>OW052037.1:34515589-37015589 GCA_932526305.1 Epicampocera succincta | reverse complement strand
TTATGCTGATGATACTGCTTTAATCTCATCCAGCAAACTTACCAGCGCTCTTCTGAAAAAAATGGAGAAAGGACTTTTAGCCTGCAACCAATATTTCTTCAAGTGGAAAATCAACGCGTGATTCATCTTTTCAAAACAGTAGTATTCAGGTATGCAATGACGTGAAATACCTCGGAGTTGTGTTATTTTCAGAAAACATATAGATGAAACTTGCCAAAAAGCGTTAAAATGCTTTAAGGCCTTATGGCCACTTCTTAATAAACGGTCTCATTTAAATTTCAAAAACAAAAACCTCCTCTATAAAAGTGTGATAAGACCAGCATTAACGTATGCGTGTCCCATATGGTATACAGCTGCTAAATGTCACTTAAAGAAAATCCAAATCAGTCAAAACAAATGCCTAAAAATGATCAACAACAAACATTGGAGATACCCAACTTTTCTCCTACATCAAGAAACGGGATATGAAAGAATTATTGACTTCATTGCTAGACTCAATCTTAAATATTTTGACAAAATTGAAAATTCGACTTATCCACTGATAAGGGAATGTAGGGAATTAACTTAAACCACCCAGTATGTCACCAGACTGAAAATCGTATGTCTATTGAGGGTTATTACGTATAATATTTATCATATAAACATATACATTTTCTGCAATGTCTGAATATTTGTAATTGTAGTTTTTAAGTTTTCATATAAAGGTTTTTTCCTTATTTTACCTTTAAAATATTCAAACACAAAGCAAAATTTAATTAACATCATATGATCCCAAATTATTATTTGTTGTAATATCTAGTGATAAGATCTCAAATGTAAATATCATGTAAATATAAATAGTAAATAAAGGAAGATGAAAATAAAAAAAAATTTATATAATTACTGCCTACAGTCACTAAAGCGCGCTTGCCGAAAACTTTGACTGATATTAGTTTGAAATGAAATTTTTGGTAAAAAAAGGTGAAAATATTTTGAGTTTTCCTTTCACACCTTGACAGGTCACTTATAATATTGCATCCCTATATAACATATTTTAAAACAATACTTTAGTCAATTGCTGACGTCTATCAAGCAATCAGTCTTAAGAGGATTGCTGTGTTGTTCATCATAGTCATCGGATTTTGTAGCAAACGGACGCTCAAAATAATCCATATGAAAATTCAAAAGTTCAATTTTGTTGTTGAGGTATTTGGTGTTTTTATCTTTGGGCATCAACGATTTTTGCAATATTTAATCATGGCAACCATTGAAAACTTGGTGGAAATATTTTCCAAAGTATGTTTAAAAACGTTACAAATCCGCCACCAACACTTTCTCCAAATACATCGCCTGCACCACCGCCAGCTCTACGTTGATAATGATTAAGGGTAAAAATTTGTTTTCAAAATTGTATACTTATGTATGTAGGTATGTACGTAGTAATAGGTTTGCATGGAACTGTTTTGTTTTGTTATACTTAATTTTGTCTTTGCTTCCGGTGGACCACGACTTTTAGCATTTTAAACAATTGTTTACCATATTATTGTCAGATCTGAACACGTTCTTAAAATTGCAGGGCCATAGAGTTATTTATTTTAAAAATTCCTTTTCTAAAAAAACTCTATAATCTAATTGGACACAATAATAACGATTCCGTAGTGATCAAAGCATTAATGAGGATAAACATATTCCTAATGTTGTTTGCAGTTGCAATTATGTATAAGGATGTTTCAAACAGGCTGTGATGATAGTATGGCGGCTTCTACTAGCAACTTTAGTATAGTATGTGACATACACATACACATAAAAAAAGAAGATTCAAATGCCATCAGGAAACAAACTTTTTTCAGAATGAAGCAAACCCCTCCTACTATTTTGCACAAGCTTTTTTTTAAATCAAATATTTGTCTAACTCGGAAACCACTCCAGGAAGCAACTTTGTGCACCCAATTTTTCGCTGTCAGGTGTAAGCAACCTACTTCCAAACAAGGGGTGTATTACAGCTGCACAGGGTTCCCTTAGATTTCCGAACATAAATTGCGGGATCCACATAATCAGTAAACAAATTGATTATAGTACACATACTCGTAACATTCTTAAAAGATCTCGAAAAAACATACTTATTTTAACAATAAAACAAATATTTAAAATGGGTCTGTGAGACCGTCATGCAGAAGAATGCAGAATAGAGTAAAGAATATAATTGGTAATTGTTGTTTTAGTCAATTTCAAAAACTGTTATTGAATACGTTTAATTTAAAGTAATTGAGAAGAGGATTCATTTAATTCAAATCAATATGCTAATTACTTAATTTTTATAGAAAACGGCACAAGGGAAGATATTATCAAATCTGATATTAACTCGTTTCGCCTGCACCGCCAACGGAATGTGAAAGTAAATGATAAATATATTTTTGTGTGCAATTAATTTATTAAAGAAGCGACTGTAGCAGGTAATTCTGGGCTGTAGGGTTTAAAAAAATTTTAAAAATCATAAGCTTTTTGTCTGTAGAACTATTTTTTTTTCAACTAAAGAAGCGGTATAATGTAATATAATGTACATATGTATTTCGGTTAGAAGTTGTTTGAAAATAAATTGGTGTTGGAAAACGAAATAATAATGCACATCATGGTTTCCTTGTTGTTATTTTCGTTCGTTTTTGAAAATACATATGTATTTGGTTGTTTATAAAGAAGAAAATTCTGTTTTAAAAAAGTCATATTGCTATACCAGTACTGTTTCCAATAGAAGTCGTTTTGGACTAAACAATTTCTGTATTGGGATCTACTTCACAGGACGGACTCTGTAAGCCACGCTCTATAGTTACCAATATTCTGAAGCTTATTTTCAGCCTAACTAACTATCTTCCCATCCATATATTGATTAAATCGAAGAAAATTTGCCACGCTTCCACTTAATTATAAAAGTAAAAGAGAAAGCGGATTGTTAAGTTCGACTTATATGTATGTATGTATATGCTGTGTCTGATATGTTTTACAGAAACACTTTTCATAACTTACGCCAAAACAACTCAATTGACAGACAGTTTAAAAAAAACAACATTTAAAAATATGTTTTATTTAAGAAATGGTATTCTGTATCATTTCACATCGCGTTTCGTTTAATTGCTTTGCTTCATGTGAAAACTTTTTGGATGGTAGAAATGCAATAAACCATAATTTGCGACGCCTACCAACCAATTGATAAAAGATATAGTAAAATCTTTAATCTTACTTTAAAATATTACCTACGAAATATGTAAGTGAAATGCAAGATTAAGTACAAAATGTTTCTATATGAAAAATGACGAGGTTCAAAGTATAAGCCGCCATTAAATTGTTGGCGTTAAATAGAGCTGGCAGCAATGAATGAATGAACTTAAACTTTATCTCATCAGTTCGGCACTAAAATTGGTTTGAACAAAACTATTTTAAATGACTGATAATTTGATATTGCGTTGCTTATTTGGCAATAAGAAATATATACGGCGTTTGTATACTTGTTTTCTAATAAAAATGTTAAGTTAATACTCACAACATCAAAAACTTCCGACTCCAAATGATTTCTTAGGCTCTTTTACATACTCTTAAGTTAAACAATTTCACAGTTTGTGAAGATAAGCCAAAAGAGCCACGACAAATTCCACTCTTTTTGGATTGTGTTTATATATATTAATTGTTAACAAAGTTTAGAGCAGTTCGCAATGCACTTTCTTTTTAATTATTATTGAGTTCATTGCTGAAAAACTCGCTCAACAAAGCGTAGCTTGCCGATACGCAAGTAGACTTAATACTAACTCCAGCGGCATCTTGATATGAATAATAAGCCTCTGTCCAAAACATACTTATGTATTTAAGTCGTTTGTCCATTGTGTAGGCACATTTGCTAACAAATGTAAGGAGAATGGGCCATTTCAACTGCCACCTGGTGTACATTGACTGTAGTTGAAAGTTAAAAATTGAAACATACCTATAAAGTTTTTGACTATTTTGTGTTCGTTTCCTACTTTTCTTAGAAGTGTGGCACATTCATGAGCTTTCTGCAACTGCGAACGTCCGTACGTCAAAATACTTTACGTTTTTATTACATCAACTTTGGCCTAAGCAGGCCTTAATTTGTCAGTTACCATTCTCCGTACGACTCGCTTTAAGAATTTTATTTTAATCAAAGCTTGTCGTACAACATTATTTTGAAGTTAGAATAACCTTAAAATTGAACAAGAATATGCTCATGCAAACTTGCACGGCGAATGAGGGCTAGTGTTTATGAAATTCAGCATCAAAAATGGTTAAATTCCAAATTTACTTTGAGGCGGAAAATTTCTTTAAAAAAACAACAAGCCTGACCGCATTTAAAAAATAATGAGGACGCGAGAGCTGTTCTTCAGCCCAGAGCTGATTGACGACTGTGCGTTGTTTTTTTTCCATATACATAATAAGTTTTGTACGTAATTTTGCTTTGTTTGCCGATAAGGGCATCGTTATGCGAACGTTGATATGGGAAAAACTTAACGTAACGTAACGTAACGTACGGTCGTGTGTGTAGTTATAGTAACTTTACAAACGTAACAGACGTCAGTAAAATAAACAAAAGACATTCTCTAACATAATATATTCGGGTGTTATTTTTTCCGAACTTTTCGGCATAGTGCTAGGCAGTGTTAAGTTATTTTCGTACAGTGAAATTGCAAAAAGTACTAAATTTGTATCGAGAGACATAAAGTTTTTCACATTGTAATTTATACATTATCATTATCCAACTTATTATGATTATTATTTTTATTATTAAAATTATTATAATTGTTGTTTTTGTTATTTTTATTATTTGTGGTTGTTGTTGTTATTATTATTTTCTATTACTAAAATTATTCTTGTTGTCATCATTATTATTATTTTTGTTATTAACATTAGTATTATAATTAATCAATTATTACTTTTATAAGCCAAACAGATACCAATTCAAAAGTATCGAAAATGGGCAAATATGCCGCATTGGTACTTAATTCATATTCATATGAGTGCCAGCATTGGCTTACGAATCTCACTTAACGGCGCCGTAGAAATCTATTTTATACAGGTTGAAACGTTCCGGCAACGTGGCACTTAATTTCGGTAAGCGTTTACATTGTTTTGGTATGGCCAAAAACGAACGTACGTAGGTTATCTTAAGTGTAGGTTCGCATAAATGTACGTTACCTTAGTGGAACATGTGGAAACCTTTAAAAAGTGTATGTGAAGGCAAGCTGGCATTAGAAAGTATGACAACCAAAGCGTAGCTCTGGTGATTGGCTGACCAGGTTAGTGTTTCTATTAAAAGTCAAATTTAATTGGCATATGTCACCCTAAAAAATAAATAAAAAAATAAAATCAGGAGCAGTTAAGAAAATTGCTTTAGAAGTTGTTGATACAGACGGAAATTTAATAAATAATAAAACAGTAAAAGGGAACAACAGAAGGATTTCAGCCTAATTAGAAATACATATTCCCAGAGAAGAAAGTTATTTTTGAGCCTTTGAATTAGCTTTCACCTATTTAGTGAACCCATATGTGCTTCTTCAACATATTCAAGGAATAACTGGGAGGCAACACATCCATTTGGCTAACATCACCATCACTAACCCCGACTAGAGTTCAACACTGCTTCAACTTAAACAAAGAAAGTACTCATCTCTTCATACTTTAATTTAGTTTCACCAACCGCTTAAACGGAACTTTTCTGCGTTCACTCCTTCTGCCGCATTTCTCCAAAGTGCGAAGCTGCAGGAGATTGTTGCGAACTGCGATTTCAGAATCGCCATCTAATCCGATTTGCACCAATAAAATGTATTCCGTTATCAGAATAGATGGGAGAACTTACGCCTCTTTGACCCCTTCCTTTCGAATATCTGAGTTGAAAAGGACCAGCGTAATCTGCGACTACCTGCTGAAATGGGGCAGAAATTGTCACCCGAGTACATTGGGAACACCTTTTTATATATTTCTTTATACAATTTTCATGTTAAGTATGTCGTATCATCATGATTGAATATTACTGATTGCGTGATAAATTTCCGCTTTGCAAGCTGCCGATATTTTACTGCCTCTACCCACCGTACCATTTTCGTTTAAGTCTTTAATTTCTACCGAAAACTTTACTTTATTTGATGGCAACTCAATATTTTCGTTTCTGCTGATTTAAATTCCTTGATAACTAAATGTTGTGATGACTAAGACCTTTTTCTTATTCTATTTATAAATCTGATGATATACGCCACCGCTCTTCCCAATTTTGTAAAACTTGAGTAATTATTACATAAATCTCTTAAGAGATCGTAACTTTCAACAAATACCGTTTTAAACTCTTCCTCGGCCAATTCTCCGGCGACAGTATTAACCAATCCGGGCCATTCTACTATATTGAGCACCTTCTTAGTTGTTGAGCAATAATACTTTGAGATGCTATATCCGCTGGGTTTCCCTTTTTATTTACATATTTATTTTTAATTAATTAATTTATTTATTGGTATTCCTTTCCACCAATTTTAGACTCTTATAATTATAGTACATGATGATCAGTTCGTAACAATTATATATTCGTCATACAGGAAGATTATAGCTGGCCAGTCAAATATCAGCTTCCTAAATCTAATCTGGATCAGGTTTTTATTTCTTCTAGACTGCGTGAAAAAGACACGCGTAAACGACGCGTATACGACGGGTCGCCAGAGAACGACTATTTAACAGGTCACAAAAACGAACACCATAAAGTTTAGCCTCACAGGGTGAAGTATGAGAAAAACGTCGCAAGTTTAATGCATATCTTAAAATAGCATTAAGAGTTAATTCCTGGTGCTTTTCTGGTCACAAATTGCAAAAACTTCGCTGGTACGACTTAGCTGAAAGCATACGTGTGCTAATCATCGGAGTCGAGTGTTGAGTTGGCCGTAGTGAACGAAGCATCGCAAATACTCTCCCTGCAATATTGTTTATATGGTGAGACTGCTCACATAATTCTAGTTGGCATTCCCAAGAATGAGACTCAATATTTCTGCCACCCGAATTCTTGCAAATTTATCTTTATTTCTGTTACATGCTGTCCAAGCCAATGTAATTGTGGAAGAGTCAGTCCAGGTTTATATTGAGTGTTGTCGTCTAAAAATATTTCATAAGAGACTTGCTGCACATAATTCAAGTTTTGATATTTTTTGTTGTATTTATTTTACAGCAATGTATTCGTATTGGAACTCAAATTGCGCAAACAATGCGATTACGATTTGAAGTCACAAAATTGGAGTGCTGCAGATCGCAAACACAAAAAATTTTGCTATTGAAGTCGCAGCCAAATAATGAAGTGACTTCTAAATGAACTTTTTTATTTATTGTCTTTTAAAAAAAAACATTGTTTTGATCGGTTTCAATTTCTCAACCTAAAAATATACTCCTTTTATTTGATTGCTGGGCTTCATTTTGTTCTCTTGCAAAAGCTACGAAAGTGTTTTAAAAATCGTTTGCTCTTTAATTTTCTTAAAGAGATTTTTCATATTTTATTTTATAATACAATTTTCTTACTAATTTCGATAGCAAACATTTTATACAATCCGATGAATGCCGGACTGAGTTGAAAAAAACAGAAAACTTTCATATTCCAAATTTATTTCCCTTGCAAGTGGCTACAAAATTTTCTTTTCGATATTTGTCCGGACAAAAAAATCAAACATTCTATAATTGTTTTCCCCCTAAATAATTTGGGTTTCTTGCTGTCTATATGTCGAGGGGAGAGGAATTTTTTATTGATTAAATTTTGCACCAATTTATATTTTTGATTTTGCATTTTATTTGATAGAAAAATGTGACCTAAAATTTCTAATAAGAACCTCAAGCTAGAAGAAAATTTAGAATTCTTATTTAGAAGAAAAGTCAAACAATTAGAACCAAATTTCCTAAATAGTCCCCAAATCAGTGATATTTTTTTGCTTGTTCTTCGAAATACTGGCGAAGGAGGAGACGAAAAATTTATTTATTTATTAATGCACTCGTAGCAAAGTAAGGTAAAGTGTGGACCAGGTAGCCAACATACGCCATACGCCCAAAATGGTGGTAACAGACTAATTGTTTGTCTGACTAACTCTAAACGACCTTCACGCGGGAAGCATCATCCTGATTAATACAGAAATAATTACGATGGCACGAGAGCTGTTCTTCAAGCATTACCGATAATGTTGAGTGCCTCAATTGATGAGTTGGTTGAGCATTCGACCAACAGTCCAGAGGTCGTAGGTTCGGTTCCTACCAAACACTTTGGTGAAAAAACAATAGCCAAAAATATTTTCAAATGCAAATAATAATGATACATACATACATACATATATAAACACAAAACAGTCAGCTCCATATAAATACAACACAAAATGCAATGTTGGAGATGTTGGGTTAGGTTAAGTGATGTTCGACTGTGTATTGTGGAAGGTATGAACACTGGCCACTGAACAGTCAAAACAGCATCAGTTAAATGCTGATATACTCATCCCTGCAATATAGAATAAATAAACAAATAGCGAAACACTACTCCTTCTTTCCTCCTCCTAAACACCCAGTTATGGTACAATACAATGCATATGGAGCGGTCGACCCTTAAGTACTGGTCCCAAGAAAAAAATAATAAAAAAAGTTCTTGTTGTTGGTATCGTATAAGGTAAGAAAAAGTGTGTGACCATTTTGTATAACTTGCTCTGAAAATACTACCTACTTGTAAAATCAACTGGTTTCCATTCTACAATCGGGCCGACTGGTTTTGCCCCAAAAGTAATTGTTCATAAATTTTTTTCAACTAATTCAATAACAACAACTCACTATACACACATACATACACACATACATACATACTTACATATATATGTACATACATATTGCATGCAATCGGACGCAGTGAAATCACGACTATATTCTCCAAGAGAAGTTTATTTTCGAACAAAAAGAATATTCTGTGTTCCTTTTTCCATCTTTATAATAACAAGCACACATGATTTAAATACATACATATTTATACATACATACATACATACATACATACATACATATGTATGTATACTTATGTATATGTATGTATGTATAATTTTAGGATCGTCTTTATCACATAGGGAGGTTTTGTTTAACAACAAGCAATTGCCAACGTAAAACCTACTGTAAACCTATTTACCTACGTAAAGTCAGCAAGTGTGTTTGCATTACACCGTTTAACTTTGAGTTTGTTTTACAATTAACTGAGAACATGTGTTATGATGTCGATATGAATTATAGAAAAAGAATTGTGGCAAATAGGAGGAAGCTGAGTACTGACTCCAGACAAGAACAGAAGGGCTAGTCTTCGATTGTACTAAGTAAGAGATAATAAATACTATACAGTAAATTATTTTAATTAAGACAAGTAAATTTTGTATATCCATTAACTGCGCTTAACACTTGAATAACCATAAAAGACCTCTACACCTTCATCAGTTTGTAAGTAGTCTAATTTGGGGGGCGACAGCGACACAGAACGAGCCTCCGGTTCATGTGGCGTAACAGTTGTTTCGTATTCTTCCAGTACCGTTGTTGAGTTGATTTCCGCTTCCGTTGCTTGTTGCTCTGTTTGCAGTTCGTTGCGAGTTGTCATTGTGGCTGTTTGTTCATTTGCGTCAGTTGATTCAATTTGTGTGGCATTTTCAGTTGTTGATTCGATTTGTTGCTGTTGAATTAAATGGGATTGAGTTTGTAGTTTTTGTATTTCGGTGGTTGCACGGTATTCTTGAAGCTTTTCTTCAAATAATTGTGCTGTTTTCGTTGTGGTTTCAGCCACTTCAATGAATGTTAGCATTTCGTTTAGTAGAGTTTCGGGAAGTGGCAAAGTGGTTGTTTTTTCCTCAGGCTCTGTACTTTTTGTCTCAGCAGACAATTCCAATGGTGTTTGCGGAATTTCTATCTGGTTTAGCGTTGTATTATCGCGCGTCGAAGCCACCGCGTCAGCTCGTGCAGATGCATACGGAGAAATACTATTGGCATCCTTTGGCAATGACACTCTGGCTATATTGGTCTGGGTTGTTGTTTCAGAAATGTCTGTAAGATTAAATTAAAATATAATAATTATATGTGACAATTTTTAAACAAAGTTTGTTTAATATCGAAATAAATTTCATCAGCGAAAAGGTTCGCACAGCTGAGTGCTTGACTAACTTTTGTGTCGTCGTTCATAAAAGTATTTGCCTGACTTTATTCGTTTGAAAAGAAATTTTTCCAAAAAAAAATATTTAGTCGCTTGGGCAGTTTTCTACTTGGAATCATTGGTTATTGAGGCCAGCATTTTCTCACACCTTTATGTTGCTTGCCTTGTATTTTTAATTTTTGAAATTTTCTTTTAGACCAAATTTTGGCTATTAATTATAAACAAATGCGTAGTATATAAATACATATATATTTTTTTAATTTCTCACAATGAAAAATTCTCAAATTTTACTGAGGCCATATGGCAATATTTATTATTGCTGCGAACAATGTGTAATCGATGTAAACACAGTTTTAGCAGCGACACAAAATTCCAATCGAATTACAAGATACAGCCGTGCGAAATATTACGTTTCATTAAAAAAATATACATATATACTCTAAATCAAGTTTCAGCCAAAGTATTAACACTTCTATAAAATCCAAGTCCGAATCCGGGTTTCCCATAGTTCCGATTAGTCTTTCAGAAACTGAAATCAAAATGGATTCACCTGTGAAAAATATACATACGCCAGTTGCCAATGCCATGTGCATCATTTTCTTTTAGTCTTATTTTTTCTTTGAATGCAAACGAATGTTTTATTAGTAATTAGTACATACACACATACATACATACATAAAAGATAATTGCAAATACCAAGCCAATAAGAAACGGACAAGCTTTTAAAATTATATTGATCATAATATGATGACTTTTTCGACTAATCATTACTGTTCTTAAGGCTTAAGGATTTTTTTATGAGACTTTTTCCACATAAGTTTTTTAAAATGTGAAAACATATGCCTATAGTGCGTAACCAATCATATATCGGCATGACCTGCCATATTTATGTTTAAGCAACCACACCCACACCCACACCCTTACCCTCACCCATACCCATACCCACATTAGAGTGCCTCGATGGATGGAGTTGGTGGAGTATTCGATCAACAGTCCAGAGGTCGTAGGTTCGATTCCAAAAATCTTTTCAAATAAACACAATAACAAAAAACACAAATACAACATAAAAACATGCAATGTTGGGTTAACTGATGGTTGCCTGCGCACTGAACAGTCAAAACAGCATCAGTTAAATTGTGGCTTACTCATCCCTGCAATGTAGTAAGCAAATAGCGAAACACTACTCCTTCTTTCCTACCTCCCCAACCCAGTTCTGGTACAATGCACTGCATATGTAGGAAAATCAACGAGTTGATTTTTAAATTGTGCCAGAAGTCATATTGCATTCCTGTAACTACAGATTGATTTATTTTTTATTTTATTACTGATTATTTGGGGCTGTGGGCTTTCAATATTTACTCGTATGTATGTGTGCAAGTGTTATGTAAGTTCTTCTGGAATTTATGTTTGTATGTTGGGCAAATTTTATAAAGTTCATATATTTTTAATGTCAAGCTGAGCTCAGAAGCCCATTCTTATTAATCATCGTTTAAGGCGCATTTCTTGGTGTTACATCGCTATACAGTAATTTCCGCTTAATTGATTTTCTAAAAATGCACAGGTTTTGTTGCAATTAACCGGGCATATCATTAAACCGATACTCTTTTAATTGATATACTGGCTCAATTAAAAGAACTCCGCATAATTGCGCAGTGGGATCAATAAAGCAGTAAAATATATATAAACTTACATATGAGTATAATAAATAAAACATTTTGTTTTGCATTGTTTTTGTTTAAATATTTAAAATAAACAAAACATATGATTTGAAGGGCTGCCACATAATTTTGTATATGTATATGCCATCACGAAAACCAAAAGTCGACTATTTGACTTTTTCAACAAAAAGAGAATTTCTAAATGTCAAGTAAGCGGCATGTTTGTACGCTATTTACAAAAATAGTTTTTATATTATGATTCAATTAAGCGGGTAATGCAATAAAGCGGGACTCATTTAAAGGGAATTTTTCTCTAAAACTTATATTGAATATTTTCTGTGTAATTTTTTTGGATCAAATAAGCGGGCAAATCAATTAAGCGGGAATCAATCAAGCAGAAACTATTGTATTATCTTACAAAACATACGAGTACATTAATCTTGCCACATTTAAAAATTTGCTTCCATATCAGAATTTGTTTAAATATTAAATACTAGTTATATTTCACTCTTTTGCTTTTGCCTGAAATTCATGCAAAACGGATATGGGAGTTTTCATTTGCGCCAAGAGATTAATGAACTTTTCATGATAAGCAGGTTTAGCTAAAATAGTTCGAAGGTTTAATTAAAATGTATTCAACATATTTAAAATGTATTCATGATTTGAAGGATTAAGTCTAAAATGATTTTTACAAATCTACCAAGCATGAACACAGGTAATCCTAACCTCAAATTACTTCACCTTATATTATGTAAGATTGTTAAACTTGAACATAGTATAATTTTTTAAAAGCCAATGTCCCGCGTCATGGTACAATAACACACATAGTTTCAAAATAATATCGTTGGAGACAGCCCTAGAGTTCAAGAAGGGTACGATAATTTAAAAGTATTGTCACAATAAACATTTAGTTTTCCACCTATTTCCTCTCAAATAAAGAAATCTAGGCACACTTCTTTATTGTAGGCCTATGTACATATATAATTAAGCGGAAGAAATGTGCGCAATGTGAAGCCCAAGCCCCCTAATAATAACACTTTTCATATCATTTTAGACTGGTGGGGAACAATGCACACCGGGCTATGCTGGTTATTACATAAAAATAAGTTAAAACGATTCTTAGGTTCATCATCCCATGTCACTTACATTCTGATGTGCTTGATTTCATTTCGCCAGTTGTTTCATCACCAATAGTATTTCCAGCTGATGCCATGACTAATACTTCTTTGTTGCTATTCGCTGCTATAGTACCATCTTCTGTATGCGCAGCATCCCCTTGTGGTGGCTTGAGCTTTTCAACAGCTGGCAGTGTCGTTGTCCGGCTTGTAACAGTAGTCTGCGTGGTTTCCTCAAAGCTAAAAGAGCTTTCTTGTACTTGCAGTAATTCAGTTTCAGTTGAGGCATTTACACTTCCAGCGTAATTACTGGCAAATTCATCAATAAAATCCTGCCTTAAAACACCGCTGTGCTGTAGTTCTTCAAAGACGGAATTTGCTACACTTGTGTCAGCCTCAGTCCTTGAAGTAAAAGGGTTTTCGGTATTTGTAGCATTTTGCTCTGGACTCTCTCTTTCGGCTTCAAAAGATTCTAAGCTTTGCTGCAATTGGTTGTGGATTATTTCTAGCTGATCGTCTGTTTCTTCTTCTGGTATAGTGACGTCCGTTTGTAGGTCTTCCTCAAAGTTTCGCATCTCCAATGTGGTTTCAATAACATTCGCTACAGTGGTCGATTCCGTTGTGAACACAGGCATATCTGGTGAGGTTGAAAGTTTAAATTGATTCCTTTGCGTTGGTTCGATTGTATAAATATCCTGCTGGAGTTTTTTAGGCATTTTTGGGAGGGTAAGGCGGGAACTTAGAACGATGGATTTGGGTATAAGGGGAATATTGTCAGCTGCTTCGAAAATTTGTGCTGGTGTTTCTTCCGCTTGAGTTTTTCCGCTTTTCATTGTCGGAGCTTCTACTTGCTCAGGAATTTTGTCTTTGTTGGACTCTGTTTGATAGCTGGGTTCGGATTGCGTTGTGTCGCTTATTGTTCCACTTGGGATTTCTGCTGTTTGTACAGGATACCTTTTGTCAGAGGAATCAATTTCTTTTTGCTGTGAAGTTGCGTCTGCAGCCTTAATATTCTGTTCGTTTTCTAATTTTTCTGTATTTTGCTCTCCAGAGTTGATTTTGTCCCTGGACTTTTTAATTTCGGCCTCATCTACTGATTCAGTTTCTTTTACACTGGTTGAAAATTCAATTGTTTTACTAGAAGCCTCGCCTAAACTTTCTGCTATAGCAGGTGCCATTAATATTTCCATATGACTTTTGCTATGGTTTTCCTGTAGGTTTTCATACAAAATTGTAGTGGTTTGAAAGTATTCCGAAGTTTTATCTGCAGTTTGTGCGTCTAAATCTGAAATTGATGAAAAAGTGGTTGAGGGAGTTTCTTGATTCTCATATTGGAATTTTGTGTCTCTAGTTGTAGTTGTTTCCTGATTCAAGTCTTCGGTAGAAAATTCATTAGATGTTGCGGCTGGTTGGTCTGTAACGCCCTGCGCCGTTAAGCCCAATTTATTTTTGAATTCTACAATATTTTCGATAAAGTCATCTATTCCCTGTTCGGAAGCAGGAGTTTGTTTTTTTTCGCCTGCGCCAATTGGGGGTTGCGGTTCAGAATTTTTAACTTCTAACTGTTCGACTGAAGAGTTGTTGGCCACTTTAGCGTCTGCTATTTCTATACTTCGCTCAGTAGTCGATAGCTGATAAATAACAGAATGAAAAGTTTGCTCTAAAGCGGGGTTCGTGCTGGAATTTTCAGGAGACGATTCAGTCGCATATGCCGTATGGTCTTCTTCATTATGATTCGTAAAAAGAGTTGTATCAAAATTCTGCTCACCGGAAATTTTCACAAGATTCTCCTTTAAAATAGAATTGATAGCAGTAACCGCATTGACAGTGTCAAATTCTATGGTCGAAGTGTGCTCATTGAAAATGGTTGTATCTTCTTCGCCGCTGTCTTTTTCCCCTTTTCTACTACAATTTTTTGTTGTACAGTCTGTTATTTTTTGGGTGTGTGTAAAACCATTTTGCACAGTCTGATTTAAGACTTTGAGAATAGGGGTTTCAGTAGTAAAGTAATTACTTTTCCTTATGTCTTCTTCCCCGATGTTAATAGTTATTTGAGTAGTAGAGCTTTCTGAGCTTTTGTCTGGCAAAATGTCCAATTTATCATTAAGTTCCAAAATTTTTCTAGTGACGGCCTGTTTAAATGCTGGAGTTCGTTGAAGTTCTTCGTGGGACTCTGGTACAAAAGAAGTTGTTTCTAAACAAATATTTAAAAGATTTATTGGCTCAAAAAGTGCTAAGCAAGTTTCTTCAATAATGTGCCTACCTTGGATTTCTATGTTACTCTGGAATGTTGATGAAGTTGTTAACTTCTCATCCTCTCCGTCTGCTCTTGATGGAAAAAGTTTTGGAGTTTCTGTAGAGGAGGATTCATCTGATTGAAGCTTGTTTGAATAAGTTGTTTCTTGCATTGGATCCTCGGTATTCGTAATCTCTATTAGAGTTTTCGAAGTTGTATAATAAGTGTAATAGCTTTTAGCATCATTATCAGATACTTTGCCCTCAGCTATTTTGGTCACAGCATTAGTTTCACCTGGCTCACTTTCAGTGGTCTCGTCTAACTGCTTCTGCACTTCACTTGTGGATTTATTTATATTGTCTAACACTCTGAATGAATTTGTTGTAAAGGAAGGCATCTTTGTGGTGTTCACTACACTTTCCCATCCTATTTTCAAACTGTTTTCTTCTCGGGACAACGCGTCGAATTGGTCTGTTGGCACCGGTTCGATAGGTGCTGTACAACTATATTGTATTGTTTGAAGTATAGAAAATATGAAAATCCAGTTCATTTTTTATCCGGAATACTTTTTATCCGTGTTATTGTTATTTATTGTCAAGGCGTTTGATGAACGATTGAAGGCACTTGAACAAGTTTTAAATTTTTTTATAATAATTTTTTTTATTCTAGTCGAAAGATCTTTTCAGGTTGCTATATCTAGGCAAGTATACAAGCATTGGTTTAAAGTTTGATTCTCAACTGTTACAAATATTGCCCTAAACTTGAAGCACAACTATGTTTGTAAGAAATCTGTTCAGTACGTAAAATCGTTTGTCAATCAACCAAACCTTTACTCAATTAATTATGAATATACGAACGGGGTATAGGGCATTTTTAAAAAACTGTGCGCATTAAATACAAATTTGTAGTGAAAATTTGTTCACGTTCATGTTTGGTGGGCTAGAAGTTAAAAAGATTTGCTTTTCGTTGAATCGTCGTCGCTGTCACATATGCCAGCAAATTTTCGCTCATATGTATATGCAAACATAGTCGTTAAGCGCACTCATTGTGTTTTCTTTCGCTGACGTGGTTTCATAGAAAACTGACGAATGTTGGCATGAAGTCACGTTAATTTAAAATGAACTTTAATATAAAAATAGGCCATTACATTAGAATTTTTGGCAAATCCAGCACTAATTCTGCCGGTACAACTTAAAGATGTGCAAGAAATTTAGTGGGAGAAAAACAACTGATTTAATGATGATAATGATTAAATTGAATGCTACTGGAAATAGTCTTAAGTTCTATTTCAAGTGGTTTAAAATATTCCTTAATTGTCATTCATATTCAAGAGGTGAGGAAAATTATAATTTTGTATATATACATATATATGTACGTTGTTGGTTAAACTGAAATACAATAAAATTGTAGACAATTATACCAAAATTTATGATTTTAACAAATATTAGGTTGAGTTATAATTAAAACGTTATTAGTTCACAGCCATGTAATTCAACCATAACACAAAATATTTTGACCAACACGAAGTCAAATGTCTGTATAATTCGATATCGGACATCGGAAAGCTAAATATAAAAATTTCACGAGCAACGGGGTACTTATAAACATATTATTTTTTATGAGAGCTTCTATAAGGAAAGGCTCTGAGGTGCAGGTATGCACGTGCATTACAACAAATCGGTCCGGCCCTTGGTGGAAATTTAAAATCTGCCATCTTTACCCCATCTTCGACTCCAAAGTTTATTCGTTGCGAAATTACTGCTTACATGACTGGTCCTCTGCATTTTTTCACAAGTGTCATAAAAGAAATTCTAGCGTATGCAAATCGAGACGTCGTACAATAATCTATTTGAAGCTGTATTTACATCTACGAGGTGGTCGCACCACGCCAATTGACAAATTTATGTTATTCTGGCCCTGGTAGACCACTAACGTCAGAAGAGGGCCTACACACATATATATGTAAAAATTGTTGCCAAGCAGAACTGCTTTCTGTTGTAATTTTGCTGTATCGCTGGCATCTGGCCCCAGACTTTGGTCTAAGCAAAAGAGAGGAAGTTCTCTTTCGCTCTGGCAGGTTGCAGGTAGCTGTGCATATGTAGTTGAGAGGGATGTGTGATAAAAGCCCCCGTTTACTCTACAGTAAGTCATTTTTGTTCTGCCTCTCAAGTCCACTCTTGAAAGCAAAACCCAATATCTAACAACTCAGTCTGCGAGGCTACATTTATTTCGTGGCCATTTTCAATCAAATACTTGATGATAATTGTTGATTTTTGAAGTTGAAACGTACAAATATTAAGCACTGGCAGCAGCAGGAGGTCATTTAAAAAAATTATGAGTTTTGTATTGTTGTCAAGGTCAATTTCTGTAGCTGGTTGGTATTTCAAAGTTTTTATTGGTGTTTTGTGTCACTTGTTCATTTGAATTTGTTACGAATACAACCAATCTTTTTGTTACTGGTATTTAAATTTGGAATTTGGGTTAAACAATTTGTTTTACATTCCTCTGTTTTTTTAAAGTTAACTTTGTGTGCGTGCCCTTGTTTTCAATATTACAGTTTAATTTTTTTTTTCCTTTTAGAATTTTTTAATAATCTATTCGAAGAACTTTTATCTACTTTTTCTATCTAATTAATATGTTTCATTCCTTCTGTTATATTAATTGCTCTTTTTTATTGTTAATACATTTTTTTCCGTTTTCCGCTTTCGTTAAACTTGTCGTTTAAACGTTTAATCGCTTTAAGCCTTAACAATTTTTTTCTACTCGTTTTTAACAAATTCACTTCTTTTGTTGTATAAAATTATTTTCTGTGTGTTTTTTTTATTTAATTTAAATCATTACAATTTCTTGTTTAAAGTCAACAACGTGCAGTCAGCCAGCCACTTTGGTTTCAGGTTTTTGTGTGACTAGTTGAATTAACTTTGAGGAACTAAACCGCATGTTTGGGATTTTAGCGTTTTTATGCTCAAATAAGATACCAATAACAAAGACACTAAACTGAAAAATATCAACAGCCACGGAAAGAAATACTTGAAAAAATTGACACCAACGAAGTCTATGGAAATGTTACGGAGATGTTTGTAATTACATTTGAAAACTAAGGAAAATTTAAAGCATCCACAGGCGGGAAAATACGTTTGATATAAATATTTGCAAGTGGCAATAAATCAAGCCGGTCACCTCTCGTTATTCTTAAGAATTAACTGAGTTTTAATACGAATTTGTGTTGGTTCGAAATAATATTGTAAAATTTACTTTTCTTTACATATTTCAAACCAGTTTTTACTTAATTTTGTTTTCAGTTTAGTTTCTTTCCTCTGCAATTTGGTTTTGTATTTCTTCGACTTTGCTCCAAAGCCAGCTTTTAGTTCGTGCCATAAAATCATAAATATTGGGTTGTAGAAAAACTCCTAAGAGTTCCTTGGAACTTGGAAAAGACGAAATACAGAAAGGAAAGAAAATTTTACAAAGTTTATCAGATAAATAAAGTTCGCAAGATTGGAACACAATTTTAAAATTTTTATTTATCAACCACTAGATTCTCACGCGGCGTTCGGGGAAGCCGCGCTTTTCCCCAAATTAGACCATAATTTGCCATGCCCATCCTCAGAACAACCTAGTAACTTGATACGCCCACTGTGCGTTCGTTTTTATAGAAAATATCACAATTCTACTTATTAAAGTTCCTGAGTCATTCAAACATTTTCTGTGCTCATTCTGCACATCCTGTATGCAATTTATTCACACAAATTCCTAAGTCTACATCCACAATTTTTTTTTAATAGAACAGGCATAGCCTTGCTTCATGCGTCATTTCATGTTATTTTAACATTATTATGTGTTGAAATCTATTAAATTGATATCGTTCATAAATATATAATAGACTTTTGTGAATCTTCTGGGTTTTCTGGAATAAAACTGAAATGGATCGCAATATGGACAAAAATTAGAAAAAGATCTGAAGTGCCTGCTTAATACTGAGTTCGAATGCCAGGGCGATGACAGCGATTTGCTCCCCAGCAAAAAAAGGGTCTACCAATCACATAAGCTACTGCCGTAAGTTGTAAAATTAACAAGGAGGAAAAGTAAGGCAATTCAAGAGGGCAGAATTCAGATAAATAAATAATTTTACATTTAATAGCAGTTGAATTTAAGAGGAAATTGTATCAAATTTACAAATACTGGACGATTAGAAACAGTGACTAAAATTATTTGAAGTGAAAATATAAGAAATTTCAACACTTACTATCGCTAAGACAAACGTCACGTTCGGCATGGTTCTTCAACTTTTAAGAGTTGGGAACTTAATAAGTGCAAGGCAACTCCGGTTCGATTCAAGATCCAGGCTCGATTACGGATGAAAAGTAGCAAAGCTTGATTTTGCACACATTCGATGAAACTATTGTGTTAAATATTTACATACACACATACATGTATGTATGTATATGTACATACTGGGTCCCAGTGCATGTTCTAAATATAAAGAAAATTGTACATACAAGCCTTTTGTGACGTCATGCACAGTTGAATATTATTCGTATTGTTAGAAATGAACGCTCCATTTGTACTTTTGCAAACTTGTTGTCGAGAATACCATTTTTGACTCACCTTCTAAATTCTATTTTTCCAACTTTACATTCATTATTCGAGTATCTACATATTTAACAAAACAAACTCATTCAATCAATAACTTACAAATTGCATTTTTCTACTTAATTTTTCTTGCCTTCACTTAAAGACATTTTTTTAATAAAACCAGTAGAGATCTTTGTAAAAATAAATAATAAATGCATTTTTAAAGAAACAAGCGCTTGAACTTGTTTTGCCCGCCAAATAAATTTCTTGAAATAAAATGACTCAGTTTGTTTGCGTTAGAATTAATATAGTTTTATTATTATTAAATTATTAAAGTTTAACTCATAATCACATACATACATATATATTGCAAAAGTAAAAATACGAGACGCTGGAGTCAAACTTTAGATATTAAGGCGGTGCTGGTTTCTTGCATTATTCCCACTATCTCCCACAAGGGTCTACCAGCGGAAAAGTGAAATACAATAACTTTGAAATGCCCTACGCGGAATCATGCGGCTCAGAGTCGTGGCATTAAATCGTACTTTATGGCCAACTCAACCTGAAGAGTTCTTATGCAAAATTACTCACGGTTTTGATTTGTTGTCGCCCTGCCCGAAAGAAGGGATATTGTTTAAATGTTACATAGATTTAGAAAATTATAGACTCCTTTGGAAGTGCTTGCCAAAAGTTGTAATGTGGCACCGAGCCGGAGCTTCCAGCATATACTTGTGTATTTATAGTTCTGTCCACAAATGGGAACAGGCTAAGATCTTTGCTGCAAGTGAATGCATTTTCGGAATTTCCCGAAAAACTGAACTAAATACAAACATAAGATTTGACGCATATCACAAACATTTACTAAATTCCAATATTCCATTATGGTAAAATTTTGGTTATAACTAATTTCATGCTTGCAATTTATTTTCAACTGAACATCTTGAGAACTTCACTTAAAAAGATTTAACTTTCATTTACGAACTGAATCAGCGTATCTTTTTCAAAAATAGAAAATTAAAAGTTTGCCACTAAAATTGACATTTGACGCATAGTGCAGTGATAACCCATGCAGACTTCGTAGAAGTAAACGATAAAACAATCGATAAAAGTGCAAACAAAATGCGGCAAATGAGCGTGATACAACGTAGCTTTTCTGAGACGCTTAAACGCTTATGCAATGATGTTTCAAAAAGGATCGAGTGCTCTCATTACCTTGCATCAGCTCAATCAGGCAGTTCCTTTAGGTACCTAATTGCAATCTACTAATTCAATTTGATTAAATTAAATAATTTAAGTTTTTTAAATGCTATTGATGCTCTTAGAATATTTACAACTACATATTGCCAAAAGACTTCAACCTGATAATGTCACAATGAAGATATCTTGTTTTAAATTTCCTCACATTCGAAACTGTTTCAAATATTTAAAAAAAATTTCATTTGTTATCGACCATGTGTTCGTAAAATATTAAAGTTGAAGAACCCCGGAACACGTGCGAAAAAGACTTGCAGTTTTTCGACAGGCAGTTACCTGCTTCTAAAATAATAAGTAGGTTTAGTGTTCGGAGACCGCCGTAGTTCATCACCAAGTATGTGAACTTTTCCATCTGAAGACGAACTGTAAAACCAATTTTTGAACATCAATTCTCCATTCTATAATTTTATAAAATATGTGTTTTTATACATAAAAATGTTATTCTCAGCGCGGACAAAATGCGCTTAAAAACCAAATTGTATAATATGGTAAAAGTGCACAGTGGACTGAATGAATGAGATCTTATAAAAAAAGTACTTGTAAAAAACCAGACTCTGTTCGTCCATAAACTGCCCAATCCAGTCACCCGGCTCGCGGAATTTTTTACTCACATACCGGAAACATGACAATTAAGTCTAGATAAAATAAATAAAAGGTGAATGGAGGGTAATATTATTCGAGTCTATTTTTTAAGGAAACAAAAACCGAGCTGCGCACAATTTTACTTTATTGTTTGTTTGTTGGTGGCTTTAAGCAGGTGGGTAGTTACTGTTAGTGTTCATGTTAATGTTCAGGTAACTCCAACGCCTTTATTTGTTTTAAGTGCATAGAACCCAATAGCGCTTTCTTAGTCGGCATGATTTGACTGAAATCGAGAGGTGTACAGAAAATCAAATTAAAAAAACATTTAACACCAGAGTGTTTTAAACGATGAAAACAAAAGCAGAATAAACGTCGACAAATACGGTCAGCGATCGATTATTACTGTAATTAATTAATACACAGTTATTAGGGGATTTCAGTTGTGTTTAAAATCCACAAATAAAACTTACACGATCTTTCGATAACGATCTAAACTAAACGACACAAATGAACTTATTTTTACGCCTTTCAGCGATATCATCGGCTGGGACTACAAATAATACAAATTTATTGCAAACAATATAAGTAACATGAGCACAACGGGATTATGGGTAGATGATACTTACTGGAGCTGGCGAACTATTAGAAACGAGACAAATAGTTGCAATACATTTTCCATAAGTTTCGAAACTGTTGTACAACGTGGAAAATGAAATGAGGTTCAAGTTCAAAGTCTAAAGCATAGGACGCAAAAAGTAGATTTGCGCCATGAAAAATTGTTATGGGTTTTGGTAGCCCAAAAAGCCAGGTTCAATGCTGTTTTCCTTGTTGATAGATAAATTCCATAAATTCTTATAGGATGTCAATGGCGAATTGTAGTTTTTTTATAAAATAATATTTTGCAGGTAACGTTATGGATACGGCGGTTGCGCACAGCCAAAAAATTGGGCACATTCAAGCGTTGACAGAAGTTGCGTTTGAACTGCCGAATAAGCGATAAAACATGTTATGGTTGTTTGGACTTTCTGGCAGTATAATACAAATTGAACATTTGGTGCCAAAGCCAACGAAAATCAATTCTTACGACAGATGGCTCCCAACTCTGGAGCCCACACATTACATATATTATTAAAGTTACAAGTCATGCAGAGGTCCCGGCCACTATAGAACGCGCATTACATTGTACACAGACAGCTTAAACTACTTACGAACTTAGATTTACATTCGGGGGAACCAGTCTCTAACAAATAAAAAATAAAATTATGTATAAGCGCGTATTACGGTCATTATTATGGAGTTACCCATATGAACATACAAACATACTTCTACATATTCATTTGCATGACCACAAGGAACGTGTAAAACCATTAAAATGAATTTTAATTAAGGATTAAATATCATTTCAACTTTTTCTTCCCTCAGAAAATGCGTTTTATATAAACAGGCTTTCGGTTTTGTTGAACAAAATTTAAATTACCGGCACCATTTCCGCGAAAAATACATTTTTAATTTCACTTAAACAAAATTTTAGAATTAATTTCTTGCCGATTTTTACAATTTTGATTTATAAACCTTAAGAAAGAAAGAACAATGTTTTACGAGTAGCCTTCTACGCCCTATACTCCCATAACAGTCACGGACCCTGTGTAAGAGAATATTATATAACTAATATACTATGAATAGAACTTTGTTCAAAACGACAATATGCTGCTTAATATAACAATACTGGTTTTTAAATATTGTATAATAACAACAATATTGTTGCAGCAACAAAATTTCAAAACTGATTTTCATGTGTGCGGTAGTACTGATGGTTAATTTATAATTTAACGGTTTTATTCAATATTAAGTTCTTAGAAAAACTCGGTTCTATCGCTTACGAAAAATAAGTATCTTTTTGTACGAAATGGAACTATATCTATAACATTAGTTGAAGGATCTTCCGTCCTTTGGGGTGCTTTCGGTTTTAATTTGCCAACCGACATAAGAAGTATCTCCGTATCAGTGCACTTTCAGTGAATCCAAGTTATTTATAATTTATCATTAAGGCGGGCAACTAGCGATAGCGAAAAGTTGCAATTGCTGCAAAAAGTTAAATAAAATGCTTTTGCCCACTACACGGTGTAATTATTCCTTGAAGAGCACAGATGAAACTTCGCATAAAATGCTTGCAATGAAAACAAAGCAAAATAAATGCAAGTGAATCACAATATTTAACCATTATCCTTTATTACTGTTAATTGAATTTCGCATATGAAATAAGTCCTAAATGGCGCCAACTGCGCCAACTTTGTTTTTTCACTATAAAAGCGAACTTTAACAGGAACAAAAGCAGGCAAATAAAATCACCTATAGAATTATTAAATTAAAGCTGTAGAGTTGTGTTAATTTGTGTGGGGAGAGTGAATCATGACCACGCAATAAAGAAAGGAACAGGTTAAATGCTGACTGCTTTAAAGAGAGGAGTACATTTTTCAAACGAAATCATAAAATAGACAAATTATTTTAATGGAAGGATCGATGCTCGTATAAACTAACTTTGTTAAGTAAGAGACCTCTTAGTAGCCGATTCAGCTGGCCTGTCTCTCAGACCGCCTTAAGAGCACTAACTCTCGCTTTCATAGTGTGATCGGAGGAGCTTTCTTCTATTGGATGTGTCTACATGAAGTAACTCTCTTAAAACACTTCTGATGATCTTCTGCAGTCTTAACTCACCAATTCTTCTTGTCAGATTGAAACCCTGCACGGCAACCATCCCTGGATTATTGAAGCTAAAATTTTTAACTCTGATTTGAAGACTACTTGGGAATGAGTCAATTTCACCAATAATTAGTATTTTACTTCTTGTACTATGACTTCACTTTTTGTGCTATGCTTTCTTTATTTGTTTATTTTGTCTACTTTAGTAAGTGGATATGGTGGTGGTATCAGGGATACCACCAGTGTATAGAGGTGCGCACAATCTCTTCATCTCAGTTCACTTAGGAGCTCAGTTCTACGCTATAAATAAAAGACCTAAAATTGTAGTATGTTGCGGGCATTTAGTTTGTACTTTTGCTAAATGAAGATCTGCAGAGAGATATACATACATACATATATGTACATATGTGTATATAAAGGGTGTTTGTTAAAGAGGTATAAAACTATAAGTTGGCAGCAGGTATTTAATTGACAGCCAGTTTGGCAGCTGTCAAGTGGTTAATGTTTAGTTTGGTTTGGCATTCCAACATGAATAGACAGACGCCTGAACAACGCTTCCAAGTGGTTCATATTTTCATAAGCGAATTTTGACACAGCGGTACATCCGGAAAAACTGACTGTTTGGTATGGCTTATGGGCTGGTGGAATTATTGGTCCGCAATTCGTCAAAAACGATGCTGATCAGAACTTTACAGCCAGTAATGACCGCTATAGAACCATGATTAGTGACTTCTCCATTCATCAATTGAACTGCCATGATGTGCATGCGCTCTGATTTCAAAAAGACGGCGCAACATGACTCACCGCGAATCGAAAAACGGGATTCTATTGGATTGCCGAAAATATGTTCATGCAGTCTAGTGCCGGGTATTACCTACCGATTAGTTTTAAGCCGCAACCAGAATGCTTCAGCCAATGATATGCACCTCTACCAAATGCCCAACATTTCAAGGCAACCTTGGCCGTCATACTGTTCCATGTTCTGTCGATTAATCTTTGGAGGTGGTAAAAAACCAAAGTCATACAGGAACTTCTTACAGTTTCGATTGCGGTGTTTTCTATACCTCAGTTTGGAATAGGTTTAGGTAAAAGGTTCATGACTTCTTCTTCTTATTAATATTATTATTAAATAGCCTGTTTTCTTGCGTTACTTACTTACCATATTTTTTTCTGTTGTTCTTCAATTCTGTTGTGGCTTCAAATATCTATAGTTCTTTTACTCCATGTTATTTTTTAAAAAATAATTTTTTCCTTCTCCAAAGTAAAATGACATCACCAACTAAAGCACTACAAAAGGAAACTATTATTCCAACTTTTCAAAACACACAAAATCACTCAGCATTAGCATTATTATTGTTATATCTTTATAAGAGTTGCCAGCTAAGCAAATGCAAATGGAAACATACTCGTAATACTTACACTTTTCTGCATGAATACAAGCAATTTCTCTGTTTCCTTCTCTATCAACAAAATGATTTTTCAAATCCCATAAATAAAATAAAAAACATCAAATAGAAAAATAGAAAACCAGAGCTAAATACTCAATAAAACGGAAACAAAAGCAAAGAAATATTATTCAGCTGGTGCTGATAGCGTCAGAAAAATTCCAATTTTTTTGCTGAACGCGCACTTAAAAGACAATAGATGATAGTACAAAGGTTTGCGCTTAACAAGAGCATATATTTTTGTTCTTATCAACGGTGTTGACTTACAATGCCACCATCGTCATACAATTTGTAATACATAGTAGCCAGGGATGGCAAAGTACTAATAATAAGGGCATCTCGTGTTTGAAGAAATAATATACATTTAAA
Source organism: Epicampocera succincta (assembly GCA_932526305.1). NCBI lineage: Eukaryota > Metazoa > Arthropoda > Insecta > Diptera > Tachinidae > Epicampocera > Epicampocera succincta. The sequence continues at coordinate 36,989,499 of OW052037.1, read as the reverse complement.
TTTTATAAAAACTTTTCTTGTTTAACAAAATGTTTGGCTCGTTGTCTAGACAATAACAATATATGCATTTTATTTTAATTTTTTGTTGTTACTGCTGAAATTTAGTTTAGGCTTACAATTACTTACAACTAACACAGAGTGGTTTTTTTAGGGTAGCACAATTTTAAATCCTAATGAAGAAAAAAAATTAATTTTTAAGATCGATTAGACGGGCTTTAGTTGACAGAAAGTTGTATGACATTAATGTTTAAACGATTTCGGGCATGTGGTCGCTGCGGCTGGCATGTACAAGGCGAAATCCCCATTGACAGTAACGTTCTGACCCTCTTCATTCCTGAAGACATATGAATGGACCAATGACTGTGACAATGCCAGCCCACAAAACACTCCAAACAGTAATTTTCTGCTTATTTAATCCACCCATCCATTCAACGGAGAACAAAACAAAATTTTACATGGAAATTCATTATGAATTGACGAACAGAGTCATTATTTTGATAACGAAAAAAATTCACCAATATGCAAGCATGCTCTGGTGTATATCTGTCGATAATGAAATTTCAAACTACGCTAAAACAAAAGCACTATCAGCTGTTAAATGGGTTGTCAAACAAAGCAGTGCTGCCTACTCAAAGTTGTGGGCTTCAATATTATACGAGTACTCGAAAAGTTTGTATGGTTGCCGATATTGGTAGGATTAATTCGCACTGGAAAATTCCCACATTTCCCATGTGTAAAAAAACAACAACAACAAACTTTTCCAGCCCCTATTAGGACAAAAAATAAAAAATGGAGAGAAAACGAAAATCATGTTCGCCGTAATTTTGCTTAACTAAATAAATTCATTGCGTTGCTAGAACCTTTTGCTGCAAAACTTCTTTATGCCAAAAACAGATTCGTTCAACCATCAAAAAATATTTACTTTTCATTCTGTACAAAACAAACTACATATACTTTCACCACAGCAAATTGCTTAGAAGAATGCAGTGGTTCTCTCTAGTAACCTCTATTTCGATATGGTCTGCCACCCAAACTCTACATTTTTTTCCGAATATCTGATCCGTTGGAGAACAAACTTTGACAATGCACGGCATTTCCAAGCCCATCTGTTTCGCATCTGAAATGCAAAAACTCAACTAATGAATTATTTAAGCTTGTCAATGCTTATTGTACCAAATGCATTTGATTTCCAGTGCTGTGAAGTGACTGCAGGATTAGGCACTGGTTTTGCGTACAACGACGTTTACTCATGTGTGTATCATTGATTGCTAATCGTCTTCCTACTTCAGTAGTTTCTTTTCCACCAGTTTTCCAGAAAATCTTATACTGATGGACTAATCCCTAGAAAGAGCCCATTCTGGATTAAAGTTGATAGCAGCCAGAGTCCCGGTAGGAAAGCAAAAGAAACTCATGTATCGCAGGTGACAAAAATAGACGTTCCTACAGTATTCATGAATTTACCGAAACCTGGTACAGTTTTTTGTGCAGTTACGTTACAATTGTATTGAACAGTGTTACCTTAAAATGCCTTTAGCTGGATACAAAAATATATTTCGCATAAGGGTTTTTGTGTCATAATCTGGTTTCGGGCGTGAATTTATTTTCGTAATGATTCAACTTTATAAAAAAATAGTGTTAAAAGTGGAACATAGATGCAATATTATCAATATGAATCAATTTCTTGGGGGTTTTTTGATACCGAGAGTCTGGCTGCTCATCTTAGTGCTTATTTTTTGATCAAATTAGTAAAATTGTAAAACGTCCACTTCTTAATAACTTCAAACTTTTTCGCCTCAGTGAGCCTTTTGACGGACATTTTGTCACGAAGTCATTCCCATTGTCCACATATCACGACAAAGTAAGCAGAAAAAATAAAACTCAATCACGTGTTTCGTTTTAGTAAAAGATGTTCGGAGAAAAACAAATACAATTTTTCAGCATTTTTTGCTTACGAAAAAAAGCGCTATTGGTTAGTTTAATAAACTGTTTTCCAGCCCTGCTTGTTAAATCTGTTTGCAAAACATACAAATCCACGTACAACACATACATATTCATAGAAATTTTTTGTGGACTTCGTTTTGTCAGTGTGTTTGTGTTATTTCGGTGTACGATATTTAATTCATATTGCTTAGAGAATGGGAGATAAGATCTTTACGAAGCATAAATGCCTGCTGGCTTCGATTCCGTTTCAGTCGCATTGACATAAATATTAAACGTCTGAACGAATGTGTTTCTTTTTGGCTGATATCTGTAGCAAAAACTACTTATGACAGTTTTAGTAATAAAATTGCTTCGTTGCCCAACACCATTTAAAGGATATTGATTATTTATGTTATCGTTTAGTTCTGCGGTTGCTGTGGAAAGGAAGGAAATACATTTAAAGTTTTTATTTTGTTTTAGAAATATGTAAGTCTTTAATATATTTAGTATTTTAAGAAATTTAGGTCATTGCGCAGAAAAAAAACATTGTAAAATCAATTAAAAAACACTCTGAACAATACTTTTTTGTTTCAGAACAATTACATTAACAATTCGATGGCATTGCTGTGGTGTATCATGCTCACTGCCAAGTCCAAACTAAAGATAATATTGCTCTGATCTAATACAGGTTTTAGTCTATTTAAAAATAATCGCTCGAATATCTTTGAAAAACTTGACAATAAACTATAAGGTTTCAAAATTATAATAGTTTCAGAACATTTCCATTGGGCTGGAAAATCGTGCAAAAGTTGTTTATAGACAGTACTTTAATTAATTGAGAGTCAATTCATGTCGCATCCATGAGTTTTATTGTTTCCAAGCCTTCTTACTTCCGCTTTAATTTCGTTTGAACTGAAACTAACAAGTAGGCTCATTCACGAACTCCACCATCCGAGCAGCAGTTATTTTGAGGATTGCGTTGAGAATAAGGTATCTTATTTCGGTGGAAATGTAATTATTTGTGGTTTCCTGATTCGGACTTCCGGGCATATTCGGAGCTGACAAGACAGTATCTTCATGTATTAAGATGGTGGCCAGTAGTTAAAACAACTTGTATAAAGTAGTTAAAACACATTGTATAATAGCTTAAATGTTTTTAAAATTTTGTGAAAGGAGGAGTTATATGTCGCTATAATTGCAGTATGGTCAGAGCTTACGTCATCATTGTCCACGATGTTCAGACATTGTATACAAAGAAGTCCAATACATGTGACCAGTAAGTTGGTCTACCAGGTGAAAGAACATTATAATGTGTTTTCAAAATGCACTCATATAGCTCACAGCCTTTTGGTTTGCCAATCTGGATCTCCAGCATGGATGTTTAACATTGAAGTCTCCACCTACTAGAAATCGATTCCCCAACTTGCTAAAGTACTCTTCATACTCATGAGATAAAACAGAATGCCTGGGAGGAAAATATACGTATGCCAAATGTTGAAATATATTAATTATTGATATATACTTTTTCTGCAGCAGCAGCAGATAGTTGTAACAATTTGTGGGAAGTACATCGTACTGAATATTCGATTTTATTAAAGTTGCGGAGCCAGCATGAACTCTGTTATCTGTATGATTCGCTGTTATAGCGTCGTAACCTCTAACTGGAAAATGAGTTCTCGACGTAAAATGAGTTTCAGATATCAAAAGAATGTAAGTCAGCTCTGTGCTTGTCTGCTTTATAAGATTGGAAAGCCCATTAGCATTCCATACTGCTACTCTAATATGTAGGGCATAATTTTGTTACAAGAACTGACACCATCACGCACATTCTCGTTAGCATTTTGATCTTTTGAAACATTTGCGTAGGATGTACCACAGTTGCGATTGACATTTCTGTAGCTCTGGGGTCGGGAAAATGAGAAATATTTGCAGGTTGGTCACTTGACTTAGCAATACAAGCAGTTTTTTTTCTGCAAAAGTTTTTAATACACTCGACATCCTTTGGAGTTGGCAGCATGGTTTTGTAAACGGTGAACACACCAGGGAGAATTTGTGTTGCCCGGGGGTACATTCAGCTGTTGAAGGGACCATTTAAGTGCAAAATACTTTCTGAATAGCTCTGGGCTCGATAATGTTTGTATGTTCCCGGATCTTCGAATTTTACTTTTATCCAAAGCTTCATTTTGTATTTGATTTTGGACTTGATTTCATAAAACGCTGAGGTAAGGAGTTTGAAGATTCCTATGTAGCAAAACCATTGCTTACGTCACTCGACTCGCTAAAAATTTTGGAAATAGGGACATGTTGGAAATGAAATATATCGCCACAAATTATTGGCTTAATAAAAACACACACAAGCACAGTTTTCAATTAATATCAAAGACATTTCAAAGTAATATTTCAAAATATTTATTTATTTATTGGTAGAGGATGTTTACAGTGTTTCTTTAATGTTATATAAATAAACAAAGAGTTCAAGATTTCCATCTTTTTCTTCTTAAAAATGTATTATAATTTATGAAATTTATATACATACATATTTACATATATACAAAGTTTGGAGGAAAAAATTATATAAAAGCCTATTTAATAATTTTTCTGAAATGATTTCAGAAAAAACTTATTCTAGGAGCGTACATCTACTAAGGTGATAATATACGCATGTTCAGAGTCAGTACAACGCAAATATAAGTTACCCGAGAACCTATCTAGTTTATTCTCCACCAGTTCTATGCTTGCGAGTTCGTGTAGTCTATTAGTAGAGAAATTCCCATCATCTTGAGCAATTTGTTTTGAGCAATTTGAAGCCCTTTAATGTGACATTTTGCACAATTTGCCCAAACTGGAGCCGCATAAAACATGACTGCTTGAAAAACTGCTTTAAGAATGAGTTTTTTGTTTACTATATTTAATTACGAGTTGCGATTTATAAGGTGATACAGTGTGCGAATTAGAATATTTATCTTATTCAAAACGTATGATATGTGATCTTTAAATCTCACTTTTGGATCTAGTATTACACCTAAATATCTTACCTTTTGTTCCCATGAAATTGAATTATTAATTAAGTTGATACCTACTTGAGGGATATAACAAGATTTTCTTTTCCTTGTGAAAAATATTGCTTGTGTTTTGTCACTATTCAATATAATTTTCCACCTATTAAAATAAGTTGTTATTTCAACTACTGCTCTTAGCAACTTTGTTATAACACCCACAGCTAACCTATCAGAGCAGAGAATTGCAGTATCATCAGCAAAATTTGATAATGTACAATACTCAAGTTGGGGAAGATCAATAAATTATACAGTACCGGGGAGAGGCATGAGCCCTGTGGGCAACCGGATGGGACACTGACACTTGTGGAACAAACGGAGCCAATATGAACTTGAAAACTACGGAGAGAGAGAAAGCTCTGTATAATTTTGACTGTGTCCAACGGAAAATTTAAACGTATCATTTTATATATTAGCCCATTGTGCCATACTGAATCGGGAACGCAGCCCTAACATCCAGCAATACCATTCCAGTCGATTTGTGGTTCTCAAGATTTGAGTTAACTAAGTTTTTTATTCTTACTAGTGGTTGTAGAGTATTGTGTTGACTACGAAATCCAAATTGGTGGGGCGGCATTATATTGTTGGCTTCAATAAAATTAGTTAATTTCTCCTTAATAACTTTTTCGAGAATTTTGCTGATGGATGACAAAAGGCTTATAGGTCGGTATGAGGAAGGACAATCAGGTGGCTTATTTGGTTTCTTTACTGGAATAACCTTAGACTCTTTAAACTGGCGTGGGAAATAACTAAGTTTCAAACATGCTTTTACAGTGAAACTTCGATATAACGAATTTCAAGAGGATCCGAAAATACTTCGTTATAGCTATTGTTTCGCTATAAATATAATCAGCAAAACCTTAATATAACGAAATTTTAAGAAATACGAAAAAAATTCGTTATAACTATAGTTTTCTTTACTCAAATTCTCTTTAACATGAAATTGCTAATAAAAGCTTATAAGTATGTATTTCATCAGGTAAATGAAAAATAAAACACATTTTTCTTATTCAGGTTTTAATAAAATATTGCGTTATTTTTGTTTGTTTTCGCAAGTTCCAAATACAGTTATCAATACTTTTTTCACACACACATACATACATATTAAGAATTCGTTCTTTTGATGACGGCACTTTACCATTTTGCTTTATATTTTATTCTTACTTCGTTGTATAGAGTCTTTTGTACGAGTACTTCGTTGTATAGAGGCTTTACAAATCCGCTAATAAATATGTACATATGTACATACACTTAGACTTCGCTGTTTTTATAACGGGACTTTACCATTTAGGATTTATTCTGATTTCGTTATATTGAGGCATTTGAATGAATATTTCGCTATATAGAGGCTTTTTTGCTCAGAATTTATTGCTAATAGCTATAGTGCATTTTTATATGAAAAACTTTGCAATAAAGAGGTTGTCTCAAGGGACTCAATAAAACATACATACGTTGTACTGAGTTTTTCGTTATAAGGAAGTTTGTTATATCGAAGTTTCACTGTATTATAATTGTTAGGTACTTAATTCCTCTGTTGGGGAGAGCTTTTAAACATCTGTTGTTAATACCATCAGAACCTGGTGACTTTGTTGGTTTTAATTTTTTTATAATACAAGAAATTTGAGAAGTATCGGTTGATGTACGGTTATACATGTTTTGCGATGACAATTGAAAAGATTGCAGGGTATTGTTAACTAGGGATATCGTTTAGGGGTCCCCAAGGTTGCTTGATATTGCATGGTTCGAAGCAAACGTTTGGGCAAGTAATTCACATTTTTCAAGATGTGTTGTGAAACGGGAATTATTTTGCTTCAGAATCGGGATTTTTTTCCTTTTTTCCCTAAAATTTTTGTGAGATTCCAAAAAGGAAGGGAACCAGTATCTAAAGTAGAAAGAAGATGCTCCCACGATTTATTTCTAAATGTTTCTATTTCATCTCTAATAATTCCGTTAAGTATTTTCACTACGTAAAAATCTTCTAAGTCTCTCTCTCTCAATGATTTTCTTTGAAATGAAATAAACTTTTTTGGTAGTATTAATTTCCTCGTTTACAAGGTTTTTGAAGTTCACTAACATAGAATCAATGTCTTCCTTAAGTACTATATCCCTTGTCGTTGGTAGGATAATATGTCTGTTCAGATGCCTCGAAAAAGTTTTCCAATTTGCTTTACTAAAATCTAACATATATAAAGATATAGCGTTTACGTTAGTTGTGATCAATATTTTAACTGGCAAATGATCAGACCTTAGTTCGTTTATTATACGTACGTATGTATGTATGTGTGATCGTTTGGGTACATAATTTCTACATATTTCGTATGATTCCAACTTTTAATGTTTACAATAGGAAGTAATTTATGAGAAACAATTTTTTCAACAATTACCGCTACTCCACCACCTCTGGAGCGTTCTCTATCGTTTCTTCATTCATTATGTCTTATTGATAAATTAGGTTTAAGCCACGTTTCCGAGACTAGGCACACATGGATATTATGGTTGATTAAGAATTGAAACATTTGTTGCGAATACCTCTAGCATTCCAAGTGATGATATTTAGACCATTGATCATTATGAGAGGAATTTGCAGGCGAGGTTGCACAATTTGCGCAAAACGTCTTCACTTTGCTCTTGCTAGAACCATGTCCAAACATCTGGCAGTTGTAGCATTGCGTAACTTTACTTTTCCTGGCACACTGGAACTCCCATCTCACCTTGACGTAATCGATTATGGAATAATTTTGTCTCAGCTCTCTAATTGTGATCGACTGACGTTGAAGATATACGACATACAATATTAATTCAGCATTGCAATCATTTTTTTTTTTTGTGACGAGTTTAACATCCAAGCATTTCAATCCCATATCAATAAGCTTTTTCTTGACAATCAGGGAGTCAAATTTGTCGAGACCAAATATTATGTATAACTTTATACGGTTTTTCACTATTTGTTGCCTAAGTGAAAAATTCATAGTTGTCTGTAAGCAACTCACAAACCTTATCAAAATCGGATTTGGTTTTACAAAATACTTTAAGTCCTATTGAAATTTTCCTAATAGCATAATCTTCAATATTGTTCGCTTTGCATTCGTTACAGGTGGTACAACAACTTTAGTTGTTTTTTCTTTTACTATTATTATCATCATCAATAGTCTGTAACGGTGAAAAGTTTGAGGAGTTTGCATGCATTGCATTGTTATTGGTTTTATTTTTTTAGGTATTGTGTTTACGCACGATGCGTTATTAACATCTTCACTAAGTCTTGCACGTTTAATCTTAAGCTTTTGTTGTTGTTTTTTTCAGTATTGTGAAAAATTGTTTTTGTTTGATATTGTGTAAGTTTTTCTTTTTGTTATTTGTATACTGACTCTTGTTTTTAATTTTAAATATGCACTTTATGACAACTGACTACTGCAAGCATGAATCGTGGACGAAAAGTAATATTGATACGAAAAATTCTACAAATGTGTCAAGTTTCTTGGAATTTCCCCTCCTTTACGACACCAAGACAACTACTTTAATTTTTGTCACGTTAGAATCGTCTCTCATATCTGCTATCAACTCTCATATATGTACATACATATATTGCAGTGATTCACTTGACCTACATATATGTATATATGTACTTTAAACTAAAAATGGACCAGAAAAAGGCATTGCTGATTGACATCATGGAAGTAGCCACATTTTTATTTTATGTACTAACTTCCGAGCCTGTTACAAGTTTTTCGTGCTTTTTTTATACTGAAAGTAAACGAGTGAGGCCTGCAGCTTGTTGTGATTTGCAGAGATTAAGCTCCTCAACATGACAATCCGAGAGTCTAATGCATCTTGTAGAGGTCACTCTTTCATATGGGTTCTAAGCAGACTGCATCACCGACGCATATTCCATTGAAAACAATGTTGGCTGGCCAATCAACGCCAACCTTGATATCTTGCAGGGTTTTGTTATTGCAGAGGTATTCGAGAATAAGCCCAAGCCCACAGCTGCATTCAAAAATTAAAGTTTTCTGCGCTCATCGATAGGTCTTCAAAGAAAAATATATTTCTATTACAGCCTTAACTGAAATGCTAATCCTGAAATATGGATCTGCTTTTTGTGCTGTCTATATGTGAAAAATTCTTAAAATAATTTTTTTTGGCAGGATCAGTAAAATGGGATCCATACTACAACTTCTACTACAACCATCCTGAATCTGTTCAGAAGCGAGTTAAGTGGTTTGCCACGGAATCCCCCTTAAAATCGCTGTAGATTAAAGTTCAAAATCGTCAAAAAAGCTAATACTTCGTACTCGTTCCTTAAGAGAAATGTCAGAACTGGATTCTTTCAATGTGTCGGAACTCTCAACACGACAGCATCAACCATCACCTTTTTTCCGAAACAAATCCTCAAACGCTGACCCTATAGGAAGAATAATTTATACCAATTTATTGCTTTTTCATTGCATTTAAATATTAACAAATAGCAAAAAAAATAAAATATTATTCAATTAAATGTCTAAATATTGACATACTCGTGCATAAATCGATTTTATACCTTGAAAGGATGGAATACAAATAAATAAAATACATAAATAAATAAATTCTGCATATCAAATTTTTTTCTGCCCAACTATTGCAACAAGCAGTACCCTAAATCGTTTTCGATCATTAATTCTCAGGAGTTGAAAGTTTGTTTGCCTGCATTTTATTAAGAATTTATATTCGAAATAAAGTGTCAGTTGAAGTACAATGTGATGCAATTGTTTCTTCTTGGAGTGCACGACTCAATACTTGCTTCTGAATTTGCGGTATTAAAAACTTTCTTTTGCTGTTTTTTTTTCGATTTTTGAAAAACATATACATAAGTATTATTAAGTATCTTGAAGACGTTTCAACTTTTGTTGCATTTTAAAATGGGTTGTATTGGGCGGTATTCTAAAAGGGAAACAGAAAACAAAAAGGATAAAGTTATCGCAGTCATCGGGATGAAAACGGTGCAATTAAAAGAAAATAGCACGAAATAGTTGACAAGAAAGAGGAGACAAACTTAAATGAATTATTTTGAGAAACCATTCCAGCAGTAAAATGCAATAACAGTAATTAAGTTATTTTTGCGATTTCAACTGCTTCTAATTCATCACTGTCGCAGCAACAACCACCGATTTGATGCTATTCCGTTCATCATCTCATCATCTCACTTAAGAAAAGTTATTAGTTCAAAGTTTAAAAATAATTGACTTTCAGATTTAAGTTTTACGGTTCTACCACAAATCAGTAAAGCTTTTTTCTTTCAGTTTGCACCTGGCGGAATTATATATTTATTTATAGGTCTATGGGTATACGGTATACTTACGGACTATAACAACTAATTATTTAAATTAGGAATATAATACAGTTTTTATACGTATATAGAAGGTTATAGTAATGTAAATTATTTAATAGAAAAGCAGAGCATACAACTCCGTTTATTAGGTTAAATACGAATGCCACGTTAAGCACAACTCTGCGACTTTTCAGTGTTGGCAAACGAATAAGTATAATCGAGCAGAATATGATGGGAAGATGTGTATGTGTCTCTTAAGCAAAAAAATTAAAAGCTGTTATTGAACTGAGGCAATATGGTCGTCGTACACTGTATAGTGTGGGTCCCATATAATTGAACCGTATTCCAAAGTCGGTCTCACAAGAGAAGTAAATAGTTGTTTGGTGATCAAATTCTTTCGCCCATGGGTTGATAAATGCTAAAGTACGTCGAGTTTTTCTAACCATCACTGTTATACATATGTTGAATAAAATCCAGTTTTACATCTAGCAGAATACTCAGATCCTTATAGGTTTCAACCAGCTCGATCTTAGAACATTCTGTTTTCTAGAAAAACGCATATGTTTACATATTATTAGCTTTAGTGCCACGAAATTACTTATTTCACTTATTTTCTAAGGACTTTTGAAAATAAATATGATCGGAAGAGTTTCTAAAAATTATAAATGTCTTTACATCATCTGCAAGCATTAAAGTATTTGAGTATTTAATATTTTCAGGCATGTCGTGAACAGAGAGGAAAAATAAAATGGGCCCAAATAGCTGCCTTGAGGTACACCGGATTTTACCACAATCGATTTTGAAATTGAACAGTTAAATTTTACATATTGCATTCCACCTTAAAAATACGTTTTTATCCAACTTAAAAATCTGCAATCGAAACCAATGATAAATAGTTTTTCAGAACGAGGACGTGGTTAACCTTCTCAAATGCCTTACCGAAATCTATATAAACGAAGTCGGTATGCTGGTTATTAAACAGTCCTTCATCTGCCAAATAGAATTCGCAGCGCCATTGCCAAAGCTTCTATACAGTGGATTAAAATGCTGTCTGGCATCCCATTCGGATCCATTGAGTTCTAATATTGAATAGATTTTAAGCATTTCATGACATGTATTTATTGGTGAAAACGTTGTTGATTGACCATTAGTTATATTGTGCGGATAATCGACGTTATCATTGCAATGGGCATCCGAGTACGTGGAAGAGAAAAAATCAGCAAACAAATCACTAGTTTCATATATTTCATAACTTTCGGTGCACCATTGATCTTTCTTTTCGAGCTTGCGAACTTATAGAAGGATCTGGCATCACATTTTAAGTTGATTTTAATTTTTGTTAAATAGTCATTATAAAGTTTAACGTTTAGCAAGAAATATTTGGCACGAAAGATTGAATATTTGGTTGAAGTTGTGTGATTCTGAAGCCAAGGAAAAAGCTTCTTCAGGACTTACACTTACCTTTCATATACATGTATTTGACCAAAACAAGAAAATAAAAAGCTAATAATAAAGTTACCACGAAAAAAGTTGGTTTTAAAAGTTAAGTTTTGTGAAAATGCTCATATGAATAGCAAACTTCAATTACATTTGGAGTAAAAACAAAATTTCAAAATATATGAGAGTAGCAATAGCTCGTAATTGCAAATTATAGGCATCTTCGGTCAAACCGAGCCTCAGCTTAACAAAGTTGAAACAATAAATCTTCGAATTACAATTTTACTAGAACAAACAAAAAGTACAAAACCAAAACAGATTTTCATTAGAAGGAAAAAGTAAATATTAAAACAAAACCATAAACCAGTGCTTTCTACTTTTGCTCTGTGAAATTAAACATTTTTAACTATTTTTAGCTGCTGTTACGATTTACTTACAGAAATATTCGACTTAACAAGGGGCCAAAAAGTATGGAATTACTGCGTCTTGACGCAATTTTTCCAGGTAGACAACAGTTTTTTTACGAATTATTCTATTTGTTTTTTTTTTTTTTTGGAATTTAACAGAGTACAAATTAAATGTTTTGTTGCTTGGTGTTTGAGTTATACGTTAAAAAGGTTGCTTTCAATTGTCACATACTTAAAGTAAGATACGAGATACGAAGTAAAATTATTTGAAACTGAATTTTTTAATTGATTTTACAATGTTTTTTTTTCTGCGCAATGACCTAAATTTCTTAAAATACTAAATATATTAAAGTCTTACATATTTCTAAAACAAAATAAAAACTTTAAATGTATTTCCTTCCTTTCCACAGCAACCGCAGAACTAAACGATAACATAAATAATCAATATCCTTTAAATGGTGTTGGGCAACGAAGCAATTTTATTACTAAAACTGTCATAAGTAGTTTTTGCTACAGATATCAGCCAAAAAGAAACACATTCGTTCAGACGTTTAATATTTATGTCAATGCGACTGAAACGCAATCGAAGCCAGCAGGCATTTATGCTTCGTAAAGATCTTATCTCCCATTCTCTAAGCAATATGAATTAAATATCGTAACACCGAAATAACACAAACACACTGACAAAACGAAATCCACAAAAAATTTCTATGAATATGTATGTGTTGTACGTGGATTTGTATGTTTTGCAAACAGATTTAACAAGCAGGGCTGGAAAACAGTTTATTAAACTAACCAATAGCGCTTTTTTTCGTAAGCAAAAAATGCTGAAAAATTTTATTTGTTTGTTTTGATTCCGCCCGTTGCTTCTGAACGATTTTTCCATACCACAGACAGGTAGAAAAGGTCAATGGACTTGGTGTAGATTATCGTACCAAGATTCTGCGCAATGTTTGTGCAAACTATTTAATGATTTATATAATTTTATTGATTACTCTCTAAATGTTCATAGTAACGTCATTTTGTTCTTAAATGTAAACCATTCATTAAGTCTCCCAAATATTTAAATCATATTTATGTACAGAGTTTTATTTATCTGTAAGGATATTAGTCCAATAATAAAATTCAACTGCATTTAGGTCTGCTCACACCAGGAGCAAACCTGATGCAATACGATCATTGTAGCCATCGTAGTGTAAAAGTATTGTGACATTAATGCCAAAGGCGGCATCACTTCTCACTGCTCAGCACTGACTTAGTTTGTTTCCCAGAAATTTTAATTTTAAAAAGGAATGAGCTTATTTGTCTCAGGATACTAAAGTTCACCTCGTTACAACAAACGGAATTGCCTGCAATGGAAACAGGTTTTTAAAACAAACTTTACCGACTTCTGCTGAAACTGTTTTCCTTCTTTGCAATAAAATCAAACGCAGGAGGCAGTTGTAACTAAATACTCATTATTTAAAATTGGCTTGACATTAAGTATTTATTAGACTTTCGCTCAAAACCAATTTTCTTCAACGATGGCGTAAATATTTATAATTTTCCAAAGGATCTTCTTGTGAGAACAAAACATTGTCGTGTTGCTGAGGCCGCACACGGCACCTTGTCTGCCTTTTGCCCTAATGATGTTATTGAAGTTTGCTCGTTTAAGGGGGGGAGGGTGTTGGTGTGAGGAGACCAGTATGAGTTGATTACAAAAGGTATACTTTTGGTACTTGAAATTTTGTCTATGTAAAGAAGCTCCAGTTCCAACTCCAACTGCAACATCATAATTTCCATTTATTATTGTCCTTTGATAAACACTGGGGATTTAATGCTTATGTTGTTGTTCCTCTCTTACGTTTATTTACCGTTTCCTTTGTTGGCAGCATAATTTTGTTAACTCGCCTCAAAAGTTTTTTAGCAGTACTGAAGAGAACAAGTAGTTCTTGTGAAAATAATTCCGTATGAAAATGTCGTGCAACTAAGTGGGAAGAGTGTTTTTGAACTGAAGAAGCCAAATTAATATTTGCACCTTTTTTTGAAGTATGAGCTACAGACCCATAAAGATATAAATATCTCTTTAATTTCTTCCTCTGTTTTGATGCTTTTTCATAGAGTCTATTAAACTTTTTAAAGTAAAATTTTAAGTTGAAGTTCTGTATACTTTTAGCAGAAGTTGAAGTATCTATATTCTTCATTAACTTTATTAATTAAAGCTCTTCTGTAACGATACTGAGGAGGGGTTGAAAAGAGAAAAACGTTAGCGCTTTAAGTGTGACACGTGGCAGTTGAGGACATTTAGTAAACGAATTGAACAATTCGAACATTAAGAGGAGAAGAAATCAGTTAACTTTTTTGGGGCTACTCAAAAATGTTTTAAGTTTCTATCAAGCAGGTGGAGCAGTTGCAATAAGTCTCACAAACCGCTCAATTGCTTCAAAACGAAATCTCTACAATATATTTTTTTAATTTTTTGAAGTTCCTCGATACTCTATCGTTAATTAATTGAGTTATAACAACCGAAAGTTGACGCTTTTGAAATTTCTGTTTCTAGTCATTTTTGCGAATTGGGTACTCGTAAAACGGAAAATTAAAATAAAATAGTTTTTTTAGGGAAATCAAAAATTATTCTATCTGCCATTTCTCATGAAATGCTGTCTTAACAAAAAAACTGTATAAGAATTATATAAGAAATAATATTGTTCTAGTACACGCAGTTCAGTGTTGTCAACTCGGTACTTTTCACATTCAGTTAATCTAATCAAGTTTAATTTTCTAGCAAGACTTCTTAAAGTGCCACAAAAACCACCAACTTTTTGAAACTGAAACATATGAAATTATGAAGAAAATATCAGCCAATGATAATCTGATCTCAAATTCGTATTGAGTGCATAAATTTACATGTAGGTATTTATTTGTTTATTTATGAAAAAACTATTTTGTACACTTTCCAATTCGTAACGTCGTGGTCTTGAAAAGTAAGAGAAATTGTATGCAAATTTTAAAAATTAAAATATTAAATTAAATTAAGTTGATACTTATCTATCAATGTGTCCAGTGCTTCAGTAGTTGCAGCTTTCTAGAATTTCACATTTTTTTCTTGCTGATCGGAAAAAAATGTGGTTTGCTTAAGAAATAAAATGTTTTTAACTATTTCGGAAACGTATCTTTGTATTAGTAACTTGAAGAAAATATTACACTTTACACTTCTGAAGGGAATATAAAAGGGAATTTAAAACATTCAGGTACTTAATTCAATTGTTTTGAAAACTAGATTTTAAAAAGGGAGTTTTGTTATGTTTTATAGCTATTTTTTTAAGCTAAAATATAAACGAGTATTTTCTCGTGGACTCTCTTCATACTGAGAAATCTGGAAATGTGTCACTACCAAAATGTTACATGCCAACATTTTATCCAACTGGGAAATAATACTTTTTTGCCAAACCCATCTATATTATTATGTATGAATCGCATACATATAACATCGCTCAAATTCACACGGACTCAAATCCGCATGAATTTGAGCAACGGCAGTTATGTTGGCTGTAAGAGCATTGTTCGATTATGGCCTGTTGGCTCAGAGCTGTAACTTCAGGAACTTCCAAAAGTAAAAGTACAGAGGGGTTACATCCCGCAGTCTTGGTGGCCAATTTACATCACCTCTGGGACAGATAACCATAACCTCAATCGTTCAAAATAGTGTTGCACTTTCCTGCTGGGAGCAAATATTACTGTATTCATATTGTGCACATATCATTCCACGGCAAACCGTTGGGAGGGATGACTCCATTAACGTTGCCTTCAAAAAAGTGCGGACAAAAGGAACGTGTGGTTGGATTTCATGGGTGCTTGTTTCGTCCCGAAATGCAGCTCGTTGCTAAAGAGGAGTTTTCAGTCAAAATTGGCGTCCAGTCTCAACGTTCATATTTTGAGTTGACGGTTTAGTATCCGTCACATACCACCAACTTCTACCGGCGCCAAAGGCAAACCCTATAGTTTGCACAAATTATTTTTACATTAAATTTATTTCAATTGTTAGGCCCCTATTTTGTTTCATAGAAATGTTTGTGTATTACTAAAGAGTTGCTTGAAAAACATGCGAAAATGTAAATTTTATTCTCTATCTCTTGACTTTAAATTTTAAATTTCTTATTGAAAGTGCATTTTTTGACTAAAAACTGTTTTTTATAAATATGTACATATATTAAAGCCTGATAAGTATCGATCCGTTGGCTCATTTCGTTCAATTTTATATGAAGCGCCTGAACGAAAGTAATCGACAGATAACGGTACACCATTAGACGGAAAACGCTCAATTAAGTGGCCGGCTCACTCCATTCACTTGGGTGAAATTTTATGCGTAAGAACAAAATGAAAAATGAGGATAAGAATATTTTCTTAACTGTATCAGCTGTACCACTTAATCGGTCGAAATTGGGTAATAAATCGGTTTCAAAGAAATGGTATCGCAGTTGCTGGAAAGCGGGGCATCAAGTACTAAATTATTTACATTTGCCATTTCCATCATGTTGGGAACTTGGACTATAAATAGTGTATGTATGTCTGTACATTAGAATAAGAGATAACGTGCAACGTGTTGATCAAATCAATTTACCAGCAATTTTTCAATAGTATTGCATAGTTTTAGGCTGCCGAAGTTTGAGTAGTACTGCCAGCATGACTTTCTTTCTGAGCATTTTTTTTAATTTTTATTATTTTACATCTACTTGTCAATATTAAGGAAATCTGCTTACATACCTAGAACTAAGCTTGTTTATTTCACTTAAATTAAAGGGTACTTTTAGATCTCTGCTGTTTGGATGTTGGTCATAAGCCAGGGAACGTTAGAAGTATTCCTTAAGGCTTTGGACTGATGGCGTTTTAACATCTCAATATTTGGACTACTGGCGGTTCCCACAACTCAACGCCTTATGCCCATATAGGTTTTAAAATAACTTTATATAATTTTGCTTTGACTTAGCTGAGACTTGCCTCCAAGTAACCAGTTAATTTTTTTGGTTTTCAAATTAAAGAACATTTTTATTTTTGACATGATCTCTCCTTGTGAGACGTTTGTCTGAGTACTTCACGAAGATAGATTTCGGTAATTGCAATCTATTTATATATGTATATGGGGGCCTCTTCTTTCCTTAAAGGAAATATAACGTGTTTAAATTTTTCTACATTAATCGCAATTTTCCATTTGTTTAGTCACTGCTCCAGCGTGTTCAACTCTCTTTGCATTACAGATGAAGCTTCAATGTGGCATTTATTGGTGGATTATAGCGGTGTCGTCCGCATAAGTCGCAACTTCACCCTTATCGGATGCAGACATGCCTATAAGGCATGTTTTTAATAAGAAAATATGAACCTGAGTTCCTACGCACATTATTTTACATATACCCCAATAATACGTGCTTAAATCTTACGCCTCAATAATACTTAACAAACTATTGGCCCCTCGAAAAATCCGATTATGTCGCATAAGTGCCGTAAATATCAACATAAATAGCTCTTCTTTTATTCCATTTTTTCGGTTATTATTGGCTGTGATAACCTCTTACAATTCTGAATAAATAAAACCCTTTCCAGGAGACACCAAGAGCTGGTTTCTAAGTGTTTAATTAAACTTTATTTATTTTAAAACTACGCTTATGCAAAATATTTACAAGCTTTAAAAATAGTAAAACAGATTTTACAGAAGCAAACGCGAATTATTGGCGCTTAATGTCAACTCATCTTAAGGTTTGTATTGGAACTTAATGAAAACTTAATTAGTTTTGTACATTTTGATAAAAATAGAAAAAAATAACAAATAGCACACATACATACATACATACATACATACATACATATAAATTAAATTTAGACAATAAATTGAATATATTATTGTATAAAAATCAGGTTAATACTCGTAACAAAGAGGGCTGGAAATTTGGGATTTGACTAAATTTAATTAAAACTATTTATAAAAATTGATATAATATTAAGGAATGAATACATACATACATATATACACACATATGTACATATATATGGGCTTAAAAGTTTGGTAAAAGTTTGTCATCACAGTCAATATACACACATTCACATACACGCTTTCGTGTCCGTCGTTTGAAACCATTTGTTGGGTAATTTCGAGAATTTTAATAGTCTTGTCATACGCTAATGATTACGACGTCGTTTTTCCCTGTTTCACTTTTCGCATGTCTTTTCCTCCAATATTAATTTCCCTCTGATACTTTTTTATCATTTCAGCCGTCTAGTTCCTTGGCACCTATCGCCCACAAACTAAAAGAGATCGACGGAAAGGAAAAAATCGACGCTGTAAGAGTCATCGTGTAAACTGTCTGATATGCTTCAGGAAGCTTTACGAAAGTGTTGGTTATTAGCATCGAAAGTTGGAAGAACTGCAGTCATCTGAAATAGAACAAAATGAAACAACCAGCTCTTTCAAGTTATATACTAAAAGACTCTTTTGTAATTGGGCTGGCTTTGGGAGAGCTGCTGGCCCATTGGGGGAGAGGCTTTCTCGTCCTCGATGAGAGTCTTGTGATTAGTTTACAAGAAAATATTTTAACTAGGCTGCAATATTTGTCGGTGGTGCACCACTTTTCCAAGGTCAAATACATACTTATGTAGATAGTTTTCTTCAAACACTCAAAGGAAATGAAAGTTATAGGCTAATCACATCTACATATGTAAGTATGTATATTTTTAAAAAATTGAACCCAATTTGAAAAGTTCAAAAGAACTATTTAGCAAACAGCTTCAAAAATGTTAGCCAGTTTTCACTAGGAAGCGAACAATATCGGTTGGCTTTGTCTGAACTAGTTCTATAACAACCGAAGCTGTTTAACCCAGAGCGATACCTCCCACGGCCGATTACGGAAATCAAAGTTTTGAAGGAGTATGATCGATTTTATTGCAGTTCTTCTCCCCAGCGAACAGAAGCGATCTGGATACTCGAAATGTATAATTTGTTGACATAGAGCCACCTAAAAGAACGTCTGAGCAATATTCTTCGATTTAAGGTTTCAACCCAAACCTGTTTGAGAAAACCAGACTGGCACATGTTCCAGTTCTTCCAGTTCTTCCAGTTCTTCTTCGCTAACGTACCAGACGTTTTCAACTTATCAAATTCTATGTTTAAATAAATACATATACCAAGTAATTGCATAACTGCTCTGCAAGTTGTTCTGCAACAGTTAAGGACGCATCGCGTAATTTACAATTATAAATTTGATATTGATTTGAGGTACAAAATTATTGTCGTAAGACATTGAGCCAATATGTTTGCAACTAAAGAACAAAATTCCCATGATTTTTATATGCTGAAGTATTCGGATGGTTAAAAAAATTTGTGTAAAAACACCTCGATTGTCGTATTTTTCTTTTTTGCCTTCGAAATGTGAACACCCTTATTTTTTTAAGTTTGTGTGCCTAGAAAACATAAGTATTGAAATATTGATTTTGCTTGTTCAGTCCAGAAATCACAATGTCCATTTCAGATTTTACACATTTGTCATGACATTCGGCAAGGTTTGCAATGGCTGTTGTTGTTGTTGTTGATGTTGTTTATGCTGCTGTTGAGACTGAGATTGCTGCGGCTGTGAAACTGTTTGAATATGAGTTTTAGTTGTAGTAGTTGTTTGTGCTGTCGTTGTGGGCATTGGGCTGGGACCTACACCCACTACCGCAGCTGACGGCCGATTTGGCTCTGGAGGTGGTAGCAAAGCTGATGTTGGAAGTGTATGTTGATGATTTAATACTTCCTGACGTTGTTGTTGCTGTTGCAGTTGTTGCTGCAGATTCGCTGCTAGATTGGCATTATGTTTCAGCTTGAAATTCTCAACACGTCTGATATTCCTTACAAGACGGTTATAGACAAGTGTTTTAACATCAATTGCCCATAAGAAATCTAAATGATTAAACTTTTCCATGGGCACTAAATACTTGTCTATAACTTGTGGCAGTTCACGTGCCAGCCGATCAACACCCGTTGTCGACACTAGCATATCATTCACCGAGTAGTAGAGGGCCACAGGTACTTTGACCTTGTTTAAGTCATAGTCAGGCGGTGTCATCCGATTGTATTCAAGTTGATTGCGCAAATAGCCGCGATCAAACTTGCGAAAATGCCCAGACTTCATGAGCTGGCCAAAGTGTTCAAGTTGCTTAATTGATGCACCGGAAGGTGTATGGCTCAGCATGACCGGCAACATGGTCTGTAAATGAAAATAAATCTCTAATAAGAATTTTTATTTTCCAAAAATTTAAACATTTTTAAAACGCTCTTATGTTCCAGCACTTACAAAAGTTTAACAAAAAATATGCAAAATGATAAAAACTCCCAATACGATGCCTGCCTGCCAGCGCGATGTGAAAGGAATAACGATATGTCATGCACCATTAAACAAGTTAAACTCTAAACGCAATATAAATTTGTTTGCCTTGGCGGCTATATACATCTGGCAGTGGATCAAGTCCACTGCAGTGAACTGGCGGCCCATGTGGCTTGCAAGGCTCACACAAGTGGCAATTTGTCACAATATGCTGCATGGCACAAATCATAAACCCCTTGCTAAAGTGTTCGGGATATCTAATCCCCTCCGTTTCACAAATTTCCCCAGGAGGAGACAAAAGACAGGGACAGCAGGTAGACGATTTTCTCCTTCCTGCGTCTTTAAGTTTAAACCACAACCACAACGTTTCAGCCAAGGCTAAGCCCCTCAACCAACGACCGACCCAGAACGCCAAAGGGGGCTCCACAGCGAGTGGAAGATGGTTAAGAATTTATTCACAAATTTAGTAATAAGAATTTATGCATTTATGCGAAAGCTGAAACAACATTATTACAATTGTGCTCTATACGAGTATTTTCCCACCTTCTACATGCCGGCAGTCCCTTAGTGTCACCCTGGTCCTCAGAAGACTTTGAAACCGGAAAAGGCCACGCTGCTAATTTGGCCGTTTTGTGGTCTGAGAAAATTCGGGTTACTGTAAGCTAAGGTGAAAATTATTGCCTTGTAATCTGTAATCTCTGCTCTGGGCCAACTTACAATTGCTGATTTATGGTTTACTGAGCCTGTTGAGTCACATTGATCCATCTAGTTGTCAGTAGGTTGGGCTATTACGACAGTTCCGTGCAATTTTACCATTTGTACGCGTTGTTCATCGGTCTATTGCTGATAAGTTGAAACAATGGCAGCGAATCCGATTCGCGTTATTCGCTATTTGGAAATAGCTCCTGAAAGACTATTTGCAACACAGAGAGCCAAAATTCTTGTTTCGGGCTTAAACATCAGTGCAACAAAATTCTAAGTTTTTCGAAAAAAATACATCGGCGTCTTAAAAGCTCTCAACTTCAGCCTTTAAGCGGCTGCGTTCATTCAAGTTCTTAGGAAATTGTGTTACTGTTACGATTTGTATTTTAAGAGCAGAAAATTTATTTCAATCAGTTCTGAAACATTTTTGTATGCTGACGATCACGCGTGATTTATCGAAACGCTCTGCAGACGACAACTTTAATTCTGAGCAAATGAAATATCTTTGCTTCTGGAGATTCGTTGAGATCTGAGCTTGTAACGATAACTGTTTCAAAAACTGCAAATCCAGGAATTGATGAACATACCGCGGAGTAACAAAATTAGTTCCGATTTACCATAAAGCCAAATGGAAAAAGAGGAATGAAACACCTCTCTTTCGTCTTAGAGGCGTGCAAATGCTATTTATTTTCCTCATCAATTGCCTGTCAGCGTAACCAACGTCAACGAAGTTGTCATAGAGCGCGTAAAATACGAAAGAGATGTTTAGAGTCGCATCCCATTGATAAAGCAAAAATAGTTTAGACCTTTTTAAAATGTTTCCTAATCTCCTCGGAATTTTATTTCAAAGGCGTTTTCCCCGTTTGACTCGTCCTGCATCATATTAGCATATGAGAGTGTGTCTTCTTTACATCTGGAGACATACAATATTCTACAAATCTGCAACTCATTGTTTTCTTAAAACGAAGTTTCTCTCCGTGCAGGTATTAAGGTTTTCAATAACTACAACTTCATGACTATTTAACAACATAATTTCCTTTTAGATCAACACATTTAATTGAGCGTGTTTCCTATCTTTTTTCCTTCTAATATGTTTTGACGAGGCTGTCAAAATAAGTGTTTGTTTCGGTAATGTCCTCTCAATTGGACCCAAATCTCTCTGAGTTGTGAAACGGAAATAGCCACCGGGGTCTAAGTAGGAGGAATATGCTGGATGGGGTAGCAGTTCGTAACCCAATTTATAAATTTTTGCCGTACTGAGTTTACATGAATGCGTTCTATGAATGTTATCGACGATTTCTGGCGTGACGACCTCTCTTGGGCGACCAGACCGTACGGCATTACTTGTGCTGCTTAATCGGCACACGAACTCCACTTATTCCCATTTATGCTAAAACTCACGAGCTTGTCTGCTTTTAATGGCTATCAAACAAAGTTAGTGTTCACCGAGTTCTAGAAACAGCCTTCGCATGTACATACATACATACGTACATGCGGCGCAAAGAAAAGCTTGTGCACGTAAATCATAATTCTAATGCCTTAACACTTTCAGATACAAACCTTATTCAATTGTTCAGAATTGTAGCCGGCAACCAAAAAAAGGATGTTTGAACAGACATCCTGTGTCATGGCATTGTCGTGGCATACCACTTGGCTGTGGTCAACAAGAAATTTTGTATTTGGCATAAACTCCGTGATGCGTAGCATGCGTGTGGCAGCCTGCAATGAGAAAGTGGGCGTTTGAAACGAAAACGAGTTTGAAGGAAAACTCATTAAACCAAGAAAAAGGAACTTACCGTGAGAAAATCTAAAAATAAAACTAAAGTACGAAACAGTGGACTCTTCATATCGTGTATGTAGGCAATGGGAGCTAAAGCATGCATTGAAAGTATTTTCTGCGTGTATTGAGGCTGCTCCGAGCATAATACCCAGAATACAGCAGTTCCCTGTATAAATATAAAATATCAATAATGGCGTGTGAGGAGAATAAATACAAGTGGATTAGGTTATCACACCAACCTGAGAGTGGCCAACATAATGTAATTGGTCATAACCTGTTTTGGCTAAAATGTAATCAATATTTGCAGGCAAATCATACTTGCCCATTTCGTGAAATGTGAAATCCCAAAATTCCATATAGTCACTGTTAAGGCTGGTATGATTTTTCGAATAGCGGTTGCCACGTGAATTGCCCATCCAAACATCATAGCCTAGATCTGCTAACATGTAACCTAAATTGCAGGGCCAAAAACTAATTTATAGCTGAGAATTCTCCGAATTTATAATCGAATTTAGAGCCAAATTTGAAGGCTTTCTGCTTACTTACCCAGACCTGATTTGGGACCCATTAACACCCACGTGGCTGAGGTATCTAAAATGCCATGCATTAAGAGCACCGGCTGTGCTCCTTTCTTTGGTATGCGATGCATTTCAAGGATGTAGCCGTCTTTGGTTACAACTGTATGCGTTTCGGAGGGATAACCATATTTGCGTATTAGTTTTGGCTAAAAGTAAAATAGAGGAAAAATAAGTAAACAAAATTGACTTTAATGCAGAAGTTATGAAACTTTTGTTTGAAACAACAAGGAGCAAAACAAAACACGATACATTTCTATCGTTCGTTCCCTGAACACGATCTGTCTCTCTGGTCGATTTTTTTAAATTTCTGAGTCATTTTTTAAGGGCGCAGGCGCATTCATAGTACGGCACCAGTGCGTAGCGTAGCCCAAGCTAAACAACTATTTGCATAAAACAATTTCATCATGTACAGATCCATCCATCAGATTTGATAGGTATAGCTTGAAGAAACTAATGTCTATCGAGTACATCTCTCCACCTGCTGTCTACTCGAATGTAATTTTCAATATTGTTAATTTCTTTTTCTGTTTGAGGGTAAGATTCAACTTTTTCACTTCTTGTCATTCCAAATAAACAGAATTTTCCCTATAATTTCGAATGTTTCTTACCAAGTTGTATAAGTAATGGCAACTATTTATTGAAAAAAAAACATTACACGGGTTGTCAAATTAAGTTTCCTCGTGAAAAGGGAAGAATATGAAGAAAATAATGCTGATGATTGCAGTTTACTGTTCAGTAAATATATAGAATACAATTGGAAACTTGGATCAACAGTCCAGGGGTCGCAGGTTCGATTCCTATCAAAGACTCTGGTGAATTTCTTCAAATAAACACAATAACAAAAACCACAAAAATATGCAATGTTGGGTTAACTGATGTTTGACTGTGCATTGTCGAAGGTATTTACACTGGACACTGACCAGTGACAACTGGTCCCAAAAAAGAAAAGAATAAGAACTTAGAACGCAACGCCGGGATTGATGAAACTGCTTTAACTATTTTATACAAATCCAGCTGATTTTATTTTCATTACTTTTAATTTTAATTTGCCATTCTTACTAGTGCGTTTAGCCTTAGGATTTCTTGTAATTTTAATTGTGTTAAATGTGTAAATAAAATAAAAGAACACTCGCAACAGCTGGTGAAATCTCTGATAAAATATATAAAAACATTTCTGATCTCTGCTTCTATAAAGTTAATGGAGGTACAACTTAGTACGGCAAATTGCCTGATTTAGGTTTCGTTAACTATCCCAAAAAGTGTCCAGAAATTAGCTGCAACGTGCCAAATTTTTGCCCTGACTCGTATTCAGTTTCCAAACGTACACAATTTTGTTTTAGACGTGGTGCAATATTTGAAACAGTGATGTCTTCAACAACTAATTACGAGTACGCAAAATTATTTTTTTGCGCGGAAGTGCAACAGGCCTGGCCTGAAAGACAAGCCTGCCACACACTCTTGTTGTTGTAGGTTTTAAGTTGGAAACTTCATGAGCCCTGCTCACCAACTGTCGGATTATTTGTACTCGTATATGTTTACTATTTAAGGGCACTTATAGTTTTTCGAGTATGGAAATCTCACTTAAACCAGTTAAGCTTGAATAGTGCTTTCAGCCACGGCACCGTTCAGGTGCTTTCAGCCGTTCTTTCCAAGAAATGCTTAATTTTCGTGATTCGTTTTTATTGGCCGCATACGACCACACGTATTCAGAAAAAGAAAATTATTAAAACAGCGAAAATATTAGTTGACAATCATGGCAGACCTAGATTTTAAAACTATATCTCTTGAAAAAAATGATTTTCCGACCATACTCAGTTAAATAATTCTTTGAATCGGCGAAACTTTTATCTGAACGCCACTCCACAAATAATTTCGCTAAGTCAATAAACAGTTTTGTCTAAAATGTTCGTTGAATCAATGAATAGTTTTATGTTTATTTCTTTTATGCAATAAAAGGAGAGACTGTTACGAATGCCACGAACAAAAATTAACTCTACGCCCAAAGTTTGCAATCGTACGCCTTTGTTTTAATTAATAATAACTGCAACTACAAGAGCTTTAATTTTTTATATTTACTGTTTTCTATTTTCAGCTTAAAGTTGCTGTTTAATAGCAAATTATCTCTAAGGTACTGTTATATAAGTGGTAAGTAAAAGCGAAAAACATAACAGCTTAAGTATTTAACAGACAAAAATTGCAGTAAAGTTTAAAGCCAAAAAAGCAACAACTATTTGTAACCGCATACTAGACAACAGCTGTTGTTTAATTTGCCACCGGTGTGGAAAGACGCATACATTCGCATATATATATCTACATACATACATATATAGTGCATGTACAATTATTTGGATATATGTATACAAATTGAAAGATAGAAAAAGTTGTGAGTTTGTGCATTCAGCCAATGCTACGCTCGAAAAAAATATTCGGGGGTGATACGTGGAAATACAAAGCAGCTGTGCGATACCAATAAAATGAGTATAAAGAGCATCTCTTTCGATAAAATTGTAAAGCTGATTTTGGAAAGTTGGACAAGTTGGACTTGCTTGCAAACGTGGACTCGTTCTAGCAGGGTTAAGGAATTGCGAATAGTTTTTGTACAACTCGGATTCAATCTAAGACGGCTTGTGAATTGCAAGTACCACCGAATTGCCCGTGTTAGTCGTACAATTTATATACATACATATATTGTACATTAGACTTGACTTAAAATATGCGATTTGCTACCAAAATTTGTGTGGGGAATTTTCGGTCTGATAGGACGGTGCCAACGCGAGCCATATTGTGTTGAAAGGTCAACATTTTGAAAAACTACCAAACTACAATTTTTTGGGATTTTATGCTTCTCTTTTAATAGGAAATGACACGATAATAGGATTTTTCTTTTTATTTTAAATCAATGAAGATTTTGCATAGGCTTCCCCTGCCCTTGCGACAGTCCTCTGCAATGTGTAACGAGTACTGTTTAGCGCCTTCGTTATAAGTATGTCTAGCACTTGTTAATGGCATTTGAGTGTTTGCTTGGCGGCATGATCCACAACAGTAGCGCCTTTGGCGATCTGTTCCTCGTAAACAAATTTGACGAATCAAAGCGTAACAAAACTACACATTTCACCGAATACAGTCCTGTTAGAATGGCTATTACGCGAACGCAACATGAGCGACGCGAGCTAACAAAACTTAATTTTCTTTCATTCACAGGTAATAGTTATCGATAAATATGTTTCACGCAATCTGGTTGTTGGAGAATTTCCATACATCGCATTAAAAGTTATTGAAAAGAAAATATGCTTTAGATGAAGCTTGACACAATTTGTGTTTTTAGTGACTATTTTCGTTGTTTCAGTAAAATGTTGTTGGTTGAACATTTGAAGGCTGGCGCGACATATTTTTCTCAATAAAAGTATTATGATACAGATCCACGGCAGGCAAATTATGAAATCCGGTTCTATTGAAATAAAAAATTTTGAATTTAAAATTATATATCAAGAAATCCTTTGATCAAAAAATATGGTTTAATTCAAGGTTCAAGAAAGATTTTAAAATTACGACTTTTACACGCCCTTCTCTTCGAGTGAATCAATCATTTAATTGAAAACCACTTTTTTAATGGCTTCTATTTCAGTTGATACCAGAATACACTCATTTTTGCACGAGAATACTCTTTTCAGGTTTGTATTCAATGGGGATTGTGCACTGTGCGACCGGCCGCCGTTCCCAATGCTGGTTTGTTTTGAAACCTTGTTGAAAAAACTGCGGCAAAACAGAAATAGCCTTCTAACTGTCTGCCAACAATTGAAAACTCTGTATAAAAACATGTGCAAAATAATGAACAACCGGCATCAAATTCTGAAATCGCAGACTGGCAGTAGCGTAGTCATTGAAAACGTTGTTCAAGTCCATTAAAAACAATAATGACTGAAGTTGAAAAACCACAATGTGGCAACAATTTTTATACGCCACGAATATTGTTAGACCAGTATCACAAAAACAAAAGCAACAAAATGTTGTAACCTTGACAACGAAAATACAAATATGTAATAGTTTTTTCTCCATTAATGAAAAAAAATTAAATCACAATTGGCTAGGAACAAAAACTGGTCTATTATAACAACAAAAATGCTCAATTAAGTGTGCAATCTCCTAACGAGAATGGATTTTGTACGTTGGCTTCCAAGTGCCTGTTGAAAGTGTTAGGAGTTTAACGGGCTTCAAAGCTCTGAACTTGAGCAGAAATAATTCCTTCAAAAGATTCCAATCTGTTGGCAAGAGTTTTAATATGGAAAAAAGTATTTTGAAAATCTTTTGGGTAGAAATATTGCAATTAATAGACCGTATTGTCACTTAGACCACCCGACTTTTTCTTCTTCATTGCATGGCCAAACTGTAACCAACTGCCCCTTGAGATGCAAGTTTCAATTTAATTGCACGCGGTGAACTTGTCAAGCACATTTCACCGTCCCCACGTGATTTGCAAGTCTAGTCGTAGGTAGCAATTTTTGGTAAATATTGAAACACGGTAACATTAATAAATCTTTTGTTGCAGAGCGCCCACTATATAAACCCTCGTGTAAGCAGCTCGTAAGCCATCTCGTAACCAAGCTTGTGGTGTTCATTAAGGACATTAGTCCTTAACCATCTGGTTCTTGGCTAAAGATAACAGCACCGCGACATTTGAATTCCGAAACCACCGCCATGTACAGACTCTACCATCAAGATTCACTAACGACCCTTCCTACGACCATATATGGGTTTCAGGTGCCGTGCCAATCTGTCTGTGTATCTTGTAGAACAGAAAATCCACTTTAAATAAAAAAAAAAATAGAGAATGACCGAATTAAAACTATTTTAGGCAGAACTCTGTAGCAGAAATTCTTCAATTGGTTTTGTAACTTGGAGAACAAATAACTTATATGTACATGTAAAAGCTATTATGGTCCTAAACAACCAGAAATATTTCTGCTCTACTTTTCCACCAAAAAATAATAATTATAACACGGGAACCTAAAAACTTCGACTGCTGATGGCGATCGCTTGTTCACTGTGTTTCATAAACCACAATTTGGTCAACTGATGCAGAAGTTAAGCCGTTACTCTTCGTCAATGAGACCAATAAATTATCAACTACATGCATTTTCTCTTTCCTTAGAGGGGCGCGTTCTTTTCATTCCCATTTTTTAATTTCTAGTTTTTGTTGTTACCGTAAACAAATTAAGTTTTAATTACGTTGCCAGCCGCATAAATAACGAAAGCAAACAATTTGAAACGCAATAAATATTTAATATTTTCAATTAAAATTATACTTATGTATGTATTTTTGAAAACGTCACTCTCCAAGCGCGCCAATCATTTCAATTATTGGCATCAATATCTCTACTTTTTCTGTAATCCATATAATTAACGAATTAGTTGAAACACATGTCGGTATAAACGGCAACACACACGTAACCACTTCAATTGTAATTTATTTATGTGGGCATGTGTGTGAGTGCACTGCGATTTTATAACTTCTGCGCGACTACTTACTTACATATGTATGTATGTATGTATGTATGTATGTTGCTTCTCTAGTTGCAGCGACTAACAACACCAAGCACTTGTAACTATTACATATTATGTCATCGGCAACAAATTGAAAAATGCAACTAAAAATGTACAAAAACAAAACCGAAGTACCGCAAAGTGGAGAAAATGTGAGGAGAGAAAATGTATAAAACCAGATGAATGGAATGGAATGAAAGCGGGTGAAAAATATGGAATCGCACAAGCCACTGACTGAAACCGCAAAACAATAACAACATGTTGTCTATGTTGCTGTCGCTGTTGCTGTTGCTGAAGGTACTCTGCTGTCATAAAACCAATATTGTTAAATTTTACAATTTAGGCATTTGCGGTGCGATTAAGAAATTTAAATTCCAAAGAATAAAAATTGTTTTTTCTATTTTGCATCAGATCCAGCGGGGGGAATGCGCAACAAAGTTGCTGCAAAACTTCCATACATACATACATACATATATGCATTGTTGCAGCATATACATATGTATGTATGATGACATCGAAAGAAAACACAAGGCCAACGTTCATGCATGCCCATGCGAATGTTTCACTCATTTCATTGCAATACATTGTAAACTTTACTGATTACATATGTATGCATTTCAATTCCTTCCTTTGAATTTGTGTCAAACTTATGAAAATTAAAGAAAGAAAAATAAATGTTGGCTCTTACATGACAAGATTGAGTGCGCTTGGGTCAAAGAGCAACATTGAATGCTTCTGGAAAGCGACCATTCACAACGATAAATGAGTTGTGTCGTTTCGTAAATTTGCGAAATCTCTTAAGTAATTTGTGTGTTGCAAACAAAAACGCAATCACGTTTATTTGCTTCAGTTAGTTGCAGTAAAATATTCTAGGAAAATGTTGAGGTTATGTCATGACTCAAAGTCGGCGATGCAAAATGAATTGCTTAATGAGCTTTGCAATGATTTCACAGACCCCGGGTGAGGTATTGGTTTAAACTTTTGTAAAAAAGACTAACGACTAAAGAAGAAGTTTTAATTGTTTTATTTTGTTTTTTTGGAAATCTGCCTCATAAGAAAGCAGTGAAAATACGCCGTATAAGAAATGTTTTTCCTTAAAAGGTTCTTATTTTTAAAAAAATTAATTTTAAAAAAGCACTTTGCCTACTTTTTAAATAACAAAAAAAATCGTTCGTTAAAAAGTACAGTACAACCTCTGTAATCCGGACACTCGCTAATTCGGACTGTCCAGTAATCCGGGCATTTGAATTTTTCGGACAGTTAAGTAATTTTTTCGCTATAGTCCGGACAAGTGGTTTTTTAACAGGAAAATTTGTTCCTTATTTTACCGCTAGACAAAATAAGTATGTATGTATTTGTGTGTGAGCAAGAATTAAAGAACGTGTAAAATATTTTAGTTTATTTGAGTTTGCGTGGAATCGGTAATTGACAACCAAAATATTGACGAACTTGATAGTTCTTTGGAGGAGCCTCCATGAGCTCAAAGCACAATCTCAAATAAAGATGCAAGCGAACTATTTTCAAAAGCTATTTTATGGCCGAGCAAATCAAAGCAGCGGAAAAGGAAATTTTATTTTTAAAAGGATTACAAAATAGAGCACATAAATTACATAATGAGATGTGTATTCAAACAAAAATAAACTCTTATTTTTCAAAATGAATATTTTTTACCAATTTAAGTATTTTTCTTTATGTCTTCCGTAAATTAATTAAACACAAATGAATTCTTATGTGTAGATTTTCTTCTTTTCGTAAATCATATAGATGTACATAAACGTATTACGATTAAATTTTTATTTTAACTGTAGTCCCGACGATCCAATAATCCGGACAATAGCTGAAACTGTATTTCTTTTTAGATTTTTCAAAAAAGTACTGCTCTAACAAAGTGTTCTATTAAATAACAATCTTTTCAAAAGTAGATTGTTATTAAAATGCCACTTACGAAAATTACGCATATAAAAACTTTTTCATAATTCACTTTTTAAGTGAAATTCCTTTAAAAAGAAATAACTTTTAAGAAATTGCGAGTTAGAAACATTTTCTTTAATAAAGTCATTTTACAAATAATGCATTTTAATAATAAATTTTTTGAAAACCTGCATTTTTAAAAACGAACCTTGACAAATATTTATCATACAATAAAATAATAGCCGTATTCATAATAAATCCTTATTGTGTGCTTAAAGGTTACAATTGTTATGAAGCTATTTGTGTCCAATAAACCTCTTATAAAAAGGTGCATTCATGAATCTCTATGTAGCTTTTATTTAGTGATTTTATGATTACGTACGGCAACGCCCTTCTCATTTCGTTCGCCGTTTACTGTCACTGATGCTCTATTTCACTGTTCGATTAACAAGGTAATCAGGTAAATGTACATATATTTTTAAATACGTTTAAATGGTTTTTGTCAATGAATATTTCACAAATTATATCCAAACTGGTGCCAACTTTCTCTTACCAAGTCTACAATTTTGCGTACAGAAAGTTTTTTAAGTCGTTATTTGATTTTGAACTGGTCCCTGGGAATCGAAAAACGATTAGCGCTTTCCTTGTAAACTTTAGGTTGCCCAATTTTGAGGGCAGAACTGAAGTATGTGTGAATATTTTTTACACTTACTATTAATCGAATTCTATTCATTGAGTCCATATTATGAATTTCGACAGTTTTTACACTATTTTCCCAAAATATTACGAAAAACTAGTTTTTATCATTAAACGTGTATACAAACAAAATGTGAAATTTTCACTTTATTGTTGGTTCAAAGAAGGGTAAATGGAACAATAAAATTTAAAATTTTATGGATGCCGAATAAATCGGTTTTAGTAAATTTTGCTTTTGAACCGTTAATAAGATTGATGAAAACTTTTATGAATGTGGATGCCAGTCTTTCAAGAGACTACCCTTCAGAAAAGTATCTACCATGCCATAGAGTACTCTTTAAAATATTACCTTAAGAAAGTGGTTTTAGAAGAGACTTTTTTTTGGAAAAAGTTACCTTTTGTAAAAAATATGCCTCTCAAAATAATCCGCTAACAGAAATACCTATTCCGAAAGTGTTTTGCCGTTTAAAACTTAAAAAAAGTAAAGCGTGGCTATGAAAACAGTACATATAAAATATCTTTTAGAATAGTATCTTATAAAAAACTAGTTATTTAAAAAAGTACTATGAGAAATAGATTTGACAAAACAGTTGTTTAAAAAGGTACGCGTTAAAAAAATGCATTCTAAACATTTTTAAAAAGAGTATCTTTCCGAAATGTAGCTTTTAAGGAAATACCTTGTGGTAGTACCAACCGTTAAAAGAAAGTAAAGTACCTTTTAAAATATAAGAAAGTTTAAAATTTGAATTTAAAAAAAAATTCAGCTGAAAACGGTTGCCTTCTGAAAGCAATTTGCTAAAAATGACGCACAGCCATTTATTAAGAACGGATGTTTCCTCAACTTTAGGTTGTCAATAAATTTGTTTATACTATTTGTTTGGAGAAAACTAGCAAGTCAGAGATCAAGGCGTTCAGCAGAATAATCAATTGAGCGGTAACGAATCCTTTCCTCACTGGTTGGTCTCTGACTAGATGACATTTCCAACATTAGTTGACCTTTATTTACAGCAAATGTGGGTAAGTGATTTCCCTAAAAATGATAATCGATCTACGCTACTTATTTGTGCTCTAACCATATCTCAAAACCATACCCGTTGCTTATTAAACAATTACAATTAGAACTACTCGCAGGTATGTACATTTGCCCATATGTATCAGTATTAGAAACTAACAGATTCATCGTTATCAAATGGAGGAAAATGAAACCTTTCGCCTTAATATTAATAAATAAAATTTCTATTAAATAATTCATATACAGACGTCAAAGATTAGAGAGAAATGTAGCTCCCAGTTTTGCGAATTAAACATTTATTTTTGTATTTTTTTTTTTAAATTCATCTTAAAAAAAAAGTTTCTTTTAAAGCTAAAGTTTCTCCAGTTTTTTATATCAGATCTGTTTTTCCATTAAAATGACAATGAAATTTTGTTTCTATGTCATTGTGCCGGAAAATAATATAAATTTTATTAAAAATGATTGTCATTGTCCGCGTTATTTGCTAGAAAAGTCAAAAGTCATTAGCAGGGCGCTGAGGCGTGAGTAGAGTCTTCAATTCTTTTTTGTATTGATTAGTGATAAGTGAATACTTTTCTACTGATAAAAGTTTTAATAAAAATATCTTCAATGACTGCGGAGGCCATAAAGCAAAGATATGCACATACTTTCTTGTGTCAAATTGAAAAAAGGGATAACCAAATTTAATTTTCATCGCAGTTGTCCAATTAAATTTAAATTGGTTAGACATCAAATTTAACCAGCTCAGAGCTAAGGGCCAAAAGTACGCAGATTTATGTATGTAGATATCGGGCTTGGAAGGCCAAAACACTGTCGAATCTGTTGTTTATAATTAATTTACTGATGCCAAAGTACTGTGATACGTTCTACGATTACGCACCACGTCCAAACGATAAAACTTTATTGTGTAAAATGAGTGGTTGTTAGCGCGTTGCGCCTATTTTACGCCAGACACACAAATATATACTGAATGCGGACTTTGCACGAACGGCACTATCACCGTCAACGCATAGCACTACGACATCGTTTGGTCCGAATTGAACTGTAATGGCATGTGATTCCAGCAGGATAGATAATATATTAGAGGCAATGGTTACATCTCGCAGCGGTGGCAGTTCAGACTTAAGACCTGTTAAAAACTCATATAATACGTGCAGCCGTGCAAATCACAAATAATATTTACGATCACGGATTTGACATCCCATAAAACCTTTCCATTTTTCACTCGTTCAGTATTGCGTTTTAAAAATGTAAATTGAAGAATGACCCGTTTTACAGACGTTGTCGCAACATCGTTGATTCACCACTCATAGGCGGAAAATTTGGAATGTGATTACGTTTAGAAATGACCTTCGTTCACGTCATACCAAAAACTAATGTCTTATAGATGGCAATTACTTTATCTGCTAAATACTTTAAAGGCCGGCATGACCGATCTCATTGGATTTCTGTCACACAAAATACGACTACAATATATTGGACCACTCGGATCTTGGTGGCCCAAAGAAGCCGCGCTGAACATTTACAAAATTTTTTATTCCATATAATGGCAATAATATATATAATAATAAAGTGAAGAATATTTTAAATAATCTTGATATGGGTTTTTATAGGATGTAAATTCGGACGTTGTTTTCTAGTCTTTTAAACATGAAAAACCTTTTTTAATGTCAGTTCAGTGGAAATGTTAAAGAAGCTTGTGTTAATAAGGGTATCGCTTTCCCCATCAGTACTGAGGAAAACTGGTTTACGAGTACATGTTAAAATCCCCAATAAAAGGCGAGTACCAGCTTAAGGTAAATACTTTTTGGTGAGGATTTTTGTGTAGTACTTTCCACTAACAGAGGCGCTTCAGTTGTACCCCGAGGCAATCGCGGCGAAAGGCTTATCTCTGCTCATGACACGCTTTGTGAAATAATAATTAGTTTTATGAGAAATGATAAACTTTTGCATCTTAAAAAGAAATATCAGTAACATTGAATTGTATTTTGTTTCGATTTAATATAATGAAAGAAAATTAATCAACATAATTTGCAGATGTTGTTTGGGTTTAATAAGATGCGCTTTACCCTACTTCTAGTATAAGACTGGGGCAGGGTTAAACTCTGTGCTTTGTTGTCCAGCCATTAACTGGTTTAATGAATTGTATTTTGCAGTTAATGGCTATTTTGAAAATGTTGAAGTATTAAATAATATATTTTTTAACTTAATCAAGCATTTTTTGCTCATTCGCCAATACGAAAACCATTTTCTTAATTCTCTCTCAAAAAAAGGCTGAAAAACGTACCAGAAAATGCGGCACTGAAAAACATTAACGGCACCCTTCTAAACCATTCTGCACGCCCTTCAAATACCTTGTACAACCTGAGCCCTTCTGGCCAATAAATATTATTTCAAGATTAATGAAGTCTTTCTATAATTAATTACAGCTTGGGAAAGGTAAATCTTCAGAATGAGTGGCGTACTGTGTCTTAGAACCAACATGTTTCCACGTTAATTTAAAATTTTGTAATTTTACAACCGAACTGTATGAGCAACTTTTGCTTTTATGACGGCTGTCAGTGTCTAATTATGTAACAGCTTCAAGAAAAAAATTTATGTTGGCTGCTGACACGACAAATCAGTGAAACACTATTAATGTTTTCTTACTTAAGCCATCACGAATGTGCATTTGATGAGATGAATTTCAAAGCGGTTTTCCATACGATTCGTGTTTCCACTAGAACTTTGATTAAAAATTCAAAGACTCTCTGCAACTAAAACTCCACTTAGTTAAACATGCGCGCTTACTCTGCGTTAATCGAGGGCAACGGATGGCTTAACGATCAAGTGCAAGTATTTGGTTTAGCTGGCCTTGATATTGGCCTTGTAACCCACATTTACCATCAGCAGTGGCAGCAGCAGCAGCAGCACGGCCCCTTGTGGTTTTTTTGATGTTGAAAGAGTTTACAGTTTTGCTGATCGTTCAGTCGGCCAGTTACAAAACAAATGAAGAGCGATTCTATAATTTAACGAATTTTTCTCAACAGTTTTAGTGCTTTTTGTGCGCTTATTTATTTGCTTGCAAGTTTACTTACTGCTGACAAACCGTTTTATTTTTACTACAGTTTTAATTTATGTGCAAATTAAATGCTTGTTTTTTCAACTTTATTTTTGTTTCAATTATTGAAGCCATGAATTATTTATTGCGTGATTAATTAAGTGGGATTTTAGTTTTAAATGCTGGTATTTATTTTGCAAAAATTAAATTAATATTTAATGTTGTAATTTTTGCAGTGTAATTTACTGCAGGACTTTTTAGCATTTTAATCTTTTATAGTCTGCTGTATAGCTGAAATTTCTTTAATGCCGACAAATTTGAATAAATTCAATTTTTGTTTTTAATCTTCAATTAAGGTTTTGCAAAAATTTTAATTGGTGGCAAATTTGCAAAATTTTTAATTGCATTAAAATATCTACCAGTATAATGCATGTTTTGTTTAAACTTGTTGCTTGAACATTTGTAATTTTATTGTTTGCAAAAGGTGTCGAGCATAAATGTTTAAAGTGGAGGAAGTTGAAAGAGTGTTCAGAAAGAGTAACACTTTAGTTCTCGGTTAGTTATTCCTAAACGCCGTTAATAACTAATATGTTCACCCCAGATTGTTCCTGACAATTTTAGGAAGCTAATAATGTTTAAGAGATAATAAATTTAAAAAAAATTTTAAAAAAGAGATTAATAAATTTGGTGGCACCAAAAGTATTATAAGGCGTGAATACGTCAGAGAAGCAACGTTGTAAAATTAATCTGACTTCAGTTTTCGCCGTGTTTGATATGGATGACATACATGGGCAGTTCCAATCGACTAACAAAAGTGGACATGAATCAATATTAATATAACATGAAATACCAATGAGGCAAAATGATTAACGTTCATTCATTCGATATTTCAAGTTAATGTAACAGAATTTTTTGTTAAATCTTTTTTTTTTTCAAAATCTCTTTTAAGGACTGCAAATAAATTTAAAAGTATTCATAGAGATGGCCCTGGGTTTAATTAGCGCTCCTAAAAATTGAATTTTTTACATAAAAATTAACAAAAAAATCATATTGTAGACATTTGTGGCATACATTCCCCCACATACACCTCTGTACTCGTAAGCAACAGTGTGTTTTGACAACTGTCAAGACCACAGCGTGGGTATAGAGAGATGTCATTACGAACCTGTAACCTGAACGCGCCTTTTCACCATCTTTAATAATTGTGAAGATATAGACTAGAAAGTAGGCAGAACCGCCACATACGGTGACTCCGAAAAAAGGTTAGAAATGAACGAGCAAAAAGGCAATCAGACACAAGCTGCCGGAACAACGGAAACACCTCCAACAATGACTACTCATCATCCTGAAGAGTTAGCACGTATTTTAATAAAAATACCGCCATTCGGGTACTCTCGACCAGAGCTTTGGTTCGCCCAAATCGAGTCACAATTTGCGACCGCTGGCATAACCGGTGAACAAACTAAGTATCACACTGTGGTGGCATCTATTGATAGTGCAATTCTATCCCAAGTCAGCGTTGTTATATTGAACATGCCACCGGATAATCAATACACAACGCTAAAAAAAGGTATGCTAGAGGAATTCTCTGTCTCCAAACAAAGACGACTCAAAAAGCTTTTGCAAGACATCGAACTGGGAGACTTACGGCCATCCCAGCTACTGCGCGAGATGAAAAATTTGGCTGGCAACCAGATCGACGACAACTTTTTAAAATCCATGTGGATGACGCGTTTACCGAACCACATGAGAAGCATAATTTCAATAAGTGGAGAACCACTGGATAAAATTGCTGTAATGGCCGATAAAATTTCAGAAGTCAATGACAACGTGTCAATCAACGAACTTTCAACACCAAATGCCGTAACAACGAACAACACTTTACAACAGCAGATACAGCAATTGACAAAGGAAATAGATAGCTTGAAGACACAATTTAGACGCTCTTCTTCTTCTTCTTCTTTTGGCGCTGCAGTCCGTGGTGAACCTGGGCCTCAACCAACAAAGTTTTCCAGCTGGCACGGTCTTTAGCCAGCGTTCTCCAATTTTGCACACCAAGTTGGTTGAGGTCCCTCTCCACTTGTGTGCGCCATCGGTTCCGTGGGCGTCCTCTACTGCGTTGTCCCACAGGTTCGGAATCGAAGATTCTACGGGTCGGAGCAGTATTCTCTATGCGCTCTACATGGCCCAACCATCTTAGCCGTTGGATCCGTAGGCGCCTGGTTAGGCTCATGTCGCTGTACAACCCGTACAGTTCATGATTGAATCTTCTTCTCCAGAAACCATCAACGCAAACAGGGCCGAAGATTGAACGCAGAACTTTTCTCTCGAAAATACCAAGGACTTCCTCATCCGCCTTCGACACCGTCCATGCTTCTGCGCCATAAAGAAGTACAGGGATTATCAAAGTGGTATAAAGTGTCAACTTGGTTTTTCGAGAAAGGGCCTTACTACTCAATTGCCTCTTGAGCCCAAAGAAACAGCGATTGGTAGGAGTTATTCTGCGTTTGATCTCGGTACTGATGTTGTTCATACTGTTGACTTGGGAGCCAAGGTAGACGAAGTCCTTCACTACCTCGAAGTTATAGCTGCCTATGGTGGTGTTCTGGCCCAGTCGTCGGTGTTGCGCGTCCTTTTTTGATGACAGCATATACTTCGTTTTGCCCTCGTTCACCGCCATGGCAAACCATTTTGGCCGCCTCCGTTGAAATACCAGCAAACGCTTCAGTGACGGCTCGCTGTGTTCGACCAATCACGTCAATGTCGTCAGCGTATGCTAGCAGTTGCACGGACTTTTGGAAGATCGTGCCTCTGTTGTTGGCGTGTGAGTTTTGCACGATCTTCTCAAGAATTATGTTAAAAAAGTCACATGACAGTCTTGTCACAAAAGTCACCTTGTCTAAATCCCCTTCTGACATTGAAGGTCTCGGTGAATTCGTTACCGACCTTGATGGAGCAGCGAGAGTTCTCCATCGTCATCCTACACAGCCTGACGAGTTTAGTAGGAATATCAAAACTAGACATGGCTTCGTATAGCTCGTCCCTATACACACTGTCATATGCGGCCTTAAGATCGACGAACCACCCACATCGGTGGGTGTCGATTTGCATCTCTTGGGTCTTTTCCAGGATCTGCCGTAGTGTGAAAATTTGGTCGATGGTGGACTTCCCCGGCCTGAAACCACACTGATAAGGACCTATCAGACTGTTCACGAATGGTTTCAGGCGCTCACACAAAACGGCAGAGAAGATCTTGTAGGCGATGTTCAGGAGACTTATTCCTCGGTAGTTGGCGCAGTTGAAGGGGTCTCCTTTTTTGTGGATCGGGCAAACGATGCTGAGATTCCACTCGTCGGGCATGCTTTCCTCCGACCATATCTTACAGATGAGCTGGTGCATGCGCCCAACCAGGTCATCTCCGGCTGCCTTAAATTTAGACGCTCACGTAGCCGCAATAGAGCCGCATCCGCTAGTCGTAACCACAACTCCCGTGCTCGCATTCAGACCAATGATAAGTGTTGGTATCACAGAAAATTCGGCTCGAAAGCGCTAAAATGCCGGGAGCCGTGATAGACAGTCAGCTTTTTATCGCCGTCTCACAATTTTTGATAAAAATTCCAATTTTCATTTTCTCTAAACACTGGAGCTGAAGTAAGCGTTATCCCACCTACCCGTAAACAATTAGGGCGTCCAGACAACAACATTTTTTTATTTGCCGCAAATAGATCACCAATAAAAATAAAAAAAAAAATTGGGGAAAAAAGCCTTACATTAAATATAGGCCTACGTCGGAATTACACATGGAATTTTATAGTTCCTCAAGTGTCTCAACCCATTTTAGGCGCAGATTTCTTGGGGTATCACAATCTGACAATTAATATGCGATCACGCAAACTTTTCGACGGTAACACTAAGATGGTAAGCAGTTGTGATATTGCAAATATCGAGTCGCCAATCATATCTACTATCAACAACAATGACGAATTTCAAATGCTGCTGAAATCTTTCCCCGCTATCACTCAAACGCAGAAGCAAATTACAACACCCGCACACGATGTCGTTCACCACATCATCACAACAGGACAACCGGGTTTCGCTAAACCCCGCCGTCTCGCGCCTTGTATGCTCAAAGCTGCCAAAGCTGAGATCCAATCGTTACTCAATGCCGGAATTTGTCGCCCCTCGTCCAGCCCATGGGCAAGCCCGTAAAAAAGAAAAACGGTGAGTGGAGGCCCTGCGGCGACTACCGACAATAGACTTAAAAAGGGCATATCATCAAGTTCCTGTAGCTCCTGCTGATGTTCCGAAGACAGCCATTCTAGACTACGCCGTTCGGCATGTTCGAGTTTACTTACATGACATTTGGTTTGAAGAATGCGGGGCAAACTTTTCAGCGGTTGATGGATCACATCCTTCGTGACGTAGACTTCGCCTACGCTTATTTGGACGACATACTGATCGCCTCAAAAGATTTGGAAGAACACAGACAACAAGTAAAAATGGTTCTTAATAAACTTCAACAGTACGGCATCGTTATCAACCCATCCAAATGCGTTTTCGGTAAGTCAGAAGTAAAATTTCTAGGCTTTACAGTTACCAAAAACGGCACGTGCCCACCTTTGGAACGAGTAGAAGTAATAACGAAGTACAAATTACCG
The DNA here is from genome assembly GCA_932526305.1 of Epicampocera succincta. Lineage (NCBI taxonomy): Eukaryota > Metazoa > Arthropoda > Insecta > Diptera > Tachinidae > Epicampocera > Epicampocera succincta. Next base: position 36,949,129 of record OW052037.1, on the reverse strand, counting down.
GAGCGTGTTTGCGAACTTAAACGTTTTATGGGGATGGTAAATTTTTTCAGAAGATTTTTACCAAACTCTGCGTGATGCAACCTTCCTTGTTTTTCCCAAAGCCAACGCACAACTGGCACTCATGGTGGACGCTTCTAGCATAGCGTTAGGTGCCGTTTTGTAACAGGTGACAAACAATAGTCTTCAACCTCTTGGCTTCTATTCGGAACTTCTTACCGAAGTTCAACGTAAATACAGCACCTACGATAGGGAGCTGTTGAGTGCATATAAAGCAGTCAAACATTTCCAGTATATGTTAGAGGGCCGAGAATTTTGTATATACACAGACCACAAACCATTGCAGTTCGCATTTAAACAAAAACTCGAGCCCAAGACATATCCGGCACCTAGATTTTTTAAGCCAATTTACAACAGACATTAGACATATATCCGGCAAAGAAAATATAGTTACCGATACTTTGTCACGCGTAGAAGCCATCCACGTAAAAGAAACAATAAATTTTGAAGATTTATGTCGTCTCCAGCACGGCAACGAAGAAATCAAATCACTACTCAACACTGCATTGGGCTTACAACTAAAAAAATTTGTATTGCCCAACACTAACTTTTCTATTTATTGCGATATTTCCACAGGTGTCGTGAGACCTTTTTTAACAAAAGAATTTCACAAAGTTGCATTTTATTCCATACATAATCTATGCCACGCAAGTGTCAAGAAAGCAACGAAACTAATAGCTGAAAAATTCGTTTGGCCAGGTATGAAAAGTGATTGTCAACTGTGGGCAAAGGCCTGCGTAGCCTACCCAGAAAGGCAAGATATATCGCCACAACAAAGCTCCACTGTCCGAATACTTTACCACAGCCGACCGTTTTGACCACATCAACATGGACATAATCGGACCACTTCCACCGTCTAGAGGGTTTCGGTACTGTCTGACGACCGCTTTACCCGTTGGACCGAGGTGCGCCCGTTAGAGGACATTACGGCCGAAAACGGCGCTTTTGCTTTTTATTCAACATGGGTCTCAAGATTCGGCATACCACTTAGAATAACGACGGACCAAGGGCGCCAATTCGAATGCAATTTTTTTAAAGAATTGACTAAAGTTCTCGGTACAACACACCTAAAAACCACAGCGTATCACCCTGCAGCAAACGGTCTCATCGAACGATTCCACCGATTCCTGAAAGCTGCCATCAAATGTCACGAAACCGAAAATTGGACCGAAATCTTACCCATGATTTTGTTCGGTTTACGAGTAACCTTCAAAGAAGACATTAATGCAACACCGTCTCAATTAGTATATGGATCCAGTTTACGCGTTCCTGGCGAACTTTTAGTAAAGAACAATGAAAGCCAAACTTGCCACAACGAGTTCATTGAAAAACTTTCATTAGTTCATTAATGACCTACGGCCAACCAAAACATCGTCACATACCAAAGACAAACCTTTCATTGAAAAAGATTTGTTCTCTTCTCCACAAGTATTCGTACGTAATTCCATGATTTGCAAACCGCTACAAGCTCCTTACGAAGGACCTTTCACTGTTTTAAAACGACACAAAAAATATTGTACAATTGACGTCAAAGGTAAATATATGAATATTACTGTAGACCGCTTAAAAGCAGCATTTATTCTAAACCAACAAACTTCTGCGCAAGTCGAAAATGAAAAAACAAAACAAGCTGCTTCAGAAGAAACAAATGTCGGAAAATCGACTTCAAAAAAAACAAACTGGTATTCTCCTGGACTCAACCGGCGAGCCCAAAATCATCACTTCCCGACATGGACGTAAGATACGATTTTGTCTTGACCGAAAGGAGGAGTAATGTGGCATACATTCCCCCACATACACCTCTGTACTCGTAAGCAACAGTGTGTTTTGACAACTGTCAAGACCACAGCGTGGGTATAGAGAGATGTCATTACGAACCTGTAGCCTGAACGCGCCTTTTCGCCATCTTTAATAATTGTGAAGATATAGACTAGAAAGTAGGCAGAACCGCCACACAATATTTGCTTTCATATGTTTCGATAAGTTTCGGAATTGTGCCAAGTGCAACAATACTTGTCGGCGTTCCGAAGAAGGAGTTTCCACACATGACGTGGATGCGTTGTTTAAATTTCAAAGTTTATTTCTGATAATAATAAAAGTGCGTTATTTGTGCAAATATTGTAAAAGAAAATAACGAACGCCTTGTGAAAGAAATAAATAAAAATAATGAATTGGTAGAAGAGCAAGTAGAGAAAGCGAAAATAGAAATAGTGAGAGCAGTACAAAAAAAGCCAACATAGGCGAGTAAATTGAAAAGAAACAGCTGGGCAACACCCGCTATATTGAAACCAAAGCGTAAGCAAGATACTTGGTGACAGACGAACAGGTGAAAGCGAAAACAAAATTGTTTGCTCTTAATTTACAAGTAAAAGGAATATTAAAACGTAGTGATGGTGGGGTTGCCATTAGATGTGATAATGATGACGGTCGTAACATTTGGTCAGGTAAGATGGGAAATGAGTACGACATACAATTGCCAAGAATTTTAATAGCCGGACTAAACGAAGAACTGGCGGAAAACTTAATCATAGAAGCGATAAAAAAACAGAATGGTATTGAATGCACTCATCTCGAATGTATTAAAGCATACAAAAGGTCCAAAAATTCAAGGGTATACATACATATAACGCAGTAATAGAAACGGACGCAAAGGCTTCGCGAGCATAATGAATATGGGCAAAAACCAACATTGAATGGAATGGGAGCCATGTATACGACAGTTGGTAAGGTGCTTTAGATGTTGGGGTTTCTTATATTATTTTTTTGGGGCCAGTACTCAGCGGTCAACCCCTACATATACAGTGCATTGTACCAGAACTGGGTTGACGAGGAGGAAAGAAGGAGTGGTCTTTCGCTATTTGGTTCCAGGGATGAGTAAGTCAGAAATTAACTGATGCTGTTTTGAACTGTTCAGTGTCCAGGGTACAAACCTTCGGCAATGCACAGTCAAACACCAGTTAACCCTGCCTATTATTGTTTTTTTTTTATTGTGTTTATTTGAAGAAATTTATGGCTATTGTTTTTCTCACGAGAGTCTTTGGTAGAAATCGAACCTACGAGCTCTGGACTGTTGGTCGAATACTCTACAAACTCATCCATCGAGGCACTCGAACATGTCAAGAATTAATTTGGGAGACATAGACACAAATTACGACTGCAGAAGCGCTGAATGTCGATTTTTCAAAAAAAAAATAAAATTATAGTCGAAAGAATTGCCTGGTAACAATCAAGTTACATCAAATTTAAACGAACTGGAAATGTTATGCTTCGAAGAAAGTCTGAACTTCATATGTCTTACAGAAACAAATTTAATGGATGATATAGATGATGAGGAAAGAATACAATCTTTTTAGATGCAATAGCAAACCGAGGCACACAGGTGGCGTATATTTTTATTTAAAAAATAACTGGCAAATAAAAGGTATAGAAAACTGTTCTAAGGAGAGACAAATTTGGCGGCTAAAGATAAAAAGAATAAAAATCAGAACTATTTATAATTTGGCTGGTGTGTATACATAGACCACCGGATAGGCGAATGTCGCCGGAATATGAGTTTATAGGAAATGGACAAAATGAATAACAATGAGAAAAGTCTTGCAAAACACATTTATAGAACAAAACTTCAAGAAATAATACAAGATATGTAACTATTATAAGCAAGTAATAGCACAACCTACAAGAATAACGCAGATATCATCAACTTTCATGGATTTGCTGTTGCAAAAATTTGGAAAATTCACGTTAAAACGAACTACAAAATGAAAAGAAGGGATCATATATACATATATATGTAATATCGAGACTAAAAGCGAACAAAGCTGCTGGAGCGGACGGACTGTCGTGCCAGCAGGAAAAGCTTGTTGGTGAGACCCAAGTTCACCCCAGAATAACGTTCAGTCAATATTCTTTATTAGACAAAAGTCTTAAGTTCATTGAAATTGAAATGAAATGCCATTAGAAAAACAAATGAAAAAACACTATATTTTTAAAAAAAGTTAATACATTCTTTACAATAAAAGGCATTTTTTAATGTACAAAATAATAACAAAAATAAAAACAAATAATAATTAATGTATCTTTTGATACTTTTTTATTTACATATTTAACGGTAATATAAGTAAATAATAAAATATTATTATTATTGTATATGAAGAATTAGCATAAATTATTTGAATATTAAAGTTTTTGATCTAAACTGAAAGGAGGGTAAAAGTTAAAAAGCCAGGCTAGAGAATTTCTGAGAAAAAGTTTTTTTCTGCAGTCCATTCAAAACCCTGGTCCTTTTTAGAAATAACATTCCTTTCTAATAGCGAAAAATCAAGAACCTTTTTCCCACAAACTGAGGCAAAAATAAACCTGCTCTCTTACATAATGGAAGAAGAGTTATAAAAACGAATACAAATTAACTGTCGCATTTTGTGCGTGATTATCAACATCGGCAATTTTTACACATTCAACAGAAAGTGTTTACTTGGCACGTCCTGCTTAAATCAAGCTCTCTTTTATTGTAAAAGAAAACAGAAAACAACTTTTTAAAATATTTTTAGTGAACTAATTTTCGGAGTGCGCGAAATGCTCGTCTGAATGCGGAGCTACAAAGGTGTTAAATATTTTTGCAGTTGTGCAACCATCTCGTTCTGGTAGCAAAATCTTTGAGACGATGATTAGATGGCGTTAATAGTTTCCACTTAGTGTTGACAGCATCAAGTTCACCAGCGCCAATTTGTTGCCGACATACGGAATTCAACAACTTCGTCGTCTTCTTTTTAATTATTTATTAGTGGCGTGAATAGAATATTGCACAGCAAAAACAGAGTATTATTCAGGCATATTTCGAATAAGTGATGGGTACTAGTATCTACTCGTACGCACGAGTATTCGCAAAAACACTTTTCTTTTAACGGCCTTAAATGAAAAACAAATTCTTAATTATCACTTTAAGCTTAAATTGAAAAATAGCTTTAAATTATACTATAAATTTTGCAATTAAACCAGGGAAGTGCGAAATTAAAAAACCTTTTGTTAGTAAATAATGCCCACATCAAAGCAGTCTGCAGCGATTCCCCAAATCCAAATAAATCAGTCGGTTAACCAACTTTCCACGTACAACAACCAACCAACATTTAATGTGATTAACTTTAATTGTCATTGGGTTACTAATGTAACCCATAAACAGATTTGCAACAAACGAAAAAATAAAAACAAAAAACGAAAGAAAAAATTAAACAAAAATGCGGAATTGATTTCATAATATTTGCATTCAAAAAATCTACAGTAGAAATGACTTCGAAGTTTTTATTTATTTCATTTCATTGCTTTCGGTTTGTCTGCAAATCGAAGAAGTGTGTTTTTTTAACTTTTTATTTCAATGTATTTCTTGTTTAAAAAAAAATAAAATAAAAACACAGTCATGTAAACATGGCTTAAAAGCTGTGAGTACAGTGCGGTCTATATGTTGAGGTACAAAAGTAAATTAAGCAGGAAAATAAAAACGCATTTTATATAAATAGCTTTCCAGAACTCCTCTTTATCAATAAGACAGAAATTATCTCATCAACTGGAAAGGAAAACGACATTTTGTATATTGGACAAACTCGACTCGATTTTTAACATAATACGAACAACGTAAGAGAACTAAATTTGGATAAAAACCGGGAAAATAATTTCCAACATCTACGCCATGTGCCAACTTCACACGAAACTACAAATTAAGTTGTTGAAACTGCAAATAAGACGCATTTTCCAGCAAAACGATATAAATTTGCGAGCAGACCAGCTGCTATAAAGAAAATTGGTGCATGCCAGACGTAAATGACAATTTTGACGGACGAATGAGATGGAAACTTAAAAAATCAAGTGTAAAAACATATCGTACTACTCAAGTTCGTTCATTCGCTCCTAATCGATTTTTAAGCATCTAAAATCGATAAAGTGTACGACGAAAACAATATCTAAGCTCTTTGCCCACTATTTTCCCCACAGCTACAGCGGAGCACCGTATCAGGTGCAAAGTGCCTTGCAAAAATGCAACGAAAAATATACGTGTAACTTTATTCACTAAGTGAAGTGCTTTTGTAACTCATGAAATGCTGATGTTTCTAAGCAAAAATATTTCCTGCGGGTCCACTCGCACCTATTTTTGTGAGATCTTTTTAAATTTATTTATTTTAGTGTTATTGCATTTTCAAAGAGATAAAGTGGCAAAACGAATGCGAACCAAATAGTTGCAACATTAAATGGACCAAACACTGAACGCCACCACAGAACGTGTAAAGGAATTTGTCTTGTGAAGAAGTATTTCATAAATTATGACTTTAATATTTTTTATTTCGATTATAACGCCCTTTCACAGAAAGTGAAAAAGTTTTTATATATCTGAGGAAATTTTCAGAATCCGTTTTTATTATCAGGAATGTGTAGTACATTAAATATGTACATATGTAAAAAGGCTTCCACTAGAAGAACTAAACAGTTTATTGGCATGATGTAGAATGTATTGCGCTTCTTGGGGCGATAGAGTCTTCTGCATTAAGGCACAAATTTGCTGATAAAAACCTTAGTAGAAACGTCCATACCGAACTCGGGGTTGTAGTTCCAGATCTCATGTCGAAAATTGCCAAACGCAAGTTACGTTTTTTATATGGATAATTGTTTTATTTCATTTCGAGCATTTAAAATAAAAAATTTTACCATTGAGGCCAAAAATTCAATACCTCAAAACAATTAAGTTGACAAAAGGCATTCACGGAAAATGGCGTTAAGGTGACACATAGTTCATTAAGTGGAAAATAACGCCATAAGGGACAGACATTTTACAAATTTCACACTGAAATCACTCGGCTTAATGTTTGTCCCAGCAGTCACAATGACGATATTGTTTTAAGTGAGTAAATATTACTTCCGTATAACATGAATGTGAATTAAAAATGTTTCTCTTTGAATAGATCACTTTCTATGAAAAACAAATTGTACAAAAACGTTCGTTCAGCCTTGAAATTTCACTACACACTGTTAAGAAACAATGAGAAGAAGAAGAAGTGATAAAACAAACAAACTGGTAAAATGGAAAGAAAGCAAAATAAAAATGAGTCTACCACGAATTTCCTTGTTTTTTATTAGTGTTTCTTACCTAAATGCTGGATTTTATTTGAGTTTGTTTGTAACATTAACAGTAAATAATAATAAAAGTTTTGTATGATAACGATTGCACTTTTATTTAAAAAAATTGTATTCGAATACTTAAGGGGCAGCCATAAAAACTGAATGGAGGGGGAAACAGTGACTTGCGTTTCGCTCTAATAACACATTATGAATAATGTTTGTGCACAATGTTTATTTGATATTTATGCAATTTAGTATGGTAACCCATATTTCAAAGTCATATGTACATATATGGCTAACGTGACCAAAATTTTGTTTTTGACTAGCGTGAGGACTAATAAAAAGAGAAAAATCTAATGATGGAATTAGCGGCCTTATTGCAAAGAACTATTTTGGAGCTAGAAATCCCAAATCCGTTTGTTTATTTATTTCTTTGCAGTCTGTCACGGCTTTATTACATTCAACTGTTGAAGAGTGATTTTGGGCCTCTATCGCACCGTAATTGTCACGTCACATGCTTAAGCCTAGTCGCATAGTCATACAAAATAACGTGACAAAATGTAATGCGAGCTGAACTCTAGTGGCCATCTGCCAAAAATAAACGAATTGTCGTGATTGCAAAAACAAAATTAGTCCAATGAAGACTCGAAACACACAAATTAAAAAATTACAGTACTTCAAAATAAGAAGGACGAGTGAATTCGGTTTGATAAGCAGGGGCTTTTATTTATATTCTTTACGTCTATTTTATTTTCGTTCATTGTTTTCCGTTTAAGAACAAATACTCGAACTCAGTATTAAAAACAAAGTAACTGTTGCCACTAATTTTGTCTCACAGCTAACATGGAAGTCTCCAGTAGAATACAACTCTGCCAGAGGTACTGGCAAGTTTTCGTGATGATTGTCCCTGTCGCGACAAGCGGAATACAACGCTTCACAAAAAAAAAAGCGAGGTGACGATAAGAATCATGTTTTTAACGATTTTATTTTGGGTTCTTGTGTAAAAGACACGAATTAAAATAATGGAAAAGTTTTGCCTTCAAAAATGTTGTGTGTACGAGTAGATGAGACAACGCCATTTCAAACTTGTACAGAAGCTCAAAAGTATTAAAAACTGATCGCCGACACGAAATAAAAAATTAATTGAGTTTCAGAATGATGTGTAAAAAAATATCTCTTATTTAATCATAAATTGGTCACAAAACTTTAGCGAATATTTGAAGCAAACATTTTACTGGTTCCTAATATTTTCTAATGATAATTTTCTCAATATACTCGTATCTTTACGATATTCAATATCATCTAATATAAAACCAAGTTAGAATTATGTACTTATATTTATATCTTTATTTAGAATATTAAAGTATATTTTTGAAGTTTTAAATATTTTTTCAATAATTCTTATAATATTGTACAATATTTGGTGTAATATAACGGAAAAGTTTCGAAACAATTTCGATTTCTTCTAGTCAGTGTATTTTTCTCTTAATTTTTTGAAAGACTCTCAATGCCTTTTTAAAGAGAACTGGATATAAGACTTGAATCTTCGGAGAAGAACTTTGCTACCTACGAAGTGTCGGCACATACTTGCCATGACAGCCTAGCCCATGCTTGAGATCTCTGGGAAATTCTCTGCACACATAAGGAAATCTAGTTATGGAAGTTGTTAGCTCGAAGGACGAGAAACGTCAGACTCTGCTGATGATTCTCCACCTTATGGAAGCAGGTATCTGGCATGAGATTGATGTACATCGGCACTTGCCATTTTCATCTAATTCGGAGCTTGATGAATTTACCAAAGTCCTTGCTAGGCAACTTCTTGTGCCGTATAAAAGTGGCACATTACGCAAGTCCCTTTCTAGAAAGCTCAGGCTATCTAATTTCTACTACAAGTAATTTCGAAGGCACCTAAGATGGGGACATTTGAATCACCAAAAATTCCATTCCATTCTTGTTAGTATCTACCAAAGCTCGTTCTGCATCTTTAGGCTTAAGCCCCAGCCAAAATGTTCCAGTCAAGGATTGGCTCCTCAGCCAAATGGGAAACCCTAGGATACCTCTGTCATAGCACCCTATGGTCATACTGGCCTCTGTTCTGCCAATTAATATGTGACGGAGGTTTCGAATCAACAATTTAGGGTATGCCAAGGTAAGTCCTACTCCCCGGTAGCCAGCTAGAAAAGACTAAAATGCAACTTCAAGAAAAATTTGCTGTCAAACTAACACAGCCCGTAATAACATCGTAACTAATTCCCATTAATTTTATTATTTTTTAAGGTTTTTACGGAACATGTGACTGTGTGCCCACAGCTAAAGACCAATGTTGCTATAGCCATGTGTTTATTTCAGTATCAGTGGGTTAGTATATTTAAACTTCGCAATAAATGTGTTTCGGAAGTTTTATATTTTTTTTTTCTTCAGATAATTAAGCCAACTTAAGAAAAATTAATTAAGCGTTAAGGAAAATTTGCATTTTCTGCCTACATCGATTCAGGAAAATACTTTTTGTGTCATGCTTCCATGGCTTGTGCAATTTTTAAAAGTGCACTTAGTAAAAAATGTTTTACCTTTCGAAACTTTTCAAATTCAAAATGTCGTAACCGATGATAGCGGTTGTATAAACGTTAATAAGAATAGTGGAAGGTAACAAGTGGACTTTGGTTTTTTGGGATATATTACTAGAACATTTCCTTGTAGAGACTTTTGAATTGGATGTTTGAACACAGGAAAACTTATTTTCCTTAATTTTGGCGTCGTTTTATTTCAGACACAAGTTGCGTCCATTAGAACCCAAGAAAAGCATAGAATTTTACACGACCTGCCAGTGGAGCGAATGACATATTTTAAGGATGTAGAATGTTGCCTTTTATTATAACAAATTTGCGTATTTATCAAAATACTCGGGGAGCAGATTTCGTCTTGGGATATTCTGAACTGTTGCGCTCTGTATTCCGGAGTGTAAAGAAGAGCGGGTTCCTTAATTCACAGTACAACCAAACTTTAGGAAGTTGCTGTATTGCAGACGTAGAGGTGCCTACCTTGGCTGAAACGCTCTGGCTGTGTTTTAAGCCTATAAACGTAGGAGAGGACTTTGGTATAAACTGAATTAGTGGTCTAAGTTCTCCGAGGCACTGCTCGCTGGCAACAGATTTCATATTTCATCATAGGTAAAAGCTTTAGTTACCGTAAACATTCACTTATTTAAAAAAATTCTACAAGTTTTATGTCTTGGAAAGCAACAAGTACGAGTTCATACATACATATATGTATATGTACATACATCATTTACGAAAATAGTAACTTAGAAAAAAATCAGTTCGAAGAAAATTCTAAATATTTTAAGCTTTCGAAAACTACTTTTAGCAGAACTCACTCCTACATTAAACGAGACTCGGCTATAAAATTAACAAAAAGAATATGTGTATTTTAATGAAGCAAAAAAGAAAGAACTCTTATCCCTGAAGATACCGATATACAATATTAATTTTATTCGAAACGCTAACGGCATTTTAGCGATGCAATTTGTCCGCCTTGATAAAAATGCGTTGGAACCCTTAGGTTGTCTAAGCCACCATTATTGTGGACACTGTTAAGAATTTACTTTGCTGGCGTTAAAAGAAAAGCTTCGCTTTCGTTTGGTAACCGCAAAAATGTACTAATGAATCTCTGGTTCCAACATCTAGTCGGTAATACTTATAGTATTAGTGCATTCTCAACGATAGGGACGTGTGAAAGGTCTATATATCGGTATTGGTGACAATGTCAGTAGTGAGTCTCAGCAAACTATTTGCTTGTATTAGACATCAAAATAAATAAAACTTCACTGCATATAATTATGATCATTTTTGTCACACTTCACGAAATTTTGTAGTGAAATTAGATTTGGTGCCACCGCAAACGAAAGAGCACTGCAAATTAAAAGCGAAAAAAGGGAAAGCACGTAAAATGGTGCTGCTGTAATTATAATAACACCACAAAAGCCTTCGGCTCAGAGGCATGGCATGTATGTATGTACATACATATGTATAAAGTTCAATTCCGAACTAGTGTTTATATGTATGTATGTATATATTTTATTCTTTCAATTCTGATCAAATCACGGGTTAGAACTAAAAGTTTAGACGCCGACAACTTGCTAAGAATTCAGTAGTAGACGAAGTAGTCCAACAGACATCTGATGGAAAAGACGAGACATTAAAATTAATTTAAAATACACAGAAAAAAATGTTTCCAGATAAGCTAAAAATTATTATTTAATGCTCGAAAAACAACCAAAATATTTTTTAAGTCCCTTAAATACCCGTTTTCAACCTCAAAATAAATTCAAGGATTCCTTTACGACACTTTTGAATATTTTCTATTTTAACAACTTTATATTAATTTATTCAACATCACATTTTTTGGTATTTATTTTGTCAAGTCTGCCCTTAAGGTGGAGACTTAAAGATTTATTATTATGCATTAAGTGATTTATGCAACATTTGCTGTATATATTAATATTTACCTGCTGTAACTACACTTTTATTATTTGAGCAAGAAAACACGTAGAAATCATAAATTATTGCATTTATTGCCAAAATCTCCACTCTCAGGCACCCCAAATCAAAAATATGACCCATAAACTGGTTGTGTTTTTAAACAAAACCTTCACCCAATTAAGAATTCTGCCGAAGCCCCCAATATCTGTCAGGGTTGTTTCGCTCTTGTTCCCATACACACAGAGTTGACCTGAAGCCGCAATATGAATAAGTAGCCATCATGCTGGCCCAAACAATGCACAAAACAACATGTACATACATACATACATACGTACATACATACATACATATTGTACATATGTATGTAAGTACGTACATAAATGCATATCATATTTTTCTTGCTGTTTGTCTTGAGAAAAATTAATATTTATTTATTTACAATTTTATTACATGATTTATGATGACATTAATGATAAGAAACGACATTTGCACTTGCTTAGCCCATTTCGTTTACAAACTAATCATTTTGGGGTGGCGTACTCGTACTCGTACTCGTACATTAAATTTGCACTGTTTGTGTGTATGTTATCTGTGGCTCTGTAGGTTTTGTTGTAGTGTATTTTAATTTGTCAGTTGCCAAATTTTCGGTGATACAATTTAAAATTCTGTTTGAATACAAGTTTCATTAATTTCGTTTTTGTTCCGCTGAGGCACGCTCGCAGTGCACAATGGTTTCAAAAGTGTAAAAGTTGGGTAATAATTATGAATCTATGTACATACATACATATGTACATATTTATGTATATTTTAAACAAATAAACAAATATCTTGTCCAAGTTGCATGTTTGTGGTTTAAACATGAATGTTAATCTGAGTTAACAAACATGAATCAATAAGATGAAATTGAATTTTAAACGGATTGCGAAAGTTGCTTCACAGTAAAAAATATTTTATATTAAATTTGAACATTAAGATGTGTTGCAGATGGTTGTCAGATTTTACAACATTATAAGGTCCGACAGTGTAATGAATGTAAATTGGTAGTTCAAATGATGAAAGGAAAACCTTACAATTTCATTTCGTGGCAGTAGATACATCTACCGACAGAAATTGTCATTAAATCTTTTCTTTGTATGGCCAGAGTTGCCACCAGTAATATTTTTGTGAAAAAGGCGCAATTGTCAGGTGCAATAATTTAAACACATCTAACAATAAAAAATGAGTTTTCAATATGTGGCATTCACATGTTCTGACGATTGCAAGTTGTCAGAAAAAAATTGGTAGTTCACACAAGTGTACGACTTTCTTTCTTAAAATTTACTAAAGTTATCGATAAGAAATTAAGTTCTGTTAAAAAAAAATGTAAAAGATGTTAAACTAAAATTAATATTTCCAGCTTGAAACATTAAAAGTGTTGATTAATGAGGGATTTAAGGCCAAATTAAACGATGTTACGGCTTTCTTCTGTTCGGTTTTGCGGTTTCTTATAAACGAAAAGTTGACAGCACTTAATTTCTTATCGCTTTCTCTTTTTAACATTTGTTGTTTCTTTCTATCAATTAATGAAAGAAAAATGTAGTGTCATTAAGCCCTTAAGCAATTTTTACTAATAACAATGTAAGATCTCTGCATAATTCTATATTAGTTAGAGACAGCGGAGCATTCGTTTTGATCCAAAGCCGCTATTACCTGCGCCTACAGTTCAAAGTTCTTTCCGTTTATGACAGGTATAACTTCAAGAGTAGGTTTATTTCAGTTGCTTTAGAAGAAAGAATCTGTATCTGGAGTCTAGTGACTCCATTTTTTAAACCGCAGCACTCGACAGCAACTGGGTACTCAATGCCTGAGTACTAAAACCGTCTTATTATTTCGTATAGACTGCCCGGTATTTTTTTGCCTAATGTCTGAGCAAATTGTTTGACCAAGAATCCCAAATGAGAGGCTTAAGAAGGTTTTTTAGTTTTGTTAATAAGATAATATGCTAAGCCAAAGCATCAAAGGGTGTTCCGTTTATGGGGAAACAGTTGTATGTATGGAACGCTAACCAAGGTAATTGTTCTATGTGTCACGTCACCCGGTTGCAATGCCACTCCACATTCGATTTGGGTATCAACCCCAACCACCAAGTAGCTTCCCGCAGGGCCCCACCATAGCCGGGCAGGAACAAGTTCCTGGGGCTCCCGGCTCTCGTGCTAACAGAAGTAGTCTCGGGTGAGACTTCGTAGCCCTAACGGACTACTCCCAGTTTTAAGCTTTTAAGCAGTTTAAGCACAGGGACTGGTGCCCCCCAATAATATTAGGAACAATGAGAAATAGGCTTATAAACGTCAGAATCATAAAAAATATATTGGAATTTGCACTTGCTTTCACTACAGCAGTTTCATCGAAAGCACCTTTTACTATTCTTTCTTTTTCTTACTTGCAATAATTTAAGTTTGCACAAACGCCCAAAACTATTCTGGCTGCGAGTATTAAAACTTTCCTTTTCAAGCAATTCTTGTCTCATTTATCCGAATTATTTTATTTACCTAATTTACTTGTGCTTTTTTACTCTCTAACTGACCCTGAGCACATTATGTACACATTTTACAGGTGGGTACTAAAATGATGTATGAGTTGCTTTACGCACTATTTTAATAGCTGTTTGACTATGTTTGTGCTTTAAGTGCTGCGTCGTTGTGCAATTTAAACACTATCCGCAGCTCTTGCAGTTTTTGTATGCTCCGGGTGTAATTTATTATTCAAACACACTCAAGCTTCGTACACACTATCAAGCGGGCAGAAAAAATTGCCAAAATTTATGTTTTCGTATTTTACTTAATATTTGAGTTCATAATGTTTTCATTATCTACTATTTTTCTTGTTTTGGGCTTTAGCTGTAAATAAAGAATACATAATTTCACACGAGGCAACCAATAAAGCTGACTTTGTTAAACGTTAAATGTTAACTGAATTCACAATAGATACATAATTGTTTGGACTTACATATACATATGTAAGTATTTATTAATTTAATAGTTTGTATGCAGCAATCGTAGGTTTTTGCGAGGTCGATAGAAAAATTATGTTTACGTTAATTTTCTGTGCGTAAAGAGACACAAAGCCTGATCACAAATAGCCGTAGCCAGAAGGGGGTTCATAAACAGGTTTATGTAGGTTTATAAAGCCCAGGGTGCTGAGTATAAGTTGTCGCATGCTTGACACGGCACTGTAACAAAGCAAAACAGTCTTTAACTAACGAAACCAGCTAAGCCAATTAATTAATTAATTTTCAAAGAATGCGAGAGAAGTATAGTGTAAAAATGGTAAGCTGGAGGACAACTTGCTGTTGTGCAATCACGACTGCATTCATTCGCATCCCATGGGCATCGCTTTAGCGTATTTAAGAAACCCCTTCATTTATTTGATTTTGCCGCCGTTTTATATTTATCGCGTAATTTCGAATCGTTATTACATTTAAAAATGCACTCGTATGATACAGATATAAAATATTGTAACATCGAACCATGTCAGTTTAATATTAAATTTTAATGAATCAATCTTGATTTTGCTTCGTTTTTCCGCAATACAAGTAAGTTCTACATGATGCAACCAATTTCATTGGTGCGTAACTGTAATGCCAGGGGTGCAGCTGAATGTCTAGCTTGGCTGCTTCGTTGTGCAGGAGTCCTTCATCAACGTTTAATTGGCAACATGTTGTAGTCTTATGATGTACAGATTTCTAGCAAAAGTTTTCCCTTCAGTGTGAAGCTGGAGGGTGATAAAAGATAGTCTCGTTTGTGTGCATCTTCTTGCTACTCGCCGATGGTAAGCCGTTGGCTATATCTCCTGTGATTTTGACCACCAAATTCTAGCCTGGCTGAAATAACGTGTAGTTTGCAGTTTGAAAGGTTTGCCCGAATTCTCTATTCAAATTACTCTTTCCAAATATTTTTTACTCACCATTATTTATTGGAATTTAATAATAATTAATTATAATACAATAAAAATAATTTCGAAACGCATTTCGCTTCTAATTGTTTATTTCTAGATTGTGATACTAAACACTCCTTTAAAATCTTTGTATTCGTTGTTGCCGCCTATATTTAAATGCAAAAATACAAAATCAAAAGCGGCCGCCTTAGCAAATATGTCAGCATTTTGATTATTCCTCAGAAAGCGTGTCCGTTGCCACTGACTGACTTTCCATCGAATTTAGATGGCAAAGCCTTTCGGAGAGTCAAAATCTATGTTACGACAGCGGATGAACCTCTGATTTCCGTATTCTCATCTGAGTATATTGAAACGTCTGGCTATATATTTTTATTCCTTATTATGCAAAGACTGTTACCAGAAATATGTGCATGAAAGCTTCTAAAGGGACGAATTCTGGATATATGACGTTATTTTTATCCATTGTCAGATGAAGAGGCTTCGATTGCGGACTGATTATAAACACATCGAGCCTAGACTCTTCGACGGATTGACAGACTTGTCAACGGAAAGAGTTTTCGTAGAGCCATTTCGACTTCCACTGAATACGACTATACCATATTGAGAGTATAGATAGACTGTTTGAAAGGCACCCCCTTCCCAATAATCAAAAACAACAGCTTAACATTAAGTGAACCAACCTCGTTAACGCTCAGGAAATGAAAACTTACACTAACCCAATAAAATGGTCTAAGTTCGAACAGTGAAATTTGTTGGGGGGGGTATATTTTAGAAATATCGTTTTCTTGTTTTATACCTACGAGTACGTATAATTCCAATGCGCTGCACTACATGCACGGGCATGAACTGTTTCTTATTTTTTATTTACTTTTTTTAATTATATAACATCTAGGAAATGAACATGTTTATTTATTTAACTGCGGGTACATTGTGAATTTCCAAAACAAAAAACGACTGAATTTTAAAATATTGGTCAATAGGTTTACGATACAAATGTGCTGTTTGAATGTTTCATTGCGCACCATTTCGATACTGCCGACAGTAACTGTACTATAAATGTACTACACCTGCTGTGTACAAATTAATGCATTTATTTGTTTTCTTTTTTAATTTTATTATTTTCTTGGCATACAAATAAAGATATCAATCAAAACATCCAGATTTGTACATTTCTACGCGTAACAAACTCTACTTGCTGTGTGTCAAGTGTCAAGTTCGCTGAGTGCTTGTTGTAGCATAACAGTTTCCTTTTTGCGATTGGCTGAAAGCACCAAACAGTATTACACAATTTGGAAGAAAAGAGATTTTCCAAAAAACATACATACATACATACATACATACATACTTACATATGTATATATGTAGATATCTATAAAAGTTTAAAACAAATGTTCTTTCTTGTGTCGGAGTACTAGACTCGCTTAAGTATTGGATGGCATTTTACAATTTATACATTCAAAGAAAATGAATTTTGACAAGCAGCTGCTGGCTTATTTTTTAATTTACTTTTTAATAATTTTCAATCATTTAAGAAGGAAACCAGCATTGATCGCTTTCCAGCAAACTGTAAACTTCCATACATACTTCTATTATATTTATCATCGTACAAAAATCATTCAAGGAAAAAGAAAATAAAACTGAAACTAATCCAGACAAATGGTGACCTCTAAAAATAATATGACTGAACTGTCCTGAATTGGGGTAAACAAAAGGCAGCTGTCAGTTTTAAAGCCACATAAATTTATATGTATGTATGTACATACATATACATACATATATATATATATCAAGGCGAATTTAAGGCAGTTAAGCTCCAAGGCGAATTAACGGCCCATGAAATGCCACCTGAAAGAGCACAATTGATAACATTTTTGTGTTTTAGCTTCCCTCGAATGTCAACAGTTCAAGAGCAAAGCTTGTAAATTTTACCGAATTCATCCGCTATGAATTTGCCTTTAATATATGCAACTCTGCAAAACTGCAACAGCCCAAAAACAAAACAAGTTTAAATCATAATAATACCAGAAGTATATTTTTAATATCAATGAAACGGGCTTTATTGGAAAGAAACATTTTATGAAATTAATGTTTAAAAATGAATTCTACCATGTGGCCGCCACGGCTGGAGCGTAGATGGCGCAATCTGGAACACCAATTTTCAACAACTTTTCGCAGCATTTGCGGCCGTATTTCGCCATTAACTGTTCGAATGTTGATTTCCAGGTGTTCAATTGTTTGTGGCTTATCGACTTAACATGACCCCAGAGAAAATAATCCAATAGGTTTAAATCACACTATCTACCGTTCACCATCGACAGTAACATTCTGATCATCATCGTTTTTGAAGACATATGGGCCAATGACTCCGGCAGCTCATAAAACACCCCAATTTTCTGTGGATGTTATGGTGTTTCGACAAAAGCTTGAGGATTCTCCTCACTCCAAATGCGACAATTCTGCTTATTTATGTACGTACCCACTCAACCCATCTGAAGGGCGATTATGTAGGCCATAAATTGGAAGAAGTGCAAGATGAGTTTGGCGAATAGAACAATTATTTCAACTAAAAATTTCAACAATTTGCACGCATTGCTCTGGTGTAAATCGGTTCATAATGAAATTTCAAAGCAAACTAAACAAAACGCAACTAATGGGCGCTCAAATAAAGCAGTGGTGCCAACTAAACGTTGTGATACTATAAAAAAACTCGCTGTATTTTAATGAGACTTTCCTATTCCAATCGTTTGCGGAAAACACATTTTGACATAAGAAAGACGGAGATAATGCCAGTCGCCTGGATTATTGCATGTAGTTGATATATATGTAGATACTCCGTGGAGTCGCAGGCCACTGAGAACTCAGCTGATTAGTTTTTTATGTTTAGTCTCTCTTGGATCAACAGTTTAAGAGTAAAATTTTTGCAAAACAAAATAAATATTCGAAATTTCGCAGATTTTTATTGTTGTACTCGCAAATTTACGTGCTATGAATTCGCTGGGATTCCTGTTAAGTATCCATACAAGTTCAAGTTTTACTCTCGAACATCGGCTTCGCGTGCTTTAACTGAGATATTGTCACATATTCAAGCGCTAAAAAAAAATGATAATAAATAGCCAGCGCACGGATTTCTGTACTAGCGAAGACATTTTTTATATTAATTTATATAAGTTCCCCTGTTGCAAAAACGCAATTTCTAAATGCTTAAGCTGAGCCACCTCCAGCGCTCTATTTTGATTTTTTAAAACTCTGAAGGCAGTCTTAAAAAAGAAGGATCTAAGGAAAGTACCCTTCATAAGGACCTTTTTCCCAAATTGGGTAGGTTTTGAGCCCTTGTTTAAGTATGCATTTTCATACGTACATACATATGCACGCATATACATACATACATCTATTTCGCCATCTTCTTTTGTTTTTGTTTGTGGTGTAACAAAAAGAAAATTATTTAAACAAATAAACTCACAAGAAGTTCATTGACCACTTCATTATCTACTGAACTTCATCGAAGTTTACTTCGGTTTAATAACAAACCAAAGAAAAGCAATAAATTTTTATTTTTGTTGTAATGTTGTGAAGTAGACATAAAAACTTTATCCAGCAATACTATTTGCAAACTGCAGCTACTTGGGGTAAGCATGTTGGTATAAAAGTACATTTACAGGTGGCTTTAAAGTACTTCGGTATCGAATTCTATTAGGAAGTCAATGCAGTATTTTCCAATGACTGCAGCAGGCAGGAGGTTTAAGTTGAATTTGACACGCAGAGTACAGTGATGACCATTTGCTAGCACCGTTGGTAGCTGCTATTTTCAAATCCATATACAGATGTACTACATATGTACGTAACTCCTAGATTCTTTAAATTCATTCGTTTTTTAAATCGGATAGTATTTAGCCCATATAATCTGTATAATCACATCTTTGTTCAGCAAATAGCGCCAAAATCAAGAGGTTTTGGTAGTTAATAAACGTTTTAAAAAGAGAATGTCATGTCATGAAGAGAATGTCATGTCATGAATGTTATTTCTAAAATAATTTCATAGAAGACTGTTGCATATTCTGGCCGTACGATTTGTTTCTTTAAACAAATTTTACTTGTACTTATAATTTATCTGAACTTAGGAAAAAGCCGAAAACGCAATTAAAGAATGGGAATACTCAAAAGGTCGTCACAGATCTTATATTCGATGCCAATATCTCCATATAGACCTACATAAGTGCTCTGCTGAAATTCCTCTGGATATAAGTTGGCAATTGCCAGGAAAGAAACAGTTTGTCTGTTTTTACGGCTGTGCCGCGTCATTTGATTATTCTTATTCAGTTTTTCACACCACTTTCCACTTTTTAATTTTTTGTGTAAAAAAAATTCCGTACAAAATAAGGTCGACTCATGCTATTTTGCAGATGAAGAAAAATATTGCCACCAACGATATGCAGTGGCAGTTCTTTGACGTATAATTTTCAAAAACAGCTGACTGCAAATCGTAAGAGTTTTGTTTAAAAACGTTAACGCCCTTATGACACTACATATTTGGTTCATTGCTGATTTTTTGGACAGCAGTACAAATATAGTGTAGTAAAAAAATTTACAAAGTGCAAAGATATACTAAGAAAAATATCAAACTGTCAAAAATTTTCTAAAGTTATCGATAAGAAATTAAGTTCTTTTAAAAAAATGTAAAAGTTTTCAAATTGAAATTGACATTTCCAGCTTGAAACATAAAAAGTGTTGATTAATGCGCGATTTAAGGCCAATTTAAACAATGTACCGATTTTCTTCTGTTCGGTTTTGCGGTTTCTTATAAATGAAAAGTTGACAGCACTTAATAAATTACATTTCTTATCGCGTGCTCTTTTTAACATTTGTTTTTTCTTTCTATCAATGAACGCTTAAGCTTAATGAAAACACTCGTCAAAAAGTGTTGAGCAACATTTTCCGGAAGAAAAATAAGGACGGACTATAATATAACTTCAGCAACATTGTTTCCTATTTATTTGACATTAATTTTTTGTATTCTCAAAACTCGTTTTACCATCCCAGCTATATATATATGTATGTATGTATGTATGTATTGAAACCAGGGTCGAGACATACTTGAAAATCTTGGCTAAGTTGATTAAAACAAAATTGTATGTATTAGACGTTACTGATTACTTGCGTGAATGCGAGCATCTCTAAGTATAGGATATGTTATGGATCAGTGCTTTGCCAAGAACCCTTAACGTGGGGCGCATGACCTTTTTTCTAATTAAATGTATGAAACTCTTGAGGCACATGTACGTAAATGTAGTAATTAGAATTTTTTTCATTTTCATCTATTCATATATTCTACATCGTACAAGCCCGAGTCCCGAAAATGAAGCACCGTGTACTGGAGTATTTTTTTTATAAAAAAACAAAATAAATACAAAAAGAATTTACTTTTTAACTAAAATACGGTGTGACGAATTTCAAGTCTTTGGATTTCATTGCTATCGTCTAATTGATTGACTGCTAACAAGTTGGAATGATTACTTAGTCTATTGAGGTATTTCTCACTGAAATTATTTATTTCTTCTTATTTATTATTCATACATATGTACATATTTTTCGCTTATACTTTTTCTTTTAACTTTTAGAAAGGAGAACACAAAAAGAAAAGTGAATTAAAGTTCGTATTGTGGTGTCAATATCGCTTTTAATTACTTCGTGTATAGATGTACTTTTTTAAATATCCTTTTAAACTACACTCAGAAAAGAGTTAAATAAGACTAATTTACTTTGGAAGTTAACTTTACTATGTAAGTCAAATATACATACATACATAAGTATGTAGTTTGTTCGACTATCACAACATTTTTAACGGGCAGGGACTTTTTGTCCTCCGGGCACCACCTTCGAACTGTTGTATGTATCTAAATGTGCAGATTCTAACGAGCCGCATTCCAGTAAACTTGGTCGTGTAACTGGAAAACAGCACAGATTGTCCAAATTCAAAAGATAAGAACCTCATTAACTGAAAAATTTTGATGTTTTCTCCAAAAACAATGTGCGAGTAGATCCCAAAATGTATTCAAAGATCAGTTTAAGTCTGCAAATGCCTTCCGAAGGCAAACACGGAAGTATATATATATATATATATATATATATATATATATATATATATATATATATATATATATATATTTATATATATATATATAAATATATATATATATATTTATATATATATATATATAAATATATATATTTTTATAGCCAATAAACTGCAAACTATTGTTTTTTTGAGCAAAATTAATTTGAGAAATAATATTTTTTTGACACAGATTTGTTTTCGAAAAAAAAACTTATCAATAAATTAAATGGTATTGAAAAGAATAAGTTACTGCATCATAATTGAAAACAAAGTTTGTTGATTAAATTAAAAGTTTTGTAAAACGAACAGATTTCATCAGTTATTGATGGAAACACTTCACAACATTATCAACAGATTAATTGTTTGGATGAGTGTTTTGCGGCCGCACAGTGGCGCCATTTGACTTTTTTCGTTGCAAAAATCATATCTTTTGAACCGAACAAGATAATCGAATAATTTAAATTGCATGTCATAGATAATTGTTCAACCTATAAAATGAGCGGTTGGAGTGGACGCTACACCTTATATGTGCTTACTTATGGGTTTTCAAAGTTAAAATTTGTGAAAAAATCCAAGTTTTGGTAACAAAAAAATTTTTGTTAAGAATTTTATATTTTTTTGTAGTTCTTTTGTAAGCTTTTCATGTTTTAAGATATTACCTAAAAAATTACAACAAAAGAGTTTTTTTTTAAATGATTTTTTCAATTTTCTGTAAAATATTCATTTTCTTGGTAAGACAAAGTATGTCTAAAATACAAATCATTTCTAAACTCTAATTTTTTTCTAACTCATCTATTTTATGGTAACAAAATCAAATTATTTTTACCAATCTTATATTTCTTAGTTCTTTTGAAAGCTTTTTCTGTTTTAAAGTTATTAGCCAACAAATTAAACAAATTTTTTTTCAATTAATTTTTTGAATTTTCTGTAAAATATTCATCACAATTCGTAACAGAAGGTATATCTAAAAGACTAATCATTTCTAAAGTATAATTCCATTGTAGTTCTTTTCGTGTCTTCACATGCCGCAGGGAAGAAATAAGTGGATCGGAAGATGCTGCTAACATGTTGAAGAGGTCCTCATTTTGCCTCACCCTTGATGCTTTGAACGTGTTCTGCAATCTATATTTTTTGTAAAATTTGTTAAGAGACTCCTGCGCTTCTTCAGAAAGCTCTCCAATTGGCAAAGACTGGTACTCAATTATATCTTTGCCATGCGCCAATATTTTATGGACGGTCGGGGTCAACTTCTTCTGTGGATAAATTTTTGCTAAAAGAGATGCAGTTTCCGATGCATATTCTCCAAATTTTGTAGAATTAACACTTTCTTGGCAGTTTAAAACATTCAAGATCGTTCCCAATCTTTTGACGATTTCATTGTCAATTCCAGTGATTCTAGTTACTGCCTCATCATTTGCAAAAAATCTCCTTGAAGTGTTTCCATCGTTTGAGTTACCGTATCCACACTTGGGGCAGTCTACTTTTAGTCCAAGTTGTTTCCAAAAAGCATTCTTTATTTGCTTCTTTCTGATCTTTTCCTTATCCTTAATTGATGTATTTTCATCGATGTTTTCATCTTGTTGTGGTAGGGTATACGCCAGTTTTAGCAAGAACTCCATACACCTTATCCTTGCGTGCAATGGTGACATTCCATATTCGTAATTCTCCTCGTTTGTAGAATCGTTTAAATTACCGAAGTTCTTCTGACTCTTTTTGCAAATCGGGCATGTCAATGTTGAGGTTGTTCCTGTCAGTTCGTTTACGACTTTTCCGTCAACCATGGTCAGGTGGAACTCGTAACTACATTCAATATATTTTCCTTCTCCAATTTGCAATTTTGTATGCTTAATCTTGCTTATTTGTTCTTCAATGTCCTTCACCGTGGTCCTTATGAGTTCTGCCGATTCCTTTGCAAACTGAAACATTATTGGTCGGCAATAATGCACTGATGACGGTCGATGATTTTTCCAGTGTAGGGAAACATCAGATTTTAGCCGCAATGGAACAACAGATGCCATAAACATATTTCCGTCAGATATTGTAGTGTCATCGGAAGATATCCTTTGCTTATAAACGCTTTGTCCGGATGATCCATCGCAGCCCCATTTGCTGATCAATGTTAGTTTCTGAGGAAGAATTTCCACCTCATTTTCAGGAAGACTTTCCAACAACCGTTTTGCTGTATGGTCCATAAGATCCTGCAGATTGGCTTTCGCAGAGACTTCCGTAAACTCCGTACGCAATGGTCGTGAATTTATTTTGGCTTGCGTAATATGCTTGTATCCGGGGAAAAGGTCAGCCCCGTGTCGCATTAAAGATGCCCGTAGTATCTCATATTTCTCTTTGGAAAGTTCTAAGTCCAAAAACAGAGCCAAGGCTTCTTCGGAACTATACTTTTTAATATGTGCGTTTGTGGGAGTGGGAATGCTTTCCTTAATCCTTTTTAGTCGCAGTGGGCTTGCATCAGCAACAGATTTTGTAATCTGCGACCTAACTCGTTCACTATCCTTTATGTATTTAATAGACAGCGCATCCGATAAATCCTTCGTGGTCAAGTCATTGGTGGCATCGGCAAGTTTCCTCTTTCTTGTGAAAATTGAACACTCCTCCATACTTTTTTTTGGCCTTCCTTTTTCTCCTCTGGTTGATGTGGAGGGTTTATCTACTGCCAATATATCCAGGATGGTGTCTTCATTAAGCCAGTCCTCGTATTTGGAGTTGAAGATGTTAATGGTTCGATTGCATTTCACCCATTTTGTCTTAATTTTGGCATGTATCATACAAAGATTATTTTTTATACTTTTGCTTCTCTCAATATTTCCGTATAAGCTATCGAGTTCTTCTAAAGCAGCTTCCGCGAAACACGTTGGTGTAATTGACTTTCTAAACAGTTCAAATAGTTTTAAATTGTTCAACGCCATGTTTTCAATACTTGTTTCGCCAACTTTCAGTCGTAGACTAATGCAGGCATTAAGCTTGTTTTGCAATATATAGGCCTATGCTACCATGTCTACAAATGTACCTGTTACATGCATACATATGCATTTGGGCTGAATTATACAGTTTTGATATTATGCACGTAGCCAAATGAGATTTGTGCCTACCTGTACCATAAGTCAGTATTGTTCTTCACCATATGTACGCCAAAAATAATTTTTAAGTGAGGTGCGTACCTGCTTATTTCAATGAGTAGTTTTTTGTGCATCTTGTGTCTGTAACGGAATATTAGGACCAAATTTTTCGCCAGAGGCTCTCAGGTAGACAACTGACTCAAAATGCAATTTTCAAACTATTACATCAAAGTAACTGTCAGTCAAGGCATGTAAGGGATGCCCGCCATACAATTTCTGCAACCATGTCTTTTTAACGTTTTTTACCTGTAGAAGCCAAATAGGCACGTAAAGGCAGATAAAACCTTTTGAGTTATGTAAAAGACTAGTTAAAGAACATATTTTGAAAATATGGCGGAGGTAAAAAAAGGTAAATTTTTTTTATTTTCCGTCAAAGTTGAAGAATAGTGAAAAAATGGATAGTTTTTAAATACTGATTTACCTAGAGAAACACAAAGCAAACAGCACAATTTTTTTTATTGTTATACATTTAATAAGCACATCAATCACTAAAAACAAAAAAAAATACTATTCGTTGCCTAGTTTTCGTGATATTACACCTGAAATCGGATCAAACTACCTAAAAATTGTGTGTTTTTTTTAAATCCGAAAATTGGTTAACTTTGAACAGTTATGTCTTCTAAACTAAAAATCTGATATTGTTAAGAGTAGCATATTTGAGATCGTTGAAAAGTTTACTATAATATGGATTCATTTAAAATTTCGCAGGCGCACATGAAAATTTTGATTTTTGCAACCTCGTTTGCTCTACGGGTGCCACTGTGGGCCGTGAGCAGCCAGTTTTGACGCACGGTTGAAATTGATGTTTATAAAAACTAAATGTTAAAAATTAAGAAATTATTAAGAAGAGACAATAAATAAATATATTTATCAAATAAAAAATTGTCTTTAATATTTCTTTTTATATTGAACTTTTTTTAGCCAGATTAAACAAAATGTTTATTGGATAATTTTTTTTTTAGGAAAATAAGATAACGTGGAAAGAATAAATAAAGTTTGATCGGAATTGGAGAGCGTGCCGGGAAAATTTTAAGGGTCTTGTCATTGAAGGCAGATTCTTGCTTACGAAAACTCTCGGTCGGAAGGCAGAAAACTATTCTTGCTTTTTATTTTGTTTCCATTCTCTTTTAATAAAAATCCAAAGGAGACTAGTAGGAGAGTAAAACTGAAATTATTTAGAAATTTTGATTTCAAAAACATCAATTAGGTTTCAAATTCTTTTTGTTTGAGATGAAAAACTACCGGTAAAATTTTGTGGTTTCTAACTGAAAAATTTACAACACTTTTCGGTTCTGATTCTGATGAAATTTGTTTAGTTTGTTTCGTTTTATTTCCTTTGATTTTAGTATTTATTACAATTAATTTATACACCCATGTTCTGAAAAACGCTGCGTTTTCAAATCGCAAATCGTTTTTAAAACGCAAAACGCATTTAACCATGTTCTGAAAACGAAGCGTTTTGCTGGCGTTTTGCCTTTTTCGAAATTGTGTTCGAACAAAGAAAAAACATATAAAACATATGTTTATAATAGCAAAAAATAAAAACAGAAAAAGTTATTCAAAAAAAATTCGTCAATTAAATGAATTATCAAAAAATAAATTTTGTTTGAAATAGTTTTTAATTAAACCGACTATTTTTATGATTAAAATAAAAAATTTTATGAAAAATATTTAAAATTAAAATGCCTTTAGCGTATTCACTTGCTATATGAATGTATTTAAATTTTTAATATTTATTGTCAAACGGTAACAGGCAGCTTTTTTATTTTATTTTATTTATTTTATTTGTAAAATATCAGTGCAATAACCACAAATGCTTCTTCTTTTTGTTTAGAGATGTTACATATAAACACTTGCGAATAATTGGTACGTTTCATCACGGGTAGCCGGTTTCAAATAGGATCTTGTATATTTTTTTAGCTTTCGTAAATGTTTTAGGTGCTGCAACAGGTTTTAAATTATTTTTTAACTTTTATAAAGGATTGTTTACTACTTTTTAATAAAAATATGCGAACTTAATAAATTTCAAATAATATATTATCAGAAGTTTGAAAAGAAATAACCGAATATGTAATTTTAAAGTTAACACCGCTAGCACTAAATTTTTTTCGAAGATCAATTTGACCAGCTGTTTGCTTAAATCCAGTTGAAAAGTAAACAAATGATACCGACAATTGACAAACACAAAGCAAAATTTTAAATTGCATATTTTTAATTAAAATAGTAAAAAAAATGTTAAAAGTTTTTCTTCAAATAAAAACAAAATATATTAAATTTAAATTTTACATTATTTTATTTTCTCTTTCGAGTGTAGTTTAAATGAAAACGACCAGATCGTTTCAGCATACACTAGCGGTTTGAAAACGCCAGCTTTCTAGCGTTTTCGTTTCCCAGAACACCTGTTTGGCGTTTTTAAATCGAAAACTAGAACGCCCAGCGATATGCGTTCTTGAGAACACCTATTTGGCGTTTTCAAATCGAAAACGAAAATTTTAAGCGAAATGCGTTTTTCAGAACATGGCAGATATTTTAACCCTGTGTGTTTTTAACATTTTTTTAGTTATGCTCATTTCGTTTTGCATTTAGTATTTAAATGGAGTAACACAATTTTTAATGTTGTATTTGATAAGTCAGCGAATTAAATAACAGAATCTGAAATTGAACTTAACGATTGTTGTCAAGAAGAGAAGTAATAAACAAACTTTACTACTGTAAACCAGTCATGTTCCAATTCAGCTTAACTGTCACTGGCAGAAGAAAAACTGTTCTTTGCTTTTTTGTTTTTGCTAGTAAACTGAAGTTCAGAGCAAATTTATTTTTTCTCTCGACACTTACCGTTATCAGTGAAGCATCTTCTAAAACATCCGACTTCAAATTACGTCCGCCACCAGCCAAATTGGCGTTACTCGACAGAAGGACACTGTTTAAAAGATTTTTGAAACTTAAAGATGTATAACTAAAGGGCGAAAGTATAGTAAAAGCCGTTGAACTTGCAATAAGTTGCAGGCCAAATACCGCATACACAATGGCAATTGGCCAAAGGCCACTATGACAGCAAGTACCGCGACCAAATAAACGTTTTATAATTTCACTTTTTCTCAGCATTTTTCCACTACAGCTGGCTGGGTGGATTCAAAAACTGTTTTATTAATGTTTTATTTTCGTTTTTATCTCTTTTTCCTTTCCTTGGATTTATATGTGAATTTACAGAAAGTAAATATCAAGATAAAAGAGCAAACAAAAAAACTCAAAGAAATAACACTTTTGTCAGGTTTGGGTGAAATAAAAAACCGAGGCGTTTAAAACACACAATTTTGCCGCAAAAATTTTGCTGCATTTAGTTACAGGACAGACGAGAAAGTACAAAACACACGCGCTCACACCAAATGCTATGAAAAACTTATAGTATGAAAAACAAAAAAAGACTATTGAAGATGTTTTTAAATTTAATCAAATTTACGTGAGTAGATGACTTCTTGTTGAATAGTTGAAATCATTTTGTAAGTTTCTTTTGGCTTAATTTAGTCGAACGATTTTGTGTTTCTGTAGCGCGTATTTTTGCCTTTTGTTTGCTTCTTCTTCACAGTTTGCAACCGCTCGCCTTGAGTGCTCAAAATGTACTAAATTGATCAGTTGGTTGCATTTAAGCCAGGCTATTGAATTTTATTTTTGCTTTTCTAAGTATCACCTGTATTCATGGCTGCCAGATAATAGAGGTACCAAATCGCCAAATCTTTGGGTGGTGATATCATCACAAAACGTCAACATAAATAAAATTTATTGTAAAAAAAAATGCATTTTTATGACAACAGAAATCTGTTTTGATCTGTTTTTGCAGCCGCACAGACGACAGTTTTAACATTACAAACTTTTATTCATCTATCAAAATGTACTTGTTTTAGTTCTCTACATCTACATACATCTATATAATATATGTATGTACATATATAGAACAGTATGTGTGTTTGTTTAGTTGTTTGTTTGTATCTTATAGCAGACTGAACCTCTGGAGCGGTCTTCCTGAAATGTACACAGTATTTAACGGGGACTCTGGAATGAATTATAGGCTACTTTTTTCAATCACGCCCATTTTTGAAAATTATGGTACTCCTTCCGTATAACATATAAAGGGTCCACTACCATAGCACATAGCTTTATAAAAAGCAATTTTTTAATATTTACACATGAAGATCTGCTGCTGTATTGCCATCGTTGCCATCGGGGTGATCTTGGGTTGTACTATCTCCGTTTGCTGAAAACTTTTTGTGTAGGTATGAGATATTCCTGTTTTATTTATCTAAAAAAGATTCCCTTAAAACAAAATACATAAATCACAGAGATTATGTACGCAAATTTATAAGAAAGCCTGAGATATTTATCCTTTTAGTATTAATAATTCCAAGAGCAAAATTATTAATATTTTTATATTTATTTCACAGTAGCTTTAAAAGTAGAAAAAAATACGTAGTAGAATTGTATTCTTAAAGTCAATATTACAACATAAATCGTCAAACCGCGAACAAGCCGTTTTAAAATCTAAAATCGTGAAATATGGCAGCAATGCCTGTATTATAAACCTGATCTGTGCTTAGCACAAGTTGAGGTTTGATGTTATCTAGCCAACATGTTTGTTGTAAATGTTGCTTTCCAATAATTTCTACGAGCAAAGCCTGTGTTACCGTTAGTGCTTAAAAGTAGCAAGTGTACACTTTCGATTACATATGACAAGCACTATTCTCATCAATACAATTTTGTACACAAAATTTCCATGTTCTTAGAATTCACGCTTATTTTGATGGACTATTGAATCATTTAGACACTTCAATGTTGGATGTATACAGAGACTTTAAATATGGAATTCCGCAAATTGAAATCTTTCGAATGGCATTAAGTAAAATATGGCAATAGTATAACTATTTCATCAATATGGGTGTTTTGTTCGGCCAACGCTTGAAAGTATTAAAAACAAGTCGCCTTTAGCGATTACGACCAGATTAATTTCTGGATGAATGAGTACGCCAACAAATAATATTGTCAAATATGCGATAGATTTTATGCTGGCGGCATTCGAAAACGATATTGATGCGTAATAACCAGCTAAATACCAGGCGGCATTTGCATGACATTCCGTTCCATAAGTGGTGCAATCGGCGGAGCTTTCACACACACACAACACTATCATCAAGAATTATCTTCGAGCTTCCTAAGATGTAAACCACTGTCAGAAGCTTCCGAACAAACAGAAACCTCAGCCGATGACCAGACCAGGATTCCCGCTATGTAAGTCCCTGCTCTGCCAGTTATTCCTAGTTTAATTTGATATATAGAGAATTAAGCGCTTGTAATCTAATTTGTATATTCTCTCTTGCTTTTCGATTTTAAAAATGTGGATCAGTTTTTGAGAAGCACCCTGTTTCTTAATACTTACTTCCTAGAAATGTGATTTATTTATATACTGAGTACAACCAATGGCAACTCTGGCGGTTATATTAGTTGCATTCAAAGCTACGATCAGTTCACCTGCACGAATTATACGCAACTTGTTGCTGGATCATGGGATTAAATAATCATGATCAAATAAATACGGAATTTTCATACATTTGTTAACAGGTACACATTTACCATTTGGAAAAAGTAAACAATTATTATTTGTATGTTTCAAACTGTTTGAGTCTGCGCTCGAAACAAAGATCACCCACCAGCAGCACTAAACTTTATGGCTTCAGCTTTAAGGTTAACAGCCGTGCTGGAAATCATATTGCTGAATGCACACGAGGTTTATTTGAGATCTTAAAATATAAAAGTTCAGTTCCATAAATTCTAAATTTTTTATCAAAAAAGTTTTGGTGCTCTTCTGCATCTTCTAAATATGAAACATTGGAGTCCGACAAAACGTTCATATTCCTCCCAAACTCTGAAACCGACCCGGCTCTTACAGTTTGTTTTGGACATCAAATTCAGTTTCAACTAATTTCAATTTGAGTTCGATATCAGTATTCATTTAGAAATGCCAACAATTTCTGAAAGTATGTGGCACCAATATTAACGAAATTTTTTTAATATGTTTGTATGTACATACATACATATATATTTATGTATATATATGTAGGTCACTTAAAACATAAAAAAAAAATTCGAAGTTGACTTCAAATATGAGCGGCGTATACACTGAAGGTAATAGCGAAGAAAAATCGTAATTTTCAGTCATTTTGCCCAGAATATGGCCGTCGCTATTTCTCAGTCCAAGCGCTTTTGGCTTATGAGTGCTAATTGCATCCATGTTATCAACGTAGGCTTTATGATTTGTATAAGACAAAAGAAAAAAAGGCGAGTAATTCCGAAACCAGCTGTTCACGGCACCATCATGCTATAGTCGAATGTTGCCAGCCTCAAATGTTCCTAGTTTCATTCTTGTAATACAACCTATTCGGCTTCATTTCTTGATTTCACTAGTCCATAGATCAGCCCTCTGAACTATTTATAGTCCCAAGAGTAAAGTTTAAAGCTTCCGTTTAACCTAAAAAGGGCGTCGTTAGTGCACAAATTCGCCATGGAAAAAAGTGCACAATGATATGTATTGGATCTCAGGAGATTTTAATGTACGGCCATGGCTTGAAATTTTTGTGATCGTGACAGCACCTTCATCGCGGCAAAACTTTTTACGCATTCAACAAGAGAAGTTTTCTGATATAATTAATTATTATATTATAGGGTAAAAATAAAAAATTTAGCCAAAAATACAAGCGAGTTCTGCTGATTCAACTAAAACTTTTATTACAAAAGAGTGTTTGCTTTTCTCTCACTTACTAATAAAACCTTGTTCATTGCCTTAAGCATAATTCTTAAAGTTTTCTGGAAATTCTCTAAAAAAAAATTTGGGCAAAATGGACTAAAATTAGTACAATTTTATGTTTGTGGTAATTCTTTTATACCTGAAATTATTATATTTTCCAACAATTTGTTTATTTCTTTGCTGTTTATTGATTTATTAAATATACTTTGCAAAGTTAGTACACAAACGAAGAGGCGAGCGCCGGGACTGACAGCCACTACACCGTCGTTATCATTTCAATTCCTAACGAACCAAAATAGTTTGAATCACAGCTTAAGACGTAATACTTGTTGCCCGTATAAAGTGTTACCGCATTTTTTCGAACATATAGATATTTTCAGACGAAAACAAAAAGGCAAAAACGCAATAATCGCAAAAAATAAAAACAAGCAAAAACCACATCGTGAATAATATAAATTCAGCTGAAAACAGAAAAACACTTTGAAATACTGGTCCATACTAAGTCCGCCAAACAACGAACAGCCTGCATTTATTTCTATATTTCATCTATGAACACTTATTTTATAAATAATCTTTTATTTAGATTTACATATTTATATGTACATATTTTTGTGTACATGTATCTACATACATACATATGTATGCCTGTATGTGCGAGTACGTAGACAAATATTTCAAGAAGACATTTATTTTTTATTCCACAAACTTGTTTAGCACGCGTTCAACCGAAATAAATAATAATTAATTCAACGTCATGATTATTTGCGCACATTTTTCATTTAAAAATTTTAATATGAAAGCGTCTAATTTTTTATTTAAATTTTATTTAAGAACAATGTTGTTTTAAGTGTATGAATTTCTACACCTAGAAGGCACTTTCGTAAGGTCAAATGCCTATTTTACCGAAATTATGATGTCGTAAGGGTTGAAAACTGAGGGCGGCATTTCCGAGGACATGTTCAGAGTTCTTCGTATCTTGGCCTGTGCCTTGGTTGAACGCGGATTACGAAGCTTTTGCTACTGATTCGTCATATCCTTAAAAATGTACACTCCTCTTCGATTTAAGTTTTGACCGGCACTGTGATATGTTAACTGGTCCTTAAAGCAACAACATGTTTCTCAGAGAATGAGAGCATATATGTACATATGTAATTGAAAATGAAATATGTTATAGTTACATTTTAGTATTTATATGAACAGGTACATTCATGGTTCAAAAATGACCCGAAGCTATTATCGATGTCGCACCTTAACGTTCGCCAACACTTTGAAGAATGACAATCAAATTAAAGTCAAGCTGAATGTCACGTCGTGTGACGAGGTTATTATTATTGCAAGCGACAGATGTACTTGGAAAAATAACGTTCAAAATTAAGCTTTTTAACCTTCAAAATACTGCCGAAAAATTTATAAACGCTGTTTTTGCATTTTTTTTCTCTATTGTTGGCATCACCTTCTATATAACCGGTGATAGGGACAGAGTATTACTTGCGCCATCAAAAAAAGATAACAATTGTGATTAATATCAGAAAAAGCTGGAGGCACACATATCGTTCAGCAACCGCAAACGCAAGAGCACAGCACAGGCATGTACAGTTGTTGTCTGAATGACTGCCTACTTCCACCGCAGAGGGCTAATTTTCATTTCAATTATTAACCCACTTAGCGCAACTGTACCTTTAAAAGAACACCACAAATGAGACGAATGTATCGTTATACACGCGCACTTTTCCCAGTTAATTTTTGATATTTTTGTATGTTATTATTGTTTTTGCTTTGTTATGTAGATTTGCAGTTTGAAAGCGTAAGTTGATGAAAACAGTTTAGCGTGTTGAAGTTCTCATTTAGTGCTTTGCGAAAGGTTATTTTTCTGTATAGTGCGTAATGGAAAAAAAATATGTAAATAAATCATTTACATCCAATTAAGTGTTATTTTTTTCTCAACAACAAACAAAAGCAGCATTTTAGTTACAAAAGAAGTAAATGGAAAGCACGCATAATGTTATATTGCAACGTAAAGTGCGCTGTCCTTTTAGAAGGACAGTTGCAAAATATCCTATATATTTTTATTATTTTCGTTGCATGTCATTTATTTTTATTTTGTAGTAAATCGAACGGAAAAGCATTAAAGCACAAAGAAATTTTAGTAGAGATTGATAAATACAGTATTATGGATCTATGGTACCTTATTTTGGTCATCACAGTTGATCCGTGGAAAGGCAATCCGGTGAGGATATAAGTTATGGGCAGGCACAACTCGTTTGGGATATACATATATTATGGTTTGAACCTTATCGAGGCGCTTTCCGTCAATAAAGCTGCTAGAAGACCTAAAACTTAGAAACTGAAAAGAAATATTAAAGCAGTGGAAACAATAAGAGAAAACAGACTGGGAAGAGACTGTCCTTTACAATATTCTAAAGCACAAAGTAGATAACAGTGTAGTTAGAAAAGCATCAAACAACTGTGAAGTGTTGCCATCGCTACAGAACATCCATAAGGATAAAAATGTGGTACTGTCATTGTATCGACATGACTGAACAAAATAGCTGGTTGTTGTATCGCAAATATGGCGGAAAAATGCACCATCTAGCTTTTAGAAGAGTTATTGGTAACGGCTTACTTGAGTCTTTTAAAAGATATACAAAAAAGGGATCAGGCAAGGCCGACTCCAGCCTTCATTTACACTCGAGATTCGACGGACAAGGGCACTAGTACAGCAAAAAGAACAGTAAACTCGTTGCACCTGTTGCCATAAAAAGCCCAATTTTTTGTGCAACAAATGCAGTGTTGCGTTATATCCAAATGATTTCTTCTAGATCCCACCCCAACTTAAAGATTAAAGCCTTTGCAACTTTGTACATACATATTAACTTCCACTTTACTAGTTTAGTTGAATCATAGGCAAAAGAAGCAATTTCATTAAATTTGCTTAAAACTTCAGTTCAAATATAAAAAATACTAAGTAGTGTATTTAGCTACTGTCCTTTTAAAAGGGCACCCGATTCCGGGAAAATTATAGGTTTTAGAAAAAAAGTTATTTAATATAATATGTGAAGAAACCTGTAGATATACATATAAATTTCGAAATTAATATTTAAGTTTCCAAAAAAAAAATTGGCGGCGCTGTCTGGGTTAAAACATACATATGCCGTTGGTGGAGAAAGCATGAGTGAACCTTAATGTTGTTCTTAGATGTCCCCGTTGAGCTTTCGAGAATTGGTTTATTTTCTGTTTATTTCTCTTCATTCAACCATTCATTTAATTACAAAAATCTATTATCGATAACTATTTTAGCCAAGCCTAATCTCAGGCTACAAGCCTAATAATCAGGCGTTTATATCTAGAAGGGACATCTACCTCTAAACCCAAGCAACTGTTTATCAATTGTTACTTCCGATCCAGGAGTGTAATTGTTTCGGCATTGCTTTATAAACATTTCCCAAACATTTCTTGCATTTCCCAAACGAATGCGTCATTTGGTCGAAGCATCGGACGCAAAGTTTTATCGTCCATTCTTAGGCATCTAGCTATAAACTCAAATCTTTCTTTGCTCATTACTGAAACGGTCATCTGTTGAAAGGTGGTTATCCTTCTGATAGCAGTCAGAGTTAGAATGCCTATAAATGCACGAATCTCTAAGTATAGAGTGTCTTTATGAGTCGTTGTTATTTTTGATATATTTTGTCGTTTAGTTATCATTTCGACATTAGTCCACTTAACAATTTCATTTAAAATTTCGTCTATTATGAAGAGATTGAAAATTTTGCGCGAGATCAAATATATTTTTAGATATGCTTGCTGGACCCCGAGATGCGCGAACTATATTGATTGCTTTTGTTCTGTGAGATAATGTGCCCTTACTGGTTGACCAAATATGTCCATTCTTACCACGAAGAATTTTGTCAGAAATACGATATATTGGTTCGGAACTGAAACGAACTGAAACGTCAGCAGCATCGATATCTTCTTCAGTGCAGGAATCTACTTGTGTATCATCACTATCGCAGCTATTTTCATCATTGTTTTTAACGTTCTGGACACACTTCTCTTCTTCTCCTTCTTCTTCTGACGCTGCATCGTCTAAAGTAAGGTGATCTTCTTCGCATAAGATGGCAAAAATATCGTCAACGTTCGTGACATAGTCACAAGTTCTATAAGATTCATATATATAGAAATAATAAAGTATAAAACAACCAAATATTAAGGTCCACAATCGTAATGAAAACTTACATAAAGCCTAAACATACGTCTCGTAGGCGTGTTATACGTAAAAAACAGAAAAATGTTTGACAAAAAAGCACAAGGTGTAAACTTCAACAGTTTTAAAGAGAAAGAGAGTTTTAAAATCAATGTACGCCTCGCAGGCGTAGGTTAGGCTTGTAGGGTTAATAACAAACAATTTTGAAAATGGAATACTATTATCCGTAAATTAATATGAATAAACTCGCAAGTGGGGTGAGAAAGATTTTACACGCCGGACGATAATTGTCGTGTTTACTAAGGCCAACTTTTTTTAATTAAATAAACAGAAAACAAGTGCATATGTTGTGTATATATGTACATATTTCTGTAACAAACTACATATATAGTAGATTTTTTATCTCCTTTTTAACAAAACCAACTGACAAATACGGTGGATAATGAAAAATATCATTTAACACAAGAAAACAATTTTCATTTTTCTGAAGCGAGAGGAATTTTCGTTTTTCTAAATATCTGAAAAAAACTAAAATTGTTTGCCACAAAAAGCAGCAAATAATGAGCATCACAATTTTAGTGAAAGAGTATTTTGAAATATTTTTCCAGCAACTTAGAAACATTTTTATTGTTTTAATGTGGTTTGGGTCGTCAAAAATATGCCCGTGTTTACCGTCTATGAATGTTTCGAATTCTGGCACCCAAAAGCATCCGTATAGTAACATCAAAAATATTTTTATTCCTGCCATTCATAATTAATTTTTATGCTTATTGACATAGAGCTTCTGACATGTGCCCCGCCCAGCCATACTTTGTCTAATGACCAGCCATACTTTTGTAGCGAGCAGGGATACATTCGCCGCAGACAATCAAATCGGTGTTTCTTAACCATCTGGGTTGCCGTGAATTTTTATACCTTCCAAAAACCAATAACTTGCGACTTATATTCTGTTTGAAGTTTTAATATAATAAATAACAGCTCGAAATAATAATATAAATTCAGTGTTTTATTTTTTTATACATACTTACATATGGATATTTTCAGGATTTTCCTGGGCTTTCTTTAGAGTCTCTTGCAATGCTGTTATTGATTTTGGACTAAAATTATTGGGGAAAACTTATTGAGTTATTGTTAAGCAAACGTCACATCTACGATTGACTTCCACGGTGTGTGACCGGCACGTTGTTGGCCGGCTCATACTGGCTAAATAAATATTTGACGATGCAATACCATCACATCATAGTGCAAAAAACGAAGGTGTCCGTATGTAGGTATGTATTTATGTGTACGAGTATAGCAAATATTTTGGAATGTGGATTCCCGGTACCGGGGTTTTCGATTGATGCGGCTAGATGTTGGCGTCTGCCTAATGGGTGGCTCGTTATTCACATGCCAAGTTATGCCGTTGAGGAGCAGTGCCAAATGGTAACACTTTATTACATTAGTCGTCAGTGTAAAACTTTGAGTGCGTTACGCTCATTTTACGACAGAAAATCGAGGGTGCTCCTTCCAAGTTGACTGTCGGGTCCGTGTCACCGTAGGAGTCGCTTATATACTACATGCGTCGGTCCTCCAAATATAAAAAGGGTTTGTTAATACCTAAGTTATACACACAGCTTGTTCTATTCCCCATGCCAGCATCTATCCGCTCTCATTGAGAAACCCTTTATTGGGATTACTCCATTACACTTGAACGGATTACATATTTAGGTTTTTGACACGTCTTGATACACTGTATTACTGTGTAAACGGGTCTTTAGAAACACATTCATTACTCAGTATGACCACAGTTTTCCTCCTCGTACTCACACATGTGCTATTTGCTTACTGCTTCTTCTTCTTTAAGACTTGCTTGATTGTTGGTTAAGTGTGCCATTTGGCAATTTTTGCTACTGGTTTTTTATGTTTGTTTTTTTCAAAATAGCAAAAAACAAACTTCAGGTTGCAATAATTGGTTGAGTCACGGGGAAAGTGTTTCCCTCTCTTGCTTCCGCGGCACTCACAGCGTCAGTTGTCTTAACTTATACGGCGCAGCAGCAGCAGCATTTGCAAATGTGTAAAATGTGCTCAACACATTTTTGTGTTATTAAAACTATTACATAAACCGAGTATGCGTTTGTCTAACCCCTGTGTTTTTTCTGTCTTTCTTTCTTTCTTCCTTTCCGTTTCTATACCCTGCATTTGGCTGAAATTGCAATATTGAGTTTTTACATGTTATCAGCAAGTTGCTTTGCTAAATACGAAAAGGTCAACCGCGTGGACGAGACTAAAATTCTCAGAATGGTTTATGTGTATAAAAAGTATTTGACTTAAGAATTTACTTAACTGACATTTTCCGCATTTTCCTTGTCTTGTTGTTGTTCTAAAATTTGCAAGAGAACTAATAATTCGCACCTTCCAGATCCAACACTTGAAGAGGTATTTCCTATCAACATGTTATTAACTTGTTTGCGGAAAGAGCAGCAGGTAGAGAGCATTGAGCGCTTCAAGGATTTTCGCGAATACGTTATCGGGCCGGCAATTATGCGCTATTGGCGCCAAAAAGGCAGTCTACGTTTCTTTTGGCCACTTTGTCTATCCCGCCTTATTTTAAATTGAGGCGTTGCTATTTCTGTGCGTTTCGTCTATTATTTGAAAAATTCAATTGGTAGTTTTGTTGACTAAAATATCATTTTATTTTTGTCAATCAATTTCTTAAATAGTGTTTCAAATGCATGTTATTATTTTAATACATTCATCTCTAAAATACTCTTTGAGTTTTTATTGTATCTTTTAAATGCATTTGATTTAACAGCCGTTAGAGTCTTACAGACAAACGAAAAGAAGGAGTAAATTTTATTTTAATCTTCCACATGCACATGCAAAGGATGTTTTTTTATAGAGGGATAGAACTTTGAAACATATACCCACAGAAAATAGTCTAGCGACGTTAATCGCACGATGTTGCAGGCTAAGTCAGTAAGTATGTAGTAACGAAACGTTTCCTTCAATAAATCAATTGTGGCACGAGCTGTGTACCATCTTGCACCGTCTTCTTGAAACCGCAGCTCCTGCACATCACGGTTCTTCAACTGATGAACGAAAAAGTCAGTAATCGTGGCTCTATAGCGGTCACCACTGACTGCAAGGTTCTGACCAGCATCGTTTATAAAGAAGTGCGGACCAAAGATGTAACAATGTCTCAACATACACTTGAGGATTACCGCCACTCCAAATACGGAAGTTTTGTTCATTGGCGTATCCATTCAAACAAAACTGAGCTTCATCGCTAAACAAAATCCGCTAATGAAAATCAGGATCAACGGCCATCCGCTTTCAAAATAAATTTGCACAATTTGCAAGCGTTGTTCAGGCGTCAGTCTATTCCAGTTGAAGTGCCAAATCAAATTAAACTTGACAGCTGGCAAAATGGCCGTCAGCTAATAACGTGCTGAAGCCTTAAAGTTGTCTGCACCTATAAAAAACACCCTGTGTTAAAAAATCTGCTACAAACCAAATTCGATGTCTGGCCTCTTAAACCCTTTCAACTCGGCGCAAAAAAGGTCTAAAAGTTTTTTGAATCTACATATACATACATATGTACATACATA
Organism: Epicampocera succincta; assembly: GCA_932526305.1. Taxonomy (NCBI): domain Eukaryota; kingdom Metazoa; phylum Arthropoda; class Insecta; order Diptera; family Tachinidae; genus Epicampocera; species Epicampocera succincta. The sequence continues at coordinate 36,909,733 of OW052037.1, read as the reverse complement.
TATATTTAAAATTAATTCTTGAAATCGGTTTGTGAATGACGAAAAAATCCATATAATGAGGTCATTGAAAATGTGCCCAGCCACGTGAACATAATGAGGATAATAATATGATTGGGCTCAATAATAACACGGCCACAACATTCAGAATAGTTCATTCACTGATAACGGTGACATTATTGGCCGTGATAACAATATTGGTGGCTACTATAACATGGTTAGCTGAGAGACACAATTTGACACAAATACCGTTACCTAAGATACCATAAATTGAAGCAATATTGCCGTTGGTCCTACAACATTGTTGGCAGAAGTACTGCTTAGGTAGCAGTAAATATTTTAAATACAAGAGATGATGGCTGATCCAAGCACAATATTTCCATGAAACATTTCTTCTCAACATAAAACAATTTCCTTCGTGCCTCACTTTCGCCAACCTTATGAATTATTAACCTTCAAAAATCAAAAACATCAAGGTTATTCTCTAAAAATAAAAATAAAACAATTAAATACACGGCGTGGCTTTGTCTGCCCAAATATGACAGCTCATGGCATTTTAAAGCGAAGAATGCAACGACCGCACTTTCAAAGCTCTTAACTTGCTTACAACTTGCATTCCTTGCGATGAAGTGAAGCAAAAAACAAAAATGAAATATTATATGCAGCTTCCCAAAGCTTGATTTATACGAAAATGTTTCACAAACGCCAACTTTGTATTAAATGAGCTCTCAAGAAAATTGAAAAATGAGAGAAAGAAACTGCCCCATTTGACAGCCGAGCTGCTCTTTTTGGCTTAAACAATTACAGTACGAATTTCAGTGTCAGCACAATGGATGAAGCAACAAACAGACGACCGGTCATGAACATACCCATGATAAATTAAATGCAGTTAATTATGAACCAACCAACAAACACTTCAGTTGTTACTTCATTTCGGAAGAATTTTGGCAGCAGAAACGTGCTACGAAGGAAAAGAGAAGCGCAAGTCATACAAGCAGAGCTGGGTGAAATGCTGCTTGAAATATTTTGCTGTTTACTTTTTTCAGTCCTTTTTATTATTTACGATGTTATAAATAACGGACGACTCCTGCAGTGCAGCTTCTGGGGATCCCTATTTTTCCTTTTGGACATTAAGCACAAACGTCAGTAATTTGACACAATAAATTCAATAACGCAAAAACTAGGACCGCTTTATTTTGGCTTGTGTTCTCAAACATTTTAAAAGGTAAGAAAATTCCGTTTTTAATTAAGTCAAATTAAGAAGACTTAATTTTTTTTAATTTGTTCCTACTGCGAGAGTCGTACAGCAATTCGGAAACAATTCAGTAATATGAACAGAAAGTTCGAGCAGCTAAAAATTTAATTGTAATAAAGGGAAGTGCTTTTAATGATTTTCCGTATTTGCTGCAACGTACTATACGAGGCCAGCTCTGCAACTTACTATTGGAATGACTTAAAGTGGAAGACGTTGTACCAAGTAAATTATTTACCATTAAATATTTTAACAGTCAACATTTTGTTTAGCTCTTCCCGCCTTATAATTAAGAAATAGGTCTTGCGATTTAAACACATACATATATGCACATACATACATACTTGCGAAAGAAATCCTACAAGAAGTCGAAAAGCGAGGTCGAATCGCCCGAACTTGGAGAGCTCGTTGGGAGATGATCATCCAATGTGGGCCAGATGACGATGTTATTGACCAGTTTGTAGCGATATCTTGGCTAATGTTGTGTAATAATTTTTGTTGTGTTTGCATACATGATGATTTGATTAAAATTAGGGCAAGTTTTGCGTGACGCAAAATTCACCGATTGGCGGGAAGATTTCGGAAGATCTTGCGTGTATGTGTGTATGTATATATGTGTACATGTGTATTTTGCTTTGAATTTCTGTAATTATTGAAAAATAAAAAGTTATACAACAGCGAGGCGGAATGATACCAGATATATTCCCTTCCACCGTTTTCCTGTCGACAGTAGTAGAATTTGTTGCTTACTGTAACATTGCAATGGGTTCGTCCTAGATCTAACAGAGTTAAAATTTCTCAAGTTAAAAAACTAATCCGTGTAGACTTTCCCGCCAAAAAATCGATGAGGAGGGAGAAACAAGACAACAAAATCAGCTAAATGTCAGATTATCAAAATATTCGTTCACTTATTTTTTCCCCGGTGTGTTTCGCTTAAACAGAATGGATTTATTATTTTGCTAATATTTCCATTTGCTGTGCTGTAGTTATTTTTATTTTATGTTTGAAGAAAGAGAGCAGAAAAGATAATTGAAGTCTTACATGTTAAAGGTAGTCAGTCAGTCAGCCCATCGCAAAGATGGTTTCACAAACACCCAAACTGTCAGTCTCCAAAACAGACGCACGCACCGTAGAGCGAAAAAATGGTACAACTTTGTAGTGTCATGGCCCCCAAGGTCACGAGGTTCAACATTTTTAAGGCTGAACAATTTTTTTTAATATTTTCTTGCAATCTTCATCATGTTGCTGCTGTTGTAAAATGAATTATTCGCCAACAAACAAACAGTGCATGACACTGAAATTGAACGAAACCAGAAATTCAGTACGAAAACAAAGATTTGTGTAAAAATATGTAAAAATGCTTTTTAGGCGAAGTATTTGTTGTTTTAGACCTCGAGTCAAAAATACTGAAACCACTGAAATTGAACGGCAGAACTGGCAGCCACCAACATGTTTTGTAAAATAATTTTTTGTATTTATTGCTTAAAATTCTCATATTTCAGGTCTCGTACACACATCCGTTTTTTGACAGTTGTGTGTCGGTGTCTGTCTTTCTTACTTAATTCTGTTGTGTTGTGCGGGTCAACCTAACCTTGGCCAGGACTTAAAGCACATCTTTAGTTGCTCTTTTTTTGGGCAACGAGTTGTTTTTTTTTTACATTGTTTGACCTGTTTTTTGATGTCAGACTTGTAAAATTTCTTTGTCTCTTCAAGTAATTTAAGCGCAATATGAATACGGTACACGCTCTTGTAAGTGAACTGTGAGTGTGTATGTACATATATAAGTATGTATGTATGTATGTACAAAATAAATAAGTGCATGGAATTAATGGTGAGAACCACTTTGAAGCGAGGAGAAACCCAAACAAAATTAAATGATGAAAATTCAATAGTGACTTTAAAATAAATTTTTGTAGATGATTGCGGAGGTCGGATGGAGGCACATGTACATATTTACGTGTTCGTAGACAAAATTGCAATTTTACTACAGAAGTAATTGCAACTACATACATACAGGGTGTCTGGTGGCAAATCTATATTTTTAAATACGATTATTTCAAAAATTAATAAACAGTGCGGTGGGAGGGTGGAATTATCGATGGTGCGGATTTGTCAGTCACGATATCGCAGTGGTCGAGGGAGCATCGCCCGTTCGCTGTGAAGACATTTTTTAAGAGTAACGATTCTTACGTAGTTGCTCGTCAACAATTTTGTTCAAAGTTCGGTATTCGGCGAATGCGTGAAATTTAATTCGTTCCTGGGTGCAGAGATTCCCCGCAACTGCTTCGGCTATGAATGTCCCACGGGCAGGGCCCAGTTGATCTTCTAAGACTCCCGAATACATTGAACTGGTTGAAAGCCGTTTACGTGAAAATCCATTTTTTTTCCAAAATTCTCGAGGCCAGGCGACAAATGTCAAATGTGAAAATTATCGACACATGATTACGGAATTCTTTTTGCCAAACCTGCGAGCTCATCCATCGTACTCTTCACACGCGTGGTTTCAGCAGGATGGGCGCCTGCACACCGCCAGAGTTTCGATGAATTTGCTTTAGGAAAATTTCTCCCAAAAACTGATCAGCCGCTTTGCGCACATCGCATGGCCACCGAGGTTGCCCGATCTAACTACCATGTATATTTTTATAGGAAGAGAAGGTTTATGATGACAATCCCCACTCTCTTGGGCCTTAAAAGAATATATTCGCCGAGAAATCAGCTCAATTGAACCAGCGTGTGGCGCAGAACACAAGGCTCCGTTTTGAACAGTGTCTTCAACTCGACGGAAGACATCTGGATGACATACTCTTTAAAAAATAAAATCCGCATTTCCATTCAATCGTGCAATGCTCTTAACAAAACTTTGTGTCAATTAAATATTACGTTTTTTATTTAAATCTGCTGCCAGACACACTGTACATATGAATTTACATTACAGCACATACATACGTAAATATGGACATCTGCATGTCCATATATGTATGTATATGTGAGAGAAATGCAATGGTTTATGATCCAAGAGAAATCCAGCAAAGTTTGAAGAGAACTAATATTTAATAAATTACAATTTAATGAAATTCATTAATATATTGTATGTACACGTGTACATGTGCATTGACTTAATACTAATTGCCTTATCGAAATGGTGTCGTGCAGAGACTCAAGACTAGTGGTTCCGACAACAATGTTCGATGGGCGTGGTACGACAATGAGCTCCAAATGTGGGCGCACACAAGCTAGATTTTTAGAGTTTAAGAATCTAACGTAACGTTATACATATTTCGTTTTGATAGTCTGGACGCAGGCAGCCCTCATTGCATTCACAACTCAGACACTGACTGTGCCTATTTTATCTTTCTCTATATCGTATTAAAAATGTATTTTAATATTTGTGAGGCGAATGTATGTACATATGTACATATTTTAATTGTTTTCCAAATGGGCGTAAAAGAATTGAGAACCTAAAACTACATTTGGATGGAAAATCTTTATGCTGAACTTTTGCCAAATGACAACTTATCAGTTTTAATATTGGCTTTTCTTTTGAAATCAACGGGGCGCATGTTTACCTACGCAGTCACGTTCGTCACACTTTCAGTTATTTTATTTACATTTTTTACTTGCCTTTTTATAACTGCAAGTAGCCAAAAATTGGTTTTTCCTATTTTCGTACATGTTTATCCGATTAAGGTTTTTTCATTATTAAAGTACATTGTGCCACTTTTGCACATGTACAGATCTACATACATACATATGTATGTATGTACATATTTCAACAAAATGTTCGCAGTAAATAAATTTCTATGTCACACAAAATTAAGGTAGAAAAAATTCTGTTTCTTGGTAGAAATATGCAGTTGTTCAGGGCCAAATCTCTTGTCCTCAATACAAAATATTATCCCAGCTCTAGCTTACGCATAACTCTAGTAGATGTACCACTATTTGGTACAGTATTGTAAATCAATGCATTCTTTTTCTGCATAAGAAAACAATTGCTGCGCCAGTACTATGTACATACATATGTATGTATGTATGAATGGAGGTCTGTTTTTAAATATCCTTTAGGTCTGTCTAGCAGAGTTATCGGAGGTTTGATCGTAGTACATGTTTTAGTTTACTTGAGAGTTTGCAATTCAGCTTGTCTATTTGAATCCCTTCCCGTAGAAACAAAAAGTCCAAAAGAAGACAACAAGTACAAATACTCTGAAAAAAATTGGCTTTTTACACAATTCTTTTTAAAGTCGATTTATTTCCGCGACAAAGCTGGCGACATTCCACAATTTACTTGTACATTCCGAGAATGTAGCAGAGCCTATAAACTGGAAATCGTGAAATAATCATATTTATTACAGCCTTCAAAAAAGATATATAAAAACATTTTAGTTCTGACATTGTTTACGAATAGTTGAAAGCTTTGATGAAACATGTGCAAGTAGCTTTGTTGAGTTAACAGTTACGTGAACATGCGAGGGTAGCTTGATAATTACGCAACTGTTCGTCTAACTTCATTCAAAACAACCTGTCCAAACGAATAATTTCGTTGGTATGCGTCAATACCTTTTCAATGCAATCGATGCGAAAAACTTAGCTATAAACAGGTTTGTTGGAGGAGTAATATCTATTTATTTTGAACACTGACACTGTTCACGGGATAAGAAAATATTTTACTGTTGTTTTCTGAACCTCTGCAACGAACCGGCTTCTTTAAGCTGCATACATTTTTTAGCCACTTCATCAGTCGAAAAGCAACTTAATGTACAAAATACTCATGTAGGATCGGGAACACTTGCAGCTACAATCCTCAAAATATCCGCAATTCTCAAACTACAATTCTACACTTACACATTAGAACGACTCATATATTATAAAAACGAAAAAAACCATTTTATCACACAGTTTCATCTGTTATATTGTATATATTGAGATTTCATATCTTCTTTCCACAGAAAAGAACTCCTTTTGAAATTGATGGGTATTCAGGTTTTGTGAAGCCTCCGTGGGGCACTTTACTGTACAATTGTGGGAGCTTGAAACACACTTTAAATACACATCCAGTTGACATGTTAAAAAGAAGTTTTCTAAAGCTTCCATTTATATGCAATTTATACTGTACATGTGCATGTGTGTTACAGTTGTACGGATTTCATTTCTTAACTACTTTCAGTAACACAGTAAAACTGTGGAGGCTTTTAAATGGCATGACCTTCTTAGAACATCCGCTGGCATACGTTCGACCCCTGCGCAGCCAAACATCAGTTACTGCTGCGCAACCCACCATTGGTGTACTTACGCGCTACAGATAAATAAGAATATAGTTACAAAAATAACAACGAACCAAGTTATCAAACAAATTTAATTTGGTACGATGTGAGTTATGAGAACTTTGTTTTTGATATTCAGGACTTCACTTCCACTTTGACCCGTAAGAAGTAGTGTAAAAGTATGTCACATTTATACATCACATTGATTAATGCCGGTACGACTCAAATGCTCAGTTCGCTTCATTGCTGTTATTATCGGTGTCACCTGTAGCCATAAGCCCTCTTTGAGTGAATGGCAAGAAGACGCTTTCATCAGTGGAAAGTTCTGAGAAAGAAAGTAGACTGAAAAATGCATATTAAACTGGCACACATGAGTTCAACTCGAACTAATAGTTATGGGGAGCAACACTTTCCACAGTCATTGCAAATGACTGCGAAATGGGAGGTTTGGATGCCTCATATATGACACGCATAATACAGGCGTTCCCAGCTCCTGTGAGGCTAAAAGGCCCTTTAGATCTTTCAATTTACCACCGGATATACCTGTGCACACATGTATGTGCATATTTGCAGATGCGTACTTACATATTCATACGTATGTATGCATGTATGTATGTGTGTGTGCTAGTGATAGACTAACAATGTGTTAAGGACGTCAATTGTGTGACTGTTTGAATGGGATGCATCTGAAATTTTGCAAACAAGAATACAATTTCGGATTTGTCATTGGCATATATTTTTGAAGGAGTTGTTAATCCTACAAGAGTGAGTAAAGTACAAAGGTTTTTGTTTTAGTTGTTGTAAAAGACAATTTTTTCTGTGTATTGAAAGAACAAATCTAGTATCTAAAGGAAATAAAAATTTTTATTATTTTTGGCTTATGGATTTTTTAATTGTAAACGTACTCGTGGCTGATGTTTGAAGTCCATTTAAAATAATTAATTTACTTGAAGGCGTTTCCTTTAAGTGTCTATTAATTGGGTTCCAAAAGGCTTTGTAATGAAGCTTTTTATTTTTGTAAGCCAACTACTGCTTTTTGTAGTAAAGTTTGAGCAAATTTTCCTGGTTTAAAATAAAGCACTTTTTTCATGATTGGAATCAAGAATATTCAAAATATTTTAAATTTACAGCTTATCTAATGACATTTTTAGTCATGATTGAATGTCTGAAACGATTTCGGTTTGACATTTCACAATGATTTAGCAAAAACCATTAAGGTGTGCCCTTGTACTGGTAGACTTATCTGAAGGAAAGGAGGAAACAGCCAGAGCTACATATATGAAACTACTTCCATACATCAATATCAATTTCAGGGTTTTATAAAACGTCAGGATTGTACTACGGAAAGTATGTTTTTGTTTATTATTAAAAACATCAAGATTTTGTTACTTCCTTTCTAGTTAAATGCATACATATGTCTTGTGTTACACACTATTATTAACAAAAAAATTGGGTCGACTTCTACTTTAGTATTTGGTTTCTCTTAGACATGTGGACAACAACAAGGACGACGTCTGTGCAAACTCGATTTTTTCAAAACAAGTACTTTGTATTCTAAAAAGCGGATTTCAGTTTGGTACAGACCTCCAAATTTAACTTTATGTAACAAAATTTTCACTATAATTAACAGTATAAATATTTGACAGTATATTAGTGTATAAAAGGCTCCATGGGTAGGCTCTCGAGTATAATTCATATAGGGTCTTCATTTAATTGTATCGCCACATGTAACTGCCCATGCATTGGGTCTTCTGTCTTACTTTTATTCAAATATAAAAATTCACATATACAAAAAAAGTTTTGGAATCACGTACCGATATTTCGCATAAGCCTTAAGTTCTACCATATTTAAAAATAACCCAGTTCGTGTTTAATCCACACTATTTCTATGGTTAAATAGATTGATATATTGTGGAAACAAAGTTGAAATAATATTAAAACTTCATATTAAACATGTTAGACTCCAAGCATATTCCTATAATTCGCCGGGAATTTATTAAATAATTTTTCTCAAAGCTGAGATCCCACTACCAGCACAACGCAACAGGCCTCGGCGCATTAAATGTGCCGGTAGTGTGAACGTACATAACTTTTTTAAACACAGAATTCACACTAAAAACTACCTATCAATATGTATCTAGGTGAGCCGATAATATGAACGATCTTTCGCGTCGACGACGTCGACTTCTGTAGACAAATTGAGCGCCGATCAATGATAACTATCAACACCGAAATGCAGGCATAGCTGCTTCCAAAGACTTGTTTTGAAAGTGAAGAAAATAATAGAAAATAAGAGAAAAATGCAATAAAAGATGAGAGTTACATCTTCTTTAAAATCATAGAAATGTCTGATAGCGAAGATAGCCACATATGGGCCCACCCATGCTGTCGAGTCCCACACGCCATAAAACAGAAAATATTCCAGTCCGTTGGAGTCCGCACATTGTAATAGCTGGTAAATATTAACTCCAAAATCGTGTTTGGCTCGCGTGCGTTTGGAGATATTTGTGATTAACCGTGTTGGGAACTTGGGATAGCCATGCACTAGCTTAGCAGACGCGGAAGAGGCAAGAGAATTTGCCAATAAAACTCGACAGTGAGAACATATTTTATCGATTATTGCAGCTTAGTTTTGAAATCGGAGCACAAGGGTATTTGCTTGTATTCACGCATGAAAAACGTGGTCGAATAAGCCCAGCGTTTGGGTTCTGTGCACCATTGAATTGGGAACATCTTATGTTTTCTTTTCCCAAATGCAATACTAAGACCTACTTTTACGCAAATATGAATGTATGGATATTAAAAAGTGCACGTAATACGTCACGTCGCGAAACAGCCGCGATAAAAATTACAAAACGAAAAACTCCACACATTTAAAAGGAACAATAAAAAATAGAGACAATTTAACTTTTTACTAGATTAAATGTATTAAATTGGAATAAGTGTTTGTTTTGTTTTTAGTGTTTTCAGTTTATATTCTTTTTAATTTGGGGGGCAATTTGCTTCGCACAAAATCTTCAACAGTCCATTTTACCAAGAAATTAAGCAAACAGTATGAAACGACATAAAAAGGAAACGACAGTTGTAAACACTGAGTCCGTCCAACCCATTTATAATAACAAATAAAAGTAATTATAGTTTTTAGCAACCGGCGAAGTTTTGGCTTTGAGTGCTCACACACAAACTGTGTGTTGTTGCATTCAAAGGTTGGCAAAATTACACAAATCATTGAATCATCTGGCGATCTTCACACCGCCTGATCACCGGAACCCCGCCACCAACAATTGTGCCCATAATTAAAGTGAGGTGGTGTATTCACAGTCTTGTTACCCTTACCCTTTGCCTGTGTGCTTTACATCGGAAAATTCCTGCTCGTTTACACGGTACTACCTATTTTCCCTAGAAAAATGCTGCAATCTTTCAAGTCCTACAGTTCGAAGTTTTTTCTTAAGAGAATACACAATTCCAACAAATTAGCACTGATACAATTTCTTAAGGGCTTAGCAAGGATAATCGATAATAGAGATTGTACGACACAAGATATCTAAGATATTTAATTATATGAACTAATCACATAATAAATATTTGGACGTAATAGTAGCATTAACTTATTTAAAATGCTCTTTTAGAGTAGTTTGTCTTCTTGTTTTTAATTGTTTTGTAATTAAATGGGTCTGTATGCGATATACCTGAATTTTATCCGACTCTGAATTATTATTATTATTTTCGAAGAAACTTGCCTGCCTCTATTTCTTGTATCATGATCACTTGCTAGGGTTTTTGTTGATTCATCGTTAGATACGATGGCAAATTCTGCCAGGCCAATGTCGCATTCCATTCTTTCTGGGATATCATCTGCTTTATACCAGTAGGTATAATCATCGGGATGATATAGAATTTAGAGTGAATAATTGCCTGCGGCGGGTTGCTATTTCCACAGGCAGCACAAATGGCTGTTTATCGCTGAGAAAGCTTGTGAATGTAGTATCGGTAAAGCGATCCATAAAAATGGGAAAAACAGCGAACACACCGATTTAATCCTGATTAGTATGTCTACCATCACACAAAGTTATAAAATATAGAGAATTATTAGGCTGGTGAATCGGCTAAAAGGGCTATAACTGATGGAAGTGAGATGGATATGAAACTAGTTTGAAGGGTAAGCAGAAAAGGTTTGTCAATAGGCTCTTTGCGGGCCACACTTTCAGCCGATTCACTTTATTCTTAAATGTAGAAATTTTGAGGCACAGAGAACTTGTTTTAAGACTCTACTTAGAAAACGAACCCCATACATTTCCTGGAGATGGTCTGGATAGAGCTATAGTGGCATGGCTTACATTATTGATGGCGATGTTCTCGGTGGCACCAGCCAAGTAAATCTCCTATCCTGTACAAATCATAGAGGAATGGAGTAATAACAAAAAGGTTATGAAACAAGTCGGTTAATAAAGGCCGGATAACCGATGTTCAATTGTACATACAAAGTACGACTTTATTGTACAAATATTTCGTGTTTGACTTTCCCGACGTATGTACATACATATGTATGTATGTATATGCAAATGCACACTTACATAAATCCTAAGATCTCTGCTTTGGAATTTGTATTTCACATAAAACTCATAAAACTATGAAAATTGTTAATTTAATGTTGAATTTGTGCCAATTATTGCAAAGTATCGCATGATATTTAATTAAGTTTGGGGACATTCACTTTTGTGTCAACAACAACAAAATAATTGCAAAAGTCTGCCAGTGAAGATTTCAACGCAATGGTGTTACCACAAGCGAAATTTCTAAGTTTTAGAATACAATAAAAATAAATACCAACTGAAAGCAAAATAATACGTAAAAAAAGTTTATAAATCAGATGTTTCTTAAAAAACTAATCTTGTTACCATATAACAGATTAGTTTTCTCATTCTCTCAATGTCAGTTTTTTTTTAACCACTGGCAACATTGAACAAATTTGATACTTAGAGTTTAATAGCTAAAAAATAAAATAAAAGTTATTTGGCAAAACGTGTAATTCCTTTAATAAGAACCGGATTTTTGGAAGAATCGCCAGACAGCCAGCCTCTTGTTGGGGGGGAATGAATAAAGACTGAAAAAGAAAATAACGTGTTTGCAGAGCCTGCGGAAGACATACAGATAATTTTTTCCTGAGATATCTATAGATGCACATACCAGTATGGTCCAAGCTGATGGTGGCCTAACGCCAATAGTGATAGACTCGCCACCGCATCCATTTGTCGAGGAAGCCGAGGCTCCTAAGCTGGTAGCCCGAAAACTCGAAAGAGTATTAGGATTTAACTAGACTCGCCTGAAAATTCCCCACCATCTAGATTTTACGAATAACGGGAATCAGTTGCAAGTACTTAGGGTAGATTGGGATCATGCTTCAGTACCTACCGAAGCCCAAAATTACAGGCAGAACGTTTCAGCCAAGGAAGGCACATAAACCTATGACCACCAGCAGAATCCCTTTTCTAGGGCATGCCTCTCCACTCTGTCAATTAACCCTTGGTTTCGCAAGAACCTGCATAACCGAAGTCGTACAGAAACTTCCTAAAGTTTTGGTTGCCCTGTCAATCGGAAACCTAAAACAAAATACTTTTTAAAAGATTTTACATTCTTAAGCTTTCGTTTGCTGTGATGATTTCAGGAATACAAAGCAATTTGAAGACCGTGTGGAAAGAACTTATTTAATCTTCTTTCAAACTTCCCTCTTAGCTTTTGCAATCTAAAGCCGTAAATACTCTGGCACTAAAGCGGAGAAAGTATTTCGAATTTAGGTTAACTGAAATTTAATTTAATTTATTTTTCATTAGTTGTATTAGTATTGCACAATATATACCAGCGACAGGTTGCAATGGATTGTCTAAGACAATCTTTTATCACTTTATGACTTCAGCTGATTTAGGTTTTCGATATAAATTCCATAACAAATTACACTCAACAGTTGCCGAGAAGTGAATCATACAGGCTAAAAGACTTAAGCTGTGGCTGGCATGTCTCAAGTGCCACAGCAAAACTATGTATATACATATGTATGTAAATCTCTAGTTTCACCGCAAGTTGATTCCAAGACGCGTTTTTAAGGAAAGGGTTAACTTTGTCGGAAGCTTTCCTAAAGTCGGTATAAGCAACATCGGTTTGTTTTTTTTTAATAAAACCAGTATTTGTTAATGACGTACGATCCAAACATTAGTACTTGTAGAGCAGCCTTTCTGGAGCCATGTTCGTTTACTGATAACAAGGAAGAAGAATTGGTAACAGAGATATTCGGTGATGCCTTTTTAAATAGTTTATAGTGTGTGATATCAGATTTATTTACACTTTTAAGTACCCCTACAAAACGTAGGGAAATGGCCATATTTTGTTGAAGTGTTAAATAAAAGTGTTAGCGGTGCGGCTAAAGACTCATCACAGCGATTCAAAATACAGCTTTTAACTTCTTCAGGCCCACCTTAATATGAGAACTTGAGTTTCTTTACATTGTAGAAAACATGATTACAATCTAAAGTTGGAGAAGATATCGTGTTGTGAGCACTTATATAATAACGTTTGTTGCCCATTGCATTTAAGGGGGCAAAGCCAGGAAGTTATCATCTGTTCATTGTTGCTGCTACCGGAACACCTTCTATTTAAGCATTTAAATTTAGCTTCATTATTATTCGCCATATTAAAATACACCAAACAGCCGTTAAATCGACAATAATTAATTTATTATTTAAATAAGTCTCTATAAAAGCGATTGACGCAGAAATAAGAGGGAGTGGTGTAAGTGTTTAATAGATATACACACATAAGTATGCACGTTGCAAAAACATTGATGTTAATATTGCGCTGGCAAACAAACACGGAATATATGTACGAGTCAGGGGTGGCAAAATTAGTACAATTATTTTTTGGTTTTTGGTACTATTCAAACCCGAAAAGTACACTTGTACCCCAATAGCATATTTAGTACAATTAAGGAGTCTCAGATTATATTAGAGAACAAGTCTCTATTTCGTCAGTAGTTTTTTTACAAAGGATTTGATATACATACATACATATACAGCTGATTTGACTCTTAAATTAGAATTAAATTGTCTGCCATGAAATGATGTAGATCTGATATGGCATTATAAGTATAAAAACCAATGCACGTGAACGTGATGTGATGATTCAGTTAAAACAGTTTTGCCGTTTTGGTTTTACGAGCAAAATTAGACTTTAGAATTGCAACATGCAAATTTAGCCCAGCACATCTAATCACTCAGTGAAGAAAATAGTAGTATTGCACAACTATTAGTAAAAACTTTTCCAAACGAATACCAAAACGTTGGCCGACATAAATTCTCTTGCCGATGTTAAAATATTAAAATCTTAAAAAAACTCGAATCTAATCTGTTTCTACAATAAACAATCCGGTAAATAAATTCGTGTTTCAAGAGACATTCATCAGCAAATGTGGGAAAAATGTTTTCTGCCCAAAATATACTTAAAACCAAAGAGAGCAACGGACTACAAACTGCAACTCACTGCGGCCTAATCCAAACAAAAGATTTAATTAATTTGCAATTGGTATGATATTAATGTATCGATGTAAGAGCCAGTGCGGATCTTCATTTCTTAATTCTTCGTATGTGAATATATAGTACATATTCAGTACTGAATTGTCTTTAGTTATGCTAAAGTACAAATGCAATATGTGATGGTAGCCATTAGCTGCTACTGCTTTTCTTTCTTAACTGAGTTTATTACAATTTCAATTGTAATAAATATGAATAAAATAAAAATGTATGTACCTTTTCTTTTATGTACTACAATATAAATTTTAAAAAATGTGCTTTAGTGCAATTAATGTCAGAAAAGTACCATCTTTCAAGCTTTTGGTACAATTTTCAAATTTTCAATGCCATCCCTGGTAAGAGGCAGTATTTCTTCTCAAAGCAGTTGAGATTTTAGTAGTTGTATGTAGTTTTGTTGTTATCAGTGTTGCCAAATGTGCAGATTTATCTGCATTTTGCAGTTTTCGAAGCATTGAGCAGTTTTGAAGGTTTTGGTTTTAAGAATCAATTCAATTTTTCAATCATTCATTGAAATCAAAAATTGAAATCATTCAATTTTTGGCCAATATATTTCTCTACTTTCAACTTTTTTATATCTGAAGTCTTAATTTAATCCCATTACATTAATTTTCAGTTAATTGTTCTCCGAATAAATGCTCCCAAAAAAGTAATAGGAACAATTTCCACAAAAACTAATGGAAAAATCCCCACTTAATTGAGACCCGTTTTAAAGCGGCATCCCCTTAATTGAGTCTTAAAATCAAATAAATTTTAACATATCACGTACAAAAGTGACGCTTTGCAAATTCCCAAAAATAGAAACAGAAGAATTTTCACACCCAAATAAAAGTATATGGCAACTTTATTGATTTTGTAATATTTGTTTATTTTATTGATTGCCCTGCTCAATTAAGGGAGTTTTTCGATTGAGTCAATGGATCAATCAAGAGAGCATCGGGTAAATAATTTTCCACTTAAGAGTTCCAAAAACCAAGCATTTTTAGAAACCCAATTCGTGAAGCACTGATTAATGGCAAAGAGTTATGTTGCTCTACACTGAGTCTAATTTTAAGGTTTCCTTCCATTTACATATATAAATTGTGTATAAAAAAATTTAGATATAATTATTATTTATTTAAGCGCAGTTTTTTCACTTGAAAAGCAGATAGTTTATTTAAAATTTGGAGATTTTGTAAACAAATTTATGGCAACGCTGGTTGTTACATGTATTTATTGTTGTAGCTAAAGATGCAGTATTCGAAAGAAAGTTTAGTCTAAATTGTTGCTAAATTTTACTCTGTTTTCTGCAATCAATATGTATTTGACAACTGCTCTAGTTTAGACACACTTACATACATACATACATATACATTTGTACATGTACATATTTATTACGGTGAGTTCAAAAGGGAAAATTACAACAAGTTGACGGAGCAAATGAAAAACGACCGTTCTCTGCAACACTTGAAGCAATATCTTACAATATATTACGTATTTACCAGATGTAAAGTCTTTCAAATCATCTACATATGTATGTATGTATGTATGTACATACATACATATGTATTTAAAATACAAATGTAGAAAACATGTCGTGTTCCAACGGTACATACATACATACATACAGCCATATACATACGTACATATGTACGTACGACTAACAACATGCATCACATGTCGTCCAATATCAGCAGATCTTCTCCTAAAAAGTCTCAGTTTTTCACTCACTACTTTTGACGACTTCGAAGTTTCTCTCAACATGATATTTTTTTGGAGTAGTAATTTGACAATATCAGTTTATTAAGAGCCAGTTAAACACATACATACATATGTACATACATACACAAATGTACTTGTTTTCATAAACTGGCTTTCTTTCGGTTATACTCGTGCACACAATCTTGTGTACTATAGTTTCCACACTACTAAATTAATGTTTTTTACATATTATAATAAATGCGGGGAGTCCCTTTACCGGAGCTTATTTGGATTAAAGGTATCAGTAGTGCTTGCTAAAGTGTCATTCTTTAATATAAAGGTTTGGCTTTGATCGAAACGTAAAGCAATGAATTTCCTTTTTCAAGAGGACAAATGTTTTTCGATGTGCTATTGTCTTGCAACAGAAAAGAAATGAATGACAAGGTGTCGTTGCAGGTTGGCTAAGGAACTTTGGTCCAGCAGTCCACTTACTTTGGCTTCTGAGCTGTCAAGGGAATTAATCTGGTAAGTCGGAGGAGATAGACTGAACTCTTTAGAAAGAACTGGCAAATCAATATCCGATCTCTTTGACATTCTTAAAAAACATTTTAGAATATTTTTTATCAAAATTTATTTACTATAAACTAAAATACCTTAAAGGGCCCTGTCCCCAAGTTATTTTGCCGCATATTTTCTTCACCAGATTGTAATATATTGTTATCTTTAAATGGATTTGTGTTTGCTTATGCTCTTTTGGTTAATTACCATTAATTTTATGCATCATCACGTTATAAATTTGAAATTTGTGATTAAGGCATGAACAATATACAAAATGCCAGCCGCAAGCAATGAATTTCCATAAAGTGTGGAAAATACTCTATTTAAGCATCACCAACATTAGTATTAACTTGGAACGGCCAACCAACTGGCAGATACATTTAATATTCTACACCTTCTGCCAGTGTGGACATTTCACGGCATTTGCATGACTCTGACAAATATTCTATCGTATATAAGATTTTATCTAGATTAAAATTCTTTGTTTGAAGCCACCAGAACTGCTGTATGAGAGAGAAAAGGAATTAATGCCTTAACGTTTATTGCTCTAGACGTCTCGCCATTTATGACCAACAGAATTAATGCTGAAAACCAAGGACAAAACCAGTAACTCCCTGTTGCCGTCTATTGTTCAAAATATTTCCCTTAAAGCATACAAATGTATGTACGTACATAAATAAAAAACATACATAAATACATATATACACACATATTTATGTATGTACATATCATTTTGTTTAAAGTCTAGACAATGCAATGACGTGTCAATATAAAAATAAAAATGTGCATCATTTTTAAAAACATTTCGTTGCACAACTGAACAACGATTGCGAAAAAGCCAAACTGCTTCTTCTCGTCCATGCCGCCCACTTGTTAGCAATATTGTAAATAGAATTTGATAACAAAAACATTTTTCCTCGCTTCCTGCAACAAAATGATGTCAAAAAAGGTACACGAAACAACAGCGCAACGAAAACGGATGCGGAAATGCAGGTTTAAAAAATAGCGAAAATTGTGCTTAATATACATACATAAATATATTGTATATTATAAACAGGGTACTCATCTGCGAACCCTTCCCTTCAGGGATGGTAATTGTACAATAGTTCTATGGAAAGATTGCATATTTGTTTCGTACCGAAATATTTACAGTTTTAAATAATTTTTTATCCTAACATCGAATTGTTAAAGAGTGTGATTCAAGACTTCCATATTTAGACACAATGATTGTTAATTATTTTTATAAAATGATGAAATATTATCGTCAACACAACTAGAAATTTTGTGGAAGGGGTTCTTACAGTAGTTGATCGGAAATACTTATCATAGCAAGTACATTATTAAGATCACGGATATGCTAAAAGGTAACAGTTTTCCAACTGATTTATATATCTTCAAGAAGTCTGCCGATTTATACAACAGAGAAGTTGACAAAATCTAACACTTTAACTGAGAAAAATATGGGATGGCCCATAGACGTTGTTATACTTTATATAACTTATCTAATTGACCTATTCCTTGTCCGGAAAACGATCGGTAAAATTATCGGAATTAGAATTAAACTTTAATGAAAATAACACAACTATAAAAAAATCCCACCAAAAAGTTTTGGCATATTGAGCCACAGAGGACAGCTTCAAACTCTTACATATGTCTATTGTATTGAAACAATGCCCTCACATTGAGGATATTCCAATATTAAAAACATAATATAGTTATAAGAAGTGTTACATGAATATTCGAAATGTTAAACATTATTAACTAGCCATTTTTCCCATATACATACATACATACTTATGTACTCAATTGTCAAAAAAAACCCGCCATACGTGAACACACACGAGTTTTTTGACACATCGTAGGACCAAAAAGGACAGTGAAACCCGGCCTTTAAGCAGTTGCGACAATATATGTATGTATGCACATATGTAAGAGCCAGGTACAAAGCGGCTTTATTTACATACGAAGTTTTTGTTTTATTTTAACAGTGCCACTTTCTTAGCAACATATGTATGTATGTATGTACATATGCATAAGTATGTATGTATGAAAGTATGTATTTGAACTATTTGAGCGCAATTTTATGTACAATTGTATATATGTATGTATGTATAGGCAAAAATCTTGACCTTGTGTGCTTGTGTGTGTATTTAATAAAAACAAAGGTTTATTGACAGAATGAATTAGGCCGCAACAGTCAACCAAACAAGAAACCAGCAAAAATATTAATACATACATACATATATTTGTAGTTTGTGCAACCGTGCGATGAGCTTCCGTCGAGAGCGAAAGCACTTTTTTTAACCATTGGATATTTTCTTTCAACATAAGAAATCGACATCGATCAGATGACACTTTACGAGTAAATATCTGTAAAAGTCATTTCCAACAAAGTTGATCAAATTACAAATTTACAATACAATGTACACACACACATCCATATGTATATACATAACTATAAGTTAACGCTGCACTTGTTAACAATAATAATGTAATAAATGCTGACTTCATGTCTACCAAATTTGAGCATGTTGTGGGAACATCCGCTAATTGCAAAACAACTGATCCAGTTACCCGAAATTCCAGGAAATAAATCAGGTGATGTTTGCTGATGGCAGAATAATAATTTTAATATAAAGAATGTAATTGTTAATTTTAAGTCAGTTCTAAGATTTCATTTGGCAATAAAGAAGGCAACTCCCAAAAAAATTAATTTTTTTATAAACTCATGGAGTTTTAATTTATACAAACGAAATCCTACAGATTTTATCAAAACTGGCCTCTATGTATGAATGACTCAACGATGTTGGTGTTGTTGTTTGTGTTCTTTTGTTATCGGTGAATCTGAAAATACATACGTTTTACTTAAATATGAAAATGATTTTTTAAGTTTGTGTTTTTTTATCTTATTTTGATTTTAACGTACTGATCTCATTTCTCTTAATACCGAGAAACGTGTATTTACAAAATACAACGCATTTTGGTATAAAAATTCTTATACGGATTTATTTTAATTGATTGGTAAAAAAAATTACATGTATGTATGTATATTTTTTAGGGAACAGTTTTTAATTATTTTAATGTAATATTTTCTTGTTGCTTTACGCGGAATTTGCGAATGTCAACAGAGCAGGTTTTAATTGTGGAATTAGTTTAATCGGTTAGAATTTTCTGAAATCACTTTTATTCAGAAGTTAGTATTGAAATAATTTTGTAACATTTTCACATTTTTCCTGGCGATTCTTACTAATTGTTAAAGAAATATTAAACTTGTTTCAGTGTTTACAAGGTCCTAAAATATATGTATACTTATGTAAATGCACAAGTGACATACACACTACCAACCACGACATACATACATACCTACACACATGCACACAAATAATATGTACATACATACTATATCTTACCGTCGTTCAAGCGTTTTTTAAAAAAAGGCACGTTGTGATCAAGTTCAGTGGTCAGATCAGTCTGTCTTTTATTTTATTTAATATTTTTAAAGAACTTAAAATGTATTACAGTTTTGCTTACTTTGTTGACTAACATTTTCATTTATATATGTATGTATGTAAGTGTGTATTGTTAATAAAGTTTTATGATTTTAATTATTGTTAAAATTATGCTGAAATGGCTATTATTTACTTTGGGAATATTATGTCTTGCGAAATGCACCGGAAATATGAAACTGGGTTACTGTCTTTCTTTATTAATTTAATTTAAAAATTCCTCGAATTTATCGGGTTCATTGGACTCCATATCAACATGATTACGTACATATGTATGTATGTAACTCACACGACAGACACGCACACTACGGACATACCCTAAAACCAACGACGAAAACTCAATCCTTTTAAGCGATATCCTAAACTAACACGATCATTTTAAGTAAATAGCATCTCAATAAATATAAGAATAAGAAATACATACATAAGTATATATCAGTCTGGAATTCTAATCAAAAAGCATGCCAAGCAAACACACTAATGATAAGAACATATCAGGAATACTTCTTAAGAAAATACACTATACACATTTCACCGGATAAGAGTTCATGTAACAAGGAACTTAGGTAACCCTAGACTAGTTTGAGATACTCATGTTTAGCAATTAGTGCTGCAAACCTTGCATTTCATTTACATGTACATACACATACATACATCCATACACACATATTTATATGCATATTTAAGCTTTTAGGAACAAATTTGATTTAACAATTTTTAATGCAAACCTATTCAAATTGTGTTTTATAAATTTTGTAAGAAGGAATATGTTTATTCGTCAGCATTTGTTGATAGAATTTCAAGATTTTTGATCCAGTAGGGTAATTAATTAACGACTTTCCAAATACTAATTTAATGAAGCTTCCCTGGCAAAACGGTGAACTTTGTGGAATCATCTATTTTGGATTGCCAGCTAATTGGGAAAAGAGCTGTAAAATCTGAATTCATAGCAGGAAAGCACGCCAGTACCTACATGTACATGAGTACGTATATTGTCTTTGTTGCATACTCGTTACCTGTTGAAACCGAAACTGTGACTCTTGGCCTGTTAACATTTGAGGGAGACTAAAAGTCGAAAAAGGTATCAACTTCGCTCTCAATATCAATGTGAAGTCGCCTTGAGTACATTTGCTTCGCACTGTGGCTTTGATGACAAGTTTGTATACAGCACCCGACAAAGAATCCTTATAGCCAAGCAAACGATAACGATGATTATACGAAGTTAACTTCTGATTTGTAGATGTACCTAAATAACTAGAGTAGCGGTAATACCCAGGCACGCTTATAAAAAATTACATAGTATGTGTGTATGTATGTGTGTATGTATGCACCTACATACTATATACTTACATACATACATATGTACATTTAAACTTAGAGAAAATAGACAAGAAAGATTAATAAAAAAGCTAATTTGTGTCTTAAAAAATTTAACCATTTACTTTAAGGGTGCAGGGCAGGTTCATATTTATGAATGCATGTTCATATATACATACAGATGTACGTATGTACATACACACATACTTACATGAACACCACTTAAAAAGCGATACTCTAATCTGTTTTGAGACTTATGCGAATTCAAGTCATCGCGTGAGTTACATATGCGAACCCTGGTCAATTTGACAAATTTGATAAATTCCTAGAAGCAATAAGCCAATAAAGTAAATTGTACAATTGTTGCATAAGCAAATTTGAAGAAATAAAGAGTCAATAAACTCCATAAAAATTGGTCCAAACAAAAGTATTGCATTTCACTGCATTTTCTGTTTCGTTTGTTTTTACCAAAAGAAATTGCAATCTTGCAATTTATGGAACCTTGTTAATTTTTAGTTCTTTTCAGCAATCAGATTTTTTGTAACTTTCGCATTATGCAACAATTACTAATAAACCAAGTTAACACTATGACTGTATGAAAATTGTAAAATTAGTCTTAGTTCGCCCACCACATAATAAAGTCGAAATAAATAAAGTTTGTCTTTAAAATACAAAAGAAAAAGTTTTTTTTTTTATTAACTAAAAGAACAAATAATAAAATTCGTGTGTGATTTCGAACATTGAGATTAGGAGCATTTCTGAAAATGTGTTCGAAAAATCAGGATTTAGTTCGCAACGAATGATTGGAACGCTAAGCCTTGTCTCTTCCCTTTCAAGTCGTGTCATTACTTTTGTCGATCCCTTCTAATTGGTAAGAATACAGAATTTGCTAGTATCTGTTGACTGCCCTTCTGTTTTATTATGTCATTTTAAATTATGTATGTACTACATACATATGTATGTAGTATGTATATGTATATGTAGTATGTACATATGTATGTAGGTATACATTTGATTTTCTTTTGCACTTCGTAAATAGTGATACTATCTGAATACATACATAGTACATACATACATATGTACATAAATGATAGCAGAAGGGATCACTAGAAGTTGAAATATATGTACATACATATGTATGTACATGTGTACTTACATATGTATAATTATTCCTCAAATCTCTGCTGACTTCTTGTTTAACACTGACAATTTACTCATAATTTTCTTGAAGTGAGTACAAAAAAGGATTCTCTCAGGTTCTCTGTAAAAATATTCACATAGAAAATATTACTACTCAGAAAATGCAGGCAAACTACGTTTTAAATATGTAACTGTGAACTTTATTGTTGCTTTCACTTGCGAACATAAACATACATACATACATGCATATGTATGTAGGTACTTATGGTACATGTATGAACAGACATATTTTTTGTTTGCTTTCAAATATTGTTGCAGCCATCAATTTTGTTTTTTGACTTTGTTTTCTTTTTCTCGGTTGCAGTATTTTTTGTAGAAGTGCAGCGAAAAGATGTAGAAACATGGTCACGCATAAATTAATATTCTTATCATAGTTTTTGCAGAAACAAGCAAATTATGAGCGCGTACGTACATATATGTATATGTACATATGTACAGACATACATACAAGTATGTATGTATGTATGTACGTTATTATTTTCCTTTATTGGGAATTTCCTATTTTATTTTTTTGCTTAATTGACTCGATGCTAAAAGTGGCATGGTTGTTGATTTTTAATAAATTGTTAAACTCATTTCTTAAGAAATGTTAAAAACGATTTTTAATAAGATGTCAGTGTGAGCGTCTGCATTATAACTGAAATAAATAACTTTTTTAAAACAACTTAGCAAATGTTGCAGCTTTTCCCTTTTGATTTTAATAAAGTTTGCGTTAACTTGTATGCTTGCATGTACATAAAAGGTGGTTAAATTTCAAGGGCCGATGTTGATTTTGAATAAAACACAAACTATTTAGGAAATTATTTTAATTTTATTTTATTGGTAATGATTATTGGTATGGAACAAAATATCGGCCAAATGGGCGCCGCGACCTCGGCGGCACACCTCCATCCGATGGTCCAAATTTTCGATGACGCTGAGGCATAATGGAGGTTCTATGCCGTTAATGTGCCGAATTATCTGATCCTTTAGGTCTTGAATTGTTGCTGGCTTATCGACGTACACCTTTTCTTTCAAATAACCCCAAAGAAAAAAGTCCAACGGTGTCAAATCACATGATCTTGGCGGCCAATTGACATCGCCATTACGTGAGATAACACGGCAATTGAATTTGTTGCGCAAAAGAGCCATTGTTTCGTTAGCTGTGTGGCCAGTGGCACCGTCCTGCTGAAACCACATATCGTCCACATCCATATCTTCCAATTCGGGCCATAAAAAGTTCGGTATCATCTCACGATAGCGAACACCATTCACAGTAACTGCCTGACCGGCCTCATTTTGGAAAAAATACGGCCCGATGATGCCGCCAGCCCATAAACTGCACCAAACAGTCACTCTTTGTGGGTGCATTGGTTTTTCGACAATCACCCTTGGATTCTCATTCGCCCAAATGCGGCAATTCTGTTTATTGACGAATCCACTGAGGTGAAAATGTGCCTCATCACTGAAGATGATTTTCTTCGAAAATTGATCATCCACTGTTGCCATTTCTTGCCACCATTCTGCCCATTCACGACGTTTGGAATGGTCAAGAGGCTTTAGTTCTTGAGCCAATTGCACCTTGTAAGCGTGTAAATGCAAATCTTTATGCATAATGTTCATCAACGACGAGCGTGAGAGGTGCAATTATTGGGAATGACGACGAGTTGAGGTGGACGGCTCTTCAGCCACACTATCGCGAACAGCAGCAATATTTTCTGCAGTACGAGCTGTACGAGCATGCACTGGTGTTCTCACATCTTCTACAGACCCGGTTTGCTCGAATTTTTCCACGATTTTTGCGATTGTACGCACATTTGGACGATGAAATTGACCAAAAAAATTACGAAGTGCACGATATGCATTTTGATTTGAACTCCCATTTTCATAATAAGTCTGGATAACTTTAACACGTTGTTGGATTGTGTATCTCTCCATGGTTCAAATTGAGTAAGTCTGAAATAGAGAAATGTCAAATAAAATTCGGAAAAAAACTTGGCGTTTAGGTGTGGTTCACATTCAAGATCGGCCCATACAATTTAACCACCCTTTACATATGTATGTACATACATACATGCATACATATGTATGTACGAGTTATAGGTAATATATAACTTACGTGCATAAGCTACATACATATGTATGTGTGTATTTGATTTATATGTACATACATATAGTACATTAGACTGGCCATAGCGTTATATAGAAAAACTAAAAAATGTTAAATCCAAAAGTTTTCGCACTGAAAAATATGTGGTTGGGAATAACAATATTTAAATTTTATTGTTCCGAGTACCTCCGGGTTGAGCCCAAGAACAACAAGACAAAGTGATCTAACGGCGTATTGATGTTTTTTGAAATGAAATTTTGTGAATAAAGAAAACATTAAAGTGTTAAACATTATTTGATACTTCTGTTGCTTTACTGCGTAAATACGGTGTCAATATGATCTTCGGATTAAATGGGTTGTTGTTAATTATTAAGAAGTTTTAATATTTGATGAATAGTAAATTAGTGAAAGTTTTGCAGTTTCAAAGTAAAAGTGATAAGAGAAACAAGTGGGCAGTGAATAATAAGTAAAGACCAATTAAATAAAATAAAACAATAAACAGTTATAATCTAAGAAACTACGATCCGATAATGATATATTTTTGGTGGGAAAATGCGAAAGTGAACTGAAAGGCGCAAAGTTGCCTAATATGAAGCAAGTTCTTCAATTATTTTTTTATAAAACCCGAGTGCTAAAACTCCCTGTGAAGGCAAGCATACAAAATACAATACATTCTACTCTTGAATTTTGGTAAAAAGCAAATATTCCAACAATGGCCGAAATCAACCGAGTGGAAAAATTTGTCCAAGAACAGATTTGGCAAATATGAAAAATATAGAAACGATGAGAAAGAATTCTGTGAGAAGATCGAAAGTTATTGAAACGGTGACTATCGAAGAGGACAAAGATTTCCTTCTATTGCAAGGAGAAAAGGGTCGGCCAGGTTGTATGTCAGGCCAGGATTTAAAGCTGTCACGAAAACAAGAATGCAAAGCGAAGCTACTGGAAGAAGCAAAAAAGCGCAAGCGCAAATATCAAGAAGAGTCACAAGAAGTTCAAGGTATTGGTCAATATAATGTCTTTTTTATTGTTATTTTTAATTATTGCTTGTTGTTCAAAGATGAGGTTGCGTCTGATACAGATACCTCAGAAAGTATTGTATACGAAGTCGTAGAAATGGACAATTGAGTTGCGGAAGATGATTTTCTGAAGGACCAACATCAAGGAGTCCAGGGATCTTGCGGAAAAATCCATTTCGTTGATGATCGAATGTTAGCAAGCATGGATAAGTGCCGCATCAGTGATCGCGATGCAATGCATTTAACATCTGCTACAACTACAGCCGTCTTGCGGAAGTTGCAGTAAATGAAACTTGACTTGAAGGACATAAATGTGGAAGATTTCGTCTTTAACTGAACATCGTTTCAAACAATGCGAAAGAAATATCGCCGCAGAAAGCGGAACAGATCATAGACGAATACTTTGAGTACATAATTAATAATTAAATATAAATAAATACCTTGAAGGTAATTAACATAACCGCAGAGAACGAAGAAAAACTCCTTGGCATTGCGAAACTTCAAGAATCTTGTGGTGAAAATATTGCTGAAGGCATTGAATAATTCCTACGCAAATGGAAGATTTATAATTTAGTGCAAATTGTGGCTGTTGACACAACATCTACAAACACTGGTATTGAAAAAAGCTCAGCGAATTGCTTATTAAAGCTGTGCGTGAGTTAAATTTCGGATAAACATCAGCACCAGAAGTCACTCTCTTTAATCGTTTTTCAAAAAACTGGAAAAATATGAATATGAATACTTTCAAGAGTGGAGTATTGGATGAAGCAGTGCAAAAAAACTTAACAGCATCCGAAATAGAGACGCACAAGACCTTTTGCCTTGAGGCGTTGAAATCTCATTATGAGGAGGCGATTATAATGAGTTGTTGCAATTTTCGCTCATTTTTCTTGGTAAGGAAGAACCAAATTTTACGCAGTTGCGGTTGCCTGGCGCAACAATTCATGCAAGGTTTATGTCCAAAGCTACATACTGCTATAGGATTTTTTTGCTTCGCGAATAATTCACGATGTCATCCTCCGAACTGAAAGGCATTCAAAACATTTGCATTTTCTTCACGCGTATTTATGTTTCGTATTGGTTCGAATGCGTTAACGCTGTATCTGCACCGCACCAAGATTTACAATTCATTAAAGACGCTATTTCATATTTCCATCTAAATGTTGCCAAAAATCAAAAGCCATTTATGGTATTTATCCGAAGAGGCGGTTGCTCTTGAATTTTTCGATGAAATGATATCTATTGAAGTGAAGCGGAAAATGGTCGAAGCTCTTGGCAATCACGATGACGAAGTTATTCCGAAAAGATTAAACTTAACGCTGGAACAAGTGAAATTGTTTGAAAATAAGGATGTAAGTTCTTTCGTCACTCCTCGCAGCAACCGTTTTCTCCATCGTTTACAAATCGATGTGACAGTTTTTGAATTGGATCCGTCAATTTGGAAGGATCAAGAAGAATACTGCACGGCAAAACGAATATGCCAACACTTAACTGTTGTAAATGACCCGGCAGAAAGAGCAATAAAACTGATTACAGATTTCAATCGGGAATTGACACACGACGATTTGCTTCAAGTTGTGGAGCACTACAGAAAAACTTTTCATCCCACAAAAATCTTCATTAGTATAATATTATCAACAATAAAAATAAATTAAAAATTCACCTATTTTTTGGAACTTTGGTTTTAGGGTATTCCGGGCAAGTTTATCCGTAGTTTATCTGCAGACTATTGGGGCTCGTTGAAAAGTTAATTATTATAGGCATCGAAGAAATTCAGTTGGGAACGTACAGTCAGATTTTGTTGTTATTCAAATATAAACAGGAACAAAAATAGTGATAAATGGGTAATATAATAAAACTTTGGAGTCAACCAGGAGGTACTCGGAGCTAAAAAAAAAATTTTAAATATACATGATTATTTTTATCCCCATCCTCATATTTTTCAGTGCGAAAAATTGAATATTTCAAATAAATGTCCACTATGGCCAATCTAATATATGTACATACATATGTATGTATGTACGTATGTATAAGTTTTATTGTTTAATATACATATGAATGAAACATATAATCAAGAGTTCTAAGAGTATGTACTACGTATGTACATACATACATGCATACATACATATGTATGTATGTACATACATATATATGTACGTATGCACATATGTACATACATGCTTATGAATGTATGTGTGTGTGCAAATAAATATGTAGATATGGATATGTAAATATATGTATGTACGTACATATGTATGAATGCACTACTACGTACATATGTATGTACATACACAAATACATACATATATTAACACATTCGGCTCACTTAAATTTGGCTGGTGCCTGCCAAGGAATCATTAAATTTCTTCATATAAAAATTTATTGTTGAAATTCCCGCTTTTTATCACTGAACCGGTTTTAAACTGTGCCGAACAAATTACAATTCATTTTTTGATAATTTTTTTTAGCTGTGTCGAACAAATGCCGGTAATTCCATAAGGGCGGAAATTCCCGCGTTTAGTTTTTAGGAGTTTATACAATTTTGAGAATATAATTGCGGGTTATCCCATGGGACAATAAACAAAATATTTTGAATAGATAACTTTTATTTTGTATTCAAAATATAATTTTATGTTACTATTAAATGATAACTTTATTTATGCACATTACGCGGGAATGCCCGCAATTCGTTTTATTGAAGGCGTTTTTACACAAAATATACATTGTACGTGAAATTAAAATAGAAATTTTTCCGATTGGAATTTGTTGAATTAGGTTTTGCATGCTAGTGGTAGAATTTTCACACCATAGCAAATCTAATTCTGTACAATGCTAAAAAATTGCAGGTTTGACGGTTGAAACATTTGATTTTAACTTTAGCGGGAATTCCCGTCATTAGTTTATTTAAAGACAAGTGAATGACTGGAATTCCCGCAATTCAGCCGAAAGTTTAATTCAAATCTATAAACACCGTTCTGGGAAACAAAATTGGCTATGCCGTTAAAGAAGCTCTACTATGTACATACATATGAATGTATATATATACCTCACCGACATGTGTTTGCGCATATTTCCTTTACTGCCTTAAAGTATGCTTTTTTACTTGTACAATTCGTACGTGGAACATTAGCGTGACCATATTGGTATTTCGGCTTTGATGCAACTAAGAACTATAAGTTGTTTACGGCTTCGATGTTAGTTAACTCTTCCTTAAGCGGATAATGAATGCATTTCACTTCTTCAGTTTTAATATCACTTGTTTTCTTAAAATGCTCGTAGAAGTTGTTTTCAAAATTTTCTTGCTACGTAGTTCTTAATATATGTACATATTTTTACCGCATATATAAAAATTAACGCAGCTGAAGAATATACTCCCGTCTGACAGTATCTGTATGCAGTAGTTTCCACGGCGCAAATTAACTTTTTTAATACCTTTTCATAGGTTTTTGTTACACATTCCTTGCACATAACATAAATACATATAATGATTTATTTATTTGTATGTGTGTGTCACTATAAAAACTTAAATTTGGGATCAGTTATTTCTGAGATATAGGATGCATACTCCAATATAATACTATTATACTATATATTATTATATTGCCCTCCTAAAAAAACAACGGTTTACATATACACATATACATACAGCGCGCTTAAAATTTTACGGTTTTCATACCATGAATGTCACATTTTAGCGTCTAGTACATAATAATTGTCTCATTTGGTTTTTGTTCTTCGATTTGTAACGTATGCGAAGGCTACAGGAAACCAAATAAATAGTCGCCAGAGAATATATATGTACATAGTTCAATTCATTGAAGACTAGACTAACCCGGTGCACCAATGGATGCAATGCAAAAAGAATTTTGAAAACAGTTTGTAAAAAAAATGTTTTCAAAGCTACAATTTTTTAGGAATTTCACTTTAAATAAAGAATAACAACAACAAATTTCATTTATTTGTATTTTCTTTTTGCATGTAACTGTTATTTTGCATCTTGTCCACAGTACGGCGGCGGAATTTTGAGTAATAAACGCATACATTACAACAACAACACCCCAAAACAATTTTTACATACTTTGAGTGGTGTAAAAAAATGTTTTGAAAAAGGCAAATGCTACAAAAAATCTTTATTTTTTTCCACAGTTATTACAAGTATGTTTTTTTTTCTGATGACATTCTAAATGAATAATCACCCTTATTCTATTTGACAACGGCAATAGAAAACAACACCGTTTTTTATCTTTTGTTGCAAATCTGTATTCTAGTTGGCGGTATTGCCATTTATTGATAACTTTTAACATATGTTTGGTATTTTGCAAGCAAAATTGACGTTGATGTTGTCTCTAATTGCCTTTGAACTTGTCGTCGCCATTTTTGGTGTTGTCTTGCGTTGCTTTTTTTAAAACTTTTTTAAAACGTTGTGTTTAAAAACTTTGAAAAATTCAACATTACAGTTTTCTTTCTTTCTGTGTTTTTGGTATTTTTTTTTATATATTTGTGTTGAATTTTTGGTATATTGTGTTGATTTTTGGTTTAAATGAAATAATGGAATAAATTAAAATAACAAATAAATGCCAATTCGAGAAACTTGAAAAGAACCCATCACTAGCCAGAGGATTTCGCAGGGGCATTGCTCCTACTAATTTAAAGGAAGAGTGGGAGAGTATTACTACTGTGCTAAATTCGCTTGGTCCACCAATTAGAACTGGCAATGGATGGCAAAAAGTATATTATCCATTCTGGACATGACAACCAGAACCTCGGACAAAATTTTGGATACCACTGGCTGCGACAGTCCCAGGTTGAAATCATTTTCAACACTCAGCTGGTACGACCCCTGAGCCAAAAATCGCAATGTCGCAATGTGGTATTTGGAACATATGTTGACCTCATCCCTTTTTTAAATGAGGCTCTATTATTTTTGGGACATGTTTAAAAGATGGTTTATTTAACCGAAAATAACTTTCAAATCTTAAAAAGGATAAAAAATCCATTACTTGGGAAATTATTGCTTCAAATTTGTTACTTACTTCTCATCGGGCAAGTTAAAAATACAAGATTTCTGTCTAAGCAGTCTTCTTTCCACTATCAATTTTTTTTTTATTTTCTTCGTCACTGGAGTCCGAATCGAGAAGAAAAATCATTTTTATTTTAATGTATGCACAATTTTTTTATTTATTCAAAAACACTTTTACCGAAAATAGTAAACTAAATGAATCAGCTGACTCAAATATTAGATATGTGTGTTGTATGTATCGATAAATAGTCAACATCGTCATAATACTGTTAGGGAATACAAAATTAGTATTGACGTTGTGTTAAATTGATGTTGCCTCAAAATTGACGACGATGTTGCCGACGCCAAATAGAATAAGGGTGAATAGTAGGTAGCATTTACTGATCAAATGAATTCAGTACCCGCACACATGTGATCACGTAATTAATTTTAAACAATGCCCAGCTGGTGTATTTTCACATTAAAAAATGAAATCTCACAGAGAAATTGTTGAAATGTTTTCCCGTAACCTAAGGACGGTATACAACGCTATTAACCGCGCTGAAAAAGAAGATAGACTTGAACCTAAACAAACAACAAATTTTAAAAATTATTGTCGGAAATCCTCATTTAAGTACCAGAGGAGTAGCACTTGAACTCAATAATGAATGTGGAGTAGATATCTCTCATCAGACGGATCGAAATGTGCTGCAAAACCGTAAATACTCTTCAAGAGTGGCCAGGAAAAACATCTACTTTCCGTGCAAAACATTGAGAAAATATATAATTTTGCAACTGGCCACATTTCATTTCCTCTGGAATACTGGAATGATGTAATTTTCTGTGATAAAACGAAGGTAATGATTTACAACCATGATGGGCCTAAAAAAGTTTGGCGCAAGCCTCTGACGGCTTTAGAAAATAAAAATATTTTAAAAAACGAATTACTTAGTAGGGCCGGAAAATTCGGATTTTCTGATCATTAAAACCCCGAGAAGTTAAAATATAAATTTTATTAAGGCAACGACCCAAAACCTAAATCATATATTTCTAGATCCTGGCTCTTATAAGTATAATTGCAGAAAAGTAATTGATACCCCGGCACAAAGTCCAGACTCAAACCCGATAGATAGTTTGTGGGTCCATTTAAAGAAGAAAGCCGGAACAAGGTCTCCGAAAAACTAAAACCAATTAATATCATTTATAAAAGAAGAGTGGGAAAAAAGTACCTACAGAATACGATATACGAAAACTTTTTAGCACCATGGGTAGACGTCTGGAAGCTGTAGTTGATGTTCAAGGTCGGCACACAAAGTTCTAGCAGCAAAATGTTATTTTTAACAATTTAGAAAACATATTTGTTATTAGAATTAATTTTGTTATTTGTTTATTGAAATATGCTTAGAATCGTCTAAAATCCTGTGAATTAAAAAAGAAATATAATATACATATATTTATAAGTTTTACTTAAAAATTAAAGTTTCGTTTAAAGTTTTTAATTTTCTTTAGTATTGAAAACATTTTGTTTACAAACTGTAGATACATATCGATACATTAATATAGAAAAGGCCTAAGTAACGTTCTCCTAACTTTTCAGGAGAGAGAAGAACTTAATAAAACGAATTAAAGTTTTGTAGTCGCGAAGATTTCTTCAACTGCTTATATTTTGGTTATTTTTAGTTGGATCACGTACATTTTTTTACCAATGATGTGTTGGAAGATAATTTTTCGAAATTTTCAAAAAAAAAAACGATTTGAGGAAATAACGAGACAGGGCTTTTCTATGTTAAGGTAAAGATATATTTATTGAAATGTTGTTATAAAAATATTATCTAAACAGGAATCTAAAATCTTTCCCAAAACAATGATGTTAACAAACACCCAGTTTCAAAGACTAGTCTCCTATATGAAAGAATTTGGCCACCCTGTCTCTAGTTTGGAGCAAACCTGGAAAAGGGTATTAAAACAAATTAACAAGTTACAAATCTAGTTAAAAACAGCCACTCATAGAGACTATTTTGATGCTGTTTTTGATATTTTCAATAACTTGAATTTTTCGGTTGAAGTTTTTAATAGCGCCAATACCAACGCTATGGGATTCATGAATACCAGTTTTTGAAATATGTACATATCGCACCCTAAATGCAAAAGGGGCACAACTCAAAATACTAAAATTTTCAGGAGAGACAAAAAACTGTTTATGTTTAGTTCGTCGTGCAGAAGCAACACACTTAACATAACTGTATTTTTCCAGTTAAAGAAGATAGTGATGTGAAAGAAATTTTTGCAGTAGTTAGAGATGTGTATTCTGAATTAATTTATGGAAAAAAGCCAGTTTTGGAAAATTTTGAGTTGTGCCCCTTTTGTATTTAGGGTGCGATATGTATGTGTGTTAATCTTCACATAATATCGTAGAACCATATGCTTTACGCACAATCGATCACCACCCGATACGAGAAGTGCATATTGTTTGCGAATTCTAGTAGGTAGCCTAGAGAAAACAAAGCAACGTGTGGACTTTAGCGGGTAATGTGAAATTTAATCAGCAGGTTAGCAAGTAACTTAAAGTTAACAAATAGAGTTTCAAAATTTCGCTCGTCCTGCAAGGATACCTCTTAATTAAAATCGAACGACTTCTGTGAAAACTTTTCTAATGCAAAAATATGGTTTCATTTTATTTAATTGTATGAATATTCAATTGCTTAATTTTTTACATTCAATTCAAACATTGTCCAATAATACCTCTACGGCGCTGGGGCTGTTGCTAATGAACTGTTTTATTTTATATTATATTATATTATTGCGTCGTGTGAACGAGAGTGAAACCAAGTCCATCCAACTTGAGCAAGTAGCCAATACTACCACTTACCATAACTATTATTATGGTCTCAGCTTTCGAGAACAATATGTTAAGAATATAAATACGTATGTATGTACATACATATGTATTTATAAATGTAAAGTCTGTCAAGATAATGTTTTCACAATGGGAAACATGTTTTTCTTACAGAGTTAAACTAAGAATGCGCAGAGCTGAAGTCTTCACCCGGTCGTCCATGTAAAATATGTGACAGAGTAGAACGCCTAATGTTAAGAGAAGTTTAAAAATATTCAAAAACATCCACCAGAGGCCTTGCAGAAGAACTTCAGAAGAAACTTGATGTTACTGTTCCGCACGAGACTACATATAAGAAAAACACTAATCAGAATCCAGTATATATCAGGAGTTGATAGAAAAGCGATTGTTTTTCGGTGTGGACCTGATGAGTGTTGGAACGACATCATATTTTGTGACGAGACACGGGCACTCCAGCCTAGAGTCCACGCTTGAGCCCTATTGCAAATATATAACCATATCTGAAGAAAAAAGTTGCAGAAAGACATCCCAAAACCCGCTGTGGATTGAACAGTGCAATATTGGAGGAATGGAACAAAATTCCAAGTGAATATGACCTGTAAAAATTAATAAGTTCCATTCGTTATGAGCGTTAATGACGCTCACACCAAATACTGAACCACATCGTATACAATTTTTCTAAAGTTTTTGTAAAATGTAAACACAATTTCTTGACATTGAAATAATGGATCTTTTTAATCTTTTATCTCTATATAATTGTTTCAATCTTGATTTGTCACATATGTTTTTGCTATATAATAGTAAACATTTTCCTGAATAAATTTGTATCAAAAACTTTTATTTTAATGCAACAACAGTTACTTTTTCAAAGTCAATTAATGAGAAACATTTATTTTTATTTATTGTAAAAACTTATTTTGTACATAATTAACAGACTGTATGTACGTATGTATGTATTTCGGCATGCTTGTGCTTGTCGAACATTTTAAGCTGCAAATAAGAGCCCAAATATCTTTTCTCTCTCTTTTTATTTCTGCCATTTAAACTTTCACAAACTGTAACACAAAAGTAAATAAAATATTTATACTACATACAATATATACATACATACATACATGCATAAATATTATATCTGCATACATACATGTATGTGTGTATGCGTGTGCATGTAAATAAATATTTCTTCTCTTTTATACCATTTGTGGAATACACACTGATACTGATGGTACGCGTAAGGATTCCGATTAAGAAATAAAAAATGTTGCATGAGAAATCATTAACGCACCTGGTGCTATTTAAAAATGTTAAGAGAATATACTGATATTCGTAACTCAAGAGGCAATAAATGCTTAAATCTTACACAACTAGGAAGTCTTATACGCTTAAGTCGTATGTATTTACATACATATTTCGGTTGTATGGACTATTTGAAGAATAATATCTAAAGTCGTGTATCTGCTACGAAAATTATACTTTTTCATTCGTCTTGTATTCCGCTCTCCGTGGCCATTATTTCATTTTAAGTCTCATTCAGTATTGACATTTTCAATGCCGACATAAAACAATGTCACTTTGTGAAACAAGTGGCATATGGTGTATTATTCAGATACAGTTTCTTGTACACATTATCTTATACAGGAAATGGTGTTTGAATGCACCCAGCAAGCAAGAGGTTAATTGTTCAAAAATAATATGGTTTCGAACGTGACGTTCAAAGCTGTTTCGAAGCAAAGCTGAGGTTTTAGTTGAGCTTGATAATGGCTTTGAGTTCAGAATAAAACTTCAGACGGCTGTCTATTGAGATATCATTCCAATCTTATCGGAATTGGATTTGAAATCGAATAAAAAAATATACTTTGGTGTCGTATTACTTGTCAAAGAAAACAGTGTTATAAGTTTTGCTTTTGGAAATACGCCAATCAGTTACAGCTGCCGCTTTCTTATTGGAAATAAATATGGTTCCATCTATTAAATTATTTCTTTCAGCATTTGAATTATTTACTTTTCTAATGTCGGTTCACAAAACGCCAATTTATGGAAAAATATTCTGATCTTACCGGGAATTCACTAAACGCTACAGGCCGACAGTAAATCCGCTTAGGCAACAGGTGACTGAATCGCTAAGCAATGCAGGTCGATCGCAAAAAAATGTTAACGATGGACAAAGGTAAGTGTGTTGTGAGCAGGGTTGTATTTTATTGCTAAATTGTGTTCTTTTATTGTATTTTCTACAGGTTTGGACGGAGTGGTAAAGCGTTGAAACTATTTTTATATCTTAATAAATAAATTCGGTTTATATTTTCCCAAACCAATGAAATTACATACATACATATAATCTGTGTAACGATTCACGTTGGTGCCTGCCAACCCCACAATGCGCCTACCGACGCCCCGAATCGATTACATATCATTTGGAGGATGCTTTCCACCTCGATTAGGTGCGGAGCCTATCAAAAGCTTCTTCCGCTCCTGGGATCGGAGCACCCGATTGCAATGCAACTCCACATTCCAATTCAGTATGAACTCTTCCCTTGATTAGGGTTTCAATCATCAATACATATATAAATGATAAACTCATTTCTTATTTTATTTTTAGAGAAATATATAATTTATAGAATTCTCAAACAAAACAATTTCATTAACAGCCACAAACAAATAAAAATGCCAGCCGTGATTGTGTTTGCTGGGTATTTAGGTCCCAGTTAACGTGTACAGATGTTTATATATTCATTTGTGTCGAATTGTACTTAATGTACGCTTTCAAGCTTTACTTTTATCCTTTTTCCATTAGTAATATTGATGACAGACTTGCTGTGGTATGCAGCACTCGAACTTCATTCCCGAGCGATTTGTGTGTATGCGAACGTGTTTACATCGTCACATTCACATTTTCTTAGAGGAACCGGATACAGTCGTGTTTGAACCGCCTCAAGTAACATGTATTTGAAAACAACACACCTAAAAGTTAAACAATTGCTGCACTTTAGCTGTCTTTGGGAATTAACCCAGCAAACAAAAGGTATTAAGCTAAAAACTTAGCAGATACATAGTCTTAGTAAGAAAAAGATTCCTATATTGATTCCGATATATCCTGAATCACATTTTGAAACTAAGGAGTTTGATTTAACAAACTCAATACTGAAACTTGAAACTTTGTATTCTGCAGGATTTTTCTACTGAAATGCTGACATTTAGAATTGCATTGATTGCAACCTAAAATAGATTTTCATCCATTTTTTTATTATTCGCTTCAAAGCGGCAGTAGACGAACTTTGTATTGTCGCTCTTAGCAATTAACTTTAATTGATTTAATTATGATAATAATATTTCGGTTTGGATCTAGAAAATAATGCGATAAAATGGCTTGTGAGAAATTAAATTAACATGATAGCCGAACTTTTTAAGGAAACATTAGGGAAACTGGCAGTAACTACTTATATTTATAAATACATATATGGATGATTAGTTCGCCGTAGTCGGGACAGACAAAGTTGAGGAAACGTAACAAAACCTAAATTCTTTCTACAATCAAATCAAGTGCGCGATGAAAATTGCAAACAACAACAAGTTGTCATCTACCAATTCGGTGATAATAAAGCAAGGGAAAACTCTTTTTTTTATTAAACCCAAGATTGTCCTGAATGAGCGTCTTTTCAGGCCTATTTTCAGTATGTAAATTTTCAATTGCTCCGTAGTGCTTCCGCATACAATCACAAACAAAATGATAGCGGATGTCAATATGATTCGTTCGAAAATTATAGGCGCGACTTCTTTTTGTCCACTTTACTTGCCGGTTGTTTATTAAGTGTCTACGGCGATACCCAAGTAGTCGGCATAACTGCTTGATAAGGCGACTGGATGCTGTTTTTGCATAGTTTTGTTGTGGCATTAAAAGATTATTCGATTTATCTATCAATTCCTAAGCAACGCTTAGCTGGGCCCATATCGTTCATCGATATCGAGTAAAGATAACTTCATTTCACTTATCCATTCTGGTTGGCTTGAAGCCAAAAGCCAGTTATCCGTGTAAATAATTGCGATACCTGCGCTTGAAGCACTGACAGACTACAAAATGGTCCACCTTCCAATAACCGCAATCGCTTTCTTTGAGGCTGACAGTATACAAAACTTAGGGCTTTTAGTAATTACCAACGTATGATTAATTTTGCAGAACAACATTACATTGTTGATAAAGAACAGTTTTGGACAAATCTTTATGCAAGTGCTACATTTTGAAGTGCCCTTTTTAGCTATTTTACGCCAGTGTTGCAATGCTTAATTTCAAAAGGAAAAAAGTTTAGGAGGTCTGATTAAGGTAAATATCTTTTGACAGCAATGCCTGTAACAAATCCTTCGCTTAGAATATATTAGAGATAATCGAAACAAGTAATCAGTTCCTCTCTTTGGTCTTCATAAGAAAATATAATTTTCGTATTTTCAGGTGAATGCAACATCGATAGTAATGCCCCTAAATACACCTTGCAGCGAATGGCTAACCAATAGTTGCCATAAAAAATAGTACCAACTTTAAAATCTAGATGACGACGAGACAAAAATTCGTGTTCGTGCAATAAAACAAAATGGACACAATATTATTCTGAAAAAGTGTTAAATTTATAGCTGGAGTAGTGTTTTCACATTGCAGTAGTGCCAACTGTCGCAACGTGTTTATGTGCCTTTTAAAGTTCTTCTCTTAACTGGGAATAAACACAAATCTGTCAAGCTTAATTCGTGTCTACAGAAACGATCACCAGTCCTTGGCAAAAGACCTCCGGATTGGTGTATAAAAACTATACCGACCCATCCGAATACTATGGGCCTAGAACAAAAAAGCTCTTGACTTCAATTGCTATATACAGCAGCGCTTTTGTTTTCTGCAAATAATACCCAGAAGCTCCTATGCCTGTTCCTGACTGTAAAAGACATTTTCTAACACAAAATCCTAATTTTAGGCGAACCAGAAAAGAGTGTTTTTGCATCATCATTTAAGCACCTTCGTTTACCAAATTGCTTACTGGGCTTAATTTAACTGCCATTGACAAATAACTACTTGTATGACGCGGGGGCGGGGGAGTCATATAGTACTTACATTACGTACTCTAAATACTTACATGTGTTATTTTGATACCAACGAGCATCGACTTCGAGCTTTTAAAACTTATTTGTGTGGATGTTGTAAGCGGTATATGTGAAGTTGCGATTGTGTAGAGAGTTTTAGCTTTTGCATGTTCAATCAAATTTTTGATGACACGCATTTTATTCACAAATAATTTTGAATTCGAGATCAATTCTGTTCAGTTCGGAAGGAAGGCTGAAAGTAACAGGAATGAACAAGCGCCCCTTCCCAAAATTATGGAGCACTTCAACATACTTACGTTACTTTTGGATAACTGAAATATTTTCAATTAATAAAGCTTTAATTAAGCAGTTATTAGCCGCACACATTGCTGGAGCTACATCTGCCGAGTCGGCTATTCACTCGTCGTCGTTCAGCGCGTTTAGTAGTACGTGCAGAGTACCGTTTGAGCAATCTGGCAACACAGCGCGAAAATCATTGGAACGAGAGTATGGGGCGGTGGTTAAATTGAAGCCATTGTGTTTGAAACAAAGTATTCGAATAGCCTATAAAACGCAGGGGCCCCCAATCCTATTTGAAATACGCCATGGGCCAAACTATATGCCATTGTGATGTAAAATTGGATATTTGGGCGTCGATATGAGCGTCACCCAACCAAAACTTTACACAATAAGCAGTGACATAAATATACATAAATTGACATTTTAAAATGCCAGCATTAAGCAAACAAGAGAACATATAAAATTTTATGCAGCGTCTTCAAAACATCCAGTTGGCACATACGTGACTGGGAACGTTATCAACGTCGTATCAATGACAAATTAAACTGTAATTCCAAAGTTGTGTAATTATGACTCCTACAGTTTATTGAATTTACAGCAAAACCCACAAGCTTCTGTTCTTGCAGCTGAAACAAATGAACATGACGCACATATGTACTTATCGCAAAACATAATGTCGTAAAATGTTCTTAAAAATAAACATTATGCAAAAACCGACAAAACTCCTACAGTCCCAGGCTTGTTTGTGTGTTTTCCCGTTTCAATATAATCGCATTTACATCCATGTAGTGATGAAGAAGGCCATCGTAATAACCATATGTATCCGTTGACATCACATCCTTAAGATAACAGCTATTTCAGTTCTTTCCGACTTTATTTAAAAAAAGGAAGAAAATTTAAAAGCAGAAGCAGAGAGCAGAACGAGGTTAAACATCTTTTGGATATCTTTAACGGCAAAAAGGAACTGTCGTTTACAGTTTGCAGGCCATTTAATGCGGCACACAGAATTGTTGGGATGACTGGATCCAAAAGAAGTAATAAAGCAAGAAAAGGAACACATGTTCATGAGTTTTTGGTTTTTCATACATGGATGGTTTTACGAAGGAATATTTAATAAAATACGCAAATATTATTCCCATTTTCTTTAATAAAGAACATCAGTGCTACAATATTGCACTACTTTGATTCATTACCGTCGCGGATGAGTTTCACATGATTTCATATTAAAAGCTTAATTTTATTTCATTGTGGAATTAAAATTAAGTTTTATATGTAATTTGTTATAATTTTATAGGCTGCTAAAAAACCAAACAAACAAATTAAACAACGCAACATCCCCTGCAGTGGCCACTTCCGTGAATATATCGGCAATTGTTAAACAAAACTTGCGTGATACTGTGTCGAAGGTGGAGTTGAGTTGCAGGGCATCATCATATTCGATTGCAAATACATCGTATTTTGCTCTAGATTTTGTTATAGCGTTTTAATTGTGAATAAGTGCGAAACTGCCAAAAGAAGCTGGATGATAGATTATTTTTCTACGAATACCGGCAAAGAGGCGGAATGGATCCACTTACAAATCTGCAAACCGAATTCATTCGACCAAAAAGCATTTCTTCACATGAAGAAGGAACTAAATTAAAAGCACTTTGCAGTCAAAGCTGTACCTCCACTGTTGCGATTGGCAGTTACTGTAGCCATTGGTTCCTACCTGTCTTAGCAGACGATTAGGTCCTCACAATGTATTGGTACTGCTGGTCAGCGTAGTAGTTCTGAAAAGCAAAATCTATTTATCTTCAGCTGGTGACTCAATAAAATTGATACGCTTCGCCAGCTATTGTCATAACCCATTAGCAGCGGAGTGCGCTCACACTCTTACACTTTCACTGAACCTATTTTTCGATAGCTGCGCCAAAGGCAACGATATATACAACGCGTGTTATGTGCTTCCAACTTTACGATAACCACTACTATAATAATCGCGATTTTGTGAGGTCTGTCAAATTCAAAACGAATCCACATACGTCCATAATGTCAGCTGCGCTTTCAATTTCACAGTTCACTTACGAAGTCGCTTTGGTTCAAATTTACATATGTACATACATATGTTTAAAAACAGATTGTTGGTTGTTTGATATTGTAATTGTTTTGGCCACTTACATGTTGTTCTCATGAGCATTTTGCACTCTTGGTAGTAAATACCTTGTTCGCGTTATTGTATACAGTATAAGTATGTATGTATATGGCTGAACTTTTATTTACAACTAACAAAGCTGTGGAAAGCACTCGTTTTAAAGGTAGCAGATGTTTTTCATATATGTACATACATACATATCTAGACCTTGAAAGATAATCAGAAATCCAGACACTTGCGCTTCGTGGTAAAAATCGAACTGAACGAGTGAAAGAGTGTTACTTTTAAAAGTTTAAGATATAGATATAAGAAAAATGCTTGAAGATTTCCCCTAAAGGGAAAAGATGCCGATCTATTCGAACTTTGAAATATTATTCAATATTTAGCACATTGATGCTAGTCATTGAGCGCGCGTTTGATTTAGCGTAATTTTATTTTAGTGTCAGTTCAATGTAAAAACGTTTTGATACAATCCAATTTGACTTGCAAAACATTAAGCGTAATCAATACAAAAACGTATTAGAGCTGATCTTAATTTTAATTTGGTTCAATAACTGTGTTAAAAGAGATTAAAATAAAATCCTTTAAACAACTTTTAATTGGTTGAAATAAATAGTTTTAGCAACAAAACGTTATACTCGCATACCAGTAAATTTATAGTTTATTTTTGCATTTCCAATTCTTCGCAAGAGAACTCAAATAGTTAAGGGCATCATCAACTTCCCCATCAAAGTCACAGTCATATTTTTTATGTTTGCAAACTTTCTTCCCCACCCAAAAACTTTTAAAACATGTCTTTATGAGAATGCAAGTGTTCTGTGTCGGTGCTAACACTTAAGAGTTTAAGTTGTTCATAAATGACAATGTAACAAGTCCTGCCGAGCTACCGACACCACTAATGCCATCAAATTCTGTTGCAGTTACGAGTTTTTTTACTGCACCAGCAACTTGAACTACTCGGGCTGTAAACTACTGCAACGACTATTGTCTTATGTTTGCATTGTTCTTCTTCTTCCTCTTGCAACACAAACAAACTATTGGCTTTTAGCAACATAGGGTGCTCCAATTGCAAGCACCTGTTTGAATCGCATGCCCTCTTGACGCGGGAAGTCAGTATCATGTGGTCGCAGGAAAATACAGTTTTTTACGACAACACGAGGTTTGAACTTGATTGCGGTGCCATCAAGTTGGAATTCAAAGACCCTGCAATTCGTGGTCGACAAGTGGGGGCGTTATTATATGCATATTTTTTTTCGAAACTTTTTCCTGGGTGGGACATTGAGGTCACGAGTGCTACAATTGTTGCCCCGTGCCATAAGTTCGACGCACATCTGTGTTGGGGCTGTCATGTGGCCGCCTTGAAACTGCTCATCTAGACGCATTCTGGTTGTTGTCGTCAAAGTTCAATACTATGCGAATGTTTTAGAAATGATACATGTATGTACATATATTCAGCATTCGTGACATACAAGTAGTAGAACAAACACAAGACCTTGCATTTGCAAGACCAGATTAAGGGAGTCACCAGCAGCAGTTACATAACAGCAATTGTGTTCCCTATTTTTTGAATTATTATATTTTGAAACTTTTTTTGTAAACTCTAGCCTCGATTGCCCAGTTACTTTAGCGTCCGATCAACAGTCTTGACGTTGTAGGTTCGATTGCTGTGTAAAATAAAGACAAAGTTTGGTTAATTTCGTATTTTTTAGGTAAAGGTGCTTGTTCTTGGGCCACCATGTATTTAAGTGTGCATGTATGTAAGTATATCAAAGAATTCAAATGAATTTATAACTTCTTTTCGAACAATTTATAAAGTTGGCACTTGAGGGAACCTGCATTGTTATTACACGGGGAAAAATAATTATGTTTGATTAAAATTATATGATATATAAAGGGGTCCAACCATAATGCACGTCAAGTTTTTGGACCAACTTAATTTGATATTTCTTTCTGTCTGTGTTTGACAAATTCAACCAGGGAGAGGCACACAATTGAGCAGTGGCTTAAGATTGTTGAAGCCTTTTACGAAAAGTGTAATCGGGAGAATTAAAATGTGAACTGTGATCGATTTTGAATAAAAATTTGAACTTACACGCTTACAAGGCTCAATAAACTCAAGAGCTGAAGCTTAATGACATTTCAAGCGTCGTCAATACGCCGAATGGTTGGTTGAGCAGAAGTGAATGGTGACTGTACTGCGACGAAGCACACTTTCACCTCAGTGGATTCGCTAACAAGTAGAATTGCCGCATTTGGAAAAATGAGAATCCACGAATGATTGTTGCCAAGCCGATGCATCGTCAAAGAGTGACTGTTTGGTGGGGTTTACGAGGTCGGCAAAGCAGTTATAGTGGTGTTTGCTATCGCGAGATGATAACGAACTTCTTGTAGCCAGAAATTGAGGACATAGATCTGCAAGATATGTAGTTCTAAGAGGATGGTGGCACTTGCCACACAGCCAAGGAAACAATGGCTTTTTGCGAGATAAATTCAGGTCGGGACGATGTTAATTGGCCGGTACGATCATTTGATTTGCCTCCGTTGGACTTCTTTCTTTGGGTATATTTAAAATAAAAAGTATTCCTTAATAAGCCAAAAACAATTCAAGAGGTAAAGGATGACATAATTCGGCACAGTAACAAGATTGAATCTCAATTATGGCTCAGAGTTATTGAAAATGTGGACCATTGGATAGAGCTGTGCCACAGAGGCCGTGGCCAGCATTTGGTCGATATTTTAATTTACTGCTATAAAGAGTTTGGATTGAGTCTACTGGTATACCTCACACGAACCAAATTAACAACTGACGCTCTTACACTCAGTCAGGCCACTCTGCTTCCGTGGAATAGAGAGGAAGGGGTCTCTCGGTTGGCACGGCAACCATAACTTCGAGGTGCTGTTGCCTTGCGACAGGTCTGTTTTAATGCAAACTAGATTGAACGGAATGTACAGGAGAGCTGGTTTAAGGCCTTGTGTAGTTCGGGCTATTAACTCAGGAGCCTTGTCTTTTCCCTCCTTCTGGGGAATAATGA
The DNA here is from genome assembly GCA_932526305.1 of Epicampocera succincta. NCBI lineage: Eukaryota > Metazoa > Arthropoda > Insecta > Diptera > Tachinidae > Epicampocera > Epicampocera succincta. The sequence continues at coordinate 36,865,900 of OW052037.1, read as the reverse complement.
AAGAAACTTATTAGCTAGCCCGAGCTCTTTGGTAAGGAGCTTATGATTTGTGCCGTGCAACATATTATAAGAAATTGCCACCTGTGTGAGCCCTGTTCACTCAGGAGCCAGAGCCACAGGAGTTCTAACAGCAAATGGTGGCAACTCTGGTGCATTATCCGGCGTATTTATGGCAAAAACAAAATGTCGATACTATGAAATATTTAATTGTTTTTATACCGGTTACCGACAATTCAAGAGGTCTAAAACAACACTTCCGAACTGACTCAGGTCAAACCATTCCATAATCTGAAATAATTTAATAAGATATATCTCGTATGACGCTTAGAAGATTTTCTAACAGGAACACGGCAACGTTTTTGTAAATATTAATTAAAGACTGAACGGGCGAAATTAAATTATTTGCGCTATTTAACCCTCTAGTACCAAAATTTTTTTCTGGATAAAAAATTGTTTTTGGGGTTTGAATTTTTCTAAAAGTGAAGGATATTTAAACAAAAAAATTTTTTTTTGGTCAGATCGGGTTTTATAGCTCCAAAAACTTAGACCGCCCCTGGGCGGCTTTGGGAGATGAAGCCAAAAAATGCAATTCTTTTTTTTTAGAAATAAAATGTTTTATTAAAAGAATAAATAACAGCTTCTAGCAGAAATGTGTAGAAAATAAACAAGAAGTTCAGATTTAATTTAATTTTAATACAAAAAGGTTTTGAAAAAATTAATATTTACTAGGAAAAAGCGTATGTTCAAGTTATTTGTAGAAGCAATCCTTGTGGTTAGAAAGACGCAAGTTTAAATTACACTTTCGACATACAATTTGAGTTTCGGAATTGCAACCAGCAAATTTAAAAGTTTTTTTTGCTAGCCCGTGATAAAAACTGGGGAAAATGCCCGACTCCATCGTAACGGAGCTCTGCAGGCGGTAGGTAGGATTTTTTCCCTGTACACTTTTTTTTAAGATCTTGGCGTGGGCGCCCTGGGGCTTTTGGCAGCAAAGCTCTCTGCATGCAAAGTACGTATGCGATTTCTGCTCGGAAGCTTGGCAGCTGGTATCGCCTATCATTAGCATCAGGCTTGTTGATTCTGCTGAACAAAATATAGGCGTTTACCATGGCTAAGTCAAGCAAATGTACGCACAGTCGATTTGTATACTTGTTGCTCTTCACTGGAATTTTATATCGACCAATAAGACCGTCCATGAGGTCGACACCACCCATATGGCTATTGTATTCATGAATTATATTGGGGCAATCTACGTCAACAAACTTTTTTTTAGAGCGAACAAAACGTGATACCTGCCTTTTGGGGTTTGTTTCATTCTGAAAAGGTTTCGTGTCTGCGTAGGTCGATGCGAGCCGCACGGCCTTATTATCTTTCCAAAGCAATAAAGAAATTTCGACCCCAGAAGCAGATCCGCAAAACTCTGTAAAATATCCGCGTGGTTGTTTCTTGAGATCGTTGTCGGTTGGTAGCTTACAATTCGGAATGCGGTTTGAACGAATAGTCCCCAAGGAATAAATTCCGCGAGATATGAGATATACAAGAAATGGAAGTGAAGTGTAGCAGTTGTCGAAATATATTATGCGGTTTTTATAGTCTGAAACATTGCGTGATTATCGAACAACCACTGGCTCTGGTGAGCCAGTTTGCACAACATTGTCTCCTGCGCCTCAATATATCTCGAAATTATAGCAAAAACCTGTGCAAATTTATTTTGAAAATCATGAGTCTGTTCGAAATACGTATCTGCGCACTACGTCGATTTTACGGTGAACATAATCGGTCATCAGAACAATTAATTTGACTTAGAGTAAACAGGGTGCAAGTTCACTCTAAATGATAATTCGTATCCACAGAGACAGCATAGAGGAAGACCACTTGGAGGACAACATTCGCCGCATTATTGCCGAAACACGGCCACAAATGTTGGATAAAGTCATCCAGATTATGTATAAAGTAAAATTCATCTTTTTTAATTGCCTTTATAATAATAAAATATTTGATACAACCATTACAACCACGTTATATCATAGTCATGCCAACCATAGTTTTGTAAAAGTCACAACTATTAATTGACGAGGTGACATAGTTTAACTATCTCATCTGCATCTCAAATATCGAATAACATGATAATAAAGATCAGCAAATAATAATATAACATAAACATTATGATAAAATTGTACGAATTGTGTGGCTGTGACAATAGTATGCTTAGAGAATATTACGAGTTATACGGTTATTATATTAAAATCCACATTCTAATTGCCACGAACACATTAATGTTGTTTGTCCACTAGAAAGAAGCTAAATTATGAGAATTAGAAATCATTTTAATTTTGTTCAAAATTACATAAATTCTGTAAGAATGTTCTTTAATTATGTAAATTGAAAGTTCAAGTCCTATCATATATATTCACTAACACAGAAACTCACGATGATTGATAGAATTATACAAGTAAACAAAATTCAATCATACAAATAAAAGAGTAAAAACCGACTTAGTCTACTTCAACTGTGATAAACTCAACAATTGGGAATAAGAACTGCTTTTTTTGTAGTAGTGGTAAGAGTTTTGATGTGGCCAGTTGGTCGCTGAGTTGATGGGTAAAAATATGTATATTTTTCCTTAAGCCATAAAAATACTTGGCGTAACACAATTGCACTTGTCCCACAAACCAGTATTATTAATAAAGACAAGTTGGTTGCAATTTTTGTTAGCGGAATTAACAAATATAACAAAATAAGTACTCAGTAACAACTGCAACTCAAGTAATAAAAACATACCGAAATACATATCTAATACATGTCCCTAAACGCAGAGTCTTAAAAGTACAAATTCATTCACAAGATATACTACATCATCAATGAAATTAGAACACGCCGAATATGAAATTGCAATTTGCGTTGTATAGAAAAATTTGTTTTGACACACTTGGTGGGTCTTCTTTAGCAGGGTCACATCTCAGACATCTACTTTACGGTATCAACTGCATGGTTGTATGGTTTGCCCAGTTTATTTCAGTTATTATACTGTAAGGGCCGCAACGACGCAGCGTACTTCAGCAAAACAGTGTTTGTCCTGCTTGTTTGTTATGCGATAAGATGAGGTTTTGTGGCTTGAAAGTCTCGCTTCTTTCGCTCATCCGTTTAAATATTTTCAATCAGTTTGTCATGCATTTAATTCAACAAATATTACTGCTGATCACGGCGGCAACGATGGCAGTCACTTACTTCTTCAAGTTTTAAGTGGAATGCAATGAAATTATATAAATATAGTTTGGAAGAATTAAGGAAGACAAATATTGAATAAACTGTCGCAGTTGATGCGGTTGTGTGGTTGTGTGAAAAATAAGAAACAAGTCTAAGTTGTAACAAAATTGAGGACCAACTGTTCTTTTGCTTTGTTTTTCTTTTGTGCATCCTTTCTTCCTTGCCATAAAACAAGGAAACAAAATGCTGCGAGGCTCAAACGCGTGGCAACTGCATTTTCTGTGTGCGATGTGTATCCCTTCATTTCAAGAAGAATAGCTGCAGCTTATCTTTAGAAGGTTAAACTAACAAGGAGGGGTTTGTGCGAAAATAAACAGAAAATTCATTATTTAAACTCTACTTCTTTGCTGCTGAAATAAACAGGAAAAACTTGCCAGCAACAAATTGGCGGTAGAACAAAATTAAAAGTGGTTGTAGGAAATAGACAGGAGTTTTAAATTTTGTTCGCTTGTCTTTTTCGTAAATATATATTAAGTTTTTTAGGCAAGTATGATACATACAAGTAAATTCTAACGTTTGTGCGAGTATTTTCAAACACTTTCAAGCGATACGTTTGTCCCAACGCGGACCAATAAATACTTGCGGCAGAATAATGAAACAGTTTTATTGGAAAGAATGCTGAGCTTTTATTTTATATAGTCGAAGAAATAAGACAATCTTGGTTATTTGAATTAGATAAAGAATTTTACCTAATTTTTTCACGCTATCTAGTAACTTGCTGGTGTAAATTTGCCGATAAGTTTTCCTGTGCTTCGCAATTTTTTCTGTGCGTCAGTACATCAGCTGTGAGTTTTAATCACTTATGGTGAAATACGGTCCACGAAAATGTTAAATTTAAGTTTTACTTAAAGGCGAGAACAGGAAACGGATACTGAATATAAAAGAATTTAAGGCCTGGGTTCTCGGAATTGATTTTATTTAGCGTGAAATAAATATTAGGTGCGATTCCACTTCCCGTCCAGAACTTGCAATGCTTCGTCGTTTAATATAATTAAGAATTTAGCTCCCAATCTAGTTTTTTCAAGAGTTATTTTAAGCAAACTGCTAAAGTAAATAACGACAAGAATAAAGGTAAGCATTCCTTTGTCCTTGTTTTCAAGGAATATCTTCAAATCCATAAATAAAAATTTGCCAAGACATTCGAGCAATCTCAAACCCTTTTTTGCACAATTATTTTCTAGGACTTGTGTTGTTTTTGCTGTAATTGATTACAAAGATAATAAGAAGGAGAAAACGGCGAAATGAAAAGGATATTTTGAAACTAAAGGAGATTCTTGCTATTCTTGTAATTTTCTTTTGCCAAAAGTGGCAAAAAGTACATAAATTACAATTCCGAGCTGTGCCAGTGGCACTTGTCCGGTTGAAAAGCGGAACCATAAAACACACATTAAACTGAAATGAAGTAGAAACTTATTTACAAAAGACTTCTACTTCTTTGAGGTCGCGAGGCAAAATTTATTTTTTTAGCAAAAGATTGAAGGAAAAAGTTATTGAGGAAGTAAAACGACTAAAAACTCACAGTGTTCCTCTACATCAATTGTTTGTTAAAGTAAATGTGGGCTGTTGTTTGGCAACAATATGCGTCTTTGTTCGAAAGTATTTCTATTAACTTTTTTCGTTTCTGTTTGCTGCATAGAGAACAACAAAAGAGATTTAAAAGAACAACATTTTTTAGGGATTTTAGGCACGTCTACTTTTGCTCCGGGTAAGTTATTTTATTCGTTCGGCTTAAAATTACACGAGAAAGCCACTTTTGAACAAAGTATCGAATGCTGTTGTTGACTTCTAATTTGTGTTTGTTGAAGGAGCAGGAATATCCTTTTCATTTTATATTCTGAACAAGAAATTTAGTTTAACTTCCGTGGCAACACCGCGATGTATGTATGTAGTTTGCTTTTGATTTGCTTTAAGGAAAGGTTTTAAAAATCTCCTGCAAATAAGAAACTTTCAAACAGAATTGCAATGTTGCTTTAATGTTTTCTCGTTGATTTAATTGTATATAATTTATGTATACACCTACACCTACACCGCGACCTACACACCTACACCTACACCTACTCACATACACATCTCCCAACTTTGCAAAATCCTTTTTTATATTTTCCACTTTAACGTCATAAAATTAAATTACCCCAGTGTTTTCAGTTCCATTTCATATAGTTTTCTTAGTTTCCATTATTTGCCGCTGTCACATTAAATCCGTTTTATTTTTTCAAAACCACTACCACACGCACAAAAAAGTTTAATGCACTTTTGTTATAGTTCCACTGGTTGCTATTATCAACTCTACCTGTTGTTCTCTGCAGTTCAAGTGCCTCTCAACTTCTGCTCCGCTTCTCAAAAGCTTTGTACTCCAACCATTAGCAGTTCTTACTACATATTATTTTTCCATGAAATCGCTCTTGGCATAAATTAAATAAAAGCCAAGCAAACTCTGAAAACATAAGTGTTCGGAAAATAATAGACTCGCAGCAAATATTCACAGCAGCGCAGCGTTGCCACTTTCCGTGTAATAGTGCAACACCTGCGCTATTTAAAATTTTGCATGCAACTCTTGCATATTTTGAAATCGGTATTCCACACAAATCCAAAAGATTTGAACTTCAATAATGCAGTTTATAACGTAATTGGCACCATGTCAATCATCCAAAACAAGTCAAATGGCTGGCTTTCTTCGAAGTCTTGAAATTTTCATTGAAATTTTTAAGAATATGCCACCTAAAATCCAATGACAAGGCCTGGCAGAACCTCTATCAACGCCGGCACGCTCGACGCAATTACACGTAATTACAAGAGAGCAAAAGCAAATAATACAAAATTGTCTTAACTTTTTGGCATGTCGTAAATGAAACACTTTTCTATACAGTAACCCAGTTCCGCATTTCGAGCTTTTGTATGACGGAGACAAGTGCCATCAAGGACGGATGAAATGAAATTTCAAAGAAAAAAGAAAAGAAAAGATTTCTAAAAATTGTGAAAGTCTTATGAGATGCCAAATCTCCTGCCGTTTATGAGTCATCTACTTTACACTGGCACGCAATATTTGAATTTGCAAGTGAATATGTCCTTCAAAACCACAAAGAACTTAATCTCGGCCATCAATCAACCCATGTTGAGACTCTCCACCATTCTCAAATACTTCTGTAGAATGAGTTTCAGCAAATTAAACTTAATTAAGACTGGTACCAGAAATACTTACCAGTATCGATTTTATCTATGAAAGGAAATACTGGAAAAGGCGAGGCTTCAATTTTATGTTAGAAAAAGGGAAATTTGGAGAATAATTTCTTTTATTTACACAGTTACACTCACATACAAAATATATATGTATGTATTCTGTCGTACGTACATACATATTTACTTCCCGTTAAATGAGTTTGAATGAGAATTTCGAGAGGAATATTCTAAATTAAAATCCGTTTCAAAATCGGAAATACTTATATTAGTGCGAGTACTAAACCAAAATCTAAATCTAAATGTAGATGTTATTTTATGTTGTCGTTTCTTGTTAAGTATATTTTTCGCTGCCTTATTTAGTCTAACAATGATTAATAAAAACTTGCTGTTATATTCAATAACGGCATTCGCCGAATCAGTTAATAAATTGTTTGCGTATGAAATTTGCGGATTCATGTTTTGCTTTTCCTTAAAAACAGTATTTTTTCTACAAAATCTTCTTTGTTGATTTTCTTAACAATAATATTTTTTTTTTCGTATATTGTACCTGCAGCTGTGTAGTGTCATGTTCCACTAGTGGCAACGTTGCAGCGACAACATTCGATTTAACATTCATCTAATAACAACTTGCAACTAAGAATGTATAAAGGAAACAATTTGTCTTTTATTGCAGACATTTTAAGCTGTAGCTTATTCGTGTCATTAAATTTCAGTTTCGTCTAAGTCCACATTCTTTCCCTTTTTAATATTTGGGGCAAAGCCAACTTTAATGAAAACAGTGAAGAGCAGTGGACTTCCTGCGTATGTAAAAAGAATTTTGAAAATTAGTCCACAAATCAGGAATTTGTTTGGTAATCAATTATTGGGACGGTTAATTCGCCACACACTTCCAATTAAGAAAAAATTTAGTGGAAGGAGTAACATAATTTAAAAAAGTGGGCGTGGTTGAAAAATGCTTAGCCTACAATTCCTGCCAGAGTCCAGTTAAATGTTGTGAAAATTTCAGAAAGGTACAAAAAAACAAACAAACAAACAAACAAGAAATAAACAACCACACAATTTGTCTTGTATCCGACTATATACAATACAGTCAGCGACTAAAGTTTAACTACAGACGCTACATATTGAGTTTTAAGAAAAGAAAGCATCTCACAAACATTTTGTGTATGCAGTTTCATTAGACACTTGAAATAATAAAAGCAAAAACTATTTACTACATTGCACACATAACGGTAAGTCTTGCAATAATAAAAAATGTACTCTCTTTTTTGCTATTTTTTTGCAAAATATGTATGTCCGTGCCTCGTCGTCTTCTAGCAGCCATAGAAAGTCAGGGTGGCCCAAACAACAAAATTATTTGTATCTTTAATGCTAAAAATGTTCTTCATATTGAAGTCTGCACTTAAACTTTTGTCCAGTGGATTTTAGTCTTTTCGTAAGAGTTACAGTTATCTTTGAAATAAAATATGAATTTTTGTTTTCCTGTTAAAATATCCATGAATATAAAAAAATCAACTGCTTATATGAAATTTTGGAAAAGCGTTTGGTCCTTCTGAAACTCAATATTTTATGCCTGTATTTAAACTTAAGTCTCTGACTGTACATACATATATATATATATGTATGTAAGTATGTACATACATATGTATGTATGTATGAATATGTAGATAGAAGGAAGATAAACATGCATTCACAGTCTTCAAATATGGGCTTTTCCATCAAAACGTAACGCACGGTAAGAATAAACTAATATTATTAAATAACAGTTAGATTTTAATGACTTTATCAATGACAATAAACGCCAGGTCTAAGGTGGATGCGAGTGCAATTTTTGTGTGCTGTGGGCTATACTCATTTGCATATCGGTATATGCGGCAAAAAGTAATTAAAAACTGTCTGTCTGACGATAAGGTTGCAGGAAGGTATTTAGATGTTACTACACTATAATCTAATCAATTGGATCATTAAATCACACATTATGTGAATAAGTAGACTGCCTAGTTACACACTGTATGATTTCTGCTGTATATATATATATATATATATATATACTGCTGTGAACATATAGGAGCAGCTCGGATTTTATGCTTAAAAGTTGTTAATGGTTACTCAGTTTAATTAATAGTTATCGAATGTGCCGTTGCGTGAGTTTTTGAAATCAGATCAGATTAAAAAAAAGTTGCTTGAACTTCAAAACTCTCACAGGTTTGGTTCCACGCCAGGAAAACTTCTTCCATTTTTGTCACGCTCGAATCGATGTGGTTTTTCATTCTCTTTGATACGAAATGGCACTGGATATATTTATTATTTTATTTTCATTTGGTACGTGTACATTTATTTTTTATTTTTTGGAAGCACCGATTAAAAACACAAAATGAGGGCAACAGGCTTCATAAATTTTTTATAATCAGGCAGAAGTTTTATGCTCATGTTAAATATTTACATGAAACTCTCCTCTACTTTTAAGACAACTGCTAACCAGGAAAGGTGATTGGGCTGGGAAAAACCTGAATGCCGAAAAAGATTCTGACTTTATGTCTCTACGATAGTTTATTTCGAAAAGAAATTTGGCTGCAGACCACTGGAATCAATCAGCCGTGAAATTACAATAACAATCACCCCAGCCCTTATTACAATATTTGAACAGTACGACGTGACGATGACAATGCTTTTAATTTAAGGTCTGTTTTGGTAAGTGGCATTTTCCATTTTTGATTGCTTAATTTTCACTCGAAAACGTTGAAATTGTAAACACAATCGTTAAAGACAACACCTATAAATTAAAGCTCCACTGAACGCATCATTGATTTTCAAATATGTACTCCAGAATGATAAAATACAAATGGCGCATTGGGCATGTTTTTATGTTTTTTATTGTAAACAAAAAAGAGCTGTTAATGTGTGACGTCACATCAGTGGAAAAGTGTTCTTGGCGCGAATAACTTAAGAGAGAAAAAACTGTTTAAAAGAGAAAAACTGAACAAAAATTAATATTAATAATAAAAATCAGCTTTGGTAAAAAACGCGAGTTGTGGGTCCAAACTATTTACTGCCTTCTCAAAAAGGTAAACGATGCTGTTAAATTGTACTATTAAATTTTGCAAATACATACATACATACATACATTGCTTTTGAACAATAGTTGTCATACAATCCAATAATACCCGATATAATTGCGAGTACGTACTGACCTACCGCCTAAATCAAGACGTGCTTGAAAACTTGTTTGGGTTTATTCGAACGAAAGACGGCTGACATGATCACCTTGATCAAGAAGAGTTCAGATTCCGTTTAAGGTTGTACTTACTTGGTTGCAACGAACATTGGAGTTGACGATAAGCCCCATTTGCAAAGAACACAAAAGTCCCTCACCGGTAACACATACATACATACATACATACATACATACATACATACATACATACATACATACATACTTACATATTTCATACACTAAACGATATGAAAACTAATTTTTTAATTTATTTTGTAGGCTTTATATTTAAAAGAATGTGCACGAACTGCATGAACTGCATGACCTGGTATATGATGGCTTAGGAAACTTGTCTGGTGGCATATGTAAGTATGGAGTCCACAGACGAATGCAATCAGGAGGCCAATATTTCGGTGTCAAGAAATGTGATGGACGTTCAGCCCTACACATAGGTCGACCATCCCGGTGGAATTGGCTTATCAAAAACAAAGCAAGCATTTTACACAATTTTTCAAGCAACCAATAAAGACTTGCCCATCATTGCAGGTTTTTTGAACAGAAGACATGAAATTGGCCCAAAATCGCAGGTATGTATCTTAAAATCATTATTATTGCGCCTATTGTAGTTGTTGCGGTTATTATTATGAAAATTTCTGCTGCTATTGTTGTTTTGGTAATGATTATTAGGGACATTATTGTAGTTGTTGTTAGTGCGGTTATTATGATGTCTATAATTATTGCGACTATAATTTCGACTGATAGTAGCTCTGTTTCTATATCCTACAAATATTTCCAAACATTTAGACGTTACTTCCTCGATTGAGTTGAACGTGCCAGCTTGCATTATTAATTTGACTCGTTCCGAGTTCGCATTTTGTATGAATGACTTTGTTGCGGCTCTTGTAGCAATTTTATTTGCTGCCACTTCGGTCTCAGAGGGTATGATATGTATGTAAGTAGATATTTGCCAGTTCGTTAGCAAGTTGTTCAATTTCTTTTACTTCTTGTGTTTTATTTTTATCATACTGTTTGAGAGTCCCCTTTTATAACTAATTCGAAATTCTTCGAGAGTTTTTAAAATTTTGTTTCGCAAGTTATCTAGAATTATTTCGCGTTCCTTAAAATGCTCGTCAGTTAACTTGTCCTTAATTTGATTAAATAAAGTTACTATTTTGTTATAATTCAAATCCAAAAGTAAATACTTATTGATAGTATCAATAAGATAGATCCAAATACTTATTGATAGTTTCTGTACTTGGTTTTTGTGTTTTATTTATACATTTGAAACTTTTGCCAAATTCAGCCTTATAACGATCTAAGTCTTCAACTACATCTGACCAGTTTTCCGAGCCATTAAATTAGAAAAGAAAACAAAAGAAAAAACATTTCTTTAAATTCTTGAATGCTTTTCAGTATTTCCATTTATTCTATATTATTGACATCATATTTGATTTTTCTTTTCCAATAAAATATATGGCATTTCGAAATTTTTTTTCACATACATATTGAACTTGATTGAAAAAAAATTTAATTTTTAAAAATTTTGTATTAAACTTCTAATAGGATTTGAATGATTTTATGATGAGAATTTGGTTGTCTAAAGATATCAGATGTTTGATGACCTGGTTTTGCTGCAGCTTGATTGGCTTACTGGTGTTGCACATGTTGAATGTGGTCCAGATGATGATTGTAGAAACTGAGGTGGTGCATTGCACACTATCCCTGGCACAAGTATTTTGATTGCTTTTATTTTTAAAGTTTTTGTATTTTTTCTAAATGTTTTCTTTTTTATATCCGGGGCTGGGGACGTTGATTTATCATTACATTTATTAATTTTGGAACAAGAACAAGAAGATTACACCTATGAGTAGCAGTAATCCCAATCCTACGTCGATGATTAAATGTATTTTACTTTGTTCGTCTTGATTCACTTTAACTATGATTTGTTAACAGCACGGTTTCGTTTTCTTCTTGGATCTTCATCTACGGTCGCCATATCGTACAATAATAATAATTGATTTAAGTTTTATTTAAAAATTGCTTTATTTATTTAGTTTTGTGCTCTTACCACTTTGTTACTGATTAAAAACTAAACTTATATACTCAAAATAAAAGGGTGTCATGAATGCATGTGATTAATATGTGTCACTGCACTGATCAAATTCCTTTAAGTGCATTGACACTTGACGAGTAATTTACTAGTCAAGTGTCAATATAAATAATCCACGTTTGGTTTCAATGACCTGTCTTAAATTTCATTAATGTTTGTATGTCGCTGTTTTAATGCAGAAACTTATAATTTTCAAGTGGCCTAAATATTCGGCATTCTTTAATGACAGATCCATTCATGGCAACTGTAAATCATGAAAGAAAGTGTAAAATTGACTTATGTAGTCACTGATCTTTATTACTTTTATTTTTAAATAAATATTAAAACACTGATTGCTTTTATTTGTAATTATTGACTTGCAAATCCTAATTTATAATATCCGTTTCTTTACTAGAACCGCAATTCCTTCATTTGTGTATGTTTTGTTCTTGCTTTTGTTAACCTTTATGTGCTCGGGAAAAAAACTTACATGGGCGGTCGGAAGACTACATTTGCAGTAACATTATTTTTGCATTACTTTCTCCTTATAAACCAGAAAAAAATAGTTATATATATTTAATTTTATTTATATAGGAAAACTTGAACAAAACAATTTTAAACATTTAAGTTTTATTTATAGAGCAGCATTTTCCAAATATGTAAGTTGTGGAATGTGCATCGCACACCGGTTTCTTACACCAACTGCATATCTTTCGTGTGTTTTTGCGATTTCCAATTTCACATGCCTGACATCGTACAGGATGTTTGGCAGCTTATCCTCAGATGTATCGGGAAATTGATTAGTAGCTGAAGCGGAAGAAGTTGAATTTGGCGAGTGCCCTAGCGCCATTTCGATAGCGAGGCGTGTTGGAGTGTAGCAGATTACCCTTGGAATTTTTGACCGTTCTATAATTGCTGGCATAAACATCTGTTTTGCCAAACTTCTCAAGAACTTTCTGCGTTTGTCTGTTTGCTGAATATGGCTATTATTTTCTATATAGATGATATAAGTTGCTACGGCAGATATATCTAGCAAGTTGAAAAACATTGCCAATGGCCATCGTTATAGTCAAGTATATACTGCGGCTTATTTTTTTTTTCTATGCCACAATATCATTATTCGAAGTTGTACTTGGCCTTTCCCTTTTTTGGCACATAAGATGATAGTGCAAACTTTGAGTCCAAAAAACCAAAAACTGATGAATACTCTGCACGTTTACGGTCAGCTTTCATTTCGTTGGGTACAAAGGTTTTATTTTGGCGAACTGTACCGAGAATTGCAAGGCCTTTGGACAATAAATATTTGCCCAAATTTAACGATGTGAAAAAATTGTCACAAACTATTGTTCTTCCGGTAGTCTCCCAGTAAGAAACTAGTTTTTTTTTACTACATTCCTGCCTTTGCATCGCAAGCAAACCAAACTTTAATACCGTATTTTGCTGGCTTTGAAGGTATGTACTGGGTGCATTTGGTTCGTCCACGATATGGAAACAGCTTCCGAGCTCCATAGCACATCTATATCCTCGTCATTTGATTTTTTTACGCCACCCAAAAATAGAAGACCGATAAAAGCTCTCATTTCAATATTTGTAACATTAAGCCACAATTTTTGTTTTACTTCTGCGCTTTTCTCATTTAAATTTCGAAATATTGTCTGTGCTTTTTCATTAGTATCCAATAAAATTTGTTCGAGCATCGCTGAAGTGAGTATAAGATCAAATATGGCGGACTCAGTTAATCTTTTAGTTGATCGCGATGGGCCTACATTGGTATCACGGAATACATTATGAGCATTTGTACGAATTGCTTGATTGGGTAAAGAAGTGAGCCATTCAGTGTGTTCCTTAGAAATTAACATACCAGGAAGCTGCAAAACATTTTGTTCCTCCTCAGCGTTCAGGTCTTCTTCCAAATCGGCTTCAAATAATAAACCCTCTTCCTGTACGTCGTCTTGAGTATTATCTTCCTCGAGCACCATATATTGTTTTTGATGAAATGTTATTACTTTGCTGCGCTATCGACATACACGTGATGGAAAGAACTCTTTTTTTTTAGTAAAAATAAAAGAAAAACAATGTGTGCAAATGTAATAAACAACATACAAACCACATAGTGACTACCGGCCACGAGATGATCACTTTAAAAAACATCCCTTTAGCACCTACCAAATAATTATTTATTTTATTATATACGAATACTTTAAAGTCCTTTGTGAGTTCGCTCATTTACTTACTTGTCTGTGCATCAACCAAACACGATATGTTGTTTGCATATAAATATTACTGAATGCCTGGACTAAATCATAGCCCATATATGCACATATGTATGTGTTTTTCTTTGTATACCGATGTGGTACCTTCCATATATGGAAAATATTTAAGCTTTCATAAGTTGGAGCCTTATACAGATAAAAATGATGTATGAGAAAAGCTACTGATGATTTATATGGGTCTGTGCAAGAGTGAGATGCAACTGATGAATATATAAATGTAAACTTTTATCCGAATAGTTCTAAAAAAATTACTGCAAAAATACAAATATCTAAACATTCGCTGCTGCGTATAGATTATGAAGCTTTGGTGGGTGGAGTTAATAGGGTGGAGTTAATTTTAATGGCAAAATGCAAATCTGGGACCTGAGAGGCATCAACACTGGCAAACTTAAAAATCGATGTGTAAGTTTATGTTTTGCGCTGGTTCCTTTTCTCTGGCCAGGCGACTATACTTTTCGGCGAACAGAGGGGAATGGGTGCCTCAGTTGGCATGGCAACCAAAACTCTAGGAAGTTTATGTATGATTTCGATTGAGCATGTTTGTCTGAAGCCTTCGCCTAAGGTCAATAGGCAGAACATATTTTAACGGTTAAAATGGTTTTTAATTTATTAAAACCTTAAAATACTTATATGACAGGGATGGGGAATTAAAAGCGAATGAAAGAGACTACCGAGTAATTGGTATGTGGTAGCGCTGACAGCACAGGGTTGGCTGCGGCAGGCTGCCACATGCCTGGCGTTGGTGATGGGGGGAGGAGTCTTCTTTTGCTGAAAAATGCTGTCCAGGTGATCCTTATGTACAGGTTAAAGGCCGATGTTCCTTGAGTATTTCGGGTTACCAACCCGATAGCTTTGGGTTCCTTTAACAATCTAGGGAATTGCTGGCAGAAAGGATTAGATAGCCCGAGCTCTCGAGTAAGGGGGTTTGATTTATGTGCAGCGCCGTACCATATTTTTCCAGAACTTGCTACGCGTGTGTCTTTCAAACCACATGGAGGCGGTGACCAGTTCACTAAAATGGGGTGGGTCCATCGTCAGATAAGACCACAAGGCAGATGTTAACGTAAACCAATTCCATAATCTACCTCATTTGTATATGTAGAAAAAAAGTTCGTGAAGTTTGCTACGGCTGTTTTTTTAACGATTTGTATATTATTGCGATTCAAATCATGTGAAATCGATCAAGTGACTTAAATTAAAAGGAAACCTTGACTTGACTGATTGAAAGCACAAAACTGATTTACTTTTGGGGTTGGTATCCGATGGCAGAAGTAGAAAGATTTTAAGTCACAAATTCGTGAAGATGTGATTCAAACGAGCGAGGGATAAGTGTAAAGCACATTAAAGGTATTTTTTCTTTCTTCTTTCTTTTCTTCGCGAGTGTTACACCCTCTTATTTCAAACACACAGGCTGGAACTCACACGCAACGTTTCTAAAGAACGCAACTAATTGCATTTCCGGTTAATTACAAAGCAGAACAATTTATTTATCGATAAGTCATCAGGTTTTTTAAAACTGGATCGGCCGAAAGCAACAAAGAAAAGACATAAGCAGTCAAATTATCACAAACTCTTTTGTCTTTTTTCACCGAAAATACTTTAAAAAAAATTAAATAATTATAAATTAAGTTTTCTCAAACGGCTGTAATTGTTTTTATCATTTCTCTCAAGCCATAAATTTTAATTGAATGTCTTTTTTGTCTATTAGCGCTTCGAAGTTGTCGACATAATTAACTTTAAAGCGAAATGAGAACAATTTTAGCAGGTGCGGCTTTTGTAAGAATCTGAAGTCTCATTTATAAATTCAAATTTATAGTCATTGATTAATAATTGCCAGCACTTATCATGCGACATACAAGTGTCATAAGATGAGTGTGTACGGCAAAGAAGGTTGTCGATTATCAAACTCTTATCGGTCCAAATGCATTCTGCTATATAAAACCTAAATGCTTATCGTGTCTTGACATGTGCACATTTCGGTTCCGGCTGCAAGTGCCACTTTCTTTGCCAAACTCTGTACGCCTCCTAATCAGCTTAAAACTGTTTAATCGCTTTTAATGTCTCACTGCCTCCCCTCTCACTCAACTCTATTCGTGGTTTTCCCTTGTTTCACATTATGTGGCACTAAATCTAACGAGCTTTTGGAAATTAATTACAACTGTTATAGCGAACACTGAAATGTACCGAGTTAACACTTTTCATTAGAACTTTTAAGCATTTACTTAAGGCCGTGTTAATCATGTGGTTTGGCTGTATCAGCAAAAGTCGCATCCAATACTAAATGACCCCCTGCTGGCTGCTATAGCCATCTAACGTAAGTGCTTCAGTGTGTTTAGTATGACTTAATATAAATTTTGCACATCAAGAACACATACGAGTTGATACATTTAACAACACGCGCATAAATGAGCCACAGAAGATGTTGCAAATTCGTTGTTCTGCACGCCATGGAAAGTTTGTGTTCAGCAAAAGTAAAAGAGGGATTGGTAAAGCGCTGCGCATATCAGATCACCTCTTTCTTTGGACTATGGCTTTGATGTGCATATCATTAGGCTTTGACGGGTGTTTTTTAAGCACCACTGAACTTATCAAATAGTTACCTGTCAAACGAGTTGCTTTAGTGGGCTCACTTTTTGACATTTATGATCAGCGTGCCTAAAGAAAATCTATCGTTTAAGTCGGTTTACATGGTGGTGGTAGCATCGGAACTTATTTAGAAATGAAGCCGGAGCCCGGACGACAAGTAATTTCAAAAGGAAGGCGCTACGTACCATGCGGCCACCCCAATAGTCCACGTATTGAAATTAAATTTAAGCGATAAGTTGTCATTGTTGTAATTGACATCATATTAGTTGTAACATATGCCCAGCGATGATCGAACAAATTTTGACGCCATGTATTGAACTTTCGAATAAAAATACATTATTTTAATAAAACTAAATTTTTGGTTCATTTGTTATAGTTTTAAGTTCTTTTCGACTTATAAAATGGCATATACGGTTATCGCGCAGAATACCATACCTGAATATAATAGAATCCCACAAATTGGACAGCTCATCACAAATTGAACTCAAGGCTTCAAATCAAAAATGTATAATTCGAAATAAAGTCATTATTTAATTTATTAGGTTTGTTTTTTTTGCTCTCAGCCGTCGCATGATCTGCTCTTGCAACTGGGTTAAGCGTTCTATAACAATTTTTATTTGTTTATGATTCCCCACACAAGAAAAACTTGTGGTCCCATAAGAAGTTCAATTTTCAATCAATAGCTGAAGCACTTGCCTGCAATATTTCTGGGCTGGGCAGTACTTGTGCAATCTGCAATGTTATTAAGTTTTACATATTCAGGCAATTGTTGTTAATATTTTTTATAAAAAACAAAAAAAAAACAAGTTTAGGGGAAGATGTTCCTTGATGCACACGGAAACCAAATTCTAGAAGTTCCCCAAACCAAGATAGTTTGATACAGGAATCCTGTTTTCATAATAGAAGGGATTAGATAGCCCAAGATACCGAGGCAAGGGCTTGTGATATGTGCGGGCCAACACATCACATAACTTGTGTTGCCAGCCACTGGGGCCGAAGGTGAGCCCTTCCCGACTCCATATTTTGTTATATGTATGTTTTCCAGCTCCAGCATTTCCAGCAGAGCATTTTTAAACACACATACACACATACATACTTATTTTCTTACATTCCATCATCTCGAAAAAGAGAATGACAGTTAAAAAAATTTTATAATAATATTTTTGGAAATGTTTTAATTTTTTACAGGCGAAATTTGGATGCGAATGTTAGATCAGTTCCTTAAAATGTTCCTTTTCGAACATATTTCTGAAAATACCAATTGAAACAGAAAATGTATTTCAATAATTGACAGATAAAAGTTATTCAACATTTGTCCCAAATAATATTAAAACAACTTATTGTTGGAAAAGCAATTCAAATTCTTCTCAGGTACTCAACGTGATAAGTGTGTTCAGATTGCTCAGATTTTATTTCCTTAAATACTGCCAGCTGGTCCTAAAAAGTCCGAACGCACTTGCTTTCTCAGGTGATTCGGAGTTTAGCAAATACATTTTCAATTCAATTCAATTCTTTATTTATATAACATTTGCTTTTATGAATTTACAACATTTTCCATAAAGAGTTTAGGAGCAAATACATAAGTCGTTCATATCTCGTAAGGTTTTGAAAATGAAGATTTCTGGTGGAATTGTTATGGCAACTGCAGCGATCATGAGCACAATGTTTTGGGATTCGGCTAAAGTCATTGAAATCCTTCATTAAATTTTGAAGCTCAAACTAATTTCGGGAAGTGAAAAATGGGGATCCCTGGGCTTAAAATTATGTACATATATAAGTTTAAAAAAGCAAATTTTACAGTCGAACGTTTAAAAATTAAGAAATTTAAAATGTTTGTACATACAATAAAAATTGTAATATTCGAGCAGAACGGACGTGTTTTATTAAGATCGCTGCGTTGAATATTTAAAAAAGAAACCAAAAAAAAAAAATTAATCAGACACTTAATTTTGTACGTACCAACATAACCATTCTTTTTACCGTTTTGGTATATACAAACAACAACAACAAGTTCAAAAAAATCAATTAAAGTGTGACAAAGAATAAGTGTTACAAAAAACCATTGGCTTAACTTGTGTAAACTTTATGAATTTAAATTACTCTCCAACGAGAGAAAGGAGACTCAGTACAAATAGTAGAAATGTGATAAAGAGGACAAGAACAGAATCTATGCCGATCCAATGCTTAACAAGCACTATTTAACTGCAAAACCAACAAACACAAGTTTGAGTGCAAGTGCGCCTGAAAAAAATACAACGATTGATTTTCTTACAAAAGAAAAAAATTATCAATCCCAAAATCGATTTGCTCTTCTCGATAAACTGTGAAGGCGTATAAACCACCCCCACTATACCTACGAGAGGCCACATCTAATGAATTTGTCAACAAGCTGACAAATATCGTAGGTAATGCAACTTTTTATGTTGTGTCACTAGGAAAAGTAAACGTGCAGGAGACTAAAGTCCAGTGTAAAAGAGTGGTAGACTAACTTTGAGACTGAGAAAAAAATTACTATACGTATCAACTAAAAAGCGCTAAAGGTTCAACAGTAGTTATTAAAGGCATTGATAGTTCTGTGCCAGTTATAGCTTCAAAGAAGCTCTAGAGTCTGAAGGTTTTGAAGTGAAATCAGTTCACAACATAATTGAAAAAGGGTAGCACTCACCCCATATACGATTTGAATTATCTCCGTAGAATATCAGTGGAGGAACCTATTAAACGCAAGGGGCCCCCGCATTGCCACAATTGCCAAGAATTTGTTCACACAAAAACTTTCTGCAAGCTGCCTTTGGTGTGCGTCAGATGTGGAGATATACACAAAAGTTTGGAGTGTCCTCATTCAAAAAACGACTCCAGCTTAAAATGTAGTAATTGCTGCCAAAAACATACAGCAAACTACCGTGGTTGCGAAGTTTTTCTTCGGCTTAAAGAAAAGTCAACGACTAGAATGACAGAATTTCCTCGGTATCAAAATTCCGTTTTCCCGAGTCTTCCATCTACATCTATACCACAAAATGTTATTGCCGAAGTCCCCAGCAATCAGAAAGTATCGTATGCCCAAACTTAAAAAAAACATAGGCGAAAAAAAACCAGAAAATTCTCCACTACATGAAATTGAGTGCTTCATGCTGTGGAGAATTTTCTCCATTTTTTTCTCCATACACAGTTTAATTCAAGTCATGAATCGTTTCATGTCAAGTATGGAAAACATGATGCAACAAATGATGCAAAATCAAACCATGCTAATGCAGATTTTGATCAGCAAAAAATGAACAATTTAAAAATATGCTTCTGGAATGCAAACGGCTTAAGCCAACATAAACTCGAAACTCAACAATTTCTGGACTCGCACCAAGTTGATGTGCTTCTAGTTTCAGAAACTCATTTCACCGTAAAAAACTGTTTTCGAGTTAACGGTTATTATACAAATGACATAAAAAACACCCAAGTGGCAGGGCTTGTGGTGGATCTGCAATTCTGGTCAATAAGGACATAAATCATTACACAATGCCAGAATATTGTACAGACCATATTCAGGCAAGGTCTATTAATATTCCGTCAAGTGATTTAACCATATCCGCAATTTACTGTTCTCCAAGACACAACATAGTTAAAGAGCAGTTTCTCGAATATTTCAAAACAGTGGGTCCGAAATTCATAGCCGCAGGTGATTACAACGCCAAGCACACATTCTGGGGTTCTCGCCTTGTAAGTCCAAGAGGCAGACAGCTCTTCAACGCAATAATGTCCAACAAGATGGATGCAATTTCTACTGGTCATCCCACATATTGGCCTGCAGACCTCAACAAAATTCCAGATGTAATTGATTTTGCGGTAATAAAAAAAATTTGAAACGTCGTTCATCGGATCACTCTCCAAAGTTTCTATCTCTGTTCGACAGTACGAGTAACCAGAAGGAAAGCAGGTTTTGCTGTCCTAATAAGAGAATAAACTGGCTAAAATATAAAATGTACGTTAGTTCGCATTTACCACTAAAATTGTCTTTGAAGTCTGACAATGAGGTTGAATCGGCCGTCAATCTCTTTTCCCGTATAATGACCAATACTGCAATGTGTTCCACACCCACAGCTCATACATCGCAAACGAGGCATTTAATCGAGCACGGGGGAATTGAATCTCTTGTGTGAGAGGGAAGGAAGATTAAGACGTCAATGGCAGGAAAGTAGATCCCCACATATAAAGGCTCAACTGAACCACTGTCCAAAAAAAATTGCGTGACACCCTGAAAACACAAAAGGAGTCTAACATCAAAAACTACCTTCAAGGTTTTGACCCAACTGAAAAAACTAATTACAGCTTATGGAAGGTGGTAAGGAAAATGCGAAGCCCTACTGCATAGGAAGCTCCATTACGTCTACAAAACGGAGAATGGGCAAAAAATACGAACGAAAAAGTAGAAGAATTCGCAAGGCATTTAGAAAATGTATTTACTACAAATGATACAGGCTCTAGAGTAACCCCCTTATCTAATAATGGTGCAGTAATACACCCAATCAAATTCGGAGTTTCTAAATTGAAGTCAGCTATTGAAGACCTGAAGCCAGGAAAGGCAGCCGGTAGTGACAAAATTACGACTACAATGATAAGCAATTTACCAAACTCCGGTATAAGGATAACTTTGTTTATATTTAATGCAATGTTGCGAATTGGATACTTCCCTTTATCGTGAAAACAGTCGGAAATAATCATGATACCCAAACCAGGTAAAGACGCTACGCAGGTTTCATCATACCGCCCAATTAGCTTGTTACCAATACTTTCTAAAGTATTTGAAAAATTACTTTTGGAATCGCTGGTGTCTTACATCGATTCTAACAACATCATACCTCATCACCAATTTGGATTCAGAAAGCAACATAGTACTACTCAACAAGTGCAGATCTATCTAATGTAATTCGTAGACATAAGGTCTGGCATGATGGGCTAACGTACAAAATTTCAACGTACCTCCCCGCAAACGTTCACAATATATTTAAAAGTTATTTATTAGATAGATCTTTTTACATAAGGTCGGAGGAAATTACATCTTCCCGCAAGAAGGTATCTGCTGGTGTCCCGCAAGGTAGTATCCTGGGTCCATTCCTTTACTTGTTATACACCGCCGATATGCCAACGAGTACAGTGACTCACATTTCCACTTTTGCAGACTATACTGAGCGTTCATAAACACCCGGTAGTTGCATCCCAACAGCTTCAAGTGCATATGGCAGAATTGGAAAAATGGTTGAAACTGAAGGTTGAAAGATAAATGTAAATGATTCTAAGTGTGTTTATCTTACATTCACTTTGAGAAAGGGTAATTGTCCACCTATTACAGTAAATGGTTCGGGAATACCAGAACACAACCATGTAAAATATTTCGGTATACATCTTGATAGACGTCTCACCTGGGTTCAGCACATAGCAGCCAAAATAACTCAAATAAAAATGAAAACTGCCGAGCTCATCGGTCCTCAATCGGCGCTTGGATTAGAACTCAAAGTACTTTTGTATAAGGCAATGATAAAGCCGATATGGTTATATGCCATTCAGCTATGGGGAACAGCTTCGAAGTCTAATGTCGCAAAGCTGCAAAGAAGACAGTCAAAAATTTTAAGAGCGACCACGTGCGCTCCCTGGTACATCAAGAATTGTAACGTCCATAGGGACCTAAATATACCCACCATCCGAGAAGAGATTAAAAAGTTGAGCACGAATTATATTACGAAAATCCCTTTTCATTCCCATCCACTTGCGAGAGATTTACTCTTATTTGAGGGCCATCAGTGTCTCAAAAGGAGGCGCACTTTTGATTTGGCGAGGTAATATTCTTTTTGTGAACACTATAAGTTGTATATTGCAGTGGCAGTATAAACACAGTAATTTTTAGTTTAAGATTTGAATACTTATTGTTATTGTCCTTAAGACAGATTCAATAAATTAAAAAAAAAAATTAATATAAATATTTTACTGGTTGTTAAATAAACAAATAATATTTTTTATGGAGATTTTGCCAGATTTGAAAATAATAAAAATTGATGACGCATAATATATGTACATGTGCATGAATTTCGTTTGGCTCGCGTTATTTACTGCTTGCGATAAATGTTAAATCAATAGTGTTTACACGTTAGCAGAAATATCATGCCAACTACAACATGTACCAGGTGTGCTAAAAATATTTGCCGGTCCCCGAAACAGTATTGAAATTCACTCTATTTGGGCAGGGAGTAGGTGGTATCAAGAGGTTTGTTCTTATTTATTCACAAATTCCATAATTAACAGCTTGGAGCGCCTAAAAATATTTATACACACACATTTGTACATACAAAGCCAATGATGAATAAGATGAAGCAAAAGAAAAACACCAGCAGTCTAGTTCAGTTAGAAACGCTGCCATTGCGCAGAAACACGAAATTGCATACGCAACTAATCTAAAATCGGCATTTTTGGCGGGGAAAATAATTCAGACTTAGCCTTTTTTCTTTTACTTGCAATGAAACAATTGAAATTAAATTGGTTTTCATGCGACGCGACATGAGGTCTCAACCGAAAGGTCAAATTCTCTTTCCAGCACTACTACCGATAACTCTTCAGGGACGAGACTAATATCTGTTTCTAAGGTTTGAACCGTGGCTGTCTTCTTGTAGAACCTTATATGAAAAAATTACATGAAGTGAAAATGTCACATGATCTATAAGGTCATTTGAAAGGTCCGAAACGAAAAATGTGGTACTCACCAAAATGATATGTCTCAAATAATAGCTGGTATAACGTGCTGTGAACAGTGTAACAGAACATTGTTGAAACAAAATGCTGCCTTCAGAACAGAAACTCCGCTTTTTGCTCCATATGCTCGTAAGTTTCACTTTTTTTATTCAGAACACCGATTTCTGGTAACGTCACCCATAAACTATAATGAGCTGAACTAACATTTGGCGACGCTTACTACCTTTAATTAGAAATGTTCCCCTCACGCAGATATTAATTTACTAAAATTTAAATCAACTGAACAGAACTATTTGAAAACAATCTTTAAAAGTAATTCGGAAAAGCTTTTTCTGAATAGGGTTTTAGGCTTTTTAAGTTTGTAACTTAAAATCGTAATATTAAATAATTTACTTTCTTCCACACTCTTTTCATATTTGCCGCACACATTTCTCACTTGTTACTCCCACTTTTATTAACCTTCGCCCGTTTTCTTCTCATTAAAATTGTGCAATAAATAAATGCAAATAATTTGTGAGCAACAAGGTAAAAATGCTTAAGTCGACTTCACACCATCATGATTTCACACTTCAGAAGTTTCAATTCAAAGTAAGATTTGCTGGGCACAAAAAATATTAATGCAAGAAATTTGTTTAACATAAGACGTTGTTAAAGCTCTCTTTAAATTAAAAGTGGCCGTAAATTTCTTAAATCATACTCCAATAGTATATTTCGAGCCTACTACTGCATAATATGCTGTAGTAAGGGTCCATCTTCGATTCCGAACTTGTGGGACAACGCATTAGAGGACGCCCACGGAACCGATGGCGCACACAAGTGGAGAGGGACCTCAACCAACTTGGTGTGCACAATTAGAGAACGCTGGCTAAAGACCGTGCTAGCTGGAAAACTTTGTTGGTTGAGGCCCAGGTTCACCACGGACTGTAGCGCCAGAAGAAGAAGAAGTAGGGTGCAATGTAAAAAAAATGGTTTTATAATGTGATGAAGAATTGTGGGAGCTGGTGGAATCTGAATTAGTTTCTACTGCACTACTACAAACTACTGTGCGATAACATGTGAACTTATGCACTTTTAAATTATATTGTGCGTATACGAGCAGTTCGCACGGCATATCCAGTTTAGAAGTCAATTAAATTTCTGCTGTTAATATCGGGTTTCTACTTTTAAAAATATATATGTTTAAGATTTACTAACGAGATGTTCCGCATCGACCCAGATTAAAGTTTTCCAAAACTCACAACAACAAGATTTTCTTAAATACATTTGACAGCAATTACCTAAAATCACAAAGTTAATTACACCGAAAGCATTTTTGGGTACCTGGGAAGAATTAATTGTTTTTCGCCAATTTCTTGGATCCAGAACTTCCCCGTGCTTTCAACCTGAAATCCAAAATAAAGCTGAAAACACTTTGATACCGTGCAAATACCCATATGGATATACAAATACGTACATTTGTATATATTATTGTCTGCATTTGATTGTATATGTTTTTGCGGTAATTTTTTTGCAATTATCTAATATTTTTATTTAAATATGTACTGACATAATTAAAAGAAACAAATTAGACTTAGGCAGTTCTTCCTTATTGACACAACAATATTCAATTCGACTCAATATTAACACAAGTCATATTTTGTATGCAGGTTCTCATTAAATTCGTATTATTTATACATATTTTTTAAGATAATTAATTACATGCGCACATACAAGCGGAAAGGCTGCCATATATTTTGAATGCATGTTGCAATGGGTCGTGCAGCTCCAGCTTCGTTCGGTATCGTCCTCGCCTACAGCAACACGAGTATCCGCACGGAACGTTGTTCATAATACAGTATCGGCCAAATAAAAATAAAATATGCATTAAAAACACATTTATCTTTAAGTTTGTGGTTAAAACATTTTGCAAGTTGAATTTTTAAATATGTGCTGCTTTTTCGTTAATTTTATTTCGTTGACATCTAGATGATGACACATTCCAAAGCAGGACGTTATTTGTGTTAATGTTGTTGATGATGTTGTAAAATGTGTGTCGACATACGAGACCATGTACATTGTACATATGTATGTATGTATGTGTGTATTCCGCCAACTCTTCTGTGTTATGTTAAGCCTGAATATTTTAAATGCGAATATGACAAAAGTGCAATATTCACGATTTCTGCTTTAATTTCGTTTTTGAGGTAAATTTTTAATTGTACGAGTATATGAAAATATGGCGGTTTCCCCTTATTTATGAAAAGTTACGTCTGCAATGTTAAGAACATATAGTCTGGATCTACTAAATAACGCGATTCTGACAAATAAATTATGCCTCATGGCCCGTTTTTACATTTCATTGATGAAAATTGCTTTTCATAATTTTGCAATATTGTGGTGTTGATTTCAATGCTTAATTAAGTCTAAAATCTTAAGCAGATAACGAGCGTCATTTAAAAAAATTTGAATAAATACGGGCCACTTGTGTAGGATACAAAACTAAAACTAACAACACGTTCTTCTATGTATTAAAAATGTTGTTTAATTTCTTCAATGTGGAAGCTTTAACACTTTCCCTCTTGCAACAAGAATGAACATGATTTTTTCGGAAGTGGACTTTGGTAGTTGTTCTTGAACACTCTCAAAAGGGGATTTCGCTTACTGTATTGTTCCTTTAAATTTTTTAGCCTGTTATTGCGCTTAAGCTTCTGGGTGGTCTTTTAACAAGTTGTTTTTTGAGTTTTACATGTGTTTAACACTGAACTTGTTCGATTGTACATATATTCAGTGCAAATGGTGGCGGGCGGTCGTTTTAATATAAAATTGGTTTTAGAAAAGAACTTTTTATCAAATAAATTGAACTGAATTTCATTGAATGAGTAAAGGTACCAAAACGTGTCTTTATTTAAAATACTTTATAATAATAATAAGAGACAACGTTTTTAGCAATTTTTTTTTTAATTTAAATGCTTTAACAAAATGTTTTTTTGAATTTGATGCTAAATATCTTTTGCTGGGTGACTTGTTTGTGCTTTTTTTTTTGATTTGGCTTTGAACAAGATGTTTTATCTTGTATTGGTTTAGAAGAAAATACTAGTTTTTAAGGCGGTTGTTTTGGGCTTCCGTTATTAACTTTGGCCAAGTTCTTCTCTAAGGGATTTTCTTCTAAAGTTCTGCCCAGATGTTCAAGTTCTGCAAACAAAGTTTCTACCCCATTTACTTTTCCTGCTGTTTAGATGGATGTTCAGTACAACGCGTGCCAAGAATTATATATTTCATTTATTTTTCTGCAAGACGTCATGGTTGATTTGCAAATAGGAAGACATGAAAGAAAAAACTGTAAAAACAGTTTAACAAATGTAATTACAAAAACGTCTGTACTTGTTTCGTTTATACAATACAATAACCGTAATTTCCAGACGTACTTGATACTGATGATAAAAGAAGCAAAATTACAGAGCGGCAGGACAACGTATTTTTGTTTCGCATATTTAATGTTGTACATATTTATAAGCGACTAGTCTGGAAAGTTTGTGCAGAAGTCACTAAAAATATGGACTCTTGACAAATAACTTGATTGGGTTGCGGAAAAGACACAAAAGCCCAAGTTTTCTTCTTTTGACCATTTTACTTTTTCTAATCTAGAGCAATTGGTTGCTACAAAACGACCGGAATTCCCATAAATAATTTCTTACTATTACATCTATGTACATACATACATATATGTATGTATATCCAATGGAAAAACTATGACTTTAAGCCAAGTATTATTTTAGGTTATGTTTTTTATCACATTTGAGGTTATTTTTTACGCTAATTTGATAAGAAGGAAACATAAAGCGGCCGATGGGACTAACCCTTCTACATAAGAAAAGCGATTACAATATGTTTTATGCGCTTCTTTGCTAGAATCAGCACTCAAAGATGGCCTCTACGTACGAAAGTATAAATATGTAAGTTAATTTTATTGTAGTTTTAGTGCAAAAAAAAAAAAAACAATTTTTTTAATTTTTATTATTATTTGTTTAAAAGACACTATTTGTCTATTTAGTACGAGTTTCTATTATGAACTGATTAGATGAAATTACAACTATTATTTTCTTAAAGTGAATTGCATAGTTTCAAATTTTGTCTTCTATTTATTTGGGTCACTTAATATTGCTTTGTAAGCGGAAGATAACTTCTTAGTAACGAATAACAATTATTATATTCTTCAATTTATTTTGCAAACTAAATTATTAAACATTTTGTTTTTTGGGCCAACAAAAGTGCGAAAGTTAAAATTATAAAATCGCTTCTGTTAATTAAGCTATAATCAAGTTGAACTATATTCAGGGCAACATAATAATTCATTATCAACTCAAGTTGACTCGAAAGGTGCGGTGACACTTAATAAAGAAATAGAAACTTGTGTTGTACATAATTAAATTTATTATTTATTGTAAATAAATTTGTATTTTTAGAGTAAGATTATTTAAATATTTTATAATTCACAAAATTATTTGATTGTTTCGCATAGCGAGACTTGAGTGCCGAAATTGAACTAATACATTTTACAATTATAAAGAGCTCCATAATTTCATGCAAAAGTAAAGGCGACGGCAATTATGCTTATCAGCCAAATGGATTCACATTTTATGTGAACGGATTTTAGTTAAATGAAAAATGCAAGGCAGCGCTTGATACAAATTTAAAATTTTAGTGGTAAAAATTTTTGTTGCGCGTACAGCGCTCATTTTGCAAATATTCTAATTTTTCGAAGAATTTGACATGGTTGCGCTTCCATACCTTAACTTATACATTGCCATGCCTGTAAAAACGTATATGCCTTGAAGGGCCCAAAAGTTACAAAAAAATGTACTTGGACCTAAAGATAGAATTTTAACTGCCCGAAGATTTCTAACTTATTTCTCTAAATTTTATAGCACACACCTAAACGGCTAAAGGACTATATCTTTTCACTCAAGAGTACAATTTCTACTGTTTCCGGGATACATTTACAACGAAACATTTTCAACGATTTCGGTGAAATTGGAAACATAAGATAAGACGAGTGAATGCAAAGGCGTCATTTATGCTTTTCCAAAGGAACTCAATAAAAAACTGCAACTGAAAGCAATTGAAGTTTATAATTCTCCCAGGGCAAATAGTTTGTCTAAGATCACACACGATGATTTAAATTGCCCAACTTTCTCGCAATTTAACTTCTATAAACTCAGACCTGCCACACTAAAATTGCCGTGTGTGGCTTAGCCATTTAAAAGAAAGAATATGTTAGTGGCGGCAAATGAGCGTAGCGCTGTCACTCACACGAATGGGCTCTCTCTCCAATTGCAAGTGGATCTTCCACTGCTTCTAATTATTAATGTATACATATACTACATACATATGTAGTTGAATTGACCGATAATAAATGAACATCGAAACACTATTATTCCGCTAAAACTTCCTTGAATTTGTTTAGAAGTATGTAAAATTTGTTTGCAAACAATCAGCATTCTTAACAAATATGTTGCTTATTGACAGCTGGACGCTACCTCTGAAGGAATTGCAACCAGTGATAAGAAAACAAACGAAAAAAACTAAACTAAGCAAACAGTTGCAATCATAAACACCCTTTCGGAAGACACCTCTCTAGTGTGTTTATGCTTAAAGGGCGGGGCACGTAGAACTCCTCATGTGTTGTACTATGCCTTTTTCAACTGAGTTAAAATACGCGGTACGTCGACTTCAACGCAACGTATCAAAGTTCAGCAACTTTTAACGTACGTTGACTACTTTGACAAGTATCAGTTTCTTTTGTTTTGATTTACAGTAAATTTTTGTTTGTTTGATTATTTTCGTGCAACGCCAAAAAAAAAAAACTAAAAATATTTAAATAGAAACTAAATTAATGTAAAAAAGTGTAAAGTAAAATAATAATTGAAATAACTTCCAAAAATGCATTTGTCTATATTGAATGTATGTTGTTCTGCTGAGTACTTTGACATTTAATCTCTTCTTTGTTTTGCTTTAGATTTCTACGTACTCATTGTGCCAACCTAATCCGTTGTTCCGTCAACGTCAGTACTGCCCCCGCCTTAAAACTCTTCTCAACAAGTATTTTAATGGCTTCGATTTTTTGCGAAATCCAAAAACTTTGCTAAACATTTTTTCTAATAGGCCACTAATTTATCAACGAAGTTGTATATTAGTTCGAAATATTTTAGCGAAGCTCAAGCTTCTTCTTGTTTGCTTCTGTTATGTAAGAAAATACAAACTTAGAGACGTCAAAGTCGTGATTAACAGTCACGTGCGTAGTGTCTTAGGTTAAGTGTGTGACTAAAATGGGGAACAGTGGTTTCGGGCAAACGATTCTTGTTACTTGTGCATATGTTTGGATGTATATTCAGCCGAATATGCACTTGATTTAATAACAAAGTACTTTCAGTTTTGGTATTTGTCGTAAAATCATGTTAAGAAGGCATGAACAAGATTTTCTTCTTCTCAACTGTTCTCCAAAACCCATGTTCTTTTTAAATTAAAAATTTCTATTAAAATTAATGAAAACCATGTTAATCTAACAGTTTTCTTTACCTCATTTGCTTTTCATGCTTATGCCGTAGCGTCCCACTAGCAACAGAGTCTTACAAATTTTACAAACTAAAAATTAGCGTTACTGTTCTGTTGGAAAAGTGCAACGTGGTGCCATTAATATTCTAAGGGAATGAGTTTCAGGAGAATTCCAATCTGCCACCAGCTGTTAATATAGTGCTGTAGTCTCACCCTCCGATTGAAATGAGTGTTGAACATGTAGCGCTTTGTTTCTTTCGAAAATAACCCTTTATACTTTTAAACTAACAAGCCTTCCTCACCATCGCAATACACGTTTCATTGTTTACGATATTACTTCAAGAAATATAGTGGTGAGTACAAAAACAAGGACAAACTTACACCGACAGAAGCCGTTTCCAGCAGTTGCGACTGAGCACAATCGATTTGGAAAATATTTGTGCGCACTTTTTTGGTCATTGACTTTTCAAAACCTATTATTAAACTACATATTGCAGATATATTAGCTTTTATTACAAGTGCTTGTAAGAGCATTTTACAATATTTTTAAAACGGAAAGTATGTTTTCATAACACCATTTGTTCACTTTTAAAATTTATTTCTATCACATGCCAGAATGGCTCTCTTTTTGGACTTAATTTTAGAATATTTTGCTCTATTATTTTCATCAGATTTCGGTTTTGTCTACAGAAGTATCGGACATGTAACATTGCAGTGCCACCTTAACATTTTGATGTGCTATTTTAACTGTGAACATAGTTAAATTTATTTTAAAAAATGTTTTTCCAGTGTAGGCAAATTAAAGTTATTGAGTGAGTGAGTGAGTGAACGAGTTTGGGAATCAACATATTTCCATGTTAATTTCACATGTTATATCTTCTTTGTGTGGATTTTGATTCCAAGAACAAGGTACCCATCAACTATAACAAAAACAATACCGATTGCAAGCTCAGTTAAGGTTGGCAATAGGAAAAATATTGGCCCAGGACGATCTGATGCAAGAGGCTCGCGTGTTTAAAAACACATTTCACTGCAAATTGTAACAAAATTTCAAATACCCATTAGTTGGCTGCATTGTCAATTCAATACGTTTACACAGAGGAAAGGCTTAGCCCGTTTAAATTGCTTTTTAATGTTGTACTTGTTGCTTTTATTTTCTGAAAGATGTTGCTTGTGTTGCTGCGACTGAACTGATCATAATCTCAGCGCGCTGGCCTGAGTGTATTTTACTTACGTTTTCGTACAATGTCGTCCTAATGCAAGAACACATTAAGTTGGGCCATCAAATAATTCTTGCCTTTGCTCCTTGTTTTTAGGGCACATTGTTCGCAAAGCATGAAAATTGGGATTTTAGCCCATTAAATGGTATTTTGTATTCTTACAAGCAACAGGAACTGAGAAGACGTTAGTAGCTTGTAACGTTAAATGTTGCAACATGGCTTTCAACAAGTATTTTAAAGTGCAGTTTAACATACGAAAATTGAGAAAAAGGAAACAAATTCAGCATTAATGCGAAATGCAGCAAATGTGACTTTGGGTCTAGAAAAGTTTTATACGAGTACGAGTGCATTAAAATGAACTGTGCAGTACAAAGAATTAAACAAATACCTTTTGTTTTGGCTGTAAGCCCTTTTCGATTGGTTTTGGGTTCGAGTCCGACTTAATGGACACACAGTGTTCCATCATAACGAAGTCTTAAAAATTCCAAAAACAAAAATATTTAAAATTTACACTGTATAGAGCCAAAAGCAGTCTTTTCAGTATCAATGTGTTTCTATAATTGTAGTCAATTTTCGATATCGGCAAGATATTTTTTATTTGAGTCCTGTACATGTATTATTGACTTCATAAAATCTTTTTGGCCTGATTCAGTCACTCTGGTAAGGTGTGAGAATGGGTTGATAGAACGTTCGAGCAGTTCAGAGATTGCAAGTTCGATTCCTACCACATACAAGCATGGTCGATATTTGCCACTTCAAGTACTACAGCGAAACACAAAGTATGTTTGCAGCGCAACAATACTATTTTTAAAATAAAACATTTTGAATTATGAAATTAACGCAATGTAACCATATTTTGGGAAAATGAACAAAGTCGAAAATAACCGACAAAACACTATTAAAAACATATTCAATACCCAAAACGTGATCCCGTTGTGGTACTTGCCAAAGGTTCAACTTCTTTATGACTGTAGACTTACTAATTCTCAGTTATTTTACTGTTGAGACTTCTATGAGATTAAAATTTTCTTCTCAGAACCGTTAAGCGGAAAACTTACCAACTGATGCCAATAAAACAGATACTAGAACAAATTTACTGAAAATTGCTTCCGCATCTCCTAAGACCTTCAATCCTCTTGTATGTATCTTTAGCAGTTTAGCAGAAACAGTTGTTCCAATTGCCAGTTGTAATATTTTAGGCGCTTGTGCAAATTCTGCCACTTTCTATTACTTTATCATTGCAGGGCTTCCCCACTTAAACACAGTCTTGTGGCTTTAAGTGCTTTCTGACAAACCTCACAAGGGTAACAATGAAAGCCGTAATAACAACTTCAGTCCGTACATCACACCACAAAACACACACTTTAATATTTAATAAATAACAGCAAACAAAATTGACTCGCTGACTATTGCAAGAGCTCAGAATGGAGTCAATAGGTGTTGGTTGGCTTTATTGGCTTTGGCATCGGTTATTTCCACACTTCTGTAGTCTGTCTAAATTAACAAACGAATGTTTAACAAATTGATTGTCAAACTTTGAACAACCGAGTAGTGTTTTACTTGTGCAACAATATCGGTAATTCTGAATTTTATACGCTGGAGGTATTTGAAAGCATTAATTCTTCAAAACCTCTTATTGTTACGTCGGACAATTTATATTGATGTGTTTGGTTTTTAGTATAAATCTAAATATGTATCAAAAACAAGTTGTTTTCCTGAACACATGTTGCTTTGCGGTGCAGCGATGCCACATTTTCGCAAACGCAACCGTACAATCTTTAAAAATGTACGTACTCGTATGGCACTAAGTTAACTGTTTCGCAGCCAGAAGCGTTTTTTATAGTAATACATGAGATGGGAAAACTTAAAGGTAGGACCATTCTTATATTCAATAGGGATTTTTCAAGTCTTCTTTCTAAGAGTAGTAATCAGGCTACCAATTTTTGCAACTCTTATACTCGTCGCCAATCAACGTCAATGCGATATATTTGTGTTCAAAAACTTTTGACATTCAGAAAAACTGTTTGCAGTACTCTTGTAGTTTTACGCTGAATACATCGTCAGAAGAAATGGAATATATGTATAACACTAAACCCGGTATGGCAGGTGTCCACTTCGGGGACACTTACTTCAATTTCTACAAATACTTACAAGAGACTGCTTCAGCCGACATGGGTACATTTTGTGATGTCGCACAACAGTGGAATCACCAATTCCATTCACATTAACACACGTATGAAGCAGAATTGATAAAAGTGGAACTACTATTTGCAAAGAACTCTTCTGGCAGGTCTCCACTATGAGAGGTTTCATTGTATCTAAATGCTTGAACAACTTGTGAACTAGATACAGATACGAATTGTTAACAGTTAAAGATCCAAAATACAAAGTGTCTGCGAATAAAGATTTTGTCAGGAACCAATCCAGCTTTAGCGACACAAAAGCAGTGCAGGGTGCTTTCAATAATAATGAGTTTTGCCTGTTTTTGCTCCAAATGAATTCATTCCATTAAGTACGAGTATCTCAGTGTTTTACACAGAAACAGAACTTCTTTTATCATTTAAAGGTAGTGCAAGTTTTCGTACTTTATGTGACATTTATTTTGTTTCTTTTGAACTCTGCCTCTTCTTTTTGTTGCTAAATCGATTGTGTTTCCGAAAATTGCAAGCACCAACGCGACTTTGTCAGAAGACGAAGAAAAAAGTGTAGCTTTTAAAATCAATTTGGGAGGCTGATTTAGCCCATTATTTGTACCATTTATGGTGTTTGTACGCTCTGTGTTGTTTTTTCGTGATCAAAGATTTCCAGATTTGGTTTGGCAACCGAGAGAAAAAGGTTAGAGTCGCGAATATCGTTGACGCTGACGTGCATTCAGTCGTCGTTGTTCTCAAGCATTTGCTTTGAATTTGTTGTTGTTGTGCAATACAGTCAGTTTCAATTCAGAATTAACGAATTGTTAACAGTGTTCAATTTGTTAAACACATTTAAATGGATCATAATCACGATGCTTTGTTGGTGGTGAATATTTATTTTGGGAAAAAGAGCAGAGTTTGTGTTTAATTGCTGTTTTAGGAAAATTTTATTTCACCTCCTCTCTCTATTTGGGGCAATAACTTTTTGTGTAACTTTGGGAAATTACCATCTAATTCTGAAAGAATATTCTTTGGCAACGTCTCCATTTTGTACCGACCTGTAAGCTTCTCTTTACCACAGTTTTGAACTGGGCCCAGGCTCTAGATGGCATGCAAAAATCTTTTAGGTATCAGGACAAGGAAAGTTCTAGGCATGACTGTCGGAGCTGCCTAACTTCGTACTTTGCGGAAAAAGAACACGAGGATTTTTGTTCCTATTCCAACCTGTTTGTTTTTTGTTTTGAAAATGTTAGTTACATAACCTTTGACCCCGTATTTCTAATAGAACTGGAAATCAATTTTGTGAAGAAAACACCTTAAGAACAAGAACAACAAATTTATGGAAGTGAAGTTTCGAATAAAGGGAAAACGTAACATTATTTCTTACAAAATAAATAACAGAGTAAAAATAATCAACTCGAATCAGACGAGGCGTCTACTACGAGAATAAATGAACTTTGTCTTTCGACTCGAGTATCACAATACCCTTTAATTTTTGGTGTGTGAATAAGCACATTCGCGCTGTGGAAGCTTCAGCACTCTAGATGATATAAAAAAGTCAACAAATCAACAAACAACAATTCCTAGAACAGCAATTTTAAAACTAAAACAAAAAGTTATAGCTCAATGTTAGTGCTTGAAATTAAAAGCGTGATTACGAAAAAATATATAAAAAGTGATTCATGTTTGCATATATAAATACTTGCAATTAATTTTTTAATTGAACTAATTAAAAGTAAATTTTTTTAACGTTTTCTGCAACTCAATTTAAAATGATTAAAATTCTTGGAAGTTCGTGCTTTGAAGCACTTTTCCAGAATATCGTGTTTAATTTTGGTGCGAAAACATTTATATGCTGATGGGGAGGATTAATGGCCAGTTTTTAACTTAATATTTAAACACGAAATTAGTTAATTTTTCCTTAAACTTAACTTGTATTTAAATATGGTTTCATTTTTTCAGTCTCAAATTGTGTTTGGTATTTAAATATGATAAAAGTATGGTAGCACTATTAAATGTCCAAAAAATATAAACAACTTCTTCATTTAAGAGCTGCTTACTATTTATTTAACTAAACATTAAAATATATTGTTTTGAAAATTTTGTGGTTTCGAAATATTTGGCTGAATTTGCTATTAAATTCTCGCTCCACATACTTCCACACATTCACCTTTTCTTCTGCACCAACTTGGTCAGTCTTTTTGCACTCGATTATGCTGCTGTTTTTTTATCGAATAATGAAAAAACTTCAATGCGCAATTTTCATAATTTGGAGAACTGTCAAAATCATATGGTAGCATAAAAAACTTAAGTTGTATTTAAATGGACGTGGTCAGTGATTTAAGTTGTATTTAAATATGATCTATAAAAATGAATTCGGTATTTAAACAGAACTTAAGTTTAAACACCGTTTAATTTTTAAGTTAAAAACTGGCCCTAAGTTAGTAAACGTGTTTGTTTTTTGCGGAAATGTTGTCTTTTCTTCTTCTATTGTTTACTTTAGCACTTAATACAACTCTGCAGCGTTGAAAAGATTCTTTTCATTTATAAGAACACACACAGAAGAGTTTTTGCTTCATTCAAGAGACGTGTAGTTTTTGCGACAATTTGATGATTCTTCATATTTAAAAGCCAAACTTTCTTTTAATTTTGTTATGTTTTCATGCATTTCCATAAAGTCTTACAGCAAACACATACATAAATATGTGTGCACTTATGCAAATAATAATGGGCCCACTTTAGGCATAATAAACAAAATACTGCGTATGTACGTTACATTAACATGAAAACAAAACGCACAGTAATATACATCCATACATTGTATATTAACAATCCCTAAGTTTTCCTCCTTGCATTGTTTTATTCTTGCCGCATATGAATGCACTTAACTCTACATTCTTCTCGGACGTTTTGTCCTCCATTTTGGCGGAAGTAGGACATTATTCTTTACAGAAAGAAACAAACATGAACCAAAAGTAAAATATTCTAAGTGTTTTTTTTTTTCAAAAAAAAAAAACTGAAAATTCCAAACCAAATTAGTTTCACGGCCCTGCACACTGTGGTAAGTCACAAATCTAGCTGGAAAAAGTTAAAAAAAAATGTGTGGCAACATTCTTTCTGATCGTTTAATGAGCTTCTCAGTACAATCGGTAACTGTAATTTATGTTTGGTTTTTTTGTTTTAAACTCTGATTAGAAAAAGTAAGCTTTAAAGTCAGATTTCAGATTTTTTGTGTGGCTTTGGTTTATGATTAAAAAGGCTACGTTGATTTTATTGTCATATTTTTTTTGTATTATTATAAAGCTTCATTTCAGGGCAATATATTACGATTTTCATTTAAATATTTCCATTATAAGTATTAAAAAAATTGTTTTTTGTAAGTACATAATTCCGAAAGAGCAAAAAATAAAATATTTTCTTTTTTCAAGTAAAGTTAAAGCTGTCTATTCCAGATTCTTCCGATGTAAAACTATATTTGGGTTAATCTTTCAAGTGTTCACTTTAAGGTAAACCAAAAACATCTGCCGCAATTTTGCGACCGCCATACATTTTTTTTTTACTTTTCCAGTATGACCTTCACACTTTCGCGAAAGGAAATTTTTGAAGAATGGGTAAAAACTCGCAAAATACATCGCAAGGAGGTCTTAATGGCATTAAAAATTGTTCGGTATGATCTTCAAAATATAACAGAAGATGTGAAAAGAAATCTTAAGGCAAAAATAAATATTACTTGTTTTAAACCAGCCGAAAAATGGATCAAAAGTGGAAGACATCGTGACCGTTTCTTAAAATCAAACTCAGTTTGGCTTGATAAACCGTATACACATGTTGCCTGAAAGTGTACAGCCGAAAAGCTGTAAGAAAGCTGGAAGAAACCCGAAAAACGTTGATGACTGTTGTGAAAAATCGAAAAAGAGAAAGATACAAAGTCTTTTAGATTCAACTGACCATCGAGAAATTATAAAAGCTAGTGAGCAAGTGTTTCGCAAAATGGGAAAGCGAGATTCAGCCAGACTTGTGAAAGATCTGTCGGAAGCTTCATCCAGTAAAGGTACGGAAGTGGCAAAAGTATATAGGAGATTAAGCTCTGAGCCTGTGCCTGTGCCTGTCCCTTTAGGGAGCCTTTCTCCCGATGAAGCCTTATCTTTAATGGTTGATGCTAATTGTTGAAACATCAATACACTACACTAACGTTCAAAAAGCTAAGAAAACCTGCTATCCAGTTGAAACAGAACTCACTGAGATGCATGCAAAAAGTTCACTCCAGGCATTAGTGAATCATACTATTGAAAGGGTTTGTTTGGCTCAAAAAGAGCTTTTACTTGGTATTGATGAACTAAAAGCTGATGAAAATCGTCTTAGTATTTTGATGAAATTGGGATGCGACAGGTCTCAGCAAAAGCAGTATAAACAGAAGCTTTCCTCGGAGGAGGGCCATACAGATGAAAGTTTATTTAGTATTTCAATGGTTCCTATTCAAATGCATTTTAGTTCTACACAAAGAAACATTTTGCCAAAGAGTCCACTGAGTTAATTTCTCAAGAAGTTAATTTAGTACAGCAAGAAATTAGAGAGCTGTCTCCAACTCGTATCACAAATGGCGAACAAAGCTTTCTTGTTGATCCAGCTTTTATGCTTACTATGATAAACGGTAAAATTTTGTACAGCACTGTCATCTGTTACTTCTTCTTCTCAAACATGGTTTATATGTGGAGCAAAACCGAGTGAACTAAATAAACCTTCTCTGATTTAAACAAAATTGTCGATGAATGATCTTTAACCTTTGGAACGCCTCCGCTACATTCGTGGATCCGTTTTATGGAGTGTGTATTACGCATAGCATATAAGTTTCCTATAAAGACCTGGCAAGCTCGAGGACCGGCAAATAAAGAAAAAGAGGCTGAAGAAAAAAATATTCGACAGAGATTTCGAAATGAGATGGGTTTGCTTGTAGATATGCCAACACAACAAGGAGGTAATACGAATGACGGTAATACTGCTAGACGGTTCTTTAGAGCAGCAGAACAGAGTTCAGAAATCACTGGGTTCAATAAAGAATTAATTGAACGTTTTCATATTACTTTGGAAACTTTAGGTAGTGCTTACCCAATTGATGAAGATACTTTTGAAAGTTTTATTGTTCTCACACGAAATTTATTTGGTACATTATGCCAGTTAGCGTCCATAAAATCCTTTTTCATGGGAAACACATAATAAGGTCTTGCATTCTTCCTATAGGCTGTCAGAAGAAGCTCAAGAAGCAAGAAATAAGAACACGAGGAAATTTAGAGAGTTGTTTACTAGAAAAACATCAAGAATAGACACAAATACAGATCTTTTCAATCGACTCTTAATTTCTTCGGATCCTTTTATCGCAAGTTTGCGTCACATTCCCTTTCGAGTTCGACGTTTGAGAACAAAAGAAGATAATAATGAAATTATCTGTTGATGCCTTTGAGGAGAAAGAATATTTTAACGATGCATATGAAAGTGAATAAATTAAAAAGTTCTATGTGTATTTACGTGTATTATTAATGTAATAAAGCAAAAACCAGTAAAGAAAACAATTATTTATTAAAAATGTTTTAATATTAAAATGATTATCTCCGACTCCTTACGTGAAAACTCACATAATCAGGGGTGTCGTAGAAACCAATATTATTGGAATTGGTTTTGAAAACGACTAAAAAAAGTTATTTGGTGTCATGAATTCCAATGTTATTGGTTTTATGTTCGAAACAGAATTAGTGGTGGTTTTAGGTGTCACAGAAACCAGTATTATCGGTTTTACTTCTGGAAAAAACCAAGCAGCTGACAGCTGACAGATTTCATTTGTGCTGCCAATTTGATATTTTGTATAAATGTAAGTTAATTTTATATTAAAAAAGGAAATATGTACCTTTCGAGAGGTTTTACAAATAGGGGTAAACGAACCGTAGACTCTCTTTAAGAACAACTGGTTGACACTGTGACACTCCTACGCGGACATATGCTAGAGACGTCTCCAACAACTCTTTATTAAGATCCTTCATACAAAAATCGCAACGAAGCTGCAAGTTAAAGCATTTGCGTCTAGGACCATTTGAAAAGCTTCTTTGCAAAGCAGCTTTAATTGTGAACGCACATTATAAACTTTAGAAAAAATATTCGAGTTGCTACAATCTCGCAGTGTTTTTATTCTGGACTTTTCCGAACGCTTTACCTCCAATAGCAAATATAAAACAACAGCATTATTTATTTTCGTTCTTTTTTTATTTAAAACACTGAAATTTTCATAAACACTTTATATTTTGTCCAACAAATTATAACTTAAATTGTACACAATTATACAAATGTAAACAACATCTGATTCGAATATCGGTTTTACTTGCATTCGCAGATTACAAAACCGACTTGGTTTCATGACACCAAATGAAACCAATATTAGTTTTCAAAACCGAGAAACATCGAAACCGACTTGCTTTCTATGACACTCCTGAATAATTTTATTAACCATGAATTTTAGTTACATATATTCAACCTAAATGCTAGTATATATCTATATACATACATACATATAACTACAATTAAGCCTAGAAGAAGTAGAAGAATACCTTAAAAAGGTATTTTTTCTTGACAGTGAGAACTGTTTATTTTTGCCTCATATTATTAAAAAAATCGTTTTTTTTTTTAAAAAGGTAATTTTTTATAATCATTTATATATTTGAACTCAATTTTTATTTAATTCATAAGTATGAAGTGAACGCAACACGATTTATTAATTTTGTCCAGTTAGATTTGCGATCTACCACACTGTACCCTGGTCAAGAATGCATTCAATGTCCAACTGTTCATTTCTTTCAGTATTTCATACCAAAGTAAAGAAATTTTGGAAATCTTTGGAATAAAACAAGCATTTTATATCGAATATCAGGGGTACCAACGTCATAATTCGATGCACGAATTTGCCGCACATGCGAACCCCGTCTAATTTTTTGCCTCTCACAAACCAACTAGACACGATAAAAACCTGAAGCGGTGAACACGTGTTCCAGGTGATTGCACCAACATAAAAAATTCATCTTGTTTTCTTGACTCGCAAAACTGGCATATTTGACAAGCCAGCAAACCTACATACTACATATATAAATATAGATGAACACAACTAGGGCCGAATATTTGTAAAAATGGCAGAAAAGCAAATAATCAAGATGCCTTGTGGACAAAGTCACCAAAATAATCGGCAGTTCTCAGCAGGTTTCACATGTGAAACCCATGCGTGTGTTCAAATTGAAATACTTAAGGTCAACAACCTGATTGCGTTCGATCAGCAATATTTCTCGCTTACGGAATTGGTAAAAACTTATCAATGGACAGCAGACGCAAACCTCAGCAGTATTGGGGTATTGGCCTGCTTTATATAGTTTGTAAGTTTTAAGTTCCGTCTTCTTTGAGAGCTGAAATGATTAAACCGGAAAAGAGACTCATCTTTCCAACACTGTGTACATACGTATGTACATGTATGCTCCTACGGGGAGCAGAAATAGGAAACGATCCTTCGTTTGTCTTAATTGCAAAAATGGGTAAAACACGAATGGGCCTTATACGTAGTCAAAGTCCTCAGCTTTTTTGTGAATAAGCACACAAGTTTTGTTACTATGCACGCGGCTGCTGGGAACCAACGGCACCCTTGGTGTTGGTTTGGTTGTCCTGCGCAAATCTATTGTAGAGTACTTCGAGGGCCAAGATCTTCGAAGTGGTGTGGAATATTTTCTTTTATTATGGCAGTTATTGATGAATTAAATATTGACTATCGATCCATAATTTCCTTCCAGGAGGACTGGAGCTGTTCTATGTGACAATATTCCTGAACATGAAAGAAATAGACTTGGAGTGGATAAGTCATGGACCCACTGAAATCTAATTTACACGTACATACATATATACTCTCATATACACCCAATCCAGTTTTTGCACGGTACATACGTTCGCGGAGAACACGTTTCTACCGGAAAGCGAGCTTAGCCTGAGGTACCTCAGAATACCTACATCCCTGCTTCAGAAAGGTGGGTAGAAGAGTGCACGACTATTGACGGAATGGTGATCTGTGGCCCTTCTCTTGGTGTTCTGTGTAAGACTTCCTGGACTGATAATGATTGAGGGGAATATTTCGATTGAAGCTGGTGAAATTTTGATTGTTTTTTTGTTTCTGGGCAGAAAAATAATTAGTGAAATTGTGCTCTAAAATGTATGTATGTATGTATGTCTCCATCCATGCACATATTGTATGTATGGATGTGTGTGTGTTCGCGTATGTTTATATGTATTATTTTACTTTTATTGGTTTTGGTTTTTTCTTAATTTTTTTTACAACTGCTAAAAACTAAGTACAAATTCTAATTTATGAACCTTCTGAGGGGCCGTCGTTTGGCTGTCAGTCAACCGATACTATTTTTTAACCGCTTTTTTATTAAAAGAAAAAAACTCTTCTAATCCAATGAAATGCCAACAATTTCAATTGACAAAATTTGCAAACAAACATTTCAAACTGTTAATAATAGAGCACTCTCGATCCTTCAGATTTACTTTCTATGCAAATCAAAGCGGCCGTCCATTTGCTTATTTTTAAATCTGTGTATTTGTTCGACTTATTTTGTTTCCTTCTGCTTTTATGGCCCGTAATAGAAAGCAATTTGATTTTTGTCAAATCACAGACTATTGGTGACAGCAGCCAATAAAACTAATGTCTGCAACTAACTCGACGACTGCTGACATGCAACCACCACCAGAACTTTTTGCTCCGAACTTTAAGGGCCCAAAAACGAGTACAATATTTTAAATATTGACATAATAATTCGTTTTATTTCGACTGTCGAATCTATTTTATTTTCCAAACATTTCAAAGCTTTTGTAAATATAAAAAGAAAACCTTATAAAAAAATGTTCTTGCCGGG
This sequence comes from Epicampocera succincta, assembly GCA_932526305.1. Lineage (NCBI taxonomy): Eukaryota > Metazoa > Arthropoda > Insecta > Diptera > Tachinidae > Epicampocera > Epicampocera succincta. The sequence continues at coordinate 36,823,749 of OW052037.1, read as the reverse complement.
ATGACAGTTTGTTAAAAGACTCATTGCAAAAGGGACCCAGGGTGTGCGTGTGAGTCTGTGCTGGTTTGACAAATGCGAGAAGTGCATACAATCCACACGCCATACGGTTTAATAAAAGTTTCTGTAAATTTTTGCCTTTGTGCGACTTATGGTTGTACTAGATACAAACATACATACACACAAAAGTGTATACATATGTATGTTTGTGTTTGTACATACATACATACATACATATTTGCACTTCATGTGCATGGACATTAGGGTGGATCCATGAAACTTACAATTTTACATCTTACTTGTAAATAGGTTCGGACCTTTGCAAAAATCGAACACGTTTACAGGTGAGTCAGGATTCTTGTAGAGGCTTGCGAATGCCACACGTGCCAGACCGACTCTTGTGCACGTTGTTTTTCTTGTTTCTTTTCGCAGAACCATAAAACTTTGTTTCATTTGTTTCAAAAAAAGTTCCCACACGAAATATTTTTAATTTTATTAATTTTTCTCTGCGAAATAAAATAACTGAAATTGAATTGGTTTTTGTCCAAAGATACATAATTTTCTGTGCAAAATTTAATTTAACTATGACATCATGTGCCTTTTATGCCAGCGACATGATTGACACGTACTCCACGTTCGCAAAAAAAGGTGGTAAAACAGGTCTTCATACTTCATTTCCGTCGAAAATTTCAGGCCCACAGTTTTCGTATAAAAATTCTGTGAATTACGAACGTTCTGCCTTGAAAATAATAAGTTTTATAAACGAGTACTTTAAGTAATTAAAAGTAAGTTTTACCTGTGGAAGTTCCAACTCTACAGCTTTATGGTTCCTGAAATGATGTGTCAACGTAAATCAAAACCAGAAAACCAGCAGTCCGGTTTAATGAAAAAATATTAAAGCAGCGAACGAAAGCCTCATTAAATATCCAGTAATTTTAGCTTAAATAACCTTTAAAATTGGAAAAGGCACACAACTTTTGCATTTTCCAGCCTGACCTTATTTTAAGGAAGTTGATTCCTCTGTTAAGACTCTGGTGTTTGGTAAATTTTTTATTAAAAGACAGAAACTTAGGATTAATTGAAATACAAAATAAAAAAACTTCAGTTTTGCTTAATTAAAGTACAATTTAAAAAATAATTATAATTGCGTCATTTAGTTTTGAGAAGAAAATGGAATAAATTGAATTTCGTAAGAATTTTTTTACGGAAAAAAATAATGACTCAAACCAAGGCTAAGCTTAATAAATATTATGGGGTCTCTGCACCATCATTTTCCATGGTGAAGAAGTGGTTTACTAAATTTAGATTTGTCTGTACAAGTACGGTAGGTGGCGAACTTTCCGGACGCCCAGTTGAAGTCTCTATATCTGACACAAAGTGAGAGAGATTGTAGAAGCCATAAGCATTGCACGTGGCTCAGTGGTTTCAATTTTGAATGATATTTTGGGTATGAGAAGGCTTTCCGTAAGATGGGTGCCGCGTTTGCTCGTAAACGACCACAAACAAGGGTGCACACATGTGCAGTTTTCATGCCAAAATCCATGAATTGCTCTCTCATCCTCCAGATCTAGCCCCGAAGAACTACTTCTTGTTCCCAAACTTAAAGAAATGGCTCGGCGAAAAGAGAAGCCTATTTTGATAACCTCCAAAAATCATATTTTTCAGAAGGGATAAAAATATTGTAGCAACGTTGGAGTAAGTGGACAGACTCAAAAGAGACAATGTTGAAAAATAAAATAACTTTTTATATTGTATAAAAAAAGCTGTGCAAGCAACACATATTTTTTGGTGGTTTGGAAGTATCACTTTGATAAAATGTGAGTTTCAGGACATAAGTATGGACCTGCTTATGCGTTTTAGCACGAATGTATTTTCAAGTATTATATTGTATGTAGAAAATATAAGATCAGATTTTTACAGATTTTGTCACGTATTCGACATTCTTTCATTTTTCAATGAATTTATCCAAGAAAAAAGGGTTTAAGCTGGGAAATTTAAACTTCTTCGCGCCTCGCAGAGCCGCCTTAATAAGCACTAACTTTTTGTTTTTTGGGTTACGGATACAGCGTTCCATCCACGGGCGAATGTCCGTGTAGCGAGTTAAATGAAACGAAACGTTTTACAAATGATTGGAAAAATTGAATTTTACAATTGTGAAGTGATTTCAACTTCGCCTGTTTACTTTTTTCTTTATTTTTTCATTTTAGCCAAGAGAAGAACATATATATACATACATATATGTATGTGTATATCGCAGCCTGAAACTCCAAGGGCAGTATCCAACAAAGGTTTCAAAACGGAGGCAAAGTGTGCCCGCCTGTATTAAATAATTTGTCGCCAGCTCAAATGCAATATTTATTTTTTCCTTTTTAAAAGAATTGAGAAAAACTTGTTGAATCTATTGGTTATTAGACCGATTATAAACCATTCTTGGACGTACGGGTTTTTGGGGAAAACCACGCAGAAATTGGTTTTAGAATGATTTCATGTTACGGGATAGTGCCACAAGGCCCATTCTTTTTCAAAAGTGATGTTCGGTGAAAGTTTTAAAGTGCCCGTTCGAAGAATTGACTATCAAGTAAAGCTCGCAGTCGCGGATCAAATATGCCATTCTTTGAAAGCGTTTACTTGCAGCTTGATTCAACAAATAGACTCTTTGAAATCGAGCGAAGAAAACATCTGGCTGAGGTGTTGTCGCCGGGGCAGGTTAAGCGTTGACGACTTACACCCAGTCAGTCTGTATTCCAAGGAAAAGAGCGAAAGGGGTCCCTCGGTCTGCACGACAACCAAAACCTTCACCAAAGATCAATTGGCAGAACGCGGACCGACACGTCGGTCGTTGCTGAAACGTTCTAAAAGAAAATCTTCGTTGCCTTGCGACAGGTCTGTTTTTATGCAAGGAACTAGATTGAGTGGAATGTACAGGCGAGTCTGGTAAGGCCGATGTTCCTTGTGGATTTCGGGCTACCAACTCATCTTCAACTATCTTTCTAGAAGGGACTAGATAGCCTGTACATTTGAGTGCTTCCGAGCTTTGTGTACAGCTTGGAAGTACATACATATATGTACATATGTACACTTTAAATGCTACTTTCAGCGATTGCATGGATTCTGTGCCTGCTCTGGTTAAAGCAACTAAATTACTGGTGTAGTCAGTTGTCATGGACCCGTCTTATTTTAATAACTTGTTTCTATTTTTTTTAAGTATATGAAATCTTTTGTAATATGTATTTAAATTTCGTATTTTTCTGTACAAGTTTCGCCTAAGCCAGCTTTCAAAATCTTACTTTTAACAATCTTTAGTGTAGTTGCTTCAAAAGGGCTATTAGCTTTAGCTTACGATAGTTGTTGGTACTGCTGTAAGACCTGAATTTACGTTATATTAGTTTTGGATAACGTCTTAGCCATTTCAGAAGCAGCTGTGATCGTAAAACATTTCACTTAATGAATGGAACAGTATAAAGTTCTTGTAGTAGTAATCGCAGCAAAGTGGCACGTAGGCGTAGCAAAAAATACAGGTAGAATATTAAGAAAATAATACGTGAATTTGTAAGCACTGCTTTAAATATTTGATGTAATACTTTATTCAAAAGCTGCCGGCAATGCGTAGTCGGATTCCAGACTTTGATTTTTGGCTTCAACTTCAGCAACTGCTTGAACTACGAATTCCGTTCACTACCCCTTAGCCCGGGCATTTTAGCTTTGGACAGTTTGTAGTGCTACTCGTTCGGTTGTACTACGAGTACAACAACCATTCTGTGCGGGCGGCACAGTATGGTAAGCACCAGCTCACAGTTATTGGACATGTCGTATGTACCACAATATATAACTTTTATGCAACTTATATTTTCATCGTTCATCGAAGTACAATTGAACTTTTGCACGTGGACTATTAAAGCAACTGGTTCCTCTTTCCACATTTTCCAACCTTTACGACTATCTATACTTCTATTCCTGTAAATGGATCCTATACACTTAAGGTGCAGCTGACTCTATCAAAAGCAGTGTAGGCAACTTTGATTTTATAGGCCGACAACATTTGCACACACACACGTACAATTGTATGTAAACAGATGTCACCGAAATCCCTGTTAAAAAACAACTTTGACAAATAACTTAATTCATTGCTGTCACCACATGTTGGAAATTGTGCATCAATTTTTCACAACATTCTTCGATTTTTTCCTCGTTTTTGTTCTCTCTATTGTCATTGTTTTTGTAATTTTTGTCCATGCTTTTTGCCGCATCGCTCGGTTTTATGTCAATATGTCAATTTGTTAATTGTATAAATGTTGGCGCGTGACATGTGGTCAGATGTGTGTGTGGAGAAAAACTTATGCCGCAATTGACATTTTTTCTTGAACCATATTTTGTGAAGCCAAATAAACATTTTGCGCTCAATTGTTTTTATTAAATTTAATTACTTAACGACGAAACTACACAAATATTCGCACAAAAGGGTTCAATTATGTTCTGATGATATTTGGAGCTCAAATGACTTATTTTGCTATAGTGGGCACTCAATCCGTTTACATACATACATACATAGATCCTTTTTTTTTGGCTTTTGTTCCTTTATTATTCATTATGACCGGCCTCCAAATTATTCAGCGGTTGTACCAGACTCAGTGTTCAGAAAATATATCAATTTGATCAGAAAATGTGTGATTGAGAAACGGGCACAATCGGTTTAATGCCTGGTGCAGGATATACTGTTGTACTGCGCAAATCGCTGCTAATTTTGGAATTTAATTATCTGTTCACAGTTCGCTTCCGCGAGACGTGGCTATACCATAAGCAGCGAAACAATGGCGTCTTTCTTTGGGATTGTGTGAAGTCCTAAGTGGTCGTCGATAAGTATGTAGACATGATTCTAAACGGAATGGGTGGTCGATAATTGAAATTTTTAAGAGGTTTTTCTTTCCGATCGTAAGACTGACTCTAACAAATCATTTTATTTATTTTGACGTCAAGCAATTTATGTAAAATAGTGTTTTACTCTACACAAGATGTTGCTGTTGACAAAAATCAAGAACCAAATAATTTGATCGGACTACTGAAATACATATGTATGTGATCGCGTTTGTGACAACAATAATCTAGTAAAAATAATGAAATTGCGTAGAATGTGTATCGTCGTTGTTTAAACAACAGGCTTGTTGTGCCAAATGATATCCGTTTATTAATTGTGTTGTTTGCTGCCGCTATCTGTCAAGTTCGTCCGACGAGTTCGCCGGTAAATATTCAGTATTCGCTCCATAAATTCAACGTGTGAAGCACAATAACGACGAATCAACAACCTTTGTTGATCATTATTAAAGTTGTTTATATTTTGAGCAAAGACTTTGTTTTGTTCGTTGTTCGCCGGCGAAAAAGTCAAAATAGAAATGTGTTTCAACTTTGGCGGAGTATGACGAATTTCGACCAACACCACGATTGTGTCCACTGTTTTATTTTTGGTGACGAATATGCGCAGAATACTCGTATTACTAATCACAGTCTCTTCGATGTCAACGAATTTAAAGCGAAAAAAATGGCCAAGAAATACTAGTTTTCCTGAATACTAGTTTTCCTGAATTATTTAACTTGATGCCAAAGGCCCAGTGTTTTCATCACATAGTGATGAAAAATATGTTTTATTATGCATATGCTTGTTATTTTTAGTAGTTCCTCCCTTTCCCGCCACTTGGCTGACTCTGACGATACAAATAGCGGGCCCTCAGTTGCATGATTTTCAAATGATTCTGTTGAAAAAGGGCGAGCAACTGGAGCTTGACTCTCAGAAGCAGTCGACAGTTCAATCGGCCTGTCCAGATGTATGTAAAGAGATTTTGAGTTATTAAAAGTCCTTGAATATCTAACTTGTCTAAATGCACTTTTTAGTGGCGAAAAATTGCAACTTTAAATTCTATTTGCGGCGACATGCAAATCATTAGCTCTTTTCCTGGCATACCCATCCGACACTGTGTCTGTATTTTGAGCTTTAAGAGCTGAAACTGAGACTAAGTACTTGAAAGAAAACAACATTGGGAGTGTTGCAGAAATCGAACAAACATTTAAAGCAGAAGAGTAGAAGAGGCAGGCACTTTTTAGCACAAGCATAAAAAATCTTGAAATTTGCATATAATTGGAATTTTCAATGTTTCGTTAACAGACAGACAAGAACGGATATCAGAATAAACTAGAAGATACCCAATTTTTATAGACGCATATACATACATATGTGTTTGAACAAAAGTATGAAAGAGACATTTTAAAGGGTGCCTCCATCAGTAATAGGTAGGTCATGGCTTCTTCGAATAAGTACTTTAATGTTTGAGCTTTATATTAAATATACAATTCTTCTATTTTCGGCTTCGTTTTCGCAAACTTTTGACCTACACTTTTTGACTAAAAGCATGTCTAACCAAAACTGTTGCGAAATTCAACTTCGGCCATTTAATGCAAATTATAGGGAACACAAAACGCTTTCCTGCTCTTCTTATTTCAAAAAATCAGCAAAAGGTGTGAAATTTTTCCGGAAACGTACTTTGCCTAAGTTTTCATTTAACCTGGCAGCAGTGGGCTTCACCAGCCAGGTTTCAAAAGTTTGATTGCCTGTTTTCAAAAGTCTCTGTTGGCCAGATGGCAAATTCCCCTTATATACATACATACATACATACACACATACACACATACATACATATGTAAATAAAACTATACCCTAGAAGGCAAATAAACTGTATAGATTTTGATTTATTTAGGGCCTGCGTGGTGCACAAGTAACAATTACGGGACACTGTGCTCCTTTTAATACCCTAAAGAAATGTATTGATGAATCCATCGTTTACAACAAGACAATTTTTTTGCCCATTGCGGGCAGCCAAATTGTCTGTATCGCCATAATTTTGAATTTCTAAATGTCAGAATTGAAATCAAAGCAAGTACGGCTGTTATTACGTACATATTTAGTAATTAGGCTGTTATTACGTAAATACTAGTCGAGGTCAAGAAAAACCAGACCAGACACTAGAAAATAAATGTTCGCATACCTTTTCGGGTGTATGATGGATCCCAATTTCGATACAATAACGAATAGATGAAAGATGTGATGAACTAATTAATGAAAAATTCATCGTTTTCTTATGTAATACAAACGCAAAATTACATATTAAAACGTAAACGTCGTATGCGGCGAAATCTATGCTGTGCTAAGAAATGTGTGGGCAGCGCAGTGTTTTCACAGCACATAATTTGCGTATGCCGCTGGCTAAAACATACGAGTATTTATTATTTATGTTTTAGTTGTGATTCGATAAGACAAAACAACAGTGCAAGATACATACATTTATGAAATCTTATGAAAGCTACAAGCTATCTTTTGGAAATGTGCACCGTTCCCTGTTTACACAAGGTTATTTACACTCAGAAGCCTGAGTATCTCCATAGTATCCAGCAACTAAGCAGTGGGGAGCACTTCCCCGCGGCAATTTTAACGTACTACAGCGAACTATGCCTGCACTTGTACCTGCTTCTACTGTTTTTGTTCAAACATGCTATTGCAACGTTATAGTTTTTAATGCCTCTTTAAGTTGCTTTCAAAAATTTAATATCAAATTTACAATATGATAATCTGACATTTTCAATTGTGCCTTCATCTAAACAGTAGATGCTGTTAAATGAGGTCAGATCTTGCTGTACTGCAGTTTGATTAATAAACACAAGTTCAGAGCTGAGTTCCACGGAGAACCGTTAGGCTGGAACTCGCCGAGTTACCGATCAGCATGACCTTATGAATCGCTGCCGAAACGATCACACACTCGCACGTGTGAAGTTAATTTTGTCTTTTATTGCGGGCACGGAAATGCGACTCGACATAAGTGCAATGAAGGCCCATCGTAACAGAAAAGCTGAATGTATCATTTTGGATAAATTTGATTTAACTGTAGGGGAAAGTTGGTTGGGCTGAGAGCGGTACTGTGTGTGTGCCTTAGAGCTGGTCCGTTCGATCATTTCTTTCATCGAAATAGTTGTTTTAAACAAAAGGCAAATGCCACACAATGGCAGGAAAGAATAACAAAAATCGGCGTAATGGAACTCCATTTTGCTTATGGACGCTTCTGCGAAACCCGACCATGCATGAGACATGAGACATGTCTCAGGTCTCAGTTAAATTATCTGTTCACTCCGGCCGCCCAGTAGATACGCTTTCATGTTCACGAACGTTACTGCTTTAATTAGTTAAATAAAAATCGGTATTTGTATTTGTAGGTTTTAATAATTGTTTTATTTTCTGAATAATAATTGTGTTGCTGTTGCTGTTATTGTTTAATTATTTCTGAATTATTGCATATTTCAATTAACTGTAATGTTAAGTTTTTTTTTTTTAATTCACACTGAGGGGATTTTTTCCTTTTGAAATAAGTTTGTTATTTGTTTTATTTGTCATAAACTAAGTTAATTATTTAAATATTTGCACTTAATTATAGTAAATACTTGTATGTTGTATATTTTTTCTTTTGCTATTTGTTTGAGTTTTATAAATAGTTTTATATAAAAAAGGGTTGCAATTTAAATATTACAAATTAGTTTGTATATAGAAAAATTATTTAAAATAATAATTTATTAAACCACTAAAAACGAAGACTCGAACATAATGTTAATTAATTCATATGTATGTACATTATGGCAATTATTTATATTTAACACTTATTTATTTGGTAAAAAAGAATGTTACTCGTTTAATAAAAGCTAATTCTAGTTTTAATTAATAGTTTTACTTAGATGTCGGTTGGTTTGTTTGTTTTGGTTTGGAGTCGAACTGTTTTCTTTAAAGTTTCAAATAAAATTGCTTAAGTGTCTTTAACAGAAATTAACTGCGGTTGTTTAATACTATTTGATTGCAAAGAAGAAATACTACGAAAAAATATTTCAATTAAATTTTAAAATATTACAGAGAGTTTAAAAAGCTTTAAAATTTGAACTTTTTGGCAATTTTTAAATAAGTATTAAGTTGTAGCTGTAAAATTATATAAGGAAAACGGTTGTTATTAAAAAACACATTTAGATTTGTTGCTAAGAGTTATAAGCCAAACGCTAAAATTCTATCTTATTTACAAATTCTTTGGGTTAATTTTGAAAATTTCAGTTGCGCTGTGAAGAGATTAAGTTTGTGATTAAATGCAACGAGATACGCTTCTCCAATTTTCGTTCTCTTTTATATTTTTGTTTCTTCTTTTGTTCTTGTTGCACATTTATGTTTATAACTTAAACTAATTTTTGGGTGTGTTTTCTTTTCTTTTCTTAAACTAAGAGTTTGTTTGGCAAAGGAAACATTTGCCTTCGAGCACAGAAATGCTTAGTACAGTTTTTTCTCGAAATAATGAAGATGACAAACTTAATAGAATATATTTAATTCCAACCATTTCCTCCTAAACACCAGAGACTATTAAATGGTATTGTAGAAGAAAGCGATGTATAAGGATTGGTAAAAATCTTGCCTTCTTTGAGCAGGCCAGCGAGGGAAGGATCACCCTTTTATAATCGCGGTTAATTGCTTGTTTGTCGCGTTAAGTTTTGGGATTTGCCGATATTTAAGAAATGCAGGTGGTTGCAAGACGGGCAATAGAAAGTTTTATATTTTTACAAAGTCAGCACCAACATCAATTTAACAAAATACTAGTGAAAGAAACGAAAGTATTTGATGAGGAGAAATATTATGATACGGAGTTAAAAAAACATTTTCTTTCTTTTAAAGCATTTATTTTCCTTTTAAATATTTCAGTCACGCAATTTGAGATCGGAATTGCCAAACCCACTGCCGAAATTTCAGAGAGAGTGCATAAAAGCTTTGAACTTCACTCGCACTAGGCGGTGTATAGTTTTATCTCAACCATGGGCTAATACTGCCAATTGTTCGGGATGAATTTGTATCTTTTGAGGAGATATTTTTCAAAATTCTCAGTCATTGTGCGGATCATTCGTGGGGCACATACATACACATACGTCGCTGCGGTAGTTATAACCGATTTTTAATTATAACTGTTGTGTGAGTCAAAGACACGCATGACTACCTTTAACGTGACTTTTAAGCTTTTTACTTATATAAAAACTTGTGTTGCCTTTATGCCTATTTGAACGAATATGTTTTTGCTTGTGCCGTTTTATATTTATCGATTGGAAAGTATAATGCGCATCGAATGCTCTAGCGCCGCTTTTTTAGAGACAACAGAAAGTAAGCGGAGAGCGACGTTGAAGAAGCTTTTGAAGATACGAATATAGAATAACAGCAGTGGCCTAGCGAAAATGAACCCATGGTCGAACTGTCGCAAAGAACTATCAGAGGAAGGAGGAGGCCGGGAGCCAGCCTTGAATATTATTACATCCCAGAGGGGTCCTGCACATGTTTCACAATTGCAAGTAAAGATTAGAAGTACTTACTTTGATTTCGGGACATTCCCGCGAAAGCACAAACTCAGGTACATACTGCCCCTCCCAAGTAATGTGAAGTGCCGTGTGCCGTGTATGCGAAATCGTTATCCGCAGTGAGAATCTGACTGATTTCTAAATGCTTGTTAACGTTTATTTAGCACAAAAATAAAAATTACTGATTGTTAGTCGATAAGTTCTCAAAGAAATATTTGTTCCTAAAGTTCTGGCCTATGAAATAATATGAATGTATGAAAAACATAAGTTTATTCTGAATTTATGACCATAAAACGGCCATATCAATAACGAAATGCATCAATTGTTTATTTCCACGGCACCAGCAAGTGATTTGTCAACAAAATTTAAATGAAAAGCACTCAAATTGATTGAGCGGTTTTTATAAAAGGTTTTCATACAAACTGCTTTTCCTTTTGTTTTTTTTTTTTGCCGTCATATTACTTTTACTTTATTACAAAAAAACATTTTTTAAATATCTTCTAAGCAACTGAAATTGTTTGTGCGTGTGGGAATTTTTGAAAAAGCTACTCCCGCGCTATTTGCTATGCGGCGAAATTAAAATTCGAAAGAACACAGTTTTTATGGAAATCTTTATTTTGAATTCACACAAATATTATTCATTTTTGAAGCACAAACATGCTTATGCATGCATGTACATACATATGTAAGGATATGCACTGGAAAGGACCGCTTGCTTCTACCATATTCTTCCTAGTTTTCCTTTGTGTTTGTATGTGAGTTTCTTGATATAAATACTAATTATAGTCCATTTATATTACCTTGAAGTCCAACAGGTTAGATTTGCAATTTTCCTCCACATCCATTTCATTTAGATTGGATTTTTTATTTTCGCCAAACGAAGATATTATTTTCAATTTAATAAAACAAAACAAATATGTCCATATACGTATATGTATGTATGTACTAGTTTCAGATCGTGTCTGAACCGAAGAACACTGAACATTTTGTTACTATTGTTTAGTTTATGTAAATTTAACAGCGAAATATTTTTGTATATATTAAATTTTAATTAAAATATAGCTTTTCTTTGTGCAGTGCGTTGTTCTTGGTGTAATCAGAAAAAAGCATAGTTGTATTATTAAGTACTACCAGATTTTAAGTAGACTTCCTCAAAATATAGTGGCGAGTAGATTGAAAATATAGTGGAGTCATGGGAAATCTAGTAAAAGGCAACTCTATTTTGTTCGAAATTAAATTTGGCAAAATAAGAGAAACAGATAAAAGTTCCTTATTTCGGTAAGACTAAAATGTCGATCCACTTTTTCTTTTCATCTTTTTCGTGGCTGCACCTTGTGGTTCGACACAAAAGAAGACGCTCAATGTGATGTCTTCAGTAAATAGTGAGTTCCGATCGGAAATGCACGTTGATTAGTTTTGCCGCAAATATATGTACATATTTTGTTATATGACGTTAAATTTTGTTTTTTTTTTTTAATTTATCAGTTTTTAAAAAAATTCCTCGCTTTTGCCAAAACCTTTTCAAAGTTGATACCTATTAATTTAGTACAAGGGGGGACACAAAGCAAACATTGGGAAAATTTATAATTACCGTTTGGTACGAGTATATTGCAAGTTACAAACAAAAACAAAAATGTTTCAAGTGTAAATATTTTCTTTTGTGATTAAAAGAATTTAGCTTCAGCGCTTTACAAGCCCTGGCCATCAAACAAAATGAAATTTATTTGTTCAGTTACACTTCGTTAAAATCTGAAAAATCTTGAAAATGGCCGAGGACGCCTGTGACTTCGAATAAATATACATACTCGTATGTATGTATGTACATATTTCAAATGAATTTCCCTCGAAAGGCTGTTTCAGATGGATTGTGCGCACGATAAGACAAATAGAATCTGATATACATATAGTTCAAGGCTGGCAACATTTATATTTAATTATCCGGCAACGACACATAATTTTGTTTCCCATATATACTAGTATTTTTAAATTGATGAATAAACATACGTATGTACACATACATATGTACTTGTATACAAGAACACGTCGACCCGAGAATCGAGATTGGGCAGGAAATATCCAAGTTATGCATTATGTTACTTGGTTTACAGTATTTGCCAAAAACGTTTGAAAGTCCAAAATCGAATTTCGACTTTTCAGATCCGTTGACTTTTATCCGTTGGATTTAATTTTAAGTATATAATTGTTTACTACTTTGTTCTGACGACTACAAACTAGTGCACATATTTGATTTTGTGATAAACAAGTCCTAAACATTTCTGAATACTTTTTCAAGAAGGGCGTGTTCGTTGGCAGGAATCGGAGTGGTTAAATTTTCAATGACTCTGCCTCATAGATAAGATTGAAGTTCAGCATCGGTGAATTGCAGCTTATTGGCATAATGCGCATAAAGCGTCTAGGGGATCAAATCGCGGGGAATCGGAGGCCAATTTACGTCACCACCGCGAGAAATAACTTTTATGCAGAATGTTACCGGAGTCGTGATATGTTCATCAATCTTTTGAAAGCGATAAAGTTAATGGATCAGAGATTCCATCAAGCACAAAAATCATCCCAGTAGAAATTCACAGGAATCTTCATAGAAGAAAGAAACACCTTCCTTCCAAATTTGCTCAGGAATCTCAGTGAAATAATTCCAGAAATTTTAGAAATTTTACAAATATGACTCCCTCTAAAAACACAAGTGTAATTAGAAAAGTAAAACATTTTTGCTATAAGAGCCCTACACAGCGCATAGATTTAGCACGATTTAAAAAATTGGACTTCCGCTGAGCTTAATGACAGCACAGGGTTGAAATTGTAGAAAGTTATGACTGCTGCTGATCAACCTCTACGACGAAACATTGAAATACTTTCTACGTCAATGCGTCGCTTTCTTGCATTTGCGATGCCATTTCCTTCGTTATATGTATGTTGGATGTGCATATGAATATACTGAAGAAAACCGATGAAGTGCCCGCAAAACGTGTGCTTTCAATTTCACCTACTATGAAATCGTTAGGATGCCAACATTTCTCAGCTTTTGACACCTCGCAATGACTTCACCTTGGACATTTCTCTCAGTTTGTTGTTGTGCTGGCGAGTTTGCCTGGTCGGAAGGCGCGGTGACCACAATACGAGATCTACATTTCCGCCACTATTTCCAAATTTATGTTTAGCGTACCACGATAAGAAACTGTTGCCCCTTCTGACCCATTCTATTCAATTGCCTACATTTTTCTGAAGAAACCGTCCTTGTTTCCACCAACATCTTAAAGTTATTCTTTCTGCGTATAACAGTTTTGACAAATTTTGCAACATTATATGCATATTTGTGTATGTAAATATATGGTAGATATATGTATGTATGTACGAGTATGTACATATATGCAAATACTACTTTTTTCTTAAGCCAAATTATAAATCAAGCAATAAACAATTTATTATTAGTTTTATATACACAACGCTAAAATCTTTGAACACTTGACGAGGTATTTTATGCACTACCTTTTCTCTTTTTAAAAATAGTCCATTTGCGGGGCATCCAGAGCTGAGTGCATGGTCAGAGTCACACCACGATTAATGCTGACAGCTGGATAGAAAACACCGTATAAATCACGAAACGCTATAGAACCCTGCGGCATGCCGTTAACCAAGAAACTTAAAGTGTGTCTTTCTAAATTGAGTAAAACGCCGATAGTGCTGCCAGTGCTGATGCCACCCTCAACGCGCCTTTCGTGCACAGAATTGTGTTGGAACCAAGAACGTTGACGATCGATGTACATGGCAAATGATTTTTCATCTTTACCTGTAGAAATGCAAAAGAAGCCAAAGAATATAAACAGGGATTAATTTTTTTTCACTTTCTATAATTGTTAATTATAAATGAATCTGCTTAAGTAGTTGAAGAAAGTCGCAGACAGAAAAAAAAATAAATAAAAAAAGGAGTTTTATTGAATATATAAAAATCTTTTGCCACTTTCTTTTAGCAAAAAACTGCATTGAAAGATTTTCGTTAATGGATTTCCACTCAAATAAAATGAAACTTAAACAAAATTAAACTTAAGGAAAAACATTTTCTTTTTGTTTCAACATCGATAGACGACGAACAACAAATATATCAATTTTTTCCATGTGGCTTAAGGACATAATGGCACCTTTCCTGCCGCACTGAGACAAGAAAACGAACGAGTGGTTTCGAGCGAATGCGCAAGTTGAGAAAAGTCAAACACATTTCTGATACGAGGATTATTATTTAAAGCTAAAAACAAAACACTGGCAAATACATATGTCACCGCATTTAAAAAAAGGCCTCCATGGCTACTCTTTTTTGCTTTAGTCACCGCTGGATGTCAATGTTGAAAAGTAGTTGGCAACTCGAAGAGATCAACTGTCGAGTTTAACTGTCGTGAAACAATCTTTATTCTACCTCACACATTTTTAGTGCGGAAATACATAAATGTGACATTAGAAAACGTGTATAGAGACGTTTTACCGACTCTAAGAAGCCGCAGAACGATGCTTAACATTCGTTGTATGCCCATCCACTCTTAATGAATTTGCTGAGTATCATAGTTTTTAATATTCCCTAATGCTCACTACGCTTCTTCAACGCACTCTGTTTACATATGTTGGGACACGTCTTACCAAATTTTGCTCTCACGGTAGTACCACAAAAATTATGCAGCTGTTTCGATGGGCTCCGCAACTTTATTAACTCTTGTCTGAACATTAATATCGTTAAACGCAGTGTCAGACCATTTTGAAATTATTGTATATTCAGAATTTCGCTTTTAAATTATACAATACAAAAACATTATTATTAGCAGCTGCGTCTATTTAATCGCTTTAAAGCTATACAAATGAAAGCTTAAGGTTGCTAAGAAGCGTAAAAGAAGATTAGTCCGTTTTTCGCATTCAGCTGTTACAATATAATTTCGTTATGCTTTCGTCTCCAGCGGACATTAAAATCTCAAGAGCAAAGGTATTGTTTTTGCAGCAACCCATCATAACATCACGGTAACCGGAGGCACTAAAGGTTGCTGTCCGCTCCAAAGATTATCAGACTGAGACAGTGAAGAGAACAGGACAACTAATTTACGCTTCTCATTTGAAAATCTTTGTTTCCTTAAGACGAACTTTTGTACTTCCAGTACCAGGCCGAAATATCGAATTTCAGAATCGCTTCCTATACTTTTACTACTGACTGGAGTTGTGGAGTCATATAAAATACTTTTCTTGCATCCTTCCAGTGAAACCGGCCCTGCTGGTATACGCGGAACACTTACACTTTTAACTTCACCACATTTATTAAAAACGCTTTAATTGCAAATCTTGCGAAATTCTCAATTCCTTGTCTATAGCGATCCAAAAGTTATATAAGTTTTTCCAACTAATAATTTGCTGTAAGAAGACAGTTTTTATATTCCTTCTTTTTCTGTCCAGTTCTTGCGTCAGCATCTAGAAAACTACATACATATTCAGTGGTCTAGGTCTCACATTACCGGCGAACGATTTGTCAGTTTTCAATATCATTCTGAGTATTCGGTGGTGCTCTGAAAACAATTGTTGCTTTCAAAAAAACATTGTCAGTACTTTTATTGTAATAAGAAGAAAAGTGTGTGACAATAAGCAAATGCCGACACTCAATTTTGGACTTAAGAACAAAAAGGCGTGACAAGAAGCCAACGATGGCAAAAAATGCTCTAAATAAAAGCACTTTCATGAGCGGCGGCGTAAACAAAGAAACTTTGGCAATTGATGCCAAAGTATTGTTAACAAGTGAAAATTGAGAAAGAGGAATAAACGAAGAAAAACAATAAAACGACAACATGGAAACAAAGGAAAAATAAACTTTTGCTCCTTTGTTGCACATGGAAGTGGGTATATAAAACACGATTAAATCTTACCCGATTGAAAACAAATTTGGAAGAAGAAAAAAGAGAAACAAAGAAGTTTCCAATAAGAAAAGAGAAGGTGTTACTATCGAATTCAAACAATTGAGAAGCCACACACAATTGAGCAAAAGGCTCAAACTTAACAGGTTTTGATATTTTTAAATTAAAAAGATGATAACAAATGAAGAAAACGGCGAATAACCATCAAGTCTTACGGTTTCAATTTTCAATGACTTTGCCGGGTAGGCCCGGCTGAATTTTAGCAATATAAGTGCTTCAGACCGATGATCTATTAGGATTTCGGGCCTTCAACCGCATTGGTTCCAGACATGCTTGGGAAATTGTTGGCAAGAAGAAGTAGATAGCTCGAGCTCTTCAGCCAGAAATTTGATATGTGATCCGAGATCAGCATACCCAAGAAGCTGATACCAAGATGTATCCGGTAAGCTCCGATGGAGGGGTTGGAAAGCTTTTCCCCCTTTTCTAGGGATCGCCGCCGTAGTCACAAGTGAGAGTTTATTTATGTTGACTTGATGTGATGACGATGACGACTCATGGAATAAGGGGAATTAATAAGTTTAATCGGTATTGAGGAGGAACAGAAATTTAGCCGGACGAAATAACATCATACTTTCCTAAAAGCAGTCCACATTTTCTCAATCAAAGCAATTTTTAAAATATTTTGCAATTGCAGAATAATTAAAATTTGTTATTTGTGTTTGGGTGGCAAATCACTTTTATTTTGAAAATCAAGCGAATAAATTTTGGATTCAAAATAATATTAAGACATTATTTTCAAGTTTGTGGAGCGATTTCTAGAAACACACTTTTTTTTGGTTGGAAATGCGAAGCCTGTTTGTGTGATGCATAAATAAAAGTTGGAAGTGTTTTGTTGGGTGCTTGGCGATTTTCTGCTGCCGAAAAAAATGGATCAAAGAATTAGCGTCGAATTTTGCGTGGTCCAAAGTACTCTTAATGTTAACAGTGGCATGCTTTTCATCGTCTCCATCTTTTGAATGGCGTTTTGCACATGACGTTGCTGCCCCTGGACCCCCAGCTCTTCAACGAGCGTTAAAAATATTGTGATAGTACAGAAAAACGTTATGAAAAATCGTCCAATCTTTATTAGGGACGTCGGAGAACATCGTTATCACATTTCAGCAACCGTATTGACTCGATTTAGGCCCGGCGACTTTTTCCTGTCCTCAGGCGTACAAGTGTACTACTTTTGAGGATGGCGGGCACAGAACAGAAACGAACGTATAAATAAATGTTTTTGGAGAAAAAATTAAATTCACCTAATTTTTTTAACATACCTCGTATACCTTTTGTTATCTTTTGTATAGTTATTACATTAGAATTAAGAATTAAAATTAAGATAAATATATATTTTTCCAGTCGTAGTCTCAAGTTAAAAGAAGAGGAAAACAAGTTGCTAGTCCATTATTAAAGAAGATAAGAAAAATACAAACAGCACAATCCCTAATGGTGCTACATCAGCTTCACAGGGGGCGTGCAAGTGTCAACTCGTGTTGGCCGGTCCACAAGTCATCATCGAACTTGGCTTTCCAAAATTGCACCGTATAAAATAAAAGTGGTACCTTTTATTTTGTGATGTTCTAGTTATTTCACAATTATCGGCAATTAAAGTTGGTTTCGCGACTTTCTAGCCAATTGTGCCCTTTAAGTGTTTTGTACATTTGAAATTCTTTATCTCTCTCTCTCTGTTGCTCAAAAATGTCAGCTCTTCTTGACACGTCCTTAAAGAAGCTCATCACAACTTTGCGTATTAAAATTTCGTAAAACACATTGCAGCTTAAATACAAAACTTCCGCTATTTTATTCCCTGCTGGCATTTAAAAGTTGGCAGTGTCGGCATGTTCTTACCCACGCTGCTCCTTTTGGAACTGACACGAAAATGTTTAAAAGTTAGAAGTTTACAACAAAATATTAAAAATTAACCGAGCACAGTGGCTCAACTGCGGAAGAAACAATGATAAATAAAAAATAGGGTTTGTGGGTTATTTGTACTTAAGACATTGCCTTCTGTGATGCCACTCGCTGTCGGTCGCATAATTTTACTTTTACAATCATATTTCATGTGGAAGGTAGCGAATGAATGAAAAATGGATGAAAACTAAGGCCAGAAATACCTTTACCGGATGAGATATTGCAACATACAATTAATACGGCTATTGGGAAACACTTCGAAAAAGTGCAGGATGTCAGATTGTGGGTTGACAAATGCCGGTCCTGGACGTGGGTGCAGGAGTTGAAGGTATACGGCTACACCCGCAACACCTTTATGCAATGCGCACCAGTTCCTCAGGCGCATAGGCGGTATAGGCAACACCAGCGGTCACACATAACTCAGTTGGTGACTTCTTACTGCAAAAAAATATTGTCACTACTATTTGTCGCTACTTTCATGACTTTAAAAATTAACAATACAGTGTCAACGATTTTTTTCAGAAGTTTAATCGCACTTGTTTCAAAAGTTTTTCACCCCTACACCTTCCCTCAAGTTCCAGGACACTGTGCACGTGATGGTTTTCTTTCGCTCGTTTTCCTATCAAGTCATTTTTCATGGTATTTCTGCTACTGCTACTGCTACTTGTTTTGTATTATTGTTGCGCACAATAAAAAATATTTCCTGTCGTATGTCTGGGTCCACATTTACCAAATGAATGTCTGCTTAAAATTTCAGGATGAATGTGTTCGCACTGTTTTAAATGTAGCATTTTCAGTCACACAAGTTGCAAAAGTTGAAAGTATCCGACTTGTTCTTACAAAAGTATCAGGAAAGTTTTAGCAGATAATATTTAGTTACTAAGTCATGCTTGACTCCTTGCGCTGCTGCCACTCGCATTTGCACATTCGCACATTTGCACTTCCATAAAGTGGAGGTGCAATACGAAGATTTAGACACACCAAGTTCTAGAATTAGGAAAAACTTACTGATACTTTGTTGGTTTCTGTTCTTATTTTTTGTGGTAAGTTTAAAACAATTTTCTATGGTTTATTTAACTTTTTTTGGTGTTTTTGCCATTGGGCGACAAGTTTTAGCATAAAACCTGCAACTGCCAGAGTGTCGTTGGCCAAAGCAAAAAATAAATTTCTCCAAAAGTGACAGAAAATATTTTCAAATTTTATTTATAAAAAATATATTTTAATTACACAAACCAAAACATGTTTATGAAGGATTATACTACAAATTGCAAATAGATTTGCAGGCAGCCAGTTGACCATTAATTTTAATTTGGTTGAGGCCCAGGTTCACCAGGGACTGTAGCGCCAAAAAA
Organism: Epicampocera succincta; assembly: GCA_932526305.1. NCBI lineage: Eukaryota > Metazoa > Arthropoda > Insecta > Diptera > Tachinidae > Epicampocera > Epicampocera succincta. Next base: position 36,804,152 of record OW052037.1, on the reverse strand, counting down.
AAAAGAAGAAAGTTGACCATTACAGCCATCTCTTCTTGAGAATTATGCATATATGGATGTACAATATGATAAGCTTTGCATTGCGGGTGTCGGGCCCCACAAGGCTGATTGATAACAAGAAAGTGAATTATGCGGTTGTAGCAGACTTGTATCCTAAAAATCCGCTAGGCAGATGCAGCACAAAACGAACTGCGAGCAGAGGGTATCGAGTGTAACTGCAGTGCGCGGCAAGAGATGCCGTATAGCACCTCACACGTGCCCGAAATGCAGTGCCCCTGCATGTGATCAGCATGGTTTCATCCGATATGCATATATATGTATGTATGTGTGTATGTGCAAGAACCGGCATTAGTTTCTATACTTTGTTTGCCTTTTATTTTTATTCTTCAAAGCTTTCTTTTATAGCCTTTTAGCTTCTTCTTTTAACTGTTTAATATTATGACAATAATATACAATTTGTGACGCAAAGCACATCAAAATTTAATAGTTCTTTAGGTTTCACTGTGACATGGCTCCCTTGCACACTTATAATAATTCGAATATTATTTGCTCAGATATAAGTTTTGACTAATTTAATTGAAATATTAAAAACATTTTTGGGTTCAGTTAAATATTTTGTATGATTTTGCAATAAGTTTTCAAGTTCATATTAAAGCAGCTTTTTCCTCTTTTCACGAAGCTATTCCGCAGTTATATTGCAAAGCGGGGGAGGGGGAGGGGAACTTCCATGTTGCCGGAACGAGGCAATGTTGAATGTTGAATGAATTCGTGGAAGTTGTTCGTAAAACTTTGGTTTCCACACCTTCAAATTTGAACAAAAACCAAAACCTACATATTTAACTTTAATTCTTATTTAACTTTAATTTAATACTTTGGATGGCATTATTTTTGATAATTAAAGTTAATAATGACCTCGTAAAAATTAGGGCTGTATCAAAAAGGCACTCGTAGACAAACAGACACACTGCGGCTTTTAGACTTATATAGTATCTGTGGCCTCAAGTTTGTGTTACTTATGGTATAATGAGGCAGCCTCATTTGGGCCACTGATCGAATTTAGTGTAATGCAAAGTCGAGTCTGTATGAGAAGAGATATTCAATATTTATTGCATCACAATGAGCTTGTAATTAAAAACCCAACTGTCAACGTCTCTTTGTTACAAATAGTATTCTTTTTGACCATCAGCGGATAGTTTTACATAAAACTGCAATACCTGTTGGTCATCCGTTATATGGAATGGAATAAATAACGTATTAATAAAGAGAATTTGCACTCTTTTCGTTCCTTCATGTAAACAAAACTTGCAACATCAAACCACAAGACCACATTGTTTTCAGTTGTTCTCTTCTTCAGTTCTTAAACAAGAGTGCCATTTACAAGCATGTCTGTAGACATGAGGATACTACATCCACTTACCCAACATTTTATTACGATTAACATCAATGCGAGCCACTCCAAAGGCCGGGTCTGTATCAGCAGTATAATTGTCGATGGTGAACTCCCAATAGTGTATGCCGCGTGAGAAGCCAACAGAACCTAAGGCGACTCGATGTTCCCAGCCTTCAACTGATACGGTTGCGCTGTTATTGCTGAAGATGAGACCAGAACCAGGACCACCACTCAAAACCGGATCAAATGTAAACCAGGCAACTACAAGGGCAATAAATATCGAAAAAAGTATGTAAAAAATTTAAAAAAATATCTTTAACACGGAAACATTCTTCAAGCATATCCGAGGAAGAAAAGGAATTGTGTGCACTTTATTAACAGCAAGTGGTTGTGGACCGTGCACGAGTGTACGAGCAACGCAATAATTCTTAAACGCTGACGGAAGGACAAACAAATAAACTCTGCTTAGCCAATATGTTGGACATTCAATTTGATTGCCTTTCCTTGTTACACTTTGAAATAGTCTTCAATTTTCTACTTAAAAAAACTAATGGTTGCTTCGTCCAGCTTATTTTCTTTTTCAGTCTTTAATTCAAATCTTTGTTGCAAGAGTGTTGGTGTGTGCACCGTAGAACAGGCTTTAGTTTTTGCGGCCATTTAAAGGGCGAAAGACCTGATTATATAAATACTGCAAAAAATAGGTTATAGAAAATGTAAAATAAATTTAAATAAAGGAAACGGGGATCGAAAATGGGACCTTCCAAATGGATTAGCTACAACTTAAGCACGGAATTTCCAAACATTCGCATTTATACAAGAAGTTGCATCCTGTAATTTCACGCAACTTTTGTCCACTCGCATGTCTCATACGAGCATAAGATTAATTAACCTCCATGAAATAAGAAAGTTGCTGTCGCCAATCTATAATCAACTGACATGGGAATCTGGGCATCCTATTAAGGACGAGAAAGAATGATCAAAATTGATTTTATCAGCGAAATTTTACCAAAACATTTTTTACATTAATTTGACCAGCTGACCACAAGTATCTTTCTTTCAACACTATTTCTTTAACAAACATTAAGCTTCAACTAAAAGAAAATTTTATTCAAATAGTTCTCCATATTAGAGTTTTCTGCTTCTCCTTTTTTGTGTTCATTTTCAAAAATGAGAATTGTGTTCAAAACAAAATTGTTTCAATATAACTTGGCGCTTTCACGATATCATATGACGGTATGTACTATATAAGCACACACTATTAAACGGCATTAAGTTTACCAGCCCTGATACCATTCGGGCAGAATTTATATTAAATTGAATGTGAAATATTTAAAGACGGGCACAGACCTAAAACACCTTCAAGCAATGAAAAGATTTCGATAACGTCAACTTTGTCTTTCTAAGGTCCAAAAAATATAAAGTTTATATTAAAAGTTTTATATCTAATCACTTTCGCCCTTTCTTAGAGATAGAGATAGAGCAGATAGTAAGAAGAAAAATGCATGTTCACTTGAGTAATAATCAACTTGTTAATTTTCTATTGCCTTAACGCTCCAAATTAACACGTCTTTCAATTAGCGACCATAATTAGGATATTTAATTTATCCATTATAATTAAAATGGCTTCTTCCACACAAACACACACCTTAACATTAAACCTACATTTTTGTCACTTACACACTTCTGCATTAAGTGATTAAACATTAAGGACTAATCAATTTTCAGTCTAAAATCCCCAAAGGCATGCACTGACTAGACTTAATGCTTAAAGCCGCCGAGGGAAGGCTTTTGGAGCTGAAACACAATTTAAGTATAAATTAAAAAAAAAAAACTATCGCGCGCTAAATGAAATCAACACTCCTGTTGAGCAGCAAACATTTAATAAATCTTGCCGGAATAGCAGCAGCAAAGCAGAAGTTGCCAAAGGAACAACGGCGAACGGAAGACATCAATCAAAGTTAAACAAGCAATTGAAGCAGTTGCCTGTGAAACGAAAGCAGACAATAAAGTTAATGCTCTTACCAAAACAGGCATGGCAGAAGAAGACCAAGGGATTATACATATGTATGTATGTGCATAAATTGGTTGCGAAGACAATTGGCCCAAGTGACATGACTAGTCTTACGAGAAGGGGGCCATAGTTTGACATTAAATGAAAGTCGAAGTGCACACCTATTCGTAATTGTTAATAATATTTATTTTCTGAGTTTTGTTTAATTTTTTTAATTTTTGCAAAAATAGTTTTTCAATCCGGCCATGAAGCGTCAATGGCGCAAGTAGCGTAGCATGACGAGTAATTTGTTCACTTTACTTAAATGGTTTCAAAACGAATTTAGCTTTCGTTACATTTAAATTCTAATGCAATTGTTGTTGTTGCTGGTTTTAGTTCTATTACTCGTTGTTCCAGCTCTTTTCGCCTGCGGAAATGCCTATTAGTTGTGCACTCAAAAGAACTTTGAACTTTATGAACTTACCTTCAGCCGTTTGTAATCCAATAAGTTCAGAGTATTCACCTTCTCCAGCACTATTGAAAGCCTTGACACGAGCATTGTACATTGAATTGAAATGCAAGCCATCAACGGTGCATATTGTTTCTTTGCCACAATAAACTTCCTAGAAATGAGACGTGAAACGCAGAAGGCGAAATTTATTAAAGCAGTGTCAGAAAATGGAATAGTTTTGCAAAACGCTGTAAACTGTGTGTAACACATAATATTTTAGATTAGAAGCCGCATTAAACACAATACGTCGTTCTCAATTTTTTAGTTGACTCACTAGTGCACAGTGAGGTTAAACGTGGTGGCATTTCAGCAACACACCGCCACACTAACACACATGAAAAGTCAACTCCGCATCAGATTGAATATATGTACTTTTTTGCAAGTCGTCTTATTTGTCCCGTTTTAAAAAGTTTCGCCGCACAGTTAGAACTTTTAAATGAATTTTAGGAACGCATCCGGCTCATAACTACATATAATAATAAATAAGGAAAATTGGCTTTCAGAAGCATCAACGGCCCAAAAAACTCAAATTCACAATGAAACAATCTTTTAGTCGCAGGTATATCCCCCAAGTTCGGCACTATATCAGTCAAAGAAAAATCAGCGGCCTTTAGCAATTTCGTTAGGATTTGCAGCGCAAAGAGACTCCAGCTGTTTGCAAGGATTTCATTTAACTTGCCGCCAAGTTTCCTTAGGGTTTGAATACCGGCCAGGCAAATTTTTTTAACGTCGACCACTGGTCTCTTTTACTGACAAGCTTTTTGGTTGGCTTTTTTATACTATTTTAATTTTTACCACTGCCTTAGACCAAAATTTAGATGATTTTCTCTCTTTTTTGTGAGATTCACTACATTTTGCGTCGCTTACTATGCAGAGATACCCAAAAGTCAATGTATAGCGATCATTTTGGGTTTGTTTGGTCGTATAACGTCATTCATGGCGTTGTTGAATTAATTTTTCCTTTATTTTATTAATCCGTTATGAAAAATTCAGACTTGAACCATCCCGTCTGTAAATTCCCCACCAACTAGTTCCTTATGAGAACAAAAATCTGTTGAACGACAACAGCACTTCGAGGACATTTGGAGCACCGAACGCAGATTTCCTCGCCGGTGTCTACCAAAGCCTCTTCTAGCATTTTTAGGTTTACGACACAACCAGGAAGTTTCATGGAGCCATGATGGGCCTGTGACTAACGCCAGAATGCCCAGGTGGACGTTTTGGCAATTCGTGTTTGGTAAAGGGTTTTGGTTGGTGCCAACCGAGGGACTTCTTCCACTCTATACTTCGAAAATCACATGCTCTGGCTTGAGAAAGTTTACCAGTGCGAAGCTTGCGGATTCTGTCTAAGGACTAAAAATTAGGTACACTTGTTCCTTTTAAAGCCGCCGTCCTTGATAAGGAGACTACGCTTTGTATGGAAGACTGCTTGATGTAGAAGAACAGTCTATAGAAAAATATAAATGAATGTCTCTTTTCCATTTTCTTTTACTAGAGACTACTCATGGACACATTGCGCTGCTTTTCTTGGACTTTCTGGTTCACGGCAATAGCCAACTTTCACTTCATCCGTGCTACCAGTTTTAGTGCACCGGTCATGCCTCATTATTCAGTACTACACTTTCAAGATCATCGATGTCCATTTAATTTGGATTTCGGTTCTAATTGAACTTATCACAACTGGCATGAACCCGTTTGGTATTTTGTGGCTTAGATCGTACAAAATTGTTAAAAGATGGCAGTTTTTGCAATATGTAGGAATGTTTTTGCGGCCTTGAAGCACTAGATACAGTTTTTCTCCTCCTTTTTGTTTACTCTCCCCTTTGCCCTCATTCCATATCATAATAATGCCGAAGGCAAAAAAAAAATTCCAATCGTTTTGCAAGAAATACGCATGAGAAATATTGAGTTTTTTTTTAATTTTCTAAATTTAGTTTCAGTCACAGTTTCAATGATGATGTAAAACGGAAAGCCGAGCCAAGCTACACCAGTCGGGGTTGCGCTGGTTTCGATTGGTACGAATACTTTCAGAAACTGAAGCCACAATCGTGTGCACATTTTGAGTGTTGCACTGTGTAGTTATACCAAGTTCTAATAACAAGTCGCCCTTATTAGTAGTGTTCGGTATCTATACCCGAAGCTTAGCACAATATAGGAGTAACTCAGCGCGCAAATTTGCTTCAAAATTAATTCTGCGTCATGGCGGTCATTGATTTGAGAAGTCGACTAAAGAAAATGCTTCATAAATTTATGTAATTTTTTGCTAAATAATTTATTGGCCTCACGGGGGCCAATCTAAGAGACTTCATACTTACCCTGAACTCACCACCGCTGCCATCGTCCAATTCCAAAACGTAGCCCTCAACAAATGAATGATTTGGCGCCTGCCACGCCACAGTTACAGAATTATTTTCCGCTGAACAATCTTCGGGTATTATTGCAGGAGGTTGTGGAGCTGCAGTTACGGATAAATATTTTTCGTTTTAGTATTCCCAAGCAGAAACACGTACACACACGTACAGGAAATAGAAGAAAATAAACAGTAATAAGTTTGTTTAGCATAAATGTAAATTTTGTGGAAGCGAAACTGTTGTTATTGTTGTATTTGTTAGAGGTACACAAGAGTGTTTTTTATTTGGTTGTAAATGTGAGTGAGTTTATTTGGTGTAAACATTAGTAAATTCAGTTATTAAACATTTTTGCTATAATGGTATCTACTATTTAATTTTTTACGACTTGAGGGCATAATAAATTATTTGGAAAAATAAATATTATTTAAACTCTTGTGTTAGTAGCAGAACTGAAACCATAAAAAAGTTACGAACAATAGGAAAAGGAACTAGATTGTATGAAGTAATAATAATAAATTAACATAGACTTAAATAAAAACACCATTAACTCAGCAGGATCCTTTGTTGCCTCCGTGCGTAGTCGTTTTGTAAAGAGCGGCAAAGGTAAGAACGAAACTTAATACAAATTACTAAAGTAAACGGAAACCGGAAAAATGAACACCAGCCAACGTAAGGAGCTGCCGTTTTTTCCTCCTTACTTTCACCATTTTAGCACCAAAAACTAATTGCAGTTTTATTGTGTAAATGCCGTATTTAGAAGAAAAAACATTGAACTCGTTTGCCTAATACGCATTTACCATATAATTGTGAAGGAGTAATTAGGAAAAAAAAATGCACGCAAAACAACAGCAAAAGCCAAGACTTTGACCCAAAGAAAGAAAAACCAAACTTGAAGAGGAATTAGAAAAGGGGGTATTCGTATGGGATGAAAACTGTTGTCTTATTCCTATATGAGTAACACTTTTTAAATAACACCCGCGTCCACACAAGTAGTTTTAACTGCAATAGACGTACTTAAGGCCGGGGCACATAGAACTCGTCATGCGTTGTACCTTGCCTTTTTCAACTGACAACTGAGTTAAAATTCACGGTTTGTTATGAGCTTTCCACATAAAATACGTCGACGTCAACGCAACGTATCAGAGTTCAGCAACTTTCAACTTTTAACGTATTGTACGTTGCGTACTTTGACAGCTTTCAGTAAATTTTTTGCTTGTTTTGATTTATATATTTTAGTAAAGAAAATGTTTATTACTTTTTGTGCAACGTGAAAAAAACAAAAAAACTGAGTTGGAAAATAAATTAATTTAGGCTGTGCGTGTGTGTGTGTGTTTGTGTGTGTGTTTGTGTGTGTGTGTTTGTGTGTGTGTGTTTGTGTGTGTGTTTGTGTGTGTGTGTTTGTGTGTGTGTATTTGTGTGATTTTACCTGCGTTAACAAAGTACTAATTGTGCCAACCGAGTCCGTTATTGCGTTAATATCGGTTGAAAAAGTCAAAGTACAACGCCTGACTGATTGTAGGTGCCCCGGCCTTTACCGCAAAAATAAAGGACATTTCAATGAAAACTGAACACATGCCAAAGACGTTAACATCACTGAAAATTAATTATAAGCCAAAACAGCTGCACGAAAAAAGTCGCTCTCTCAATCTGAACTAAAGTTGAGTGCAGAACGTGGTTTTTTAACAACATATTTTTATCAAAATATTGCGCATATAGTTTAAGATCGAACACACTTCACGTGAGAAGTTCTGACATCGATCATACAAGAACCGAGAATTCCCCGTTTTCTAAGTATTTTTTTACTTTAATACCAGAAATATTCACAGCATGTACAGTCGTCCCTATTCGCTTTGCAAAAAATTTAATTATTGTGTAGAAAGCCAGATGCACTGGGACGCACACCGGTCTATTTTTTAAAGCAAGACTCCATATACTGATTACAAAACTTTTTTTTTCTTATAAAGATCTATGAATTATACAATATCACAGATTTAAAGATTGTTGCTCACTTTGACAAAAGGGAGGGATCAAAACATAGTCATCTGAGCTATGAAGGCCTCCTGTTATTAATCCGCCTTGTGTCGATACGAAGGGTTGAGAGAGCGCAGTTGATTAACCCTGCAAAATTCTCGCCTTCCTTGGATCTCGACAGTGTAAAAGCAACATTTTTTTTTTGATACTTTGCGAATATTCAATAAAAACCAAATATTAGCTTGGGGTTTCGCCTAGTGTTGTTGTCGTAATTCGGAGTTCACCATTTATGAATTCATCATGGCTGTTTGCTTTTTCATAACGAGTTTGGCTTGAGCTAAACCCGAATTAATATTTACTATGAAAATGAGGGGTTTTATGGACGTATTAAAACATCCACTGGAAACCTTCTTAAATGTGATTATTTATATAACTTTTGCTAAGAGAAGATGTCGAAAATTATTACAGAAATTTGTTTCATTCTTCGAAAAAATATTTTATACAGGAACTTGTTCTGTTTTGCCAGCAACGTTGGCAGTAAAACTTCAAAAAGTACCTTCTTCGTTGTACGTACGTACTCAGATGAAAATTAATTCCATTTGAAAAAAATTGCAAACAGCTAGTGTTGCACATATATATTTTTTTTTATTTGTGCAACTGTATTTATCATAACACAATCTTGCCCATTTTTTAAAACAATATCAAAATCAGCTGTTGGGTGAAATACCGCACGACTGCTGCTGGTCACATTTCGCAAATAGAAGAAAAAGTTTGCCAGATAAGATTTGTTGTTGTTAAACATTCTGCCAGATATAGTTTGTGTATTTAGTGACTTTCCACGACATGAATACAATATCACGACAGAAATAGATTTTCTTATTTTTCCCGTGACTTTTTTCTAGGTGAATGTTTGAGAGTTGAACCGAGCGCTCAGCTTTAGCGAAGTATAATTTCTCATAACATATTTCACTAGTTATTTTCGGTTTTACAGACAATCACTTTGCTAGGGAAGTGAGGTTAGGAACAAGGTTTTAACAAATTAAATATTGGGAAGTTTAGTTATGATTAAAACTGATAAAGTTCTAATTGTTATTAATAAAATTCAAGATTACGCTGTTTAAAGAAAATGTAATTAAGTCGTATTCACGTTGCGATGATTTCCAAAAGTGAATGAGAGACACAAATTTAGCGCCAAAAGTTGTGGGTTGCCACAAGTACCAACATTTTATTGTTCGTCTACGGAATTGACATTTCAAGAGAATTTATTGTATTATTTAATGACGTAAAAGAACGGATTGCCCAACGTATATGAAAACTCATCACGAGTTTCTAGCTGTCCTTTGGACTACCCATTTTGGCAGCAAGTGAGTACAGAAAGCATTTTAGAACTAAACCTCAGTAGGGAAAGAAATCATCATTGTACGTTAAGACTTCTGAATTATACTAGTAATTTTCCGCACACCTTTTCAAAAGGGCTTTAACAGAAATTGACTTCAGAGTTATACAATAACGAAACCAGAATATTTTAAGCTTTAATTGCAAAAAGCATAATTGGAAAATTTTAATTTTTAAAATATAAAAAACACAAAAAACACAACCAAAAATACATATGCAGATACATACATCTGATTAAAAATGACACAAATTCAATAGAAAGCCAATAAAAATTTATACGTATAAAATGTTACAGGAGTCATGTTAAAAATTAGACACATACATACATACATGCATACATACATACATACATGCATACATATGTTTGTGTGTATGTACTTCAAACAAATATTGTTTCTGAAGGAAAAATCGAAAATAAAATATCACCGGTTGAAAACAATCAAAAGCCTCAAAGTAAAAGTTGGAGGAAACATAAAATGCAATCGTGATGCTTTAAGAATAAATGCATGAAAATAATGCGTACATGATATACTAGAGTCATCGTAGTTAATTAGTTTTCTAAATGCATTCATTTTCTGGGACAATGATGTCGAGGAGGAAGATGATGATGATTTATTGGATTTGGTGGAGCGTAGTGTTGAGGTTTTGTTGTTGTCATTGTAACTGAAGGACAGTAGGCTGGTTGGCATGGATGGTATTGATGAGTTCGATATTGTGGTTTTCATTGGATTTGCTGTAGGTGTTGTTGATGTTGTTGTATTATTGTCTAATAATGAGGTGTTGATGACTGTATTGGTGGATAGAATGGATGTGGTAAATGGTGTATTGCTGATTAAATGATCGTCAAGCATCTCACCTGCTGGTAGTCTTTCATCGCCATCTTTAGCAGCTATAAAAGCGTATTTTTACAAAAAATTTTATTTATTTAACATTTTTATTTAATTCGTTTATTGTTATTAAAAAGACGTAACCCAAGATTTTGCATTGCATGATAATGAGTAGAAATTTTAAAATGTTTTTTATTTTAATTTTAAAAGCAGCATGTTTATGGATTGCAAAGAAAACAAAGAGAAAGAAAGAACAATAATAAATGTGGAATTCAAATTGGCTTAATCTTAAGATAATTCTACATCTCTTATTCACTAAAATCACAAAAATTCTTTATGCATTTTGTAGTTTGTTGTCAATACTTGGAACAACAAACTTAAAGCCCACTAACTTACATACAACTTGCACATATACGTTTATATAAGTTTGTGAATCGAGCGATACAGAACTTACTTTGAATTGGTCTAAAAAGTTTAGGTTTTTTATTGATTTGAAGACGAGCCCTAACGCTATATAACCGCTTTTAAGGCTTTAATACAATCACAGAGCTTTAGAACAGCGCAAACCATGTGGTTTTAAAACTAGAGCGTTATATTGAATATGCAGTACTAGATTGTTTCTGCTTGCCTCTTCTCTGGGCCATAAAACAACGCATTCCCTTTCGAACGTTGCTCTGCCCATAGAATTCATTTAGTTTAATATCAAATTTGATCGAAAATATGTAGCATTTTATTAGCAGCTCGAACAAATAATGAAGGCATCTGCACATCTGTATTTTTTATGATATTGCAATTATTTTATGTATTGCGGCTTCATATTTGCTCCGCTTCCATTTCTCTCCCATTAACATCAAAACATACACTCTCTAACCAACGAGTGAATAGGCTAAACGCCACAGATTATCTGGCTATTGCAACAGGCAGTTGTGTAGCAACAAGCCTGAATTATATAGAAAGTGGAGGTTAAGACTAGATACTTTCAAGCCTACATACATACATGTGAGTGCAATTAAACGTTATAAATATATATCAAAACAAATTACTCGTTTCTGTATTCGAAGGATTCATTCTAAACTTACGTTTCATTTGTATAAAATTTAAATTATCGATGGCACGCAAAACGGAGGCATCATCAAGTGTCAAGTCAACAATAGGTGAAACACGTGGTGCAGCATTTGTAACTTCCTGATGCCAGGTCATGTCGGTATTGGCAACGCGATTGATAAGCATAGAACCCACCTTCAAAAATAAAAAATTTGTAATATAATCGTACACTTTTCGTAGAGCTCGTCAAAAATTGTTGTACAGTTCTAATATTTTGTTACTACTTAATCATATTATGGTAGAATATTTCCATATCAAAGCACATATTCACTTTCCGCTTCATCATTCATGAAAACTTATGATCGTGCCGCACCGGAGCACATACTTATATTATTATGTAATCTTATGGTCCTGGTATCACTTGTTTCAATTATTCAATCATATAGGCTCACACATATAAATCGTCATATACATAATTATTATACCATCATGTACTCAAATAAATACTTAGCCAAGTATTCATATAATTATGCAACTATATAATAATTACACTCATACATACATGTATAATGTATATTCTTATGAGGATAGATTCATATGAACACAAAATCGCATAACCATATAATCTATGATAGTTTTATCACATCATATAATCGTGTATACTTTTACAGTTATATAACTGCTTAGCCCTAGGATCATATAATTCATGTGCTATTGTACGAGTATTTTCAACATACTCTCATATTATTGATTATCGTATTTCGCGCCATTGCGAGAGGCGGAAAATGAAGTAAGTGAATATATAGAAGGACTGTTGATTCAATTGAAATTATTATCACAAAATTATGCCAAAAACAGTTTTATACCCAAGAAATATTAAAGTAAAAACGTTTTAAATATACCTGTAAAAATGCTGCACTGTCTGTCTCCTTTAACGCCTCAATGCAGAATTGTATCAAACCAGTCGTCTGTTGCAACTTGCCGGTACAGTTCGATTGTTGGTCCTTCAAAAATACATAAATTTAATCTGAAGGAAAACATATTGTACGAGTATCAAAGAGCTTAAATGTACCTTTAGTATTCGTATTTTTGTATCTTTGTCCATGCGTATTGCTTCTAATAAATATTCACGTCTATCGTGTATGGCTTGTATTAAGGCCTCACATTGTGCCGCTACTAGTCTTTCAAATTCTATGCAGGATTCCTGTGAAAGGAGCAAAATAAAACACAAAAAATTAAGGAAAACTGAAATAAAGTGTCCAGACTCGTTTGAGTGGAAATAAACAGAATTTAATTAAAAAATAATGCGTTTTTGTCTTCGTTTTATTTTTAGCTTAATTTTATTGCCTTTTAAAGGAGCAAAACTGGAAGAAAGATATAAACGTTACAAGTTGTGAGCACGAGATCTGAGTTGTACAAAAACGCGGCGCCGCTTTTTATTTTCTTTATTTTTTCCGGGTAAGTTTAAGTAATTGTGCTCGTAACATTCAGCAGTGATGAGTTAATTTAAAATTAAATACTAAGCAAATGTCTGGTCCAAGAAATGTAGAAAAAAACAACTGCTGCATAGAGTTTTGGCATACGAAAGCCTTGAAAGACGAGAAATACTTGTGTGCTCGCACGCCTTTTCAATATCTTGCAAAGAAGACCTCTCACCAACATTTCTTGCCGCCTTCTATTTAAATGTAACGCAGGGAATTTAAAGAAAAAAGGTAACGCAGACCTGAATGGGGATTTTGCTTTGATGTACGCAATACAGATCTCAACCATTTTTTGAAATTATTAAACCTTAACTTAAGAGAAATGATTTACATGAATCGATTTAAAACTTTTCTCACATCCGAGCACAAATTTTGTATAAGAACTTAAAAAACAACTTTTGCTATATTGTTCGACAAAGAGCTTTACGCGTAGTAAGAAAAATGAACTTCCATATGAAATTTTCGTCGCACAAAATGATAGAAAAGATGTCAGAAATAACGGTTAGAAAAAACTATCAGCTGTCTAAAACAATAAAAAATTTCGCTATCCAGAATTTAACCCATTTATAGGCAAATCAAATTAAATTCTTTTATACAAAAATTTAGAGTAAGAAAAACAGGTCACAAAAATCAAGGTAACATTTGAGAACCCTCCTCTGTCAATGCGTAGTGCGTAGTGTTCTTAGCATTTCTTCTTTCACTTGTGACAAGTGACACATCGTACTCATTGTGAAGCTTTTCGGAGGCGTGTGCAGGCGGCTCTGTCCAGCTGTAAACATACTACGTGCGATCTTTTAGTGAATGCTTTAGGTGAAATCCCTGCTATTTTGCAATGCAAGTGCAAAGCGTTTTGCATGGTGAAACATCAAGGTGAAAAATCTTTGTTTTTTATCATTTTGTAACCAAATTTTATCACAGTAGTGCTTTGTGGAAAAACTAACAATAACACTGGCCAACAAAAAAAAAGTGTTGCTTCCTCAGATTTTTGTTTGTTTCTATCTCAAATTGACGCGTGTTTTTGAAACACGGCAACATTTTTTCTCGAATGGCTTTTGTTTTTGAGTTATCAACTATTTTTACTTAGATTTTCGCCTTTTATCCGACACTAAATTATATTTTGTTATTGTTTTCGATATGGCTGCGTCAAGAAGATGTTGTGTACTTAATCCAGATTGTTTTGCTATATTTGTGGCGAATATATGTATGTATATTTGAAAAACATCGAAGACCTACATCGGACTTTGCGAAAACTGTGTAATCAGCACAAGCCATGGGTTCCTCATATTGTACGCCACAAATACGTGTTATGTCTAATTATGGTTATTGTTAATCAGAAACTGCTTTCACAGCGCTCTTGAAGGCGGTGCAAATCAAAAATTAATCTTCGCAGTATTAATACTAGACACATTTCCTAACTATTGTCAGTATTTTTTCAAAGAAACAGGAATTGCCGAATTGGTTCAGCATTCGGAAACGGGTTAAAATAAAAAATGGTTGCAAATTTTAGGGTGTTTGTGAACCGCTAAAACTTAATTAAAAATTTCCTGGCATCAGTAAATTATTCGATTGAAAGAACATATTTGGTGATCGTCACGACTTTTCTAGATTATTTTCCTGTTTAAAATATAAAGTTGCTCTCCCTACGAAAGATATTGTAAGAAAAATATATTGGTCAACTTTTAACATTTTTTTAAAGGTCGACACTTAACAACACGCCTATTTGAAAGTGGGCTGAAAATCGTTTTTTGTTTACAAACGATTACAAAACGAAATCGATCCGATGATAAACAGAATCTGTTTCACAATTTGTATACCTTTGAAAAGCACAGTTTTTTTAAATTAATTGGTGTTAAAATATATGTACATATAAAATGCCCAAAACCTATAAAATAGATTCATCCTGATGCACATACATACATACATGTTAAGTGTTAATAGTGGTAAATATTTAAAGATTTAATTCACATTGTTTTGACTTATTGATTCACAGGAGATAATAATTCTGTGCTGGAAACTTATATTCGCTGCCGGCGCACAGTGGCACCCGTAGAGCAAACGAGGTTGCAAAAATCAAAATTTTCATGTGCGCCTGCGAAATTTTAAATGAATCCATCTTATAGTAAACTTTTCAACGATCTCAAATATGCTACTCTTAACAATATCAGATTTTTAGTTTAGAAGACATAACTGTTCAAAGTTAACCAATTTTCGGATTTAAAAAAAACACACAATTTTTAGGTAGTTTGATCCGATTTCAGGTGTAATATCACGAAAACTAGGCAACGAATAGTATTTTTTTTTGTTTTTAGTGATTGATGTGCTTATTAAATGTATAACAATAAAAAAAATTGTGCTGTTTGCTTTGTGTTTCTCTAGGTAAATCAGTATTTAAAAACTATCCATTTTTTCACTATTCTTCAACTTTGACGGAAAATAAAAAAAATTTACCTTTTTTTACCTCCGCCATATTTTCAAAATATGTTCTTTAACTAGTCTTTTACATAACTCAAAAGGTTTTATCTGCCTTTACGTGCCTATTTGGCTTCTACAGGTAAAAAACGTTAAAAAGACATGGTTGCAGAAATTGTATGGCGGGCATCCCTTACATGCCTTGACTGACAGTTACTTTGATGTAATAGTTTGAAAATTGCATTTTGAGTCAGTTGTCTACCTGAGAGCCTCTGGCGAAAAATTTGGTCCTAATATTCCGTTACAGACACAAGATGCACAAAAAACTACTCATTGAAATAAGCAGGTACGCACCTCACTTAAAAATTATTTTTGGCGTACATATGGTGAAGAACAATACTGACTTATGGTACAGGTAGGCACAAATCTCATTTGGCTACGTGCATAATATCAAAACTGTATAATTCAGCCCAAATGCATATGTATGCATGTAACAGGTACATTTGTAGACATGGTAGCATAGGCCTATATATTGCAAAACAAGCTTAATGCCTGCATTAGTCTACGACTGAAAGTTGGCGAAACAAGTATTGAAAACATGGCGTTGAACAATTTAAAACTATTTGAACTGTTTAGAAAGTCAATTACACCAACGTGTTTCGCGGAAGCTGCTTTAGAAGAACTCGATAGCTTATACGGAAATATTGAGAGAAGCAAAAGTATAAAAAATAATCTTTGTATGATACATGCCAAAATTAAGACAAAATGGGTGAAATGCAATCGAACCATTAACATCTTCAACTCCAAATACGAGGACTGGCTTAATGAAGACACCATCCTGGATATATTGGCAGTAGATAAACCCTCCACATCAACCAGAGGAGAAAAAGGAAGGCCAAAAAAAAGTATGGAGGAGTGTTCAATTTTCACAAGAAAGAGGAAACTTGCCGATGCCACCAATGACTTGACCACGAAGGATTTATCGGATGCGCTGTCTATTAAATACATAAAGGATAGTGAACGAGTTAGGTCGCAGATTACAAAATCTGTTGCTGATGCAAGCCCACTGCGACTAAAAAGGATTAAGGAAAGCATTCCCACTCCCACAAACGCACATATTAAAAAGTATAGTTCCGAAGAAGCCTTGGCTCTGTTTTTGGACTTAGAACTTTCCAAAGAGAAATATGAGATACTACGGGCATCTTTAATGCGACACGGGGCTGACCTTTTCCCCGGATACAAGCATATTACGCAAGCCAAAATAAATTCACGACCATTGCGTACGGAGTTTACGGAAGTCTCTGCGAAAGCCAATCTGCAGGATCTTATGGACCATACAGCAAAACGGTTGTTGGAAAGTCTTCCTGAAAATGAGGTGGAAATTCTTCCTCAGAAACTAACATTGATCAGCAAATGGGGCTGCGATGGATCATCCGGACAAAGCGTTTATAAGCAAAGGATATCTTCCGATGACACTACAATATCTGACGGAAATATGTTTATGGCATCTGTTGTTCCATTGCGGCTAAAATCTGATGTTTCCCTACACTGGAAAAATCATCGACCGTCATCAGTGCATTATTGCCGACCAATAATGTTTCAGTTTGCAAAGGAATCGGCAGAACTCATAAGGACCACGGTGAAGGACATTGAAGAACAAATAAGCAAGATTAAGCATACAAAATTGCAAATTGGAGAAGGAAAATATATTGAATGTAGTTACGAGTTCCACCTGACCATGGTTGACGGAAAAGTCGTAAACGAACTGACAGGAACAACCTCAACATTGACATGCCCGATTTGCAAAAAGAGTCAGAAGAACTTCGGTAATTTAAACGATTCTACAAACGAGGAGAATTACGAATATGGAATGTCACCATTGCACGCAAGGATAAGGTGTATGGAGTTCTTGCTAAAACTGGCGTATACCCTACCACAACAAGATGAAAACATCGATGAAAATACATCAATTAAGGATAAGGAAAAGATCAGAAAGAAGCAAATAAAGAATGCTTTTTGGAAACAACTTGGACTAAAAGTAGACTGCCCCAAGTGTGGATACGGTAACTCAAACGATGGAAACACTTCAAGGAGATTTTTTGCAAATGATGAGGCAGTAACTAGAATCACTGGAATTGACAATGAAATCGTCAAAAGATTGGGAACGATCTTGAATGTTTTAAACTGCCAAGAAAGTGTTAATTCTACAAAATTTGGAGAATATGCATCGGAAACTGCATCTCTTTTAGCAAAAATTTATCCACAGAAGAAGTTGACCCCGACCGTCCATAAAATATTGGCGCATGGCAAAGATATAATTGAGTACCAGTCTTTGCCAATTGGAGAGCTTTCTGAAGAAGCGCAGGAGTCTCTTAACAAATTTTACAAAAAATATAGATTGCAGAACACGTTCAAAGCATCAAGGGTGAGGCAAAATGAGGACCTCTTCAACATGTTAGCAGCATCTTCCGATCCACTTATTTCTTCCCTGCGGCATGTGAAGACACGAAAAGAACTACAATGGAATTATACTTTAGAAATGATTAGTCTTTTAGATATACCTTCTGTTACGAATTGTGATGAATATTTTACAGAAAATTCAAAAAATTAATTGAAAAAAAATTTGTTTAATTTGTTGGCTAATAACTTTAAAACAGAAAAAGCTTTCAAAAGAACTAAGAAATATAAGATTGGTAAAAATAATTTGATTTTGTTACCATAAAATAGATGAGTTAGAAAAAAATTAGAGTTTAGAAATGATTTGTATTTTAGACATACTTTGTCTTACCAAGAAAATGAATATTTTACAGAAAATTGAAAAAATCATTTAAAAAAAAACTCTTTTGTTGTAATTTTTTAGGTAATATCTTAAAACATGAAAAGCTTACAAAAGAACTACAAAAAAATATAAAATTCTTAACAAAAATTTTTTTGTTACCAAAACTTGGATTTTTTCACAAATTTTAACTTTGAAAACCCATAAGTAAGCACCTATAAGGTGTAGCGTCCACTCCAACCGCTCATTTTATAGGTTGAACAATTATCTATGACATGCAATTTAAATTATTCGATTATCTTGTTCGGTTCAAAAGATATGATTTTTGCAACGAAAAAAGTCAAATGGCGCCACTGTGCGGCGTGACCAAGTCTTGCTCGAGATTGTGCAACTACTTTAACAATAAATATCTTCTGCTTCCCCAGGACGCAATGTAACGACTTCCATTTCGTCGCCATCGGCAACCTGGCGCCGGCGCTGCTATTATTGGCTTCAACTTCAATTTGCAGCAAATAGCGAAAGACTCTCAATTGTAAGAATTGGAAAGTGAAACATTCGATTGTCATCACATGCCTGATATGTTTAGTGTGTAAAATGCCGTAAACTATGAACATTTTTTTTTGACTTGAGCAACTCTTGCAGAAAAATTTTAATTTAATTGACGTATAAATCACTTCCATTCCTCACTTCAGGTAACTTTGCCTTTCAACCAGCTTCAAAAGAATCTTTTAAACAATTTTTTAACATTTCTTCAGCGCCTAAACTAGAGATCAGACAGTTGCACTCGCATCTCCTTATTTCATTTCGAAGAGAAATAATAACAAAAAACTCCCTTGACTCACTTCCTTACGAAATTATAATTTAAAACAGTTTCACTTGCTGTTACTTCCATGTGAAAACATTTATTTTAATTCTTCGGAAGAGAAGCCAACTTAAAGATGAAAATTTAGCTGAAGGTTTCTTAAAGACAAAAACATTTTCATTTTGCCCCAAAGAGGATTTTCAACGTCTGTGACTAAAATATGTTGTGTGTCGCAAAAAAATAAAAGGAGGAATAACATACCGTCACTTTATCACTCATGCCCTTTAGCCGTTGTATGAATTCTGTTGTTGAACGTGCCTTCTCTGACAATTGTTGCAGATTATGTGAAAGTTCCGTCTATAAAAAGAAGAGTAAAAATTTATCGTAAGAAAACATTGAACAATATAAAAGATAATTTTTTTTACAGATCCGTAATAAAAAGAAAAAGTGACATAAGTAATAAATTCCTATTGTTTTTTTAATGTGATTTTATAAGTGTAAAAATATTCATTTTTTCAATCAGTTTATCTTTCTTTTATGCTCGTTTGCGAATTTCCTTCCTTCCTTTTGGGTGTTTGCTTGAGTCATGGCTTCCCTGTTATTCTTTCGCCTCAACAAATTATTACAGAAGTTGCGACAAAAGCCCGGAGTCACAACAATAACGTTTTCTGCTTTCGCACAGTCACTTTCATACATTCGACGCAAAAAAGTTAGAACAATGAGAGGCGTGAAATGAAAACTTTATTTTTCCTTCTTTTACTTTCGGTGAAAGCGCAATTGTTGACAAATTAAAATAATATAAAATATATGAGAATGTTGTGGCCGGAAACCATAAAAAATAACTCGTACTTTAATGAAAAATCTAAAAGTTGCCAAGTTAAATAAATGGACAATACCGCCATCACTGAATAAAAGCAGTTCCATGGTATGAGTGTCAGAGAAGTTCTAGAATTCTACACATATGTACACTCTCTGTCTCTCTCTCTCTCTCGTATTACCTTTGCATTTTATAAAACACATACTTACAATGTTTAGTTTCTTTTGTGTAAAGGTTACATATGTATGTATGTATGTATGCATGTATGTAAGTACCAAAAAGGTCTTGATGTACATAATTGCTCTGCAAAGTTCTAGAAAATAAATGTTCAGTACTTGCTGATTTTCAACTAATTTAGTCACATATTATTTTAAAACTTAATTGGGAAAGTGTCACTTGCATTTAAAAACAGAGGTCCTTTAAACTTGTCAATGCTGTCCAAATACATGTATGTACGTACAGACGTGTTTATATGTTCATTGGCAAACAAAAGGAACCAAAATCATTTTGTATAAGACAGAAAAATTTCGAGGTCCTAATGAAATGTTTTCTATAAATTCCTCAAAACGACCTCAGAGAAGGTCTAACAGTAGAAAAACACCAAACTTTGAACCTATTCAAGTGAACTATTCCTAAGTGAACTTCAACCACTTTTCGCTGGAGCACCGAGATCCAACACACAGAAGTGATTTGAAAAAACTAAAGCAGCCCTTGTAAAATGTAAGTGTTTTATGAATATTAATAAATATTTTTCGTAACTGAAGTTTAGAACACGCATGATTTAAAAGAGTTGTTCGTAGCAGCCCAACAGTTTGCTCCAATAAAAAAATTCGTTGAAAACTTTAGAAACAAAAAACCTACAAAAGTTTGGATTTTCCTTTTCTGCACGAAAAAAAGAACTTGAAGTTTAAGATACCTCCGAAAAAAACAATTAATTCTTCTATTTGAAATGTTCCGCATATTTGCTTTAGTCGTGTCAATTAACAGAATTGCCTAGAGGATACCAAAAACGTGAAAGAAATTATGTCTTCTCAGCGAACTGATTTTCAACTAGACATGTAGACTGGGGACTAAAGCAATGCGCGTCTATTGAAAAAGAGGACACGAGTTTTTTGATTCAAAATTCGACCAGGTTAAGAGAGCGGCGCCTCCCCTAAATACTATTCCAATGTATTTCATTCTATACTGAAGTGCTTCCGCTGTCAACACAGATGTTTATAATTTTCCTTGTTCTAAGCTTTTCTCTATACATTTGGTATTTGCTGGAACTTGCGGGTGGAAGACCTCACACCTGGCCCGGTCAGTGTATCAGTATAGTATTTCTGAATCCTAATTCAGCTTTTTTGTAAATAGAACAAACTCACAGCATTCATAGTTTATTAATGGCTTTAAAGCCAGAAATATGGCTGTGTTTAGTGTTTAGTTTTCTAGCAGCCATTTCGTAGGAACCATTCCGCTCCCCAGTAGACTAGAACCCCTTTGAAAATATGTTCAAACATTCAACTTCAATTGTATTAAAAAATATATTTGTAGAGCATATAGACAGCTGTATATTTCGTATCCATTTAAAATTATTCTTCAGCCTTAAAGCGTTTTTAATTTTGGATAAAAAATTGTTGCGTAAATTTTGTTCAGTTTTAATATACAAAAATCAAAAACACTTTAAGCACGAAGATTGTTATAAAGGATCAGTAACGTTATTGTTTTAGACAAGGCGAAATCAAAGCTAATACAACAACAACAAGACTAGGCGCAATTCCAAGAACCTATTGATTTTTTTGTTCAAACATCCATGAAATAAGACATGAAAAGGTCGACAAGTGCAATGTAATGCCTCGGTTTCAGCGCTATCAGTACAAAAAATATGTACATACATACCCATTTTTCGTGTTACATTATTCATATATACAGACATAAATACATACATATGTATGTGTATGTAAAATAACACAGGGGAAAAACCAGATACTAAAAAATTAAGGAATTGAATAAATAAATTAAAAGCCTTCAAAAACACGACATACAAATTCAAGCAAACGACGTAAAATTTAGGATCTCTTAAGTCTAATTCAAGCTTTTGAATAAACTTTAGACGGGCGAAGAGTGAACGAACAGAAACTACTCTTTCAAACTATAGACAAAATAGTATTATACTCGTATGTTGCAGATATTGGAGAAGTTAAATTTGGCGGTCCAAAAACAATGAATAAAATAAATTAAATAATTTTGTTTGTTTGTTTGGGAACAGTACACGGGTTCGAGCCCTAAATATGCAGTGCATTGTGCCAGAACTGGGTTAGGAAGGGGGAAAGAAGGCGTAGTGTGTCGCTATGTTTTTTTTTTCTATATTGTAGGCATGAGTGTATCAGAATCTAAGTGAAGTTGTCGTGAATTACTTATTAACTGATTTTTCTATTCCGATAGCTGGCCAACTTATCAGGTATATTTAATATTTCTTATAGAGAAACAAACAATTCTGAGGTGATTAAAGGCCGCGGCACATAGAATCCGTCATGCGTCCTGCGTCGCCTTTTTTGACTGGCATTAACGCAATAAAAATTAACTGATGGCTGTCAAAGTAATCATCGTACGTTAGAAGTGGCCCTACTTTAATACTTTGCGTTGAAGGAGACGTATGTACTTTATCTGACAAAGGTCATAACAAGGCCTGTGTTTAACTTACTTGTCAGTTGAAAAAGGCGACTAATGGCGCATGACGGATTCTATGTATGTGCCACGGTCTTTAGTCCGCCCTTTCAAAATTCAGACAACATTTTTTTTACGTACAAACTAAGGCAGTCATAGAGAACATGTTTTTACGCCTGTTTTTGTAGATTTGTCGATCAGATACAATTCTTCGGGACTGTCACAGTCGTTAGTTTTACAGAAGATATTTAATATTTGCTCGCAAACGTACACCCGTTTGTTTAGATAAAATAATTTTTTTGTTTCCTCTCACTATTCGAAAATGTTAATCTTATATTAGACATTTGTAAAAGGTTTATAGAACTGTTGCTAAATATATTTGGTATTAAAATAAAATATGTGTTTATTATTGCTCAAAAGTGTTATAATCTTTATACGGATTTGTTTTCCGCCAGTTAATAACTACTTTTCTTTTAAAAAAGCAAATAGAAGTTTATTTTTTATATGGTCGGTTTAAATAGACAAATAATTATCTAAATTCTGTATACAAAACGAAGTACAAAACGGTATGTAACTTAATATTAATTTAAAACTCAAATTTCAAATTACTAAACAAAAGCTCCAAAATGTTTAAATCTATTCCTGCCTCAAAAAAAAAAAATATATTGAATGCAGAACAACGCACATACTCACCCATAAGTCTTGTTAACGAAACAGTTCAGTGTGAGAGCACATGAGGGATGGTACGGATGTGTTTTTGTTGTTTGGCAGCAAATGCTGCAGGCCAAACACAATTATTGTAATTAAACAATTCATGTTGTTAGCAACACTTTTCGCTATCATCTAGTCTACTTAATGGCAAACATACACAATCAAATGCCATCTTGTCCATGTCCTGTTAAGGACAATACACACGCCCTCTCACACAGAACAGACACACTCACGCCGCTCACACCGAGACACAAACACACTTTTACACAAACCAAATATTTGTTGAAAAATCAAGTACAAGGTTAGAAAGGAAAGTAAAATGTTCGAGTGGGATGAACGCTGTTGCACTTGAGGCTGTTTGAATTAGTGTTGTTGTTACTGAACATGACTCATTGGAATTCTGTTTGCTTGTTGGTTATTTGTTGCCACCACGCATTGTCTTGAACGGCAACCACAATCAGCAGTAGGAGCAACATGAAGTTTCAAATGGGCATACAGAAACTGTTTCGAAGGGAGGCATTGGTCTAGGAGTAGATAAAAAACGTAAATCGACAAGCTGTCGGTGGCTTTGCGAAGGTCTATACGCAATAGATGGGATGGGATGCAGTGCAATGAAAGAATAATGGTAATTGAAGAAATGGAATTTCCGTGGCAATGGTAAGCATTGCTTAAGGATGTAAATCCTAGGAAAGCGTGTTGTTAGCTAAATGAGTACAGCGTAGTCGCAATCCTGCAGAAGAGGAGGACCTCAAAATTAATCTGTGCTTTTAATAGCACAATCTGATAACAAATTGCGATATTATTTTGATTTTATAATGAAGAAAGGGGCAAAGATACTTAGGCCGGTCTAATGTTGCCGAGCGCTAACGTCCGCCGACATTTTGAAAGCCAGAAAACTTATTAAAAGAACTACATATGAACTTGGCAAAATTAACTTCATTCGGGGATTCATGGGTGAACTAGTGTGCAGCTCACCACAGCTCCATGAGTCTTCCCAGGAAAATTTTATGAGAATAATGCTTAATATGATTTCGGTGATGGTGCGTAAATGGCGCAACACGGAACATCAATTTTACAAATATGCAAATAACTCTTCGAATGTTGATTTCCAGGCGTTCAATTAAGTTCTCTCCGGGGCAGGTTAAGCGTTGACGACTTATAACCGGTCAGGGCACTCTGCTTTCCGGGGAATAGAGTGGAAGGAGTCCCTTTCTGGGACTCTAAGTTCTAGGAAGCTCATGTATGACTTCCGATATGCATGTTCTTCCGAAACCAAAGGTCAATTCAACAGAATGCTGGCGTTCTGGGCCGGAAGAATACAGTCTTCGAGGTGCTATTGCCTTGCGACAGTCTGTTTTTATGCAAGGAACTAGATTGAGGGGAATGTACAGACGAGCTGGTTCAAGACCTGATGTTCCTTGTGGATTTCGGACTACCAACTCAGGAGCCTTGTCTTTTCTCGTTTTCTGGGGAAATGTGTGAAACACAAGGTATTAGATAGCCCGAGCTCTTTAGCAAGGGGTTTATGAGGGTTTATGATTTGTGCCGTGCATAATATTGTGAAAAATTGCCACCTGTATGAGCCTTGAAAGCCACATGGGGGCGCTAGCAACCCTCACCTAATTCACTCAAGTGGATTTGATCCACTGCCAGATATAGCCGTCATGGCAGGTGCTGGCATAAAATCAATTCCAAAATCTGTTTAATTGTGTTTGATTTATCGATGTACACAAGTTATTTTACACAATATCAAAGAAAATAGTCCAGTGAAGTTAAATCAAACGATCGTACTGACCAATTCATGGGACTATTACGTGAAATTATTCCTTCATCAAAACTTTCTTTGGGTAAATCAATTTTAGGGCGCACTGTGTAGCATTCGACCTGCGGGCGTCGGATGGCAGCAAGATTAATCCCAGCTAACTGCGATACGAAAAAGTTTCTAATCATGTCCCTACACCGTCCACTGTTCACAATAATTTTCTGTCCATAATTTACGTCCAACTTGACTGTAACTTAAGTTTTAACAAGCACAAAACTCGTGCTGTGCTATAATAAGCAAGCGATTGCACACGCCATCATAAAGGCCGATTCCGGAATACAGATGCATGGCTTGGAACCCAAACTTTGAGGAGTAGAAATAATGCGTAACTTTGTTTGATAAATGGCCCAGTTTGATCAAAACTCGTGCTATTGAAAATCAACATTAACATTCCTCTTAGATCTACTCGGAACATTGCACCACTTCACCTCAAGTGCCTTCAAAGAATTGGGCGAACGCTGACGCCTTTAGGAGACTGTGTAAATATATAAATGATTCTATAATTTTACTGATTACTCGGCAAATTTTAATCAAATAAAACGCAACCTCTTTTTGTCTTGATTTAAATTTAAGTCTTGCAAGTGTTTAAATATATAAGTATATAGATACGTGTGTAGCGAACTTGGTTGGTCTATAAGGATATTAGTCCATAGAAAAAGCACCGTTTTTGACACCATATGGATATAATGGTGTTCCGACAAAATGTTGTGGACACTCCAAAATTTTAAGTGTCGAACAGAATCATCATTTTGATAAACGAAATCTCAATCTGCCGGTGTTGCTCTGGTGTAAGCCAAACTCAACTAAACAAATAGTCAAATAAAGCACTGTTGCCAACTTAAAGTTGGAAGCCTCTTAAAAAAAAACACTTACAGTGGTGTTCATAAAAACTTAATACATGCTTACAAGCAGCTATTAGTCTTAATTTGAAAAAACTGTATTCATAAACGATTATTAGCTTACTAAATGTTTAGTAAGCGGTTATTAAGCCGTACAAATTTTAATATTACCTCGACCATCAATTAAGCTCTTATTATCGGAGAATTTTTACATTTTTCTGTGTTTACAATGTGTCTTTTAAATTTTTTTAAATATTTTACGAAATATGCAAAAATGGAAGCATTAAATTTAATAAAAAGATCAAAATTTATTTAAAAAAAAAACGTTTATAATTTTGATTCTTATTAAGAAGAAGATATAAGAAATACTTGCCAGAAAACACGACAAGCAAAAATGTATAAAAGGAAGTTCGATCCATTTTTTCTACCGAATAACTTATCTTTATTTATTTTTGCAATACAAATCTAAAAAAATTATGAGAAATATCCTAGTGATATGTAAACAAACAAAACATAACTCGTTATTCAAATACTTTTACTTCACTCGTTAAAAAATGTGAATTTAACGTTAACATTATTAATTTTTGTGCTATTCTAAAAGAAGTGAACATATTTATTTAGTATTATCTGTTTGTTAAATATATATTTTTTCTTAATACAAGCAAAATAACATAAAGTAATATGATAGACATGGTTAATTTAGAAATTGGTAATCGGCATAAATACAGCACGGTGCTGCCACTCTTTTGTCTAAAAACTCGATGAAGTATTTATTAGTTACGAAACTGTTTATGAATATGCTTTTTTACTAAACGCTTAATAAACCGAAACTGTTTAGTAATTCGTTTGTGCTTGATATGTTTAGTAAGGATTTTTTATGAATACCACTGTTAGTTTTTAAGTGTAGCTGGAAAGAAATTTTCCTATCGACTGATGGATCGGGTATGCTAAGAGCAAGCAAATATAATGCTCCACAATGAGTGATATTGCATTCGAATGGAGGCGTAGAGAACGCATTTTGGCGGCCAGAAATTGACTACCGGTACTTGCAAACAAAGCGATTATACATTTCTCATTAAATACCACCACACTGGCCACTGTGTAGAAAAGTGTTCTAATAATATTTAAAAGGACACAAAAACCATAAGAAACAGACTATATTTATTCTTTTTAAATTGTATATAGTGGCTTTCAATCTATTACATACATTCAATCCTTTAACAAATAAAGTCAATATTACAAAGAGTGAAACTTCGATATAACACATTTCGTTATAGGGAAAATCTCAATACAACGAATGTTTTATTGAGTCCCTTGAGAAAACCTCTTTATTGCAAAACTATAGCGAACAAATAGTGGACACAGAAACCTCATTCAAATGCCTCAAAATAGCGAAGCCTAAATGTATTTACAAGCGCATTTGTAAAGCTTCTATACAACGAAGTCCGAATAAAGTTTGACGAAAAATGGTAAAGTACCGTTAGCAAAAGAACGAATTCTTAATGTGTGTGCAAATAGTTATGACGAAATTTTTTTGTCTTTCTTCCAGTTCCGTTACATCAAGGCTTTGCTAATTACATTTATAGCGAAGCTCAGAATTCGTTATATCGAAGTTTCACTCTGTAGGTAATTTTTGTAATAAAATATATAAAAATTGAAGGCGAACTTTTTCAAAAAAAAAAAAACTTTTTATTACATCATTTTTTTGAGCAAAAACAAAACTTGTAAATATGTGATGAGTCCTCAACCAACACAAAGTGATTAAACGCCTCGAATGTATCATTCAATACCTTTCGCTGACTGCTGCTTAGAAGCTCTTCAAAGACTAACAGTTTTTCTGGACCTGGAAGTTACTGCCATAAAAGATAGACATGTAACCGCCATTTTGTAAAACCAGAAGGCCAACATTCAAAACTTCTTCGATTTTTATTTCATTTTCAATCAGTGAATTTTAGTGAACTTTTGTTTTCTGTGGAAACCAGGTTTGTTGGGTGAATACACTTACAAACATATATAAAATTATACCCATCTGAGCGAGTGTTTGCTTTGTAAAAGTTTGAAAATATATAAATATATATGTGTGTGTGTGGGTGTATCTCCACATAAAATACAAAAGGTGAAAATTCAAAATGTAGTTTCTGATCCTTCTGGAATAACTTATTGTATAACAAGTATAACAAATAGGTAAATATGGGGTTCGCCACAACGTACGCAAGAGAAATTTTAAGGAATCGAATCCGTACAGGCAGGCGCACGCCAAAGGAAATAAAGTTTAAAAAAAAAATATGGAAACATCTTTGGGATCTTAAATTTTTACTTCCGAGTAGTTCCTGCTGGTTCTATGCTAATATATCCTACTGAAATTAAATGCATAATTTTTATTTGCAAACTTGTTTTTCCATAATTCCTGTTTTGTTTTGATCAGGATACGTTTTGCTCTATTTTTTTAATATCTTGTAGTGAGTTTTTTGTATTATATATTCAAAACTTCAAAGTTTGACTAAATATGTATCGTATTGTTGTTTAATGGCTTCCGGCAAAACGGTTCTAATAAGCCGTAATTACAGTTGGGCAATTCCTATATTTTCACAATTTCCATAATTTTTGTTATTGAATCACATCTGCGTTGCTTTTTTATCCTTGATTCTAAACTTTGGCTTCATAGAAATAAACAATCTTAAATTTATAAAGATTTTTGCTTATCCTGTACACAAAATAAAAGCTGCAGTTACGGCCTTTTGAATTTTGGGTGTCGGTATCCATGCATGCATGTGCGAGATAAAAGACGAAGTTTCACGACTATAATAAGATAATAATCGCAGACACAATGGCACCAGCTGTATGCATATGCAGTTTGTTAAATAATTCAGAGTTCTCAAACATTAAACGGCAAATGTATTGATGATACAGAGTGATACCTGCCCGGCAGTTCGCCAACTCTGAGATATGATTTCAGGTACAGCCGAGAAAAGAGCAAACCACAACTTTGTTTGCTTAAAGGAAAATCTGCTTGAGCGGAAACCCGCCTAATTGAAGCACGGTTTGCTGCAAAATTCTATGCTTTAAGCCGTGTATGCACCACCAAGTTTTCTTGCGAAAGCCTCTTCCAGAGTTGACTTCGAGAGGTTCTTAGAAGTCGACTTGCAGAAGTCACGGCTTGCAGAAGTTGCTTGCAACAATTATGTGGAAAAACGTATGTTTCGCTTGCTGGAAGCAACTTGAACAACCTGTTGTGACCTGCAAGTGATGTGGAGACGTGCAGCAGAAGTCGGGTAAACGGTTTTCAGTTTTGTTTTTTTTCGAGATCTTTTCCAAATTTATAAAATTGGACGAAATTAAATTTGTTAAGAGTGGTGAAAAATACATTTGGCAATTGCAAAACGAAAATAAAAGCCAAGGATAAAGACGCGCCTGAAGAAAAGCTCCCAAGCAAATTGCGCGGCTTCCGAACGCAGTTTGGTCAAGAGGAAAGCGAAGAAAACAAACAATAAGTGGCCAAAATGCTGAAACAATTCAGGAAATACCCGCAGAAGTTCTTCAGCAAGCGACTTGCTAGCGGACACACGGCTTTAAATCAGCCAAACACCGCAGTTGGCATCACTGCTTTATTTGAGCACCCATTTAACAGCTGATAGTTGCGTTTTGTTTAGTTGGCCTTGAAACTTCATTATGAATCGACTTACACCAGAGCAACGCGTGTAAATTGTTGAAATTTTTAATCAAAATAATTGTTCTATTCGTCAAACTCATTGTGTACTTCTTCCATTTTATGGCGTACATAATCGCCCTTCAGAGCGGCTAATTCGAAGAAAAATAGATCGTTTTCGGACCACATTTATTGTTACTGATAATAAAGCTTTTGTCCAAACACCATTAACATTAAATCCACAGAAAATTACTGTTTGGTGCGCTTTATGGACTGGCGGAGTCATTGGCCCATATGGTTACCAAGTGAACAATCCTTGAAAAAAACCTAAACCTTTGGCGATAAATTATAAAACAAAACACTTTATTCAAAACCAAAATACTTACATTTAGAATCAAAAGTCTGTATTAAAAATTCTCGGATATAGGAGCTGCGGTGGCATTCTTTCGACTTGCTGTAATATAAAATATTACTGTAGCACCTCAAAGAATGGGGCAAATCTGTTGCGGAAGTACCTGTTCCTTTTGCAAATCAACAACAAATTATCACAAATAGTTGCATTTAAGCTCCACGGAAAACGTGTTGAGCCACATATACGGGTGCTGGGCTTGCAATAGGAACACCCGAGCATCTGACATCTACAAACAAAATTATTTCTTGCGCGACCCGAAAGCTTTGATAGGTGCAAAGTACAGTCGCAACGTGAACGCACCCAGCACTGAGCACCGCCTTTAGGCAAACAAAAAGAAAAATTCATCAGAACTGTTGGTTGCCAGGCATCTACACATACATACTTCTAATAGAACGATATCTCGCGACAAGTTGCAAGTCTGGTTCAAGTTCGCGTGTGCTCAGTCGGAAGAGTTATTCGTGCCAGCGCTAATAATTTTAAAGTTAATTCTGTTTCTGTTTATTTTCATTTTTATAGTTACCAAAGAAAAAGGAAAACTACGAAAAGACATTAACGAAAAATAAAACTTTTATCTTGCATATTGTCTTAATTTGTCCGCAGTGTTCTCATTATTTCCCTCTGATCTCAAGACACAGCCACCTAACTGGAATGAGTTGTTTCCAAGATTTGTTCGTTTGCTGATGAAGAGATATTGCCATTGTTTACAGTGGCGCAATAATTTATCTCAACAAATGTGGGAGCAGCGCTGTTGAAGACATCAACAATCCATAAAGTAAACAATTAAGCAGAGATGGAGGAAGGCAGTTTTGTATGTGATGCTTTAAAAAACAGAATGAATGAAACTAATTTCAGGACGTCAAAGTGTTCCCTGCTGCTGGTGCCATTTTTTCTTTGCGGAGTTAATTTCTTAATTGCAAAGTTAAATTAAGCGGTTACAATTTCTGCAGAATTTTTTTTTGAGTCTTCTGTTTTTAAACGCGATGAGCACAAAAAAATACGTATTAAGAACTTTATATTTAATTATGTTTATTTAGTGAGAAGTAAAAGGAAACAGGAAAAGACGTAATAATATATGTAGTAATAAATATCATGAAAAATATAAGAAAATGAAACACAACTTGCGCGGAATATGAAAACGGAGTGTTTGGATTGTAGTCGTATCAATAAAAAGCGGAATATGTATTAAATATATATAATTGAATAATAATTTAACTAACATGGTGAGCTTTGCTAACACCCTTCTCCCCCCTTTACAATACTTTAAAAAGGGGACCTCTTCCATATTCAAACAGAATTTTGAACGTTGGGTCACAATTGGCGAAGTTATGCCCGTTTAAAATATGTAGAAGGAGTAACATAATTTAAAAAGTGGGCGTAGTTGAAAAAAAGAAGCCTTTACCGTTACCGAATTCCAGTTAAACGTTATAAAAATATCAGGAAGATCAGGTTGGCGGTCCGGTCTCCTATACGGTACCAAACAAACGCACATTCCGTTTCATATATGTACATACATATACAGCTGATAGGAACACAAACGACGAATTTTTAGTCGCGATAATCGTCGCCAAAAACAAAACAATTGTGGTGTTGGTCGGAATTCGTCATACTCGGTGAAAGTTGAAATAGATTTACTCCTAATTTTTTCGCCGGCGAACGGCGAATAATTCTTTTACCGGAATTTAGCATATTTTAGTATCAGTTTGTTCCCACATTATATTTTGCCATTCAAATAGATGTGCAAATCATGGCAACCATAGAAATTGTAAGTCAAGGCGAATTAA
This sequence comes from Epicampocera succincta, assembly GCA_932526305.1. Classification (NCBI taxonomy): domain Eukaryota; kingdom Metazoa; phylum Arthropoda; class Insecta; order Diptera; family Tachinidae; genus Epicampocera; species Epicampocera succincta. The sequence goes on along the minus strand of OW052037.1, from coordinate 36,772,531 downwards.
CTAAAAAAGCTTGAAAGCAATAGTGCTGGCCTAACTTTGCTTTTAGCAGAGCTGTACGTCCTTCTTACAGACCTCTCCTTCCAAATAGTTTTAAGCCCAGCCTCTTTTGATCCTTTGACTTCAGCAGAAGATTTTTTTGTCCCACCCCGTACGAGTATTTTAATTACAGTTTTGGAAAATTTTTCAAGACAAAAAAGCCATTATCAATTCAGAAAAGGAAATAGAAATTAGACTAAGATGTCGCAATTTTATTGCACAATTAATATATCAACTTGGGCAAATACAGCCAACAAATTTTTTAAATTTAAAACAAAAAAAAATTTTGTTCCGGGAAAACAGTCTAAAACCTCATAAATTCAAATTAATAGAAACGTTTAAAGAAGAAATGGTAGATTTGAGAACAGAAGAAGAAGATCAGCGGTAGCAAAGGCTGAATTCGTGAGAACGGATAGATCAAAAAACAACTACTGAATTTTCGATAGCCGAATATGAGTATAAAACCGCTTTAAATGAAAATCCTTTCACTGAGGAGCTTCATTTGTGATGAAATTTTGGGTTTTGCCATCTAGTAACGCTGAAGTTGAAGGGGTTTTCAGTGGTGTGAGTCTGGTAAAAACAGAAATTAGAAATTGGATGACATTAAATACTATGAATTCATTGCTTTGCATAAGATGTGGGTTGAAAAGGGTAGACTTTGAAATCACTAGTGATCTCATAAAAATATCTCATAGCAACAGATGTCATGATATTGTAAGTGACTCTTCTGAAGTTGAGGAGGAATATTCCTTCACATGATCATGTTTTTAGAATGTAATTGGATTTGCTGTTGAATAGAAACCAATGTTTTTTGTTGTTCTTCAATTGTTTTATAATTAATAATATAACAATAAGTACATGTGTATGTTGAATCGCGATATTAAATTTCATTGTTACTCTCTTTCGAGTTTCGTGCACATATTTATAACAAACATTGGTATATCGTTACCTGAAATGCAAAAGGGCGTAACAACATATTTCAAAATTTTACAGGAGAGACAAAAAACTCCAAAAAATCGAAGATTACGAAGCTGGTGTTGCAATTTCTTCAGTACAGCATTAAATTGCGATGATGCATTTATTTCGTAGAAAAAAAAATTTCTTTAATCGTCATTTTTATTAGATGTGGGTTGCGCCCTTTTGGTTTAAGAAAAAACCAACTTTGTTGTTACGACCTTTTGATTTTCTTTAATAAAATGGTTGTTATTGACAGTAGGGCTGTAAAAATGTAGGAGGACATGTAATTCGATTTGCTCTACAATAATAAATGAAAAAAACCCATTTTGAATTTTTTGGTTGTTACGCCCTTTTGCATTTCAGGTAACGATATATGTATGTACTTTAAGACTGAAATCGAATACATATGTATGTTCTTTAATACATGACTTTTAGGGTTATATTCAATAAATTTATATAGATTTTGCTATTTTTGAGTCAACTTTGCTTTATTTATTGCAGCTGGTAAATTATGCAAAATAACTACATTATAACTATATCTCCTTCTTCTTTTGGCGCTAAAGTCCGGGGTGGACCTGGGCCTCAACCAACAAGCTTTTCCAGCTGGCACGGTACTTATCCACGGCACGGCATCCTCCAATTTTGCACACCAAGTTGGCTGAGGTCCCTCTCCACTTGTGTGCGCCATCGGTTCCGTGGGCGTCCTTTTTTGCGTTGTCCCACTGGTTCAGAGTCGAAGATTCTACGGGTCAGAGCAGTATTCTCCATGCGCTCTACATGGCCCAACCATCTTAGCCGTTGGATCCGTACACGCCTGGTTAGGTTCATGTCGCTGTACAATCCGTACAGTTCGTAATTGAATATCCAGAAACTATCAACGCAAACAGGTCCGAAGATTGAACGCAGAACATTTCTCTCGAAAACACCAAGAACTTCCTCATCCGATACTGTCCATGCTTCCGCTCCATAGAGAACGACAGGGATTATCAAAGTGGTGTATAGTGTCAACTTGGTTTTTCGAGAGAGGGCCTTACTACTCAATTGCCTCTTGAGCCCAAAGAAACTGCGATTGGCAAAAGTTATTCTGCGTTTAGTCTCGGTACTGATGTTGTTCGTGCTGTTCACTTGGGAGCCAAGGTAGACAAAGTCCTTCACTACCTTCAAGTTATAGCTGCCTATGGTGACGTTCCGGCCCAGTCGTCGATGTTGTGCGTTTCTTTTGGCCGCCTCCGTTAAAATACCAGCAAACGCTTCATTTACGGCTCGCTGTGTTCGACCAATCACATCAATGTCGTCAGCGTCTGCTAGCAGTTGCATGGACTTTTGGAAGATCGTGCCTCTGTTGTTGGCGTGTGAATTTTGCACGATCTTCTCTCGGTAAATTCATCACCAACCTTGATGAAGCAGCGAGAATTCTCCATCATTATCCTACACAACCTGACGAGTTTGGTAGGAATGTAAAAACTAGACATGGCGTTGTATAGCTCGTCCCTATGCACACGTTAATATGCGGCCTTAAAATCGACGAATAAATGGTGGGTGTCGATTTGCATCTCTTGGGTCTTTTCCAGGATCTATCGTAGTGTGAAAATTTGGTCAATGGTGGACTTCCCCTATATATATAATTATTGAAAAATACAGTTGAAATTTTTTGCATTATTTTTAGCATTTTAAAACTTTTGTTTCAGCATTTTTAGCATTATTTTTTGCCGGACTTAACAGTCAAAACTTTAGTCGCCGCAGCTACACGTCGAATTTATACAGCGATTATTTAAGAGTTAAGCAAATGTGCGGTGCTCGTCACACCGATTCACGTGCATATTTATGCCTGTTAATCATTTACATTTTTCTGCCTTTGTGTTTCGGCCACGCAACTGATATGAAAAGGCCTTTTAGCGTTTTACGATTTGTATGTGCCTTCAGATGTATTTTATGTAATGAAATACATCTGAAGGCACATAAAAAAGCTAAAACAAAACAAAGAAGAGATTAACAAAACAACATATTTTCAATATAGACGAATGAATTTTTGGAAGTTATTTCAATTATTATTTTGCTTTACATTTTTTTACATTAATTTAGTTTCCATTTAAATATTTTTAGTTTTTTTGGCGTTGCACGAAAATAATCAAACAAACAAAAATTTACTGTAAATCAAAACAAAAGAAACTGACACTTGTCAAACTACTCAACGTACGTTAAAAGTTGCTGAACTTTGATACGTTGCGTTGAAGTCGACGTACTTTATGTGGGAAAGCTCACAACAAAGCGTGTATTTTAACTTAAAGGGACGGTAACACAAGTCGTACGATAAGTCAAGTTTTTAAGTAGAAGAGCATGAGTGGTATCGTCTAAACTTAATATGTAATGAAAGCACACGACATGGAGGGAAAATGCGGATGAAAATTTGACAGCCGTAGGGCTCTCACCGTTTTTTAAATTCCTTCACACATCATTAGATCAGGGATGTATTTTCATGCAAACATTTTACTTTGTTTTGGTCTTTTACATAAACGTGTAAACGTAAAAAAAATTGTCGTAAGATTTTTATTCTCATGTTTAAAATTCGGAGATAATTTCATAGGATTTTCTTTTGGGTTTTACTTTCGACTTGTATTACCGTCAGATGAAAAAGGCAAAGTACGACGTATGACGGATTCTATGTGTCCCGGCCGTGATGTAACCGAACTTCTTTTTTGTTTGTATCAACAAACCGTGATTAATTAATAACGTCAAACGGTATTTATTTTGTCATCATATCTTTGACAATAAAGATACTTATAAAAATAATAAAATTTTGTGACATTGCGCATTGGATACGAACTTTTACGATTTTTATAAAACGAGGGGTTGAAGTTTCTGCAGAAACGTTCTGTTAAACTTTTCCTTCTCCTCCTTTCAGTTGTTCCTCTTTGTGATTTTATTGCTTTTTATTACATTTAACTTTTAATTTCTTTGGTAACATCTACAAAAAGAAGAGTATTTATATTATTACATTCTCAACAATATAATAAACCTATTTTACTACTTTAAGTTGTTTGCTTTTAACAGCTTTCATCATGTTGCAAGAAAACAAGACAAGACAAAACAAAACAAAACAATCATTGTTTCGTTTACAACATAAAATATTAAAAGTATCAGATGCAAGACAAAGGACTTCTGCCACGTCTTCTCTCGACGCAGGCATATGCTTCGGAAAAGTGATTTTTCTGCTTTGCGACTTTTATTTATATTTTGTGTTTTCTTAAGTTTTGTTTGCTGCTGTAATTTATGGCATAATATAATGTTTTCTTGAGGTTTTTCTTCCTTATTTCTAGCTCAGCAAACAAAATGTTTTATGTGTCTGGCTAAAAATAAAATGACACAATAAAGTACTTAAAAACAAACATTTTGCCTTTTATAGATTTTTGATGTTCACAAGTATTTCTGGCTGAGTTGATTTCGTAAGGCTTTTTCTTAAAGCATTTTGTTCAAACGTGCTGTTATTTAAAACTCACTTCTGGCTTTCTTTTTATGGCATGAGTCCTGCCAAAGCCATTTCTTAATTTTTAAAGCGCTTGTGAACTTGAAGCATCTTTTTTCTTGCTCATTATTCACAAAAATTAGATTTATGTACCCGTTTATTCATTCATTCATTCAGTCAGTCATTCCTACAATTATTCATGGCAAACAAAACAAAAAACAAATAACCCAAATAGAAAATTTGTGCTTCCTTTAACCTTTTTGGCTTATCAATTCAAAGCAGACTCTCAGCACTAGAATCAGCCATTCAATTTCAGCCCTGCCACACACATAAATACATACACACATCACATTTAAACATTCTAATGAACAAAATTTGAGCCAAATAGAAATCCAAAAATTTGGTGAATGCGTTAAAAAGAGTTTTCAGCAACAAGCAATTCCCTTTTAAGTTTGTCCCTTGGCCGATTTGTGTGTTCGGCTATTCGTGTTGTAAAGATTGGACTTCCCTTAAGGGATTACGTTCTTTTTTTATATTTTATAATTTCATACATATATTTTATACACCCTTAGACGGTCTCTATGCTCTTCAAATATATTCTGCTTATTTGCAATATTTCTTTTTGTTGTCTTCAATTACGATTTACCCAAATGAGCACCGCCAGCCACTTAATATTTTTAAACGTGTGTTGTAGGTACTCAAATTAAAAGTAGACTATAAAATAACGCTTATGCAAACGCATATTTAATAAAACAGTCAATATCATCCGATTCCGCACTACCGCATCGCGCGTCTTATCAGGCGCACACACATGAGTAGCTGATTCTGGTGGTATGCGAAAGCGTCACACAACACGAGCCCATTGCTGGACAGCTCGGGCTATCTAATCTTTCCCGCCATTAATTCCCTGAACAATGGAGGAAATCGAGGCACTCTAGCCAGATTCGCCTAAACATTCACCACCATCTGGTTCTCTGGAATAATCCATTGGGATTAGATGATTGAAGTTCCGTAATGCTGTGACACTTGCAGTATTTTTTAGATTAGCCGCGGGATTTAAATTTAAATTATATTTCTTCGAAGCTCTAGTCTTCTTTTAGCTTCTTCGTGAGAGCAAATTTATGCCATATTTAGTAACACATATTAAAATAACTTTGTCACAAATCAACTTAAAAAAATCGCTATTAATGGCATGAAAGTATCGCAACTTTTGAAATATTATAGGAAATTATTCTTCAAAATGCTTTTCCGTTTCACTTATTGTCTTCAAAGCGAAAATACTGGTAGTGAACACATTAAAGAAATTTGGAGACAGTTCAACAAATTTTTCTTTACAGCAAAGTGTCAAAAACGTCATCAGTTACAAGAATACAATAAATTGTAATTTTTACATGTTTCCTGAAAAACAAACAAAAAGTGTCACACAATCACGCACACTTTGCAATGCAATGATAATCACCTCTAGCTCTATTTTTCTATTATTTCTCTACGTCGATGAATGTCAGGCATTATAGTTTCGGGTCAGAACTAAAGTAAATTTGAAAAGAAGAATAAGATGCACCGCCCATACGATTTAAATTCATTGCAGTCGACCAAAAACAAATATAAAATTGTAATAACTTCTTCTCTTCATTTATCGAAAAAGAAAAATAATGTCTCTACACGTCAGTTTTTGCATTTAATCCTAATTTATGCAGAAACAATGATCAGCTTCGCAAACAATGTTGGTCAGTAGACAATACGGAAAAGTTCGACTAAGTCAAATGGTGTTTGTGGGCATTATTTTATTTAGGACAAGCCTTTGATGTGGAGATAAACACTATTTGAATTGTGGGAGGCAAAACCAGGAGTCTATTTAATTTTATGTTTAAAGTTAAGTTTATAATTTTTGTCAAAGATATTTACATCTGCGTTACATTCTTTAAGAAGCAGATTTGGTTGGGGGACCTTCGAGGGTCACCAAACTAAAGTAGCAGTGCGAGTTTGTCATGAACAGTTAATATTCATAGTGGCGCATTCGTGACCTCGTAACTGTTTGTCAAGTCTCGACCAGCTCATCTATCGGAGTAATTGTAATTTGAGAAGGGCTGCCGTCAGTCATAGTATGTATGTATGTATGTACATACTTAATGCTGAATAATAGTTGGCTTTAGTTTTCTGGACAAGGTCTCATTATTTCCAACATCCAAACTTTCAGCTTTCCGTATGTGTTATTCTAATGTCATTGCAACTAAAGCCCTGATGATGGAATTTTAACAGCCCATAGAGTATTTTGCAAACCAGCCCAAGTCAATGTACTACAATGAAAGCCTTTCGAATTGTAGCAGGTGTGGACGCTCCAAATGTACAATATGAAAAACCAGTCACACGATTTGTACAATCTAAATACATACATATATAAATACTCTTAAGATGTTGTTGCTGTTTGAGTCTTTTAAGCATGAGTTGTTTGGCAACATGGAATAAAAATCATGGGACCGTACAACACTGGTTACTCGTCTTCAGTTATTAAGAGTATTACCCACTATGTACCTGCTAATGGCCGCTTTTATTTCAGCCTCCTCTCTAATATTTCCCACTTATTACACTAAACAGATCAGTTTATTTTTCAATTGTATCCAACTTTCCAAAGGAAATAACATTTTTATAATTATTTGCACAATTTTTTATTGTGAAGTGAATTTCTCTTTAAAAGCCAAACTAAAAAGAAAATCTTTCGTTTTACAATTTGTCCTGTTGCAGTAGTTTTCTCTCCACACCAGTTAAGATTAGCTTCATGGTACTTCCATTTCCTTTATGAAGACGCTTTTCAAATATTACCTGCCTCTGCGAAGTTAATGGCTTGTAAGACGATAACAAAAAAGTTTGCTACAAATAAATATAAAGTAGTTTTACATACAAGCAATCAACAAACAAATAGAGAGACGTCATTTAGCAAAATATTTGAGCCAATAACTGAAAAAATAAAATTTCGATCGTTTCGTAAAGCAGAGAAATGTATGGAAATCTGCTTATTATATCGTACATTAAAAAATCCTGTCAACACCACCAGGGCTGGTCAAGGTGATGGTCCAAGGAATTGTGTAATTTTGCTAATAAAAATGACAAAGAGACAATAATAGTCTAATAGATAAATGATGCGTTCTTGCAACGAAAAAAAAAACTGGCCAATATTATCAGATGTTTTCGTCAGAATACTGACGAATGTGGATTTTGACAGTTGCTCGAACTTTCCTGTTTGCTTAACAAGTATTTTAGGTAAATTTCGATAAAAAAAAACCAGTGAAAATGAATCAGAATTACAATAAAATACCCTCAAAACTGCGAAAAAAAAGTTTAGCTTGGAATACAAAAAAGGTAATAAATGTACATTCATTTGATCCTATTATTAAATTTGCGCACTTTTTTCAATTTTAATATTCGATTTAAGCTGCACCAAAACAAAAGAAATAGTGCGAACAAGAAATCCATAAAGATATTACGTAACAAAAGTTTGCAGCCCATCACAAATTACCATTTCCAGAACTTGGAAAATAAGGGGTCTGCAATTCGAATTGGCAAGTTTTCTCCTCTTTGCACTCTGACTCTGAAAGTTGTACAAGACAGAAAAAGGGAACCAGTTTTTTATGTACATACATATGTACAGTCAAAGCTCGGTATAACAAGTACTCACTTTAACGAACTCGCTACATAACGAATGGATAATTTTTTAATATTAACTGCTTTATTAACGAATCTTTTATGTATTTTTGACGCTCAATATAACGAATGTCTGAATACGTATTAAAAACGAAGAGAAAAAGGCGAGATTATTTGTTGTACTGCCGTTATTTTTCTACATATCTGTGCACACGCTCATGTTTCTCGTTCATGTGATCATGCGTAAAATTGAAGTTTGTTGAGCTGTAGTTCCGTTTCGTCAGGCAAAAAAAAAAAGAAAAAGAATATCTTTAAGTGGAAAAATGAAAAATTTCGTGGAGTGCCAAAGCGTTACATCATTACCGTCAATTTCTAATAAACATGGAATTTCATTTTCAAATCTTCCATATGTACATTAATGTTAATGATAGAATGGGGAATATCCCGATGTGGAGGAAAGGTAGTATGAATGGAGTAGGATTAAATGCAAACGCCGTGTACCCTGGAAGCTGTGCACTGGAAGATTAAACGCGAGGTGACTTAGTAGAGCCATTTAAAAGTAAGCTGCGGAAAATTGTACCAGAAGAGGGCTTAACAAATGGCTCTATTTTGAATGCTGACAAAACAGGTGCTTCCAGACAAAACGTTTGTTCATGCTGGAGAAAGAACTGCTCTCAAAAAGAGAGAACAACTGCACTTTTCTATTGAGAGAAATACAAGACAAACGTTTATAAATAATTTGTTCGCATCTCTGTAGTCATTAAATTGAATAAACAAATTTTTAAGCCGCAAAGTAAAGCCAAGTACATAAATATTTAGCCAGATTGGAAAAGTCTGACAGAGTCGCTCAAGAAAAGCGTTGGAATCAAGTCAATCACAAGTTCCGCCGTTAGCCGTGTATTTGAATGGAGCATCAAAATGAAGACAAGAATTCCCTTCATACATCTTCTTCTTCTTTTGGCGCTACAGTCCGTGGTGAACCTGGGCCTCAACCAACAAAGTTTTGATTCTTTGTTGTTGTGTCGAAACTAGTTCATACATACATATATTTTTACCTTCCTACATACATACATATATTTTTACATCAAGTGACAGTTTTGCCGAAATATTATTACGTACAGAGAAAACGACTGTTCGGTGCGCTTTACGGAGCCAGATGTACTTAAAAACCTGTCAATTAGCTGGAATTAATCTTGTCGAGATGTGGTTCCAACAGGACGGAGTCATATACCACACGGCACCTGCTACAATTGATTTACTGCAAGAAACTTTTGATGAAAGAATAATATAATGTAATGGGCCACTTAATTAGCCACCGAGATGTTGTGATTTAACCAACTGGGACTATTTTCTTCCGAGCTCTAAAAAGATGTCCACCATCTATTTTATTATTTATAATTGCGTTCAATAGCTCCCAGCCATACATACATACATTGAATAAATATCTTAAGCCGATGATACAGTTATATAGACCAAGATCGAAGAAAATAACAGCGCAGGAGAAATCTTTTCACAAATCTTTTAATATTCCATATCAACTATGATGAACATTCCTCTCCAAAACTAATTAAAATGTACCGATTTATGGTGCCCTGTGCCGGCAGCACGTCAACAATTTACATTTAAAAAGCAATCGAATTAAACTTGAAGCATAAAAAGGCTCAAACGAACAGTAGCAAACACACGTAACGCTTAGACGCAACGACAGAAGTGAAGAATTTTAACTGGTGGGTAACTGCTGCGATTAGATGAGAAGAAGTCATTCATTCCGCAAGTCAGACTTCCCACAAGTCCAGCCAACCAAGCAAAATGTGAATTAAAACAACCAAAACAAAAATATGTACGACCTTCTTCTTATTATAAAAGGGAAAATAAAATATATAACGATATGACAACATATGAATTTAAAATAAATTGTTGAGTTTGATTTATGGCAATTCGAAGAGGATGCGCCATGTGAAAATAACACGAAGTATAAGTATTTCTTATTGTATTTTCTTTTCTTTCTGCAAATTTTGTTACACCCCAACATCGAGCGATCGAAGACAAAACAATACGGGTGCTTTGCCGTCAACACAACTCAGTCCATTTATTTTTTGTTTGGTGTTCATGAGGAGTGTTAACAATAACAAAAAATGTGGACATTATCGAGCATATTTTGTGTACGGGTGTGCTTTAGACACGAACAAATGCAGTATATTAAAAGAACTTATTCTTCTAAGGCTTTCTCTGCCAAAACAAAATATACAATCAGTAGTGTTCTGAAAAAAACGCGAAGTATTTTAAAATCACGCAAATGATTTGATGCTGCTCTGTTTCGGCGTGGTTTTAATTCAGTAAAATTAACTCAAAGGATAACAAAAACAAAATGGATTCGAAACGTTATAACAAGATTGTAGCATTACGAAAGTATGACACTAACTAAAATGCTGATAAATCTGCGCATTTGAACCACACTGCCCTTAACTAAAATTGAGTACCATAATATCTATTTACACATCTGCGGGTTTTTGAGCAACATATTTTGAGAGGAAAATGCTGTTTCTTTAAATTTTGGATATATATTTTGGACTCGAACGTGCAATCGGGCAAAAAAAATTTAAAGAATTTATTACCTGTCCAAAGTAAAATTGTTAAAGCTCGCAACAAATAAAGGCTAATTGTTAATTCAAGATCTAAACGTTTAATGGGAGTATTTTAAGTTATTCAAACTGAGGATCGTCTGTATAAACCCTTAGACGGCTGCGCATAATCGACCACAACTGGATTTCCATCCATGCTGTAGGTGAGCGGAATTAATTGTTCGTGTTTTGCGGTGTTCTCTTTTTTCTTTCACTGACAAAAAACACCCATTAGAAAATCTTTTTCGAAAGTTGTCATGTTTTTCCGTACAGCCTTCAAACGCAGAACAGCCAAGATCTTACTCAGACCAATAATGTAATCATTGACAAGTTTAGGCGTTCATCACACAATTTTAATTCTTCATTACTAATCACCGAATAATCTTTTTGCCATATCAATTATTATGTTTATTACTGAAATAATAACTTGTAATTCCAAATTATAGAACTGAGGTCCGCTGCCTCCATCTTGGTGGACTTTTTTAGTTTCGACTATCCTGTAAAAAAAATTTTATAAAACAAAGAGCGTTTGAGATATAAAAAAAAATATTTTTAATCGCTCGACGGTTGTTCATGTTTTCGAGACGCAAAATTAGCAAAGCTGCGGTCTATGGAAAGTCAAACTCTAGTGGCAATTGCTGTGGCGTTTTGTCATCGTAGGGGGGTCTCACTGAATACTAATAAACTTTAAAATGAAGGGCAGCTGAATTAGCATTGCCCATATTACATTTGTTCATTCGAGTTCTCTTTCAAAAATATTTAACATTTGAGCTGTAAAGTTTTGTAACTGAATTGAAAGTTTTGCTAAATTCAAAAAGTATTCACTCCTTCAAGAGATGTTGCTGGATAACATTTTACAGTCGAATTCGAAGAAACAAAGCCTCAAATCTACAAATATGTACTCGTACATACATATGTATGTATGTTGCAAAAAGAAAAAAACCAAATAAGACGAGTTGGTTTTATAAACTCAGGAAGAAATCATCATAATATTTGCCAGCAAAGGCAAAAAACTGCCAAGGAGATGATACAGTCATAAGTACCGGTATTATGGATACGTGGAGCAGAGTTGAATGGCAAGCAGACGCCATGCATGATTATTTTGAATTGGATTATTTGTTTAAGGCGACAAGCAGCGCGGCATCTCTTCATCGTTGGTATTTGCTTTTTTTTACAAACTTCTTGTTTTCCCTTGGTACACTTCCACGGGGGATTTTAGTTTCACATACATACACACACAAAGGAGGGAACGAAGACTCCTCTTCGAGTGGAAGACATCACAATAATTTGCCACTTATGCATATCAATGAACGTTAAGAAATGAATGGCTGTATAAATGAATGAATGGCATGGTTTTACACCGTAGTACAGCGATTAACATTTCAATAATACGCGTAAAAAATTATTTATTCGCTTTTGATCGTTCGCTTTGCAGAAACGCAAGTGCAGTTGTATTTGGCTTTGTCAACTTGAATTTAAGTTGGTTTTTTAGTTTAAAGCTGATGCATGTGGCGGCTGCTGGTGACACATGTACGTAGGAATTAGCCGTGAATGAGTTTGAGATACGGTTGGAATACGAATACGATACGATGACTGAGATACTTAATAATGATAACGATAATTGAAGAAAAAGAACAGGAGGCACTTAAAATCGTAAAATGATTTGAAACGATGTGTGATTTTGTTTGTTTTAATTACAGGCGTCAAAACAGCTTTTGAAATTCAATTTAGAAAATTTATGAGTAAAAGATTTATAGTCAAACTCCGCCCAAAAGACAGCCTAAAAATGATACTTGCAATCAAGCCAAGATTTGCCTTTAAGTACCTGGGTAAGTTACATACACATAAATACATACATATGTATTTATGTATGTCTGTATGTCTGTATTATTGGCTGTTAATAAATAATTAAAATGTCATAAATTTTACATTTCTGTAATTGGTTTCAATGAATTATTCCTGCATAAATTTATTCAAAAGCTTAAACATAATTTTACACACATACACATGTATGTATGGACATACATATAAATTATAATTTCACTAGTCCGGAGACTTAAAAAAATATAAACTTTATTTGTTGATAATGAGAATACAACTGAATTTTGTTTTACATTATTTTCTTATTGATAATTTACAATTTTGATTTGTGCTAACTTAAGCTATTCCAAAGTATTGATTTGTGTTAACTTAAGCTATTCCACGGAATTGAGTCGTCAGCGTCTGCAGTCAGTTACTTTCGGTTAAATTAGGTTGCGTGTGTCAATGCTCTGTATTTGCAAGCGTTGCACATTTGTGGGGTGAATGTTTTAATGTTTTTGTCATTAACATATATAAGCGGTTTTTATGGCACCGTGCAAATGTTTAAAGTTGCGTAAATATATGTATGTACATACATACGTATGTACGTGAGCAAGTGCGTAAGTTCTAAAGTTAAAAACGAAAGATTGGGAAATGTCAACTGCTTCAATTCAATCGCTCTCCAATGATTTGTTCCTTCCAGTATTTTGCCATTTATTCTTGTTTCCAAAGGGAGGACCTATTTATCAGTTATTCCCTAAAGTTAAATCAAAGCAAGACAGTAATATATTTCGTATAATAATTTCCGTTCAATTTTACGACACGTAATGAAAGAAAGTGACCAACTCAAGAACAAGAAAAATTAAATTAACAAACGTGTATATTTTTTTGAATTATTACTCAAAAATGTCCAAGGACTACAAAATAAAAAATAATATAAGTCCCTAAAGGCAATGAACGTCAAAGTTACTGCCCCAGCACTACAAAATCCCAACTTTACTTATGGCGTTTCTATTTAACCTCCTCGTTAATGTCGTGCACTTTTGATCTTGGCTCAAGAACTCAAGCCTCGAAATTTTAAAAGTGTACCCATTATTTGTTATCAATCTAGCATATCTTAACTCACTGAGACATGCTTGGCCATGTTCATTTTGCCGTATACTCAAATGAAAAACTTTGTGTGTGTAGTTTTGCAATTCTCATAAGCTTTTGCCATTTTTTTCATAAGAATGAGAGGTTTTGAACTCTCTGAAGATGAGGTAATATACTTACGTAAGGTTAAGCGGAATTTACTTGGGCGTAATCCTCTCGAAACCAACATCGAATATGTGTTCTGTGGTTTCTTGTAAAATTTTACGACGAATATTTTGTAGAATACGTTTAACATTAAAACGCCATCTCATGTCGAATCGACGACGCATGTTCGAACTTTTGTCTACTCTAGTTGTTGGTTTTTTTTGCTTATTAGCGTCATCGAAGTGACAAAACATGAAACCTTTTGAATATTAGACCAGTTCGTCAAAGTGAGTTTAGAGTTGGCGTGACAGGCGAAGAAGTTGAAAAATTCCTTTCAATGTGTTTTGACGAATGCGAGTTGGCCGTTAGTTCCTGTCTGAACCATAAACAAAAGACAGTGTGGTCATGTTCGCCTAATGACGAGCTGTTGCAGAAAAACCAATAGATGGCAACTATGTCATGTTACTGAATAATTGGACTGTCTCTAGAAAGAAGCATTTAAGCGACGAAATCATACTTGACGTCTCCTGAACACTTATGAAAACTTACACCTGTTTTACCAAATCTGGTAACTTTAATAGGTAAATAGTATATGTATGTAACCAACAGGGGCAACATTTTTCCCACAAGCCAGCATGAAAACATTCACTAAAAGGTTTTAGTTGAAAGCAATTTCTAAATAAGATTTTCTGAAAACAAAAACACTTTTTCGGCGAGCACCTCAAAATGAGGCATCCACAGCAATCCTAATCCTAATATGCGTAATTGTTCCTGGTTTCCTTACCCCTTTTATTGATCAAAATTGAAATGAATTACTATCTCATCTGACTCAATTCACACCTTGCTCGCCATTTACACATACACACATATACAAAATTTGTTTTACACTCATGTAAATACAAATAAATAAAAAAAATTGTGAATCATTAACGTCCTCGTATCTGAGTCACATTTTATTGCACTCGTAAATATTTAATACATTTATTGGACATTTCAAAAGAGAAAAATTATTTGGCAACACAGCTAAAGATTAGCTGGAAGGGACCGATCCATTTTTAACAAAGTTTTTTTTTTTTAACGAAGAAAAAAAGAAAAACCTGTCATTCAACAGACCTTTCAACAAACAAAAAAAAAATAATGAAATAATTGGAAGGTAAACAAAACTGCAAATGCAGAACAAACTTTTATGTCAAGTGTCACTTGCACAACTTTTCAAAAACAAAAACAAAACCCAACAAAGTGGACAATTTAACAAAATGAGAAAAATATGAAACTTAAATGCAATAGAGTCCAAAGTGGGATAATGGTAGTTTGTATAACATTTGAGATATTATTTTAATTACAAATGGTTAACAAATACCACACAAAAGGCACTCGTTCACTCACGCCACACAGCCCAACAACTCCGAAGCACTTGAAACCTAAACCACTTGAATACTTTATTTAACATTCAAGTGCTTTTAACGTGATTGTGTCTTGGGCAGATATACATACATACAAATGTATGTACATATATGTACAAAATGCGAGTGAATGTCATTTGATTGCAACAAAAAATACATTCATTTGTAACACACTTTTTTGAAGCAGACAATGAGTGCAGCAGAACATATGAGATGCATTCAAATGATCTCGGCGCGTGAAGTGCAGTCATCAGTCAGTCACTACTTGTTCGCAGGAATTTGATCTCATGAATGATAATACCCGTAAACTGTAGGAATGAGAAAAGAATTGAAACATGAATTGCACTGCAAGTCGTGCAAATGTAGGCTTGTGGCACAAGCCACCGATCGGTTTCCTTAAAACAGGTCTGCAAAAAAACTGAGTTCTACAATACTTTTGCTTTAAGATTTCAAGTATCGTTTCCGTCGTGTGGGGTTTTCAAGTGGACACACGCAACATAAAGTTGCAATTAGAATATTTGTTTTTAAGACCGTAATTCGTTTTTCTTTTTTAATTCTAAAACACAATATTGCGCAACTAATTTTTAGACCAGAAAAGTTTAAAGAGGGGAGCATCAGTTTTGAACTGAAGTAGCCAAAAACGGTTTATTAATATTTTCTGGATGGCACCGAGTTAAACTACCTGTCTCTTATCTTAAGAGTTTGAATGCTCTCAATTAAACTTGGTCGTTCTCATGCCCATACAAAATATATATGTATGTATATGAGACAAGCCCAAGTGCCCAAATGAAATATCCAATTTTGACAGTGCGCAAAGAAATGCAGTTGGTTGCAAGCAGCTGCTGCTTTTTTTCTGCACTTTCTATTTCTTTTTATCGTTATTTATTGTTTCCTTTTAGTATTTTTTCTCACAGAAGCTATTTCAGTATTTGTAACACAGCGGTACTTATGCCCACCCAAAACTGATACTCTAAAGTAACCGCGATTACTTATCACTTTTGGTTACCGATAAGTAACTCCAATTGCTGTTTTGGTAATTCCGATATATGTATGATGGGTATTCATAACTCGTATGATAAAAAAGAAAACAACACAATTGTGCGTTAAAATTGCCTAATTATAAAAATTTCAGCAAGCAAATGTTAATTTTTCCTTTTTCAAGCTTTTAAGACTCGTTTCGATCAAGTTTTCTTCATATCTAGACATATCAGATCAGTTATTTCGTCATTACCTCTGAACAATGTACAGGGCGAATAGCATAATATTAAAATCTAGTCACATCTGCTTATACAATACGATAATAATCAAGTAAAAATCAAATCAAAATGTTTCCACAAATCTTGCCACAAAACTCAATGTTTTGAATGTGAAAAGTATTCACTTTTTGCCATCGGCGAACGAATTTTATATGGACACCAACACAAGACGTCCGACACAAGGAAGATTCGAAGTCAAGAAACTTCTTACCGAATACGTCAGCAATAATCTAAGTGCAAGTTCACCAACAACCTTTAAAAAAATACCGATCCATATTATCAATGAGAATAATGAACTTAGAAGAAGAAGACTTATGAAAAAATTCTTTATATGCTCGCAATGAATATGTATGTTTTGATTAATTTTTTTCCATCCTGCTGACAAGCCCATGGCTCAGCGGGTCTAAAAATTATTAGTATAAAATATTCCATTAAGTATTGAAAATATTTAAATTGTTTCTCATTGTTTTATCCCCGTTTACTGCCAGACCTACTTTGGCAGATTCGCTCTCCACTTTCCCAAAGTTGGCAGTTACTATTCACGTTTGCGACTCGTATGACCTTTTCTAGCCGAACATTAAAAAGATCACACGATAGACTGTCTCCTTGTCTTAAACCTCGTTTGGTATTGAGTGGCTCGGAGAGCTTTCTTTCTATATCAACTGCAGATCGCGTGTCAGTTGAAGTCATCCTGCAGAGTCAACCTTTACAAGACACTGGTACACCGTGCTGTTATATGATTCAGAAACATGGGTACTTGCGAAAGCAGACTTAGGCTGTTTGAGGGAAAAATCCTTCGGAAAGTCTATGGACCAGTTCGGGTGGATGGAGAATGTCGGTGTCGTATGAATCATCAGCTGTATGAGCTGTATACCGACATTCACATAGTTAAGCGTATTAAAATACAGCGTTTGCGTTGCCTAGGTCATGCCGTGAGAATGGATGAAACTGCTAGAGCTAAAAAGTCATTTGCGTATGAACCAGGTGGCGGCGCACGTAGAAGGGGAAGGCCAAGGCTGCGATGGCAGGACCAGGTGGTGGAGACCATCTCGCAACTTGGTGTCAGAAATTGGAGAAGAAGCTTCTGCGCTTCTACGTTCGGCTAGAGGAACAAATTTCTGCAAGAGCCATTGATGATGTTGCTGATGATGATGTTGTAACTAGTTTGTTTCTGTTCAGAAGTGCTTTGGTGCAGATTGGATTAGTATCTTTTGCAAAAGGAATAAGAAATATGTGTGTCTTAAAGGAAATCGAGGCTAAGTTTTGCGTGAAAAAAAGTAAACTTTCTGGTCAAATTTCTTTTCCAACATCTTCGGCACTTTTACCTCTGTTCATACGCATATGTCAGAGTTTGACACAATTTACGTTTCTTACAATAACAGCAGTCAGAGCTAAGCCGACAAGGATGTGTTATAGAGATTTGCATGATGTATGAGAGTGACTTTCAGGCCGCTGGGCGTGTACGTTCAAAACGAACGCACATCATCTACAAATTCCCGGCGACTGATGCCAATTACGTTAGCCTCATACCTGCCATACATACATATGTTTTCTACGCACATCCATATGTATGTATGTATGCAAGTTCAGGCTTCTCATATTTATTATTACCCAATGAAATTGTATTTGCACTTCCCCATCACGAATTTTAAAGCAGAGACGTTTCACTCCGCTGAAGCATTTCCAACCAAATGTGTTCAAAGCACATACATACATATGTAGTATATATGTACATACATACGTTTATGTAAATAATTATAAGGAATGCTTTGTGAAGTTGATTCTTGATGTTAGCCGAGGTGTTCGACAAAAGCTATTAAAAATACAAACTTTAAATCAGGTGGTAGAATGATTGGCTAACAGTCCAGGGGCCTACCAGAGATGCTTTCGTTGATTCGATCTTTTGAAAATTTAGACAAGAGTTAGTCTGTTCACTTTTGATTCAAATGTATTTAAGAAAATAGCCTTTAACTAAGTCTGCGTTCGGCAATCAGCGAACGGTGCCAGCAACTCAATTATGTACTTGCAAGTTTATAAATATTATGAAGACGGAAGACGGAAGAAAATGTGCCAAGTGATGCCATATCCTTAAGAGGTATAATATTTGCTTAGGCCAGAGTTTATTTAGTTCATAGTATTTCTTATACGCACTTGCAATATTTGGGTCTTTTATAGTTTTCTGATGCGATGAAAATTCATACAGTGCGTCGCACCAAAATAGACGCATTGGCGTGATGATACACTTTCAAAGTATTCATGTCCCCTAAAGTAAGTTTTAATAAAACCTGACGAAAGTTGGGTCAGCTTTGTTTTGTCAAACTAAACTCACAATTTCTGTCTGTCATGCTGCCAACCGAATTCATGGGTAATTATTCACTTGCCTACTTATCGATGATCGCTTCTTCGGGGTCAAATAGAACATTATTTGATTAGACGTAGTCATTTTTTTTGAATTTCCTTACTTAAACTTTAAACATAATACACTGAAATTTTTGTTGTTGAAATTTTGTTCGGAAAAACTTTTATTTTGTTTTCTAAGCATTAAAATTTGTCATTAAAAAGGCTTGATCTGATCTTAGTTTAGTTAAGACATGAATCACACACCACGCAAAATCACAAGAAACGTTTATGATCTCAGTTTAGAGAGCAGTGCGTCCTTAATAATGGCATGCAGTGTATCATGTTGATTTAAGTTTTTATGTATATATTGCACATATATTTTGGAACAGGTGGATGTTCCAGGAAGTGCCATTTCGTTTGTACATAAATATATCGTATCTGAGTTGTTGGAGATTTTAAATGTTCATGATGTTTGCCCTTTTCTTGTCTTGCCAACTAACTGGTTGCATGTCCAAATTAAAAACTACAAATCGCAACAGCCTTCCGGCCATCGTATTTGAGGAGAGCATACAGTGGCAAGAGGCTGCTTGATTTAACGATTCTTTTTTTTTTTTAAGTTAAAAAGTGCTTTCAGTGCTTTTGTTAAAGTCAAACTGCGCTCAATCTATACTCCAGGAGAGAGTGGCTCAAAGATATATGTATTTCTTAGGCCCTTTATTTAGCTGTCAGGAGGAGTTCAAAGAAAATTTCTTTAATTTTAGCCATTTTCTTTTTTATGGTGCAAAATAATAATTTGTATAATTTATTTCTGAGGTTTGTTTTTAAAGAAACTATTATTATGGAATAAAATACACGATATATTTTTTCATGAAATGAGAATTTTATATATTAAGATTGTTAGTGGAATATTTGTGTCATAACTTAACTATTTACTCGGGTTTTCTTTCGTGACTTACATATTTATTAAGAAAGAATGGCGAGAGAGTAGTCGATAGGAGTTTGCTTTTAGTCTATGAAGGTTGAAATTTGAACGTTGCCCATCCCTGTTTTGAAATTAAGAAATTACATTTTACTGGAAGACTGTTTTATGAGAAAAAAAAAAGAAAAGACTAATTGCCAGCAATTAAAGTAAATTTGTTAAAGGAAAACACACAATTGTGCTCTTATATTCAAAAACATGCATATAAAAACTTGCACGAGTTCAGATCAAGTGATGTTGTTGCCACCAGATGACATCCTCACACGTGAATAGTGGTTCAACCTTAAGTTGCTGTTGCCGAGGAGACAGAACTTACTCACGTTAAGTGTAAACACACTACAGCGACTTTGAGCACAGGATTCTTTCTGTTCGAGTGTCTGCATGTAAAATCATGTAAAATAATTTACATACAGTCTTTTAATTGCATTTAAATGTGACATTTATTTGCTTGTAATATTTAACGCGTATGTATATTTTTTTATGGTTCGGAAAACAGAATTTTTTAAGATTTGAATGTAACTCTGTGTGAATGCAAATGACAATGCCTGACTTTTAACTACTGTGTATTTTACGTCTTCCTTTCTTGTTTGCGTGTGGGTCTTTTTTTGCTTTGCCATCCCAGGCCGTGGAGTAGACGAAGCTACTTTTTAAGATGCATGCAGCAAATGATACTAAATCAAGTTGTTGCATGTCAGGAGGTGTGTGTCTGGTGGCACTCGTGCGTATTTACAAGCAACCTGAGTTGTTTGTTAAAATTTGTTTGTTTTCTTTCCATGGCTGCTGCTATTGCGTGTACGTTGGTGACAACTGTAGTGACAAGCAGACATCAACACAGGTTATAGAACACATATGAAATTTTTTGCTGTCATCCTGAACTTTTCTATTTTCATATACATACATATGAGAAATGTATGTCGTTGGCTGAATAATAAAAAGGAGTATCTCGTTTGTTGGAACATAAACACAGGCAAACTTTGTCTTAGGCGCTAGCCTGAGCCTTTCGCAAACATCCAGCCCAGCATGAAAATGAGTTTACCCATCCCATTACCTATTTTCCCAGTCTCAGCATCGCATGAATTGGGAGCCTACCCTGAGAGTGCTGATTGCAATAAAAAATTGCAACAAATGTTGGTTACTCTTATTGATTTTTAAGTTGTTGGGCCGTAAAGATTTGGAATTCCGTCGTATGCCTAAACAATCGGGATACTACTTAAGTCCTAATTTAAATTTAAAATAGTGGACATCTTTTGTCTTTGTTTCGAAACTACTTTATGACGTCAGCAGGATAATATACAGAAAGATATCACCTTTAGAAAAAGGCTCTCTTAAAGGTGGGAATGAGGAATCCTATTACATTGACTTTTTGTTAGTTTTTTACCCCCATGGTTTTGTGTGGGATTAAGCTAAATTTTTCATCACCTCCATGTTTTGCATTTGAATGTGGTAGCAAGTCGTTATCCACTTATTTATGAATCTACGTGTTAATTCCTTTTTATGTTTGCATTGAAAACAAAACTACCGCGTTTACTTATGCAAATCGTATGGAAAAATGTTTTGTAGTTTTCACATTTTGGCTTAAGTTTTTACTTAAAAATAACGGGCACATTTTTATATAAGGCCAACATAACTGAAACGAAGTGGTTTTTTGAGACTCAGAGTCTTACGACACTCGAAGCCATCAACACAATAATAATTTTCGGTATTTTAGGTTTGTGTGAAACCTTCAATCGGCCGAGAGTTACAGACAAAATGAAAAGATTTAATGAGGCTAATTAACCATGTCAACCCATTAGCTTTAGTTTTTCTGGATGATTCTGAAGAAACAGGACGGCCCAAAGGATATCATATCCTGGATTTGCCATTTGGAAATTAAATTTCGTGCTTGTATTTACAAAGTATCTGAATTTCAACTGCAAAAGTAACTCATTAGCATAAACGTTTCTGATCTGATGTTGATATTATATAAAATATTTATAGAAAATTCTTGTTGTCCTCGGTGGAGTTCCACAACAACAGTTTTTTTCCTTTATTATATCAAAGTTAGTTTTCATCTTTAAATGGATAAATTGTCACAACATTTTACCCAAGTAGGATGTGTTTCGATTCCAATGGCTCTTTTTCGTCATGGCCACTTAACGCCTTCGTTGGTAATGGTAATGGTAATGGTGTTATAGATGACAAGAGTTGTAAAGCCATAATGCCTTGAAAAAAATGCTTACCAATTTTGGTATTTCGTCGCTAATTCAGTTTAAAAAAATCATTGTGGACGAATATAGTATTCAACAGCATGTGAAAACCATAAAAGTGTTTCATCAAAGTGGGTGTTCTATTCCCGAGCTCTCCTTATTCGTTGTGAAGTGGACGAATTTGAGGCCGCTGATTCATTTCGCAGTAAACACGAACTTGCAGAATTCGCTGCTGCACCCCACAACACACAAAATTGTTGACTTTGGGATGACAATCTCATCTGTTCGATGACAACTGATTAAATTAGATCTAATTTGGATAGTATAAGAAACAAAGATGTATAGTATCAACAGGATGGCACCACGCAGCTCTGTATGCGTTGGCCGATCTAAACGAATTCAAGTGGTATGAAGTAGGCAGCTTGATCGTAAGTTAAACTAATCCTGCTGAAGTTCTCTTTAGTCACAGCCCTATACGAATAAGCCACTAAGCACGGCGATTTTCAAATGCCACGTTAACCTTCAGCCTGATTTCTGTGCCAAAGGCATGGAGAATTAGACATTTCAAAAGCACAACTCAGCGAAGCAGCGGCTCTCATTTACACCCGTAACGTCAACAATTAGGTTTAAAAACAAATCTTTCTATCTTTACTTTCCCCACATTGTCAGTCCCACGGGAGTTGATTTTGCTTGTACACTTGCCAACCCTTCGCACCGAGGTATAGAGGAGAAGGGGTTACTCGGCTCTAGAAACTTCCTGGCAGCCAACCTTGGTTAATACATGGTTTTGCGATACTCGTATCAGCCGTGTTGTACTCAAGCAGGGAAATGGTCTCCCATCAGGATATGCCACCATGGCAGGTGCTGGCGGAAATCAATTCTATAGCCTTTCCTCTCATGTTTGGGACAATCAGTTTACTGACACCAATAAACATGCGTTGCTTAGTAAAATCGAAAAAAGATTTCGTATTTTGAAAATATTTTAATAATAGTTCTTAGTATAATATAAGTTCTTAGAATGTGCTGAATGCGCTTATTTAGGCACATTAAAACAACACTCCCCCAAAATCAACAAGTAAAAAATGTGATCATTTTCCATTACTTGTAAAAAAGAAATAAATAACTCCCAAGAGAAGTTCTGTTTTCCTTTAGACACTAAAATATTGAAAAAAATGGCTTAAGAAAGTCGATGATGATTGTTTTCTCTATTCCTTCGTTTGTTTGTCATTTACGAGTAGATGTTTCATCTTCAAGATGACACATGCTACAAAATGCTCACAGACTTTGTGATGGCTGCTTTTATAAACTTTCCTTTTATTTCTCGTATTTTGTTCATCTCCCAGTTGGCTACGTTTTTACGCCGTATTGCCATTGGGTGTGAAGAAAAATATACATATTTACGCACTTTTATTGTTTTATATAAACTTGGGCGCGGAGTTACTCATTCCAAGGAAATGCCTTTGACATGACGTGAACTCAGTTAAAATAATTAATAATATTTCGTGGAAAAAATTGATACTTATGATTATTTTGATGCCATTAAGTCTACATACATACATATATTTTTAATACACAGAACAAATAAAACTTTCATATAATTTTATACGAGCAGAATGTGTGTTTGTTTTTGTTTGTACCTTGCAGGAGGGCAGACCGCTGGACCGATCTTCCTGAAGTTTTCACAACATTTGCTGGAACTCTCGAATAACCACGCCTACTTTTAACCCCATTTTATTTCTTTATATTACTACTATCACATAGTTTTTACTGGAACTGTAACGTGGACCAATTTTTAAAATTCTTTTTGCATATAGAAGAGGTCCACTGAAATTTATTTGCAAAATGTGCCCACCACAAAAATGGACTATCAAATTACTTTGCTGTTTGTGGAGCAATCTTGAAAATTTTATTTTTGGAAAACGGGCAAATTGCCCACCCCAATAATTGATTATCAAAAAAGAGTTCGACCGAACATTTTTAAAGGGGTAAAAACACCAGGTTAATCTAATTATCAATAAAATTTTAAATAAAAGCTACTACGAATTTCTTAGTTATATTTTTTTTTTAACAAAACATCTCTTTACAAGTCATTTGATTAAATATCATAAGAGCACAATAACACGCAGAGGTTAAGAGATTGGATTGCAATTTGTCGGTAAAACATTTTTAAAACTTGTGAACAGCGTTACTGCTGACAAATTTCCGAAGTGGGCACAGAAAAAGGACTTGCAACAAATACTAAGTGCCAATTAGTTTAACACCAGTTTTGTTTTATTTTCAAATTATTCAATGAATTGTGGTCAGCAAAAAGCTGCTAAATTAGGCGTTTTGCCACTCGTTTTGTTTTACTTTAAACAAGCGTCGTTACAAAAATTAAAAGATTTTAAAGCAAATGCTTTTAAGACAAACCCGCTTTCTTGACGTTGTGTGAATTGTGTGAAGTTTGAAGTTTGCGAAAGAGGATGCGTGGGATCGAATAGAGGTTGGTTATAATATTCTTGTATTTACGAAAACAAAATTTATCATGTTTCTGAAACTGCAGATATAAGTTTTCCACTTGAAATACAATCTTCTAGATCACTTTGATTTTGACGAATTTAGAAACGAAAGCCTGCATTCCCAAGTGTCTGGGATATTTGGGAAGCGCATTCAACAAGTCTTTTTGCTTCGATACACATGTATGTAAACTGTCATCCAACTTATTTTTGTTTTAATTTTCTGTTTATATCCAAATGTCTCAGATATTCAAAAATAAGATCAACGCTTTTTTCACTTTCTTTTCTTTCTAATAATTTAAATTCCTGTACGGAGGATTTTTTAAAACCGGCACATGAAAAGTGGTAACGGACACAGGAAGAGTGCAAACTATCACTCAAGCACACACTTTTTCTTTGAGTGGACGACAAATTCTTAGAAAAAACATATTGTTTAGAACACGCGAGAGAAAGTGGTGCTTAGTCGGCGTCTCGCTGGTTAACTGGGTGGGAGCGAAATAAGTCTTGTTGTTCTGCATGTCAGGAAAGAAGATGGGCTGCTGCTTGCGAATAAATTTCGTATGATTTAAATTGTGGCATGTTCGTATTCCGAAGTTGGTCTCTGCTCTGGCTAGACACATTTTTCATAATAATTCTTTATTAACTATTCCTTCGTGCATACATACATACATACATACATACATTGAAACCATCTCTCTCGCCTTAGTTTCGGATACTAAATTTAAATGGTAAAAATGCAATTTATTTTTATCAAAACACAAAATCTGAATAATGAAAACAATATTTTCTAATAAATATTTTCTATATGCAGTTCTCTTTTAAGAGATTCGATTAACTTTATTACACTGATAGCGAATAAATTTCTTGTTGTCACACACGCGTTTAAATATTGCGGGCTTGAGTATTGAGCAGGGACGTCGCAATGCACAAGTTGCTGTGGTAAAACAACACATTAATTGTGGCATCTTATGACAGTGGCGTCATTCGTTTAACATGTACATACATTCATATGCAAATTTGTGCTCTCCGTAGGAGTATCCTAAAGCTATTAAAACCAGCCACAAGTTTCTTTTTTTTGAACAAACAAGAAAAGAACTTTAATGTGGTTTTTCTATATTTCTACGGTAATATAAGACAGAAATTGCAGAAATTTCTTTTTATCGAAATAAAGTTCCAAAGAGATCAACGATTTCATTTCGAAAAAAATATTCAATTTGAAAAGTATTAGTCGATGTAGATAAGAGATAAAAAGGTCAAGGCTTAGGTCACGCCATTTTGCATCGATTTGTTTAAATTGTAACTGCTTGGCGGACTTCTGTTATTCTTTGCCCTTTTTATTTTCGGTGGTGCACCAAAATTTTATTGTAAAAATTTTCTTTCATTTCAAAAATACAAGCGATTTTAACTTAAAAGCAAATAATTCTAAAATTATAGGTTTTTTGTATTAAATACTTTAAATTAAATGGAAAGAAATAACTTATCGATTTTTGGCTTCCGTTAGGAACTAGTAGGTGCGGATAATTTCGGACTACCAATTGAGGTGCTTAGTATTCCTTTGACTGTGTAGACAGTGACTGGCAGAAGGGGTTAGATAGCCCGACCTCCCGTGCTGGGGGGGGGGGGGTCTCGTAAGTCCCGTGGCAAAGTGGGGAGCTGTTGTTGTGGATCAAGTTGGTCCACTATGACGAGTGGCAGGTGCTGACATAAGTCCATTCTACTTTCTGTAGGACTTGAATTATAATACAGTAAAGTGTGGGTAGTATGAACCAGTAATAACGCCAGCCGTTCATATCTTTGAATTTATTCACAATTTCGATTGCAAAACTAGTTAATGCTAAGCAACAGTTGTTTCAACCGGTTTGAGCCCCATGCCACGCGGCGCCGGCTACAATTAATTTACTCACAAAAGCTTTTGATGACAGAATAATTTCATGTCGTTAAAGGGGGCACCAAGATCGTTTGATTTAATACCTTTGGATTATTATCTTTGGGAATTTGTAAAGTCACTTGTCAGAGACGATTGAACACCTCGAGTTCAACATTCGAAGAAGAAATGTTTGTGAAAATGGGTGTTCCAGATTGCGCATATGACACAATATTGTCATAAATTTTCTATCCGATACAGCCCGTCTAAATTAGTTTTAAATTCGAAATATATGTATTTCTTTTTCATTAAGCTTCTGTAACCCCAAAAAGAACACCCGGTACATTTCTTGCATATTCTTATGATTCGCCCTTTATTTCTTCAAACTCTGTATTTCTTCCTTTGGTCCTCGAACTAATTTGTAAAAAAGTATATTTATTAACATTCAGAAAAATAATCAGGGGTGTCATAGAAACCAATATTATTGGAATTGGTTTTGAAAACGACTAAAAAAGTTATTTGGTGTCATGAATTCCAATGTTATTGGTTTTATGTTCGAAACAGAATTAGTGTTGGTTTTAGGTGTCACAGAAACCAATATTATCGGTTTTACTTCTGGAAAAAACCAAGCAGCTGACAGATTTCATTTGCGCGGTTTTGTTTTTGCCTTTCAATTTGATATTTTGTATAAATGTAAGTAAATTTTATATTAAAAAAGTAAATATATACCAAGGAAAGTTCTGGTAAGCCGGAAAAGGTAGAAGATGAGGAGTTGGAAGCATTAATCGAAGAACTTGCACTATCGACGGGACTCACATAACAAGCCTCTGAAGCAGAGAGAGAAAGACAATTTTGCATGTCGGCAAATGATGCTTAAACGCTACAAAGTAATTTTTGCATCGGACTGGTGATGAAAAATGGATACATTACGACAACCCCAAGCGCAAAAAGTTATATGCAAAGGCCGGCCAACCAGCCAAATCAACACCGAAGCCGAAAATCCACGATCCCGAGGTAATGCTCTGTATTTGGTGGGATCAGAAGGGTGTTTTGATTTATGAGCTGTTAAAATCGGGTCAGACGTTCACGGGAGACCTGTACCGAAGACAATTGATTCGTTTGAAGAGAGCAATCCTGAACAAAATGTACTGACATGCATTTGTGTATTGGATGATATTTGTTTTACTTGTTTAATACTTGTTTTCAAAAATAGTTCAAAAAGTTCAATAAACTTCAGCTATTAAAGTGTTCTTTTACCTCTTTGCCATGTCTTTTTAAATATTTATAAAAATATTCCAAAAATTAATGTACATATTTATTTTAGTTCATTCGTACGAGTACAGAATATGACTTTTGTCTAACGAGATATAAAATTTTACCACATATGGTCGCGAAGTATTGCCGTTAAGATAATTTTGTCATGTCATGAATGGACGTAAAGAAAACAAAGTGCTCGTTAATACATTTCAATTAATTAATAAATATGTATGTCTCCTTTATCATTATAACAACAACAAAAGTACCTGAAGGGGCAAATGTACCCCAATACTGCTCAACACATATGAGTACCAACCAGCACTGACTTACAGAAGTCACGTAACAACGGCATTAAATTCTATTTGAAACAGGTTAAGCTGTTCCGTCAACGTGACATTTGGTTTGGATAGCCATTTACATACATATGTATATTGTTCGGTGTTAATGGAAATTTACGTTAGGCCATTCTTTCAGCTAAGCTGATCAGCTTGTAGGGAAAATAAGACGAGTACAAACTTGCTTGTACATTTAATGCGTTTTGCTTTCTAATTCGTACTCGCAAAAAGCACGACCAAAGAAAAATAAGAGCGATACAAGCATTACGAGTTTCCCGGTGTGAACAATAAAACAATTTCAGGAAAAAATATATCAATAAGAATCGCCTAATTTAAATTCCGATTTAGCTAATGTGGACGTTTCTGTAGTTGTACCTTTAGAACCTGCAATGGACGTATCAAATTTTACACTATTTGTGTGAATGTTCGAAGCCTTCGTCGCAATCACTTTTATCAAAGAAGTCGGCGTCAGCGTTATTCATAATTTTTTGCAACTGGTCATCAGTAAGAACCTATAAAAGTAAAATACATATGTATGTATGTTTGTACTATATCCACAGGTATACACTTAATATTTCACTTTACAAAACTTGCTTTTCTTTTTTGTTCCATTTCGCAAACTACAAACTAAAAATTGTAAACCACAACGTTCAGTTTGAGAAGAAAATATAAACTGGTGCCAAACAAACGAAATGTATTCGGTGTATTTTGCTTATAAGAGGGGATTCACATTTCTAGTTTACAGCAAATTCCAATATATGAGTTAGAGTTTCCTCTGTATGAAACTCTTAAAAAAAAGAAGAGTAATTTCTTTTTTTCCTTTTCTTTTTTATTTCTTTATTTTTATTATTTTATTTAAGCTCTTTTCGGAGCTGAGTTATTAACTAATATAATTCTATAACTAACTGAATGGAAGTTTTTACAATGCTTAAATACCAAACCTTTGGTGGTGGCGTGATACTAAAATTCTTCGGAACATTTACAAAAAATAAAAATTAATAAAAAATAAAATAGTTCAATTATTTGGAAAAGTAAAAATTGGCAAAAATAAATTGACATTTAATTCTTTGGAAAATTAAGAATTAACAAAATAAAAATGAATTTTAATTCTTTGGAAATTTAGCTGCAGGTGGCGGAAGTGCATTTCCCTTGTTATTGAACTTAAGCTGGCATGTGCCCCAATTGTTGTTGATCAAAAGAATGAATGATTACTTGGCAGTTTTGGTCTTGTCGAAAAATTGGTTGTTAAAGGGTGGAAACTTTTGTGGTGTTAACTCCTCCCTTCTTAGATCGATTGTCCTCAAGCGTATTATGGGTACGACAGGTTGGAGAAGCTCACGTACGTTGGTTGTTTTTCATCCAAATTGGTTTCGGTAGGTAATGGAATTGTGGGTGACTGTTTCGTGATGATTTCTAGTTGGTTTTTCCTCCAAAGCTGGTATAAGACTAAGATGATACAAACTGTGATTGTGATGGCACTAACTGATACCGTTCCAGATGTTATAGTAAGAGTGTTAAGGTTACTAATCTTCTTGGTATTTCTGATGTGCAGTTCCTTTAGTGATTCTAACGATGGTACGTCAATGTGATATCTGTTGAATGGGTTTTGTTGGAGGATAGCTGGCATAGCTGCTAAGGGGATGCCTTCGAAATTACTATAGATTTTCTCATTTACTTTGATTGTCGAATTGTAGAAATTAATAAGATGGGTTCCCGTTATATTTCGGTTTTCTGAGTTGACTTCAATACTTCCATTGAAATTATTTAGTAGAAGCACGCCTGATTTTACTTCATCTACTCGGAGTATATGATGTCCGTTTGTGGTAGTGCAGGTGGAGTTTAAGCCGTGTATAATTCTACTTATGCAAGTTTCATTTCTTAAGTCTACGATTTGGTTATTATTACAAATTTTAATTCTATTATAATCTTTACATTGTTTTTCGATTCCATAGATTTTATCTTTAGTTTTTAATATTTCCTCAAAATCTATCTTAATTACAATATTTTCTTTAGTTATAACAGGTTTCAGTATTATATTTTCAAATGTTTCCTGTGACGTTAGTGGAATCTTTATCATATAAACAATTGTCATTTCATTACTTAATACATTTATCTCTGATATTTCTAATGCCTCTTCTGCATTATTGAACGGCATTTTTTCTTCACTTAATTTTTGTATGGCTAATTTAATTTCTTCTTCATTTAGTAACACTGAATTTACAATTTTATTCTTTGCCCATTGTATGGCGTATCTAATGTTAATGAGCTGTTCTTTTACCAGTCTAATCTTGCTTTGCATGTCTATAATTATTTCCTGTATACCAGTGTGCTCTTTACTTATGCTATTTGTGATTTTCTCAGCTAGTAGGGTTAAGTTATTTATTCTTTCATTAAAAAGTTTATTGATCACTACTTGATCATTATTATTATCATTTAATCTTAATAAATTTTTATTAACTATTTCCAAATCTTCGTGATCAGGTGACCCTGCGATATACTTCCACAGCGTTCCTAAGGCATTTATGGATTTCTTTAGTCGGAGGTGTTTGGAAGGTTTTAGTGTTTGTAGTATGTCCATTGTCTGTTGAGTTTCTTGTTTTAATATAGGGAAAAGAACATTGTTCTTAGGAATCTGTGCTTCTATGTAGTTATAGGCGTTTGTCAGAAAGGTTTCGTATTTATCAAGTTTAATTAGATGAATAAGTCTGAATGTCCCGTCCTGAATCTTTGCTAGTCCGTTGTTGATAGTAACTATTTGTGCTGAACTGTAATCAAATACCTGTACGTTCGTAGCTTGTCCTGGAGTCATAATAATCAGTAGAATAATTGGTGTCAAATACATCGTCATTGTTTACCTTAAAAAAAAAATGTTTTTAGTTCTAACTTTTTATGTTACTTTTATGAACCACTCTATTTGATTCTGTCACAATTGTTGTTGTGTTATTTTCTTTAACTACTTCTTTTTTGAATCTAGGAGTTAATTTTGTGCCTAGTCGCTGGTCTATTTTTACATATATAATATCTCCTGGAGCATAAGTTATTGGTTCTTTCCTTTTCCTATTATGATATCGTAGGTCTCTTTCCTGTATTCCTTTGAGTCTTTCGATATTATCTTTTCTTGCTTCCTCAAATTGTTTGGGATCTGTGCTAACCGTTCTACCAAAGAAAATTTCTAAGGGCCTTTTTCCCGTGGTAGAATGTACTGAATAATTATATTCATAGACTGATCGGTCAAGAAGTTCTTCAAATGTGTTATGTACCTGTTCCTTTTTTAAACATCTCATTATTTCTGACAATGTTGAATGGAACCTTTCCACTTGTCCATTTACTGAGCTTTTGTAGGGAGGTGATTTAAAAATCTGTATACCCAATTGGTCCTTTACCATAAATGTGATAGATGCGGCATTGAACGATTTTTCATTGTCTATAACGATAACTTTGGGTACCCCAAAGGAAAAAAGTATCTTGCGGAGGGGTTCTTTAATATCTTCTATTGATCGGGACTTGACTATGAGTGCTTGGGCATATTTGGAAAATTTATCAATGGCAGTCAAAACTAGCTTATTATCGGTTTTATATAAGTCTATGTGCAACGTGTGGCCAGGGTGTGTTGGAATAGGAGTTTTCAT
This sequence comes from Epicampocera succincta, assembly GCA_932526305.1. Lineage (NCBI taxonomy): Eukaryota > Metazoa > Arthropoda > Insecta > Diptera > Tachinidae > Epicampocera > Epicampocera succincta. The sequence goes on along the minus strand of OW052037.1, from coordinate 36,741,035 downwards.
AATCTCCGGTTGATTTGGTCGACGGTCGTATTTACTTTCTCTACAGATTGCACATTGTTTAACGATTTTCTTGATTTTCCTTGCCATGGCGGGGAAGTAAAATCTTTCTAAAATTTGTAGTTTATTTTCCCTACAATTCCTATGAGCTCTGTTGTGCGTTCTGACTATTATATCTTCTTGTTCTTGATTATTTATTACATCCTCTACTTGCAATTGAGTGAACCTAACTTTGTACCTACTGAAATGTAGTGGGTATACTTGTTGTATTTTTCCCATTATACTTTCATTTGTTTTTACGCAATTTATGACAGATGGGTTAAGATATCGTCGTAGAATCTCTATTAACTTTTCTTCGGAGTAGAATGGCTCGGTAATTATATGCCGATGATACGTGGGAAATATTATTTTAAATTGGTACGTGGAAGTTGTACCAATGTTTAGGAACAATTGGTTTTTAAATACATTAATAGGGGTTTCTACACTATGTATCAATCCATGTGATGAACTTTCATCTGAGTTTGTCGCTATTGACAATGTATGCACGAACGATTTTTGTGGAGGCCTTCTAGATAAGGCGTCTGCTACCACGTTCATTTTCCCTGGTTTATAGTGTAGCTCGTAATTGTATTCTTCGAGAATTGCTTTCCACCTTTTCATTTTGCTATTAGTATTTTTGTTGCTAAGAGCATACGTGAGCGGTTGGTGGTCCGTAAAAATTTTTATTCTGGCTGAGCCATACAAATAATTTCGTAGTGAATTTAAGGCCCAAATGATGGCCAGCATTTCTTTTTCGTTGGCAGCATAATGCTCCTCTGCCTTGTTAAGTGTTCTAGATATAAAGGATATTGGTCTGTCGCTTTGGGACAGGACTGCTCCAAGCGCAAAGTTGGAAGCGTCTGTTGTCAATTCAAAATCTTTCTGATAATCTGGATAAGCGAGCACAATGTCTTCGGAAATAAGTGAATTCTTAATTTTCCTAAAGGATTCTACGGCTTCTTTGCTTAACACGATTTTTACATTTGAGGATTTATTTTTCGATATCCTTCCTCCCTCCCCCCTTAAAATGGATGTTAGGGGTTTCGCGATTTTGGCATAATCCTTTATGAATCGCCGATAATACCCAGACATACCTAAAAAGCTTCGGAGTTCTTTGAGAGATTTTGGCTGCGGGAAGTTCGCAATAGCCTCTACCTTTGCAAGACTGGTTTTTATACCTTTATTAGTTATTACGTGGCCTAAAAATTCAACACTTTCCTCAAAAAATTTACATTTTCCTAGCTGAACCTTCATGTTGGCATCTTCCAAGGTTCTAAATATTTGCTGAATATGCGAGAAATGTTCTACTTCTGTTTTGCTAAAAATTACTATGTCATCTATGTAAACATAACAGCATTTCCCAATATGTTCCCTCAATATATCATCAAGAGTACGTTGGAAAATTGCGGGTGCATTCTTGAGGCCGAATGGCAAACGTGTAAATTCATATTTACCATTATTAACAGAAAAAGCTGTCTTCTCTATATCAGTTTCCTTGAGTGGAATCTGATGGAAGCCACTTTTCAGGTCGAGTACAGAAAAATAATTGCTACTTCCAAGTCGAGATATTACTTCGGATATTTCCGGAATGGGATATTTGTCCGCAATTGTTACTGCGTTTAATTTTCTGTAATCTATCACCATTCGGTATTGTTTCTCTCCCGATGCATCTGCTTTTTTCGGTACAATCCACACGGGTGAATTGTACGGGGATCTAGATGGTCTTATGATGCCATCGTTCATAAGCGTTCCTACTTGTTTCTCTACTTCGGTTTTCAAAGATGCAGGGTAGGGGTAGGCTTTAGTATACACAGGAGTGTCCGTTGTGGTTCTGATTTCTCCCACAACTCTAGTAGTATACGTTAGCTTTTCATTAGGTTCCATGAATAATTTAGGAAATTTCTTTGTAATAATATTCATACTGTTTTTCTGTTGGGGCGATGTTTTATTTATATTTAAATTATTTACTGTTGCAGATGGAAGCTGCTTAATGTTTATTTTTTTCCCATTCCCCAATGTCATGTAGTTCTCTCCTGTGTGAATTACGACTCCTAATTCGCTAAGGGTATCGTTTCCGAGGATGCCATCAAAAGTCTTAAGGGACGGCATTAAAAAGAATTTAATTTCTCGATTTATGTTAAAAAGTTTCACCATTGTGTGTTCAGTAATTCTAATGTCACCGACAACTGACTTTGCATAGAATGATGCTTTATTTTTAATTTTTTTCTTTGCCAAGTGTGGCTGGAGATAATTTTTGCTTGATCCTGTATCTATTAAAAACTTGAGAATGCTTCCGCTCTCCGTTTTGACCTCAAAATAAGGTAACGAAGAGCTTATTAAACTAAAAAATGAATGTCTGTTGGCTCAATATATTCTTTTTCATGTATTCCTGACTGCACTTGCTCTGTATCAATGTGGAATGTTCTCTGTAATTTCTTTTGTTGGGGGTATGAAATTGAACCAGGTCTTTTCCCTTGCAAGTTATCGCGGTGAGGTCTGTTTATGTAATTTATATGCCGGGAATGCATACTTTGATCCACGTCCATGGGCTCTGGTCGTGCTTGAGGCTTAGGTGGCCTTTGTGGATTGTTTTGATAAATCCTTTGTTGCGTAGGTTGCCATGTTGGCTGATTACTTTGTGGTATGTAAGCTAAGTGAGGGTAGAATCTATTTGTATCTTTTCTTTCAAAGTTTTGTTTTGGAGGCAATTGCGATGGTGCAATTCTTCTTGTATTGTGAGCATGGGTTGCTCGAAAGTTCTGATTCTGAAGTTTCAGACAAAGATGGAGGGCCTGTGGTAGGTCCGCTGGTTCCCTTATTCCCAATAGACGGGGTAAGTCCCCATTTAGACCCCTTATAAAGGTGTCTAGGGCTTTGTCTCTGTAAGATTTTGTAATTAAATTAAGTGATTCATTACTCGTTTCTAAGCATCCTATCTTATTCAATATTAGTGACAGATGAGTGTATACTCTCTGGTAGAAATCTTGTATGCTCTGGTTACCCTGTACCAGAGTTGTCATCTGGTATTCTAATGTTGACAAGTCTCGCTTGTCGCCGTAATGAACAGTTAAACATTCTGAAATGGCTTTCCAATTCAGTGGGGTATTATATGACTCTAGTGAAATATCGGCGTTGCCTGTAATTTTATTTCTGATAACGCTGAGAATGCCGTAGTATTTGGGCGTTCCCTTAAGCGGTTCGTAAATTTCTAAAATTCTGTCTACACTCTTCTTCCATGAATTATATTCCCCAGGTTGACCTGTAAACTCCTTTAAGCATTTGACTACGTCCGGAATTTTGTCCATGTCCTGTAAATTATTCCTATGTCTTTCGTCTATCTGTTGGTCGCTAACATTTTGCATATTAGTATGTGGGCTTAGAGCCGCCTGAACCATTTGAGGTCCTTGTTGCCTGAAAATATTTGTGACAACGTTTGAAATAAGTGTCGTTAAGTCGTCCATGTTCATTTGAATGTTCTGAGGAGGATTCGCGGGAATGACGGGTGGTCGGATCAGATTATTTGGATTTGACATTTTTCTTACAGTATCAACAAACAATAAATTTTAATTTAAATCATGTAGTTTTGCATATGTTTTAGTTTCTGGATTGTAAATTTTTGCTCTTAACATAAATCTTACTCTATACCGGATCTCCGCCTTGAGTTTTTCTATGGCTTCTGGTGCTTCTTGTACTCCTGGTGATTTCGCTTCTTCGTTTATGGGTAATATAGCAAAAGATGATACCCCTTTGAATTTTATCTCTTCAGGTTGCGTGTCGTCAGGCAGCATGTGTTCACTTTAGTTATCAAAGTGTTTTTTTTCTTCACTAATGCGGGCAGGTACGTGATACCAATCGTTTTGCCGAGGCTACTAAGGGGCCGTACATTAGATTTTTACAATTTTTGTAGCGATTTTGCGTTCTTTTTTCCTAAAAATCACGCTTTTTATCAGTTTTTGGAGAATCACTTTAATCACTTTTAAAAATTGTTTCCCTTTTAGGAGTTAGTTTCCAAAGATCAGTTTAATTTGCAGATCAGTTGAAGGATAACTTTTAGTTTTTAAGGATCACTTTTTTAATTTAAGGATCAGCTTTTAAAATTTTACTTTTTATTTTAATTTTAAGGATTAGTTTAAGGAGCACTTTTTAAACTTCACTTTTTAATTTAAGGATCGCTTTTTAACTTTTACCGGTATCCTTACTTGTTTTTTTTCAGGATTTTGTCGGAATGTCTTTTTATGCTCGGGCGCCAGTTAGAGTTTCCTCTGTATGAAACTCTTAAAAAAAAGAAGAGTAATTTCTTTTTTTCCTTTTCTTTTTTATTTCTTTATTTTTATTATTTTATTTAAGCTCTTTTCGGAGCTGAGTTATTAACTAATATAATTCTATAACTAACTGAATGGAAGTTTTTACAATGCTTAAATACCAAACCTTTGGTGGTGGCGTGATACTAAAATTCTTCGGAACATTTACAAAAAATAAAAATTAATAAAAAATAAAATAGTTCAATTATTTGGAAAAGTAAAAATTGGCAAAAATAAATTGACATTTAATTCTTTGGAAAATTAAGAATTAACAAAATAAAAATGAATTTTAATTCTTTGGAAATTTAGCTGCAGGTGGCGGAAGTGCATTTCCCTTGTTATTGAACTTAAGCTGGCATGTGCCCCAATTGTTGTTGATCAAAAGAATGAATGATTACTTGGCAGTTTTGGTCTTGTCGAAAAATTGGTTGTTAAAGGGTGGAAACTTTTGTGGTGTTAACTTATGTAAATGATATTGCCACATCAACACGAGTTTATTTGAAGTTACCATATGAATATGTAAGGAAAACTAAGAAAACGACAAACTTTTAATCTAACAGACCAAGAGTTGTGTGGAGCCACATTGACCCAACAAGACTATAAGTGTATGTACATACATATATAAATAATTTTTTGTTTGTTTTGTACAGACGTTAAGCAGACAAATCTTTTTATTATTTTGTTGCTTGAAGGCTCCCCTTTAGGGTAAATAAAAATTTCGTGACGAACCCGTATCATTAGAGTTAAAAAATATACAATTGGACCCAGATATGCAAAAGGTCTGATTACATATTTGGCGCAGCTTCAGCCGTTATCTGCTTTTTCATACTCAAAACTACACTAAAATTGTTGCCAATCTTATTACAAAATAGTACATTTTCTTTTAAATTTTAGTTCGTTGTCAACAATCAAACTTTTTCTAGCCCTTAATCTTAAAGTATTGAAAATAAGTACAGGAAATACTCGTAGTTATGTAACTATTGTATAGAAATCGTTCTTAAGTGGTACATAATAAGCTTGCCACCTTATTACTTCCAACATCTTTCATCGTGACTATGCGTCATATGACGACCGCTGTAACGACTTCAAACTGACATATTCGTTGTCTTGGGCGAAATTCGTTGTTCGTCCCAGTTTAGTTCCCAGCACTATGTATGTAGCCAATCTATAATGCGGGGGGATGACATTTGGTTTAACACAAAGTTGCATTTAGATAAAATTAGCTTTCAAACGGCGCATTAAGTTGCAGCAAAGTTTATAATGAAAACTGAAGGAACTTGTCCAGTGCTTTTTGAGAGACAAGGTTCCTGAAAGTTACGAGAGCAATTTATCGGCTTTAAAAGGCTATCAGCTAATTTGAATGAAATTTCGCCAATAAATACTAACCATGTCATGTAATTAATATTCTGAAAAAAATAAACAGTTCTCAAATAGTTCAAGAAGTCTCTAATTGCTTTTTAATATCTAGTAGTCTTTTATGAGTACTTATCGCAGATGTCCCCAGAGAGCGCCGGCACATGATGGTAGAGATATTTAAAGAAGGATTTATATACAACGTATATATGCCTCGCTTATGGTTATGCATTGCACTCTTAAAGCGAAGCAGCAACATGTAAAGCGCATTCGAATTACATAAAGACAACGATGTGATTGATGTTCATAGGAAAGTAAAAACAAAATACGTATTCAAATAATGCTGTGTTCGTTCATTCATGCACTTTGAGAAACGAAACACGTGTCCTGCAAAAAGGATTAACCAACATTCCCTTTCCTTAATTGTTTTACATTAAACGACTTAAGTCCTAATAAGTTTTTCTTTCATATTTTGTTTGAACTAAATTTTTAAAAATTGAAACTCGTGTGCAAATTAGTCTGGACGGTATTTTGGTTTGAAAAGATTCAGGACAAAGGAGAGAAGGAAATGGAATTGTGGTTTTAAGAGTGATAAGCCACAGCAATGATTAACATATGTGTCTATGTGTCGTCAGGGTAACTACGTAGAACGGCCAAACTGCCTTCCATTCCTGAATGCTGCCTTCTGGTGGAAGCGGTAGATAATATTTTATTCCTTTTCTGAGATATTCACTGTGCAATTGTCTTGGAAAAGAATAATTGTATTGTAGGGTTATAATTACTTCTATCAAGTTAAGCTTTTGTGGACATAATAAGAGTCGGACTATGCAGTGAGGAAAAAGCTTAAAAAATAATCTATTACGATAGATAATATTTTTAATGCAAAGGCGAATATGTGATCCAGGGCTTTACTGCTCGTCCTACCCTTTTTCATTCTCTCATCCTGCCTTCGTTTATCTTTTTCACTAGAATTGTTGCTTATTCATCCAAACAATAAGAAAAAGTAAACAAACATTGAATAAAAAATCAGAGTTGTCACCAAACCGCACGTGCTGCACATTCCACTTCAGTCTTTTCAATTGTACATTTGCTTATAATCCCCAGGTAGGAGACATCAACATGAGCCTGTGTGCACAAAGAGAACAAAATATTGTAATTTTGCTTTATCACTGTCAGCATCTTCGCTGCGTTGCATGTTGTGATTAATTTCACCGAAGGATTGTGCGCGATTTCTTGGAAGGGAAAAGTACATAAAAGATTTCCTCAACATTTCTCAGATGAGGGTGGAGTAGAGAAGATTTTTGTTTCGTCACTTTAAATTACAGGCAATAAAACTGCAATCGTTTTAAATGTTCTTTATGCTGGACAGCTGCGTCTTCCATTGATTTTATATATGTACAAATTTTTTAACATGTATGCATTAGTATGTACAATGTACAGATGTACATTGTATGTATGTATATACATATGTATGTATGAATATACACATACATACATATGTATATACATACATACGTCTACGTTTAATATGGCCACACTTTACAACAAATTTAGTGGCATGAGGCCGATTAAAAGCATAAGTACGTACATATATGCTTTTCAAGCCCCACCCGGTTAAGGTTTTCATCTGAAACTAAAGCAAAAAGGAAAGAAAACTGTGAAATGTAAAATTAATTTTTCAAATTCAGCGTTTTAAGAGCTCGCCTATAGGCTCATTATTTAGAAGAAAAAAGCGCCGTTTTTTAAAACATATAAATCGCCATTATGATCGCCTCTATGAATCGCTATTTGAGTGCAATAAATTATAAAAAATTATATTATAAAATATAAACATACATATAAAGCAGAAATGTTCCTTCTACTTCATGTGCAGGTTCTTTTTTGTTAAATAACCGGATCCTGCGTCAAATACAAAAACTAAATTATAATTAAATCTTTTTCAATTAGAAGCGATAATATTTTTAAAAGTGATATTAAATATTGTGTTAATTGATCGGCTTAATTATTTACCTGATCAAATTTAATATAAAAAAATCAATGTAAATTTCTTCATTGGCCCTTAACTTTATAAAATCGAAAAATTATTACTCAAAAGAATTATAAAACATGAAAAATATTCAACGAAGTCTGCGTGGTAATTGGCATTTGTTTTAGTTTGTATCTCTCATACTCGTTAGCTACTTGTGTACACTCAGAAAAAAAATGGTAACAGCAAATGATTTGAAGCACTATTTGTTGTGACTACAAAAGTGCTGTTATCTCGAATACAATTCGTTGAATGCAAAAGACCGTTTGTAACCTTTATCGCAAATACGCGTGCAAAACCCCATTTTTTTTATTCGTGGATCGTTTTTTTCTTTGTATGGAATACAATAACAAAAATAAATAAATATGTAATTATTACAGTGCAATTTGAAACAACGTACGTTCCCACTAAGAACAGTATCTATTGTGGGTCCCTTTCCCCCGTTATATAAATCATGTTGAGAACAAGTTCGAGTACTGTAGGATTAGACTGTAAGCGGACAAGGTTTGAACTGCCATTGATGAATGTGAAAGATCGAGTAAATCGAGTAAGAGTGGGCCACTTGGTATATACATAAGTCTTATTTAGCAACACTCTCATTTCGTCGAACCACGCAGCATCCTCAATGTTAAGATTACTTTTGGTCAGGAGTCAACCCTACATATGCAGAGCATTGTACCAGAACTGGACTTGGAGGAGGAAAGGCGCAGTACTGTTCCGCTATTTGGTTGTTTTTTAAGCAATATTGCAGGGATGAGGATGTCCGAATTGAACTGATGTTGTCTGACTGTTCGGTGCCCGGTGTGCATACCTTGGACAATTTACAGTCAAACAGCAGTTAACCCGACATTACATGTTTCAGTGTTGCATTTGTGTTTTTTGTGGCTATTGTTTTTCCACCAGAGTTTTTGGTGCTCCGAACTGTTGGTCGAATACACTACCAACCTACCAGTTGCGATGCGTCAAGCAAAATGTCGTCTCTAACAACACTATTCGGTCCGTATGTATGTCTGTATAAATATAGTCTAGGAAGATTTGCCGCACTAGTTAGAATTATAATTATTTAAAAGTGTGTATTTTACAGTTTATTCATAAATCTATAAATTCACGACTCACGGTAACAGACTTCCAACACTGCGGCATCAAACGTAACTCAAGCTATCGGTTTCTGGAAGAGAATCCCTTGTAGTTTTTAATATAAATTTTAATTGTTAGACATTATTTTGTACCAATTACAAAGACTCAGTATCAGATTGAAAATCTTGTTGTACTAATTGAAAGAAAAGCACAAGTTTTTTATTTTGGTGTGGATTGTGTTTTACATAGATTTTCCCCTCTAACCTAATGTCTGTCAGTTTTCACCGCGCATTATTTCGACAAATAAATTACAATTGTCAGAGTTGTGCTCTTGCCGGCACAAGTGTGGACGCCAAACAACAGCTTGTTTTGTACAATTTATTTGCGGAATGTTGTAGAGTGGTGTTTTACAGGTACATCCTACAATGGTCGGGGGGCACATTATAAAATTTGTTGACGTGAATCCAGATTGAAAATTTTCCCAATGTAAAATATTGAAAATAGGAGTATTTGATAACCTGGCTCAGTAGCAAATAACGTAAACTTGGCTTAAGGAGATTACCCGGCAATCAAAAGTTGCTGATTAATTCATTAATACAACTTGATTAACTGCCTCACATCCTACATTACAAAGAAGGTCGTGGTCTTGAACAACCATATAATTCTTGTTAAAAATCGTATTTCTATAAAACAAATCACATTTTTTCCGTTATTTACTGTATCGGGCTTTCACCAATCATATTTTTCGACATGACCAACAGCAGTTGCCCCTAAATCAAACAGTAATACATAAAGTTGGGTGTGATCTATGTAGATCGTTCTCCAATGACTATTCTGTTATAAAGCACTACGAAAATTCAGTTTCGCCTTTTTCACAACAACAACAAGACAGTTGAATTTAATGATAATATGATTAAACAAACCAGTTGTGTTGCTGCGTAGGCGTTTACTTAAGAGCATAGCAAGTCATTGCAGTAAAGGGGTGGTTCAGCAACGTTCCGCGGCCGGTTCTGCTAATGTTGGGGCCAATAAAACGTCCATAGCCAATAATATGTTAAGTTGTTCGGACATGGTTTGATATTACAGGTGCGTTGAACTGGACAGGACTAATGACTTAGTTGCGCCAATATTACCTGTTATCTTTAATACCAATTAAAAAAATATGCGAACTTCAATCATAATTAAACATGGAACAAAATATGTTTTAAGCAACTAATCGGAAACTATATAAATATGTATGTAAGTATATGTTTTTATTAATTCGAAGTTATAGGTATGTATGTATCTCTGTGAATAAAAATGTAGCAGACCCTGCAATAATAAAACCAATTGACAAATTTAAGCAAGTCCCTTTTCAGAACCTGTTACTTTTTGTAATTGGAAAATAACTTTTTCGATTTTTTTCCAAGCCGCTGAGCGAAGATAGTTTTTATGATTTTCAGAAAAGCAGAAAAGTAAACATCCAAAACATATGTGGGGAAACAGCAGTAAGACGAAAATAAATGTCTTTCAGGAGCAGCTGTTGGCCCTTGTTTCAGCAAAAAAGTAAAACTATCTAAGCGGTCCAAATCAATAAATCTACAAATAATGTGAAAAATTAAATAATCGCATAAGAACTATTGCATCGAGACCATTCAGTTGTAAAGGGAGGGTGGAGGCTAACCCCGTCACAGGGTGGTTTTGAAACTTAAGAATTAGACTTCCAAAATAACAGGGTTGAACGTTTAGTCCCTTAGAAGCTGTCGTCCTTTGTTGGGCAGCGTTGTTGTACAGTTATTCTTTATTACTCATCATAGAAATTATTGTTTGGGAAAACACAAAACATCTGTCCGTTCGAAGGATAGAAAAGAGCAGCGACGCTGAGCCGTCAACAATGCCAAAGAATAAAAGGGAAACACTGCAGGCGCCTTAAATGTTCATTATGCAGCCTGTAGTGCACTTTAATCCCTGGTGGTAGAGGTCTTTCGATAAATGAGGTGTGTGGTTTTCCTTCTAAGGGGAAGTATTACAGGAAATGAAGGAAGCATTTTTCTGTGAAACATAATTTATTTTTATTTTACATAATTAGTACAAATATTTCTTGCTTCTGTTGCACTTAAGAATTATTTTCGTTTTGCTGAGTTGATCTTTGCGGTGATCGTGATATGGGCCTGTATAAAGTGTTTTACTCACACTTGAATAAGAATGTGAAAGGCTTTAAGTAGTTTCATGAAACCCATTGTTTGGAGGATTTCAAATTTATTGTGTGCAGTTAACGAAGCGTGAAGTGGATTCTGTAGAAAAACTTTTATCAGATTTAAGTACAAGTCCAGTTTGATAATTTATGTATTGGATTTCCAGCTACTTTTAATCCAAGACTGGTAAAATTTGAAGGATGCTTTGTATATTAGTAGGCTTTTGTGTGCCACTGAAAGTGCATAATCTTGTTAATTTTTTTAAAAACGGGAGACATTAGGGTGCTGGTTGGATATTATTTTTTAAGTACCGTCATCATCGAAAGCAATTTCATTGATTAAAATGATGTAAAAGCAACAACATCGCTAAATACTCAGATAACCTGAGTGCGTGGGATGGCTGAGGGCCAGTACATCATGTTTCGCAAGTAATGAATCCGTCCGCTCGCAGAGCGCTGTAACTGTAATTATAAGCAAGCCGTATTTTTTAATAAATTAAACTTAATATTTAATATTGAAGTGGAGTGATTTCATGGTTTCCATTTGTACTCAATCAAAATTTTATTTACAAACGTTATAAATTTGTATGAATGAAATGTATTGATGACATTTCTGCTATAAAATAATATGTACTTGTGTCAAAATCAATAGAAAAAATACTTTACGGGGTGCCTCTGCACCCCAAAATATCTTACTTTGGACGGAGAGAAGTGTATTTCTCGCCTGACGCCTCTGCTGCACATTGTCTTTATCCTTATATGTATGTACTCGCAAGCCAACCATACCCTATAACAATATGTACTTTTAATACCACCAGTGTATTATCATTTTAAAGAAAACTTTCCTCACCGCGAAGATCTTGCTGTTCAAGTTTTCATAATTCTTTAGTTAATGCCCCCGAAAAATAGTTGTTATCAAAATTTAGTTGATAATATGGTTTTAATGTTCGGTAGTATTTTCATTTTTCACATTTACGTAATTGATCTTAACAATAGTTTTGTAATATATTAACAATAAGATTTATTGGTTGACCAACCGCACAAAATGATGAGTCCACAACCATATAATTCAACAATAACATGTTCCTTTTACATCATGTCATCTCAGCTATATATTTTTCACTTCTTGAATCATAATAGATTAAAATGCATAAAAAGTAAGATGAGAAGCTCTCAAGATAATAGTAAAACCAATAGCCAATAACATAAGACCACTATTTCCTCCTCGACATGAGCCCTTAAAGATTTGTTATAAGCAGTTGGTGTTCTACCTGGACGAACTGTGTGAAACACGTAAGGCCTGGCTCTGTGCTTCACAGCCAAAGAGATTGTCTGCAGGATTTCCCACACAAACTCTCAAAGTCGTATCTGGGACAGCGTGTGGGTTACAAAAGATTCAATATTTTCCATATGTGAGGAACTGACCACTTATACATCTCTTTTCTTCATCGGTACATATTGGGACAACACAACTAATGAAAATAAATAGAACTCCCTCTTCTTCGTACATAAAGCAAATGGCATTTTCATTTTTCCAGAGAAGCGTGTGCAGAGAAGCCCACTGTAAAGAGCACCTCCTAAAAGTTTGTAGATCCAGCGTGTTTCTAAGGGTTGTCTTGGCATACCGGACACTCCAATGACCGGAAGCGGACAACATCAGAGTTGTATTTAACTAGTAATTGTTCTAAATTTCATCACTTATTGATGTTTATGTGAGAGGAGTCAGCGACGGGTGTTAAGGAAGGCCAGCAAAGAAATTGTTTAATTGAAGAAGTCTCAAATTGTACCAATCTACGTTCTTTTTCGCTTCACTAGACTAGTCAGCCAACCACTGGCTCAATGGAATGAAGTATTACAAGTACAAGTACTTTTATACGCCATCAGCCATAATTGTTTAGCATTAGAGTTAGTGGGTAATTTCCATCGCACAACATTTTCTTTTAATTTGAATGAAAGTGTTCTGAAAAACATCGAATACGATAAACCGAATAAATTGCACTTCTTTTTGCTAAATGTTTTTCCTTTATATAGAAATTCAAACAAAACTTCATCATCCATCAATCAATTCCGTTGCAATCAATTATCAAATAAAAATCTGTAGATGAGAAACACATGATTTTCGCAAAATTTTTATTTCATTCCAGTTCATATTTTCTCAATTGGCACACATTTGTTGTTGCCCTACTCATGGTAAGTTTTAACCACTTCACACATACATACACATTATGTACATAAATATGTATGTATATGTGTGTGTGTGTGTGTGGAATGCTCCAGCTATTTAGACTCTCATAATGAAACCTCTGTGGAGGCAAATGGAATGGAAGAAATGTTTGAAAAAACAAAATCAATAAAACAGTGATTACAGGGAACGGGTTCATCGTTTCGATTAAAAGTGAATAAAACGGGGAAAAAGTTGTTCTAGTTGGCCGTTTATGAAAGGAATCTTTCCATTTAACTTGCAGTGATTTTTATCAGTTTTTCTCACCATTTTTTTTTCTTCCCTTTTTTGTTTTGTTTGTGTTCATACCTCGACTGCTTAAAAATCGGAGACTGCTTGTTTTACAACAACCTTTTTTCCTAAGTCCTTGTTGAAAGCTTTGATTTCCTTTTAAAGGTTTCCGGTCTGTGAATTCTTTTGCATGCTTTGTTTTATTCAGGTATTTTAACGTGCGTTCTATCTGTCTGCTGTTCGGATTTGAGCAGAGTTTGAAACGAAAAATAAAAATCCTCTTTTTTATGGGTTTGTTAACATTTATCGCACCAACCGCACTGACTCTAATTGCTTTAGCTGGGGATCTTGTTTTGTACTTCTTTTATACGAGTACATATTTTCAGGTACAGTTTATTTTTTTCCAATAAAACTTATGGTGATTTCAAGTTGTAAAATCTTGTATTCACTAAAAGCGTCAATGATATTTTTAGTGACACATCGCTTTCACGGTACGGCCGGCGTGTTGATTTTTTTCCTGATTCTGTGGTTTTAATGAAAAATGTAAAAACGATTTACAATTTTAATTGCTTTTAAGAGGTTTATGTTAAGGCTCTCATTGAAGACTTAAATTGCTGCTGGTTTACAATAAAATACAATATTGCTATCAATAAAACTGCAAAACGTGAAGAAAATTACACATAGAAATATGGTTATTATTTACTGAAAATTAATCAAAATTATAAAATTATGGTAAGAGTTGCTGAACGGTAGAGAAAATGTTGCCTTTGTTGAAGGACGAAATGATATGGGTCATTTTTAAGTTGCTGGTGCCCGAGATTGATCCTATTATTTTTTTATTTATTACTTGTAAGGGTACGTTCAAGGGTGCATTTATTACACAGAGAAATAAGAAAAAGGGAAAAGAAGGTGATACACGAAAACAATAAATACATTTAACATTGAAAAATGTTGTTTTTACATTTTTTTAAAGCGCTTGTTCTGCTTTGATGCGTTGCTTAGAACGCAGTTGTTCATTTACAAATAAACTTCTATCAATAAATTTTTTCAGGCGTGAACAACTTCAAGTTAAAAATTCCAATACTTACATACTTATATAACAAAATAGACTTTAGAAAATATTAAGACCCGTAAATTTGCTAAGCGCCACCAGCTGTCGTGTTTCCGTGTGCCTTCTATAAAAGAGCAGCCAGAGGCGAACTTCTTTTGGACACACTTAGACGTAATTTATGGCGCTCACCGCTACAAAAATCTAATGTGCGTAAAGTCCTTTGGCCGCACAGTGTGATTATTCGAACAGCACTGACCCGCTAAAATTGTTTAACGTACCTGCAAATACGAACATATTTTTTCGATTAAAATAAAATGTTTAACACAAAAAGTGCATTATTATAATTATTAATATAATTTAAGCAGCAAATGTCCGAAAACACATTAAAATATTACAGCTAAATCTAACAAAAAGTACGTGACATTTTAGCTAATTACGAAGTTTCGTAGCAACATTAAACACCAACATAAAAATGCAGTCATTTTTTCAGACGATTCTCACACACACACAAAAAAAATAACAAAAAACACGTTGAAAAAACAAGCAAACGACTTGTGTAAACAATGTTCAAGTAGCACAAGACAAGAAAGAAAGAAAAAAAAATAATTTTAAGCCCAGCAAAACAAACTTTACAGCGAATACCTGACACGTAGCAAAGCAAAATGGCAATTGACGTTCAAACTCTAAGATTTAAAGCGTTTTCCCCGAAACGGGGAGCGCCCTAAGCATTCATTGGAGAACTGGAGGATCAATATTTTTCTCACCGAATTTCACTACAAGCCTTAAAATCATATAAAGTTCAATTTTGCAATAATTTAGAATAAAGAATAATGTTGGCACTTCATGGGATACATCAGCATTATATGAGAAAGAGTAGTACATTTCTATAATATATAACACCTCGGATCCAAAGAAGATGAAACAAGATTCATAGAACAATTTCAACCGCTGCATGGCATACGAATAACTCACGCCTCCATAAAGGCGTGCCTTTGTCTAAGCTAATGAAATCTTCAATAGAGAAGCCACATTCAAACTGAAAATGTGGTTTGGCCAGAAGTCTTTCGCTCGGTTCACATACATTTAATAATCAGCGAAAGTTCAGGCGAGCCCTGGCATCGTTACCCACACTCAGAAATGATTGCTGGGTTGTGGCATGACAGAACGAACATACACAAGTATTATGAATAACTTAGTATTTCTTTGTTTCGGTGGCCATGATTTCCATTCTTTGTTAATGTGAAATGTAACATCTATTAAATATTATTTTTATTATTCTACACTTTTGCATTGTACAATTCCCGCCCTCCCGCCACCCCTTATTTATTTCTTGTGCTTCGTGGTGCATTCGCCGTATTTGTGAAACGCAAATTTATGAGTTTATAATGCCACTGCCCAGATAAAGTTAGATTTGAAAATCATTCGTACGCACAGCCAATGAATTTTAATTCTTTTTTCTTCTTTGTCCGGCTTTTTTAACTTAAAAACATTAAAAAAATGCTAATTATCGTTTGTCATTGGGAAAGCAAGAAAAATTGGATGTTTTCTTTTGCAGCATTTTGTTTTCACTCGGAATAATGTGTTTTTTCGTTCACATGTGTGCGTGTGTGTGTACGTATTATATTTTATGTCATTAAATGTCGAGAAAAAACCAACCTAAATATGTAGTCATGAGACTTCCATTAGAGTTACTTGCGGGAAAAATTTATAGCTGCTTAATATTCATAATCTTTGAAATAAATTTGAAAGCTTGGAGAATAATTCAGTTGAGTGCTCTAATTATGGATGTTATAAATTGAGGAGTTATTATTGAGTGAATTAGGAGTGAATAATCTTTTTACTTTCTTCGGAATCATGAATGAAAATCTAGTCATGAACTGTCTCAGAATCTGTTTCTGGAATGCGAACGGCATTCGCCAACATAAAAATGAGCTCGAATGTTTTCTTATAAGTCAGAAAATTGATGTTACGTTAATTTCCGAGACTCATATGACATCTCGGAGTATTTTTAAAATAAGTGGTTACACCTATTGCGGCACGAAAGACCCCAGAGATAGATCATGCGGTGCACATACAAATTGTTCATTATGGCGTGCAACAAAAAGTATAAAAAGACCAGTTATCGCGGAGCATCCACTGCGTGATCTGAGAGAATATTGGGCAAGAAATGGCGAAAAAAAAGGTAATCTTTTCATTAGTCCCTCAAGGAATGTATTCACACCCCATTCATGTACTGACATGAGTGATCGTTGTTCCTAAACCACCTATAGAAATAAGATTTCAGTTGTAAAGGCTATTGATAATCTAAATGTTAAAAAAGGTCATGGTTTCGATAAAATAAGCAACAAGATGCTTTTGGAACTGCCTCGTATAGCAAAAAGAATAATTTTATTTATTTTTTATTTATTTTTAGAAGATGATTCCTAAGCCGGGAAAGGATCCACCGAAAGTTGACTCTTAGAGGCCTATAAGTTTATTACCTACTACTGGTATGTGAAAGTTGTTCGAGAGGTGGCTCATTACCACACTGACACCGACTTTGTATGAAAACATGTGCATTCCCAATCATCAATTTGGTTTTAGGCAACATCATAGTACCATTGAGCAAACACACAGATTGGTACAAGTTATAAGAGGAGCCTTTGGAGAGAAAAAATATTGTTCCGCTCTTCTTATTGACGTTTCACAAGCTTTCGACAAAGTGTGGCATGAAGCCCTGTTATTTAAGCTGAAAGAGAATCTGCCAGTGAATAGTCAGAGTCTATTACAAAGCTACATTATCGTCCTCTACCGAAAGGGGCTGGCGTACCTCAGGGCAGTATCTTGGCACGAATTCTATATTTGCTATACACTGCTGACATGCCAACCACTAATCTGACACACACGTCAACATTTGCTGATGATACTGCTTTTCTCAGTACTCACAAAGATCAAAAAGTCACATCGTCACATGACGAATTTCGACCGCCGCCCCGATTGTGTGCATTGTCATATTCGTCAATGTGTTTTAATTTTGGTGACGAATATTCGCGACCAAATATTCGTCTTTCGTCGCAGTTGTGTTCCTAGCAATACTCGTTAGTTGTGAGGTCTAGACCCGAGCTAGTTCAATTGACCCGTTCAATATCACCTGTACGTAGTGCTCCCAGTAGAAAAATGTCTCTACATAGGCGATTTGGTGTTGTCTCTTGCCAATCTGACCCGATTTTTATTATGCTGAGTTGGTGGGCAACATTAAAATTGCGACGCTCTTGTGCTCCGCAGTCAGATGATTGCCTCATTTTATAGAAATTTGATTGCTGCAAGGAAGTGGCACGATATTTCTAACTAACTAACATCAAGAATGGGCTCTCTAAGTGATTTCTTAAAAAGGATCAGCGTAAAATAAAATAAATAAAAAACATAGTAAACAGATTTGATATTTGGATTTGAATGGTTAAAACAAAAATTAATAAAAAGCACTCGGAATGCAGATTTCAAATTCACTTTCGCTGAGTGTAAAGTCTTCGAATTTGGCGTTAATACCGCAACTTATTGCGTTATATTTTATTCTTAAAAATATTTGTTTAATACGTTTTATTTTAAGCGGTACATTTATATTTATCTACAATATTAGTTTTTCTTCCATTTGGCACTTTGTTATTTTGCATTTTACTTTATTCTTCTATTACAAGATAAAGATCACTTCCCAACTCGATTTTCCTAAAAAGATATACATATGTATAACAGAGCTAAAGGCTCAAGAGGTTACACCTTGAATTTTCGTATCTCAACAAATTGACGAACCAGATTTTAAACTTTATTGGTAAGAGTCAAATCCAGTTAAAACTTTTTTCCTAAAAAGACAAAAAAATACTGTTTTACATCTTCTTCCTCTTAGGATACAAAAGGACAGATAACTTCTTTCCATTAAAGTCCTGAAAGAGTTTATTACGATTTATCGTTTCATCAAGCAAATTTTTAGCCAGGACGACTTTATTGATCAGAATTTCTCCGCTTGGAATTACATTCGCGTTGACTTTTTTCGACGTCAACACATTGTTTTGCAAGTTATCAACTCACCAGCTAATTTTGAACCAGTGTGGATAATTTAAAAAAGAAATGCCAGCAAAAATATCTGGCGATCCAACGAAGAATGTTTTATTTAAACATTATTTTAACTATATTAAGATTTTGTCCATCGATTGTGTTTGTTGGTTCAAGGAAATCGTATCGGCGAAAATGTTTCGATGAGTTTTATTATAACTGATTTCAACAAAAGTTTAAGTTTAACAATTTCAGTAAAATGTTTTGCAATGAAATGAACATGTAATACCGCAATAAGTAGCCGATTCAAGAAAAAGGATCACAAACAAGCCTTCAAATGACACAGTTATGCGACTGTCAGTTTTCGGGTCACACCGTCTTCGAAACCGAAAATTACAATTTTTATGAGGATCTAGACCGGTTTACAAACTTTTTCCAATAAATGGATTGTTTAAGTTGGGAGAATAATTTTGAAAGTCGGTTATGCGTTGATAGCGCGTTTGTGAAGCTCGTCCCTATAAGAAATTGGGCGGTCAGTTTTACAATTATTTACAAAAAAAAAAACTGAAAGCGAATCGCTTTCAAAACGCTGATCAACAAATACAATTCGATTCGCTTTACAAAAATTGCAACAACTACAGGAAAAAGGGCAAATAATTGAACAACCTCCGCCTTTTCTAAGTGCCTCAAAAGCAGAAAAAAAACATGTCCAATAAAAGACCAATTAGTCAAGCTTCCACAGAAGAAATAGTGGTCTCTTTTGAAAAGCATCAGTCAAGAAGACGGCAAGTATAACAGATTTGAAGCGTCCCTGAAAATCGCTTAATGCCACATTAAAGTCGTGAAATTGTCACACTTAAATACGAGTATTCCATATATAGGGGCAGTCGAACAAACTGAAGCACAGAAAGCAACGTTTTTCCACTGGTGTCTATAAAAAAGATCAAATAAAAATGTGTGTTATTTTGTGAGTGCCACACAATAAATCTTGCCTCACAGTCAAGCAGTGCAGCAGCTGTTGAAGAATGATTTTGTTTTGTTGTTAAATCACTTTTTACGATTTTCATTTGAAAATAAATCAAAAGGTTTCTTGATAATAAAATGATTACCAGTTAGTGAATTAATAGCAAACGGAAAATCGTTAGAAGCCCCTCCCAATGGGAGCCACAATCAAGTGCAGCAGAGTGTCTGGCAAATCTCATCAAAATACGCTGTCAAAATAATTAAATATGATTTCATTGCTTAGTTGACTGAGTACGAAGAGCAGCACAGTGCAGCGTGTGTGGTTCTGTTTGAAATTTAGAAAAACTTAAATCATTTATTTTGTTTCTTCCGAATAAGATGATTTATAAAATACATATATTTTTTTTATCCAGGGGAAACTTCCTCAACGGGCGCCGCAACCCGCAGCCGGCAGCAGCCCACCAACCGTTCAGCCATGTGTTGTATCGTTTAATGCTTGCAACTTTGTGACTTCTCCAACCGAATGCTGCAAGTAGCATCAACTTTGTGTAACAGTTTCGTTTTTAGGAAAGTGGAGAAAAGAGAAGAAATCTAAAAATAAAATGACTAATGATGCATGCCACAATTTTGCTTGTTACATTATGGGTAGTTCATCTTAAAGTTGAGATATAAAAATTCAATTAAGTGTTGCTTAAAGTATTTGTGCTCAAGTTGCTACAAAACAGATTGTTCGAACAGGATTCGTGTGATTTTTCTTTCTGCCATTCAGTTTTCCATTCGCAGAGATTTATGATGCATTTACAAATGCCATTTTAATAGTTTATGACAGTTTCTCTGCTTTCTTTTGTGCTGCAGCGCTTGTTCTTCTTCCGGAGTTGACTGCGGGCTAATAAATTGCGCTGAGTTAATATGTAGTTTGATTAAACGCTTTAATTATTCAAAAATGCAATAAATCAAACGTAATTTGAATAAATGGCACATCAAATCTAATTTTTAAAGTTTAGAAGAATAGTCAGACATGGGCGACATCGCCGAGGATAATTTTTTTCATGAAGATTCTCTTACAGCTGCTCAAGCACAGCCGCGCCATTTGGCTTTCGATTTGTCGGCCCATCTAAAGAAGTTTGACCCCAACTTAACAGGGGAAATATGATCAAGTATTCGCGCAAAAATACCAATGTATCTCTATTAGGCACTTGAAGCGACTGAATTTGATCGCGATGGACTTGAATTCCGTCAGGTGCCGGCTTGAGGTTACTAAGCAGAGGATACGATTTGCTGGTCCAAACGAGTGCAACCACCTACCTGATCACTTAAAATTGCTCTCGACTTCTAAAAACGCAGTAAACAATTTTTGTTGCATAAAGTTGAACTGCATTTTGTAATTAAAAAATATAATGCAAAAATTAAAAAACTATATTGATGTATGTTTTCATTATTTGCACATATGCATGTACATACATATATTATTATTTTATAAATAAATATTGTTTCTTAAGTTTTTCTTTTGTTTGTCTCTATAAAGCCTTTTAGGCGCTGAGGAGTATATAATTTATGTAATAATTATATATTAAGATCATAAATTATTATTAGAAAAAAAAGGATGACATTTAGTTTTTTTCGAAGTGTTCGCGGAAAAATTATTATGCGAACGTTTTTGTGTTGTTACGATAATGTTTTAATTTTAGTTTTTCAAAAAACATTTAAAAACTTTCGTCTGTTCGTTTTTATTCTTTTAGTCGTGAATCCACATGATTGCCAATGTGTAATTTTTCCTATATTTTTTCTTTTTACATACAAATATTTTGTGATTGTAAATAACCTGGGGTTTGTTCACAAAAAGAGATATTTTCCAAGAACAAAAATTTTGTGAAAAATTGTTAGCAAAATTAATAAACTAAAGGAGAGCCAGACATGCTGCACATCAATATGTGGACAGAAGGTACAATTTGCGTGATAGCATTAATTTTTGAGCTTCCGCAGGAACGGTAAGTCATGATGCATGTACACTAGGGTTGCCAGATTCAATATGTGCAATAACTTGGCATTTAGCTCAAATGAGCTTGATTTAAAAAAAAGGAACTTGACAAATTTAAATATTTGCTTAACCGCTAAAAATGCGTACAAATATACAAATAGATAACTAAAAATTCTCAGTAAACTGCCAAAACTAATTTATTTTCTTTTGAACGCAAACAAAATACTCGTCTGGAAAATTTTTTTTGGAGTCGCAAAAAAATTAAGTGTTTTTGATCAAAACTGTTTAACACACCGCCATCTATCACAAGAAGTCGTGTACCTCGCTCTTTTTGATTGACCTGGTTGTTCATCGTTTTCCATGGCAATATCAAATAAATGGAGTTCAAATTCTGAAAAACGCAACACAATTTTCCGACAATCAAAATGCTACCAGGTATATT
The DNA here is from genome assembly GCA_932526305.1 of Epicampocera succincta. Taxonomy (NCBI): domain Eukaryota; kingdom Metazoa; phylum Arthropoda; class Insecta; order Diptera; family Tachinidae; genus Epicampocera; species Epicampocera succincta. The sequence continues at coordinate 36,719,157 of OW052037.1, read as the reverse complement.
TTAAACAAAAAAGCACCCACACATTTATGTATTTCTTTCTTTTAAAGTTCAATCCTCTTATTTAACTGACACATCTAAGAACTGTTTGGAACTTTAAATTTTTTACATACATACATATTGCATTCACTCATTTACTTATGAAAATAACTTCTAGAACAATATTTTTCACAAATCCTTTAGATTTTGTACATGAATTCGCCTTGAAATTTTGTTTACTAAAATTTGCTGTCAGTTTATGTGAGTTGCCACAAATTACCAGTGATGATACAAATCTGTCTGTTGGCACAAGTGTGTTGTATTGGCATGGGGAAAAAATTAAATGTTGCCATCAATTTATCTCTACTGCTAAAGAATAAGATATTTTTTTTAGATGCAACCAATCGAAAAATTTCATTTTGAAACTTTTCAGTTTCAGCTTGACAAATATAGCTTGAGCTTGAAACTTGACAGCCATCAACATAAGTAAAGGGTGGTTAAATTGTATGGGCCGATGTTGAATGTGAACCACACCTAAACGCCAAGTTTTTTTCCGAATTTTATTTGACATTTCTCTATTTCAGACTTACTCAATTTGAACCATGGAGAGATACACAATCCAACAACGTGTTAAAGTTATCCAGACTTATTATGAAAATGGGAGTTCAAATGAAAATGCATATCGTGCACTTCGTAATTTTTTTGGTCAATTTCATCGTCCAAATGTGCGTACAATCGCAAAAATCGTGGAAAAATTCGAGCGAACCGGGTCTGTAGAAGATGTGAGAACACCAGTGCATGCTCGTACAGCTCGTACTGCAGAAAATATTGCTGCTGTTCGCGATAGTGTGGCTGAAGAGCCGTCCACCTCAACTCGTCGTCGTTCCCAACAATTGCACCTCTCACGCTCGTCGTTGATGAACATTATGCATAAAGACTTGCATTTACACGCTTACAAGGTGCAATTGGCTCAAGAACTAAAGCCTCTTGACCATTCCAAACGTCGTGAATGGGCAGAATGGTGGCAAGAAATGGCAACAGTGGATGATCAATTTTCGAAGAAAATCATCTTCAGTGATGAGGCACATTTTCACCTCAGTGGATTCGTCAATAAACAGAATTGCCGCATTTGGGCGAATGAGAATCCAAGGGTGATTGTCGAAAAACCAATGCACCCACAAAGAGTGACTGTTTGGTGCGGTTTATGGGTTGGCGGCATCATTGGGCCGTATTTTTTCCAAAATGAGGCCGGTCAGGCAGTTACTGTGAATGGTGTTCGCTATCGTGAGATGATAACGAACTTTTTATGGCCCGAATTGGAAAATATGGATGTGGACGATATGTGGTTTCAGCAGGACGGTGCCACTTGCCACACAGCTAACGAAACAATGGCTCTTTTGCGCAACAAATTCAATGGCCGTGTTATCCATTATGCTTCAGCGTCATCGAAAATTTGGACCATCGGATGGAGGTGTGCCGCCGAGGTCGCGGCGCCCATTTGGCCGATATTTTGTTCCATACATAATTGAGTAATACCAATACATCATAATAAAATAAAATTACAATAATTTCCTAAATAGTTTGTGTTTTATTCAAAATCAACATCGGCCCTTGAAATTTAACCACCCTTTATGTATTTTGACAATCAAGCTCATTCAAAGCCATCTGGCAAGCCTAGTGTACACACATATGTATGTGGTATATGTATGTATGTGAATGCACCTTTCATAAAAAAAAATGCATGCATACACATGTACATGTTTATGAAAAAATATTCATCTTACTGGATTTGGGGCCCATTTCCGTATAACTTTTGTACAAAATACAAAAGCAAATGGCCTCCACCTCAGGCATTCGATTGCTCACAAAATGTTACAAACGATGACATTGTTGAATACATTGATGAAGAATCTCGCAGTGAATCGTTCACTCGTGCCATGAAAAGTAATATGGCAATTAATTTGTCATACATCTAAAATTAGTTTTTTTTTTCTAAAGCAAAAATGTCCGGCATTAGTTATAAATATGCGCAACCCGCTCCTCGTACTGTGCGTATGTGCGGGTTTTCCAATAGGGATGATATGATTTTGAAGTGACGTTTCGGCCATTTCGGATATGTCGTGATCTGTCATTTGCTTTTCATTGTATTCAGTAGTTTTTACAATTTCATTATTCACTTTTACTATCAATTATTATCCAATTGCAACTTTTCGTGCGCTCTTGCCATTTTATGACCGTAATATTCGCCCAAGTGTGCCCGCTATTCGTCGAATTGGTTCAAATTTTGAGCTTAGATTTTCTTTACATAATATTTATGTGCTAACAAGACAAATAACCGCTCGAAGTAAGGCAAATATTGGTCCCGTTTAGGCAAGTCTTTCGAAATAAACCAGACTCTCTGCAAGCTTTACAAGTCAATATTGAATTCATGACATAGGACTTGATTTAGTGGAAAAAGTGTTCGAAAATTGGGTTCATCGAAATCGTTCCGGCAGAAGAAGTCGTGGAGGCCATTTGAATGACGTTTTATTTAGAACTTAATTGTATCGATTTTACTTCACAGTAAATAAGAAACTTTTGAATTTCCTTTGCAATAAGTGTGTTTTTTTTAAAGAAATCTAATCACTCTTATTGGAAAACCCTTTAGTTCCCTTGTTTAAAGAATTTAGAAATAGTTAATGCATACATATGTAAGTATGTATGTGTTTACACTTTTCTTTAAAACGTGCCCATTATTTTCCACTTCTATTATTTCTTATTTAGAGCAGCCCGGCCACACATCAAACTGACTACTTCAAAGTGGGTTTTATTGATTGGGCTAGTGAGGAAAAACGGACACGTATGGTTTGATGAGAGAGCGAAAAATATGGAAACAATTTAGGTTTTGACTGCGACGCAGCAATTTCACTGCTACATACGTCAATTTGATGAAACGGTTTGATGTGTGACCGGCCCGCTTAAAATTACGACTTCTGTTTATCGTCTTCTTTTGCCATTTGTTTTTGGTTTATTACAGAGATGTTCATTTTATAAGAATCCAAAATACTCAAGTACAAAAAATAGGAAAGTTTTCTTGTCACTCACTGGAAATGTTTTCTAACTTTATAAAAACGTAAATCAGTTTTTGTTCGTTTATTTTTACGAACGAACAAATGTTCTCACTTTACACGAACTGCCTGTTTTATGTTTCTTGGTGCGTGCGAGCCTCTAAAGGCATTTTGTAAATTTAGTGAATTTGTTGCTTTTGTTCTTATTGCAAAAACGGCGTCAGCAACAACTTCATCCATGTAAAACAAACACACATTTTGTGTAAAAAGAGCAATTTTCGAGACAAATTGTGCCACATCTAATCAAAGGACATGTTTACCAGGCCTGCGATATTTTTGTACGAGCACGAACCAAGAAAGCAATTTTACTGGACCAACAACGGGATTTTTGTTCACAAATTAAAATTTTTTTCTTGCTAATAAACTTTTCCTTTACAAATTTTTTAATATTTTGTCTGTGGCTGTCGTAAAAGCTAAAGAATTTACTACGAGCATTAAAAATATATCCACAAATAAAGCTGCAAAATGGTGACATTGCTGAATTTAAATTTGCTCCAGCCCGCCGCATTGGGGTCGTCCGAAAAAGGAAAGTTGACATTTTTTACTTAAATACATTTTAGTTTTTACCTTTAAGACATTTGTGTGAGACAAGTGATTAAATCGAAACCCAAAAGCCATTTGTCAAACATTTTCCAGATTCAAACATAAAACACAGTCATTGTACGCGCATCTTCTAGTACAGGGTGTTTTTTTTAGAGGTATAAAACTTCGAATTGAAATAAAACACAAGAAAATCTTTTTAATGTCCATCAATTTGGCTTTATTGGAAGGATAATTTTATGCCATTAATGTTTAAATATGATTTCGGGCATGTGGCCGCCGCGGCTGGCTCGAATAAAGCCAATTCTACAGGTCCAATTTTCAACCACTTTTTCGAGCATATGGGGCCGTATGTTGGCAATAACGCCACGAATGTTGGCTTCCAAGTCCCCTAACGTTTCTGGTTTGTTGGCGTAGACGAGCGACTTCACATATCCCCAAAGAAAATAATCCAATGGTGTCAAATCACACGATCTTGGTGGCCAATTGACAGGTCCATTCCGCGAAATTATGCGCTCATCGAATGTTTCATTCAATAAATCGATTGTGACGTGCGCTGTGTGGCATGTAGCGCCGTCTTGTTGGAACCACAACTCATCCACATTCATGCCATCCAATTCGGGAACAAAATAGTCGGTTATCATGGCTCTATACCGGTCTCCATTAACGGTAACTGACTCTCCAGCATTATTTCGGAAGAAGTATGGCCCAATGACTCCACCAGCCCATAGAGCACACCAAACAGTCAGTTTTTGTGGATGTAATGGCGTCTCAAGGAACTCATGTGGATTCTCTTCACTCCAAATGCGGCAATTTTGCTTGTTTGTTGCCATTCAACCAAAAATGAGCCTCATCACTGAACAAAATTTTGCGATGAAAATCAGCATCGAGATCAATCTCATTTTCATAAACTTCGCGAACTGAACCATTATTTTCGAAATAAATTTGCACGATTTGCAAGCGTTGTCTTTTGTCAACCTGTTCATGATGAAATGGCAAACCAAACTAAATATTAATCACTTGACAGCTGACAAAATGGCCGCCAGTTAAAAAAGTGATGCCAACTTAAAGTTCTATACCTCAATAAAAAACACCCATTACATGACACATTCATCCCTTTTGCGCCAATCATGTGCTCCAAAAGCACTTAAGTTTTAACATGAAATGAAAAATTTTAAAGATTTTCTCTTGCGTTTTAAGTTTGTTTTTAATCAGACGTTCTCAAACAGAAATTTCGCATTTGCAGCAAAAGTTTGTTCAATTTTGGAAAAGAAGCAAATCATTTATCCATTAAGTGTATAAAAATATTAAGTCAATAAATACACCTTTAATTGAATGTATGTATTAGTATAAATTTTATAGATTATAATGAATTCAAAGTCCATAGATATGTTTTAAATAACATGAAAACAGATACACAAATAGATAAATCAAAATTGTATAAAACTGTTCGACAGCAATCAATGAACAAATTCAACATATAATTTTCAGTTTTATTGTGAGTTTTTATAGCTTAGGGAGGCCAATTAATTGATTTAGATCAATACTTCACAGTTTGTTGTGTCTAAGACTACAATGGTCTTAGACACAACGTCTGTCAATGTCAAATGAAGGCGCGAGCACAGACTACAAATACAGAATCGAGTTGTCGAAGGGAGTGAGACATGTAGAAAAACCTGTACAAAAACCAACTTGATTTGCCACCTCCCTATTTCTGGATACCTTGACATAAATCATTCAACCTTCTTAATTATAATAATTAATTATATTAATTAAGAAGGTTGAATAATTTCCAATAATTTGTATTATTGGAGCTTGAATAAATTAAACAAACAGGAAAACTGTTTTGATGAGTTCCGAGAAAATTTTTCATTCACTAACGAGCACTTTATTTTTCTGTTAATTAGAAAGAATTAGAAAACTTTTTCCAGACATGGTATTTTGTTGCAGATCGAACGAACAACGGTCTAGGTCTGTTTGAGACAGGAGCAAAAAATTATTTTCTTGTGCTACAAAAGTATTGAATTATTGAAATTTTGATGATTGGGCGCACTATTTGATTAAAATAATTTGACAAAAAGTTGTGTTCATTAATACAACTACATATTTTTGGTGGTTTTCCTCAAAAAGTTTGCGCTCCTACAACTAGTTTCGTTGTTGCAGTAAAAAATTAAGAACAAAATTGTTGCTAAAGTTTTTTCCAATTAAAAAATTGTAGTACGTGACAAAAACTTTGTTCGGTGCGCGAAATACGTTTACAAGTCCGTACTCAACAAAAATCGTAATTGGATCTGCGGAAAACAGTCATAATATTTTCTTTGTTGAACAAGACCGATATATTAGAATTGTTTGTACAAAAGCTTTTGTTAACTCCAAAAAACTCCCTTGTAGGTTCATACACAGGTATAACAGAGTGGAAAAAATTACCTTAGAACAAGGTTCAAATCGGCTGATAGGGTAATGTGCTATGATATATTTTACAAAATTTAACGAAAAAAAGGAATTGTGGACTGGGTATGAATTATTTCTAGGGATATGGACGATTTTTTGTTAAAAAAAATAACTGTGGAGTTTATTTTGGTTTTCACAGCACGATTTATGCCACCACAAGCGCCGAAATTGGGCCCCACCCTATTTTAATAACAAGCAATTAAAGTGCATCGATTGTGTCCAACTTAACAAGAGATTTTAAAGAGGAAACACGTTTTGTCGCAAGATAAGAGGTGAAATCTTGCGAATAAAAACGCAAAAAGGAAAGATGTACGTTCTTCTGTCTCTTTTTCCGTTTCACTTCACCTCTGTTCTACTTTGCAAGCCCACATTCGCATAAAAGTCCTTTCTATATAGAAAACATACACTTTTATATTAACAGAGTGCACTTTGGTTTCAATGTAAAGATTGTGTGAAAAGGTAAAAAATTGCAAAATGTTTTCACATGTTCGCAAGAAACAAATAAAGTTAATAAATCCGTAAAAAAGAACTAAATGTGGATTTGTTTTTTGTCCTTAAGGAGCTGACAGAAAGGAACTTCACAGTATTTAATTATAGGCTAAATAATGATAGCGCTGGCCTTTCCAGCACCACAAACAGCATTTCATTCACTGATCTTATTGCCAGGCTTCCCTTATTTAAAAGCACTTTCCATCCAAGATACATAAAATTCTTAAAATTTCTCATTAAGGCGGTTTACAGAATGGACTCCCGCTCATTTTAACGCCATAACCTTTTCGTTTGTCCTGCGATATTTGAGCAACACTCGTCGCCTGATTTCATGCACATTTTTCAGAAAATGTTACAGGACTTTTTTCAGACTGCTTTTATAAAAAAACAAGCTATAAAAACTTACATATGAACAGCTAATGTGTTTTTATTGTATCGAGGAAAAAGTTTTCAATCAAAGTATTTATTCGTTCAGCTAAATTTCGTTACAAGTTCGCAATCAATGAACAATTTTGCTGAAAGTAAATTTGTTTGCCACTTATTTTTCTTTGTTAAAGTTCTTTGTTTACTTTGTGGATCAATATTCAAAAAAAAAAGTTTATGATTCAGCAAATTATTTGATTGAAAATGTTTCTTTACCAGTAGCGTGTTCTACACTGAACTCAAATAATTTAGAAACATAGTTTTATGGATATACGCATTTTAAACAGATGTCACATTTTCTGCCATCACAATAAAATATAGAATTGAATATAAAATTTTTACCCATTCTCATTTATTATAGTTTTTTTTCCTGCTATAGAGTGTTTTTCAACTCAATTAGCGAGGGTGGATGGTGACAATCTTTGCCCGCCATGTTCGTTTTGTAGTGTCTTTTTATTTGCTTGTTATTACAACGTAGCAAGTTGACTGAACAGCACGTCCAAATGGCACAATTAAGTTGAGTGTTTGTTATAGCAAATTTAAGGCCCGTTTTAGGGCAGAAGCTTTGGGCGTGCCTACAAACAAAATGGCTGTATATGATGCGATGCCATTCGATACTGGGCTTATCAAAAGGCAATGCGTCCATAAAAAGTTACTATTTGGTGCGGGTTTAGTGCTGACACGTTGGCATCATTGGTCCGTTGGTCCCTTTTTTTTTTTTTTGAAACGTTGGTGAGGTCATCTTTTTGCTGATTCTTTTTGGGAAAAGTTTAACAATGTGGACGAAGGCGAAATGTGGTTCGAGAACGAAAATTGGGCAGCGTGAGAATTTTTCTTGTGTAGTTTCATCAAGTCGTACGTCAAATTCAGCCGGATCTGTGCAGCAAAGTCATTGAAAATTAAACCATTCAGAGCCGTAAGAAGTCGCGGTGGACATTTGACCGGTCTTACATTTCATAAGTCTTTCAATTACTAATTCACAAATTGAAACTTTCAGAAGCAACAGTTTTTCTTGGTTTCTTTTAAATAAATGTCTGCCTAATGAAATAAGCAAACGATCGTTGAAGGGAAGAGAGTAACATATTTTTTCTAGTTGATGCCAGAACTTTTTATCTTTGCGGGGATTCGCAGAATATGAGCATAGAAGCTCCTGCTTGTGTTTTGTTCTGTACAACAGGAGCATTTTCCTATTTTTTTGATTTAAAACAATTTTACTTTTTATATTCGCAAAAGCTGTTTAGAAATGTCTTAAAAGAAAGTCTGATATCTGAAAAATGCCCTACAGCACGTATACTTTAACTTCCCTTGTGCATTAATGCTTTCAGGTTTAAATACTACTCAGTGCTTAAGAGGTTTGTTTTCCGTTTTCGTCACACTGTGCTCTCTGCCCTTAAGGAAGTTTCTCCTTAACGATATGTAAATCATACTACAGATATCTTTTTCTTTTCTTTATATTTATTTATGGGTTTCCTTTTTTTGCGTTTCTTTATCCAGGGTTTGTTTGGTAATAATAGATTTTCTCTGTTTAAAAGTAAAATTTTTTATTTTTCCTTTATACTAAAACCCACTCCCTGCTACTGTTTTCTCGTTATCACCGATAGACCTTTCGAAAAATATAAATTGTATGCAAATTTTTTATAGCTAAACAATTTGTTATCTTCTTGATTTTCTAAAAGGTTTTGCGATTAAGTGGCTGACGGCGGAGGGAGGCGAAGGAAAGCGTGAATACCAAATAATTCATTGCTTAAGTAAGTAAAACATGATTAGGTTTTTGCTTTTACAGCCTGCCTACATCAGGTCCTTTAATATAATCGTAGTTAGTACTTATTGCTTTTGCAACAAAATAGTGTTTATAGAAATATTTCATTAAAGGAAGTTCAGTACATACAATCACTCGTCCTTTTTCACAGCAAACAAATTCAGCGAGTCAAGTGACTGCAGGATAATCCGAGGAAGTCGATTTGGTTTTGCTCATAAGAACGGGCTCTTTTGCAGACCACAATTTGGCGAATCTAGGTCAACCACGAACTGAAGGAAAACGGCTACAACTTTGCATGAATACCTGCCAACGGTGCACTAGCGACGCCTTGCGGTTTGATAGGCAGACACAGGTAGCAACTTCTTGAAAATATTGGAGATACAGCCAGAACTTTTAAACGAAATAGCGCGGGCAAGCCGGTTCAGGTTCCAACAATTCATCTTTGGAGAAGGTTGGGGCCGTTTCTGCACGACAGAGCTGATTCATTTTTATAGTTCGGGTTGCCATTCCTCTTGTCCTTCGGAGAGCAGGTTTTGCTTCGCCGTATGCTTTGGGTACTCTGTTTTTTCGGTATTGAAGCGAACGCCTTGAATTATTCATTATGAAGCTTAAAGGGATTTTTAATCATATTCAAAAGAAGAGAATATCATAAATTATTTCGTTTATAACGTGCAAAATCAATGAAATATAAGAAAGATTTATCGGATTTTGGTGTAAATTTATGACAGTCTTTGGTTTAAAACTTAAGCCATTTTCACCTTTAAAAAATTACATTTCAAAACAGCGCTGTAGGTTTTGTATGCCTCGCAGCAAGTGAGTCATGCTATTTTTATTCAAAGCCCGTACATTTTTCTTGCAAGCGTAATATATACTTTTTGCAGTTCTGTATGATTTACGCATGAAATTCCAATAGGATATACAGATATTGTATAATTAAATTTCATACAAGTTATTAGCTTTTATTTTTGTCATAAGCCAAATCTCAGTGAAATGACTTAGACTCTTTGCTGCTTTTATGCAACATTAATTCGGCCGTGAAATTAAAAATATTTCTTTGTATTTTATTAGTAGTATCGGAAAAAAGAAGTTCCTGAAACTAAAGTTTAGAACGTGCAACTACACTATAATGGGTTTAAGCTTTAGAAAGTGGATAAAATGTTGCTCTCCTGACAAAGCAGCTCTTTTGCCTGACAACAACGAGTGGATTAGCTTGTGAGGACCTTATGGTCGCTAGCGCAGAAACAATAAAGGAACGTTTGATTCATTACCATTTCTTTCCATAAGGATCACATTCAAGACATTCTGTTGAAATGCAAATTTTTGGGGCTTTCAAAAATATGTGAATGTGTTATTTTTTTCACAACATTTTTTTATTTTTTCCCATTTATCTTTCATTTCTGTTATACACATACAAACAGAATGACTAGGAACTGCTAATAAATCAAGCTGATACAACACATTTGCGCGTCAACGTATTCTTCGCGCCTCAATATTCCTATGCATTCCACGCCTTCCCTAATCTCAAGCTACATGTCACGCTGGCAAAGTAGTAATCAGCTGTAGTGTAAATTTGTTAATTTAAACGAAAATAGTGAACACCATAGAGAATGGTTTTCCCAAAATTTCTGTTCCATTTAAATTGCTGCTTTAGTTTTCTTTTCATCCAGTATCCAATTACTATAAATATGACAATAGCGATTCTCACGCTTCGCCTTAAACTACTATTGCAGAGCTTGTACATATAGTAGATTTAGTAACCCTTGATAAATTTGCATTTATGTACAAGTATGAAACAGCTGGCAGATTTGGCGCCACTATCTACTCAGAGATTGATTAGCGGTAAAATATTCAAACAAAAGTCAGATGTTTCGGTTGTTTACACTACCAAGGAAAAAGTCGCTCACACTTAGAAGTTTAAAATAGATTGACAATATATTTAAAAGTATTCTAAATATAATGCAAAGACAAATCAATCCAAATCGATCAAAACAAGAATAAAATTTATAAAAGTTTGTTTCAATAAAAGAATTTATTATAATTTTTTCCTAGATACAGTCTGATCCGAATAACAAAAGTTTTTTCTCACAAGTATTTTTTGGTTTGCTGTTTAAATATTAAAAACAGCTGATTGCTTTGAGGACTTCTTATGCCCTTAAGAAAGTAGAAAGTTCACCTACTTTGCCGCGTTGTTTGCATCTAAGCGTTTTGTACGGTATGACGGAAAGAATCTTATTTGACGGAAAGAAACGATTTAAGCAACAGCCTGTTTTTGGGAGCCATCTGACGGTGAAAAAATGCTTAATTGCGCAGTCTGCTGTTTAGGGTTCTAACGCTTAAATTAGGTTTATGTTTTTGTTGTAGTGACATGTTTCCATACATATGAAACATATGTATTTTCTGCATTTCACCTCAAAGTTTGGGTTCATGTAACATCTTTAATAATATTTTTTAAGAAGTGGCGGAAAGCGGAAAAGTCTTTATTAAAGTCATTTAAAATTTTCTGTAAAAAATTCATTTATTCTTATAACTGTAAAAACGACTATTCATCACCCAGAGAGAGCAAAAAATAAAAACGATGTACAAATTATATTGATTGTGAACCAAAACTGGCGGAAAGTTCTGTTTTACAAATTTATCTTTCATTATTTTTTATTTTAAGAGCGTGTGAATGAATTTATTACACTAAACAAAAGCCATTAATATTAACAAATGATTGATTAAAGTTACTGGGTAACAAAATTAAACAAACACCTTTTAAATTGAAATTGATATCAATAAATTTCTTTGTTTTCAATACATAAAAAATTTAATAATAATATTCGCAAGATTTGAATTTGAAATTGTATAATATTCACTTAGTTCACTTGGGAATTATCGCCCATGTGATGGAAATCTATGGGTCCAAAATATATCGTAGAATTGCGACTTCCGGAAACCCACAAAAGAGTCTAGTGGTATCAAATCGCATAAAATTAGCACTGTAAAGTCCGCCTATCGCTGTGCCCATATGACAAAAATAAACAAAATATATTGGGCTTGTAGCGCAATAAGTAATCGCTTATGCCATCAAATGTCTCTGTTCTGAACTTGTGTTGAGCATTTTGAAATGTGAGGACCTAAAGTGAGAGTTTGCATGGAACTAGAAGCTTCAATTGTTAAAATAATATTAAAAGAGTGCCTGGCTAAAATGATTAAACATGTGGAGGCTTTGGCAGAAATAATGTGTCAATAAAATGAGTCGTGGTTTTAGCAAAATACTGACTGTGAAGACGTATTTTCGGACGTGGTTTGCTAATCTCCTTAAAAATTATAGCGTTTGATTTAATAAGAGTATAACGTTTTTGATTTTGATTATTGGAAGGTATTTCTGTTCACATATATAGTTTTTTCTTTAAATTCTTCAAAACTTTATATCATAGAAAAGGGCTCCAAGAAAAGTTCAAATTGGGCGCAATTCCGGCAAGTATTCAACGAAGTAATTAAAAACATTGACTTTCAATTAGTGAATTATTCAACTCTTATGCAAAAGAATTTGCAAAAAGACATGTATTATTACTGGTTTCGGATCGTTTCAGTTCAACGAAAATTGCCATCTAAAAGGAAACGTTCTCTTTTAAAACCTGCAAATGAGCTGCCACAAGCGTAGCACCTTTTCACCAAATAATTCGGAATATCAAAAGCAAAAGTGAGTGAGAAACCACAAATTCATTTTTTTGTTTTTAGACCAATGCTCATGGGCCAACTCCTACACATGCAGTGCGTCGTACAAGAAATAGGTTATGGTGAAAAGGAAAGAGTCTTTTTTAATATTCGCTGTTTTATTTTTTATTCTATTTATTGAGAGATGAAGGTGTCATCTGATGGTGTTGCGACCGTTCAGTGCCCAGTGTGTAGAACTTCGCCAATGCACAGTCCTATGTTCTTCTTCTTCTTCTTCTTCTTTTGGCGCTACAGTCCGTGGTGAACCTGGGCCTCAACCAACAAAGTTTTCCAGCTGGCACGGTCTTTAGCCAGCGTTCTCCAATTTTGCACACCAAGTTGGTTGAGGTCCCTCTCCACTTGTGTGCGCCATCCTGTCCTATGTTCTATATTATAATTAATATGGCTTTGTTTGCTGGGTTATTGAGTGCATGTATTTATGTATGTATCATTGTGTAGTGTGTGTGTGTATTTCTCTGTGTTTCTCTGTGTTATTGTTAAGTTGCATGTAAAGAACTCTACTAACAGGAATGTAAAGAAATGGCGGGAAGGGGCAAGTGACCACGCCGACTTTATCAGCATATCCTGTTAATACAATATTATCAGAAATATACATTGAAAAGTTCCAGATGATACTTTTATTCTGACTATTTTTGTCGATTTACTTCACACAAGCGCAACCGACTATTTCGATTGGTAACTAAGTCGATTTTTCGACCAAAGTTGAGAGCCTCTTTCTAACGCTCCGAAGCGCTGTCAGAACAACAATTAGATGTGTAAAGAACCCAAGAAAAGTCAAGACGTTCAGCTCGTGGAGTTTGTGTCAAAATTGATTTCTGTCCAAAAAGCTGAAATCAAAAGTCTGATAATGATTCAGCTTTTATGTGGCTGGACTTGTATGAGTCAAATATGCCACAAAACTCAAAATACAACCGAAGCAATGAAAGAGTGTGATTTATCTTTCGTGTAACAATTTTAGGGGTTTGTTTGTTGTGGTGTATTTTGGTTTAAGTCTTTAATAAGCTCCAATACACTTTTCTTTGTATTCGCAATAGAAAAACTCGCAACGAAGAGCATTTTGTTGTTTTGTTTTTCGGCTGCGGAATTTTCTGACTCTTTAGCAAAATGTCAAATTTCAAATGTATTTCTTTTCGTCTATTAAGTTACCAGTGATCCTTGTTTACAGCAGTAACAGAATATTAAATGCTGAAAAAGAAACGAAAAATAAACAACAAAAGCGTAAAAACGAAATAAATAACCATTCAATGTTGAGCAATTTATCTTTGTCTCTGGGTGTTTAACAGCAAAAAATGAAACCCTAAATGACAACGGAAAGGAAATATAAAAATAAATGTTTCCAAATTATTTGATTCTAACAAAAATTTTCCGTCGTTATAGCGTAACAGATGTTGCCTGAAAGTATAGTTTTTCAGACAAGGACTCCATTATTTGCTACTTTTTTGCAACAACCACAATACTTGTGCAGAACAAAAGGACATGAAACAATTCTGGAAAAAAGGAAGCAAAGAAAATAAAAAAGTTGATAAACAAATTGTATTGGAAAACAGCATAAATATTTATACAGTCACAAATTGCTAAACGTACGTTTCCAGACTGATCGAACGACTGTTCTGTTGTAGACTTAGACAGGCAAATGTGGCGTCACAAACAGCAAACCCAGTTGGCCATATCGTGGGATAATCTTAGGCAAAGCTAGTTGGCCCACAGTAAATTGCACAAGAAAGCATTCGCTGAAAGACTGTCTTCACAAGTACTTTCTCGTCTTATTTAATTGAAGGAATAGGCTCATACACGCAAACGGATAAATGTAAATTCGTAATCGTGTTAATCGAAGTTGTAACTTAAAACTCGAAGAAACCCGATAAAACTCTGTAGTTTTGAAATAAAAGGAGCAAATCCGAACAACAACGCAATTATTGACGCGCAATGCAATTACACAAAAAAAAAATGAAGTCAGTGTACAGCAATTTTAAAGGAATTAAAGCCTTTTACTAAATGCCACGTTAACTGCTTACAAATTGAATGTGGCCAACTGGTACTTTCACTCATACATGTACACACTTTACAGCCAAACACAGGAGTAAATGACAGTAAATTTTCCAAACGGAAACGGATATTAAAGCCAACCCAGCCAACAATATTTTGCAGTTCTTTTGCCGAATTCTTTTGCCCAACACAACAAATAGTTCTGCACTCTCCTACATTTCGTCACACACACACACAGACACTGTCAGTGGTTGCCGTCTGTTGTCGTTGTTCGTTCCCATTGTCTACATAAATTGCGGTTGATTCAATCAATAAATTATATTGACAAAATGCTTAGATGTTTTTGGAGGCAAATACGAGAAGTTTATTATTTTTGCCAGGAAAGAAATATATTTTATTATTCCAAGATTATGGTGATGACACAATAGAATTAGTTGAGCGTATTTCAGCAAACATTTCGACGTTCTCAACATTAAATATGTTTAATGTGAGAGGTCCTTTTGGACTGCAGTTGTATCAGTTTCGTTCAATATAGCCAAATTGTTGTGTGCGCAAAGCTCCAAAAAAATTACTTCAGCACAAGCTTCAGCTTCAGTGTCCTGAATATTTGCTTAAAAATTTCAATATTATATTCTACATCCCGAAACTGTTCATTTGCAGCAGAGAACACCATTATGAGATTTGCTTTATGTGCGTTCCTTTTTTAGCGAAATGTTATTAATTTTTTTTCTTAAAATCCCCGCAAGCTTTTTAATAACATCAAAAACAACAAACAGTTTTTTGTTGTTTTTGTTTAACGAAAACAAAGAAAAAATACTATGGCAACATGTTGCCCTATCTATTAAAAAAAAAATAATACAAATATACTGCTTGCATATCTAAATGAAGCTCCATTAACAAACTCCGAAGGAAAAGAAAGCAAAACAAAAATACGCAGAGAAATAAAAAAATCCTTGCTAAACATCCTGTCATTCTCATAATACCAGGGTATGGCAAAAATCCGTTTCGAACGTGGCACTTTTAAGCCTCAAGTCATATTGGACGTAAACAAAACTGAACTAAAAAATGTATTCGATTTTTTATTTGCCTATTTCTGTAATACAAACACGCAAGCGGCCATACTTACGACTACGTGCACACATACATACACACATACACATTTGCATAGATTTTGGCGTTTTTGTTTTTTTAAGGAAAATTTCAGTTCTTCCTTTTACGATTATTAACCAAATGACTCGATACGACTTGTCTACGGACGGAAATTACTTGGGAATTTGTTTCTCATAAAATATTGTGAATTCAATGAGCCCTAATGAAATTGTTTTATTGGGCCGAATGTCTTTATGAACGCAAATCGCAAAGAAATTGCTGCTTTGATTTGTTCCCTTTAAAAGTGGAAAGGAAAGGGGGGGGGGGGGTGGTGGTGGTGGTGTAAATGTTCGGTTTCTATGTATAGAATTTATGCACCGCACACTTTTATGATTATAAATATGTATATAAACGACATTTCGACATCTGAGGATTTGCAAAAGCAATGTCGTTCTTCCAGGCGAGTTTTATGCTTTGGGAACTTCTACTTAAGCTGCAACCAAAGGACAGATACAACAGAGACTTGTAGAAAAGTTGTAAGGAAAACCAACTTCAGGACTAATACTTGGCTTCCATTTACATTGTTGCAGCAATTAGAGTATCATCGTTCAAAACATATTTTTATTCAGTGCAAACATGTTGAAATATGGTATGAAAATTGTTTGGCTGCCACAATAGCGTTTACAACGTACAACAACAAAATGTTTACGGTGGTCATAAGTAGGTTGCCATCATTTATCTACAGCAAGTGCGTGTTCGCGGACTCGGAAGCCGGTTGTTTTTATTCACTGCGTTCTTGTTAAATCCATTGGCCCAGGAGTAGTTTATCAGATACATATATTTTGATTTTTCTTAAACACTCAACTTTTTCGCCACTCAAAATTTCATATATTTATAGCATAAGTGTCATAATGACATTTCTGAGGCAAGTTTCTTTGAAATAGATAAAAGATGTCCACTGAAATGTGTGCGGACAAAGAACAAATATTAAGAGTTTGAACATGAAATCTGTAGGAAGTACAATTTGCTTAAATTGTATAAATCATATTAAATGCAACTCAAGATTTCGCAGGCGATGACTTTTGAAATGGGAGATTCTTTCAATGGGTTTTAAATTTTGCCATCAACATGATCAATTGTTTGCTTTTGCGGTTCTGATTTATTGTACATCTGGATACTATTTCTTGCATTGACACCAGTTTGATGTGTTTTAAAAGTTTTGTGACCTAAAACAATAATCAGTACCGTCCAATTGCTGCTCTTTCATACTTATCTCAGGCTTTCGGCAGGCTCTTGCACAGACCAATGGCTGACTAAATACAAGCTAATAATTTGTTTGCTGATATGCAATCAGTGTAGCCCTGCTAGTGCTTTTGTATCAGTCTAAAGCATTTGATGTGGTACCTCATAATATGCTTTGTAAGAAATTAATTAAGCTGTTCAAATTTACCTCTTCTGCGGCTGATCTAGTTTCATTCTATCGTAACAATCGTTATCAAATAATACACAATCGTTGCCGTTGCCGTTGCCAGTAACCAAAGGTGTTCATTTTAGGTCCACTACTATTTACAATATACATAAACTATTTACCACAACAGTTATCGCATTGCAAAACTCAAGTGTCTGCGGATGATGTGCAAGTTTATATTTGCTGTAAACCCGATAAGACCGATTGATATATTATAAAATTTAAGCTGGATCTATATAAAATTCAATCCTGTTAAATCTAAATGCCTTCTAATATCCAGAAACACCCATCAAATAACTATTGAGCCCAATATCATCATGAACTCACAACAAATTGAAATTGTCAAGAAGACAAAAAGCCTTGGCCTTATTTCAAATACTTCATTTACATGGTCTGACCATATACACAATGTTGCAGGGAGAGTATTTCAGATGCTACGGTCACTATGGGCAACTCAGTTCTCTGGCATAAATTATTTGTCTGGCGAGCCGTCGTAATTGTTTGCGCGTCTCACGCAGATCACGCAGCCAAGAAGAAGTAACAACCTGTTCCAGATTAGTTCTAGGGAGCTGATATCTGAATATCACTTTGTCGTCCACGCTATACGATCCATGGATCTCAACGCCGTCAACTTTACAATTCGAAACACAATTCTCATTTTTATGGTCAAATTAAAAAACATATGTAAGTATATGTACGTATTTATGTATGTACGTATGTATGTATGTATGTATGTATGTATGTATGTATGTATGTATGTATGTATGTATGTATGTACGTATTTATGTATGTACGTATGTATGTATGTATGTATTCTGTTTTATTTAAATGTTTAATTCGTATTATTTAAAACTGTTCTGCTTAAGTCCTTTGTTGCATGTTCCTTGTGCGACGAATATATAATTGTCACCAACTGATCCTCCCGTACTATTGCATTATTGGAAGGCTCTGAGTTTTGTTGTATAGGAATACCAATAAATGAATATGTAAATAAAATAATAATAAACAAAAATTGGTAAATGGCATTTAAACAAAGTAAAGCAACAGACTGGAAGATTGCCAGCCATTATTTATTAAATATTAAATGGCGGTGGTCGAAAAATACCACTTTATTTAGATCAAACTGGAGCTCAAGCGTCGATTTTGGCCCGTTTTATAAAATTCCAAGTTCTTCGTTGCCAAATTAATTAAGAAATTTCATGCATTTCCTCAAATTACATTCAAGTCATTTTCGTTAAAAAACAAATACACATTTAGCGTGTAGAATTTCCATTGAAGCCCTGAAGCTTTGAGGCCGGCTGCCTTGTAGAAATGATTTTAATAGCGTATCTTAAGAGATAAAATTGAGGAAAACAGAAATACGTTTCATCATGTCATTTTACAGCTGAAATGTTTCGAATTGAAACCTACTGAAAACCTCCCCGAAAGCTAAACGACCTTTTATTGCTTCATGGTTCGTGCCATAAACTTATTTGCTTAGTGAGTGTGTGCTGGGAAAAGGACGAGAAGAAATGTGTCCCAAATTGACATTTTCTTGGTGTTGTTACTTAAACACTAGGATTAATGTTGACTCTTAATTTAATTCAAGGAAGAATTTTCGCAAGTTTGTGTGTGTGCGTGTATGTGTGTGTGTTGGTAAAAGGCATATAGGGCACGCTTTTAAGCGAATTTGGTAGGAAAACATGGGAGTTTTGCACTCCTTTAGCAAATAATTGCTTCAACAAAAACGTGTATGACATTAATTTTAGTCCTTTTTTGTGTTGAGTTTCATTAATGTGGAATCTGCCGTTTCTGCTGTCATTATTTCTGTTGACTTCTTCAACTCCATTTCAATTGTTTACTGTGGGAATTAGTGTTAATTTATCTTTAGTATTTGTTTAAATTGTTTTTATTCGTAAGACTATTCATTTGGCTGCGAAACGTGCAGGGAATACCACTTTCTGAAAAGGCAAGAAAACTCAGCAGTTTTATCCTTAAATGGCATTAATCAATGTTTGCAAGTAAAATATGACGTGTTAAGGAAATAGAGGGAGATTTGCAGATGACTGATGTTAGAAAAGGAAAAATGAGGTATTTATTTAATTGCTGTAGAGAGGAATTTGTTTTGGGATTCTAAATACGAGAAAGTACATTAGACACGCACTTTTTCCCCACAAAAAACTGGCAGTTTGCGAGTTCTAAAAACAATTTTCTTATATTTACCAATAAGTTTGTCGCCGAACGAAACATCAGTCTATTTGAAATGCCCGTTTAATGCGTTAAGAAATAGAAAAATACCAGCAACGTACTAGCAACTAAAATGTTATTTTTTTCTGATTCGCCCAGAAAACCGTTTGGGAAAAGATTATAAAACACAGTCCTTGACTCCAATCTTAGATGCGTGCTGTCAACAAGGCGCGGTTTTACTGAGCTTTAATTGGATTCAACGAGAATTGCGAGAAACACAAGTCCAAAGTATCAATATATATCTTTAAGCAAATATGTACATCATGTCTAGGAGTCAAAAAAGAAAAGCTTTAATTTTTATTGTGATTTCCCCAAATATTTTCAGTTCGAATATCGATTTTAAACAGATTTCCCGCATGCGACGGTATTTTGGACTTTCAAAATCTTTAATGAAAAACTTCAGCAACATCTACACATCCATCGACATTTTGGTAGAAGGCAAACCGTTTTACTGTGTCCTTGAACAACGATTCACTGAATCGGCTAAAAATTTTACTTGAATATGGACTTCCACACTTTTGTCGCAAACAGAACAATGTTTTATTTTTGTGTCTCATGGGTTTTGTTTGTTGGATCGGAAAACTTTTTTACTGAAATTTACTTGAAATTCTTCAACTTTTATGACAATATTTCAAGTTTGGTTTTTTCTTAGTTTTCTGATTTCGACTGCTGCGTTGAGGCATTTTACTTGAGACGCTATTTTGTGGATCGCAACCAGAATATTTCCTTTAAGGATTTGTTTAAACAAAATATCATACTCGTCCATAGTCCCACAAATGGATTCTCGAGTTGTCAGTCATTTCAATTGCTTATAACTTTTTACATAGATTTGTCAATAAATTTTAATGGTCAGAGATGGGATTAATAATATCAGTGAGAGACATTTCTACAGATTAAGTACTTAATCATTCTAACGTGTCAGCAATAAGTCTATTAGCTGGGAGCGATGAAGTCCAGCGGATTAAAAGGCTTCCTCTGCTTCTTTTAGTTGTAAATTATATCGCAAATAAAAACGAGTTTGTACTGCAAGTAATTAATATATTAGGCAACAACAAAAACTTTGAAGAATTTGGAGCAAAATTCATTAAGCCAATTTCTCAATAAAAAATGACGAACGGGTCTTGTTATTTATTTTAGTTTATTTTAGTTTAAGGACTATTAATTACAAACAAAACTTTGAAGTATAAAATAAAAAATATGATAAAACATATTTGTAAGAACAAATTCGAAAAATATTTTATGTACTGAAAATTTACCAGATTTTTCGCAGGCTTAAAACAACAATATGAAATGCTGCTAAATTTAATGGAATCAAGAGAAGACATTGCCCGTGAATACAATAAGCGGTCCAAGGAAGAGACACTCTCGGAAGCGCTCCAATATCTCTGAATGCATTAGGGCCGCATAAAAACTGGCACTGCCTGGATAAAATATTTTGTTTTTATAGGAGTGGGTTGACCGGAAATGCTACATCAAAAATGTAAACTGTCACCTCCGGCACAACAGGATTCTTCACTTCTTCACGTCACCACAATTTACAAAACTTTTTACTCAGTGGGAATTGATTCAGTATTTAACTTTTTTGTCTTTTGATTATTAATTCACTATTTTTTGAGACAAATTTAACTTTTGATTGAAATGGTTAGAAAAATACTTGTTTTTTGTTTTTTTCCACCTGTTTCACAGCCTTGTGCTTTTTCTTTCGATCCGATTTTATGTTGGAATGCCTATTTTAGACCAGAACGTAACTGAATCCGGTGATTAAGAAATACTACTATAGAACAGAAGTGAAGCAGTGCAAAAGGCTTCGCAAAGAGTCGGTGCTTGTGATTTTGAAACATTTAGCTAATGAGACACTTTTCACCTCTCAACGCTTAATGATTTTGTTTTGCTCCTTTGCTAACCACTCACGTGACCAGTTCATTAAAAAGCAATGAAATTCTCTCCCTTGTGTTCATGTTCTGCTCCCCATTTATTTTTCAGCGAGGACTTTTCTCAATATTCCACTTTTTCTCCATTTCTTGTTTACTTCAACATGTGGCAAACTTTTGTTTTCTCAAAGTGTACGCCACTTAATCCTGGAGAAATTTTCTCTTTGTGTGCCGTTGCTAACGACGTTTTATGACGTGCTCACGCCACCACTACGCTGCAAACTCATCAATCAGCCAACTTTTTCAGGAAATAAAAATCAATATTTTTCCAATTATTTAGCAATTTTCTACAAATCAAGAAAATACATTTTATCGCACAAACATAAGAAGCAAACAAACAATGATTTTCACAAGCACTTTGTTATATTAAAGGTAAGCCACACTGTACTACAGGAAAACTTCATGTTTAAAATCTTTTACTTTTGACTCCTAGACTTCCTGGACCGGATAGATCCCACCTGGTACTAAACAGATAACTTAAAGGCATTGTTGCAGTTTTCGTTCCTTCAGCAAAATTTGCATCGATGATTTAAAAAAAATAATGATTTTGTTGCAAAGTGTTGAGGATAAAACGTACATTAAATGGAAAGAATAGCTGAAAAACTTCGAGGAAATTAAGAAATTAAGATAAAAAGGTGCGGTCGTGTCCGTATTCCAAAACGCAACAGAGTGCATGTTTCTGCCACTCACCATGACTTGACTTAAAGTTGCGCTGTTAAAGGACTTAGCAATTTTTTTTAATATAACAGGTTGACTTGAAGCTGCAACCAAAGTTTTTCCAAGACATAAGAAATCAAATCACAAAAAAGGGGGCAAGAATAACAGTAGAGTCTCTGGCAAGAGACTTCTTGCTATTTATTTAGTGTATTTAAATAGTTCTTATCCAAATTTTAAAAGTTTTTGTCTCCAAAACGAATAGAAAGTAAAAACAAAAGTAAACTGTGCCATTCCTCAGTTTTAGAAATATCTTCAATTCGAATTAAAAAAAAACTCCTTGTCAATAACAAAGAACTTTCTTTGAAAAATTTCACAAAGAAAACTTCCGATAAAAGGAAATTTACGTAAAAAATTTGTCCATATTAAAAAGAAAAGAATGTTTCGCCCCAACGCCGAGTTGATGATTAGGAATCCAAGTCATTACATAAGTACTGATTCTTACTTAAAATCAAACATACTATAAGTATGCACGTCCTATTCTTATACACATGTACACACATTCCATGCACATCACTCCCATGGCATTATGGGAAGCCGACCAACTAATACGGCGTAGAATTCCGATCACCTTTTTTGCATTACAAGGCAACAACAACAGCATCGGCACATCGAAGACAACTTTGGAAAAACCCAAAAGTTTAGCAACGCATTCCTTATAATGTGATACGCTTCAAAAATGTAGTACAAACCACATCCACAAAGCAGCTGTACGAAGGGACAGACTCGCACAGAAAATGTCATTAAAATTGCTCTTCATAAATCACTGCAACAAAAAACATGTTGTTGCAATATAACCTCATTTCACGGTCCATGAACTTTTACATTAAAACATTCATCCGAAAAGCATTTGTTCGAAAAAATATGAATCTTTTTCCTCTTTTTTTGAGAACATTTATCAAGCGCGCGGCAGAGAGTTACTGACTGCATATCAGCTCCCAGCAAGCAGTGAATGCAACACACAATCTCTGGCTTATGGCTTTTTCTACGAGTAGAGTCTACTCAGTAGACTGCGTGTCTGGCTGCCTGCCTTCAAAGAATGTGGCAATGCTTGTGCGTGTGCGTGGGCGTGTGCGTGTGCGTGTGTGCCGTGCATTAGTTGCTGTTTGTTGGCTAAAATGTGTATGTTTGCATTGTTTGCTGCAATAATACTCGTAAATACAGCAAACTGTAAACCGAATGCAACAATTTTCGATTTTTCTGCTTCTTTGTCGAATTTCAAAAGTATTTATCGGAATGCCACAAAAGCTAAACCTGGAATATTTAAATGGAGTTCTGTGGTAGCATAAGGGCTTTATGTTTTTATGTGCTTCAGTTTTGCTGTGAGTGCATCATATACATATTTGCCTCATGTCATTTGGGAATCAAAAGCTTTTTTGTTTTCTTTCACTCATGTAGTTTTCGTACGGCTTGCGGGACGATTTGTTTCAAATTGTGTTCTTCATTTACTTTTCACCATTTTGTGATTTGTAGACGTATGGATGTGTGTATGTACATACATACGTGCCACAGAAAATGTGGCAAATGTAACAATTGTAAATGTAGTACGTTGCGATATGTATGTCGTGGACATACATACATGCACGTAAGCATTTGTTATGGCAAAGAACAAATAACGTTGTTGTTGCACACCTTCAGCTATGCGTATGTGCAGGGAGGAGGAGGAGGAGGAGGAGCACTTCTGCAATTGTGTTCGATGTCTAAATGTTTCAAATCCTTATCAAATGATTATCATCAGCCGTATTGAGGCTGTTTTTCTTTCCTTCTTTCGTTGTGGGATTTATATGTACATTTTTACCCAAGGATTTTCCGTAAGCACTTTTCTTATCATTTTCTATTCGCTTGTTTTGTTTTTTGCAGTCAGGGATCATGAAAATCAAATGCTGCAACATCTGCTGTTGGTCGTATTCGATGTTCATTCAATTTCAAGCGGAATTTAAAAACCAGAATTTGTTGTTTCGATAAAAATGAAAAATGTTTTGTTAAGGTAACAAATATGTTTACGACTTGGAATGGATATCAGTTTATGCACTCCTATTCCTTTTCAGAAAGAATGATGACGGAGCTCCATTTTATTTTTATTTCAGTGGAAAGTCATGTATAAAGTGTTGTAACCAACTTCTAAAATATCGTTATAAAAAGATTCCTTTACACCACTTTATAAGGGAGGTATATCTTATCGAAACCCCTTTGCCTGTCCCACGACTTCGAACGCTTACATTTTGCATTGTAGTGAATATATCGCTCACCTTAATAATTTCCCCCATGCCGCTGCTACGAGACTTGTTTTGAATCATTTGGTGTTATACTCCAAATTAAGTCTTGTTTGGCGAATTCAAAAGAATGGCCAAGAAAGTTTTATTCTGCAATAATAAGTGTGATTGCAGCAAACAGAATCTTGCCGCTTTAAACATATTTTGGCCATGTTTAATATGTTCCCGTTTGTATTTCATTCATTTCATTTTATGAAAACGTTTTTAACGTCTGAGGCTTCGAAAATAGGGCTGCATGCAATGAAAGCAGAAAACACTAATTTTTGTGGATCGTGTTCATTAATTTTTAAAATGTGGAAATGGTTTCAGTGCGTTGTAGGACAATTTACATATCAGGAAACTGTTCGCCAGCTGATTTAGAACAATTGTTTGTCGATAACATCAAGGGAAGCACGATGAACCCCTTGTGGCGGTTTCAAATTTACAAAGGCAGCTTCCCTTTGCCACTCTGAATGCTATTGAAAATCGCAACTTCATTATGGATTGGGGGTGCATCTCGTGCAAAGGTGTTGCCATTTACAGATTCCACGATGGCTACACATCAATATTTAGACATTTTGAAGAAACATCTCAGCAGTGCTAGTTATGAACTTCTGAAATACATACATATATTCATGAGATATGTATTTAAATTGTACTAATTAAAACAGAAATTTAAAAAAATTAAAGGCGAAAAGTGAGCTGACAGTCATCATTGTAATACAATTGGTCGAAATATACATATAATTGGGTTTCATTGTACTAAAGGGTGTTTTTTATAGGGATATAGAACTTTGAAATGGAATAAAACAAAGATGGCCGCATGACCGAAAGCTGTCCTGCAACTTTTCAAGCGGTTACACATATCGCCACTGTAGGTCAATTCACGGATCCGAAAACATTTCCGTCAATAAAGCAATTGTTGCACGAGTTTATGGCTGTCACGGACCAATGATTCGACCAGTCCATAAACATATATACACCTGAGGATTATCATCACTCCAAATACGGCAGTTTTGTTCAGTGGCGTATCCATTCAACCAAAACTGAGCTTCATCGCTAAACAAAATCCGCTAATGAAAATCTGGTTTCAAAATAAATTTGCACAATTTGGAAGCCTTGGTCAGGCGTCAGTCTATTCATGTTGAAATGCCAAACAAAATTAAGCAAAATGGCCGCCAGTTAGAAACGTGTTGCCAACTTAGAGTTATCTGCCTTTATAAAAAACACCCTTTATGTGATTCGACGATTAATAACTTAATTTTAGCTATAATGTGGGGTATCATGTCGACAATAAACTAATATTTGTATATTTTGTTTTGGTTTTCGGAAAAAGCTTTATTTTGGAACCAAATTACGTGGTTGTTTACAACCACAAAATTAAAAACAAAATTGAAATAAATACCGAGAGCGCTTAATAGAAACGGATTTCGCTTATTTTATATTTAATAAAAAAAAAGAAAGAAGGTCTGCTGAAAATCCAACGTGTCGAGAAACCAAAATAAATAAGTTAAATAAGTGCCGACTATTAAAGAGCCAGAGTTACGTCCACGGAATATATGAAATTTTATCCTAAAACAACATTCTTATTTCGTAACTTTTTGCTCTGAACAAGTCTGTTTGCGACCAACAAACACTGAAGAGGGAACATAATGTTTTCAAAACTAAAGGTTTAAAAATAAATTATGTTCATAATATATTTTATGTAAAAAAACTCGCCACTGTAACAGTGACTGACGCTTAGTCAACTACTCGTATTTCGCCTCTACATTTCAAAGTTACGACAACCATAAGCGAGCGATATTTGTGCGTAGTGTTGGAAGAACAAAACACGACAACAGTGCAAAATATTTTAAATGCCGCAAATACTCTCCAACAGTTTTAGTTCTTTTTACTAAAACCGCATAAAATACGGGTAGTCCTATGACCTATCCCCTCCTATCAAACCGGAAGATCCAAAAAATATAAAAAACATAGACATACATACATACATAAATGTTACTATATATTTAAAATAAATTTTGTAAAAAAATATTTATGACAATCAGCATTAGAGTGTTTTACAATTAGAGAGATTTACAATTTGTTGAAAATTATATACAGGGTGTTTTTTTTAGAGGTATAGAACTTCGAATTGAAATAAAACACAAGAAAATCGTTTTAATGTCCATCAATTTGGCTTTATTGGAAGGATAATTTTATGCCATTAATGTTTAAATATGATTTCGGGCATGTGGCCGCCGCGGCTGGCTCGAATAAAGCCAATTCTACAGGTCCAATTTTCAACCACTTTTTCGAGCATATGGGGCCGTATGTTGGCCCAATGGCTCCACCAGCCCATAGAGCACACCAAACAGTCAGTTTTTGTGGATGTAATGGCGTCTCAAGGGTCTCATGTGGATTCTCTTCACTCCAAATGCGGCAATTTTGCTTGTTTGTTGCCATTCAACCAAAAATGAGCCTCATCACTGAACAAAATTTTGCGATGAAAATCAGCATCGATATCAATCTCATTTTCGGCCCATACACCAAAATCACGACGCATTGCATGGTCCCGCGGCTTTAATTCTTGCACAAGCTGGATCTTGTAAGGTCGCAAGGCAAGATCTTTGCGCAAAATCTTCCATAAAGTTGATGGACAAAGCTCCAATTGCTGTGCACGGTGGCGAATCGATTCATTCGGGTCCTCTTCAACACTTTGCTCTACAGCGGCAATTGTTTCTTCGGTGCGCACTGTTCGACGTCTCTGCGGATGCGTATTATCACATAGAGTAAACGTAGTGCGAAAACGATCCATGGTTAACCGAATTAATTGCTCTGATGGACGATTATGTCGACTTGCGGTAAACTTCCTTGCGGTAAACTTCGCGAACTGAACCATTATTTTCGAATTAAATTTGCACGATTTGCAAGCGTTGTTCTTTTGTCAACCTGTTCATGATGAAGTGGCAAACCAAACTAAATATTAATCACTTGACAGCTGACAAAATGGCCGCCAGTTAAAAAAGTGATGCCAACTTAAAGTTCTATACCTCAATAAAAAACACCCTATATATGTATCTACATACATACATATATCGTTTTTTGTGCGTCTCAAAATTAAAAGTAAAAAGGAAACTATTCGCTTTTTGTGTTTTTGAAAAAATGTTACCCCAATTCTCATCGTCTTTTTAAAGACAATTGAATATAAAATCGAGTGTTTGGAGAGGTTTTAAATGCTACCGATGAGTATGGGTCCACCCACGAATTGTCGCATTCACGAACTCCAAACGCAAAATATTCGAGATAATTCACTAACTAATTTGTAGACTTCCCCTTTTTTTAAAAGATATGCCAAGATAAATATCGATATGCGTAAAACACACACCAACTCTAACGCATGATATTTGAAAGCAATCGGTTTTTGAAACTGAAAACCGAATTTTGGAAGAAAATAATAATTTATTTAACAAATATTTCCAATGCAGCCTAAAAAGACAAAAACTCGCTAAAAATTGAATTCCCTTCGAATTCTGTTTTAGCGATTTTAAACTGTTTTTGTTATGAGGTTACCGGCCTTATAGCCTCAATCACTTTGCCACTTCTTCACTTCACCACACTTGACTAATAACATTTCCGATTTCACGTTGGAATGCCTATTTTTTTAACAGAACGTAACTGAATCCGAAACGTAATGAAAAGGGAAAACACACATTTGTGTGCTGCCATCGCAATTGGCCACTAAGATACAGTTGGGAATTACATTATGTCTTTATTAATTACATTGTAAAACGATTTACAAATTTTCATTTTTAACTCAACAGTCCAGTTGGGTTAAACTTCTTATGATGAAGTTTTAAGAAAAAAAAGAAACTTTTCGTTTCTTTAGCTGGTAAGTTCCGTGCTTACTTTATTGAAAGACTAAATGTGACCATCTTAACAATAATAGAAGAAACAGTTTTTCCGTCGATCTGTGAAATTCTGTAGTATATAAGAGAGGAATAGCGTTAAAAGAAGAGAAGCTTCTTATGTATATATATATATATATATATATATATATATATATATATATATATACAAACATAAAAACAAAGAAATAAAGTCATAGTAAAAGAGGGGATAAATACATAAGAATTTATGTCCATGTTGTGGAACACAGTTCAACAGGCCTTTCGAAATTTTACTTATTAATACATACTTAGCAAACCCAACAAGAAATTTATTTTGCACCCCGTGATTTATTCATTTAAAGAAACGTTTAATTTCCCACTAGGACTTTCATTTGCTTACGTCTGCTCCGCTCAGCAACAATAAGGAGATCAACAAAACCTTCTTATAAAAGTACGCCCAAAAATATATGTATGTAAGTGAATGTTAAACCTGCTAAATTCTTATAGAAAAATAAGAACGTGAACGTGAACAGAAACAGAGAAAAAGTTTTTTTTCCTACTGCAATATGGCGCATGTTTGCACTTGGTTTTCCGAGGAGTGCGGACATACATATGTATATCTAATTCTAGTGCTAATTTTTGTACATTTTATTTCCCTTTAGCGATTTTGACTTTTGCTGATAAACATCACGTAGCTTCAACAGTATTCGTGTATTTACTAAAAGAACAAGCAGCCTGTTAAGGTTGCACAAAGGATATAAAGGACTCCGCAAAATAAAGACGAAAGGAAACATATTGTTGCAAATAATAAATTCTTTACCAAATGTATTTGAAATTTGCGTGATCAAAATTAAAGATTTTTTCAAAATAAAAGCAATAAAGTCTAAAATTTTGAATGGGAAGTGGGCCACTTACTTTTGTCAGGATAATGAAATGAATCACGTACCTAAAAGAGGAAAATAGGAATAACATTATTAAATCATTTAAAAGGGCGTTCATTCGTTCAAAAATAATTTATAAAAAAAATCAAAACAACGAGTTCTTTTAATTTTTTTACAGAGTAAATTTCGAAAACGAAAGAAACCTTTTGCAATATTATTGGAATAATGCTAAAAGCATATGGGGCATCAAGCCCACAAACTGATGTTGGCCTTAGGAATGGCTTTGTCTTTGCAAAAATGTCAGAACCAGAAGTTTTACTCATGAAATGTTGGTATCTCACCGTGACTACCACACAAATGCCAGCTAACAATTCGCCTCGCATGTACTCTCGTGGTGAAATATTCATGGTTCTGGTTCCCGTTTGACTTTAGATTGCAAAGTTGATTACAATGTACCCCATTTCGCTTTTAGTGTGTAGGCCGGTGTGCTTTTCATCAGGGGTAGACTGACAAACGCACAAAGGAGAATCGAAATGGGACGATTTCTCGCTCTGTTTTATGCTCTTGCCTTTAATCGGAAAATGTGCGACTTTAAAGAGTCGTGCATGGCCCAGATCATTGCATTCGGTGGTACAACTGCTTCTGCCATATTTTTTAATTCCAATCGTATGGATCGTGCAGTAGAAGGTTTGGTCTTTATGGCTAAGCCACAGATCTTTTACTCTGTTGTTTAGCTGTTAGACGGCACCCACTCGGGGTGTTTCTACGAGCCGAAGAATATAATTAAATTACTGCAAGCAAAACCTTAAATATTGGGTTTACACTTTTATGAAATTATTATGAAAAACAGGAGGAAAAGAAATGCTATAGTTAGGGCAGATACTTTTTCCGCCAGATTGCCATAAAGTATTTTAGCGGTCAGCAATTGCAACAATCAAGACTCCGAATGGTATATTTTTCTGATAGAACCAAACTTTAACCAATAAAATGCTCGAATTTTACGGCAACTATTTGTGTATTTCCTCCAACTTTATTACCCTAAAATCATGTTTCCCTAATTCCAAATTTTCCAAACGACAAAAAACACCACATTGCTCTAGTTCTAGAGCGCTATATGTCAAACACAGATTGTTTCCAAAACGCGGAGCACCTAACGGAAACCTAATATTCCACTTCATTTATATAAAAATATTAAGGTCATATTTTTTAATGTAGGCAGCGTTTTACAATGTGTTAAGGTATGTTGGGGGTGGAGTATTATGTTGGGTGTCTTGTTCTGCAATTAATTAATGGGCTACAGGTGTTTAGTACTTTGCGCAAACCTGATCTACTTTTCACTTTCTCCGATGCCCAGAGTTGCATATATACATATGTGTACATAGCACTCCCCTGTTAGTGGCTGCTTCTAATGGAAAATGTCAGTTCTACTTCAACTTGGCTCTTAGGAACTGACGATACAACTGACGTTTTTTTTTTTTGTGGAAATTTACTTTAGATTTCTCCATCTAAAGCTCATATTTGCCTGTGTGTGTCGTACTTTATTTTGAAACTTTCATGCTCTTGACGATGTGTTCTGGTAACACTTCAACAACCGAAGATTTATACATAAGTCCTTCTGTTCTTCCTTTGATGAATGAATGAAATGGCAAATAAAAGATTTAAAATCTTTTAATAAAAACGTGAGAGATATTTATGAAAGTGTCTTTTGAACGTGTTTTTGCTTTACGCCAGAAGAACATAAACGTCCAAACTTTTCAGATCAACTTGCTTTGGAAGTTGCACCGTAATTTTATATCCAGTTCATACAATCGGAACACACACACACACAAAATTGTGGCTGTTTTTCGTGGTTTAAATTCCGATCTGTAGCGGACGCTCTGTAAACGTATTTCTCGCATTTAACGAATTTGTTTGTCTTATATCGTAAAAGGCCTTAAATTCGCTTCATTTCAACATATCGTTCAAATTAAAATTAAATGTTCTTTTATCGACAGCTTCGCTCAAATGTAAACACTTTGAAAGCAAATAGTACGAAAATTCATTAAATCAAAGAAAAGTCTATTAAATTTCCAAGTACATTTTGTTCTTTACTTTTTTAGCCCTTTTGTTTTGCTTTCGTCAAACTTATTTATTATTTATAGCAGAAAAAAATCTAACCAATATACAATATTTGGCTCTTACTTAAACCACACAAAACAAAATTTTTGTAAGCCAAACACTAATAAAGGGAGCACCAAAGCACAAAATAATAAAGTAAACAACTTCAATGATGATAAAATAACAACTCAATTCTGGCAACACCATAAACCAACCAAAAAATAGGAAAATAGTAAAAAAAAATATAATTCTCTAAGAAAAACATGTTGCCACAGTCGTCAACTGTGCTCAGGAACATGACGAAGACGACGACAAGAAAATCTCACACAATTCTAGAGATGATACTCAAGTTTTTCTATTTGTTTTTCGCTTTCGTAAATTTTAATGCAGCACAAAAAAAAAACAAACTTGAAGCTCAAGTGTTCAAAAGTGTATTTTCTAAAAGCTGAATGCGGTTGATTAGTGTTGGTTGGTGTTGGTTGGTGTTGGTTGGTGTTCGTTGGTGTTCGTTGGTGTTGGTTGGCACTGCTGCTTGTTTGTCGTGCCGTATTATTGCACAAGTGTCAAGTTTGTTATCCAAGCTGCTAAAATTGTCAATTTCTGTTATGATAGTGCAAATAAATATGTACAACACCAGCAACAACAAACAATATTTGTATAGAGGATAAGCTTGATAACGGATAAGTATTGAATGCGATCCTTAAATTCTTTTCTTTTCTTAATTGCTCCAAAAACAAAAATTAAATAATGCAAATGGTTTGCAAACTTAAAATTAAAGAAATAAAACCGGATATTACACACGTAAGAACTGAAACGTGAAAAATTTCGGTTCCGCAAAAAACCCTTTTAAAAAAGTATTACTTAAAAAAGTATCTTTTGTAAAAGCACGTTAAAAAAGAACTTTAAAACAAATATACCTTCAGAGCAATTACCTCCTAAAAGGTAAACTTTACTTTTAAAAGAGAACACTTTGACGAAAATTAATTTCTGAAACACAACTTTTTGAGAATGTACCTTTTTAAAAGTACATATCTATTAAAAAAGTACCTCTCTATTAAGAGTACATTTAAGAAAATAAAACTGGAAAGAGTACCTTTTAAGAAAGTATGTTCTTTACAAGAATAACATTCGAACAAATTACGCTTTGGAAAAGTACTTCTGAAAAGTCAAGGGGCAATTCCATATGTGACTGACTCTACATTTCACACAATCTGCGTTTTGTTTTGTCCTATATTACGACCAGTAATATTTTTTTAGTATCAATTTAAACATGGCTATGTAGACAGTTTCAACAATTATCTGATAGAGAAATATTGAAATGTCATTTATTTAGTAAAATATAAACGTAACTGGCACTACATGCAAAAGGAAGTCGTTTTCGAGAGTGTTTTTAAACTTCAATAATCTTCCTCTGCACTTTCGTAATAACTTTAATTTGTGTTTTTATGGAATGTTCAAGCAACAAACTGTTATAAAATGCTGAAGTAAAAGCGGTAAGTTATTTAAAAATATATTTATTAGTGAAATAAATTGTGACTGACACTACAGCCGAAAGCGGGACCGTCACTACACTCACTTTGTGTAGTATAAAAGTCAGTATTTTTACATGAAACGTTAGAACTGAAATCACAGCGCATAAAATAGGAATAGGAATTATTTGAAAGATACAAAATTGTAATTAATGAAGTCGTTAATATGCTATTTTTGAAACTAAAATAATTCAAAACAAACCCTTTTTAGCAATAAGAAATATAAATTTTTCAAAAAACTTCAACAATTTATTTTCTTTAATTCTAATTTTTTTAAAAAACTTAAACAATTTCTTTAACAAATATACATTTTTTAAGCCTTTTCAAAGATATCTAGACTTTTTGGAATTTATAATAGACTCTATAGCCCTTACGAATCAGACTGGGATTAGATAATATCTCCAGTATGTCATCAAAAGACACATAAGATATAGTATCTTCCGTATCAGCTTTAAATAAAGAGCCTTCGTTATTTGTTAGTTTTAGGCTCATAATTTTGTCTTCGCCCTCTTCATCTACATCACTCTGGCAAATAGTGACGTAACGATACATCTTTTTTTTTTTTTTTCTTTTGTATTTTATTTATTTTGCAATCTATCTTATATTGAGATAATAAGCAAAATTAATGACATTTATGTTGACATTTAGAGTTACACATATAAAAACGTATAAAACTACAGAAATATTCCAAATTTAACAGAAAAAAATACAGATTTAGTCCATCTTATATTTACAATAACAGCAACTTAAGTTTTAGTAATTATTAAATTTGAAGTTTTAGCATTAAGTTAAAAGAAAACAATAAAAAAACAAAAGATAATAATAAGAAAAAGATTGATTTAGAAAAAAAAATTAACTTCTGAAAGGTAGATCTAACACATGGTATCTTTTAAGTCTTCGTATTTCATCAGTATCGTCTAATAACACAATAGCCAGAGGATTTACATGATTGCTTAGTCTTTTTAAATATTTTTCGCTGTATCAACGATACATCTGACGTTTTTTTCTGTGGAAAACTGGGCCAGTACAAACACGCTATTTCGGATGTTAGTAGAATTAAGATCTCTTTTATCATCGTCTGCCGATTCATCAGAAAACACTTCTTCATACGTTGATTTTTGCAAGCGAGATAGTTCCAGGGCTTTGACGTAATTAAACTTATTTACGTAAAATTTGTGAATTTTTTTAATATTCTTAATAGCCATAGCTTTATCAAAAACGGTACTTCAGGCTAGGTCTTCATGGCATTTACTAAAGTCCTCATCATTCATCAAAAGGACTTGTACCTTTGAGTTTTTGTTTACAGCTTCAGAGAAATCGCGTGCATTTGACACAGTTTGCTCTCTCCTCATCACTAAATTTCGTACACGACGTTTAAGGGCACCTCCGATTCCGTCTACTGGCCTACTGGTCTACTGGCCGTAAAAATAGCAATAAATCGGTTTTTGAATTATGAAGCTGGACCATCTGACCATATGCCTACTTCTTTTATATTTTTTGGCATTTCTGTTAATATCCTATCAATATAAACTACTACCGTATCGTTATTGTGGTGTTTATGATAATTATGATACGGACTATGACTGGCTCTACCGACAACGTGACCGACTCTAAAATGTGACTGTCACTACATAAATGTTTTTAAGAGTTCAGGCGTTATAAAAAAAAAGAATTTTTACTGTCGGCATCATTTGAGTAACGCCGTCAATTAGGAAAAATACTTATTTTCATGATATTGAAGTATTTTTACTGTAGTTAGAGAGAAAAGTAATGTGTATTCTGCGACCTACACTACACCTTGACACTGTGATCTTACAAACCTAATACATCTTAAAAAAATTATATTTCCATGAATTACGAAGTCTTTATCAATATGTCATCGTTTGAACAGTCAATTGTTCAATATAAAACTAAAACAATAATTCAAAAGATTCACCGTGAAAATTTAATCAAAACTCCACCACAAAAAACCACTATTATCAGCTGAGCTCACGACGCCATCTCGTAAATGACAGTGTTGCCAGAAAAAATATACAAAAAATTTTGCCACTATAAAAACTTAAAAGTAACATAATGTAGCCACCATACTTAAGTATTTTTACTACCAAAATCAGATATTAGTTTTTTCCATTTATGGTAGACTTTGCGTGGAATTGCCCCAAGGGTACCTTTAAAGAAAGAGATCTTACCAAAAGAGCTTTCTAAATAAAAAAAAAATGGACTTTAAAAAGTACTTTTTAGAACTCCCGTTTAGAAAGAGACATTTTGAAAAAACTCCTTTTTAAAACACATTTTAAAACATCTTATTGTACTTAAAAATAAATTAAAAAATTGTTTCTTTTAATTTTTTAAGAAATACCTACATTTGTGAAATCGCGTTTATTCAATTTCAAATAATCCTTCCTTGTAAATCTCAGAAAAATGTAACGAACATTTGCGGAGCAATTTACTTTTCGAGATACTATTTAATCAGCAAGCAAAATTTGCATTAATGTTTCAGTGTTTTAGATGAGCAGGAATCTCGAGCATAATTAAATAATTTTTATACAAAAGTTAGAAAAAAAAATACTTTACAAAAATAATTTAGGGAAATGAGAGTCAAAATTCTTCCTTCGCTTTTCCTGTAACAATTAAACAATATTCTTTTCATTTAAATTCAAATGCAGTGCGCTGATATCGTTGTAAAACCTGTCGTTTAAGAGAAACACAAATTAAAATGTAAGCAACAAAATACAAATCGCCAGCACCAACAATAAACACATATTTTATTTAATTGTCATTTAGTATTGACATTTCTTGTCAAAATAATCCACAAATGCAGCTACAACGAAAAGAAAAAAGCTATGAAAAAACGAAATTTCTCAAACATGTCACGATTTAAAAGGAACAAGTCAAAAACAAAAAACTATTTTATTTGCTGCAACTTGTGCATATTTTATATTGCCAACCAAAAAGGGTCTCTCCCTTATTCATAAAAAATCTCTACCAAACCTTCGTACTGCCGATTAGACTGTCTGTCAGTCACACAGCCGGTGTGCCTGTGTGGCTGGCTCTCGCTGACTGACTGACTGACTGACTGCGTGTCATTCAACATACAATTCAATTTCCACATTCAGCGTTTTATAATCACGTCTAGACAGACACCAAACACAAGAATACAAGTCAACACTAACATTTTTTGTTTGATCAAATAAAATGAAAAGACCAAAACGAATGTGAAGAAATAAAAAATCAGTTGTACTCTTAAGTTGCCACTGTTACTATTACTGTTATTTTTCAAGCGCCTACAGTTATCATTTCCTATTACTTTTTCTGTCTTGTTGCATTGTTACGATTCCGAGTTGCAATTCTTCTTGTTCGGAGCACGCACGAACATGCATACATACATACATTCATAAATATGTACATACATACATGCGAGTTGTTATTGTCTGCTTTGGCAAAAACCGTCGGCAGCCGATAGATGAAGAAAAACTTTGTTATTAATATTTGCTTACGAACTGCGATAGAGGCGGCAGGGAAAGGAGTAACAAATTCCAGCACGCCTTTTCAAAAACAGGCTTTATTAAAATTTGTTTCATTATTATATGAATGGATTTTACTTTCCAGGCAACTCCTGGCAAATTGTTTGCTCGTTTTCGCAAAAACTTTATTGCAATCGTTTGCCGCATTACTGAAAAAGAGAAACAGTTAGCAGAGGTGGCTCGAAATCCGTTTAAGGTTGTTGGCGCTGTGGGAAAACTGCACAAAATGCTTTTAATATTCAACGTTGGCTTTGTTGATAAACCGCCCTTTTAGGCCACAAATTCTCAATAGCCTGATTGAAATTTTGTGAAAATATTCAATTAAATAAAAAACATGTTAGAAAATATTCTGGCAAGTTTTAATTTAAACTGAAAAATAAATAGACTCATTGAAACTACATGAGGTACATTGTAGT
This sequence comes from Epicampocera succincta, assembly GCA_932526305.1. NCBI lineage: Eukaryota > Metazoa > Arthropoda > Insecta > Diptera > Tachinidae > Epicampocera > Epicampocera succincta. The sequence goes on along the minus strand of OW052037.1, from coordinate 36,682,710 downwards.
GCTACTGCATATTTTTTGCGTCCAGGGAAGCACAACCAAAACCCAGTTTTTTTAAAAGTTACTTTATTCTTTGGGACAATTACATACATACATACATACATATATAAAAATTTTTGTACAGCTTGTAATTTAACACTAAAAACTTGTCATTGCTGACCATATGATCTTATTTAGCCGAAAAGAAGTTGATTGCCACCCACCTATTATTCTCGCTATAGACGATCATGGTCAGGCCAACGTTTAAATATATTTAAACAGTAACTTTTTCGGAATGCATTGGACGCTCTTGGATGTCATATTGCTGAATATCATCCCAAACTCGACAATTTTATTTCTTGCTTTCAATATTTATTCCGAAATCACTGATTATCTCTTGATGAAAAGTCGTTTTCAACCGGCCCAGAGTGCATTCAGGAGCCATTCGTCAGCGGTCGTTTACTGTCAACTCTTGGCTCAGTTCAGTTTTGTACTGGTGCAGTCCCAAGTCATGAACGAACTAGTTCTTTTGGGCGAGGCAAAGTGGAGTTGTTCGGATCTTTACACATACATATGTACGTACATATTTGCATGGAAAGCAGCTTTTTTCCAGCAGAAGAACCAGGAGACTAAAGTGCCCACTTGTGCTTGGGCGTGTATGTACGTTGTCTGAACAGAACAGCCTATTTAAATACGCATTCAATATATGAATACACTGTTCAGAAGTTATACACCAACAACACGCAGATACAAACATATGTATGATAAAAGCCAGTTGGCTGTACATCTGTCTGAACACGAATCGTTGATTTATTAACGTTGTTTCGTTGTTGAATTTTTTGTTTGCATATTGTATGCGGGTGAATTTGAATACCTTTTTCGGTTTCACAAAAGGTGAGTCGTTGTAATGGTCACGTGCTTGTACTTCTTATTGTTTGTGCACTATTCAAAGTCTTATTGCACAGATTGCTTTATTCGGTTGACAAACAGGCGCCGCAATTAAATTCCAATAATAGTTAAAGTGGAAGCTAAATATGCGTTAAAAACCACTATTTGTCTTATATGGGTTTCCTAGTAAAAGCGATATCTAAATTTATAAAGGTTCCAAAAAGATTTATTGCCGAAAGGATTATTCTAAGAAAGGCCGACAAATGTCACTAAAAAACTAAATAAAAATGCACATGTACAAAAATTAGTTTGACTGAAAAGAAGTATAAATTTGAAATTCCCGATGTCGCTCATGAATGAGATTTGGAATATTAGATCTTTATTTATGTATCTCTTTCCGTAGCTTTTGCCATTTCAAACTAAATTAAGTGTTTCGAAAGCAGAACCGACGTACATATAAGCAAATACATGCAAAATAAGTAAAAAAAAATCGAATACAAATAAAAGCAACTTTAACTCCTTTATTGCTTAATTTAATAGTTTTTACTTGCATATCCTTAACACACGATGTGTGTGTGTGTGCTTTGCGGAAAAGTAAAAAATTTAATTTAAATAAATAATAACAAAATATATATTTACATATAAGTATGTAATTGTTTACATTTCTACAACAAATCTCATTAATTGCAGCCGTATGATGTTTTTTAAGTTAAATGTTACAACAATTCATTAATAGAGGTCTGCCAATCCTTTCATACAACAAACTCTTATATGGGTGTTTCAATTTCAAAAGCAGGTTTTGTAGGTTGTGGTTTGCGGCGTGTGTCTCTGAGAGATCAAATTTTCATGAGCAACGAGAAATTGAAGTTTAAATTTCGATTTTTTTCTCTTTTCTTGAAAATATTTACATTCTACGTATTTCTTATACTATGGAAATACGTAGAAAAATGTATCTTAACAGTTAAATACATGTCGTTACACTATGCGATTACGTCCACCACCCGGCGTTTCTGTCTTCTCGCATATTACTAATGGAGGTGTTTCATAATAAAACAATTATTATTGCTCATTACCTTATATAAATTTAGAATAGGTCGGGTAACGAAGACCATACGCCAATGATTGCTTCAACAGACTTCTCTGTACGTGTCTTATACGACCCCTGCTTTATATAGAAAATAGCAACGTGGCTGACATGAAGTTCTTCAAATGAACCGTAAAACACTACAGCTACCTGAGGCAAATCAGTCAACGAGTGAGACGCAAAACGCTCGAAGGCCAAACAGCAAAAACCAGCCTGACCGCTGCTGCTTTACGACTGACATATAAGGCAACATCAGCTCCGTCGCCAAAAATCTTCCAAGCGCTGTTCTGCAGAATGTTTCTGATCTGTTCCATTTTAGTCATGTCCTCGCTTGTTGCCTGAACTCTTGTTCCCTTTTTTTCTAATGTTTAATTTTTTTTTTCAAATTGATTCCTTATGGACTTACCACGAAATAAGATCTTTGAAAAATGTTCATATATCTCGATTAGTTTTAATTTTAATTATTTTTTTCAACATTGGAAATGTCAGCGTTTGCTGCTTCAATAAAATCTTTATTATTGCGTCAGTTCCTTATGGACCTGATGATGCTTGTGACGAAACTATGCGAAAAGTAATTTTCAATGGATTGAATACTGTTATTTTAATTTGTTTGCTTTTTATAGTTGATTCCTTATATATGTACTTGCCACGTGAATAAATAACGCGAATTGATGATGTATATGAATCAGATCGGGGGAATGCCGAAAACTATTACTCATTCTTCGTCCTTTATTGAAGCTGCTTTTAATTTAACGAGAGGAAACCCCTTTTTGATATCTCGAAAGCGGAATGGAGTTCTCTAACGAACATAGACAACAACAAAAGACAAAGAAAAAACACTACAACTTCAAAACGGAAGCTTGACAGCTTTTTATCTTACTCATCGAGTCCAAAGCAAAGTATCATCTGGTCGCAACTGCAATTTACAACTCAAATGTCAGACCCGTGTTATATATGGCAATATTCTGTTAGTCAATATTTTGTATCAGCTATTGTAATATTTTGCTAGAATGAGCCATATCATTGAGAAATGTCAATTTAGGAAACAGTCATCTGTAACAACTTTTTGCTCGGCCTTTGGGAAAGGGAAGGAGAAAAAACCCTTTCCTTGTTTTTAATTTTTTTTTTCTTTATTTAAATGTATATAAATTGTTATTTTTTATTTAAATTATTTCCATTATGACAAAAACAACAGTTACAGTTAATAAATACATCACTACACGAGAAATATGTGCTAAAAAATTTGTTTGGTATTTGAAAGAGTGTTAAAACATTAATTGTACGTGTAAACTCAGTTGCAGCCCAATAGGGTAAAAGGAGGAAGGGCTTTGTCAAGTCGTTGTACGTTTAAAATGTTAAAAAAATTAACATAAATTACAAAAACACAACATTGCTTACACACACACGTCCTTTTACGTGCAAATATCTCCAACATTTACATTGTAGTGCGTTCGCACAGGACTGTGAGGGAACACACGACAACGTTTAAAGCTAAATTTATGCAAATAGAGTTTTTTTGTTGTTGTGCGATGTTGACAGAATGTTTTTTTTTTTTGCTGTTGTAACGTACATATTGTCCAGATAACTTCTATGATACTTTTGCTTCACCTTTTGCACACTACGGTCTGAGAAGCCATTTGGATTACAAACGATTTCAAAGCAAAGCAAAACATACATATATATACATATGTGACCCTGCATAAGAAAACGCACCTAGGGTGTAAAATTTCATGAATTCACTTTTTTGGATTTGTGTGTAAAAAACCTTCAATTTTCATAGGAAACCGTTCGCAAGTCTCAAAAACATGGCAAAGTAATGCAATTATATAAGACAGTAAAAACCCACTTAGTGTCTTTTAACAGCTCAGTGACAACGTGCACTGTATTGCAAATGCAACTCGAAGGGGAAGCTTAACTTGCTTTGACACACCGGGTGAGGTTTCAAATGCAAGGTCGCATATGCCATAAAGCCAGAGCCGCTTTAAATACACAGTACTCTTCTTGGAGCCAGCCCACTCACTTGACTTTATTTACGGTTTTATATACAACAGCTTTTGTACCAGCATTTAAATATGTTGCACGTAAAATCAAAATGTGACTGCATTGAAACAAAATTGCATAATATTGAAAGCACATGCTGACTTTTGTCTAATAATAAATACATACGTGTTAAGTCTTAAAAAGAAGTGAATCAAGTGTTTCAGAGGGGAACTCTTAGACCTGTTATATTTTTATCAAAATACTTGAAATAGAACCTGGTGCAGGTACTCTCAAAAGGCACCGAAAGAAGAAGAATTAAACTGAAGATGCGCTCTTTCAAACAACAACAAAATATGTATCTATATTAAACTAAGTTGGTCATACTAAAAGGCAGCAGGAATGAGGGGTTGGCCGTCACTCGTGCAAGACTCGTGTGGAGGAGAGAAGCAGGCGTAATACAAGTAGACATTCGATTTGGACATTTCTGCACTTAAAGTTACTAGTCATACTCGTATGTTGCACGATACACGTTGCGTGTGTTAATTGCACAAATTTCTCTGTGATACGTTGACAGTTCATTGGCCAGTCGACAACATTTGCATTGGATCCTTATGAAAACCCGTGGAGTGGAGAATGGGTCATACGGGTATAGCGAACAAGACCAGCAATTTAATAAGAACAAAGAACTAGTTTTAGATAACCTAAAAAAACTCCGCGGGCACTTGACAGATACGCGATAAGTGATATCGCACACGCTATTGCAGTATAATAGTACTGACGGCTCCGTTCTGTTCGGCCAAGTTGCAGAGAAACATAAACTAATAGTTGCATCTGGCCACAAGCCAGATTGTAACTTGATTTCGGAAATCCTTCATCCTAATAACAGTAAATTTTGTAAAACTTGTCCATTTCCACGAAAATGAATATCGTGTATGAAAGAAATTGGGCAAAAGTTTAGCAATGTTCAGCAGTACCCTTATTACTTAGCATTAGGACCGTGTAGCATCCAATAACGTTCACTGAGGCCCAGTATGCCAAGTATCTGTTGCTGTTTGTCGACAAATTTTCAATTTTAATTGCAAACGCTAATAAAAACTACTCGTGTTATTGGAGTAAACGCCGTCATCATTTCTGCAGTCTGTGCTCATGTATCCTGTTCCATATACTCGTACATACATAGATACATACGTATATTTAATAATAATTGGCCACTTTATCGAAAAAAATTTGTTGCTAACAAATTATAGCAATTCAAAAAAGTTTTCTGCCAAACAGTAACATATTGTACTTGCAAACACAAAAACACATTTTATTTGTTTAAACTTTTTTGGAGTGAGAAAGTTCATGTAACTTGTCATACAAATTTTGGTTTATTTTTTTCGATTTTACAATTTGCTTAAATGTATTTGGTTTGAAATTTGCTAAAATGTTGCATATGCTAATTTGGTCCACGTTTGACATGTTGTTTTGTGGGACTTTCGAGCAACAACATGGACAACATACAGCAAATTTGATCGTTTTAATCAAATATGTATGTATGTACGTACGTATTCAAAGTTTACTGTAACAGAGATACTTGTGTTCTTGCTTTAGTTTCATTTTGGAGTTGTTGCCTTTTTAATTGGCTTCGAACACACACACGAAGAGACGGACACGGACGGGCATGAGTTCGGACAAAATCAGTCAGATAACGGGCTGGCAAATCTGAGCCGTCTGACATTTATTGACAGGTACAACGCGTTTTTTATGACAATTGTTTAATATAAATTATTTTTATTGTGGATTCGGTTTTAATTGATTCAATTAATGAAATGTGTATAAAACAAAATTCTTGGAACACAATTTTATATTCAAATTATTTCTGCACAGTCGTATACATACATACATATATCTGCATATCTAGATGTAGGTGTTTTTTTATTTTTTAAAAGGTGGTTTTAAAAAGGCTTCCTTTGTTCCTTTTAAAAATTTAATTTTTTTACTTTCTTCAAATGGGTTTTTTTTATAATTTTATTTTATTATATAAATACAATTTCTTTACATTTAATTTTTTACCCTTTCAAGGGATACTTTTTTGAAAGATACACTTTTTTAATTGTCGCCTTTTTAGGAAGCTTTTCTAAAGGTTATCGTTTTAAGAGACTTTTTTATAGATTCTTTTTTAATAGGTTCTGTTTCTACAGGGTAATTTTATCAGATACATTTTCCAAGCAACTTATTTTAAAAGGGATTTATTTGAGTTAAAAGCTAAAAAGTAAAAAGAATTTTTAAAAGCAAGTTTACAAAATGGCAAGTTTTTTAAAACGTACTTTTTTTAAAAGGTATTTTTTTATATAATTTTTTTAAGCGCGCATTCTCAAAAGCTGTTTTTTGAAAAGTAATTTTTTAAGAAATCCTTTTTTCGAAAGGCATTTTTGTTAAAATTCTTTCTTAAAGTGTTTTTTAAAAGGTACTTTATTGAAAAATTCTTTTTCTACTAATCGTTTTTCACATAAAACTTGTGTACCAAAAAAATTTAGAATCTTTAAAATTTTAGAAAATTTCAAATGTAGAAGTCCTAAAAGTGGATTTATAGGGGGTACCCTTACAAATACTTAGATATTCTGTCAAAAGGGCAAATGTAATGATAAGTATTAAAGAAAATACGGGTTTTCAAAGACAAAACACCACCCGACACAACCAAAACTTTTATCCTTTCTTAAAACATTTTTAGGATACTGTTATCCTTAAAGATTTATTCGCACTTTAAGTGATAAAGAAAATATGTTTGGTTTCCTGCCGTTTGTTCAGTTATTGATGACCCGATGCTAAAGTTATGCTGAACACTTTACTTAAGCGCCTGAAGGGGCAGAAAACTTCAACAGCAGCCACAAAACTAGCATTTCAAAATCACAGCCTTTGCCAGCCAAGAGATAAAGTTTTAACAGACATCATAAGGATGTGGTTAAGAACATGGTGCAAATATGAAATTGGCAAAACAAAAGCTCTGAACTGAACATAAATTAACAAATCCGCTGCATAAAATAACTTGATTCCTCCGGTACGGTTGGAGAAGGAGAATAGAAAAATAATGCTTAGCCTTAGGAGGTTCAACCAGGTCTGCGTAGACCTTTTGAACGGAAATGTGCATACAACTCTTTTGCTTTGCGTAAAATCAAGGTGAAAATATTGTTCTAAAATTAGTACAAAAATACGGACGTTCTGGACGACGTCATGCTTCATCATTTGAATAGGGCACGGTTTATAGTGCATTAATCGGTTACCACACCCTTTGCTGATACGTTCCCAAAAACAAGAAAGCTGTAATTCTTATCTCGACTGAACTACTACCAAAAGTTGTTTCAACTCATCGAATCCAGCGCAGAAACGATTACAAATACTGGACTATAACTTATATAAATCCGGAGTGGACACCATGGATCCGATGGTTGGAGGGTACAAGTGCAACCGCGCACAGCCCTATGGCCTGGATTCAGTTAGCATTCATGACAAGAGTCATAAAGAGTTAGCTCCAGATTTTTCGACACGCGATCAACCAATTCACATAGTGCCTGCTTCGAAAAACTCGATTTCATTGTATGTATTGCAAAAATCCTATTGTCTGCAATATTCGCGGGCCACGTGCGCATGCCTTGAATATCGTGTCTAATCAAACGCGACTTTTTCGGTGGTTATGACATGTCCCTGAAAAACTTTGCGCTCCTACAGTTAAAAATAACATTCTTATCAACAAAACTCTACAGGCTTTACAACTACAAAAACTATTTTTATTATTAGACTTATGTATATCCTTTTGGTTCATAAAAAACCTGATATTTTTCTTCAAATATCAATATTAATTTAAATTTAAACAAGTTTTTATTTACATATCATAGTTCTTCATATTAGAGTTTTTTAATTTGCCTTGAAAAATTTCTTTAGTGTTTAAGGCTTTTATGAAATCATATCACGATATACACAGAAGCAGGAGAGTTTTTTCACTTCTTTTCCGCTAATGCGATTTCTAACCCGGTTTGCGTGTGTGTTGGCACTGCCTAAAAGAAAGCCTACCGGAATGATGATTTATAATATTTTTCTCAGCTATAATTTTCTCTAACGCTGCATATATGTATCCCAGTTTTGTCTTTAAGGATAACGTCTTTAATTAAACGTTTTAGCCAATACAACACATTCGGCAATATGTTCACATGTAGGATTATATCCATCCATAAGTATCGTTGTAGTATCTCCGAAGTCTGTTTGATAGAAACTTGTAGCGACGTGTCTGGAAAAAAATTTTATACTTACGAGAAAACAATATTATTTTTATCGCAGACATGTAAAGCTTAAAAAACTAATCCGAAAATATGAATGGCACATCCCTACCCTATGAGAGAGCGAGAGAGAGGGAGAGGGAGAAAAATATTTGGACGCAGTTAAAGTCCATGACTGAACTGTCACTATTTTTGTGACAATTTATGGCTTCCCATAAAATATGATGACACTTTACTCGTAGAAATTATTCTGTTTAGAATAAAAACCTTTAAGAAAATTAGAAGAAATAGTGAAGAAGATAAAATTTGCAACTCTAAGTTTTTTGTGGTTATATGGATTTAGTCTATATATACAAAAATAGTAAATTGGGAAGGATTAAATCATCCATCGAATGAGCTGGTAGATTGCTCGACCGCCACGTTTGGGGTTGTAGGTTCGATGACTATCTAAGGCTCGGCGTCATACAAGTACACCCGGCCATCTCCAAATGGCAGAATATGGCAATAGATTTACTATTTATCATCTATACGAAGAATATGGAGAAGCTGTGCAGCCGGCGTGGGTAGCAAAAGGGGCGCCGATATCTTAACACTTCAAAAAAAAAAAAACGGAGGATTCAACTAAGAACCACGCCAACTAATCAGACAAGACTTTGACTCACACCGAGAAAGGAAACAGCTTGAAGCAGCAAGAAATTAGAAATCAACACTAAGACAGTCATTATGTGAACGACGCGAAATTTTCACAAACCCAGATCACAATGGCAAAAGAGAGTGTCCATTTGGAGTGAACAACAGGAAAGAACTGTACGAGTAAATTAAACATCATCAACTTCAGCACACGCAGGTAATATACAAAAGACGCGGAATCGCGCCCTATAGACTTTCAGATTTAGATTTTAGTCTAATAAGATTGTACAAATATATTCTAATTAAAACTTCAAAATCTGCATAGTGCCTTCCAGGACTTTTACAGTCGGCCGGCCATCCGTTTTTCACAACATTGTCCAAATGAAAATTGGGTCGACACGCCCATATTGCTATTTATATTGACAAAAATTTAGTTGTCTCTAGAAAAAAATATTTTTTAAAGTGTAGCGGTTCCAGTATTTCGTGAAACTAAAAACCAACAATTTGTCAAACAAAGTATTTGTAGGCAAGAACTCATATGATTTGCTCTCTTGTTTAAGCTGCCTTATTGTAATCCCTCCTCCTTCCTACAACTTAAATATCTACGTTCACTATTTTACCCCAGAAACTTGTATGTCAGCAAAACGGAATGAGGAATGTTTCATAACAGTTAAAATACTCCTATTATAAAAGTACTTGATGGCAGCTTTTGACAACATTATAGTTAATGCTTGTTTTTATTACACTTTTGTTCTTACATTTCCATTATTGAAGGATTTTTGTTATATTCCCCTAAAAGTTTCCCTTATAGTCGCATATTATCATTTCAATAAAGTTTAGTAGCGATTTCTCTGTGGAATATTTCAGCTTGTGGCGTCCTCTGGAAAGTTGGCGAAACAGTTTCATTACGAGTATTAAATTACCCAGTAACTATGACTGTTATTGAGGTTATACGTATGTATGTATGAAGCATTTTTTGCACGCATTTGTGCGTTGGGTTTTATATTAAATTATTATTATTTATACATGTAAGTGCACATATCTGAGGCATGGCAGGACGCTGGAATGAATTTAAACTGTGGGCTCATAAGATAAATTAAGGAATTTATAGTGAGCTCAAAGGTTATGGAATATATTTAATGCACGCCGTGTCTGCTTCTTAAATTAAAAAAAAAAACATATGTTTCTGTTGAAGCCATATATTAATAATAATAAAAATAAAAAAGTCAACTGGAATTTCACGACAAAAGTAATTTTTGGAGAGTTTCTGTTTGCAATTTCGTCTGTGGTAATTAATATTTAAAATTTTAATATTATAAAAAGTATAAACCTTATGCATATAATAAAAAAAAAACTGTAAAACTTTAGAACAAAAATTCCATACAAAACTTTTTAAAAACCTAAATGAATTTATAAACAGAAATATTAATTCATTAGAAATGGTCTTAAAACAAAGTATTTGCATGGAAACTTGATTAAAAGTACATAAAAAATGCTGTTTAAGTAATATTTTTTTTGGTTAACTTGAACACAAATTGAGGGCCCGGATGGATGAGTTAGTAGATTATTCGACCAACAATCCAAAGGTTTCAGGTTCGATTCCTATTAAAGAATCTGCTAAATAAGAGTCAAAATTTTGTACGTTCATCTGCACACAATAGCATAAAAAAGACATACGAGCTTTCAATAACCCAACAAACAAATTCATATAAATACAAGGTATAACAAAACCCATGTTGGGGATGATGGGTTAATTGATGTTCGACTGTACATTGTGCCAGGTATGCACACTGGGCACTGAACAGTCAGAACAACCTCAGTTAAATTCAGACATATTCATCTCTGCAAAATAGAATTAAAAGAACTCGAACTCGCGAAAACGTGAACTAATTTTTACCAAGGGTGTTAACGTTAACAAATTCGTACACGTTCTCGACTGTGAAAATTTTAGAACAAAAAAGCACAGTTAAGCTCAAAATAATGACTTCAAACAACCAATTAAATATCAGATATTAAGATTGGGTAAGAAATTAAAACTTTTATTTATTCACTTTACAAAAATAAAATGTTTATAATTTTTCACTTCTAAAAAACAAAAAACTCAAATACATACATATGTACTAACAAATGTAATTATGCTCTGTAATTCTTAGCAAGTGAATAAAAATTTATTAAAATAAATAAAAAAACAGGTAATATCCCTTTAAAGGATGGGTTTTGTTTCCTATTAGTTTAAACACAAAGAAGTTTTGGTGAGTGTTTTGTTTTACCATTTTTAGTACAGCGTTTTCTTTAAAATTATTCAAAACTCTTATTATGTTCTGGGATCCCCAAAATTAAAGGTAAATTCAAAAAATAAAAGTAAAAAAACCCAGAAAACTCTCAAACTTCTACAGGGATCTTCTGTACAATGAATACGAACGAAATATGAAATGTTTCCATTTCCTTATAGTGAATTTCTATACAGGGAATTTTTCTTTCCAATGAAAAAATTTTGCGAATGTAAATTTGAGTTTCTTCCGCTTTTGTCTCCATATAGTGAATTATTTAAAAATAGATTTAAAAAATTGTGTGATCGGTGATTCCCAAAAGATGAAAAAACATAAGACCCAAAAGGAACAAAATCCTATCACTAACAATTTAGACAGGAGCTGATTAATATTAATCAATAAAGTTGAAGAAAGAGGATAGAAAGATATACATATGTATGTAGTTAAGCAGTTTATAAAATATTTTAAAAAATTTACGCTACACGCACTTTTGGCAGAGATCTCGAAGTGTAGGCGAAGATTTTAGTAGTGTAATCCAAACTAAAATACCTGATTATATTAAATAAATGTGCAAAAAAATATAACATCTTTGTAATGAAGTTTCTAAATAAAGAAGAGATTTTATCGCCCAATGCAGATTCATGGATTTATATTAAATAACTAAAAAGGATGTTTTGTCACAGCAGACACATGCTCGCCGGACCCGCTTTAAGACGACTGAAGTTCTTCCACTACCGGTACATGATTCGATTCCGTCGGCGTCCCCAGCCTTCAAACCGTATTTTTCACTTTATAAATAACTTTGTGATCTTATGCCAACATTGTCCAGCTCACAACAGCGCAGCTTGGCCCGCGACGTTGCTGTTTATACTTTGCAAAGAATATGGGGCACACATTTTTGACCCGTTTTAACAAAACTGAAATATGTAAATATGTATGTAATGTTAAGGTGCCATTCATACACACATTCATAAATACATACATTTGTATGGCTGTGTGCTGCAATGAAAGCAAACAACTACAATCTTCCACATGAGAGAATAGGGATGATTTTCAGCAAAACTACCAACAAATATGTTCTGGTATAGAACAAATTTCAAACAAACACTTCCAGCTCAAGAACTCTGCAAGCACTTCACTTTGTGTTTTCATATAAAATTTACAATATTTATTTAATAATTTTTAAACTGTGTGTTGTACACACACACGCATACGCACTCGTATGTGTGTGTTGTGTGAGTATGTGTTTTATATGATTTTGAATCGTCGTGCATCCTTCAATTACAGTTCATATCCACAGAATACACATGTTCAGTGTGCACATACACACACACACACACACACACATGTTTTTGGAAAGTTCGCCAAATCATTTTCTTCAGCTCCTTTCAGTTTTTCCTTCCATTTGAAATACACTGAAATACTCATGCCAACGCCTGTGCGAAATTTTTGTACATGAAGTTTTCGAAATTGACATTTATGCAATTTGACGTAAAACAAATTTAATTTTCTCAATTTGCTTTCTGTTCATTTTTTATATGAATGTCTGCACTTCATTCCGTATATCTGTATATTTCTTGGTCGTACTTCATCAACTCGTTCGCTCCTTATGGCATGTTTTTGCGCCGCTATAAAAGGCAAATAGATACATACATACATACATACATATGTATGTACAATATGTATGTATGTATGTATGTATTATGTACATATGTACTATGTATGTATGTATACAAAATTGAAATTGGAGAAAAGCAATGTTTAGATGAACAAATGTTGAATATTTGGCTAAGAAAATGAAATGCGTGAGTGTTAAAACGCCCTGAAGAAACTGTTTAAGGGAGATGAGCAGAAGTTCACTTCCACGGAAAGCAAACGAATGCTAAAGAATGTTTTTTATTTAGGAAGAGTATTTAGATCACGTAGTTATTTACAAAATTGGGGTAGAAGTGACCGAGAAATCATTGCGGGCCCAGCCACGGCACGGCCACTATTAGGGTTCCCACAATTTATACCATCCTTTAATTAAACGTAAGCCCTGAAAAAAATTGTAAAAAATAAAACAATTTCTGCAAACACCTAAAATATTTTTCAAAATTTAATTTTTGCGATTCCAAATATTGGGTTTTCTCCCTTCGACTTTTTCTTCCCCTCCCACAGTTCGAATTAATAACCCCAGTCTCATTACGTTTATTTTAATTTTCCATTTAAAATACTTTTGTGTAAGATTAGGAAAAGTCGATACCAGGGACAGTCGATCAATATTCAACACACAAAACTGTTATAAAACGTATACACATACATATGTACATACGTACATACGAGGTCTGTTCAAAAATATTAGTTAAATTTAAATTTTTCTCAAAATAACACAATTGTGCCAGTATTTTTTCCAATCCTCGAAGCAGTTCTGAAATACACTTTTTGGTATGTCCTTGAGCTCTAGATACAATTACAGGACGCCTTTGTTACCACTTGGAACAAAATGTGATGCAAATTCGTTAAGCAGAAAATCGCCGAATGCGCAAAGAGCACTCCCAATTTGTATGCGTCTCACAAACAAACTTAATATGACTGAAAATGAATGGCTGAAATTCAAGTTTTTATTGAACAGATCTCCTATGAATGTACATACGTCCGTATAGATACGTATGCACTTACGTATGTATATATGTACATTATTTGCTACTTTAAATGGCAGCAGTCCGATTTCACTTTTATTGCATGTAACTTTTTTATTTTCTGGGAACATTTTAACACGCCTACACGTGGCAGCAGAGAGGGTTTTCAAAAGCAATGATTAGATTTTGTAATGGAAAAGAGAAAAGAATAGCAATAACATAAAGTTTAATGATGTCTTTGCTTTTAAGGGTGGTTTTATTTGTGGTGGGGTCTTATAAACATATTTAACATTATGGAAAGTTAACTGAATCCATCATCTTTAGGCAAAAATACTTTCTTTCAAATGTCTAATCTATGATGGAAACTTGGGGAAAGATTTGTGTCGACAATTTTGCTGACTTTGGCGACGCGGTCGACAAACAACATCAGTACAAAGTTTAGGTAGTCTGTGCAAATTTGATCCAAAACACTTATTCGTACCTTGTTTTTCCTTGCATATATATACACATATCTATATATATCTATATACATATATCTATATACATATATCTATATACATATATCTATATATGTATATACATATATCATGATTCATGATATCATAATCATGATTACGATTTTATATTATTTTCTATTTATTCGCTTTTTTATTTTATTATTTTTATTAAATAAGACAAGAATTGTCATCATAGTTTTTATACAGATGACAGAGATGGGATATCGTGTCTCGTGTCAATCTGTAAGTTCGACACGTCTAACCACACAATCTCCCCCCACCGAAAGGTGAGCAGGTGGCCTATTCCAGCTTAGTTTGTGTACAAGAAATAAAGAAGTTGAGAACTTATAAAAGTTTTCCAAAACGTCTATTTATTCTGTTAAGGCCAGCAATAATTAACACGATTGAAAACGTAGTCAACGAAATTGTAATGAGTTTTCTTCCTCCTATAGCACAAATCATATTAAAATATTGGCCATTAATACGAAATCATGTTGAATTAACAAGAAATGGCAAATGCCACACATTGACGTCTAAGTTCCGAAAATAAACGTTTGCTGTCTGGTTTTTAAAAAATTCAAAAATATATCCTTAGAAATCTTATGATTTTTTCAGAATCTTAATTTTCTAAACAGCCTAAATTCAGTGATAACCATTTTTATGTGCGTATTACAAATATTATCCAAACCGAAAATAGTATCAATTTTTCCTTTCTACTTTCAATCAAACCCTTCTTTGGAATTTTTAACTGAAGTTTTCTTGCTCGGAATCCAGAACTTGTAACAATAAGCAAATTATAATTTAAATTGGACTTGCACACTTCTTGCTTCTTTCTCTATATCAAAGTGATGGTTAATACAATTGCCGTTATCAAATGTTGCAGTAATTTCTTCAACGACAGCAATGACGGAAGTTTCCATCACCTTTACATCTTTAAGTTCGTTCCAAAAAAAAAATCAAAAACGGCTGCGCTGAACATATCGTTCGCCGGTAGTCGCCGTTAATTTTCAACATAATTAACGGCGACTACCTAATCAGCAATATAACGTTCAATGCCCCTCAACGATTTCAGCAAGTTTTAGGAATAATAATAAATTATCAATATAAGTTTATCAAGTTGAATCCATGAGTATAATATATTCCGCTTCAGTCCATGAGTCGTCTTTACAGTCACATCAACTCAGTGAAAACCTTTTGCGATTGCATACGTTTCTTTTCGGCAAAAATTGGACAATATTCTCTATCTATTGCTCTATTGCCTTAGGCCTGCTAAGTGGCTATGAAGCATAGATATTGGCTGTGAAAAATTATGCCTGTAGAAGTAAGAATCTGTGGATGTGATAACAAGGTGACCAAAAGAACTTTGTTAAAATGTAAACTTTAATTTTTGGCCAAAAAATTCTGTATTTCGGACCAAATTGTATAGTTCACGTAACTTAAGGAGCACAAGGTAATGGATGGCAAAATAAGAAGTGTGCTGCACGTACATACATGGACATCTTTATGTGTTTTGTGGGTAAAAGAATACGAATTCTCCTCATGTCTAGTAAAAATGTTGCATTTAACAAACGCTCGCCAATTACTCCAGCACATCGGCTCTATCAAGTGATAGTTTTATCGTCCAAATAGTAGTTAGCCTTGAAAAGGGAATATTTTATTGCGGGAATCGTAATCCTAATGATTTTTATGAAATTGGTATCTATCTGGTTATTTCAGAAAGTTTCAGATTAGAACTCCGCAGCAAATAAATTGGTAGTGGTCGAAGGCAAACAAAGTGAAACGGCTGGCTAAAAATTTTGTAATTGTGTTACAAGGCTATAACATGCGACATTTCCAACATTTGCGACATTTTAACTTGGTAATCATTAGAAGCTGTTAATGAAATTTATTCTTAAGAAAATGTTCAAATAAATATGTAGTCCGAACTGCTTTTGTGCCGCCGCCGCCGCATAACAACAAGACTGTTTTTGTGTATCGGGAAAACAAAGCAATAAAAAATTACATGATGAGCAAATGTTGCTCGCAAGAAGCGAGTGAGTCCAGTTTCAGTGAGAGGCAGTAAGACAAAAAACGGGTGTTTGGAAACTTTGAACTTTTTTTTTACTGATTTTAGAATTTACTGATAAGCGGCGCCAAGAATAATAGAAATAAATGTAACGGCAACTCGCGTAATATATAAATTTGCTGCGCAAGTCGTACAGGTCAGGTTACACAAATGTGTTCCTATTGGTCAACAAACTCCAGTGCAATGCAATGTAAATGTGCTTGCGATGGCGCCACAATATTGAAAATTTTATAAAACGTCAGTTCGATTGACATATTAAAGACTTAAGCCCTTATGACACTATATATTTTGGTCATTGTTCAATTATTGGCGAACAGTACAAATATAGTGTAATGGCGAAATGGACCAAGTTCGCAGAGTTCACTAAAAGTGTTGATCAATGCGCGATTTCTGGCCAAATTAAGCGACTTACCGCTTATTTTCTGTTCGGTTTTGCGCTTTCTAATCCTGCACATGTTTGTTCTATAATTTTGAAGAAGAAGAAAAATTTATGTAAGTTTTGATTTCCATTTCTCAAACATTAAATAAAAACAAAACCATGTTTGAAGTCAACTTGATTTGTTTGTGCGGAAGTCGGAGGATCGATTCACGTATCTAGAGCAAACATAACACACATGTTTAACTGGTTCCTACAAACATAGTATGTTCACTGCTCCTTTTATAAGACAGTTGGCGGTGCCAACAAATTCGCTAGTAATGACTCACAACCCCGCACAAACAAATCAAAGCGCAATAGAGATAGATCAGCTGTAACATAAAATATATGTACAATGGCTGTTCTATAACTGTTTATTGTTTTATTTTATTTAATATGTCTGTACTTATAATTCATTGCCCACTTGTTTCTCAAAATGTTCACTAATTTAGTATTCATCAAATATTAAAACTTCTTAATAATTAACAACAACGCATTGAATCCGAAGATCGTATTGACAGCGTATTTACGCAGTAAAGCAGCAGAAGGATCAAACAATGTTTAACAGTTTAAGGTTTTTTATTCACAAAATTTCATTTCAAAAAACATCAATACACCGTTAGATCACTTTGTCTTGTTGTCGCTAATAGCATAAAATAAAATGTTGAGAAAGGGTGATCAATGGGTAATATAATAAAACTTTGGGCTCAACCCGGAGGTACTAGTGTACTAATGTACATACATACATATTTTCTCGTTGACCTGCCACTCTAATTTTCAATTTTAGGGTTACACAATGTTTTTGACGCACCTGTAAGTAAAAGAAATTGTCATTTAAAATTTTGTAAAGCAATTTGAAATATTAATCAAACAAAACTATAAAATTTAAAATGAAAGTCACATCTGCCCACTTGAAGCAGTTTTTAGAATATTCCTTTCGTTAAAATGAAACAATTTCTTTATTAAATATTCATAAGTGACAATGAAACACAGAATAAGAACAAACTTGTTATGTCACTTTTTCCTAATTTAAGAGAAAAAATCTGGATTAAAAATTCATGAACAAACTTGAATAGAGTCTTCTGTTTTACGTTTAATTTTTGCAATTTTTGCTTTTCCCCAGCAGCTGGTTGGCTCATTGTCATACAGCAAAACTTTTACAACCAACATGTTTTTGTATATGAAAAACTGAAACAAAAAAAAACCATAAGTAGTAGAAAGAAAACTGACCTAAATATAAGAATACTTAAGGAGAGTTGAGGGAAAACTGTTCTTGGAACATTTAAACTAAGTTTATTTAGGTGCTTTTTGTTTGCAAATTTATACCCGGTGATTTCACTTTCCAGCAAAAAGCTGAATTTTTGATCAGTTTTCCAAACAGTTTTTTATAGTTGATGAAATAATAAAGTGACCCAAATGAGTTTATAAATTTAACAAAGACCGTACAGAGCAAAAACTATTGCATATAGAGATGAAAAAGTTCACTTTTATGTTTAGGAAAAGGTGTTGAAATAAATGACGAAAAAATGTAAGACGGCAACTCTACACTGAACTAAAAAAATATTTTTCCGCAAGGGTAGGTGCCCTATTCAACGTTGGGAGCCCCAGGGCTTCCCACTTTTCCAATACTCAATGTTTGGCCAAGTGTGGATGTGGGAGAAAATATTCTTCTTCTTTTTACTACGGAGCTTAAAAACTTAATAACTTTTAGTATATTTTAAATTTTTTTTCCACATTATAAAATATACAAAATGGGAATTTGTTTACACCAAGAATGGAAAGCAACACCACTTCAAACAATTCCGTTTAAAACAGCTCAATGTGGGATCGTATTAAAGCGTTTTCTTGGAAACCGTTAAAAATTATGGGTTCAGGAATTGTATCAGGCTTGTTAAAATATACTCGGTACTTCAAATAACCCCAAAAAAAATATACGGTTGCTGACTAATCTAACGAAGTTGGGCTTAAAACGGCCATTGTGGCTAAAACGAGCCCAACATTGGAAACTTGAAACCGCGGTCATTCATGTAACCTTAATTTCCATACTGACTGCAAAAAAAAATACAATCTGAAGGAATATATGATTATGAACGAAAAAATGATTGACTTTTGGCCCACCCTGTACTTTTAAAACGGTTCAAATTGAATGAACAAGTATAAAAGTGCCAGATTTACTTGTCAAAATGCACCGATGTTTTATTATTGGAGTAGAAATGTGATTTTAAGTGTTGCCATACTTTTGGAAACTTCTGTCTATTAGTCAGGGAAGTGTTTTTGGGAGTTACCCCATTCTAACAAATTTGTGGCTCTTGTTCGAAAACTCTGCGAACAGTTCTTACAGAAACTCAGCATTATCTTTGCTCCATTGAAATCTAGATCTGTTAAGACAAAAAAATTGGTATTCCAAAATCGGTTTCTCTTTTTGCAAAAAAACACTCAATAAACTTTTTGCGCAAATAATTGTTTTTCCCATAAATAGACATTTTTGCTGATTCAACAAGAGATGCCTTTGCCTCATGTATGATCCCTTAAGGAAATGTATGTATGTATTTGAATCAGGAACTTTTTGTTGCAAAATAAATTGAAGTTATTGGCTGTTTTCGTTCAACAACATTTGCAAAACATTTATTTGAATTCACAAACTCGTTTACAATTCAAACAATTTATAAATTTCGTCAACGGAGTCCGTATTTGAATATGAAGAAAGTTGAAATAAAATAATACTCGCCTCTCTGATAAGTCAACATTTCTAATAGCCGGACGCAAATTCGGCGGCATATGACCTGTTCCGGGAGGTTTCACTGCATTAAAAATTCAATTTTAGCCATCTCCGCGGTTATTAATAAACAATTCTTAAGACAACTTGTTTCCTCGGATTTGACACATTTTGTGGCGACTATCGATGACGGTTCATGTCAGAAAAAATGTCATCTTGTGGCCAATCGAGGAACGCTTTTGTACCAATTTTTTTCAATGTGGTTGTCAACAAACTTTAGTAAAATCAAATTTGCAAACTTTTTAAAAACAGCTGCATATTTTCAAAAATATTTGATGTGACTGCATAAAAATTCTTACATTTCTCGAGAAACAAACGCTACTTCAATGAGAAATATTTTGGCCACTTAAAATGTCTTCTGGCCATGTGACCTTAAAAATGTTTAAAATTTTATTCATTTTAGTACTTTTAATACACAATAAGACAGTAAAAATCAAATTATTTTGTGCTTTTTAACTAAATTTACTTATAACCAATAAAAGAAAACTAAAGGTTTTTGTAACTCGATTACAGATGGCAACCGTACTAAAGTTGAGTCGTCTGGTATTGAATTTAATGACGCCAAGAAACGATTCCCACTTTTTGGGGTGTTATTTCATATGAAACACACTCGCAGTTTTGAAAATGGAATAA
Source organism: Epicampocera succincta (assembly GCA_932526305.1). Lineage (NCBI taxonomy): Eukaryota > Metazoa > Arthropoda > Insecta > Diptera > Tachinidae > Epicampocera > Epicampocera succincta. Next base: position 36,662,622 of record OW052037.1, on the reverse strand, counting down.
ATTCCCAACGAATCGAAATTTTGGGGACTTATTTCATATGAAATAGAACCCAAATAGGTATTCGATGTTAGAATAGTTCGATGCTTCAATAAAAACTTCCATAGACTCATCAATCGTTTTTCGGCAACAAGGGCAATTATATTTTTGCGGCCCATTCAAATTGCATTTGCCACGAAATTTACATCACACTCATTGTATATTTTTAGATGCTTGTACGGAAGAAGGACATAATTTGGAACTTTCTCCTTACAAATCACAAGTTGTAATTGTCTAACACCTGGAGGGCAAAAATTTCATCTGCCGTTTCGCCTTCCGAAGACTCTTCTTTAAAAATATTCTCACTAGCCACCACGTTAACAAAAATTTCATAAAAATAACGCTCACTAACCATTAGCAAAATTCTTCGTGTTATATCGAAAAGAGCAAAAAGCAAGAGCCATAATTTTGTGGTAAAGCATATACGTATGTCCTTATGTCCATATGCGGGCTTTGGGGATCTTATACATATATTGAAGCATCGATTTTCTTTTCCGCATATCCGGTTTAAGGCATAACAGAAATGGAAACTGAAAACACATGAACAAATTTTGTGCTAAATTTTACCTATATACAGACATATATGTATGTATGTATGTATGTATGTATGTACAGCGTGCTTTTTTAGAGTGTCACAACTTTGAGTTGGCATCACTGCCTTATTTGCGCACCCATTTAACAGATGATGTTCAGAATGTTACTGTCAATGGTGAATGGTATAGGAACATGATTCGATATGTGGTTCCAACAGGTCGGAACCACATGCCACACAGCGGGCGCTACAATCGAAAGAAACTTTTGATGGAAAAATAATTTTACGTAACGGAACAATTAACTGGCCACCAAGATCGTGTGATTTAACCCCATTGGATTCTTTTCTTTGGGGTTATGTTAAGCCACTTGTCTACATCGATAAACCACAAACAATTGAACACCTGGAAATCAACATTCGAAGTGTTATCGGCGAAATACGGCCGCAAATGCTGCGAAATGTTGTTGAAAATTGGTCTTCCAGATTGCGCCTTCTACGCGCCAGCTGTGCCGGCCACATGGCAGAAATCATATTTAAACATTAATTTCATAAAATGTTTCGTTCCAATAAAGCCCGTTTCATTGATATTAAAAATATATTTCCTTGCATGAGTTTTTTGCAGCGTAAATTGTCGGAAGATTATTTCCTTACACCAATATCTATAGCGATTTTTGAACACAGATTATTTTTTTATCCAATAGGTTTAATAATTGGCTATTTTTTCTATAACCGCATCTAATTTGAAAATTCATTGTTAATTAACTATTTCTCGTACTTTACAACGCAAAGTTGTGTCTCAAAGTAACTGCCGGGTTATAATTTTTTAATGAACGGCCGACCTACATATTGAAATGTAGTCCAAAAATTTGGCAATGCCGATGGCAACAGTAGTTTTCGTTTTGCTACCTTTCTGGCAGCCAGAAATTTGTCATCGTCTGTCCGGCGATGGAGCCGTTACTTTCCATGTATTTAGTTTAATAGAAGCGAAAGTAGAGGTAGAATAAACGATTTATAATCACTATTTACAGTGTTTTATTCACGCGGTACCCTCCGATGAGCCGTAGCAGTTGAGACTGTAAATGAAGCCCGTGGGTCTTCTGGGCAGACCCCAGGTGTAATATATAAACGTTCGTACATATGTATGTATATAATTACGATTAGTTGTGCTGGAAATAATTTAGGCTTTAAAAAATATAATGAAATAAGACATCATTCAGAGAAAATTGTATTGTTGTATTTAACTCATTCATTTTGTAGCGTTGATATTAATGTAATAATAATGTTATAAGAGACAATCCGAATTGCATTTATTCCACTGAGTTGAGTGTTCGTTAAGACATGTGGGACGCCTGCAATTGTTGCAATGGTATCGAGTTTTACGTCGCTTTTTTGAGGAAGAAACGCGGAGATCGCACAATGAACGTGTGGAAGAAACTTTAGCGTATGATTGGGGCTGAGATGCGGCTGAAGTAGCAAGATGAGAATCTGGTACCTAAAAATAACAAAAAAGTTTATAATATCAGTGTTTGATAATTATGATGGTCAACGATTTGTGGACCGTTTTCAATAATACTCTGTCAGCATCTGGTCCATTGTATCCACGGCAGCTTTGAACTTACGGCGTACAGTAAGACTACTGACTTTTTTGGTTTTCTTGTATTTGAACAAAGAGAAATGCCATTATTGTGATGACAAAAGATAGTATTATTAACTGCAAGCTTTGGATTTGTCAGCTGAGGAGGAATGAACCTATGAACGATGCCACATTTCGATCCGATAACATTTTAGCCAAATTATATGACGAAAAGAAAACCGCTCTATCGCTGCACATACATTTTTCCATCAACTTCATCACTACCCGTTCTGCTTGATTAATTTCCCACTACCCACCTGGAGGTTTTCCCGTATAAATTATACCTTTCAGAGGATAATTTGAAACGGAATCAATCGCACATCCACCAAACCATCCACCAAGCCATATTTTGCAGGCTTACTCGGAATATACCGCGAAAACCGACTGCGTCCGCGGTACGGAAATAACTGTGCATCCACTGTTAGGTGGCAGTCCGGGGAATATGCACTCTCTAAATTGGACATCGTCATGAGCCATACGTCGTCCACCGCTCCAGGAAATAGCGAAACTCCTGTTCGATTGTTGTTATCCAAGCTCGTTGTTTACTATCAGGATATGCCTCTTTCCACAAAAAAAAGACTCATTGGTTTTTCTATTGGTTTCCCGTACAATAACTTTAACTATTTCAGGTGACAATACTGATTTAAAGATTGCTTGATGACGTGGTACTGTTCCTCGCAATGGCCCCTTGGGAGTAAACATTGGCGGTGGGTTAGTGTTCCAAACCTTGCCGTCTTTTGATTCATTTTGTTCCACTACATGATGAAGCTTGTATTGGACTATGAACATTGCGCTTCAAGCAAATCTTCCGCATCATCATCGCTGTCATTCAATACGGCTTCTAACTCCATTTGTGGCTCAATATCAATATCGGATGCTTCATTCGCACTTTCAGGCATATAGTCTCCATCTGCCAAATCGCCATTTGATTCAAATGGATCAAGTTATTGTCCCATAAGCTCCACAATTTCTTCTTCAATAAGAGCACACAGGTTTCTTCACGAAAGTTCCATTGTTTTATTTCTAACGGTATAACTGAGTACAGAAAAACGTGTGGGTCTGAGCAGACCCATATGTATATAATTAACAAAAGCAGCTTAAAATAACTTTTTTTCGTCTGTGAATATATTTAAAGAGTCACTTTTTATGTTTTGCTGCACTCAATACAATATGTGTGAGGAAGTCACAATTCAGAAAGTTTTAAAAAGAAATTTACAAAAAAGTCAATATCAAAATGCTCTGGCCAGACCCACACGCTCATCGAAATAGTTTTGACTGAAATGTATGTAAAATTCTTTCCGCAACCGCAACCGCTAATGCCGACTGACCTTTTACGACTGTTTAGGACTCAAACCTTTAACGCATTGCAAACTTGATTACGAAGCCAATTCGAAAAAGGGTTTTTCATTTAATGCGCCCCCACGTAGGCGGGAGTATGTTTGCGGGCGGAATTTGCTTTGTAACATAACACATCAGTGCAGTGGTTACACGGGCAAATTATTGATAGTTATGCCGAAAATTGCAAAAATTATATTTTTAAAAGGGCTAAATAAACGATTAGAATATGCCAAATGTTTCGGCTTCTCAACATAATTCGGAATATTCTTGTGCTACTCTGTAATCTATAATCACGTGTGTTACTGTCGCAAACATTGCGTTATCATATATTTTTTCTTCGCCAGTACGCAGGATTTGTGTGTTGGGTCAATGAGTGTTTGTATTTATGGGTGTATAATTAAGTGTTGTTTGCTGTTGCTTGGTAGTATTATGTGCAGTTATTTTTCTCTTTTTACACAGAGTCTTTGGTCGAACGTACTACCGCCGGCCTGTTGGCCGCACACCCACCCTACCAGCTCATCCCTCGTGGCACTCACTAACTCACGTTGTTGCTATTGCTCTCAAACCACTGCCATATCCATTCGAGTATATAGTGTTATTTTTTAATTTAAATCAACCGGTTTGTTTTTGTGTGTGTTTTATTATTTAAATTTTGATTGTTTTAAATTTAAACGAGCTATAAAAACAAGACTGTCGACAAAACATAAACATTCGAAAACAAAATAAAAAGTGACAAATCTATGTGTTTACATACAGATATACATACGTACATATGTATTGTATTAGAATCATATATGGATGAGTAGCGATAGAAGGTCAAAGCTAATATTTTTAAAAATATTTGTTGTTAAAATGTGATTTAAATGAAAACGATTTCGGAATAAATTACAAAATACATATACGAAGTATTTTAAACTTTAACACTTGTATGGATGGGAGTGACAATATTGTATTTAGGCATAACTTTTTTGCCGAATATATGAGAACATCATATTCTTTTGAGACATGAATCTGGAGCTGAAAACTGAGCTCATCTCTATTTAAGTCGGAACGCAGAATGGACAATTAATCAGTTATACGAGTAGTGAAATTTGGAACGGAAATATGTTTTCCGATAAAAAAGCAAAACTTTTAATTTCTTTTCTTTAAAATGCTCAAAATTAAGGAAATGGTAATTTTATCTGCTGAAGTATTTATGTATGTATGTAAAGTACCAGGACAAAAATATAATGAAAAAATTTCAAAATATGAGTCCATATATTATCGCTGCTGGTGTCGCAATGGCTTAAAGAACTGTCAATACCCGATGAACTAGATGTTCGACCAACAAAAGTGAATGATTTATATCAGCTAAACAAGTCCGTGGAATATGTTCCTCCGTGCCATACGCAGGTTCACTAAACAGGCTCAGATAATCTTCTTCCCCACATTCCTCATCTGAAAGTGTTATCTCGCACTCGGATTCGAGGCTGTTGTTCAGATTTAGTCGCGATTTATTTCTTTAACCAACTACAAAAACAAACAAAAATAAAACTAAAAAAAAAAACACATTAATAAAGAATATCCTAAATTCCTGGCTACGATAATATTGATTTTAAGGTTTTAAAATCTTTGCCAAAAAAAGGAATTGTTTTTCTCACAACAATTTATAATTCTATTTTAAGGCTAAACCATTTTCCGTCGCAGTGGAAATATGCAAAAATAATAATGGTACTAAAACCACGTAACCCCGAAAATAACGTTGCTTCCTATAGACCAATCAGTTTGTTGTCAGGTTTTTCAAACATTTTTGAAAAGTTATTTTTAAAGAGATTAACGCCAATCTTAGCAAAACAAAATATTATACCAGACTACCAATTCGGTTTTAGGCATAAACATGGCACACGAGAACAATGTCATAGGATTGTTAATAATATCTCATTCAGCTTAGAAAGAAAATTGTATTGTTCTGCAGTGTTTTTAGATGTGCAACAAGCTTTTGACAGAGTCTGGCACAATGGACTTTTGTATAAATTGAAAACCCTTATCCCAGCGCTGTTTAATTTGCTTCTTAAAGCATATATTCAGGGCAGATCCTCTTTGGGAGCATAAATGAAAGTTATTCAAGTTTCGGCTGCATTAATGCAGATATCCCACAAGGTAGCGTTTTGGGACCAGTATTGTACACAATTTTTACAGCAGATATGCCAACAATTGAAAATATAACTACTGCTACATACTTATACTGCTATATGAGCCGCCAGTGAATTACCGGTAATAGCTTCCGAGTTGGTGCAAAATCAATTGAATCTTCTTCAAGATTGGCTTCAAAAATGGAATATTAAAGTTAATAATTCAAAGCCTGTGCATGTTACATTCACCCTAAGAAAAAATGATTGCTCGCCTGTTTACCTAAATGGTACAATTATACCAAGTTGCAATACTGTGAAATATTTAGGGCTTCATCTCGGTCGAAGACTAACTTGGAAGGAGCATGTCAAAAAGAAACCTGAGCAACTTAATTTAAAAACAAGAAAAATGTTTTGGTTATTGGGCCCAAGATCAAGCTTAAGCTTAGAAAACCAGATTCTGCTGTACAAAACAATACTTAAACCGATATAGACATATGGCATCCAACTGTGGGGAACTACAAGTAAATCTAGCGTTGGGATACTACAGAGATAATGCGCCTTGGTTTCTCAGCAACAAAAATATACACAGAGATCTTCGCATTTTATTGGTCAAAGACGAAATAAATAACTTCAGTGAGAGATACCAACGTGTTAGCAATCAATCTTTTAGATGAAAGCAATGAAATCCAAAGACTTAAAAGACTACATGTACTTGCCCTACCCTTCCGAAAATAGAAAAAGTTAAAATTTGTTACTCTGTATTTTAATTAAAAAGTAAATTCTTATTGTATTTATTTTGGTTTTGGGTTTTAGGAAACTCAATATATGTTATTTTGTTATTAAAAAAAAAATCTCAGGAAACAATAACAAATAGATACCTCAAGAAATCTAAAAATGATACGTTCTGACAATGGCCCAAAACTGTCGAATTAAAGTCAGTTTTCAACAGCCAATACAGCGGTGCTCGGGAACTAATACACGCTCGTATATCTCATGCAATTCTTAAAACAACAATACATCTCCAGCTGTACGTGTAGCGCACCTGATGTCTGTTCGAGCTAAGAAAGAGCTTAAAATTAACTCAAGAAAAAGCATTTTATTGGTTCTCAAAGACAACGTTTGGGGATATCCCTCTTTCAAATGCGTTTTCTCATCAAAACTGGTGCTTTTTATTTATTTTTATTGTTTTGCAAAACTTTCTAATGAAAAGTTGAACCGAAAAGGAAAAGTCCAAAGAACTGCAGTCCATCTGTACGTGCGAACAAAAACTCAGTTTACCAAATTTCTGTGTATCTGAACACCTCGCCACTTCAGCTTCATCCCGTTTAAAATGTGTGAATAAACCTAAAGGGATTTATTTAGCAACAAAACAAGCAGAGGAATAACTATTGGGAAACAAAAAAAATCAAGTAAATAAAACTCGTTTGGCGCAATAGCTTGCCAATAAAATACAAACAAAAGGAGCAACAATTGTAAACCGTAAACCCTTAAATCTTTTTTGAAAAGGAATTGTGAACAGAAGGCTGCACAAGATCCTTTTATAATTCTTCCGATTTAACTAAAGAAGGAATGAAAATTTGTAATGAGGTAGAGAAAAGGCTTCACGCAGAAATATATGAATACAAATACGAATTCTATAATCGAAATAAGTCAATAAATGCAGTTTGTCCATTTGGGTTTCACTTAATAAAAGTCTACGGAAAACAAGTTGTGCGGGCTTTTGTGTCACTGCTGTAAAAAGATTTTCACTTTAATCCATTAAATGGGCAGCAATGGGCTGCATTCACTTCTACATGAAATTTCACTTCATTTCAGCACCATTCCGTCGCCCGCCCTGTTCTGTTGAGCATTTTCTGCTACTACAGTTTGTCAGGAAAATGTAGAACGCAATTCACTTCCACTCGTTGGAAGAGCCGATTATTTTTTAAGTCTGATTTTCATTGTGATTTTTTTCTCCGGCAGTTGAAGTGGCGTTTGTTGAATTATTGAAAGCAATTGATAAATCAAAATTACTTCCACTTTGTTTCTGAAGATTTAAGAAAATACTATTTCTGGCATTTGCAATGAGTTTTCCGTTAATCATTTTTTCTTTTCCGTTTTTTCCAAAGACCTCAAATCAAAATGCAACTCAATTTTGTCTTGGAACGTCGTTTGGGACTTGCAACATTTACTGCGTATGTAGATGTTTCGCAAAATTAATAAAAGTGTTGTCTTACTTTTTGAAAATTGATTAAATTCAATTGTCAAAGAAACCGTTTGCAATTTGGAAAATGCGGCATGTAAAAAATAGAGAGTTTTTGGAAAACGCTTTTTAAGTAAGTTTGGAAATAAAATTTGAAGAGCAGTAGAATATGGTGTGAAATAAATTAGAAAGCAATGATAGTACTTCTTAGGGACAGGTATCTTTTCTGTTGAACATTATACATAAGTAGGGTTATGTTTAAGTAGCTGAACGTCATATCTTTACGGATACTCCTAATTCTTAGATAAACATTAAGAATAAATAACTAAATCTCAAATTTTGATTTTACCATATTCAACTGTATTAAGAGGAAGTGCAAACTTTTTGGAAAAGATAATGTATTATATTGATTTGTGCGTAAAAATATGTTTGCGAAATGCAAAGCAGATAAACTTTCCTCTGTATTTATGTAACTATTAATCGACTCAGATGTTATAAGCTGAGCACTTAGAGAAATGTGTTGGTATGAAGCTGGTAAAGCTTCAAAGTGGTAAAACAGTGGAAGCTGGAAAGTGGAAAAACATAAACAATGTATTAAGATTCAGGTGTTCCTAAAGCGTTAAGCGAATAGACTATTTTCAAGAAGAGTTTGAAGTCAGCACAAAACTGTTACAAAATTCGCCCATAGCACCAATCTGCATTTAACTGTTTACAGTTTTTTTTAAGCAGTTAGAAAAGTCCCGAGGAACGAAGAGGTGCTCTGATTAATCTTGCCAGATATTGAAAAGAATTTGCCTGGCCCTACATACATATATTTCTCGTAAGTATGAAACTCTTTTCGACTCAGTTATTTGGCATGGATTCCGCATCCTGACAAAATAGTCCTGCTTGCAAGATACATATGTGCATAATTCTTTAGTCTGGCTTGTACAGAAAACTTTTCGTTGACAATGACTACTATACACAAATATAAATGATTCTAAAGCACTTCTATTCAACCGTCGAATACGTTATTTGAAGGCGACACTTTCATGCTTTTTTCCTAATTGCTGTAGTATTTCGAAATATTTATTTACATTCACATTTTTAGGATCTGGAGGGATTTCTAGGCTTCAAATATACCTGCTTAAATGCGATTTCAATTCCAAACGATGCTTGACAGTAGACGGATTAGTTTAACAAGGTAACAGGCGTCTAAGTAATAATAGGTTGGCAGCACTGCATATCAAACTACAATTTTTGCATGCATTTGAACAGAAGGTTTATGTTTAAGAACATTTAATTCAGATTTTTAGCAGTAAGTTTTCTTAATTTTTGTTATCGCTTGGCTTCAAAACTTTTGATATTTAATTCATCGTTGTCCCCCTTCGAAAAAAGCAAGTTTTAATCTTATTCAATTTCCAATATTTCATCCTTGAAGAAAATTCGAAAACCAGAAATATACTTGGTTTGGTTTTGGTCCCCAAGGGCCAGTTCTTAGGACGACAAGTAAATTTGTTTTGATTGTAGTTTTGTTAAATTTCAGTAGAACCTAAAAAAGTTTAGTCCACCAATTTTCTGTGACAAATGAGATGTGACGTCATTAAAATTTTCTAACTCAAATATGTTGGCATCACCGTATATCGCAAAAAAAAAATAAGCAATAAAAAGCGGTCAAAAGACCAGGGCGGCATGTTTCGGCATATAATTTATTTGCTGTAAATAAAACTTATTGAGATTAAATGAATTGGGCGAACTCCACTTTAGTGTTCGGCTTTCTTACTAGAGTAATATTTTAATTTGCACACACTTTCCGGTCGCTTTCACTCAGAGGAACGAAACTATTTGTCTTAAAGGCCTCTGTGCATTTCTAACCAGATTGAAAACAGTCAAGTCGGTTTCTTTAAACCGATAATACAAAATAAAGTCTTTTTTTTGGATCAGTACTCAAGGGCTGACCCCTACATATGCAGTGCATTTGACCAGAACTCGAAAATGGGCAAGAGGAAAGAGGAACGGTTGTGAGTTTTGTGCTTTTCTTGCAGAGATGGGGATGTCCAACATCCCCTATATTGCTTGCTCTGTTCTATCGATATGTTTGTTGGATTAATGAGTGTTTCCATTTTGTTATTGTTTGCAATTGCTTGGATATTTCGAACCAGCACCTCTGCATTACTGGTCGAATACCCTACTAACTCTTTCATCGAGGCACTTAAAATTTAAAAAAAAACCCTTAAAGGTACAAGCCACAATTAAGCTTTAAGCATGACTGAACTTAATCCGAAAATTGGCTTTAAGTCATGTTGAGTTATACAGCGAAACCTCTCCTAACGGATACCTCCCATAACCGGTCACTTCCCATAATCGGATAAACTTTGTAGAACCCTGATTTTTAACAGTTTTTTCATACAAAATGTATTCTCATAGCCGGACACTCCCCTAACCGGACTCGGGCACTAAATTTTAAAATATTATTCTCTAAGTGCCGCGCATAAGCGCACAGACGCACTACAATCAAGACCAAGTTTTTTTAAAAACGAATTCGCCTTGGTTGAAACTTACCAACGCATCCGCTAGAGTTGTATTTAATTGGTATACTTTTTTCAACTCTGTTTCATGGTTGTGTTAATGCCATTCAAATTTGTGATTTCCCTGCTAAGACCAATTTATAGGATGGCAAGGAAATAGCTGTTTGTTTAGCTCGTGGGGACTGCCACTTAAAAAAATACATACATATGTTGTCAGTTAAAGGCAAAATAGAAATTATAAATGAGTTTTACAAAGAAAAGATTTCGGTAAAGTTTGTGGTGTTTTTAGCAAAACATTTTGTTGCATTTCTTTTATGTTTTAAGACTCAGTATTAGCAAAACACAGACTACAGAGATCAATAAAAATAAAGAAGCCATTCGTTCCAAATGGAAGTCTGCAATAAATGTTCATCAAAAGAGGTTGTTTGTTAGAGCGGTTGGCGCTGAAATGGACAAAATGTGTTTACACTGGTTCGCTGAGGCTAGATGTCAAAATATTCCAATTTCTGGTCCTATTGTAAGGACTAAGGCAAGTGAAATAGCATTGTAAAGATGGCGTAAGGAAACAACGTTGCTTCTAAATGTATTACTAGAGAAGCTGTTGAATTAGATGTACAACAATTCAAGGCACGCTGCCATCAATGTTGCGTGGGTACAAACCAGAAGATATTTACAACGCAGATGAAAGTGGGCTCTTCTTTCGAGCTTTACCTGAAAGAACTCTTGCTCTATGATCCCAAAGGTGCGTTGGTGGAAAATTTTGTTCTGTGCAAAATTAGCTGCAGAGAAAGAGTTGCTGTTAGTCATAGGTCAAGCAGCCCGCCCTCGAGCATCTTCTTGTTAAAGATCTACCAGTGAATTGGAAATTTATTTATTGTTTATGAATGGCTGCACTAGTTCAACAGAAAAATGAGATCTCAGAAACCTAAAATTCTCTCATACCAGGGAATTAAATTTAATAAATATAAACATCTTGATTTTGCCTCCAAATACAACTGCAGTTTCCCAACCTCTTGATCAAGCGAAAGTCCAAAATATTTAGGTTCACTACAGAGGGTTAATATTAAAGCACTTACTAACAAAATCGATACAGCAAGTTCAGAAGCAAATCTCGCAAAATGTATTGACGTTCCTCAAAATTTACAATTCATAAAAGCCTCTTGGGGTAAAGTTGAATCAGCAACAAAATAAAACTGCTTTCGGAAAGCTTGAATCATCACCAGCTATTAATGACCTTCCGGATTTTGATGCGGATAATATGCCACTTGCAACTTATGCAAATTTATTAGAACTGTTCCGTCAATCAACTCTATTTGAAGAGCTTTTGTCAGTATGTCAGTATGAAAGCGTCTACACTGAAGATGTAGACGCTGTGGTGGAGATAAGTCAGTCTGAAAACTCTGAAAATGATGAAGCATTCAAACAAACTGTTCGTTTGAAGAATTTTGCAAAAGACGACTGTGCCGCATTCCAACAGATCGAAAGCATTGAAAGTCATTTTGAAAATCTGAATCAATTTTTCAACCCCAATAGACTAGAGTGAGTAGCAGTACTTTGATGAAATGTAGCATTAAAAATTGAAATATTTAATCGGACGAAAATGCCGCCACGATGAGTATCCGGTTATGAGAGTTTTCACTGTGTACGTAAGTACTCGTATGTATGATTGGAACACCAAGCTTCTGTAGTAATGTGAATTCAACGCGATGCGTGCTCTATATGCCACAGTGCTTTTTCCGGCGGTATGAGTACGATGTACGAAACACAGTAACACGTCGTTATTGCTCAATTATATACATACACACATTTGACGATATCGCAATATCATTGTCATCATCATTATACATCTGTAGGTATAAACACATGTATAACATTAATCGAGAAATAACTTTTCCCGCTAGAGGTACGAGGTTGTATCACGTGCAAACTTCTCTACAAACATGCAACTTCAACGATATCACATTAAGCCCATTATGATAATTTCGGTTTTTAAGTACGATAAATTAAAGCAGCTTTACGATTTATGCTGTTAAACTTGCAAAACTGCACATTCTGCTTCAGAGCAATGGCTAATAAACACTCATGTATGCCCAACGCAATGACACTACCCATTAGGAACTGCAAATAGCGCAACCCCTATAGACAATTTTAAAAATGTACAACAGCAGGCCAGATCAGATAAATGTGCGAAAATATTGTGTTCGAATGAAAGCATAGAAATTCCAGCCATTCTTCAACAAGGAATACTTTAACATGCAATAAGCTCGTACAACTTCTGAACATACAAGCGCACACATGGAACGTGCCACAAAAAAAAAAAAGAATGAACGGGCAAACAAAGAATAACAAAAACGAAAATTTGATGGGAAATTGATGATGATTGAGGAGTAGTCGCCGTTATTGCTTGTTTTTGTTGAAAAGCAAAATTCTGGCAAGAACCATCATCACAATTCCTTTTTACTCCTTTAAGTAGGATAAGTATGTACGTTCCAAGGCTTTGCTACATTCTCGATTTTAATATGTAAAAGGAATTCATAAGTTGCATTGATGGCAGCACTTGCGCACATACGCCCATTCGTATTTTTATTTTACTGCTCACTTTTAAATGCCATTAAGCCAATGCTTGAATTGCGGCGGCTCTGGAAATTTATTTACCGCATCTCCAGACTAACAGCAAAATAGCTAATTTTCTAAGATAATTCAGTGTAGTGACGTCATGCTTGTTTCCTCACCATAAACCTTTTCAAAGCAGCTTTGTGCTGCAGATCCATACAACTCGCTATAACGCGTTGCCATTCTTCGCGTTTCAATTCTTCTATGCATTCGACGCGTTTAGCAATTTATGAGGTAAAACAATAATCAGCTGTTGTGTAATTTTTATTATAATTTAAATAAATGGATAATGAATTTGTAGTGTTGAATTTCTACAATATAAATTTATATGCGTAATACGCTTACAAGAGACGACTTTGGGCTCGGCCCTTATTTTCGGAACGAGGTTTGAATGGATTTCAGTACAAGATTTCTGAAATTGAGCTCTCTAAAATATTCTCCACCGCAATTTCGGCTTTAAGGTTCATTGGAAAACGCGACCCTTAATGCATTTTAAATCACTACAGATTTTTATTAAAAAACTTGTGTTAGATAAACGCCTCAGTCCAATTTATTCCTAACACTCTTAACGATATGGCGGTGTGCCTGGTTTCATGCTTATACGTATTTTTGTCTGTGATTTGTCAGCGTGGACATTTTAATTTGTTTCGAGAGTTCACTACAGTTGGCGTCGCTAATAAAAGAAAATAAAATAAACGAAGGTTCGCATAAAAGCTTTAAACTAGGAACCAGTAAGTGGAAAAATACGTTTTCAGAATATGAATTTGAATTTTTCGATATATGTATATAATTTTTTGTAAATTGTTTACTTAAAAGTACCGTTAGAAGGACATAACTTTAGTGCGTTATGGTGGTACCTTTGCACTATTGCTCAAACTATTCAGAGTTTGGTGGTATGAGTCATCTATAACGTGTTGCAAAACACAGTTGTCAAGTGAAAAATATTTAAAAAAAAACCCAAATATCAAAGCCCAAATGTTAAACGAAGGCAAAATCGCTGCCAAAGCAACAGACATGGTCGAGTTGCCCTAAAATTCCCTATATGAGTAAGACTAATAGGGAGAAAAGAAGGTATTTAGAAGAAGAACATGTGCTAACACCTATAGAATGCGTCCTTGAATGAACTCAAATATTCCCACGGCTTCGTATACGTTTGGCGCATTCCGAAAGAGCAGTTGGCCTAAAATTGCAATTTACCCACTATTAAGTCCGTATTACAACGTATTTACAAATATTGGAAGAAATAGGGACTAATATCACTAAAGCAGAGTGTTCAAATGAAATTAGTGAAATAATTGCAAAACAGATGAGTTAATTTGACGACTTGCGGCTTTGGACCAGGTGTTAATAGCCACTTTTCACGACTTACTCTTTCAATCTTAATTTTTAAGCCGATTTGGTTTTGCTACTTATAAATAAGATAAATTGATTGATTGACTTAAGAAAGTTGTTTCCAGATTAGAAATATATGTATGTGGATATGTGTATATTAATGTATAATAATAATAGTCTAAACCAATAGGTCAATAAGTAAAGAAAAATGTCTGATTTTTAAACTTAATTACACATTTTTACCCTTGACAACATACTTTTCCCACTGAACTATATACATATGTTCGTTACATAAAGCCCAGGATTCACTATGGCACGACTGTCTACGATTTATGCAAGAGAATATCTAACAAAATTTCGTGCTACTGAACAAAATACATACATTTGTGTGCTCGCCCGCAAATATTTGCTTTTTTCCAGTCACACTGTCGTAAAACAAAAAGAATACTTTTATTCCCACAATCTTCAAAAATCAACTCTGAAATTATAGAGAGAAAAATAATTTATGAATTTTTTCAAAAGGGTATGAAATTGGCCAGCCTTAAAAACAAACAGTTCTAATCATTTTTGACTATTAATTTTTTTCTTTTTGTTTTGGACCAGAAATTGGAGGTCGACCACTGTGCAGTGCCGTGTACCATAAGTAGGTTGTGGCTAGGGGGAAAGAAGGAGTAGAGCTTCGCGACTTTTGTTTTTTTTTTTATTCTATATCGCAAGGATGAGGATGTCAGAATTTAAGTGTTGTTCTGACTTCAAACAATGCACAGCCGAACATCATGGGACTCGGACTTACGGCCTCCGTACTGGACTGTTGGTCAACTACTCATCCATGAAGGCAACAGCTTTGCGTACTTCTTGTAGTACTTGCTGAGTTGTGAACCAACAAGTGGATAATAGAAGAAGACGGGTTTTGTTACCTTCGGGCACTTAAGAGTTATGTTCATAAAATCGTTATCAGTGTACAGTAGAGTCTCGAAAAGTTTGTTTTCCGTGAGGCAAAAACTGCATCTGGTTATATATGTAGATTGTTCAATTATCTTTGTAATTAAAAATCATATATATGTAAAACATGTAACTGCAACAGCATTTTGTAAGGTTTTGTTTCTATTTATTTATAAATTTTATTTGTTAAAAAAATATAGATTTATTTATTCATCTTCAAAATACAACTGAACTTTGCTCTACTTTAAAAATATGCAATAAGTTGATTTCTTCTTCGTCTCGAAATGTGTCAGCAATTTCCAGTGAACAAAAGTTGTTGAGCAGAAGTTTGATAAACTGCAATTCGGTCATTAAAGTTCCTCTATATGGCCCATTACATTTTTCTGCAATATATTAACATGTACAATTCGCAAAATATAAGTATAACGGTAACAGTCACGACTGTTTATTGCGTTTGTGACGCCTGTGTGCGGGTGTACAGTCTCACTAAATATGTACCGATGATTGCTCATGCATACATACATGTGTACATGTAAGAAGCTGAAATGATGTTAGAAATGGAGGAACAAAACAAGGAAATGTGCCTCAAAAACATTTTAGAGTCTCGTGTGGTGAAGGAAAGTTGTTCAACTTTTCCAAATACTTAACTTTTGCGTGACACAACTGTTTCGAGGCTCTACTGTATTTTGATACGATGCACCAAATCATCAAAAAACCTGATTTTAAATTTTCCTAAAACCATATGGCGGTATGTCGGAACTTGTACGGAGGCCCTAAGTGAAAATTTTCTAAAACTATTCATTTGGAAAAAAATTTGATTACAGTTTTTGTTTGTTGCAATATTTTATTACAGTAACTTAGAAGAATGGGTTTTGGGCTCGCTTATTTTTCTCAAGCAACCACACATTAAGAATCTTATTTCTATATATAATATTGAATGCCTAAATATTGCGCACATACACACATATCGTCGTCAAAAATCCAAAAGTACGTATCATCATCAAATCTTACATGTCTCTACCAATTTTTGGACTTTTGCGACCAAAAATAACGCTTTTATATCCATAATTCAAAATAACATGTCGACATGTGCATTATTTTCACAAGTGAAATGAAGACTGGGATAAGAAATGAAAATAAAATATTTAATTTTTAAACAACAAAGCCGGAATTGATTGAAACGGTACAAAAGGCCGTAACAAATATAACTTAAAAAATATTTCGAAAGAAATATTTCAATTCCATATTCCATCAATTGTTTCTATATCTGAAGTATTTTTTATTTTATAATGTTTTCCGCTTCTCCTGTAAAATTCGAAAATGTGATGTTACGTACTTTTGCATTTTCGACGACGATATGTAGATTTTATAGCCACTGAGTTGTCTTTATGGTGATGATGTTGGCGACTGCTTGTTTTGCAATTATCAATATTTAAGTGGTTTATTAAAAACGTCATAACTTTTGCCAAGATGTCCAAACTGAGACATCAAAATCAATTTTGAAACGCCAACAGAAAGAAGACACGGAGGAAGTTGTGGCAGCTGCGTGGAATGTTAAAGCTTTCAAAAACAATTTCGGTTGCACATACATACAAAATTTGAAGGTAAGATAAATTTTAAAAAGTCGCTTTTAATGATTTTTGTTCAATACGAGAGTTTTGTTTGATTTTGCCTTTTAATGGATTTGTTGTTTCTCTAGGAAAAGTGTGATTTTGTCCTTTCCTGTTCGTTGTCCACATAGAGGTGCGTATTAGAGACCTAATTCTATTTTCACCGATCCAATTGATGTTATGCCGCAAATTCGATGAAATTCGCTATTTTTTCGCTTGAATTTCACTCAATTAATACATATACATATAATTTGGATATAAATTCATAAACGAAAGGATGAATCAGAACCGTGATGTGGTCGATGTCTGATCTGGGGGCAAACAACAAGCAACAAGCAACAAACAATTCAAATGAAGATTGTTGTACGGCCAAAATTTACTACTGCGGGAAGTCCAAAGAATTATAGCAAGAATATTTTCCGAACCAGCGATTAATGTCGAAGCGTTTTTAATTCAATTTCAGGCCCGCCTTCATACCAAAATTTTCTTTATAAACATGTCGTTTCTTAAAAGAATGTACATCTCAAAAATGTGTTTACCTGTAACTAAAACAGACGATTTTTGTTCAAATGTTGTTAAGATATAATGAAATACCTACTATATAAATTTTAATTTTAGTTTGAACCAATCAGACAGAGCCAGCCCAAAGTTTTGGAAATAAAATTATTCCGTAAAGGAATTATTCCAGAAGCACATAAAATTTTGAATTAAAAAAGTTTATTTGAAACTGGTAATTAAAGAACTGTATTTATTAGGCTGTCATATAAAAATTAGGTCAGTTAGGAAACCTTCAACTTCATACAATTCCAAAAACTAGTTGCGGTGATGTCAACTTCCGATATAATGCACGATCCAGCAACGTGAACACGACTTTTTCCTTTAAAATTCTAGTTGCAATTTGGGAACGGCCAAACAACAATTATTGCTGCCACTTCCATTTCCATTTCATAAAGGTTGGAAGAATATTTTGTGTTGCGGCACTTACATATAACGAAGATAATTTTCTAACAACAACCCGTCATCGAACCAATCTGGAAATAAGATCGACTCTGACGATTTGGAAAATCATTAAGTTGCCTTACAAAAAAGAAAAGACATAATTAGCATTAAACATTTGTCCAATCGGAATTGTGCCCGAATTCGACAAAGCCGATTCCTATGATTTTTGTTAGTTCATGCCACCGATAGTCAACCTGGTTGTACAACTCTAAAATTCCTTCCGGCCGGATTTCTTTCGAAACTTTTTGCGCTTAATATTTTATGGACCAATACATTTCTTGTTCCTTATGAATCATTTAAAAATAATTACCCAAAGCCCAAAATTGGAAAAAGCTGAATTAATTACTGCCTAATTTTTGAATAATTTATGTTCAAAATTAATGAACTAAACAAATTAGAAACAAATACCAACGAGTTTTTCATAATATATTGACTGAAGTTCCGAACATAATTCTTAACGACCTCCATCTAGTAATTATGAAATTTATAGAAAATTATAAATAAAACCATAAACGTCAAATGTCAGAGAGAAAAGACCGCAAGAGAATATATTAAATATATTTTTGCAGAAAATGGATTTCGCAAAAAATAACAACTAAAAATAAACAGACAACTGACACAACAAAATGACAAAGTGTCTCGTATGAAGTGCAGACAACTGACAGAAAGTGATAATTTTCCACAAAATTTTAATTATTCTTTTTTAACATAAAACAGTTTTTGCGTTTATGTTTTTATTGCTTTTGTTTCTATTAGTTTTCTTGTATTATTTTTTGACATGAATTCTTCTTGTTGAATAATTTGAAGATGAAAATATAAATGGAAGAGCAAAATTAAGAATGAAGATACTAAATGATTAAATGTAAAATTTTTATTATGCACAATTTAAAATATTCTTGTTGGGGTCGTAAAAAGTACTTTTCTAAAGATGTATATTAATACGCAATTGTACTTGTATACCATTAACATGAGGCTCTAAAATGTCTTTTAATTAATTTTTATTTCAAATATGTTTTTTTAAACATCAAATTTGTTAAAAATGTTCCTTAAAAAGGAACTATTTTCCTGAAAATACTGGTTAAAGGTACTTTTCTTAAACACAATCTCCTTTTTTAAATATAATTTCTTACAAAGCAATATTTTACAGAGTTCCTTTTGCCAAAGATACTTTTTTAATAGTAACATATTTTTTTATAGATGGTATTAATTTAAAATGTGTTCTTTGAAGGGGTACTGTATATAAGTCAAACTTTTCCTTTTAAAGTACCTTTTCAAAAGCTACTTACTTTTAAAATACTGTTAGACAGCGTTCTGTTTTAAAAGGAATTTTTTTCAAAAGTACTTATTTTATGAGCCTCAGAGATTATTATTATCTTTTAATGCGTGAAAAGGTTTTAAAAAGATACTTCTTTTAAAGCCTCTGCTTTAAAAGCTTCTTTTTTCAAGGCAATGTTTTTACAAGGCATCGCAGTTATTTTCAGGTCAGCGATGCTGCTCCTTCCTATGTGAAGGCATGATATATGTTAACTTAGTCAAAGAGGTAAGAGATAATTGTGCCACTCTGTTGACACCACCAGGAGCATATAGTGTTTGTTATTCCGCCCATTCTGTAAATTTACTTTGCCAGCTATAAACTAATAAATAAATAAATGATGTGGAAGGGCTCAGGCTATCTAATCCCTTCTGTTTAACACAAATCCCCAGAAGGCAAGAGAAGACAAGGCACCTGAGTTGGTAGCCCGAGATCCACAAGGAACAACACAAGGCCTTAACCAGACTCGCCTCACAGACCTGTCACAAGGCTACACCACCTGGAAGAACTTTCGTTTTTCTGCATTTTTAGGTTTAACCCGCAACCAGTAAGTGTCAGCCAAGGATAGGCTCCTCAACCAATGACCGAACCATCAAATAAATCTTCAACGCTTAACCTGCCCCGGTGGCGAAATAAAAATGTACAGTCATTATAAATTCCCGGTCTGTGAATTTTTTTTCTCGCCTGTTGATATGATTAAGCGAAGGTTGGAAGCCTTTGCCACTTGGTGTTATTGCTTTTTTAAATTAATCCTGCCGCTACCACCACAAACACACAAATAAATAATAAATAATTGAAGAGGGGTGTCTGGCCATCTATTTTGCCTTCTTTTTGCCATAAAACTCTTCTTGTTCTGACTTGTGTTGCCAAAAAGTTGGAAATTGTTGGATATTAAATGCAACATTGTGAGAGAGGGGCTGTTGGGAATACATGAGACTTGTGGTATGGATACCATGTAAATATGTTTCCGAGGAAAGAGGGAAATAGAATTTCGTTTTAGAACACGTATCTGTTAGATTTTGTGGTCAACTTGAGCAAGAGTTTAGTTTTTTTTATACGTTATATTTAATACAATGTGCGAGCCCATGTTATTTTTGGATCGCGGGCGTATTAAACCGTCTCGAACATTTTGTTTTACTTTTATTTTAAGCTGTTTCAATCTGCGTACAAGTCTTGAGCACTTTCTCCATACAATTAATTAAGAGCTTAAATTTTTGTTCCATTTTTTCGCTTTGATTTTTGTTGGGGATCATCGGTGGATATTTTTGTACATTTTGTTTGTTTCGTCCATTTAATTCCAAGATATATGACCGAATGTATTCGGTTGTCATTGTGTTCACGTTTTCGCTTGCGAGCTTTTTCCTGGCTCGTCTTTTTCTCGTTGAATATTTTTGGGGGTTCTGCTTGACCAAAAAAATAAAAAATCATCCCTGTTCTCTACTTCAATTTAAAGGAATTGTTTGCGACTGACTGGTGGCTGACCATTAGGGAATGAACAAACGAATTTAAATTAAAGTGGTTTTATTTTAATGTGTGGTTCAAGATAACACATATGTTTTTGTCGGACAATTGACTTGTTTCAAAAAAAATTTGTTTTTTATTAGTTTTTATGGCTGAGCAAATTTATTGTACGGAAAACAACAGAGCAGCACTCGCCACGATTTTTTATTTAAAGGGTGAAGCTTAAAATAATTCCTCAAGCGATATTTTGTAAATATCTATGATTTTAACGGTTCTTTTCAAAAGGCAAAACGTAGTTTGTGAGGTACTTTTGAGAATGTACCTTTCTTTTTGGAAGGGGTTTCATTCATAGTACGAACCTAAAAACAAAAAACTAACGGCATCGTTTTCGATATGTATCGTCTCTGTAAAGGTTCATTTTTACATTTTTTTTTAAATAAACTTTCATAAACACTCTAAAAAAAGTTTCTTTTTCAGAGTACAGCTTGGTAAGCACGTACTATCCGTTCGGCAGCTTTTAGTTGTTGTTCAAATCAAATAATTTACACCTGCAGCGCTCCTTATTGACGGCAATAGCCTGACCAGCGTGGTGCGCAAAGCTGTTCCGGTGCCCATTCCGCTTTGAAAGTCGAGTTCTTGGTTCTTGGTTCTGTGTCGGATTCTCAGACACAAGGGTGGTGTTTTCGACAAATATTAAGTTGCATCGCCGTGTCTATCAGGCCAATAAAGAAAAATGGAAGCAAGTGACGCGTTGGGCAAACAGAAGACCCACTTCGGTAAAACAATAGCCTCTGCTTTGTAACACAATTTGAGTGGTAGTCTTATCGCAATAATTAAAGCTGCTGATTTATCGGCGTAATATATATTTGATATACTATATGATTTATTTCTTTTCATTTCGCCTAAAAACTCAAAACATTTTAAACATTTTAAAATTAATAAAAAACTTTTTTTTTCCAAAAGAAAATATAAACTTCTCGCAAAATATTAACACTTCGCAGCAGAAACTGTCTGTCTGTTTATTGTCACATTTTCTGCCAAAATTCTACACTTCACTTAACGTTCTGATGGCTGTTACTGTATTTCACAGCCTTCAGTTTTATTGTAATAATCATGGAAATGTTTGTGGTAAAAAATGCTTCTGCTTGAGTTGGTGACGAACATTTGAGTCACATTTTATGCTTTTTAAACGCTGTTTAAACCTGCGTTAATTGAACAAAATTATTTATTTATTTTTTTAATCTTATCACTAAGACTAAAATTATAAAAAGGAAACACCAGCAGCAAAATAAATAAATTAACTGTGGCTCAAGAGCAAGAAAGTACTATTGCACCATAAGCAGTAACTATGAATCAGTTTATACTCCATCTGTATGTAGATGGTAAAATTGGGATTAACTGTCGGCGAGAGTCAGTCTCACGTCCACGATTTGGAACAGCTATTTTTGCCGGTATCTAATTTACATTCAACATCTTTATGTAAAAATGTTGGAGTCCCAGTACGACATTTTACCCAAATATACTGCAAACTTGTGTTAAGTTTGAAGAGAACCAGGTTTCGGGTTGGGAGAATCCGTTTGCAGGTCCGCATTCCACGAAAATCGTAATTGAGCCACAATTTTCCCTGTGCGGCCTAAAATTAAGGCATTCTGAATTAAATAATTTAACCAAAAAAATAATTCAAGCAATTTTGGTTTTTTTCGATTTCTGTTGCTTCGCAGTTTCCGCACGAAGAATAAAAGACGTTTTAAAGCGAAACCCTTTCTGCACATCTGATGGAAAAAAATAAGTTTTTAAGTGTCGGTCCCACATTATTCCAAATTCGTTATTTTAAATGTGCTCTATAGGAGTTTCTCAGACAGAGAAGCTGTACCGTATGAAAAAAATATGTATGTCAAGAAATGAATAATGACTCCCGTGGGATTAAAGGAAAAGTACAATAAACGGCAGCAAAAGTTAATTTCAGAAATGCTAAAAGCATAAAAACCAAATAAACTGAACAAAACCTGAACAAATGTGACAAAACATCCAAATAAAAAGAAAAACAGTTCATAAAACTGAAAAAGAAATTGTGCCATATTCGGCAATAAATGCCACCCCAAAATACAAAACCCGACCTGAAAACAACAGCCACCA
The DNA here is from genome assembly GCA_932526305.1 of Epicampocera succincta. Classification (NCBI taxonomy): domain Eukaryota; kingdom Metazoa; phylum Arthropoda; class Insecta; order Diptera; family Tachinidae; genus Epicampocera; species Epicampocera succincta. The sequence continues at coordinate 36,639,878 of OW052037.1, read as the reverse complement.
CCCTTTTGCATGAAAATGCAATAAAGTAACAATTGGAAACGGTAATTTGCGTCTGCTGCGTCGTTACCTCGTTGCGAACTGAATACAATAATCAGGAAAACGTTTTCGTGTTTGCTGTAGTTGCAAGGCGACAGGCCACCATGGCAACATCTTTCGTCGGACCGCTTAAACACATTCATGGAGGAAGAACATACGATTACCGAGATCTAAAATTACAAATTTATCACCGTATTTACAACAACGCATGTACATATTTGTTGGGGGGAAAGGTATAAACGGTGAATGCATTAGAATTGATGACGCGAGTGCTTTTCCTCCCTCAGGGTGAAATGTGTCTTTTAGTGCAAACAGATTGTTTCAAAACGAATTTCACCGAGTCGGGAGTTTTCATTTGATATGAAGTCTTGGGTTATAAATTACTTTAAAAAAAGCGTATACTTCGGGTTTGTTTCAAAGTTTTAAGAAGAGTTTAATGCAGGACTAGTCCAAGGTCATTCCTCAGCAGCAAAAAAATGTATTTAAAAATTTTGGAAGTAGGTCAGCTTTAAGGCCTTTAGGCCCTCATTTCTGTGCTGAAAATACTGAGACGTGTGAAGCTTCTTTTTATTTGCTGAGTATTACTTAAGTATTTATTACTTTCCGGAAATAAGATGTCAAAGATCGCATAGATGGTAAGTTGAGGTCACAAAACTATATTTTTAAATGGGAGGGAAACGCTAGCTGCTCCAAGAATGTTCCGCGCAGATTGGCCACTTTAACTTTTTGAAGTTCTAATCCTTGAGAGATAAATTTCCTTTTTTCGCATAGTCCTGGGTATCTTAAAAAAGGATATTGGCAGTTCTAATCCTTCGTTTTGTTTTGTTTGTGGTTGAGCGCGTCGTAAAACTTGCGCCCGAACTTTAGGATGTGATTTTCTCTTAAACATAAAAAACACACACATACGTAAAATGTGGAAAAAAGTAATAAACGAAGAGCCTAGAGGAGAAAATTGTACAACAAAAAGTGGATAGACAAAAGTGAAGGAAACTAAAAAAACGTTCATTTCGAACACTTCTTAGAAATCTTTTAGAATGAACACTTTTTGAACTTTTTATTATAACTTTTTCCAAATATAATTTTATTATCAAAGCAGGTAAAGTTTTAAATATCTCTATAAGTACAATTATTATTGTACAATAAAAGAAATTCAGCATGACAGGTAATTTTTTAAAAGTAGATACTTATTAAAATGTAGCTTTTGTTTTTTTCAAATCTAGCTTTTATAAAGGTAACTTTTAAAGGCACTTTGAAAATGGTCCTTTTTACTTATTTTAAGTATATCTTTTAAAAGGTATTTCTTTAACAGGTACTTTTTTAAAGGTTCCAAAGGCACTCCATAAAAACTGCATTGCGATAACTTATTATGCCAATATTGCTGACGTGAAAATACTTCCTTTTCTAAAAATATAATAAACATTTCAGTCTGAGTAGAATTTAGATTTTTTAAACGTTGTCGTTTTTCCTTTGGATAATATTGTTTTTTCTATCGTAAGTGCGAAGTGTGAAGCGGCTTGTTAAATCCGCCAACCTTTCCTTCAAGGTAGCAGAACAGCTGCGAATTTCGGAAATAATAAAGAAACTGAGCTCTATTCTCATTACCAAAATTTTTATTTATGGGCCGTAAGTGAGTTTTTCCTCGTTCAGCATCATGTTGTACTTTATTTTTTGGCCGCCAGTGTTTTCCGGAATGTAAAGTGCATCTTTTCACCGAATTTAATTATTTTCAGGCAAATAGGACACGTGTTCACTTAGTAATAGACATGAAACTGGCAACGTTAGTAAAATAAATGAATGAAATGAATGAGCCGAAGCTCAAAATAAAATATTTGAAGGGACGTAGTGAATTGTATATTTCAGAGTTTCATCTAAATATCCGTGCACATTTCAAAGCAAAAACGAGCGATTTATGTTGCGCTAAACATTTGTGGATGTTATTGAAATTATTGAAGCATGAAATTAAATAAGAGTATTAAAATCCTGCAGATTTAAAAGCAGCAACCAGTAACTAACATTTATTTGTTCGTCCTTTTTTGCAGCACTTTGACTAAAATGTTGCACTTTTGACGCTTTAATTGAAAAACTCGTTTGATTTATTGTTAATTAACAAATATTTTCCAATTTTTTACATTTTAGAAGGATTTATTTTTTAATTCATTCGCACAAAAGAATATAATTAATGTGTAGGAACAGAAATTTAAATACTTATGCAGACACATGAATGGCAGGTTTTTAAATCTACAAACTGTTTTTCCTCAAAATCCAAATCAAATGGAATTTTAAAAATCTGAAACTTGCATTTCAGTCCACTCCGAAAAAAGTTAATTAAATTCAAACAAAAGTTGCAAAACAATTATAAAAGATAAGAAAATTTGCCTTAAACGATACCAAAAATTGATAACTTATTTTTTGGCGTATGCGAAAAATAATGTTCACAAGTTTTCAGTTTAAATATCTGCGCTGTGTACAGAGAACCCAATTATCGGATTCATCAGAACAACCGTAAATTAGATACAGATTTATCACCAAAGACCATACAGCAGGTGAAACACTGGCGTCAAGACTTGGTAAAATGCTGGGGACAGTTTCACTCAGAGTACAAGAAGCGTTGTTCCATCAGCAGAATGCACTGGTGCACACATTTGGATCGGTTGGACCTTAACATAGCACATGTGTAGTTCCTTCAACACATACAGGAAATTATTTTAAGAAAATTGGTCCGGTCGTGCAGTGGTCTATAAACATAAATGTGTAACATTCGCAGTAACAACTCTAAATTCCGAAAAAGGCAGTCCCTGTACTACTTGCACTGTTTTCCGAACGTCACTATTCAGATTGTACAGAAAAATAATTTGTTGGCCAGTTCTGCTTCTCTTATTAAACATTTCGTTGCTGTCATACAGTTCCATCACGTATTTTATGCTCCTGATTTTGCTATCGCAACAAATGCCGCGCATTCGCCGCTAAAATTTTGCTTGTACGAAACACAATATAATTTGAAGCAACTTTCTTTTATTTGCAAGTATCAAAACTTGCTCAGAAAGTGTTTGTAGCAACCGATTTTTTTTTCTGTAAGAGCACAGTTGATTAGCAACGCTCCATGAATTGGGCTATGAACTGCTACTTCATCCAGCATCTTCCCCAGGTTTGACATCTTACCAGTATTTTCTGTTTCCGAATTTCACGGAAAGGTTGGACGGTAAAAGACCAAAACTAAACGAAAAGATTGCAGAGGAAACCAATATCCACATCGAGGTCTTGAGATATCTTATTATTTGCGGGGAATAAAAATTATTGTTTTTTATGCTGCTTTAAAATTTGCACACATTTTCGTTTTATATCCAGAAAGCCACAAATTTACCAAATCATCAAAAGTCAGGAACCAGTACTATTTTCACAAAGTTATACATACACGTTAGCTTAGCTGGAGTCAAATAAAAATATGAGCTTGATCTGGTTCTCGCCGAGACACATGAACATTCATGGTCGAATATTGTTTAACTTCATGTTTTACTATAAACACAAAAAGAAATTAAAAACAAATTTTAAATTTAATGCCAGTGCGACGAGACAGTTTCAGTTACGTGGAAAAAAATACTCCACTCGACTAGCACAATGCTACTCCCGGGTTCCACATTTTTGTATTTATATGGCCTTATTTTGATTTGATTGATTTTGATTTGATTACATATCTATGGACAAACCTCGCCAATGGGACTTCAGAGCCCGCCGTGAGATCAACTCGCTGTAAGATCGGGCTAAGACTTGTGTTACGGCCTCAGATGTGTAACAACTCAGAGTTGATTTCTGAGTCGTAACCGACTACACATAGAGTCTGCCAGCTACTTGATTTTAGTGATGCACCCTTCCTTCCGAAACCTCTTATTTGTTGCACATATGTGTATATAACTGATGGTGCAACACTGTATAAAATTTAGCCACGATATTTTAGTATTGGTCTAATTAAGGATTGCTAAAAGAAAATTTTCCGCAAAGGATTTACATACATACATATATATTTATACAAATACTCACACGCAATAATCTTACTAACCTAAACCCTCAACTGAATAAATCCTTTTTAAATTTTCCTGGCAAAACCACGTACGCACATACAACTCGAAGTACATACGCAAAGCTGGTACATAATTTCCGAAAACAAAACCCTTTAATTGGAAAACAGAGCATGAAATTCTTTCAACATCAGCGGGACAAAAAAACAAAATCAAATGACTTGTTTGATTATTGTTTGCGGTAAAGGGCGTTTAAGGCCCAACTAAATGGTACTTTAGGGAGCAATTGTTCGTTTAGCACAAGCAACCAGAGGCCAACATACATAAAGGAGAAGGAGAAAGGAAAAGCGGCAAAGTGGAGGCGAACTGTTTTGCAAGCGCGTACGCAGTAGTTGAATTATTTATTTTAAAGGAGGACAACAGGAGCCAAATAACGCATTTTGACTTCTATTTGTCAAGAGTTTGAGAATGGACAGCAAATTATTTAAATTAAAGTTTTAATTAAACAGAATTCGTTCTGTTTTCTCGTGATTTCAAGAAATTTCAGCAGAACGCAAGTGCACAGCAAGACCGAATCTAACAACGTGTAATTTCTGGCTCTTTAACACATTAACCACCGCCACGGGTGTTTTCAGAGCATGCGGCGCTTTCACTGTTGCTTAACAAGGACGAACAGCACAACATGCAACACACTAGATGTTCGAAACGTTAAAAAAAAGGACATTCAAACTTTAAGCGTAAAACACATTTATTAAGAGCTCGAGGGCGGAATCGGCGCGGGCAGGATCTTGTTTGGAAAACAACTTGCTAAATGTTTGTTGATGGTTGTTTTACGTGTCTAGTTTCTTTTGTCAGCTCATTTTTCTCCTTCAAATGCGTGCTTCTTTTTTTAAGTAACGGTTACTAAATTTGTTTGAGGGGCCGCACAACTGGCACCAACCAAACTAAAACTTTAAGTGCTTAACTTCGAACTTCAGATATTCACAAAATTGTTTTTTCGCCGAAATCTGACGATGGAAAACGCTTTAAAACTGTAATATATGTACATATATTCGTACATAAGTGTACAAACAGTGTTTGAAAATTATGTACTCTTTAGGACATTGTTGGAGTTGTTTGCTCAATGGCAACTTTTCGAAAGTACTAAAAAACTGTTGAAATGAGGAAATTAGTTAAGCAAAAATAAGTCCGCTAATCAAAAACATTGAATTAATTGTGATAATCGAATTTTGTTGCGAACGAACAATTCCCTTTCAGATTACCGATTTGCCAATTCGAATCAATTAATATGTGAAAAAAACTCAAACGTTTAAGCTTCTGTACAAACCATGATGTGAAATATTGTTATGAATAAGGCGAAGTGGGAAGTCTTTAGCTTTTTTATATGTTTCTATTTTCAGAGAATATCTGAAAATACGTTTTGACAGCTGGGAGTGTCTAACTGTGTTGAGATTTCTGTTCTGTCATTGAGAACCATTTAACGCCAGCGAAATGCTTTCAAATTGTGTAAATTTACTTGGAACTAAATAAATCTGTTTGTGAAGCTCATTACGGTCAACATAATCGGCCTAGCGAAGAAGCAACTCGCGAAGTTGATCGTTTGAAGCTGGTTTTGTTTTCAAAGCATTTCTGTCTAAATGGCTCCGCCAATAAGCAAAATTGCCGTATTTGGCAGACAATCTTCAAACTATGACCGCATCATCCATTAAAATTGTCCTAATTCGTCCTAATTTCTAATTAATCAGCTAAATATCTTGCCACACTAGGCGCCAGCGGCGTGACTACTTCTTCATTTTTCATCAGGTGGTAACGATGTTGCTGTTTGGCATCACCAACGCCAAAGGGGTTTTTTTTTTTTGGCCCACTGTATGAACATTTTGAGGGCGTGGTTCTCTTTTTACTTGGGGGGTTTTCTGTAGTCACATGTCTGTGCCAATAAGCGTGCAAAGAACGTACTTATGTCATCAAGGCTATGAAATATCCAAATAATGAATTTAAAAAATTTTTTAAATTTATTTTGAACAAAAATTTTCCAAAGTACTTGATCATGGTCTGATTGGACAGTTTTTGATTTAGAACCATCGAAAGGACTTGCGGTTCTGGCAGAGCAATTCAGCAACAGCAAAATTTTCGAATTCCAGAAAATCTATTAAAGGCTGAAGAATGTAAAACATTAATATCAATCAAAATGAAAATTCGTGAGTGAAAGCATTCCGAAAACTTTCTGTGACAGAGTCAGGAATATTTGTTGAAAAGGGAAATGTTGGATAAGAACATTTAAAAGCAATTGTGTTCCTAAACAATTTTTTATTTATTATTTATTTATTTTATTTATTTTTTTTATTTATTATTATTTACTAGTGAATTTTGGAGGAAAGCGGAAGTCATAACGTTTTGAACTGAAAGTTGTGGCGCGGTATGAAGTACAAATTCATTTCTATCAAAATTAGGTGCCCTCGTAGCCTGTTTACGGTAGAAGCACGGACATTTTTTTCTATAAATCAGGTAAGGAGAGAGAAAGAGAGACATGGAAAAAAGGATTCATAGTTTCTTTCGGAAATGGGAAAATAGGTGTCAACATTGGGGAGGCGGTAGGATAGAGATAGGATATAACGTTCATTTCTACACGCACGATGGCTCCACGCATTTGCTTCTTATTAGAAAGGAAATAAACCCACTAATTTTTCTTTAGAATAACTTTTGGGTAAAATTTATTTCTGTATTTAAATTTGGTATATTTAAAATCTCTTTTCCCACTTTTAATTTTTTTTTGGTTAATTTTAAACTGATTAAGCTCTTGTCAATTTCTCAAAATGGCAGTTGACGAGGGTAAAACAAGAAAAATAGGTAAACTGTTTAATTTTCCGCAAGAATATACCTCTTATTCATTTTTAGTCATACAGATGAAATAAAAAATATCCGAAAAAAGGACTTTCAGTTGAATGACAAACGAAAATATGTGGTAACGGCTTAAGGGGTTAAACGAATTTAAGATCAGTTGGTGGGAGCTTGTTTTTTGACACGAATCGAATTAAATCCGCCTATTCTTTCTATTTTGGACACAAAATGAAAATGTAGGTGGTTTTAACTTTTTAATTTTTAAGTCCACATCGTTAATACAATATGTAAATCGGAATGCGTGTTAAATACGTTCATGAAGCCCCGTATAAAAACAAAATACACAAAAAATTACTTCTCTAAAGGTATTTACAGACTGTTGGCAGGAATTACTTTGTAGTAAAATCTGGCATGTGACGGCAATCTGCTGGCAACGAAAGATTGCCACCGGATTGCAGTGCCTGACATCCTACATCCACGCTCGGTTTATCTGTCAACAAAAGTTGTCAGTTCACACGGTTATCAGATTCGTATATGCCAAGAAATGGCCAATCTGTTGTTACACATTGCCACAGGAATGTAAGAACGAGTGAGGCAATTATCTGGCTCTGGCAACAAAAGGTGTTCTTAAGTTGTCATAACACATATAAATCGGTTTGGGGGGAGAGCTAAGCCGCTCAAAGCAAAACTGTATAGGAAGCCTACTTGCATGGTAATGAGATTTTAAATATAGGGTGTTTTTTATTGAGGTATAGAACTTTAAGTTGGCATCACTTTTTTAACTGGCGGCCATTTTGTCAGCTGTCAAGTGATTAATATTTAGTTTGGTTTGCCATTTCATCACAAAAGAACAATGCTTGCAAATCGTGCAAATTTATTTCGAAAATAATGGTTCAGTTCGCGAAGTTTACCGCAAGCTCCGTCCATTTTATGGTCATCAGAGCAATTAATTCGGTTAACCATGGATCGTTTTCGCACTACGTTTAATGTGATAATACGCATCCGCAGAGACGTCGAACAGTGCGCACCGCAGAAACAATTGCCGCTGTAGAGCAAAGTGTTGAAGAGGACCCGAATGAATCGATTCGCCACCGTGCACAGCAATTGGAGCTTTGTCCATCAACTTTTGTCCATCAAAAATTGGACCTGTAGAATTGGCTTTATTCGAGCCAGCCGCGGCGGCCACATGCCCGAAATCATATTTAAACATTAATGGCATAAAATTATCCTTCCAATAAAGCCAAATTGATGGACATTAAAACGATTTTCTTGTGTTTTATTTCAATTCGAAGTTCTGTACCTCTAAAAAAAACACCCTATGTACCTATATATACATATATTATAGGTACATATATATATATATATGTACCTATAAACGAACGGTTTTTAGCCCAGTGAGAATTATTTTCTACAGAAAGCAAATCTGTTAATATTTCAAAGTGAAAGGAATAATAAGTAAAAAGGTCGGATGAAATAATAATGTTTAGTTTTTCTTTGTGGGGACATCGAAAGCTTGATGTGATGTGTTCTACACCCTATTATCAAGGAAACACATATTAAGGCCTTAATGAAAAATTTTCCCAGGAAATCCTGGCACGTGTTTACGATTTTCTTTTATCGTTTTTCCACTATACGTACGTACTTACACATGCATACATACTACATGCATCCATATGTTCAACTGTGCTGCACAGGCAGAATTTTGTTTTTCAAATAATTTGCCTTATTTTTTGTTTTGTTTTACGGTTTTTGTAGTACGAACAATTAAAATGTTTTACACGTAGTTTTAACAACGAATGAGGATAAAGATAGAAAAAAATATATATACATATGTATGTATGTATGTACATACATATATACATACATGTGTGCGTATGCTTTTAACTGAACACCAAAAGTGTTTTTACACACACGCACACACAAGCACACATACGCCTGCTCCAACATCAAACTGTGTTTGTTTACATTAATGAGACAATACATGGCAGGCCATTTTGTGTGTGTGTGTGTGTGTTTGTTTGTTTGTTTGAGTATTTCCTTGTTAAAATGCTCTTAATATTATCAATGTTAATGCAATTGCAACAAACAAACAAACACATGCACCAGCGCACTTCTTGCTCGAAATGAGCGATCTTATAAAAACATGTATGTTTGTATGTGTTTATGTCTCAAAGAGAAAGTAAAAATTAAGACAACAAAAACTCATCACAAATCAGCAGCGGACAGTAATAACAGAGCGAGTGTAAACACAGTTTACATTAAACAAGATATTAAAAGTGATACAAACAAGCAACGCTGAAGAGGACAAACATCGTGACGTTCATTAAGCCAATTACCTACATATACATATGTATTTATATGGATAATGTCACTTTGAAAGCCGCTTTGTTCTTAGTTCACTTTGGCTCCTGCATTCAGAGTCCTGGGCAAGCAGTCTTGCATCGTAGCCTCGCCAAATGAGTGCGACATACAAACATACATACATCAGCATTTGCAACACGCAAATTCTGCGGCCAACCTATAAACCAATCTTTAGGAAGATGAAAAATTCGCATTTTACGGAAAAGAACTTTTAGGCACAATGTTCTTTAGAAATGTTTAGAATTGTGCCAGTTTGCAATCATTTACGTACAAGACTGTCAACTGGGCAATTGTGAGTTGTTGTAATTTTCCATACCAAATCAAAGTTATTTACCTTTAAATTAATCTCAACACCAGTGAACAATAGACAATGTTCGTCTGTTCGCTGCATGGACAAAATTAGGACGTGAGTGAACTGTTGTCGTGCCACCTGTTTTGGATTCTAATGCATCTGAAACGATTCGCTTCTTTCGAGGCGTATTTTCCAATTGTTGTTCCTAAATTTAGCACTGCGACCGATTGTCAGTAACATGCCATCTTACCACTTTATTAATGTTGTATAGTTTTACTATATCACGTAAAAATTAAGAAATTCTTGCGGAGCATTTGATAACCTCAAACATATTTACAAATTGTTTAATGAAATTTTGTTGCTAAACAAAGAGATGTTTTAATGTAAATAAATGAATTTGCAGAAAATATTTTTACGGTTTTTGAAAAATGTTAAGAAAATAAATTAGTTTCTTGTTTGAATTGTGGTTTCTCTTTTGCTTGCAATACAAACAACTGAATTTTATTTGATATACTTTAAAAGGTAATTTAAGCTGCTGCAGCATGAAAATACATTAAATGGGAAGGGAGAAGACAGAAGGATGAAGAAAGAACATCAAAAGAAAATATTTCAGCAACATAAATATATTAAAATCCTACAAATGATGATGGGAGGAATGCAAGCGACTTAACAATGGCTGGAGAAAGGTAATTAAAGAATTATTTTGTTCCTTGAGGGCATATCTGCAGGACAAAAGCACAAGAGCTGGTAAAACAGTCCGCAGCAGTTGCTGTCGACAAAGGATTTTCTGGTAAAGTGTAACTTTCGGAAACTTGAGATTTCGGAAAGTTATGCCAAAAGCAATTAGACATCCATTAAAAACTTTAGTCGATTTTAAAAAAGTCTGTTAATAAATTTCATTTAATGGAATAGCGTTTTAAAAGAACACTTGCAACAAAATAATCTTTTTGAAAGACTACAATATATTTTTCAAAATTGGCTTTTAAAAAGGTATATTTCTAAAAGTGTAATTTAAAAAAAATCCCTTTAAAAAACGTACCTTCTCAAAGGGAAGCTTTCTAATAAGTAGCTTTTAAAAACAGTACAAACGTAGTTTCTTCAAAATGACCTCTTACAAAAGTATTTTTGTAAAAAAGTATCTAATATAAGATTTGATTTTTAATAAAAACACTTTTTGAAAGGAATGGATTTTTGAGAAAGCATTTTTAAAAGCACAAAGCTTTTAGGAAAAGGCTAGCGAAGAAAGGTTGCATTAAGAAAGGCTTTTCAATAAAAAAATCTTTTAATAAAAGTAGCTTTAAGAGGCATCTTTTAAAAAAGTGTATTTTGAAAACAGTACCTTTAAAAAACAATACATTCTTAACGTATACATTTTACATACATACATATGTAATTAAAGTAGACTTCAAAAAGTATATATTTATTAAAAAAGTAGCTTTGGAAGCTGTAATGATGATAAAAGTACCTTTTAGAAAAGTGATGTTGCAAAGAGGTGGTTTTTAAAAACGGTACTTTTAACAAGCAGAAGTTTTTAAAAAAAGTAATTTTTAATAAAACTGTTGCTTCTTTCAATCAAGACATTTTGATAAAACCAGCTTTAAAAAATCAGATTTAAAAAAAGTATCTCCTCAAAAAGTAAATGTCAAAAAAGTACTTTTAAAAAACTTATCCTATACAAAATTTATTTTTAAGATGGTAACTTTTCAAAACGTACCTTTCAGAAACAGAAAGTGAGAAAAACACATTTAAAAAACAAAACCTTTTAAGAAAGTATCATATAAAAAGTAAGTTTTACAAAAAGGTACCTTCAAAAAAGCATCTTTTAAAAAAGTAAAAGTTCAAAATCAGCTGCTGATTAGAAAAATTACATTTCACAAAATCCAACTCAAACAAAACACGTTTGAGGCCATTATCTTAAAAAAAGTACTTTGTAAACAAATACGTTTAAAAAAACACACTTCGAAGGAAAGTATCTGTTGAAAAAGTTCCTGTAAAAATACCTTATGAAAATATCGAGAAAAACATTTAATTTCAAGAACCGTTAACAAAATTAAAATTTCCTTTGATTATTTTATCTGTCTGCCCTCGTAGTATATGAAAACATGCTGAACAGGAGGCCAAGGAGTCGGGCAAAACCTCCTAAAAGCATTTGATTTTAAAAGATACTAAACTAAACAATTTGTGAATAACTTAAATGTTTGTGGAACGAAACGTCATTGGGTATAAAAGCAGCAGCTGAAGCCAAAGCAGGTGGGGCAACTAAAATTGGCAACAATCAAGCCACCAACACAAGCATCCAACAACATACCATAAAATTGAAGAGCACAAATACAAATAAACTCGAGCAATTTTCCAACGACTAAGATGATGTTTTGCAAAGACTGCGAGAACTCTGTGAACAAATACTTTTATGTAGGGAAACACACAATCACATACCAAATGCAGTTGGTTAAACAATTTATGAGTGCGGATGTGTGGGTGGCTGGGGGGGTGAGTATAATAAAGACTTAACATGTGTTGTTTGCTGTCTAGCTTGGCAGGAGCGTCTAAGCATTTCTGATTCAAACTCATTTGCCCACGTTAATGAAGCTTTCAGCATACACTCACTCGCACGAGCATGTTTGTGCTTTTCGAAGAAAAGAAGCCTATTAAATAACACATCACCAGCAGAGCCAAGGCCATAAACAAAAACAAGAACAGGACTCTCTCCTCTCTGCATCTTATCCTTAAGTTTCCTTTACAGCCATAATGCTGTTTATTACAAAAACAACACAAATGTTATGCAGGGATGTGTATGTTTGTCCTTCAACACGAGTTTTACTGCTGAAAGTTTTATTGCAACAATAAAGACCACACAGCCAGAAAAACATTAGAAATAAAAATAAAATATTGAAGTTCAAGCAACTCATGCAAGTTTGTGTGTGTGTGTGTGAATGCGATTATGTTCTTATCTAAAGCAGAATAAAATACAGAACGGAAGTTCATATTCTTAAAGGGACTGGCTGTTCATGGAAGTTGAATATATTTCCTTTAAACAGTTCGAATGCGTTTGATTGGAGTGGATTTTCTACATTTGAGTTGTAGTTTAATAAAAAAAAATGCAGTACAATAAAAAATCGGCAGAAAACAGTACAAATTTTTACAACTGAGTCGATTGTGTACCCTTCCACTCATTCCATGTCATTGGAATTCAATTGTTTGAAAAAACAAAGTATTGATATGTTTTTTCTCAAAACAAACTCACTTTGACATTTCCACTTCCATGGCCTAATCTTTTCTAGACATAAGTACTCGTTTATGTACATATATAGTAACCGATATACAAATATGTACACAATATATACTTATATATATATATACACATATACATTTTTTCTAGTTCGCCGGCACGATTCTTGTTCCCTTCTGTTAAAAAAGTAATCCTGTAAAATTTGGAGTCAATCCGATAATTTTTAGTGGACCCGGAAACGATTTGAAGATTTTCATGGGGTCTATATGGGCAAAATATCCATTTTTAACGAAAGTAGTTACATCAAATGAAATTTCATATTAAAAAATAATTGTATTTTATATATAATAAATTTATTAATCATTACTATTTTATTTATCATGTTATTAAAGTAGCTTTGTTATATGATGGATATTTCATTCGATAAGCCTCAACAACCTGAAGCAACAATTGTTTTTCGTCTTCATCATTTGTCAAGATTCTATTATAGTCTTGAATAAACTTAACGCCTCTCTCTGCAATATCATTGACGACAAATAAGTCCTTACATGCGGTCCAACCTTCTTCAAATGCGTATGATGTTTCCCAACTTGAAGGCTCTAACAGTAAAAACTCCATTGGCAAACCAAATTTACTAAAGAAACATTTTGTTTTCTCTGACACGAAATCACACAACGAAATATTTTTAAAATCCAATAAATTCGAACATCTTCGACCATTTTCTAATTTTACTACTGGTTCCTTTAATTTGAGGTTTTTAAGCATTTTCTGTTTCTCTTCTATGGGTATTTTCGAATCATAAAAAGCCAGAGCTACTACTTGCTCTGAAATGTACCATAAATGGTTGCTCATTTTTTTTAGAATTATTGCTGATATGTCCGTGTCTATTTCAGTATACTTTATGGCATCTTGAATAAAAGTTAAATCTTGAAGCGGTGCGTCTATAGCATTAGTGCATTTGAACCAAACTTTGATATAAAGAGTCACTATAAAAACGCAAATATCGCGTAAACCATTCAATTCCTTCTTCGTTAGTTTGAATTGATCACGGAACATAAATATTTTCAAGGAATATATAGCCTTTGCCATCCAGCGTGCATGGCTAGTTGGTCCAGGCGTTCGGAAATTATACTGCTCTGCACCGACAAACATCAAAGCCAACTGTAGTAATTCTTTATAGTCTTCTCGATTTTGAGATTTAGCCAGTTGAGCATAGCAAAAAGTTTTGCAGTGTTCTAGTTCAGCTGCACTTATTTTTTCACAAATGGTCGAATCTTCAATGCCACTTTTAAAAGCTTGTTTATTTATATTTGGCCAAAATTTTCCAAATCTTTCAAAGATGGGAACTTCTGGTGCAGAGGTTGAAGAAAGTTTTGTTTCGAAAACACTTCGCAAAACGACCTCATAAATATGGTGGCGGCAAGGTAGATTGATAAGACTACGGCCAATTTTTTTTTCTAAAAGAACTGCAGCACCTGTTTTTATGCCAGTATTTGTTTACGTTGTATCATATGACAAGCCTTTGACTTGATCAACAATTTTCCATTCACGTAATTTTTCATACACTATATCAGCAATATTTTCACCACTCGAAGATGCTACTTTTGGTGCGCCGAGAAATTTTGATGTGCCGTTGAAACTAACAGAAATTGCGATTCGCTCAACCTTCGTGGGGCCGATCAAGTCTTTCATGAATTTTCCATAAAATGAGCTACCAGCGATCCAGTTTTACTCAACTACAAATGATGAAAAGATTGTTACAATATCAAAAACCAACTCTTGCTGAAAATCACAATTTACATTATCAGTGAAATTAGCTGAAATTTCTTCAGATTCCCTTAAACGGTTCTCTTGGCGTAAACGATTGATTGCAAGTTCTTCTACACGTAGTCCAAATGCTTCACCTGCTGCTATGAGAATATGAACTGCCATTCCATCAGACACTTTGGCATTGTCAAGAGCTGCTAGCAACCTTGCTGTTAAAAAATTTTTGCGCCCTCGTTTTTGACCATGATTACTTTTTGAGGTTACATGTGTTTTATCATTATGCATCTCGTTGCTTGATATGTCACTAATATCACCTTCATCATTACACTCCATTAATTGAGAAACATCTATAAAATATGAAAAATAAAACATTACAATATTGAAGTTCGTCACCCTTACCTGTACGGCTCATTTCCTCCTCATGCTTTCTTTTCCTTGCAGCTTCCTTATCTTTTCGTACTTGTGCTCTATTTTCCCGATCCCACAAAACCTTGTCAACACCAGCCATAGAACCGGGACGTCCTTTTTTTCTTTGCATTTCAAGAAACTCTCTATCTTCTGCAATCCGAATTTTTTCTAGTGCATCAGCGGTAGCAATATCAAATAAGTCGTCTAGACTATTCAAAAATGACTCAGCAGCTTCTTTTTGGGAACTCGACCTTTTACCAGGAACTGTTTTCTGAATGATTTTCCATTTGTCGTATAATTTTACAAGCTTTTCAACGCATTTGTGCTCTTCTCGAATAGGTATACGTGCTTGCTGCCAAAATATTTCCACTGCACTAATTGCTAGCTTCGCACCAAGCATCGCAGTCATTTTTACAAACCGCATGTTGTAAAATAAAACTTGCAAGACCTGACGATTAGACGGTAGTTTTGCACCAGTAATTTGATGAGAAACATTTCCAATTAGATCGATTTTATTTTACATTTCATATTTAATTACATTATTAATTTCTTTTATTATATAACAATAATTAAATAACAAATTAATCTAGAAAAATCTATTATTATTAAATTATTAATTCTTTTCGATTTCACTGATAAGAACTCACTCCACTGCGATCACAAATTACGATTTTAAGTAGAACTATGAACTGTTTGCTTCCAAAGCCAAAAATAAAGCGAAAATTAAAAACACAAGAGAAAATGTTCTCGAAAATGTCCCGTTATCAGCAGTATATGCAATTATTATTAGTAGCTCAAGAGTACACAATTTCTTGGAATATGTTCTGCGCCAAAAGTAAAGCGTGCGAAAATAAATTTATGTTTTTTTAAGTAGGTAACTGTTATTGCGACTTTAGAGAACTAAACAGTCAATATCATGCATTTGATATTTATTTTTTATAATTTTAAGAGAAGAAAACCAAAAACAGTTATTGTTTCATTTCCTTTTGTGATGGATAAAATAAAGTTCAAAATTAAAATGTAACTACTTTCGTTAAAAATGGATATTTTGCCCATATAGACCCCATGAAAATTTTCAAATCGTTTCCGGGTCCACTAAAAATTATCGGATTGACTCCAAATTTTACAGGATTACATTTTTAACAGAAGGGAACAAGAATCGGGCCGGCGGTTGATAAATTTCAAAAATTTCAAAATAAGAACGCCCTTAATATACATATATTACTTGTGCATCAAAAGAATGTACTTTTGATGAACAAAAATAAAGGAAAAACATTTATCAAATCGGTCTGACATTATATCACACATTAAAGCGTTTTACACCCACATATACCCAATATCGCAGGGTCACACCCACAACAAAACTACGCAGGCACGACAAAATCACTCCTAAAAGAAATTCCTTAATCAATTTTGTTCGCATGCCATTACAGTTTCGGATAAAAACTGTTTCAGTCTGCTTTTAAAGGAGAGTCCTAAGTTCCTAAAATGATAAAAAATTGGATCCCACTTTTGTTTCTAGGACATACCAAAGCTACGGTTTCACTTAAAAAAATTCTTTAAAAATACTACACAAACTTCTTTCATTAATGTCAAATAGCAATGAGTGGGTAGATTCTTTTAACATACTTTTTTTTTCACTATTTTAAGGTAAGTTTTTTATGTTCAGGGGATTCTAAATTTAAAAGTCAGCCACTGAGTGTCGTATGGAATAAATTTTATTGAAAATTTTATTGCAGTGCAGTTTCTGCCATATTCAAAATATGTATATGAACACAAATTAAAGTGTATAAAATACTTAACATTTTATACATTTTAGCAGTTTTTAAAGCCTAGTAAAGGCTGTACCCGATTGATATGTGACGTTGATACTTTTTACACACTATTATTAAGAAAAAAATTGAGTTTAGTCCCCTAAACACTCACTTTGAGCCGTTACGACACATTTACAAATAAGTTTCGGCAATTTTTTTATCATGCATCACACCGTACAAGTTTTCAATGGGTTCTTTGCCGCATATCTTTTTCTGTAAATGTAAGTAGTTCAGTTTCTGACGTTTCGAATAAAAATGAAGTGTTAACGGCAATAGGTCAAACTTTCGCGACCTCATTGTTGGTAAATATATATGGAGTTATAGCAAATATTTAAGTTTTATCAATTCCGGACACATTTCATTTAAAAATAGCAAATAAGTTGAGTGAAAAATGCCGCAACTGTTTCCAACAATTTGAGAACTATTTCCACCAGCATTCACTTCATGAGCCGCAATCATTTTCGTGCTTCAATTCACATGGCAACAAACACAAACCCTGACAACAATTTCCATCTTTTATTTGATGAATTCAAATTAAAAACCGAATTAGAGCGTCGAAACACAATAGCAGAGTAAAAGAGAAAAATCGCTGGAAAAAGCAAAAGTTCATGGCCTTGCAAGAAGTTCAACGAATAATAGTTTAAATACAGTAAAGACTCCCACAAGGGACACCTAACAAGACCAGTCATCTCGCCTAATCGGAAAAGTTTTGTGGATCCACAATTAAAATAAAAGGATTTGAAGCAAATATACGGCGGCGGTGGCAGTTTTTTGCACATTTCACTGTGTTGTGGCTCAAAAACCAATAATTTTTTAAAGAATTTTATTGCTTGATGATGGTTACATCAGATTTTTTTAAATGATATCGCTTGACAAACATCCAGCCTCAACTTGTGTTCCTTAACTTTTCATTTTCCTACTTTTCTGTTACGAAAAAGAAGTAGAAGAAGAAGAACTGAAACACAAGTTATTTTCGTGCAGAGGTTGGGATGTGTTCTTTTATTGACGGTTTGCCTTTCAGCTTAACCTCACAATGAAGTTCATAGCTTTTGTGTCCGCGTATTTTATTGTTTGCAGTTCGTTTCGCAAACTTTTTAAGTTGCCAAACGATATGTTGAGAATGAGAAATATTTCTTAACAATTTACAGTTGAAAAAACATATGTCAGTATATTTTTTCTTACTAACAAAAGTCAAATTACTGATGAATGGTTTGAAGAGAAAACGAAGTGCTTTTACAAATAAAGCAGCACAAAGTGACAGTTGGTGGTCCAATTTCTGAATTGCTGCAAAATTAAAAACACAAACATTTCAGACCAATTCGCAAGTGGTGTAAGAAAACGCTCATTAACGTCTCGGAAAACCTTAGATGAAAAAATGTGTTCTTTTAGTGTTCTGCAAATTATTTTGTAATGAACGGTGCACCTCTTTCTTTCTCCGCTAATAATTTTTTGCTTTGCACTTTGCGCCTTTTTACCTTTTGAGTGCATTTGATTGACTCGAAATAAACTTAATTGTTACAATTTATAGAATATATTTTTAATAATGTTCATATTTTTCAAATTATTTGGCGAAAATTGTACGCAAAGAGCTGATATTCCGAATGATTACACCTACATACAATAAAATGAGAGAATATTAATTAAAAAGGAGTTGTTCAACACTGAATATTGTGCATCTAAGTTGTCAATTAAAACAAAGTTCACATATTTATGTACGTCTGTATGTCTGTATGTACATTAATTAGTAGCATTTCCCAAATATTTAAAAAATATTATGATATCATAAAATTTAAGGAAAAATGCATATTTTTATGATTTTAAAGATATTGGATATTATAATTCCCGCAACACTTGCCAACTTCTGAGGGTAGAACCACCAAGACATGTTTTCATAGGAATGTTTAATGTGGAGTTCATCAGATGTTGTAAAATATCAAACAACACAGCAATAAGAATTCTAAAAATCCGTTCACTAAATACTTCGGAAGCGGCCACCTGATTCTAAAAATCATCATATATCTTGGCTGGATAGTTTGTAAAGTATTTGAACCCAAATTTTATAAAAATCCCATATAAATGCCGAAAAATACATTTTCAGTTAATTTTCATACTTATACAATAAATAGCCGATTATGTTGCGTGTTCGTTTTCTTCCAGACATCTTTTTGGATATTAAGACACTCGTACACTCACACAATCTATTTTTATATATTTAAATAGCACAAAAACAAAACTATTATCAAAAGCGACAATATGAAGTTTATTTACAAACTCACACTCGCTGCAGATAAGCGAGTTAAGCATAAGAAGGTTCAACATAAACTTATTATTACTGTTCGTTCTTGTAACGTAAAATCTTGTTGTAGACAATGAATTTTAATAAATTATCGTTCAATTTTATTAGATGGCGACTATATTATGGTAAGAATTTCGTCATTATGTTTATGATGGGTAAAGCACTGTTTGCAGCGACAATACGCATCGTTGTAATAAAGATAATAAGGTTGGCACAAAAATATTACAAACTGCTTTCCTAAGATCACATTTTCAGTATTTCGTTGCATTCAATGACCTGGTGTTGATTAATTGCCATCATTAATTTCAATGAGCCTTTTCAAGCACTAAATTACGCTCGTTTCCATTGTTTTAAGTTTGAAATTCTATTGTACCTGAACCTGGAACATTCATTTCCATAGGGAATTTCCTACGACGTCTACGCTCACAAGCCAGAAATAAAAAATATACAAAACGCCAAAAAAAAATATAAAAAACTGAATTTAAAGTATTCGTTTAAATAAATATAAAGATTAAACAGCAAAAATGACGAATAAGATGACGAAAATTACAATTAAATATTTGCCAACAAGAAGCTTTGATAAGAGGAAAGAGGAAGATGTGGCAGAATAATTAACAAGTTGCTACAAGAAAGTACATGAATTATTGTAGACTATTTGATTACAAGATTTCTTCTCCATTTTTCACCGCGTTCTCTTTGTCACGGACAGTTTAATGTTTGATGAATTTAAATGTTGACTTAAATTAGCATTGACTCGTTTTTTTCTAATTCCTCGCAGAGCTAAATTATATAGGAGGTTTTGAGCGAATAAAAAGCGAAATTGTAAAGTTGCTTAAATGCTCAAGGGTGGAAAGTTAAAAGGAATACAATTTTTAAGGGCCAGAGTGCACAACATTTTTCTTTTAGCGCAAGAAAAGGTTTTTGTCAATGCCTCTTAGGCTTATTTGCAAAAAACTGGTAATTCTTACATATTTGCGAAAAACTTTCATTTTCTATAAAAATTTCGCGCCGGCCCCCTCATCTTTGGCGCAATAATTCGCGGACCAGTAATAGTTTTACGCGAATTAATATTCTTTCGTATTATAATATTTTTATTTGCATCAATCCCTATATAATTGTTCGAGCTCCTAATCCATCTTGTCATAAGGGCTTAAGTCCAATTTTAACATTTCAAAAAATGCATCTAATTTTATTAATTTGACGAAATATTGCATGTTTTATATGGCAAAATTCCTTTTCGTACTATTAACCGATTTTTTTATGGTAGTTTTGGCTTAATAAAATTTGTTATTAAACGCCGTTTCTCAAAGAAATGTTTTTTTTTTTTTGTCATGTCTTGACTTAAGCTGTTATGACAAAATTTCACAGAATTAAAGACCAAATGCTTCTGCCTTCGGAATAAACAAAACATTGTAAAACCGTTGTAAAATAATCTTAGTACAGGATTGTGCCGTCCGTAACTAATAAAACGTTTAATTGCGCGTGAAAAACCCTATGAAAAAAGTTGGTGTTGAATGTGTTACTGCATTCTTTGTCTACCAAATTATATCCTTTTTCTGCGCAAACAAATTTATGGTTGTGTACTCACAGGCTACACATGAAACACTTTCTACCGCTCCGGTTGGCTTTTTTTAGGAACATAAAATATTTATATGTATGTACATAGACTGTAAGAAAGATCCAGGTAAATCGCAAGTACTAGACGAGGAAAAAATCTGTGCGCGACATTTAATTTTTATATTTTTAATAATTCCTATTTAAATTTTTGCGTACCTTTAAAAGTTTAATAATTTTGAAAATGTGTTTTCAAATAGTTTGGCGCAAGAACAAGGCCCATTCAACACTGTTCCCCAGCATAAGAGACCACAATTTACCTTTATTTGCTTTTGACTTTTTGCGCTTAATAATTTAATTTTTAATTATACTGACCTATAACGTGTAATTTATTTGGCACTTTTTCCCCTTTATTTACTTGTGATGTGTAATCTCGTTGAAATACAACAATAACCAAAATCAACAGTCAAATCAAGATATAAAGTTTGCTAAATACAATCAATCCTTGGTCCTGTTTCTGGAAAAGAAGATTCATCCACGAATTGTACATGTACGACATGAGGCTAACCGGGCGTCTACGGATTCAATGATTAAGGTGGGTGGGCCATGTACAGCACGAGGGCTCTACTGCTCCAGCTTGAAGAACCCTCGACTCCGATCCAGGGTAACAACGCAATAGAGGATGTCCACGGAACCGATGGCGCACGCAAGTAAAGAGGGACCTCAACCAACTGGGTGTGCGAAATTGGAGGCTCCTGGCTAAAGATCGTGCCAGCTGAAAAAAGCTTATTGGTTGAGGCCTAGATTCACCCCGGACTGTAGCGCCAGAAGAAGAAGATACATATATCTATGGACATACATACATACTTACGCACTTCATAAGCGATTGTTAGACGCTCATAATTCGTTTACCAGCGTGGCACGCCATCACAGCATCACACTTTTACAACAGCAAAAATGTATGTACGAGGCATCGGTTTGGAGTGTTGGTTTTCAAAATCTTTTTACACTTCGTGTTTGCCACCATATCATCGTACTCGTCTAAAAGCTATTGTCGTTTGCAGTGTAAATGTCATCTGTATTTTCTTCAAGCCACCCACAGCCTGCATATGTTTACACGCTTCAACTAACGAACAAAACTAGCTGACATAGTTACAATTAGAGCGTTGATATGTGCCAAGATCTGGCATCAGATGTTTTGATTTCGGAAAGAGCTGCCTGAAATCCATGATGTGTAAAATCATTTAGACGGACGGAAAGGAGAAAATATTTTCCACAAACATTGCTTTTCCATTTATTACAGTTGTCTATTTAAGAACAGTTCCACAAATTATCCAATAAATATGATATTTTATTCCAGTTTCACCATTTGGGTCTACCACTCATTTTGCAACCGAACCACTTCGATACCACGAAGACCAGCTGTTGTAAGCAAACTTGTTTAATGTCGTAACTCCACTTGTACGTTTGCGGGCAGCTGATACAAATCTTTTGTAAAATAACAGTTTTGATAGACGAGAAGAAAACCATGTGAGTCCGAAATTTCAAAATCTACTCGTAAAAACACGTCGTCTGTGGGTGGCTTAAGCAAAAGATGGAAATGGTTTGGGTGGAGATCATATATTTAACGTTTACCAGGTACAAAGTGCAATAACAAACATTTAAATCAAAAGGATTGTAAAAAATTCAACTTGTTCTAAGGAATATGTGCAAAGATTTGGCAAAATACTTATATTACAGTATAAAGTCAAGTGTTTGAACTTACAATGGCAGACTTATAAGTTTGAATGTACAAAAATTACACTATTAAAATTTCAAATTATTACATAAAATGAAACAATATTAGAATATAAACAATAAACATTAAAGAATAAAATTAAAAAATTTTTACGATAGAAAAATTTACTCAATATGTTAAGTTTACAGAAATTAAAAAGGTATCCTTAGCAGGACGACTTAAGTATTGAAATTGCTCCAGCCTACACCTTGGAATTCGCAAATAATTTGCATTTCTCGTATCGAACTGTGATAGGAGAAACTGTTTTTGTGCGGATTCGATTTGTGCTCATTGTAATATGCAACGCCCATCATTAAGTATAACCGCACGGGCATTTACACTCAGTGAAATGTGCTGGATAAAACTTAGCTTTGGATCAAGCAAAATCCCCAAGCCTGAAAATGTGTTCACTAATTCCAATTTGCAGCTGTTTAATACACACTACTGAGGATTATCTCTTCCTCCAGAAAAGCGCTTATGGTTGCATTTGGTAAGGTTGAGTTCCATTAAATAGAATGGAAGTTATCCAAGGCATTTTGAAGTTGCATATAATTCATCACATGCTTCAAGCTCCAAATTATTTTAACATCATCAGCACACATCAATGTGTTAAAATATTTAATTGATGTGGATTTATACCGGTTATAAAGAGAAGAAGTAATAGGTGGTAATAGACAACAAAAATTTCCTTTGTACTCGTAACAATAAAGGATACCAAGTACATATGTATATCACTAGCGCCTAATAAACTCCAAAGGAAAATGTTAATACTAAGAAATGATGCTAATCGAAAAATACTAGATTGTAAGTAAGTGACAGAAAACATCCGTTTAAAAAATAAAAACTGAAAACGCTTTCGTTGATATATTTACTTTTCTTCAATTCGCGTGATTTTCAGAATACAATGAATTTTGTAACTGATGAGTAGATTCGACCGAGGCAAATCACTGCCCGCCCAATTTGGCTTTAGAGATAAAAACATGGGCAATTTTTTGTCAGTGTACAGAAATATTAAGACAACACCCTTTTAAAGAGCTCTTTGGACAATATACACAATTATTTGATGTTTTCCCCGAATGTTGTACCTGTTATGAATTCAGAATTTGTTTGTTTCAATGATATATTGTATAATAGTAAAAGAGGTATTTGAAGATTCTTCCCAAAGTTTAAATTTTACTTACAACTAAATTTGCAGCCATGAAACGCCGGTGCTATAGACAATTTAATACGCGCAACAAACAGATGCTCTTCTTAATAAAAAAAAACTTACGGAGTCTCTTTTTTATGCCTTGGAATATACATTCCACAGCTTTATTGGACATAAGACATATTAGCAATAAATAGGGTGCATTATGTTTGTTATGATTGGGCCAACTTTGTTTTTTCTTTGCGTGCGATAATTTCATTTCTCTTCTTTTTTCTAATGTGTGTTGTAGGAACCTTTATTAAATGGGGTGCAGATAATTTGTTAAAAAGCTATAATAAAGATAATAGATGACAGTAGGAAAAAATAAAGCACAAAAATGTCTAGAACGTGGTACGACATTCGTTAAAGGAACAAATTTTTCGTATGCAAAAGAATAAAATTTTATTTCGTCTTCGTTCGCCCCAGTCAGCAAAAAAAACCATCCGCATTTATTTTTTTATGCCCTCTTAAGTTTGTGTATTTTACAGGACTTTTTTTCCTTTTGAATTGTTCTGAAAGTTGTAGCGACTCCTTACAGAAAGCATAAGCATTTAAAATGTTCGCTGCTAAAATAGCAAAATGTTAAACGTAAATGTCTAAATATTTACATAAATTATCATTTGCTCAACAAGGCTGACGCTAGAGCACAAGGAGGAAAAGAAATAGATATGTATGTACAATTGTGTGTTATTACCATAACAGAATAGGAAACATTTTATGTTCTCGTTGAATCTATTAAAGTTTCCTCCAGTTAACCTAATGAGATCTCCCTTCAATTGGGAAACAGTCACTCTTACTCACTGCCATCACTGAGAGTTTACGCATTCCTCCCTTCGGAAGCAGAGAATATCGCCTCTTCATGTACTTAGATGTGTCTCAGAGACGCACGACTAATGACCTCATCTTGATTAACGAGACTAATGTATTTATATAATTTTAATTGCGGGACGTCAAGGTTTCACAGTAGTGCTCTTTTGGGTTCCGAGCTCCTGCGAATTTCAGACCGATGACGAAAAAAAGATGATTAACACTAACAATACATTCATACATACATATGTACATATGTAAATAAATACACTCAATAGCCCAAAATCAAATCCATGTACAAATGTAAATACTTCCTTCATTCCTCTTCCTCATGCTACAATGCACTGCATGTGTAGGGGTCGACCCCTGAGTACTTAACTTATTAGTCGGGCTTAATCAAATATGACCAGTGTGACCATGTATTGATGAATTTTTTTGCATTATAATTACTTCTTATCAATTAATGTAAATCATATTACATTAAAGAAATTTTTTCTCTGAAGTACAGTTCTATTTTATAGTTTAGATGTGGTCACACTGGCGATGCAGGAAAACATTAAATACCCGTGTGAATAAGAATCAGTGGCCGAAAGCGTGCGAATAAATTTTTGGCCGTTAACTGTTTCCAGAAATATGTATCTAATTCTTTTCTCTTACATCATGAAACTTCTTTTCGGCGGTTTTGCTTAAACTTTTGCAGCCACGGAAAACTTAAATCATTAATTTGAATTGAAAACGATGTGTGCGTACAAAAAAGCTGGAAAACAAACGCACTTTAATCTCAAACAGAGAATGAAAAAATTAACAGCATTGAAATGAATTTTAATTGAATTCTATGGCAAAAGTGTTGAAAATGAAAGAGGAACACAAAAATGCTGCCAGTAACGCACGAGCAATTTGAAAAAGAAAACAGCACAGAAACGACAGCCAGACAGAGAGACAAGCGAAATGAAACTAAATGAAATTAAATTTGAATTTGATAGAGACGAACAGAACAGAGACCGGCAAAATTTGCTCCCAACTAAACATGCATGTATGTATGTATGTACATATGTATGTATGCATGTGTGTAGACTTAAATCTAATTGCAAGTCATGCCGACTAGACGTTACGAAGGCTTCAATGTGAACACACAGCCACACAAAATAACGAACATGTCAAATCTAAAACTGATATACGAGCTTCTGATGGAGCAAAATTTCTTCGGTTTTATTAGAAAATAAGGAAAATGATACAAAAATGTTTTAGAACAATTAATTTATGTGTAAATGGTTGAAATGTTATTCTAATTGTGCAACTTTTGTTCTGCGTTCGTAAATTTGTGTTAAAAATAATGGAATTAGGAAATTTTTCCAACACTGAGATTTGGATGCAAAAATATGAACAATATTGCAAATTTAAGCGTTTAATTGCATTAGAAAAAAGTTGTTATTCAACTAAATGTAAGAGCAGAGTATATTTTGCGTTCGACAAATCACAACAGTTTGTGATTAGATTCTAAACGCTATTGGCGTTCATTCTCTACTCTAAGTGATACTTCCACCTCTGTTATGTCAACCACGATTTTTACAGCACAGCGGGCATAGCCTGCTTATGTACATATCCTTTTCCAATTTGCACTCCTTTGCCTACTCTTATTTTTTTGTATATTTTCCCCCAAAAGGTAAATTGG
Source organism: Epicampocera succincta (assembly GCA_932526305.1). Classification (NCBI taxonomy): domain Eukaryota; kingdom Metazoa; phylum Arthropoda; class Insecta; order Diptera; family Tachinidae; genus Epicampocera; species Epicampocera succincta. The sequence goes on along the minus strand of OW052037.1, from coordinate 36,613,828 downwards.
CAGAACGGAGAGCAAGCAACAAACCCCGCAGGAAGAGGTTTGGAAAAATACTGAGCTAGTCAGATTCCCTCTTGATCCTTGTCTTCGAGGTACTGTTGTCTGGCCACAGGTCTTGTTTGTGTGATGAACTAAACAGAGGGGAGTGTACAGGCGAGTTAGTTAAGGCCTGATGTACCTACCGAGTTAGTAGGCCGAAATTGCTCTCGAGCAAGGGTTTATGATTTATGCCGTGACCATATTTTACAAGAAGTTGCCACCAGTGTGAGCCATGCAAGCCTCAAGGGTGTGTTGGTTAGCCGTCGCCCAGTCCCCTTCTGTGGGAATGAATTCTCAAATGTTTGGCAGTTTGAGAATTGTTTTCTTTTATTAAAGTCTCCTTTGGGCTGGCAGGTTTTTCAAAGTTTCTGTTATTGATTATTATATTCTGTTCAGTTTTGTTAAAAAATATAGAACGATGATTCTACAAGCCCACAAAACGAGCAAGTTTCGTTTACACATGAAGGCGCAATGTGATGCTCAATTGTGGCAATTTCTATGTTGATGCATTAAATTGCCTCTTTACAGAACGCAACTAGACGCGGAAATAGCGGATCTTTATTGAGCGGTTTCAGAGACTATTAAAAGAAATTTGGTTGGCTTCAATTCTTGAACATATTAAACGGGTGGTTACAGTCTCTCTCTCTCTCTGTTCCAGTCTGAACAGGATGATTTAAAAATGTGCACTTGCATCGAAATTTGCGGAAGGCTTTTTAACAGTGGACTTGGGAAGATGCGATGTTTGCTTATCATGGAACGAATCTTTTCGTGTGATTCTCTCCAGGGCAGTGAATACCAATTGAATACTTGTGATTTTTGTATTACTCACTTTTTCATCCTATTTGCGAAAATTGCTTTCAGTAGACACTCTTAGTCCATTACTTAAACCATATAAATTTGGTTATTCCTTTGTTCAGCTCCAACTATAAATAATTAAACTCTTGCGCTCCGTCTATTGAGTTGCTGATACAAATTTTGTTTCAAACCCGTCAAATAATTACTTTTGCAAGACTTGAAACAAGAAAAGTATGCGCCTTCCGTAATTACTTGAATATTAATTAAAAATTATTACTCTATTAGCATTTATAATATTTTATACACAACAAAAGTTAAAATTCGTTCAACAGCATCCTTTGTTAAGTAAAATTATGTTAATTTGCAGCATCGCTGCTAATATTCATAAATATGGCTAATAAGAATTTTCCAGTTGTGCTGCGTGACAGGATAAACAAATTTGTGACTGTGCTGCTGGCAATGTTAGAGGGGAAGTGCCCCCAATAAACAACAATGCCAAGTCTCGAGCAGGGTTTGTGTAAAGATGTTTTATATATTTAATAAGAATACCCGAAACGGGCATTATTCGTTAAACATTCCAAAAGATGCTAGAAAATACATATATCTTTGGGACAAAATCAAATGCAAAATTAAAGCGTGGCTGTACTGCAGTCTTAAGTCTTAAGGTCTACTAGACATACTTGGGACCAGATTATTTCTGAAATTATAAAATGTAAGTTGGAATATTGCCGTCGGAAATGGTTTGCATTCGAATATTTTACTTCCAAAATAGTTGCTTAGCATTTTGGGGGAAACGGGGTGTCTTTGTAGCCATTGCACGATTTTGACTGAAATTGATTTCATGAAAACTTTGTTATGGCGTTGTCTTTCATCAGTACGACGGCTGTGAAGGTAGTGACGACAACCGTGGACAATTTTATCATTGTACCTACAACCATTATTCATTACTGTCTCTTAATTCTATGAATTTTCTGTGTGAAGCACCCTTATAGCCCGTCATGATTACGGTTTGCACTGCGACCTGCGTAATCAGCTGAAATTGCTTTTGTGCCATCGACCATTCATTCTGGCGCTGTTTTTGCCCATCTGTAGGTGGTGTTCTGCTTGTCACACACTGATTGGTTTATTACAATACAAAATTCGTACTTAATTAAGATTGTAGGTATTTCTTTTTATAATGAAGAGCAATAGAGCTCCATTGGAGAGTAATTGGTTAGATGTTTGTTAATTACGGCAGAATTTAAGTGGCCGAATTTTAGGAGAGTCTCATGCTAAAGCAAATATGGTAATAGATTTAGTATTAAGATCAGTCGGAAATATAGACGTAATTTATATGTATATAAAGTTTTGTCAGTTTAATATTCACTTGAAAGACTTTAAAGATTTGCTTTGAATCCGAACATTAAGGGCTTATAGCGACCATGTTCTTCAAGTTGTTTTGCCAAATTTCATGACAACAATATGCGCAAAACATTTAATAAAAACTGGTAGTCCCCGTTGGGAAAGTTCCACGCTCTTCGCCTATTTTTCGGTCTCGTAATTACCCTGCTCGGAGGCAATTTCGCAAGAAGGATTTCAGCAGTGAGTTTTGTGTTAAGACTTGGACCTGCAAGCGTAAAAAATTTAACTGAAGCGAACTGCACACGGTGAATGGGCTCTACGTTAGCAATTTTCGCAAAAACTACAAACTCATCTTGGGACGACGCTAATTGCATGTGGAGCATCCAGTTTATTGCGCAGATTATTTGATGGCAGTCCACAGCGGCACTGTAAGCCACCCCACTTGCAACTCATGTCATCGGTCGCAGTCAGCTGGCGGACACTTGAATAAAATTATACATGAACGAACACGAAAATTCAATGACGTTAAATACACAATTTGTTTTATTAAAATTTATAAAACTTAAAAAAGGAAACCCTTGACGAAAGGCCATTTAATAAAACTCAACAGAAGCAAGCCGAAGCCTAAATGGAGACCTCAGTGTTCTCCCGCGAAAATGAAAATGTGCTAATCAGTTCCGATGAACCGATTTAAAGAATAACGTTAACACAAATCGTCTGACAATACTAATATGTACTTATTTACCTCACTACTGTTGAATATTTTCTTCTCAAAGAAAAACTGCTCTTAATACTACAAACATGTTGGTGCCACACAAAGTTTCTTACTTTCTTGTATCACCTGCGTTTCGTCTTTGAATACAAATTTTTCTAAGTTTTTCCATGTCAAACTTCTTAGAAGCAAGAAATACTTCTTTTTGACAATATTTGACTTATTTTCATAGTAAATAAAAACTTGCAAAATATTTTAGAAAAGGTTTTTCCTACCATAAATTTACGTAGGATTATTTAATTTTGTGTTTTCTTTCTCTTTTGTAAAACCAATATGATTTTTAACAATATCAACTGAACACAGTTCAGAGCAAAAGGATGATGTGGAATGTTTTAACGAAGCCTTTAGCAAACAGCAGAACAAAACCCTTAAGAGATTAGATAGGAAATTTTTAACTCGTATTCGAAACTACTTTTTGCATTTCAACAAATTGCTGGGAAACCTCTTTGCTATCAGAGTAGCATTATGGAAGGAATGGGAATGTTGTTCTTTATGAATGATGTATTAGAATTTTGTTCCCTTAATAAATGTGGCAAAGCTTTAATTCCTCGGATTACAATGCGGCTAGAGAACAGTTTCATGGTAGAAACAACGCAATGGAATGCTTGTGTGCTCGAATAATGTGGCTTTTCCAGAAAAAAATATATATTTCAAGAAAGATGTGTAATATAATACAGTAACTGAGTCTTAAATTTATTTGAATTAATAATTTAATTAACATAATTAAACTTTCAATCACTTGAACACAATACAAATTGCAAGACAAAATCTCTTAATTAATATAACAGGTTGTTAATCGATATTACCAGCAATTTGATTCTCCTGTCTTGTCTATAAACGCATTCATTTTGTTCAAAAGCGGAAATAGTTACCTTTACTTGATCTTCCTCCATTGTAGTGTAATCTATCGTTTATTTGCTTAGACCACTTAAGCTGAATACTGCTAACAAATGTTAATGTGGCAACTTCTTTGCCTTCATTAAAAACAAAATCCAGGCCAGGTTAAGAAAAACATATAATAATAAAAATATAAAAGGAAACTCTTTGAACCCTTAGTTTTAAAGCGCTGAATGCAAAAGTTGTTTTGCTTTTACTTCGAATATTGAATGCAAGGACTACTATAAATAAGAGAAACAGAGTGTCACTTTTAGCATTTTTAGACAGCTTGTAAAATTAAAAACAACAAGATCCAGATATTTGAGAAAAGCCTTCTCTTGGCATTATTTGAAATTATTGTAAACTCAACAAAAGACCATCTAGCGGAAGTAAAGCAATATGGCTGTGGAAGTACAACGTGAAAACTGATGATGCATTTGCGTTTGAACATTATATTAAGTCGCTGGTTATGTATTTGGATATTAATCCTATTACTTCTTCTGTATTTGGGTTGTTTGCAGCCGGCAGCAGATACAGTATGACTATCACTTTGTATGATTTGGAAATATGTAATGGTGCTTGCTGCTTCCTGGAATCTGGAAAGGCTAGAAGCTGAGACATTTATTGACCGAAACGTAGAGCCCACATATTATCTTACACCAAATTGATGGCTGCAGATACTTTATAAATAGGAGACTCTCCTTCCTAATAACCACGACTATACTTATGACGCCGGTTCCATTCTCTTTCTCTTCTTGTGTTTTCAGGTGCCTAAACTAACAAAAATGTAGATACTTTGTTTGCAATTTAATGATATGTGGTGATGCTGAGTGTCATATTGTATAAAACAACCAACTTGTCGACCTTAGGTGCCCAAAAAGAAACCTTCCGGTCGTTTTCTAACCAGCCGCTAGCAGATTTGTCTTTTTAGAAAGTTTTGCCGCTTCAATTGTGTTTAGATTGTACAGCAAGTAGGGAAGAAATTTTATAGGTTTCGGTAAACTTTTGGTGGTGGTAAAATTGATTCAATGACTTGATTCTGGAAGCGATTCTCACATCACAACAAGAAAAATATGAACTAATGAGAAAGGACTACGAGAGATAATATTCTTTGCTTCGCATTTCCTTATTTTTTATATTGCTAATATATTGGCATTCAAAGCATTGGGGGGCGTGGCATCAGCACATTTTAAAGTACTTTCCGTTTAAGCCTACGTACGAATATCTTAGAATACATTGACGTGCTACGTAAAAAACTCACTTTATAATAAAAATGTTTCAAATTCTGTAGTTGGTTTATTCAGGTACATCCTATTTATTTAGGTAACAAAATAAAACATCCCCTGAGGCTTAAGACCATTTTTTTACTATTTCTTCTGGCACTCTTTTATCAGGAAAAGTATGATGACAGGATTGACGTTGATGAAGAACATGACGACGTCTAATAAACTGCCACATTTAACATTTTAACCTTTCGAAGCTTAATGAAAACAACAAAACAACTGTTATTAAAGATTTTTTATATATAGAATGGGGTGAACTTAATACAAGAACTGAATGAAATAATATAAATGTTAGTGTTGTGTGTTTCCGTGCACAAAAACAGACATGAGTATTTTGCAACTGAATTGTTCTTTGTAAAAGAAACGGAATAAAAAATTTAAGTTTGTGTGTGTAGGTATGAGTTAAAACAAACACTTGATATAAACAACTACAACCTTAAGAGATAAATTAACAAAAACACAGACACAATCACACTCACGCGCCAAACAACAACCCTCAAGCAGCGTTATCCTGCTCTGAAAGTCTGATGTCTTTTCATTTCACATTTGCGTTTGTATAATCCTCTGCAACATCAATACACATCCTGATCATCCACGGATGTATTACGTCAAAGACGTTTATTCACATGTGTAAGTCGTGAAGCTGATGCTTTTATGCAGTTTAATAAACCAGAAGTTGTTTCGAGTTGCGGTGCAATGAGGACAAAATTTCTCTCGAAAAGAAAGGAATAAAAGGCAAGCAAGAAGAACAAAGCGAGTGAAAAAATTGTAATTAAAAATATAACTCTGGCAAAAATAGGGGTAATAAAAATAATTAAAATATATAGTGCAGAAATTTTTAATTAAATAACTAATAAAAATAATTAAAAAGGTTTAACTAAATGCCACTCAAATGTGCCACAAAAAATTAAAGAGTACAACATTTTTAGGATTAAGGAATATAAAAAAATTAAAGAAACTAAACAAACACAAAACCGCTGAGGTGCAAAAGAATTTGTAATATTAAAATTTAAATGAAATATCACTGAGTATTCCGTTTTGCTTCACTAAGAAAATATGTAGTTGGAAATTGAAGCCTCTTGAATCAACTATTTTTTATTATAATATATTAATATAAAATAACATTGTGTCGTCTTTTCACTGTTTAAAACGTGCCGAACCCGTTTCTCCTTTTAGATAAAGGAACAGAATGTCGAATTGATTTTCGTCAGCACCTGCCTTTATGGTCCAGTCTGATGGTGGCCCAGCCCCACTTGGCTCCCCCCCCGCTGCCATGTGGTTACAACACATAACAAAAATCCCTGCTTCGAAACCTCAGGCTTTATAAAACTTTTTACCAACAGCCCCCGGGCAGTGTTAAGGAAGACTATGCACCGGATTTGATATCCCGAAATCCTCAAGGCACATCAGCCCTTATCCATTTCAGCTGTACATGCCCAACCATCTAGTTCCTTACGAAAACAGCAAGCAACAACAGCACCTCGAGGACACTTGGTTGTCCAAGGTAGTTTTCTACCCCAGTATATACTAAAGCCTCTTCTTGCATTTTTAGGGCATTCCAGGGACTCCAATCCCTCTATACCCCGAAAAGCAGAATGCCCATTTACTCCCCGGTAAGAGGAAAAGGAATATCAAGATTTGTTTATACTTTTTTTAAAGTCAGTTGCTCAGTTTTTTCTAGAGGACTCATTGGTTAATAAGTTTATGCCAATTCAAATTGTTTGGAAATCAACTGGTAAGTTGCTGAAGTCCTTATTATTATTAATTATATAATATTTCAGAAAAATTGGTTTGACCACGAAAGCATTCATGTTATTAAGTTGCGGGTTCCCACATCTCTGCGATTTTATTTACTATTTTATTTTTTTCTCTCATACTTGTGGATTTTGCTCGATTTTGGCCTTGCGAGTACACTGCAGGAACAGCTATAGTGTTACATAGTGTGTGATCATGTCTATCTGTTTGATGAAAGAATTTGCTACTGGCCTTACCAAGAAAACGTTACGTTCTGTAAAATTTTGCCATTTCTAAGTCTGTTGTCTGTTTCCTTCAACAGAACAAATGCTTCGTTGAAAAAAGGAACAATTTATATGACGATTTCATCTCACAAATAAAATTGGTTCAATTGAAGCTACTTCCGATTATCTGTATAAATGGTGGGTGTTTCGGAAAACCCGGCCGCAAAAATTGTTTTATACACATACATATATGTATGTAAAGGGTGGTTAAATTTCAAGGGCCGATGTTGATTTTGAATAAAACACAAACTATTTAGGAAATTATTGTAATTTTATTTTATTATGATGTATTGGTATTACTCAATTATGTATGGAACAAAATATCGGCCAAATGTGCGCCGCGACCTCGGCGGCACACCTCCATCCGATGGTCCAAATTTTCGATGACGCTGAGGCATAATGGAGGTTCTATGCCGTTAATGTGCCGAATTATCTGATCCTTTAGGTCTTGAATTGTTGCTGGCTTATCGACGTACACCTTTTCTTTCAAATAACCCCAAAGAAAAAAGTCCAACGGTGTCAAATCACATGACCTTGGCGGCCAATTGACATCGCCATTACGTGAGATAACACGGCCATTGAATTTGTTGCGCAAAAGAGCCATTGTTTCGTTAGCTGTGTGGCAAGTGGCACCGTCCTGCTGAAACCACATATCGTCCACATCCATATCTTCCAATTCGGGCCATAAAAAGTTCGTTATCATCTCACGATAGCGAACACCATTCACAGTAACTGCCTGACCGGCCTCATTTTGGAAAAAATACGGCCCGATGATGCCGCCAGCCCATAAACCGCACCAAACAGTCACTCTTTGTGGGTGCATTGGTTTTTCGACAATCACTCTTGGATTCTCATTCGCCCAAATGCGGCAATTCTGTTTATTGACGAATCCACTGAGGTGAAAATGTGCCTCATCACTGAAGATGATTTTCTTCGAAAATTGATCATCCACTGTTGCCATTTCTTGCTACGATTCTGCCCATTCACGACGTTTGGAATGGTCAAGAGGCTTTAGTTCTTGAGCCAATTGCTCCTTGTAAGCGTGTAAATGCAAGTCTTTATGCATAATGTTCATCAACGACGAGCGTGAGAGGTGCAATTGTTGGGAACGACGACGAGTTGAGGTGGACGGCTCTTCAGCCACACTATCGCGAACAGTAGCAATATTTTCTGCAGTACGAGCTGTACGAGCATGCACTGGTGTTCTCACATCTTCTACAGACCCGGTTTGCTCGAATTTTTCCACGATTTTTGCGATTGTACGCACATTTGGACGATGAAATTGACCAAAAAAATTACGAAGTGCACGATATGCATTTTGATTTGAACTCCCATTTTCATAATGAGTCTGGATAACTTTAACACGTTGTTGGATTGTGTATCTCTCCATGGTTCAAATTGAGTAAGTCTGAAATAGAGAAATGTCAAATAAAATTCGGAAAAAAACTTGGCGTTTAGGTGTGGTTCACATTCAACATCGGCCCATACAATTTAACCACCCTTTACATACATATATATGAATATAATGTTTGGAGTATATTACAGGTTTTATTGAGAATATAAAAGCATTTCAACTTGAATGTGTTTTTAACATGAAATGGAATGTTGTTGCTTAAACAACCTTAAATAGAAGTACTACTTTCATAAAACATATGGGCTGCTTTTTCCATTCCTGATCCTATAACTTTGCATTGAGGACTTTTCCCCTGTCGCCTGGTCTTTGTATCGACGACTTGAACTTTTGAAAATTATATTAAATAAAAACCCATAAAACAAGTAACGGAGCTTCCTCCCACTGTCCCTACCAATTCTAATATGTCCTGGTCATGTGTGCAAACTGTTTAGCTCTTTTAAGCCATTGTTGTAGCTCATAGTCAAAGATTAAATTTAACAAATTTAACACATCAAACAAATTTTTCAAACCTTTCAATTGCTGCCATTTTATTGCGCTGGTTTTCTTAAGGTCAGTCTTCTTCTTCTTAAGGTCAGTCGCCGCGAAATGTATACAATTAAATAGAACAAATTGCACTTGGAGAAAAAACTTTATGTCTTTCGCAGCACCTTAGTGGAGTCTGTCACACAAACAATATTAGCAAAATTGCGTACATTTTTTTGGAGCAGTAGTCACGGCTCGACTCCAATACTTATGAAGAGGAGGAAAGAGGGAATAGTGTTTGCGAATGTTTTGTGATTTTGAATATATACTTTCATTTTATTCTGTTTTGTAGAGGTGAGGATGTCAGAACTTAACTGGTGTTGCTCTGACTGTTCAGTGGCCAGTGTGCACACCTGCGCCAAACATCAATGAATGAATCCAACATCCCCAACATTGTGTTTTTTATGTATCTCGTATTAATCTGGATTTGTGTGTGGACGGCTGGTCGAATACTCTTGAATTATTCCATTATTTTTGCGTCATCCAACAATAGCCATAAATAAAACTGAATTTAATAAATAAATAAATGATTTTCTATTAAATAATATGTGTTACTCGTACAAGGTTTCTTGACGGGATTTGTGGCAAAAATAACTCCTCGATTTATTTTCTATATATTAATTTATATCGAGTTAATGTTTCATCGGCTGTAATATTTTTAAGATGTTGAGAAATAAGTCTGCAGAGACATAATCCATTTATTCACGAGAGTCTATCCTTTCAATACACCCTTAATGTAAGATACTACTCGTACAGTTTTTAGCTCTACAATAGACTTCTGGAATTAAGTCTCGTTCAGATCATAGTTATAGCAAAAATGTGTTTTGAAGCACATCTTTGCAAGAAATTCAACAACGTTAAGATACAATGTTAAAATACAGAACAGCATTAGAAAAGAAATGTGCTTAAATTATAAATTATTATTGTCTGCTAAAAGTGAAGAGTCTGAAAGGATAAACAGGAAGATAGCACATTCTCGCAAATTTTCCAACGACTCTCAAACTGAACAACGGACATATGACCTGCCTCAATTTACTACAACATCACTAGTTTCTTTACATTCCCATGAAAATTAGTAACTCTTCCCAGTGCGAAGTTTGAATAGCCCGCATTTGGAGCGTATCAAAGAAACAGATACTTTATTATTCAACTTTATAAAAGTTTCTCTTTAACTCCATCTGACAAAAAGGCAGGAGGAAGGTCAACTACTGGGTTGTACGACAAATTTCAGTTGCTTTTCTTTCGCCGCCAACAACCTGACGGCCTAAGGAAATTCCTTAATCACTTTTTCAGTAAAAAACAACAAAGTTACCACAAAATTTACCAACATTTCATTTCACAAAACGTTCTGTCACTCTGCCTCTTTTTATAACTAAAGTTGAAGGAATCGAATTTACTGGCTTATTTCGAGTTAAAATTATATTAAAAATTTTGCAGCTCAGACCCAGAACTTTAAATGCCCTTGTTTCATTCCCTGTCACGTTTTCAGTTCATTCTTCTTTTTAAATTCACACAATATCGCCAAGTAAGTGAAAATAAGGTAGCACCAAAAATACTATTTAAAAAAACTAAAATATACCTAAATTTTCCAAAATACTCGTCGAAATTTTAATTGTTTTGCTCTTAGCTATTTCTCTTTTTCATTTGTAAACGATTTCCATAGAGCTTAAATAAGCTCTAACACTCCCAGACATGGCACTTAAACTTGGTACAAGTGCTCTGTAATCCAACTTAGAAACTGTTTGCACATACACCAAACGATTTTACATTAATTTAAAAGAAATAGGTACCACAAAAAAAGACTGTATCTCATGTGATATTAACACGTTCAGGGATACGAGAAAAACCGCAAATAACGTATTTGAGGTTATGTCTGCCTTCCACCTAGAAGTTTTATAATGCTTTGCTTTTTGCTCCCTCTTTAATGTGGCAAAGAATTTCCAGGTTTAATTTTCTCAGTTTCTGTTTTTGGTTTCATTTTCTTAAAATAAATTCTTTCACTCCAAATAAAAGGAAGTTAAAAAGGATTGTGCCAGAAAGCAGCAGGTTTAAGCACTTTGCCTCTTACAAAAAAACACAGGAATTGTCATTCACATTCACATTTACTGTCGCTCGCTTACTTGTTTTCCCACTATTATATTTTTCTGTTTCACTTTAGGTGGGTTCGGATACACAAATAAACACACACCGGCAGGAACGACAAAAATTACACGAATAAAAATATTTGCATGAGTTTTAATTTTTTTCACTTTTGTGGATTTGTCTAACATGAATACAGTAATAAAGGATAATGGAATGAATATATATGTGTTTTTTAGTTTAAACCAGGATGACAGTACAGATTTCGATTTTAAAGTCTAACAAGTTTTATCATTCAAGTAATTTCGTGTTAAGCAGAAGCGTAAGATTCGAAGCGGATGAAAAATGCATTTCAGTTGGCGATGCGTAGCCCTTTCCTCTAGTATTTTAGTTCTGAGTCCCTCTTATATTTTCCGAGTCATTTACAGAACAAATTAAGCAGATAAATTCAAAACCATCCCTCCACCAATAAAATATTATTTTAAATAATTATCCTAAAGTCAATGTTAATTCAGTTAGTACTGAAAATTGAACACTTTATCCGTCGTACTGGTGAGCTGATCGAAACATTAAAACCAGAAAATGTCGCCGAGCCAACCAAGAAAAATAATTAGCGCCATTGAATGCAGACCGCCCGCAATAAGTTCAGTGCAAACAACAAACACTTCCTTGACCCACTTATTATTTTCTTAAGAACCCTTAGGTTCAGACACATACATACATATATATGTACATACATATATAATTTGCAATTTAACAATATTTTTATGTTTTCAGCATGACCGATTAATACATCACTGTAAAAACTTTTATAATCTGTAATTGGCTTCGGAAAAACTTTCAAGTGGAAGACAAGCTATCCGCCAAGTGGCACTTCGGACGCACAGTTGGCCATATGTTAAACGCGAAGCCATAGAACTCGGTTTTGTTAACGTCTACGTGTGGAGTTCTTAGGAGAAGGTGCATTCAAAACGTTATACAGGTCTCATATAGGCGGCAGATGTGGCGACCTTTGAAAATACCCAGCAGCCAAAGTAATTACAATCTACAAAAACCATAAAACTAATGACACAAAATCACAAATTCTTATCCTATTTATAATGAAGAAACATACTATGACTGACGACAAGCCATCGGTTGTGAAACGGTCGACTGGTCAATTGTCACTTTGTAAAAATGCAAACTGAATCGCTTAAAGAATTTCAAAACATGAGAAGTCGTATTATGCCGTATTTGTCATTTCCTAAACATTTACATTATATTATCGCACTTGCACATATTATGGTCTGAACTATTTGCCCTTAACTACCCAATTCAGTAAATAATGGGGCTGTTTATAATCTCAAAAGTATCTGCGACTCTCAACACAACTTCCTCCATCGAATTATCACCCTGCATGTCTTCGGAATTCCAATGAATTTTGCTGCACGCAACATCATTCCGGGCAATATATCGAGAAACACCAAATATGAAGCAAAAATGTATGTACTCAAAACTGTTCATTTTGTTTGCTCCACCTTTCCTGTATTGAGTACCCCAATTTTTTGTCTGGAAATAAATTGAAGTTAGAAAAAAGAAGATTGCATATTATATATTGTATTTGTTCCGCGATTTATTTTGCAGGTCCGTATTCAAACAATTTATTAGGCGATTCAGAGAATTGTGTTATTGAACATGAAAAACAAAAATTTAAAACTGCGCACAACGTAATTATTAAAAAAAACAACAACAAATCAATGTTAATTCGTTAATTATTTTTCACAACAAAGAAGAGTTGTTTGGTTTAATTTTTATGGTTAGTTTTTTTTTGCATTTTGTTTTTCCAAATGTGGACAGGCCTACTACAGATGGTAGGATGGCAAAACTTCTTGTGATATGTTGGAATTGGAAGGACCTAGAGTTGGTAGCCCGAAATCCTTAATGGACATCAGGTCTTAACCTCACGAAGAACAGACGACATCACCTCGAGGGCACTTGCATCACCGAGCGTCGATTTCTAACGCGGTTTCAGCCAGCGTAGGCACCCCAGCCTATGACCACCACCAGAATCCCCAAACAAAAGCACCCTGGAGGCACGCATGTACCCGTTTGATACACGCCAAGGTTTTTACCTCTTCTCTCCGGGGGCAGTTCTTCGAGTACAACCAGACATCATCAAAATGTCTTTCAAAATTGTTGCATTCCGCCCTTGTGAATGACCTCTTTATAATGCTTACTTTATTTTTTAAGAAGTTCTTTGTATTTTTTATATGATTTTAAACTAGTATTTTGGCAGCTTCTTTCAAAGATACTTTGTTGAAAACTTTAATCACTAATTAGGGCTTTAAGCCCATTTTTTTAACACATCAGCTGGCTAAAATTTAATGTAATTTTCCCTAATCAAATTCGAAAGTTTTATCTGCGTGCAGGTGGAATATTTTGTATGTACCAACATACAACCTCAAATCATCCTCTAAAAAGAATTGTAGATACATACATCTCAGAACATACATTGAAACTAGACAAAATCATTTTCATCCCTAGGAGCTTTCGCCACTCTTTTAATGTATGCTGAGCACTCGCAATTGAGCCTTATCGCACCAATTGAGAACACATCAATGTAGCTCCGTAAAGTGTAGCACTTACCCAACCACATTCTTTTCAATATTACACTATTTACAGGCTGCATTACTTAGAAGCAATCAAGTAAGTACTTGGTTATTGTCTAATATATAAAACTTGTGCTTGGCCAAAATGCATTTATTATCCCTTTAATGAAAATCACTTAAATAATTTGAGCAATACTTGCGCAAATTTATTAAAAAAAAAAGAAAAAAAAATGTTTAAGAAACGAAAATTTTTTGTTGATTTGGCAATTTCGATACATGTTTGTGCTGCTTGTTTTAGGGGCTTTAAAGTAATTAGCTTCTCTAGTGACTCTTTTGCAGTGGCAGTTTGAATTAGTTATCCAGAGGGACAAGGCCTCGCCCTCAGTGACATCTCCGTGTTAGAATAATTACTTAAAATAATGTTAAATTTTTTAACATATTAACTCGTTGCTTTGCTGGGATAGTTTGAAGAGAGCGGCAAGAGTTTGGCTTTTACTTCTTTGAGAAGGAACCAAATGCAACCCCTTTAGACAATCAACAGCAGAAACGTCGTAAGAAATTCAACCCATTTGAAAAATGTAGTGGGGTTCTCACTAACTATGTAATATGTGTTTATAGATATTTTTTTCGTTTTTTTCCATTTTCAAAGAAAGATAATTGAATTAAAAGTAATACACAAGCTCAGACATGTAAACAAAATGGTATCCTATTTTCCAACTACTCGACCACAGAAATACACAAAACAACTGGCTCTTTGCAACTTAAACATGCCCCTTATCCTAAAGTTTAATAACAATCAACAACTGAAGGAGAATGGGAATCAGCACTATAAACACAGTCGGGGGTTGAATAAAGAAATTAGACCTGCCACATATTTGTGTTCTATTTAATTGTGCGTCATATAATTATGATTGAAATTTTTACGTCCCCATTTATCTTGAAGCTGACAGCGAATTGCTGTTTTGTTTAACGGAAATAATTTCTCTGTGCTAAAAGATTTACCGAGTGTTTCCCATAAAAAATATGTACATACTATTCACTATCCTTAACAAGGTCATCGTGGTTACTACACATTTCTTCGTCAATGATTCAAAAACTTTATTATTTTTTGGCTTGTTGCGTCTTTTTGTTTGGTGCACAACAAACACTAACAGACATTAATCGTGACCCACATTTAATTTTGAGCCAGAAGAATAAGTACTTTTATGTGATTGCTTGTATAAGATATTGTAACTCAGCCTTATGGAAAGGGGGGAACAAGCAACGGTGCACAGTTTGTGAACTTCATTTGTGTACTTCAGTACCTGTCGGAACGGCCTAATGTGATAAATTCCACGTGGGAGTGGCATGCACTGGGGACAGCTTCTATGCCGCTTGCCACATATCACAAGCTCCTTCTTACGATTTTAGCTTTAAGCCACAGACAGAACATTTCAGCCAAGGACAAGTTCCTCAACCAAACGACCAGTGCCAGGACCACTATATCAATGCATCCTGAGAGCTGCATGCTGAACTCTGTCACTGTTTTTCATTTGTAATCGAACTTAATGGATGATACTAACGAAAGATGTTGAAAAATCAACTGCGACCTATTGTTGGCGTGCATCAACTTTCGGTGCCGCCGGAGAACAGGTTTTGCCTTGATCACTTTCCTGACGGGTATCTGTTCTCGTCAAAAAAACCAAGAAAAAACATCAGTACTCCTGGCCCCGTTTTACAACGAGTACAAATCCTCTTCGAAGTGTTCTTGCCTTGCAACGGACATCTGATTCAGGGAGCTAATGAATGGGGAAGTACTGAGGCGACTTGGTTTAAAGACTGAAATCCCACCAATCATGCTCTAGATCTTTAAGGTCTGGCTATACAGCGCCCCGTTGTTATTTGTCAATTGCATGTGCCCTGTCTCACTGTTTCCAAAGTGGGAAATTTAATGATTTGCCATTTGTAAATATTTCTAAAAAACTTACTTGTTACCAATATTTCATGTCGTACCTGGAAGAAGAAAAAAAAAGAATTTAGTTCATCATAATTAATTATATTTACTTTATCTCAAATCAAAATCTCTTCTATTCATCGCACCTGAAACTACACTACAAGTTTTCCGACACACACTTTGATACAAAATTTTCATTATCCATTACTTTTTATTTCCACTGAGAACATTAACACGGACCCTTTTGCACTGAAAAGAAAATAAAAGTCGCGCTTGTCGCAAATATAAATATTCATGCCCACACTGTCACCTGCTCAATGGCAGGATGTCGGTTTCGATTGTGGTGTGTGCTATTAAGTGATTATTACACATGTCTTTGTTGCCAAACAAGGCAAAACGTTCCCATAACAAACAAAATTGCTACGGTACAATATTTAAAGCAATGACATATTGATTGACAGATTGACAGTTAGCTGTCCGAGGGTCCACAGACACAAAAAGTATATTTGCACTGTCAAGCCTGCAAGAAGATACAAAATTTTCAAACGGGGAAATAAGACTGTTTTTATTTTACGTACATATTTTAGAAATACATCTTGTGCTTATTGACAATGTAAGTTTTAGCTTTGATTTTTCTGCACACTAAATGAATTTGAACTTTTAAATTTTGTTACATACGAGCATATTTAACACAGATCTCTGGGCACTGAGTGCATTTAATGGATTTAAAGCTGCACTATTTAAAAAGCACAATATAAGGTCCGTTTGTTATCTTCTTTTCATAAAAGGGGTTTTCATAATAATAACTTAGGCTGGAAAAACCGTATATGTGTTTGCCGAGCTCAGTCTGGAAGGAACATTTCTGTAACTTCCGGTGTTCCTTAGAGCAGTCACCTGGGTCCAATTTATAAATAATAATCGAAAAAGTGTGCTGGGACTTTTTGTTAAACAACTTATATTTCATCATTTCTCTACGCTCTTTACGTTCTTCTCATCTACTTGCAGCACAAATTTATGCGATATTAAACGCCATAAACATAAAATTCTCTGATAATTAATTAGATGTTGAGAAGTTTTTTACGTTTTCATTTTGTAATAATTTGTACTAAAATAGAATATAGTCTGAACGGAAACATCCAGCGACTTTTATATAAATAAATAAGTGGCTGAGGCCAATTTCGTATATTTCAAATAAATATGTCATGGTGAAGACTCCATACGCTATTATTGCTGTAAAAATGTTAATGTCATGACACACTCTGTTAACCATGTAAACGCTCTATTATAACAATTGTACTAATGCCATTAACACACTAAAAATAAGTTAAAAGTGATCAATACGTATTCATTATTTCGTTTCCCTTTGGAAAACTTCTGTGGACAAAACGTTAATAAATTTTTCATTACAAATCAAATTTTTTTCGGAAAGGAAATCAAATAATATGGAAGTACTTTAACATAAAAACATTTAACATAAAACTGTCACTGTTGCAATGAAAAAATACAAACAAAAGCTTCTGACAATTTCGTATGTGGAATATTTTTATGATAAAATATTTTCATCTTGTTAAATTTTTTATAAAAAGAAACAAATAGCCTTGAACTTAAAGACTAAAAAATATTAATGAAGGCCAACATACTGGGGGCGAAATCGCTATACGGTTGTTTTTAAAAAGAAGTATATTTTGTTATTTGCGCTTTTTCAAAAATCTGATGAGGACGTATTTCTCTTAACGGCAGTTGAATTTAAATGCAGGTTCTCAAGGCTAAAACGAGTAGGATAGCTCTTACGAAATGTCGGCACAGGCAACGGGAAAGTACTAAAAACCCGTTTTATTCTTTGCTTTTTACAGATTTCTAACCTTATTTTTTTATTTTCCTTCTTGTCGGAATTTAACTGATGTCCTGTGTACATATACCTTCAACAATGCAGAGTCGAACTTCAATTAACACGGCAATCCCAGCACTGCGTTTTATTTTGTATCTACATATACGGATTTGAAAGTGCTGGAGTCAAATACTCTACGGAAATTGGAAAATGGAACATGAATTGCTATTTATGAAAAAGCTCCGATGAAAGGAATTACAAAATAACAGACAAGATCTTTACATGTACCTGCAGATAGACTATTTGGTAGAACTAAAGACAGATTAAAAAAGTTTGAAAAATCGAAGATAAAGTCTTTCCAGAGGCACATTATACGCACTAATTCATCACAACGATCCCAGATTTTGATAATATTTATATTTTAAAAAGGACCAAATGCTATAGATAATAAATGTGCCAATAGAAACTGGAATTAACTTTAAGAACGATACAGACAAATTTGCTCAGAACTTTAGGCATTTAATTTATGAAAGTAAAACAGTAAATTCGAATACTGACGGACTTATTTCTGTCTGTTAATAATTGAATTTCATTTAAATGTTTTAATTGCAACAATTTTCTACTCGTGTGCTAAATATTTTTGTGTTAATACTGTTCTCGTGTTATTTGATTTCTTTTCAAAATTTTTATAGGCAGATTCTTTCATAAAAATTAAGAATTATTAATTAAGAATTTGAAGTGAGTTTTAGTCCAAATATTCCATATTATATTTTTTTTTTGTATCTATATAAAGGGTGTTTTTTATAGAGGTATAGAAATATAAAATATATAGAGGTATAGAAATATGAAATGGAATAAAACAAACCAAACTGACATAAATCACTTGACAGCTGACAAAATGGCCGTCAGTTAAAAACAAGTTGCCAACTTAAGCTATAAAAAACACACTTTCTAAAAAACAGAATGTGTGTTTGTTTGCTTATACCAGAGCGCTGCACCGATCTTCCTAAAATTTTCATAATATTTAACTCGGACTATCGAAAGAATTATAGGCTATTTTTTTCCAACCACGCCTACTTTTACGATAATTTTTTGGAAACTATTTCACTCCTGCCACATAGTTTTTAGCAGATTTTATAATATAAACGGGCATAACTTTGCCATTTTTGGACCAATTTTCAAAACTTTGTACATAAAAAAGGGCAAAACTTGCCTCCAAAGCACTCTTTCTTGTACCTTCAAATTACTTTGTTGTTTGTGGATCAATTTTATTCTGTCACAAAATATCTAAAAGGTGTCCTATATTTTTTTGGAAAAATAGAAGCAGGGGGAGGGTGTCCCAAATTGCCCGCCCCAATAATTGATTATCAAATAACTTCGCAAATAAATAATATATGTTACTCTATTTTAACAAACACCACAAAAGCAGAAACTTCAAATCCCCTAATATCTGGGGGCCGTAAATTCATTCATTGTCTACGTATCATTATATTATTAGAAAAAAAATGCCAGAGGAAAATCCTAACATAAGTGGAAGCCACATTATTCCGTGGCAGATTACTCCACCACTTTTGATGCGAAAGCCAGAAACGCATCGCAAGGGCAGAAGAACTAAGACTAGTGTCTTTACAACTTCGCCATACAAACAGAGCATTGAAAACGTCAATACAAAACGTAGAGTTCCAACAAATGCACGTGTTAAAAAATTCGTGAAATTCAAGTGATAGTGATGAAAACGTTAATTTAAATAACACATCCGAGGACGAGGAGTATTCGGATGTTCCACCCACAAGAGACACGGCGATATGGCCTATAAGGATGATGTCATATTTAAGCGGTGGGTTCCATGTTTGCAATACGAACAAATTTGGGCTCATCAACACAGTTTCTTAACGCCGTTTTACTTTTTAATTTTGCCACTTAGTTGCGAATACCTACCCGCAAATTGCCGCCTTCATTCGGCTGGCTTTTATAACCATGATGTCTAATATATTTTTAATAACAGTCCTTTTGCAATTGTCAACTGTTTCACACCATTTTTCCATTACTGAATTACCACCATGTCTACAATTTTAAAACTGCTCCATTACAGTTGATTACTCTAGAGGTGTTTTTGACTGGTTGAGCGTCGCTGCCTACTCAGAAAATTTTGAAAATATGAAAATATATTTTTATATCTGCTAGAACATCTAAATGGGGGGAACAAATCAAAAAAGGTTTTGACAAGTTTTAAATTAACTTCCTGACATCATTTTCTTTCTTGAAAACAATGAAAACACAAGCACGCGAAAACCATTCATTAGTAACTTGGATTTTCTATTGAAAATGTTGAGGACTGAGATGATAAAGAGTTTTAGTTCTGTATGATTTAAGTTTATGTGATTTTGGAGGGAAAATGCCGCCGGCGAAACGTAATAAATTCTTTAGTAATCCGACTTATTTCCAAAGAAGTATTTTAGTCACGACATTTCACGCACAGCAAATAGTTTGGTTTATGATGCCCGACGAAATAAGCTGCTTTATTCGCTCACGCAAGCCGAAACTGAAAGCTCTCACGCCTCGCTTACAATAATATATACATATGTCCACATGTTACTCCTTTAAACATTGAGGCCCACCCCAATCACACTCTCAACATGACAACATCAAAAGCATTTCTAGCATAGCGAAACAGCGCGACAATGTTTCGTACATAAATTAATTCCGAAAAACACACGAGTGCATATCAAAGTTGTTTCATTGTCTTAGGAAGCGTAGCAGATATCTTCCGAAATGTGTCGCGTTAATGCACCTGCACTGATTTTGCATTCTGACTTCCTTCGAGAAAAATTCATAATATTTTCGTTATTGAATTGACACTACATATATCGCGGTTCCAAATCGTTCGTTTTACAGCCTACAGCCTTTTCGATTTACCAAACTGCTGCATTGTAGTGTCAGTCATAAGTTGGCCTTTGAAAACTAGCAAAAGAATGTTCAAGTAGGCGCTCAGTCCCGCTTGACGTGATGATTAATAATTCCAATCGGCGTTAAAATATCAAAGCAGCAGGATCGTAAATACAATGTTCATAATTTTGTTTCAACGTCAAATATGTTTATCAATAAATTCCTTCTACCGTAAATACGACTAGTGCGAAGGAAGATATTGCAAATATTAACCTGCGTTAAAAACAAAACGATGGCAACACTTTGTACTGCAGCAGTTTTCGAAACTGTAATCTGAACTTAATGTATAGTTCATATTTCATAGCTGATATTTTCTTCTTGTGCTGGGCAATATCCTCTCCGAGGAGCAGTTTTATCTTGTTGTATTCCAAACTGGAGCACTCAGTTCTCAGGGGTAGGGAGCAGAACGGGCGTCTCGGTTGAAGATGCAATTAAAACTATAGAAAGTTACTGTAGGACTTCAGTTTGTTACTGCCAAATTCTCCGTCCAGAGTTAATTGGCGGAAAGAAGACCAGCATGTAGCCTTCGCGATGCCTTGAAAGGTATCCAATTATCTTATCGAGCGATGCTGTTTACAAGATATCAGATTATGCTGTCCTGACAAATTTTCATGAAACAATTTTCGCAATATGTTATTTTTCAACTGCAAGATACTAAAAGCATTTTGCATCGAGCAGAGCGCAATAGAAGTCTTCCTCCGATTTGCCTAATGGCAAACCTTCATTGCCACATGAAACCAAACAAAAAATAGTTTGAATGAAGCAAATGAAAAAACTCGTACTTCTGTTGGGAGTCACATAAAGCCTCTTGCATATTTGAATATTTATTCCTTTATGTTTTGAAATAAAAATATTTATGGGTGCGATAAATGTTAATTTTCCGCGGCAAGAGAAAGGGGGCTTGGGTGTAATTATGTATATCGTCGTAAAGCATTTACAAGTTCTTGCTTTTCGATTGTACCTTAAGTTTTCGTATTCACATACATACATACACACATACATAATATAATGCATAATGTCTGAATACGTGTTTAGCTTAAAGGGTCTCAAAGTACAATAAATTTTCCGGGAAAAGCTCTGTCGTTGTGCTATTGTTGCATGATTGCTAACTTTGGCTGGCCGTACGATTCTGTGGCTTTTGCTGCGTTGTAATAAAACCTTGACAATTGCAGGAAAACATGCGAAAAAAGCATAAATTACAACACATAGAAATTAAGCTGGTATTACTCCCAGCCGGTGTATGTACGTACATACGTACATTTTTGTTTGTGTATGTAGCCAATCGCAGAAAGGATCTCTTTATACTCCACATTTCACAATACACGCACATTGGCATAGAAACGCAAATAGTGGTTTTAAACTCTCGTATGAACTTTTGCCGGGATCTGCTAAAATAAAGGAAAACTTTTGTTTTATTTTCGTTACGTTTCTATGACACAAAATAGTGATGATTGATGTGGGATAGACTTAATGTATTTAATAAAACAGCAGGTTATTAAACGAACTTTGCTTTGGGAATGCGATGGGTTTTTGGTGAAAGAAGTTGCAAACGAATAAATGGGACACAAAAACGAGGGCAGCGTCAAAATGTGTCACCTTCAGTTATAAAAAGTAATAATATTTTCATGAAAATCCTTTTCTTTTCGTTATTGTGAGGGCAGATGTTTATGGATTGGAACAATTTTATAATTTCACGATGTTCGGAGGTTGGCTTAAACTGTTTTCGGAATATCTAAGTCTAACTCTGAGAGCCCTACCTGCGCTCACGAGTCACAGAAACTATATTGAAGTGAGCAAGTGAATGGAGCCACAGTCTCCTTTTTAGACTTTCCTTCGTTTCTATTGTAGAATTGTTCTACTACTCGAAAAACGTTATGACTCCTTTATTATATGCACATGAAATATTTTTTATTGTGATACAATAATTTTCACAATCGCCCCCCTACATTTAAAAGGCTACACAACAAAACATTTTAATACATCATTGATAACCTAAAGACCAAGCAGAACTTAACGTTATAATTCTGTTGGTTCTTTTCCCTGTTTTCACTTCTTTGTGGCTAATGAGTGCCGGTGAGTTGCGCCTAAAACGCTATTAAGACTGAATGTGCGTTTTCATGGCCTGGCCCGCGTTGGATTATTCATGGTCGTCTTTATTTTTGGGTGTGTTAACCTTAATGACTTCTACTCTTTGTTTCTACTTCTCTCTTATTGTAAAAGGATTTTACTGCATATATAAAAGATGTATTCACTTCACGTTCTTTTTGCTTTTACGATTTCTGTGCACCTTCAAGGCATTTGTCATGGGAAGTTAGACACAAATTTAAAATATAACAATTCATTTCCAATTCAAGGAAAAAGATTTTCTGCTAAAACGAGTATGTATTTTGGATCAACTATATGAGTAAGAAAGTGTATGTTCAGAGCAGGTTGCAAGATATAACGATTCTACGGTTTGGTGATTTTTCCTAACAATTTCTCAAAATGAGGACTGGCTATATTTTGTTAAATATTCTTCATTCGTTAAGTATTTTTTAAATGTGCTCGACTTGCTAAATTGTTAAAAAAAAAATCAATATGAAAAAATTAAAATTCATTTAACTGAAATAATAAATGGAAGTATATTTTGGGCTCTGAAGACTCTGCAACTTAAAACTCTCTATTAAAAAAGCGAGAAATTAACATTTCGAATTTTGTCTTAACCCACAAAAGTTGTACTGTAACAGAGCAAATTTGTTACCGAAAATCCCGTTTAAAATGGTTTTACCGACGACTATATCTATATACATATATCTGAACTAGTATTAATTTTAAGGTCGGAGACTAACAATGTCGAAGGGACTTTTACCTTTACACGAAAAACAATCACAGTAAAATCAACTAAGATCACGTTACTCTAATATCACATCCCTACATTTCACTTTAGCACGAATGCATTTTTAATTAACGCCGCAGTTCCCGGCTAGTTAATTATATATTCATGTAGAAATAATATTACAAACACTAAAATCAATATAATATAATTTATGATGAATCAGAGTACAGTATCGGGTCTGTTAGAGAATGAAACAAGCAGAGAGTAAAATAACATTAAGTTTTTAGTTTACAATTTTCCGGGCAAGCCTGTGTGACACCTACTCCTGCCGTATTGATCCCACGTTTTCATGGTGTTCAAACCACCCGACTCAGACTAAAAGACTGAAAGTGTCGGTTCAATTTCCATAATTACTCCAGAAATGAGCCACATCGTTGTAGATGATTTCTTTGATGAAAGTCTTCTGGATCAGTCAAAGTTTTTCTAGCGACTCATGACAGACAGCCGCATTTCATGCTAAATGAGACTAGTACTGCAGGTAGTTCTCTCGGTATGGCGATTATGGCCAGCGTCTAGACGACAAAGCGATCTCAACGTAAAAAATACTCGTACAACCACTACTGTTCAAAACGTCTTATTTAATATCGATACGTACATACGCATGATTTTGGGGAGCGGTTGGTGCTACCAGATAGTTTGAGTGTGCAGTCATGCACTCATGAAGGAGGTGTTGCATCGGTGGCGGTTTCATCCAAACCAAATATAATACAGTCCATGGGAAATGAAAGTAAATTTCTAATTTTCTAAGTGACAGAACTCAGAGAAGCCGGTCATTCAAACAAATGCAGTCAGCGCAGAGACCGAAACTTTCAATCTTACAATAATTTTTACGACTTTTCGATTTTAAATTAAATTTTAATTGTACTTTTTAAGGGTGGCTTCTAGTGTCATATTTTCAATTCCAATTTAATGTGCTCACATGCATCAAAGCAGTCATTCTTGGAAACATATTAAATCAAGCACGAAAGTTCTAATGCGTATTCCGATAAGATGCTGGTGCTGTTTGTCACGTTTCCTTTACTTATCTATGACAAATGATGACTTTCGGTGATGATGTTCTTCTTCGAGCAATTTAAACAAATCAAAAGGCCCTTCGATTCTGATCTTTAGCTTAAAATTTGTGAACCGAATGCTTTTAAGTGTTTTTTTATCGCATTAATATTCTAACTTTTAAATTAAATTATTGAACTGTCGATCTTTAATTATCTGCTTGTGAGTGCAAGAATATTAAACGACTTCCTATTATGAATTTCATTTTCACAAAATTAAAATATGGTTGTGAGTAAAAACGAATGTTTGTTCAATGTTTAAGTAATTTTATCTCGTAAAGACTAGAAGCTGTACCAGTTTGCAATCTTGTTATAGATATATGAGACTTTTTTTCAAAATACCTACGACTTATTCTATTCTAAATGTGGTTTTTGTATTCCTATTTATTTTCTCAATCAGCGGCTGCTGAGCACTATTATAGAGGCCGCGGACGTCCCAGCCTTGGCTAATATTCAGCAGTGGAACATCGAAATGAAATAACGCAAATTAATATTTGCGCATGTCGGGAATGAAATGCTGTTCTGTACACAGACGGGCATGTATTAAATCCACATTAATATGAAGACGACGACACGAGACACTCCTTAGCCCATCCTTTTGAACGTCCAATATTCAAAACTCATTACAGTATTTTTGCTTTAGGTGACTCAATTTAAGTAAAAAAAATATTTGAATGAAAATATTTATTCATTTTAATTAAAAAAAAATTGTTTTACAGTCCTTTTTAATAAAATAAATAAATCTGCGAACTTTCTTAAAATAATGTAGAAAGTCAACGAGTTTCACAAATTTAATTCCTGTAAATAGTAAAATTTGCATACATTTGACCTTTGACCTCGATGCGCATCGAAAACGTCCTCCGATTTGGCTCAAATCTAAAGCACCGAACTTTTCAACCAAGTGTCACAACATTCCGATCAGCACACTTTGAAATTAAACCAAAAGAAACCGGCTGTTACCCTAATGTACGCATTATCTTTTTGGTATAAAAAAATCTTGTCTCATCATCTTTAAGCTAAAAGTCATCATCAATTGGGAGTGCCGAGCAAAAGCATATTGTTGCTAAATCAATAGTGACACAAGAATTTCTTCACCATCATTTGACAGGGTGCGACATAAATGCATTCTGATTACTAAGGCCGGATAGCCTGCAGACGATGACAAAGTAATTGCTAGCTGTGCAGACTAGAAGCCAAAGAACCTGCTTCAATATATCTCTAGGGACTCTTTTGCAGTGGCAGTCTGAATTAGTTATCCAGAGTGACAAGGCCTCGCCCTCAGCGACATCTCCATGTTAAACAATTACTTAAGATGCCGAAGAAGTGGTAAAGAATTAGTTTATTAGCATACTAATTCATGACAATAGAAGTTTTCGTTCGTATACTGTTCAGACGGGGCTTGATTGCATAATAATTGGCAGAAGATTGAATCCCAAAGCGAATGCAATAAAATCCTGTTTACATATTACTTTATTTTGTGCAGTGTGGAGGAATGATATTCGATACAGAGAATTACTTCAGTCCAAAACGATAAGGCTTTTAAGATGTAGCACTAATAAATACAAGTGGGGTCAACTAACATCGATTTCAAATTGGGCGAAATAATGTTCGCTTTAGCGAGGCTTTCCAATATTGCGTGATAAAACGCACAGGCCAATCTCTCGATGTCTCTAAGGATTCATTGGCAAATTTTGTTCATGCATAGCCCAGGATCAAAAGTGTACCGGAATGAGTGGCATCTATAAAAAGCAAAAGCCCAAATAATCTACGAATCTAAATTTAAAGAAAACCAAAAACATGTATGTAAATTCGTTTTAAGGACGAAAAACGGTTGCCATCGCTGTCTCATGACTTCGACATAAAAATTAACTTTTTTGTCGAAAGTAGGTTACTTCAGCATTACACGTAAATTTATTGAAATTTTATTAATCTTTATATATTTCTTTAAGAAATATTTATGCATAAAATTTTATTTTTTTTATACAATTGAGAAAACAAAATTTTACTTAATTTTAAACGGCTGCTTTTTATTTCTATGACATTTTTATTCGACGCAAAACTTTGAATACACAAAAACATGCGGATTTCAGAACACCAACTTATGAATTTACGAATCGATGCTTAAACACATCCGAATATCTCTTTTCTATAGACATACACATGTACATATATATGACTTATTTATTTGTGTATATAAAATGTTTAAAGACATTAGATTGTTGTCGAGATGATTCCCGAATCTTCAATCGAGCTGATGTGACGGCTCTCGGAATGAGGGGAAAGTGTAAGTAATACGTTTTTGGAGACATATAAGTTTTATTTAACGCTTAACTTTACCCAAATAGCAGGATTTCTCAATAGTTTTTATAATAAAATATTTATTGGCGAGCCTTGACAACTACAAAATAAATTTCAAGGTCCAATTTTGTGTTTCCTGTTTGCTTTCGAATAAATATCTTTGTCCGATTAGTTGTTTCGCCAGGCTCATTTTATCAACACAATCAAAATATTTTGAGTGATGCAGTATAAATGTATGTATTTGTTGTTTTTGTCAGTACCATAAGAAAGTGAGTCAGTACCATGGCAGGACAAATAAATAGCTTCCGAAGACTTATGAAACCCTTGGAAGCAATTTAAAAAATTTTATTACAAATCGAAAATTATTCAATAAAAAGATTTTTATAAAAAACGAAAGGAAAGGAAAAGGCAGATTGAAGGCTGTCACTCTTTTTTCTATATTTATTTTAAAATGTTTCCCTTTTTGGGCAAAGTAATAGTATTTTCATTCAATTAATTCTTTTTCTTGGGCATTATTTGTGTTTAATTTTTTTTTATTTAGGAAATGCCGTAGAAATTTAATTGAAATTTATTCGCAGCTGAATTTGTTTAAAGGCAAAACAGCCAATTTATGACATAAATTATTGAAGCAAACTCGAACAACTACAGCAACAACAACAATATTGTCATAATGTCATGATTGGCTTTTAATTTTGTGTGCAAAATAATAGCTAATGTTTATTGTTGTTTATTTATTTATTTAGAGATACAAATTCATACTTAACAGATAACAGCAGGCTGGGAAACAAAAACACATACATACATACATTAATTAGTTGTGTTTAGATGTGAGTATAAGAGTATATTTTTTTTTACCCAATTAGCCAACGCGACAGACGGATGCGCGGAAGCATTGGTAGCCTGTAAAAAGGCAGCCTGACCTGGTCGAGATTGTGCATCAGGCTATAAGTTTTTTAGACCTCTTCTAATACAAAAATTTAGATGGCGAGTTCAATTACCGAATTAAATGTTTTCATCTCATTTAGATTCCACGAACCCTTTTTAATATTTTCCCTATATAGAAGTTGGATATTAAAAATTGTAACACTGGGATCTCGTCGCACATTTATTGTCTAGTGGTTGTTATTTTTTTAATTAATTAATTAATTTGTCCTTATTTATGCTTTATTGTACTCCATAGTTTCATTTAATTTGGCAATTCAGTGAAGTTTTTATTCGCTTGATTGATCAAGTGACGAAAAAATTATCCAAAGAATTTTTTCGGAACGAACATTTTTGTTGGCTCATCACATATTTTTTATTGAAAAGCTGTTGCTCAAGTTTCTTCAATGAAAATATTATGTTGAAAGCGGGAAATCGTTTAATATTTCCCATTATTGCCTTTCAAGTTCAAAATCGCACAACTATATGACCCTCCATAAGAAAAGCCACCTATTGTGGTAGCGGTCGACCCCCATATGTGCAGTAAATTGCACAAGAATTGGGTAGTGGGTTTGTGTTTTTTTATGCTATTTTATAGAGAGTTATAATATCAACCGATGTACGGCCCATCGTAAAGCTTAAAATTATCTTCATTTGGTAAATGATACTCCTACCCGGGATATTTAAAAATAGGCAGTCAAATCCGCGAATTGGATCCACTGGTTTAGTTTCAAAAAAACCATAATCAAACAGAAAAATAGTTAAATAATAGTTTAGGAAAAACATCTGGGTCGGTGAAGTCGCGATGCTGTTTAATAGAGGTTTTTGCATTCCTAAAACTGAAGTTTTTAATAGAAAAATAGACATAAGCTGTTCAACTCTGATATATCCTGCAAATAAAATACCAACCCTAAATGGTATGGATGCAGCAAATCGAATATTATAGAAGCACGTCAATGAAAGCGGAAATAGAATATATTTCTCTTATACACGCTAATACATTAGCGTTGTCAGCTGGGTGCGTTTTAAAATTCTTGGTGCGAAAAATGTCTCCAATAAACATAAGAAATTCTAAACTTTGTGCTTTTTTTCGCAATTTTGGTGCGTTTTTACACTTCAAAGTTGTCAGCACTGGTATTGACACATGCTCTCACTCAATAAAGATTGCTGACGGTGGAGACAAGGTTGCCACTGCTTATGTAGCCAGAAAAATTGCCGCGCTTTCGTCGAATTTAAATCGCCAAAATAATTATCACAAATCAACGAATAAAATTACTTTCATATATAATCAACTTGATATTCTATTCATGTAGTTTTTGCTTTTTTGCATATTTATATAGTTTCTTCTTATACCCTTTTCATTTTTATGTATAATGATTTTAAATATTTGAGAAACTGTTAATCAGTGTTTAAAAATCATTAATTATCTTATATGCTGTATTAATATCGTGAAAACAACGGTAAACCATCAAATATGGTCACTTTGTATGGATTCGAACAGACTTCTCTTTTTTTGACAAAACTTCCCATGAAGTGGCAGAGTTGTTTCCACCACTTCCATTTATTTCAGGGGTCAATAACCTCCACAATAAAAAATTTTCTTTACTTTTTAAAGGTTCGATATATTTGCCTTCATTGTAATTCAGCATAATCAATAACTCGAGCCAATCGAACACTCAAACTGTTTTATTTGTATATTTCCTTACAAAGATACCGTTATCTTTATTACTTTTTTATTAAACAAACATTGGGAAGCATTGCTCGCTCTAGTACCAGCGAAAACGCTAAGCAATTTACAATAACCAGTTGATGAAGTCATTAAAATTGTGGCAAAGTGCACACAGAGAAAAAATCGTAGTAAATTGTTTTATTAACACCCAGTTGGTTCAAGGAAATGTTCAGGTTTATTGAATCACTCGTACAAGAACAGTTGAATTAAAATTGTTCAAATGTGCCACCGAAATTTCGTATGAAAGACGTACGAAAGAGATAATGAAAACATTTATTCTTTATAAAAACGCGGCTTAAGTTGGTATCAAAATCTTGAAGAGTAATTGAAGGTAAAAGAAAATGTTGAAGCTGTAACCAGGCGTACGAGTGCTGACAGTTGAGCATCAAGATAAAATTGTAGGCCAAAAAAATTTTGTTATTATGTTTTAAAATTATTTCAGCATTTCTTCTGCTTTCCAATGTCTGCAAACGTAAAAATGCCGGCGTATTTAAATATGAGTAAATTTTGTCTTTATTTCGTGGGGACCACACGAACAATCTGTTTGGCAAATTTGATTGCCGACACAAGATCTTCATGTGTGGACCGCACGAATATATACTTATATACGAACACATATTCAGAAACTTTGCCAGAAGATATTGCCGGGCAATTTTGCTTGAACACAAGCTGTCAAATAGTGTTGGGCCTTCAATTTTATTGCGAAAAAGTCCCTCAAGACGACACAGAATACTAAAAAGTGAAAATAATTTTAAATAATAAACTACATATCAAATAAAAGTAAGTCCATATTTTATTAAGAAAAAACGCTATTAATATTAACGTAAGGAATGTATGTATGTATGTACTCTATTAAAAACTGGCATTTTATGTTCTAAGATATTTATGTACGTGTTCACCACCTGCAAATACATATTTAAAGACTAACAATCTGATGACGCAATTCTGCTACCGTTATTGCTTGTATCGAGACTGAACAGTTTGCCCGTGTGGTCGCTATGCGAAGAACTTAGTGGCACGTCAAAATAAAAACAAACTGTTAAGATTTCTAGCCATTGGGGTATGGCAATATTTGTACAATTGTCGTTTTTTTGGTACTCTTCAAAGTAATTTAGTAATTTTGTATGGCAGCTCATCATTAGCGTCGTTTTACTGTCAATACACACATACATATGCAGCATTTTTGTTTGCTTTATCCACTCTTTGTTGTTCGCTATTACATGGCAAATTGTAAGGAAGAAGTTATCCAAGCTGTCAAAGAGAATATCGTTTCTGTTGCATTTTAATATTTAGTTATTAGTTTGACAGATGTATAAAATTTACACCACAGAATGCAATTCAACCTGCTTAAACGTACTCGTGTGACTTGGTCGGTTTTTTAAAAAAGAAAGAAAAGACACAAAAACTTTCTTTGGGTGTGTGTGAACAGTATATACATATTCAATACTGAATCGTTTTTTGTCATCTGATAATATAAGTGAAAAAATGTGTCTGAGTACCGTTAGGATCACAAAAATACCATCTTTCCAGCTATTTGGTACAATTTTAAAATTTTCACTTCCATCCCTGATTCATTAGCAGGATCTGCATTAATCTTTTTGTGCCCATCTCTTATAACTTTTGGGAAAATACGTACCTCTCATTATGTTTTACGTCAAAACAATTGCATTGAAAAAGACGGGTTAAGGAGTGACCTTCCATTAAGTCCCTTAGCCCACTTCCTGTTATTTTCAAAGAATTGTTACTATTTCATTTCCAACCTCCATAATAGAGTAACTTAGTCAATGCTATCAAAACTTTCACGACTATTGCGAATTCCATTATCGAGTCCTGACTAAAAATCTCTTGAATAATCTCATCGACAACTCAGTTTCTGATGGAATCTCAAACTTTCCATTACATTATTTAAGATTGTTACATATGTAGACAAATGTACGAATATAAATACACTTAGAAATGAATCACAGAAGCTGCGTTTCTTATTTTCACATTCGTTATTGAACACAGTAAAAAAGGATGCTCTAAGAAATGTTAAACCAATTTGGATTAAACATTCGCTTTTTGTTTACCATAAAGAAGAAAAAGTATTATTAAAGAACCGGTTTTAGTTCCTGCGATTTTGGACCATATATCTAAACCAATCGTAAAGCAATCGGAAATCACACACAGCTTTCTGTATAACGATAACGAATTTTATCTTCACTGACGTTCAGGCTCATGCTGATTCCTTTTCGCACTTGAAATAATCTTTTTTTTTCATGCCAACATAAAATCACATCGCATGTTAAAATGGAATGAATAACATATGTATTTATTTTTATGCCACCGGCCCCGAAAGAGCTAAATATTTTTTAAATTTGTCCCATACATATTTGTAAGTAGACACATAATTAAAAATGTACATAAAAGTATCGCTACATAAAACGCAAAACACCGATGTACGAGTAGATATCTCATCAAAGTACATGACCTACAAACAAATCAGATTTCCACGAGCAAAACGGAATCCATGCGGAGCCCAACCTGACTCGTTGTTGCTTGTGCAACATTGGCACAATTAATGTTAAAAAAATCATATATGTATGTCATATATGTATGGTTTTCCTGACATTTTTGTACATATGTACATACATGCAGCTATAAGCAGAAATTGAAATATTCTGTTGAGGGACAGCAATTACAACCAAATAACTTGCGACTCGAAATGGTTAATTCAATAATATCTGCTCGAAAAAACCGATCTTCTCTACAAGTTCGTCATCTAAATCATGGGTATTTTGCCGATTACGAATCACTTCAATTCTCAAGTTGTTATGATGTCTTTTTTTATAATTTTATTACCATACGATCAACCAGGAGTTATTTATTTTAAAATCGGTAAAATGGCTATTAACAACTCTCTAAAAAAGCTCTCCCAAGGAATCGGCCAAAATACAAAAATAGTAGAATCCTCCCAAACAAAGAAGGGATATCAAAGCCTACAGGATTTAGAAAAAATCACAACATTCCATTTGAATAGTCTTATAACACGGGCCATACTTTTACAGTTAAATGCATTAATCATAAATTTAATGAACTTCCAAAAAATGTGAAGTTTTGTTTCGAAACAGTTTGATATCTAATGTATTAATCGGAACTATTTATAAACTCAAAACGACGTCGATAAATTTTATACTGAAAATAGGACTTTTAGTTTTAGAAAAGAACGATGCAAAAAACTTTAAGTAGCTCAACTCCTCATGTGTTGCACCAATACACGAAGTTGATACAGAACCTAATTGTTAGTGGTATTTTGTATTATATTAAACAAAATCGTATTAAGAACCTTGACATTTTTCGTTTTAGTATGTTTTTGATTCCACTGTAAAATTGCTACAATGTTAGTTAGGCCGATTTGTGTTTTAGGAAACGATATTTATGTATGTATTTACATACATATATTTAAAAAGAAATGTATGAACTATAAAAACCATCGATTATTCGAAATTCTTCATAAACAAATTGTTACTTCAATAAGAAACCTGTTTAAAATCAATCGAAATTTCTTAAGATCTTTTAACTTCAGAATCGTATGGATTTAGCATGAAATTGATGTTGATTTTTGTCACATTGTACTTCTTAGTGTTAAAATATAGGGAAATTATTTGCCATTTCTGTCAAATTCATGTTATTTTGACGCCAAAAACGATTAAAGTTTGTGGGTTTTTTATCTCCGCGCATAACACGTGTGTATTTGTGTGTGCAAATATGTATGTATTTAGAAATTTAACTCTTTAAAGAATTCTATTCGGAAACACAATTTTGAAACACAATTAGCATTTCTTTTAATGATATTCCTATTAGAAACAGTTGCTGTGTAACAACCATTTTGCCCCTGAACTAAAGAAGCCCTTCAGAAATTTAAGGTGTTAATTTTAAAATTTGTGACACATTTTTTTGGGTCATTTTTTTTTTGTAGTTTATCTCTGACACTTATGCGATCATTTTTAGAGAGAAAGAAGGGTTGTAAGGTTTCATTTTTCACGCAGCGCCATAAGCCAGGTGGTCACACGTGCAGGATACGCTGTATGTCCGTGTTTTACACAAGTCGACACTTCGAACATATGGCGAGTGTGAAATATTTTCTGTTTTACTTTTTACCCCTAAAAATATCAAAGTCGAGACCTTTAAAATAAAGAGTATAGAACTTTGAAAGGGAATAAAACAAGAATGAATTTTTCAAATTGGCATGAAATTTACTTTATTTGAAAAATAATCTTCTGGCACCGTGGCTCGCTCGCACGTAGTCTAATGTGGAGGTCCAATTTTCGATGACTTTTCCAAGTGGACAACCGTTTCGGGCTTATCGGCGTAGACTTCACATATTCCCACATAAAATGGTCTAGTAGCGTTAAATTACACGATCTTGGAGGTGTTCCATAGTCAATCGAATTAATTGCTGGGATGGACGATTATGTTGACCGTTAAATGGACGCTATACGTACCCCGTACAGAACCATGATTTTCAAAATAAATTTACAAACTAGTTGAGGGGAACAATTGTACTTCAACTAGATATAAATTTTGACTGTAAATTATGTGTTCAGCATCATTTTTAATGTCCTTTCTAACATTAAGATTTAGTGAAAGAGGAACAAAAAGTCTGCTTTTTGATGCAATTTGATTTTAGAAA
Organism: Epicampocera succincta; assembly: GCA_932526305.1. Lineage (NCBI taxonomy): Eukaryota > Metazoa > Arthropoda > Insecta > Diptera > Tachinidae > Epicampocera > Epicampocera succincta. The sequence goes on along the minus strand of OW052037.1, from coordinate 36,579,853 downwards.
TCACGCGATTTCAGAAGAGATCTGAAAATGCCCAATAGCAATAACAAGCAGAGGTCTGTGGAACCACCGGATGCGATATCGAGTAGAATATAACGCAATTAAGGTCTGTTTACACGGTAACACAAAGCACTACGACTTTGTAGAATCAAAATATGTATTATGAAACTCTGCCCGTATCTAAGAAAATAGAGAACAAAAATCTGTTTCACGTTTACACGGATGATATAAGTAAAAAAAAGCAAAAATATTAAACAGATGAAACAACCACATCCATTCAATTTATAGAAAGCACTAATTTTTTTAAAATTAGTCACCATTTTTAAATTAATTTTAACCCAAAACAGAAATTGAAATCAGGTTTGTGAATTTGTTGTTTGTGCTGGTGGTGCGAATTAAATAGCCGATTGATGGTTCCGTTGTACAATATTTTCAAAAACAACATGTTGATTTGTCGCGTTGAGTTCGGCTGTTCTTGTAATAATTGCTGGCACCTTCAATACATTCTGTTGGTGCTGTCAATGTTTACTGTAAAATACACCTCTGGGGTGATGAGAATACAAAAGTTTTTAAAACGGTTTAGAAAATAAACATTTACCGACCGCTTGTCAAATTTTGTATCCCTATTACCTCCTACTCAATGCATTCTGCTTGTCCATCCATATATTTTATTTTATCTGAAAGCATTTTTGATATGTCGTATTGCCGTGAAAACACACCTTTAGAGATGTCAGCATTCGATATCGAGTAGTCAAAGAAATAGTATCACTCGATTTGACATTCGATGCATCAGTGCCTCTTGTGTGGAGAATATACGATTTATTTAAAAGTCAGAAAACTAACAACCTTTAACCTTTAACACAATTTTGGAGGCTGTGATTCGTCCCAAGCCTTCTGCATTAGATGTGTGGCCAACAGACTTAAGCTCACATGGAATTTAATTTAACGTCTCTTTGTCAGTCTAAATTTAGTTTTAGGACGAAAAAGGATATACAAAAATACACAAACTTTTTTTTACACTCTTGTTTTACTGAAACATTATACAGTACAAAGTTGTTTAATTTCCGTTTTATTACTCTTATCCTAGTATATTACAATTTCTCGGAAACTATGATACCATACACACGTATGACATGCTTTGCTTGTTCGACACTTATCATATTTGTTCCGATAGGACGTTCTGCATCGCACGCGGTACGTAGTGATAGCATATTGATTGAAGCCAGTGTAAATTTAATTGCCGCAAGGGTAAAAAGGCTTATAAAGATGGAATGTTTAACGTTTATTCAAAAATAAAGAGTCTTATGTGATTGGTGGGATTTGAAGACATTGAAATGAAATGTTGCGTACTTGGCCTAGGAACCACTACGCGTACCTTTTTCGTCCAAATTCTAACGGCCCTCAAATTTCACAACAATCGATAATGCCGACATGTATGAATTCAAAACGCACGTTCCCGTTATCGTAAACGAGTCACTCACTTTGATTAACTACCTCAGTAATACTTCGATGGCCAAAGATTAGGCCGGTCAAACTTAATGGTTACCAGCACTAAAATGTAATTTTTTTCTTGTCAATGATAATTTAATACACTTATGTATTTAGGGTTAAAAAGCGAAACACTTAATAATTCGCACTCCCCGTTTGTTCGAGTTGACTTTCTGCCCCGTGTAAAGCACAGGCACACAGAAACGAATGTATATTCTGGTTAGAGGCACGTGCGCCCATATGTTTCCCATTGATAGAGATAAAGTGTGAATCAAGTAATCAGCAACATTAGACTTGATTTAGGAAAATGTGTAATAGAAGTGAAAAAACTATTTTGTAAAGTAACTTTAGCAAAACTTCAAGAAAACTCTTCCAAACTGCTAGAATTGTTCAAAATAACAAGGATTTGCAGAATTTATGCTTGTGCTCGCATTCGAACAGAGGATTGATTTAACCAATCCCTTCACGTGCAATAACCTTAAGCAAATCTTGGATTTTTCTTCCTCAAAAACTGTAGAACAGCATACATATGTATGTATGTACATACTTTCCCTTTAAAGAGATTTTTAATAACAATAATTCACCTCATTTAGGTCTCAGTCCCACTGGCGCTTGCATTTTCCACTTCGATGTCCATTCGATGTACTTTTGTGTGTATGCCCGGCCAAACTCATTGAGGTTTCCATTTATTAAATTCTAACAAACACTGAATTGTTTAAAGGTACTTGAACATTTAAAAAAATCGTTGCTGTCTGTGTTTCTAGTGCCGGTTCGCACATATCAGCTTTTATTGCTGAACGTTTGGTTTTTCTGTACGAAAGAAAGAGATATTGCCACTTCGTAACTCTGCGACTTATTGATGGAGATGTGTGTTGAAACTTCTGTCGGGCTTAATTATTCCTGTCGGGGAGCAGGACGTATGTCAAACTGAGGCATTCTGCTTGTCAGGGTACAGGTGGAGGGTGTGCCTTCGTTAGCACGGCAACCAAAACTCTAGGACTCAATTAGGAGGAAGGGACCAACGTGACCCCAGCTTGTCTTTGGATGTCATGGTGTTGGTCATAGCTTGCCCTTCCTGTGGTTTAAGCATAAAAGCGCAGGAAGAGGCTTTGGTAGATACCGGGATAGAAATCCACGCTCAGAAATCCTAATGTCCTGGGGATGTTGCTGTCTTCCAACAGGTTCTGTTCTTCCTAAGGAGCTAGATGGTAGCGCATGTACTAGACCTAAGCCACGTAGGGGCGGTAGTGACGCGTATTTACAGGTCACCAGATGCGGTTGGGCCATCATGCTGATGCATGTCTGTCTTATTTATTAAAACATCAAACATAATTTAACAAACAGTTCTTTTCAACATTATTCGTCATACTTTGCCATTCCTTTGTATTAAAACCTGTCCAAAACTCAAGTGTAGAGGGGTAAAAGCAAAACTTGACACCATTGTTTTGAGAAATTTTGCAAATGAAAGGATCTTGCAATTGATTCGAGCCTAGAATATTCAAATTAGCCAGCAGCTTAAGAGGAAGTGCGTGCGATCGATTGATAATATTTTCCGTCGTCGTATAAAAGTTCAGAAATTGGAATATGATTAGTTTTATTTAATTATGCTCTCAGCAGCAAGTCCGCCGCCTTCACAAAACTGTTTATGCCCTGAGGATTTTCTCACACACGTAACAAATCTTATAACAGTGTAAACTGTCCTTTAATGAAATAAAGACGAGTAGTTTAAAAGGATGCGACATTTCAACTTTTACTACGTCAGTGTTTGTTTGTCATGCGACAAATAGTTCTTATTATATTGTTTTAATCAGATAAGAGTTCAGCTTTTATTATTTTGTAACAGTTTTATGTATCAATTACAACTTTGTAGACTTTTAGCTCGACAACTGTTTCGGGTTTCAAGTGTAAAACTGACATGATTTGAAATCACGTGTGATTTAAAAATCACGAGCATGATTCCTTACTATTCGGTAAAACACACGAACTTTAAAATTTTAGCTCCGATTTTAATTTGCCGAAATTATTTCGATTTTTCTGTTAACTACATTTTATATAAAAAGTTGAGTAAGAGCGTAAATAATCTTGATCTTAATAGGATCAAGGATATTGCAAATATAACATATTTAAACTGCAAACTTCCGCAAAACCTTAAATACTATTGATTAATTTTTGTAATTTGAAATCACTTTCATGAAATGGAATATTTAGACAAATAATTATTATATTACCAAATCTTTTAATTTTCATAAAAATCTACTTTTGAGTGCTTTAAAATCCAGATTTTTGTAATGTGACATGATTTAATTTTTTTATTTAATTCCACCACTTTTTTCCTGCCCCACTGTTGAAATGTATTTTATAAAGCTTTTATTAATTTGCTATTATTTTGTTCTTTGTTTTTAATTTATTTACGAAAAGTAATTGCTTCAGAAATTTTTTCTATTTAATGAATGATTTTTATGCATGATTTCATTGAAGAAAAAATATTATTAAATTAAACAAATAAAATATTAATATAAAAACTGTTTGTGTCCAACAATTATTGAAGCAAAAGTTAATAAAATGATGTCAGTTTTTATCACATTATTTTCCCGTTTTTTGTTTTAGTTTAAGGAGAGAGAAGAGCAGGACAACAAGTGCGTTTTTTAACATCAGCCAGCAATTACGCCATAATCACGTATGTCAGTCGAAATTTAAGAACGTACAGATATAAAGGTTTTTTATTAACGACAGGGGTAAAACTGAACAAACTGTTTGAAAGGATACAAAAAAAAAAACAATCACGGTAAAAATCATTTACAATGAAAGGAACTTAAAAAGCTCGAAAACAAATTGAAAAATTACAAAACTACAAAAAGATTTTTTGTTTGTACTTTAAAATACTTAACTTAATTATTCTCATAATACCAGCAGTTTCGAGGACTTTTGCTTCTCTTCGCAGAAGGAAACGCAATTTAGTTCAAGTATTTAGTTCTGCTTGGGAAAAGGTTTTTGTTTTTGATTACAAATGATAAAATTTGAATAAGACATAAAATCAAGTGAATCAGTTTTAAACTTAATAACATTTACCAAAGAGTATTTACGCCGACAAGGTGCCAGCACTGCGACAACTTGCAATTCTTGACAAGCAGAATAACTTACAACTTCAGATTTAACGTAAAAAGATTTTCACATGAAAAAATTAAATAAGAACTTCAAAAAAATATTCTAAGCACACAACTTTTAAATTTCCTACATTATTTTTGTGAATTAAATACCGAAAGTTCTGAGCAAATTCATTTGTATTTTCTTGAAATTAATTCCACTTGCTTTTGGCACTTTTATTGTCCGCAGCTTTGCTGCAATATAACGCTTTCCTATACATACATACAATACATATATGCATATGTTGCTGTTTTCCAATAAAACAGCGACTCTCCCAAAATCGGGATTGTGATTCAAGTCACGACAATGAGTCGATCAAGTCGACGAACGCCTGCCTCATCCACTACAAGAAATTTCACACTGTAAATTCGGTCTTACAAACTTATTTAGTCGTTTTGTCTTTTCCCTGATTTTTTCTAGCACTCCACGTGAATAAAGCTGAGGATTTACCTACTTATTCATAACCATTCCTTCTATTACTCTAAAACTTTTTTTCTTACTTTTCCTTTGGCTAACAGACAGCACTTGCACCTCTTAAATACCCTTCCTACAAGATTTTTTGCTAGATTTGTTACAAGTTCCTTTAAATGTTCTGAAAAATGCACTCGTTATCTGCCAAAGCCAATACAAATAAAAACAGTTTATCGCAGTTTAAACACGAATCTTGCAACTGGCCGACCGATAAGGCGATAATTCTTGTTTTGCCTGCGTGTCAAAATCGATTTAAAGCTGTCAATACGAGTATATGGAAAAAAATTTAAAACTGCAACATGTTAGCAGAAAGAAAAAAATGTGCTTAAAATAGTGTTTTCAATCAATGTTTTATATGTTTTCAAATATAATCCTGCCAACACCCCTTTTCGGAATACAAAACCCTTAGAAAATACACACACATTTTGAATTTAAGGATAAAAAACAAAGGGGAAAACGTGCATTGAGAACAACTCAGGTAAAATAAGGAAAAGAAAACATCAAGTAAATAAAGTTGTAAACAGTTGTTGTTGCAGTTGTTATTGTTAGAAGTACGTGCGCAGCAGCTGCAGTTGGTTGAACACGCCGCAACGCCTTGTGGCCACTCGCAGGCAGAAAAGCAAAGGAATGAAATCTTAGAGCAAAATTGCATGCACGTACGCGAAGGATTTTCTCGCCAACTGCCACATGTGCCTGCTATTTCATGCAAGTGCTTTCCGTTCCGGACAGCTCAATCAGCGTATATTCATATACGCACAGAACTTTCAATACTATTAAATTTTTGGTGCTGCAAAAGCCAAATTTAAAATATCGAATTTATTTTTCAAAACTCATTTGGATTTTTACAGGTACTTCAGTGAATTGAAAATAGTTCACACATCGATGACATAAATCGTCAAATCGTTTGGTACTTCTTTTCTAATTACGTTCCTTTCAAGTTCTGCTTTTGCTTGTTTGTAAATCTGCTGCATTTTTTCAAACACTTGTTTTTATATTCTTTTACCATTTTTGTAATTCTCTGGAACTCATTACAATTTTATTTAATTTTTATGATTTTTCAATGTAAGATCTTTTTGCTTTTCCATTTTTCCTTCTCCAAACAGGTGATTCGTTAAGGGCTACAATTTCCAACAGTGTTTTTTTGTTTGTTTATATTTATGGGTATTTCTTTAAATTCTTGCATTTCGACTGTCATCACATGCACATATTTATTTTTAAGTTTGAACATAGTGAATCATTCTAAGAGTAGAAACAGGCAACACTAGTCACCTTAAATTTAAAATAAACCGAAAGCAAATGCAAGAGAAAACTAAATAAATATGTGTAAGATATAGACTGAGAAATTGATAAAAATTCAAGACCAAAGAAATAGCTAAAAGCAATATGGGAGTTGCCATTAATGCAAAAGTTTCAGTTTTTATTTATTTTTTTATATATTTTTTAGTTCATAACTTGCAAATTTTATAAGTTATAACTGCACATCATGGACGGAGTAACAGAGTTAACAGACTTCTGTAATTTTCCCGGTGTCTAACCTTATCAGATACACGCCTCCACGTAGGTACAGTGGAACAGTGCAGTGAGACGCTCAACTCTCGAAGGGCACCGTCGTTCAGCACAGGGCTGTTTTACAACTCTCTCTATAAGCCTTATCCTTTAGTATATTTTTTCAATCCATAAAATTTAATATTCTAACACTGCATGTGTGTAAAAATGTGCGAAACTTTGTTGAGTTCACATTTGGCTTTCGCTGTTGCTGGTAAAATAGGAGCTCTGTACAGCTCAACTCTTAATATATCCGCAGTTTTTTCATATTGTTGTTGTATATATGATTATTTCTTAAAAAAAACTTAAAGAGGGAATAAAATCTTCTTGGCTTCATAAAAGGAGAGTGGAATAATAAGGCAATTACCAATAGTTCATTAAACTTTAGGCAATAGATGTGCACAGAAAATACCACCACAAAATGTTTTGCGGACAAACCGTTTTTTACAGTGTCAAACAAAAACTTCATTTCTCTTGCACGAAAAGCTTTGATTGATTCAGCCAAAAAATCCTCTGCTGCTCCGTATCTACAACAAAATTTCGCTGAATCAGGTTAAGGTTAAATATGCTTTGATTATCTACAAAAATTCCACGACTGAGCATTTACATACATACGAGTACATATTTACATGTGTTGGTTCGCTAATCAATTTTTGTTTATTATGTAAAAGCGGTTGCTGAAGTTTTTTTTAAGGAAGACATTCGTCAAATTCGTGAAATCCGCCTGCAGGTGCAATTCAATGCACGAAAAAGAATCGTAATTTTTTCTGCGCTGTGCCCCGAGTAGACAAAAACTAACAAATGCTTTTAAATCGGTGTCGAGAACATTTCGATGTCGTCGCCGCTAAAAAATCCAAATAAGCCTTCTGTCGAACGTTTTAGAAAAGATTATTTAGGCCAAAGTTAGAAAACTGGACTTGGCTTTCAATAACGCTGTCTGCACATCAATTCGGACTACGCGATATCTAATTTTTTTCTAATTTAATTTCTTAGCAAAACTATACGAAGTATTTTGATGTTTACCATGTAAACGCAGCATGTGTTCAGGGACCGTATTTATCCACAGTGTGCATAACATATACAAAACAGATATTCCCGGTCAATGTACTCGCATAGTGTTAGCGTTTGCAGACGACGTAGAAGTATCCTTTTCTTGTTATTTTCGGAAATATCGGAGAATTTATCGTCCACCATGGAAACTAAATAAATACTTTATAAAAAGCCAAAATATAATTAATTTGTAATAAGACGCAGGCACTGCATTTTACTGGGAAGAGGAAAACATGCTTTAGCAGCAGAATAGTTTTTGATTTAACGAAATCTGCAAGTTGCTCTCAGAGAAGTCCTCAGACCATGCGAAACACACTATTCATGCCCCTTCTGAATTTTCCTAGACTGTATTCCTATTCTATATATGATTCGGTTGTAGTCAAGATACGAGTATGCAGATGGTATGAAACGTTGTCTTTCGAGTTGTATTCATAGAGCTGAGCTAGCCTCGCTATAGTTTAGTAAGTGCAGCGTTTCTCAGCTTTAATACAAAATTTCATGAAGATTTTTACAGTTTTCGCCACCATGATACAAAGGATATATCCTTAAACTCTTTGCGTATATCTATCCTTTAAAGTCGAAAACGTAAAGTCTAAGCGCAATAAGTTGAATTTAGTGAATCTTGTAGATGCAAAGATCTATGTTAAATGTCGCTGTCTCAAGATTTACTTATCAATGATTTATCGATATCCAGTATTTGTCGATGGCTGGCATTCATTTTGAAACTGGTGAGTTCAGTACCCCAACGAGCCACTGGCCTCGGGTGCGGTTGTTGGCAGAACAATTTAACTTAATATGGTAACTACGCTCTACTATAGGGTGCATTAAAAGTTTTGTTGATCGCCCTAAAAAGAGGTGTTCGAGGGTTATATATTGATAAGAAGAGGCCTAAGGTTCCAAATTAGCCGACCTACATACAAATTTGATGTAAAAATTTGAGATACATACAATGTCTACACAAAAAAGTTTGTCGAAAAGAAATTTGTCAGCAGCAAAAATGTCTTTTTTGCCAGCAAAAATTTTGGCTGGCTAAAATATGTAGTGAAAATTTATCGATATTAGGTTTTCAACAGGAAATTTGTCATCAATACCAAAATACATGTAGATAATCTTGCAGCATTGAAATAAGTAGGTGTGATGATTTTAGGGTTTTGTTTGTTACAAAAAAAAAAAAAAACATGGAACCGCATTGAAATTACCCTTTTAAACAAATAAATACTCACCAGCTTTCCTTAAGAAACAAAAAACCTTGACTTTTAGAGATCACATTACAATACTTTTTCCTATTCAGATTCCTTCTCCCAAGTACTTCCATTTCCTTTGCGTCGTGTTAATGCAGCCCAAGACCAAGAGCAATCCTTCAAAGGTTTCCTACTTTTGGATGTATTTACGTATATGAAAACAATACTAAGACTTCCCATAGCGAAAGAGAAACTAATAGTTCACCAGCTGGCACAGATTACATGAAAAATGCGTAAAGGCATAAAGGACCTTCACGGCTAAAGGTACGCAAATGGATATACTTACTTCCACAACTCCACAGTAGCCACAACTCAAATTTGAAATCATAAAAGACGACACACAGCAAATAAATAAGAATTTGTTACGCTCTCAGTGCTTTAAAAGAATAAATTTACAATTTGAGTGCTCTTTACTTCCGCGCCATAATGTTGAGGCTTGTATTTTTGTATTTTCAAATATGTAAGAATATGTCATAATTTGCAATTTAGCAAAGTCCCATGCAAAGTGCAACCGTCAGCCGCCAAAAACATTTTTTTTCTTATTTGCCCAAGAAAAGTAAACAACAACAAACTTTATTAAAAATATTCATTCTTTATAGAATATTTTCAGGAAAACACAATGAAAAATAGGCTCTGAATCTTCTTCTATTAGCACTGATGCATGTGAGACGATCACTTCTACTATTGGCGCCAAAACGTTTCCCTAAAATCTTTAATTTAAGTCGAGTGTCTTGTGAGCGAAACAGGGCGAGAGACTTATTTAAAGTAACCCACTTATATTTAATATCCTTAAAAGGCATCCATTCCATCAATTGGAGGTTGTAGTCACAAAAATTAGAAAACTGTCTAACAGACTTAAATAAAAATTTAATTACTCACGTGCCTAAAAACAACACGGTGAAAATAGCTGAAGTGATATCGTTTTGAAAAATGTACAAGTTTTTGCAGCCAACTTCACTTTGCAGCACGCCCTCAAATTCTGATTACTCGATTACAATTTCTGACAGCCAGACAACGCCTCACGAGACAATTGACTGATTAAAAAAATTGATTGATACAAGCATAACTCAGATTCAACAATTCTTTTATTAATATTTGCATTTCAGTCTCGTACACAGTTTTTAGAATTAAATTTCAGTAGCGATCTTTATTATATTTGGTTTTATTCCTGTTGATTTGCAATATGAATGACTATTAAAAAGTGTTTAATACATATGAATATATAAACATCTACCTGCATATATATATATATCTAATTTTATTCCATATATTAACAAAGCTGTCAACACTTTGACGGCTTAATCCATAAATATTCCGCCTTGTCCTCGTCAGCAGAGCGAATGATAAAAAAGTTCTACATACAAGAAGACGTACGATCCGATGTAATTTTCTTAAAAATAAACGATTTTTATTCAAGCCCGAATAAAGTACATAATCATGCAAAAAGGGCAACAAGCAAGGATCAACATAACGTTTCGTTCTATTTTATTATCCTTTTTTGGGATTGGTAAAAAGTGTGGGATGCACATCAAGAGCAAACGGTGCAATTAGTAGCCACGCTTTTGCTTTTGAACAGTGCGAGCCAGTCTCGGGCAAGGCTGCATTGTAAACAAATTTATTTTTCCATGCAACTTCTGTATAGAAATAAAAAGTAGTATTTAATTTATTTCCAATCAAGTTGTTATAGAAAATATGGTTTTACAGAATGTTCGACAAGCAGTCGTAGGTCTCAGGTTCGGTTTTTACCAAATACTGCAGACACACACAAAATTCTGCAGTTTGTTGAAAAATATTTTTAGAAAATCGTACTATACATGTACAAATTTATAAAAAGTTCATTCAAATTTATTTCAAATGGATGTTAGGATATTTTTTTTGGAGGCAGTATTTAGGGGTCAAGCCCTACATATTTAGTGCATGGTATGGAGTGGTGTTTCGCTATCAGAATGATCCTGTCTTGACAGTTCACTGTCCAGTGTACTTCGACAGTTTGAAAAAAATTGTGGCTATTGTTTTTTCACCAGAGTCTTTGGTAGGGATCAAACCTACGACCTCTGGACTGTTGGTCGAAACTAGAGTAAATAGAATTCCTTATATTAGACTCGTATGTATATCTATTAATAATGTATTATAGGTGCAACATCTCAGAACATGTTATTCTTTGTGAAGTCTGGGAAAACAGATTTTAACAAACCTCAGACGAAAGTAAATAAAAAGCAAATGAAAAAGAAAAGCGCTCTCATTAAATTCATCTAGATTTTCTGTTTTCTAACTTTAAGGGGAGATAAAACGAAAAGGAAATTACTGGTCACGGAAATGTTATAATGGAAGAATAGGGGACAGGGGAAGAGCAAAGGAATTTTGTGTAAAGAAAACTCAAAGTAAACGCAAAGAGAAGAAAATCTTTGGTTTGGTTTAGATTTTCCTTTTCTGTTTTAGTCTTTTGTTTCATTTCCATTTTTAGGACAATTATTTTGCTTAAATTTCTGGTAGCCATTCTGCGTCGCTTCGTTTTTTGTTGATATTTATGGGTTTATGCTGTGGAATTTGAAGTATGTGGGGTTGTCAGCAGCTGGTGTTATTGTAGGACTGTGTATTTTTATCGTTTATGTTTTCTTTGTAAAATGTTCCTATACGGTTGCAAACGTGTTTGTTTTGCTTGTTTTTCTTAATTTGATGTCGGCTAAACATGTAACGTTTAAATTCAATAAACAAGGATATATCTATTTTTTTAGCATGGAAAAATCAGTTACCACTCATTTTCAATGATTTAATCGGCATTTCTATTGAGTACCGGCTTGTAAACGGACTTAACGAATTCAACAACAGTTTCAGTAAGAAACATGTCGCCGACAATTTTTCCACGTCGAACCAAAATTGTTGGCTCAAACAAAGATATTTTTTGCTAAAACGAAAATTGTTTGAGAAACACTTAGTTTTTAAATAGAAAAGGTTTTCGATTTTGTTTTCAAATATTTTCTGTCAAATAATTCGTTCTCGGCCAGTGTTCGTTTTTCCACTTAATTTTATATTTAATTATTAAGATGTAGGGCAAAATTAAAATAAAACTATACGAGCCAGCGAAAGGACGGTGATAAAGAAAATTTAAGAAATACACTTCTAATTAAAAGTGGGTAAAGTCTGAGTTTTATCGATTGTGTGCTAATTTTTTTTAATTGTTAGGCAGCGCAATAGCCAATAAAATGATTTCAGTTGTAACCGAACTTATATGTATAGCAGCGATGCTCTTTAGAAGACTTGCGAACTAGAATGTAATTTAAAGATGCATTTTTCAAATTTAAGGCTGTTACGACTTGTCACTATTATGCCAAGTATTTGATTGTACATATTTCATTTTTTTAGTGATAACATTATTGTTGGAATTGTTTCAAGTATTGAGGAAACAATATTCATTTTTCAACATGGAAGTATAAAAATTCTTTCATCTTTCTATTTTTGGCTTTTAAATCTTCTTTTTTTGCTTAAGATTTCGTGAGACTTTTGTAATATTTAAATAAAATGTCAGTTCATATCAGTGACTTGTTTTGTGAGATATGGCTGAAGATCAATTCCTAACCATCAGCCTGATATGTTGCATACCTCGGTTAATATAGCAGTAAAATTGCTCTGTTAAGCCTTGGAATTGTGAATTTTTGTACTAAAAATGAATTTACAATCGAAAAATGAGACAAAATAGCGTAAAAAAATTTATTCCTTAAATGAAATTCTATGAAATAAAGTTGTAAAGATTTAAAATTGACACATGAATGAAAGAAGATTATAGAATATTCCCTTTGACAATTTCTTAGGCCTAACGAAAGACAGGAGAAACGAAACTATTAATGATCGTATTATGAATGGCGAATGATAAAAGGTCATAAGATACTTGTTATTTTTAAACAAATTAAGTGTCATGACTTTTGATCATAGACAAAAAAGTCTGTCAGTACCGTGGCATATCTCAACTTTAGATTCGAACGAGATATTGTTACAATTACATTTATATGGCTTTAGGGCCGGTTTCGGTCCATGCTAGCAAATTTGAAATTATCTCTACAAAAATATCCCAAAAACCCGAACAAAACAATTACATTTTACTTGATAGTTTTTTCTAAAACTAAAGCACTGCCTACAGAAATAGACAATTCTGTCACCATAATATAACTTTTTAAACAATTACTAAAAGGGGAGTTACACGGTAATACACCACGTACGTAAAACCAAAGAGAAAATCATATTAAATTATCTCCGTGTTTTAAAAATGAGAATAAAAATCTTAGGACAGTTTTTTTTACGTTTACACGTTTATGTAAAAGACGAAAACAAAATAAATTAATTTGCACCAAAAATTATTTTCATTTTCTCTTGTTTGCGCCTTTTTTATTTCAGTTGCTCACAGATGTTATACTTTGTGTGCTTTATTTGTTTATATAAAAATACATCCCTGATCTTGTGATGTGCGAAGGAATTTGAAAAATTTTTAAAAACACTGAGAGCCGCACGACAGTGAAGTTTTCATCAGTATTTTCCCTCTATGTCGTTTAATTTCATTGCATATTAAGTTTAGACGATACCATCCGTTCTCTTCTGCTCAAAAATATGACTTATCGTACGACTTGTAGTACCGTCTAGATCCCTTTTAAGCAGACAGAAAATATTCTTCAGAGTACTTATATCTAATAATTATATATCCTGACAGGGAAAAAAGGTATGTTCATGAATAGATTCTAAAGCACCGAGAACATTTCGTCCGGAAAATTAAGATCGACCACAAGCAAAAGTACATACTTCGATATTTAACATTCTGCCAATTATGGAGCTGAGTTACACCATTTTGACATTAAGCCATCGCTATCTCGTGTTGTTGGTTTTCCTTTTCATGCGCCAAAGACAAATACGAGTGCTAACGAACTAAGTGCCGTGTATAAAACTGCAAAGCAAACTCTAACAACACACCAACAATTTATCTGCTCCAAAGGATAAAGATTAACTACTTGGTTATTTATTTGCTTAAAGCAGGTACCTCCACTAGCACAAGCACTTGCTATAAATCGTTATGGTGGATACAATTTGTATTGAAAGGAAAAATAATCAAATATTTACTCGTAACTACACAAGCCACCACTCACTTATGCAGCAGGATATTTATTTGAAACCAAAGGAACACGGCTATATTGTATATTTTTCTCATATATTTGGTAAAATATTGTTTGTTTTTTTCACCCTAAAGTAACAATGTTTGCTTTTATTTTTATGTGGAGCAATTTATGGTTCTCCTTATTATTTAAATGCAGGTATTGTTTGTTGTCGTCTTCTTAGCAGTAAAACAGGAGATAGATTTATTGCTGGTTGTTTGGATAAGAATATCTGCGTACATAAATGCAATGTGGAAAAGTTTGCTATTTGGCATGAAAGCGGCTTAGGAATGTACAGTGGCGTACACTGACGGAGGCTTAGGGACCGTCATTCCCAGCTTTCTATCTACCTGCTTTTATTCCACCCTTATTTTAAATTTCGCCTTCAAGTTGAAAATTGGGCATCCTCTGCGGGCATTAGTGAACGCCAACTAACAAACGTTCACTCCCAAATATAGACACTGGCCCGTTAAGGGTACAACTGAAGTGTGCGATGAGCCACAACGGTTAAATGGTTCACTTTACGGTTGTTCAATTTGTTAGTCGGTTGTCAAAAGATTGTTCCCAAAGCAGTCTTGGTTAAAATATTTTCGAATTTATATTCATAAAAAATAAAATCGTTAAAAAGATTTAAATTTCTGGTTACCGCACACCCAAAGATGTTCGCAAATTCGCCAAGCAAATACAACATTTCCAGGCCTGGTCTGAGCACACCATTCTTCAAAACATAAAAACTTTATCGCATAAAACCACTAAACCAAAACTATTGAATACCAAACATATGACTTTAATGCGAGCTTGTGAATTGAATTATTATTTTAACTAGTGCACAGCAGTTCGCCCGTGCACCGTTCAAAATGTATGAATGAAATTTCACACGGGTGCAGCTGAGTATATGAAAACAGAGATTGGCGAAGTCGCGGGCGTAGCAAAACTTCTTTCCTGAGGGTGCATTTTTCCGTTTCTAAGAAAAAGGTTTGGTTTATTTATTTTTATTTAATTAGAGAAAAGTCTTTAACATACGAGCAAAGTAAGCGTTTAGATTAAAGAATTCGGAAATGTTGTCCACAGGTAAAACTTAATATATTATTAGTACAACTTTAAAATATGTTGCAAGTGTTTTTCTTTAAATTTGTTTAAGGGTTGTAGAGATATTCGAATGAAAGAAGCAAAGTTTCGCACAAAAAGCTGTTTCAATAGAGCCTTAAACAAAAGTTTTTTGAGCTATTTTCAACCGTTTGACGAAATCGGACATTGTGCGTCCAGTCCATCACCTTCGCGTGCATGTTTAAATTGCGCACAATTTATAAACAAAATGCTAACAAATTGAAAAGTTGTGTCGAAGGCGCAATATTTTCTCGTGCTTTTTTCCCGGTTTTCTGAAAAAATTAGGCGCATACGTTTATATGCATGAACATGACTGAACTGCTGAGCGTTGTCAGCTTTAAAAATTCAAAACGTACGAAAATTTAATGCAGGCAATTGTTTACACTCTGAACCAGTGGGACGACGCAATAGAAGACGGCCACGGAACCGATGGCGCACACAAGTGGAGAGGGACCTTAACCAACTTGGTGTGCAAAATTGGAGGCTGCTGGCTAAAGATGGTGCCAGCTGGAAAAGCTGGTTGGTTGAGGCCCAGTTTCACCCCGGACTGTAGAGCCAAAGGAAGAAGAAGAAGAATTGCTTAGACAAATTGCCCTACTAACCAAAATTATTTATCTAGATTAGTTTTCAGACCGAAGTTAAAAGTTACCTAAATTTAATAAGAGAGTGAAAGTTGAATGACTGGATGTTATTGTTCTTGCTTATGCGCAAGTTATTCCACAAATTACTTGGACGATACAATCTGGTCGCAACCAATTAGATTTTCAGGGCAACAAACGCCATGTACTACAACTTGCACCATAAGAAAAGTAGAAACCCCTTGAGTTATTTACCTTTTGAGCTTTGCAAGTGGTGCTGATGGGCTGAACTTCATGCTGTGGATGACGTTGGTCGTTGATGCACTCTGGACATGCTGGTATCTTGCACGTGACACAGTACATGGATAAAACATCCTCGTGTTCTCCGCACACTGACTCACGTTGTTGAGCGGCGCCCTTCGGTTTAACCAAAGTATGCTTAGCCAAAGGTCCTCTAGCCGGATGACAAAGTTCGCGGCATGCATCGCAATAACGTATTTCACACTGCTCACAGACTAAAGAGGCAACTTTAGGATCTGTTTCACACATCTGACAGCGCAGTGCTTCACGAGCGCAAAAGCGATCTACTATAGACTCCATGGCACGATAAGGAGGTAAATTTCGTACACCGCCCTCGTCAAAGAACACAATTTTGCGGCACAATGGGCAAGTGAGACTGAAGGCAGCACCGGGCGGTGCTGAGGGGGCGCCCTGCAACAAGCCCTGTATATGGTTGGTGCCAGCGTATGAAACGGGTCGTGAAGTGTTCGAATAGCAAACAACACCGGAATCTGCTTCGCTTAAAATGCTAACCTTATCGGCTTGATCTTGATCGGAAGTCACTGATTCAGATCCAGTGGCCGAGCTAACTGTACTGGCAGCTGACGAATTGGACGAGTGCCGGGTAGCGGCGTGAGTCTGTGTATGATGATGACTTGAAGTGGTGCCCGATGGGTGTGGATGTATGGTAGCAGCTACACTGTGCAAAGTGCCGCCATTCAACGAGGCCGTACCACCTGTAACCGATGCTAATATGGCACCCGGAGTATAGGGTGTCTGTATATCCAAAGCACAGCCCAAACACAAGGCATGAAAACAAGGCAGCAAGACGGGATTAGCGAAAAGCTGTTTGCAAGTGGGGCAGCGTAATTCGTCCTCCATAATCAAATTTAAATTAAATGTATTTTGTTTAAAGGAAGCTGGTTTATTGTTTTCTTTTTTACTTTTTTGGCGAAAATTTAAACTGGGCTTATGAAGGAATAATCCTGAACTTTTCGGGCATCAGTTATTTAGGCATTTTTCAAATTTTTCTTTTCAATTTGTTGCACTCTTATCACTTGTCGTATTTTTTACAGCTTTTCCAACTTTATTTGGCAACTTATACTTTTTTTCACGTTTGTATGTGTGTAACTAATTTTGCACATAAAATTAAATATGTATTTTGGTTAAAACAAGTTTAATGATTTTAGGACGAAACTGCCTCCCGCCAAAATGTTTAAATTTCTTTTGTTTTGCTACACAGATTTTTTGCTTGCTTTTTTTTGAAATCTTGACAATTTTTTATTAACGGCTTCTTAAGAAACACTTTTTTATCTAAATTTTAATTAATTTGTTTGCCTTTAACACATTTCTTCAAACAATTCCTGCACCATTTTTCTCAACTTATTTCCCGTTTTCCTAATTTAATTTCCGATTTCTTTTCTCTTGTTGAAAACAGAAATTTCCTTCTCAATCACCACTTTCGTTCACGTTATAATTTTTCACTTCACTTAAATACAACATTTTTCAAAACTTCTTTGCAGCATAAATCACTCACTTGTTTACTTAGATCTCTTTAAGCGACCGTTAGTGATTTGCATACGGAACTTCACTTTCACCGCTTATTCAACCACTTTCCACGAAATCCCAAAATAGACTAGTCGAACCCAAGATTTTCTTGGCTCTGACGTTCGATTGCCTTAAAAACGATGGCCTTATACATCAAACACGTTGGCATCCGGCTTTTTCCAGGGTTCGCTTGCAACATTTTCCAAGACACAGTGGTCTATGTTGTTTGTTAATGTATGAAAATTATTTAAATATATGCTAGATTTTGACACATTTCAAAACAAATGATCAAGTCTTAAAAGGTAAAAGGTTCTGATGACTTTATAGATTGTGGGGCACGCCTCTGCAGTATATATCTAGAAATAGTATTTTCGAAAACTTCTAAACATGTTTAATGAAAATTTTTTCAAAACAACTAGTTTTTGTTGTAATTTAACAATTAGGGACTCGGATATGAATTTGTTTGTTGTTTTATATATAAAAAGTTTTACATAAGCAAGTTTTTTAAACTTTCGGGCAGTTTCACTCCTTGTGCTAAATATGTTATTTTTTCGATAAAAGTTAAAAAAGAAATACGAAATAATGAATAATATTTTTTAAATCAAAAGGAAGCAAATTATTGATTAAATTTTGTTGACATTTTTGATCGGTTAAAAATAAGGTTGGAACCAAATGCAATCAGTATAAAGTAAATATAAACCTCAAAAATATTCATTTTTGCTCTACAGTATATTTTTTACTGAGCAATTTGGAAGCATAAGATATCATTTCAGTTCCTGATCCCAGTTACAAACTGCTCAAAAGTTATTGTAAAGAATCCAAGCACTGAAGTAAAACCTTGATCAAATGATAAAATATGCAGAAAGAGTTTGTATAACAAGACTGCATCTTTTCTGGCCGGTTGATTTAATAATCTGTTTACAATAATAATTTTTTCTATAAATAAAGAAAATTTATGGAATTTTGGGATACATGAACATGCATATGTTTTATTCTAAAGTAATATTCCAATTTACAAATTATTAAAAAGTTCATACATCTATTTGCAAAACTTTTACAACTGTACAAATTTAAGTTTTTATGTTAATGATTAATGGACACACATTTACATATCCCAAAACCTTTAATTCAATGAATTTCGGAAGCTCAGTTTTCTCCCAAAATATATATAATTATACCCATTCAAGTAGAACGCATCATAACTAAAGAACAAGAGACTGGCGTCTAAGTAAATACATAAGAATAGTCTTTTATTCGGAGCAACCGAGTTAATCCTGCATCAGAATCTTCCAAATGAAAACATCTTCACCCAAAATGAGTCGTTCTAATATGTAGGAATTCACAAGAGCTATGAAAATAGCGCTTCAGGACATGTTGCATCTGGCAACACCGGTAACAGTTTTTTTAACTACTTCCAGTCCCAACAAAAGTACGCAACTAAAAAGTATAAGAACAGCGAACATGCTTGAAGCCCAATTCAACTGCATGTGCAACATGTTCTGTGGAGGCGTCAACATGACGATAATCTACAAAACACAACAAAATGCGGTTGCATCGGAATCTAAATGTTCTTGCGAAAATAAATATATTGATAAAGCTTTTTTTCAAAACCAAATATTGATGGGGCGATGGCGATGATTAATGGAAATTGTTAACATTTTTAAACATAAACAGGTTGCATTGTAACCAAACTGCACAATTTTTGTCAAGAGTGTGATTGTTTTTTGAGGAATTAAATTGGGAATCAACACTTGTACAGAGTAAGCACAATATGGAAACCTACGAATGGATGTGTGAGTACATACGACAAGACGTCAGTCATCCCTTCCTCAAAATTTTCTTAAAATTGCTGGTTTTGATAGTTTTTATCAGTGCGTACGTACGAAAAAGTCAGTAATCGTGTCTCTATGGCGGTCACCACTGACTGTAACGTTCTGATCAGCATCGTGTTTAAAGAATTGCTGACCAATTATTCCACCAGCCCATAAAACTGGATGTAAAGATGTCTGAATATACACTGGAGGATTGTCACCACTCCAAATACGGCCGTTTTTTTATTGGCGCATTCATTCAAACAAAACTGAGCTTCATCACTAACAATATTCGCTTATGAAAATCGGGATCATATAGACTACAACATATCGTCGTCGAAAATCCAAAAGTACGTAACATCACATTTTCGAATTTTACAGGAGAAGCGAAAAACGTTATAAAATAAAAAATACTTCAGATATAGAAACAATTGATGGAATATGGAATTGAAACAGAACATCTAAACCAATTCAAGAGAAAAACTACATCTTTCGAAATATTTTTTAAGTTATATTTGTTACGGCCTTTTGTACCGTTATCAACGCTAACAAGCAAAGAAAAAATCAATAATCAATTCCGGCTTTGTTGTTTAAAAATTGAATATTTTATTTTCATTTCTTACCCCAGTCTTCATTTCACTTGTGAAAATAATGCACATGTCGACATGTTATTGAATTATGGATATAAAAGCGTTATGGTCGCAAAAGTCCAAAAATTGGTAGAGACATGTAAGATTTGATGATTCGTACTTTTGGATTTTCGACGACGATACATAAATTGTAAAGAATATGCAATGTGTTTGTAAAACTTCCCTCTGGGTTTTCGTTTTCCCTGGCAATTGCAAAATTTTGTTATTGACGATGTTGCGGGTAAAGCGGCCCAAGCTCAAGATAGCCAATGTGGATTTTAAACACAACAAGTGTAAGAATTTTAGAAAACTTTAATTCTTTATTCTTACGCTTTAATATGTTAAAATTCCTAAAATTATAAATAAATTCATTATACAAACTTACATACTAAACTGCTGATATACTAACTTTTATGTATGGCTACTCCAAGCGAAGCTTCGTAATCCTTATGACCTGAACGAATGAATATCTTAAATCTATGTAGGTGTTTTATATACCTATGTATGTGGTCTCGATTAAATATGGCCTCATAATTATACCGCGTGGAAAATTAAAAGGAATAATTGAACATTTTGCCATGCTCATCTCTCTACATATCGATAACAGTAATGTCATATCAGCGATTTATGAGTGGCGGTAACAGTAATGTCATATTAGCGATTTATGAGTGGCGGTAACAGTAATGTCATATTAGCGATTTATGAGTGGCGGTAACACTCCCCCACAGTATGGCGAGATTTCGAAGACTTACTCTACTTTCTTTCAGCCACGTCTAAAACCGCTAATTTTGCAGCAGGTCTTTCTAAAACGCCACAAACTGTCAAAACTTTTGCCTTTCGTACTTGTCCATCTTCGGATTTGGCAACTTCGATGACCTTTCCTTTTGGCCACACGTTTCTCGGGTTATTTGTTGTCGTCGCAGCTGCGCCATAAAAATCTTTGCGCATGGCAGTCTTCATCGCGTATATAAATCTGATGGAACATTTGTTCGATGTCACCACAGATTGCAATTTGCCTTTGTCGAAAACGAAAAAGAATAGCTGCAAGAGAAGACAGCAATCTGGCCCTTTGAGCAGCATAGAGTTAAGTGAAATACCATTTGCCTTCGCGGCCGCATCCCAAACTATTCTTGTTTTATTCGGTTTGTTTTTGTTAAATACCGGAAACATTGGTAAATACCATACATTTTGTTTATCATCTTCATTGTTTACTTTGGCTATGTAATTTCTTTCAAAATATTCAGAAATTGTTTTTTCGAAATGTTCAAACAACTCTTTATTTTTTCTTAGAGTTTTTTCGAGACAAATCAGTCGTCTCTTCGCCATATCAAAGCTTTGTGGAAGTGTAATATTGTCATATCGCCACAGCAAAGCTGTCTCGTAATGGCCATCGCATCTTTGTTTCGTATATGTTTCTAGCAAACTTAATGCCCTTTGGTCATCTTTTCCAAGAGCTGGAGTATAGTTACTTATCCCTGCTAACTCAGTTGTATAAAACTGTTTGAGTAAGTGAGTAAGAATTTGGTCGTTTTCACCTTTACACTCGCAAGAGTAAAAATTATATTGAATTTGGGCCTTTTCTCCAACACTGGAGTTGCCACATATTAGCCAGCCGAGGCGAGTATGTAAAGCGACGGGTTCGTTTTTCTTGCCTTCTTTAACACGAGTGGGCACACATAATTTCAAGTTATTTAATCCTAAAAGTACATCTGGTACAGCATTTTCAAAGTCGGCGATGGGTAGCCCTTTAAGGTGCGGAAATTTTTTACATAACTTTTTATAATTAAAGCTCTGACTCGGAAGCGATAGTTGTTTAACCGTACGAACAGAAATAGAAAATTCAGTTTTATTCATACCTGAAATTTTCATTGAGACTATTTTTGAGTCTTCTTCGTTGCGACCTATTTCACCTGTCCATTTCAAGCATAGAGGTTGTGACTCACCATTTAAATCTAGTTTATTAATTAATTGTTCATTTACCAGACTTACAGACGAACCCTCGTCTATAAATGCAAAAGTATTAAAACGTTTATTATTGTTTCCGTATATTGTTATGGGTATAATTTTAAATAAGATTTCATTGCATTCATTCCTATGGGCTGCATGTAAATTATCTCTTTTGCTTTTATTTTCAGTTTCTCTGGTAGCGTTTGTTTCTCTATCTTCAGTCATGGATTTATGCAGCAATGTATTATGTTTTATTTGACAATTATTTTCTCTGCAAACGATGCTGCTACTGCAAATACCGTAGTGACGTCGCAGGCACAGTTTACATAGATTGTACATTCTTACTAAGTTCCATCGCTCGCTTCTATTCGCAGCCAAGAATTTTTTACACTTCTCAACGCTATTGCAGTTGCCAGAACACACTAAACAGATCTTTTTGTTTTGTTCTTCATGAGCATGCACATAAACGTTTTTTGGCTTACGCGAATACTGCTCTATTGACTTTGATGCGCTGCTGTCACTGTCTATATTTATGCTGCTTGCTGAGACACCGACTTCATATATCCAGTTAGCGAATTCAGTCAAACTAACTCTTTTGTTATTTTTTGCTAGTTTTATTTTTTGTTCACCCCAGTTAAGTTGAAAATGTGATGGCATTTTCATTATTAATTCATGTAATAAAGATGAATTGGTCAGTTCATTTATTAAACCACTGGCTTTAATTGTTGTTTCTAGGCCCTTTACTTCCACGGCGAAAGAGGTAATTGTGCTCAATTTATTTGTGTTCAGTGCTGGTAGTGATCTTATTCTATTTTTTAGTGAGTTTAATATTTTTTCCGGTTGTCCGAAAAGCAATTTTAGTGTAGATAGAGCACATGGTACACCCGATGGATGGATCAAAATATGTTTAACAGATCGAAGTGCTTCCCCCTTTAGAGAACTTTGAAGCCTGACAAGATTTTCAGCGTCTGTAAAACCACAGACTGCTGTCGACCAGTCATATGTGGCACTAAACAAGGGCCATTCTTCAGGAGTGCCGGTAAAAATTGGAAGCTCTTTTGGTACTGACTGCCGCGTGCTTATTTGTTGTTGCGAAAGCCTGTGAGAAGGTAATATAACAGGTTGGAGGTTTGATGGGTTCATGGAAAACGTTGAATCCATGTAACCAAATTGTACAGGTGTCTCTAATATGTGATTTTCTCCATTTACGTTGTCTGAATTATTACATAAATTTGCAGTTGTCGGCTGCTGACGGTTCGTTGTTGGGTCATTAATAAATGAAGACATGTTATTAACGAATGACGTAGTTGTACATACGGGCGGAGTTATTGTTTTTGTCGTATAAACTAAGTCATTACTTACGTTTTGGCAATATGGTTTAGTAGTGTTAGGCATTTCTTGCGTTGTTGTGGCTTGTGGTACAAATGTGTAAGGTGGCGTTTCAAACTGACGAGCTGCGGAAACTATATTTTGGTGTGCGGTTGCAATAGCCGAAGTAGGGAGTTGGATTTGATTATCTAACCACTCATGTACAGATCTGACAGCTGAGTGTTTATTAACTGATTGTGCGTCCTCGAAGTCATCTACTGCTTGTTCGAGAATTTGGTATTTCTTTTTAATGAAATCTCTTTCAAGTTGTGTCTCTTCTTCTAGACGTCGTAGCTCAAGAGCTTGTCGGCGGGAGCGGGAAGCGGCCGAAGAGCCACTACGAATGGAAGAGGCAGAATCGATCGTGATTTGATGTTGTACCGTACAATTTTGGCAACTCCATGTAGGTTGGTCTTGATTGCTGCTGAGATTGACACATGGTAAATGAAAATTAAGATGGCACTTGCTGCATTTTATAAATTTTTCGTTGTCTGTGGACTTGTTGCAAATGTTACAGTTGTTCGGTGCAGGACTTAACTGAGTTGGTCGTTGACGACTTAGTGGTTGACCCTGTGAGGGAGTGGAAGGTTGCATTCTGTTAGGACTTACGTTTTAACACCCAAGATGATTCCTTCAAACGATCCGATGAGGCACATAAAAGAATTTTAATGTTGCGGGTAAAGCGGCCCAAGCTCAAGATAGCCAATGTGGATTTTAAACAAAACAAGTGTAAGAATTTTAGAAAACTTTAATTCTTTATTCTTACGCTTTAATATGTTAAAATTCCTAAAATTATAAATAAATTCATTATACAAACTTACATACTAAACTGCTGATATACTAACTTTTATGTATGGCTACTCCAAGCGAAGCTTCGTAATCCTTATGACCTGAACGAATGAATATCTTAAATCTATGTAGGTGTTTTATATACTTATGTATGTGGTCTCGATTAAATATGGCCTCATAATTATACCGCGTGGAAAATTAAAAGGAATAATTGAACATTTTGCCATGCTCATCTCTCTACATATCGATAACAGTAATGTCATATCAGCGATTTATGATGGCGGTAACAGTAATGTCATATTAGCGATTTATGAGTGGCGGTAACAGTAATGTCATATTAGCGATTTATGAGTGGCGGTAACAGACGATGTGATTGGTTCATTTTAAGTATCTTATTCTTCAAACTGCGAAGTTTCTGAGCCCAGAGCCCAGCAAAGAAAAAGATCCAGCACTCGAAATGAACTACGGTGTACCCCTCTCAGACGGGCTTCTCTTATAAAGGAACAATTTTTTAACAATGTTTTCCCTACAATAAAAATACAGCACTGTTTTTCGTTTATAAAGGGAAATTTCTTTAAGGTTAACAGGTTGTTGTTATGAGTTAGCAAAAATATTAATTGCTCCGCATCTGCATTTCTTAAAATATTTGTAAAACTGTTAGTGAAACCCCCAAATTACTTTTAGTATTTAGACTTTATTAATACAATCAATTGAAGCATGAACTCATGCTCTAAATTTCATATTTCCGTTGTTTTATTGCGTGTATTTTTTAACTCCTGGTATTAAGCAATTCTTTCATTCGGTAGCGAGCAAAAAATAATAGCTCAGACTGCATATCGATTGAAGAATTTAATACAATTTGTATTTGTATTGGAGTCGTTATGAAATGTCACATATCGACCCAGACTATGGCCTTGTAAAAGCACAAGGCCCCTGTTGAGAAGGCTATCGGCCGAGCCAGAAATTTCCACGGGATTTTGAATAAATTATAAATA
Source organism: Epicampocera succincta (assembly GCA_932526305.1). Classification (NCBI taxonomy): domain Eukaryota; kingdom Metazoa; phylum Arthropoda; class Insecta; order Diptera; family Tachinidae; genus Epicampocera; species Epicampocera succincta. The sequence goes on along the minus strand of OW052037.1, from coordinate 36,554,731 downwards.
CGTAATAAAAGGCTTGATTTATTACGCAATAACCTTTATTAATTCCTTTATAATAAAATAATATATATAAGAAATTTACAGATTCAATAATAGCTTAATCTATTCTACATACTTTTTGGTATGGAAATTCCTGGTAATTTCTATTATAGATTTAAAGACAATCACGTCTGAACCGCTTCACAGTTAAGCTCCTACAAAAAATGGCGAAGGCGGTAAGACGCTTCTAGACAGTATATTCGTTAAAAAAAATGTGTGTATATGTTGGAATTCTTATCCGTTATTATTTCGAAATTGCTTTAGTGCTACCAGATGGCAAAAGAATCATGGGGATTTTGGAAGTCGCGTTAACATTCCCCCCGCAGTATGACAAGAAACTTCCTCGATGTCAGACTTCTCTTCCGGAGCTACTTCCAAAACTGCTAGTTTGCTGGCAGGTCGCTCCATTATTCCGCGTTGAGTTAGGACCACTGCACTTCGCACCTGTCCATCTTTGGCCAATCTCACTTCTAGTACCTTACCACGAGGCCATACGTTTCTGGGAAGAGAAGGGTCAACAATGATAACTAAATCCCCCTGGCTTATAGGTTTTATTTTTTCATGCCATTTTGTCCTACAGGTCAAAGTCGGCAAATATTCAGATAACCACTTCTTCCAGAATATATTTGCGTACTGCTGAGAAATTAACCAGTTTTGTCTCAATACCATCCCGCTGTCGTCGCACGATGTTAGAGGTTTCAACCCACTAGAGCTTCCCATCAAGAAATGGTTTGGAGTTATAGCCTCTGCCGCATCTGTTTCAATGGGAACATATGCCAACGGTCTGGAATTTATTATATTTTCAATTTCAACAATCATGCTTAACAGGAGTTCATCAGTTGGGTGCCTTAATGGCATAATTTTGTATAAAATTGTCTTTACCGAGCGAATTAAACGCTCCCATGCGCCACCCATGTGGGGTGAAGCCGGTGGATTGAAACTCCATTTAGTTGTTGATGTTGTAAACGTCTTTACTAATTCATTGCGGTCAATATCTGCTAAAGCTTCTCGTAGCTCCCTATCAGCGCCCACAAAATTTGTTCCATTATCGCTAAAAAATTCAAGTGGAATTCCTCTTCGTCCCATAAAATTACGAATAGCCAAAATACAGGAACTTGTTGTTAAAGAATGTGTTATTTCAATATGAACCGCTCGAATTGTTAAACACGTAAACAAACAGCCATATCTTTTCTCCCTGTGGCGGTTTACAGTTACTAATATTGGACCAAAGAAATCAATCCCGGTATATGTAAACGGTGCACTATATGATGCAACACGTGCGCGTGGCAGTTTAGCCATTTGAGGGGTCTGTGGAGTAGCTTTAGTAATTTTACACATTTGGCAACATCGAATAATTGATTTGTATGTAGCACGAAGTCTTGATATACAATATTTTTGTCTTAACTCATTGACAGCTGTCTCATGATTTCCATGGTAAAGTTTTTCATGGTAGTGTAGGCATATAAGCTTGGTTAAATAAATTTTTCTTGGCAGTATTACTGGACGTTTCTGCTGTAAAGAAACGTTTGCCATATCGATTCTTCCATCGACGAACAAAACTCCGTCTTCTAGATAGGGTGACTTAGAATAAATTTCACTTGATTTTTTGATGGACTTTTTAGATTTAAGTGCAGAAATCTCTAAATAATATGATTCATATTGTACTTGTTTATATAATGCGAGTTCAGCATTGTTTAACTCCTCTTGAGTTAATTCACCTTTCTCTTTCATTCTACTTCCATATATGAATCGCAGAACATATGCCATTGTTCTAACCAAGCGGTTGTATTTTGAAAATCGAAATATATTTACAACAGCCTCACGTTTTGTTATCTGGTGTACATTCTGTTTTCGCTCTTCTTCTGTTCGTGAAAATGGTTCTGCTTGTGGCCATTGCTCTTTAGGTTTGTATAAAAACTCGGGGCCTTTAAACCAACGATTAGATTTGAATGCGTTTTTTATATTAGTACATTTTGTTGCCTCATCTGCAACATTTTGTCTACTTGGCACCCAATTCCATTCTGTAAGAGATGTTAACTCTAAAATTTCTGTAACTCTAAAGGCTACGAACTGGCTGTATTTTCGGTGATCGGAATTGATCCAGCTCAACACGGTTTTTGAATCACACCAAAAATATTTGTCGGTTATTTTAATTTCATGGTTTTCTGCTATGAATTTGGCTAGACGAGCTCCAATTAGGGCAGCCATAAGTTCAAGTCTGGGAATAGAAACTAATTTCATCGGTGCTACCCTGGTTTTGGCACTAACCAATGAACATATAACTACATTGTTTCTGCTAAATCTAAAATAAGATGCTGCTGCGTAACCGTCAGCACCAGCATCAACAAATGTGTGCAGTTGTATTAACACGTTTTTATAATTTTGTAATGATTGCAAGTAGCATCTTTGTATTTTAATGTTTTGTAAATGTGGTAAGCTTGTTACCCATTGAGACCATTTATTTATTAGCTCCGGTGAAATTGGCTCATCCCAATCGACTTTACTTCGCCATACATCTTGCATCAGTATTTTAACAAACATTGTTATATGCGAAATGAGACCAAGTGGATCATAAATTGACATAATAAGTCTCAACATTTCTCTCTTAGTGGGAGATTTTCTTAGTAAAAATAAATCGCTTTCGAGAAGCCGAGGAGCAATTTTGAAGGTAATAGTGTCCTCCTTATATTCCCAGAAGACTCCTAAGACCTTTTCCACTTGATTGGTATCCTTAAAATTAATGCACTTTGCGTCATTTGAGTTCCTCGTTGAGAATTCCTGTCTAACAAGCTCACTATTTGACACCCAGTTTCTTATGTTGAAACCGGCCTGGCGGTGTATGTAGGATACGTCTGAGATTAGTTTGATTGCATCCTCTGACGTATTAACCGAATCTAATAAATCATCCACATAATGGTTTTCTCTAATAGATTTGACAGCGCATGGAAATTGATTTTTAAATTTATCTGCATTTATATTCTTTATATATTGAGATATGGTTGGAGCACAGGTGGCTCCAAATATCATAACATCCATAACATAAACAACAGGTGTTTTGTCCTGATCGCAATCGCGCCATAGAAACCTTTGAACATCGCGATCTTCTGGCCGTATATGAATTTGAAGAAACATCTCTTCGATGTCACCACACACAGCCACAGAGTTTTGCCTGAACTTAAAAAGGATTGCAGGCAGAGAGGCCAACATATCAGGGCCTTTTAGTAAAAATGAGTTTAAAGATAAACCATCAGACTTTGCTGCTGCATCCCACACCACTCGCGATTTTCCCGGTTTATTTTTATTGAACACAGCAAATATAGGCAAATACCAAACTTTTCCGTCATTACGCTTAATTTCTTTATTATTTAGTTTTCGAATATAACCTTTCTTCATATAACTTTCTATTGTATTTTTAAATATTTGAAATTGTGCGTCATCACGCATTAATTTTCTTTCTAAGCATATAAGTCGTTTAAGAGCCATATTAAAACTGTCTGGCAATTTAAAATTGTCGTGTCTCCATAGCAATGGAACCTCGTAATGTCCATTTTCTTTCCATATTGTGAAATTGTTTAGCAAACTTAATGCTCGAATTTCGTTATCTGAGACGAGGGAGTCTTTGGTGCAAATTCCTACACTTTCTAATGTATAGAAACTGCTAACTAATTCCTCCAACTTTCTATCAGTTTCAGCGCAATTGCAAATATGAAAATTAAAATTCTTACTTGTGTGTTTATTTGCAGCTGTTGATCCATAGATGAGCCAACCAAGTTTTGTCTGTACTGCGACAGGCTCGTGTGGAGCACCTTCACGGGTTTTGTTTGAAATTCCTAGGTTGAGGTGGTTTAATCCTATGAGTATCTTCGGTATAGCGTCGACATAGCTCTTGATCGGTAAATTTCGCAGGTGGCGATATCGTTGACACATTTTTGTGTAATTCAATGATTGGGTTGGCAAATTTAAAGACTCCACTGTACTTACGTTCAGCTTTATTAGATTATTATTTGCCCCTGAAACGTCAATTATTAATTTTACTGAATTTGTTTCGTTTCTTTGCATACCTCCCGTCCACCTTAAACATAATGGACTAGATACACCACTTACACCCAATTCATTTGCAATTGATTCATCCATAAGGCTGATGGAGGACCCTTCATCAATAAATGCAAAGGTGTCAATTATTTTTTCATTACCATGTATTTTAACTGGTATTATTTTAAACAAAATTTCATCATCTTCATCTCTGTGTGTATTACAAATATTTTCTTCTTCTTGTTTGCTTCTTGCAATGTGCATATTTTGTGCATTTGACGTTTCTTTATTATTTTCAATATTTTTCGCTGCAGAACCCCGATGTAAAGACGGATGATGATAATAATTACAGTTTTCTTCACCACACTGTTTTTTTCTTTTGCATTCACCATTATGATAAGACAAGCAGAATTTACATAAATTATTCTCTCTTATTATTTTCCACTTCTCTTTACGATCCAATGAGTGATAAGTTTTGCACTCACTTATAGTTTTACAGCCATAGCTTTTACAAACAACACATCTACGTTCACCACTGTGAGAATTAACAAACGATCTTGTTGTTTGTTTGTTAAAACCTGAATTGTTGCGTGTGGTGTATTTATCTGGTGTGGATTTTGTTTGTTTATTGTTTTGTTGGATTGTGCTCGCTGTTAATCCGATGTTAAATAACCAGCTATCAAATTCAACTAAATTTGGCTTTTTGTTTTGATCAATTAATTTTAGTTTTAAAGAAGCCCATTGCATTTGGTAAGTAGTCGGTAATTTTTCTAATAATTGTTGCAATAAAAAAGAATTATTTAGTTCATCTAATAGGTTGCTGGCATTGATAGTGGATATTAAGCTGCGGACATTAACAGCAAAGGAAGTAAGGCTTTGTAAGTTATTTTCGTCAACTTTTGGGGATGAACTTATCCTATTTCTAATAGCATTTAAAATTTTTTCAGGTTGTCCATACAACATTCGAAGTATGTTTATGACTTGAGCTACATTTGAGGGGTGTACAAGCATGTGTTGTACGCTTTGGAGAGCATCACCTTTTATAGATTTTTGTAGACGAATGAGATTTTCGGCGTCCGAAAAGCAGCATGTGGCTGATGACCATTCGAAGGTGGATACAAATAAAGGCCAATCTTCGGGGTTACCGGAAAATATAGGCAACTCTTTCGGAACAGATTGTCGTGCGTTAAGAGTGCTTTGCATGTTACTAATATTTTGTGTTGTGTACAATGGATTATTAGTGTAATTAAATGATAAATTTGGGGAGTTGTTTGGGAGTGATCTGGGAAAAGTTGTGCTGCGCGGAAGTGTTATTCCTAAGTTAAAATCATTATTTGGCATCGCAGTATGAAAGTAATCGGATGCAGGTAAATGTGAGAATGTCACATTGGTTGGCTGGTGGGAAAAACCTTGCGTACTAGAAAGGAGTTCATGTCTCCGATTGCCACCACTAGTGGCAGTGGCCGTTGCACAAACTGGTGCGACGTGTTCATTACGAAAGCGCGAAATGTTTTGACTCTCGCTAGTAGTGTAATGTTGAGAAGTTCTCGGGATAATATCCACCGATTCTTTATTTTTCTCCGCTTGCACATTTGGTGCCAATTTTGAGGCATTTTCATTCTTTGAATTTATAGGTGATTGACCGTGAATAATCTGATTAGACGGTAGGTTTGCTATGGACATTTCGTCAATCCAGTTTTGAACCGCTTGGGATTTATTGGACGAAACATCAAGAACTTGTTCAGCTTCTTCTAGAAGCTTATGTTTTTTGTCTAAATATTCACGGCGTAATCTAACTTGGTCTAATTTTAATGTTAGATCTTCTTCAAGATGTTGAAGCTTAAGCTGAATAAGTCGTGATTGAGACTGTTGAGATTGAACAGATCGTCGACTGGCAATACTATGGTCAGGAGAAATTGATCTACCTGTATGACATTGCGGACATATAGGGTCTTCTGATGTGCTAATAGCATTTTTTTTATATTTCTTGCTGCATTTGATACATGTCGCTGCGCTATTAATTTCGAGGTTATGTGGCAGTGAACCGTAGTTATCATTTTCTTGTTGACCCTTTTCTATTTCGCTATTCATAGTACTTACTGTGGGATTGGCTTTGATGGTGAAGTGACTTAGGCAACAGGACGGACTGTAAGATTTTCCATACCAAAAAGAATTTTAAGATTGTTGAGAAGGCTATCGGCCGAGCCAGAAATTTCCACGGGATTTTGAATAAATTATAAATACGTAATAAAAGGCTTGATTTATTACGCAATAACCTTTATTAATTCCTTTATAATAAAATAATATATATAAGAAATTTACAGATTCAATAATAGCTTAATCTATTCTACATACTTTTTGGTATGGAAATTCCTGGTAATTTCTATTATAGATTTAAAGACAATCACGTCTGAACCGCTTCACAGTTAAGCTCCTACAAAAAATGGCGAAGGCGGTAAGACGCTTCTAGACAGTATATTCGTTAAAAAAAATGTGTGTATATGTTGGAATTCTTATCCGTTATTATTTCGAAATTGCTTTAGTGCTACCAGATGGCAAAAGAATCATGGGGATTTTGGAAGTCGCGTTAACAGCCCCAATATTTGAAAGTATCATTCTTGCGAAAATTATATGCGACGCCACTAATTTCATTCCTGTCACGTTCGATCACATATACATACATACATATGTATGTATATTTTCTGCTATTTGCTTTGATCTGCTTCCTATGAGCTATAATATAAAATAAAAATGGAACTAAAAGTCTGTTTTTTATATTTCTCTATAATCGCATACGACTGTCACGTTCGACACACTAGAAGCATTCTGTATATGCGTATTTTTTATTCTCTTCGTAAGGGGAGGTGCGTTCCCTTTTTGGAAAGCCTTAATATTTCCAAAGAAACAGGACTCTATGTTTTATTTTCTTATTACATTTGGCTTTCATTTGTTCAAATAACCAACTGGCAAAATATCGATTTTTTATGTATCAGTTTTCAGTCTCATAAGCAAATCTAAAATTTTATTTAACTACAAAATCACATTAACATTAAAACTGTCTTTCTGCAAAAACATAAATGTTCAAAACAGAATTTTCTTTCCAACTTCGCTTTGTTGCCTAAATTGTAAAAACATATTTTTGATACGAATTACCTACGAAGTGAAAGAAATATGTATAAGATTTGGCATTTCATGCTGATTTTACAGAAATTCATTTTAAAATCAATGTTGTGATATTGTTATTCTCCAAAACCTATTTTTTATTAAAGATTAAAATTAAAACTAAATTCGGTTTTAAGTGATTTTAGCATTTTTATAAATTGAATATTGAACATTGTTTTAACACTAGAACTAAAACGGAGCCGTTTTCTGAATATTTATTTATTAATCATTAATTAAAATAATACAATTAAAGCAATGAAAAGAAGAGGAAGAGTGCAAGAATTATTAATACTAATTTTCGATTCCAAACTAAAAAAATTTAAGGTAAGGAACGATTTCTGAAACATAAAAATAACAGCAAATTGGGTTTTAAAAGTTGGGGATATGATCAACTTTCCTCTCAGATGTATTTTCTATACCATCAGATGTACAAAAGCCCAACTCTTACTAATAAGAAATATTGACAATCAGTTTGCCCAACTTCACATTTGTACGCTTTAAGTACATAAAGGAACTTTCCTTACACATACATACATATTTCAACTTTTGAAACACTTAGAAACTCCGCAGCCGCTCGACGTAAAAGAAAGGCAGAGAATATTAGCATTTCGATTCAGATTCTGGGAGTACAAGCAGAATTTAATAAACAATTCTCTTTTCATTGACATACAAATTTTACTCCAGGCTTTGCCGAATTCTGTTTTCGAAAGTAATATTTTTTCCGATTCTATTTCCGTTTGAAATTTCATTGAAGTCAGTTGATTGGTTTTGAAGCGGTGAAGAGTACCCTACTTTGGCTCACGTCCTCTTTGTATCCTTTCTCTAAGAAGTTGGTTCATCTCTCATTCTCTTACACGGCTCACGTTATAATTCTTCCATTTTTGGTAAAGACTGCTACCAGTTGCAAGAACCTAAATGCCCACTTGCACATTCCACGTCAGCACATCATTTTGTTGCACAACTTGTCTTTTAAGCGGCAAATATTTACAAATAAGTAAATTAGTCTGTACTAAGATATTTTGGAGCCAGTTACGATCATTAGAGCCAATTCCTTTTCGAATTTAAATATGGCACAACACAAATCGTAATTCCTCATGTTAAGTAAATCGCCGGGCAGGAATTTCTCAAGGAACAGCAGGCATTCTGGGGGCGTGTCAGTCACCGTTCTGTCAATTGAGCTTTGGTGAAGGCTTCGGAAGAACAGAAGCCTAACCGAAGTCATACATGAACTTCCTAGAGTTTTGGTTGCCGTGCCAACCCAAGGACCCCTTCCTCCCTATCCACCGCAAATCGGAGTAGCCTGACTGGGAGTAAAATCGTACGGACTAATTATGCCACCGGCGCAAAATTCCCACAAAGCAGTAAGTTTTTGTGGATCCATATATGGACTGACAGAAATGTACATATATATGGATGTATGTAAGTTGAATTTAATAGACGGAACTTGATTGTTTGCCGTTTAAACTCTTTCTACTGTTATTTAAGTTAAAAATTCTTAAACTAAGTTAGAAAATATTCTTAAAAAAATAAAATAAAATACAGTGTCAATCAAATTGCACATTAAAAAAAAGAAAATTTAAATTCATTCTGCTGCAACAGAGTGGAGGCATCACGTTACGCCTGGAAAATATTTACAAATCAGCACTTTTGTTTCTTTAAAATTAAACAAACAAAATTATTAACATTAAAAATAATGAATAATTTTATGGGTACAATTCAAGAACAACGTCCTCACGAATGCCGTCACTCTTTGCAACATGCATTTTTCTATAATATTGCAGGATTATCCCTACGATTAAAACAACTATGTATAATAATTGTTAAAATTACATAAGTTATATTATTATCAGATTTGATTTTGTGTAAACTTATTTTTAGCTGACTTACATACATACATATATTAGTATTTGGTAATTGTACCAGTGTTTTGTTAACAATGTCTTCAGCACACGGAACATATAAAAAGTCACTATTCTCATTGAACGATTCAAATGTTATTTCGCTTACAGTTATTTTGCAATTTGAAAAGAACATCAAATTATGATTTTTTTATTTTTAATTCTAAATTATTACAAGTTTGCTTGATAGTTGTTTCGTCAATATTTTTTGTTACAATAAAATTAGATTCTATAAAGTTAATTTCTTTAATATTAATAATTATAAGTTCACATTCAGTTTCATTTTTGTTTTCTAAGTATTCAATCTTTGAACCTTTTATTTTATAAAGTAAATTATCAATATTTGTTAATTTTTGATTCATATCAAAATTTAACTCAGTATGATTAGCAAGTGTAGGAATCGGGATTACATTTAAAACTGGATGGGTTTTTATTGCATTAGGAATTTGGGCAATAAAGTACAGAATATCTTCCTGTTGCCGTAGAGAAGTTTTTATAAACTGAAATTGATTTGTATTTAATTCTGAAATTTTGTTTACTTAGAACTAGTTGTAATTGAATATCCTTTAGAAGTTCGTAGTAACATTTTATGTTGTCCCAAAAGCTGTCCGATAGCACCTTTCTAACAATTTGCTTTTGGATCGCATTAGTGCTATTTTTCAAATTTTGAATAATTTGGTTTCATTGTTGATATGGGATAAAATATTGTTAATATCGTCTTGTGTCAGCGTGCTTTCCTCAATAGTCCTTAGTCTGTTTTGGATTTCAAGCGTATCATCATTATCAAGAGTTCCAAATAAGAATTTAATTCCGCTATCAATAGCATTGATAAGTCCGCGTCTGTGTCTTATGTTAAATAGTCTCCTTTCATCATCAGCTATTCTAAGGTAACGACTAGTCATAGATGCCTGTAAAAATGAGATTTCACTAAATTCCTTTTCCAAGAAGTCGTAAGCTGGTTGGATTTCTGTTTTATTTAATACAATATTAGTTCATTATACTTATCAGGTAAATCTATTGTGCCTCTTTGTAGTGTTATATAGCCCCGTTCACTACTTATCTCTGGGATCTGTATCGTTTGTGTCGCTACTGTTCTCAATAATAAGAGGTATATGAGGATCGTCCGAATTATCTTCGTTATTTCGATTCCTAGAGGAAGAGTTATGAGAGTATTTTTTTCTTTGAAGGTGTGTTTTATATTTTTTTATATTTTTATTCGTTAGTCTAACAATATAATGGTCATTGCCTTCTTTAGGTAGTACCTGTGCTTTCCTAAATTGACTTGATTTTTTATCTAATCGTTTTCTCGAATTTAGCGCATTTAAAAACCGTGTATCTAATTCATAATCTCTCCTATTCCTGTTCAAGTTATTTATTCTGTTTTCTTTCACGGCCTGGACATCTTTTTTAGGGGCTTCTGTGTTAAAAAAAATTTGTATGGAATCTTACCAGTGGTTCAATGTTTTATGTATGTTGTGGTTATAAATAAAAACTGTTTATTCAATCGCTAATTATTTTAATTCCTGATCATTGCCTCTATTAATAATTCTTCATTTTTCATTTAGAGTTTTATGAAATCTCTCAATATCTGCTATTCCTGTTTTGCCTGTTGTGATTTCGAGTTCAATATTTAGAGATCTGTCCCATTCTTGTAAACTTACATTAATTAATCCGGCACCTTCATCAGTCTTTATGATATTTGGAGGGCCCATTGTATTAAATATTTTTGGTATCGCTCTTTTTGCTTCGACCCAATTGGTGTGGATTAGGTTCTCTACCATAACATACGAGTATTTAGAGAAAATATCTATGCACGTGAGATATGAAGTATTTTCCCATTTCCAGATATCGATAACATATTTATCTCGAATATTATTTGTGGGACGCGTAATTTTAAAAGGCATTTTTGCATTCTATGGCCGAATTTGCATTCGTTACATAAATCGCAATTATTTATTATGTTGGATATTTCTGTAACGTAATTGGGGTAGTAATATTTTGTTCTAAACTCCGCTTGTACCTTATCTATCCCCTGGTGTAATCCTCGTAAATGTATTGTTAGAATTATTTCTTTAAATCTATTATAAGATGTTACGTCGGTTAATATTTTTGTGGCCCTTAATATGCGCTTTTTATTAGTTGGCTTTAAAAGTCTCGCATAGACTGATTGAAAAGGATACAATCGTTTTCATTTTCAAAATTCACTGTAGCAGTAGTACCAGCAAGTTTTTAAGTATTTAAAATAAAGGCTCTTGCAAATGCTTGCGTCATTTCAACGTAATCTACAATTGTTCTAGTATTTCTAAATATGATTTCAAGGGTTTCCTTTTGCATGTCGGCTCGCTTAAATAAAAACTGCCCACGGAAAACATTTAATGGTCGTTCTGTTATTGATATAAAGCTTGAACTATCTTCATCTGCTGAGTGTATTGTTGCCACATCAGAGGCTATGGGGTTCATACAACATTCATTATTATTTATTCGGGATAAAGCATCCGCGGCGTGATTTTCTTTATGAATGTGTTTCACATCGAAGTCAAATTCGTTTAATTTTATTTTCCGTCGCTGTAATTTGGCATTTGGTTCCTTTAAATTATTTAGCCACTGCCAGGACTTATGGTCACTGTTTATTACAAACTTTCTTCCGTAAAGGTAGGGACGAAAACATTTCGTAGCCCAAACGATCGCTAAAAGTTGCTTTTCTGTGGTGGAGTAGTTTGTCTTATGTTCATTGAGAGTCCTACTCGCAAAACAAATAGGATGACTCCCTTGGCTAAGGACTGCCCCAGAGGTACATTCGAGGCACCAGTCGTAAGCGTCAATAATTTAGTAAAATCTGGGCTTTTCAAAATTGGATCACTTGTGGTAAGGAGCTTTATAGTTTCAAAGGCCTTAACATATTCGCTGTCATGGCAATTAACTTTGCGACGTTTTACCTTAAACAAGTGGTCAGGGGTTTACATATTTGCCCAAAATTCTTAATAAATTTGCGGTAAAACTGCTTAATTTGTTTCTCATCTCTTGGTATGGTATAATTTTTAAGCGCCTCAATCTTTCTCGGATTCGGTCTTATGCCATCCGGGGTAACGATGTGAAGCAAAAATTCTACTTGTGCTTTCATGAACTTGCATTTGTGATTTTGGAGCTTTAGATTAGCGTCTTTTAATCTTTTGAGTACCTTATCTAGTGACATTATGTGCTCTTGCAGGGATGTACTAAACACAATAATATCATCCAAATATACGAAACAATCAGTTCCTATCAAATCCCCAAGTACAGAGTTCATCAACCGCTGAAATTTAGCGGGTGCATTTTTTAAGCCCATTGGCATTCTAAGGAATTCATAGTACACAAATTTCTTGTTAGATTATTATACTCTTCTAATTCATTATCAACAAATTTTTAAGTACTTTGACTAAGTGTTATTGTTTGTTGTTCTAAATAAACTATAGCATTCAATTTTTTCCAAATTGTCATATCCCATTAAACCATCGTAATTTTTTGAAAATTCATAGACATAGAACTCTAAAAGTTTTCCATGCTTTTCATCGAATATATCCTGTTTAGTCTTCAATATAACCTTTCCTGCGATAGAAGTCACAGTTATTGGTGTTACCATCCTAATTCGTTTTTTAACAGTGCCTATCAGAGACTGGTAAAATACATGATCTATTTTTGGTTTTATGTACGGTAATTTACCGAGGCTGCTGCATGAAAATTTTCAGGGTCAGTTTCCATTGGAGTTGGAGCTCCATAACGTCTAATTCTTGATTGAGTGGAGTTGTATTTCCTTTGTCGTTTTGGGTTTCTATAATCCTGATTGTATTGAGGATAATTTGAATTATTCCGTGAATAATTAAGATTATTTCGAGAGTAACTGGGTACGGGAATGTTTGCACTATAAGCAATAGTATTTTGTTGTGGAAAAGTGTTTGTCTGTTTCTCAAAAATCTACCTGTATAAGAATTTGCTTGAAAATGCCCGTTTTGACGTGAGTCTTTATTTCCACTATAGTTTCTATGTGGTGAGGGTTCTAATTCACCGTTTTCTGCTAATATTCCTATTGCTGTTTTCAAATCAGTCGCTAAATTTGCGTTTATTCTCTTTTAAATTGGGTGAAACATGCTAACTTTGGCTCTGTACTCAAAAAATTTCTAGTTGCCATATCTTCTACCTTCAGTTTAATTGCATCTCTTATCCTACACATCTCGTTATGTAGTGTTTCACAAAATTCTTTAGCACTGTACTTAAACTTAATGTTATTAATTTCTAAAATAAGCCTGGTGACAGGCGTACGCTCACCAAATTCTTCCGCCAGCAACCGTTTCAATGATGGCCCATCCGGTGGTTGCTCTCTTCTCAAAGTGTTTGAGTCTGGACGCCTGAGGGTTGTTGGTATGGCGTTGAAATAAAATCTTAGTTCTTGGAATGATATTGATGGCTCCGTAGGGACAATCGCTAATATGTTGCCTATAAACGCAGCCAGGTAATCTCTATCCCCATTAAAAGGTTGTACGAATTTTATGTAGTCGAGGAACATAACCCTCCTTTCTTTTGCTGCTTCCATATTTTCGTTTTATATTCTCAATTTCTCCTTCTTATTTATTTTAAAAGGAGGTTACCAATTTTCCAATGGCAACTAACTGTTTCTTATGTTTTTCAATTGCTTTAATTATGTTTATTATTATTTTTATGTTTCTTACTTATGTATTTAATTATTATTATTTTGCGAAAATAATATATATATATAACTTATGAGTTTAATTTAATTTTGTTTATTAGCTTTTGCTTATTAACTTTATTTATTCGCATTTATTAACTTTAATAGCTAATAAAATTTAATAGACCGATTAAATTCTTTCTGCTTTTATTTAAGTTAAAAATTCTTAAACTAAGTTAGAAAATATTCTTAAAAAAATAAAATAAAATACAGTGTCAATCAAATTACACATTAAAAAAATAAAATTTAAGTTCATTCTGCTGCAATAGAGTGGAGGCATCACGTTACGCCTGGAAAATAGTTACAAATCAGCACTTTTGTTTGTTTAAAATTAAGCAAACAAAATTATTAACAATAAAAATAATATCGGAATAAGTTTCCAACGCACTTGTATGTATAACTAAAGAAGTGGCATTGCAGTTCTCATGAAACAGATTTGAAATACAATAATAATTATAACGTTTGCGTTTATTACATATTTCGGATAAATATATGCACAAATATGATTTTGGCCGGGAGGCCACCGCGGCTGTTCTTTCTGAAACGCATTCGGCACCCCTGGTTTGGGTCTGTCTTCCTCTTTTGTTAACTTCCTTGACAATTTCCTTTACAGTAGGCAAGTTCCTAAGACGTGTTGTTGTTATTGTATCGCTTAGCGGGTATATGGAAGGAAATCTCACGATTTCTGGACCCATAAAATGCTTATAATAAAAAAATCCAAAAAGGGAGTGCAGTATTTGTTTGGCAGCTGGCGCTTTCGCTAGTTGTAGAAGGCTTAGAAAACTCTCATTGTTGTTGCATTGGGAAAAAGCTTAATTCTTTTAAAACTTCTTCTTGAAACTTGCTTTTCGTAAAAAGACATTAGTTTCCATTTTGATCATTTTTTTTTTTGAAGATTTTTGCCTTTGATAGAATTTTTGTCACCATTTGATGGTGCATTATATTTTATAGAATAAAAGACTGGATCTGGATGCCAGATTTTGTATTATAATCCGCAAGAAGCATTTCCGACACTTACGTTTCGAACAGATTTCTTTGAAATGTTGGACCCGAACATGTGGCCCATTCGAAATGTCCAAACTGATATCAGCTCTGCTACTGGTATCACAAACAACACCGCTGTTAGTGAATTCCGATTTCTTGCACCTAAAACAAATCGGCGAAGTGAGTCTCCGTTAGGTTTTACTGCAAACTTACTATAACTTGTTCTCAGAACCTTTTTCCCTTAATCCATTTATTTGTAAAGTAAATGTGACGTTTAAAATATTTCGTAAACTTTACGAAAGTTGAGTGAACACTTCGTTGTTCGGTTGAAATCTACCTCTTCGCATTCGGATATCAAATGTCATTGCTGATTACGTATGACTTCATTAAAACCAACGAAGACATGGGTTGCTGGACTATCTAAGTCCGTACTCGTACTAATACGGACAGAACTTTTCCTTCATAATCTAGTAGAGCAAGTTTTCTTTTTCATTTTGGAAACAGTTTCTATTTGGTTCTGTGAAGTGGCGTGATGGTCTTCTGGAAAAATAACATGTTAATGTTAATTTTTTATTTGAATCTTGATCTTTTGCTGAATTTACTATGACAGCAAATCTTTAACTTTTTATTTGAAAAAAAAAATTAGAATAAATAAAAAACGAATCACCCGCGGCTCTACACTTTGCGAGGGTCATGGCACTTTGGTCATACTCAGGTAATAACACCTACTTTTACCAGAACTGGGAAAAGAGATTATGGGGAAGAGGAAAGAAGGAGTAGTGCTTGCGAAGGTTTGATTTAAATCTTCTTAAGTTTTAAGGGACAGGAAATACGTGTGTGACCAGTTTCATAAAGCACTACTGTCGCCGATAAGTTTCTTCAAACTGTCCAGTAGTATGAAGATCAGAACACAGGTTGTCTTGCGTTGTTTCAAAAAATCTAGACACTTGAATGCTTCTTCTGCAACATGAAAAATGTGTTCAATTCAGCGAACATGACATTGAATCTTCGCACCAAGATCATCAAGAGATTACGATTCCTCAATGCCAATGAACACAGATAAAGCAGAACGTGTGGTCGTGCGTGTATTGGGCAAATGCTGCTGTCATTTGAAAAAAGGATAGAGATGGAAATTTGACATAGAAGGTCATTAGTAAATGTAATAAAGGGTGGTTAAATTTCAAGGGCCGATGTTGATTTTGAATAAAACACAAACTATTTAGGAAATTATTGTAATTTTATTTTATTATGATGTATTGGTATTACTCAATTATGTATGGAACAAAATATCGGCCAATGGGCGCCGCGACCTCAGCGGCACACCTCCATCCGATGGTCCAAATTTTCGATGACGCTGAGGCATAATGGAGGTTCTATGCCGTTAATGTGCCGAATTATCTGATCCTTTAGGTCTTGAATTGTTACTGGCTTATCGACGTACACCTTTTCTTTCAAATAACCCCAAAAAAAAAAGTCCAACGGTGTCAAATCACATGATCTTGGCGGCCAATTGACATCGCCATTACGTGAGATAACACGGCCATTGAATTTGTTGCGCAAAAGAGCCATTGTTTCGTTAGCTGTGTGGCAAGTGGCACCGTCCTGCTGAAACCACATATCGTCCACATCCATATCTTCCAATTCGGGCCATAAAAAGTTCGTTATCATCTCACGATAGCGAACACCATTCACAGTAACTGCCTGACCGGCCTCATTTTGGAAAAAATACGGCCCGATGATGCCGCCAGCCCATAAACCGCACCAAACAGTCACTCTTTGTGGGTGCATTGGTTTTTCGACAATCACTCTTGGATTCTCATTCGCCCAAATGCGGCAATTCTGTTTATTGACGAATCCACTGGGGTGAAAATGTGCCTCATCACTGAAGATGATTTTCTTCGAAAATTGATCATCCACTGTTGCCATTTCTTGCCACCATTCTGCCCATTCACGACGTTTGGAATGGTCAAGAGGCTTTAGTTCTTGAGCCAATTGCACCTTGTAAGCGTGTAAATGCAAGTCTTTATGCATAATGTTCATCAACGACGAGCGTGAGAGGTGCAATTGTTGGGAACGACGACGAGTTGAGGTGGACGGCTCTTCAGGCACACTATCGCGAACAGCAGCAATATTTTCTGCAGTACGAGCTGTACGAGCATGCACTGGTGTTCTCACATCTTCTACAGACCCGGTTTGCTCGAATTTTTCCACGATTTTTGCGATTGTACGCACATTTGGACGATGAAATTGACCAAAAAAATTACGAAGTGCACGATATGCATTTTGATTTGAACTCCCATTTTCATAATAAGTCTGGATAACTTTAACACGTTGTTGAATTGTGTATCTCTCCATGGTTCAAATTGAGTAAGTCTGAAATAGAGAAATGTCAAATAAAATTCGGAAAAAAACTTGGTGTTTAGGTGTGGTTCACATTCAACATCGGCCCATAGAATTTAACCACCCTTTAAAAAGAGTGGGAAAAGAACGGAGCCTTGCCCCCAGATACCTCAAACTCAATATAAATCGATAGAAGTCGACGACGACCACAAATGCAATAAGTTGCGTCAGAAGTGCATCATCTCGCACTCATTCAAATTTTATTTTGGCCTAAATAAGGAATGGAATGACACCATTTTTCCAACAGGAGTGCAAGAAGATGACCTGTAAATCGAGCGACCCTGGCGAAATCCATACTAACCGCCAATTAGAAATTTAAATATCTCTAGATATCCCATAAGATGATAATTGACGCAATTTACTCTGCGGTTGGGAGATAATTTTTGGGGACTGCTGTTACATCAGCAAAGTACCAACACATTGGAAATTTGCGAACATGGTACATTGAAAAGGCTCAAGGTAGTGTTTCAAGACTAGTGCCGGAAAACCATCCCGCCCCAAAAGACTTATTTATGTTGAGATTGGCGAAAACCAGTTTAACCACTCAAGCAGATAGTCTCCCGAGTTCAGGTAGCGGTTGATTACTTTCCCGCAAGCAAGAAATGCTGGCGAATTATTCAGCTAACAGGTTAGCCTTATCAACCTTGGCCATTCTATAAAATAATTGGATTGGAATTATTGAACTTGACCTATTCTCTACTCTTTTAACGAATTTAGTGCCCGAAGAGCAGCAGCTCGTAAAGAAGTTTTTCAGGACTTAGTACTTTGGCACATGAGTCAGTGTCTCGATTTTTATTAGTGCGCCAGATACTGATTAGGCCAAGGCTTTGTTTTTGGTTTAAGCGAAATTTGCGTGGAAGGTGCAATGATCGGAACTGCCGAGAGGTGTATTAATCAAAAGACTGTTCGTTGTGCCCAGGCTGGTGGGGAACTGTTTCACAACATTAAAATTTATTGTGACGCCACAATCCTTAAGATCTGTCAATACGACAATATTGTTGAAAACTTTTACTTTTTAACCCTTTTACCCGTAAGTAACTTTATTTATATATGTATGTATGTATGTGCATACATATATTTTCCTGTTTGTTTCAGCTTTTTGTTCTTATATTTGATTAGAATTGTCTTTGCTCCAGGTTTGCAAGTCGTTGTTTACAAACATTTTTAAAAAGAATTATTAATTTTTTTACTTTTAGTGCCTAGAACCAACACATGCCAAAATTTCCAAGTCAAACGCCTTAAATTATTTGATTGCGACATGTTTCAGCATGCACATAAATACATACATATATACATACATATGTATGAATGTACATACACATGTACATACATTTTTTACAACTGATGTCCGTAAGCGAACCATGTACATAAATATGTACATGTATTTGGGCTCACATTGAACGCGTAGCAGATATGAACATTTTTGAATATTTTATTGGCCTTGTTTGTCTCTTTGTTGTTGCTCTGCATATGTATGTACAAATTACATACATATCTATATATGTATGTATGTATATATGTATATGCACGTGTGTATTTGTTTAGGGCGTCATAATTGCTTTTCATACCCCAACAAAAAAATCAAAAGATTTCTCTTGCAATCTGATGGGTTGAAGAACGTTTGTTGGCTTTGAACTCTTATTTCCGTTGCGTTCTTCTCTTCATTTAAATATGTATATCGGTTTTATTTCAAATGATGATGGAAAAATTTACATTTTTAACCATTAAATTAATTTAGAAACAAGTATGATTTTATTTGCAGTTATAAATGTAAACTTTAATTAAATTTTGCATTTGATTTCTTTTATACGGGAAAATGTTATTGGCAGGGTGACCAGAAACTAGCAGGATTCTACATATGTAAGTACGCACATACATACACACATACATATGTACATCTGTACATACATACATATTTATTTTGTGACGTTAGTGACTTTGTTCGTGGGGGTATGGAGGAGAAGGGTTTCCTAGGTTGGCAAAGGAACCAAAACTCTAGGAAGTTTCTGCATGACTTCGGTTATCTTCACTAAAATTCATTTGGCAGAACGAGGACCACCTTGGCCCTGGGACGTTTTGAAAGACGGATCCTGGTCTTGCTTGCTTCATGTACATACATACATACATATGTACATACATATGTATGTATGTACCTGAATGTGAACTAATTTCGCTATATATGTACATACCATATAATCAGTGAAAAAAAAGTTGATAATATGTAAGATTGTAGTTGCAATACTAATAAAAAAGCTGAACAAACAAAAAGAACAAGGAAAAGAAACATATGCATGTATATGTGTACATCGTTTACATTCAAATAAGTACTTGCACATACATACATACATACATACATACATGTGTACATATACAGTGATTTCTCCTTATTTTATAAGAAAAGAAATACAGTCTGTAGAAAAAATGTTTTCAAAGCCAAAATTGTTTAAGAATTTCACTTTAAATAAAGAATAACAACAACAAATTTCATTTATTTGTATTTATTTTGTTTTTGCATGTAACTGTCATTTAGCATCTTGCGGACAGTACGGCGAATTTTGAGTGTATTACAGCAACAACACTGTAAAACAATTTTTACCGGCTTTGAATGGCGTCCAAAAATGTTACAAAAAATCTTTACTTTTTTTGACTGTTATTACAAGTATGATGAGATTGAAAATGAATAATAGTAGGTTGCATTTACTGATCAAATGAATTCAGTACGCGAGTTATGGAAACCCCCACTTATTAATTTAAATGTTGCTCAATCATTTTAGTGATCCAATTTCAATAACTGTCTGTATTTTGTATTTGCGATTTCCTGTTAAATATCAATAAGCATTTTTGTACTTAGTCCACCTGTATTTTGTACTTGCGATTTCCTGTTAAATATTAATAAGCATTTTATTAAAAGCATACATAGAATAAGTATGTATATAAATTCTCTTTTGTGAAAAATAAATCAATTGTATTTGAGTAGTGAAAGTGGTTAGTTGTTTTTTTTTCAAACTTCTTAATATAAATAACTTAAGTAATAACTTAAGCCGCGCACTCATGTGATCACGGAATCGATAAAAAATATTGCCCAGCTGGTGTATTTTCACATTAAAAAAGAAAATCTCACAAAGAAATTGTCCCTTAACCTAAGGACGGTATACAACGTTATTAACCGCGCTGAAAAAGACGGTAGACTTGAACCTAAACAAACACCAGGCAGGCCAAAAAAAGCAACGCGGCGCATTGAAACTAAAATATAAAAAAATTATTGTCGGAAATCCTCATTTAAGTACCAGAGGAATAGCACTTGAACTCAATAATGAATGTGGAGTAGATATCTCTCATCAGACGGATCGAAACGTGCTGCGAAACCGTAAATACTCTTCAAGAGTGGTCAGGAAAAAACATCTGCTTTGCGCGCAAAACATTAAGAAGATGTATAATTTTCCAATTGACCACATTTCATTTACTCTGGAATGACGTAATTTTCTGTGATAAAACGAAGCTAATGCTTTAGTACCATGATGGGCCAAAAAAGTTTGGCGCAAGCCCCTGACGGCTTTAGAGAATGAAAATATAATACCAACAGTAAAGTTAGGAAAATTGTCCGTTATGATGTGGTTTTGTATATCAAGCAAGGGTGTTGGGGAAATAAGGACCTTGGATGATATAATGACTAAAGAAGTCTACCTGAATATCTTAAAAAACGGACTACGTAGTAGTGCCGGAAAATTGTTTTTTTTATCATGAAACCGCCGAAAAGTTAAAATATAAATATTACCAAAATAACGACCCAAAATATAAATCATATATTTGTAGATCCTGACTATAATATAATTGCAGAAAAGTAATTTATACCCCTGCATAAGGGCCAGGCTTAAACCCGGTCTATTTAAAGAAAAAAGCCGGAACAAGGTCTCCGAAAAACAAAAACCAATTAATATAATTTATAAAAAAAGAGTGGGAAAAAACACCTACAGAATACGATATACAAAAACTTATTAGCTCCATGGGTAGACGTCTGGCAGCTGTAGTTGATGCCCAAGGTGGGCACACAAAGTTCTAGCAGGCAAAATTATTTTTAACAATTTAGAAAACATTTTACCGCACTTAGTACAAATTTGAAAACATTTATTTTACAGAGTACAAACTGAAATATTTTTTTAAACTGCGATTATTGTTTTATTATTACAATTAATTTTGTTATTTGCTTATTAGAATGCTTAGAAGCATCTAAAATCCTGTAAATTAAAAAAATATTTAATATATTTATAAATTTTACTTCAAAATTAAAGTTTTATTTAAAGTTTTTCATTTTCTTTAGCATTGAAAACATTTTTTTTACAAACTGTATCTACGGGTATTTAAAAACTAATTTTTTCATCATTAGAATATAATAAACACTTTTTAGTGGTAACTTGAGGTGTGTTTTCACGGCAATACAAAATATTACGACTTTGCAGAATCCAAATATTATGAAATTCTCTGCTTATTTAAAAAAGAGAACAAAAGTCCGTTACGAGTATTTTTCAGGTTCACACGGACGGTACAAGTAGCATCAAAGCAAATGTATTGGTGGTGCGAATTAAATGGCTGATGATTCAACAATACGAAAATTTCTTGGGTTGGATTTGGTTGTTCTTGTAATTGTCTCTAGCATCTTTAATACATTGTGTTGTTGCTGCCAATGTTTACTGTAAAAAACACCTCTGGGGTGATGAGAATACAAATATGACATCAAAACAAAAGTTGTTTTAAATGCGGCTGCAGTTGTTTCTAATTAAGTTTCGAACATTTTAAAAATTATTATTTGACACTTAAATGTCTGTTAACATTCGTCTGCTCCATGCCAATGGAGCAATATATGGGAAAATCGTTTTGTGGGGCATTCTGTATTCTACCACATTTGGTTGCGCAGGTTCTTCCTAAATCTGCACCAAATGTTAATTCACAGAACGGGGTCCAAAGTGCCCCTGGGATGATGCTTTGAAGAGCAATCGTGGTGTTGGTCATTAATCTACTTAATATGAAACGTTCTGTTTGTGTTTTAAACCTGAAAAGGTAAGAGGGGACGTTAGTAGATATTGATAATAGTGTTCTATTTTCGGCGATCCAAATGACCCCGAGCTGTTGTTGTCTTGCAACAGATTCTCGTTATTCATATGTACAATGTAAAGCCGCTTTCGGATTTCAGGCTACCAGCTCACTCTCAGGGAAGAGGTTTGCATTATGTCTCAATCGCGTACGTATACGTACAGCATGTAAGTCACAGGAGGTCGTTGGTGAGCCATAAACATGTTCACCAGTGGAACTGGTCCACAACTGGTGGATAGCAAAATTAAAATTTAATTAAATTAATAGCAATTAGCCATCTTTGTAGAACTTAACAATATTTCTCTATTAGTTTTCACTTGTTGCCTCCTTGTTTCAAATTTGACATATTTCAGTGACCGATAACTGCAATACGGCTCGATGAGTCGTTTAGTAGTGCAGAAATATATTAGGTCAGAATACGGAAAATAATTTTGAAAATCATTGGTTTAATGTTTAAAATTAATTTAATTTTTCCACGTTTCGTTGGAAAATCTCGACTTGTTCAATAATGCTTTTATGGTATCCGATGGTTTTAGGCTGCGTAAGAAAGATCAATGTCGACAACTGTTGTTGGCAAGTCGTCACATTTACTGCCGAAATGACGTCTCCAAACTATGAAAATTTATTTTAAAAGATAAATCTGTTCGCGCAGTCTCTATTGTATCAACGAATTAATAATGAATGGTAAATTTTCTTTCTGTTTCAATGCAAAATTGCAGCATTTGGAGCGAAATGTACTGTTTGGTGCGAATTACATGCTGACGGCATCGGTCCTTACTTCTCTCTAAATAAGCAGAGAGCTGTCGTTAAAGTGCTGACTGAATCTGTGTTTTCAAATATTAACAGCCTTAACAATCGATTTATTGCAAACTAAATTTGGTGACAGTTTTCTTTCGGGCACTCTGCTTTCGGGGAAAAGAGGCGAAGGGGTCCCTTGGTTGGCACGGCAACCAAAACTCTGGGAAGTTCATGTATGATTTCGGTTATGCATGTTCTCCCGTATCGCCCCCAGAATGCCTTTTGGCGTCACATGGGGCACTAGCTAATCGTCACCCTGTCCAATCAAGTGGACTTTATCCACTGCCAGATATAGCCATCAAATCAGGTGCTGACATAAAATGATATCCAACTGTCGCCCCTCCCCCTCGCTGTCACTGGATTACTTTTTATGGGCCTATGTTAAGTCATTGCCTTATACCAACAAACCAGCCAGCAACTCCTCCAGCCGTGGAAGCTAATATTCAAGTCACCATTAATATCATACAGATTGATTTATTGGAAAAGTAGTCAAAAATTGGACTCATGAATTAGACCAAGTAACAGTTAACGGCAGCGGACATGTGCCGGAAATCATATTTAAAACATAAATGCCGTGAAATTATCTAACAGATTATAAAAATTTCATTTCAACAATGTTTTTGTCGTATTACAATTTAAAGTTCTCAAGCTCATAGAAACCCCGGACTCTTCTGAGTATATACATACATTCTATATATACATACATATGTATGTGAAAAGACACAACGTTCTACTTAACAATCAAACAGTTTGTTTTTATCTCAAAATATAGTATTTCTTAAGAAAAATTGTTCTTACCAAGATTTGCAAACCACCTAAAAAGTATTTGGCCACCCTTAAACGGAAATTTTAATTGCTCTTCACATCTCCCTCCCTGTAAAAGTGTTCGACATCAAAAGTGTCATGTTGCATATTGTTTTCTGCATATTTAAAACAAAGACCTATAAAAGGGATCTTTTAGGCTGTAATATTTATTTTCATAAGCAAACAATTATAAAAATATCGACCGTAATTTAATATTTTATGTAACCAGTCTAATATCAATTAAAACTAAACAAAAGTGAAAGCAAACTTGATGCCAAATAATGGTAGCGGCAACAATCGGTGCGGGCGGCTGCTTGCTAAAGTACGGAGAAGAATTTGTCGAATGTATTGTTAACTAAAGTACTCGTATCATTTGTTGCAAGCTGAATTGAAAATAATGCAACAATAAAAATCAGTTGGTGAACTTTCCTTGGCCTTTCAAGAGCAGGCGGCAAAAGGAAAAGAGCGAACTTAAGGCAAAATAGCAATCGAGGGCAACAGGCAGCATCGTCGTCATTATTAGTTTGTAAAACTTGCCAGTATTGAAGCGAAGTGGAGTAGCAAAGTCAGCCTTGGCTCTTGTGTCAAGGGTTTTTGTTCCTGCTGCTTTCATGCTGCAACATTACGAAAATTGCCCATTAGAATTTATTGATATCGAAATAAAACAAAGCAAATTTTTCGTTATACGTTTGTTTACAAGCAAAAAGTTTGTTGTATTAAGTTATTATAAAAACTTGCTTCAATTGGAGTCAAAAATAAGTTTACGACGCCACTTAATTGGAAAAGAGGTTTGTGCAAAAATGTAAATTAATAGGATGTACATACATATGTATGTATGTACACATTTTGTTAATAATAAATGTTCAAATACATTTAATTTCGAAAATAAAGCTCTTATACAAAAAACTTCTTTAATAACTTCTTAATAGATTAAGAAAAACAAAGAGTATGGCAACGACGGCTTCATCTGTTTGTAGAGGAATTGCATGGGTCATCCCCGAACCCATGTGGCTTGCGGCTTTTTGAAAAATTGTACAAACCCTTTGCTTGCCAGCTCGGGTTCCGTAGTCCCTCCTGTCAGTAATGCCAAGGACTGGCTAAGAAGTCAAGGCATTCCAGCCTGAGTAGATTATTTCACATGTAAACACATTCAATATCATCGGCAATGTATCACCTCTAACCTCTATAGATTACTACCATCTCTAATATGCAGTCAGAATAAAAGAGTTACAAAAATCAGAGTCTTTTACTTCATTTAGCATAAATATTGGCACACAGCCGATGCCCCGAAATCGCCAAGAAACATTAGCGATTAACCAAAGCCGCGCGATAATTCTTCACCATAAACCTCTTCACTTAGACAGCAATTGAATCCTCACAAATATGCCCCCCATTCAAAGTAATTATGTCTAACGAACCACAATCAGAGTTCATCAATCAAATGACCATCGTAAGGATTTACTTTTTAAAACCATCCCGTTCGTGGAGGTTTCGGAAGAACCTGCACAGCTTAAGTCACATAGAAACTTCCGCCCGACAATCGTCTGCAAAAGTCAAAGAATATTGATTAATCTTATTATTGTCCTCAAATTAATCCACGTGCGTATTGAGTTTCTAGTGTCCAGCCTCTGTTTTAATGTTCCTTAACGTACTCTACGTCAATATTGATATGACCTTCCGTCAAAATTACGGTGACGCCAGTTATGTTATAGCCTCAATGATTTTTTTGACTGGTCTTTATATACGAGAATAAATGCTGTTAAACGTCATTTGATTTCACACATAAATTTACTGAAATACATAAATAGTTATTTGATTTTTTAATGGGCATGTGTTCGCCTTAAGGATTTCCTCTGCAGGGAATATATTGCAACATATTAAATAAAACAAGTAAATGAAAAGCTAAAATCACAAAAAAAAATTTACCCTTTTCTTAAAATATTCGAAAGTTTCTCAATTTCAAAACAAACAAAAAATCTGGCTTAATCTTAACTTATTTATTTGGAAGCTGCGACCAATAAAGGGAGAGCTTTCGTTCGAAATTTTTCCATTTTAAAGAGCCTGTAGCACTTTTTCTTGAACAACATAGGACTTGTCACTTTTAGTTACGAGTAATTATTGTTGCAAAGTGACAGCTTTTGACATCATTTAAATGTGGCCGCACCACAAGCGAATGCCATATTCTTCACCGCTTTTATTCAGTCAGTTCTTTTTCAGACTATTTCGCTCACTCTTCAAAATATGTTGGCTCAATATGCATTAAATTTTCATTATTTCGTACAATTAAAAACAAGACAAAGAAAAAAAACTGGCTCCAGCAACAAAAAAAAAAATTTGCAATTTAATGGAAAAAATTATTGATCACACTCCCAGCCACAGCTTTTTTGTTGTTGATGTTTTTTTATTATTATGATTGTTGTTTTTTTTCCAGCAGAATGCAAATTTCCTGCTCTTATTTTGCAAAAACAACAAAAAAAAGCCACCAGAATAAATCATAAGAAAAGAAAACAAAATTTGAATGGAGGAAAACAGATATAGACTTGAAAAGAAGGAAAATAAACAGTTTTACTTCTAATGCTGTTGTTCTTGATGTGCGAAATTATACGAAAAGTGATGCTACAAGAATATTAGTTTAGCATCTGCTTGAATTGGCCAGAATGCTGAATCGCTTTCTTCTGTGGAAAGGATATTTTTGTTAGAACTACATACATACATACATACATACATATGTTTGTTTATAGTATGCAAAATGTACGAACACACATACATACATACGTATGTATGTATGTATATACATCGTTAGAAATATGTTGGATTCTGTTTTATGTAAACCCTGCGGGGACAAATGCCATGATGCGGAAACATGTACTGCTTTCAGTTAACGCTTTAGGGCTTAACAAAATACAGATTAGACCAGGCGACAATTGATAAATTAATGACAAATTTATTCGGAAATTTTTGGATTGAAATGACTAGACACTTGATCAGACAACTTGAACACTGATGATATAAACTACACCGAAAGAAAAAGCAAGCAAATGCATTGTCAGAGAAGAGGTAATTGCGAGTACGTACATAGTTTCTAGGACCATTCCATTCTTATTAAAATTTGTTCTAATTTATTAACTAAAAACTTTCTATATTTTAAACAAGTCTAAATAAATTGATTCAAAACTAAAAAGTTGGCCATTCAGAGTACTTAAAGCTTCACAGAGATCTATCTGCCCTTTAATAAAATGCTTAAGTCTATCTGTAACCATCCAAAAGGGAAAAGTATTCTCTGTTGCATCTAGATAAGAAATTTTCAAAGACCTACTGCGTTAGCTCCGGAAAGGTATCGAGCTGATCTTCGAAAGACCACTTTATGCTCTTACTGGAAGATCTGTAGCACGCGGTGGTAACTTTAGGTACTCATATTAATCAAAGAGCAGTTTAACATATTAAGAAGTTTGTTTACATGACACAAATGAAGTTTTAAAGTGTCGACGAATAAGGAATACAGGCCGCCTTTGGAGCATATATATATAATTATAATCATCATAACTCGCTTCCTGGCTTTTTTTACCCAGAGTTGTGTCTGAGTTAAAACTCGATTTGATTGTTGTAAGCAACATTGGCGACGCTGAGTACAAGATTGGGCTGGCATTTCAGTTGCGTTTTAGCACCAATAAATACGTATTGCTTTGGTTTTACTATGTGTATTAAGTTTACAACGCTAACACTGAAACAAATGATACTTTATAAGCAAAACCTGGGTGACTGCTTTCAATAGTGCTTTTCTTTACGTGTTTTTTTAATAAGCTCCATATTCTAAATTTAGTTTTTCAACAGTGATGTACAGACCAACTGATTTTTAACAGGTGAAATTTGTTGCAATACTGATACCGGCATTCAGCACCGTAAATTTTTGCTTTCCTTATTTTTGCTTTAATTCAGAGACTCATTTTGTTTTTAATTTTTAAGGCAAATTTTTAGTTTGCGAGTAACTCACCCGTTGGTCGCAAGAAAGGACCTTGGGGATTCTTTGATTATAGAATACAATAGCTTAAACTTTAACTTCAACATTTCTGATCTAACACTTAGGCAAAGCCGATTCTGTTTGCAAAGTACAATTCTACCATTGAAGGGGTAAAGCATCAAGTTACTATTGCAAGTCAAATAGGTGTGTATAAATATAATGAACCTAAGAGATTTTTCTTTGGATGTAATTAAGGAACAAATGAATTCAGTCAAATTCATGAGCAACCTCCGCCGATTAACTACAGAAATTAAGGTTTAAGGGCTGAAAGAAGTGGCAATATTTTAGAAAATCAGTGCAATACTCGTTCATATATTTAAATAGGGGTTTATTTCGTCCTCTGCAAATGATACACGCTAGAGATCTTTGAAAAAAAATCTTTCATATGTGGCGGCTGTTAGTGACTTGAATATTGTATGTCACACATAATTCAAGGTAATAATTTAAAGGTTCTTCAAAAATAATCAATTACCACTCCATCGGCAGATAATTTTACCGTTCTATAGTTCTTTTTGTGGGTTGTCTTTAAGTTGCGGGCTTACCTCAGCAATCTTCAGACTCCTGAAGAACTGATGACGGGACAACAACTTCAGACATCAAATGAACAAAGTCCAAAAGCAAAACTAATGTCTTCCATTTACTAAGAAAATTACAAGGAAAGAGCATCGGGTGACAACTTCTACATATAAAAAAAATTTATTTGCTAGAAAATATTTTAAATGTTCTGTGCTGAAATCTATTCTGACAGCCAAGCACAATAAAGTATGAGTGCCAAATTTATCCAGTGGCCTGTCAGTGGCGTAAGTAAACAGGAAAGCTCTCCCTACTTTGCTTAGGGAAGCAGCTGTGCAGTCGTTGAACTTTAAACAGCATTTAGATCGCAAGTGATAAATTATCGTAACGACAAAACCAATAAGGAAAACGAGTCTCAGCTTTCTCAAATGTACCTTCTCTTAAAGAAACCCATTCAACTTGAAATTAAATAAAAACACAGAGCAGCCTCTGAAATATGCGCTCCAGCCTCGGCGTTATTGCCGATATGGAATAAGTTAAAAAAATCCGTAAAACATACTGATTCGAAAAAACTTAATCCGGTGCTTCAAAATCGCTAAAATTAACATGTGTTCCGTCAAACTGAACTGAAGGGTACATTTGATGGCATCAAAAATGCGCACTGTTTAATTTTAGTGGAAATGACTGTTGAATTTAGTGGTCAAAATATTTCAGTTACACAACAAGGGTTAAAACATGAACTACTGCAACGGAAATATATATTAAAGTGAACAACTAAGAAGTAGGAAGCTCTAGAAATAGGAGTGTTTTTATGATTAATAGAGAAAGCAAGTGATATGTATGTAAGTGTACCAAACACGTCAAGAAAGAGGACAACGGAATTGCACGTGATTGTTTAGAGAATAATATAAAGTCTTAAAAATTATATGAATGTATGTATGTATATAAAACACTTGTTTTTTTAGTGTTAAACGATAAACACACACCTACACGCATAGAAAGAGTGTGTGTTCTGTATTTGTTAAATAAGTGGCTGTAAACTTAAAATCTTTTGACGCTTTTAAGGCCACCCAATAACAAACAGCTTCAATATCCGTTCTTCTTGTCCGACATTAAAAAGTGGCCACAAAAGACTTGGAAGTCAATTTGCAAAATATGTATGTATGTTTGCGGTTCATAAGTGACAATACCAAAATTTAGCATTTTCGTTGGTAGAACATCCATCAACCATGTCAATGACTGCGATGAGCAAGTGCTCGAAAAGAATAAGCTGAAGACAATGGCAAAGGCACGAAAGGGTGCAAATATTTTCAGTCGTTCTCAGGAAAACATGCCACTGATAACAATATACACATGCATACATACATATATACATACATATATATATGTATGTATATATACAATATATATGTACATATCCCATTTTTCCCTTTTGATTCAAAACGTAGCAAAGACCACTTCACTGCTTTTCTTATGGTGAAGAAACAAGTTGGTGTATACGGACATAAAAAGTAGTAGGAGCTTTAACAACAAGCAACAACATGAACTAATTTTCACGTTATGTCATATCGATGATGACTAAAAAGGCAGGCACAAGCATGCACTTATGCATGTCAAAACATCGTTCATGGCTGAACAACAAAAACAAGAAGTTCAGCAACAGCAACAGCAACGAGAACAACGCAAAATAAAACAAGACTTAAAAGCATCATTCACACACACGACGTAGAGAACTGAAGATAAAAACAAGGAAAATGCATATTCATGCATGCGAGGCTGATTTTCCACCAAAAACATAAACATGTACATATTTTAAATTCACAAACACAAAAAAGTGCGCTCTTGAAAAGGGTGGTCCAAAAAATAGTTTTATACAAAAATAAGGGAATATTTAGAAGCTTTCGTCCATATGCTAACCTACATACTTATGTAGTTTATTCAGGTCAGAAAATAATGGCAAAATTGTTCATATGTATCTTACGATTTGCCACTAATTCGTGATGTTGTTACTTACTAAGTAAATTTACAAGTTTATTACTGCACAGAATTGCCAGAGTAACGACGATCGTATGCCCATGATAGTGTTAACAGACTCTTAAAAATGCCTCTGTGACTAACTTTATGCGACCCATGCCTTCACAAGGCAATTAGCAGCGTAGCCCATATTAAATTCCTCAAATGAACCGTAAAACCCTACAGTCATCTGCAGCAAATCGGTCAAACAGTGTGGGTGAGTCGCAAAATTCTGGAAGGCCAAACAACAACAACAAGCTGTTCTTCAGCCTAGAGCTGCTGCACAACTGAGCTGCAAATAAGTTTAACATTTTCTTTAGTGCTTTATTCCCGGTTTCAATCACTGAAATTCGTTTCGATTCGAGTTAAAAAGTAATCTAAGAATCTAATCGAAACAAACCTTGAGAAAGTAATTCACTTTAATAAGTTTATTAAACAAAACTGCGTGTCCAAATTTAAATAAATCGATATAAAAAGTTTTTAATTGATTTATTTTCTTGGGCATCAGGGTTAGCAAACAGCAAATAATTTTATAAGAACTTATTAAAGCCCTTTTTGTTTCTTATTTTAACGCAGTAAATAAATAACAAAACATACGGCACAATACACAAAAATACATACATACATTCATACATACATATGTAAGTACATATATACATTTTTACATACATATGTCTGTCTGTCTGTATGTATGTATGTGCTCGTACGTCTAAACTTACAAAAAAAGACAATATCTGTTAAAAAAAAACTTTTCTCTCATCTGATATTATTACAACATTGAAGTCGTTTCTTTTAAATAAATATATACTGAGCAAGTTTCTCAGTCAGTTTCTTACAAAACAGCTTCTAATTAATTCTCTTTGTAGTTGGACCGTTTCTTGTTTGCAGCATCTGCACCATAGTGCGAGTATAACGCCACCAGCCATCGATTTCAAGTTTCAGTTTATCGAACGAAGCTCGCTAAGTGATCTCAATGTGCACAATGGGCTGGGCGCTCCAGTTTTTGTGCAACAGAAGGACTTGTGTTTAGTATTTTTCGTTCCTAGTCTGCTAATAAGTTAATTCATATATTTCAAAGCTCCTCAAACATAAATTCATTTACGCAATTTCTTATCTTTGAATTTGTTGCCCAGAAATCTATAATATGTACTTGAATCAAATTTCGAATTTATCTTACCAAAATTTTACTAAAACTGGGGAGATTGAAATACATTTGAACTACATACATACGTACAAATTGCCTGTACATTTGTAAAAATTTCAATCTCAGACACTAAATATCTCTTAATTAAAAGTGAATTTTTAAAAATGAAAAGGGCTTCGTCGTTATTTGTCATTTACTTAACATTTTCATTCCCACATTCCCAACATCGGTACGTATTATTTGCATTTTTGACCAGTCCCAATGCCAAGTATTATTGTCTGAGCTCTCCTTAAACAAAATTTATTATAAAACGATATCATGGAATTGCCTTGATAAAGAGCTTTTCATTCCCAACTAAGCCTATTTGTGAAGCACCCTGTGCTTATCAAAAGATATGAAATATGTATGTATATAAGTGCGCACGGCCATGTGCCGCATGTGAAATAAGATAATAGCATGTGCTGTTTTTTGTTTTTTTTCAAAACATAACAACTTCTTAATCCAAAGGATGCCGGAACCACAAAAGTTCAAGTTGCTTTGCTCGTGCTGGCCGAATACGCCAGCGAAAATGTCAATCGGTTTGATTAAAAAAAACAATTTGCTCTTTCTAAAACCAATTAATACTCAAAACAGTTCATCCTTGAAGAAATTGAGGTCCTAAAGCGATTTATGCTATTGCTTAAGGTCTTAAATGTTTTTCTTTGATTTTGCAATAAATGAGGCAACCCTAGAAAAAAAACTAGGACAAACTTTGCGACCTTAAAATGGAAATTAAAACAAGTTTTAGGACCGTAAAAAGGCATTTAAAATTAATTTTAGGATATTAGAAGCACCATTTTTTTTGCAATTATTATTAAGAACATTTTGTTTCTAAACCAATAAATCCTGTACAAAATATCCACAACAACAAGCGCAGTTAAGGCGTTACCCTAATTTGCTTAACAAACTTAAGCAAATCTACGAATACACACAATCATATGAGTACGACCATAATGCACTGCAGAACCTTTTCGCCAAATGTCATGTGTTTAAGCAAAGTCAGCCCACCCCCGATCTCACATTTGAATGTTTGTTGCTTCTGGAGAGCGATTAGCATTTGCTCGGACTGTTCCATTCATCTTTTCATTTGATTTCTAAATTCATAATAATAAACATGGATTCTGGAAATTTGGTTAAAAAATTCACATTTCAAGCAAGAAAGCTTGCAACTAAATACAAAAAACATTTAAGTTCAATAAGTACAATATAGCCATCTAAAAGCTAAAGCATTTGACAGGCTTTTCGTTGATTTGTGATGGCACAAATGTTTGTAGAACAGCCTTCACTCATCCACAAAAAAAAAAATTTTAATTTTCCATATATTGGAAAACAAACAAAGCGCATTAAATGAAAACTATTCGCACTTCTTTTCATTATAATTCTTAATCGTAAAAATCTTAGGGCAGTCAAATCACAGAGACATGATTGATTACCCGGGGAATGAATTGAAAAAAATCTAAGCACTACGAAACTTGCAAAAAATCTGCAAATCTTTCCATTTGTCTGCGGAAACCCCTTAATGGTGTTTGGTAGGAATCGAACCTCCGCCTAAATTTAAAATTTGTTAACACACACACACACATACACATACGTATGGATGTGTGCAGAAGTCATGAGCATACGAGTAGTCAGAATTAGCAAAATGTTGTAACTTTGTCCATATTTTAATACGATTGGTTTGGCGTTTTCTGGCCCTTTTTTGCTTGGCATGCTGGCAATAGGAGGACTTGAACTTGAAAATGCGTAGCAAAATGATACGGCAATACTAAAACGAGAGCTGTCAAACAGTTGCTACTAACTTTGTTCATAGAAATAAAAATGCTCGTATGTGATATTGTGGCGACATTTTTTGTTTTGTTTTTTTCTACCAGCGTTTTTTTTACAAAAGATGAGCAAGTTTTTGAATTTAATACGCATTTCATATTGTGAGTTTCTGCAAAAAATCGATTTGGTTTTTCCTCAAATTTTAACAGCTTCACACACGTTACAAGGCCGCCTACAACTCTCATTATTAAATTTATGAATAGACAACAATATCTTAAAGCAACTGACGAAGCTTATGCTCGCACATCCACACCTGTACTTGATATACATATTTATAATCTACATATGTTTATACTACAGACATAATTACATGCATGTGTTTTTGGTTAGTTTAACAGCAAGTGAAGAGTGCGTTTCCAAAAGCTTCATTTGTTGTACAGGGTTATTTGATTTCGTTTTTCATTTGAATGCCTCTCTCTTATTAGCACAAGCATTTACTGCTGGTCTAGTTACCCAGTTCGTGCACATATTTAAAAAAACAACAGACGATTATGGGCAGAGTATTTATGTACATAAATACATATGTAAATATATTTTTAATGGTACTTACCTTTAATGCAGAGCTTATAGTAAAGTTGTGGTTAAAGGAAAATGCTTACACTTACACGTCTACAAACACTCAACTGCATTCAAATTCTACTCGGTTATTGAAAAATACTATTTATCATTACCATGATTGATATAAATGATATAGAGAGATAAAACCCCTAAAGTGAAAAGGAAAAAAGGAGAACGCCCTCTGAAGCTAATACGACTTCGACATCAGAAACTTTATCTTGGTTATATACAAGCCAAGAGAAAACTGTTTGAAAGACGTTCGCCGCACAAAAAACGGACTCGACAATTGGAAAAGCCTTCAAAAATTTACAGGCTTTTTATTGGTGGCATCCAAAAAAGTGCATCCAAAATTATCTGAGCGATTTTTCAAGAAGTGCGGATAGATATTGAAATAGAAAAGGTAAGCCAGATCTAAGCTGTTAGCAACATTGCTCATGCATTTGAAGGACACACGCTTGCCATTATGTATCGAGTGCAACATCTGTCAATTGCTATGGATGGCTGCTTCCGTTGGCATGGATCCGACTGGCTCAGCACTCAACGACTATACAACACAGATCCCGCAAAGGCCGTCTGTATACATATATTCGCGCCAATTGGACACATTTAAATAACAGTTTGATGAGTTCTTCTTACGAGAAAAGCCAATTTTCTGCAATCTAGACTTAAATTAAAGACTCCCGCCCTCTTTTTGGAGACATATGTAGATACCTCGCTTTCAGTGCCATATCAAGATTTACTCGTATCAATGCTTTTATTACAAAAAAGAATTTATAAGCTTTAGAGCAGCATAAGTTGTTCTTGTAGCCCGAAAGAAGTGCTCATTTAGAAAAATAAAAATATATCCTCAGGTTAAATAACTTTAAGTCTCTGATTAGATGGAGCTTCCAGATCTTATTTGATTGCTGCAGTTGATTTTGGAGGTGTCCAAATTGCCGGCCCTTTTTGCTTCATCGGGGCGCCGTATCTTTGAAAGTTACATCATTTATTTTTGACTCAACGGGAACACGTTTATTTTTGGACTTTCTTTTACTTTTTGTGTTTCAAATATAGTCGGAAAATAAGGAGACAGGTGTTGAGGAAACCAAAGTATAGAACAACTTGAAGCTCTTCACGTCGTGTCCAGGATCTTAAGGCCCCAAACCAGTTCCTTCACATTTAATGCAAGATAGGTCTTATCACGTTTTGAACTCTTGTTGTTTTTCCATTTTTTTTTTTTTACAAGTAAAGAATTGAAATTTTTTTAAAAAGTAAAGAATTGAAATAATTAAGTTTGAGCCTTAAACAAAATTCCTTATACTGAATTAAATGCATTCACTTTTTTCCGCCACTGCAGAAATAATTGTGTAATATTTGTTATATATTTTTATTAAATACTTATTCATAAAATGTAAATACGTATGAAAGGTAAACGCTTTACTGTAAACAATATTTTGAGGAGAAAAATATTAATAGAGTGGAGGTCTGAATTGCTTTTAAAAGCTTAATTTCTTAAAAAATGGTTTAAAATTAAATATTTAAAAAATAAATTTACAAAGAACCACACAAAATTATAATATGATAAATCCGACTAAAATATGTGTACAGTCTGTCAAATATATGCTTTTACAACAAATAAAAATAAAAGCTTTCCATTAATTGACTTTGAAAAAGTAACTGTTGTTGCATTAGAGTACATTTTTTTGATACAAATTTATTCAGGAAAGTGTTTCTAATTATGTAGCAAAAACAAATGTAGCAAGTAAAGACTTAAACTATTATATAGAGACAAAAGATTAAAAATATTCCATTATTTCAACGTCAAGAAATCGTGTTTACATTTTACAAAAAATGTTATAACCACATGGTCACGGCGCGCTCTTTGTGCTTCGGATCGTTATTTTGATAAAACAGGCCCGAATTTGTTTGCACTTTGCACTAAATAGTGCCTTAATATGTTTAAATATTGTTGCGCATCCGTGGAAATTTCTATAGAAACCAAACTTCCAACTTCTTTGTTGGAAATACAGCCTCACACCATAACCGATTTTTTCATAATTTGACGGTGGGAATAACATTTTGGTTTTCTAAGAGGCTACCACCATGCCTTGCTTGGACCATCATTATAATACAGCATTATTCTAGTCTCGTCACAAAATATGACGTCGTTCCACCACTCATCAGCTCCACACCGAAACACAATCGTTTTTGAACATATTGTACAGAAAGGAGTGGCTTCTTTCTAGCACCTCTTGATATATACTGGTTTCTGATTAGTGTTTTTCTTATAGTCTTGTGCGGAACAGTAACATCAAGTTTCTTCTGAAGTCCTTCTGTAAGGCCTCTGATAGATGCTTTTGAATTTGTTTATGCTTCTCTTAACATTAAGTGTTATACTTTGTCAGATATTTTACATGGACGACCAGGCGAACATTTCAGCTCCAATCTCTGCTCGTTCTTAGCCCCATTCAACTTTGTAACGAACTCAACTCTGCAATTTCTGGGATACCATTGCCGATGTGGTGGTTATAATATACCAATTGGATTACATCCTTTTACGTTCTTTTGATAGGCATTTTTTATCACAACCAACTACGCATGTATTCACAGACTGAAGCATTAAAATTTTTAAAATGTGCTTAAAGGAGCACAATGTTTGGAATAAGTAACGATAAATATTCATAAACATTCCAAATGGTAAAATAATTGCAGGAAAAATAAATTTCTTGACAGCTCAATAGCTCCTTATTCCTTATTGTTTTTGTTTAATTTTTTCTTCATTAAATCCATCGTAGTTTTTGTTTTAGCTAAAGCACCTTCGAGAAGAATGCAAACAATGAAATCAAACGGAATTTTATTTGGAAATTATAGATAATTGGAGATAAAATAAAGAGTTTTTTTTCCATTGTCAAAACATTTTCTTGACAGACTGTACATAAGAGTAAGCGAGAGTACATGTGGCAAAAGATAGATGCCTGTAGGGTCCAGCATACAAAAATAATACATTTAGGAAATGTTCTCCCACCATCCCACCAGCCTCCTGAGTATGCAAACGCTTATCCGATCGTAAGTTCTCAGGGAACTCCTAACCAAAATGTTTGAGTAGTTAAAAATGTTGTTAATAACTTGCGCATAGCAGAAGCTAACCGAATTTTCAAGATATAAGCAACAATTATTTTATGAAAGATTGAAAAAATTAAAACGCGTGCATGAGACCGATTTTAAGCAACGAAAATAGGGACAAGTGTCGTGAAAGATATGAAAATATGAGGGCCGTTCAAGTACGATTATTAAATTTTATATAACAACAGCGAACGGCCGATTGATATAAAAAATATTTATTGTGTCTGAAACTAAAATTGATAAAATATTTATATTTCAATTCAATATCTTAACCATTAACTACGACTTTCGTGAATAACAGAAATTATTTCATATGTATGTATGGATGTGTGTATGCATATATGTATGTGTACATATGTATGTGTACGTATGTACATATGTATGTATGTACAGCACAAACTGTTCATATAAAATTCACCCTAAAAAGCTCTTAACGAATAATACCGATGTAAAACTGTAGGCATAAGTATTTTTAAAAATTATAAAAAAAGTACTCAAAGATATCCCCTTTCCACCATAT
This sequence comes from Epicampocera succincta, assembly GCA_932526305.1. Classification (NCBI taxonomy): domain Eukaryota; kingdom Metazoa; phylum Arthropoda; class Insecta; order Diptera; family Tachinidae; genus Epicampocera; species Epicampocera succincta. Next base: position 36,517,078 of record OW052037.1, on the reverse strand, counting down.
CCATCAGTTTTAAAAGTTTATTGTACAACAGCTCCCTGGCATTAATGCCCCAAACGAAATCTAAATGATTGAATTCGGGGTAATTGACTTTGAATTTACCCACCACGTTGGGCAAACGTTGATGCAATTTTTCGACATCTTCTGGCGTTGCCAGCCAGTCGTTGATGGAATAGTGTAGAGCGATTTTCGCTGCAATATTCGATAAGTTATAATCTGGCGGTGAAATAGAATCGTAACGCCAATGATTACGTATCCAGCCGTAATCATACTGTCTAAAGTGACCACTCCGTTTCAGCTGACCATAATGTTGCATTTGTTTAGTGGAAGCGCCGGCTGGAGAATGTCCTAAAACCACCGGTAACATGGTTTCATTCATTTGTTTTTTATCGAAACCCGTTACCAGAAACATAACATTTGAACAAATAGCCTCGGTAATGGAATCGTCATCGCAAATGATTTGATTGAACATGGTAATAAAATCGTTGCTGGGTAAAAATTCGTGGGCTCCGATTAATTTTAACAGCAGCTTAAAAATTGAAAAAGTGAGTTGAATGACTAAATAATATCTTTAATACAGGCCGTTTTTACTTACCGCCAAGGGTTCATTGAAGAAAGCCAAAAATTCAACTACCGGACTTTTGGCATGTTTTATAAACGCTACCGGTGCTAAGGCCTGCATAAGCGTGACTTTATCGCTCATTTCGGGATGTTCACTGCACATGATGAAAAATGTCATGGTTCCTTGAGAATGTCCAATGTAGTGCAGCTTCTTGTGTTCGGTTGTATTTAAGACGTAGTTAATGCTGGCGGGTAAGTCATATTTGCCCATTTCGTGAAATGAAAAATCCCAAAAAGCGGCATGATTTGTTGTATATTTGATATGATGACGGGAATAAGTGTTGCCACGCACGTTCAACATCCAGACATCAAACCCCTGGTCAAAGAGCAGATAAGCTGGAAGAGATAACACTTAATTTTGGAACGAGCTTTTTAAGTTGTGAGTATATTGCGCGCATGTCAAACTCAGTCTTATCCTGTGACCTTCAAATTAATACGTTACTGTGATATTTGTAATGGTGTTCGCTTCAAAGGGAAAGTTATTCAGTGTCCATATTTCTATTGCAATACCATCCATGATTCACGACAAAAAAGTATTGATTATCGAAAGCTAAAGTTTGGTTTTTAGGAGAGATGGATAATCGTTTCAATTTCTTTATTTCATTTACTAATAAGGACATTAATTTGGACTCAGAGACTCAGCTCCATGCGAATAAAGAGTTTTCAGAAATTCGTGATGTTCTGGTCTAAAGAATACATTTTTCAAGTGTCAAAAAAGGATTGCAAATGCCTTTGTTTCGGAAATAGTTTAAATGGGTATTGCCATGAGCAATTAAGAGAACGCGAAGGTTTCCATCGGTGACGGTAAGATCAATTAAGTTAACTTCTTGGACCTCGGACAACAACATCATATCCAAATCACTAGCCCTTTCATGCAATTTGCGAATCCGTTTGCCTAATTTTCGGGTAGGGATATAAACATTCCCAGATGTCGTATAAGCAGCGAATGTAATGAATTGGCGTATGTGTTGAAAGTTGCAGAGACTGTTTATGCTTACAACAAGCTGGGACCAAAGCAGCGAATGCAATCCGTCGTCCTCTCCTTCTCCACCTGATTCATTTTTATGGCCCTGATTAATACTCAAACAGATTACCGTCGATTTTAGGCCTTGAGTAGTTCTCAAAACTTGCAAAAAACTACAATCGCATTTTCAGTTTAGATATATACTGGTTGTTTTCTGAATCGCACTTTGGGTATCTAGTATTTGGTTGTGGCAAGATAATCTTAATCGCTGTTTCTACAGATTCATTCAGAATTTCTGTCTCTGAGCGAATCTCCACACGCACAGCTGAACCCACTCTATCGTGTCTCTTAACGTTCTAAAATAGTAATCGCACCTGCTTTTCACAACATCGTCAATTTGGCAAACTCCAACCGCTCACGAATCGTATTTCCGGTGTAATTTCAAAAAAGCCAGAAGCTTGGAATTAATTTTTGACAAGTGCATGTCAAATTTTAAATTACCTGTGTGCTTTTGTCGTGTCAAGCAGGGAGTTTCTGACATCGGCCCATGTACATACATGTAATATTGCGAATGCATGAAGTTGGTATTTTGAGACAAAGTTTTAAGTATCGCTTTTGTGGACCATTGCTGTAAAGTTATCGAACGAACACATACTCTGGTGCTCCAATCTAGGGCTACTCTCTGGCATCCATTTTTCTTCAATTTATGATACTATTAATGTATTTTTTTTTATCTTCATCCAAAGACGAGTGTAGACCTCAAATGCAATATATCTCGGAACAACTATGCGCTCTAAGAGTTCCAGTTTGGTGAACACTTCCAGATGAACTTATAATTTTTTCAGCGTTTTTGTCAAAAAATTTTGATTATAGGTCTCAATTTATGTAACTGGCGGATAAAGTCTGAAAGGAATCGTGACAATAGGGAAGCTAATGGATATGCAAGAACAGCTTATGCCATGGATCGAGCACTCTGCAGAACGGGCGCCTGGTTCTCAAAGAATAGAGTTAGATCTCCTTTCTTTTCGAAGAAGGCCGCGATCATTCCTTGTTGACTTCATTATGGAACACTGTAAGGACACAAGAGCAGGGATTCTACAACATCACCCGCTTGGACGAAAATAAAGATGGGGAAGATAAATATCTAGCTATGTACACTCAGCGTTGAGAGGTACCCCTAAAACCTACTCTATTTTAAAACTGAAACAAAATCAATATTATAATATCCAACGTCGTCAGTACGACACTATAATGGTCAGGGTTATGCCGACACATTAACTTATCTGATCGACCATCGATTTCCAACAAATCTGACCTTAACAATGCACCAATAAACGCAACTTCTAGGTATATTTCTTCAGCAATTTTCTTTATCCCGCAGATAAAGTCAATATAAATAGACTTAAACTTCTTGTGGTTGTATTCCGTATTTCAATGATAAAAGTTAATTTCTTATTTTTGAAATCGTCAAATACGTCTAAAGTTTGAAGCTCTTAGTATTTTGGATTCCGAAAATCAAAATGAGCCAAATAAAAATATGAACACTGATTTAAGGTGCTTATCGCACTAATTTCAGCTGCCAAAGGACAAGCAGTAGGAACGCGATAAAAATTGGTTTCTTAAATACATGTCCATTACTGTACGATCCGTCTGGTCGCATCCAAATATTTACTCACCTAAGCCTCTGTTGGGTCCCATAATCACCCATGTAGCCGAGCTGTCCAATAAGCCGTGCGTAAGGAGCACTGGTGTAGCTCCTGGTTTTGCTATACGATGCAGTTCCAATATGTAACCATCTTCAGTCGTTACATTATGAACTTCCGAGGGGTAACCATATTTTTTTATTAAATCTGGCTAATGGAAAGTGCATTCACACACATGAAACAAAAATCTCATAAAACAATATACCGTTTTAAGCAACGAGTCCTCAATAATATCGGGATCTATATCCACTTCGTTTATTACGTTTTCAGTCACCGAAACACTACGTTGCGCCGTTTCCGTTCCGCCAAAGATATCCAACGAATCTGTGAATTTCGGTATGTCGAATAAGTGCACGTTGCCTAACGAAAAAGACCAAGAATTTGTTTGTTTCTCAGCAAACGCAAAATACAAGTTGAAATTTACGAGCAATAAAGTGCACGCAGAAAGCACTTCGAAACCCGAAACTGTCGTCATTTCGCTTCAAACCCTGAACAACAACTGACGGCTCAAATATTCTATTACTCAACAAAAAGTTGCTGGTAGGAACATTATAGTAACTAAATTTAATCAAGTTTTTCTACTGCAAAAACAATGATTAATAACAATATAGAGAGACGGCAACAAACATATACTGACATCAGTAGTAAGCAACTCTTGTGCTTGGAGAAAAAATATTAATGATTGTGATGTGGTGAACACTTCTAACTCGTTTAACAACACTTTCGAATCGAAAAATGAACAGATTTCAAGCTTTTGTACCGAATGTAACAAAATAAATTTGAGTGCCAAGCACCGGCTGGTCATCAACTATAACTCACATTTACATCATACCTGACGATTTATTTCAGATGAATGTTTGTTTAATAAAAGAAAATTAACTGTTTATTGTTATTTAAATTTATGACATTTGAAACAGTAATTCATAACCTCTCTTCTTTCTAAGACTGGCCTTTCAGGGTTACGATAATTTGCAAATAAATACTATTTCATTTTATTGGCTTTTTGACACTTCTTTACTGCTGCAACATTTTTAGTCCTGTACTGTTAATATTTTTTATAATATATGGCAGTCCTTATGCGAAGTCGGCACACAAAGCACTTTAAAAAATTAATAATTAAGGATATCAGCGACCTACAAACTTAAAAAAAGTATATGCAATTAGATAATTATGTGCACAAATTACTTATGACAGTTTTCTTGATTGGTTAAAGCCCCATAGCACTCCCTGACTTTCTGCCATTCAATTCTAGCTGTTAGTTTATATTTTAAATAAAAACCAAGAAACGGACAAAACTAATCTGTTACAATAAAATTTCTGATCTCATCGCAACAAAATCCAATGTAGTACCGATAGAACAATGTATCGCACCCCACACTGCGACGGTGCTCAGCAGAGCCTATAGGGATGGATACCCTACAATCGCCGATGAACCTTTTCGCCCTCTCCTATACACGGTCTAGTAACTCCGAAATAGACTTTGAACCGGCAGCCCAGACAGAGAGTTGTATTCCATTTTTGGACGGATATAGGTGCTATAAATAGTAAAGAGGTCAGATGAGGTGTATTGAGTCTTGCACTGTCTTCAAATCTAGGCTTTAATGTTAATGCGAATGTGTTTCTTCCACACTAGTTCAGTGGCAGCTCGCAGTGTGTTCCCTACATTCGCAGTGTGTATTAATCTGGTGCTTCGATTCTGTTTCGGTTTAATGTTATCACTTTGCTGTGGGTCTACTGTAATTCGTAAGTAAAGACTCAGTTGTATTCATTTAATCGTTTTAACATTTAAATCCACATTCAAACAAACAGATGAGTATTTGATTTTATTTCTGTTGGGCACTAATTTTATTAAAATTATATTTATTGCGTTATAGGAGCACATTTGATACATCATTTTGTATTACATATGTGTGTATGTTTGTACACATAAGAATGTACGTATAATATGTAAACATATATGTATGTATGTACATGCATTTGAAATTCCAAGTGAACGAGATAACCTTTAAATATTAGGAATGCCCCGATAAGGCATTTGACGCTACTAATCTGTTGTGTGTATTTTGACAAACAATTAAAACCTTTTTGATTAATGTTGTCGATAACTGAAGATTCCCATTGGGGAAAAGAAGACGACAAGACTTAAAACTTAAGGTCTCGTTATGCGAACGCTGATATGAGAAAAACTTAACGTACTTCAACGTACGGTCGTATTTGTAGTTATAGAAACTTTACAAACGTAACAGACGTCAATAAAATAAACAAGACATTCTCTAACATAATTTATTCGCGTGTTATTTTTTTCCGAACTTTTCGGCATAGTGATGGGCACTGTTAAATTATTTTCGAACAGTGAAATTAAAAAAGTACCAAATTGTTATGATTATTTTTAATAATAAAAATGATAATAATAATTAATAACTTATTACTTTTGTGAATCAAAATGCTACCAATTCAAAAGTACCGAAAATGGGCAAATGTGCCGCATTTGTATTTAATTCAAATGAGTGCCAGCATTGGCTTACGAATGTCTCTTACGGCGCCGCCAAAATCTATTTTATACAGGTTGAAACGTTCCGGCAACGTCACAGTTATGTATTTCGGCAAGCGTTTGCATTGTTTTGGTATATTCAAAAACGATCGTACTTACGTTAGCTTAAGTGTACGTTCGCATAAGTGCACCTTTATTGTAGGCCGGCATCCCTTATTTGCTAACGAGAGTGAGAGCCATAAACGAGTCGTCACCCCAAAACGGTTAAGCGAGCCTCTCTTCTCCTAGTTACGTTTAAAAATTGATATACTTTTAGCTTTTGTAGATTGATTTTAAGTTTTTATTTAAATATGGATTTTCACGAGTATTTCTTTTTGGTCAAAAATAATTTGTGTGATTATTAAACAACTTTGAACGATTTTTAAATTATGTATTGTGGAACTACATACATACATATCGCACCCTAAATACAAAATGGTCACAACTCAAAATACTAAAATTTTCAGGAGAGACAAAAAACTGCTTATGTCAAAATGATTGTAATATCTAGAGAAAATATTGTTCCATTATGAAAAAATTCAATATTTAAGAAGGTTCTGCTATACTTTTTTCAATTTTATATTATGTTTGCGAAAATAAAATAAAATTTTGATTTATGACTCTTTAACTGAAATTTTTTCGATTAACTAGTGATATTACCTCAAGTTACTGTTAATTGAACTCACTTTTTCCAACTAAAGAAGCACAATGCAAAATAAAATTCCTCGAAATTTATCACTGTTTACAGTAATAGAGGCAGAACTGAAAATAAAACTCTGTATGTGTAATAAAAGTAATCAGTTGTTCTTGAGCACATTAACGCAACTCAAAATATATAATTCTCTTTAGTTCATCGTGCAGAAGCAACACACTTAACATAAAAATAGACATAACTGTATTTTTCCAGTCAAAGCAGATAATGATGTGAAAGATTTTTTTACAGTAGTTAGAGATGTGTACTCTGAATTAATTTATGGAAAAAAGTCAGTTTTGGAAAACATTGAGTTGTGACCCTTTTGTATTTAGGGTGCGATATGTACGTACATATTGATACTGGATGATTCACTCGAAAGCAAAAACAATTTAGTAATTGAAATTGCATTTTTATAATCGCACAACAAAACTTCGCTGATATGGATAAATATCGAATGTGTCATATACCAGGCACGCGTAGACCCTGAACATGAAGGAGTCTATAAAATGAAAAGTATTTGCACCACTCCGATAGAAATGCTGATCAATTGAAGAAGCTAAAAACGTGTTTATTATACAATGGGTTTCACTAAGCAAATGTAGAATAATCAGAACCGATTCCCACTCTTTTCAGATGTATCAAGACTTCTTCTCCTTAGACATGTACATATTTAAGTGGATTGTGGGCACTAAAGATAGCCTTGCTCGAACGAAATTTTAAATCTCTGTTTTTATTTATGTACACACATACATACATATATATGTAAATAAGTTGGTTTTAATACCGTGTGTTCGCAGAATAGTTTGCAAGAAATACAACACAAGCCTATTGAACCAGTTCGACTGCTTCTTTGCCCTTTTGACAAGAGTAAGGACGATTACTACAATAATGTGCAAAAAGATAAGGCTTGGGCTTCGGTAGCCACTGCAAAAGGAAGGCCATATTTTGCAAGTGTGTTAAAAATGTTTAGTCGAAGCTGCGGAGGATGAAAAACACAGATGGTATTACATGCACCTCGAAGGTTGGTCAAAATTTCTTCTCAGCTAATATTATACACATTTGTTTTACAACAACAGCCGTATAATTTTTTTCTTGCAGAATGTTATCTCATATGCAGTGGACTTCAAGAATTAAAATGTACATATGTAAATATATATGTCCGCCTTTTTATGGAGCTTTTTTATGTACACATGTAATGATGTACGAGTATGTCCGTCAATAACTTTTTGTTTGCATTAAGTTTTTATCTTGACATGAATGACTCTTCAGTTAAACTTTTTGTCCAGTCATGAAGAAGTTTTTATTTAGTTTAGACGCACTTCTTACATTTTCCTGGTACTTTTTTTTTATACTGTTTAACACACATTAACCAATAAAATGAATATTTATTTCATTGCTTAAGGTTTAGGAGGTGTATTCAGTATCTGGAATATTTTAAGATGTCCAATAAATAATATGGACCAATAAATTGAATTTTTATTATACCTTGTTTTATAGACTTACATAATTTGTATCAATTCAATAGTCACATTTTGCGAAAACACTTAGAGCGTCTTAGTTCCGCTCGACCCATTGCACTGCTAATAAGTTTTGGTTTCCATTGAAAATATACATACATACATATTGGACTAAGGAGCGCCGCCCCAACACAAGCTACATCTTATACATTCTTATGTACATTCATATTTCATTTTCAAGTCAACTTATTGCTTGTTATTAAATTCGTGCCAATAGTATTGAATCGGTACAAAACCAACTTTTAATTTTCGGCATCCGTGGTCTTGGTTGGAACTCCTATGTCGTGCCACCGTATCATAGCAGAGTTGCTTTAATAAAATTACCAACTCTAACAAGTCGGCAATTGATACTGGGCGCTTTATTTGTTCTGGAGCTGATTCGTTGCGAAAATTAGAAAGGAGTAGATGTCTTGGCAGTGGAAAAATTATATATTATATATGTATGTGTGTGCAATGCGCCATTAATGGGTCCAACAGAACTTTGAGCATGCTTTGAGGTATCGTTAAATATATAAAACCAGGCGCCTTCCAAAGCCCATCGCAGGGTTTATGAAACAATTTGTCTAAAGGGCACACCAACCATTTTAAACGCTGATGAAATATGTATGTATGTATCTGTTTACTGCCTCCATGAGCCAAGTAATATTAAAAATGACAAAACATAATAGGATAAATAAATATGTATGTATGTATGTACATTAGACCTGGCGTTAAAATCTTCTTTATGAAACTGTAATGTGGTTAGCGATGAAAAAATGCGAGTTGATACCAAAATGGATGTAGCAAATTTTTAGGCTGATCGGATGGTGCCAACCCGTGCCATAATGAAGTCAAAAGTTAAAATTTTGAAAAACCAGATTCATCACTCTCAAATTCAACACGTTCCGTAGTCAAGTCTACAAGCAATTAATCGTACAAAAAAATATCCACTGTGTGTTCAAATACCATATGATAATTACCTGAAGTGCCGTTTTTATCTTCATCTTCCATTCTATGTGCCTTTCTTTTTTCTTTATTTGTGACATTTTCATCGACACAAGTCATGCAACCAATACGCCCATTTTCCCGCTGCTTCCTTAAAAAGTCTCTATCTTCTTGAGTACTTATAAGCCTGAGAGCATCGACGTGGGCAACGTCAAATAAATTGTTTAAATTGTCTTTAAAGTCATTTTCTTTTCGGCGATGGCTCAGGAACTTAGATTTAGATCCTTTTTGGACTGTTCTCCACTCTTCATAAAGTTTAATGCTCTTTGATCTGGCGTTGGGATTCTAGCTCTTTCCCAAAAAGCCAATATTTCATCCAACACCAATCTTGCACTTTCTTTAACTGTTTTACTTTTACAACGTACGTTAGTGTCATTAATATTCGGTTTTATTCATGACATATACATTCAAGCCCATTTTTTTAAGTCTTTTTTTGTTTATTTTTATACTATTTTTGCATTAATTAAGAATTTATTTGAAAATTTTGAATTTCACATTTTTAATAAAAAGAAAAACAATAACAATTCGATAAAAAAAATGAATTAATTCAAGTAACACAATATATTAGGAGTCAATAATATTCGGGATTCTGTCCCATTCTTCTTGAAGCTTCGATTTCAGCTCACATATTGACGTTATTGTGTATTTGCGGATGCGCCGGTCCAACTCATCCCACAAATTCTCAATAGGGTTTATGTCTGGGGATTGATCTGAATTATAAAGAAGCCATTCTTGAATCAAACGCGATTTGCGCCTTTGGGTCCTTATCCTGGTAGAATTTAAACGATTCCAAAACACCCATCTTAGTAGCACTATCTTTTAAGTTTTGGCGAAGAATATGCAAATATGATTCCTTATTCATAATTCCGTCAATAAATACTAATTTTCCAACCCCTTTCGCTCCCATACAACCCCACACCATTACGTATCCATTTCCATGTTTTACAGTTAGTCTTAAATTTTTTGGTTGTAGTTCCTCGTTCGGTTTCCGCCACACCATTACACGTCGATCGGATCCAAATACATTGTATTTGCTCTCATCCGCAAAAATAACATCATCCCACCAAGTTTCCGGCTTATGAAGGTACTCCCTGGCAAAACTCAAACGAGCTCTTCGGTTGCGTAAATTAACCAATGGCTTGCGACGTGCTACTCGACCATGGAACCCTTTTGCCCTTATGGTTCTTCGAATGGTAGATGCTGATACTTTTTTCTGGAAATCATTTAAAACCTCTGTTACTAGTTTTGGTGCACTTAACCGCGGGTTTGCTTTAATTTTTCGAACAATCGAGTTTTCTTCACGCGCGGTCAATTTTTTTGGCTTGCCTGTCTGCTTTTTGAAGTGTATTCTTCCTTCATTTTTGTGTCTTCGGACTATGTCTCCAACAGTATTTGTCTTCATATTGACAATTTTGCCAATTTGTTTGTAGGTTTTACCTCTTTCATAATGAAAAACCACAAGTTTTCTCTGTTCCAAAGAAACTATTATGCACTTTTAACTTTATTTATTCTTATGTTGCAGTAAAATTACTTTATTTGCCTGTTTTTTGCAATCACTTTATGAAATAACGGAAAAACCGAATAATAATGACACGCAATAAATAGGGTTAACGCACTTTTATCAGTTCATCGCGGTTGCAGGGTTAACAACGAGCCATTTTTTTACATTTTTTTTAATGCTTGCACTGTCAAGTTTTTTTTTAGCATTTTTGATGTTTTGGATAGCAACATCCTTTCAGCTAATACCAGGTTGTTAATATCGATAAAGTAAAAAACCGAATATTAATGACACTAACTGTACATAATAAAAATAACACTGAAGCACTTGCCGTTTTGAAGGCAACTTCACACCAACTATTTCGGGTTCACATTTACCAATCAAGTACACATTTGTGTCAGCAGATCGAAGCCGATTCAACGATGAATTTGTCTTCAGAGCCATTGAATTAAGAAATTTACCAAAGTATTTTATATAAACTTAACCTTTCTCAGCAATATTAAAATTTGCAATGGCAAAACTTTGCAAAATTCATATCAACACCAGTGCTATGTGCTCAGCAGCAGAATTGGAAAAACGGTACTATTAGACAAATATGCAGTTGTCAGCAGCTCAAAGCGTAGGAATTTTGAGGCAGTTTAAAAACAGCGACCAACAAAAATGTTCACCGTTTTTTCAATAATTTTTGTTGCTTTAAATATTGCCGGTAGTTTTTAATTTCTATATGTAGTAAATACTTTTTTTGCATCTAAGAGCTCAATTAAAAATTATAAAAATTATAATTATTAAAAAAAAGTATTTCTTACTTAAGGAAACGTCTATACTTTGCAAGTGTAGATGGTCTGTTGGAATTCTTTATAAGGACCTCCTTAACCAAATTAAAAAACATATCGAATACATCTTTATCTAAATATCTTTATAATTTTCATAAATTGTTCAGGATCACTGTTGAAACATTCTTTGAAAGCTCAACGCGAAGAATTCATTAACACCTTGATCTTGATATAGCGGCGGACCTTTATAAAGCAAAATTCAAATTGAAAGAGACTTCAAAATATCAATAGCTTAAATGTACACAAACATACATACATACATACAAACAAACATAAATTAGAATCAACTGATTTTTAATCCCTGAACAAAGTTTGATTAGATCAACTTTTGTACCGGACCTCCTCGATCTCTCCTACACAATTGGGTTCGAGTTGAGATCATGACATCCAGAAATGAAAGTCCAATCGTTTATACTCTCCAAGGCCAGTTCAGGGTGTAATACATTGTATTAATATGATTCAAAAAAAAATACTGCGTGAATGCGGGATAGTGTGAATCCAAACTGTCACGTAAATGACAAATAATACGCTACGCGAGTTGACGTACCGTAAGACTTTTTTATTTTTATACAGGGTCTTATTTCACGAAGGACAAATTGAGCGGTCGCTGCTTAAAATGTGGCAAATATGTATGTATTTATGTCTTTCGTTCACGTCATGCCATGTTATTGTAATTTGTATATATTAATTTTGTTCTCTTCTACATATGTAAGTACAATTACCCTTAATGATGAATATTTTGAACGGCCGCCACGTCCACCGCCCACATGAAACTGCTCAGCCGCCGGTGTGGTGTGATAGCGTAAAAACGAAGTGTAATGGTAACTTAATTAGGCGGAACGGTCCTAAAGTAGTGAACCTCTTTCTTAGTTTATAGGAAAAGTTATTAATTCGCTGTTATTACTTCGCGCAAAAACAAAACTGTTTTCGGTATAAACTTTAGATGGGGTATTTATAATTTGCTAAATGAGTTCAGTTTTCTTTAACTTCTAAAGTCCCAACCCAAAGCTGCATATAGATTTTGAAATATGTCTGGCAATAGCCCCAATTCAGAATAGAATAATTTGGATACATCGTTTTGCCCAAACATATATCCAAATTATTCTATTCTGAATTGGGGATATTGCCAGAGATATTGTATATGTTTGAGCTAAAATATGCGACTTAGATAAATAAGAATCAAAGTATGGAAACGAAAATAAGAAGTAGGAAATGAATGCTACAGGGTGTGTTACTTACATTTGTGTAGTTTTATTGTTTTGTGCAAATATAAAACTAATTTATTGAAAGTATAAAAAATACGTGTTTAATTTCAATAAAAATAACTAAAATGAGGGCTGTTGCATATTTGGTGTTAGAGGAGAACGCGATTGCAGCAACCCACTTGAACTAAATGGTAGTTCACACAGCCCAATTTTAGGGCGGCAAATCTTCTGTTTATGGAAGTTTATGGAGAGGGAAACAAAAAGTGAAAACTAATTGTCGATACTCGGCTACTTCGGGCAATTCTCGCACTTGCTTTTCTTCTATAGATGCATATTTCACATTTCTTCCCACGCGTTACTTTGCGTTTGCTTTGAATTTCAATGCAAAATATCTGTAAATATGTAAAGCAATAAAAATGGGAAAGAGGTATTTTGGTATCAAAAATTTCAATTTATATCCTGATATGAGATTAATGTTTTATTTGTACAAATTTACATAAATACATACATACTATACAGATGTACAATTCCCTCGTGCGCGAAGACACATGTCAAACTGGAGGCAAATGAAAGGTAAACCAAACAGAAAAATTGAGAAAAAAGTTCAAAACAATATTGAGAAAAAGTCCGTTTGTTATACACATACACCCACATACTTCGATAATTGTTCAGGGATGAGTATGTCAGAACTTAACTGATGCTATTTTGACTATTCAGTGCCCAGTGTAAATAACTTAGACAATGCACAGCCAAACATCAACATTGCGAGTTTTTGTGTTTTATTTGTTTTTTTGCTTCTGTGTATATATTTTCATCAGTCTTTGGCAGGCATCGAACCGACGACCTCTGGACTCCTCTACCAACTCATCAATTTCAAAATGTAAACTGTGTATTCTCTCACTACAAATTAAGACTCTCTTAACTACATTTCAGACAATGTACTTAAACTGAACCACCAATCGAGTTTGTGACAATAATTATTCAAATATAGTTAAAATTATACAATTCGTTAAAGTTATAATAGGTTCGGTGGTATAATTGACATAATTTTAACGATAATTTGCCAGTGCAAATTCGTGTACAGATAGTATGAGCAACGACAAGCGCAGACATAGTTTGATCGATCGAAATGTCCCTATCCGATTCCAGCAACTAAAGCGCCGATCAAAGTTACCGGTTAGTAGAAGAGAAAAAAGACAGATATTAGTTCCTCGCGGACCGATAGTGTAAACGTATAGTGCTGATTATTTTAAAATTTTCAAATTGAAGGATATGGACCGAAAAGTATTATCGCAACATGCAACGACAATATACCGCGCTAAGTTATGAAATGTGTGCCGACTTAGCACGATAAAAGTCGTCACACATTGGTGAAAACGTGAACTCACTTTCCGAAAACTCAGAACTTGTGCCGCTCTTAACAAAAATAATTACAAATATTACATTTAAAACATTTTTCCAACTGCACAATGCAGGAGAGTAATCTTGAGGTGCGATGGAACAAGGAGGCATAAAGTTGTCTTGTTATAGGTTGACTAACTATCTACACTAACTTCTTTTGCCCAGCTTTTAACAAAGACATACCCACCAGGCTATGAAAATTGTCGGCGCGGCGTTGTCGTTTGCAGACACACTTGGTGCGTTATTAGTTTTTACCGTATGATATTGGAATAATCAGATTACAATATTTTTGTTGAAATTAACAAATTGTTACTGTAAATGAATTTGATTGAAATAAATACATTTATTAATAAGTGACTTATCAAAGTCATTACATTGAAAGTGTTAGTTCTTGCTCATACTTATATAGTGATGCAGAAGTTAATAATAATTATAAAAATGGTTCGTATGCAAAAAAAAAGGTACAAATAACAAGTCAAACAATTGTTCCAGCACCATCGAAAAATCTCAGAACGTGAGAAATCACAAACTATAACCGAATCAAGGGATTCAGAACTCGAAGATATTCAGCCGGGTCAAAAACTGATTCTTCAAATTCCAGAAAAGCTGGAAATACTGAACGAATTGGGTGTAGACGTAGAAAATCTCTTCAAATTCAAACAGATACAATGACGCCATTGGAAATGAAAGAATTAATATGGGAGCCAGTATTTCTTCAATTCATAATAATGAGTTTAAAAGATACGGAACGTCAAATAGTGAAAATGAGGAATTTATTATGGATAAGTAAATATTTAAAAATTTTTAAAACATTTATATTAATTATTTATTAATAGGTGATAAAATGTGCCCAAGAAGAATTGGTGGGAGGAGGCAGAAATGCGATCGACATTTATTTTCGGATCCATAGTCCTGTAGCTGTATAAGAATATCTTAATTCAAAAATAAATGATGGAAGTAGCCAACTCAGTTACGAAAATTCCACACGTAAAGAAGGAGGAAAAGGCGACCGGATCATTCGGTTGCTTCGGCAATGCTCAGTATCGTCAATAAATCATATATTCAGTACGTATATTTGGTCAACTTCTCAATATAAATTCTTTAATAGAGTAAAATTCATTTTGCTTTTTATAAGGAATTAAGTATTTTATGTCTATTGATACTCAAAATGTAATATTTAATAGTCCATCAACTTCTATTGATGATTATTATTTTTTCGTTAACGAAGAAAATATTTAAAATTTTTATTTGTTTTGTTTAAAATTTTTATATACTTCTTTTTGATACTGTTGTACATTACTGTATTAATTTTTGACAAATGGGCAATTTTAAGAGATATTATACAATTTTAACAGATTTATACTTTTTATGGAATGAACCAGCAGCATCTGAATATTTAAAATGTATTTTAGGAGGTGACACTTGCAATGCTGAAATGAAATACCAAGGAAATGTTGTTATTTGCAGAACTCCTGTCATAATTCCATCAAATAACGAAATTTTTCCAATAGATGAATCCTTTCGTAGTTGTACGTTTAAATAAAATTAGCGCCCTGCAATTTTTTTAAAGGAATAGAAATTAAAACCACACCCAATAATAAAATAATATATGAAATATTAAAAATTAAAATTTACGCCTTTTTTATTTCTATAACCTCTAGAATTTCAAATTCTTCTTCCACGATGTCTTCTGTAGTATAAATTTCCTGACTTTGCATCCGTATTTCCAAATAATGTTTGTGCATCTGTATAAGAAGGAAGTGCTTGTTCGACAGACTTAACTTCTCTCTATTCCTTTAAATATTAAATTTTGAGGATCAACAGACATAAGAAGTTGTATGTATATAATTCCTCTATACTTAATTCATTATAAAAAGCCATGAATTTCCATTATATTTATCATTAAAGGACTTACTCTATTAAATGTCGATGTCGACCTGCTATATACGATTTTTTCTAATTCAAACATCAAATCAATTAAACACGATTTCATTTACAGATGCAGAGATTAGTTCTAATATTTCTCAAATTAGTAAATTTTCCATTCCTGGAATCATAATGCATTTTCCTAGTAAAACGCAGCGAATTATTCAAAATAGAACGTCCTCATGGTAACAAAACTTTTATCTGGATTCCTTACGAAGTTTAATTCCTTATCATTTCGTAAATCTAGGCGGACATCCATCAGTTGCCTGCAAGCCGTATTCCGTAGCTTTTGGTTTTACCGCTGTCCCATTTATTGGCAAATATTTTCCATTTTGATTGAGAAGCCATCCATAGCGCTGCATTTACCATTTCATAAAGGACGACGACATGTTGAGCCGTTCCAGCCAAGGAATTTGGACACAACCAAATTGGCTGAAATTCGAGCACGTACGTATGTATGTACATATGTATGTACATTATGTGCTTAACAAGTGTTAAATAGGCCAATGTAATAAATAAAAAAAATATGTACCACACGAGTTACATGTGCGACACCTGACAAACTTGACATATGTACATACTTATAGAAACAATAAGCAAATAAAATAAAATGTAAGTCTGTTGCATAAGCAAATTTGGAAAATATAGACACTTCCATTTCCGATCCCACGAATAATGTTTGTGAAGAATCGTTTACCAATAAACTGCAATTGACCAATTTATTTATATAAAGTGATTATCCAGTAAGACTTCTTTGGCAATTTGATATTAGCACAAATTTAATGTTTTCAGAAAAATCAAAATTGTGTCAATGCAACAGGTGCTGATAAGAGTGATAAAAAGTAATATTTAGAGTGAAGGTATAATTTGTAAAGCAGTTTTCGTTCTTCCGTTCAACTCGACAGTTAAATAAATAAAGCAAAACTTACAAAAATAACAAAAAAAAATGAAATAAAAATGTTTTTTTTTTTTTTGAAATAAAGGATAAAGAAAAAACATAATTGACGTAGCAAACAGCCGCTAAATGTTTTTGTTCAGCACAAATTTCAGACAGCAAACATCTGATGTCATATGTGCATACATATGTAAATATGTCTGCATAAGAAAATAAGGATGACAAAAGCAACTTTTTGTTTCTTTCCTTCTCTTTTTCCTTTTACATGGAAACTTATTATTTAAATACAAAAGTGCTTATTATGTTATTTTATTTTATTGCCTCAATAAATTTCCCAACAATTAACTTTATTTATTTTCCATCTAGTTATTTTTATGCAATTCTTATTAATTTTAAATATTCTGCAATCCAGTGCACGTCCAATTAATTTTGTCTGTTTCAAAAAAGTTTCTGAATTTTATATGTTTAATAAATTTCTAAGTAAACTTATTACCTAAATACAAAATGCTTGTTATGCTATTTTATTTTGCAGATTTGTTGTTGTCGTAATGGTTTTGGTGGTGGTAACACGACTCCTGCTCTATTTGCAATCACGTCAGAACGCGCATGAGTTTTACGGAAGCATTTTTTCAAAAGTAACACACGACTTGTAGCTGCTTAACAGTGAAAAAGTTGATATATGTATATCTGTGCTTTTTTTCAGAGGACAGTCCTTTTTTTGCTTTAAAATTTAAACAAAAATCTATCTTTATTTAATTGAATCGTCCTTTGGAAAATGGAATTGTCCTTTTTTATCTCTATCTAATATTTGTCTCTATCTAACATTTTCCAAATTATAATTTGTATTTTCTCAAAATCGGAGAATTTTGTTTGTGTGTAGCAGCTTCTAATGCGCCAACAGAACGAAAAACAGAACAGCAAAAGTCCCAACTAAGAGTGAGTACTTTAGAATCAGTGCAATTTTCAAATGGACTGCGCAGAATTTAAATTGTTTTTATCAAACAGCAATATACCAAAAAAGGATTTAAGGATTTTTCATTTGTTTTTATTTATTTTTCATTGTTAAATATTTGCTTTGAAAGCCGTATGAACTTCTATTTCTATGCTGTTTCTTTTATAAACATTAAAAAATTCATTACTACTTGTCCTAGTGACTAATATTACATTTTTGGAATTATATTAATATTTTATGTGATGTAAAATAAACTTAATGCCAAAAATATTTTATTTCATTTTGAATGTCCTTTTTTTTTGTTGAAAAATATGGTCACCGTATATTTGTAGTGCAGAAAGCAGGTCGTCTGTGGGCAACTTTAGACATCGTTTTTTTATTTTTTTGCTCTCGTTATAAACCCTTCGATGTGTTGGGGTTTTGTTAAAGCAAAAACCGTTATACGTAGTTCCCTCTGTAATTTTTTTCGAATTCAAAGCGATAAGAAAAACTTTTGTAAAATGACAAAAATCAAACACTCTCTCACACTGAATTCTCATGTCTACTCCGACAACATGGAGTCTCATATACACATATTGTTCTTACGTATGTATGTATGTACATATGCATGAGTATTTTTAATAACTTATACATACATGTCTACAGAAGACAATAATTAAATTTGCTAAAGTATATAATTATATTTATTACTGAGCCCCCGTGAGAACACTTTAAAAAAAGAACTGGGGGCAAATCACAGCATTCGAAATCGAGTGCACGTTCGTGTACAGACAATTTTCGATTGCTGCAGTTTTTTGGACTACTATTTTTTACATTGCTGTAAGAATATAACAATAAGAAAATCCAAACAAACAAGGAAAACAAAAAATATAAAATATCGTGGAAATTTAAAATTGTGTAAAAATTTAGAAATTTTGTAATTAAAATGGATCCAAATTTTAGGAAAATACTTAAATTTTTAATTACTTCTTTCTATTTTTCTTGTTTTGTTTCGCGGCAAAATGCTAGAGTTTATTTGTTTTCGTGTTTTTATTTTTGCCCCCTGGGGGCAAATCACCGCATTCGAAATCAAGTACTTTGTCATCGCAATGTTGTTAATGTGGATCAAGGCAATCGTTATCGAAACGTATCTACTCGAAGTTGCACTCGATTGGTAATCTACTACCGAAAACAAATAAACTAGTATTTTCTAATATTTTCGTAAAGTTAGTTTAAAAAATATAATTTAAATTGTTTTTAGGGAAAGTGAATATCATAACAAAGATTGCCCAGTACTAATGCAAAAAAAACATAAATAATGGAAAAATCGCTTCCAGGACCAATACAAATAAAGTAAACGAAAATTTGGATCCATTTTAATTGCAAAATTTCTAAATTTTTAACACAATTTTAAATTTTCACGAATATTTTTATTTTATGTTTTCCTTGTTTGTTTTGATTTTCTTATTGTTGTATTTTTACAGCAATGTAAAAAATAGTAGTATGTAAAATAAATTACCATAGAATATCGTGATCCAAAAAATTGCAGTCATCCAAAATTTTTTCTACACGAGCGTGCACTCGATTTCGAATGCGGTGATTTGCCCCCTGATCTGACACAAAGTATTTAAATACAAATATGTATTTAAATATAAATATGTGACCCTGCATATGAAAAACCAAATAATGTGTCTAATTTCCTGAACTCACTTCTTTATTGGATTTGTATGTAAAATAGCTTCAGTTGTCATATGAAACCGTGCGAAAGTCTCAAAAACAATGTGCACAATATGAAAATGCAACGCAGAAGTGGAAGCTTGAATTGCGTTATACTCAGAAACTTGTTTTGACACACTAGATGGGTGTTAAAATGCAGGGTATGTGTTTACATACTAAACACTCCCATAATTAAAAGATGTAGCCGACTAATGAGTCCCAAGTACTGGGTAAAATGCAATTAAGATTAAAATGTTTGATAGATTGATACAAAGCTCAGCTTTCAAGTACAAAGTTTTCTCTTCTTCACTTGACCCAGGTGAACCAGCCTAAGCAATGACATCAGTATTGTTTTAAACAATGACTTAAGCGAGCGAAAAACAATACCAGAATTAATTCCATTGGCATTAGAACTGAATTCAAGCGCATAAAATTCATTTATAAATCGAACATTGACCTCCCACTCAAAACTACGACGAGTACTCCCAATCTTAAGTTTAATATTGTCTTAAATAAAACCACATGGTAAAGTCTTTTCGCACCACTTTTGGCTTCGTTGATAAATTTAAAAATCCCTCTACTTACATATTTGTAATTGGTTTAAAAATAACCGCACCAACAATTATTTAAACACAAACACCAATTGCAAACATCTGTGCGAGACGGATTGCAATTGACAGACTCCTGAGCAGATCTCCAAAACAAATAGATCTGGGAATTGTAACTTAAAACAGCATCAGATGCCACTTCTGTGTTTGCTCTCGTTTATTTTGACAAGTCAATGTAAAATAAGTTCAAATATTTGAACAATGAACACTAGTATAAATGTGATGAGACTGTTACCGCGTAGATAGAGATGTACTCATATCTACATACATACATACATACATATACATATATGTATGTATAAATAAACGTGCATCAACATCTAGTATTTCCTGACTTCGACAGAAATCGAAATATTTCATCTGCACGCACGTACATATGTATTATCGTAAATATTTGAAACAAATTTGATGATGCTCCTAAAACTCATAATAAAACAATAAATTCAATTTATTTTGACAATAATTGTTTTCAGGCCTAATGATACGCACTGGGTGGGTGCTGGTGTAACGCAGCAGAAGGACGCAAAATGAAAAGTAATCGCATTTTGTATGAATTAGTTTCCGTAGACCCAGAGCAGAATACCATAGGCAATGGCAGAAGGGCCACCAGATTTGCATTGTGATAAAAAAGACGCCACCGTCTGATTGGGGGAAAATGCAAGAGCTTAAGTGACTGAGATCGTTTACAACCTAGTGCCGGTTCACAACATCAATTTTTATTGCTCAACTCTTTGGTTTTCCGTCGGAAAGGAAGAGAAAACAATACATGTTGATGCGTGTGAAGCGGCACCTACTTACATACAGACATTCATAAGTCAACATTTTTAAACTTTTCGTTACGCTCTATATATTTTCAAGCGGATCAAAAAAATTAAAAGAGAACAGTGACAATCAAATCAAACGTAAACTTGAGCTCTATCCGCATATTTACATGTGTAATTTTTTTGATTTTGTATTATTATAGTGTATGTTTTCCCTCTATGCTCTAACGAAAAGTTATGGCATTCGGCTACTACATTTGTCTCTCTTCACCAGTATTCCATTTATAATAGGGAAGATAAAAAGAGTGCAGAAAAGGAGTACAATGATTTTCTGCACTCTTTTGATAAAATTCAAAGATATTACTGAAAGATGACTTTCAAAATCAAATTTAAAAAAGAGTAACTTATTTGGGTTCACACCAAAGAGAAATCTTGTGAATTTCAGGTAATATTTATCTCAAAATCTATAACTTTTACTCCTTGGCGTTCTGACACTTATCAAGATTTCATATCATAAAGAAAGCAGCGAATAGTTGTTTTCGTGGCTTAATTTGCTTAACTTTTATTTATTTTTAATGATATTTATTTTGGAAAAAAGAAGGAAATCTTATAAGAGGCAGAACATGAACGACATGAACGAAAGTGCAGAATACAACAAAAGCACTGGCAACCGAACAATGTATTGTTGAACGAAAACCGGTCAGTTAAGGGACCGGCTGACTCCCTTCATTTGAATGATCCGTTCAATTTAAGCCGATAGCTCGCGAACGATACAGCTCTACAGTAACCCTTTGATTAGCTAAAGGTTAAGTAAAGACGGGTCAATCACCCCTCTAATGACAAGCCCGCGTTAAATTCGCGCCTCAAAAGTGTGTGAAATTGACTCTAGTGGGACTAGAGATGCCAAACAAGCTACAAAATTTACACCTACGAGCTATTCCCTTACAACGCTGGGATTCTATTACATTTTGAAATTACATGACTTATACCTTCTTACCACTCTCACTGCGAAACGGTGTTGCCAGACAAAATTCTGCTCATTTTAATAATTTTGATATGGCTAAATGAAAAAAAAAATAATTAAAATTTGCCTTTATATTATATTGCAGTGGAGCGAAGTGCAAATTCGTGGCAGGCAGTAATTTTCACATACAAGACAAGCATTCCAAAAGAATTACTGTCAAAGTATTTAGCGAAGTTTTTTATTTTTAAAGAAAACTTAAAAAATTAATCACTTATTTTAAATAAAACAAAACAATTAAGACCTTGAGCTCCAGTATTTTGCCAACAGCTCTTCAAATGCTGATTTCCAGGTGTTCAGTTGCCTATGGTTTATCGACTCACACATGGGTCTTTATACAAGCCCAAATAGAATAATCCAATGGCGTTAAGTCATATGATCTTGGTTGCCAAATAAATACACGACTACATGAAATGATTCCTTAATGAAAAAACTCCGTCCGGTTCCATTGGAACCTCATACCAGCAAGATTAATACCATGATCATGTCCCTATACCGTCCACCAAGGCACATGGATCCATGACACCGCAAGCCCATAAAACGACCCAAACAGTAATATTCTATGGATGTAATGGTCTTTCGGCAAAAGCTTATAGATTATCCCTATTCCAAATGCGACAGCTCTGCTTATTTACGTACCCCTTCAACCTAAACTTTCAAATAGAAATTCAATTCAATATCAGCATTATTTTGATAAACAATTTCAAAAGTTTGCCAGCGTTGCTCTGTTGTAAGTATGTCCATTATCAAATGTCAAGCCAAACTAAAAGAAAGGCAACTATCAGCTGTCAAAGAAACCAGTGTTGCCAACTCAAAGCTGGGAGCATCTAAAAAACACCCAATAGTAGTATATGCAACAAAAATTTCCATTACTAAAAATAATCAATACAATTTGTCCATATCTCCTGACTTGCTCACTTACATTTTTCCTCGTTGAACAGATTTCCCTACCTTTCAATGTTGTTGTGGCTTAATCTCTTTTCATGAAGCATCTCGAAAGTACATATTTCACTTTGTAATTAGCTTTTCTTTCAGTTTTGATTCTGTGGTATGAACACGTACTTTCCGGGGTGTTCTGGACTCAAAAGTTTATAACGTTTGTTGTTTATACTATATATTTGTAAAATGGAAAGCCTGTTTTCCCGGAACTTTTCATCCTGTTCAAATGGGCTTAGAAAACCCGTACAGTTTTCAATTTAATCCATTTTCAATTCTTTGCTATTTTCTAATCACATTTTCAGTTTTATAACTTAAAAAAAACAGCTGGTTGTTACATTCTTGTGGGAACTTAATGGAAGAAAAAGTTTCAGCAACTTTTTACAGGAAATGAAAAGTATTACTCTTTAATTCTTCACAAATTTGCACAAAACTGTTACGTGGAATGCTTTTGGGTAGTTTTGGGCACATTCGAACTGTTGCGTTGCAGCAACTTGCCATTGTTTTATATTTTCATCGCAAATTGGATTTGATTGTTGAAAGGATTCAGTGCGTGTGAGGTCTCCTCTACCATGTTTAACCTGACCATCGCGAACACAAACGGAAACTGTGTTTTTACGTTTTTATTTTACATTTTGGTCACGAAACAAAAAGACCAATCAGGCGATTAAGTCTATTGACAATTTTTTTCCAACCTTCTCGTTTTTATAAAATATTAACAATATTTATTTAATTATTTGTTTCTTCGTTAAAACTTCCTAAAAAAGGCGATTTCATAATAGGTAAGTTCGTCAGTCCAACAACAAGAAACTCGGCAAAATCCCAAGTGTGTATTTGGCTTTTGTTAAATATTGCAATGACATCTAACCTTGAATTGCTGACATCGAAGAGAGACTAAAACGTGAAAACGGTAAACAGATGCGCTCTCAACTGCACCTGATTTTTGACTTCAATTCATTTCAGTTATTATTCCAAACTACCACAAAAAAATAATAATAGAAGAACTACATTAGATAGATGTTGGTTCAGAAACAAAAGATATTTCTCCTATAATAATTAAAAGATAAAGTCTTATGCGGTTTCTTTGATGTTTAAAGCCCAAAAACTAAATTGAATTTATTATATAAGTCAAGCCATAAATACGAGTAAATCACTTTTCCAAACTCAAAATTGAAAATCCATTTTAAAAAAGACTAATATTTGTGTGCACTTCAAACCGCTCGCAACTTTAAATAAAAAACAGTGTAACAAGGCGGAAAAGCTTTTGGTCAAACTACAAAATAACAAAAACTTCAACATTAAAGAAGAAACCAAAAATCTCATGTCTATTTGTGTCTCTTTACATGCAACAAATGTGTTCAGAGTGAACACCACACCACAGCCACAAGAAAGGGGCAAGAAAAATATATTTTTTTACAAATTATGAAAAATTTGCTTGCCAAAAACTTAAGGCGCAAGGATTCAAAAGGATTAAGAGTTTTTTAAACAACAAAACAAGAAAACTAGAACATTAAAAAGAGCCGTAAGGGTGGTAAAGGGCTTAAGTGTCAACTTAAGGAGGGCTGAAACTAAAAACTTTTCAAAAAGAGAAGTGATGATTGAATGAGGGAAATGAAGATTACAAGGAAAATATGATGCATTTTGTGGTTGATGTAAAAAACAAACAAAATACAGGCGCCGCAATGGAGTGCTGCGCATACAGAGTACTTGTGCAACAGAAGAATTCATTATAAACTAAACCCCGTACTGAGGATATGCTGACATTAAAGTTTTGCTATTGTACAATATAGTTAGAGTGTGACCAAAAACATAATAAGCCGTAGTTGATACATTTGTAGTTTAAGCTTGGACTGACAATACTGGAATATAACACTTATTGTCTGGCATTCTATATATAGATATGTAAGTGTTTGTTTCGCGCACGCACCGAACATTAAAAGAGACAGACAACTGGCCCAAACCTACATACAAGAAAATTAGCTTGTGTGTAATGCCTGTCTGTGTTTCTATCTATTTGGTATTATAGAAAGAACCATTGCAGATTTCTGGCTTTTCACTATTGCTTTTAGGCTCAACGATGGTTCGGTTCAACTATTTGTGGTGAAGTAAAATAAATAAGTATTTACAAAGCTACTCTAGAGCAGTCCATGTTGCATGCAAGTGCACTTGTATCCAATGCATTTTCAATTTGGAACATCCCACTAAAGGGGCATTAGTGATATGATTTTAAGCCTAACATATCGGATTGTACAGATTCATTCCACATTCTGATCACTCTCTTCGTCATTATCGTACCGCCCTGTGCACCCAATCTCCCACGAACCCCGGCTCTACAAGAGGTACGGCATAATTCCTAAAGGCAAAAAATCAATCATTACATGATTGAGCCGGAACAATGAACAGGTGCCTGGTTCTATGACGTTCAATGCAGCTGCAGAGCCACAATGACTTCAACGAAACCCAGATTGAAACAGGGAGACCAAGGAGCTGACATTACCAATTTCTTGAAGTTTTTCTATGGATCAGTAGCGCTGTACTTAGGCCGAAAAGCAACAAAGGACAACGGGATTGCTCATTTTGACAACTAGTATAGTTCTTCCAAATTTCTTATATATTTGAAAAATACGATGGTGCGCCCATAGACCTTGAACGTACGGCGCCATTTGCAGCCACTGCGGGAAACAGAACTCTATTAAATCAGCAATGCGAAGGGAAAATACAGGCTCTATCTGGCTTAAATTGATCACTAATTGTGTTTTCCGTTTGGTATTCACCCAAATAAGTCGAAGTGCTCAGAAAACATAAGCATATGTGAAGTTGTCTTTCGAATAAAGTCAAGGTCTAATGAAACACTTTGAACTTCTGAAATGTACCCTTTTTGCTGCAACTTGTTAAATAAACATTTTGTTTGTTATTGAAACTCTTTCGCAAGCCCCATAGTTTTATCTCAACAATTTGTTTTTTATGTTCCCCATGTATGGAACTTAGAAAAAATTTATGTTTATGTTTAAGGTAATTGAATTTATCTAATTCCAATTAAGGAAAACGTGACAGCAGTCGTTTTGAAGCCTCTCCAGTTGTTCAAATGCATTTTTCCCCCTTTAAATACCGTCAATTATTGTTTAAAAATTATATTGGAACTAGTATTGTTGGTACCCTGAACAACGAAGCACCTGTTCTTATAAATAAAAAATAAAATTAATAAAATAAATAAAATACATTGTTTTGTACAAAGTTCTGAGGGCATCCCAAAAATGAAGAGTGAAGTCTGTTTGATTGCCGTATCAGTGACGTTAATGGGAATGTGGGCCATGGCTACTGCCGCACCTGTTCAGAAGCTCTTAGGGGATCTGATTAATCCCCTGGTTGGTATTCTTGGTGGTGCAGTCATTTAGGTACTAAAGATTAAATAAAAAATCCTACCATATTACGTTTGATTAAAATGTTTGGAAAAATCAAAATTTTTTAATTTCACAAAACTAAAATCTTCTTCGAATGAAGAGCAACAGTTTGAAAATTATTATGGCAGATGCTACCTTTAGCTACAAGCCAAATTTTCAGTCCAACAAATTGGCAATAAAATAACATTTTCCAAATAATTAAAAAATATGTGTGTATATTAAAGTAAAAAACTTATTACTAATTTTAAAAAAATTGACTTTGAAATCAGGATTGTTTTCTAATGTTAAATAAACAAAAATCCAGTTTTCAAATTTGTTGAAGGTAAATTTTAAAAATAAAGAAATTCACTTTGAGAAGTCAATGAAAAATATGTTTGAAAGCGCAAAAACCGATGAACACGGAATGATGTCAATATTGGTTATCAAAACCGGCAATTGACATCAGCAACTTGGATTCTATGACACGGCGACTGCTTAAGAACATGTGCAGAAGAAGAACAAAATTTCTAAAAAATTCGAACATTTCAAAAAATCACGAGCAGGAAACTACATAATTCTGAAAATAGCAGATACTCGCAAATTGATTGAAAAATAAATTCATTATTTTATAGGAAGGGGGTGAAAATATGCTAATTAATTAGTCTGCAAATGTTTACACCTGCAGTCTTTGGGGCTCTCGAGTAAGAGCGCCGTGACTTACGGACGCAGTATAAGAAAATTACTTGAAAATTTTAGTTTCCTAAATCCACCGTAAAACTTCAAATCCATCGCATATGAAGAGTTGCAAGGTGTTTCCCAGACGAATTCACAATAGTTCAGTCCGCCAGTACGGCAACAATACCCAGCAACGCAAACATTTGGCTCTGGAAATGTCGTCAGTCATCAGCTGCTTCCATCCACTGTGTATGCGAACATTCGTTAATTTTTCGCACCTTCGTTGTAGTTTCAATAAAACTATAAAATCTTCGAATGGTTCAGCTTCCTGTCGAGAAAACAACAACTTCAAACAACTTTGAAGTTGCTGGCGACTTTACTCATCTATGTTGTTTGTTTTTTCGACCAATAAATACGATCTTTCTACATGCGTCTAGGAGACCAGACCTCTGAACCAATCTTCGATGAAATTTTCACAGCATTCAACTGAGTCTCTGGAGTGAACTACAGGCTACTTTCAAGCACACTCGCCCCATTAATTGATTTCGTCATTTGTGGACCAATTTTCAAAATGAATTTTGCAAATGGAAGAGGTCTACTTAATCAGACGACACAGCTTTTTCCTGGAAAATAGGATAAGTTTTGTTTATTTTATAATTTCATGAAGTGTTTTTTTAAATAAAAACTAATCTTGGTGCAACACTAGAGGCAGCTGCACAAACAAAGATTCTTAGTTTTTATTATTTTCGTTTCTAAAAGTTTTCTTCCACGTATACTTATGAGAAAGTTTTTTGTTTTTCGTAATCTGATAAGGGATGGTATTGACTTTTAACAGAAACGAATTGCGAAATTGTCTTATTTTGTGTGTATGTGTTTTATGCGGTACACCACCTCCCCAAGCGACTGGTTAGGCATACAGAGGATATAACTTCTTAGGATATGCTTCACATATCGCAAACACTTGACTCCAGATCTCGTGCTGCCTCATCCCTTTTGTCAACCATTCCTTGAACAGTCGATTTAGGCCTTAACCAGACTCTCCTCATCCAGTTCAGACGGATGAGGGAAAAACGATATCTGTTGCAAGATAACCACACCTCGAAGCCTCCGAAAAAATTGCCCACGCGCTAGCTTATATCGCTAGGTATTGCCAAAGCCGTTTCCTGCTATTTTAAGCTTAAACTACAATTAGAACTCTTCAGGCAAGGGTAGTCCCTTCAAATCAAATGCTCAACACAAGGATGCCTTTTACGAGGCATTCTGGACTCCGTCCTGTCAATTGAGCTTTTGTGGAGATTTTGGAAGAACCTCAGTCATAACAAAAACTTCCTAGAGTTATGGTTATCGCCACAGCTGAGGAGCCCTTTCCCCTCTTTTCGACAGAAAGCAGGTTGTCATTGTTTGAAATGTACGCCATTGCAAAACCTGCTTACCTACAATTACATAATTATGGCTAACGTTGTAGGTCACCACTAACCGCACTGTCATATCAAGGGGATGTAAAATTTTGAAAGTCAAACAAAATCAACAAGCCTGACTGACCATGAACAATAGTGGCGAAAACACAAGTTCTTTCTTCCGGTACAGAACTATTTTACAAACTCATACAAATATGTTTATATAATAAAAAAAAATATTACATTTTCTCCATGTAATAGGCCTTCGTTTCGATTTCTCAAAAGCAATTGTCGTAAAATCTTTTCGTGGACTTATTTGATAAATGTCTCCAGAAAATAAGTTACTTAGAACTTTCATAAGCGTAAAATATTTTTCATGAATAAGACAGCGAAAACATAAGAATTGCTTTTATGAATATCCTTGAGTTAAGGATTCACACTTTTACTAACAAAACACATTCACATATACAACTACTTGAGTTGCTAAATATAAGGCTATAGCTGGGTTATGTTCTCGGAGTCTAACAGATATAATTAGGTACATCTAAAACACCTTTCAGCCTAGAACTTATAAAAAAACATAATTATCTGCTGCAAAATTTAAGACACGAGTAACACTCTCAGCTTCCTGTCTATCAGGAAATCATATGCATTTAATGGCTTTAAAAATAAATTTATTTAAAAACATTTAACCAAAACTTAATATTAAATCCAATGTTTCACGCACAGCCGAATTATTTGTAAATTCCATTTTAATTCCAATTTAATTTTCCTCTTAAATCAGGTATTAAAAACAAATCATTGCATCAGATAAACACTGTTGTTAATTTTGTTGTTGTTGCAACAAAATTATAATAGATTAATGCATGGAAACGCATTATGCACCTTCATAAATATTTATGTGCAGTCGATAATTTTGACAATAAAATGCCATTTTGGGGGTCTGCACGATGCGAAAAGTATTTATTATTTAGTTAATAGGGGGTTTTCACCCTCTGCAATAATTATGAAAACTATTTTGAAAACGGCATGAATATGGCACGAAAGAGAGATTCAGTCCAAAGGCACTACTGATTTGATTTCCCTGTAAAAAGTTGTTTCAGAATAGATAAAGTGATGCTAAAAGCAACGAAAGCACCCACAAATTGATGAAGCAGGACTCTGCGTTAGGAGCCAGTATGAGGGAGATCGGTAGGAGCAAAAGCAAAAATCCAAATACATCCGAAAATGGACAGACGATGTCAAGCACCACAATAGGACTAGTTCCCGACTATTGCACAATCAGTATCAGAACCAGCAGGCAATATTTCTGTAAATTATGCGCGGACGCTGAGAAGTTGGAGACCATTGAAATATGGTAGATCTTAGCATAGTATAAAAGCAGGAAGCGTGAAATTTTGATGATTAGTCAGCACAGCTTCACTTCTCTTCCCAAATTGTTGTTACTTTTTATGGCTTTAGTGGAGCTTTTAACTTAATTTCATATCAGGTACATCGCTATGAGCAGTGGACGTCAAGCCAAAATTTTAAGATTTTATTAAGTTAAAGTCCCTGTTTCCTTGCTGGTGTAATGGATTTCAAAAATGAAACAGCCTTAGACTACTAAATGGAATGTCAATGGAGTTTAATAACCTTAAATAAAAGAACAAGCAAAAACTTGACATTCGCTGCAATTTAAGGAAGTTTCATATAAAGTTATATAGGAAGCATGGTTTTTCTCGGACGTCCCAAAGCCGAGTTGATGGTAATACAGATTTGCTTTAAAGGGAATACGAGGCAACTTACTCGTACAGCTTTTCATAACTGTAAATAGTTCGCTTCTTGTAGGTTAGGATGTTTTCTGGACTTGTGTTGCTTAAAACAGAATTGATTTCTATTGTCTTTTCTATTATGAATGAGCTGTTGTGTAACTACCAAAAGTATTAACTTGTTTTATGTTAAAAGATTGAAAAAAGTTTTTTAGTCAAGTATTTTTTAAAAACGATTCAACAAGTTCAATAAATTATAAATATTGCCACAAGCGCACCGAGTTCCTAAAGAAATTTTAAAAAAATTTTAAAAAAAGTAATTACAAAATATTTGCTGCAGAGAAGAACGGAGGAGGCCTTTAGAATAACTTATAGAGATGCTGCCGCAAAAATTAACACAGATGGCGTTTTATGTATATTTAGTATCAGGGACCGGAGTCGCTTTTGTTGTGACTGTTTTAAATGAACTGAGTAAAAAACAGAAGCCTAACACATGCACGCTTACTACACAAAACTATCACCCGCACATATAGAAAGCTACAAGGAATTTCGAGACGTTCGCCGATATACAGACTACCAACAATTTCACAAAATGACAAGCCTACTCAACACCAAAAGAAGCCACAGAGCTGTGAAACAAGTGAATCTCTGTACACATTCTTTCCCTTATTTCGTCCTTTCCTCAAAAAGGTTTTTTGTTCTCTCTCGACAAATAAAAGTTCCGAACAGTTTTAATTTCGAAAATATACAAGCAAGTATAAAAAGCGTACATTAATTTGCAACTCTGATAAAAAAAATAGCTGCTTGCCACAATGACTAGTACAGACGACTGGATTGCACTCGTCAACAATTATAGGCTTCCAGAAGAAATTGTCCTGACTAAAATCTATCGACGGCTGCAGCAAAATAAAAACTGTTCAACTGGAAGAAAATTTAAGCCTTTGAATACAAAGCGAGGATAAATTCAAAAAGGATATAATATGTCTGTGTGTCTGTCCATATGTAAGTGCAATAAAAGTGTGAAATATGGCGAATCATTTGGGACTGGTAAAATACTTGTATTGGACGATACATGGAAAAGCGGTGACAAGAACATAGCGGATGTAGTTGTGAATTTATTTTGGTTTGAGACTGGTAGCCAAGAAGCGTGTTCCAACACGTTCAATAGTTGAATTTATGCTTTAGCTTCCCACAATATCCTACCGTCCTATCAAAATGCGCAGTTTGGGGAGACTGAATATGAAATAGAAGAGCTGCCCGTTACGCTGCCCACAGGTGACTTAAAATTTTGTACGGACCACCTAATTGGCTAGAGCACGCCAAATTTATTTTTTTCATTTTAAAGTATGTAATTGTCGGTAAGCCGGCCTCTTTACTGCGCCACTCAAAAATCAGGCTTTGGATTCACAATTTTGCATTTATGCATCACCCTTTAGATGGTGGATGAATTACTTTTTAGTGGAAATTTTAAAATACAAAATGGCCCAAATATTATTTAAAAGAACACATTGTTGTAAGTACTGTTAACGTTTTGGTTCTCTAACGTCGTCTTTAGTTTCTAATTTATCACTTTTACGGTTTTGATTTCAACTGGATTGACGTGGGTTAGAAAACAAACTACGCTTAGCAGAGGTCTATTATTTGGAATTTGTCGACAGTAGCACCAGCTCGACAGGATGTCATCTTTATGTTTCTTAGGAGCTGTCGTTGCTTGTTAAGCTGAAGCTAAAGAATATTTTTCCGCTGACAATACGTGGCTTGTTGGATGTTTTCAACTCAGGGTTGCCGAATCACGGTAATCATAAGGTCATTCTTATACTTTTTTGCTATTAAGAGAATTAAAGAACCGTTTGTTCTTGGATGTAAATTTTTGCTATTCTTCATTCATTCTCATGGGCTCAATATGAAAGTTTGGCGACATACTCCAATAGCGTGTTTTTATACAAAAGTGTATTTAAATAAGCCGTGTAATTAAAAAGTCATCATTAAGATTAATTTGCTTCCCTGAAGGGCTGACGGTTTAACACCCAGTTAGGTCACTCTGATTTCCGGGCAATATACCCTCGGTACGGCAACCAAAACTCTGGTTGTAGTTTAGGCCGAAAGAAGCAAGAAGAAGAAAATCTTCGAGGTGCTGTTGCCCCTGACAGGTATGTTTTTATGCAAGGAACTAGATGCGAAGATGAAGCGGAATGTGCAGGCGAGCTGGCTTAAGGCCTGATGTTTCTTGTGGATTTCGGGCTACCAACTCAGGTGCCTTGTCCTTGGGAAAATGTTTGACGCAGAAGGGATTAGATAGCCCGAGCTCTTTAGCAAAGTGTTTATGATTTGTGCCTTTCAGCATATTATGAGAAATTGCCACATGGGGGCATTAGCGACCGTCACCCTGTTCACTCAATCCATTACCAGATTTAGCCGTCATGGCAAGTTTTGGCATAAAATCCTCTTAGAAACAACAAAATCCAATATTGCAAAAAAAAATTGTAAGTCAGGCGGTATGTGGTCATAATACATTTCTTAAATTTTATTATTACGGCCAGCACCTATCCAAAGGATGGAAACAAGCAAAAAATTTACCCATTCCAAAGACAAGTTTAGAATTTTCGACCAATAGCTATACAGCCGCAAATAACCGAATATCTGGATAATAATAATCTTCTTAATCCAAAACCATCTGACTTTCGCAAAAACCACAGCTCTAACTGATATAGCAGAAGACCTTAGAACAGAGTTAGATGACGGCCATATGGCAATATTAGTCTTACTGTATCACTCCAAGGCTTTCAATACTGTTGATCATACAATGTTAATTCAGAAACTGGAAAATAATCCAAAGTTATCTTATTGGCAGGGAACAGTATGTGCAAGTTGGTTCGAGAACGTCAAATTACCTCTGTGTCACCAGGGGTGTGCCGCGGAGATCGATTCTCGGACCTGTTCTTTTTTCCGTCTATGCAAATGACTTACCCAATCAGTTGAAGCACTGCAGCGTCCGAATGAATGCCGATGACGTTCAGTTGTATATAAGCGGTAAGAAAATTAACTTTCAAAAAAAGGTTAATGAACGCTTAGAAAGTATCCCTGCTTAGGCTTCTACTAACGGCCTTAGTCTCAACCCAAAAAGTCGCAATGCATATTGTTTCATAAAAGATTGCAAGCGATACCAGAAGCACCAAAAATATACATACATTCACAATCAGGAAATTCAAATGGTGCGGAAAGCCAACAACTTGGGTGTAATTTTGACACGTTACAGCCGTCGGCAAAAAAACTTTTTCGATGCTGCGAACTTTGTGGTTAACCCAATATTGTACACCATTCAAAATTAGCTTGTAAAAATAAGAAAACTACAATTCTCACATAAAGCCATAACCACACGCCAGCCTGAAGATCTTTACAAACGCCTCAGTTTCAACAGATCAGAAAGAAACAGAAATATAATGCCTATTAGACATCAAGCATTAATGTCCAATTGGCAATTCTTCGTACCTACCATACGTCTCTGGAATACAATCTCCCAAGTGTTAGAAGTGTTAGCAGCGCTTCAGTGCTTAAAACCAGAATTTTTGATTTTTATTCTTGACCCCTTTCTAAAATTATGAAATAACATTTGAAGATTTTTAGTTTTGAGACTTATTAAATATATTTTTGTTATTATTTTGTTTCAATTTATTTGTTTCCTACCTGTCTATTTATTCTTAGTAATATTTTATCTTAATTATTGAAACAACACTTACACTTATGCTATACTAAAACTTAAGTTTTTTTGTAGAAGCTTGAAAAAATTAATAAATAAAATAAATAAATATGTGCAGCTTTAATTTTGCGTAACAAATTACTTGACATTTGTAACTTCAAATATTAACACATGACGTGAACATGTTCGCGGACTTGAAACACATCCTCCCATATTGTCCCTTCCATATACAATCTTTTGAGATTATTAAAATGTCATTAACCAAAGCAAAAAAACAACCCACGGAGGAAGTACATGCCAGCCGCCACAATCAGCTGAGAAAAATTGATGCCCTTTAAATCATTAAAGTCAAGCACAACAAGTGAAGTGAAGTATATTTGCGCTAATGCGTGTGTACTTTCATTACACAGAAGTACTTGTATGTAATATTTCATTTTAAACAGCCCAAAACATCGTTTCGTACTATTGCATATTTCATATTTATTTGGGACTTGCTTTTTTGTATTTGCGTCCCATCAACACTTTCACGCCAGGAATTATGTTGTCTACTAGATATTTTCATGTCACTTGGCACAAGTAATTTTTCTTTTGATATCCATTTCCATACTCTATTTTTCTTGGCACCGAGTTAATGGCATAAACAGCTGGCAGTGGCGTTGAACGGTGTAAAACTTCTTAAAAAAGGATGGAGATTTTTTTGCTTCGAAAATGTTGATATTTTTAAACGAAATTCAGATTTATTGTTTGTTAAGGAATTATCTGAAAACAGAGCATATGGCGTTGAATACTCATGTAAGATCCGTGCCATGAGACAAATTTCGTCTTAATTCTCTGACTCTGAAGGAATTCCAATTGATGTTTTATAAGCGGCCAGTTTGTTTCATATCATATTTCATTCTAGAAATATTTTCTTATTTTATGATAAATTTTTCCCGATCAAAACTCAAGCATTTTGATTTCTTGCTTCGGTAACATTAGTACGTACTTTACAAAATTGTACTCTATGGTACAAAGAGAGAAATAACAAGTTGGTCATCTAACTCTGTACCGCTAATTTTGTGTTCAACCATTATGGTTGATTATGATGGATGTTCATGACAAATACTAACAAACCTTGAACCGTATTCTAGTTCATTATTAGTGATGCAAACATGTTGAACTTGAATGTAACATAAATATTAACCAACTTTTTGCACAAAATTCTTGCCAATCATCAATCAATCCATTCATCCATAGTTCTTCTATAACACGCTATTCGGCAATAGTCCGTAGCACTTCAATTAAACGCTTTTTTCCTTCTTTTTATCGTTACTTTTAAGCTTGACATTTGCAATTAAGCTTGACATGAAACAATTTCTTATTAAAATGTGGCAAATGTGGTCTGCCACAGGACTGACAATTGATAAAATTTGAAAAACTAATTTAAATAAAATTTTTCATTTTTAATAGAACTTTGACAACGTTTTGTTCATAGCTTTGAAATTAGTTGCATCATCAATTGACACACTTAAGCAACACTGATTTGTCAAATGGCATAAAATTGTACACGGCGAGAGAAGCTAATGGAGTGGAAAGAGTGCGTAGTAAAATGCAAAGCAAAGAAAAATCAAACCTTGTCATCAATTTCAAAAATATACATTTCTTTCTTTTTGGAATAATGAAATAATGCTTTAACAAAAAAATACTCGTATACATTTTGTTTTTTTTCCCCTTATGCTACTTTATCTCACCTAACCGTTTCCCTCCCCATCGTTATCCAGATGTGGGAATAAGAGTTTGGGGAATACGTTGGAAAATATCAAATTACAGCTTTTTATGAAACAAAAATCAATATGAAAAGTCCAATCTAGCCAGTGCTATTGTCGACAGCTTCATTAACACCCCCATCAGACGAAAAAACTCAAGCAAGAATTTGTTTTGCTGCCTTAGAAACGAAAATAAAATGCTTGTCATCAAGTTGTGAGAATTAGAAAAGCGGTGAATATTTCTCAGAATAAATTTCCCTAAACAGCAAGCGGATGGGTAATAAATATTTTAGAAAAATTTAGCTGACACGTTGTTGCGGTTGTAAATCTACAGAAATTTAATTGTGATTTAATTAAAGATTTTTTTTCGAGAAAATATAGTTAAAGGAAACTGCTGTGTGCGAAAACCAGTGCTGCCAGTACCTCCCTTCCTCCAATGAAGCAGCTGTCAAAAAGCAATAAATAAACAAGAGCAAATTGAAAAGGAGAAGAAAATGTAAGGAATCAAGTAGAAAGTTTCATGATACAAAATTTAAGACCAAAGAAATAACTAAAATATGTAAAATGTTCAATTTCCCCAAATAATTTGTAAATACTCTTTTGAATGAGTTGTAAAAAAATTTAATTTTTTTTGTCACACATTTCGAATTATATTATATGTTCACAAAAGTGATTTTGATTCAAGAAATGCAGAAACGCGACACCGCCAAAGAAATATAATACGAGCACGATTTGCGCCGCAATTTGTTTGAATACTATTAGTTTGATGCAGAGAAATTTCAGATATATGTACATATCTCTATAAAAGTCATCCTTATAGCTATAAGATGTGGACGATAAGTAACAATTATATGCTGGTGAAAAATTCCATTCAATATGAGACAAATTAAAATCACCAAAAATTTTGATTTGAAAAAATTTGATGTTCTGATAAATATTCACGTGATTTATTTTCATAACAACAGCGAAGAATTCAATATTCGTATAATGATGCAATTGGTAACACTTCTGACGGATAAAGATCAGAGGTATCATTTGAAACTCCACCTCTCGTCGTGGTTGTAATTCCGTCTCGGCGAAAAATTTGGAACTTATCGCAAAGTATTTCCGACTTCCAGAAAGTATCATTCAGCCAAGTTTTGATAAACAACATGAAAAATAACACGACGATTTATTTCATACGAGTTTGATTATTGGAAAATTTTACTAGTTTTTTTTTTGATGCATTGCCTGATTAGAAGGAAGTCGGTTATTAACACGTTGGTGTCCACTCTGTTCTTATTCACGAACTGGCGGATGGTGAGGCCAGAATAATTGAGCAACAGCTTGATTGAAAATTTCGAACCGCCTGCAATTTTAAATGACACTATATTTCTCATTGGAGAATAGGAAAATACGAGTGAAATTATAAATATCTTCAGCAGTTGTATCGGGTGCAGAACGGGATATAAAAATATGCTTCGTCTGAGGAATTACACGAGGCTAAAACTGAGTGGAGGAAGTATTACGTTTAACTTAATTGGTTTGGAAATTCAAACTTGACTTTTTTACATATGGCCGAATTGGTTTTGTGAAGACAGGCATGGTATTAGTGATTATGCAGCGGTGCTCTGCGTTATGGTATCTTGAAGATGTTAGCGGCTGCAGTTGAGTTGGTAGAGGTTGATTGAATTAGGGAATCGAGCGATTTGTATGAACCATACATCTTTCATACACCAACTTTAGTTACGCCCCGTCATTTGATCCATAAACACACAAGCTATAAGTTAATAATTATAAAACTATATGTGTTATTAAAGTGAAGGTATTTAATTAATTGTGAAAGTTAATAATAGAATATATGTTTTCTAGAAACTATATGTTTTCTAGAAACCTATGAGCTGTGAATCTGAAAAACAAAGCAGACAAAACCAACAATTTGTTCAAAACAAAGACATATAGAGCAATAAAAAATAAGTTGATAATAAATTTTGTGGCCACTGTTCTACCCAAACGTACATCTATAAATGATTACTTGAAATGAGGAATAAGAGATTGGCAGTAACCAGTCCCTGCTTAAGTGGAGGACGCAGATGCATTTCGTTTTGGGTCGTTTGTTAAAAGATTGAATCGTAATTGAAGACGTAAACAAATTTGAAAACTTGAACACTCTTGGTAAGAATTTATTCGTGTTCTCGAGAGTTCACCGACTTGATTGTTTAGGTACAAAATGAAACATGACATTAAACATGTTAATGCTTTCCGGTGGGAACTGAACCGGATTTCCTCTACGTCAAGAACTCTGGGTAATTCAAGTTCTGAAAAACATAACTCAATAGTTGCTTCTTAAAAACATGAACTAACTGAAAACAGCGTTAAGGAGCTTGATTTTTGTTATTGTCGCATTCGACAACAAATACGATTTCGTTTACAATTCAATGAACAATTTTAAATTTAGATTTGTTTCATTTTTAATATTTAGAAAACAAACAATTTCGACAAATGGAAAGTGCACTCAAGCAAAAAATAAATGCAAATATAAATAGAACGATGAAAATAAAGAAGAAAAATATAAAAACTATTAACAAGTGATGAAAGTCGTTGAAAAACCAACAGGTTGTCAAAAAGAAAAAAGTTGTTGCCTGCCAAGGCCAACTTCCTGGTAACCACCCCTCGCACAGGAAACTCAAAAAAGGGAGAAAAATCAGAGTAAATAAAAATTGATAAGGAAGCGAAATACGTGTATAAAATGTATCTCTGCTAATGGAAAAGCAAAAAAAAGTTTGTTTAAGCTGAGAAAAAAAATTATTTCGAAACATAAAACAAATTGTGGTCAATTGTTAAAGCAGTTTAAAGAGAAAAGCACAAAGTAAACATTATTTTACGTTACATTTTTCTTTGGCGTCCTTTCAAGTTACAAAAAATATTACAGTTGTTTCAAAACAGAATTTATTTATTTAAGATTTCTTTAGTTTTCTTGCTTTCTTTGTATTTAGAAGGAACAAATTGAAATTTTAGAGGGTAAAATTCTTTTCATTTTTGGTCGGTTAAATGTAGAAAATTTTGCAAGTCAGGAGGGTAAATGCTTGAATGTTGAAACTGAAAAACAAATGAATGAACACAAAAATGTTGGTGGAAGAAAGAAATAAAAAAATTGGCAAAGCGTAACTTAACATCAAAGTAAATATTATGTTAACCTTTTACACATAAATGATTTTCGAATGGAATACACACAAATGTTAAGTGCATGCAAAGTAGCCAGATTTTTGGGCAAATTAATAAGACTTTTTACTGTTACAACAAAGAAATCTGCATAAGCAAATCAAATGAAAATTTTTCTATACCATCCATCTCCCACAAATGTTTTGTAATTATTCATAAACTAGGGAACAGTTTTAATGAAAAAAACTTAAGAGTAAAATCCTTCTACTTTCTTTTTGCGTTCTATCTCGTATCAGTTTGTATTATGTATTATCTTTCTGGTAAAGACAGGGCTTATCACACAACAAACCGTAAATCTGTTGGCATGCCACTCAGACCCGCGCTGCTGGATATCATATATGTATGTATACACATAGAACCTTAATTCAAAAAGGAGCAGTATTTATTTAAGCATTCTGTTTTCCTGAGCATAGAAGGAAAAAGGTTCCTCGGTTGACACGGTAACGAAACGTCTAGAAAGGGAATGCAGGACAGGACTGTAGTTGTACAGGAACTTCCGAAACTTTAACTAAAAGTTAATAGGCGGAAAGGGATCCGTGTTTCCCTTTGTGGCTTAAGTTTAAGGCCGCAGGAAACGGCATTCGTAATTCCTGGTGCATTTTATAGTAGTTTTATAGAATCACAACACACCACTTACGTCTTCACCCCTTTTAACACAAGTAAAGGTTAGAGAGAACTACCAAAAACCAAGCAAAAACCTACTATCGCCTGATTAAAATTCTGTGCGGAATAAGTGTTGCTCATGTTAAATCTCAACTGGACAAAAATGTTGCCCGAAACATCATAATGTCGCAAATCCTTGAGTGCGACTTCAGCATTTTGCACGAAATAACTAAGTGTCGCTTAAAACTTAACAACCTGCTCAAAATTTCGAACGGAGTGAATTTTTTCTATTGTTTTAAATATTTAAAAGTACATGTACATACACATGTATTTACACATACATAAATACTATATACTTTTCAAGTTATATGGCCGAGATGGCACCCAAACGAGTGACTAATTTAATACTAATCCCATGGAAACAGTATTGTGAAAACAAAAATCAATAAACTTATAGTCTAAAAAATAAATTTTATTTCAGTAAATAATTTTGCTGATTCAACAAAAGTTTTATTGCTCTTATTTTTGAAGAAACCGTAACAAACCATTGGAAAAAAACTATCTTGCATATCACATTTTCTTCTTGAAAACACTGTTTTTGTAAAATAGTTGCTTGAATGCGCGAAGTGCCTCCGAAAAATATTTTATGAAATTTTAAACTATTTCCATCTTAAGTCATTATGCACATCTGCAAATGCTGCCATCGTTCAAAATATCCAAATTGTAAGAGACGCATTTGTTAAACCTCAAAAAGACAACGCAATGGATCTTTACTGAAGAGTTCGTTTGTTAATAAAATTGCTGGCAAAAAGTATAAAAAAACGTTATAACAAATCAAAAATCCATTATGTATGTACAAATCGCACCCTAAATACAAAAGGGTCACAACTCAAAATACTAAAATTTTCAGGAGAGACAAAAAACTGTTCATGTTTAGTTCATCGTGCAGAAGCAACACATGTGAAAGATATTTTTGTAGTAGTTAGAGATGTGTACTCTGAATTAATTTATGGAAAAATGTCAGTTTTGGAAAATTTTGAGTTGCGACCCTTTTGTATTCAGGGTGCGATATGTTAAATTATGTACTTATAACAGACTTACATATCTACACTTATACTTATCTGCATGTATTGTACTCGTATGTCAAAGAAATCGGCACCAGGGAATGAGTACGACTCAATATCAAAACCATTAACTGTCATCGGAACTGCAATTCGCCAACAAATCTAAGTGTAATTTAATAAATCAGAAAATTGTTTTTACATACACAAAGACTGCTCATGGTTAATCAAGATATTGTTCGAAGGGTGAGCTTGAGCTTGAAGTGAACTGAAATATTTAGAAAATATCAGCATAAGACGATGGCACCGCCGCGGGCCGTACTAGTACATGAACAATGACGCAAAATGTCGCTATTGTCACAGAAACGGTATCTGGCGAAAATAGAACCAACCATGGCAGATGAATTGGAATAAATAAAAATCGTAATAATCGTAAGGGCGTTTATGAAAGTTCCTTGCAGTTCTTTTTTAGGCCAATCTATGTATGTGCATGCGCGTATACATGTACATATGTATGTACGTACACGTGTATGTATGTACTCGTATATGTAATCATGAAAATCTAATAACACAGTTTTACTTTGTACATAAATGCCGAAAAGAATGAAATTATTCTTAAGGGGTGAGGAAACGCGAGCGGTTGAGTGCGAGTTAGAAAAAAAATTAAATGCACTATAATGTTTGACTCAGTCATAGCCCCAGGGAGAATGAGCCGTCTAACAGACACACATTTTCTGCTAATAAGAGCCGCAAGTTTAATAATAAAGAAATATAAAGGAACCATTTGACAAAGTGGGAATATCCGGGTCAAACGCAGCAGATAAGCAGAAGGTTTCGCAAACACTATATTAAGGATGTTTCAATGATAGCAAGAACGGCTGTGTGTAACTCGACAGCCCGCTCAATCAAAGTTGTCCCAAAAGGCGGTTTCACTTACAAATATGGTCCAAAGAAATAGGAAGTAGGGCTGGCAGCCCTTAGTTGCGGATATATAGAAGTATTTACCTAAATTGTTTAGTGCTGGGGTTGTATGACCGCGAACATCGGCTTAACGAGCTACATATGAACAAATTGATCATCCTTATTCTACAGCCAAAACCCAGCATTTCGATTTAAAAACTCCTATTTGTATAGGCAATCGGATAATGAATGTCATAACTCGCTTTCAATCAAAGTGTTTGTACCTGATTTTTCCTTTTAGGGCATTTGCGAGAACTTGTGTACGGGAACAAAGAGCAAAGCACGTAAAAAAGTCATAAACACATAAATAAAAGAATTGAAATGACTTTAAAATAAGCAAGACTATTCAAACTCCTCCATTTCCTGTGGGCCACCTTGTACATTGTTGAGGGGAGTTGTTTCAATGTTTGTAACAAAAGCGTATTTTTGTGGTTTCTGACCCTCTATTCATTATATTATATTCGTATTATTAATATTTATTAAAATGTTAATTTCATATGTATTTTAACATCAATTTAAAAGAAGGCTTCAAATAATAATAAAAATGAAATTTGACTCTCTGGCAGACGACAAAAATATAGTTATAAAAATTTAGGCAACTAAAAAGTTATCAGGCATTAGCCGAAGATAAAATTTTGAACGAGGATGTGCTGGCGTATCCATGAATCTAATTTTCCTTAAAGCACTTGATTAACTTATTCCTATACGAAGTATAGAAGAACGAGAACAGTTTAACTTTACAGGGAGAAACTAGAAGAATCGTGGATCGGTTTGACAAATGAGCGATTGAAAATAGTTAAAGTTAAATGTCCCAGTGGTATGTTACGAGTTGAAATGGAAAGGAAAGCAATAGAGACCGATCAGTTTTCACAAAATACGCATTCGGAGGTAGTCTTTAAAATTTCGTATTAGAAAAACAGCAATAAGTATTTGATTTTTAATAATACTTTATAAAATGGTCAAAGGGAAGTGAAGGAAACACTTCAATAATTTATTCTAGGCGTAAAGTCGTAAACAAGCCATCAGTTACTGCTCAGGATATTAATATGATCCAGAAAATTGAACATTGAATCGGGAAACACACAAAGTGATTTAACCAAAAAAATTTCCTAATTTTTAATGACACTTTTTGGTTTTTGCATTATAACATTTTATTTCTAAAGATTTAACTGTCTCCAACAGGATATTGAATTCAAATCATTACTTATCCGCATTCCAAAGGCATTCACATTCTCTAACCAACCATCATGTAGTAAGTGAAAAGCTGGCAAAAATTGGAATGAATGGAATGATTACATACCTGCTCTAGAAGAGTTTCGGTTAAATTTGCGTATAGATAATTGCCGTTAAATCGGTCAATAGCTTAAGCAATATTAAAAAAAAAATCAGCATTTCTACGGACTTTAGAGCATTTTCCTGATGACTTCAGTCATACCAAGCAGTAGGCCTGTAGCGCATAAATGTCCTTAATATGCATATTGATATGGGTGAATTAGCAAAAAACCACATGAGCAATTATGATATCACATGTGGTCTAAAATCACGTGATTTGCGGAATACACTGTGTTTTTATTGTACTGAAATATATTTAAATATGTTTAAGAAATTCTTAAGCAATAAAAATCGATTTTCAATAGTTATATATTTTTTGCACCACTTTATCGTCCTGGCAAAGTTGCCACGATTTTCCAATACTTAGAATTAATCTTATTATTTAAAACCAAAACCGAAAAATATTTTTTATTTAACAACACAAGCAATTAATAGTAAATAAATATTTAGGTGTTTCATAGTAGCGAAAGAGAAATAAGAAAGTGTAAATATATATAAAATAAAAAATTCATTTCACAAACACATGTTAATATTGATATACGAATAAGAAAGTGCCAGAAAAAACTAAACTCATACCAACACACAGTTTCGTGTACTTTTCCTCCGAAAGTTATTAAATTTTTTAACACACGTTCGTAACTAACAAGCTCAGTATTAAACATTTAAGGGGCAGTTTACCGAAGGCGAATGGAAAGCTATCACTTCTTTCACTGCGTTAAATTTCATACCAATTCGTATTCTGTAAAAAAATTTACATTTGATCATGATCAGACTTGAAAGGTATAACGATATGACCAAAGCAATAGTATTTGCGCTGAGAATTAAGTGAACGTACAAATAATTCCTTGCAAAGTCTGTCCTTTATAGCCCATTTATGCAACCGATATTAAGTTGATGTTAACTGAACATTAAAAATTTGTTGGCAACAACAGCCTGAAGTAATTTAGTGCAGAAAAATATCACATGAAAGCAGTTGCGGCAAAAGAAATAACTTGTGTGGGTGGAATAGGAGAGGACAGGGTAAAAACAAAACTTTTAAATCTACCTCTTACCATCCGAAGGAAATTTTATCCCCAATTTGCGTGCAGCAGCGTCACATTTTGTGGCGCGCCCCAGAAGCAACATAAAGCACTCCTTCAATTTTGGTTACAGCGCAGTATAAAAATGTTACCAAATCTTATCATTGCCTAAGCACGCTTATACGTGAAAGTTTGAAAGCAATTCCTACGAATGTCTAAAGTATGCAAACATGCATAACTTTTATCAGAGAATTTGGTATTCATCCCCTCTATTCATGCGGCAACTTTTGAGCTCTTTATTATGAAAATTAGAAACGTTTGTAACTTGTTAGCAAAATAGGTCTTATCACACAATTTACCTTGAAATGTAATAGATCTTATTTATTATTTAAGAAAACCGTCCACCCCCTAAAACAGTTAGTTGGCTCATCAAATAAGCACTTTAAACCAAAATCAAATTAAATATGTTCTGGTCTGAATTTTGGGGCAACATTTATAAAAGCAAATAAAACAACAAAAAGATATACTTATTTAAGGCTTTTAATTTCATCGTTTAGTTATTGATTAAATAGTATATTTTGTGGCTTTTATTGGGAGAGCCGTTCAACTTTGTTTCATCGCAGTTTTGTTGAACTTTTAAACATTAAAATTTCTTATGAAAATAGTGCAAAGAAAACAAAGAAGACAAAAGAGTAAAAAAATATAGGACGACCGGTAAAATAAAGCGTGTTCTTCTAGAGTGTCACAACTTTGAGTTGGCATCACTGCTTTATTTGAGCACCCATTTAACAGCTGATTGTTTGAAACTTCATTATGAATCGACTTACACCAGAGCAACGCATGCAAATGGTTGAAATTTTTAATCAAAATAATTGTTGTATTCGTCAAACTCGTCGTGCACTTCTTCAATTTAATAGATACAATAGATCGTTTTCGGACCACATTTACTGTTACTGACAATGTGTATCCCGCGAGATGCGCACTGAAGAACCTGTAGCCGCTGTACAGGAAAGCATTGAAGATGATCCTAATCAATCAATTCGTCGCCGTTCTCAGAAACTGGGGTTA
The DNA here is from genome assembly GCA_932526305.1 of Epicampocera succincta. Taxonomy (NCBI): domain Eukaryota; kingdom Metazoa; phylum Arthropoda; class Insecta; order Diptera; family Tachinidae; genus Epicampocera; species Epicampocera succincta. Next base: position 36,472,451 of record OW052037.1, on the reverse strand, counting down.
TGTCCTTCCTCTGTATGGAAGTTTTACGAATGGATGGGCGAATGGGCTGAAGCACAAATTGATATTGATTTTGAATTTCTATTCAAAATTTTATTTTCCGATTAAGCCCACCAGATCGTGTGATTTAACCCAATTGGATTATTTTTTTTGGGGTTATGTTAAGTCACTTGTCTACGTCGATAAACCACAAACAATTGAACACCTGAAAATCAACATTCGAAGAGTTATCGTCGAAATACGGCCGCAAATGCTGCAAAAAGTTGTTGAAAATTGGTCTAAGCGCCAACCGTGGCGGCCACATGGCAGAAATCGTATTTAAACATTAATTTCATAAAATTTTCTTTCCAATAAAGCCCGTTTCATTGATATTAAAAGTATATTTCCTTGTTTTATTATGATTTAGACTTGTGTCACTCTAAAAAAACGCCCTTTACATACATGCAATTATTTAAATTTAAAAAATATCTGAACAATTTCTAATTATTCTAAGCTTTCGTACTATAGTTTCATTTAAATGTGGAAACATTTTCGGATCCCTATATTGATCACCATAAAAAAGAACTCATTTCTTCTTCTTCCTCAGTTTATTTTTTATTTAAAAAACATTTGTTATAAGTATTGATGTATTCATACTACGTACCGCTTAACACATGTTACCTGCCAAAGCAGGTCGGCTAAACTAAGATACGAACGAAACCAAACCAACATGTTTGTGATGCAAAATTGTTCTGGAAATAATAACACATTGTCCTATGAAAAGCAGTGCCACAACACAAAAACACCTACATACGTATGTACATATTTTAGTAACTGCAAAACAACGTATGTAAGTTAAATAGAAACAACGAGCCAAATCATAAGGTTTGCATGTCGATATACATATATGTAGGTATCTTCCTATTTCAGATCGGGAATCAAGCTTACAATGTGATAGTGGCATGGGGCAATATCGCAACAAAGCCATGCTTACTAGGGTTTGAGTTTTTCATTGACTCACTTTCCCACGTTAAAACTATGAAAACTACTTATTTATTACCGGGACATACTCGCACTGTGATGCTCCTAGTGAGTGGTCAAAACAAACCCTTATAGATAGGAATGCATTTCATTGCAACATTCAGATTTGTTTAATTTTTTGTATATACATAGTTTTATTTGAATTATTGAATCCGACTTAGTATATATGTAGATATATGGCCTCACAATATGTATTAAAGCCTGGAAAACTATTTTCTGTTAGTAGGGAGGAAAGTCAGCTGTGCGATCCTTGTGACTGATTGAGTTCTTAACAAATGTCGAGCCATCGGGCTTATATGACGTTGCAGCTTCGATTTGTATTTTACTAGAACTTGGTTAAATTCGTCTTTAACCAACGGTACTTCAAGGTCCCTGTGAATATATGTATGCGTTTTTTATGCACCACGGTGCTGTTTGAATAAGATCAATAAGATTGTAGGATCTTTTCGAATAATTTTGAGAGGCAGATATCCTCCATATCCACCTATTCGCTTGCAATTAAGAGTTGTATGGGTATAGTGTAAATATGAACTTATACAATACTTTAGTGTTATGGATTAAGTAGCCAAAAACAAAATGAATACCCAATTGTGGCGTCTTATATCATATGAAATAATGCCTCAAACAAAAATTAATTTTTTGTGGGCTTAAGACTGAGGCACATAGAATCTGTCATGGATCATCCGTCGCCTTTTGGTACAATGAGTACTTTGTTAACGCATATAAAATCTTTATTTTTGAAATAAATTCTAAATCGAAACAAAGAAAGAACTAACTAATAGTTGCCAAATAACTCAACGTTGCCAATTTGAAGTTAGTGGTCAGCCTTTATTTCATATGAAATAAAACCACAATGTTCAAAATAAAATAAAGGCCGGGGCACATAGAATCCGTCACGTGTCATGCGTCACCTCTTTCAACTTTCTTCTTTAAATATACTATATTTCCTTCGAAGACCATTCTCGACAGAGACTCGGGTACAATTAACTTTCCTTCCTTTAATAAAAGCAATAGCTACTGTACCTGAACAGCACACGTTGTCCTAAACTTTTGGTTATTAAAGTTATTACATCCAGTCTAATAATAATGTTTGTAAATTAAATTCATTATTAATATTCTATGTACTGAACTGCATGCGCATAGGTATAAACATCTCGTTTAACAACTGGTCTTCGAAATATTTGTGGAAAGGCGAAAAACAACCCATCAAGAAATTCCGTTCTTATTAATTCCGGTGGAAGCAAAGCTAGAGTCATAATTTTGTGGTAAAGCGTAGATTCGGGCCTTGAACTAGCGACTTTCTTTTTAACGTATTCCGCTCAATAGCGTTACAGAAATGAAACCTAAAAATACATAGAAAAAATCATATTTCATTAATTATTAAAAAAATTTAAACACACAATAAAATAAATATACATACATACTTTTATAGTTATACCAGATTAACCCGGTGTATTTTGTGCTAAGTTTAGAAATGCTGAGGAGATACTCGTTTTCATAATAAAAATCTGTTTAAAACTATGCGGAAGGAGTAATATAATTTATAAAAGTGGGCGTATAGGTGGGCGTGGTTAAACAGAGTATCCTATAATGCATTTGAGAGATCAAGTTAAATGTTGTGAAATTTTCTGGAAGAGCGGTCTGGTCTCCCAAACAAACACACATTCCGTTTTATATATTACTAAATTAACCCGGTGTACTTAGCTAACCCTTACCCTTATCCTCCACCCCCCTTAAACAGTTACGTTTTTGCCGTAACCCGCTATTTTATTGTAAAGTCAATTGTAGGGGAGTGGTACGCTGATATATGCGGACATAGTTTTATTACCTCAAATACTATTTTAAGCTTCTAAGTGTGAGCGACTTTTTCTTTTGTACTGGAAACAAACCGAAATAACAACAAAAAATATGGCGCTAAATCTGCTGCTACTTACTACGTTTAGTAAATCTACTACCATTTTGGGTATTGTAGATGTTGTTAATTTACTATGTAAATTAAAACTGTATAAATTTGGTTGTTGTCAAGTTCTAAGTTTACCAAGGTTTACTAAGTCTACTATATGCACAAGCTCTACAATAGTACTCTAATACGAAGCGTGAGATTCGCTTTGTATTAGAAGGCCAAAAAATGTTTTAAATCTAAAATGCAGAACTTAAATTTTTTTTTTGTAGAAGTTGTTTCAAGTGCCTTCAACGCGGTGCTCTTGAGGAAAATGTCCATTTTGTTATGTTATGAAAATGCTAATTATTTCATTTCTTGTTTTACAATTTTATTATTTTTTTGTTGAATTTCAAAAACAGAAGAATTTATAAAAACATTTCTCAAACGTTGATTTCATTATTGTTTGCAATGATGACTACCATTTGGTAAATGGCACTTAAAGGAAAAAAAAACAAGTACACAAATATGACTATCAAATGTAAAGGAAGAGGAAGTGGCAAAACTTGAGCAAAAAAATTGGAAGAAAATAAATATGTCTGTACTTGTCCTAAAGTCATTTTGAAAAGCAAACAGACAGAAATCCATACATAGTTGTAAACATTTCATGTGCAACTTTGATATACAGAAAAGACACTTGTTCTCGTATGCCATTGTTGCCAGTTTTGGACGATATATTTTCCTTTAATCTTTATATTAAAATTATCTACAAAAACGAAATAAGTACGTATATAAAATTATGATGCACGAGGTCTGGCAAAAATGCCAATATTAATAACGAAATTTATAAGTATCAATCTCTCTCCATGCTCATTTGAATAATTGGAAAAACACTTTTCAACATAGTTATAGGGACAAGGCCAACTTTTTCTTCAAGACATACACAAGACAAAGTTTTCATAAGCTTGAAAGAAAAGCTAAAAAGACAAAAATGTACGTGAATATTTCTGTTGCAATTTATTCTCAAGCAAATATTTGACCTGTTGTACTCAGAATTCTTCTATATTTTTGATTCAATTTATTTCAAATTTTTTTTTTCTGTATTCACATTTTCTAAAATATTAAAAAAGTTTTCTCCTACAAATAAAAAGAAGCACTCATTTATAAAATAAATAAATAATCTACGTGATATTTTCTATCCATCAAACTATGGCAACAATGCGAGTATTTTTTCGTAGGGGCTTGTATGTACAATTGCTTCATCTTAAAGTTCACAAATTTTAAAGTGGATTAAGATGTAATAATAAATAGATTTACTTAATTTGGTTACTAAAGGCTTACATACATATTAAAATGTTAAAAAGATTGGCGCCAGGTAAGACAAATAAATGTTAAAGTAAAACAACTTTAAGCAAAAAGTACTGTAATAGAATTATTGTTACAATTAACACTATTTCCTGCATTTTTTCAACAATTTTTTAAAACGGAAGCTTGATCTTTCAACAATGGTGTGTGTACCAGTCATTGATTGGAGCAAAGTTATGGGCAGTTTTCTTAAAAAAAGCGCTTATTGCAGAAATATACAAAAACTTCTTTGTCACACTGCCTGGAAAGTCTAACTTCTCTTACTTCAAAAAATCATAAAAGCCACACCAGTAGCGCTCAGCTGTGCTATAAATTTATTATTTTTGATTTATAAAATATTTTTCGCTTCATTTTTATTAATATATAAAGGCTTTTTTAGCCGTTCATTACTTTTAAAGGTTCTAGCACGAAATATATATTAATTAGTCTGTGATTAAATTAAATGGACTCCAAATAAAGCCTTGTACTATAAGTTAGCTAATAAAATAATAATATAATTGATTTTCAATTAAAATTTTTCCTTTTCTTAAGTTAGTTTCTTACTAAAAATCATATCCCTTTTATAAAATCTTGCGACTGCTTAATATAAACAAATCGCAATAGATTTTACTCTAGTAAAGGTAGTTGGCATCACTAATAAATTTTTTTTGAAGTAAACAAAGAGTCCCTTTTTTGCAACTGTGTAAAAAAGTTACCAATTTACAATGGTTTGATTTCTTGTCATGCGTAAAAATAATTCTTGCAAATATATCAAAACTCAATGAAATGTGTCCGTGCTGCCACTTCTCAAAATTGATATTTGGAGCATATGGGTGAGTCCGTTTTAAGGCGAATGCAGCAGATTTGGCATCGCATTGGCATTCTTTTCGTTTCGTTACTTTGAAACTTTGCTGGCCTATAACAAACAATAACAATACAGAACATACATAAGTATGTAAGTCAATAGTAACATGCACACACATATCTAAGCATGTAATAACATATTTACATATGTATGTATGGATGTGCATATGTATGTGTTTATGGGTGTATTTATCATAGAAAGTCATATGCCGGTCATGAGTAAAAAAAGCCACATTTGTACAAATACTAAGATTTGCTCAAGGACACAAATTTAAGAAATTTAATGATTGTTTTGACTCATTTCTTTCTATGATTTATTTACAGATAAAAAGTTGCTCAGAAAATATGAAAATAAATACATACAAACAAGGAATGTAAACATGAAATCAAATTCTTTAGAAATCGTTTTGTATAAATTTAGTTTGAGTGTAAGTAAAATTTTGAAATTTTAAGGAAATTTAATAATATGACACATATAATAATATGTGGGGGAATGGGCCAGTGCACTCAGGGCAAAGTTGTTGATTGCTCTCAACCTGGCGAGAAGCCAGCAGCGATCCCTGAAAATGGACTGGTCAAGCTGACATACTGCCTCCCCGTGGCGCCCCTGGATAGCCCCTACAGCACCCGCTTAGAGGTGAACCAAAGTGTGCAGCGAATCCCCTCTGTCCAGGGGTCTAAACCAGGACCCGGTCCTCCAGGTTTCGGGGGTTGTGCGTGGGGGTAACTTCCCTACCGTGTAAAAACACACTAGTTACGACACAACAACAAAGAATAACTTTGTTGGTTGAGGCCCAGGTTCACCACGGACTGTAGCGCCAAGAGAAGAAGAAGAAGAATAATATGACAATGATAAAATCTTGAGTTAAACATCCAAAATTTATGTTATATCCTTAAGGCCTTAATAAGTGAAGTTCCCATACAAAAATCGTTAGCTTCTCTTTTATAAAATTTATAAAAAAATGTTGGCACGACCACTTGTACTGAGAGCAAAATTAAGCAAAATTAATGCTTTTTTTTAACCAAAGTTAAAAGCAAAAATATTTTCATGTGATCTGGCATCATAAAAATGCTGTAAAGGCCCAGTTGCTAAAGGTCTGTTTACATATTAACAGAAGGTTTTACGACTTTGTGGAATCAAAATATTATGAAATTTAAAAATATTTAAAAAAGAAGAGAACAAAAGTCTGTTTTGCAAGTACTTTCAAGACTGATTACATAAAGATTACGCCATCACGCAGCCATAAAAAATATTTCTGCGCATGTTGGAACTCTGACGTCACTCAAGCTGTCTTCTCATTGGCTAATAAAATTCAGCTGTAGAACTATTATGTTTGTGTAAAAACATGACAGTGGGATAAATTGTTATTTTTCTAACTAAATTTTTTGCAAGCAAACAAATTCTGTATAAGATTCCATATATTGATTTTCATTACTTCTATTACAATATTTCACTATTGCTGCAAATAAAAAATAGAATTAAAGGACAAAACATAATTTCAACGCTTGTTTTTAACTTGAAAATAAACTTAAAACTAATTAACTTTCCAGAATTCATATTTGCAACTTCAATATCATACAAAGCATGTCTTCAATATCTTTCAAAATTCTCTTGCTTGAAATGTAAAGCACAAGTTTTGTCTTTATCCACATTTACAGGCTTCACTCTTTTGCAAAATATCACCCATAACTTCCTTCGAGCTTCATCTTTTGGAAAGTTGTAAAACGATACAATTTTTTGAAAACACAAACGTTTTGTTAAAAATACGCAAAATATTAGGTTTTAACATAATTTCTCACTTATTTTTTTGCTGTTACTTTGTTTGCATTTGCCCACTGCACATTTTATATTTGCTCTTTTTCTTATCTCTTCACTTTATTTTGTTTTTTGGTTTTCCTAGTTTTGCAGCTTTTAAACAACCAAATTTAAAAAATTTTTATATAATTTTAATTATTTTTATATTATTTATATGTATTTATTATAAAATATGGCACGAAATTCGTTGTTTACTAAGCACCGATGAAATACTTTTTTTTAGAACTCTCTGAGTAAATTAATTACAGGGCTGCCAACTGATACGAAATACATAAATTATTTGTAAGAAATTATAAATTTCTCATATGATACAGACTTGGGGTATGTACAGAGTGGCAGCTTGTTGCCTAGCCGAGCTGGTTGACGGTTATTGCGAGAAACAAGTTTGAGTGTTCATAGTGGATGCGAGAATCAGCGTTGATATTTTATCTATTATTAGTGTTTTATGTACATATGTTTGTGTGCATTTGAGTTTTAAAATTTTACTTATTATTATTTATTTGAATTTTAATTTTTTTGTTTAATTTTTATTTTATTTTTTAATTTTTATTTTTATTTTCTTTTTAACTTTTATTACTTTTTTAATTTTTTGATTGCATGTTTGATTTACTTTCTCTTAAATTTTCGATTTTAATTTTTTTTATGTTTTCCAAACAAGTTGAAATCATAACAACATGAAATACGCTTTGAAACTGCTTTCTCGCATTCAATCAGCTTTGCCCTCTGACCAGCTGGGTGCCCACTATGACCGCTTCGCGCTTGTTTGCGAATTAAATAGCTGATGGATGGTTCAGTTGTACAATATTTACGAAAACAACATGAAAATTTGTTGCGTTGAATTTGAACGTTCTTGTAATAGTTGCTGGCACCTTCAATATATTGTGTTGGTGCCGCCGATGTTTACTGTAAAATACACCAAATACGATAAATGGATCTACGGAAATTGAATTCATGTTATTTCTTGTTTTTATCCTACTTTTTCTGAATCAACTTTGTTTTATTCAAATAAAATGAAATATTGGTGGCAAACAACGCTGTAATTAGGAGAAAATAATTTTAGAATTCGGTCAAAGAAGTTTTGAAACATTTTTGTTAGCATTATTTTAAGCTTTTTTAGCACCAAAAATTTTCAACACATTTTCACACTGGTCGCTATCGTTGCAAACCCAGCTTCTGCAAAATATGCTGCGGCTCTCCCTGTTCGAGCTGTTGTGGTCCTGCATGACAGCTGGATCAACACTTTTTTACACCGGCAAAAGTCAAATTACTTGTGTATCATAGTTTGTTAATAAAAAAAATTAATCAAAGTCTCGCCCACCAACTTTTGGAGAGTTAAAATGGATCATTTTTCGAAAGGACATTGTTTAAACTATACAAATTTGGTATGCACAACAGCACTTAAAAAAAACATTTTAGAACGTATAAAGCAAATTGCTCATTTAACTAAAAGTCCTCACAAAGTAAAACCCGCCTAATACGAACATGCGTATAAGGAAACAAATTTTAAGTCAAAGCTAACCTTTTTTTAACTACTTTATAATGTTAAGCAAAGGATTTGTAGTTTTTCTTTCGTTGTTCATGTTGACCACACGCTTATCTGGTCGGTAATATGATTTTAAGTTCGTCATGTTGTTATAGTCGTTTTCTTCTTATTCACTATTGCTTGCCATTTCTTTACAAAATGGTTTGCGTTAAAAGCTATCTCCGAACTACTCTTCACTCTGCATCAAATACGAGTATGTAGTGCAGATACTACTAATTTTCAGCCGTGTCCCGTTTCAGTTTATTCATTTCCGACTGAGTATACGATATTGGGCTGTACGTGACTCACTAGTTTGTATGCAGCTGTAGTGGGGTGCGCATGAAACCCTATCAAATGGAATAACTTGACGAATTTTAGCTACGAAATAGTCTTATTAAAGTGTTGATTGTTTACATTAGCGACAAAGTTATATTGTGACTAAGTTACAAGTTTTTCTGACTACTAAGGGGTTGAGTTAAAATAATGGGTTGTAAATAAGCAAAGCTAGTTGTTATTACAAAAAACGAACCCGAAGATTGGTTTAGGGGAAATCGACAACGCGTCGAAAAAGCTTAAACGTAGCAATATTGAAAAATATCTTTTACGTGAAACGAAAATGTTAGCTAATATTTTATTCCATTAAAACACAAGCTTCTGTGCACGAGATGGTAAAAACAGGGACGTCACTGAAAGACGGAGCTGACTTCTCAAACATTAAAATTCAGTGTTGGTATATCTAAAGAAGCGCATTAGTGCCTAGAAAAATAGTGCTAAAAATGCACCTCTTTTTTCAAATTTTAGTTATATAAACTGACATACTCGTACTATGAAAAGGTGGTCTGAACAATGTGTAGTCTCAAAATATATTTAACTTAAAAAAGAAAAGATTTGAAATCAAAATTTATTAACACATTCATGAAAACAACAACGTAATACAGTGAAACTTCGATATAACGAATTCCAAGGGGATCCGAAAATACTTCGTTATAGCTATTGCTTCGCTTTAAATATAATCAGCAAAGCCTTGATATAACGAAATATTAAAATATACGAAAAAAGTTCGTTATAACTATAGTTTTCTTTATTCAAGTTCTATTTAACATGAGGTTGCTAATAAAAGCTTATTTTTATTTGATCAGGTAAATGAAAAATAAAACATACACAAACTTTAAATTTTATTCTTACTTCGTTGTATAGAGGCTTTTGTACGAGTACTTCGTTGTATAGAGGCTTTACAAATGCGCTTATAAATATGTACATATATTCAGACTTCGCTGTTTTTATAACGGGGCTTTACCATTTAGGATTTATTGCTATATAGAGCCTTCTTTGCTCAGAATTTATTCGTTATAGCTATAGTGCATTTTTGTATGAAAAACTTTGCAATAAAGAGGTTTTCTCAAGGGACTCAATAAAACATACGTTGTATTGTTTCACTGTACATTTAAGAAATGATTAAGAATAAAATATATAAAAAAACCGAGTGCAAAAGACCGGCGTTAACGGTTATGGGGTATAACTATAGTTTCCTTTCAAATAAACCACCGCTGAGGAAAGTTGTGCTCAAAAGTTTCATTCACTTCCAATTCTGTTTCAATCATTTTATTTAATATAAAGAAAAAGGATATAAATAGAACACCCGTTGCATGCTCGTACCTAAATCGTTTGAGACAAGTTTGTTTAGTTCGTTTGCAATGTGAATGAAACATTCATGTATGTATTTCTATGTATGTGCGTATATATATATATATACATATATATATATATATGTCTAAGTGGATGAGATAAAACATATTATTAAAAAGGATATGTACAATATAAGTACATACATACATATGTATGTATATTATGTTGGAAGGCTGTGTGCATAATGGATGGTTTTTAAATACATACTTAAGTATGTAAGTATGTAAATATGTAGATACATGTATGAAAGTTTGTTTTGAAAAGTTTTTTACAGGCAACTTAACAGTGACACTTGAAATCAAGTGGAAAATCGGAGTCATACATGAGACGAACACACACAACTGAAAATATGAAGCTACTAAATAAAAGGAAACCTCATATAAAAACTTAGTCTGGGTGCGTAAGAACATTAGGGTGTAATTTAAAAACCATATAAGTTCTCAAACTAGACCCGAGAGTTTTAGAATAGTTTAGAAATGAGTGCCAAACATGTTAAATGAAAACGATTTTTGCCAACTTACGCATGACTAACAGTGTTTCATTCTACTAAATTTTTTAGGGTAAGTTGAAATTCCATGCAGCACGTTTACGCACATTCTACCCGTTTCTTAATTTCAAGTTACATCTCACTCTATTTGCGTCAAAGTAATAATCAGCTGTAGTGTAAATTTGCCGAACTGAACAAAAATAGTAAACATCGTGGTGTCCAGGAAAAGCATCGGCAGCAAAATTTATTAAATATAATTATTCAAAACATTCTTAGCAGTATAATGAAAGCTTTGACGAATAGATATTTTTTACGCTTTAACTATCAGAAACAGCTGATCGCTTTGATTTGAGTAATCCGAACAGAAGCCAGTGTCATCTGTCAAATTAAATCTTTTTATGCACTAGAGGCATTCATAAAACATGTACTTACATATCGTTACCTAAAACGCAAAACGCCCTAACTAACATAAAACTCAAAATCGATTTTTTTTGCAAATTCCGATGTATCTAATCAAAATACATCACCACCAAACAAATCATACTTCCACGTACACAAATAGCAACTTTATTGACAAAATAAAAAAGCCCTTACTACAATATTGAATAAATGTTATGTAATGTTTTTTGCTTCTCCTGTAAAATTACTAAAATGTTAGTTAGGGCGTTTTGCGTTTCAGGTAAAGATATGTATAGCAATGTCTAGTATAATATTTTAAGAGGCAGATGTCTTACATCGAAGTGCATGGTCTTGATTTTAGTAGGACCACCCTAATTATGCACGAGAAAAGGCCAATCCAAAAGAAAGCTCACACATAAACATGATTTTTATTTGTACTTACAATTTTACCCACAAGTTAAAGAGTAATTTTTTAAGCAACCTCGTAAAAAGCAAATAAAACAGAAAAAGACCATCCAAAAGATCAAATAGATACTTGAAAAAGCATAAATTTGATGAGATTGGTATGATTTAAATTAAAATTGGATGAAGACAATAATACTTTTTATGGTTTCCAATATGGAAATTTTTTTTACGAGATATAAGGCCGCAGTCATGCCAGGATTGGAGAGACCGAATCGCTGGGAGAGCAGAAGTACATAGCAAAAAGTGCATATCAAAACTGCTTCGAGGATTAAAAAAAATGGTGGCACAAGTGTGTTATGTCGGACGGAGACTATTGTACTTTGCAGGTGACAAAATAAAAATTGGTGAACAAATAAACGTTTTTTGCGAAAAATAAATTTTTTGTACATACCTCGATGTTATCGGGTTTAAATATGCACCCAGTAGCGTTTAAGGTGTTCTTAGAGTATAAACTGAAAATTTTCACTTATCGCTAGCTGAAATGCAAAACCCTCTAACTAAGAAAAAGTGCGCAAGCGGGTTTTTGATTGTTCATAAAGCATGTCAACGATTTTTGTGATCACTAAAGTATTTACTGTAATGTAGTAAAAAAGTACTTGTTACTTGAAAATAGTCCCCGACACATAAATATTTATTTCTACTGAATCTTGATAGTTCATATTGGATTTCTTATCACTCAGCTTTATAAACAATCCTTTAGAAAACTTCTGCTAAACATTTTCTCACAACGACAATGACTACACGTACTTTGAATTTTGATAATTATCAATCAGATTTTCCTTGATTTTACTTTAAAGAAGTGCAGACAAAATATGTACAGAAAAGCCTTATTGACTGCGTGGAAAACTCTCTACATTGCAATACAAAATAGTATGTTTTGGTATATCGCCAAACGCGAAAGCCAATGTACCAAGTGCTTTGCTAGATTTCACAAAATTTTTGATTTACATACATACATATTATGTATTGCCCGAATACAATACAAATGAAGAAAGTGGCATTATTCCAGTTTACTTCGCAAATTTCAACTCAACATTAAAGGTGAGCAGTTACTCATTATTTAAACAAGTAAATGACCAGTGGCATATCCGATTAAAGTTCAAAACAAAAATCTTGCCTCAAAATCAAGGAAAGAACGCAGAAATGAAATAGAAATGATAAAAAATTACGATTTTTGACTGTAATGTGACTTCGCCTTGTAGCATCAACATTTACAACTTTTAGTATAAATCATTTCAAAGTTGCAGTTTCTCCGACAACTGTGGTTGTCAAAACAAAGATTTAATTTCAACTTACCGGGATACAAACTCGATTATTTAACACAAATACCTGCTAATGTATGTACATTAGAGTGGACATTTTTTTTTTTTTTTTGAATAACATGTTATTCGCCCCCTAATTTTTTTCTTTTGGGCACAAATAACATATTTCCAAAACTGTAGACTGTTTGGTCAACGTTAAGGCGTGGCACATGCGCCCTCAAGTTGACAAGAAGGGATTTTGCACAATTTAATAAGAAAAAAGTTATAACTTCATTATTATTTATCAAAATTTATGTTAAGTATCGATATTATATTTAATTTTGACTATTATTTTAATGCGTGCCCCTAAAAAGGCGTGGCACCTTATATAATTTAAGTAATATATACGAAAATATGTAGTTTTTGCTTCAAAATATGATGGAATCTTACATATGTATGTAAAATTTATTTCCTAAAAGTCATTAAATAAATGCCGGCAAGTTAAAATAAAACACAAATAGATTAGTGTTCCATGAGATCTGATTTATTAATACTTTTATAGTTTTTTCGATAATTAGTTACAATTTGTAAGATAAATTGTTTTTCTTCTTCATTTATTGATAATGAATTATTATATTCTTCCATTAATTTAACATTTCGTTCGGCAGTATCGTTAACTACCCTCATTTTACTGACGATATTTACGCCCTGTATATAGCTTGGCTCGTTCTGCCATTGGGAGGGTTCTTTTTGGAAAAAATCGGTTGCAATCGAAAAACGTTCAAAGAAGTGAAGTGTATTTTTGGTTACGAAGTCCTCAATTGATTTTGATTGTAAGTCCTGTATATCAGTAATCAGCCGCTTGCTCTCATTTTCTGACTCTACACGAAGTCTCTTTATCATACAAGTTTTTGTTTCAGAAGTAATGGTTTCATCAAAAAACGAAAAACCTACTGTTTCTGCTGCTAAATACCATAAATGGTTACGGAATTTTCCCAAAGTTGCATTGCTTACGTTTTCGTTGACATTTTTGTAGGCGAAAAGAGATTTAATTAAAAGAAGGTCTTGATTAGGCGCTTTGGCAGCTATTGGCGCTTCTATCCAGACTTTTACATAAATTTTCACAATAAATAAACAAGCATCGCGTATGGCGTCTATTTCATCTGACGACATGACAAACTCTTCTCTGAATAAAAACATTTTTAATGAATAAATCGCCTTGGCCATCCAACGAGCGTGATGATATGCTCCTGGTGACTTGAATTTATAATTCCTATCGTGCTCCCCAAGAAATATTAGGCTTAATTCCAGAAGCTCCTTATAATCAGCCCTAGGCTGTTTTATTTTTAAATATTGGCGGAAAAACGTGGCTAGATCTTCTAATTCGAAAACGCTAATATGCTGACTTACCTTCTCGTCATCAACTCCAAATTTAAAATTTTCTTGGTTTATCATCGCCCAGGACCCTTTAAACTTTTGGAAAATTGACAAAGTTGGTCCACTTGAAGACAAATTTCTTTTTTCAATACGCTCTTTAATACAATTTCGTAGATGTGGTGACGACAGGGCAAGTAAAAAAGATCATTTCCTAATTCCTGTTCCAATATCACGCAAGCACCTTGAAGTCTTCCCGTGTTTGTTGCTGTTGTATCAAAACACAGGGCCTGAACTTTGTCTGTCAAATTCCACTCTTTTAATAATTGGATTATTGCTTCAGCCTGTTGCCTTCCTGTACCAGCCTGTAATGCAGGAACTCCAAGTAGATGCTCTGTCTCTGTAGATGTAATAACAACTGGCAATCTGTCTACTTTTTCCTTTCCAGTTAATGATGGTAACAGCTTTCCATCCCAATGTACTGTAATGGTTTGCGGTAAAATGTTTTGAAATTTTTCCTTTAAATTTATAGCTGTTTCAGATCGAATTTGTTTACGGCAATTTCGAATTGTAGTTTTACTTATTGCTAACTGACTTAAATCATGGCCCAATGCTTCAGCAGTGGCTATGAGAATTCGAACAGCATCTCTGTCGCTAACTTTACACTTGTCCAGAGTCGCAACAAGCTTGGGTGTTATAAAGTTTTTCATTTTACGTTTCTTTCCCACATTTCCAGTAGATGTTTGTTGAAAATTGTCTTGAAGCGCATCACTGTCTATTTCAGTCAATTGTCCTTCATCATCTGAGTAGTCCTGACTTGCAACCAAATTTTGAGATTGCTCCTGGTGATACTTTTCTTGCCTTATCAGTTCTCTTTCTTCACGCATATTTCTTCTTTTCTCTCTTTCAAAAAGTGCTCGATCGCTTCCAATCATACCACCTGGTCTGCCTTTTTTCCGTTGATTAAGTAGAAATAGTCTATCTTCTTCGATTTGAATAATACTTAACGCATCACTATGAGCGATATCAAACAAATCGTCTAATTCTTCCACAAAATCGTGCTCACGTTTCTCCTGTAGAGCTGTACGGCGCTTACAAGTTTTCTGAAGTGTCTTCCACTGATGATATAGAGCTTCCACTTTCTGAACGCTACGAATATTCTGGCTTGTGGGAATACGTGCTTTATCCCAGAGTACTTCTGCTTCTTTAATTACAAGATATGCACTCGGACGAAGATTGAGCTTAATTTTCCGCATATTGTAAAAAAGAACTTTTAATATTTGCCCTTTTGATGGTAACTTGCACCCAATGATTTGACTTTCGTCGTGCCCAAGCAGAAATAACTTTTCATTTGCTCTTGTTTCCATTGCTGTTTGAGTTACATTAATAATATTAAATATGTTATTATATTTTGAAAATATCGAGCACTTTGTTGTTTAAACTTACCAATTTTATAAACCTTATCTTTCAATCAAATCAAATTAATATTTTCACATTTGCATGTATAACAACACATTATCAACGCTCTTTTTTAGCTTAACAAAAGCACATGTGTACTAGATACCGTTATTCCAGTATTGCTACTTCTATGAAAATATAAGTTTGCTTGATCGCAACTAATTAGCACAGAGCTGCATTTGTTAGTAGCAGTTTAAAATTTAACTTGCCACGCCCCAATTTGCCGGCATTTATTTAATGACTTTTAGGAAATAAATTTTACATACATATGTAAGATTCCATCATATTTTGAAGCAAAAACTACATATTTTCGTATATATTACTTAAATTATATAAGGTGCCACGCCTTTTTAGGGGCACGCATTAAAATAATAGTCAAAATTAAATATTATATCGATACTTAACATAAATTTTGATAAATAATAATGAAGTTATAACTTTTTTCTTATTAAATTGTGCAAAATCCCTTCTTGTCAACTTGAGGGCGCATGTCCCACGCCTTAACGTTGACCAAACAGTCTACAGTTTTGGAAATATGTTATTTGTGCCCAAAAGAAAAAAATTAGGGGGCGAACCACCTCCTACAAAAAACAAAAATAATTCCATATAAATATTGTCCACTCTAATGTACATAGTATGTACATATGTAGTTGCAAAATAAACAATTTAACTTTAATAAGAAACGCTCCATTATACTCGTTCCACGCAAAGTTCCTCGTTTGACTCTTGAATACCTTCGCGATTACGAATCAGTTACTAATCTTTTTTTAAATAAAAAGGTGAGAGATCCCTCTGGAATTACATATATATGTACATATGTACATATGTATTTCGAAGTAATTACAATAGATGAGTATAAAGAACGTCCGCAAAGAATTGCAAAAGAGTTAAATGCGTCTGAACGTTTGAAGTTGCATTTACATATAAAGATACATATAAAATTTCAAGCAAAAAATGGCAACATTATCAGCACCTTGAATTATTTCTTCCACATCATCGTCAGCCTCTTCACAATGAAATTCCATTTGAAAAGTAATTAGTTAATATCTTTGCTTTCATTTGTATTGTTGTTAATATTATAGTATCTCTTGTTCTTATAAATAATTTTTTATTTTCATCATTTTGCAAGAAATAAATAAATATGTATGTAAGTATGTATATGAATATATTGAGTAAAAAAGACAAACTTCTTTTACTAATCATTTTACGAATTCAAAGTCAACTCTCTTCGTAACGTAACTGACAGAAATAAAGCTTAAACACGACACAAACAGTAAATATTGTATACAAATTTCCATCTACTCTCTGTATATTCAAGGTGTTAGAAAATTCTCGTTGTCAAGTCTCTGGGGACATTTGGTCCTATCTAATTACGCTTTTCTTCCCTAAAATATTGTGTAACTGTTTTTGTAGCAGTAAATGCATGTTTTTGATGCGTTTTGCTGGTGTCTACATATGTATGTATGCATGTATGTATATGCTGGCATTTCGCAAGCGCTACTCTACTCATCAGTACACCTGAAAACTTCTAAAAGATACGTATTTTCAAACATTCATCTTTATATTCAGTTGTAAAAATGAGCTGCGGTATTTCATAAAGCTTTAAAATGGTTAAACAAATTCGGTAGTTTGAAGTTTTTATATTTGAAAAGTTATATAAACTGAATTTACAATGTTTAAACTTCATTTGAAATACTTTAAAAAGTTTTTTAATACATAACTGTTTATCTGGCCGTTTTAATTTGGCATCACTTTTTAAGAAAATT
Source organism: Epicampocera succincta (assembly GCA_932526305.1). Taxonomy (NCBI): domain Eukaryota; kingdom Metazoa; phylum Arthropoda; class Insecta; order Diptera; family Tachinidae; genus Epicampocera; species Epicampocera succincta. The sequence continues at coordinate 36,455,133 of OW052037.1, read as the reverse complement.
ACTTGGCATCATCTAGAAAGTTACGCAGCCACTGGATAACCAAAAAGACAACAGCTGCTTAAAATATAAAAAGTAAAACAAATTATTGGCTTACATTGTAGAAAAGAAACAAATTGGCCGAAAAAGACGTAAATTTTTTGTTTAATAATAAATTGATTAGGAATTGTTTTGTTTTAAAGGAAAGTTAACATTTTGTGCAAAAACCTGATCTTTGTTGTTGTCAAGTCTTATAAGTAGAAAACAAATGCCTTTAGCGTCTCAAAACAAAAATGAAAATTCTGTGTGAGACACAAGTAGTAAATCGTCTGACCCAGACGAGCAAGGCACCACGTATGGTGAAATCTACCTTGGCCGTAGGTTTTAATACATCTGCTAAGGACTGTAGTGGTAATAGTAAAAAAGAGTTAGAAATAGTACACTTCACGCCCCAGGAAAAAACGGGTAAACGTTATAAAGTGAAAAACAATATAGAAAAAATATTCACTAAATTTCTGAAGGATGGCAAAGCGACCATAAGTTTTATACAACCTGCCGAGAATTTAATGATAAAGTGTGATCCCATACAATTAAAAGGCTATCTGCAGACCTTAAAATTGGGATTAGAAGGTAAAGATTCCATCAACTTAAGAACGAATATAGCATCTGCAACAGCAATAGCGCAGAGCTGTCAACCGCAGACAAAGCTAACAGTGTTAAATCGTAGTGATTATCCAACAAAAGGTTTTCCCAGAAGCTTAAAACTTTTAACTATTTCGGGCATACAACTGTGTAAAATAACATTCGATATATGTTCTTTAAGAAACTTAACCGTGTTGAATTTAAGCTTCAATACAATTGAAAAGGTTTGTTCAAATTGCTAAGACATACGAAAAGGTAAAAAGCTAAATATTTTTCAGATTCCCAACGAAATGGGCCGTTTGCAGTTGTCTGAGTTACACTTAAACAATAATAATTTGGGAGACAAAAACCAGTGGCAATGGTTACGTGGGAAAAACCTGCAAGAATCTTTAAAAGAATTAGATCTCTCGGCCAATAAATTAGAGTACTTCCCGCCAGTACTCATTAAACTAGAAAATCTTGTCACTTTGAAAATGAACAATAACCTTCTTAGACGTATACCTTTTGGCATAAGACGTATGAAAAACTTACGTTATTTGCATATGTCTACAAATCAACTGGAATCTCTGCCGGCAGCTTTCAATAGCAACCGCCTCGAATTGCTAGATGTTTGGGGAAACAATTTCCAACCTCAAAAAGAATACGATTTGGAACAAAAACAAACAAACTCAACCTGTTCATCAGTACAAATCATACATACTGCGTCACCGCTTTGGCTTACGACTGCTCGATTATTGTGCCAAACCAAATTGCCTTTTTCAACTGCTACACTGCCATGGACCTTAGTTGATATTCTCTGCGAGGCTCCCAAGTGTGCTTGTGGAAAATTGTGTTACGGTGATGCGGTTTTGGAACGAGCTGCCATGGCTACTTTCGAAAACGTAAAGAATTTAGTGTTTAGCCGTGATCGTTTGATATATGCTGATATCGTTTTATGTGGTACACAGTGTACGGGCAGAAAACAAATGGTAGCTTCGTAGTCAAAGATAAAACACACACATACATTTTTTATAATTTGTGTTTCATATTTTCATATATTTTTCCATTATTTTAAGGCTTTTAGATTTCTTATTAAAAAATACTTTTAGCTTAAGAAGAATACATTTACATAAATATTCAAATATAGCTAAATTCATCATCAGCATCATTGTCGTAAAATTAAATCACGATTGCGGATGTTTTGTTTTTTAGAAATCGGCCTGTACTGAACATTTGGTTCATGTAATAAAATGCTGACACTTACAATTTTCACAAATTTGGTGTATAATACAACCTCATGGCACAAGGAATTCAAAACCAAAGGGAAGAAGACGGAGACCAAAAAAAAAGCTGGTATATTTGTTCAATACCACCTTAATGCCTGAACATAAACATTCTTGTGCAAAAGTTTAAAAAAAAATAAAACAAAAAGAAGGTTAATGTCTTTTTTTGTGTACAAAAAATACTATTGGAAGATTTAACTTTGGCTTCTTTCTTTTTAAGGCCAATGGAATGCTGTAAGTTTTTACTCCGTTTTCGAGAATATTTAGGAGTAGGGCGCTCGAATATGTGAAATGCCTCCAGAGCTGTAAGCTAATGCTTCTTTTTGCTTTGTAGTTCCACAAGAATAAGAAAAAATTTAACGCATTGCATTCGTCTCCAATAAAAATTTCACTTATACATACATACATACATACATAATATTAACCAATTCTTATGTATTCGAAATTCATAAATCCATTTCAGTGATCTACGAAAAAGATTAGTGGTACCAATAATTTTCTTGCTTAATAAATAAATGAATGATGGCGAAATCTTTTTTTTTTTATTTTTATAGAGGACCTACATACATATGTATGTATTTATGTATAATTAGAGCGGACCAGTTATCACTTGCTGATTTATTCCAATTTAGGAATTATACATCTATTAAACTGGGCTAAAATAGTGCATTTGTTGAAACTATTTCATTTTTGTTTACATTTCCTACATTATTCTCTTTTCTTCACATTCACTTTACATAAAAGCGGCGCTGGCACATCATTTAATTTTACAAATTCTGTGCTGCCGGAGCACTACGAAAAATAAAAACGCCACCTGCAGTAAAAATAAAATAATGAACTTACATAAGTCCTAATCTTGTTTTTGTATGATATGATAATGTAAAAAAAAAATTAAATGCATAAATTTAATCATTTTATTTTAAAGTTAAAAAAAAGAATATAAAAATTTATGGCGTTAAACTCAATTAAGATTAAAAAGATAATATTTTTATAATTAATTAAATAAATATAACAATTAAAATAAATGTATATTAAGTTTTTGATTTATATAATATTGTTCCTGCAGGCATAGTTTTGTAAATACACAGTCACTCCAAACCAATCTCGGCTTGTGCAACATTTTTATACCAATTCAAGTATTTTTATTTTTTTTATTACTAATGAACAATGAATTATAATTTGTTTTGTGCTTTCAATAACTAAATATATACCCAATTAAAATTTAGTTTAAAATTTGCTTTTTATTTTCACAACCGGTAAAATTTTGCAAATATATTTAGTTTACATTAGTGTCCGAGTTTGGCTTGGAGTGACTGTAAATGTTTTTTAGCCTATCATTATTTTGGAAGGTCAGTGAAACAATATATCTATATACATACATATGTATGTATATAAAAATGATTGTCTGTCTGTTTGTTTGTGCTTTATAGGAGGCCAAACCCTTGGACCGATCTTCCTGAATTTTTCGCAGCATGTTACTGTGACTCTGGAAGCAATAATAGGCTATATGAAGTTTTGATTGGACAAAGGGGTGTGGCACCGCCAATATAACTCAAGAATTTAAATCGCCATATTTTGGGAATTTTTTGACCTACATACGTCGATGATATTTAGTACATATGGTATTGGTATAATTAGGAATACGTACCAGAAGGAAAGTGGGTGGGACCCACTCCCCTTTGTTTGTGATCCATGTTTCTCGCATGTAGGAAAACCCACCGATTTACGTCTATGCTCCTGATGGGCAAACTAAAAATATCGTATATCCTTAAGCATTGCAATAATTAATTAATTAAATAAATAAATTTTTGTATATATAAATTCTTTTTACTTTATAACGAGGGTGTAGCGGAGCGCACCGGGTTCAGCTAGTATTTACTAAAAATAAAGTGCTTTACGACAATTACAAGGTGGCGCAAAAGTAATCCTCCTATCAGAAAATGCTATAAATTTTGCGATTGGCCCCTAATGTCAGTTCTGTTTTTACATTTGTGTAGTAAACACATGCGAAATACACGTTAATAAACAATGTTACGCTACACTGGAGTGTAGTTCTGCAGAGAATATTGCTGCTATGGCTGAGGATGTCATGGAAGCGCCGTCGACATCGACCAGACGACGTGCCACGCAAATGGGTGTCAGTCGACGGTCTTTACAGAGAATTTTGGTACAAGATTTGAAGATGTTTCCGTACAAAGTCCAGACGGTGCATCAGCTGTTAGCTGCTGACCGCCAATCGCGTCTAACATACGCTAAAGCCATCCTTAATCACCACCAAGAGGAAGATGATTTTTCATCAAAAATAATTATGAGTGGTGAGGCCCATTTCCATCTTAGCGGGTACGTAAATAAGCAAAATTTACGCTTCTGGGGCACTGAAAATCCGCGTGTAACCCACGAAGAGCCATTACACCCGCTCAAAGTCACTGTATGGTGTGCTGTTTTCGCTGGAGGAGTCATCGGACCTTTTTTCTTCGAAGTCGTCGCGGGCCAATCGGTTACTGTGAATGGTGAGCGCTACAGAGCAATGATCAACGAGTTCTTTTTGCCGCAACTTGATGAATTGGGATTGGAAAACATGTGGTTCCAACAGGACGGTGCAACGGCACACACTGCACGTGCCACAACCGATATGTTGAAGGATACATTTCCCGGGCGCCTAATCTCCCGTTTTGGCGATTTGCACTGGCCAGCAAGATCGTCTGATTTGACCGCTCCAGACTTCTTTTTGTGGGGCTTTTTGAAGTCGCGGGTTTATGTCAACAAGCCTCAAACTCTTGCAGCTCTTAAAGACAATATCCGTCAAGAATGTGAGGACCTATCGCTGGAAGTTTTGGACAAAGTGATGGAAAATGCCATAAAAATGGCTCAAATGACAGTCAACTGTGGCGGCGGCCATTTACATGACATCATATTCTCGACTTGATGTAAAAAAAATTAAGACCAAATAAAAATAATCCACAAGAATCAGTTTTTAATTTTTTTTTTAAATTACAGCCAAAAAACGTCGGAAGGTTATTTTTGCGCCACCTTGTATAATAAATAACACATTATTGATTTTGCTCAAAATTGCAATTTCTTCCCATGTGTTGTGTTCGTCTGGCTGATCGTATTTGAAACACCACTTGGTTAAGCTACTTTGATATTTATTCCGCAACCGCTAGACAACGTGTGATTTTAAATTCGTATTATATGCGTTAAGGTAGGGTACCGTTTTATAAAATAGCATTTTATAAGAATGTACAGGAAGATAGATAAATTACATAAAGAGGAAAAGATAAATAACTGTTGTCTGTTTGTGGTAGCGTTGCCACACAGCCGCAACACCATGTGTAAATTATTTTCTATCCAAAAATCATATCCACTTTTGGGATTTTTAATTTTGAAACTTTCAAGCGTTTTTACTCTAGTAAAGATAGTTGGCATCACAATATTCTTGTTTTTAATGTAAACAAAAATAGTACCTTTTTTGTAACCCATTCACAATAATTTCATAAAATTCTCGTGCGTTGTTTTCTTCACGGAAATTCAATTTTTTGTATGAATAGTCTTCCCAGTTTTCCAATATTTTCTATTAGATTTGAAAATTTTCGGTTTATCACACTTTTGGCAACACTGATATAAAAAAAACCCGTAAATTCGAATTTCGACATTGTTTTTAAAAAAGAAACGGTTTGCAAAACGATTTTGTATAAAAAATAAAATTGTAAATAAACGTTTTGTTGGAAGATATTTGTAATTGGTGAGCCATTAGTTATATTTACCATTCCTTAAAAAACTTGTCGCTTTATTTACACATACATACATACATGCATAGGTACATATGCATATACTGTAATAAATATTCATACATACATATGTATGTATGTAGATATTGGAGATTTATTGGAAATAACATGTGGTTCAACTTTTATCATGGATTTGATCAAGAAGACTCCAAATGCGGAACGGAACATCTGCAAAAGAGCAGCCACATAATAAAATACAAAAAAAAATATAAGCAAATAGGACCAAATAGGAATAGGATAGCATTCTAAAGCATATAACCGCTGTAGCAAAAATCCCCAGTTTGGTAAGAAATTTCTAATTTTGTAGGAGAACGAACTGTTCGGTTCAGCTGGCGGAGGATACAAGTCTGGAAATATTTTTCTGCAGTTGCTGGACTTGAATGAAACGTAAACTAGTGACTTTTATTGCATGAGACTCTTTAAATCAATTTATTCTATTTTTCTCTTGGTAACAGCCTGGCGAAGACTCGTCACTAGCAGCCTCTAAGCCAACATTACCAAAACGTCCCAGAATAACACTATCAGTTCCACCAACACTGCAGTCTCAACAATCATTGCTCAGTTCTGATGTGTTTAAAGAAGTGGCATCTAAGGCGAGCTGTAGCACAGCGGTACGGATATAAAAGACTTGCTTGATGCTTTTGGTACTTGTGTTGCTGCAAAATGTTCCACTGCAAAAGGAAATTGGGTCGAGTTTAATTAACATTATGGATGAATTTGAAAATTCTATTGATAATTAATAAAATTAAAAACTAAGATTTTTTGTATTAAAGGGGACTTAGACGATAATACATGTCGTACGATAAGTCAAAATTTTGTGTGAAAAAGTGCACAGATGGTATCGTCTAAATTTAATATGCAATGAAACTATACGACATGAAGGGAATATGCGGATGAAAATTTGACAGTCGTACGGCTCTCATCGTTTTTTTTAAATTTTTCAAATTCCTTCACACATTAGATCAGGGATGTATTTTTATATAAACAAATAAAGCAAACAAAGTATAACATCTGTGAACAACTGAAATAAAAAAGTGCGTAAACAATTACTTTCTTCTTTACAAACTTGTTCGTGTGTGCTTCAGACAAATTTTTACAAAATTTATAAAAGAACTTATTAAAGAAGGCAATGTGAGCGCTGAAAGTATTTAATATTCCGTCGAATATCTTTTTAATACAGTAGAGCAGTTAATTTAACGGGTCGTGCAAACAGTTACTATACTTATTTACAGACATATGCATCTATGTATATACATATGTATTTATGTATGTATGTATGTATATGTAGTTTGTGATTTATTATTAAATATATTTTTACATGCACACATTAAGTTTAGACCAAATATTGTAATTATGTAATTGTTATTTTAAACTGTTGGAAATTGATATTTTAAAAGTTGGAAATTTAAAAGTTACAAAACGTTAATGCCATTTTACCCAGAGCGCTTTTAATTAACCATTTTTGTTGCGATTCTTGTTTTTGTTTTTAAGTAAGACCACATAGTAAGGCGAAACCACGCTCTACGCGTCTCTGAAAAATAGAATCGGTACATTTGCGTGTGGCAAGAACAGATCAAAGTTTGAGGCAATGTCCGACTAATATTAATAATAACATTAAAATAAGTATTAGTATTAAACAAATGGCTTCTGAGAATTTCAACACAAATGCAGAGTTATTGCTGCAACCATGAATTCGGATAGACAATTTGCTAGTCTGATTCAAAACAAACAAAAAATGGATGACCGATTTCCAAATAAATTCGCATAACTCAGCCGTAATTCAGTCCGACTGAAAAGATTTCAAACTAAGCGTCTAGTGTTAACCAATAGAAAATAGAACTCCAAAAACGTATGCGATGAAAATGGAATTGTGATGGAACAAACATGTGTTAAACAAAATTATTACATACATATCTATGTACATACATACATACATACTTATGTATATAGCGTAGAGTTCTTTGGAGTGTAAAACACAAATAGAAGGTGTTGCATGCTTGCGATTGCTGCAGATACATTCACATATATGTATGTATGTAGTATGTATGTTCATTATTTTTCTGTTATATACATACATACACAGATGGACAAAAGTCACCGTCATTTGGTATCTAGAAGATTATAACAGCTCCCATGCCCAAAAAATAATGGAATCGGAAAAAGTAGTATATTTAACAAAAACTATTATTTATATAAATTCTATTTCAGTTTAAAAATAAGGCTAATTCAAACGTTATTTAAAAAAAAATGGCATATAACGATTGCTGTCTGCATTTTTGGTGGACAAAAGTCACCGTCATTTAATAAAGTACTTCATCAATTAAAGGGCTAAAACTATTTTAGTATGGAGTATGTTTGCCATTGTTTTTGATGACAGCTTGCAAACGTTTCTGCATCGAATGAATCAATTTTTTGGTAATATCTGGGCTTATTTTCTGCCATTTTGGTAATGTGACGCTCCCGAATCCGCCGATCCAAATGGTCCCATAAATGCTATTGGAATCATGTCGGGTTGACTATGGCGGAGTTTTCAGGGTAAGGGGAGTGTTGTACAAGACCCATAAGCGAACTATTTCTGCGGTGTGCTTGGGGTCATTGTCGTGTTGAAAGTAGTAGTCTGATTCAATGCCAAGCTTCTGAGCACTTTTCTGCAGATTTTCTTTAAGTATATTCAAATTAAGTACTTTGTCCATTATTTCATCTATAAAGACGAGCTCTCCAACACCAGCCGTCGACATGCATCCCCATACCATGACTCCAGCACCACCGTGTTTCACAGTTGACTGTATATCCTTCTCTGCTAATGCTTCGCCCGGCTTTCTCCACGTTAAAACATGTCCGTCCGATTTATATATACAAAGTTTACTTTCATCAGGGAAGATAACTTTTTCCCAAAAATCTATTCCTCTGCTTAAATGCTCTTTTGCGAAGGAAAGATGCTTCGTTTGGTTGACGTTGTTGATCTGTGGCTTTTTTCTGCATACTCTAGCACTATAACCAGTGGAATTCAGCGCTCTGCGCACAGTACGTGGGTGAACAACTGTACCACTGCTTTCCTTTATCGGTGCAGCAATTTCTGACGGGGTTTCGGACTCTTTTTTTTAAACTATTTTTATTATTTCACGCTTTTCGCGTACAGATAGTGCCGACTGTCGATCACTCCTCGGCAGATATTGGCACTCTGGTTCATCTTTAAACCTTTTTATTATTGCAGTAATGGTGGTGGGTGGACGATTAACTAATAAACATATCTCCCGAATGGTCTTGCTTTGGTTGTACGCATTTAAAATTATTTTTCTTTCTTCAATTGTGGTTTCTTTCCTTTCTTGATTAATTTTTAACAATCACGAGGCGTCGGTAAAATTTGTAATTAAGTACCGTTATAAAATGTGTACAGATCAGTCTTAAAGCTACTATATTAAACGAACTCACTGATAAACGGAGCCAGAATGGCTTAAATTTTTGTTAAAATTACTTTAACAGGCAACCCGAGCTGAACTGACGGTGACTTTTGTCCACCAAAAATGCACACAGCAATCGTTATATGCCATTTTTTTTTAAATAACGCTTGAATTAGCCTAATTTTTAAACTGAAATAGAATTTATATAAATAATAGTTTTTGTTAAATATACTACTTTTTCCGATTCCATTATTTTTTGGGCATGGGAGCTGTTATCATCTTCTAGATACCAAATGACGGTGACTTTTGTCCATCTGTGTATATGTATATGTACATATGTATGTATATTTTTTCATATTTGTTGAAAATAATATTAAAGGAAAAGAAAGCAACAACGATACAAACATTAATTTCGATATTTTATTACATATGTATGTATGTAAGTACATATATAAAATGGCAAAATATAACTACAGGGTGTCTGGCAGCAGACTTATATTTTCAAACTTAAATAAAAAACGTAATAATTGACACAAAGTTTTATTAAGAGCATTGAACGATAGAATGGAAATGCGAATTTTATTTTTTACAGAGTATGTCATCCAGATGTCTTCCGTCGAGTTGAACACACTGTTCTGCGCCACACGCTGCAGTAAACTTGGTTCAATTGAGCTGATTTCTCGACGAATATTTTCCTTGAAGGCCACAAGAGATTGGGGATTGTCATTATAAACCCTCTCTTTGAGGTAGCTTCATAAAAATAATCCATGGGAGTTGGATCGGGCGACCTCGGTGCCCATGGGATGTCCCCAAAGCGACTGATCAGTTTTTGGGGGAAATTTTCCCGAAGCAAATTCATTGAAGCTCTGGCTGTGTGTGCAATCGCCCTATCCTGTTGAAACCACGTGTGTGAAGAGTACGATGGGTGAGCACGCAGGGTTGGCCAAAGGAAATCCGTAATCATGTGTCGATCATTTTCAATGTTGACATTTGTCGCCTGGCCTGGATTTTCACGTAAACTGCTTTCAAACAGTTCAATGTTTTCATTAGTCCTTGAAGATCGACTGGGCCGTCGATCGTGGGACATTCATAGCCGCAGCATTTGTGCGGAATCTCTGCACCCACGAACGAATGAACTTACACTCGGTCCATCAGGTATTCGCCGAATACCGAACCTTCAACAAAATTGTCGACGAGCAATTACGTAAGAATCATTACTCTTAAAAAATGTCTCCACAGCGAACACGATATGCTCACTCGACCACTGCGACATCGTGACTGACAAATCCGCACAATCGATAATTCCAACGGCGCCACCCTCCCTCCGCACCGTTTATTACCTTTTGAAATAATCGTATTTAAAAATATACATTTGCCACCAGACACCCTGTAGTTCCTGAATGCAAATCCAGAATATGAAGCTTTTTACGGCGCCTTGTTTGTTCAGTGTCATCAAGACGGACCAATGCTAATGGATTGTCATGATGGCTCAGCTATTCCAAATAATTCATGCTGAACCTTTTTTTTCGTTCATAAACTTAAAAAATGAAAAGATCATTGTGTAGTGAATTATTCGAGCATTCACAAACGATCTTAAGTTTTTAGACGAAGAAGGCGTTTAGATTTTCTATTCAATTGCTGTCTTCTTGCTTTGATGTGTGACTTTCATGTTAAGCTCCTGTAACGCTCTCACTTTGTGGAATCATTTAATTATTCAGATGTATGTATCTACATAAATGTAACGTGCACAGAGTTCTCAGTATCATCTTTAATGTTCCATTTATATAACCACTTTTCAAATTCATTAAGATGACTCTGCAACAGAATTGAAGCATTGTTTGGACAGACATCGGATGCTAAAATCGCAGTATCATCTGCATAAGATGCAAGTAAGACATAGAACTAGTTGGCATATCTGATGTGAATATTGTATACAGAATTTGTACGAGAACACTGTCCTGAGAAACGCCAAATTTAATTTCCTAAATTCTGGGAAAGTTGTTAACTTGAACATAAAAGCTTCTGTCCGTCCGCAAGGTATGATTTTAGTAGCAGAGGCAGCAAAATATTTTATTTCCAAATATCACTTATAAGTGCAACAATGCGATGACACTGTTCCGGAGTCCCATGCTTGCTCCTAAATCCAAATTGGTAATCAGGAATAATGATAAATTGTCACAGAAGTGGTAATAATCTTCTTTAAAATACCCGTACACCCGGTTAAACTAATACTGTATAAAGAGGGCATATTTGCCTCAAAAATTTAGTAAATATCTTACATTACCCTGTTGAAGTCACTGCACTCAAATTGAGTACAGCACTTGTCGCACTTCCATCCGTACCGTTATTTAGCAAGAATACAACAACAATAAAAGTTGCAAGAAAGAAACATGTGTCTGGTTTTTAAGTTTTTTAAGAAATTTTCAGTTTGATTCACATATATTAAAAATAACCTCTTTTTTGCTGTTTTATACTAGTGAGCAGGATACGACACTGTCAACTTTACCAAATGACGTACCCGGTACTATTGAAATTTTTGTAAATCGTGGTAACATTGATCACGAAATCAGTTGCGATAGCGATGATGCACCATCGGCTTCCAAGAGAACTCGTCTGAATTTTGCGAAACAAAGGGAACCTGTTTGGCACAAATGCTTTCCGCTACAGAGTTCAATATCTCAGCCAAATCCTTAAGGTTCTGATAGAGTTAGTACAATTCGAGAAAGCTAAAGAACCTTAGCCCGGTGCAAATATTCGTAAACTCTCTTATACGCGTTAAACAGACACGAGTTTCAACCAGATACTTCTCATTTGAAAAAGTTTATAGGAGTTTTAACATTGTCAGGGTATCACCAGCTGCCTCGAGAATCAATGTATTGTTCTTTGGATGAAGACATTGGAGTGGATATAGTAGCCAGATTTCTTTTGAGACACATATTCCGGATATAAAAAGGAACATCCATCTGGTCAACAGCATCATTGCATCGACAATAATAACAAAATGCTTAAAATAAGATCGTTGGCAAATTTACTAGTGAAACATTTTTTGCAGTGAGAATATTTCTGTGACTTCTGCGAGTCAATGGTCAAAATCTGAGTTGCGGCTAGTTCTACAGGCTATTGCCACTCGTATGATTTATATGCTGGAAAATCGCAGGTGGAATCTTCTGAGTTTTAAAAAACTTGCTTGGAAAAGCTGAATTGTATTGCTGAAAACTACAGAGATTTCTTTGACAACTACAGGCAGTTTTCATTCGATTTCTGATGGCTTAATAAAATAAATAAATAAATAGAAAATGGGTCAGTGCCAGTGCATTCAGGGCAATGTTGTTGATTGCTCTCAAGGTGGCGAGAAGCCAGCAGCGATCCCTGTAAATGCAATGGTCAAGCTGACATAATGCCTCCTCGTGGCGCTCCTGGATAGCCCCTAAAGCACCTGCTTACAGGTGAACCAAACTATAAAGCGATTCCCCAGGGGTCTGAACCAGGACCCGATCCTCCAGGTTCGGGGTTTGTGCGTGGGATAACTTCCATACCGTGTAAAAAAGTCAATAGTTCAGCGACAACCACAAGACACAAATACATATAAATATGGATGACCCTGCTGCTGACGACCATGGCCAACGAAATAAGGACAACGGTTTTCGGTTCTGCGCGTGGAATTTCAGGTCCCTGAACAGATCACGTGCAACCGATGAGCTTGCGGCACCCCTGAAAGCCTATAAGGCTGACATCACCGCCATCCAGGTGGTGCGATGGTATGGGCAGGGCAAAAAGAGCTTGAGGAACTGCGACATCTATTACGGTGATTGCTACAAAGAGCGAAACGACAGCGCTTGTTTGGATGCGGGTTTGTTGTTCGAGGCAGACTTAGGCAAAAAGTCTTAAGCTGTACAAACGTGAGCGAACGCCTCATTACAATCGGCATCAAGGCTAGACTCGGCAACTTTAGCCTAATCTGCGCCCACACGCCCCTGCGGAGGATAAAGATGACGATAGCAAAGATGACTTTTATAGTCTCCTAGAAATAACATACGATCAATGCCCCAGCTACGACACCAATATCGTCCTATGAAATTTCAACGCAAAGCTGGGCAAAGAAGACATCTTCACTAGAGTCATCGAAAAATACAGCCTACATGACGACACATCCGATAACGGACTCAGGCTGCTAGACTTCATGACGGTGCGAAACCTCACTGTAGCAAACACGCGGTTCCCTCACCACAACATTCTCAATCAACCGTCAACCAGATTGATCACATTGTGATCGACGAGGAGTGTCTGCTCCTCTACTATTCTTGATATCTGAACATTCCGAGGAGCCAACATTCACTCCGATCACTTCCTTGTTGTAGTAGACACGAGAGCAGTTCATGAGCTCTACGAAAGTAAAAGAAGGGAAGAACAGCGGTATCTCAAAAGGAAAAAGAACCACCAAGAGAAGGGCGCGATCAAGGAACTGGAGAGGTGTTACGGGAGGAATAATATCCGAAAGCTTTACCAACGGGTAAAAAAACTATCCACTGGATATAAGCTGCGTACAGAAGCCTGTCATAACGAAGAGGGACAAATCGTAGTAGAGTCGCAATCGATGGTGAGAATCTGGAAAGATCACTTCTGCAGACTGTTTAACAGCGAGGAAAACACCAATACGATTACCAGGCAGAATATTCCACCCCATATAATGGACGATTATGGTAGAGAATTCCATACCCCCGACCTAAAAAGTCAAGATAGCAATATCGAGATTAACATCGAACAATTTTGCAGGAGCGGGCGGAGATGCAAGTCGACACCCACTACCTATTCGTGTCAATTTTAAATTTAAACTCGTCAGGTAGGATGACGATAGAGAATTCTCGCTGCTCCATCAACGTTGGTTTCTGACATTGACCTTCACGCTTTAAACAAGGCGACGGACGCACTTGTCATGTGACTTTTTTAACATAATTCTTGAGAAGAAGTTCGTGCAACTGCTGAGCATACGCTCTTCTTTGGCTATTTGTTTTAAATGTTTATTTGAATACGAATTCCAAACGAAATAGAAAAAAGGGGAATTATGAATGGCAACTTTTGTCAGGTGCCTAGCAGTTACCGAAAATGGTATTTTGACACATTAGCAATCACAAATAATGTAAACAATAACATATTTTCTGTGGAAAACAGCAAAAGTTTTAAGTTGAAAAGAAAATCACAACTAAAATGCTTTCAACTGAACTGAGTTGTTTTTGATGACACCGAAGAAAATATAAAAAATGCATCATAGATTAGAAAACAGTTAAGGGACAATTCTAATCTGTCCTCAATTAGGGTGTCAAATTGCTGCCTCGTTGTTATTTTAACTATTTTCGAATCTGAAAACAATAAGAAATTAATTTTTTATGGCAAAATTATTTAAAAGAGCAACTGAGGGTGCCAGCTTTAGTAGCCAGTTGCAATCGATACAAAGATACAATTTAATAAAACTCTGGCAACGATTCAAAAACGGGCCTAAAATCGTGTAGTTTCGAAGTACTTAATTTGGAGCCGAAATATAATGTAAAAATTAGCCTAATTATGAGAAAAGAAACAGTTAAATAGAATTTAAAAGCCAGCAAAACATCGACGGAACAAAATAACAGAAATTGCCCAGTACGGTATGTGTAACCTGGGATGTACGGTAACAAGTCTTTACGGCTTGAGAACTTTTGAAATTAATCCTGCGCTGAAGTTACTCCAATAATACGTACGAAGTATGCATGTATGAACCTACTTTCTTTATAGTATTATTGGCTGTAGCAGTAGAACTTCCTTTGCAGGTGGATAATAGTGGAGTAGAATTCGTTACAAAACTGGGCGAAATCCTAAATGTATTTTGTTTTTGCTCAATATTCAAGAAATTTCAAAAACGAAGGTTTTACTATTAAACGGTTGACATCCCTGACCTGTTACGAAAACGCTTTGGTTTTAGTTTCTCAGCAGCTGGTCCACAAAGTGGCAGCACTAGGGAGCCAACAATACAACAACAAATATGTACATATATTCTGCTTTTCGGATTGGATTGTCCACGAAAATACGAACAAAAGATGGATTTCGAGACCCTTATTCAGAATTCAAAATACTTCTGATGAATTATTAACAAGGAATAAGTCTACAATCAGAATAGTTCTTGTTATTTAAATGTGTACGCAGTATCCGAACAAAGTTTCCGTTTGGAATTTGTTTGCGTTCGGATGGTTCAGTGTTGACTTTGAAAATTTAGCATTTCAATGTTTATTCGTAATGATCTACAAAAAATTAAATTTGATTTCTTAGACAAATTATTATTCTTATTATTCTAGTACAAACTTTATTTATTTTCTTCTCAATTACAATTGATTTAACTTAATTGAGTTTTTCTTGCTGTTTAATTTTATTAAACTTAAAATGAACTTGTTTGTTTGTTGTAACTAAAACATAAATTAAACTAAAAGGCTTAAAAATATTTTCGCTTCAAATAAAAAATTATTTCAGACACAAAACAGATATTCGAAAAAAATTATAACGTTACTCTAATATAGAAAGGCCCCAACCGATTTTTTGTCTTTAAGCTGATAAACTAATCTCTTATTTGTAGATGTATGGAACCAAAACGGACCTTATAGAAAGAATCAAATGAAGTAGGGCCTTTCCTTTTTTATGGGCAGCGCTTTGTAGGAGGATACACAAATGTACATACATACATACTTACATACATATATGTATGTATTTGTTCCGTTAATTTTAATTGTTAATTTTCTTTGATTTTGAATAAAATTTAGTTTTACTTAAAAAAACAACTTAACTTAGTGGTCAATACTTAAAATTCTGTTGGTTTAAAAATATGTACGAGTATAAATAAATTAACAAAAAAAAAAAGAGGGGTAAACAAAATCAAATTAATTTGCTTAATTTTAACGTAGAGTTGTCCTTTGTAATTTGTTGACAGAAGCAGTAAGTGGGAGGCGCAAGAGAGAATGAACGGCTTAAAGCGTTTTGGCACGATCCAGTAGATCGCTGATGAATTTCTGTAAGAAATTGCAATAAAATTAAAAAATAAATTAAACTAATCTTACCGATATGTCAGATCTTACCGATATGTCAGATTGCGGGCGTTTGCAGACTGATAATAATCTCTGAAATAATGAAAAAAGCGGTTTAGCATTAGAAACAACTTAAGTTATACTACAGAAAAAACGCAATCTCATTTAAAATATTATTAAATATTCAATTCCATGCATTTAAGATGTAAAAAACCATAAAAAACACTTCTCTGTAGGCCTACTGACACTGTTACCAGTATTAACTTCTGAAACGGGTGATTCAAAGGCTGCAAAGTCCGCATAATGAATACGAACCCCCTACTGGTTTCCGACTGAATTTGAACAATGTAAAGCCACCACTTTTTCGTAACGTCGGCGTTTTTCAGTTCGAGTATTTTACAAGCGTATTGCCCAAGAGTGCGCCTGTAAGCTTTAGACTTCTGTCAAACTCAAACCAGTGCGTTTGCTAAAAACAAGTTAGTCATAATTTACACTGTTCAATTCTCATTGATAAGAAATTGCTTTGTTGTTCACACACAGCAATTCTTCATTGCTTGTGTCGTATGCACACATGTACACACACTCGTGCTTTTTGCCGAGTACGTATAAGAATGTGAAACGAATTGAAAGTGCCAGCAAGTGTGTACTCATCGCATGTTCCCCTCACCCAGATGGCTACAAGTTAGTCAGCCTAGCTGAAAGTATTGCCTGGTGTGAATGCCCACGTGGCGCGTTGGCGGCAGAAAGTAGGTTAACTTTGAACATTTTGTTTTGACAATTCATCAGTTGCCAGTAAAAAGACTAAATTAAACTAGAGTTCTGTGAAACAAAGCAGTCCAAATCCTAGATTTGTATAATAACTTGATGAAATGTCCAGTAGACTGGAGCAGTTTTAGGCGTTTTAGTTTACATATTTATGTCTGTAAATAATAAGGGTTCTATGAATTGTAAAAGCTGAGGCTTGTGTCTTATCTTTCAGGAAAATATTATGAAAGGCATTCAGCAAAAATCGAATCCTGAATCCTGGTACAACAAAACTAACGACATATGTAAGTCAATGTGTTGGTTGTGCGCAGCAAATGTCATTGCTCGAACAGTTTGCCTGAGGTTTAAGCCTAAAATGGCAGGAACAGTCTTTGGTAGATACCGGGGTACAAATATAACTGTAGTAAGTTCACCAAATGGAGTTTGTTCTCCGATGGATTAGGCCACAAAGGCAGGTGCTGACATAAATCAATTTCACACTCTGCTCGACCAGGAAGGTTTAGCTTGGCGTACACTCCTTCGGTTGACGGAGCAATTAAAATTTCGGCAGGTAATTCTCCACATTGTTGTTATTTTACAACAGATATCTTTTTTTAGCAAGGATCTGGACGGTGGGGAACAAGAAGGATGCCTTACTCTAAGCACTAATTTAAAGTAAAAATTTGCTAATGTATTTGGCAGTGGCTTTGGCACTTTAACAGAAGTAAACTTGTACAAAAATCTCTTAAATGAAAAAGGAAAAACATTGAAAAGGGGTCTAAAGCCCATTATGGTCAAATAATATGATTACGTCCAAAAAAGATTTTCCTTATGTATGTAAATAGGCCGCAGCATGTCGGCGAAAAGTGCTGACCGAAATACATGCATAGATACACACATACATACCTCTCTACGTGTGTATTAGTGTAGGAAAACTGAATCTAAATCTAACTTATATGTATGTGGTTCATTCGACGAAGTCCACCCTTTCGCATCAAAAATTTACTTACAGTTCTTCTTATTACCGAAATGTGCAAACATTTACGCATAAAGCTATTACTTACAATTAAGTGAGACCTTCTTATATCGTCTGTATCCATATCTAGAATTTCATCAATATCCACATCAATTGCTTCGCTCTAAAAAACACGCCAAAAAACCCATAAAATTAAAAGAAACAGATAAATTGTGAAAATAAACACAACAGCCAGTCATACAACACGAGATGACTGGTCTGCTGATGATTCACTTTAAAACGGATCAATAAAGCACGAAAACGAGCGTAAAATAAAAAAGGGCAAGAAGCTCCCAAACTGTAAACAGTTTTTATATTTATAAGACTAAGATAAATACAATCCGCTATTTACTGTTTGTAAGAACACACAATGAATAAAAAATAACAACAACAACAACACAAAACGTTTTCAACTTACCGGCGGATCGAACAGTTTTTGCAATTCATCATACAACCACATCTCGACAGCCAACCGTTTGCGTATCAAACTCATTTGATGTGAACCATATTTGGCGGTGAGGAACTTTTCACGTCGCTCTTTAACTTCAGAGCCCTTTTCATTGAAGTTGACGCGTAAATTTGTCCGATTGGGCGAACGTTCGCTGTCGTTCATTTGTTCCAGGCCGCACTGCATCTTTGGTATGTTTACGACTACAACTACAATTAAGACGGCAACGCTTAGTTTGCCGTTAGCTTTCGCCGCCTATTTAATTCAAATATGTATCTGTAGCCAAATTGTTTTCTAGGGGAAGATTAAAAATGTGTCGGTGTTGTTGTTGCGTACGTTGTAATCCACAGATATCTCTAGATCCGCACACTACTTTTATGAAATAAAAAGTCTCTCGCACGCTCGATGTGGGCGCTTTTAAGTACTTGAACACCCGCCGCAGCCTTCTTCTCTTACTGCAAATTAAAAAGAAATAAATTTAATTATTTTTTCTTTAGTCGAACAATTCAAAAGTGGGTGGGATCGCTGATTATTGCAATAATTGATGCAATTTGGAGAAAATTAGACGTGTGCAACGGCTCATGTTATATTAAGAAAATGTTTCAATCATAACTTTAGTGAAGCATTTCGTAGGGCAATATCAAAGTTTTAAATACATGTGGACACACATTAAAACAAGTAATTAGAGAAAATTTTACCTATAACTCGGTCTGAGTTGTCCAAGCTTTTGGAACTGCTTAATTTTTTTACCCCGGCAACTGCGGACCTATAATTCTAAATGTGCAGAGCACTGAAAATTTTGCATAAGCGTTCAAAATCTAAGGGTATTTATAGACCCGTTCTGCAACTCTCTTAACTTGTGATTACTTCTTCATGCCATTGGGCGTGCATTTAATTTTTATTAAGACTTCCCCATTTGTATCTATCGGCAATGGCTAACTATGACATTTATGATGAGTTCAACTCTGCAGCAATGCGCTACCGCCGCATTAAACGAAAGCAAACAAAAGCAACGTTCTGAGATTAAATACCTAAGAATTCACCTGGAATTCATGCATATGGAGAAGCAAATCGGCCAAAATGAATTGAAAAGCGGTGACAATGAATCGACTTATAGGCCGAAACCAACTATACACTGAATTTGGACTGCAAATACGTCAAAACAAAATCGTTAACAAACCAGTACCAGTACAGCCGTTCTATGATATGTAAAGAACTAAAGAGGACGCATTCGACTGAAAGGGAAGGACACCGTTTTTGTCTAGAACTGGTCTTGGCAAAATAACCAACTTTTATGTGCGTTATTGTTTGCGCAAGTTTGATTCTGAAAATTCAATTAATAATTATGTAATCAAGGGTCTAAAAAAATTTAGAGCTCTAAATAATCAAGAGAAAAGTATTGTAAAAAAGTGCGTGTGTACGCAGTTTTGAAGACCTTTAAAATGGCTTTGGAAAATAAGCACTTGAGTCCGCTAGAATGACAAAAACTGACATGTGCTCTAATGATAATCGTGTGGAGCCATTTGCCAAAAACAAATATCTTTAAATTAATGACTTCTGATGATGCTGCTTCGCGGCTTTTAAAAGAAACAAAACTACATTCTCTAAATTTAATGCTTAAATTTTTATGTACATATGCATCTTCTTCCTTTGGCGCTACCGTCCGGGGTGAACCTGGGCCTCAACCAACAATCTTTTCCAGATGGCACGATCTTTAGCCAGCAGCCTCCCATTTTGCACACCAAGTTGGTTGAGGTCCCTTTCCACTTGCGTGCGCCATCGGTTCCGTGAGCGTTTGACAGATCCGAATACTTGTACAATGTTATAACGTAAAGACAGCGTACGTACACACACGGCGTAGATGATCTACTTTTATAAACAAGAACTGACAACAAGCCCGGTTTTCACTTCAGTTAATTTGCTTGGCTGTTTGCTCAGCAAGTACAAAGGATCTTTCTTGTAAAACTCAATATCTCTTGTCAGCCTGTAACTGTCTGATATCCTGATTTAACTGCTTTAATATCTACTTTGTTCATTTCAAGTGTCTTTGCTTATATACGGATGAGTCACTTTGTACGAGAATGCGTTGCAAACGAGGGTGGTGGTACGAGAACCTTAAAAGTTCTTAAACATACGAGAGAAATAATAACACGAATGGCAGCGGTTTTGGAAATAATTGTTGATGCGTTTTTTTTTTATTAAATAGCGAAATTTTAGTTTTACTGGAGGGGTTTCTTCATTTTTGCTGCGATGAACTGATGCTGCGTAGCACTCAGCTCGTCTGAATTTTTGTGATACCAATTATGTAAAACCAAACAGGATCCAAATAGACATGACTATAAGGAAACAGACAGCACAACTTTTACCTGGTACAGGTGCGATGAAATCCCACCACAGAATATGAACTGGACACTTTTGAAAGGTTAATGGAAAAAAGTGAATTTTCCTCAAATTCAAAGCATTGGAATTGGAAAATTAATATCCAATAGTACGAACTTTCCAACAATACGAACTTTTCCCGATATTATATAATTCCTACTATTGGACGTCATTTGTATTCGGAAAGTCGAATGCTTTTATGGGCTTTTATTTTGGAACTGGCCAACAAACTGGAAGCTGAGAAAGATGGCAACTTTTGTTCATTATGTATGTAACACCCCGGCTCAAATAATTTTTTGCTCTCACGAAACGAAATAAAAGTTTTACTCAAGGCTGCGGAGTTGAGAGAAATTTTGCAAGAAATGTCCAAAATAACGAAGAAACTGAAAATTAATGCGATTTTCCAGCATGCCCTCGTATATGTTAGTGCTGTTAATCAAAAATGTGTTGCGACTGTCTGACTGCTTTTCAAGTTTAATTGTTGGCAAAATACTTGGAATACTTTTTGACTGATATAAACCAAAGCGTTGGTACGCAGCAAAATATTAGTCATATATGGCGTGTGTTTAGTGAAGTGTAACGTTAGGAATATATATAAAAGAAGTATGCGAATCGTTTTGTGGCAGATAGACAAGAAAGAATTGAGAGAAGTTTATTGCCCCTCAAAATTCCAAAGGAATGAAATCATAGTAAAAGGCTAAAGAATTTATTCAATTCGTAAGATTTTCACAACAAGTTTTATCGATTAAGCCTTAAGGCGCTTAACCAGTCGAACAGTAAAGAAAAGACTTGTTCTGGACCAAACTACTCAATATGTTAATTTGTTGCAGCTGCCAAACTTGAATTTAAGGCTTATGAAAAATAAAATTACTTGTTTAAGGTTTATTTATAATATGGCCCCTTTTGAAAATTTACTTCTTTTGTTGGCTTTTCCGTCTTCGACGCATTTCGGCATATTACATATTCACCCGACGTTTCGTCAATTAATAATAAAACAACAATCATTGAATTGTGTTCAAATACTTTAAACATTTTTAATTTACGGTGAATACATTCATGCTGTTAAAAGCGTGTCGCTGTTGAAATAGAATTAAATAAAGCTGTTCTGTAACGTGCGTTCATATTGTCGGTACCTTTTTTGCGATTCGTGATTTTGTTCATATTTTGTTGAGAAGAATCTTTGGCGTACCTACATACATATGTAGCTCCCCCGGGGGGAGGTTAAGTGCTGACGATTCGACACGCAGTGAGGTCACTCTCCCTTCGGGATGTATGGGGGAAGGGGTCGCTCGGTTGGCACGGCAACCAAAACTCTAGGAAGTTCGTGTATGACTTCGGTTATGCAGGTTCTTCCGAAACCTTCATCAAAGGTCAATGGGCAGAACGGGGCCGAAAAACCGATTTATGGACTATTTATGATCTTTATTTTGAGAACTTCACATATCGTTAATGATTTCGGATATGCTGTTTACAATGTTGACGAACGGTGAGCTTCGATAGGGTGGGACGGGCGCTAATTTTTACTGCCACAATAATAGAACCGAAATGAGTAGAATTTCATAAAAACTTCCCTAAAAAGGGTGCAATAAGTGAAAATTGAAAAATTCTGACATTTGTCTCGCTCCCACTTATATTAAGCCACTACTAAACAACAAATTGCTATTCCTGGTTTCCGTTTTTAATTTGTTCGTAAATATATCCCACGATTCTAACTCAGGTTATGCTGATGTTCAATTTGTATGCATCGCATTTACTTACTATCAACTTCTCTATTCATACTCGTATAAAATTATTATGAAACATGTTTATGTTTCAACTGTTTCAGCTTTAAGTCTGTGCGAATCGGTTACATGAAAAAACAATTGCAGTTTAAAACTTGATCCAGCTAAATATGACGGATTGGGCAAAGTTTACCTGCAACACTTACTATTTGTTTGTATGCGGCAACCGATTACCAAAGACCAGCCCCTCAGATATCGTCTCAGCTAACGTGTGACTTGTTTAACACAATCGTTATAGGTTTTCTAGTCGATTCTAAATCTACTTGCACTTAAGCCTATCCATTTAGTTTGACAACATCTACATTCAGCTTCAGCGTTTCGTTTTTCGTGTTTGTTTTCGGTTGACTGTGAATCTAGGGTGGGAGTACCTGGCTGCAGGTCTCTGCAATGCCGTTCATTATTAAATGTTGTGTATATGTACACATTTTATAATTATTGTACAACATGGTTGAGTGTAGTACGATGTTATTTTATGAGTGGTTGCATTCTCGTCGCACAGTGACGTTCTTCAACACATTTAATTTTAATGTGCAGCTTCAAAGATGAAATATTGTTGCACTTTAAGACTTCTAAAGTGATTTGAATGGCGGCAATGTTGGAAAATTTGCATATTAATTAATTTAAATGAAAAAATGATTTATTTTTCATAAAACGTTGATTGGTTTAAGGCAGATTTGGATGACCGAAAGGGGTTTGAGGCAGAAGAGCGGCTATTGCGTGAATTTTTATCGAATCAGTATATTTTTGGCACGCAAATGTTTAATAACAAATGAAATTTTATTTTAGATGTTTTAAAAATAAAAATTACCTGCGCAACATCCTATTTGAAAAAATCAAATGCTGGCGGAAATTGTTCTACCAAAGCATGTGAGACTAGGAGAGAAATTTAAAACATAAAGTACATGTTGCCAACATCACACAGAAAAAATGCAACATCTTGACCCGAAATGGGAGGGAAACAGCTCAAGAACATCAAATGTTAAATTATGGAAATATATTTCTCAGGATTTTGCTCACGTTAAAGGGCCAGTCTTCTTTAGGTTTTGCGTTAAATAAATCTAATGAGATTTGTTGCGAGTTGCGAGATATCTTGCAATTATCGGGCCCGGTGCTCAAAATGCAATTCTGATCAAATGCATTTTCCTATAAGTTGAAAATTTTTCTAGAAATTGCTAAGCCAAATCTGTTATCTTATTATTTGCCGTTTAAATAATATGTTGCATTCACTCTGCCACTTCTTCAGTTTTTGGCATGTGCATATGTATGTATTTTTTAATTAAGACATTTTTAGGAATTAAAATCAGTTTTAGAAAATATTCACGGTTTCGAAAAAGGTGCAGGCTCTGCAAGAAATCTATAATAAGACGAAAAAATAGTCCATGGGCCAACTATAATCGCGAAGTCTTTCCAAAATTAAGAGAGATTCTGAAAATGATGACTCAAATTGGAAAGCAGGCAAAAATTAAAAGTAAGAAGCAGAACAATCTGTAAGTCATCAAACAAATCCATAGAACGACCAAAATAAAGAAAAATAATTCTGAAAATAGGACGCCCAAAAGGGACAACTATCAGAAATTGTACATTAAGAAACGAAATTATCAGTATTAAATACTGAATGAGTGAGTATTTTGCCTGGGGTAAAAGCATCATAGAGCTGATTTATTTCAAATTTATTTATTTCAAATCTGATTTGAAATATGTACATATGTAGATATTTTCAATAAACATCTTTTAACGTACTTACGCACATACATATGTACGTTTTGCTGCTAGTTTTTAATTCAGATTTACATATTTAAACATGTAGTTCCACGAACAAAATTGTTGCATTCATTTATTCGATAATTATTTCTGTACCGAAGAGTTAATGGCTCTTTAGAGCAGCATTAAAAAAGCTCCGTTTGGCTTTCGTGTGCAATTGTGAAAATTTCATTTAAAATGTAACAGAGAACGTTTTCATGTGCTTCACTGAAATGCTCGTACAGTTCTACTTAACCTGTAATTTAAATGCTTGTATTTCTGTGGACCAACTGCGTCATTGCACTGGCACCAGAATCAAAATGAAACAAACCAAAAAATGCAAAATATATGCCATATTTATAACAAACTACTTAATATCGTACTAATAATAATGATAATAATACATGCAACATGTTGCATGTAAATTGAAGCCTCGAATATGAAGTCATAAGCCGGCAAGGAAACTGCAATAATTTATATGTGAACGATAAAGAAATTTAATTTTGTTGTAAAATATTTAGTACCTCTGCGAATAGCATTTTACTCGTATCTAAAGGTGCAGTCAGACAAGGCAAATGTTTTGTTTAAAAAAGTTGAACTGTTATTGCTGGCGAATATGTTTAATAAGTGACTGGTGCGAGCAACATGGCGGTGCAGATTTATTGTTTTACACCGGCCGGAAAAATATTGAAACAGTTAAATGGCGGCTTCGAGGCTAACAATTTAGTTCGAAAAGATTGGTGATAGCCGAATCAACGAAATTGCTGCGCAAAAGAATGGTTGTTGACAAGTTGTGTGACATGGTGCCCCATTTTGCTGATGCAGTTCACATTTCTAGGATCGCCATCGCGACTCGTCAATAGAAGTTCGCATGCAGCATTGATATGGAATCGAACATCTTCGGTCCAGGCGAAGACAATTGCCACTTGTTTTGACATTTTCTTAATAATTGAACTGGTTGGGTAACACAGCGCGCACTTTGAAAATATTTTGACAACCTTTTACAACGTGTTTTGGCCGGCGCAAGTTTGCGTGTAAAATCTACATACATATATTTTATATCGAAAAAAATCATGTGAATTTTAAAATTTGGGGGGCTGCGCACATTCGATTATCATTTTTGATGTGAGTACACTCGTCTCGTTCACAGTTTTAGCTGTTTAGTGAGAGGCATAACCGTTTCTGATCGGCGGTTTTCTGTCAAATACAAAACGGAATAAAGCGCTCAAAGGCACTTGAACAGTGGCATACGCTGATGGTACTTTCGAGTCAGAAAAATATTTGCAAGTGGTGCAAGATTTTCATTGTGGATGAGCGACGATGGACCTGGATATACCAATACAGCAACAGAAACAGGGAAGCAAACTGTTATGAAGAATCTTTGAATCCCTGGGTAATATTGGGAATGAACCGAACGGCAGCGAAGTTCATTTCAAAACTGCTGAATTTTAGCAAAAACATTCACCTTATTTTTTAACAAACCTCGTATATAAGTACATACATATGTACATAGTTCTGAAATTACTTCTACAATACAATAAAAAAAATGACAAATTAACGAAGCAAAAGCACTCGCTGTTTTGAGGATTTTACTTCCTTCTAAAAGCTGTACGTTATATGAAGCCTTTTTGAATAACGAAAGATTGTAGAGAAATGTTGCTTCATCTGGAAAATTTGATACACCCCTATAAATTCGCAGTAGGTTATTGAAGGCGCTTGTTGATTTAACCGAAACAGAGCGCTCGAAATAATTAATATTGCAGGTCACAAATTTAAAAGTCGGCTTTCAAACAGTCCTTATGAAAAATGTTCAATTCCCTTTGTTTTCTTGATTTCGGAAAAGAGAGATAGTTATGAATATTTGAACAGCAAGCACGAAATGTACAAGAGTTTGGACGTTTCGATTTCGAATATTTTCGCTTATTTTATCTTCCACAGCAGCACAAGTTTTTTCGCTTGTCTGGGGGCACGTCTCGTTGAAAATGCTTCGAAGAATATCCAGAATATCACAAACAGGTGTCTGGAACTGGCAATAACTGAAAACGAACTTTTGCATTTAATATTTTATCAAAAATGTTATCGTTTCCGCCACTTTCATTTAGTTGATTGCATTGGCGTTCTATCTGACCGCACCTTAAGTTGTTTGCATCGCACTTGGTTGGTTTTCATTACAAAATCATTTTATTATTTTACTTAAACTGAGGAAAGTCTTTGAGAAACAGTTTGGTTTCTTTGATTTTTTATAAAAGAAGAAAAGTATTTAATACAATTGCTGGTTGCTGGTACCAACAGTTTTTCTGCACTTTTAATGGAAAAATCATTTGAATCCACACATTGAAGGTGGTTTTGTAACGTGTAACGTGTAACGATGCAGAAATTTCCGGGATACACATTTTACGCTGTTCGTTATGTTTTTGTTCAACAAAATTGCATAAACTCAGGTGATTTCTGGTCTCTTTCACAAAAGGTGTTTATACGAAATAGCCCATTTCTGTGAACGTTGCAACTAATAATCGTAATAAAATTGCTGCCGAGTTTTTTTAGCTTCATGTGAAAATCTTTGCTGCAAATGATGTGAAGTTGTGCGGTTTTTTGTTCGGATTGAGAAATATCACACAAGTGTTAAATATGTTTTTAAATTCTGCTTTTGCATTTGCCGTGGATATCGCCTTCGAGCAGCTTCTCGTGGGATTGCTTGTTTGTCGTAGAACCTTCACGCTCCTAATTGAATATTGAAACTTCTTTAGGAGAATGGTGCTGGATAACACGAACAAGTTGCAATAAAAACTGAAGCTCCCTTGCGGTTTCTAACATATCAAAAAGTCGGTGAAGAAAAACATATCTGCACTTGGACTCAACGAAGTTATTCTGTTTCAAAATTTTATGTGATCATCACATCATCTTCTAAGTGTCGTCACAGCCTTGATATGAAAAAAAATGTGTTTGCAAGTTCCGCTGCAGAAAACTATTCGTGTCAACATGTCAAGCAGCCGTTTGGAGCTTAAAAATGTATGGAGCCTTTCAAAGGATATTAGCTGTCGTCTGCCATGGGGAAACAGAAATATATTTTATGTAGGGCGGCTGTAACGTTGATTGCATTGGAGTGTCTATTAACTGAATATTTTGTTTTATACTAAAAGAGGAGTTAAATGTTTTGTGTGAATAAGTTAAGAAATTGACTGATGTAATCAAGCTTTCTATCATTGCAGCTAAAAGATTGATTGGGAGTGTTTATAGGTTTAAGTTGAAATAAACTTTAACTGATTCAACAGATTTTTTAATTAAAATGTTTCTCCTTACGATGGTTATTTTCTAGGTCGAAAGATCCTCTCCATTTTTTCGCAACTTTTGCTCAAGAATTATTCAAAAGATGTGGTTGAAAGAGGGCTTTTAGACAACGAAAGGTCTCATGTGAATCAATAAAAAACATTGAATTAACATGATTTTAGTTGATCGCACCATCTCATTTTTCTGTGCACATACATAAGTACAAAAAAAGACTGCTAAAGTAGAATTTTGCAGTCAAAGAATAAAACAATATGAAACCAAGTTCTATTAAATAAATTTGACTAAAAACTAAATTAAACTGGGCCTAGCAAAGGCAACTTAATGAAATCAGTTTCTGCTCTACTATAAGGGGTTGTTATAGAGTCCAATCTTATTGGAATTGAATTTAAAACCAACAAAAAATTACGTTGGTGTCATGAAATCCAAATTCGAACTTGTATTTTTATCAGATTTAGGTGTCATAGAATCCAATATTATCGGTTTTTTTTTGCAAATTTTAACTCTACTTTTTATTAATCTTTAATAAATTAGAACACAATTGTGATTTACATCTTTAATAACGAAATAGGGGAAAGCAAAACACAAAACGGCCTTCTCCTGGAGTTTATGGAGAAGTACCCCGATTTGGAAGAGTGTTCATCACGAAAGGTGATGAGCCAACTGTGGATTCCCTCTGGCAACAAATGTCTGAACAATGAAATAGTGCTGGTCCGCCGCAAAAGGATGTGAAGGATGTGATCTTTGTTTTAACGATAAGAGGCTAAGAACCTGCACAACATTTTTAAATATATGTACATACATATTTACACATTAGGATACAGGAAGTATCACTGCATTATTGGATTGCTGCAGTCCCTCAAAATGTTTCTCGCCACCCTCTCAGAGTGTCCTTCAGCCGGATGCCGTTTTCTGTATTTGTATTTAATGTAGTCACTTTTTTCTTTTCTTTGTTTTTATTTCGCAAAAACACAACTTTTGTGTTTAGCACAATTTCCAAAATTTTGTAAAAAAAATTAGACTTAAAATTGTAAAGAAAAGAGATAAAAAAGAAAACAGCTGATTCGAATGTCGGTTTTATTTGCATTCGAAGATAATAATACCGACTTGTTTTCATGACACCAAATGAATCCAATATCGGTTTTCCAAAGCGACAATTACTAACTCCGGCTGGGATTCCATGACTCGATGTGTTCAAGAATCGAATTGCTATTATGACCCAAAAATACATATTATGATGTATTGACAACGAGAAAGAAAATATTGCTGGTCACACAGTGGCATAAATTAAGACAGGCACAAGTCCACAGACGATCACGTAAGCATTTATTGAAACTTGAATACATAAACTATAGATTCCGAGATGAGATGAGATGTATAGCTTGAAATCGACCAAACAGCTTCACACATGTAAATACATACATATGCGTGTATGGATGTGATAAAGAATGACAATAGCACTAAAATAAATACGTATTTTATTGCACTAATTCAAATTGTCCGTCCCACTGTGGTCTGAAGACAACACATGCAATGGCTTATTTATAAAGGGTGTTTCCTTCAAACTGGCAACCCGTTTTTAAAAAAAAAAATATTTTATTCACTTCTTGATTTTTGATATTGCCTTGACGTGACGCCTGCAAATACTTGCGGAACAAGCCAATTAGTTATAATAATGAAGAACAAAAATGTTTGACATTTAATTCATATTTTTATTTCAAAATCACTTGTACTTTATTCGATTTGTTTTTTGTTAGTTGTTTTTGAATGTATGTAAATATGTACATACACACACATGTAATGGGTGTTTTTATAGAGGTATAAAGCTTCCAAATGGAATAAAACAACGGTGAATTTTTTTAAGCTGACATGAAATCCAATCTGGAGGTCCAATTTGCGATGACGACAAGCCTATAAAGGACACCAAACAGTCAGTTTTTCTGCCGTATTTGAGGATTATCATCACTCAAAACACGGCAGTTTTTTTTTATTGGCGTATCCACCATTCAAACAAAAGTGAGCTTCATCGCTCAACAAAATCCACTTATGGAAATCGGGATCAACGGCACTCTTGTTTAAAAATAATTTTGCACAATTTGGAAGCGGTAGTCAGGCGTCAGTCTATTCGTGTTGGAATGCCAAACCAAACTGAACATAAATCACTTGACAGCTGACAAAAAAGGCGCCAGTTAAAAATATGTTGGCGACTTGAAGTCTTATACCTCTATAGAAAACACCCTTTATGTGCCTAAATGCACACATATGTATGTGCATATATTCAAAAGTAACTAAACAAAATCAAATTATATATTCAAATAACATTATTATGTACATATAAGTTATCCAGTTCAATAAAATAATAAAAATTAATATAAAACAGCAGCTTAATTCAATATCACATCGATGACAATTTATTTATAAACGTATTATTTAATTAATAAATATGTATAAAATACAAAATATTTTTAAAAATCGACATTTTAAAATCCATTGTTTGCTGGCCGGTATGGACTTATCTATGTATTTGTAGTTCAACATTTGTACTCCCGTGAAATGTACATATACATACATACATACATGGATGGCATAAGTACAAGTTTTATGTATTGAAACATAAATCGTTGTTAGCCTTTGCTCTGAGGTAACTTTTCAAGAAAGTTTTGCATGTGTCTAACTTCTTGAAGCCTTTCTCTGTGGCATCTCTCCCCGGCTTCTTCTTCTTTCACTGCTTTTAATATTTAATGTTTTTCTTCCTTCCATACTTTGTCTTGAATTCTCTCAAAATTTCCTTTTCCATTTTCTTCTGGCTGCTGATTTGAATTTCTTGCTCCAGGGAATCAGCCAACGAACAAATTTTATTTAGTTCTTCTTCTTCAAATTCCACTCTTTTTCGTTTTGCTCTCGTGCTTCTGTTATTTTCGCGTGCTATACCTTTCCTCACATTCTTTAGGAGACATATTAGGTATTTCCGCGCAAATGCTTACCCACACTTCCTTCTAGTTTCTCAATTCCTTTAATGGCCATACATCTGCTAAGTGTTTAATTTAATTTTTTATCTTTTGCTAGAATATAAATATTTCGTCTTTATTTAGGCTGGTTTCAAATTTCATTAGTTCAGAACATGTGGTACTCCTAAATAAGAGATAAGACTTTAAGGGTCTTGCTTTTACCCTTTACAAATTTTGTTTTATGCCTTGTATTTTTAGTATTTAAATACATACATACTCGTACATCTGTAATCAATGATATCCTTTTAGTACTTAAGAACACCAGTTATTAAAAATAAAGCAGTGGCTTCGAAACGTTCAAAACGTAAAGACTATATAACCACTAAGTGTGTGCCGTTCAGGCCTAAAAACATCTGTACAATCGGGAAGCAATTAAAAAGCTCAGGGAGATTCTTCTTTAATTTTTTTACAACTTTAAATTAAATTGTAAATTATAAGTCATATTTACAATAAGGCTTTAAAGTTCCTTGCCTATATTTTGAAAGACAACTTTCCTTGTCACATGTTAAAAATTGTGTTTTGTTCTCAAGAAACAACAAATTGTAAGATGAAATTTTTTGTGTAGAAAAGAAAAGACCATTGATTTCCAATTTAGCTCTTAGCGAATAACTAAAGACTGAGGACGAAATGCATTTCAGCTCAAAAACTGCATTCTGATCGGGCAATTTATTTCAGCTTTAAATCAGAAGTTAATTGTGAAGACATTTATCAAATTTAAATGCATCACTTGGACCAGCCAAATAAAGGCCTTTTATATATAATACATGTACTATATACATACATATATGTAAATTTTGCATTGTACGCATTTTTGTACAATCTGACAAAAAGAAAGAACAAAGAACTCTGTTTCTGAGTGCAATTTCAATGCCACTTCAAAGCGAGTATTTGCAACATTCAGATTCGAAAGAAACAAAAGCTGTGAATTGGCTTTTGTAACTTGAAATGGCGTTTGATTTTATTTCATATTTGTTCTGGTATTAATTCTCCTTCAATTACCACATCAACATTAAAAAGATACAAAATTAGTAGAATTATAACTGGAAATTAGAGCCTATTAAAGATGAGTATAATATTTAAGGTAAAAGCCATTTTATTCAAACGTGTGTTAATTTCTATTATTGCGTTAATTTGAATTCAAATTATTTATTTGTCTACGAATGACTGAAGCAAATATGCAAATTTGTTCAAATTTAGAACTATAAAATTATTAATTCTGCACCACAATGAAAAGAACTTTGTGGAATTAATATAAACAAAAATATCGCACCCTAAATACAAAAGGGGCACAACTCAAAATTTTCCAAAAGTGACTTTTTTCCATAAATTAATTCAGAGTACACATCTCTAACGACTGCAGCAATTTCTTTCACGTCACTATCTTCTTTAACTGGAAAAATACAGTTATGTTAAGTGTGTTGCTTCTGCACGACGAACTAAACATTAACAGTTTTTTGTCTCTCCTGAAAATTTTAGTATTTTGAGTTGTGCCCCTTTTGTATTTAGGGTGCGATATGTTTGGCTTTATATTTGTGTCTTTCATGACGGCAGTCTACCAGCTGCACAGCTGCAAGTGTTGCCGTGTAGTTGATTACTTATATAATTACTTTGGAAATTATTTACTAATTATCACTAGCAGCTCTTCCGTTCAGTGGCGTTTTCGTTTTCGAAAAGAACTGTTACCTTATAAATGGCTAATGCTTTCTACATAAAATCGTGAATGTGTTTATCGCACTAGACGAAGTCGCAAGGCTAAAGTAAATACAAACACTTTCAGCTTGTTTGTACCAGTACACGGCTCACAATACTGTCAGGAAGCTTCGTTCGTAAGGTTTTCAACATAGAAAAGGCGGGAAGCAAAATTTATCACCTGAACTGACAGGCACAATTTGATCTTTTTAAGAGCTTAAAACTTTGATTTTACCAAAAAAAAGCTTCCAGTATAACTAAAAGGCAGTCGACTGTAATTAGAAAAAAGAAATTTTTCGAAAAATATTTGCCATGATAATGATTAATTTCTAGAAAAAAGTAAAATAACTGCAACTGCGAAAACAGAAATATTTATACTAAATTTGACTATGAGACTCGGATACCATCTAGACCATTCGAGCAATGACCTGTGATTCAGTGTTTCAATGTTGTTGCGAAATTAAGGCCATAATGCTTCAATATTTGTTGATATTTATGGCATTGAATCCTGAGCCTCGAGCACTATACTATATACATATGTATTATGTCTATAGCGGGCTGTCAACTTATTCATAAGTAGTTTTAAATAGTCTTCATTCGGTTTTTCATTTTTCACTCAGGAAACAAAATATTTTCTCATTAATATAGACATGAAGTAAAAATGGCAACCGCTTTCTTACGCAAACACTGCAGTTTCACTTAGTTTGATGAGTGAAGTGGTTGCCGCAGAAAAGTTATCCCCTGTGTTGCGGGTGAAGCGGCCCAAGCTCAAGATAGCCAATGTAGATTATAAACACAACAAGTGTAAGAATTTTAGAAAACTTTAATTCTTTATTCTTACTCTTTAATATGTTAAAATTCTTTTATGTATGGCTACTCCAAGCGAAGCTTCGTAATCCTTATGACCTGAACGAATGAATCTCTTAAATCTATGTAGGTGTTTTATATACTTATGTATGTGGTCTCGATTAAATATGGCCTCATAATTATACCGCGTGGAAAATTAAAAGGAATAATTGAACATTTTGCCATGCTCATCTCTCTACATATCGATAACAGTAATGTCATATTAGCGATTTATGAGTGGCGGTAACAGTAATGTCATATTAGCTATTTATGAGTGGCGGTAACAGTAATGTCATATTAGCGATTTATGAGTGGCGGTAACACTCCCCCACAGTATGGCGAGATTTCGAAGACTTACTCTACTTTCTTTCAGCCACGTCTAAAACCGCTAATTTTGCAGCAGGTCTTTCTAAAACGCCACAAACTGTCAAAACTTTTGCCTTTCGTACTTGTCCATCTTCGGATTTGGCAACTTCGATGACCTTTCCTTTTGGCCACACGTTTCTCGGGTTATTTGGATCGTCGCAGCTGCGCCATAAAAATCTTTGCGCATGGCAGTCTTCATCGCGTATATAAATCTGATGGAACATTTGTTCGATGTCACCACAGATTGCAATTTGCCTTTGCCGAAAACGAAAAAGAATAGCTGCAGGAGAAGACAGCAAATCTGGCCCTTTGAGCAGCATAGAGTTAACTGAAATACCATTTGCCTTCGCGACCGCATCCCAAACTATTCTTGTTTTATTCGGTTTGTTTTTGTTAAATACCGGAAACATTGGTAAATACCATACATTTTTTTTATCATCTTCATTGTTTACTTTGGCTATGTAATTTCTTTCAAAATATTCAGAAATTGTTTTTTCGAAATGTTCAAACAACTCTTTATTTTTTCTTAGAGTTTTTTCGAGACAAATCAGTCGTCTCTTCGCCATATCAAAGCTTTGTGGAAGTGTAATATTGTCATATCGCCACAGCAAAGCTGACTCGTAATGGCCATCGCATCTTTGTTTCGTATATGTTTCTAGCAAACTTAATGCCCTTTGGTCATCTTTTCCAAGAGCTGGAATATAGTTACTTATCCCTGCTAACTCAGTTGTATAAAACTGTTTGAGTAAGTGAGTAAGAATTTGGTCGTTTTCACCTTTACACTCGCAAGAGTAAAAATTATATTTAATTTGGGCCTTTTCTCCAACACTGGAGTTGCCACATATTAGCCAGCCGAGGCGAGTATGTAAAGCGACGAGTTCGTTTTTCTTGCCTTCTTTAACACGAGTTGGCACACATAATTTCAAGTTATTTAATCCTAAAAGTACATCTGGTACAGCATTTTCAAAATCGGCGATGGGTAGCCCTTTAAGGTGCGGACATTTTTTACGTAACTTTTTATAATTAAAGCTCTGACTCGGAAGCGATAGTTGTTTAACCGTACGAACAGAAATAGAAAATTCAGTTTTATTCATACCTGAAATTTTCATTGAGACTATTTTTGAGTCTTCTTCGTTGCGACCTATTTCACCTGTCCATTTCAAGCATAGAGGTTGTGACTCACCATTTAAATCTAGTTTATTAATTAATTGTTCATTTACCAGACTTACAGACGAACCCTCGTCTATAAATGCAAAAGTATTAAAACAGACTGCTGTCGACCAGTCATATGTGGCACTAAACAAGGGCCATTCTTCAGGAGTGCCGGTAAAAATTGGAAGCTCTTTTGGTACTGACTGCCGCGTGCTTATTTGTTGTTGCGAAAGCCTGTGAGAAGGTAATATAACAGGTTGGAGGTTTGATGGGTTCATGGAAAACGTTGAATCCATGTAACCAAATTGTACAGGTGTCTCTAATGTGTGATTTTCTGCATTTACGTTGTCTGAATTATTACATAAATTTGCAGTTGTCGGCTGCTGACGGTTCGTTGTTGGGTCATTAATAAATGAAGACATGTTATTAACGAATGACGTAGTTGTACATACGGGCCGAGTTATTGTTTTTGTCGTATAAACTAAGTCATTACTTACGTTTTGGCAATATGGTTTAGTAGTGTTAGGCATTTCTTGCGTTGTTGTGGCTTGTGGTACAAATGTGTAAGGTGGCGTTTCAAACTGACGAGCTGCGGAAACTATATTTTGGTGTGCGGTTGCAATAGCCGAAGTAGGGAGTTGGATTTGATTATCTAACCACTCATGTACAGATCTGACAGCTGAGTGTTTATTAACTGATTGTGCGTCCTCGAAATCATCTACTGCTTGTTCGAGAATTTGGTATTTCTTTTTAATGAAATTTCTTTCAAGTTGTGTCTCTTCTTCTAGACGTCGTAGCTCAAGAGCTTGTCGGCGGGAGCGGGAAGCGGCCGAAGAGCCACTACGAATGGAAGAGGCAGAATCGATCGTGATTTGATGTTGTACCGTACAATTTTGGCAACTCCATGTAGGTTGGTCTTGATTGCTGCTGAGATTGACACATGGTAAATGAAAATTAAGATGGCACTTGCTGCATTTTATAAATTTTTCGTTGTCTGTGGACTTGTTGCAAATGTTACAGTTGTTCAGTGCAGGACTTAACTGAGTTGGTCGTTGACGACTTAGTGGTTGACCCTGTGAGGGAGTGGAAGGTTGCATTCTGTTAGGACTTACGTTTTAACACCCAAGATGATTCCTTCAAACGATCCGATGAGGCACATAAAAGAATTTTAATGTTGCGGGTGAAGCGGCCCAAGCTCAAGATAGCCAATGTAGATTATAAACACAACAAGTGTAAGAATTTTAGAAAACTAGATTAAATATGGCCTCATAATTATACCGCGTGGAAAATTAAAAGGAATAATTGAACATTTTGCCATGCTCATCTCTCTACATATCGATAACAGTAATGTCATATTAGCGATTTATGAGTGGCGGTAACAGTAATGTCATATTAGCTATTTATGAGTGGCGGTAACAGTAATGTCATATTAGCGATTTATGAGTGGCGGTAACACCCTGGTTTAGGATATAAATTTCTTTTATAAATTTTATAAGATTGAACCTCATTTGAATAATTTGTACAAGATTTTAAATAAAAAGTTTTGTTTTATTTCTGGGGATTTGGGGATTGTAGAATACGATGTACTTTTTCAACTACAATTTTCTGCGTTTTCTTCGATAAGTTGAAGATTTTTAATAAAACTGCGTAACTTTAACTGAACGAAAATTGTGGAAAACGTATCAAAACTTCTAGTCACGCAATGGCATTATGAAATTGTATAAAACTGCAACAATAAAGTACAACCAGCCATACAGTTTCAGAACTAAAAGCTTTAATCGGCCTTGTGATGGGTCTTGAAGACTCGTAAATTACGTGTTTGCCGCTACATTCCCAAAGTCCCATCTTAAAGCTCGTTGACTTTTCTGGTCTAAAGAAATCTATTTCTTGACCTCCTTCAACGTACAACAAAAAAGCTTACAAACGTACAAGAAGTAGTAAAAACTCGAACACACAACGCAAGTCATTTAGTAAATTCCAACCATTTCAGTACAACATTCTTAGCAATTGTTCGTTTTAAAAATACTAATTTCCATATAATTGCATACATACTCGTACATACATACATATACATAAATACATATGTATATATTTTTTGTCTTTCTTCTACGAAATGGAGAGAGAAATTCTTGTAAGTTATTTTGCTTAGCAAGATGCTGAACTAAAAGTATTCGCCATCTTGTTGCATCTGCAAAAAAATCTTTTTATAGTGGGTTTATGGGGCCATGATTTTGTGTGTAATAACGAAGCACAAACACAGCCAACACAATCCGGAAAATGAAGGAAGAACATCTAGTGAGGACTTGAGAAAATGTTTATAAATAAATTATTTTGTCATCATTTCTAAAACATGTGAATGTGGGCAAAAATTTTAGAAATTATGCGAAATATGTTTAAGCATTTTGAAGTTAAAAAGAAATCGCAATGTGAGAAATCTTTATTGGTTGGAATATGAACAAGAAATTTATGTACATTTGTGTATATGTACATACATACATACTCACATATGTACATGCCTACATAAATAGCAGCGCCAGACTCTAAAGAACCCAACGGCCAACATCTGTTCTGACAGCTGAAGTGAAGCGGTGAAGTTTATTTGCAACGGTCTGGACGAAGGATTTTCTGTAGTGGTTGTAAAGTGCTTTGACTTTGCAAAAGCTCCAAAGCAATATGATTTTGGACTTTGCCTTAGAAGTTGCTACTAACTCGAGAGAAAGTAAACTTATACGATTTCGAACGCAACGTATAGACACAGTAATTTTCAGCGAATTTTGATGGTGAAAGAGTATATGAAACACCTTGGAATCGAATTTGATTTGGGATCTACATATAACAAATTTGAAAAAAGAAAATAGCTCCTACAACGGTCATATTATAAAGGGTGTTTTTATAGAGTGACACAAGTTTAAATCATAATAAAACAAGGAAATATATTTTTAATATCAATGAAACGGGCTTTATTGGAAAGAAAATTTTATGAAATTAATGTTTATATATGATGGCCGCTACGGCTGGCGCCTAGAAGGCGCAATATGGAACACCAATTTTCAACAACTTTTCGCAGCATTTGCCGTGATAACTCTTGGAATTTTGATTTCCAC
This sequence comes from Epicampocera succincta, assembly GCA_932526305.1. Classification (NCBI taxonomy): domain Eukaryota; kingdom Metazoa; phylum Arthropoda; class Insecta; order Diptera; family Tachinidae; genus Epicampocera; species Epicampocera succincta. Next base: position 36,417,464 of record OW052037.1, on the reverse strand, counting down.
GTGCTCAATTGTTTGTGGTGTATCGACGTAGACAACTGCCTTAACATAACCCCAAAGAAAACAATCCAATGGGGTTAAATCACACGATATTGGTGGCCAATTAATTGGGCCATTACATGAAATTATTTTTTCATCAAGAGTTTATTTGAGTAAAATCAAATTTTGATTAAAAATGTCAACAATTTGCATGCGCCGCTCTGTTGTAAGTCGATTCACAATTAAGTTTCAAAGCCAACTAAACAAAAAGCAACTATCAGCTGTTAAATGGGTGCTCAAATAAAGCACTGATGCCAACTCAAAGTTGTGACACTCTAAACAAAACACGCTTTATAATCTAAGCCGCAATCTTAATAAAAAAGCGAACGAGATCACATGTCAGACTTTAATTTAGTCACATTAGAATTCAAATGTGACCAGTGTATGGCTTATATATGTAACTACGAGTACCAAGCTTTAGGCTACGTACATATATATGTTTTCAACCCGCCTAAATTTGAAAAATGACATCAAGGCGTTGTGCGCTAAAATCCTGCAAGAGTTTCAATATCCAAAGTATCGCTCAAGGAATATTTGTGTTCAACATTTAAGGTGCGAGTGCTGTACATTTTTTTACATTTTATACACAAGGGTTTTCCTCTCCCCTTCATAGGTGGCCATCTAATGTAACTTTTTAATTGCTCTTAAAAATTTAACTGTTAAGTTAACAACGTATGTCACCTCCTGAGCACTGGGTTATAATATAAAAAAAATAATTAAAGTTTTGTACCAATAAATTTTAATCAATAAATAAGCAAAAAAATTAAAACGTTCGAGTAAAACGGGATTAATGGTTTTTTTTGGGGATTTGTGGTAAATATTATTTGGCAGAAAACGTTTTTATTCTCGATGCACTTTCGTTCTATGATTGTGCACTACATGTATGTACGTAGACATTTGATCATATCTGAAAGCATTCTATGGTATATGACTTATATGAAAAATGCAAGGAAGTGAGAAGATAAGAATTCCAGGTATGGCGCAGTTGCATTTCTTTTGTTGCGATGGCCAAGAAGTAAAAGCAGCTAGAACTGCCTGTACACATATTTGTTAAGCTTGTTAGTTCTTCAGCCAGTTTTTCTTGTCTTACTTTTTAGTAACTGGCTGTTTATAATGTAAAGCTCTTGTACCGCATGACAAAGTTCAAAGTTGCGGGAACTTTTAGCGGCGTACGCCTTAAATTTTTTTTGGTGTAATTTTACTATTTTAACCTTTTCGACAGAAGTCGAAGAAGTGGAGAGCACAATGTAAACGCTACAACACAGAGCTGGGAGTTAGCGTTTTGTTGGTCACAATGCTTGCGGACGTGCACGTTCGCCATCACGGGAAAAGCGATTAAAGCTGCAAAAAATTTAGTGCTAAATGCAATTTTTGAACAATAATCTGCTTAAAGTCAATGGCTTTGCGAAGGCGGACACCGTAAGCATTAGGTCTTTGTTGTATGTACATTGTACATATATGTATGTACAATGTTTGTGTATATATCGTAATCAGGGAATGTTCTAGTCCTATTTAGACATTCATTGTTTCTTTGAAGAAAATAATTTATCGATATTATCGTCTCCATTTTCTGTTAAGTGTTAAAATTTTAAAAAGCTTTTAAAATCATCAATTATCGCGTATTTGCATACAAACTGAACTCAAGGTGAGTGTTCTTTGAATATCTAGATATTATTTACCAGCCGCTAAAAATATTAAGGACTTAAGCAAATAATCGACACATTTGTTTAATGTGTTTTTGTTTTTTCTTAAGCCTTAGTGATTCATTTAGGTGTTTGAAAAAGGCGCTAAATAATATTTTACAGTGGGTGCAAAAAATACGATACAATAGTTTAATAAGTAACTAAATCACCTTTTTGCAAGGATCCTTTATTTAGTTAAACATAAGATATAAGATATGTAAGATATGAAAGCTTGCAAACTTGCAAACTTTCTCCTTTTTTTCAGAAGAACTTTGTAAATAAAAATGTCCCAAAGCCATGCACAGACCTTTATCAGATCTTACAATAAATATTGTGAGTTCTGCGAATGAAAAATTGGCAACAGAAAGTAAATAAGTTTATTTGTCATTCGGTTAACGGATTATTGTACAGCAAAATTCGCCAAGAGTCGTTTCTTTGTACCAGAACTATGGATTTCGGGGAGGAGGAAAGAGGGACTACTGCTTTGTTTTAATATTAACTGATATTGTTCTGACTGTTCAGTGCCACTGCACAGTCAAACATCAATTAAGCCAGTATTCCGTTTTTTGTTCTATGCTAAATAAATATGGATTTGTTTGTTGGGATATTAAGTATTTCTATTTATTATGAACGGTGACCATTGAGGTGCCTAAGTTGGCCGACGTCAAAAGGAGCAAAGTCCTTTTTCAGATTCCAGAAGTAAAAATTTCGAAAATTCTTCTTATGAGTTGGGTCATCGGACATCCATAAAGTTGGAATAAGGAGTGTTCTTTAGTAATTTTTTTCACACACATCCTTTCATACTAGTAAAAAGGAAAAAAGTCCTTTTTCAAATCTCAAATGTCAAAATTTGATAATTTTTTTTTTGCCAATCTGCCGAATTTTCTATAGTCTTCTTATATGTATGATTGTGTTCATTTTAAGTCTTTGTGACTTTATTTGCCAAAACTTATATTTCCAATATATGTATGTTTTTTATATAATTTTTAATTTTTAGAAAAAATTTTAACATTGTAAGTTTAACACAGGTATGTTATTATTGTAGGTTCGTGTCTAGGATTAAACTTCTTTTTTAAATTAATTTTCACTAGTTTCTTTAAAGAATGTGAAGAAGAAGAACAAGCTCTTGTTGCTATTTCTAAAGAAATGAGTTACTTAAGATTTGTGCGTCGATTTAATAGTCGACATTTGAAGAAACTCCTTCAGAAATTGGTGTGTGATAATTTTTTGTTGCACTGTATGTCTGTAAATTTGGCATTTAACGTTTATTTATTAACAAGCAAAATATTTATTTGGAAAGTAATTTTGCGCATGTTTTTTGAATAAAAGTGTCGTTATAAGGGAAAAGCGCTAAATATTTGAAATAATTTCAAATATATGCAGAAATGTGTAATCCGTTACTACACGAGTAACCCTCGTACGTTCCAACCATTTTGCGCCATAACGATTTGCAACATATTTTTTTACATGCTAATATTTATAACATATTTTTGTTTTATTAATTTATTTGTTTTATTAATTTATTGAGCATTTAAATTTTTCGGTTCTCCTTCTTGGCACGAGTACTGAAATAACCGAAACCAAAAGAGCGTTTGCAGTGCTGTATTTTTCTCTAATTTACAAGAAAGGAAACCAGAAACATGAAACTGTGTTTTTTTTTTAATTACTTTTTTGACACTTTTTTGTACTTATTTTATTTATTTAAAATTTCAGCCGTGAGATATATTATGTTTTCTGTGTGTGTGTGTGTGTGTGTTTTAAGTCGCTCCACCTATAACGATAAAATCAGTTGGTTCTTTATAAGACACTTAAAAAAATCTGAAACTAAATCAGTAAAGAAACTATAAGTGAAGAATTTACTATCATAAGATATCTTCGGAAATCTGAGGCTGAAGTCACATGACTCTGTCTGATGACTATATATGTATAAGAAATTTACTATCAACAAAATAGTCTAACTTGAGCTGTGAGATAGAGTTTGGCACACACTAGCCACTAGCGGAACCTTCTTCTTCTGTCTTCTTCCAGCTAATCTATCGCCAAAATCTATTTCATGTAAAAACATGGCTTTAGAGCCTGCTGGGGTATAGTGTAACGCAATGCATTCACGACAGCTTAAATTAAATAACAAGTAACAGCAAAGCAAGGAAATAAAATCTATCGGTTGGAAAGAAATAAAACGGGGTGACAGCGCTGTAGCAACACAATAAACAGTTATTCTGCTTGTCAAACCGTTTCAAATACTAACGCTAACTTTCCACTAGAAGAAATGTGTGTATGTAACAATCTGGTTGGGTTTAAGTTTCAGCACTCCGCGGTGCAGTGGGGCTTGTCTCATAGATTTCAAAAAAGCTTACGACAACGTTGCATTCTAGTATTGATAGATAAGCTTTTAAAATACAGAATGCCCTTTCTTCCATCATGTCATACTAGTACGCAATATGTTAGGCAATAAAACTCTTCTAACTTCAAACAAAGACCAAAAGAGTAACGGCCTTCAACAGGCAACAGTAAATGCACCAATTCTGTCAACTTATATTTATGTAAATATATGTATATTCGATCCATTAAAAGTAATTAACTATAGCATTGTCGCATTTACGGATGATATTATAATTTTTTAATTAACAGAAAGTTGCCAGATTTGTAAATGAAAATGAATATTGAGAAATGCGAAACTCCTATCTTCGTTCATCTGTTGGAAAGTGTAACTACAATATAAGAAAACATTGGCAGGAATGCGGCGCTAGGTCCGGCTCTAATATTAATATTACAAGCAAGCATGTGGTGATGACTTGCTGTACTACAACGGACATGTTGATTTATGAGTAACGATCTGTTGTTTTCGAGGCATATAAACTCCTCAGTGAAAATGATGTTGTATCAATCGTTAACTAGCCCAATATAAACATATGGCTGCCAAATTTGGCACACTATTGCACTGTCATGTATGGAAAAACTTAGGGTCTTCGAACGAGAATGTCTTAGAGCAGGCACTTCTTTTTATAGGTCATCTAGTAGTGAACATAAGAAATATATGTATATAGCTAACAAAAACTATATGAAACTTCCAAAATACTATTGTAGAATGGACAACTCAGTGGTTGTTCCAACTGTTTTTCCCACAGAAAATTCTAAACACTAATCAATGTTCAGAAACATGACAAGTCTTATAGTTAATTGTTAACTTTTCTTAAAAAGAAGCAAAATGTTTTTTAATTAAATGTACTGGAGAGATTATTTAAGCTCCTATTGCTTATTTATAGTCTAGTTATAAGTTATAGCTCAATATACAGGGTTTTTCAATAAGAGCCCTACAAAAGTTTTTTTTTAAATAAAACAAAAATGGTTTTGGATATCAATGAAATTATTTATTCCTGTGAAAGCACGTTCGATGCCATTATATATGGAACTCGATTTCTTTTGCATGGTCACCACGGGCACGCTTGCAGAAGTCCAGACGCTGAACCCAATTTTCGACGGTTTTCAAGCATAAATCGGCCGATACTGCCGAAGTTCATCAACCGTCGCCGATGACCATAGACTTGACGTAGCCCCACAGGAAATAGTCTAACGGCTTCAAATCACACGACCGAGGCGGCCAATCGACTGGACCATTTCGTGAAATAACACGTTCTCCAAACTTGGTTTCCAATAAATTGATTATAACATTCGCTGTATGGCTTGTGGCGCCGTCTTGTTGGAACCACATGTCCTCCAAGTCCATATCATCCAATTGGGGTTATCATTGAACGGTAGCGATTCCCATTCACAGTAACGCTTGAGAACGACGTGTGAGAGACACATTTGGGCTTTATTCAACTGAAGCCTCCGCGGCAGCAATATTCTCGACACTATGGGCACTTCTTTGTCTCACTGGCACGGGAACATTTTGTACTATGCCTGTGGATTCAAATTTTTCCACTAGACGCTCAATTGTTGATCTGCTAGGACGATTATGACGACCATAAATTGGACGTTACGCTCTTAACGTTGAGGCCACTGACTCCGAATTTCGGTAGTAAATTTTAATAATTTCGACTCGTTGTTGGGTCGTATATCTTTCCATCACGAAATGGCACACCTTACTGAAGAGAAATGTCAAAGGAGCGGCAAGAAATATGGCGTCGTTTGCTGTGCCTGTCGCTCTACTTTTGTAGCGTCCCTGTTGAAAAACCCGATATAAACGATGAGAAGAAAGTAGCAAGGAATGGTCAGTTTCCGCAGCTTTGCCACCTTGTAGACGTGAATGGACCCTCATAAATAAAATGAATTATTTTTAATTATATGCACAGCAGATACATACATACAAGCGCATATTTTTAATTTTTGTTTATAAATATAACTACATCAGCCATTAACTGCGAATTCCTATATCTCAATTGACGGCAAAGTCGCAATCGAAATACCAAAGAAGAAATTTTTACATTTGAAAATATTTGAAATGAAAACAAAAATACCCCAATTCACATGTTAAAACAATAATAACAAATCGCTCAAAACTATTACAATGTTCAAATCTTATTGCGAAACGAAAAATAATCTATTTTCTCTGCTAAGTTAAAATTCATAAAATTGAATGAAATTGCAGCAACAGGCTTTTTTGAGCTCAACTGTAGCAAGAATCGATTTTTCAAACCAATTGAACATACACGGGCCTATTCAAAAATTAAGGTACTACTCGCGATTACCTCATGTTTAATTTGTGTTTGCGAGGCCTACACATATGTATGTATCTACGTATGTATGTATGTGTGTATGTATGTCTATAACCGCGTGTTCTGTCTACAAAAAATAGATCAAAGAATACTCATCGAATGTTGTTTAAAAAATGGAAAAACCCACTTGATATATTACCAGTGGTATGTGGAGATTCCACTCTGAGTGAGGAAAATGTTTACAAGTGGTTCAAGATTTCAAGGAAGGTCGAAGGTCGCTCGCCCTTGACGTCCCACCACATTAACAACCGATGAAAACGTTGAGAAAGTAAAGAAAATGGTTACGCAGAATCGTTGAATTTTACTTCGAACATTGGAAGAAACGTTAGCGCGAGTGTATTATGTCTGAGGGAGACCACTTTTAAGAGAACAAAATAGATTTTGATGAACAAATAAATATTTTTTAAGAAGAATAAACAGACCTCGTAACTACATACATACATATTTATATTAAAACAATAAATATGTGTTTTGTTGAACAAAAGAAAAACAATTATGAAAAAATACGCGCTGTGCAATGAGTTTTAATAAAATTTAATTACAATAGTTTTCCATAGTTTCGGGGATTTAATTTGAGTGATAAGACGTTTGCAAATTCATATTTTCTTTTGCAGGAAAATATGATTTCAGCTATTAGCTGAAAATCTAGCGATTTTTGTGGGAAATAGCTGGCTGTTGCGAAATCATCGACAGGGGTACGGGTTAAGCCTTGGCGTATATCAAACTGGGCATAACGATTTTCGGGTCATAGAGGGGAAAGGGTTTTTCCGTTGGCACGGCAACCAACTTCGACCAACATGTTCCCAGGATGTCTTGGTCACTCTGAAAAGTTGGCTGAAAAGTTCTGGCTTTGATTTATGCTTAAAAACGCAGGAAGAGGCTTTCGTAGACACCGAGGTAGAAATCTAAGCTTAGTACTATTGTCTATCAACAGATTCTATTCTTCGTAAGGAACTACATGGTGGGGAATGTACGGGCGAGTCTGGTTAAAGCCTGATGTTGCTTGAGAATTTCGGGCTATCCACTCAGTTGTTTAATCTTTCTTTAACTGTCAAGGGAATCACTGGCAGAAGAGACCAGATAGCCTAAGATTTCGAGGAAGGAGTTTGTGTCATGTGCCGTCCCCACACAACACGAGTAATTGTGTGTGGTAAGCCACATGGCGACAGTGGCGATCCGTGGTCCATGTTCACCAAGTGGAGTTGGTCCATCGCCAGAATAGGCCACAATGGGGTAAATCAATTCCATGATCTGTACTGAAATCAGATTTAGCAAAATTAGGCACGAGTTCTACTTATGAAAGAGCGAATGTAGAGGAAAAAGTTGATTTGGGGCATTTTTTCGCTGTTTTGCTAGGAAAAATTATATATAGAGATGGGGAATAATTATTATTTTGTTTCCTCTAATTCCCCTGAGCAGTTACTGAACTTTTCCAAGTATCACTTCTCCGCATTAAGCTTTTGTATATTTTCCATCAATTTATTTGCACATGTTCTCTGACAAACTTTAGGTTTGTTTTACTTTTGTTTATACTGTTAAACAAACTCATGGAAACAAATGAAGGAATCGTATATTTTAACGTCGCTTTAACTAATGTAGACTGTAGATTTTCTGCTCTACTTGCACTGCGCTAAGCATGACTTGCCTTCTTCTATTTGTTGCCTAGACCCCTGTATAACAGTGAAGAGTATGATTAAGCATCATATTTAACTTAAAACATTTTCTGTTGATTTGACTTGATATTCCCACTTTTACACGATTGACAAGACACTATATTTTTCCATACATATAAAGCCAAAAGCGGAATCTTCATGGTGAAAAAACACTTCGCCAAAACTTGCTCAGAGGACGCCGATACAAGATGATGTACACTTTCACTCAGTACCTGAATAAACTGAGCTTTCTTTTCTAAAACATATTTCAAAACTATTGTGTATACCGAGAAATCGTATTAATAAAATACTCCAAAATGTAATTAGCACTCATATAAACGGGCAGGGGTTTATTAATCAAACATTTGTAGTTCATTGAGCGAACAACCCACATTCCTTTTTTCCGTTTGAATAGTATTTATTAATCGTACGTTGCTGTTCTCCATTGCAAGAATTGTGTATTGGTTTGTTGAACCAACTTAATTGTAAAGAGAATAAATCAATATCAGCAATTTATGTACATAAAAATTCACTTTACGTACATACATTCATACATATGTAATTGCATGTGTAGATTGTTTATTTCAATACCGCCATAACTCCAGAAATCATGCAGAGTTATTGACTGGTATTTTGCTAAATTAGTGTCTAATGAAATTCTGTTAAGTTTTAAAATATTGTTGGCAAAATGGTTTGGATACTTACTGCTCTGCGATTCCAGCAGCCTACTCGATCCGAATCATAATGCATGAGTGACGAAATGAAGGAAATAGGTGTCTATTATCGGTCCAAAAGGCACTCTTAACATTTCGTGCTTTAAAGTTTTTTCACGGATTTGAAACAATCATTTGGCGTAATTAAACGAAATTCATTTAAATTAGAATTGGGTTAAAATTAAAAAATTAGCAATTTGAATTTAATGAGGTTTAAGTTAAAAACAAATAATTTAACAAGCAATTTAAATTGTTCACTTTTAGTCTTCTTCTTTTGGCGCTACAGTCCGTGGTGAACCTGGGCCTCAACCAACAAACTTTTCCTGCTGACACGGTCTTTAGCCAGCGTCCTCCAATTTTGCACACCAAGTTGGTTGAGGTCCCTCTACACTTGTGTGCGCCATCGGTTCCGTGGGCGTCCTCTAATGCGTTGTCCCACAGGTTCGGAATCGAAGATTCTACGGGTCGGAGCAGTGTTCTCCATGCGCTCTACATGGCCCAACCATCTTAGCCGTTGGATCCGTAGACGCCTGGTTAGGCTCATGTAGCTGTACAACCCGTACAGTTCATGATTGAATCTTATTTTCCAGAAACCATCAACGCAAACAGGGCCCAAAATTGAACGCAGAACTTTTCTCTCGGAAATACCAAGACAGGGATTATCAAAGTGGTATATAGTGTCAGCTTGGTTTTTCGAGAAACGGCCTTACTACTCAATTGCCTCTTGAGCCCAAAGAAACAGCGATTGGCATGAGTTATTCTGCGTTTGATCTCGGTACTGATGTTGTTTATACTGTTGACTCGGGAGCCAAGGTAGACGAAGTCCTTCACTGCCTCGAAGTTATAGCTGCCTATGGTGACGTTCTGGCCCAGTCGTCGGTGTTGCACGTTCTTTTTTGATGACAGCATATACTTCGTTTTGCCCTCGTTCACCGCTAGACCCATTTTGGCTGCCTCCGTTGAAAACCAGCAAACGCTTCATTGACGCCTCGCTGTATTCGACCAATCACGTCAATGTCGTCACCGTATGCTAGCAGTTGCACGGACTTTTGGAAGATCTTGCTTCTGTTGTTGGCGTGTGAGTTTTGCACGATCTTCTCAAGAATTATGTTAAAAAAGTCACATGACAGTGCGTCGCCTTGTCTAAATCCCCTTCTGACATTGAAGGTCTCGGTGAATTTGTTACCGACCGAGAGTTCTCCATCGTCATCCTACACAGCCTGACGAGTTTGGTAGGAATGTCAAAACTAGACATGGCTTCGTATAGATCGTCCCTATACACACTGTCATATGTGGCCTTAAAATCGACGAATAGGTGGTGGGTGTCGATTTGCATCTCTTGGGTCTTTTTCAGGATCTGCCGTAGTGTGAAAATTTGGTCAATGGTAGACTTCCCCGGCCTGAAACCACACTGATAAGGACCTATCAAACTATTTACGAATGGTTTCAGGCGCTCACACAAAACGGCAGAGAAGATCTTGTAGGCGATGTTCAGGAGACTTATTCCTCGGTAGTTGGCGCAGTTGAAGGGGTCTCCTTTTTTGTGGATCGGGCAAACGATGCTGAGATTCCACTCGTCGGGCATGCTTTCCTCCGACCATATCTTACAAATGAGCTGGTGCATGCGCCCAACCAGGTCATCTCCGGCTGCCTTAAATAGTTCCGCGGACAGTCCGTCCGCTCCTGCAGCTTTGTTTGATTTCAATCTCGATATTGCTATCTTGACTTCATTCAGGTCGGGGGGACGGAATTCTCTACCATCATCGTCCGTTATCTGGAGTGGAATATTCTGCCTGGCGATGGAATCGGTGTTTTGCTCGCCGTTAAACTGTCTGCAGAAGTGATCTTTCCAGACTCTCAGCATCGATCGGGACTGTACTACGATTTGTCCCTCTTCGTCACGACAGGCTTCTGTCCGAAGCTTATATCCATTGGATAGTTGTTTTACCCGTTGGTAAAACTTTCGGATATTATTCCTGCCGTAACACCTCTCCAGTTCCTCGATCGCGCGTTCTCATGCTCTTTCTTCTTCCTTTTGAGAAGCCGGTGTTCTTCCCTTCTCTTCCGTTCGTAGAGTTCACGAGCTGCCCTCGTCCTTCTCTCCAACGTCGCCTTATACGCTGCTAGCTTCGCTGAATGTGCCTGCCTGCACTCGTCGTCAAACCATGGGTTTTTTCCGGGTGGCATTTTAAAACCTAATACATCAGAGGCAGCATCTCTGATGGCGTTTTGGCAACGGTTCCATTCCTCATCAGTTGTTTCGCCTGGCAGGGTTGGACTCTCTGAGAGCTTAAGGGAGACTAGATCGACAAATTTCCCAGCGGTCGATTGCGATTGTAGCTTTGCGACGTCAAACTGTTGTGGTCGTGCTCTACTCCGTTTTGCTACTGATATCCGTGATCTTATCTTGGCTTGGCGGACCACCCTCCTATTTCTGGATACGCAGATTGGGTTTTCCGTTCTTTTCAAAAATTATAAAGCTTTGAAGGAGCGATACTAAACAATTTCTTTCCTGCACTGTCAACTGCTAAGATTATTTCCTTTTCGTACATTTGCGATAACAGCTTGGTTCGGACGAAATCTCACAAGAGATTCGCAAGTGAGACGCAAACAAGAAATAATTACGATCAGGCGAGAGCTGCTCTTCAGGCCAGAGGTGGTTTACGACTGTTCACAAAAACTAGACACAAATTAGTGTTAAGAAACACAAAAACTTCCAGAAATAAAAATAATGGCAACTGTAGCCCACTACAACATTGCCTTTGCTAGGACATTCATGTTAAGAAGAGGCAGACTATTTTAGCATTGGGCGACAGTGAGCATTTTTGGTCACTCCTCCAATAACCCTCATTCATCATCATCCGTAAGCTTGTGTCTACCAATATTCCTTAAGGCCAACGTGATAGCCACAATATGTGCGTAGTTATGTATTTTGAGAAATCCTAAAATAATGTGTTATAAAAAGTTTTATTTGCAAGTGTGAGTCAAAAAGGATCTGCTGCTTCAAGCCATTAAGTATAAATAACGAAAAAATGTTATATTATTTTCAGGGGAAGTTAAGTTTCAAATAAAGTGAAATTTTCCGCATATCTTCAATTTTAACAGTTAAATGTCAGCAGATTGTCGCAGAACTTTTTTCAACATTAGTTCTTATACACATCTATAAATACACTAGACGATTCTTCTCTGGCCTGAAATTTTGCACTGAGTATATACAAATTTCACAAGTTTCAATTCCTATACTTCATGCTGGCGCTCTTGACTTTATCCTATTTTACTTAGACTTTAAGTAAAGCGGTGAAATATTTTTCGTGGTGAGCATGACAAGCAAGTTTTCTGGAGTTACGCCTGTATTGCAATACATGTGACATATGCAGATAAATTTGCATATATGTATATTGTATTTTTAATCTTTAGGTATGTTCTAACATTTTAGACTTCACTGTTTACATTTTAGTATAAAACAAACATCCAGTATTGAACATTTATTTAAACAATTTGACTACAATCATTCAATCAATGAAATATGTATGTAAGTACAGAGTTCAAAGATTTATGCAAACGTGAATAAGCCACAAATACAGTTTAAACAAAAAGTATACATACATATATACTCTTCTAAATGCACCTACATATGTGTGTATGTATATATAATTTTTTTTTTAAATTTTTGACTTTTGTACAATAATCTTTCTCTTTTATTGGTATAAACGTGTTTTCTTTATAAACTATTTTTTACACTGCACACAAAAAAATAGCACTTTTTTAATGATTAAAACAATTTTGCAACTCGTGCTCTTCCCTCTTTCATGCGTTTATATTGCAACGGAATTATTACCGGTAGAATTTTTAGCTTTGTAATATAGTATCGTGTTCTGAACGAACAATATATTTACAACTATTAGGGGCAATGCAACGGTGTAAACTGAAAGCAGGGGAAAACGTGCGATTTTTTCTGGTAGTCGCATTTTCATGCCCCAGAATCTGTTGGCAGCATTTTGCAAGCTTGGATCAAGTTTGATTAAGGTAGTTGGTAACACTGTGTAATGGGAGAATAGCTTCCGTATCTATCCTTCGGATAGTACGACCTTGTAATGTTAACAGCAACGGAATTTTGTCAGATTTTCCACCGAATGCTCAGTTCTTTATAATAAAGTTTTATGTATATTAAATTTTGAGTAATTCTTATTAATTTGCGAAAGTTTTCACAAAAACATGGGACGTTTCCAACTTTTTCGGCAGAGCGTTAGGAGAAACAATTAGATGACGAGATGTGACAATAAATGCTTGACCAACAACAACCAACGAATAAAAATTAAGCGTAATATGTACCATACTACACTATAAAAAATAGTTTGCTCCTGTGTGAATATCTTTTTATTTTAAATACCTTGACAACATGTATTCAACGAATATTAAAACTAAAAGGATTCTACGTAGTGCAAAAGAGACAGTGAGAGCTGCGCTCTCATAAGCAAACAAAAATTCAAAGGACAGGGAATAGTTTTTAGCAACTGGACAACAATTCTCGGGAAAAAAATTCCGGGATGAAATTTATATATAAAAAAGTGTGTTTTAATTGTTTTAATTTTTACATAAATAAACCCCGAAGATGAACGACGGCGTTGATCGAAGTATTGGAAATAAATGAAAACTAAAAACCATCATTGCATTTTTAATCATTTGACCCAGAGCCGAACTTAAAAATATACAAAATAATAAGAAACATAAAAGGTCAACAAATAAAGTTTTATAAAAAAAAAAATATTTTAAAGCTGTGTACATACATACATACATATTAAAAGAAAACTATATATATAAATTTTTGTGCTTAAAAACTTTTCTTTTCAATAAAAAATTAGGAAAGAAAATTCTTGATTTGCATTATAAAACATCAGCTCTCACTGAAAAACAATACAAATTTCATTGAAAACAATTCGCGCAAAATATGTGTACATATGTACGCACATATCAAGCATACGTATACTTCTCTCACACACTGTGAAAGTTCAGCAACAAAGAGGAACCTTCGCTGTACAATAAAATTAAATTTGCTGTTTACAAGAATTGAATTCTACTCAAGATTGCATTCGTTCCCCGAACGTCAGCAGCATCATACCCACAGAAATACTGGTTCAAATTCAGCCAGATGGTGGAAAAGTACTTGAAATACTGGCACGAGGAAATAAAATCGATTGGTTGGATTAAAAGAAATCAAAAAAGTTTGCAAAGCATTACTGAAGCGTTCAACCGCATGTTTATTCATTTATTTGTTTTTAATTAAAAGGCTGAAAACTTGCCCTGTAGGTTAAAATTGAATTTGTTGCTTTAAGTCAACCCAGCTTTTTTAATTGAAATTTACTTCTTCATTTAATTTTTCTATCATCACTGGTTCACTCTGATGTCAAATTTTGTTTATTTGTAAACAAATTTCTTTTTCTGCAAAAATGTATAAAAAGTGCAATTACTCGGGGTGCAACTCATACGAACAAGTAATAACCGTCTGGCCAGACATGATTGTTGCATTTTTCATTTATTTTTTGTAGTTGTTATATACATACATACAGACATATGTTTGTACATATATTGGGTGTTTTTTATTGAGGTATAGAACTTTAAGTTGGCATCACTTTTTTAACTGGCAGCCATTTTGTCAGCTGTCAAGTGATTAATATTTAGTTTGGTTTGCCATTTCATCATGAACAGGTTGACAAAAGAACAACGCTTGCAAATCGTGCAAATTTATTTCGAAAATAATGGTTCAGTTTAAGAAGTTTACCGCAAGCTCCGTCCATTTTATGGTCGACATAATCGTCCATCAGAGCAATTAATTCGGTTAACCATGGATCGTTTTCGCACTACGTTTACTCTATGTGATAATACGCATCCGCAGAGACGTCGAACAGTGCGCACCGAAGAAACAATTGCCGCTGTAGAGCAAAGTGTTGAAGAGGACCCGAATGAATCGATTCGCCACCGTCAACCGAATTGTCCGAATTTGTCCGAATTGGATGGCATGAATGTGGATGAGTTGTGGTTCCAACAAGACGGCGCTACATGCCACACAGCGCACGTCACAATCGATTTATTGAAGGAAACATTCGATGAGCGCATAATTTCGCGGAATGGACCTGTCAATTGGCCACCAAGATCGTGTGATTTGACACCATTGGATTATTTTCTTTGGGGATATGTGAAGTCGCTGGTCTACGCCAACAAACAAGAAACGTTAGGGGACTTGGAAGCCAACATTCGTGGCGTTATTGCCAACATACGGCCCCATATGCTCGAAAAAGTGGTTGAAAATTGGACCTGTAGAATTGGCTTTATTCGAGCCAGCCGCGGCGGCCACATGCCCGAAATCATATTTAAACATTAATGGCATAAAATTATCCTTCCAATAAAGCCAAATTGATGGACATTAAAACGATTTTCTTGTGTTTTATTTCAATTTGAAGTTCTATACCTCTAAAAAAAACACCCTGTATTTCTTTTTTGTATTCTGTTGCAAAGAGAAAAGTACAATGACTTTTTGTTATTCAATAATTGATGCATTAAAAACGCTGATGGCAGTGAATAAATTTGTATTTCATCTTTTTTTAAAATGCATGTACACACATACAGGCATACATATGTAATAAGATATGTATGTGCATATGTACATACATACATACCTATACATACATATACATACATATGTATGTAGACATAACAGAGAGTTGCAAAATAAGATTAATTTGTTTACAGATTAAGTTTAAATAGATACATTTTTTGCAACACGGTTTTATTTATGGTTTCGGAAAAATGCAAAAAAAAGAAAATAGAAAAGGAAATATGTGGAAGTTGAAAACTACAATATTAAATCTTTTCGTCTTCATACTTAGTACCTACACACATACATAGGAAGTGGGGAAGTAATGACTACCCATTTTTAGGAATTTGTCCTTTCATTTGTTTGATGCTGGCTTTTCTGGAACAGAATAAAACTAGTCTCTTTCCAGCATTTCTGTGCCTCTGTTCATGTGTGATTACAAGGAAAAAGACAGCTGAAACTTTCACGGAATTTAAGTATATGTATGTACGTATGTATGTAGCTGCAACAACAACAAAAAGACAATTTGAAATCCAAAATTGCTAGCTTGCACATACATACATATGTATGTATGGTGTATTCAAAGATATGCTACGGAGTTTTCTGAGGAAGGTGTAGAGACACTACCAAGGGTAGTGGTTGCATTTCTGGAGATTATAATATATATTCGCAACTCCAGTATATATAAAAATCAATTATGGGCGTTTGAATAGTTCGATTATTGCAACAATTGAGTTCAAAAGCTCGCATTAATGTCGCAAGCGTTGTCGTGTCTAATCGCCTAATTATACTGTTGGTTGTATTTCATATGGTTTGGAAATTTTTACCTTTAGACCAGGCCTGGAATAGTTCTGATTGTTAAATAAATTTATAAAAATGGCTAAATTACTTTTTTGCATTGATTTTGTGAATTTGATTTTGATAATTTGCATTAACACAGAAGAAAACAAAATAACCTTTAAGTTGTGCCACATTTAATATTTTTAACGTTGGCAAGTATTCTTCAAAGACTCATTAAAAACAAAACTTAACAAAATCTTAGTACGTTGCAAATAATGATAGTTATGAGTCCTATTTCAATAAAATCTATTATTCGTAAGTTGCGACTTTGCTTACAATTGAATGGTAGAGCTTCCAGATTTTGAGGTTATTCCAGCCTTTTCAAGATGTACAATTTAAAAACCAAATTGCAAATCGTAGTAACCGCTGCATATGTGAGCGTTTTGTAAAAGTTTCCTAGAAAAGTACGACGTAGTAGTAGAGATGTTTTGTAAAAGTTTCCTAGAAAAGAACGACGTAAGAGACGACTACTCTGTTTTTCGTGTTTTTGGAACATTTTCCTCTCAATTCTCAGTGACAATTTAATATATTTTTGTAACGTTTTCCAGTCATGTGTTGGTCTGTATTATTTATTTTTTAATTGGAAATGCTTTATAGCTTTTCTAGGCTTTGAATGCGACTGATGTTGCGCAATTTGCGATTAAGATTTATATAAAAGTTTTAAGAAGATGGCGCTAAAAAGCAAACATAATAGCGGCGCACATACATATGCATGTATGTATGTACATCTCAATAGTAAAATAGACTTTCTTCAGAAGATTTCTAAAACATGCACATGCATGCATAATTTAAAACGTAAGAAATTGCGGGCTGACTCGCCTTCGTGAATGAGAATAAATCGGCAATTGCCAATCGTGTAACACTTGTAATCTTGTTGCAAAATAATGGGAGGGAAACGTGCCTGTAAAAATTCATGTTTAGCATTAACATACGTAAGTATGTAGCATATTGAAGTGTTTCTAAATAGCTGTAACTGTTCAACTATTTATTTCGAATTTCATGTCTTTAACCGGCTAATTACAAACGCTTCTAACTACTACATACATACATACATATCTATCTCACTTAGTACCTTCGAAACATTCTCTTACTGGCTTAAATCTTAATGACTACTGCGCTTAATACGGTCTGTCAAGTCAAGTGTAAATGCGATTAAATATTTTTTATGCTCAATTCACAGCTAAACATCGTTGAGCTTAAAAAGAACTGTTTGTCTAGCGGTGGCCGCAAGTGCATCGATGGCAACTGTAGCTGCTGGTAACATCAATTGCCGCAAAGTTGTCTTGTCGAAAGTTCTTTTCTGTCTCCATTTATTTCTGTTCTTTTGACTTCTCGCCTCATAAAATCAGTGAATATCTTTATGCTGGCAGCTTACGTACATACTTATGTATGTACGTACGTACGTATGTTTGAATACACAAGCAGACATACATATACGAATACGGATGATGCTGGTAGAAGCTGTCGACGGGCTGGCTATTACGTCTCCTGTAGTGTAACAACTGAGTAATAATCGATAAACGATGGGCTCTCTTAATGCAAAAATATACAATAAAAAAACAATGTTCATTCTTTATTTAAACAAGTAAAAGTTGCTATGGTTTGTTTTACTTGTTGTTGATTTTCTGTATCCAATTTAGTTTTTACTTAAGTTTATGTGTGGCAAGACAATGCATTTAGTGTCTTAATTTGTTTAGTGGGACAGTTCATACTTAAGAAATATGATACGAGTTTAAGTGAAATTGCTGTGTGGTTGTCTGTTAGTTGCGAATGCCTAGAATTGGCTACACTCGAAGAAAAAAATCGTTTGACAAAGAATAATCTTTTGAGGAACAGATGCAACAAACGTGCAAACACCAATCATCCGTAAAAAACTCTTTCGCCTTCAATTCATACGAAAAACTTTCAGATGGAGCTTCTTTAAAGTTTCAATAACATGTCAATATCAAAAAACATACATACATATGTACATTGTACATAATTATTCAAGGGTATCTTAAAAACGTATAAAAAGGGAACTTGAAAATTGAAAAGAAAATGCACATGCATGTGTACATACATATGTAGTATGTATGTATGTATGTATGCATGTATGTATGTATGTATGTATGTATGTATGTATGTATGTATGTAGGTATGTGCGTAGAAACCAATAGACCCAATAATTTTAAGAAATTCTCTATTGAAGCATGTTAGAATAACGGGCTACTTTTGACAATTTAAATAACTTTTGGCATTTCATTCTTGTCCTTAGTCCTATATAAAAATTTTCTTGGTGTCAAAGACCATTTAGGTGGCAAAATTTCTTTATATTTTTGATTACTAAATAGATTAACTAAACGGAAAAAAATACACCTTTCAGATTCCATGCGCAATCGAATAAACAGTTGGACCCGAGGCCCTATGACTTTGATAATATTTTTCCAGAAGTTTTCTCACATTCTTTAACGAACTTATAACAACTGAAAGAGACTAAACTTTTCTCAAAAGCTATTTCAGAGTGCCTACATTTACTTTTTATAACACATTTATAATATTAAAAAAACTTAATGTTATATGTAAGCGTCGCCAATGTCCGCAGAAAGTCTGACTCGTTTCTAACAACCAATCTGTTATTCCTTCCGAAAAATGTGATGAATAGTTAAATATTTTTTTCTATTCTATATTTTGAAGTATATAGAAATTTTACCTTTGATATAAGAGAACAAGAAAGTCATGTACTACAGACAAACGTTATGGAAAAAGAGGATAGCAGCAAATAGTTACACGCTTTTAAATATTTTGCTATTATTTTCACTAACTTTTAATCAAATCAAATATGCTTGGTTTCAAAGTGGCGTCAGTGTTGACAAATTGAACATAATATTTATGTATATATTCTTATTTGGTGAGATATTCTCATTCGTATCCGATTAAAAGTTTTACTCAAATAGAAGTAAAACGAATCGCACTGTACGTCATCCGACGTACACATACATACATATTTCTTTTAAGACACTTTTTTCCGTGCTAATAAATTCAATTCAATCCAAAAGTCACATTAAAATATTCATTTTGCAAATAATGGTTCCGCAAAAACTTCATTTCATTAAATACCTGATACCTATTTACACATTTCCGACCAACTTAATTGTCATTCTCAGACCGCTTTCATTTTCATTAGCGGTTCTCACGCTTCGTATTAAAGTACTGTTGTAGAGCTTGTACATATTGTAGATTTAGTAAATCTTGATAAATTTAAAACTTGACAACAAGAAAAATTTATACACTTTTAATTCACTAAATTAACAACCTCTACAATACCAAAAACAAGTACATATGTATGTAGGTAATAGATTTAGTAAACGTAGTAAATTGATTTATGTACAATTATGAAACAGCCGCCAGCTTTGGCGCCACTATCTGCTGAGAGATTGGTTACACGTTTTTTATTAACAAATAAATATGTATGTCATATCATTTCAACAACTTCGACTTAATCAATTGCATTTTGACCCAAATGGTTAATCATTTCTTCTTTAGGCATTTTTAGAGATTTTATTTCTTTTCACGAAACACCAACTAAAATATGCTTTTGTTAGTTGTGGCGGTAAAAATGTTTAAACAAATGTCAGCTGTTTCGTTCACAATACCAAAGAAAAAGTCGCTCACACTTATAAGTTTAAAATAGTATGACAATATATTGAAAGGTATTTTAAATACCACACAGAGTGAGAACCGTTATTAATTTATCAATGCTATTTTGCCTCTTAATCTAATAGGCTCGAGGAGAAGTCCCCGGGCTGCTGCATACATATGTATGTAAGTATAACCCGCATTTTACTACTTATCTACTTCTTGTGGAATAAAAAGCTCTTCAGCTCTATCACGCTGTGAAACAAACTTAAGGTCTCGTTATGCGAACATTGATTTAAGAAAAACTTAAGGTACTGTAACGTACGGTCGTATGTGTAGTTATAGAAACTGTACAAACGTAACAGACGTCAACATTCTCTAACATAATTTATTCGCCTGTTATTTTTTTCCGAACTTTTCGGAATAGTGCTGAGCAATCTTAATTAAAATTTTTTTTAATTTGAAAATCAGCATCTTTGTACAAATATTTATCAATTTTACATATTTATAAAACGTATAAAACGTTCAAATTCATTTTTATGAAATCTGTGGCATAAAGATAAACACGTTATTTCATCGTAAAAAATAAATGGATTGGCAAACGGTTTTATTTGGCCAAATTCAGTCTAGCTTGGAACTTTTAAATGCCTTTCATAAAATTATTTGTTTTTGTTTACGTCAGAGAATAAAATTAGACTGGCAGTGTTACCATTATCTAATAATTTGTTTTCCATCGGATAAACCGTAGCAAATTAAATGTTTCTCTTTTCTTATAAAATAAGTCCTAATGTGTAATATGATGACTTAAATAGAGAACAATACTATATTTTAAATCATGTGCGACTGATTTATTAAAAAAAAGTGCAAGGGCGCTACTGGATTTGGTAAAAATCTAGTGCAGACAAAGAACAAAAACCTTAATGAAGAGAAAGTGCAGTAAAATAAACTTTTCTTGCATTTGCAAAATTTCTAAAGATCAACGTTTTAATATTTCTCTAAAAATAAACATACATACACACATATCTAGCTCAGGGTTTTTTATGTTGCACAATGGGTAAATTTTCCGCTCTTTTTATGTTCTGTCGAATAAATTATTTAAGAATTCTGAGATGATGATGCTGGTCTATTTTAGTCTGTAGTCTGAGTTTGTCTATGCACAGTGGGATGTGTGACGGAAATTTTGTACGAGGAACATTTGTTTTAATTATGCTCACGTATTAAGTGTAGAACCGAAAGTTACTCTACACTTAAATATATACTATTTTAGAGGTAATAAAAGTATTTAAATTGATTTCAAATAAAAAAGACGTATTATAGGCCAGTTATGAAAAACATTTTAATTAAAAAAATTTATTCACCAAAATTTGGTTTTTCTGTTAATTTTCTTTCAAGGAAAATGTAAAAAGATAAAAGTTAAAATGAAAAATTTGGGTTATTTCAATATTCCAAAGTCGCGGAATTTCAGAAAATCACTAAGACTGAGAGAAGAGCGAGAGAGAGAGGGAGAGCTAAAAAAAAGAATTTCATTCTTAAAAAAGTAAAGCAAACAGTTTTAGAATAAGTGACTTTCTAATGCAACAATTGACATAGAATCGGCCGTGCGTCATTCGTCCCCTTTTTTAACTTACGTTAAAGCAAAAACGGATCAGGTTGGCACAATGAGTAACACACGCACAGCCTAAATTAATTTATTTTCCACTTCTTTTTCTTAATTTTTTTCACTTTGCACAAAAAACATAATAAATGTTTTCTTTACTACCATAAATCGAAAGAAAGAAAAATTTTATCGCAAGTTGTACTCAACGTACGTGCGTTGAAGTTGACGGTACTCTATATCCCAGAGCTCATAACAAAACCTGTATTTTAACTTAGTTGTCGGTTGAAAAAGGCGACGCGTAACGCCTGACAGATTCTATGTGACCCGGCCTAAATGTACTTGAGTTTTATGGAAACTTTTAGGTTAGTATTGAAAACTGAAACTAATAAATGGGACAAGCAAAGGAAATTTTAGACTTAAGGGTAGGTGTGTCGCGAATGGACTCCACTGCTTGCACAAGACAAATTTTTATGTTCCATTTTGAAAAATCTTTAGTTATTTTAAATGTTAATTTCAGAAAAAGCAAAACCCGTTATTGTTTTTAAAATTTCTCTAATCTAATACATTCACGGAAATAACCTGCCGTCGACGTCTATTTTCGTTATTTCAACAATCGTTGCTTTCACGGCTTGTTTTCAGACTGTTCATATCTCTTCCCCGATTTTTTTGATTAGCCAAGTTTAGTTGCTGTAAGTACTAAAAAGGATTGTTTTAAATACAGATTTGATGTATGTACATATGTAAACGAATTCACTTCAAGTAACTAAAGTCTTATTAAAATATAGGGAATACCGATAGTTTGTATGTCATAACTGTGTACATCATCTGATCATGCTTAGAATATAATATGACTATAGCAACCATTTTATAAAATATCTACCTATTTGCTGAAGCGGATCGTTGAAGAGGGTCAAATATTTTATTTTCTTTTATCTTCTTTCACACTGTTCGTTAATAAAAATGTTGCTTGCCGAGGATAGTAGAGTCTGGCTAATATTTAGAAAAAAATATTTATGTATGTATATCGTTACCGCGCTGTTATCATTTCTGTTACTGTTGTCGTTCATTCTATGTACGCTATTTTTGTTGTTGGTTTTGCCATTACATTATAAGCCAGAAATGACCACAGAGCACGTAATAATATCATACTAATGCTTGAAGCGTAAACGCGGTGTGTTTTAGTTTTGAGTCTCGTTCGTTTGGTCTAAAACACAAGAAAAAATTTAAAAGAATAGCCGGGTGTTTTGCTTCGCCGATTCTTCTTGCATTCGGAGGTACCGAAACAACTGACAGACTGAATTAGTGGTAGCACATACATACATATATTTTTTTGTTTCATTTTCGTAAATTATTATTTACACATGTATCTAAAAGTTAATATGTATGTACAGATGTTTTCCCTTTTGTTACTGCTTTTCTTTAGGAAAAAATTCAAAAGAACAAAGTTTTACAGAATATACGGCCAAAGAAAAACTTGAAAACCAAACAGAAGTTGGTTCTTTAGGGTTTTTGCTTATGCTTTGAAATGTTTTTTTCCTTTTTGGTTTTTGAAGACTAAAACCATTAACTTTAGTTTATTTTTGTGCGGCAGGTGCAAGCATTCAACCCAAATGTATTAAAAAGGCTTTGAAGGCGGTGTTTAACAGAAAATTGTGGCATTGTTGCAAATAGTTTTGGACACCAGACATCGTCGGTCGGTTTGTTTGCATCAGCAACAACGATCTTAAAAGTCGGTGACAAGTCTGCGCATAGGGAAACATAAGTTCAAAGAAGTTTTTATATGTTATATACATACATACATACGTACATACTTATTTATATGCATAGATACATACAAATGTATTTTTGCATGCATGCATATCCATGTATGTATGTATATAAATATGTATATGCAGGCATATTAAGAAGGAGAACAATCAAAACTAAAGATTCGAATGGGTAAAAAATACCTGCTATTTTTTTTATGAGCTTCCAGTTCAAGATATCTTGCCGACTATACTTAAATATAAATGTAAATGTTACAGATCATTGCAGATCATTTAAGTACATGTCAACTCATATGGATTTGGTATTAACTGGTCACGTTCATCGTTCATGCGATTTGATCCTGTTACACTTTTTCTTGGTGGCAATTCTTAAGTCGCAGGTACATACATAACCAACAGCTGTTCGCATAACCAACTCAAACCATGGAAACCTTGTTCAAAATCCCATTATATACAGAATGGTGGCTACTCTAAAATATCATATTTTTGACGCTTTGGCGTTTTACCTTTACTTGCATATAAACATTCGCTTTTCGACACGAGTTTCAGAATTTTCCGTAGTTCCAGTGATTTGAAATGCGATTACATTTCTTCCACAACAATTCAGGAAATATGTATGTTCGAGCTTAAAATTCATACACAGGACTCTTAAGTGGAAAAGTAATTTTCGGTAATCGGCTATCTCAGGAAATTCTCTCATTCGCTCTTTTAGCGATGTTTTTGAATGTGTATGTACGTATGTATGTCGAGATATATGACACACAAGTCAATCTGTAAGAAAATGAAAGCTAAACAAAGCACAAAAATTGGTGAAAAAATTTTCGTGTGAACATAAAAGCAAGTTGAAGCGAAAATGAGGAAATAGTTGGGTAATTAAAATTGCCGTGTGTGGTCTTCGACTAAGAATCCCTTATAACTCGTTAGAATGGACTTCTTTAGGTTTTCAATAACCATAGCAATCAATGTTTGAATACGGCAATAAATTTTCCAACTAATTTTTTTGATTGTTGGGATTCTTTAGAATCAAAATTGAAAATTCAAATGCATGTTATGAAAAAACAACGGTTACAAATGCGTTGCTCACGCGATTTGGCCCAAACACTAAACCACCAAAGTGAACAACTGCAAACGTGAGATTTCTGTTACTTTTTTCCATTGTCAATGAGTTTTACCTGAATTTGGTTGCTTCTTTTTGTACTCGTACCGCAGAGGACGATCATAAGATAAGTACAACATATTAATATATCGCTTATCGAAATTAACTGGGACGTTGCCGGCACGTTTCAACCTGTATAAAATAGATTTTGACGGCAGCGTTAAGTGACATTCGTAAGCCAATGCTGGCGACAAATGACAAATGCGGCACATTTGCCCATTTTCGGTACTTTTGAATTGGTATCATTTTGGTTCATAAGAGTAATAATTGATTAATTATAATACTAGTTTTAATAATAAAAATAATGATAACAACAATAATAATTTTATTAGTAGAAAATAATAATAACAACAAAAATAATAATAAAAATAACAAAAACAACAATTATAATAATAAAAACAAAATTGCAAAGTAAAAAACGTTATATCTCTCGAAGCCAATTTAGTACTTTTTCTAATTTCACTGTTCGAAAATAACTTAAGATTGCCCATCACTATGCCGAAAAGTTCGGAAAAATCACACGCGAATAAATTATGTTAGAGAATGTCTTATTGTTCTATTTTATTGGCGTCTGTTACGTTTGTACAGTTTCTATAACTACACATACGACGTTATAGTACTATTTTCAAAAAAACACACTGTTGCGACTTTTGAATATTGGACATTCATAGGGATGGCGTGAGGAGTGTTCTCTAATAATTTTTTTCGCCCATCTGCCGTTATTTCCAAGAATTTTTATGAACTTTCTTAAACAAAGTTTTTATAGCCTTCTTTAATGAGTGCGTTTATTTTAGATTTTTATGGCACTATTTTATAGAATATGTTTTTACAAATATATTATTTTATTTTTTAATATAATTATTACTTATTTTTGGGTTTAAAATGCATTTTCAGTGCAAAATATAAATTGTTTAGGCTTAACAGAGATCTGCTACTTAATTAACAGAGGTATGTTAATATTGCAGGTTTGAGTCTGGGGTTAAAAATTTTAAAATTTATCTTCACACCCATAAAAATTAAAGCTGTCAACAGTGCAAAAACAAAACACACAGATACAACCCTCAGTCCAAACTGAAAACGACTATGAGTGTGCGCGCCTACGACTTTTAATGACTTATCGCGTTATGTGAATGTGTCAACTCCTGACAAAACCCAACCAATTAATAAATTAATATGTATTATGTCCTTTGTAATAAAAAAACAAGAACACTAAGCAAAGACACACGACATTTCCTTGTAATAGCATTTCCTTTACTTGAATATCTACAAGAAAATGCACGTTTAATTGCAACCTGCTAGTTTTTTATTCAGTATCTAAGTGTTTGCTAATTGTTTATATAAGATGCGATTTGTTTTAAAATAGTACGACAATGGGAGAAATTGTTTTATGTAAAAATAACGACACGGTTTTCACACACACATTTTTGGGTTTACATATATACATACATGCAGCATTTAGCAAATTTCAATTATATATCGTATTTAAAAAAATTAAATTTAAATTTTAGCCAATTTTCACATATTTAACAATCACAATATGTTCAACGCAAGAAGGAACAAATTATTTGACGCCGAAAATCTTTTATATTTTATATGAAAAAAAGTTTTTCTTAGATCTAACAAATTTTTCATTGAATCATCAATAGAAAAGTGTTTGTATTGATATTTTACAGAAGTTCAAAAGTCCAACCCACAATTGGAATTTAGGTGTGAAGCGGAAAATTATTAAACAAAATAATCTAGTGGACTAACCGGGATAAACTGATATTACAAAATTGTGTTCAGAAAAACGCCTCTTAGGTTCCACAAAAATGTCTATTATAAATAAGATTTCAATTTTCCGTAAGTATAAGTCATTTGAATTTGAAAACAAATCATTTCATACATCTTTATATGAAAGATCGTAAGAAAGAATATTAAAAAATATAATATCAAATCTAGATTGAACATAGATTTGAATGCAAATGATGTAAATACATATGCATGTAGTACATACTTTGTATTTTTTCATTAAGAATGAAAAGTATTCGATTCTTTTTATTTCTTTTCCTTTTTCCCGCACCAATGTAATTGACAAATGAACATATGTATGTAACACACACATAAGTACATAATTATGTTGTACATTTTTTATAAACTAAGGGATCTAGTATTGAAATACTTATACATATGTATATGTACAGTGAACTCGGGAAAACGTGAACTAAGTTTTACCAAAGGTATTCACGCTTTCACATTTGTTTGCGATTTCGATTGTGAAAATTTTAGAGCTAAAAGGCCCAGTTTACCACCAAATAATAACATCAAATATAAAGCGTGTTTTGTTTAGAGTGCAACAACTTTGAGTTGGCATCACTACTTTATTTGAGCACCCGTTTAACAGCTGATAGTTGCTTTTTGTTTAGTTGGCTTTGAAACTTCATTATGAATCGACTTACACCAGAAGAACGCGTGCAAGTTTTTGAAATAAACAGAATTGTAGCATTTGGAGTGAGGAGAATCCACAAGCGAAACACTGAAAACTACTGTTTGGTGCGCCTTATGGGCTGGCGGAGTCATTGGCTCATGTATCTTCAAAAACGATGAGGGTCAGAATGTTACTGTCAATGTGAATGGTATAGGAACATGATTCGAAATTTTTTCATACCTCAATTACGTGGCATTAATTTTGCTGATATGTGGTTCCAACAGGACGGAGCCACATAAAATAATTTGCGATTTAATCCCATTGGACTACTTTCTTTGGGGTTATGTTAAGCCATTTGTCCACGTCGATAAACCACAAACAATTGAACACTTGGAAATCAACATTCGAAGAGTTACCGGCGAAATACTGCCGAAATCATATTTAAACATTAATTTCATAATTTTTTTTTCCAATAAAGCCCCTTTCATTGATATTAAAAATATATTTCCTTATTTTATTATGATTTAAACTTGTGCCACTGTATAAAAACACCCCTTACAACTGAATATTACGTATTAAAATTATTTAAAAAGGTAAACATTTTTACTTCACAATTTTCTGATTTTAATCATCAAATCGTGGACTTCGCCAATCCATATTTATTATCTACACTGCAACCTTTTGGTATTAAGTCAACAATATCTATCTAGTCTTCCAGACTTAAAACTTTAAGCTTTTTAGATTTTACCTACATATTCACATTTCGCGAGTTCACTGTATGTCAAAATCCCGATTAATGTATGTATGTACACATGTATATTAAGGTAATAATTGTTTATGAATAATATTTTAAGGATTTTTGCCTAATAATGCATAGTAACGTGTAGTTATTTTTTTAAAAAGGGCTATAAAACTTTATAAGAACTTTAGTGTTAGACGAATAAAATTATTTCTATATTGCTTGTGTTTCAATGCGAGTAGATGCAAGTTAAGGAGTTTTCGAAGGCTCAGGCGAATAAAAGATGGGATAAATTCGCAAGCTCACAATCAGTGCTGACTCCGGAGTATGTAGAAAAGATTTTAGTTCTTTTTGAAGAATCTCGTAGTCCACAGGAGTAGAAAAAGGAGCAACACCTCTGCAATAATGTTCACTTACCTAAACAATGAGGCTACTGTGTTCTTTGATAAAGTAGTGCGCAAAGGATTCTCAAGAAACTGGCAAGATGTAAAGACGATGAACGTGTGGATAATTTTTTCTAACAGTTTGGCACCTTAACTTTCATACAGAGCCAGAAGTGCGAAGGGTGCATAGTTTCATGGTCTAAGCGAGCTAGATTAGTATTTTAAGCTTCCAACCAACCTAGTCAGCACTAGAAAGTACTGTATACACCCTCGTCAGCCGGGCTGTCATAAGAGCATTTCTCGTTTTGACTAATCTTGGTTTAGTCTTAATCAAACTTGAAACCATTGATATTTTGCTTGTCTTCTAATTATCTCCTCTGAAACAATAACATCCAATTCAATCTGCAAATACATGTGCACCTCGATTCAAAACAACTCTTCTTATTTTTGTATGTGTTTTGTGTTGTTGCTGTGGCACACACTAATACCGGTTCTTAAAATGATTTTATCGAACAAAAACGACAATGATTAAAAAAAATACGACACACACCTTTCAAACTGACGATTTAATTTCGACTGGCGAAGTACACAAAAAAACAATCAAACGCACAAATTAGCTTCAAATTCTGCTGAAGTTGCTGTTAAAAATTGTGCAAATTGCAGAAAAATTCTCTTGTTACAATTCAATTAAGGGCCATTTTTGAGAGCATGCAAAAATATTTAAATTCCGGATGTATGTACATAAATACATACATATGTTTATGTACAATATTCTTAAACATCTTTTGTTTAGTTTATATTTCAATAATATTTTATAATAAAGATTTTAGTTAATATTTACTTTAATTCTGCAGCTGGAAACTAATCCTTTTGTTTCTTTCAGATTTAGTGGTTCTAATTTTTAAGTCTGTTTACCAGACAAATTTGGTATACAAAATACGTATGTATGTATATATATGTATATGTATGTATGTATGTGTGTACATATGCAATTTGGAGCACAAAAAGTCTTTATATTTTGCCTCTTTATTTCATTAATATTTATTTTTTCTAGTTTCTGTTTTCATTTGCTGACACTATATGGGAACATTTGCCATCTACAATCGTTACATTTTTACTTTTAAAACTTTTTTATATGCAAAATTCTTATATGTATACATATGTATGTATGTACATATGTTTAAACTTTAAAATATTTTTTTGGTTCTGAAGCGCCGGGTTCCAAAACAACTTTAGCCGCCATACACGCTGAGCACCATAAAAAGACTGTTTGCTGCACTACGGCTGGCTCTTTCAAGAGGTGGATATTTCTGGGTATTTTTTAATCAACATTTTATTACAATGGGCTCCCATCTCTCTTCACAAACTTGCGCTCTTTAACAGCAGATGTTCTGCTCATAGTAATTGTCATTTTGACGATTTTAGCTGCTAAAAACAACATGTTGGCGATTTATGTCCTAATATTGACGATTTTTGAGAATAAAAGATTGCGACATTTTTTAAAGCAGCCTTGAGCTAAATATGCTTTTGGAATGTCTCATTCTTTATTAGAAATTTGTCTTGATAATTTTTCTACTCTATGCCTTTTTGTCCTATTATTAGCCACAATTTATTAACTGAAATACATATATGCATGCACATACATATGTATGTATATCAGCAATTTATGCACTTTTAGTGCTTTTTATTTTAAGTGGATTTTAAGTAAATAATATAGTAGTATTTCTTTATGAATACAATAATAATATAACTGAAATTGTTTCTTCTGTCTGTTTGTGATTTCATTGTTTATTATAATCTAATCTCTGTAGCCATAAAAGTATATTTTTTTTAAAACACATGTGGATACTAATTTTTGTTACCTAATACTTTAAATACAAAATGTTTGGGAAAAAGGTTTTATTAATGTCGACGTTTTTTGGCGGCTTTCAAGACTTCACCACCATCATTTTATTATGTAGTCCTTCTATTGTCTGGCAGCTTTGGTTATGTTATTCAATAACATGCACTGAGCAGTTTAGTAAAACTGATAACTATTGTAAATGTTAAGTTGATGGGAGTATCATACTGTAAAGCTGTTATTAATTAATTTTACATGTAAATTGTTTTCTGTTAAATAAAAAATGGTTTGTTTCCCTGCATATGTGGAGTATATTTTTTTCAATTTAGTTTGTTCTGTTCACAAGTCATATCAAGTGTTCTATTGAGTCCTCTTTTTCACTGCAGCATGTGCAAGTGCCTGTGTTGGATATACCCGTTCTGAATGTATACATATATATGTGCTTATAACAGGCGTAATGTTGGAATGCACAAGTCCATCAGTAGCGTTCCAATATTTCCTTATGGTGGTTGCTACTCATTTCTCTATATCTCCTTTAAAGGAGTGAAAATTCCCTCGGTATACTTCTTGGCGTAGATGTGCCATCTCGTTTGCTTTATGCTCTCGAGTCCTAGAACGCAATTCAATCTGACTCCGGACCCGTTTTGAAACTCTAATACAGTTCTGATAGTGAAAGTGTAACTGTCTGTGGCTTTGAGTATTGATTGGCTATCCAGGAGTACTTTAGTCCTCACTCTGTTTGGATAGGACTGCCACAGTTTGGGGAAACTCCCGCCTAAATTATTATATATGTACATACCTACACTGTGATTGTTTTTAACAGATAAATCGAAAATATGTACATATGTTGCACGTACTCATACTAAGTGTTCAGATATGTTAATCGTAGGTGAAGCCAAATAGCCTATATATAGAACCTAACTTTACACTCGTACACCAAAAGCGCTCTCTAATTGAAATGTAATGTTTAGTCACCTCGTACTCTTGTCTGTCCGATGTCGGGCAATTAGTTGGTACATAAGTTCCAAAACTTAATTGTTAGTTCCGAGTTAACAAATTGAAGTGCTGGATGGACCGCGCGAAAGTGACTATTAGTTACATACTTAAGACAATGCGCTCTACGTTAACGAGGTTCAGGCACAAGCTACTTCTTTCGCCTTCTTTGGCGCTCATTTTCTACAAAGTCACTTTTTGCTTACGGATGGGAGCAACTAGCCTACCATTTTGGAAATATGTAATATAATAAGCAAGCGAATCATTCGCATCCGCAGATCGGGGGCATAATTCCTTTTCCCTATCTTTGGAATACCACTTTTAAAAAATGGAATTTGGAGATGTAATCGAAACATAACCGAAATTATGTGCGCTATTTGTATGTATTTCAAGATGCAGTTTCTTGCATAATGCCCTTGATGATGAACCTGTTCGGAAAATTACAAGTCTCTAGTTTTAACGGTTCAAAAGTCGCAGCTGTTTATAAAAAAGTGTCTTTTAGACGAGCTCACATTTTTTATATGTTTACTATTTTCGAGGCCAAAGAGAATGGAATGGCGCCCAGATGGACATTATAGGTATCTGAATGTGGACCCGAAATAAACTCGAATACATATAAAAACAACAGCACAAGAACTGTTCATATGTAGCGAACGTTAAGCGACAGCTACAAAATTTTAAAACAATATTTGTTAGCAGCAAATTAAATAGTGTTAAAACATTATTTTCAATCTCTATTAATACACTTAATACCTGCTGTGGATTTATGTAGATAAATTCTTAAAAATAAAAACTTTCAATCGAACTCGACATAGTTGCCCTTTCCAAACATAATTTATAAATCTTAGTTTGTTTCCTTATCTCATTTTACTTATAACTTTAAAATGAGCTTCTACAATATGTTGAAGCCC
This sequence comes from Epicampocera succincta, assembly GCA_932526305.1. NCBI lineage: Eukaryota > Metazoa > Arthropoda > Insecta > Diptera > Tachinidae > Epicampocera > Epicampocera succincta. The sequence continues at coordinate 36,385,824 of OW052037.1, read as the reverse complement.
TTTCTGGAACATTTGCTGTTTTTTTAATTTAAACCGACCAACAACAACAATAGCATGAAAATAATTATAATGGTTTAACCAATTCAAAGTATGGAAATTTATATGTAAGTATGCATGTGCGTGTCCATGGTGTAAGTCAGACTAATGGTTGGAAATACTACTGAGTTTTTAAGCACAATTGCAACTTCTCTGTAACATTGTTTTTTCTTCCCATTTCTCTCTCTATTCACCTTTTCATTTTATAAACTAAAAAATCTGAAAATTATTCACAGCCACTAAAACAGGTAGAAAAACAAAGGAACCGTGACAGCAACAATAAATAAAAAAATAATGCCAACAACAGCAAATACACTAACAATACAAAATAACAATTATAATACCAACTAAATATAATACAAAGGCGTTATGTATGTATGTATGTATGTAAGTACATGTTCTTATCTTTTCTTAAGCTTAAGTCAATATGAAAACTGACATGATGATGTCTGTGATAAAATCACTAGCGGTGTTATTGATTGTTCAACTGCCCGTCCACCCCGGCATGAGCCTGACACCGAGCATGACCATGACAACGAAATGAATATAATTTTGTTTTTTCATATGTACATATGTACATACATATGTATATGTGTATATAAAAAATTCTCGTCTGCATCTTCTCTTCCACATACATACATATTTACATATTCATGTGTGTAAATACATACATACATACATACATAAATGTGTATATGTATTTCTATTAACACCAACAAAATCATCATTCCGAAAAGAGCAGACATATTTTTGGCGAACTGCAGACATAATAAAATAACAGCAGAACATTACATTTTTGTATTTATTTTATCGTTGTTGCAATAAACAAGGAAATGTTTTTACAACAATAATGTGTGTAGGAGAGGTAAGTGGTTGTTAATTTAAACGTAGCTGTCAGATTTCACGACTTACCCTCATTTTGACGAAAATAACATGTTGGCGATTTATGTGCTAGTATTGACGATTTTTGGGAGTAAAAGATTGCTCTTGCTCATAGAAATTCATGTTCATAATTTTTGTACGCTATGCCTTTTATCGTTTTATTAGCCACAATTTATTGACTGATACAATATTTTATCAGCAATTTGTAGACGCTTAGTGCTTTTTGATTTTAAGTGAAACTTATTTAATTAAATAAAATAATAGTATTCTGAGACATACTTATTTCATAATTTTATTGTTAATAATAATATAACTGATCTCCGTAGCCATAAAAATGTATGTTCTTTCAATAAGAAGCGCGAATTTTCAACTTCTGTCTCCTTATACTAAATAAAAACTGCTTTGTGTGAAATTTTTTTTTATTATATTTTTTGACGAATTAGGGCTTTTTACCTCCAAATTATCTGGCAGCTATAATTATTTATAAAAAAATCAAAACATAAGCAGAGCAGAGCAGAGAACTAGGAGAATTACTTCAGTATTTTACTTTTACACAAAGAGAGAAAGACAGACATTTGCGACGGTAATTTGGTAGTGCTACTACGAAAAAAATATACATATGTATGTACATACATTCATAAAATTCATGTTTACATACACGAATACAAAAATGTATATAAGGGAAAAAGTGTATAAATCTCCGGAAATTGTGCCGGCTTGGACCTTTATAACTTATCGTAATTCTCACGAAATTATATAACTACTTTGGTATGAAAGATAGATTAATTAAATTTTGTTTACAATATTATATTTTTTCACCTTATTTTAGGTAAAATCTCATTTTCATAGCCATATAAACCGACAAACTTGGAATGTTCTCTTTTGCTCTTTTCGTTAAAAAACAACTCTGTAGGCCAGTATTGTGTAGTACAAAGCTGCCAGATAATAGATCGTCAAAACTTAGAGATAACATCGTCAAAGCCGTAGAAATCGTTTGCTCTTATCGTCAATGGCTTTTCAAACAAAACATTTCTTATTTAAAATATAAGGTAAAAAATCCGCATTTATTAAAAAAATTATTTTTTATTGCTGCAGACATCAGCTTAGAAAAGATTAGATTATAATTTGTTTGCGCATTTAGATCAGACTTCCCAGACGGCAGTTTTAACTCTGCACTACAAATTTTCCATTAAATCACATTGATTCTTCTGGATCCGTACACCAGTCCTCGTTACTATTCCTTTTTGTATTTACCTATCAAAATCTTTCACAAAAAGTGTGTTTTGTTGTAATATATTTCGTTGTCATCTGCGTGATCTTGATTCCCGTTTGCTATGGAAAATATAATCTGCGATTATTATAGATTATGCAGTTGTTGTAAAAACATACAACTTTTGTTCAAGTATCACAGCATAAAACTAAATAAAATTTAGTATAATATATAATAATATTTAATCAAATTTAGACTAATAATTGGCTAAAAAGCCTATTCCAAGGCAACCATTATTGCTCTTGTATGTAATTAAAAGATGCCCGAAACTTGCATTCTTAAAAATTGTCAATATTAGGACAATATGTAGTTTTTCAAATCGTCCAAATGGCGATAAGTTGTAAAATTTGGCATCTATTGTAGCTTTTCCAGATAATGGAATATATTAATTAGACCAGGCCTGGCGGTGATTACACTGACAACTTAATAATAATTTAATATTTTCGATCATTTTGCAAGCCGTCACTGTTTTCATTTAATCATTGGATTATACTGCCATTACAACAACATTAATAAAAATGGCTAAAAAGTGTAGACGGTTTACGAAAAAAGTGTAAACAGCGCCAAGCGAAAATTTAAAATCCGAATAACTATTTTGAAAGGTTAAAAAATTATAAGTAATACTACATACTTGAAACTTTAACATAAATGTCTTTTATTTTATCATTAGAAGTAAGCAGTTGGCTTCTTTGCTTGAAAACTTATTTCTGGTTGTAAAGTTCTACCACTTAATTCGCAATGGCAACAGAGTCATTAGTAGGTCTTAACCCTTTTTAAATACAATTTTGTTGTTGTTCTATTAAAATTATGTACAAGATGTTAACGAATTGTATTCATACTTCAATGTTGACATCTACAGACAGTTACTATCTTTGCGCCTTCGCCTTATTATTATAATATTATAGAAATGTACAGATTAAACCGCTTATCGCTTTTAAGTGCTTATTTTTGTGTAGAGGAAGTACAGAATGATATATTAAAAAAAACACAACAGTTAAGAAAAGTGCTCAAATTCCAAAAACTGAAATCACGCAGTTGTAACAAAAACGTCAACAAACTGGAAAAGGCGTTCAAAAAATCTATACAGAAAAAATAAAAGTGTAACGAGGCCAACAAAAATAGGTAAAAATCCTGAAAAGAGGGCAACTGAGTCAACAACTCATGAATGCAGCAAGTACGAGAATGAAGGTGTCGCTTTCAGCAATGTCAATTTAGTGTGTTTCGAGCCAAATTTGTCTCCAAGGGCGCTTTTTTAATCTTAGCGCCATATATGAAAAATTAGATTTAGCCATCTCCATACGAAGCATGTCGTCGCAAAAAGGACTAAAATTTGTGTATAAAATTTTGGCTAGTCTATATATTTTAAAATTTTAAAGATGATTTCATTGAAATGAAGTAAAAAATTGTATTATTAACTTGAAGTGTGATAACTGGGAAAATATTGATAGAACTGCATCGCGTTGGATTGAGTTTCGCAGTTTAATCCATTTTTAAAGTGGCCCTTTATTTGTCATTTATTTATTAGTTCTTTAATACATACTAAATAGGGCTTCAGGTCAAAAAATGTATGCTAAGAAATCTTTGATTTATCATTAGATGTGTGTGCGAAAATAAATTCAAATGACACCTGTAACAAATCGAAGTGTTGCCCACAATCGGTTTTACTCTCGGTGCTCTTACATCTTTTTGATTTTTTTAAAATAAAATTAAAAAATTAAGTACTGATTTCTTAAAAGATACCAACTACAATTTTAATTTTGTTAATAGTTTTAAGTATTCTCTGTGTGTGCCTGAATGAACTTTAAAAATAAATGCATAGATTATTTTCAATAGTGGTTGGATTTTTTCTAATATATGCCTTTTGGTTACATATGCATATTGGCCAAGTTTGGGGTCTAGCGCGTTTTGGTTATAAAAAGTTGACAACGCTGGCAAATTTGTCCGCATGTGAGTACTGGAGCATGAATGAACGTATTCTTGCCTGTATGTTAACGATGGTGATTTTTCTATATTTAGTGCCGACGTCTGCTTTCAGTCTTCTGTTCTTTGTGTGTAGAATCATGTTGAACATAATTTTTTTCGTAATTGTATGTACCAGCAGATTTTATACACATATTTCTTGTTTATATTAAAATCCAGGAGGGTATGAACTTGACTGCATAGAAAATCAATATCTTGTTTCTGCACTGAAAAACTCTCTTTGTACAGTTTCTATATATGTATGTACATACATATATATGTGTGTGTACATACACATTCATACACACATACACATGCTTTGCTACTGATGGTTTGGGTGCAAGTTGGAAAAGATTTTTTGAATAAATTTTTAAAAATTATTTTATTTAATTATTGTAGAGAGCGAATAGTGTTGTCATCTTTTTGTTAAATATATTGAGAATTAGACTTCTAGGCATTTTTTCCTTGGTGCCTGATCTCTGTACACATTTTTAATAATTGGGAAAAGAAAGAACATATTCGCCTTTGTGCCTCTTCCAAATCGGGAATATAGGACACAAGCTGGCGATTACTAATGGATTCAATTAAATAAAATATTCACGACAGCAAAATTCATTCTATACTTGTGCCGGTAGACATAAAAAAAATAAGAACTACTTGAAATTGTTTTCTTACGAGTACGAAATTTGTCCCAACATGTACACATTTTAAGTACGTACTTTATTTTTGTGAGTAAACATTTAGTCCTCGCAGGATAACATTTAATAGTTATATATTATTTCATCAATTAAATCAAGCAAATTAAAAGGCGGTCGAGATTAGTGACTAGGATTTTTTACATGGAAAACTAGTTCACCTGATAATCCACTTATAGATAAAACTCAGAAAAGAGTGAATTTATTATTTCATATAAGTTTTGTTAAATTTTTTTAACTGTTCGAATGAATGAAAAAAAGTTTCTGAAGTCGCTTCGAAAGCGAAAGTACTATTTTCTGGATCTTATTAAAGAACTTTTTAAATGATAAGATAATTTTTTAAGGGGTCCACTTAATCTTGTTTTTTATTTTTATTTGCTTAAATTATACTTTATTATTATTATTTTTATAAAGAGTTTTTTTAAACGTACACTTTCTATTTAAGATTGTTTTTCTATGTGTTCTTAAATCATTTTTTAGAAGGTGTTTCGGACTCGCCCGTATTAGACATTTAAATTTTAAAATTTAAAGCTTAGAAATTTTTCCTCTCCAGCCCGGAAAAGTGTTATTTTTTTAGTAAATTTTTTTCGTTATTTTGCCGTAAAACAAAATAAGTATTTGTGAGTGGGTGGGAATCGAAAAATGCGTCCCGGCTTTCAAGGCAGGATATTAATAGCATTTATTTCACTTATCTTTTCTTAATCTCTCGGCTAATTTATGACTTTTTAAAATCGAGAATTAGACACGCGGTGAAAATGAATTTACTTACGATTTCTGGGATGAAGCTATAGTTCAATCAGTAATTGCCAACCAAAATATTGGAGAACTTGATAGTTCTTTGGAGGAATCGGAGAATGTTCAAAATAATGTCTCAAATAGAGAGGTAAGCGAATTGTTTTCAGAAGCTATTAAAGCGAGCGGCAAGCAAATTTTTTTTAAAGAATTTAGAAATAGAGCAGACAAATTACATACATCAAAATATATTCTTCTTTTCCAAAATGAATATTTTTGGTATCTTTTAATAAATTCTCTGTAAATTAATTAAATAAATTCTTTACAGTTATAAAAATAAATTATATATATATATATATATATATATATATATATATATATATATATATATATGTATGTATGTATATATATAACTGTAATCCGTGCGGATCCGGCCTGTAGCTGAGGACTAGAGAGGTGATATTATTAAGCAAATTTGTATACTGCTTTTTTGAAAGCTCCTTTTTAAATGCTGCTTGTTTTGAAAAATACTTTTTTAGAGATATTTTTTTGATATGTATTTCTTAAAATGTATTTTTTTAAAATACTTTTTTTTTTAAGTATTCTTTTAAAACGATAATTTTTTAAATGGCCTTTGCTGAAAAGTTATATTTTTTAGAACACAGTTTTTCAAAAACAATCTACATATTTTTTAATGCAATTTTTTAAAAGTACTTTTTTCAAGACATTTCTATAAAATGCATATTTTTGAAAGAAAAGAAAAATGCCATATTTTAAGCTACATTTTGTAAAAATATAATTTGATGTGAAAAAATTATTCTTTCAAAATGTATTTCATGTTTGAAAAAAAAATGGGCCATAGTCAAAGAATAAAGTGAGTTCTTTTTAACAACAACTTCAATTTTAACAGCTGTTGTTAACTTTTTTGCTACTATAGTCAATTTAAGGCCGGTCTTAAGTTATCGAAAATGTTAAAAACTTAACTAAAGTGACATCAAATGAAATACGAAACATCAAGGCGAACTCAAAACAGAAAATTTTTAATTTTACTTTCTTGAGAAAACATTAATTTGGATTTTAATGCACAAATTTTTTATTTATAGAAGTGACCTGGCCACAGCTATTGTTTCAGAAATTAAAAGCAACTTCAGCTGTCTTTAAGTTCAGAGGAAAGTTTTGCAGATAAAGTACACATTTGCTGTTATAGCAGACGAAAAAAACGTGCCTTAAGATTTCTTTAGGCATAGTTTCTTCTCGGCTATACCTAAAGCCCGATGTTGTTTCTATTTTCATATTATATTCAGAATTAATAATAAGATATTTAGTTATATTAAATGCAGAGTCTTCTAATGTCTGAGCACGTGCGTGAGTAAAGTGTACTTTTTGTTAAGGAAATTACTCAAATCCCTTAAGAAATTTTGTTCTTGGCGCCACGTGGAGTAAACTTTACTTATCTCTTTTTGTTTTGTTTTGTTTTGTGTACGATATGTGTTTGTGTGTTCACTACCAACAGTCGTGGCGTGGCTTAGCGTGGCGATGAAGGATATACACACAATACAATTAATAACGCACATACGCCACAGACCTTGTCTTCGAGAATGGCAACAACATTCTGAACAAATTTGTTCCTGTTTTCGTATCGAGTCCTTAAAGGTCAATAACATCGAAATTATTTTTTCTGTTGGCAAACAAGTCAGACTTTTTCGCCAAAAAGAAAATAAATGAGTGTAAAATAAGGGTGAAATGTGTTTGATATGCTTTTTCAAGCTCGCGTCTATCCTTTTAAACTCATTTAGACTATGTAAATTATCTTTTCGTTCTACACTGCTGAATAATAATGAGAGCTAAAGAAGAACGGAATACACAAAAACTTTAAAATCTTTTTCGCTTAAAATAAAATTAAACCTTAAACTAAATGTTTTATGTGCTTTCGAGACTACTTATTTAAATTGCGTTTAGGCTGTTTGAGCTGAATTATTAAAAGTGTTTACACAAATGTAATTTTGTTTCGCTTAAGCCGAGAAGGCTTCAGTTTTTCGGAATATCTTCTGTTTTTGTGTTAGTCACGTCACAAGAGGTGAACGAAAAAAAAAACACTTTGCACGTGCACAATTACGTTTTGAAGCATAAATTTAGAAAACTTTAATTGTACATGCATGTGAGTACATACATACATACATACATACATACATACATACATACATACATACATACATACATACATATGTATGTACTATATACAATACATATATGAATTTGTAAGTATGAACTATTTTTTACGTAACGAAATGGAAACGACTTGTTTGCCTGCCTGGTATTTTTGATACATAATTTAACGCTTTTGTCTCGTCACACTGCAAGCGATTGGTGTTTAAAGTGTAAATCATTATTCTATCATCGCCGAAGAATAACAAATTAAGAGGAAATTTCTGAGACCTTTTTCTGATGAGTTTTGATCACATTTGAGAGTAGTTAAATGTTGACAATAAAGGATAAAGAACTTTCTTCTTCTTTAAAAATATTTCTCATGTAATTTTACTGTAAAGGTGTGAACACCCCGAGAGCAGGTTTTGTCTGAACCTATTCCAGATTTTTCTTGAGGGTCTCTGACTTCTGGTTCGGTAACCAAAACTCTAGAAAGTTCTGCTATGACGTTGGCTGTGCGGGCTCTTCCGAAACCTCCACCAAAAGCTAATTAGTAGAACGGAGCCGTGCATGCCTCTGTAATGCTTTGAAACCGGAGTCGCTGTGTCAGGCTTTTGCTTTAGCTGACTATGCCTGGCTGAAACGTTCTGGCTTTGGTAGCCCTGGTTCAAATTTGCCCAACAGATACCTATTTTTGAGAGGAACTGGACGGTGGGGAATCATTTGACAAGTCTGTTTAAGGTTTAGTGTTGCTTTGGGAGTTCAGGTTACCGGCTAAGGTCTTTTGATTTTCTCTACTGTCTCGGAAATTGATAGCGCGAGTGGTTAGATAGACATATAATAAGCAATTGCCACCTGGGAGCGGTTGTAAGCCGTTTTCACAGTTCACTATCAAACCAGAAAACAATTTTATATGTTTTTAAAGTTTCGGGGGTAAACTTGCCCTGTGTTAAAATGCCTTCAAAAAGATATGTCAACGAAAACATTCTGAAAAGTTTTAAGCTAAAATATTGAGAAAACTAAGCGCTTTTAGTTTTTAAGTTTGTATGTTAAACAATTCTTTTAAATTTCATTATCTTTTAGCGCATTATTTCGCAGACACACAGTTATTTAATTCCAGCATGAAAATAACCTCGTTTTTTAAGAGGCCAAAACAAGATGATGGCAGCGTGAAAGAAAACAAGAACATTTTTAACCAAATTCTTACTTTTCGAGTCGGCAGATTTATTTTACAGTCTTCAAAAAATAACCAGCATTAAATTATTGAAATATACCTTTTCATAACGCTCCGATAAGAACATCTTGTGACTAAATTAGCGAAATATGGGGAAGAGGATTTCAGTGTTAAGTTTTTCCCCTCAAGGAATACAAAAGCAGAAGTTGCTTGTGCGATATTTTTGTCGTTTAGACATACCATGACCGGATTTTTTTTTTTGCTTAAACATCGTCTTCCAATGCTCGGAAAATGTTGGGTTTTGGAGTAACCAAATCTTGCTACTACAGCAAAAAATGCAAAAAAATATTTCTGTCTGCCTTTTTATGGCTCAAATTGGCCTGCCAATGACTCACTCTCTGCAATCGCTGTGCAATTCTTAATCATCTTATGGCAATCAATTGATTAACTATTGGAAATAGTTTGCACTAAACACTTTTCAAATACTTTAATTCAGGCTTCAAAAAAGCTGTCTGTTTTTCACTCCACCTGCTGAAGGTGAGCTGTGGCTGTGTAAATTTAAAAAGCCGCAGCCTCCAGATGAATTCTGTTCTGTGTTCTTTACATGCAACTGAACGTTGAAATATTTGGAATATATAATTCTCTTAAAGAAGCTACTTCCTACGTTATATATGTAAGTTAATGTTTATTTATTTTACTTCTTCAACCAGCCCTTGAGAAAAACACCACCAAGTTTAACATTTCTTTTTTATTTAAAAAGTTTATTGAATTAATTTTGCATAAAAAGTATAATATTTGCGCTAAACTGTTTGACAGACGCGACAGCAATTTTCACTACAAAAAGAATTACATACTATGAAAATCTAAAAGGGACCCCAAATTTCATATAACGAATTACGGCTTTTTCTGCAACCAACAAGACCGTTTTACTTTGGGCCTATGATTTGGTACGTCTTAAACAGCATTACTTGTTGTTGTTGGTCCCATCTATAAAATTGATTGTAAAAACGTTGCAGTCTTGAATGAAATGGTATTGAAACAGGTGCACTTTATTGTACAAAGATTTTTCTTCACACTAAAACAAAAAGTTTTGTCGAATTTGCCACCAAAAACTAAAAAACGCACCGAAAATGGTGCGAAACGCACAAAGTTGACAGCGCTGTAAGCCAGCAACTTACTGTTTTACTTTCCTCGTTATTGTTCCTGTCTCAACAGTAGCCGACGAGCCGCAGCCAAAGTCTTAAAAAGTAATACAACGGCTGAGCTGTTAAAATTTGTACAGCCGCTGCCGCAGACACAGCTTCGTCAGCAGGAACTTTCCAGCGTCAAACAAAGTATTCAAACTCTATTTGCTGCCAGAGCTACAACCAGCAACTTGAATAAAAGTGCTGAATGGAAATAGGCACTTCAAGGTATTTTTACTCATTTAATTTCTTTAACGATTTAAGTTACGCATCGAATAACGTGCCTGCCTGACTCATTCCTCTATTAAATATTTAAGTACTTTCAACGCAGGCGGTGATAGGAACATAGAAAAAATTACAAACCATTTTAATTTAATGCGGGAGCTACAATTTTGAATGGGATGCGAATGACCTGTTGAGTGGAACTTTGTTGTTGTCTGTGTTTATCACCCAGCGAAAAACAAATTGAAAAATTTACTCGTAAGTGCCAAGTTTTTATTGGCCAAACCGTTTTGTATAAAAATTTCCGAAATCCAAATATTTCAAGAAATTGTGCTCATTTTAAATTGACCAGGTCGACCAAAATTTATTTGTCGTGTCTCTCTCTAAGCTCTATTTTACAGCCACGCTAAACAAAAAAAAAAAACAAAAAAAATGGTTAAATTTTTCACTCTTGAAGCCCATATTTAAGAATTTTGCAAGGAGCTCATGTGCACCTCTCTGAACTTATCAAGACTATATGTTTTGATAAAATGTGGTTTGTCAAGTTATTAACGAATTGCTATTTTAGTGAATCGGTATTACTTAATCTTCTGTTAGTTAACGAAAGAGTCTGGTAAAATTTTGGTGTAAAACAAATTGGGCACTTCGAAAATGTTGAAGGCAAAATAATTGAATACGCATAATAATGCACCATAATGCACTCTAATATAAAAATCCAAGTAAGGAAGATAAGTCAAATTAAAACATTGTTTTGTACTGGCATGACCATTACATGGTACACATGTAGATACAATGTGTGTAATATAACATATGTGCATATATAGTGTGTACTATATAGTGTATACTATAAGGATTAATCATTTTATTTTTATAATTTTCGTATTAGAGGTATTTTAAAGCTGTTCTTGTCCACAACTTATCAGCTGCTGCATAATAAGAAAGTATGAAATGCTGAAATATTTACAAGGATGTAAGCAGTTAAAACAGCAGTTCTTCTCTTCAGTCATAACAACTTAAATTGTTTTATATACAAACTACAAAATTTTATATCTGTGAATTAAATGTTGAGTTTTTGTTACATACGAGTAATATGTATGTATGTATGAATGTTTTGTTTGAAAACTGCTTTTTTATTTATGACGATTTTTTCAAGCTATTGTGTAATACTTTTCACGATTTTCCGCTGGCCCTATTTCGTCTGACAATCATATCGACAAGCCCTTTGTCAGTACGACCTTCAAGAGCATATGGGAAATCTGTTCGCAAATCGTTCCACTTCTAAAGTTAGCAAAACTAAATTTGTTTATAGCAGACTTAGTGACAGCTTTTCCTGGACTTACACACCCATAAATGCATATATACATTTATATATATACATATGTATGTATGTATGAAACAACAATAAAATTTGCAACGCAAAGATGCCTAAACTTTTGCTGACAATATTTGCAAAAATCATGTTTTTACACTTTCGTCAAAGTTCAACTTTTAATTTTGATCAAAAAATAATCATTTGCATCCGATTTGCTGCCCAAATTCAAAACTTAATACTTAATACAAACAAATAACATTTCTTCTTCAACTGATGTGATCAAATAACGATGGAAAATTTGCTTTGGAATCGAATTTTCACATAAATTTTTTAATTAAAATAGAAAGACTTTTCCTGAGCAGCTTTTGGTCAATTTTTCAGAAAAAATATCAGTCAAACTATAATTTTGATTTTTACTGTAAAAATACGTGTTTGACATACTAACAAAAAAACCCTATATTCAAGGCAGCATTGACATTTTTCAAAACAGTCTCTTTTCATTAAGTGAAGAAGGCTAATCTGGAGCCATTTTTCTTTATTTTCACCAAAATTAATTGTGTGCATATTGTGTTTTCGCCAAACTCAACATTAAAGTTGAAAGACTCAGACGCACATGTTCGTTTTTGTGCTAAAAAAAGGATCTTCTATCTACATACATATATACATATATAGTACTTATGTACATAAGACAGAGTGTATTTTTGTTTGTGTCTTCGTACCTTATACGACACCAAAATAGTTAAATAGTTCGGAACAGTGTTGACCATTTTTTTTTGAGAAATAAGCGTATGTAAAATGCGATTATTTGCTACCTACAATTTGAAACGATTCCCCTACAAAAATCTCTACGCGTTCTGATAAGCCGATGAAGTACACAATTTACATTAGGATTAGGCTTTCAAAAGTATAGGAAAACATCAGATTTGTATGTATGTATGTATATATACATATATATATCAAAAACTCCTCCACCACAAAAATTAAACTCTACAAAAGAAGAAACACCCCAAGAATCATTCACCATTAGGGACTGGGATATAATAAAAACTAACAACTGCAACTTAAGACAAAAATCCTTGAAACACAATTTGTATGAAATCTGACTTTTCCGAACAGAAAAGAAACACAAACAAAACGAAAACTTTTCAAAACATGCTTTGAAGAATGTCTTTAACACAACATTTTACTGCCGACTATCAACAACAACGACGCATCATTTCTCGCTCCGGAGTTGAGTAGCAGTAGAGCGGCAGACAATGGAGAATGAAACCCCCCTGGTGGAAATCATTCCCTTACTTCTACTAAATTAAGCCCTGAAAAAGCTCTTTACCAGGACCTCTGTCATGTACTCTGTTTCAAGTGCCAGCCATGTTTGCAAGCATCCTCTGTAAATACTTAACAACTACATTTACGTACATATTTGTACATATATTTTTCATTGCCACGTTTTATGTTCTCTGTGTACGAACGAAAACAACATTCGCTGATTACATGGAGAAATGGCATGTACATTTACTTATGCACTTATATACTTATTTAGACGAAGAAAACTTAAGCCCGTAATGGAAGAGCGGTAGAATAGGTTTTAATAGGTACTTTTCATAAGTGAAATAAACGCTTTAAAAAGCCTTTTTTTCCAATAATGAATCAACAAGATTTATCACAAATGATTAAAGAAGTCATTAAATGATTACAAGGTTAATTGGCCCCTTCCTAAAGGAATAAACATACATATATGTATGTATATGTACATATGTAAGTATGTACATACTTCTGTCTGGTCTGAGGTATAGGCGCTTAAAACATTTGTTTAACACACACAGCGTTGCCATAATTCTTTTTACAAAATCTGCCAATTTCGAATAAAAAATTTGCTTTTTAAGTGAAAAACTGCACATAAATAACGCATACATATAAATATGCGCATGTACTTCTAAGTAGACGAAGCAAAAAGGAAGAGCTGCACGACGGCTTAAAAGGAGAGTATTTTATGATTTACATTTCAAACCATAAAATTAGATTCAATGTATGTATTTATGTAGAAAAACATAACTATTTGCATTTAATCAGTGTTGCAAAAAAGGGTATAATAAAAGCGTTACCTCACCTCATTGTTGCAAAATGCAGATAAGTCTGCACACTTGGCAGTGCTGAACACACACAAAATATAATGGAAATGCAAAACAAGTTGCGTTATTGTTCTCACTGTTCGATATATGCACATATTATACTTCTTCCAACCTCTCAAATCTCTCAATATTGATTTCAAAAAATCGACTATGAACGACCTTTTAATTTTATTCAGTTCGAAGTGAAACCTTCTATTTCTGAGATGTCAACAAGTAAAATGTAATTCTTAAACTTGTCATTTTACTTGTTATTTGCAATGCACAATTGAGAAACTAATAATAATTATTTAAATTAATAAAATCGTCCTTTGCCTTCAAAACTTTTTGAATGCGGTTTGGAGCTGAGCTTAACAAGGACTGCAGAAATTCCGTTGAAATCTCTTTCTACGCATTTGTGATCTGCGTTATAGTTTCATCCTTCGTTCTTGTCAAATTTGTGGATCTCTTTCGCTTAAGGCATTCTCTATTAGATTTAAATCAGGACTTTAACGAGGCCAATCCAGAGTTCAATACGCACATTCATCTCGTATTCTTAAATATTGATGTTGGTTCATGAAGCCACGAGGTGCTACTTTTTTACGAATTTGTTCATTAAGTCTGACAAAAACTTTTTAGAGTGATGAATGGCACTCGAAACTACTCTCGTCAGTCCAGAGTATATTATGCCAGACTAGTCGCTTCTAGTCGCTTCTTTAATGTACATATGTTTTCATAGTGAGTGGGTTATTATTGAATTTCCGATCTGTAAGTCGGTCCACATAGGCCGTACTCTTACGTTTTCTTACAGTTCGGCACAAACTTGCAGTCCGCCCTACTTGGTTATATTTGTTTATTTGATAACAAATTGTTTTTCGTGCCAAACTACATGTATTTTTTTCCGATATTTATAACAGAAATGTTCAATTTATATTTTGTCACAATTTTTGTTCTAACAGTTTCGCTGTTTTGATCATTTTAGTGAATCAAAACACAAACTTTTGTTATATTTTTAATCAAGAATGTTCAATAAATGCAAACAGCGGTATAATAAATTAATTTAAAAAAAGACAATAAATTATCAAATGTCAAAATACTTACATATGTAATAAAATGAAGACTGCTGTTGTTGTGTATTTGGTAATGGAGGAAGAGCGCTCAGAAATATTGCGTTCACATTTAAAGCTCCTTTTCAGGCTCGTAGGTTTTTGTCGGCTAAACAAAGAAGCTTTCCGTGTATACCATTCTCGTTCTAAGACTCTGCGGTTGCGATTTTCAGCTGAAGGGTCATACCAAAGATTGTTTAGAAGCGGCTGTAGAATGTCAGTAATTTTAGACAATGGACTCGAACGAAAGGAATACACATTAAGATTATAAAACCCACCGTGAACGATAATTAATGTATACTTTAATAGAAAAGGATAACAAGGGCATTTATATATTTTCGGATTTGTGACCAAGTTTCACATGAAAGTTCAAGAGATATATGCACGGTATGCCTGATCTGCCCATGACCCGTTTATATTGCTTGGGAACGACGGTGGTCAAAATTATTACGAGATTGGGGATATGGCATTGAGCCTTTTTTGTTAATACCATACAGATATCCATGCCACAACTCGAAAGAGTATAATGTCAGTATGATTCATTCATCAGGCCGCAATATTGTACATCAGACAATAGGACAACATCAGCAGACGTAACAACATACAAGAGAAAAACACAACACTTTAACAGCACATGATAATGAGGATATTATTATATGGCCATCAAATGCGTCTCTAAAAATGAAGGTCAAAGGACCAGAAATGAAATACAAAGTTGACACCTTATAAAAAAATTATAAAACTTGTTTATTATTTTAAGTCCAATTCCGATAAGATTCAATGACACCGCTGAATAAACACTCAAACTAAATTATATACATATGTACATACATACGTACATATCGTTACCTGAAATGCAAAAGGGCGTAACAACCAAAAAATTCAAAATGGGTTTTTTCATTTATTATTGTAGAGCATTACATGTCCTCCTACATTTTTACAGCCCTACTGTCAATAACAACCATTTTATTAAAGAAAATCAAAAGGTCGTAACAACAAAGTTGGTTTTTTCTTAAACCAAAAGGGCGCAACCCACATCTAATTAAAATGACGATTAAAGAAATTTTTTTTCTACGAAATAAATGCATCATCGCAATTTAATGCAACACCAGCTTCGTAATCTTTGATTTTTTGGAGTTTTTTGTCTCTCCTGTAAAATTTTGAAATATGTTGTTACGCCCTTTTGCATTTCAGGTAACGATATATAACTTTCGTTTACTACATAAAAAACTAACTTTCAAGGCTTAAGATATAAAAAAGTCATTAATGAAAAAGTACTATTCTTTTTCTGATTTGGTACCATTACACATCTACATATGTATGTATCTTTATTTATTACCTTATCCCCCTCTTAAGATTTCAAGTAAGAATTAATTTTTATTTTTTTGTTTTTTTTTTGTTTTTGTTTACATGTATGTATGTAGGCTCTAAATATTAAACACTTGAAGTCAGACAGTAAACAATGTATTTAAAGTTAGAAAAACCGTTAATCTTTATAGTCAGCCCTCATAAAATTTATAAATTGAAAAAGAAACTAAGAGATTTCAACCTCTCCTCATCCGATTACAGGGTCTTTAGCGTAGCTTGCATTTGGGTTTCGAGCAAGAACGTCTAAGTCATGTCAAGTTTCTATTTTCCCTATAAAAACAACAAAAATATAGCACCCCTCCAAAGCGGACTGCAAGAAAATATGTACATATCGCACCCTAAATACAAAAGGGTCACAACTCAATGTTTTCCAAAACTGACTTTTTTCCATAAATTAATTCAGAGTACACATCTCTAATGACTGCAGCAATTTCTTTCACGTCACTATCTTCTTTAACTGGAAAAACACAGTTATGTTAAATGTGTTTCTTCTGCACGATGAACTAAACATAAACAGTTTCTCCTGAAAATTTTAGAATTTTGAGTTGTGACCCTTTTGTATTTAGGGTGCGATATACTAAAGGGTGGTTAAATTGTATGGGCCGATGTTGAATGTGAACCACACCTAAACGCCAAGTTTTTTTCCGAATTTTATTTGACATTTCTCTATTTCAGACTTACTCAATTTGAACCATGGAGAGATACACAATCCAACAACGTGTTAAAGTTATCCAGACTTATTATGAAAATGGGAGTTCAAATCAAAATGCATATCGTGCACTTCGTAATTTTTGATGAGGCACATTTTCACCTCAGTGGATTCGTCAATAAACAGAATTGCAGCATTTGGGCGAATGAGAATCCA
This sequence comes from Epicampocera succincta, assembly GCA_932526305.1. Lineage (NCBI taxonomy): Eukaryota > Metazoa > Arthropoda > Insecta > Diptera > Tachinidae > Epicampocera > Epicampocera succincta. The sequence goes on along the minus strand of OW052037.1, from coordinate 36,368,769 downwards.
AGAGTGATTGTCGAAAAACCAATGCACCCACAAAGAGTGACTGTTTGGTGCGGTTTATGGGCTGGCGGCATCATCGGGCCGTATTTTTTCCAAAATGAGGCCGGTCAGGCAGTTACTGTGAATGGTGTTCGCTATCGTGAGATGATAACGAACTTTTTATGGCCCGAATTGGAAGATATGGATGTGGACGATATGTGGTTTCAGCAGGACGGTGCCACTTGCCACACAGCTAACGAAACAATGGCTCTTTTGCGCAACAAATTCAATGGCCGTGTTATCTCACGTAATGGCGATGTCAATTGGCCGCCAAGATCATGTGATTTGACACCGTTGGACTTTTTTATTTGGGGTTATTTGAAAGAAAAGGTGTACGTCGATAAGCCAGCAACAATTCAAGACCTAAAGGATCAGATAATTCGGCACATTAACGGCATAGAACCTCCATTATGCCTCAGCTTCATCGAAAATTTGGACCATCGGATGGAGGTGTGCCGCCGAGGTCGCGGCGCCCATTTGGCCAATATTTTGTTCCATACATAATTGAGTAATACCAATACATCATAATAAAATAAAATTACAATAATTTCCTAAATAGTTTGTGTTTTATTCAAAATCAACATCGGCCCTTGAAATTTAACCACCCTTTATGTATTTATGTATATCAGTCTCTTTTGTTGAGTTTGTTTTGCCAAGATGAATATTTATGCTCTTATTGTTTATATAGATATATATGTATTGATATATGTAAATACTTATGTGTGTATGTATGTATGTATGTACTAAATCCCAAGTAGATACGCTGTGGCTTGGCTTTAACATTTTAAACGTGCTTATTATATGTCTACGCCGTTACCACCACTCTCATCACTCTCATATGTACTCGTACATACATATCCTTAAAAAGGAAGATGAGAGTAAATATGGTGTCGATTTTCCTCCTCTTTCAACTGCAACGTGGTTCTTGTCAATTTCGCGTGCTTATTATTTATGAAAATGTTCTGCAAATTGCATTCACTGAAGCTTGTTTCTCTCTTGGAGGCAGATGTGGGCAGAAATGTAGCGTAACGCATATACATATGTATTGATCAAATAAAATATTGCGACATTATTTTTTTCTTTTCGAGAACATACACTGCTATATGAAATATGTATGTTGCAAACCAAGGAGGCGGTTGTAGATAATCACGGAACAATATTTTTTTTAAAATAACCAATTTCTAATGACCAAATTTATGTCATAAAACATCATCACATACATTGGCCAAAAGTTAATATCCTACCAGCACTACTAATCGCGCTTTAAAATAGATAGTATTGTTGCGACCAATTATTTCAATTATTTTTTAAGAATGTAATTAAATACACATAATTTATGCAATTAAAATTCAAATTTTTAACGAATAACCAAATATTTATATCTTACTTAGAATTATTTCTTATGAAGATTGCCCAATTCTCAACATACCCGGGGGAATAAGTTCGTTCTATACTGAAGAGTGGCGAATGTAGTATTATAGGAAAATGGATTTCGAATTATAGAAGTCACCTGTTCTATTTTCAGCCATTTAGTCACAAAAAATGTTTGTGAAAAACACCTGCATTCTGAATGGTAGTTGCAGCAGCGATAAAATGTTCAAGAAATATTTTACTATCTTATATAATTAAAACGGGTCCTACATACTATTTGTAACGAAATTGTTATTCGGGTCCAAAACCTTTTATTCTAAGAAAAATCTTGGAGAATGAATTTTTAAACGTACATATGTACAAATGAAAACACTACATATAATTTTGTTTTGTGTAGAGGATCCAAAAATCAAATCCAATTTTGTTTCCTTTATTCTTCAAAGTCCAAAATCTTATTACATTTTGGCACTACGAAACTCACGAAATTATTTGACGGAAATTTTATATCTAAATGTTTCTAGGTTTTTTGCTTTATCTGCTTATTAGAAATGCAATCTATTTCATGTTAAGGGGGACTTTACTTTTGTTTATTCCCATTTTACTGTTGATTTAAAAAAGCGTTTTTCTTATTTACTTTTTCTTGTTGTTGGTAGAGTATAAAGAGTTCGCAAAGTAAATGGCTCTGGTGTATATATTGTGCATGTACCTTAACAGAGGTAAAGAAAAATATTTACAGTTGAAATACCAACATGAAATGAGAGAATTTTGCGACTGCGCGCTTTAAATTTTTGTTTGAACAAAAAGACGGATAGAAGTTCTGAATCAGTATGGCCATATTAGCTCTTTTGGAGCTAAATTTAGCTTTATTTTTGAATGCTTAGCTCGAAATATTTCCTTAAGCTCTTAGCTTTTTTTTAGCTTTTTTCAACAATGCATTTAGCTTTTTCTAGCTACATATATCTTCAATTTCAATTTCGTGTAATTTAAAGGTAAATTGTATGAAAATTTTAAAGAAGAAATGTCCAATTTGAGCGTAGATGACACATATTACTCTTTTGAAATTACAATGGCAAAAATTAAACTCCTCTGATTGGAAAAACCAAAAGTCAACTACGGAATTTTGGATTAATATTTTTGAGTACAAAAACGCAATTAATGAAAACCCTTTTAGGGAATGGTCAACTTTTGTGGTGAAATTTTTAGTTTTGCCTTTAGTAACGCAGAAGTTGAGCGCGTATTCAGTGAAATAAATAAATGTTGCCAAAGTTTTGAAATAACTAAGGATCTCTTAAAAAAGTTTGATAAGGATATTTATACAACTTATAATGATTTTTTGTCTCGTTCAGAAGTAGAAGAAAATATAGAAAAATATGATGAAATGTTTAATATATAAAGCCAAACATTGTTATAGAAGTTTTAAAAAGTTTTTATTTACAAATTAATAGTTTTTATATTGAAAAGTTTCTATATTAATTTTAAAGGTTTTTTGAAAGGCTATTATTTTATTAATCTAAGACTTTTTTTCTATCATAGAACACATAAATGTATACGCAAATTTACCACATTTAGAACAAAAGAATGTGTTGCCAATAAAAAGTGCTTGTTTGAAATGTCTACATAAAGCCTTTATATCTTAAAGTTGATTGAGGCACTTATTTTGGCCGACTACATCGATCAACAAAGTCGGCGTTTTGTTTGGACATCTTCAACGGGTTTCATTCACTGAGTTCGTCGGTTCACTAACCAGAATTCAACATCTATGCTACAAAGTGCAAGAGAGGCTAAATTCAGTATGAGAATACACGATGTTGTATTCATAGTTGTAACCATAATAACTTCGGCAGGCATTTAAAACCAATACAAAACTTCACTGACATGATTTGTTGCACTTTAGTTATGCGTAATGCAAAAAAATTTGATATTCTTGGGTACCTTCAGCTGTACGTAATTGATGACATACAGTCAGCAAACAAGCGTCAATTTAGATTAGAATTACAGAAAAGATGTTTAAATAATTCTGAGTCTCCTTCGCCTTAACAAGTTTTTTTTTAAACAGTTTTTACGAAAATTTTGCAGATTTTCATCCACATTTTTTGTTTCTGAGATCTTAATTGTATCCCATTAAAGTCATTTCCGGTTAATCATTCCCTGGATAGTTGATTTGACCGCTTAAATACTCCCAAAAAAGTGAAATAAAGAATTTCTACAGAAACTAAAGACAATCGCGCCGCTTTATTGGGTCCCGTTTAATTGCGGTATCCCTTTAATTAGCTCTTAAAATTAAACAAGTTTTAGCTAATCTCGTACAAAATTATATTATTTTTATATACTTTGTAATGTTTGTTCGTTTTATTGATTGCGCTGCTCAATTAATTAAGATTTTTTATTGATTCAATGGATCAATTAAAAGAGCATCGGGTAAATGATTTTCTAATAGCTCCAAAAACCGTGCTTTTTTAGAAAGTCGATTTGGGAAACAGTGAGGTGAGATAATGCAACACTGATTAAATGCAAATAGTTATGTTTTTCTATTTTATGGTTTGAAATGTAAATCATAAAATACTTTCCTTTTAAGCCGTCGTGCAGCTCTTCTTTTTTGCTTCGTATATATATAGAATAGAAGTATATGTACGTATAGAAGTATATGTACGTATCTATATGTATAAATCAAAATTTAGCTTTAATTAGGCTTTATTTATGTGAGGATTTTCACTTGAAAAGAAAATTTTTTATTCGAAATTGGCAACTCTGCTGACGATAGTGGGCATTCACACTAGACAATTCTTTCAGCTAAGCTGATTAGCTTTTTGGCAAGGAACATAAGATGAGTACAGACTTGCTTGTACTTTCAATTCGTTTTACTTTCTTATTCGTACTCGGCAAAAAGCACGGGTGTGTAAATGTGTGTATACGACACAAGCAATAAGAGTTGAACAGTGTACTTGTGACTTATGGAGAATGCGTTTAAAAAGAGTTTCTCTTTTTCTCTTAAATTATAGGATACGCCACGGTTTACTAAAAATTTTACTTTTATGGTACAATTTAAAATCAAATTATACGATGGTACCCGCGTGGCTCATTTGGTACTTTTTTGCAAACTTAAATCCTAATTTTATTAATTGATATAAAATGGCAGCTCCTATTTGCTGTCCAATCAATATTTTGAATGATCAGCTGATGTTTTTTGTTGCTGTTAAACTTCACATACAAAATAAAGACTGGTAACGGGCATGTTTTATTGTACAGTAGCAATCAACTTGCTAAAATAAATGATACGCGCTCAATTTTTTGTAAACTACTACAAATAACTTCAATACTGTTCTGCAGTTCAGAAGCGTGGCCTTAGTTTTTGCCGGTGGTACTAAAAGAAAACAATGCAAACTATGTAACACATTAACGCATAGTCATATATCGATAAAACAACTGATGGAAAAACAAGACCGAAAATAAATTCCTCTTTGAAAAATAGTGTCGGCTAAAAAAGCTTGAAATAATGTTGAGGTTGTTCGTTGCAGAACATAATTTACCGTTTTCAGTGCTAGATACTTAAATAGCGTCATAAAGGAAGAAATCACTGACTACTAATTGGCAAAAAATTTTGTAATCAGTGTAGCCGCGGCTAAAAATAATTCTAAAAATGCTAAAAAATTGTTAAAACGCGAAAAATAATGCTAAAAATTTTAACTGAATTTTTTTAATAATTAAAGTGTTGTTTTGCATAATCTGCCAGTGTATAGTATTTACCTTCATAACGTTTGAATAAAGCAAAGTTGGTTCAAAAATAACAATATCTATATAAATTTATTGAATATAAAGCCAATTAGGAGCAGGAACTATCCTTATGTAGAAACTGAAATAGAATTTAAATAAATAATAGTTTTGTTAAATATACTACTTTTTATGTTTTCATTATTTTCTGGGTATGGGAGCTGTTATAATCTTCTAGATACCAACTGACGGTGACTTTTGTCCACCTGTGTATGTAAACGAAACTCTAAGCAAAGTAAAAATGACATCTATTATCGAGATTCAACATAAACATGTACTGTTTTTATATTATTAAATATATAAAAATTAAAAAATAGGAAAAAAGCAAATCTAATTACATTTTAAAAACATCATCATATGAATATACCTCCCAACTTCAGAAGAGCCACTTACAACATTAAACCCGTTTCTATCACATATTTTTTAGTGATGCCTTTTTAATTCACATCTTATGTAAAGCATTGAATCCATAGTATTTAATGTCTTCCTATTTCTAATTGTGTTTCGTTTTATCAGATTCATATCACTAAGAACCCTTTCAATTTCAGCGTTACTAAATGGTAAAACCAAATATTTCATCAAATGAAAATTTTTCAAAATTGTAATTAAAATTTGTAAAAAAAATCTTCTAATACTGAAGTCAAAGGATCAAAAGACTCTTAACTTGAAACTATTTGGAAAGAGAGGTCGTCTGCTCTGATAATAGCAAAGTGGGGTCAGCATCATTGCATTCAACCTTTTTTTTTTTAGTTAATTCGCCTCAACTTACTATTTCTATGATTGCCTAGATTTGATGTGTGCCAAAGGATTATTCAAAAATGCTAAATTTAGCAATGAAAATGCTTAAAGGGTCCCGCTGGTTGTAACTAACAGACTTAAAGCCCAAAAAATAGTAACATATGCTACTGGCCTGGGAAAAAGCAGCAGTATACGCTATTGCTGAATGTACTGATAGCACTATATGAAAAAATTTGGCTGTAATAATTAGAATAGTGCATATCGTATAAAGGACTGCTCTGCAAATGGGATATTTGATTCAACAATAAAAATGTTAGATGAAGGTAGTATTCCTATAAACAACATTGTCGGGACAACAACTGACAATCGCCCTGTAGTTCAGGCTTTAGTACCAAATAGATATGTATGTATATTTAAGCACTATTGCATATGGTACATTTTAAATTTACTATAGTATCAGCGGCAGCATACAACCAACCCAAAACCATAACAGAGCCTCCTCCATTGTTAACAGTGTTTTTTTTTTACTTTGATGGTGAAACTATTTGCTTGGCTTACGCCACACAAACATCTTGCCATCTGAGCCATGCAAATTAATTTGCTCTCGTCAGTAAACAGGACATTGAAAGGAATCAAAAATATCAGTAGAAACGTATTTTGAGATACATATGTATGTACATATATTAACACCAAATTACCTTAATAAATATAACTAATGCAATGCAATGCGAACAATGTTTAAGCACACATGTGTTCCGCGGATATTTTTTAATTCAGTTCTTTTGCAGTTTAAAAGGGTTTCTATTCTATTTTCTTTTTAAAGAAAGCTCTTCTCCCTCAGTTAATATTTTGCCTCGACCTTCTATATTTTTATTAGCTAACATATCCTACTTTATATTCCGTCAAATGGAGCGCAATTTTTTTAAAAGACAAATTCGAATTATTAAAACTAAGATTCGAAGAAAATCATATGCCACGTAACGATATACACTGTGGAACGGAAGTGGATATACATATATACATATGCATATCCAGAAATAACGTTGAAACGTTGATATGGTGAAGGATTTTAAAAATATGTTCACGAATTCTATATAACATTTTACGAAACTTTAAGATATAAAGTTAACTTTGACGAGAAAATTTTAAGCTCGTTGCGAAAATTTACTCCTGAAAAATTGATCTCAGGAAAAACCACCGCTATAGTACAAATTATGATACTATTAATAAAGAGCTTCGAGCTTTGGCTTTACAAAAGTTTTAAAAACGAAAATATTTCTATTTTGTGGTCCAAATTGTCCACAATGAAAAATTAAATAAATCAGTAAGTGTTTCTAGAGCTTAGTAGAATAGCCAAAGAAATATTGTCCATTCCCTACTCTTCTCAAAGGAACGAAATAGACTATATGTGCCAACGGATTCAAGTCTAGTCCCAACAAAATACTTATATATATATTTATATATGTATGTCTATATGTATATACTATAATTTTTGTTGTTACAACTTTAATATACATACATACATACATATGAACTGGTTTGTTATCATAAAATGTGTAGATTTGATTTCATTTGAATATCCCTTGCTAATATTTAAAACTATATTATGAGCATATGCCATTTTTTCTTTTCTTGTGTATACTTTACATGTAAAAATTAATTTTAAGAACCTTCTATTTTTGTTGTATTTAATTTTTTTTTTGTCTATAAAAATAAATTTATAAAAAATTATTTTGTGCAGTTTTGGGGTCGAAAAAAAACGATTTTAAAAGTTCGTTGGAAAGAAACGCATTCATCATCCCTGGGATACATTGAATATTCTATCCAATTTCCTTATTGACTCTAATTTTTGTCAAATAACTAAACTAAACGGTTAGGGATCGCTAAACAGAAACAACATGTGTACATAAATAAAGGGGATTGTAGAGTGTCAACACTGGCAATATTTTAGAGCAATCTAAAACTTAACGTTCTGTCGTTTTTATAAAAAAATTGGTATGTTGTATGTATTTATATTATATGTCTTAAGAACATTTAATTACATATTAATATACTTGAATCCTCCTGACACTTTCTACTAAATTGTTAGCGAAGTATTGCAAACACCAAATAACAGTTGTTTAATTAAAAGAAATATATAAAACTGCAAAAACTTATATACATACATATATATTTATACGTATGTATATAATATTTAACGCCTTGGCCAAATTTTCCAAAATTATTGCACAATTTTGTTTTTAAACAAACATACACATATGCATATGTAGACACACATACATACATATGTATATGTACAAAAACATACATATGAATGAGTAACTGAATCACTTATTAAATTTATTTGAAAGTATTGCCGAATTTTTAAATGCTGCCAATATGTTTCTTCCTGTGTATCTGGAAGCAGCTCTGTTTTCGATACTTTGACATAAATTGAAAATATGTGTATGCAACTGAGAAACACAATATCAACAAAAAGTGGGTGGTACATTCTCACCCTACCTATTGCTCTATCTCTCTCTCTCCTCGCCTAACAATGACAATATACAATTTTTCCTTTGTGCTTACGAGAACTTTTGCACGTCTTTAACCCCTTATTTTTATTGGTTTTGTTTCTATATTCTCCTTTCCGATTAGAATTGTAATTTTTCTGTATTTTATTACGTTACGTTTTTATTTGTAACGGTACACAAAGAGAACAACATCGTTAAAGACATTGAAAACGGCAGAGATTAGTAACCTTAAAGTAAAAATCAAAGAAAATATATTTTAGTAAAATAATCTGCGAATCAAAAGCAATTATTTATACAAACATACATACACACATATGAAAGCATGTACGTACATGTTTTTCAAATTTAATATGTAAAACAATTTTTATCGAAAAGAGTTTAACTGGGCAAATATGCGAAATGTGCTCGCAAAATACAAAGAAATACCCACAAATTCTAGCTTCAGCCAAGTGAAAAATCGATAATTTAAATAAACGCATTGTTACGAGGTGTAGAGAGCGCTTTTGATTTTGCATTTACAAAAATAAAGTGTGTAATTTTAGCTATTAACAGTTTTGTTTTGCAGGTAGAGTGTAAATTATTTACATATGTATTTAATTAATATATGTATGTATGTATGAATGTGTTTACTTTGGACATACATACATACATTCATATGTACTTACATACTATTATTTATCAATTAAAAGAACTCGTTTAGCCATAAATGAAGTAGAGATATCAATATGAGTGCCTTTTTTAATCAATAATACATGATAAATAACTTTTACCAATGACTGCTCAAAATGATTATCCTTCAAGAACAAAGGCAGTCATGTGGCTGCCAGTGGTTCTTGACCGTATGAAAAACTTTTACTACACTTAGTGTTGCTGATTTCCCCACTATCTTATATTATTTTGCTTCTCCAACATACACATGAATGTACATACATATGTAAGTGTATATACATATCTGAACTTTTCATTCACCAGTCTTAGATAATCAAGGTCAAGCATATATTCGCTGTAGTTGGCGGAAACATCCAACAATTGAATAAAAAGTTATTTGAAATGTGTTTGCAAAAATTGTGTATTTGTCAACGTCTCACTACCACCCCATCCATTGTGGTTTTCCAGGCACACACAGCTGGCAAGTTTGTGTGATATCACGAATGAAAGCAACTAATCATTTGTTTACTATTTTATGCTCCCAGTATAATGATCATAATTGAACTGGTTACACTAACTGAAACGTTCTGGCTGTTTCTTTACAAAGAAGACGTTGACAACTCCTGATGATACACATACATACATACATATGTAGGTGTAGATGCTCCGTTATCGGAATTTCAAATGAATATGAAAAACAAAAATTTTAATTTAAAATTTTGTTTAAAAACTTCGTTCATTAAATATGTTTGTGTGTATGTATGTACATATATCGAGATCGAGCAATATCAATCTAGACGAAAATGAAATCTCTACAAGTTTGAAAGTTGTAATCTTACGAATAATATCGTATTGATCGCTCAGAATATGTAGTTTTCCTAAAAAACGATAACTTTTCCAACGATTACAAGGTGAAAAATATATTAATGACAGGAATCAAAATTATAATAACAATAATAAAATAAAAATAGAAAGTGCAACAACACCCAAAAATGTTGAAAAATTTTAAAATAACAACAACTACAACAATTGTGTTCCTAATATTAATAAAAAGTGTTGCACATGGTGGCAGTTATGCAGAAACTAATAATGCAGCGTTTAAAGATCATAATGATGTAGAAACGCACCGCTTAACAAAGCGCATGGACTTGGAATTATGTTTAGGTAAGGAGGGCATTAAGCCACAAGAAATTCAAAACATTTATTCATTAGACAATATTTTTTAAATCTTATCAGGCCAATTTGATGTTCATAAAAATACCATCATCCGTACGGGTGAGTCCCAGGCAATTGGCGGCAAGTATCTTCAGGGCATAGAACTCGATACCACGGAGGAATGTCAACGCCTTTGCTGTGAAACAGATGCGTGTGATGTTTATATTTTCGAAAGCAAAAAGGATGGTTATTGTTATCTATTCGAGTGCGGTACACCGGAAAATTTCCACTGCAAATTTACACGTCATGCCAACTATACAAGTGCTGTGCTAACGCCTATTATACGACCAGTTAATGAAGTGACTACTGCACATCCCGCATCACATTTGACCCAGACCATTGCTTCGAATATTTCCCAACAAGAATGGGAGCTGTCGAACTTGAAACTAAAACCAGAAATTAAAGAAAACACTCGTGATATTGGGATAGTAAGCGGAGCCGGTGAAGTGAACACTTTAGGCAGCAGAGGCAGCAGTAAGACATCATTAATTGTGGAAACCCAAAAAGGTGTGTTATATACATATATATTTAACTTTTAAGTATATATGTATGTACATATATGTAACAAACATTTTTGTTCACTTTTCAAGCCAACACAACGGTTCAATGTGGTCGCTTCCAATTCGCTTGTCATTCTGGCGAATGCATTGCTGTTTATAATGCTTGTGATGGCATACCTCAATGTGAGGATGGTAGCGATGAAGGACCCGAATGTTCGGGAGCAAATAACAATTTAAATACGAATGCCAAATCTGTGCAGGATACAACAACTACAAACAAAAAAGTAGTGGTTGATCCTGCCTTGTCTCAGTATAATGCTGCAACAGCTCAACAAACGCCTCAACAACAACTTCAAAGTATGCAACAACATACTCAAGGCCCAGATATCGTACCACCTGTGGTTAATAATCGCGAAGATCCCAACGTGTGGGAAACTCGCAAAATAGTTTCCGGCATTTCGCCTCAAGGATTGGACAACGCAAATCATGGTATGAATTAAGTTTTTTAATTACGTATTATTTTTTGTGGGATTGTTTGCCAAAAGAAGCCCCACTTCGGAATACAAAAAAAGGCAGGTAATTATAGTAATTCTACAGTTGCCGCCAAGATATTTCTTCAATACAAGAGGATCAATTCCCTTTCTATTGAATAAAAAAAAAAATTTTTGCGAGGACTACGCATCTTGTTTTCATTATTAAATGTATGTATATTATCTTAGCTAACTTTACCATCAATTTCCTTTTCCTTAAATACTAAGTTATGATTACATTTTATTATTAATAGCAAAGCACACCGGGTAAATCCAGTATATATTTTGTAGTTTCCTACAAAATACCACCTAATTCATTTCAACAATTTCATAATATTATTTATTAATATCAAAAAAATAAAAAAGGTACTTCATTTGAAAGAACAAAATATTGGCACCCTTAACCAGACTCTTTTAATATTATCGATCTGGCCAAAATTTTTTTTAAAACGCTATTTTTTCTTATAAATTTAAACTGCAAAAGTAAATTTTTTTTAAAAATTTCTTAATCAATATCAAAAATGGCTAACAAAAAGAAAGAAAGGTTTATTTCATCTATAAACCAAAAAAGGGTCTAGAATAAGCCAAAGACTATATACATACGTAAGCCACACCATTTCTGGGACCAATTAGTATTCTCCGATGAAAGCAAGTTTAATATTTTTCGCTCTTGAAGTGTAAACCGGTGTGGCGAAACCCCAATACAGGGTTCGTAAAAAGGAATGCCAAAATATTGGGGCAGAAATTACAAAAAAATTGGTGGATTCTTTGCCTAAGTCTAGCATTAAATTTTGCAATATATTTTCTAAAACTTATGTATCTTTAGCTTTAAATGAAGTGCGTCAATAATTTTGTTCTATGAAATGAAGTACTTTATTATTTTTTTGTTATTATTGTAATAAATAATATTATGAAATTGTTGAAATGAAATAGCTGTTGTTTTGTAGGAAACTCATCAACCTGTTTATTAAATGCATTTTTTATTAACAATATCTACGACTAAGCCATCAATTGGATCTTAAAGTCCAATGAGCATCCCGTGCACAATAATTAAGTTTCACACTGCATCTAAATTAATTTTATGCCTTAGAAAAGTAAAAATTCAAAGAAATTTATGGGAAGTTTTGAAATCGATTGACGTCGTTGCGGTTCACGTCGCCAATCTTGGCCAAAATCAAGAAATTACTGTATTTAAATGTTAAGACATTCTATTGATTAGTATTAATTACAAAAGAAAATCGTTAAAGAAAAGCGTGCATGTACGAATAAACTCCCAGTTCTTCCCAAATATAATTGCAGTTCTTGAATGTTGTTTACTTTACCTGATGTAAACACGACACGGCAAACTTCTTGAATACACTTATTGTTATGAAAACAATCCGACTTTAAGACGATTGTGCGGCAGATAAATCGCACATCAATGCCTTTAAGTCATTAGTTGCATTTCCGTACTCAAGAATGGATTAATATTTGAGCCCAATTTCACCAAAAAGCGTTCTCGTACGGAGATTTTTGAGAAAAATATGTTATTCTTATGCTTTGGACAGATTGCTAAGATTGTAAAAACAAGTTTATATTGAATAAAGGCCGGGGCACATAGAAACCGTCATACGTTGTGCTTTGCCTTTTTCAACTGACAGCTAAAAGGGGATTTAGACGGTAATACAAGTCGAACGTAAAATAAAAAAGAAAATCTTATGAAATTATCTCCGTATTTTAAAAATGAGAATAAAAATCTTACGCCAAATTTTTTTACGTTTACACCATTGGTAAAAGACCAAAACAAAATAAAATGTTTACATGAAAATACATCCCTGATCTAATGATGTGCGAAGGAATTTAAAAAATTTTTAAAAACGATGAGAGCCGTACGACTGTCAATATGGTGTCATTGCATATTAAAGTTTAGACGATACCATTCGTGCTCTTCAACACAAAAACTTGACTTATCGTACGACTTGTGTTACCGTCTAAATCCCCTTTAAGTTCAAATACAGGGTTTGTTATGAGCATTGTCACATAGAGTACGTCGACTTCAACGTAACGTAGCAGAGCTCAGCAACTTTTAGCTTTTAACGCACTTTGAGTACGTTGACAAGTTTCAGTTTGTTTTGTTTTGATTTATGGTGGATTTTTTTGTTTCATTATTTTTGTGCAACGTAAAAAAAAATTTTTTTAATTTAAATGGAAACTGAATTAATATAACAAAATGTAAAGCAAAATAATACTTAAAATAACTTCCAGAAATTCATCAGACTCCATTGAAAATACATACATATGTTGTTCTGTTGAGTGCTTTGACAGTTAATGTTTTCTTTATTTTGTTTTAGATTTTTTAAGTGTACGTTAACAACGTACTCATTGTGCCAACCGAATCCGTTGTTCGGTCAACGTCAGTTGAAAAAGGCAAAGTACGACGTATGACGGATTCTATGTGCCCGGCCTTTAATAAATTCGAAAGTGATAAACAAGTACCAAAACTTAAATATATACTTATGTATGTACATACATACATATGTATGTATGTACGAATGTAGGTACTCGCACATACATATGCACAATGGGTGCATGTTTTTAATTTAGTTTCTTCAGCATAATTAATTTTTTATAACTAATAGAGCGTTTAACTTCGCAAATTTTTAAAGCTTTTATTTACTAGCATCTAACAAACTAAACATATATTTACATATATAATTTAATTAAGAAAAGGAACGAAAATATGGAAGTGATTAAGAACATGATTAATAAGAGAATTGCAAGCTCAAAGTCATGCCACTTCTCCATTATTTGCAACAAAGAACAGATGATCAAACAGTTCGGCTTAACTAGAGCATCAATCACTGAACAGTTCGTTCAACTTCTTGCTTAAAATGGGAAATAAATTTAATTAAAAAAGAGCATGTGTTTTTCAAATCAGCTGAGTTTGCAGTAGGAAAAGCCAAAACAAAAACTAAATATGTATGTATGTAGATACGAGTACAAAGGAAATTTGTTTGAAAAGTATTTTGTTTTTTCAGCTTTTCAAAAACAAAAGAAACCAATTCAAAGAAGATTTTATGTATGTATGTATGTATGTAAGTATACATCTGTACATACATGCATACATACATATGTACATAAGTATGCAGTCGTACAATCATACATACATACATAAATATGCATGTACATACATATGTATGTACATTATCAGCAAGGGAACAAGGCTTTGTAAAACATTTGAGTGTGCAATTAAAAATTCCAGATTGTGACACGCAAACTAATCACCAAGACAATTCAAGTCATTCATACTGGCGCAGTAGCAATTCAAGCAATACACAGGTACTCATTCATTTACTCACTCCTTCAGTTAGCGGGCACATACACAGCGCTAAATGTGCAACTGAATGGCCTAAACGCGTGCGCTTGAAGATCGTTGAGTTTTCATAAGTTGATCATTCGTACCTCCACGGTTGGATGAGAAATTGGCTGCCTGAGTTGGTTGTTATGCACATAATTGAACACTTTTGTAGCGAGTATGTACATATGTATATGTATGTATGTATGTGCATTCGCTAATTACTTTTATGAATTCGTTTTTATACATACATACGTACATATGTATGTATGTACGTCGTACGAGCACGTACAATAGAGCAGTGCGGTATTTCGTTATGTTGTAATTTGATTTAGAGCGATGGGAAAATGATTGTTTTTGTTGTGCTTGATAGTTACCCAACAAATTAAAATGTTTGGATTTTGGTTTAGTACAAGTTATGGGAAATTTAGCAAAACTTTGCGGGCAAAGGAACGTACTCTTGTTGAATATTATACTCGTATCTATGTATATATGTATGTACATACATATGTATGTACAGTCTGTCAATAATGAGTTTGCACATTGGAAACAGACACGGTTTAGTTAAAATTATTCGTGAATTCATGACATTTTTGTTCTACAAAAAAAAATTTTTTGTACATATTTCATAAATTTATATGTATTTACGGAGATCATGCCGAAAAACACTTTGAATAGGTTCAAAACAAACAAAAAATACAACAAAAACAAATTTTTACTTCATTTCACACAGTCAATAAACTCTTTGCACAAAAATGTTTTGTTTCTCTTTATGTCAATAAACTCTTTGCTCAGCTTATAGTTTTGATTTTTTTGAAGCTAACGGCGACTTACCGTTATAATTTGCAGAAATTGTTCATGACAGTGCGTTTTGAAATTAATTTGCCTTGCATATATGTATGTATGTATGCATAAAATTAGTAGTACATTTGAAGTTTTAAAAATGTCAGGAAAGAGATTGTCGTATAAGATCATACAATTGATTTATTATAACCACCACCTAGACAGGAGTGCGGAAGAGTTGTCGGAAATGTTTTCAGTTTCATGGAGAATAGTTTACAACGTCATAAATCGAGCTGAAAAAGAGAATAGCCTGGAATTAAAGCGAGGAGGCGGAGGAGATAAGTTGACGTGCTGAGCGGTTAATTTTAAGAAAACTGGGTCAAAATTGCTACACGGAAACTAGAGGCAGAGCTTAAAGAAGAGCTTGGTGTTATTGTTTGCCACGAGACAGTGCGTCAGACCATAATTAAAAATAAATACTCATCAAGATCAGCAAGAAAAAAACCACTCCTTTCAGTAGCAAATATAGAAAAACGCTTGTCCTTCGATATTCGGAACGTTTACAGCCGAATGAATATTGGGATGATGTAATATTGAAACGAACATGATGTACTACATCACGTACTACAACGATGGGCCATTTAGGGTGGGGCATAAGCCTTTAACATCTCTGAAGCAGCAAAAAATCATCCCAACGGAAATCTTCAACCGGCTGCATTTCAAGGCAAGGAGTGGGTGACATTGCTTTTATAGACTCTACGATGGACGCGCATCAATTTTTGGGCACTGTGGACCCATTTAACTAGTAGTGCGAAGAAATTCAACTTTATAAAAGAGAACAAACCAAATTTAAAATTTGATCAAGTCAATGACAATAAACATAAATCACACATGGGAAGAATGTGGCTATTATATAACTGTCGTCACGTCATCGATACACCCGCCCAAAGACCCAATCTCAGTCCTATAGAGAATTTACGGGTGTTAAAAAAAAAACGGGTCGCTAAACGCCTGCAAAAAAATATGGCAGTGCTCAAAACAGCGATATCAGAAGAATGACAGAAAATACCAACGAATTATGACCTCAAGAAGTTAATAAGATCAAGGAAAAATCGTTTACAATTTTTGGTAGATGCTAAAGTTTTCCATACTAAATATTAAGTTTTCTCAAACTAAATTTAAAACTTGCCCACTGACACCAAAACTGCAAGGAAATTTTTGTGCAAAGAGTTTTTGACAGTGTGAAATGAAGTAAAAATTTGTTTTTGTTGTATTTTTTGTTTGTTTTGAACATATTCAAAGTTTTTTTCGGCATGATCTCCGTAAATACATATCGAGCCTTTGGTGCAATACCGTAGTAACTCAAAATTTGAATTTTTTGAGCTGGGTATGCAGAAATGATCTTTGGGGAAATATCCATCTAGAGAAAAAAAGATTATGGTTCCATCTCTAACTGTTCAGATTCAACAGCTAAAAATGTCTTTATTGCCTCCATCTATTTCCCACAATATATATTTGCAATAATGAAGTATTTCCTTTATGACAAGAAATTTACAACCAGAAAACAAATGGCGAAAAAAGAATAATGCATTATTTTTCTTTGCTACGTTTTACGCACAAAACACAACTGCATAATTTGTTTTCTTTTTTACTTATTCTTATTATTTCACATTTCATCTTTGTTGAAAAAAATTAGTTATGATTTCTTCTTATGCTAATTCGTTATAACGATATATTCCGAATTAATTAATAAATTTGTCATTGATTTTGTGACAATAACGATACATGATTGATAGGTTGATCCAAATACTTAAATATAAATAAATATTTTATATTTTTAATAATTTTTTAAAAGATGGCTCAAACCTTCAAATGCATTTTTCTCAGTTCGCGATTTTTTGAATTACCACAGTATTGCACCAAAGGCTCGATATAAATTTATGAAATATGTACAACGTACATGTAGAAGAAAAATGTCATGAATTCACGAATAATTTTAACTAAACCGTTCAATGTGCAAACTCATTATTGACAGACTGTATATAAAAATGGTGTGAAAAATGTATAGTAATTCATAAAATGAGAACGGCTGGGCCGATTTCTGTAAAATTTTTTGTCAGTTGTTCGTATTTTCGAGGAGAAGGTTTTTACGGAAGAAGAAATTTTGAAAAATTCCTTCGGAAAAGTCGGAAAATTGGAAAAATCGAAAATTAATTTTTTTGTACGAAATTGCGTGTGAAATTATTCCTTAATGGCTTTTCAAATGAAAAACTACAAAGTTCTTGGTGTAAAACATGGAAAATTGCGCAAAATGCGAAATGCAGAAAATTGGAAAAATCGAAAATTGATTTTTTGTATGAAATTTGTTCATCAAATCGTTCTCTACTGATTCCATTCAAATAAATCACATTGAAAATTTAAACATTTGTCTTGTATTATTACTCTAAAGTGTGTATGAAGGCTTAAAATTGGGGCGAGGCGAAGTTCGCCGGGTCCCCTAGTTACATATATTTTCAGTTGGAAAATACAGATTAAAATTGTTGTTATTGTTTTCGAAAAAAAAAATTAATTACTTACCAAAAATGTGGGAAACTGTTATCATTTATGACAAAATTATACATACATATGTGTGTATGTTTGTATGTATGTATGTACTTTCAACGTACAATATTGAACTTGATTTCATTCTTATTTCTAATAACTCATTCCGATAGGAAGGAAAGGAAGATCCACTAATTTAGTCAAGTGGTTTTCTACTTTTTTATTTGCTTGGAATCTTTTTTTTTTTGTTTTTATTGCTTAATATGGTGACTGAGAGCTATTCGGATCATGTCAAACCTGGAGCTCTTGTTTTACATTCATTTTTGTTTACCAGTGCGGAACCTATTTCGATAAAAACTTGACTTATGGTTTAGTGAAAATATGAGAAAAAAGTCGTCAAGCAGCTCTGGACTGAACAACAGCTGTCGCATCGTCGCAAGACAAGAAAATAATTTTTGTGAAAAGTGGCTTAACATCTCTTAGAGCATATTTTTTCTCCCATTATAATAATGGCCCAACGTCTTTATGTACGAATGTCTTATTAACCGCCTGTCACCAGTTCTTTAAATGTCAAACAACTGAATTAGAAACTATTTATGAAGTTTCCTTTTCTCCATCTACCAGTGGCATTAATGAGTTACGACAAGTCGCGATTAAATTATTTGGGTTCCCTTGATCTGATTTTTTGTATTCAAAATACATAAGTATATATATACATATGTACATATGTAGATAGATAGATAGATATGTGTGAATATACCGGAGAGCTTCATAATGTAGATTTTTATGTTTTATGTGTATGAACTGAATTTGCTGCCTGTGTCATATTTTGGCATGAGCTGTCACTATCAACTTGAACTGTATGTATTAAATTTTCATTAAAACCTGCTCTCACTGTTACCCTCCAGAGCAATTATGTTTTTTTTTATTTTACAAATTCTGCTGTGAAGTTGAACAACAATTTTTATATTTCCTCCATTGTCATGGGAGAATTTGCTTCTCCTTTCGTTCTCCCTTAATTTGATTAATTTGTGCAATTTGTCGGCTTTATTGCATGAACGTTCATAACGTTGAATTTGCGGGAAGAGAGATGGTGCAACCAGCAGTTTTGCTGCGTAAAACAACAATTGCTTTCAAAGTGCATTTTTGTATGTATGTTGCGCTTTAAAGTTAGAAAAGCTACATACATACATAAGTAAAGTCTAGTTTCCAAAGACGCCAAATTAACAATAGAAACTCCAGTAGAATACAGGGGAAGATTTGCATTTGGATTCCCTGTTGTGTGAACTCAATGGGGTTCTTCTGATATGCAGGGAAAACCCTAAATAAAGTTGCTAAAGCAGGCAATTAATTAAAATTTCTATATATTGTGTAAGAAATAAAAAACAAAAAAGAACTCTGCAACTTTTAAAGTAGATGATTCTTTTTAACAAATCCGATCGCATCTTAATTTGTTTGCTTGTTTTTTCCGCTGTCTTCAGTCGAGCTCAGTATAAATTAACTTTTATTGCGATACATGGACATATGTATGTGCATACATATGTACATACATAAAAATAATATTGAGGTTATGGTCGCTACAGAATTTGTTATTGCAACGTTAAAAGAAGTGCAAATGACATGCAATGGAAATAGCTAAAATAAACATTATAGAAAACCTTAGCGTGAAAGAAGAGCTTTACTTAAACTAGTTTTGAATAGTCGTTCTTGCGGAAAACACAAATATTGTACAGCCGGGGTAATAGATAAAGCAAACGGAAAGAAGCAACAGTAATTAACAATGAAAAACACAACACAAAAAACCAAAACTGTACAAACAACAACAAAATGAAGACATAAAAAGGGAACTTACATACATCCATATTTAGTTTTTGTAAAGATTCACCTAAATGATAAACAAAACCATGAAAAAATTAGAGAAAGTTTTTCTATTATTCTAGGAAAACCGGAATCGAAGCATTTCAGTCAGTTAACAGCGCAACGCCAGTTACAACAGCAGCAGCAACAACAACAACAAACTGATAGCTTTACAAATTATGCCAACAATCGCGGACAAAATAACGCTGTTTACAGGTTGGGTTCTTCCACATTGGAACAGAGTGGTCTGTACGTGACACGTGCTTCCCACGATATGGCAAACAATCATGGTTATACAGCACAGCAGCAGCAACAACATGTTTTACTACCACATCCTCCACCTCCGCCACCAGCTCCTTTGAATTCCAACTGGCAGCAACAGGCTACACTTAACCAACAAAAACAACAACAAATTGCTGAGCCTTTAGCAACGCAGCAACAACAGCAAACACTGCCTGAAGTCTCGATTACTTTTAGGGGACAAAACGAAGACGCGATAACTCAGCAGCAGCAACGGCAGGCTCTAAACACAAATACGCTGGATCCGCAGCAAAGCCCACAACCTGCCCAAAGCCTGGTGCCTTCTTTAATACAACAACAACCACCATTAAAAAGCCAAACGCTTTCGCTTAATGGCGCCACAAGTGGTGAGCATAAACTAGAAGATTCGGATGAGTATAACGATTCGGAAGAAAAATCAACGGAGCCGCCCAAAAAGGTTCAGTAATTTTCTCTTATTTATGACAAATTACATATATATGTATGTATGTACTTTCTTTCGTTTGCAACTTATTTTGTTTTCGATCGAAATCCATTATCTTTTGTTTAAAAACGGTAGATTTTCCACATACGGTTACATACAGACATTGTGCATGTTGTTTTGATACATATTTCAACACTTTTAAATTATTTAATTAGATTTAGGTCCGCGGAACATTTTTCTTCTTCTTCTTCTTTTGGCGCTACAGTCCGTGGTGAACCTGGGCCTCAACCAACAAACTTTTCCAGCTGGCACGGTCTTTAGCCAGCGTCCTCCAATTTTGCACACCAAGTTGGTTGAGGTCTCTCTCCACTTGTCTGCGCCACATTTGTACTGCCTAAAAATATTGTTTAGAGATTTAGATTTACGAAAGCCGTTTCGTGTATGTTCAATATCCCACTATAATATTTTATTTGATTTTTATTGTTTTCGAGATAAAAATTTCGTTGGCCCTTTTATTCCACTTTAACTTTGGTGTTGGTAATTGCGTTTATTGGTAATAAATTAAAGAAAATTCGAGCCATCTTTCTCCAATCTTTTACAATATTTTTGCATATTGAACCAAATTTGGTTTCGGTACTTTGTCCAAAGTTACAAGTTTTCCAGTTTAATGAAGCCATATTAGAACCGGGAGTCTTCTGTAAAATAAGTCAAAACTTAACCGTTATTTATATTTAAACATGCAAAAATAATTTTTGGTTAAAACTGCTTGAAAATTAAAAAAAAAAATTAAATGGCCATCACTGTAGCGTGCGATTAGTTTAATTTTTTTTAATATCATTCATACATCCATGCGTACATACATACATACAGTGGGGAGGAAAACAGTCAACACGTTTGCCGATATTACTTAAATATTGTTATATTTCCTGTTTAACCATCAATATTAGAAACAGTTATATGTACGTGAGGACAATTTATATTGGGAAACAAAATTATTTTATTCGAATCAAGAACAAAGTTACACCAGGTTAAATGTATGACCAAAAGTTTTCCATAGGGTGAAGGTCGGGGCTTTGTGCTGGCCACTGACAAGTGTAACAAATTTGATTCCAGAGCCAGGTTTGAACAATTTTGATAGTATGCTTAGGGTCTCCGTCATGCTGGAAAGCACATTCGTCTACAAAATCAGGCAAGTGTGTATTAAAAATATGGAGATATAACTCCTTGTTTATTACTTGATTTATTGTATACAGCACACCATCATTACACCATGTGAAGCAACCCCAGACCATTAAACTTGTCCAGGCTGAAGTTTTTCTGGAGGACGATACCAAAAATAAGACTTTCCATCTGGTTGATATCGATTAATTTTGGTCTTATCAGACCATATATCTCTTTTCCAGTCCTCTATCGTCCAATTCCTTCGTTATTTGCACAATTGCAGACAGCTTTAGCATTTCGTTCGTACTCTGTCTTCCTCAAAGCAACATGAATATTCCGATTGTAGCTGGAAATGTGACGGGATACGGGTGGAAAACTGTAAAAATAGCACTGAAACAAATTTTTACGCATATTTACCTTAAGGGAAGGAATAAAACCGAAAAGTTTAGCAATTTAAGCTAAAGGAATCGCAACCTTCTTGTTGGGGTAGAAATGTTTCTGATATTGTTAATAAAACTGAATATATAACAATATTTGAGTAATTTCGGCAAACATATTGACAGCTTTGCTCCCCACTGTACATATGAATGCATTTTTAATCCCAATGCTGTTGATTTCCATCGAACTTTTTCCACCTAATTTACTCTTTCTATGTATTTTTCAGCACAAACACAGAAAAGCCAAATCTAAATCAAAAGCATCTCAAATATCCAAGTCCGAACTCGACGATGCTTCGTCCAACCTAAACAGCATCAGTGTCGTTAAATCTGCTATAACACCGGTACATGAACAATACGAAATCATACATCAAAAAATGGCCCTTGAATTTCGGGACCATGATGGCCAATCTGAGAGACCAGGTGGTGCAGTTTTATCATTAACTTTAGGTCTTTTAATAACGGCCGCCTTGGCCATTTTAATTGGTTGTCGCATGCGAACTGTGGGTCGGCGGGCAAGGCGATTGGGCGCCAAAACACCCTATTCACACGAAGCCGATTTTCTGGTGAATGGAATGTATTTGTAATAGAAATGTTTTTTTATATTGGCTGCATGTCGAAAAATAAAATTAATTTAATTTAATAAAACAAAAACGTTTATTTTGAATTTTAATAATCGAAAAGTAAATGTTTAACTGTTAACTTTTCTTCAATTAAGAAAATAAAAAGGAAAAATATTAAAACTTTCTAGACGTGATGCTAATTTACTGTGCGTGTAGTCACTTCAAGTCAATAATTTTACGTATATCTACAATACATATATTTTTTGTAACCTAAAATGATAATAAAATATTTAAATACAAACATGTTTTAAAATGTTGAAATTTTTATTTGAAAAGGAAAGGCAATTGAACAAAAGTCCGTTTGTCGAATCGTTATGGTTGCGAGAAATGAATTTTTGCAAAAATTATCAGTTGATAGTTCTTGAGTCAATTCATTTTCAATTGTTTTAGCTAAAAGTAAAAATTTTTTGTCTTAAAAAATTAATAATAAACTTCGCAGCCAAGTACTTCTGGTCGCACTCGAAGGCAGTTTTGCAGTGGTTACGAATGGATCCTACAAGGTTTCATCAATTTGTTATGCATCGCTTAGGCCAAATATTAGAAACAACGGATGTAACGCAATGGGCCAGTGCACTCAGGGCAAAGTTGTTGATTGCTCTCAACCTGGCGAGAAGCCAGCAGCGATCCCTGAAAATGGACTGGTCAAGCTGACATACTGCCTCCTCGTGGCGCCCCTGGATAGCCCCTACAGCACCCGCTTAGAGGGGAACCAAAGTGTGCAGCGAATCCCCTCTGTCCAGGGGTCTAAACCAGGACCCGGTCCTCCAGGTTTCGGGGGTTGTGCGTGGGGGTAACTTCCCTACCGTGTAAAAACACACTAGTTTCGACACAACAACAAAGAATCAAAACTTTGTTGGTTGAGGCCCAGGTTCACCACGGACTGTAGCGCCAAAAGAAGAAGAAGAAGAAGGATGTAACGCAATGGTGATCGGTGTCTTCCAAAATGAGTCCGGCTGATCTAGCGACAAAGGCTCAGACTTGCTGGCAGGTGTCGTCATGGTTTTCAGGTCCTAAACTCCCACAAGAAGATATAGGCGAATGCAATAAAGATGAAAATAGACACCATTTATTGCTGATCAACAAAGGTAAAAGCATTTTTCCAACTGGAAAAGGCTTTATCGTGCTGTACACCACATGAGAAAACTAAAAGCACGATTGTGATGCGTCATTCGAATTATTATACCCAGCAAAAACCGCACAAAAAGCGAAAATAGTAATTGTATGACGAAGAGCAAAAGGGCGCGCATCATTCCTAAACAACGAAGATGCAGTATTACTGCCCACTAAGAACTATGTGACATCGCTACTGGTACGCTTTATACATGAAACACTTCATCATATGCGACGTGAAACCGTCATCAGCAACATAAAAACAAATATTTCACAGCAGAGTTAGAATGTCGTGCTAAAGATGCAAAAACTCAACTGCTGCACCAATGGCCACAAATGGCTTCCCTACCACCTGCCCGGTTTGCGAGTTGCGAAAAGCCATTTACATAATATTTACGAACAACATCAGTCCCGAGATTAAACGCTGAATAACTCTTGCCAATTGCTGTTTCTTTGGGCTCAAGAGGCAATTTAGTAGTAGACACTATTTACCACTTTGATCATCCCTGTCTTTCTCTATGGCGCGGAAGCATGGACAGTATCGAAGGCGGATGAGGAAGTCCTTGGTAAAGAGAGAAAAGTTCTGCGTTCAATCTTCGGTTCTGTTTGCGCTGATGGTTTCTGGAGAAGAACATTCAATAACGAACTGTACGGGTTGTACAGCGACATGACGGTGGTTGGGCCACGTAGAGCGCATTTAAAATACCGATCCGATCCGTAGAATCTTCGACTCCGAACCAGTGGGACAACGCAATAGAGGACGCCCACGGAACCGAAGGCGCACGCAAGTGGAGAGGGACCTCAACCAACTTGGTGTGCAAAATTGGAGGCTACTGGCTAAAGATCGTGCCAGCTGGAAAAGCTCGTTGGTTGTGCCCCAGGTTCACCCCGGACTGTAGCGCCAAAGGAAGAAGAAGAAGATTTACATACTATACAGGTATTAACTACTTCGGACCGCTTTATGTCACTGTACGCAGAAGAAAGCAAAAGGTGGGGAAGTATATTTACTTGCCTCACACTCGGAGCAGTTCATATTGAAATTGCTTGCAGTTCATGGGTTATGTGCATTAATAGTTTTATGGCACGAAGAGGAATTGTAAAGGAGATACACATATATACATATATATATATATATACCGACAACGGCACAAATTTTACCGCAGCATCCAAAATATTTATTGTCTCAGGCGGAAATTCAATCCACCAACAGCGCCCCACATGGATGTAGTATCGGGATGGCTCCTACGTTCTCTCAAAACATATTCAATATCTGTCCCAACATGAATTTCAACTATGAAACTCCACGACGCGCCCTGACTCAAGGGGAATTTATTATAAATTCAAGACCACTCACTTTTGCGTCACTTGAGTCATGCGGTGATGAGGCATTTACACCGAATCACCTCCTACTCTAGGATCATCAACTGGCCCATCAACTACAAAGAAGTTGATTTAACGCCGCAATCGGCAATTGTACTAAATAATTTTCCGACAAATTCTGGCATCGCTGTTTGAAAGAAAGTGGTGTGAAAAACTGCTCCACTAGAATCACAATCGATGAAAATCTACCATGACACTGCTGAATAAAAGGCAGAGTAATTGGATCGCCTAAGGCGAAGTACAACAGCCTACGGTTCAAACACAAAGTGTTGTCTTCCAAAGGCCAACGCAAAGATAGCAAAACTTGACGTCGACAGTTAGATGTGGTAAGTTCGTCCCACGGGCTCTTTTATGAGGGCAGAATGTTGACGCCGTTAACTTTATTTTTAATTTATTAATTTTGATCTTAATTAAGTTAAGGTTAAATAATTAACCTTTTAATTATTTAAAGGGCGTTAAATCGCACGATCTTGGAGGCCAATTCACGGGTCCAAAACGTGAATCTACGCAGTTACCAAAAGCTTCCTTCAATAAATCAATTACGGCACGAGTTGTGTGGCGTGTCTTTTTTTTTGTATTTTATATGAATTTTTATGCATTTTTGTAAATGAATTTTTCGTTTTTCAGACAACAAATTTGCTTTACAACAAATGCCATTTACATAGAAGTTTCTTTAAATGAGAACATATTTGGTAAATATGATGCTGAAAATGAAAGGGTGGCATCCCAGGTAACGTTTTCCTGACTCTGTTAAAAGGTGACTGTGAAGTTGTAATGGTAAAGTTTGGTCTCTTTGTACTCCATCAGGATACTCAGTCAACTTCGATATTAACCAAGCAAAGAATATTGAGTACTTTGGCCAGTATGATCGATGAGTTTCCTGATGCATTTAAATCGCTACCATTTTCGTTTTATCTCGATAATACCAGTTATCCTCTCTTGGCTTATTTAAAATCGTGTGGATGCGATGCTCCAGGAACAATCCACGAAAATCGTATTCCGCCTAATGTATCCACTATTACATTAAAAAAAAGCTTCAAGTCAATGAAAAGAGGTTGCTCGGAACTTATTGCCATGCGAAGCTGGCACTGTTTATTTAGTTGGTAAAATGTAAAGTTTTGTGCGTCTATGAGCTTTGGTGAAAATCCGAAATGAATGGCAAAGCGGACAAGGCATCTCGTCCCCTTGTCCGACTACCGAATACAACAGAAATATATGTATGTATGTGTGAAGTAGACCGACTCGACCAAACTTTAGCCCAATACATTAGACGTTTGTGCTCAGAATGCTTGGCAGCCATATCGAAAAGTGAAACCGACAGTTCGAGGATAACTAGCAGTGTACTATTGCAATCATTATAGAAGTGCATTTTATTTATATATTAAAACTGAAATTTCTAATTTTGTATACTTTTTCTTAATCCCACAGATGTGCTCCACAAGCAATTCGAGTTGAACACACTCTCCTTTATCATCAGGTTGGCCATTTTGCGCCGGCGAAGAATGTAACGTCAACGGACATTCATGTACATTCATATGTATGTATGTATATAATGTAGTAGTAGTGCGATTCTCTAACTTTTAGCGATTTTAAGTGTTAAAGTTAACACCAGTTGTTGTGGTTTGCAATAACGATTGTGTGATTCGCTAACTTCTTTTTTAGCACTTTTTTAGTGTATTAAAAAAATTCGAATTTACATGGCAAGTTTGTAAAAAATAAGAAAAGTGCAAAGAATAAAAGAAAAACAAATTTTCGTGCTTTTATTTTGTGCGGGTAAGTAAAATGTTTTTAAAGTTTTAATATAATAAATATTTGCTAATACATATATATTTTTTATTCTAGAATGTCAAGTAATACTGCTAACAAGAGAAGCCGTGGCACGAACGAGCAGTTAAGTCAAA
Organism: Epicampocera succincta; assembly: GCA_932526305.1. Taxonomy (NCBI): domain Eukaryota; kingdom Metazoa; phylum Arthropoda; class Insecta; order Diptera; family Tachinidae; genus Epicampocera; species Epicampocera succincta. The sequence goes on along the minus strand of OW052037.1, from coordinate 36,341,620 downwards.
TAGCTGACTTTATGCTGAAGAACCCGGGTCTGGCAAGTGGGAAATTTCAGAAGCTCCATGGAAGACTTGAAACATCTAAGCTGTGGAGCGAACTTTCCAATGTTATCGACATCACGGAGAATACGCCGATCAACTGCTTAAGCGTTAAAAGTTGTCTCCTCCCGTGATAAGTCGTATCCCAAATACTCAAAAGCCATTTCAAAAATTATTAAACTCAATATATTTTAACTTAACACCTCAAATACAAATGGCTTTAAGTTAACGACAACAAGTGTGTTTTAAAAAAACCAGCTGATTTTAAACGAAAACGAACAGTGTTAAAAACGTACAGAATACCAAAAAACGATAATGGTAGTGTTAACTTTTTTAACGACTTTTCTTGGCGTTAAAATAGATAGAGAATCGCACTACAGAATGAATAACTAAATCTATTTAATTTTTTTTTCTAGATATGGCCTAACGGATTTTAATTGACTACATGAATCTCTTTTTTATTTTTTCCACTTATAATTTCAATAAAAGTGTTTTATGTGAAAAAAACAGAAAATTTCTGCGAAGATTCTGTTTTCTATTGCGTTCATAGTTCACGTTTTTCCGTAAAGTTATCGTATCGTAACAAACATTTTGCTTTACTTTTGGTTTCGCTTTCTCCCGTTCTGTGTTCAACATTGTTGTTACGTTGAATTCTTACGGATTAGTTCTCGCTATTAATATATAAATTTCGTTAAATAAGCAATAAAATTAAATGCCGCACAAGAAACTTAATGCTCATGAAATTCGATATTCTTGTACAATTAGGGAACATTGTTGAGAATTGAGCCATTTATGCGTTTTAAGCGTTTCGATCGATCTAAAGTAGCACTCGTTAAGACTAGTTTAATTTTTACTAACGTACATACATACAGCTATGGACAGACAAATAGCGCACCTATAGTAAAAGTTGAATCACAATAAAAATTGGAATGAATATATTATGTGTTTCTATGCTATTATTTTGGCCTACTTTGCTTTTCCGAAAATTCTTTGGGAAAGTTCCATTAACTTCTAAAATTCTTTTCTTTTTGTCACATTTTATTAAAAATAAAGTTCTTGGGTTGGACAACGAAATAGCGCACTGTTATTTTTATTATTCAGAAAAGGAGTTCATACAAATTTTGGTAATAAATTTTTGTCTAATTTTACAAAAATATTATTAATTTTTAACTTTGTGAACTAAAATGGATAGAGGGCCCCACTGGTCCCTTCGAAAGGAAAGCTTATTTGGGACCTTTACCAAAAAGGTACAAAACAAACAAAAATAGCAAAAATAATTGGATGATGTACAAAGATGATATACAATGTCATCAAATGCGTTACGTCGGATGCAAATTTGCTTAATGTGAAGAAAATTGGAAGAAGGCACCGCGAAAGACGACAATTACTGAGGACAAGACAATCGTTAGAAAGAGTAAGCTAAATCCTTTCAAGTCTTCGAGAACAATAATGACGGAAATAAATGAAGAATTTGGGTTAAATGTGTCCAGTAGACTTGTACGAAAACGCCTGAATGAAAATAATCTTTATAATCGTGTCAGTATAAAAAAAAACAACTACTGTAAAAAAAAATATAAAATCCCGTTTGTCTTTTTCAAAATTCATATAAACAAGGACATCAAATTCTGGAATTCTGGATACGATTGGTCCTGACGGAAAAACATTTGTTCATCGAGAAAAAAAACCCAGAATTCAATCCGCGTTATACTACAAAAAGAGTAAAGCACGGTGGTGGTAACCTGACAATGTGGCGATCGTTTTCTTGGTATGGAGTTGGGCCTATAGAAAGAAAAAACGGAAATCTGGATAAGTTTTCTTACCTTAATATACTTAAGAATACAACAAAGCCCTATTACTTTGAGTTCATGCCTCTGAACTGGATCTTTATGCACGATAACGACTCAAAACATTCGGCAAAAGTAGTAAAAAATTGGATCTCCAAAGAAAAATTACAATCCTTGTTTGGCCTGCACAAAGTCCGGACCTTAATCCCATAGAAAATTAAGGAACGATGTCAAAGTGAAAGTTGGGCAAAAACAATTTAAGAATTGCGATGAACTTTGGGCGGTTTAGTGGAACTCTATTCCTTTGGAGAGATGCCAAAAGTTAATAGTAAGTTTGCCTCGCAAACTGCACATCACTTTGTGAAAAAAAAATTAACGGCTATAATTTGGCATCTTTTAATTTCATCTTATCAGTTTTTTTCAATAAATTTTTGATGTAAAAATTAGAAATATTATTAAAATGGGACGTAAGCAGAAGCAAACTACTGAGGAAGAAAGAAAAATCATTTTGGGGCTGTCGAAACAAGGAAAATCATGTCATGGTATGGAGCTGCATGTCTGGAGCAGATGTTGGAAGATTGGTGTTTATTGAAGAAACCATGAATAAGACCGTTTATCTGAATATATTGAAGGAAAGCCTCCAAAACAGCATACGAAAATTGGGTCTCGATGATACTTTTTACTGCCAACAAGACAATAACCCAAAGCATACAGCCCATGACGTCAGAATGTAGATCATTAACCATGTACCGCATATTCTCCGACTCGCCCACAATCTCCGGACATGAATCCCATTGAGCATCTGTGGGATGAACTTGGTAGAAGACTGGAGAAACACAATATGACAAGTAAAAGACAGGTGAAAGAAATCCTTGAAGAAGAATGCGAAAATGTTGGAACGGAGGTGACAAAAAAGCTAGTCGAATCAATGCCGATTAGGTTACAAGAAGTTTTTAAAGAAAAGGCTTAGCTTCAAGCAGTTCTCAGATAACACCACATGTGTGAACAATTTTGAACCTACAAAAATGTGTGCTTTTTTTGATTTTTATTGAAAACTTTATTTAAAAATTAATTCATGAATAACTTTTTGTTGTTTTTTACTTTCACACAATTAAATAAATCTGTAGCATAAACTATTCTTGGAGCTTTATTTATTCATTAGGTAAAATAGTTAGAAATTGAAAAATTAAACATATGTGTGAATAATTTTGTCCGTCTCTGTATATGTATGTACATATATTTTGGAAACATACTACATATTGTTAATTCATTGCTCATTTATTAAATAAAATGGAATATAAAGGTTAATACCGAAAAGTCGATTCACGTGACCTTCACTTTAAAAAGAAATGATTGTCCTGCCCTCTCGATGAATGGATCCCCTATTCCAAAAAGTGATGATGTGAGATATTTAGGTCTCCATCTTGACAAAAGACTTACTTGGAAAAAACACATAAAGGGTGGTTAAATTGTATGGGCCGATGTTGAATGTGAACCACACCTAAACGCCAAGTTTTTTTCCGAATTTTATTTGACATTTCTCTATTTCAGACTTACTCAATTTGAACCATGGAGAGATACATAATCCAACAACGTGTTAAAGTTATCCAGACTTATTATGAAAATGGGAGTTCAAATCAAAATGCATATCGTGCACTTCGTAATTTTTTTGGTCAATTTCATCGTCCAAATGTGCGTACAATCGCAAAAATCGTGGAAAAATTCGAGCAAACCGGGTCTATAGAAGATGTGAGAACACCAGTGCATGCTCGTACAGCTCGTACTGCAGAAAATATTGCTGCTGTTCGAGATAGTGTGGCTGTCCGAAGAGCCGTCCACCTCAACTCGTCGTCGTTCCCAACAATTGCACCTCTCACGCTCGTCGTTGATGAACATTATGCATAAAGACTTGCATTTACACGCTTACAAGGTGCAATTGGCTCAAGAACTAAAGCCTCTTGACCATTCCAAACGTCGTGAATGGGCAGAATGGTGGCAAGAAATGGCAACAGTGGATGATCAATTTTCGAAGAAAATCATCTTCAGTGATGAGGCACATTTTCACCTCAGTGGATTCGTCAATAAACAGAATGGCCGCATTTGGGCGACTGAGAATCCAAGAGTGATTGTCGAAAAACCAATGCACCCACAAAGAGTGACTGTTTGGTGCGGTTTATGGGCTGGCGGCATCATCGGGCCGTATTTTTTCCAAAATGAGGCCGGTCAGGCAGTTACTGTGCATGGTGTTCGCTATCGTGAGATGATAACGAACTTTTTATGGCCCGAATTGGAAGATATGGATGTGGACGATATGTGGTTTCAGCAGGACGGTGCCACTTGCCACACAGCTAACGAAACAATGGCTCTTTTGCGCAACAAATTCAATGGCCGTGTTATCTCACGTAATGGCGATGTCAATTGGCCGCCAAGATCATGTGATTTGACACCGTTGGACTTTTTTCTTTGGGGTTATTTGAAAGAAAAGGTGTACGTCGATAAGCCAGCAACAATTCAAGACCTAAAGGATCAGATAATTCGGCACATTAATGGCATAGAACCTCCATTATGCCTCAGCGTCATCGAAAATTTGGACCATCGGATGGAGGTGTGCCGCCGAGGTCGCGGCGCCCATTTGGCCGATATTTTGTTCCATACATAATTGAGTAATACCAATACATCATAATAAAATAAAATTACAATAATTTCCTAAATAGTTTGTGTTTTATTCAAAATCAACATCGGCCCTTGAAATTTAACCACCCTTTACAAATGAAACGTAATCAATTAAATTTGAAAACCAAAAAAATGTTTTGGTTATTAGGACCATCATCTACATTGAGCTTAGAAAACAAAGTCATGTTGTATAAAGCTATTCTGAAGCCAATTTGGACTTATGGTATACAATTGTGGGGTACCGCTAGCAATTCAAATATTGAAATTCTACAAAGATATCAATCCAAAACTCTTCGCTTAATTACTAATGCTTCCTGGTTCATCAGAAACAACAATATTCACAAAGATCTTAGCATCGCAATGGTCAAGGAAGAAATTAATCGTTTCAGCGACAGATATCTAAACCGACTTAGCCATCATTCCAATGTGCTAGCCATCAATTTATTAGACGATAGCAACGAAGTGCGTAGGTTAAAAAGGGTACATGTACTTGACCTACCTTTTAGAAAATAATATTTAAGATGTATATATTTATGTAAATAGTACAGCAGTTGACAACTGTTGTTTACTGAGCTGTTATTTTAGTTATTTTATGTTTTTAATTGTTATTAAATTTGCTTATTATTTTAAATTTTGTAAAATAGATTGCAAATAAAACAGATTACAAAAAAAAAAAAAAAAAAATTATTAAATAGGTTTTCATCATATTATTGCTTTTGACTTTGTTTCGTTCATTAATGATGTTAGTTGGTGTTTTGTTTTGTTTAGTATTGTGCGCATTCATTTGAGAATCTGTCGCCTTTGAATCTTCTTTTTGCTCTTCTTGTTGTGTTGTGGGCGAAGTGAGAGTTTGTAAGTCGGTTTGTGTTGTTTAATTTTAAAATGTTACTTACTATTGCTGTTATTACCAGGATCCACGATGTTGTTGTTATTAACAGATGTACGATATATTAATGTCTGTTGAATTATTGCTTTTGAAGCGATGAGTTGTGCGATTTTGTATTGTAAAATGTTGTTGTATTGGGATTGTTTGTGTTCAGTACCTAAATAACTTTAGTACTTGGTTTTGTAAGGTGCTGATCCCATGGCGAAGGTATGATTCAGCTAATTCCGAAGCGTGCTCGACGCAGCAGTTGCTTAGATAGAATAATTCGAATTTCTTCTTCTTTTGGCGCTACAGTCCGTGTTGAACCTGGGGCTCAACCAACAAACTTTTCAAGCTGGCACGGTCTTTAGACAGCGTCCTCCAATTTTGCACACCAAGTTGGTTGAGGTCCCTCTCCACTTGTGTGCGCCATCGGTTCCGTGGGCATCCTCTAATGCGTTGTCCCACAGGTTCGGAATCGAAGATTCTACTACGGGTCGGAGCAGTATTCTCCATGCACTCAACATGGCCCAACCATCTTAGCCGTTGGATCCGTAGACGCCTGGTTAGGCTCATGTCGCTGTACAACCCGTACAGTTCATGATTGAATCTTCTTCTCCAGAAACCATCAACGCAAACAGGGCCGAAGATTGAACGCACAACTTTTCTCTCGAAAATACTAAGGACTTCCTCATCCTCCTTCGACACCGTCCATGCTTCCGCACCATAGAGAAGTACAGGGATTATCAAAGTGGTATATAGTGTCAGCTTGGTTTTTCGTGAAAGGGCCTTAGTACTCAATTGCCTCTTGAGCCCAAAGAAACAGCGATTGGCAAGAGTTATTCTGCGTTTGATCTCGGTACTGATGTTGTTTATACTGTTGACTTGGGAGCCAAGGTAGACGAAGTCCTTCACTACCTCGAAGTTATAGCTGCCTATGGTGACGTTCTGGCCCAGTCGTCAGTGTTGCACGTTCTTTTTTGATGACAGCATATACTTCGTTTTGCCTCGTTCACCGCTAGACCCATTTTGGCTGCCTCCGTTGAAATACCAGCAAACGCTTCATTGACGGCTCGCTGTGTTCGACCAATCACGTCAATGTCGTCAGCGTATGCTAGCAGTTGCACGGACTTTTGGAAGACCGTGCCTCTGTTGTTGGCGTGTGAGTTTTGCACGATCTTCTCAAGAATTATGTTAAAAAAGTCACATGAGAGTGCGTCGCCTTGTCTAAATCCCCTTCTGACATTGAAGGTCTCGGTGAATTTGTTACCGACCGAGAGTTCTCCATCCTCATCCTACACAGCCTGACGAGTTTGGTAGGAATGTCAAAACTAGACATGGCTTCGTATAGCTCGTCCCTATGCGGCCTTAAAATCGACGAATAACTTGGGTCTTTTCCAGGATCTGCCGTAGTGTGAAAATTTGGTCAATGGTAAACTTCCCCGGCCTGAAACCACACTGATAAAGACCTATCAAACTATTCACGAATGGTTTCAGGCGCTCACACAAAACGGCAGAGAAGATCTTGTAGGCGATGTTCAGGAGACCTATTCCTCGGTAGTTGGCGCAGTTGAAGGCGTCTCCTTTTTTGTGGATCGGGCAAACGATGCTGAGATTCCACTCGTCGGGCATGCTTTCCTCCGACCATATCTTACAAATGAGCTGGTGCATGCGCCCAACCAGGTCATCTCCGGCTGCCTTAAGTAGTTCCGCGGACAGTCCGTCCGCTCCTGCAGCTTTGTTTGATTTCAATCTCGATATTGCTATCTTGACTTCATTCAGGTCGGGGGGACGGAATTCTCTACCATCATCGTCCGTTATCTGGAGTGGAACATTCTGCCTGGCGATAGAATCGGTGTTTTGCTCGCCGTTAAACTGTCTACAGAGGTGATCTTTCCAGATTCTCAGCATCGATCGGGACTGTACTACGATTTGTCCCTCTTCGTCAGGACAGGCTTCTGTCCGAAGCTTATATCCATTGGATAGTTGTTTTACCCGTTGGTAAAACTTTCGGATATTATTCCTGCCGCGTTCTCATGCTCTTTCTTCTTCCTTTTGAGAAGCCGGTGTTCTTCCCTTCTCTTACGTTCGTAGAGCTCACGAGCTGCCCTCGTCCTTCTCTCCAACGTCGCCTTCTACGATGTGCCTGCCTGCACTCGTCGTCAAACCATGGGTTTTTTTCGGGTGGCATTTTAAAACCCAATACATCAGAGGCAGCATCTCTGATGGCGTTTTGGCAACGGTTCTATTCCTCATCAGTTGTTTCGCCTGGCAGCGTTGGACTCTCTGAGAGCTTAAGGAAGAGAAGCTTCCCAGCGGTCGATTGCGATTGTAGCTTTGCGACGTCAAACTGTTGTGGTCGTGCTCTACTGCGTTTTGCTACTGATATCCGTGATCTTACCTTGGCTACAACAAGGAAGTGATCGGAGCCAATGTTGGCTCCTCGGAATGTTCGGACATCAAGAATACTGGAGGAGTGTCTGCCGTCGATCGCAATGTGATCAATTTGGTTGACGGTTGATTGATCAGGGGACCGCCAGGTCCCTTTGTAAATGTTGAGGTGAGGGAATCGCGTGCTTGCTACAGTGAGATTTCGACCCCTCACAAAATCTAGCAGCCTGAGTCCGTTTTCGGATGTGTCGTGATGCAGGCTGTGTTTCCCGATGACTCTAGCGAAGATGTCTTCCTTGCCCAGCTTTGCGTTGAAATCTCCTAGGACGATCTTGGTGTCGTAGCTGGGCCATTGATCGTATGTTCTTTCTAGGAGATTATAAAAGTCATCCTTGCTGTCGTCATCTTTATCCTCCGTATGGGCGTGGGCGCTGAATAGGCTAATGTTGCCGAGCCTAGCCTTGATGCGGATTGTAATGAGGCGTTCGCTCACGTATTTAAAGCTTAAGACTCTTTGCCTAAGTCTGCCTCGAACAACAAACCCGCATTCAAACAAGCGCTTTCGTCGCTCTTTGTAGCGATCACCGTAGTAGATGTCGCAGTTTCTCACTTTCTTTTTGCCCGGCCCATCCCATCGCACTTCCTGGATGGCGGTGATGTCAGCCGTATACGCTGCCAGGACATCCGCAAGTTCATCGGCTGCACGTGGTCTGTTCAGGGACCTGACATTCCACGTGCAGAACTGAAAATCGTTATCCTTATTTCGTTGTCCATGGTCGTCAGCAATAGGGTCTCCATATTTATATCAACAACTTTGCCCTGAGTGCACTGGCCTTAAGTACGCGAAGATATTTGTAAGTGTTGATCTTTTTTAGTAAAGTTGTACATTTTTCAATTTGGTTGTTGTTGCACGTTTTCCTTGTTACGAAATTTTACTTTAGCATAGAAGTTTTCTAGGTGACGGGCATGACTTTTGTTTTACTTGCGTTAATGACCAAGTTATTTTCGTGGCACACTTTCGTTGCTCTGGCCGGCTTATTTTGCGTATTTTCCATTGTTTGTTTTGTGTATATAGAATAGTTTTGAATGTTTTGCTGCTAAGTGTATTGTTTGTCTTAACATAATACGATCGTGATTTCAAGTAGTTTTCATACCATTGCAATATACTACTTCCTATTCCATTTCTGTAGCAGTTTGTCATGTGAAAGCGTGTCGAACGCCTTACGAGAATCTACAAACAAAACTAATACATTCATCTGTTTGCTTAAACAATCGTTTATATGGTTTGAAAAGTTTCCCAGAAGTTTGGTTATGTTTTTGCCTTTCTGAAATCCATATTGATGCTCATTATACTTTTCTCAATCAGTTAGTCTTCGAAGAACAATCTCTTCAAGACTCTTGCCTATTGCTGAGTAGAAGGCTATCGGCCTGTAGTTGTTTACATCCCACGTTTCTCCGCTTTTGAACGTTCGTCTTATGATTGATGTTTTCAGTGTTTGTGGGAGACTGTTGATTGCTGTAGACTAGAATTTATTAACATACACATACATACATTTTAGATTGATGCTTTCATTGCATAGTTCAGCTATGGTTTCGCCTAAAAGTCTATCAAAAACAATGTCAGTTATGGTGGGAGGCAATAGGTTAACCCTTGGCATGCTTGAATTCATCGGAAAAATAATTGTTGTCTATTGAAGAAACCGGGATTTTTGTAAAAGCGATATTACATGAAAATATATTAAATTTCATCTTGGAGCTTGATGTCTTTTACTTAATCCTTTAACTAGTTTTTTATATTATGTCGATGTTTGTAATTACTTGACCAACGTGTTTTTACATTTGTTGACGATGCTATTGATCCTAGAAGTTATCGCAGTTGAACAAGGTAGCAGTTGGGTTTTCTGTGTTTTATCAATAATACAATTTTTATAGTCTACCTGTTGTGTCATTTCTTGTGCTTTCATTGTATTCAACTTTTTACATTATAACCGTTCTGTTGCCTTTGCCAGGAGAAGACTGTTTTCTGAAAATATTATTGTACTATTGTAGATAGTTCTTTCAAATGAATACATACAGTGCTGATCAAAATAATAGGCTTTTATATATTCCTTATAATTTTCGGTAATACGGGGGCAATTAAATTTATTTTTAATCTTCAATGAAAATACCGGTTCTTAGCTAAAATACTTTGCATCTTGATTTATTTGTTAACGTAAAAAAAAAGGTCAATTTCAAGCACCTGTCAATTGTAGCAGGAAGAGACTGCGAAAAATAACTAAAAATCTAATTAATTTTATGACCAAGCGCTCCAATGAAGTCATCCAGCAAAAAGGCTTATCCACAAAGTGTTGTTTTTTTTTTTGTTACTCTTTATTAATTAAAATCTATAAATTAAAAACTACATAACCATACAAAATCACACATGGTGGTGGCCAACTCACGTAACCTGTGTGAGGGGTAATCGTGTCTTCTAATCGTTCGTTCGTGGTGTCCTGTTTGTGTCCATGTCTAACCTGGTAGAGAACATATCGCCTACGTCCACAGCGTTCACCATTGATGGTTATGGTCTCACCAAAGTCGCTTTCAAAAAAGTACTTACCAATCAGGCCGCCGGTACAAAATTCGCACCAAAACAGTAACTTTTTGTCGATGTATTGACAACTATTGAACCTCATGTGGATTGGTGTCATGTCATACCCAATTTTGCTTGTTAACACATAGACATCTGGAACGTACAGAAAAAGCAACCACAATACATTTTTTATTTCATCTTATTAAAAAAAAAAACTATTTTTCGTTCCGTTTTATTGGAGTTATTATGACAAAACATTACGACTTTTAATTTCATGAATAGTTTTATTGGAGCCGGGTTATTTTAAAACGTCGGTATGTTGCTTTTGAAAGGCAAAACAAAAACGTTGTATACCTTCTTATTAGTTTTTTAATTTAACATACATACATAAGCCAAATAAATGTAGGCGATGTAGTACCGCCGTTAGGTAAACATTAAAAATATTAAAATTATTTCAATAACATAAAATGCGAGTTAGTAAAAACTACACGTATGTACATACATATTTAATTGCATGAGTGTAGTTCTTTCACGTTATTCTGCGAATAACATTTGTTTTGCCAATGTTCTACCAAATGGGAACGTTGATAGAGCAGGTTTCATTTCTAGAATTAGCTTAAACTAATTTATATTAGTTTGTTTGTTAATAATTTGTCCTCGTAAGTTTAAATTTTTATTAACTTGAACTTTTTGCGATTGAAGCAATTGTTAATTTTTATTTGTTCTCTAATTTTTTTACACTTTATTTCAAGGTGAAAAAATTGTATAGTTTAATGTTTCGAATAGATTTATCTTTTAGATTCAAATTTTGTCCATGAGTCCCCTTTATTCAGCAGATACCCACAATATAAGATACGCACGTCACCTATAAGTTTCTTATTGTTGACTTATTTTTATTTGTAATAATGACTTTTGCTTTTAAATTATTATTTTAAGGTTAATTTTATTTTTAATTTGCAATTAATAAGATTTTCACAATTTTCTTTTAATTATATTTTGTTTATGTTTTTATTATTAAATAGTTTTATAATTTTGCGGTAATTGTAATTTATTTGCAATAATTCGTTTTCGATTTTCTTGTTTCTCATTTTTTTGTGATTTTTCTTCTTTCATTCTAAATGTTATATAATAAATTGTTGTGGTTGTTGTAGCATATTCTTATCCATTTATATGTAAATGTGAATTTTATGTTGGTAAAATATTTGAGGTTCATCTTACAACTACAACATTCGTTAGATGATAAAAGTGGTTTAGGAAATCATGTTGCATACCTAAAACAAGAAAATAGGTTAAGAAAATTTTTAATGATTAATAAGAACATAAGCAATAGATCTTGATCTTCAAAGTACAATATACACGTTTTAATTTCACCAACTCTTAAAAATATTATTTATGGTCTATGTTTTTAAATTTGTATTTTACCGAAAAACAAGAAAGTTGATTGAAATTAAGCTGGAAGGACCTACAAATGTATGTATGTCGTCGCGGTAAATGACCACTAACAGAGCTGTGAGGTAATCAGAACTTCATTAAGACGCAAAAGCATAGCTATGGGACACTTCACTTCATTTATCCGGAATCTTCCTTATGCTCTGAATTTATACTTTTTTGGTGAAGAGTGGAAAAGCTTATATAATTTTTTTCACTCAAAGACGCGAAAGCCATGACCACCTACGCACTGCGACCGCCTTCCCCACAAATGTTTAATATGCTCTTTCAATGGTAGTGCCAGCCAAGTATTCACAAGTATTTGTGTAAGTGCTTATAATAAGCATAATGTTCTCCGGGATTTCCGCCCGTTTTGTGTCATGGAGTCGAGATCAAAGTAATCTGACTTTGGATCCGTATTCCATTTCTGCAAACTGTATTGCAACCACATTGGGTTTTGTGCTCAAGTCCTACGTTGCGGGGAATACTATTCCATACTTTCTAACAAAGGAGTGTATAGGATCTATGTATGCAGTCGCTCGTTTGAGCCTATCAAGTACATATATATATGTCTCAGATCCCACTCTGTTTTCGTTCTAGTTACATATATAACACGGAAGTGTGTTTGTTTGTATCTTATAAGAGACTACACCTCTGGAACGATCATCATAAAATGTTCACTTTTAACTACATTTTCAAACCACGCCCACTTTTTTAAATTATGTACTCCTTTCACATAGTTTTTAACAGATTTTATAATATAAACGAGCATAACTTCGCTAATTGTGGACCAATTTTCAAAATACTTTTTGCGTGTGAAGAAGATCCACTAAATATTTTTTAATAAACAATTTTTATTTGATTTTATAATGATGGGGACAGCAAAGCTCCCCAGGTTAAGCTGGGAAAAAAATAAAATACATGGAACAGTTGCGTTGAAGTTTTTATATACAGTCGATTTCTTTTTCATTTCACAATTTCTTCTCAGTGTACTAGTTTTGATATTTTACTATACTTTTGTTAATCGGTTTTGGTAAAAGTAATAAAGAAACCGGGTCTGTACCCCGTTTTTGTAATAGCAAAAAATTCCACCGCTTCTCGATTAAAAAAGAAATAATTTCTGGATTTAAAACGAAAGAAGGTAACACTAATTACGTTTGTATTACAATATTTCCACGAAAAACCAATTACTGCCATCAATATGTTTCACGCAACAACTACGCCGCATTTTACATATTACTCAACTTTGCAGATATTAGCAGCATTGTAGTGCTTTCCATAAACCATTTTAAAACAAAAAATTTAATGATGACTGATTATTTAGAACGATATAGCAGGTGTACAGCACTATAAATTAAGAAATGCTATGATTTCAGGCTAAATTGCTCATCAGCAGACTTTGACCAAATTACATTTCCTACAAGGAACTGAGTTACCTCAAGATTTGAAAACTGAAACTAATTTTTCTATAATTAAACGAAAAGTGATAACGTGATGTAAAATTATATGTTTCTGTATTCTTTAAATTTAAACACAGTGTGTAATTATTAATAGCAAAATAATATTATATGCTAAATAAATAAAAAAGTAATTCAACAACTGCCACAAAGTTATACACAACCAAAAAGCAAGAAGAAAATCGAAAGTGTAAAAGAAAATATATGCAAGAGAATAGAAAATATATGAAATAAATGAATAAATTAAGAAATCTCTGCATTTTTGGGATACATTTTTCTGGTGAATAGGCGCAATTTCAATCCATCCTAATGTCAAATAAATAAGTTACGTCAAGAGCGCTCAACTCACAGACAATAAAAGGACTTTTAATTGGGTTTTTTCAGTTTCCCTTTTTCATGTGAAAATTTTTCAATAAGAAAATATAGAATCGAGGAGTACAACATAAAATATATAGAAAAACGATCGGCAACAAATACAATTCAGATTTTAAATCACGAATCGGTTGCATTTCACAAATCAAGCCATCAATCCTTTATTAAAATATGTAAAGTATGTTGGAATGTATAAGAATAGTAACAATAGTTAATGAATTATGAAGGGTTATATATAAAACATGGAACTTTATATGTGACGAGATATGAAAATTCGAAAATTAGTACCGGAAATTTTAGTGTAAGAGTTATTACCTTTTAGTCCAAAGTCTAGCGATTCTGTCATGCTCTTCCCGATTTTGTAAATATTGCGTAGCAATACTTCCAACCAAAGGATCGGCTAAATAAATAATCATGTCATAAATATTCATATACCTATAGGTTAAATGTTCATATTGAGGTAACTTACCAGGATTACAATCAGTCAGCAGGGAACAAATTGATAGCAACACCTTTGATATAGTCAACGCTGGCGACCAATTATCCTTGAGGATATCTAAACAAATAACACCTTGGCTGTTAATGTTACAATGATAGATTCGAGTACGGAACGTAACTTTAGGAGGTTTGAAAGGATACTCTGGTGAAAAGTGAATATCCAAAAAGAAAACACCACCTTCATAGACCGAACCAGGTGGTCCCAAAATGGTTGAAACCCATTCGTACAAGTTATCACCCTTAGGACCAGCACTGCAATTAGGCGGTGGATCCAGAGTGATTTCGGCAAGTTCTTTTTGTATACGTTTGGCTGAAGTACCCAAAGCTTTTGAGATTTTTGGATTTGGTTTGGGATCTTTGCGTGTTTCCTCACTTGTTGTAGCTGTAGCAGCGGCGGACGACGATCCGCCAACGCCACTACCCAAGCCAGTGGAAGAATTTGTTGATGAGCCCGATGAAGCGGGATTATTTGCTCCTCCTAAAGTAGAACTGTTGCCATTGCGACCGCCGCGTCCAGTATTAGAAATTGAATTTGTGACAGAATTACTGGTTGCAGACGTGGTACTGGCAGTGCCCGGCGGAGAGTTGGTTACAAGACCGGCCGGTGCAGCCGATGATGCTGTTGCACTATTTGCTGAGGTACCGCCACTAGTCGCTGAGTTTGAAGACATAGCTGCACTCAAAATATATGAGCGGTTTGCAAAATATTTATTCTTCGCCTGCAAAAGGGCAAATTAAAAACGTCGTATTTAATTGAATTTATATGAAACTGAAAGTTGAAGATTTTAAAAAATTTACAATATATTCTGCAAAAATAGTGACATATAACTTTATCTTTACAAAGCTATAGCCTACTTGAAGGCGTAAAAAAAGTGTAGAATTGCTTATGCTAATATGTAGTAATGAATATTCAATGCAAATAAAGAAAATCCTTGTAACTGCTTTAAAAAAATTTTGTATGTTTCTCCCTGTTAAGAATACATCTAACAACAGTCACGTTTTATGAAACTTACTACCACCAGCTTACTTTATTGTGAAGTGAAATTTCTAATATTATTCTATAGAACGAATAAAGTTTAGGACATCCCCCACCTGAACGAATACGAAGAAACATTTAACACAGTTGTTTTTCTTCAGCGGCCATTTTGGGTATTAAATGCAAAAAATAAAATAGCAGCAAAACCAGACAACAACACAATATTGTAGAGCCACACACATAAGCAGAGAACCCTTTTAAGCAAAAAGTAGACACTTGACAAGCGATTTAAATTATTAAAAATTAATTACACTGCTGTTTTCCTATCTTTATTCTTGATTGTCTTCTTAGAAATTTCTTTGCAAAATGAAGGAAGCAAAAGTTTGCAAATTTTTCTCATGGTAAAGACATTTTTTTAGATTGACCACTTTTTATGTGATTTGGGCAGCTCTGTCTCAGTCTACGGTGACAGAATTTACTTAAGCAATAGCGATTGAGAAAAAATGTCCGGAGTTCTCAAAATTTTATTATTTCTATAATTAACAATACACATTCACAATTTCACCACCGAGTTATATATTTTGCTTCTATAATTGTTTTTAAAATTCCCAATTTTTTTCTGTCGTAGCCGTCTCTTTTCTTTCAGCACTTCAAAACTTTTCAGGAAGTTTTTGTATTCGTTTATGGGCTTTACTCACCAGATACTAAAATTTTTACTAAGCCTTTCCTTCTTATAATGCAGGAAATATTTATTATATATATTTCTTAAATTTTTTTTTTACAAAAAACGAAATTTTTCTTTCGTTCTACTAAACTTTTTTGAAACGCTTTGATTTTTTTCGCAAAATAGTAGTCATTTGTATGACTTAAGGCTGCCACACTTTCGGTTTGATGATAATTTTACTGTTGTAGATGTGGAATAGGAGTAATACAGATTTCTTACTAGGTAGGCATATTGGCTGCTCAAAAACTTGTAAACATATTTGAGATTTCTTTAGTAAAATGCTTATCAAAATTCAAAAAATTCATAGCAAAGTCTTTGGTTTATTTTTTATATATACTTTTTCGGTTGTTCTCACCGAGAGAAGGAAGAGAAGATATTGTACATATATGCAGAGTATGTTTAACTCGACAATTAACACAACAATACAAAACCAACAAATATTTCATTTTGTTAAATTATTTTTTACTTATTATTTTTCTCATTGCCATTTTCCTATTAAATTTTGGATTGTTTGGTTGGATTAATTAAAAGAAGTTAGTACTATAACATTCTCAAATAAAAGATCGCTTAAAAGTTTCTTTTATATTTTCGGTTTTTTGGCATTCGTAGTTAAAAGCGGTCTGGTAACTTTAAGGTACATAATCACAGACTTTTTGTAAATGCTAAGAGTGAAAGAGAATAATATACTAACAAAATGTCAATTAGCCGGTAGATGCTGATTTTTGTAAGCTTACTTCATAGTTGTATTTAAAAAGTACTTATATGGCAAAGGGACAAAAACAAGCGAAGCAAATGTGCTTATCTTTGTTCAGATTAGAAGTATTAATGGCCAGTTTTTAACTTAATAATTAAAAACGAAATTAATTATATTTTTCTTATATTTAAGTTGTATTTAAATATGGTTTAATTTTTTCAGTCTCAAATTGCGTTTGGTATTTAATTATGATAAAAGTATGGTAGCACTATTAAATGGCAAAAAAAATATAAACAACTTCTTCATTTAACAGCTGCTAACTATTAAGTTAACTTAATATTAAAATATTTTGTTTCCAAAATTTTGTGGTTTCGAAATGTCTGAATTTGCTATTAAATTCTCGCTCCACATCTTTCCACACATTCACCTTTTGTTCTGCACCAACTCGGTCAGTCTTTTTGCACTAGATTATGCTGCTGTTTTTTTGATCAAATAATTAAAAAACTTCCAGGCGCAATTTTCATAATTTGCAGAACTGTCAAAATCATATGGTAGTATAATAAATTTAAGTTGTATATAAATGGACGTGGTCAGTGATTTAAATTGTATTTAAATATGATCTATAAAAATGAATTCGGTATTTAAACAGAATTTAAGTTTAAAACCCGTTTAATTTTTCAGTTAAAAACTGGCCCTAAGTTCCAGTTCTTTTTTATTTATTAATAAAAATTATTAATTTTTAATATATTTAAGTATGTATGTACATAAATATATATGTACAAAATATGTATACACATATAGATACATACATTTGTATGTACGTAACCATTAAATGTTGCATCAAATATTAATTGATCTATATTACAATTATTAACTGTATATTAAAACTTACAACATATGTAAATGTATGTATGTATGTACATACATACTTATGCGTATAATCGGAGTCAATCAAGATTTTCATTCAATTTAGAAATATTAATTTAATCACTCGATTACATTAAATATTCAAATAGGTAGGTATAATGAATTTAAACAAAATTTTCTGCGAAATGCCTTTACATATGTATAAGATTTGCTAAATAGAGATACATATGTATATGTACATATATCACAAATGTCTACACAATTAAAAAAAAAGCATATGAATGTATGTATATATACATACATATATATGTATGTACATACATACATAAATAGTTGTTTCTTATGTTTTCTATCTGTCTCTGTATGTATGCCGACATTTCGTAGATGATACCCTACTCGTTAGTAAACAATTTAATCTCTAATTAACGTTTTTTAGTAAGAAGGACTTCGTGTTTACTTTTTCCCGATACTGTATACTTATGTATGCATGCATATACAGATGTATATATATGCATATATATATATATATATGTGTGTATATATACACATACGCCTATATACCCAAATACATATACTGTGAGTGTCAAAATAAAAATTGTAAAGTGCATGATATTATAACTAAAGTTATATTTCAGTCTTTTAAAATGAAATAAATTTCAACAATATATATATGTATATGTATGTAGGTATGTATGTTTTTCATAAAACTGTATTAAAGGTTAACAAAAATCAATAAAAACAACAGAAAAATGTTTACAATAATAAAAGTTATAATACAAAAACAAAATATACTCATAATTTTAGCGTCAAAAAAAGTGTGGTGCTCCTCTATCACTGCAAAGTATACTGACGTTTTTGTACGCTAAAAATACCGTTAGAATTTGGTTTTTCCAGTAGTTTTGAACTATAAATGTGAGTTAATTTAAATTTACATTCAATTGCAATTGGCAAATTTAAAAGCACTTCGCGTTTAGTAATCAACTTTTTTTAAAAATGAGAAAATAATGATGAGAATCTATGAGAAAATAAAAATGAGAATCTAATGTTCGAGAAGTTAGGAAAAAACATCACGATGCAGTTAAAAGTTTGCGTGAAGTCGGTTTCATTATTAACAAAAGCCATAACACTATTGAAAAAATAACAGAGATATACGTACATATGTATGTACAAACATGTTGGAAAATTAGAAAACTGCCCAGGCGAGGGGATGCTGAAAATTTTAAATGTGGTTCCATTGCGACTAGTAGCACGTGATGTACGGAAAAATGCAACAAGAAGTGCCGTAAAAATAGCAGAGGAACTTTCAGGAACTACAAGTTCTACTGTAAGCCCCAGTACAATTAGAAGTAAATACAACAGATTGCCGAACAAAATGTAATATCGACTATAAAGCACGGTGGGGCTATGCACACAGTCGGTTGTGTTCCGTGGCGAAAGGGGTAGGAATTTTGGTGTTCATGGAAAGTACCATGAATAAAATTGATTTTTTAAACATTTTGGTAAAACAATTTGAAATTGAGTGTGGTTAAATTAGGCTTACAAGGATCCTGGTACTTTCAGCAGGACAACGATTTTAAGCACGCAGCAAATATAGTGAAGGAATGGTGCTTTATTTCACACCGAATTAAAAAACCTAGTAAATTCAATGCCTCGCTGATTAGATGCTGTTAGCAAAGCCAAAGAGAAAGTTTAGATGCTCTGAAATAAAAATTCTTTTGAGATTTCTTTTTCTGTACACTTTTTTTTGACGCGTAAAATTATGAGTATATTTTGTTTTTGTATAATAACTTTTGTTGTTGTAAAATTTTTTCTCTTGTTTTGTTAAACTTTAATACAGTTTTATAAAAACATATTTATATTGTTGTAATTTATTTTAAAAGACTAATGTAAAACCTTAAATATAACAATTCGTGCTGTATATTTATTTTGACGCTCACAGTATATGCACATACATATGTACATATATATTAACACCCATATTGTATACATACATACATATGTACAGTTATGTGCAATGAAATAGAGCCACCCTACATCATGTTATATAAAACTGAAAATAATTACCAAAAATTATGAAAAAGGGGTTTTATTTATTTGTTTTTCTCTTCGAGCCCCATAAAAATATTTCGGAGTAAAAGTTGCAATTTAAGTGCTTAAGTATGTACATATGTATGTAAGTAGATACTACATACATATGTATGTATGTACATACTTAGCCATTGGTTTTCGGTAACTGAAATACAAGACTTTTTGTCAAAGAAAGTTTTTGAGACAGGTATACATAAGTATATACATACATACATATGTGCATATGAATATACATACATACATATGTACATATGTATGTATGCATTTGTACGTTTCTCCACGTTTACCTTAGTATTTAATAAAATAACAATTATTTTTGATAATGGCTAAGCAACGCTTGAGTCCACAAGTTTTTGGCAAGTCTTGATAGGAATGTTGTGCTACGCATCTTGAATTAATGCCCACAGTTGGACTTTTTTACACCGAAGTCTTGATTTCACTATTTGCCAAAAGTTTTCTATTGGATTTAGGTCTGGCGACTGTGAAGGCCAGCTTAAAACCTTAATTTCATTATTTCAAAACAAATCTTTTGCCCACTTCGAAGTGGCATCTTCCAATCAAATATTTGTGTAACATATCGCATCCATTCTACCTTCAATACGATGTAAACGACTCTTTCCATTGTAGGAGAAGCAGCCACATACCATTATATTTTCTCCACCATGTTTAATAGATTTTATTGTGTATTCGGGACGACGTTCGGTGTTTGGAGGTCTTCTTACATAAAGGCTGCTTCTGTCACAATTAAACAAGTTTAAATTTGCTTCATCTGACCACAATATATTTTTCCATTTGCTTGTTGACCATTTCAAATGTTCTTCGGCAAATTGGAAGCTTTTTAGTCAGATATAATATTTTACGCGTACGTTAGCAAATTGTTTTTAATTAACAAATGGATGACGTCTTACGTGACACAGAATTTTTAAGTGTAAGTGAGTAGTGATTTTTCTTTTCTTCTTCTGTTTTCAGGCTTAAATTTATGTTTTACAATATTTTCTTAGAGCCCAATTATTTCTGCTTTTGTCTCCTAATCTTTTAATAATGCTACTATTTCAGCTTCTTATTTTGGTTATTTATAAGATTATAAGGCTAAACTTACCTATTCATTCAATAACTAAAAAAAAAGTTTTTTAATCGCGTCTATTTTGTGGTACACTTGTTTTCATTGTTAGTACTATAAAAGTACTAGGCCTCACAATTAAAATATCGGTATTTTGTTCACAAGATGACATTTGTGTATATCGGCAATAACGCGGGGAAAATTGTCATCCAAGCGGTCAATCGTTTCGGCCTTATCGGCGTAGATAAGCGATTTCACATATCCCCACAGAAAATAGTCCAGGGGCGTTAAATTGCACGATTTTGAAGGCCAATTCACGGGTATGAAACGTGAAACTATGGGGGTACCAAACGTTTCCTTCAGTAAATCAATTATGGAATGAGCTGTGTGACATATTGCGCCGTTTTGTTGAAACCACGGCGCATTTACATCATGGTAGTTCAGTTGATGAATTAAAGTCAGTAATCATGGCTCTATAGCGTTTACCACTGACTGTAATGTTCTGACTACCATCGATTTTACGATGACGTACCAGTCCATAAAACTGGATGTCAACACTCCAAATACGGCAGTTTTGTTTATTGACGTATCCATTCAAACAAAAGTGAGCTTCAGTTAAAGACGTGTTGCCAACTTAAAGTTGTATACCTCTATAAAAAAAACACCCTTTATATACAGCTATGGACGGAGAAATAGGGCACTTATCCACAACAATATGGAATGGTTAATAATTTGATATATAGATAAAATTACACTTTTATTTCGGATTGATATTTTAGTTTACTTCAGTATCAACGAAAAGAAACCAAAAAAATATATATATATAGTGTTTAGTAATGTAATAATTCCACAAAACTTTAGTTCATCACAGTTTGAACTGGACAAAGAAATAGCGCACTTATTTTGATTTCCTATAATAATATGTATTTTTAACAAAATGATTTTAATTGTGTGGTGGAATTATTTACCTCATTAATACCTTGTTGAATAACCATTATTTAACAAAACTGCTTCACACCTGCGAGGTAAACTTACTATTTACTTTTGGCATCTCTCCAAAGGAATAGAGTTCGACTAAACCGCCCAAAGTTCATCGCAATTCTTAAATATTTTTGACCAACTTTCACCTTAACATTGTTCCATAAATTTGTTATGGGATTAAGGTCCGGACTTTGTGCCAGCTAATCAAGAATAGTCATTTTTTCTTTGGAGATCCAATTTTTCACTACTTTTACCGTATGTTTTGGATCATTATCGTGCATAAAAACCCAGTTCGGAGGCATGAACTCAAAGCAATATGGCTTCATTGTATTCTTAAGTATATTAAGGTAAGAAAACTTATCCAGATTTCCGTTTTTTCTTTCTATAGGCCCAACTCCATACCAAGAAAACGATCGCCACATTGTCAGGTTACCACCACCGTGCTTTACTCTTTTTGTAGTATAACGGGAATTGAATTCTGGGTTTTTTCCTCGATTGAACAATGTTTTTCCGTCAGGAAAAATCGTATTAATTTTTGTTTCATCAGTGAAAAGTACTAGTTTCCAGAATTTGATGTCCTTGTACTTATGAATTTTGCAAAAGACAAACCGGAATTTAAATTTTTTTTTTTTCAGTAGTTGTTTTTTTTTATACTGACACGACTATAAAGATTATTTTCATTCCGGCGTTTTCGTACAAGTCTACTGGACACATTTAACCCAAATCCTTCCTTTATTTCCGTCATTATTGTTCTCGAAGACTTACTTTTTCTAACGATTGGCTTGTCGTCACGAATTGTTTTCTTTCGCGGTGTCTTCTTCCGATTTTTCCTCACATTAAGCAAATTTGCATCCGAAGTAACGCATTTGATGACATTGTATATCATCTTTGTAAGGGATCCAAATATTTTTCCAATTTTTGTTTGTTTTGTACTTTTTGGTGAAGGTCCCGAATAACCTTTCCTTTTGAAGGTAACAGTGAGGCCCTTCAATAATATTTTTGTAAAACTAGACAAAAATTTACCACCAAAATTTGTATGAACTCCTCTTTTTATAATCAAAATAACACTGCGCTATTTCTTTGTCCAACGCAAAAACTTTATTTTTAATAAAATATGACAAAAATAAAAGAAATTTAAAAGTTAACGGAACTCTTCCAAAGAATTTTCGGAAAAGCAAAGTAGGCCAAAATAATAGCATAGAAACACATAATATATTCATTCCAATTTTTATTGTGATTCGACTTTTACTATGTAGTACGTAGGTGCGCTATTTCTCTGTCCATAGCTGTATATCTATATAGATATGTGCATATACATATATGTACAGAATTTATGTAGATGTACTTTTATTTACGTAACAAAAAACAGAAATTCACAAGTAGTCGCAAAATAATAAATATAAATGCTTTAAATAATTATTTTTTTACTACTTATAATTATGTCATTTGAGCTTAAAGCCTTGCGTGACTTATAGACACGCACTGTATTGTCAGCACCACCAGAAACGATATAGTTTGAATTAGACCAGTCAATATCTAAAACTTTATCCCCGTGACCAATTAAATCGAATAAAGGAGCTTTAGGACTTTGAATTGGAGAAGACAAGATATTTTTTACCTAATAAAAATAGAAAATAACTCCACATACCTTCGACAATCCCACAATTTGTTTTGATTGTCGTAAGAACCAGAAACAAAGAGATATTCTTCAGTATTTGACCACATAACTGTTTGAACCCATTGTTGATGCCCCAAATAGGTATAGCGCACAACAGATCCCTCTGCGATTACAAATATTTCTTTTTATACATTTTTTTTAACGGTTTCACATTTTACGCTTACGGTTTGATCTGGGGTCATATAGTCGTATATTTTTATCAGCCGATGCCGTAACAATAAGTTTATTTAGGTTTGAGAAACTAGCATCAAATATAGATTTGTTAGTAGATATTTCGGCTTTCACTCCCTCCATATTCAAATCCCATACTTTCATTGTATGATCCCAGCTACCAGTCAGCAATGTGTGATCGTCCATCCATTGCACGGCCGAAATACATTCACGATGTCCTTGCAAAGTCAGTTGGGGTGTCTACAAACGCAATAGTTAAAATAATTATTTTTGCATAAATAGATCTTTCCTAACCCTTGTTGAGCCTCCTTCCGGTTTGGCACGCTTAGAAGTACTCTCGCCTAAATCATTAATATCTGCGGACCACACTTTCAGCATGGTATCCCACGAACCAGTAGCAAATTTCTGTTTTTTTGGACTTACATCTACACAATCAATGCCTCTTTCATGACCTTTACAAACCGATACACATTCCACTGAGTTAGATTCAATTAACCAATCCCAAAGTATAGCTGTTTGGTCTTGTGAACAACTAACAAATTTGCCACGTTCGTTATCCAAGGAAACCCAAGTTACTGCTTTCACAGGCATGGTATGACCAGGGATAGTCAAAACATGTTTTCCTTTAATTGTCCAAATGTTGATGGTATTATCGTAGCAGCCGGTCAATATCCATTTACCACAGGTTTTGACTGCTGACACCCAATCATCATGCAATAAACATTCCTGGGGTTCAGGAGCTGGAAATCTTTCAACATATTCTAATTCTATAGCGTCTTCAAATGAAATTGCTTTATCTCTTAAATGATCGCAAAGTCGACCTCTTAAATACTCGTCAAATACTAAGAAATCAAACTCCACATTGCATTCCTTCCCTTCTAAGGCAGCATGTTCCAGCAACGTGTTGATGAATGTATTCAATTCAGTAGTGGTTACTGTAGCATCTAGTGAATATGGTACATTGGGTACAGCATACCTTTAAAACAATTTGATTTTGTTAATACCCTTAAGATATGATTTTTATTCCACTTACTGTTCTTGTTTTGTTTTAAAATGTACTTGTACCTGACTCTCTCCGTTTGCTGATTCCATATCTGAATTTATAACAACTTCAATTAGATATTTGTATTAAATTTATTGTGCTCTAGAGCATAAATTATTGTTAGGCCAATTTTTTATTTCAAATGTTGAATAGTTCTCTATAAAATTGTTTAAATATATTAAGCTACTTTATTTTTTCTAATTGTTTGTACTTCAACACGTTCTGACAATTGAGTTGTGCATGCTGGTTGCTGTGAGCTGCCAGACCTGTATTTTATGACAAGAATGTACACCCTAAAAACGTTCTGTTTAACCTTTATGCCATTTACAAAGTGTGTGTTTTGTGCACAAGCAGCACTGCGAATCGAATATCGGCTTTTTAATTTTATTTCAATGGATTTAATAGTTTTGCCAATATGTGAATTGTGTAAAATGAAATTATTAATGTATGCGCTTGGGGCGTTGCATAATGTAGGATACCACGCTTTAGAATTCTGAGTAATTTAAACTAACGATCGAATCAGCTGTAATCTACTGGTATACAGAAACAACTAATCAAGAATCGAGTATATATGTAAGTAGCTCTGAGTTTATTTACCTCCCTTTAAGAAATGTGCAACTAATTTGATTGCTTGAAGTAATGCTTTTAATATCTATGTATGTATGAACAAAATACTAACTATTAAGTTTTTGGCTTAGTAATTCACAACGCCTTTTTTTACAAGTAGTGTTGCCAGTTGAACGCTTTAAAACCTTAGAGTTGATGAAGCACTTACATACATACATACATATGTACATACATACATACATACATATATGTATTGTAAAATTGTGTACTTAAAATAAAAAAATTCAAGTAGAATTAAAGTAGTTGGTCAGTGCGATATCAACTCTTTCACACAAGTTTTCAAAATGTCCAATATAAAATTAATTCACCATGTACAATATACATATGTACATACATACTTATTAATCCAAACATGCGACCACTACATATGTACATACATATGTATATATGTAGGTATGACCTCTACATATGTACATAAACTAGGAAAATGGATAATTGGAGACAGTAAATATGTACGTGTGCGGGTACTTTTTCCACAGATGTACCCTGCGACTGAAAAACGAATTCTCTCTGTAAAGCGTAGTGCGATTTACTGGACAATCAAATACAAATGTTCTTGGACGACGAGTGTATATAGCGTAAATATGTATGTATGTATATTCTGCTATCAGAAACAAATATCTGATCTCGTGAGAATAAAATTCTTTTGTAGGAGCGATAAAATAGTGTAGCGCATTCCACAATGCTTCAGTGAGTCAATAAAGTTGTATACCATACCGGCATAGATAATACTCTCCTGGACGCGGGCGAGTACCCTCTGAAGCAAGGTCTGAAACATGAGAGCTATATTTGATTTTCGTTTGGATATACATATGTGGTATAAATAGTGAGGAGTGGGTCTTGCAACGTTTCAAAAATCTTGACCGTTTCTATTAAGATATGAATACCATGTTCAGTCTATAGAATTTATAGAAAAAAGCAATGAAATATGTATTTGGATCTGAAACAGTTCATATCATTAAGTACAAAAAGTACAGGTTTGCATTACTGTCCATGTCCACTCTCCTACCACAATATTTTCTTAAATTAAATTAGTCTGTGCACAGAGTATGTAGTATGTACTTCTCCGTTGATTTCCTACCACCCATTCATGCTTACACCAACCAAAACTCAACTTTCAATTTTAAAAATGAGTATGAGTTCATTTTTGCCGATATAAAAATATATTCATTTAAGTATTTAT
This sequence comes from Epicampocera succincta, assembly GCA_932526305.1. Classification (NCBI taxonomy): domain Eukaryota; kingdom Metazoa; phylum Arthropoda; class Insecta; order Diptera; family Tachinidae; genus Epicampocera; species Epicampocera succincta. The sequence continues at coordinate 36,315,456 of OW052037.1, read as the reverse complement.
TTCGTGCGATTGAATTAACACTTGTGCAGAGAAACTACTCACACGTTCATCATTACGTAAATAAATTGAGGATATGTATTAATAATTAATTTTAACTACTTTTTTAAAATGGTTAATAAACTGGAAGTAACATCATTATTATTTAATTTTGTCTGTACAAATCTTTTGCAGAAAAAAAATCTGCTGGTTTAAACTTTATTGCAAACCATTCAGAAATTTAAATATGGAGGTTAAGTCGTCAGTTAATATGTAAATCAGCTTTCAAGTGAATTACATACATACATATATGTATGTGTGTAAACTTTCGAAGAAGTTGTATTTTCCGTGAAGGCCTCAACAAAATCAAAGACAGTTATTAACCAAATACAGACATTTATTTTTAAATTTTTAAAATATATTAAACAGAGAAGATCTCGCTTTTTCAAAGCGAAACATATCAAATTTTAAATAGAACAATTTATAATTTACATTGAGACCATTGTCGCTTTCGTAAACATGTAGTATTGAAATCATTATCGCTATCAACATACATATGTATATACATACATACATGTATATATGTACATACATGTATGTATGTACATAATATTATTTTTCAATAAATTCATACACACACACATATGTAAATGAAATGAACAAAGCCAAATAAGTTCACAAGTCGTTATTACCACAAAAACAATAAAATGTAACGCAAAGAGATTAAAAAGGGGTAGCAAATTATTGTAAAGAGATAACTTTGCGGGTTTAATCTACCCCAAAAACTGCTAAGATGACATTGCTGCTCTTTTTGGCGACCTTAGCGCAGCAAACGAAATTTAATTTCTCACAACTGCCAATAATAAAAGCTCGAAATTAGTTATCCATGAGAATAAGAGGAACAAGAAATTTTTAGAGCTGCTTCTTTTGACTTAGAAAACATTTTTTTGCTTGCCTATTTCATTTTGGCAGGCATGTAAGACTGTAAGAGATAACTGGAATCAGTCGGTATGTTTTTCTTACTTCCCAATGAGAAGAGTTCGGATATAGTACATAAATATTTAAAAAGTGGTAGTAAATAAGCCATTTGCATCATTTTAAATACATATATCAGGTATCCCATTTCTATACAGTGGCCTCAAAATGAAGTTTCATTACAAGCGAGCCATTGTTTTACAAATTACCGTTTTATTTCCATTTTCTTTAAATTCTCCCTTGCTTGTTGATGGGATCTTCAAATTGTTTTTTTTAAACTTGGGTACATACATACATACATATGTATGTCATACATATGTCATATATGTAATACATATGTATGTCATACATATGTATGTATGTATGTATGTATGTATGTATGTGTTTATTTTCTCCGATCGTTCAGATTACAACTCGTTTTCTGTGAATTTTCATACAAGTCAGTCAAATAAAAAGATGTGACCATTTAAAGAGACTTTCGTTGTGGAGATCGAAAGTAAGTACATATGTAGTTAAAAAAGCGATTATTTTAAAATATGTACATATGTATGTAGTACATACTCGCAAACAATGAACGTAGTAGTATGCATTGAAGATGAGTTTTATTAAAAAAAGAATGAATTCGCAATTGTTTAACGTAAATAAAATGAACAGACAAACTCTCTTAAGACTTTGAAAGCAAACTAACGAATAGCCACGAAAAAGAGTACAAGTCCACTTTTTGGATAAAATGAACACTATAAACAATGGTATAATACCATCAACTAGTATTATTTGCGTGAGGAACGTGCTTAAGGTAAGATCAACTCAATATTGGTTGGAATAAAACATACATAAATACATATGCATGCACATACATATGTTCATATGTATGTACAATAGATTAAAAAGTGCATGAATACCAATAAAAAAAAGTGTTAAATTTTTATGTTTTTGCAGTGAGAAGAAAAAGAAATAAAAATGAAATCGTTTATTGTGTGTTTGGTTGTCTTGGCCTTATCGGCTTGTGCCTACGGCCTACCTCAACAACGTGAAGGCGCTGCATATACCAACGAAGCCATACGTCAAGCTCAACAGACTTTCCTAATACCCAAAGATGCTCAAATTCAAAATGTGCAAGAAGGCATTGAACTGGGGGCATATGAACAAATACCCGGCAATCAACGTATTAATCTCTTCGAAATTTTAGGCGATCAAGTTCCTTCGGAGGTAATCAATAATTTACAGGCTCAAGTTGATCAAATAGGCAGAAATTAATTTAATTATATTCACAAGCTGTTATTTAAGTACTTAAAAATTCATCTACATTTTCATTGTTATTTATGATCGAATTGATAGTTTAAGGTCTGGAACAATCCAAGATTGTACAACTTACATACATATGTACATACATACATACATATTAACGTTTTTTTGTTTGTTAATTTTTAAAATTTTTATTACTTAAGAAAAAAAAATTAAATAATATAGAGCATTTTTGTAATAACTCCTGTATTTCTTTTCATTTTCTCGACTGAAGAAATTGCTTAGACACAAAAATGTACAATGTCTAATTGCACACACACCCAAACATATGAATAAAGTATAATACAAAACTACTTTTGCTATTATAACATTTCCATTCCATGTTTTTGAACTTTTACTCTCACTTTCACGTGAACCACCAAGATCTCTTCAGCTGTCTGTTGCTTGCGACATACATATGTATGTACATACATATGCTTACACACGCAAACACATGCGCAGTCATGCTTCTTCCTACTTTTGCTGCTTCGTCTTTGTTTTCGATTATGCTTCAACAGTAATTTCCAGATATTGTTATTTCTTCTAACGGCTAAATGTAAGACATTGAAAGGCAGTTTGTGACTTCTTGTCTTGGCAATGCATACATATATAAGTATGTACATACATATGTATGTACCTACAAATGTGCAGAGAAATTAGCGGCTCTTAGCATTTTAATTAGCCAAAGTGTTTTGCATGTTATTTTGTGAAACTGTTAGCAAATGTTTGTTAATGCTAAACGATTACGGTTTACTTGAAATAAGAGAGTTCCATCATAAACCACTTTTCATAAATCGGGTTGTGAATACAAATTTCAAAAGTTTTGAATTTATTGATGGGCTTGGGGCAATTTTATAAATACATATGTATGTATGTATGTACATATGTATGTATGTATGTAGAAATATTCATGATACTTTTATTTCAAAGCGTGATATTGTCTGCAATAAACTTAAAAGCAGCTGAAGCTGTGTTAAATCAAACAAATGTCAGGGGCATTTCTTTTATGACTATGTATGTATGTACATATGTACATATGTATATACATATATGCATATGTTTATATACATGCAAACATACATATGTATGTACCTATACATACATATTATTACGTACATTAAAAAGTTAAACAAATATAACAACACTGCGTTTCACTTGAATAGCACACCGTACATATTGAGATTCTCCTCGATTTATATTTGAAGGGAATAAAAATAGCGGATTGTTTATAGTTTGAATTTATAGTGCTATTTACAGCTTTTAATAGAAAATAAAAAATATTTCGATATATTAAACGATTTTTTAATTACAACTTAAAAAAGAAAAATACTCAAAAAGTAGTAAAGAAATTCTGTTTCACTAGAAGAGCACATTTTTTAATAAATGTAGATTAAATGACGTTTTATTAAAGATTTTAATTTTGACTTATTTTTTATAAAAATTAAAATTTAAATACGGGTTTCTAGTAATGGGTTGAGCCTCCCTTCTTCAGAATAACCTCGTATATCCTATTAGGCATTGACTCGTTACAAAATTTTTCAAATAATTGAGAGAAATTGAAGTCCACGCTTGTTGAATGGCCTCAATAAGTTCGGCTTTAGTTGAAAATTGTTTTCCAGACAATCTCTATTATATTAAAGTCTGGCGATTATGGTAGGCAATTCGAAAGTGTGACATTTTTGGACTCTATCCACGATTTGACTAAACAGGCAGTCTGTAATGTGACGTGTTGTGTTGGAAAGGCCACGGCAATAGATCCAATTTCTAGAACACCCTGGTATGTTCCAGCGTTCATAGTGGAGGTTAAAAACTGGAGCTCACAGGTGAATTAATAGAAAATCGCACCCCACACCATTACCGGCTCGACTGTGTAATCGATGCAAGTGGTGAGTATCCTTCCTCAAATCGTGAAAATAACAATTGTAGCCATCAGGGCCGTCCAAATTAAACTTCTTCTCATCAGAAAAAACAACGCGTAATACTCGTTGCACCATGCAATGTTATCTCGGGAAATTTCAACCGCAGTGCAGAGTTAAGTTGTGTTTTTTTCTTTAATTTGAGTCGTTTAAGTTGATTTGCTCCTGAAATAACACGCCATACAGTGGTCTTGCTAGAATGGACACCTACTTTTGCCTTAATTTTGTCCACAGAATTGTGCGAATTTGAAGCTTCTTTCAAAATAGCACTTTTGTCTGCGTCAGAGAGAACACGCCCTAACGGCATTTCATGTTTTTTCCATAGTTCTTCTAGTTTTGAATAAAATTAGATATTACTTTTCTGCTTTTCGCAATTTTTTTTGGATATTTCAGTGACAGAAAGCCCACAGTCTCTATAGGTTTTGTTTTTCATTTATTCGTCGTTGGCTAAAGAATTACCCGCGACCCATTGTTATGATAAATGGAACTAATTTGTTTGAAAAAGTTAAAAAAATAATTTTTTTTAACTCGTGATTAATCTTTTTTTCACTACAAGTGAAACAAAAGTACCCTGCGAGTGCGCTGTTCAGGTGAAACGCAGTGTATGTATGTAGTATGTACTTTTGCAGATCGTCTCCCACTGACAACAGTAATGCTTTGGGAACGCCACCTCTTATAATCTGATCTGGATCTTATTGCTACAAATGAATCAACATGAAACAAATTCTTATTTTGAATATAATTGAAGTAATTTTTGCGGGCAGAAAGAAAAAATATTTTACAACGAAAGTGTTTGTTGATTCAGTGAAATTCCTTTTTAGACAAAAATTTCCCGTTTGAAGCGAATTCTTCTAATGGAGACCAGAAAAAAATAAATAGTTTTTTAAAATAATTGTATCATATATTTTCACTGTTGCTGAAATTTTTTTCAATAAAAATGTTATGAAACAGGACAAACAAATTCCTTGAATGTGGGTAACTCGCAAAAATCTTAATTGAATTCAAGAAAAACAACCATCATTATTTCTGTATGGATTACAAAATTATTTCTATGTAAGTGTGTATGTACATACATATGTATATTTGTGCACTAATTTGAAAAATATTTTGTTATTTGAAATATACGCAGTTAGTTTTAAATTTGTCCATTCAACGCATCAGATTGTTTTATCTTGCTGGAACTATTTTCAACCGAATCGAAGAATATTTGAAGGTACATACATATGTACATGCATAAGCCAAAAGTACTAAAAAGTTACGACAAAACACAATTTATGTGAGTTTGTATGTATTTTATGCATTATGTATTTTTTCTTTGCACCGAAACGTGCACTTTACTTCAATATATTCTTAAGACTCAATGCACAAAGCATTGCTTAACATTTATTTATATTATTTGAAAGTTTTTGTTCTTATAACCGTGTATCTGAATCTGAGCTTTATCTCAAAATATGTTTTTCACTTATTCTTCGTTTGGATCACAAGTACCTTTTTATTATTAGTAAAAAATATATTTTCTGTTTCTTTTTATGGCTATTTTACTATCGTTTGGTCTAGAATTTGATACCAGTGATTTCTATTGTCATTACATGTATTTTGGTATTCTTTGTTTATGGACTTCTTGGTTCGGGTTAAGATTTCCAGCTAAATGTACTTATATTATTGGTTTATTTAGTGAAAGTATCAGTTGTTTGTTTAGTAACTATTTGCTTCCTATTTTACGTCCCTATTTGTTTGCTTAGTACCTATTGTATTAACTGGAGCTACTAAGTTCACCGAATTCTTTGAGTGCCCCAGCTCATACATATTTACGTACATTTTTGTTTCGTTAGTGTTTAAGTCCACATACATACATATAGTGTATGTACATATGTATGTATGTATGTAAGTAGTCAAAAAGCAGTAACACAATTCTTGTTGTCTTTTATAATTGCAATGTTTAAAGACTGCAAACATTTTTAAGTCACTTTAAGAATGTTTTATGTATAAAACTAAAAATGTTGTCCATTTATGTTAACCCCGTAAACGTTTCTGTAAATATACATACATACATATATATGTATGTATAACGTATTTAAACTTACTATAGTTCATACTATAAATACCATAAACTGTTCAACATCCTATCAGGCGTCGTCCTCGAAAAATCTGCGTATCTTATTTTACCTTAAATGAAAAGCAGCAGATTTTTACAGGACCTGCTACCACTACCTGGCATAAAAAATCAATTTTAAACCCGCTGAAACGATCGCCCTACAAACATGTGTCCAGAAAAATCAATTGTTGAATACACGTACTTAAAAGCCAGTTGCTTAATTATGGTTAAGTAATTAATTGTTCACGTGCAAATAAACATTGAACTAAAAAAGTAAGAGCGTCAGCTGTCACCATTGCGCACACACACACTTTTCCTCTTCGCTAACAAATTTTAAGTGTTCACGGTTATTTGTTTTTTCTTTTTTCTTTTTTTCAACTTTATTTCATTCAAGTTTTTTCTTTGCGTTATGTAATAGTACTTGAGGCCTCTTCATTATTTTTTATTTTGCAGTTTAGTTTTATTACATTTGTTTCTTTTTTGTAGTTGTTGCTGAAAATGCTGTAAATCATGTTGTACTCGTTTTTTTTAAATTTTTTCTCATACTCATCTTTGTGAAGATGAGATTTGTTTGACTTTATATTCGCGAGATTTGTTGAATGTACAGTGGGACGCATAAAGCTTATCTGTTATTTCGCCTGCTTGATCTGAACTATTTTCTTGTAGACGCGATTCTCGATACCTGCTTTATTTTCAATTGGTGTGAAATAAACACTAGTGCTGTCTTGCATTGCAGCTAATACATACTACATATTTAATTTTTAACTTGAGTGGATGTTTATTTGTGCATGTATGTATGTGTGTGCATACATACATACGTGTATAGCAAAACTAGATTCCATTAAATAGTGATGTCTTCACAGAATTTTTATTTTACTCGTGGCGGATCGAAAGACACGGCATGTGAGTGTTTCATGTATCTTTTATCTACATATACATATGTATATTTTTTAATTATTGAAATGGTATTTTTGAGTAAGACATCCGTCACATTTATTATATCACAAATGTAACTCGACAATTAATACAACACAAAAACAACAGGCATTTTGTTTATGTAAAAATTTACTTACTTATATGTATAATAAACATGGTTAGAAACTATTTTGGTAGCGTTGTGTATTTTTAAATTCGGTATTTTATAGTTAATCAACTCTGATTTCATTGGTACTTTTTTATTAAAATTTTCTACTGGGAATTTGTACACTCTCGTATTGATTTTCAAATTATCAAAAACTTTCTCATTCTTTTCCGTCTACAAGATGGCAGCACTACGACAGATGACAATTTTTTGCCTGTTCGTCCATACAATCAAAATTTGACAAGCAGAATAAGTTTTCGTTGTGTTGTTGTGAATTTTCTTTGGCGCACAATTGTCAGTCATCTAAATTGGAAAGAAATGTGTTTTAAAATAATCGGCCCAGAATACGCAACATATGTATTTGGGAGCACCGAAATTTAGTAACTGTTGCAAGATTAAATTTTTGTACACATTTTACATATTCTATGTACGATATCTCTTTTGCATCGCGTGTACTTTGCTCCAGCCCCAATACAATTTTGAGTACCATGATGCAGAAAATTTAAATATTCAGTCCAAGCTCTGCAATGGCCAAATTATATTAAACAAAACTCACTTAAGAATGATAAACTTTATCTAGACTTTGAGACATAAATAAGTGCACAAGTGTGTAACCGAGTTTTGTAACTGTTCATATCATCATTTTGACGAACACGGGGAATTGAAAGTGATATTTTGGATATATTTTCTAGAATAAGCGCTTAGGAAGCCAAAACATAAAAATTATTTACCGAAATGCGTATCATAGCAATTTGCTGAGTATTTATGTAAATCGTAAAGTAGAAATATGAACATAGCACGAGTTAATTCGTTTGTTAGGGAAACAATATGGAGAAGGTCAGAAAGGTCGAAAGTCTTTTCTGCAGCCCATTCTTAGTTTAATACGTTTTGATGTGCATCAGAGTTCAAAAGCATAATTTGCATATAAAGTTCTGAGCTTCTGTGCCGAGGACTCTTGCGCCGCATATTTGCGATGAATTGCAGCTAAAAAGAAAACGAGTATTTATTTCGTTTCCTTATGGTACGAGCAGTTTACTTGCTGTTTTTAAGTTTAATTTTTTGTAATGTACAACGAGTTTATGACTAGGAGAACAATAAGTACAGTTTTATGAAGTTTTTGTTATACAATATTAGGCAAAATTATGAACATTAGAAAATGAACGTTGAATTGACTCAAACAAAACCTTTTACTTTATTAAAAAACTTTTTGTTTGTGTTTAATTTGTTTTATTTGCTAAAGTAATTAAATTAAATTCTTTTCATTACATAATAGTTTTCTAAAAATAAAACTACTCTAATTTCCTGTTGGCAAAATTAAATCTTAGTGAAAAAAATCTCCTTCTTCACAGTCAGCGAAAATTAAATAAAATTTAAATTTCAGGACATAATTTTGATTTCAATGTTTTCTACTGTTAAATCAAATAAATTAAATATTGGACTGAATTAAGGACATTCATTTGTGCTTTAAATTTTTTTTTTTGAGTTTTGATTGAAGTTTCATTTATAGGATTTGTTGATTCAATATTAAAAATTATTTAATTGAAATACAATAAATTTAATTAAGATCTAAAGAAAAAAACCTAAGAGAAATGACTTTGATGATGTTGCGTTTTAAATAAAATGTAATACTAGATTAATTTTTATATTAAATATGAATTTAAATTAAATTAAAAAATTAATTAAAATTATGATATAAAATGAATTTTTATCTAATTCAGTCTAATGATTAGATGATAAATAAACAGCTTTAATTACGAAAATAAATCTAAAGAAAACATTTAAAATTAAAATATTGCATTTTATATTAGAAGTTCATTTAAAGATTTGTATGATTAAAATCCGCGACTCATTTAATTTGAGACTAAACTGAAACCGTTTAAAAATTTAGTTTGTTACCACATTGCGCTTGAAGCGGAAAGAATTGCTCTTCACTTTGGAGTGCTGAACCTATTTGTGTCCCTCTGAACCATCTCTGCAAAACGTTTCCTTTAATACAAACGGAATGATATTGAGGTTATTTTTCTGTGCAGTTTGTTTATTCTATTTCGTTTCGCCATCGAAATAAAATCGTCCACTCTACGGCCATGATTTACTTTTTTGTCCATTGGATACGAATATAACATGAGTTCATGTTAAAACTTAAAAAACAACTGGTTTATAAAACTGTTGTTGTAAAAAAGTGCGTTTAAAAGAACGTTTTGTAAGAATTGAAACATCAAATAATACTACTAATATTATTTATTGAATGGGAAAGTACACTTTGAGAAATTTTTTTACAAAATTAGTAAATTTTCAGGGTAAAGGAAACGTTTTTCGCTTTTGCAGTATGGCGATTTTGAATTTATTGTACTTTTACGTTAATCCATTGTTTTCAACTGTGTGGTTGATTGGGATACTTTTAAAGCTTTGAAAATATTTCTGATCAAAGCTCTCAAGCATCACAACTTTAATTATTTTTATAATTTTATTGCATATTAAGAGCCCAGCTTTTTGTAAGTCGTGAAAACGCAGCATTGTTAAACTCATTTTGTCTACTAAATAGTGCTTAAAATATTGCAACAATGATTTGTTATATTTACTTAAATAAATTACTCAATAGCGTTTTCAATTACAGTTAATCTAAAATTAGGTTTGCTAAACGTAACAATGTTTCCTTTCGTTTGATATTAATTAATTTAAATTCATACAACTTTAAAAATACAGTCTCTAAAAAGCGTTATTTTTATTAATTTTTTCAGTTTAATTCCTTTAATTATTTTTCCGCTGTATTTACATTTGTTTCCAAAATATAAATGTTTCATGAAATAAAATTAAAAAAATACTTGTAAATGGCTATCTCCACTTTGTTTCTTTCATTAGATTTTCTTTTAAAAGTTCTAGATAAACACCTACATACTTATTTTAATTTCGAAACAGCTTTTCAGTATCTACATATTTTAATGCAAACCTCCATAAAGTAGTTTTTTTATACTGGTTGTACTTTAACCGATAAAATATTGTTTTTAGCTGATTTAGTTGGATTTGCTGGAGAGTTATCTGCCGTTTCGTCCAGCTTCACACTTTCGGCGTCTAGTTTGGGATCATTTTCGGGACCACTGCCAGAAGCATCTTGCAATTCATCAATGTCAATATCAGAGAGTTGTTTGTTTGGCCTGGCCGTTGTAGGTTCCCTTTCTTTTTGCTGCTTTGCTAATTTTAGTTCCCCGGAACCTGAGCCAATATCACTATCTATTTGTCGCCCAGAAGACTCCGAATATGAATCTTCCATCTTTGAATCCAAATATAAGCTTTTTTCCAATTTGAAATCAGCGCTATTTGTTATTTTGGTCTCCTCCGAAGAATCTTCACCAGAATACATCAATTGTATTACTTCCGATGACTTCGATTTATTAGAGCTATCCAAGGATTGGGGCGCTGTTAAATCTCCACTACCCTCTGTAGAGGAAGCAGCCATCAAAGCCGATTCATCGATTACTGCGCCACTGCCACTGTCACCACCGTATATGTTATCGCCTAAGTATTTAGTACTTTTAACTGCATCCAAACTGGAGGTTATTCTATGATGGCTGCCCCCTATACTTCGCGGTTCATCTTGTATATCATCTGAATCGTTGATTTGAAAGTTATTGTCTCTCAAACTAAAATCGTCTTCGGGTAAAGAAGGGTAGGCTGGATTACTTTCCAGCGGTAGGGCTGACTCATCATCTTCCAAATGCTGTTGAATGGTTGCTTCGGTAGATGGCTTCATTGAGTGGTCTTCTTCCGAGGTTTGTTCTGCGTTTGGACTATTTTTCCCCGAACCCAAAATATTGCTGGATTGTACAGGATTGTTTGAATTAGCTGTGAGATCATCAAAGGGTAAAACTACAAGAAGATTTCAGTTATTAATTTTCTAACTTGAGTAAATACAATTTCACTAATTTATTAGAATTAAGTCATCAACTTTATTAAATATAATTAACACTGTACAATAGAACCAACAAATAACTAGATGGCGCCAACAGATTCCGACAAAGAAGGTGTAACACCTTTTGTTGTATTCAACACTTGATAAGGCAATAAATGTATTCTAGTTTACGAGTTACACTTTTCTATACTTTCAAAGTTCAATCGAATTCTGGTGTTCGAAAGCGAAATATTAGGCATAGGAATTTCAGCCCACCAGGGCATCAAATTATTGCTCATTTTGATTCTTTTAACAAAGAGCGAAAGAGTTGATATTGAATAAAGAATTTTTTGCAATTTTTTTTAACCCCAGAGATATTTACGTCTGACTATGGTCTGCTTTGCCGATCCAAAGAGGAAGAAATTTTAATTCCTTTCACGAAAACTGTGACCTCATTTTTTAAATGTCAGGCGAATTTTGAGTTTTGTCGTACAGTGTTATTTGAAAGGAAATTTACTACACAATTAATTACCTTCAGTCGAAGATATGCCTTTGAGTGCCAAATAATTTTCCGAAGTGGAAGTCAGTCTGGGACCGTCAGTTGTCAGAATAATGTGATAAATATTATCGCTCCCAGCCGTATCGGGATCCAACTCCGCTGAAGACTGCTGCAAAGGAGCGTTATAGCTGTGCTGACCCTGTTCAGATTGGCCAAATATCAACTCCGAATTTGGATATTCGCCGCTGCCAAATCCATCAAATATGCCAGCACCCGACAATGCACCTTCGGTTGTTATAAAATATTCTCGTTTAATATTCACTTTACTAGGATCTTCTGGTAAGCCTTGAGTACTAAAAGCTGATAGAGCTGGTACCGGATCATCTACTTCCGCACTGGAATCCAAGGGAGCAAGAGTTGAAATCATGCCCACGGAAACCACAACACTCGAGGGATATGCTACAGAGGCGCTTAATTTCAAAGTATCACCACTGTTAATTAGCCCTTTGGTTGTAGTTTTTGCAATTTTGTTGTTGCGGGTGATGTCTACGCTTGTATTTTCAGAACTTCCACCAGCTACCCGTTGGTTGTGGTACAAACTTGTGGTGAAATTTGGTTTCTTGGCATCAGTGTGGGGAATTGGTGTTGTAGAAATGGCCGAACTTATTGCTGGTATAGTTGTTGAGATTGTGGCTTTAGTTGTTGTGCTTGACGTTGTGCTGGTAGTTGTTGTTGTGGATGTTGTTGTTGTTGTTGACGGCTTCAACATTTGTTGTATTGGAATTGCTTTGTTGTCGTTCGTAATACGAATTTCAATTGGTTTTGTGATCTCTTTAATTGTTATTTTTGGATTATTTTCGGCCTGGTGTATTTCCGGCTTTAAAGTGGTTGAAGACATTAATAACGTTTTGTTGTGCGTCGATTCGGAGGTAGCAACTGCAATATATTTTAGTTTTTTAAGTAAATGTGCGTAATAAAGTATATATGGATGTGCATATGTACACATGCATGCTTAAATGAAAAAATTAATGTGGAAAATTTATACACTTACAAAAATGTAAAGCGAGAGAAAATATATTAGAATATTATTGGAAATACAATTCTTTAATCGCCACTATCGATTGTTGAAACAAAGTTATCGAATAGAAGGGCCTATAACTTAAATTAAAACAATTGCTTAATAAATTATAGCTGCCGTCTTTGATATTGTTTTTAAATATTTACAAGTTTCTCTTTTGAACTGAATTAGGGATGGAATTGTGAGAGATAACGAATTTTTTCTGTTGTACAAAATTTTCCGGTAAAAGCATTCCTAAAGAAAGTTTTTGGGCCAAGAAAGTTTTATGCACAAAATTTTATGAAAAAAATATAAAAAAATTTCAATTGGCAGCTTTTGGTTAAACAAATTTTTATTGAAAATTTGATAAAAAATATTTTTGAATTGGCATTTTTGTTTTGGTAAAAATCTATTGAAAATATGTTTATTTATTCCTGTTTTGTACAGCAAGTTTTTCCATAGTAGAAACTTGTTTCTATAGACCATTGCAAAATTCCTCTTATAAACAATTGTTCGATAAAAATATTTTGGCTGTAGACTATTTTATATTCATAAGTTTTGTACATTGTGTTTATTGAAGGTGTATTATTTTGTATAGAAAATTGTCATATACATACATACATAATACCTTAATAAACATAAGGTAATTTTTATATATCCTACATTGCATAGAAAGCTTTCAAATAAAAAAATCCATTGCACAAACAGTTCCAAAAAAAATTTTTACAACATTTTTCCACGACCAAAACGTTCTTTAAAAATATCCTGATAAAACGTCTTAACAAAAGCTTAGAAAATTTTATTCGTATAAAGTTTTATGAGAAACAATTCTTTTTATAAAAATTTGTTTGCAAAAAAAATCGTCAAAAATATTCTGTTGAATATTTTCTTTAAAACTTTTATTCGTGGTCAAACACATCTTGAAGTCGGAAGCTTTTGTAATTGTTTCCGCTTAAAAAATTTTGATTACTTTGAATCAAAAATAATAATAAATAATTTGATAAAAAAAGTTTTCTTCAAAAATTCGTTAATTTGTTGACCTTTCATAATTCTTATTATTTTTTATATATGTATGTATTTTTAAGCTCGGCTCTAGGTCCTGTTGTTGTTGTGTTAAATTCCATATATATTGTAACTTGTGTTACTTTGTGTTCTTTTTGTAGAAACCCTGAAGATGATCAACGATGTTGATCGAAATATTGGGAAATGCATGAAAACTCAGAAAAATCACTGTATATTTTTATTATTTGACCTTGAGATGAACCTTAAAATATATAAAAAAGTTTTCTGTAAAAAAACTTTTAATGAAAAAATTTCAATACAGGATTTTTTTTTAAATATTTAAGGTTTCTAAAAGATATTCAAATCTTTTTAATTAAGAATTTTTTATGGGAAATACTCGTATGTTGGTAAAATATTGTTCTATGAGAAAAACTTTTGATAATAAAATGTTCGTTCACGTGGGAAGTTTTTGAATGAACTTCCGAAAACGTTCTTTCTTTCATCTTTTTTTTTCAATTTATTCTTCAAAAACCTCACGCTAATTAGTTCACCCTAAATAACTCATTCATGCAATTTTCTGTTAGCTGCAACACTGTTAGTGATGTAACGTGAAATTGACAACGCGACTGATTACTTTTTCATCTTTTTGTCTGACTTGAATATTATCGGTATTATTGTACCCTACAATTTTTGTTTTTGACACATAAATTAACTTGGAAAATTTCCACAACCACAAACAACACACGTTTTGAAATCCTTTGAACAAGATTTGCGAAACCATTTTGTAACATTTTTATTACGAAATGAAATCGTCGTGCTGGGTAATTATTATAAAATATTACAAAAAGCATTTTTAAGATAATTTCATTTTTTAAATTTTAAAAGCCTGCCCTTGCCCGGAGTCTAATGTTTAAAAATGAATTTTAAATAGTTTTTAGTTTAAATATTCAAATACATTTTATATTTTCAGTTTTTTTTGCTTGTTTTTTAAATTGTATGTTAAACGTTGTAATAAATTAAAAATTGTTTTCGCTATTGTTCCCTGATCTGCATCCAATTGAAACAACTGAGATGTTTTTCATATTACAACTTTTTATAGATTATTATTATTTTTCCTAAGAATTTTTGGATAACAAAATGATGCACAAAATAAGTAGTACAAAAATTGGTCAAAGAATAAAGTTCTGAACTACTAACATTTTTCTCAATGTTCTTAATTGCCATCTTAATTATGGGCATAAATTTAAATTTTAACTTTCAACAAATTTTAACCAACCTGGACAATTATCGTACTCCGGACAGCAAACACCTGCTATATATTTGGGCGAACAATCGTCACGATGAAAACAGGTGACAGAACTGCATAAAATTTCTCCTCCTACACACCCGGAAATGAAATTAAAGAAAGAAAAACAAAACATAAATTAAAAATTTTATTTAATAAAACATTTGCATTTCTTAACCACAGGTCTGTCTAATGCCAACCAGACAGACCACTACCACCACCACCAACAACAACAACAAGTCCTCGCAGCATTTCTGCTGTCGAGTCAAACTTATTGGTGCAAGTGCTTGTGAAACTTTCACACTTTACCTTGACAGTAGCAAACTTTGCAAGGTGTCTCCGGATCCACTAACTTATCACCATTTGAATAAGTCCTACCATCCTTTTGGCAATCTGAAAGCAAGAGGAAGAAAATTAAAATAAAAGAAGCAAAGATGTTTTAAAACGTTAAACAAATATTTGCATTGCTAAAATAAAACTTGCAGTTTTCACTATGCGCTTGTATGTATGTATTTGTCACACCGGGCATGCTGCAGCTGCTTCCCCTACTTTTGCAACAATGTGCCTACATACATATATGGAGCTCGTCCTGCAACCAACAATATCATTCATCATTGGCCATTGCCTGAACATACTTTTCCTTTAAAAGCCTTAGCAGCGCTGGTAAAAATAAATAAGGGCTTTCTAACAGCATCTCTTTTTCAAATATAATTCTTTATAAAGGGTATTTTTAAAAAGGTACTGGAAAATACTTGTCTAAAATACTGTTTTCTACAAATTTTTTTACCAGTACTTGGCCCCTAAAAATGCAGTGCACTGCACCAGTAAACAGGATGTCACCTGTTGCGACCGTTCACTGCCCAGTGTGCAAATATTTTCCACAATGCGCAGTGGTATTCACATTCATATTCGGATTTGATTGTTGGGCTATTGAATTTGTGTATTTATGTATGTAAAATGGGGTATTGTTTAGTTAAATGTTAAAAATTGTTGGTGTGGTTTTTTATTTTATTATTTTTACTTGTTTTTTTACCAGAGCCTTTGGTAGAAGTCGAAGCTACGGCCAACGATCACTGTTGGTCGAATACTCCACAAACTAAGTCATGGAGGCACTCCCTTGTTTATGAAGATACTTTCTTACGACGTGGTGTTAAACGTTTTGTTTTCATAAATCTTCAAGAAATGCACTGACGATGTGTATAGAAATCTTAAAGCTAGAAAAAGTAATATTTCTTAAGTGTAGCTGGTGCTAAACAAAAAGTTGCAGTTCTGCGAGTGGCGGTACCCCAAAGCTGAGTCCCACGTTTGTTGATTTTGATGGGTGATCATGTTTCTTTACGCAGTGTGAACAGTAAAACGGGCAAGTTTTTGTTCATTAATTTTGATTTTCCGAAGCTCAATAGATATGATCCTATATCTGTGTATTTGAGCGTTACTGTATCATTTGCAAAATCACCCTTTCCAAAAGCTTACAAGTGGTTAAAAGCCAGCTTAATTTTATTTTGTGCACTAAATCGATGCGCAAACTTTGTTAAAAGTTTGAGAAACATCAATCATCAATTGAAAGAGCACAACAATATTTGTTATCTCCAAAAGCCTTCATAAAGGTTCTATGCTGTTATGTGCCGCCCTAAACCGGAACTGATGTAGGAATACATTCAACATTAGCAGTTTTGCAAACAGTTTTGAAATTCTTGGCAATAGATTCATTGGCCTATACCGTTCTACTTCGGTAGGATCCTTGCCAGGCTTAGGTATGCTAGTAATCATAGACACCTTCCAAACTGTAGGCTGATAGTCACGGCCTAAAATAGCGTTAAAGAATAATTCCTCCATTACCCGAGGTACCTCCACAAACAATTTATTACTGGTTTTATCAATAGCTGGTGCTTTTCATGAGGTTTAAATTACAAAAGCATCTCCATCCCCATCTTGGAGCCATAAGAGGATTTAAAAAGCAAATCGCGGCAATTCTGTTATATTAGCAGATGTGTTTACAGTAAAATCATTTTTCAAGTGTTTTACAAATAAGATTCCCTTTTCCAAATCGTTTCTCGCCGAATAACCATCCGGTTGTATTCAAGGGCGGCTCACCTGTAGTGGTTTGGGCATTTCAGTGAATTTGCCATTCTCTTCCTATTTTTCTTTTTCAGAAAGAAATTGTTCGATTTCTATACAATAAGTTCCATTACTTACATATGTATATACCTGCGCTTTATGTACATACATATGTAGTATATGATTACTAGTTTGATGGTTCACGGCTTTTGTTGAGGTTCTTGGTGAAATTGCGTTGTTAAAGCCACATATTCTGTACAATGAGTATTTAAATATTTCGTATATTTTAGCCAACTCACTTCGGTGACAGTTATAGCTAAATCGTTAAAAGGGGGCCCCAATTTCTGGGCAAAATCAACTGATACAATTGTAGGTGGGTGATCCGAATACAAGTCCTTTCATCCATTCTGCCAAGAGATTTCTTAAAACTTCAAAATCAATTTCATCTGGAATCTTTCGCCTCTCAGTTGGCCAAAAAGTAGGAAATGGTACCATAAAGCACTTTACCTTTACCTGCCAGTGATTGGACAAATTTTAATATTGAAATTCTGTAACATCGATGAAATAACCAATTGTGAAGTCAAGCTCACTACAAGTATGTAACACAAACGGAGTGTAAATTCCAATAAGCTTTACTGTGGCCAATTCTTGGCAGTTATGAGGTTTCTCTACGGCTACATTACGATGTAAGAGATGTTGGAGGAGTATGTTTATATGTATATGTATCGGGTGAATTTCGTGCTTTCTTAAAACTAGATCGCCGGGTTCTAATTCCACCCTAAACATGGGCTGAGGATTATTTTCTCAATTTCTGTTGTCCAACATATTTTTAATTTTCAATCCTTTATCCGCTAATCGGACCTTAATATCATCATGATTTCCACAAGGCCTTTTATCACAATATATAAAATCCACTATTTTTTCCCCGTTTTCGTATTTTATCTGAATTTTTGCTTCTTTGATGTTCTAGCATTTGATTTCTTCAATGATTCTTCTTGAGAAATCCACATGCTTTGCCTGGTAGAGATAAACTCTTTACGAATTTATATTTTTTACCGTATAGTGTTTATTTGAGTTTTTCAAAATAGTTTTAAGCTTAACAATATACTGGGTTTTCTGAAATCAGTACTCTACTCCTAATTCTAATCCAATTTCCGGACTTGAACACTTCGACCGTCAAATCCGAAAAAGGACAGCAAGTAATACAGATATGCTAAAAAAACTAGTCCAATCAATGCCCCGGAGGCTGAATACCGTTATCAAAGCAAAGCAAAGCAAAGGGAAGGCAACCAAAGGCAACAAAAGTAGTTCGTTGTATAAAGAAATTCTTTGTCCACGTTATTTTGACGCGTAAAATATGAAGTAGATTTCGTTTTTGTTTCACAACGTTTGTTCTTGTAAATATAAGTATGTTGTTGTATTTTTAGAATTAAGTAAAGATAAATATGTATGTATGTATGTATGTATATGTATTGTTAATCTTTAAAGTATTTTGGAAGACTGAAATAAACACTATATTGTGATGAATGCTCACAGTATGTACACAAGTATGTAGAATGTATGTATGTATGTATGTATGTAACTATTTTTACACCTATTACGGGTCATTTTATTTACGCTAAATTCAGCAAAAAATACTATCACCTGTTACGTACAATTTAAGGGCACTATAATAACACGTCGGAAAGGTTTGCGGCGCTCTTACAGAAAGGAAAGGGTACATTTGAATTTTAAAAACTACATACATTTAAATTTTTTTGTTATATTGTTGCTTTTATTTTTTCAACTATTTTTTTTAAGGGTTATTTAGTTAATTTTAGTCACTTTTTTTAATTGTTAAACGTTAACGCTGAACGTGATTATTTCCTGCTACAACATACAGTCACTAACAGCAACAACTTACCACATTTGTAATCAGGACAACAATGTCCTGTTTTTTGAATGGCACGACAACCCACTTGCTTCTCACAGAACACTGTTGTTTCTGGCACATATTCACCATCCAATAGGCATTGGCCTACAACACGTACAAAACGATGGCCCCAAAAGTAACGGCAGACAACAACAATGACATCATGATCATCATTATCGTTGGCGAAAGTGAATGTCATTCAGTAATAAAAGAGAAAACGAAAGAAGAAAGTTGAAAAAAAACTTTAAAAAACCTTGTAAGAAACGAGATAACGAGTTCTCATAATTCTTTCTTTTTTTGAGTCACATACACGTGCGTACACACTAATACATACATACATACATACATACAAAGGAAACTATTATTACGATTCTTTTTTCGCCCACGCACGTCATTTTTTGTAGCATACCTTGTGGTCGTTCTAACGAGACTTCTGTTGAGGAACTCTGTTGCAGTAAAGAATCTTTTAAATTTTCTTTTCGTTGTTGTAAACTGGCCGAAAGTGATGCACCTGCATCACGTGTGTAGCGTTGGTGCCATAATAGTTGCTGGTGTTTTTCCTGTTGTTGTGACGCCTCTCGCTCGGAAAGCCTCAAATAACCGCTGCTCGCGGCAGGAACTAAACATAAAAGAGAAAGCGGAAAAAGCAATGTAGAAGACAATACGAAAGACGATGTCATGTTGTCAAATAACAAACTAAAAATAGTTCTGTGCTTTCAATTCAATATACTTCAAATTTCGAAGAATATTCATCATTTTTTTTGTTAAGCATCAGCAGCGAGAATACAACTTGGTTTTGTCCAAAATAGATTTTTTATTGAATTGCCTATTCGATGGGAAATTAGCTATATCTGTTCCAACGTCCGCTAACCCACTTGTTCACTTTTAAAGAGGTATTAATTAATACTCCTAATTTTCAGCTGTACATTTTTCAGTTTCAAGTTTTATTAAAATCGGTAGTACGGCTTTAGCAGCCATCCCGCCTCCTACTACCAAAAAAGTACTTTACTTTTCGTTAATCTGCTAGTGGCAATAAAAAGGGAGTTTCCGAATTGGACCAACCCTTTTAAAGTCTGAACTATCCGAATAGGCCACAATTTATTTTTATGTATGGACATGTATGTACATATTTATGTAGATGGTGTTCACATAGGCGCTATAATCACTCTCATAAATTGTAAACTCCGTATACATATTCTATTCAAACTCCAAAAGAATTATTTCTTTAGTCTAAATAACATGGTAAAGCTTTATTTCACCGCGCCATAATCTAGTGGCGTTAAGTCACACGGGTCCGAAACGTGAAACTATGCGGTTACTAAACGTTTCCTTCAATACATCCAATAGTTCTTCTTTTTATGAAAGAAAACGTCAGTAATCAAAGCTCTGATCATAGCTTCAGTCTATATTCCGGCGTCAGTCCATTCAAGTTGAAATGTCAAACCAAATTAAACATAAATCACTTGACAGCTGACAAAATGGACGCCAGTTAAAAACTTGCTGCCAAGTTAAAGATTTTTACCTCTACTTGTAGCGCAATCTGTAAGACTAATCTGTAACTCCAAAGCCTGTAGCTTCGTTGCGTTCTCAGGATTAGCTCAATTTTTCTTCGAACCTATAGAGCGGTGCATAAAGTTGCTCGCATTGGCTACTTTAAAATTTGATGTCGAAAGCGGTCATTAAACTTCTTTAGTTTCGGAAACTTCCCAGCTTCTCTTTTGATTCAAAAGACTTTTGAGAAGGCATTGCTTTCCCCCCCCCCCCCCCCCCCCCCCCCTTTTTTTTTAATTTTATACCAACTTCTTTCCATTCTAATTCAGTTTTGTGTTGCGTTAAATTTAAAGGTAAAGTTTAATTTTTATTGCTTTCTTGTTTTGCTAATTTTTATTGCTTTTTGCGGTTTGCAGCTGTTTTCCTCATCTCCTAGTTTCTATCTAATACAATCACCCACATTTTTCCATTTCCTTACCAGCGCGCCCGCCCTCCCTTTTCTTCGACGGCATAAAATTTTGTTTAACATGACATTTTCACAAAGTTCTTAACCAACTTTTCCTGCACATAGTTTTCGGTAGTTGCTGCTTTATTTGGTCAACTAACTAATTTCAGTTACATATTTTGTTTTTTGTGCTATTTTGTTTCCAACTTAAATTGCTTGTCTCGTTTGTCTTGTTATTTTGAAACTGTTTTCATAGTTTCTAAATTCTAAAATTACATACATACATACATACATACATACATACATACGTAGATAAGTATTTTGTTTAAGTGATAAAAAATAATCAGTAGACATGATGTGTATTCCTGTAGAAGCTAAATCTGTAATTGAGAACAGGGACATTCAAGCATGCAAGAGCTGCTGTGATTGTGACAAAAGTTGAGGACCAGCACTAAGTTTATTTAAAAGTTTTCCGACTCCGTCAGTTGTTTTCACGTTTTCTTTTTTCTTAAACACTTTTTTAAATAAAAATAGCGGTTATTTCTTTTCCCCGTTAACCTCAGCAATTGCAAGTAAACTCCCATCAGTTTTGGTTCCTTTACTAAGTGGCTATTTTGCAATCTGATGCTCTAAATACATTCGAGGCAGCAGGCTACACAAACACACAACTACAAAAATATCCAGCTACATTTGTCGCCCTATATTCAGCTCCATAATTATTTTAAAGACGGCAGCTACATTTTCAGCGATGCGATGGTGTTTCAGTAATGCCAAATTTACAAATTTAAATAAAAAAGAAGGGGAAAATGTCTTATTTTGACGTTTCAGAAATAAAATTGTTCCTCACAGAGAGTCTTTAGGGATACATTTTTTTATGTTAAAACAAAAATAGTTTCGCAAAGAGTTTGAAAGCACCAATACTTGTTTTCTTATATTGTCCACATTGTTGTTGTTTTGTAGCTGAGAAAAATTGAAATAAGTTTAAATTGGCGACAGCTACAACGGTGGTCGTGTTGGCGTGTCACTGTCCTGTCGTTAAAATATTCGTTTCTATAAACACGTGTGTGTTTTAATTTTGACATATTGTAGCCCGCAGCCTGCTGTCTCGAATGTGCTTAAAGCATGAGGAGACACCTCTATGTCGTACTTACTTGTAGACAATCTTTTCTAATTCATAGTAACAACTAAAGTTTTGAAAAAAACCCAAAGCTTGTGTTTTCCCCCAAGTTTTGTGACCGCATAGGTCGTGTACGGTAGTTAGTCACAACTGCGGGAATAGCGCGAAAGGCGGCTCAAACTACAATACTTTGCATTAGGACTAGCAAAAAATTCGAATAATAAGTGCACGTTGACAGTATGGTTCCCCCATCACACGTATGTATATATGTATGCTCGAAATTTGGAATATGATTACCGTTTAGAAATGCATTTTAAGCCCGTATTTGGCCACTCCACGAAATCTTGTGGATAACAATTACTTTAACTGCTGGGTATTTTAAAAGGGTGGCAGGTCCGCCGCCTACCTGGTACTGCTCAGCGGCTGCCCAATGACGTTTCACGAAGCTGTGTATTTTGTATCTCTATATCTATTGGATTTGCAAAGTGATGGAGTGACTGCGAAATGTAATGGTGGGTTAGACTTTTCGATACTAGCAACAAATGTCACTAGATTTCTTTGCCACAAAATCTAACGAAAATCTTAAGACCTGCATAGTACTGAGAACTGCCTTTGATGCCGAATTGGGTAGATGGTTTTCGTTGCCCCGACCACTATGAATTTAATAAGTAAATAAAAACAATAGTTTTTGTGAGGATGACGTCACAAACAAATACGAAATACAAACTCAATTTTAGCAGATCACAATGCAGCAAAGCAAAATGAAGCTGCTGAACACTCCTTGAAGACGTTCATCAATTTTGAAAAGAGGGTTCGTAGTGGCAGCTGCGACAGTCCAATAGGCCGATGTGCGGTCCACAGTTGATAGCTAAAGCACTTACATAATTTGCTAATGGGACAACTGTGAACAATTTTAAAGGAAGCAACGGCTGGCTCGATCGTTTCAAAGCGATTATTGCATATTACTTTTTAGCTTGCCTTCAAATGCGAATAATAGAGCTTCTACTGTATTATACATACATATGTCTATCAATTTTCAAGAGAAAAATAATTTTTTGAGTTTCATATAAAAGCGTAAACAACTCTCACCTGAACGAATAAATTGTGCAGTATTGGCGAGTACTACAAGGTGATTATTACACCCAGTAACGATGTACAAGTTTTTTTTGTGCACAATTTACTTAATTCTTTTTAAATTTTAAAGAATAACTCCCTTTTGTTTTTTCAAAACTATTTAATTTAAAAACCCCATCCTAAAACCAAAAATACTTTTGTGTCTGATGGAACGCAAACCCTTAAAAATCCTCTAGAAGTTTAATTTATTGACAAGTGTCTTTGTTAAAGAAAATTTTAAACAGACATAAATACAAACAAGCACTTGTATGCATAAAGGAATTGCGGATGTAAGATACCCAATAGTTCGGGGGCTAGTTGTGGGAAATCATTTATGTTTTAGTTTTTAGTTTGTTTTGTTTCTCACATATAGAATTTCTACAGATAGAGATTCCGCCGGGTACCCCTTGATTACAATTTCTTCAACAAACATACAGAACTCAAGAACAATTACAAGTGCATGTATAAACCAATTAAAATCTAATTATATTTTTGATTGGAGGTTGGATGCGAAGGAGAAGTGTTAATGATAATGGGATTATGCCGAACACATTTACTTACATATTTATGTTTTTACTTTCAAACAATAGGCGCCATATGACTCAAGGATGTGCATATAGACCTGTAGTTTTTGAGATACTCAACAAAAACCGTTTGCTGCAAGAATGAAAACTAGACTAAAAGCGAAACTTTTATGAGAAAAGTCTAGGAAAAAAGGAAATAATTTTTTTGGAAATATTTTCAGATAAAAACAGCAACTGTGCCAGCGAAATTTTTGTTTGAACGTCTACAAAGAAATTTTGATGAAATAGCAATCGATTTGAATGAAGTTTTTCGTCTTCTTTATTTTCTTTCTTACTTTATCCGGTGATAATTGGTGGTTAAGAGTGTTGAAAGAATAAAAAACATATTATAAGAAAATGAATTCTTCCAAAGAAGCCACTACCGCGTAAGCGAAGTTGAAATAACATGGTATCCGCCTAATAAACTCATACTTTTAATTAAAGCCGACGCTGCCAGCCACAAAAGTGCGCTATCTGTCTTGCTTCGATATTTCAGAGCTGAGCTTGTGCGCTGCTTCAGTTAATTCAGTTTTATAGTATGGGGGTAAAACGGACCAGTTTATAGCAGATTTTCCAGATCACATGTTTTGTTCCGGTTATCGACATAGTAGTACAATAACTCTTTCACAAACAGGAGACGTTGCCTAATGTCCATCCCGTACAGAAAAAATATTATTGGCAAACATTCGATTTATTTCTGGTTTTTCTGCAAATACAACAATTTAATCCAGGTTAACGTGCTGTTTCCATATTAAGTTACGTTAAAAATTTCACGCGATATGCTGTCAAAACACATGTAAAAAAAGTCGCAAACTTTTTATGGGCACCCTTGACAGACATATCTTTCCAGCAATCTCCACCTTCAATGACAACTCAATGTTGAACTTGCACATGTACATACATACATACATACTACGCCTGAATACATAGTATGTATGTGTAAATATTCGGTTTGTTTACATATGCATGTATGTATGTATGTATGTACGTAAAAAAGTGTAGCACACTTTTGAATGGATGAAAACCATCGAAATTATTTAAATTCGCGGGATAGACAACATTAGCGTAGCAACAACGTAAATTATTCCCGAATAAAAAAAATCAAGGTTTTTCAATATGTTCCGCAAGTTTTTCGGAGTATGTATGTATGTATGTATGTAGTTTTTCCGACTGCACTGTGGGTTTTTGTTGCCTTTCAATGTGTCTTATGCAAAACAGTCATATAAAACATTTCAACCAAAAGATCTTCGTTCAAGACATTAATCTCAATATTATTCAAGATTTATAATTCTTATTTCAGTGTCTTCTGGTTTTCATATTTCTCAACTTGCCGAAATCTCGCTTGTGAGAATATAAACACACATTTTGTTACTGCGCGAACTAATGCTACTAAATCTAAAAGAATAATACAAAGAATAGTTTTAGATGATTATCTGTTATTGTTCTGAAATAAAAGTACATAAGTATATACATACATACATACATATATCGCACCCTAAATACAAAAGGGTCACAACTCAATGTTTTCCAAAACTGACTTTTTTCCATAAATTAATTCAGAGTACACATCTCTAACTACTGCAAAAATTTCTTTCACATCACTATCTTCTTTGACTGGAAAAATACAGTTATGTCTATTTTTATGTTAAGTGTGTTGGTTCTGCACGATGAACTAAAGAGAATTACATATATATTTTGAGTTGCGTTAATGTGCTCAAGAACAACTGATTACTTTTATTACACATACAGAGTTTTATTTTCAGTTCTGCCTCTATTACTGTAAAAAGTGATAAATTTCGAGGAATTTTATTTTGCATTGTGCTTCTTTAGTTGGAAAAAGTGAGTTCAATTAACAGTAACTTGAGGTAATATCACTAGTTAATCGAACAAATTTCAGTTAAAGAGTCATAAATCAAAATTTTATTTTATTTTCGCAAACATAATATAAAATTGAAAAAAGTATAGTAGAACCTTCTTAAATATTGAATTTTTTCATAATGGAACAATATTTTCTCTAAATATTACAATCATTTTGACATAAGCAGTTTTTTGTCTCTCCTGAAAATTTTAGTATTTTGAGTTGTGACGCTGTTGTATTTAGGGTGCGATATACAGTGGTTCACAGCTTATTTCAACCAGTCTCACTAAACAAGTTAAAGTCGATATAACTTGATAAAATTTATATAGAATTTAATAGAAAACTTTCTTATCTGCATAAAAAATTGTTATTTTATCCTAAAACTTACATACATATTTATAATCTTAAAAACTAAAAATAAGAAAACTTCAGTATTTCTATAGTCACAGCTTATTTCAACCGGCTTATTGCAAGATCTTTTTCGTTGACTTTACTTATCTTGTAACGGTAAATTTCCAATAAGTATTGTTTATAGATATGATTTCAGATATTTGCGTAACCTTTCAATGTGATTCCTACAGTAAGTGGATTCGGAGATACATTTTGAAATAAAGGGACGACACACTACAATCAAGCAACGAGAATTGGTAATTCACCATTACGAAACTTTTACGAACTTTCCCGGCGAAAAATTGCTGAAATTATTTGTCTTAGTGATTCGACAGTGCAGAGTATAATTTATAGCTTCAGGCACTAGTCGAAAAGGCAGAACTGCTCTAAACAAAATTTTTAATGAAAAAGATGAGCGTTATATAGTTAGAAAAATTAAGAAAAACCAGAAGCTATCTGCTCCAAAATTAGCTACCGATGTTAAAAATTATTTACATAAAACTTGCAGTGCAGGAACTACACGCCATGTCTTCAGAAACTATGAGTTTAATGGTACAGTAGCCCGAAAAAACCCATTCATAACTAAAATAAATCAAGCTGTACGATTAAAATTTGCCAAAGATGACATTACCAAAGACTTAAGTTTTTGGGACCATGTGATTTTTGCCGACGAGTCCAAATTTAACATTTTCGGCTCTGATGGTCAAACTTACGTCTGCCGTAAGCCAAATACAGAGCTGAAAAACAAAAACTTGAAGGCAACAGTAAAACATGGTGGTGGGAATGTCATTATGTGGGCTTGTATGTCGTCAAATGGGGCTGCACACTTGCAGTTTACTGAAAATACAATGGATAAAAACATCTATCTGGACATTCTTAAATAGAATTTACTGCAAAGTGCTGAAAAGTTGGGCATCAAAGAGGAGTTTCGCTTTTATCAAGATAACAACCCGAAACATAAGTCAAATATAGTTCAGACTTGGCTGGTTGGGAACTGTCCCCACTTGATGCACCTGATTTGAATGTTATTCCAAATTTATGGGCAATATGAGACCAAAACTTCCGCCAACACCAGATATCGAACCGAAATGACCTAATAACAGCACTAAGGGTAGAATGGTCGAAAATAACTCCCGAAACCACAAGAAAACTAGCGAATTCTATGCAAAACAAATTAAAAGCGTTAATTAACCAAAACGGGTATTTTTAAACTTAAAAAAAAAGTACAATGAAGTAGATAAATTTAATTTTTTTAAATGATTGAAACAAGCTGTGACTATAGAAATACCTAAGTTTTACTATTTTTAGTTTATAAGATTATAAATATGTAAGTTTTAGAATAAAATAACAATTTTTTATGCTTCATTCAAAATTTATGTCGACTTTAACTTGTTTAGTTAGGCTGGTTGAAATAAGCTGTGAACCACTGTATGTATGTACATATGTATGATGGATTTTGTTTCCTTTTTATAATTGTAATTGAAGACATTCTATTTCATGTCTATTCTGTCTGACTTTCTGTTTAAGCTCTTGTTTGGTTCTTTGTTTGTTTTGAATGTCACTTCCTAGTCAAAATAATACATACATATACATATGTATGTATGTATGTACATACATATGTATATTCTTAAGTTAGGCAACTGCTAAATCAAACCATCTGTAGTTGTTTCAATAAAATGATAATTTTCCTACAAAATAAAAATCTTGAGTGTCTTATTTTCGAAAGACTAAATTCCAACCACCTGAATTTGTTAATGAAAAAATGGTTATTGGGAGAAGAATGACATTATAATTTTTATGACCTGAGAAATCGAAAAAAAAGAAAAAGAAATGGAAACTAATTGAATTTAACTTTTCACCGAAGATTTAAAGGAAAAGAAATTTTCCAGATATGCTTTCTGTTTTACAATTTTTGTTGTACTCGATTGGTATCTTTGGCTGCTTAACCAGTAAGACCGTTGCTGTTATAAACTACAGAAGGTATACATGCCTTCGTACACTCTTTACTGTCCACTGTGGAACCTAAAATTCTTCATAGTTTTTAACTATCTGTCTATTTGTTGTACAGTTATTTTTCAGCTACCAACTTTGTTTCTGTTGTTGAAGCAGCTAACTTTAAGCACTGTTTAGAGTTTCGGAAATTAGGCTAAGAACTCATGTGAAGAAATGCACAAAAGGAAAGAATTGGCCAAAGCTGTGTACAGACATGTGCTGGCAAAGTACTGGTAATGCATAACTTCCAGCAGAAGATAAGTTGTCAGCTAAGACGATTGTAAGAAAAACTTACAATTTCATTGGCTGGCAATAAGGTTATTGGCCAACAAAAATAGTCAGGTCGTACGGTCGCCAAGCTATTCTACGCCAGAAGTTGCCACATCTGGTGTTATAGTACATCCTTAGAAGACTTTAAGTAAAGTTGTCAATCAAAATATTTCTCTGACAATGGCGTCATTGCCGACTGATTGCATGAATTTAAGAAAAACCTGCATTTATCTGGCGGTGGCAACGAAGAGTGTCGTCACGATTGTTAAATTTGTTAAATGTTTGACAACGACTGTTGTCTTACAATGCACGGAAAATGCTTTTTCTAGCATCGTCGTAAGAACTATGTTTAAAGAAAGGTTTGACAACCCTCAAAAATGTTTAGCTAAACTGAACTTTTTTCAATTTTGCAAACATTTTTTTACAAAAGTACTTCAAATATGTTCTTAAGAGCGAAATATGCAAACACGAGCTTCAAGAAGTAAAACATGCAGAAACAAAACATATGTAGATACGGCTTATATTTAATCTCCGCTTCCATATATTGACAGTATGCCTTCTCTGGTTGTGGAACTTCACCACCCAACAAATGATACGCCCCCATTTGCAAGCGTTTTCTTTCAATTGTATAAATTAATCCTAAATTGTTCTGTCCATCACAATTACATACATACGTACAATGTATGTAAAAGCTGTGAAAAATGCAAGACAACTGTTTGTTAAATAGAATTTAAACTGGCAAGTCGACAAAGAAGTGTACACATTTCATTTGAGAGCTACTCGCGTGTGTGACAATATGCCAGCACAAATATACATATGTATGTAGCTTGCTACAATATTTTGAATGTAAATTTTAGTGGCTCGATTGGAATCTTCAATTGATGTGGCGTATATAAGAAAAGATAGTCGAGATAAGGAACAAAACAAAATTTGCAGAACAAGTGAGGGCGTAAGAATAGCGCATATTCCAAGCCGGGGATTTAAAGTGGCCGATATCGTGGGAAAGTTATTTTATGTGCTCTTTCACTGTTTTAGTAGAAGTATCACTGTAGTATTTTCAATAAGCTCAACAACTCAATACGCGTAAACAAACGTTTGGACAAGCTTACCAAGGTACGGCGTTCGAGCTTGCGTCTTGACTTGCGAAAAGTTATGGAAAATTGGTGTTCCAGATTGCACCTTCTACGCGCCAGTCGTGGAAAATGCCCGTTTCATTGATATTAAAAATATATTTCCTTGTTTTATTATAATTTAAACTTGTGTCACTGTAAAAAACACCCTTTATGAGCACTTGAAGTGCTTGTATTAATCAAACGCTGGTAGACAGAATTTACTGTTTCGATGACATACTTTTTTCTACCCGATCACAACTGTTAATTTGGCGTTCTATGAGTTCAGGCTTCAACAAATAAAATCGCCCTTTTTTGAAAGTCGAACAACAATGAATAATATTAATATATTCCTCAAATTAATCCCCATACACCAACATCTGCCTGATTTTCTGGCGTCTAAGATCTTTTCAATGAATTGCATCATCTTGACTGGTCTTTGAATATATGTATGTACATACATACGAGTATATGTTGTTTAACGCAATTTGGTTTTACATTTAAACTGATTGCATTTTATATAATTTTGGACTTATTATTTTATACTAGTATATACATATGTATTTATATAATTATTATGTACATAATTATACATACATACATACATATCGTTACCTAAAATGCAAAACAAATCTAGTTTTTCATTGATTATTATGAATTTTAATGGCATTCATAATAATCAATGAAAGTTACGCCTCTTAACATTTTAGCTAACGATACATACTGAATTTAATTTCTATTTATTTTGTTGAAATTTACTTACCGAACTAACCAGAAATTTATTTACTTAACTAACCACAAAGTTTTTAAATTGGATAAATGAGAGGTAACTTGGGTGTGGGGTCTGAGGTGTTGTGTATTTTATAAGATTTTTGTATAAAATAGTTTGAGAGTTGCTGTTCTAAACAAACATGTAGATATTCAACTTGAACGTTATCGAAATATTAAATAACGGTTGTGTCCATAAGCGATTGCAAAGTATGTGAGACACCATCGACTTGTTCCCTGATCTGGTGCATAAATCAGGCAGAAGTGTTTGATGTTGTGCAATGTAATTCATTGAGATAAATGAGTGGTCGAATCGTAAGATCTCGTTGGGTAAGTTAAATCACTCCCAGGTGGAGTTACCCCACCCTAAAATGGGCCCTGCAGGATGTCAAATGTGGGTTCAGCTTTGTGGCATGATTTCATTCACGATACAATTAATGTCATTCTCGTAGGAATCGTATAGATGCAAACATTGTAGACGTGAGTCCAAAGAAACACCATTTTCATTTAGGAAAATATTGTTATAACCACTGCTTTGCCTTTGGATGAATCCAAACGCAATTTTAAACTTTCCAGTATGCGACAATTTTTATGAACCATTTAGTGAACAAATGAATACATTTGCAATACGATACGTAAAATTCGCACAAATGAAAAATTTGGCTTCATACTAAATTGTTCTTTAGCAAATAAATAAAGAAAATATTAACTCTAGTTCAAGGCAATCTGAGTGGCTGGTAACATATTTCAGGAGAAAAACTATCAGAATTGGCATTATTAAATATTTTAGCACTGACGGGAAAAATATGATACTCAAAGGATTGGTAAAATCTCCTCCTTGTACGATTAGGCTTAACAAGATAATAAAGTAACTTTGTACTCGTAAATAATAGGGCTGCCGTTTGGCTACCATTGTCGAATAGGAGAGACCAGGCGCGCTTCTAAAAATAACTAAACTGTAGTGTATCAAAATACATTATTAACGCCTCAAAACTGACCCCTGCTGGTTCACTTATACAAGAGGGAATTGATCCGAAATTAAGAACAGTTCGAAAAACTCGAACAGATTTGTTTTCTCTTACGAGTATAAACGCCGATAGACCTTGTTAACACGTAGTACATTTGGCCAACGCACTAGTCCGCTCACGCTTTGTGGTAGACATCGCAGTTAACAGAGTTGTAAATGTGACTTAAAGAGTGAAGCCCGGTAAAGTCTCCTAAGGCAAAATAAATACCATAATCAATATTTCTAAAGAATAATTTGTCCAGAAAGCACTACTTCTACTTCTGCATTCCAAGTTATTATTTTAACATGCCGATGCCATTGGAGGCGGGAGTTCCTATCATTCTCGCTTTCGGAGAACTGATTGAAAATGCCACTGCAAAAGAGTCTTTAAGAAAATTTAAAACAGCAAACGTTAGTTATTCGTTCCGTGAATATTTTAAAACTCCATTGGATCAAGTTTCATTTTCTCTAGAAATCTACGTAAGTGTAAAAGTAAAATTTTTAAATAAATTTTTATTAAAGATATAATAAATGCCCATTATTATTGCTCATTATATATGTATCATACATTAAAAAGTGTGCACATGTAGGCAACAATTAGGACGATATTAAAAAGTTTGCCATCACCAAGTTTTCGCTGAGAAAAACATTTTTTAGTTTGCGACTTAAATAGTGCAAATAGAAAATCAGTTGCTTATATATTAGCAAAACTTCAAGAAATTTTTTGCTTAGTCTCTTGTCTTAACAAACGTATTCACTAGTTCTTAAATTTCTTTCCTACACCTTGTTAACGCGGAGGCCACTTAAATCGGTGCCATCAACCTTAAACGAAGCATAAGTATCACTTGAAATGATTTCCTGCGTGTCTGTAAATGGTTGCTGGCGTTAAACGGCGTAAAATTGGATATGTGGATGTTGAGGTTTGATTTTATCAAATTTCCTCTGTTGTATTGAACGCATGTTTCAAGATTTAATTCCTGCTATCCTTCTGTTCCTTTGTCGTTCTAGAAGTAAAAGCAAATTTAATATTGATTTTGCTGCAGTTGATAAATAATTTATGTATCCTTTTGTTTCTAAGTTCTGAAGGGAGTGATGTTTTACACTTGAATATGACAGAACACTGAAAAAGTTATTGCGATAATTTTTTTGGATGAAGTTGGAATATGTTGTTTTATTCAACCTATTATTATTTCATTATTTAATCAGGCTGTTTTCGTTTTTTCTACCTTCATTAGTGGAAAAAAGTTCTACCGAATTCATGGCAATGAAACTTCCCAACCGTTCATCAATTATTATTAGGCGCCAGAACGCTTTATCAATAAAACATTATGATTATGGTTGAAATCTAAGCGGCACTGCAAAAGCATTTGTAAAGCAGGTGCTCGTGTTTTCTTTAGTCCTAATGCCTTTCTCCGTGTTGTTTATGTGCCGGCTTTAGAGAAGCGCTGGATAGCGGATTAATTAAGGCCTAATGCCCTTAATGAACCAACATCCCATAACGACTGCTCTAGTGGAAGGATTAGATACTTGTAGCGGTAGCTCTTCTGCAGTGGATGGGTGATCTAGCCAAAAACTGTCGCGTAGAAAAGTTACCTCAGTGGGATAGAGAGCCGCTGAAAAGTTAATCCGTGGCTTGTTCGACTTTGTGCCGCTATGACTGGTGCTGCTAAGAATCGAAATTATTTCTATAGCTGGTCATGTTTAAATATTTAAAATATGTATGTGTTCATTTATTTTGTTGAATTTGAATCCACGAAAATGGTTATGCAAGTCTTCCACATTGACTTTAGTTTTAATGAGATCGAACACAAATAAACCGGTTATAAATATAATAAAATAAGTTCGTGTATATTTTTCAATTTTGCTTTATCAGCTGTTTGAGAATTGATCTAGAACTTCGCTTGCCTTCAGCAATTAATTTTATCTGTCTTTGAGTAACTTAAGTTTTTTTATACTTATTTCCATTAAATGTTCACGTAATAAAATTTTACTTACACATTAAAAGATACATTTTTATTCAATGAAGTTTTTGCTTCAAACTATTCTAAAAACAATAAAAAGTTTCCTTTAAAACAAAATGCGTGGACCAGGATATGGAACTTTAAATATACTTTGCACAAACAAAATGTACAAATTTTTGAATTTGAATGATTGATTATCAAAATATCACGAAAAATATTTGCTGATCCAACGGACAGAGAAATCTATTTGTAGGTCCAAAAATTTCGAAACTGATTAAATAATTTTTCTGTTTTGCAGCTTTTCCACTTCTGTTTTCATTCAAGTGAATCTGATTTATTTTTCTCACATAACCAAATAAGGAAACTCTTCGCTTAAATGGAATTGAAAACGCTTTTTCTTTTACCATGATATTAGATTAATTCAATTCTTTCGGTATACTTTTAGGAGTGAAATCACAATCATCATTTCGAAACATTTCGATGAGAGTGAAGAATAGGAAGAGAGACTTACAAATGACAAACATTTGTAACAGGTCAACTTTCTTTACCCTTAAAAATTATAAATATTAAAGTAAAGCAATTCCAATTTTTTGTGCTAAATCTGAAAAATTTTGTATTCAATAGAAAAATATAATCAATTTGCATACGAATTTCTTTCTTTCTTTTTTCCCAAATATCGTTTAAATTGTTTGTTATTTAATTGTAGTCATTTGCAACAAACAAAATGACATGTTAATAAATTTGTTAACTGGCATTAAAACAAAACGGAATACTTTAATTGAACAAAAACAATAAAGCAAAAATAAATAAAAGTTTGTTACAAATTACAGAGTTGCAGATAATATCAAATTAAAATCATGCTAATAATTGCACTTGTGTTGTTAAAAAGGTCAGAGTTGAACAAACCCCGAAAAAATTAATGATATTTTATTATCTCAACGAACTTAACTTTGCTAACTTTGTTTAATTTTTAATTTACATATATATTTCAAAGACGAAACCACATTTCAAGCAAACATTTTCACTAGTTGTCATGGGCCCAGAACAGGGAATGTAAAAACATTCATATCAGTTTGTAGTGTTTTTTATTGGCGCGGTTGAAGGCCGAGTTGCTTCGGTTGCTACGGTTGCGTCTGCTTAAACTTTGTTATCAAAATAAGTGTTAGAAGACACAAATTTGGCCTAGAAGTCATCTTCTTCGTAGAGGAACTGTAGTTTCAACAGGATGGTGCTATGCGCCACACAGCGGACACCAGGCGCAAGTTCTGTATGAAATACGTCTACCTCTCGCAGAGGTGGAGGGAATGGGGGAAATCGAGTGCTTTAACTCTACTAGATATTTTTTTGCACTTCATTAACACGCCACACATAACTCGTTTTATTCTATCTCAACATCTAACTTCTGTGTCGTACAATGACCGCAGAGGTTCCACTAATTTGAAACCACCTGCTTGTCGTTCCTACTGGCATTCATTTGTATTATCTTTATTAGCAGAGACTTATCTTTTCATACGCAACGTGCCGCCATTGAACCACTTCTGTTTTCCATTTGAAGTTATTTATTTGTGTTTATCATTTATTGCCAGCAAAACAATATAAATACAACGGACGAAAGACCACTCCAGTGTAGTGTGTATATAATTAAGTGCAATGCAATTACATTGAAATTCTATATTAAAAAATCAAATTAACGTCGCCGTCATCGTTTCATCATCAATCTAATATTTTTCATCTGCCATCATCGTCGTCGGGTTTCGTCACATCTTCCTTTTTATTGAGTGCGAGACTTTTAAATTATTATTTGAAAGTTTATCGAGAATGAGATTTATTGCCGCAGTTTTTAATTTTCAAAATTTCTCACGTTCTGTCCTTTGTTTTTACTACACTTCAATTTTCGTTTGTTTTTTATATTTATTTATCCCCTTAAAATGTAAAATTACAATAACAGTAAATTGTATTGTATTGAATTATTTTATTAGCTTAACCTTAAAATTATCCCCTCGAGACTTGTAGTTACATGACGCTGTTTATAGTAAATCTTTTATCTGTTCAAAACGTTTAAAAAACCATTAATTATTAAGAGATAGTAAATAGTGTGACAAATCATTTGTTGGTGTTGACACGTTCACGCACTCTACACCTAGGAAACATGTCTTTATATTTTTGTTGTATTTGATGCAATTTTTAGTTTTTTAAGACAGCTGCTGTTGACCAATATTTGGCGTGGCTAATTGTACGAGAATATTGTCATTTTTAGAAAAGTATATTTGAGGAAAAGCAATACAAATAAATATTTTGTTTTAAATTTGTGACCAAAAGTATCTTTCTGAAAAAACAAACATTGTATATCTAAAAAATAAAGCTTCTAAAAAATATAAATTTGGTTAAAAATGTAAATTTTACAAAACATACTCTCGCAAGAATTGTTTCTTTTTTATTAAAGGCATTTTATAAATATTTCTTTTTAAAAATTTCGTCTTAAAAAAAGTATGAAAAAGTAACTTGTGAAAAAGAGAAAGGTACACTAGTTTTTAAGATATTTGTTTGCCTTCAAGGAAGTACATATTTTTAAAATAAAGTGCATTTTAAGGAAAGGAAAAAATACCTTTTGAAAATTGGCTTATAAAGAAGTATCTTTCCTTAAAGATACCTTTTAAATCGCACCTTTTAAGAAGTAATTTTAAAACATTACCTTCTGAAAATCATCTATTAAAAAGGTTATTTAAAAAAGAATCTTTTAAAGTGTGTATGAAAAAAATAATTTTTGAAAAAGTACTTTTAAAAGTTTCTTTCCAAAAATAGCATTACAAAATATATTCAAAAAATATATTTTGAAAAAGTACAGACCTTTTTACATTGTAAAAAGGTAATACATATGATTCAGAAAGCACCTTTCAAAAGAGGAAATTATTAATAAAATGATTTTTAGCTTTATCAAAGTACCTTTTCACAAAAACCGGTTTCTTAAAACAATAATTTTATGAAGAGTACGTGTTAAAATCTGCCTCTCAACAAAGGAACTTAAAAAAGTAGATTTTAAGTAGTAAAACAGTACATATTGAAAGGTATATTTTAAAAAGTACCCATTAAGGACTGACCTTTTAAAATATTACTTTTTATGAAAAAAAAACTTTTTTAACAAGTACTTTTTAATAAAGTAAATTTTTAAAATATGATTATCTTTTAAACTGTTACTTTTGAAAGGTGAATAACCTTTTTAAACTATAAAAAGGTGATTCAAAAAGCGCCTTTTAAAAGCGTTCCTTTGCCAAAAGTGCCAAATTTAGTACACGAAATTAAGCTCACAACCGTATATCTTGCGAACACTGCCTTGACAAATTTTTCGCTGTATTATTACGTTGTCCAGTGGACAACATTACAAGCCTATGTCATATATAAAATGATCAACAAATTCCCCTTTTCTCTTTTTGATTTGCTTTAAGCTGTTTTCAATCAAATCAAACTAGATAACCAGTGTTTGTTACTTTCAATTTCAAATTAATGTATTTCTTTTATTCATGTTATTTGTTTTTATTGTCATATTTTCAAAAGTGATTTACACGAGTTTGACAATACAAACGTGACTTGACGTTAATGTAAACATAAAACATCTTTATCAAGCAAAGAAGCTAATGTGTGGCAAATACAAAATAAACGACAGTCAAACCCTAAGAAAAGTTTCAATGTTTTAAAAATACAACAAATTTGACTTTATGTGAGTGAATGAAAAGAAAGCAAAAGTGATTTTTTTTGTGTTGTTATATAAACTGAACTTGGCTTTAAATAATTTGTTTCACTGACACTTAAAACCTAAAAAAAAATGCAAGCAAACTTTTGCTATTTTACTTCCCCATCATGTTGCTTCGAAATTTGCCAAGCAGAGAAAATGTTTTCCTTTTTTATTGCAATATAGCGCCAGACACACTCACTTACCAACGGAATTTGCCCATTTAGTTTTTGGAGCGGGGTAACACTTAAAATATGTATGTATGTATGTATGCATGTACACAGTTGGCCTCTTTAGTGAGTGTGTTTATTAATTGTATTTTGTGGAAGGTTATTTCGATTTTCCTTTATGCCAAAGAAAATAACAATTCTTTGCATTTCAAAACATGTAATAGCGTGAGCAGGGTCACACATTCAACCAAACGTTAACGACAAGTTGTATGCAAAATGATTTTTTATGCTGTTTATTTTTTTTTGACAACATGCACAGTGTTAAAGTTTACTGTGTTACCAGAGCAACAGTTTCAGTTTCCAGACTGGCACATACCAACACCGGTTTTTCCACTCAATTTGTGTTTTTAGATCTTCAATGTTTTGTTGTACAGGGAGTTTGTGGGAACGAAATTGGGGTTATTTGCTTTTTTCAGTCAACAGTCAAGTAAAATAGTTTATGGAAACGTGAGGGCAATCGCATTTTCTAAGGGAGAATGTTATGTGTACAGACTTTTCAGCATTCACTTTAGATTTCCATTTACTTAACCGTGACTCTATTAAATTCAATTCGTTTTGAGCAAAAGAACTAGCAATTGCTTGGAACTAAAATAGCAGTGCCGTCCGCATACGTACAAATATCCACAAGGTCCAGAACAGGCATATCGGCCGTAAATATTGTGTACAATACCGGGCTAATACACTACCCTGAGGTACTCCTCCTCTAACCCTAAATAAATGAGATCTTTCATTTACGAATCTTAAGTAAAATAATCTGCTGCTCAGGTGTGACTCGAAGAATGCATAAAATGTAGACGGGAGAAGTTTCTTTAATTTGTATAAAATATCAGTGTGCCAAACTGTAAAACGCCTGATGAATGTCCAGGAATACAGCGGAACAATATTTCTTTTCGAATGTCAATTAGGAAGTAATTTTTCAACTCTCAAGAATTGGGGACAAGCAGCTCAAAATTCGTTTTCAAAAATCTTCGAAGAAACTAACTACCAAGTAGACTACTAAAAATGTTAGTTAAGTATAGAATACCTTTCTTTGACGAACTCTGTGCAACTTCGGCGTCGATATCCGGGAGACTTTTTGGTATTTAGATTTTTGATTCTGACCTCATATGGAGAAATGTGTTTTATGGGTAAGCTCATCTGTTAGGGTGCATCTAAAAATCTCGATATCTCTACGTCTTCTACGGAGTTATAAAATTTTGTTTTTTTTTTTTTTGTTTTTTTTGTTTTTCAATTTATTTACAATCTATCCAAGGATAATAAGCAAATTTTATAAAATAAGTAATAAGAAAATAACATTCATTGTTGAACTCCAATAAGAACAACAATATACAAACAAAAATTGTTAAAGTTATTTCAAGAATTTATAATATATATGTACATTATATACAAAATCTTAAAGTTTTATCTATACTAATATTTACATATATGTACATATGTACACAGAATTTTATTTATGTATAATTGATTAGGTTCGAAATGGCAAGTCTAATGTGTGTTTCCTTTTCAGTCTTCTTACTTCGTTTGTGTCATCTAGTAGCATTATTGCCAATGGGTTACAATGGTTACTCAGCCTCTCCAAGTAATTTTCGCTATATTTTCTAACTTCTTCTTTAATCATTGGAATTGATAAGTCATCATGAATTGTTGTTTTGATACTTGATGATGGAGCGTTAACTAAGGACCTCAATGTTTTCGACTGAAACCTCTGTCGAATTTCAATGTTAGAATTGCTGGCCGTTCTCCACAACTGTATGCCATATGTCCATACTGGTTTTAACATTACTTTGTACAAAATTACCTTATTCTCGAGACTTAGTTTGGATTTGGGACCTAGTAACCAAAATAGGCGCTTGAATTTCAAGTTAAGATGTTGCTTCTTAGCTTTAATGTGGTTTTTCCATGTAAGCCTGCGATCGATGTGCAGACCTAAATATTTGACTGTGTCAGATTGCAGAATATCACTGTTGTTAATTGATACACGTGTGCAGTTTCCACGACGCAAAGTAAACGTTACGTGTAAAGATTTTTCAGTGTTGACTTTTATCTTCCATTTATTTAACCAAATTCCTATTTCATCAAGCTCTCTTTGAAGATATAGTGACGCAACGTCCGAGTCTGTGTCAGCAGCTAATACCGCTGTATCATCAGCGTAGGTTGCAACTAGTACATTATTTATTAAGGGAATATCCGATGTAAAAGTTGTATATAAAATTGGGCCTAACACACTACCCTGAGGGACTCCAGCCTTGACACTGTAAATTCCAGAAAAATATCTGTTGACCTTAACATAGTAGATTTTAGTACTAGGTAAAAATGTGTTGGAAGTAGTTTTTTAAGCTTATATAGTAGGCCTGCATGCCAGACCCTATCAAATGCTTGTTGTACATCCAAAAATACACCTGAGCAATATCTTCTGTTTTACAAGGAATACCGTATAAAATTTACTATACGATGGCATTGTTCAGGTGTTCCATGCCTATGTCTAAACCCGAATTGGTACTCTGGTATTATATTTTCTTTTCCTAGTATTGGTAACATTCTTCTCAGAAATATCCTTTCACATATTTTGGAGAATGTGACTAGCAAACTTATCGGGCGATATGATGTTACAACATTTTCTGGCTTTCCAGGTTTAGGGACCATTACCACTTCCGCACATTTCCATTGCGAAGGAAAATGATTTAGCCTCAAAATTGAATTAAATATAAGCGTAAGAAAAATAACAGCTTTCTTAAGCAAGGCTTGGACTACTTTTCCATCCACACAGTCGTATCCTGGTGATTTTTTACAATTAATCTTAGCAATCTCCTCCCGTACTTCATTTGGTGAAATGTGTTTAATTGGCCAATCTACTGGACATGGACTATCAAGAAATTCGTAGATTTCTTTTGTAGAAGTACAATCATTTATTTCATGTGGCTGAAATATTTTTGATAAATGTAATGCATATGATTCAGCCTTGCTTCGATCTGTTCTGCACCATAAACCATTTTCGTCTCTTATAGGTGTCTTGATTGGACGCTTTAAATATTTGGTGGCATTCCACAGGTAATGTTCATCATATCTTGTAACGTTGAGATTACTAACAAAATTTTCAATCTGTTTGTTCTTTATTTCAGTCAGCCGAAGTTTAAGATCCTTTGTGGCCCTATTAAGGATTCGTTTGTCATTCGGGTTTCTACTCATTTGCCATATTCTTCTTAGTCTCCTTTTATTTTGGCTATTACGGGTATCAGTTGATGGTGTAGATTAAATTGGTGAAGAGAAAAGGTGCTATGAAGGTGGTCCGCATAAATAACATCCCAATTCCGAAAAAGGACTGTGTTAAATATCTAGCCTTATATATAGATCGTCGAATAACATGGAAACAATATATCAAAATAAAACGGCAACAATTAAAAATTACAAATAGAAAACTTAACTGGTTAATTGGTCCCAAATCTCAACTAAGCCTGGAACTGAAGCTTTATAAAGCTATTTTAAGGCCTATATGGACTTATGGAGTTCAACTTTTGGGAGCCTCAAATATAAAAATATTGCAAAGATACCAGTCAAAAACTATGAGGGTTATTGTTCAATCTTCTTGGTATATTTAGAATGATGCCATACATAAGGATCTAAATATATAAACTGTTAAAGATGTAATAAATTCATACAGCGAAAAATATTTAAAAGGACTAAGCAATCAAGTATGTATGTAAATCCTCTGGCTATTGTGATGAAATTCGAAGACTTAAAAGATACCAGTCAGAAGTTAATATTTTTTCTTTTATTTTAATCAATATTTTTATTATTATTATCTTTTTGTTTTCTTTATTGTTTTCTTTTAACTTTATGCTAATACTTTAAAATTAATAATTACTAAAACTTAAGTTGTTGTTATTGTAAATATAAGAATAATAAGAATATAAGGTAATAAATAAAAAATGTTAAAATGAGATTTCCATGTCAATCTGCGGTCGAGGTGAATTCCGAGGTATTTGACCTGTGTTTTTGTTCTATGGTCCTACGTTGCTTCCTAAAGCCGATCTCATGGCTAGGGATACGTTCTACATTATTTAGTATTGGAGTCAGCCTCGTAATTAGCAATTTTTTGAAGACTTTTGACTTTTGTTGATATTATCAATATTTTCCGTATTATGTAAATATTTCTAAGATTTTTGCCAACTCCCTCGGGTGACAGTCATAGCCATATAAGTTATTAAAAGGGAACGCAGCATGCCGGGTGGAAACAAACTTAAACGATTGTAGGTGAGTGATACGAAGTCAAATTTGATCAAAGCTCCAATTTCGTCCATTCTGTACGTTACATTATACTTGGAAACGACGTGAAAAAACAGATGACCTTTCGGGAAGATTAAAGATTGAGCACCTCACCAGCTGATTTGAAAAAGTTAGAGTGTTGATACTTCGATGATTTAATGAACATTTTGAAGACAATTATTGGTTGCTTGAGGGTGATTCTCACACATTTCGTTCGTTAATTCTGCTTTTATCAAAATTTCCGAGGCTCTACGTCAAGTGAATTTCAACAATTTTTCTTTTTTCTGTTATAAAATTTGAGCGCAATCAAGATGAAGAAATTTATGTAGCTACATTGGGGAATCAGTGTTATAACGATACCGTCAAGCTAGAGATAGATGATAGCGTCGCAAGAGAAATATGTCGCAGAAATAAAATGAATTGCAAAATTTTCTTCCGCACAAAAACAGCAAAGAAACAGAAACACAGAAAGTTATTCGAATACAAAAGAGTTCTTACAGACACTTTTACAGTGAAATGACACAAAATAATGCCTTTGTAACCAAAAGTAAATCATTTTCGCTCCCACACTACATACGCCATATGTAAATTACAAAAAAACATTCACATTGTTGTTGCAATAACAAAACACGAGGAAAGCAGTCATGAGCTCCTGGCTTCCTCAGCCCCACTTTAACTACGGAGGCAATTTTGATTGTATTGTGGTCACGTCGAAAATTGAAGCATCTTGTTTATTTATTTCTATGTGTCGTCGTAACAAATGCAATATAATTTGTGTGTTTTTTAAATAGTGTTTTTTTTTGTTTGTTTTTAAACATTGATCTATAAATAATTTAAACGAATGAAAAAAGGCATAAATGACTGTAACTCTATTATTCAACGAACCAAATAGAGAGACAATAACAGGTAGTTTTTTCTGTTAATGACAATTAAATTGTTAAAATTTTTTACAAGCTGTATAGCGTACGCTGACTACTACTTTATTGCACAATTGGGCAGATTGTGTTACGGAAAAAACACAAATGCGAAAATAATTTGGAACTACAAATGGAACTGCATGTGTATGTATTGTTTTGCGCCCCACCAGACTGGAAGCCGAACCTTCGAAATCGAGTGACTTATGATGTTAAGCACAATAATTCTCAAACGTTTCTCAAACGTTTCTCAAAGCGAAGCCCAAGTTCGAGCTTAGCGCTTGATTTCAAATTGATTACGACTAGTATCAGAATGCGCATTATTGAGAATTGGATCTGAGAACGAGTGGATAATAAATTAATATCCCAACTTTAGAATTACGTCAGCTCTTTATTAAGACTGATATATTTCAAAAGGAAAAACTTTGAATTAAAATAATCTTCAATTTGATATTAAGCCTCTGTGCTTGCTGGGATATTTACGCACATAATACCGAACTAGGCGTCTGATTAATCCAATTATGCTATTAAGCGTATTTCAATTTGTCATATTATTTATTGGTTTTATTAATAACATAAATTCGGCCACTGAAATTGTATATTTTTGCCACACTGACGCAGAGGAGGTGGTCGATGCTGCATCAAATACTGGAGTTTTTAAAAACTGTTATTATGTTAATAAAATTTTTATCAGTAGACTTGATAACTAATAAAAAAAATTTGTATCTTCACTGGATTTTGTGAGGAGGAAATTTAATGAGATTTGTTGCGAATGTGGAAAAATCTAAAGCGCCATTAT
The DNA here is from genome assembly GCA_932526305.1 of Epicampocera succincta. NCBI lineage: Eukaryota > Metazoa > Arthropoda > Insecta > Diptera > Tachinidae > Epicampocera > Epicampocera succincta. Next base: position 36,272,414 of record OW052037.1, on the reverse strand, counting down.
TTTCCATTTTCACATCCAATTAAAAGTAATTTCAACAGTTAAAGTAATTTTTACTTCTTGGCGGGACGTTAACGAAACAGATTTCTATAGGGTAATCATATCCAAATTTTGATCCTGTGTATGATAAAGAAGCACATTATCAACGACGATATGGACTTGCCATCGTATTCGTATCAAGCGAAAAAGAGTTGAGAACAACCAAAAAAGGTGTATTTCAAAAAAATGTCCTCTACGGAATTTAAATTTACTTACATTTTCTCATATTCAAATTGAAAACGAAAACAAGACGATAATACAATAACTGCTTGAAATCGCTCAGAAGCCCCAACTTTTCAAAGCAGTTAGTTTTTAGGTAAAATTATATCTTACAAACGAGACATTTTTGCAAGTTTTTAAAAATCGCTTAAAAGTAATTCCTTGGACTTGGTAAAAAATGTGTAATTTTGAAATTTGCGACATTAAATAGTGAGGAGTTATATTAATAACGTCATCTAGTGAAACAAACTTCAGAGGAATATTTTCCCTCGAACATAGGCAAAATATTTAAGCAGTTGAACGAATGAATGATGAATAGAGAAGCGTCGGTGAAATGGCTGGCTGTCCCTCTAACTTTGAGTTTAGATTCTATTTCCCCGTCTTCTTTGAAAATTATCTTTTTCAAAAAAGGAATGAAAAGTGATATTGAGTAAATGATGGAATAATAAATTATATTGGAATGTATTCAAACCTGCTTGAAAGGTAAAATTAGAAAAAGCGCAAAATGTTTTATTTGGTTGGTAAATTTGTAAACAACTCTTTAGTATGTAATAATTAATATTAAGAATTGAATAGCTGTTAGTGATTAATGCGTATGAAATTGCTCATCACGAAAAGTTGTTTCCGAAACTCCCATACCTGGATTAGTTGCATGACTAAACTTCGGTGAATTAAAAATCTCTCCTATATTTTTTTTTATAAAAAAACCGACAAGATTTGTGTTTTTAATTTAAAAATTTTATTTTCTTTTGAAAATAAGAGCTCTTTCCCACTTCAGTTGTCTGAATTTTCCCCTAAAACTAGTTGTTTTGATTGAATTGTTTGTTGCTTTGAAAAGCTTATAAATTGAAAACGGTTATTGGATTTCCTCTTGAAGTTAATTTGAATGGATATTTTTCTTTTAATTTGGTTTATTTGCAAAGTCTAAATTACAGACTTAATAGCAACTTTTGTATTTCAGCTGAATTAAGCTGAAAACACAATTTCACAGCAATTTAGTTTAATGTTCTTCATTGTCACTTCGCTTTCGAAAGTACCGAACATTATTAAAAGCTGAAATACAATTGAGTTTTATGGCATCATTTAAACAAAAGTCGTCGTACATTGAAACGTACTCGTTCCTGCACTCACCTACAAATTAAATGACTTAATAGCGCTTATCATCTCATCTATGTTCTGAAAGTACTAATAACTACCTTCATTGTTATTATCGCTGTAACAACTAAAACAACATCAATAAATGTATTTATGATGGTAATGATGATTATTACTAATGAAAATCAAGTGACACGCTTGGAACTGCATTTATGCGGCAAAACAGTCAGTAAGAAAAAGTACTCGTATTCGCCACAGTTTCACATTTTTGCTCAGACATGGCAGCTGGACTAAATGTATAACACTGTGTATCAAAATAAGAGCAGTGTGTTCAGAAGAAACTTGTGCGATAAATATGCTTAAGTTTTAAAATTCTAACACTAAATAAATAATCACTACTGCGTTAAAGCTCAAGTCAGGGACACCGATAATGTGAAATTGCTGCGCCTTGTGTCAGTTTTTGTCACCACATGAGGACGGGTCATTGGGATTGGAGTTTCAATTGGCAAAATATTTAAAGCCATATGCTTAATTTGCTTATTAGCTCAGCTTTTTGCAAGTTTTTTATTCCTTCTTTGGAACATTATTCATTTCAACTTTAAGTTCTTTTTTATGGTGATTGTAAATTTTTCGGTTATAGTTAAACATACTCGTCGCTTATTATTGACATATTTTCTCCAATTTAACTGCCTTCATACAACCTATTCTTGCCATCAGCCCTGCTTTTGCGAAATATCAAATGCAGCCGACTCGGAGGAACCTTAAAATAAGACTTATTTCTATTCAATGGGCAATTTCAACTTTCTGTTCGTTGCACTGAAGTTCTGCATAATTTGATGTTAAAATTAAAGTGAGTGTTTTTGCAGTAATGAGGAATGTTTTCATGTTGAGTTTTTTATTATAAAAATACATTTTTTTTAACAAGATATTGTTACTGCCTTCAAACAAGAAATGTTCATTACAAGATTTTTAGAGCATTTTTCTGGTTACCCTGCCTACACTCAGCTTCGCTATATTTTAATACACACACCCGCTGTATGTTGTCAGTATTATCGCTGCCATGATTGCTATTGGACAGATTGTTATGGGTACTTATGTTCTTCTTCACAACAATTTAATATAGTAAAATTACCCGTTAAAATGGAAGTCAAAGAGTTTGCTTAAGGTTCTTGTACATCAAACCGTCGCCGGTGCTAGAAAAACCTTGGAGGGTTGATGGCCATGTCGCTGGAGATGAACTACAGATTCATTGCTGGTTGAAAATAAAGTAACGTCACGCTTAAAATCTTTTATGAACACAAAATCATCAAAACGTGTACGCACATGCCACACAAAAATGAAAGCACACAATTTTGCACTCTCTTCAAGTCATGGAGTTTTATGGCTTGACGGTAGTGAAGTTCATTTGTATGCTTCAAAATAATCTGTTTCATCATTGTCACTTTTATCTAGTGTTTTTAGCTTTGCTAAAGTTTTATTTTTGTTTTTTTTTCTAAAGCTTTATTTGTTCGCCAATTTCATACCTTAATAAACGCATTTGGCGAAAGTGACAGTTTAAAACACCAAACCAGAAGTAATGCCTTATATTACAACGAACAAACATACTTTATGGAATATTTCTTATTTTACAGTCATCAACAAGCTGAAATGTACATGTCTTCACATGTTTAGTTATTGTTATTACCGATTTAAATAAATTATTAAATTTTTGCATATTTTTCAGCTAAAATTGCTTGTCTGCCTGTTTAATGATGTGTTATAAATTATTTAAATAAGAGCTCATCATCCATTTATGACACGTTTAAAATACATATACACATACATATGTTTAAGAATTTTGCACTTAATAAATTTAAATAAAATACAAACCGAATACTAAGCAGAGTTTCTGTAGGCAGTAAAACATCTCACAGCAACAGTAACAGGAGCAGCAAAGAAAAGGGACAATTGTTTAATAAATGACAAATAATATATGTATGTATGTACACACATACGTAATAAAAACTGGAACTAAAAAAATATAGGAAATAGAAAGCATGAAGCTAAAAAAGTGTTTTATTTGAACTGTAGCCATAAAATATATCGGAACAAACACCCTACAAAAAGGAAGGAAAATGATATTGGTCGTGCGTGCAAAACTCCAAACCAGGTATTTATGGAGTTTAGGGGCATTTTGCGTCCTTTAAATTCCCACCTACCCTAAAACTAGCAGTAAGTTTTAGTAATGGGTGAATTAGACGAACTTCTTTTTTTTTCCAAATAATTGCTGTAATCGATCAATTTAGTAACAAAAAGAGATGTACATACATTGTGGAGTTATCCATCTGTATCTAGATGCTACACTACCAACCAGAACTATTTTTAAGTATTTTACTTTCTGCCTGCATTTACCTTTATTTGCTCATTTATTAGTTTATAACGGTGCAAAGTAAACTTGCAAGCAACAAGTATAACGGTAGAGAATGGGCGGAGTTACAAAGGCCAGATGCCCATGACGGTTTTAACGGACTTTTATAATAGGAAGTAGCAACTTGGCTAACAAGAGCGAGAGGCGTAAAGCTCTCGAACGTCAAACAACAAAACTGAACGTGACGACCCGCGTTTACATATTTCACTTAATTATATTCTCACAGTAGACAGACATTAATTTGTAAGTTCGCCATATTGTACAGACATACATATGTACATATATTGAAGTAATTTGGAAACACTGTTCACGTTATTCAAAATACTTCTTTTGTTTGAAAGACCCCCACGTGCCGTTATGGGCGAAATATAAAATCTCTTAAATGGCCACCGTATCTTCTTACTGCGGCAACTTTTTGCGGCTGGGTTACCACCTGCTGAGCTTCATGTGGCTTGACGTCTTCAAATATACTGCAATTTTGTGTTTAAGCAAAGGTTCGTTTCCAAAGGTCAGTTTTATCATTTGCATGTGCTGCTCAATCGTGTAACTTGCCATAGTATTTGGCATCTGTGAATAGATTGAATAGCCATTATCAAACCAAGGTAGCGGTCACAGCGCTGTTGCTGGTCGCTTCATAAATATTTTATATATTTGAATTTAGCACTAAAGTTTTCTGAACAATTTAATAAACTGGTTGCCGCAGTCTTAAGTTAATCTTAGCTGGATTTGTTCTAACTAAAAGGACTTCGACGAATTATGTTTGAATCTTTTTGAGCTTTAAAATAAATTTATAAATAATCTTTAAAAGGTAAGTGAATGTTACAAGTCACATCCTTCTATCATTATGAACCTTTATTTAACTTCATTTAACGCAGATTTAAAAAATTATCTTTTTGTGTCTGCTGTAATTTCGAGTGCTTTCTTTTACTTGTGAAAGTGGACCAAAATCCTTTATCACACAAAATTCAATGCAACAGGTTTACAAGTTTTTATTTCAGTCTGACGGGAGCTTTTCGCGTCAATGACGGAGCATCAAAACAAAAAGATTTACTTGTTTTTTGTTGGCGCCGTAATAGAAATTTCTTGGATCTGATATGACTTATTTATTTTATTCGGTATAACAGCGAAAACAAACGAAACGAATGCCGATCAAAGTGTTTAGAAACTCATCTACCGCTCGCATTAACGAGCATTAGCATGTAGTATTTAGAAAGTTCTCAATCAAAATTAAGTAATGTTGTCCAACGTTAATGTTCGTCGTCGTGGGATAAGCCTATGATTGTACTTACGTATAAATATGTATAGGGTTTTGGCGCGACTTATGATTAATTCAATGAAAGTATTTGATCTCAATATTTTTAAGCAATCGCTTTAATTCATACGTTTAAGGTTTGATATTACTTTTAAAAATAGTAGTCTTCTCAATGAAAGGACAACGGGGTTCCCACCCCCTTATTTTTTAAAACAAGGTTTTCTATTTACTCAAGAGTAATTTATTTTTAGTATTCTTTAAGCTCAAGTATTGTAATTAGTTAATGTATTGTGAATGTATGAAATATCTGCAATATGCTGAACTTCTACATGACAAACGCTTCATACGCACGCGTTATGCGGATAAAATATAATAATTTATTCGGATTTCAAATGATATACCTTCAACATATACACGGTGTTCAGTGGGAAGTATCCTTTCGAATGGCATAGATCATAATTTTTAACAGTTGTGAAATAATTAATGGCAGAGTCTTGCAACGCGTCCTACAAAAACAGAGTTAACTTTGAAAGGTAAAGCATACAAAATAAAAGTCCTAAAACCAGTTTAATACAAGAGATGAACAGCCGTGAACAGTTTCCAATAAGAATTACAAATTTGCATTGTACTCATGTTATTTGGAAGCTCTCTGGATAATTCTACCTGGTTGACATGAATTTTAGTACGTAAAATTATGAACCTGTAAGATATAGCTCGGACAAAAGTTTTATTAACGTTTTGACTCTCGAAAAACCGTGTATTAAACACGTTATAAGTAACGAAATAAGTAACGTTTTAAAAATAGAAAACTCAGAAATGCAAATTTGGTCCCCACAAAATTGTTCTGATAAAATTGAACTAATTAAACACAAAAATATAAAACAAAAAATATTTTTGCTAACATTCTTTTTTTCTATTTAAATATCCAACCTTTTTTTAATCTGTCTTTCATGGTATATGTGGATGTATATTGAAAAGTATTAGTTGTTTTCTTAAAGGCTCACAGCTTGGAGTTGGCAACACTGCTTTATTTGACAAGCCGTTTAACAGCTGATAGTAGCTTTTTGCTTATTTTGGTTTGGCATTTCATTATGGATAGACTTAAGCAGAAACAAGGCTTGCAAACTGTTAAAAGTTATGGTTCTGTTCGTCAATTAATATTGAATTTCCATTAAAAATTTTGTTTTCCGATGAACTAAAAGTTGGAAGAAGCATTGGACAGTAGATAATCCACAAGCCTTTCTTGAAACACCGTTGCATTCCCCGAAGATTACTGTTTGGTCCGCTTTACGGATTGACGGAGTCATTTTCAAAATTGTGAATGGTGAAAGGTGAAAGTTGCTGTTCCAGATTGACACATATCCAATATCAGATTTAAATCAGTTTTTCTATCCAACAAACAACGTATCATTGATATTCAAAATATATTTCATTGTTTTATTATGATTTATACTTGCGTAGCACCGTGTTATTGAAAAAAATAACTCTTCAAATAACTTCATTTATTCACCACACAGTACTGCGCTCCGCAAAATTACAAGAGGTAATTATGAAAGCTCTTGTCGCTATTGATAAAATTAGTTTAACTTTACAATTAGCCTTTTTTACTTTTTGATTTCAATTTTATTGATTTAGTCAGTGGTATGGAAAGCGAAAAATTAGAACTGGTGACGAAAGAGGAAAAATAAGTATTTGAATGATGTTCTGAATTGTTTCTGCTCAAATTTGTTTAAATTTGTGGAAGTGCATAATGAAATATCGCTGGAACATGCAACAATCTTCTTTTCACATTTTTAGAAACCATTTTGGCAAATATTTTCAACTTATAATTTGAATGAATAAACAAAGTTTAAGAATATTAAAGTCTATTAGCCATATGGGAAACTCAAATTTTGCAAAAAATGCGGTTATGACTATAGCAAAATTGGTGTGCTTAAAACCGAAATCCAAAAAAATTTTACTAAAGGGTGGTTAAATTGTATGGGCCGATGTTGAATGTGAACCACACCTAAACGCCAGGTTTTTTTCCGAATTTTATTTGACATTTCTCTATTTCAGACTTACTCAATTTGAACCATGGAGAGATACATAATCCAACAACGTGTTAAAGTTATCCAGACTTATTATGAAAATGGGAGTTCAAATCAAAATGCATATCGTGCACTTCGTAATTTTTTTGGTCAATTTCATCGTCCAAATGTGCGTACAATCGCAAAAATCGTGGAAAAATTCGAGTAAACCGGGTCTGTAGAAGATGTGAGAACACCAGTGCATGCTCGTACAGCTCGTACTGCAGAATATATTGCTGCTGTTCGCGATAGTGTGGCTGAAGAGCCGTCCACCTCAACTCGTCGTCGTTCCCAACAATTGCACCTCTCACGCTCGTCGTTGATGAACATTATGCATAAAGACTTGCATTTACACGCTTACAAGGTGCAATTGGCTCAAGAACTAAAGCCTCTTGACCATTCCAAACGTCGTGAATGGGCAGAATGGTGGCAAGAAATGGCAACAGTGGATGATCAATTTTCGAAGAAAATCATCTTCAGTGATGAGGCACATTTTCACCTCAGTGGATTCGTCAATAAACAGAATTGCCGCATTTGGGCGAATGAGAATCCAAGAGTGATTGTCGAAAAACCAATGCACCCACAAAGAGTGACTGTTTGGTGCGGTTTATGGGCTGGCGGCATCATCGGGCCGTATTTTTTCCAAAATGAGGCCGGTCAGGCAGTTACTGTGAATGGTGTTCGCTATCGTGAGATGATAACGAACTTTTTATGGCCCGAATTGGAAGATATGGATGTGGACGATATGTGGTTTCAGCAGGACGGTGCCACTTGCCACACAGCTAACGAAACAATGGCTCTTTTGCGCAACAAATTCAATGGCCGTGTTATCTCACGTAATGGCGATGTCAATTGGCCGCCAAGGTCATGTGATTTGACACCGTTGGACTTTTTTCTTTGGGGTTATTTGAAAGAAAAGGTGTACGTCGATAAGCCAGTAACAATTCAAGACCTAAAGGATCAGATAATTCGGCACATTAACGGCATAGAACCTCCATTATGCCTCAGCGTCATCGAAAATTTGGACCATCGGATGGAGGTGTGCCGCCGAGGTCGCGGCGCCCATTTGGCCAATATTTTGTTCCATTCATAATTGAGTAATACCAATACATCATAATAAAATAAAATTACAATAATTTCCTAAATAGTTTGTGTTTTATTCAAAATCAACATCGGCCCTTGAAATTTAACCACCCTTTATATGCACTCGCAAGCAAATAATGAAGTAACTTCTGAGTGAACTCCTGCATGATACAAAAACTTCGCTTCAAACAGAAGAAAAATTTTAATGTATTTTTATTTATTGTCTTTTAAAAAAATACATACATTATTTTGATAGATTTTAATAAAAAATGTCCAATCCAAAAGTGTACTCCATTCATTTGATTGCTGCGCTTTATTTGTTTGGTAGCGATTTCAGAGTGCCAGATGTTCTCTTTGCTGTTCGAAAAACAATGTTGCCAGACTCTTAGACACATACGTAATAAACAGAACGCGTGATTTTCAGCAAATGAAAAATAAGATTTGCGATTTTGCAAAATATAAGTGATTTCAAAATTTAGCCTCGAGCCAAGTTCTGGTACAATGCACTGTATATGTAGGGATCGATCTCTAAGTACTGGTCCCAACAAATTAATACAATACTGTGTTTTTGGACGATTGTACGAGCTTGTGAATTGAATAATTATTTTTAAAAAGTACCCAATACATTCGGTAATGCTGGAAAAAGAATTTGATTTGATCATATGTTTTAGAAAATAATAAGATTTTCTTTGGTACTCCCCGGAAGCATTTCCTGTTGGTATTTGCTTTGAGAAAGTCATCAATTTTATATCCACTAATTTTTGTTTTATTCCTGGTATACACAAATATATAAATGCAAGTGAACAGAATGTTTTTCTTAAATTCACTATCTCAAAAGTTTTGTCCTTAAAGTAGAGATTATACCTTTGCCCTGGCTGAAGTGCAAATCACAAGCTTGATTTAAAAAATGTATGTACAGTTTTCATTCAGGTCCATTTACACAGTGTTTAAAAGAAATCCGTCTAATATTAGATATGTAGACACGTGGTTAGCAAGTTTGTGTACAAAATATAGAGGCGAACTCAAAAAAAGTCAGTAAGTTATTCTGAAAGGGCAATTGTTGGATCAAGTCTATTGGTCAATAATATAAAGCAACTCCAGGTGTTTTTTCGTTGGGAACAAAATTCTGGCAGAATTTTTGCAATTTGAATTTTGCTTTTGCTGGCCGAAAATGTTTTACACTGTGCTGTGTTTCAACCCGACCAAATAGCCATTCCATATTCGATGCTGGATGTCAGGTTTGGGTACATTAGAAAGTTATTAAAATTTCTTAAAACATTATGATGTACATACATACATACATACGTATTGTATATAGCTAATGCGTTAATTTTGCTTAGACGATACATATCAAAATATTATTCGACACGGTGACTTTTGATTTGATTGATTTTAAATTCAAATACTTAGGAGCAATATCCACTTCATCGAAACTAGCACAGCTTAAACAACAGATGGACTCATAGAATTTAGGAATAGCGCTATATCAAGTAAAGATTGTTGGTTTCAAATGGATACTTAGTCAAAAGGCAGTTCTGTCTTAAGCTTTTCATTGGGTTCAATTAAAAAATCCAACATACCATTGCCATATCGTAGTCACACCATCACTCCTCAAATCCTATGCAAAGTGTGAGTAGAAAATAACCTCGTTCGGCTACGGCTCAACAGTTTCATGTAGGCGACGTAGATGCCGACCTTTGAAAATAGTCAACAGTTTGCTATCTACAACAGACAGTGTTGTAATTAGGTATTGAAATACGGTAATCACATTACAAATTTTTAGCATAGTAACTCCGACAAAGAAACGTCAACGTCAACGGAGCGCCTTAGGCTGGGAAACAGTCGACTAGTCCTTTACCATATTGAATTTTTAACAAGACTCAAGTCAGTTTGAACAGCCCTTTTGCAAAATTCTTCAAGAATATCAACGAGATGTTCAAATCCAAATGCATATTTCAAATTGGACGAGCGATTGACGTATAAAGACCGATAATTTACATATGTACATACATATATATGTGTGAATATTATATTAATAAAATTCTGGTATCGATTATATTGACTACATGGGCCACTTGCGCTGAAAGAAATTGGTGATCATCATTCTCATGGCCTCACCAACGGCTTTTTTATTATAGACAAATGAGAGCGACTTTCTTTGGATGCATTGGCACTGTCACTCGCACTGTCTCAGTAACAACATAGCGGTCACATGCCGCTAATATCTACCCGAGCCAATTGAGTTTAATACTGCGGCAAGCCACTGTGCATCATATAGATAACTTCGCTTTGTATTCTAATTTTGTGCTTCTCTCAACACAGACCCGTCGAACAGTAGAAAACGTGCTCAAGAGAAAAACAAAAACAACAGCAACGTGTTGTTATGCCTTCATATTCTGTTTGCAGAAAAATTCGGATTTTCGGCCGCTGTTTGTTGTAAAAGTTTAATTTTGCACCACATTGTTGATTTTACTGCAGGCTGTTTTGTCAATTCATTTGTTTTTGCGTTCTTTTTTAATTTAATTTTTTTCCCGTCAAATGAATTGTAGTCAAAATATTCAAGTTTATATTGTATCCACTTTACCGCAGGAAAACATTTTAGGACTTAAGCTTTTCGTAGACTCGTATATAAGATAATTTGCTTGAGATAGAAAACGTCTCTTAATCTCTGGATTAAATTGTTTTTATTTGGAGTAGGGACCCAAATTAATGCTAAAAAAACAAATTTACGCACTTTGTTCAAAGTAAATTAAGACCACAATGAAAGGAACTTTGTGGGAAATTAAAATGTTGGACATCAGAACAAAATATGGTGGATTTAGTTTTGGGATTCTTTTTTGAGAAATATTTTATCGTTTTACGGCTGCTTTAATAATATTTTTTAAGGTTTTTTTTTGGCAACAGATTAAGAATTCCATAATGAAGAAACCTTTTAATGACTTTAAAGCTTTAAATGAAAAACTATTGGGTATATCATAAAAAACAACAAGTATTTGAAATGTGAATGAAATATTTAAACTTCAAATCCAGTTTAATTTTTCTGAATATGCCGATATATCGGTTTATAAATTTTTTTCCTAAAAGAAAATTTTTTCATACGAAGGCTGTTTTCATAATTTTTAATAGGAATATAGTAATACTTTATCTCATCTATAAAAAATTTTTTTTTGCTCTTTTTTTATAAAATGGTACTTTTTTATAAAAAGGTATGTAGTATATTTTTAACTAAAAAAGCCTTCAATAAAAATTTTACTTTTGATTAAGTGAAAGTTTTTTTTATAAAACAGTGCCTGTTTTCTTGAAAACATAAGTTTTTAATATATTTTTATAAACTCGCTGTGTGATAATTACAAAAAGTACCTTTTGCATTAAAAGATTTCTTTCAAAAAAATATTTTTAAATGACAGTATTTTTATTCCAATCACGGAGGTTGAGGAGTCCTGCGCACCAAAAGTTGTTTGTGCTTCGCATGTCGTCACTGTCATAATTTTCCCCTTCCGACGTACAGAAGTACTGAAATAAATCTTTAATATTTTCTACATGTCCAAAAGGAAACACTTATTCGATTTTGTTTCTTGTGCTTCATTATGGCTAATCTCCATTTTTCCACGTGTTAAAACATATTAAGAAATAGCAATAATAATAAATGTTTCGCGTTTCGAACTTTTTTGGAATTTTCTTCATTATTTTGCTATTCTAATCTCAAATTTTGTTTTGCTCTTTGCCGGTTTATAAATAAGGTCAAGATGAAGAAACTGCGTGTTGGAGTTTTCTGTTATTTCTGGTATTAAAACATTTACTTCTGCACAGACAATCCTTCCACAAGAGATTTTTTTCATCAGAAAATTGCTTGGCTTTAAAGTTAGCGTTTGGGAATATACGAGTATGTATGTATGTGTTACCTAATAATCTACTAATAATTGAAAACATATTTTATTTTACTTGTTTTATTTACTGTTTTAATTTGTAATATATGTAATATTCGATATACCGTTTTGGTATATACGAACAGCAACAACAAGTTAAAAAAATCAATTAAAGTGTGATAAACAACAAGTGTTACAAAAAAACCATTGGCTTAACTTGTTGTAAACTTTATGAATTTAAATTACTCTCCAACGAGAGAAAGGAGGCTCAGTAAGAGTTGAAGTTGCGTTTAACTATCAGAAATTGAAAAAGGGTAACACTCACGCCATATACGATTTGAAGTATCTCCTGAATCGTAGAATATCAGTGGAGGAACCTATTAAAATCTTTGGTCACACAAAAACTTTCTGCAAACTGCCTTCGGTGTGCGTCACATGTGGAGATATACACAAAAGTTTGGAGTGTCCACATTCAAAAAATGACTCCAGCGTGTTAAAATGTAGTAATTGCTGCCAAAAACATACAGCTAACTACCGTGGTTGCGAAGTTTTTCTTCGGCTTAAAGAAAAGTCAACGACTAGAAGGCCAGAATATCCTCAGTATCAAAATTCCGTTTTCCCAAGTCTTCCATCTCCATCTATACCACAAAATGATATGGCCGAAGTCCCCAGCAATCAGATCAAATCGTATCCCAAACTTTAAAAAAAAATCTGATGCACAAGAAAACAACAAAGGCGAAAAACCAGAAAATTCTCCACAGCATGAAAGCACTCAAAACTCCATAGACAGTTTAATTCAAGTCATGAATCGTTTCATGTCAAGTATGGAAAACATGATGCAACAAATGATGCTAATGCAGATTTTGATCAGCCAAAAATGAACAAGTTTAAAAAATGCTTCTGGAATCCAAACGGCTTAAGCCAACATAATCTCGAAATTCAACAATTTCTGGACTCGCAGCAAGTTGATGTGCTTCTAGTTTCAGAAACTCATTTCACCCTAAAAAACTGTTTTCGAGTTAACGGTTATTATACATATGACACAAAACACCCAAGTGGCGGAGCTTGTGGTGGATCTGCAATTCTGGTCAATAAGGACATATGTAAATCATTACACAATGCCAGAATATAGTGCAGACCATATTCAGGCAACGTCTATTAATATTCCATCAAGTGGTTTAACCATATCCGCAATTTACTGTCCTCCAAGACACAACATAGTTAAAAAGCAGTTTTTCGAACATTTCAAAACATTCGGTCCAAAATTCATAGCCGCAGGTGATTACAACGCCAAGCACACATTCTGGGGTTCTCGCCTTTTAAGCCCAAGAGGAAGACAACTCTTCAACGCAATAATGTCCAATAAGATGGATGCAATTTCTACTGGTCACCCCACATATTGATTTTGCTGTAATAAAAAATTTGAAACGTGAACAAATAGAAATGACTTCACTGGATCTTTCATCGGATCACTTTCCAACTTTTCTATCTCTGTTCGACAGTATAAGTAACCAGAAGGAAAGCAGGTTTTGCTGTCCTAATAAGAGAACAAACTGGCTAAAATATAAAATGTACGTTAGTTCGCATTTACCACAAAAATTATCTTTGAAGTCTGACAATGAGGTTGAATCGGCCGTCAATCTCTTTTCCCGTGACCAATACTGCAATGTGTTCCACGCCCACAGCTCACACATCCCAAAGAAGGCATTTAATCCAGCACGAGGGAATTGAATCTCTTGTGTGAGAGGGAAGGAAGATTAAGACGTCAATGGCAGGAAAGTATATCTCCACATATGTATAAAGGCTCAACTGAACCACTGTCAAAAAAAATTGCGTGACACCCTGAAAACACAAAAGGAGTCTAACCTCAAAAACTACCTTCAAGGTTTGGACCCAACTGAAAAAACTAATTACAGCTTATGGAAGGTGGTAAGGAAAATGTGAAGCCCTACTGCATACGAAGCTCCCTTACGTCTAAAAAATGGAGAATGGGCAAAAAATACGAACGAAAAAGTAGAAGAACTCGCAAGGCATTTAGAAAATGTATTTACTCCAAATGATACAGGCTTTAGTGTAACCCCCTTACCTAATAATGGTGCAGTAATACACCCAATCAAATTCGGTTTTTCTAAATTGAAGTCAGCTATTGAAGATCTGAACCCAGGAAAGACAGCCGGTAGGGATAAAATTACGACTACAATGATAAGTAATTTACAAAACTCCGATATAAGGATAATTTTTTTTACATTTAATGCAATGTTGCAAATTGGATACTTCCCTTTATCGTGGAAACAGTCAGAAATAATCATGATACCCAAACTAGGTAAAGACGCTACGCAGGTTTCATCATACCGCGCAATTAGCTTGTTACCAATACTTTCTAAAGTATTTGAGAAATTACTTTTGGAAACGCTCGTGTCTTACATCGATTCTAACAACATCATACCTCATCACCAATTTGGATTCAGAAAGCAACATAGTACTACTCAACAAGTTCACAGAGTATCTAATGTAATTCGTAGAGATAAGGTCTGGCATGATGGGCTAACGTACAAAATTTCAACGTATCTCCCCGCAAACGTTCACAATATATTTAAAAGTTATTTATTAGATATATCTTTTTACATAAGGTTGAAGGAAATTATATCTGCCCGCAAGAAGATACCTGCGGGGGCCCGCAAGGTAGTATCCTGGTGCCATTCCGTTACTTGTTATACACCGCCAATATGCCAACGAGTACAGTGACTCACATTTCCACTTTTGCAGACGATACTGCATTTTTGAGCGTTCATAGAAACCGGTAGGTGCATCCCAACAGCTTCAAGTACATATGGCAGAATTAAAAAAATGGTTGAAACTATGAAAGATAAATGTAAATGCCTCTAAGTGTGTTCATCTTAGATTCACTTTGAAAAAGGGTAATTGTCCACCTATTACAATAAATGGTTCGGGAATACCAGAGCACAACCATGTAAAATATTTCGGTATACATCTTGATAGACGTCTCACCTGGGTTCAGCTCATAGCAGCCAAAATAACTCAAATAAAAATGGAAACTGCCGAGCTCCATTGGTTCATCGGTCCTCAATCGGCGCTTGGACTAGAACTCAAAGTATTTTTGTGTAAGGCAATGATAAAGCCGATATGGTTATGTACCATTCAGCTATGGGGAACAGCTTCGGCTTCTAATGTTGAAAAACTGTAAAGAAGACAGTCAAAAATTTTAAGAACGATCACAAAAAGTTGAGCACGAATTATATTAAGAAAATCCCTTTTCATCCCAATCCACTTGCGAGAGATTTACTCTTATTTGAGGGTCATCAGAGTCTCAAGAGCGAGGTAATTTTCTTTTTTGAACACTATAAGTTGTATATTGCAGTGGCAGTATAAACACAGCAATTTTTAGTTTAGTTTTAGTTAGTTTAAGATTTGAATATTTATTGATATGGTCCTTAAGACAGATTCAATAAAAAAGAAAAAGAAAAAACTTCGAAGTTTAAGATTTGAATATTTATTGATATGGTCCTTAAGACAGATTCAATAAAAAAGAAAAAAGAAAAAGAAAAAACTTCTAAACACAAATACTTCGTACCATGAAAATCTGCAGGAAGCTGAAATTTTTCAACATGATGAGGAATTTCGCATGAGGATGCCAACACTGTACCAAGCCCCATTTTAAAAATTAGGAATGACTTAACGTCTGTTTTAGGTAATCAAGAAAGTGAAAAATTACATTGACAGTCCTTTTTTTAGTAGTCATCTTAACTCTGTAATATTCCAGCATCTGAGCACATGAATGAGTTGTGGTTTTTTATAACGACGGGTACTTGGAGTGGGAACCGATGCCTAAGATTTTCATTCCATCTGTCCATTGATCCCACTGGATCTTTACCACATACCTTTCGAGCAACTGTAACCGGTTTCGTGCCTTTCCACTTCACAACGAATATTGGTTGACTTACGAATTGGCATATTTCACTCCAGTTGATGTCTTTATCTAGAGGAAATTTAACAGTTTTTGACTGTTATTGAGGTATTCTAGAAGTGAAAGTGTTGTGCTGTAGTGTGAATTTACCGAAATATGTCCTCCTTTGCTATATTTTCAATTAGGCGTATTATTATTGATGCTCCATGTCCCCAACCGCAGTCTTTAAATGTTCCAGCCATTCTGGGAAAGTGTGGCAGAAGATTATTAAGCCGGGATGACACTTACTTTTTTTGCTGTTAATTTTTCAGTTTTATACACAACTATTGTCTTTTTTAATTGGGGATTTCTTTTTAAATATGATGAATGTTTTCATAAAAATGGAAAACAAGCGCTGATAAAATTTCTTCTATACATCAATAATTTTTCTGCATTCTTTTAGATATCTCTTACTAGCATTTCAGTTACTAGTTTCACACTTTCGATCTTTGTCATTAGTTCGTCAATACGACAAGGTCGACAGAGCAATGCAAAGCCGTCAATATGGCATCAAAATGCTTTAAATTAAACTCAACTTCTGTAAATTTCCACACGGGTTCTTTGAACATACGAATCAAGAGAACAAGCGAACAACAAAACTATGTATGTATTTATGTATGTATTTGACTGCATTTTTAATAAATTCCAAATATTCGTAATTACTAACGTACGAGTAAGTGTATGCAAACAAATTTTCATTCGAAAATAAACTCATTAATTCATGTACACATTGAATGCAATCACATGTTAGTGAATTTCCGTTTTGGTAAATGGACGACTTTGGGAATAGCAGCAAAAGGGTTAAAAGACTGTTTTCGTATGAATGCCAGTCAAGAGAGCTCATGTTTTCTTTTTAAGCTGATCTTCGAAAAACTTGGTTCAATTCTCAAATTAATTCGATTCAGGAATGAATAATTTTTTTTTTGCAGCAAAAATTCATCAGTTTCCGAGAAACTTTCTTTCTCAGGTTCTAAAAATTTTCTATAGAAAAATTTTGCTGAGTTTATGAAGGATTTTGTATAGAGTTCGAATTGAGAAGATTGATCGGTTTTTAAAAACTTTTGGTTAATTTCTGACACATTAGCTACCGGCACATTCTCTACAGAAAATGTTGCTCTATTATTTGTTCAATCTGTGAGTAAAATACAGAGAAATACATTTTCAATCTCTCAAGCCCGGTTCACTCTGAACAAATTTGCTGTTTGCAACAAATTCTTTTTTACTCGCTAGGACATTTTTTATAGGGAATTTGTGGGACAAAATTTTTTTTAACAAAATATTGAAGTTTCTGATATTTTTAATCTGCTAGATATGTGTTCATGTGATACCTCCTTCTGTTTTCAGACTTTGTGCACAGTGTGTGAACAGTGTAGTTGTATATAAAAATTTGCTAAGTTTGAGACAATTTCTTTTGTAGAAAAATTTGTTGGCCTCGTCGGAAATTGCAATGGAAAGTTTTGTTCAATTTTTGACAAATTTTCTACGAAAAATTTTTATCAGTTTCTGATACATTTTCTACGGAAAATTTTTTCAGTTCGTATAGAAAATATTGCTTAGCCCCTATCTCAGTTTTAACGGGTTTCCTGTACCAAAATGTTCTTCAGAAAACTTTTCTTGTTTCCGGCACAAATTTACTGCAAAGTTTTATGAGTTTCAAACATAATTTTTATAGAAAAAATATCAGTGTATGTGCTTTTCTCTTAAGAAAAAAAAGGGGGTGTTTGACAAATCTTTTAATTTTCTGAAAAACCCTTTTTTTATACATATATATTTTGTTTTGTTTTTTGTTTTGCAAATTTGTTTTGTTTTGGATTGATGTTTTTTTTCTAAGCGTGGAAAGTGCACATTTTTAAAACTATTTTAGGTTGAGTGCTGAAAAAAGTTTCCATTGTTGTCCAATTCTGTTTTTAGATTTTGTGCACTGTGGACAGTCGACTTTTTAGTACGTCAACATTTGCAAAGTAAAATTGTTTACTTTTCCGTTAACAGAATTGAGTTTATAGTTTTCCAGCTTGCTTGTTTGTTGTAGCACGTGGTTTTCCGTTTTTATTGCCAACTTAAACGACTGCCGCATTTTTGTGGTCATTTTGCTAAAGAGGATTGGTCATGTTGGAAACTTTTTTTCTAAAACACTCAAACTTTTAGCTTAACACATTGATGAACATTACCAAGGACTTTTGAAAATGAAGTGTGTGTTAGTGGCATAATATCCTTTTTATTACAGTATAGTTTAGCAACAGTTGTATTGTATATTTTTGTTTAACAAAGTAGTCAGCAAATTTTTGTGTGGCTGGCAACGAAACATGACTAATTTTGCTGGATATTTTTTTCGTTTGTTGATTACAGAAAAGAGTTTAAAATCAAAAGTCGATACCATTGAAAATTTATTTGTTTTGATGTACGAACAAATTAAACGCATGTAACGGCAACCGTTTTATGACTAAGGATGTCTTTTGGTGGTTGGTGTGGAAAACAAAATATTTTTGGTCGATTAAAGTTATTTGTTGTTCCAGCTGAATATTTTCTGGGAGTAACATATTATAGCAAAAGTCATAATTTAACTAAAGCTGCCATTGACTGATTACTATTGCAATGTTTCCTTATGTAATTCCTTAATTTTTTTGCCCAAAAAAAAGAACTGCAAAGTAATATTATTTTCTAGCTTAAGGGAAATATTTATTCATAATATCAGAATATTCATTCTTTTTTCTTGGCACTACTCAAGTATCATGTAAAGTTTGTTCGCTGAAATTAAAAAAAAAATCATTGGTAGCAAAAATAACGCAAAGCAAATAACATGCACAACCGGAAAACGGAAACAGATTTGCATATTTTGACACCTACACACTTTGCTGCACATAATGAATGCGCAGAGAAAGATTTTTTTTAGTGGTTTTGTTGTTCCAGGGGCAGAAGGCAAAAGCGTAAAATTATAAAATATGGTTTCAAATTGTGTATGGATATAAGCACAGAATTCAAGCACGCATTACATGCATTTTTTCTCCATATTTTTGTGTTTATTTTTGCTTTTTCATTCCATTTTGCAACGAACAAAATATGTACATATGTCGTTTCCAAGTTTAAATATGTGATTTGCGCTTGTTGAACCGCAAAAGCTCTTCCAGACGGACATTCATACACGCACACACACACACAACACATGTTAATTTAGGGAGCTGGCAGACACTAGACAGTTTTTACCAGCTTATTCCCCTGTACGAGAACTGATAAAAGACATTGCACAATGGCCTTTTTTGCCCTTCGTTAAAAAATGTTTTTTGAGTGCTAATTTCTTATGTACATAAGTACAAGAGGTTGACAAGATAGAATCAAAGATGTGTGGCTACAAAAAGAACTCTTGTCCAAAATTTAAGCAAAAAAGTTGTCAGTTTAGAGTGGAACATTAGCCCGCAAAAATATATTCCGCCGCATTTCATTGCGACTTACACGTGGAATTCTATCAACTCTTACATCCCAAAAAATATATACGACACTGCACAATGTTGGCCTTCAATTTTTCGCAAACAGTTTCTTTTGCACCACAGAATCAAAAAGTGTGACAACACTGATATCGAAGTGTTTCGTGTGGGAAGACAAATCATAGAAATCGCGGTCAAAGTTTCTACTGTCTCTTGACAGCCAATTGTGACGGAAGAAGCACTTGTTACGTAGTGCCTATTGAGATTAATAGCAGTTTTTGGCTGGCATAGTTAGCGTGCCACATATATAAACTTGCTTCAACAGCCGTCACGACAGCATCCTTAGAATCCTTAATACAGATTCGTAGAAGAAACTTGCATAAGTATTTGGATGAGCAAAAAGAGACAAGGGAGGCCCGACTTAAATGTCGAGCTGGTAAAAATGTGAATGTTTGCGTGTGTGTTTCTACTGGCAACAACCAAAGTCTTGCAGAAAATATATGAATTGCAAATTTGGTCCAATGAAAAATGTTCGGATATATAATAGTATATATAGCAAATTGTTACAGTATTTTGGGAAATTTCACAGATAGAAACACAAAACCCTAGAGAAAAAATCCAACTGAAAGCATTTTGCGACGGAATTCTTTTTAATTACAACATATTACGGAGGACTTATTTCAAATTTAGCTTTTCGCACAAATATTATTTTAAATATTGTTGAAGTGCAAATTTTCCCAATATAAGTAGAAGGGAAGCAAATTCCCGTTGAGCATAATTTCGCTGTGTTCCTATAAGATATTTTCTTGCTTTCATACGCAGTAAACTTCGTTCAGTGTTTTTCCAATGTGTGATTTGCTTAAGATTTCAAATTCGTACAAAGTGAAGACATTTGTTGTAATATTTCCTTTCTTACGGCCCACTGTGGCTGGTCACGTTTCTCGCTTATGGCTGTTTATTGTGATTTCAACTTTAACATTTTGCATACTTTACACACACAACAGAGTAAATTTTTTCCTATCTTTAAGCGAATAAAATTATGCCAGAATTTTGCAAGAAAAACCCAACAAGGAAAGATAAAAGTTTCGAACCGAAATTTCCAACATGTGATAATAGATCATTTTTATGATTACTTTACAAGTACTTGAATATGTTACTATGAGTTTAGTACTTGTACTAACATCAAGTGCATCTTGTTTTTGTTGCTTTTATTGCATATTAATACGATAACAACAACAACATCAAAGAAAGCAAACTTTTTAAACTGATATAATGCTCTTAGTTCTGATGTCTCACATAAATCTCACGTACGTGGCTGACGCTATACGAAACGTCCAACTTCAACAGCGTGAACTGCTGCTGCAGTTGCAGTTAAAAGACGACCTCATCATCATCATTAATATCGTTGAAAGTTTTATGAAAACAAGAAAACCGAGAATGTTTAAAGAAATTCATACGTTTTTGGAGGACTTACAGTTTTCTTTTATTTTCGCCTGCAGAAACAATGAAATTCATGAAAAATGATGTGCAAGTTCATGTGTAACAGAATTGTTAGAATTTTCTTATTTTTGCTCAGGCACTATTTTATGCAGTTTTGCTAAGCAACATTTTTGCAGTTAATAAAATGTGAGAAGAATGTGTTTATTAGCTTTCGTTGATGTTAGTCTATGTTTCGATGATGAAAGTTTTGCAGCATTTCTTGCAGACGAAGTGGGGTAAATACAAAGGGCTACATCCCGCGTACGCGTAAGTCTGAAATACGCCCTTTAGCTGAACGTAATTTCCCAGGTCAACAGATTGCTAGCAAGAAAAATCTCTTGGCTAACCGAACCTTGTGACTAAAGGGAGAACAGCACAAGGTATCTCCATAGAGGAAACATATGCAGAGCTGTATCTCGTTCTTCGGACTGCTATGCAGTATTTCAAGCGAAAGTTTGGACAATTTCCGAATGTATTGGGTTGAGTCAGAAGCTGTGAAAATTGCAACGAATGAGTCCAGAGTATGTGGGGTGAGAAGCGGAACCTTCAAATCTTTCCCCGCTTTAGCACAATTACGACCTTAATTTCTGGTATGTGAACCATAGATTACAAAGACTTGAGCAGCTTTGTGCAAAATACCGAATTCCTTTAAATATTTATTTATTTATCTTAAATTTAATTACAAAATACAATTATTGCAACTAGAAAAGAGTTCCCAGGGCTTTCAACTCCTATAAATATTATATATTCGGGTTAAAGCATACGTAAATATGTATGTACAGAGGGCGCACAACAGACCTAACGATGGCTGAGCTGTATGCCGAGGAACTATTTTCAACATAGCGTAAACTCGCTAAAACCAAACGTAAGCGTGAAGCATAGGAAACTAGTACAAACGCAAATTCCACAGCGAAGTTGGTCGCAGAAGAACAAAATTAATAACAATCAAATTATATCAGTTCACATGTGTTATTTATGGTATTTAGCGAGTATTTATCTGTAATTTGTTATAGTATCAAAATTCTAAATATTTCTTGGTAATTTAATTAGGCTTTAGAACTTTTATGTTTAAGTCTTTCATATTCGCATTCCTGCGTTGGTCATTCGCCAACTCTTGTCACTACCCGTTGGAATATTTTTCAATGAGAGTTACTGACACTGTTGGCGGTGATCTAATTAGATCTTATGCTCGCAGTTACGCTTAAAATAAATAGCCAACTAAAGGGTGGTTAAATTGTATGGGCCGATGTTGAATGTGAACCACACCTAAACGCCAAGTTTTTTTCCGAATTTTATTTGACATTTCTCTATTTCAGACTTACTCAATTTGAACCATGGAGAGATACACAATCCAACAACGTGTTAAAGTTATCCAGACTTATTATGAAAATGGGAGTTCAAATCAAAATGCATATCGTGCACTTCGTAATTTTTTTGGTCAATTTCACCGTCCAAATGTGCGTACAATCGCAAAAATCGTGGAAAAATTCGAGCAAACCGGGTCTGTAGAAGATGTGAGAACACCAGTGCATGCTCGTACAGCTCGTACTGCAGAAAATATTGCTGCTGTTCGCGATAGTGTGCCTGAAGAGCCGTCCACCTCAACTCGTCGTCGTTCCCAACAATTGCACCTCTCACGCTCGTCGTTGATGAACATTATGCATAAAGACTTGCATTTACACGCTTACAAGGTGCAATTGGCTCAAGAACTAAAGCCTATTGACCATTCCGAACGTCGTGAATGGGCAGAATGGTGGCAAGAAATGGCAATAGTGGATGATCAATTTTCGAAGAAAATCATCTTCAGTGATGAGGCACATTTTCACCTCAGTGGATTCGTCAATAAACAGAATTGCCGCATTTGGGCGAATGAGAATCCAAGAGTGATTGTCGAAAAACCAATGCACCCACAAAGAGTGACTGTTTGGTGCGGTTTATGGGCTGGCGGCATCATCGGGCCGTATTTTTTCCAAAATGAGGCCGGTCAGGCAGTTACTGTGAATGGTGTTCGCTATCGTGAGATGATAACGAACTTTTTATGGCCCGAATTGGAAGATATGGATGTGGACGATATGTGGTTTCAGCAGGACGGTGCCACTTGCCACACAGCTAACGAAACAATGGCTCTTTTGCGCAACAAATTCAATGGCCGTGTTATCTCACGTAATGGCGATGTCAATTGGCCGCCAAGATCATGTGATTTGACACCGTTGGACTTTTTTCTTTGGGGTTATTTAAAGAAAAGGTGTACGTCAATAAGCCAGCAACAATTCAAGACCTAAAGGATCAGATAATTCGGCACATTAACGGCATAGAACCTCCATTATGCCTCAGCGTCATCGAAAATTTGGACCATCGGATGGAGGTGTGCCGCCGAGGTCGCGGCGCCCATTTGGCCGATATTTTGTTCCATACATAATTGAGTAATACCAATACATCATAATAAAATAAAATTACAATAATTTCCTAAATAGTTTGTGTTTTATTCAAAATCAACATCTGCCCTTGAAATTTAACCCCCTTTAGTTGCTGATCAGCGCTATAGTGACCCCAAAATAGCAGTATGTTCAACAGCTTAAAAATTTTCCATTTTAAAAAAACTAAAATTATAGTTTTTTTTTCCTTTTGCAGCCGATGTTTCTGTATGGCGATAGTTCGCAGCTGCTATCTATTTACAAGTATGTACATATGATTGGTAGTATTTTTGTAGAATTTTGTTTTTTGCAAACATGTTTTTAACACATTTATAAATGTTTAATTATATTTACTCGTATTTGTAGATACATATATTTTGATTCTGCCCTGTCAACTAAAAACATTCACACGGCTGGCCACGAACGCGACTGAAAATATGGCATTTAAGAGTTAATGAAACATTTGTGATTGCCCCAATTTAAAGTGAAGGAGTTTTCTCCTTTAACTTCGGAGATCCGCACCACAAAAATTTTGATCCTATTGTTTTATTCAAAAAATTTCAACAACTAATGATATTGCAGTGGCTCTGTTACTGGAAAAAAGGATTCACAATGTTTTTCATATGTTTTTCCAATCCAACAAATTGAATGATTAATTGCCTTATTTTTGACCTCTTTCCTCTTTTCATGCTCTTTTTCTTTATTCATATTCCATAATAAATCTTTTTCAAATCTACTTGATTTCGGTTTTGTTACTCTTTTCCTTACAGCAAAAATTCTAAAACTGGAAAAAGTCTGTTTAACAATTTTTTTTCTTGACAAGTGGCAAAGTGAACGCAGAAAAATACAATTTATTTTCAAAAATTCGGAAAAATAGAAGATGACAGCAAACACTCAAGAACATGCCAAACTATCATGTTGATGAACTGACGAGCAGACAAAATTGCCGTCAAATATTTCCTTAAAATCCTCTTTGCTTTCTTGGTTTGATAAGGGGGTTTGATTTGATTCAGGAGGATTTTTCAAATGCAATTTTCTTTGGTGAATGGATTGTCTGTATTTAGACAATGCCTATTTCCCGTGTAATTTTTTGTTGCTGAGGAAGACGGATTTAGCGGGGATTTTAAAGATTTTTCATGTAAATATGTATCCATATCTACATATTTATTATTCGCCTTGGAGAATTTAACTTTGAGAGTTGATTTAAATGTGTAATTCTTGTTATAGTCGTAGTGTGTACGTAGGGCAAGCAAAATTATTTAGATATGTATATGTATATACATATACAATACGTATATAGTATCTTATACACTGATATTTTTTTATATTAGCGGCTTCTCTTCGCAAATATAAGCTCACATACCCTACTTTTTGCTCTTTTTCTGTGAGGAAACTTGTGCACGTGTTACTGTATGCAGGTTAAAAAATTAAGTAAAAGCGCTCTAAAGAATGGGCTAAATTTATCAAAACAGGGGATTTTATTTAAAAAGTTCATTTCAAATTAACTCAGCCTTCAGTTTCTCTCCCTAGGAATACAAGGATTGAATTGATTTTTTGTATAAATTAGTTCCAGAAATATAAAATTGCCAACTTTTCCTGTTTTTACGCGCCTAATAATTTAAGGCATATGAAGTTAGAAAGCCATAGTCGTGGAGCTGACAAAACAGAATGTATGTGTGCCTCCTCAAAACTGTAGAAGAAGAATGTTTGGCAGGGGGCCTTAATTTATTAGCATTACAAGCAAAAACTCTTAAATAAAAAAATAAACTGGTGCCATAATACATTCCTTATGACATGGGTGGATCTTTAAAATGGAAGAACTTTTTTTAAAATTTTATACATACATACCTTGTCTTATTCAATTTCAATATCTACCCGACCTTATTAAAAAAACCTTTATTTCTTCAACTTCGAGGTATTTTTGAAATTTGAAACAAAGTGACTGTTTCTCGATTCCAATTTTAATTTAAATGCAAAAAAAAATGGTACAAAATCTGCAGCTTTCTTCACTAAATCCATCATACGTCGTACTTTGCCGTTTTCAACTGACAACTAAGTTTATATACAGGTTTTGTTGTGCGTTTAGGCACATCGAGTACGACGACTTCAACGCAAAGTATCAAAGTTGAGCAACTTTTAACTTCTATCGTACGTTGAATTGAATAAAAAAACCCGAATTGAAAAATAAATTAATTTAGGTTGTGTGTGTGTTTGTGTGATTTTACATGCGTTAACAAACTACTCAATGTGCCAACCTAATCCATTATTGCGTTAACGTCCGTTGGAAAGGGCAGAGCACAACGTATAGCGGATTCTATGTGCCCGCGCCTTAACAGACCTAATATTTTAGAAATTATTGTTGAAGAAGATTTTTAAGTTAAATTTTTTTCTCAAAATCAAATGGATATCGACTCTCGAAGTCTTATTCTAAAGAAATATTAAATAACTAGTAGTCTTAAGAAATATGTTTAGGAATTTTGGTGTTCTCTAAGCCAAATTCACATTATTTTATTTGGTCCTAAATCGAGTAAACATATGTGGTCCAAAGTAAATCGAACGTGCTATCATTCCAGTAAATAACTAAAGACACACACAAAAGTCATTAACATTCAAATTTTTAAGTCGTTTTTATTAATTTTGGCAAAATTATTTTTAGTTTAACACACACAACTTTGAAAAGGTAATTAAAAAATATGTAAAATCTGTTTTTGCTTCAAGTATGAAGAAACATAACTCGGATGAATAAAAATCAAAGATTTGGAGCTGTTGCAGCAAAATCACTTTTAAACATTTCTTTGCAATATGGAAAATTTTTTTATACTTACCCTGTAAATTTAGTGTAAATTTAATTAAAAAAAAAATTAAATAAGAGTAAATAAAAATTTGGGTGAATCACAAAATATGGCGATCACATCTTTTTAATCTTCAAAAAAATGGAGCCACCACTGCGTATGGAAATGTACGTACATATGTACATACATACGTACATATGTCTTCAACTTTAACTCCTTTAAAAGCAGTATTTGAATATTAAAATAAAAGAACAGAAATGAATGCAAAGAGAAATTATAAATCTGTATATTTGTATTGCTATCCACTATTAATTAATTTTTTATAATAGTTTACTTGGCAACACTGTATAAGAACTTTTCAAAATATATAGCGCAATATTTTTTTATTCGAACCTAATTTCGAATGGTGCTAAGTCGAGTGTTTTGTAAAACATCAGAAACAAAATTCACTCGATTTTCAAAAAAGATTCGGCTTATGGAACAGACCCGATTATATTGTTTATTAATTTGTTTAATAAATTTTTAACATAGAAACAAAATATTCTAAGTACTACTGCAGGAAAAAAAATTGGGTCGTAGTGGGTGTCAATTTACTATCAAGTGTTGCATACGCAGAGCAAACTTTTTCAATAGTTTAAAGTTTTTTATATGACGTTTCCAATACAGACCTGAGAAATATTAGGTTTTCTTCGGGCAAGTGCCCAACATCAAATTTCAGTCAATATATTAATGAAGCCAGAAAACAGCAAACAACCAGTTTGCTAATTTCGACTAGTGCCTTCAGAAACTGAAGTCAAAAAGGAGTGCACATTTTATGTGTTGCACTGTGTAATTTGGAGGTGCTTAGATATAAGCCTATTAGCACTTGATACTATAGTGCACTAATACTTCAAATAACACACCTCCTGCTCCACGATAAGGTTTATAAAACAAAGGCCTGTCATTAAATTCACCTCAGACTTTTACAGTTCTACACACGTTTCTATTTCGATGATGTTGCATGACGTACATTTTGTACGACCACAAAACTAAGCAAGTTGAATGAACAAAGTATGCTTAGTCGGCAGCAGCTGCTAACTGTTGCTAATTGATGTGATTTTAATTGAGGTTGAGATTTCAAAATTTGTCTAAAATATTGACATAATCGACATATTTGATATGTCTTCGTGAACAAATGAATAGGTACATGATTGGACACATGCACGTTTTCATGTGCAGATTGAGGGAGGTCACATCAAAATTGTATTAAGAACTATATGTGTAGATATTGTTATGTATGTAGGTATCTTTTGTTGCAGCAGACCTGTACAGATGGCGCTGTTGTTCTACTTTTGGTGACATATATTAACAGAAATACAATTTCGGTTTCTGTTTATTGGCTGAATTTTTTCCAACTAATTCACTTCGCAACATTAATTCGCTATTGGCGAATTTGTTGAAGTTCACATATGTGTAGTTGTTGGCATGGAAAATGTTTGTTCCTTTACATAAAATTGAAGAGTTGCGTGTCGAACGAGCAGTGAAGAAAATTGATAGATTTTCGTTCGTTCAAAATTTTGTTATATGTAGTTTTAAACGTAATTATGCGAACGAACGAATAGGTTCGATACCCGCAAGCTAGCAATAAGTTTGTGCTTTGAAATTTGGGACAAAAATCTAATAAGTGTTTTAAAAACTGAGAAATTTCCTTTTTTGAAAATTTCTAGATCGATTCCACAGGCAATTAAGGTAAAATTTATGCAGATGTGTAATGGAAATAGATGACTGGAAACGGTTCCTTTTTACGAAGGAAAAAAAGGGTGGTGGGAAAATTTTATGAAGTTTTGTAAATATTAATATTTAGCAAATTCGTACATAATCACTCTTCTCTAGTTTTTAGTATTAATTTAATTCTGTATGATAGCGAGATTTTCAAAAATAATTGTAGCAAAACACTTTAAAAATCAATACTTTTCCATAACACTTTCTGGAAAAAATAGTTTTCAAAACGATAGACCGCCATTACATACCTGATAGTCTGCATATTTAAGAATCTTGCAGATGGCGTAAAATTCACAAAATTTGGTATTCCTGGAATGTAGGTGTGAATTTTCTAAGAGAAGGATTTTCAAAGGAAAAAAGCCAACATTTTTTCGAACAAAAAATATTTCTCATTTTCGCGCTGGACTTTGTTACTAGACATTTTTTAGAAAAGGACTTTGTTACTAGAAATTTTTTAGAAAAGTTCTATCAACTCCTTAAAATGATCAGCTGATTGCTGTTATTATTTCATTATAAAATTTGCATCAGATCGATAAAATCACTCCAATTATGTACATATGTAGTATATATGTCTTGCACATTTTTTCAAAATGTCTTAGTAAGCAACACCGCTCTGCTAATTTATTACTGAGTAGAATTAACTTTCTAACTTTTTTAAAGGATGCAAAGCCTTTTAACCATTGGGACCTTCTAGAATTTTAATAAATTTGCCAAATAAAGCTATTTCAAATTACACGCGTAGTACCGCCACGTGCCACTGAAACCCGTACGTACAGATTAACGTCTACGTCCGGGTAGGATTTCATATAATATTTAAATTAAATAACTTACCTGCTTGTGTTTTGCAGAAGGTTTGTGTTATTATAAATATAATGGCCAGACTGGCACCTGAAATATTCCCCATAAGGCGCCTTCTCTTAAAGCTTCTCTTTTTCCTTAAAATATTTTGCGGCATTTTATGTTCGGTTGAAAAATCTGTGTAATTGAGTGGTGTTAAGCCCATTTAGGAACTGGTGAATTTTATGTTGCTGTTTTTTATTCAGAAAAGCTGAAATAAAAAATAAGAATTGAAAATTGATTAACTGACTTCAAACTCAACTGAAAAAGGTTAAGGCCGTGGTACATATGTATGTATGTATGTACATATGTAGAAGCTGGCATGCGTTACCTGTTGCCTTTTTAAACAGACGTTACGGCAAGAACGAATACCTTGGCCTAAATATACATACATATTTATTTTCAAAAATCTATTTTTTGAAGTTTTTTTACGTTGCACAAAAAATAATAAATATTTTCTTTACTACTTATAAATCAAAAACTCCAAAAAAATATACTGAAAGACGTCAAATTGAACAAAAACAAAAAAACAAAAATTGCAACAAAACAACAAAAGTAGGCCCTCAGCAGGTAGTACTTATAAAAAAAAGAAAGCTCCAGCCCCATTATATTGCTTTTCCCGGCGGGAAAGGCAGCAACAAATTTTCGGTAAGGCTTTAAGCCACTTCTCTTATAAACGTACAGAAATATTTTCTGACATCTAAGAATTAGCGAGAGCTACTTTTTACAAATGGAAACAACAATACACGTAAATAAGAAGGGGGAAAAATGTCAGCTGCTGTAGTGCTGCCACATTGAAGCTATAAATTGGCACGTGCAAATTATTTTTGATAGACAAATGCTTATCGCACCCTCTCATTTGCCTCGCAATGCTGTAAAGCCATTTGGGCGCCCATCTCTTATTTTAAGTATTTTTGTTTTATAACATTTTTTCTTTTTTTTTTCTTGAGGTAATTTAAATGAACTTGAACAAATAAGGTACGAACTATTTTATTTCAACGTGTCCATTAATTGATATTTAACAGAATTACAGAAAAATTACGTGTAAAAACATTAGACAAATCTTAAAGGCAAGTACCATTTGCTTACGCACTCTTCAGATTTTTATTTTATTTTAATTCCGTATTTGATTAAGACCCATTTAAATTAAGTCAGTTTTATTCTTCTTCATGTAAATGTTTATTTATTCAGCTTAATTTAATTTATTTACTAGCCAGACCAAAAAGCCAAAACCTCCCAGCCGACAAGCAGCAGTATTTGCAAACTCTTTAACGCAACCATCAGAATAACGAAGTTGCAGATGAAGTGAAAGATACTTTTTGCAGGCAGAGAATTGCAAAGCTCTTGAAACCATGAACTTGGTTATTACATGGCAAGAGAAATGAATTAAATGAAAATAATCAGACTTTCATAAATATGTATGTAAATAGTGGCTGCAAGTACGTCTGACTGGCACTCAAAACAATTATTTTATTATTGTTTCAACTAGAATCCCTTCCAAATGAACCTTTTAATATGTTCACAATTAAGCCAATTTTAGTAAACATTTAGATGTCACATTTAATTGTTTTCTATGAAAATTTATTTACATCAGTGTTGGCTAAATGTAGCAATCACCCGGGTGAGGGGTAAAATGATTGATTCCACAACATAAAAAAGCTTTTGTCTGAAAAATTTACAGAGAAATTATTCGAAAAATTATTTTTTATACAAATTCCGTCGACAGTTCTTAAATGGGCTTGTGCTGTGGAAACGTAAAATGGAATTGTGTCAATATGCTTTGGATTTTGAAGTCGATTTTTGTGATTGAACAAAAAAGTGCTTTGTGCGGTGCATTCGGAAACGTGGCATGGCGTGACGCTTTATTTATGTACCTTCGTGGAGACAGTTTAGTTCCGACAGTAACAGGCTTTTCGAAAAGCTTTGACATAGCCCTCACGATACAGTTTTATTAATCTCTTCGCCCGACTTAGGTATCTTTTTCAACATGGCAATCTCCACAGTATAGTATTCCAATCGCAAATTACATTAAAAAATGTTTGTCATAACTCACTTTTCTCACACTCGTTCACCACAGAAGCCTTTTTGACGAAACCGACTGCTTCCGAGTCACAAAGTGTGCAGAGCACTGCCTTTAAGACGCGAACGCAAAACAAACGGATCTAGCATTTATTTCACTTGTGTGTTAAAACAATTTATAAATTACTCGCATGTGTGGAATATTTTGGAGTCAACAATAATTAAAATTTATTAGGGTCAAGCCCTAATTGATATATGTAGTTTATTTTTAGGAAAGAAAAACCATTCATCTCTATACAAACAGTGATGTGCTATGTGTGTATTTCTGTATGTGCATGCACGCGCCAGTGCATCTACAACAACAAGGGATTGGATTTGTCTTAAAACTAAAGTCTGCCCTTTTGAACGTCACTCACCATCTTTTTGCCTGGCATGTTATAAGTGCATATATTTTTTTTCCTACAACACCAACAACTTAAAAAACTTACTTCTTCTTTACCTTAAATTCTACACCTTAGGGTAACTTCAGTTGTTGGTTTTATGAAAAAAGTAGAAAAATTGAGGGTGGTATTATGCAAAGGAGGCATTATGGACCGATACCAATATAAAAGTATATTGGAACAAATTTTGAAGCCATCTGTGGAATGCTTGGGTCTTTTGGGGATGGTTGGATTTTCCAACAAGATAATGACCCCATGCATACTGCAGTAATTGGAACAGGAATGGCTTCTATATTATGCACATAGGTAACTCAATAGCCCTCCACAAAATCGAACACGTTTTTGAACTTTTGGAGCGAAAAATTCGACAAAGCCGAATTACAGATGCCAAATCATTAAAAAAAAAAAGGCATTAACGGACGCATGGAGCAAATTGACTCCGGAAGAGATGAAGAATTTGGTTTCATCCATGCCACGAAACCTGCAGGCTGTAATAGATAATGGCGGTGGATCAACTAAATACTAAAATTTAGCAAACACCATGTATTTAACAGTTCAATAAAGTCATATCTTGTGCCTTCTGGAATGAGTCTACTGAATAGTATGTTTTTGATTAGCCAGAGTTTTTGATTTAGTTAGGTGAGGTTGAAAGGGTTGCCCGCTGCTCGATTTGCTCACTCGCTGTTCCAGACCACAGTGCGATAATTTTTTTTAAGAACAATGAAACCAGATGAGCCTTTTTTGGTTCCTTTCAACAATTTCTGATTCTGAACTTATGTATGTGCACACACATACTTATATGCAATTAATTGTGACAAATGTTTGTCAAACTTTGGCAAAAATATCATTTTTAAAACGGTGCCAGTGACGTTGATAAGAATACTTAAGTATAAAAATACATAATTTCTTTCTTGTCCGGTTTTACTCACCAATCTTATAGTTAATGACTTGCATGGCATTAGTAATGGTAAATGTAGGCAGAGAATTTGCTTACGGGTAAATATTTATAAATGACTGTCCTTAAGTGCTGCTGCCCAAAAACTCATTTAGAATTTAGTCATTAATCACAAATACTCCTGGGGAAAAAAACTAAAACAAAATTTTATAAAAATTAAACTTCAAATAAGCAGTTGTTGTTAAATCCTGAGCTGCTTAATGGATTATTAAAAAAAATTAAAATCGAAAGATATAAAAATGATTTTTGGCACTGTTCGATGAATCATCATGTACTCGTATGTATGTATGTATGTATTTTATGCACTTTGAAAATTAGAGGTTCACAAAAAAAATCACAAGCTTAAGGGGGATGTCAATCCAATTTAAACAAAATTAATATGGACAAATATTTAGTTTATAGAAATTTGTTTATTTGTTACCCGTCTATGTTTCTAAATACTCTTTTTATATTTTTCAGTCCGGCTATAGGTTCAATAATTTAAAAAATTTAATGATTTTTTTCCTTCCAAAAACTTTTTGCACACAAAAATCAAAAGGACGATAAATAAGTTCCGCAACTGGACAACAATCCTGAGAAATAAACACCGAAATTTTTACACAAATTGACAAGTTTTTAATGGTTTTAAATTTTGACATAAGTGTAAATATAATATAATATACTATATAATAAACCCTGAGGATTATCAATGACGTTGATCGAAATATTAAATAAATATAAATAAAAAAAACAAAATGTAAGGAAAATAAACAAAATGTAAGGAAAAAAATCTTTGCATTCTCTTAATTATTTTAACTAAAGCCAGACTGAAAAATATAAAAAGAATATTAAGAGACAAATATTTAGTTAACACTTGACAAGCGCAAGTTTGCGAAAACGGTCTCTGGCAGAACCTTTTCTGCATTAGTTTTGGATTGAGACAGGCGGATGAACAATTCAAGTTCTTGGCAACTTGTTTTGCGGATGTGAAATGTGTGTATTTTTCTAGACTAATTACTAAATTATTTCTGTTTATTTTATTGTTGCGCAAACAAAAAAATTACGCATCTTCTTTTTTTTACCAAAAAGCTGGTTGCCGCAAGATTTCAACGAATAAGGAATATTTTTTAATATTTCGATACTACTTAATGTGTCTTCGATTCCTTTTCATCACTTCCATATTTGCACATAATAGTTACAAGAAAGTAAAATACGAATAGTAGAATCATAAATTATTCTTATAAGTAGCCAAAAGGAGTAAAGAGATTATGTCTAATCGCGTCTTTTGTCGATTATTTTACACTCTGTACATGTTTGTGAATATGTGAAAAAAATTTTGCAGTCCATACCAATGAATTAACGTAACATGAATCCAGCAATAAGTCATCAGTTCCGTCTAAGCTTCGCCACCAGACACAAACAACTACTAGTAATTATGTATGTATATTCCTGCGGCAGGCCAATTGTCCAGCCACATAAACGTACAAATCTCCAAGCAAATTTCTAATGCCAATATAGCAAACCTGAATCAGTAATCCATATCTGTAAATTTTTTTGGCATTAAAAATATAACAAAAAACTGTTTGCTAGACTCGGCAGCTATTTTCACTACAAAAATAATTGCTATGAAAATCTACAAGGCACATCCAAACAAATTTCAATTAATGAAACGTTTCTTCTTCTCTCCATAATACAAATTATCTGCAAACAACAAGACCGTTTTACTTTGTGCATATCATTTGGCACGTCTTCAACACCATTTTACATGTTGTTCTTCTTGATGCCTATAAAATTGACTGTAAAAATGATGCGCTGTGGAATGAATGAATGGTAAGGACTTTTTCGCACAAACAACTTTTCTCCGGGTGAACAACGCTATTTTGCAGACTATTTTAAATAAATGATTTATTTCAAAATATGTTTCTGGAACGCAAACACAAAAACAGACTTGAATACTTCGTGATGGAAAATCAGATGGTTACAGTCACTTGACGGCGACAGGCTTCTATAAAACTAATGGCTAAATACTACACTGTACTAAAGGTCCCAGTGGGGGAGCATGTGGTGGCTCGGCAATACTGATTAAAGTTGGAACTAAACATTGTTTTTCAAACGTTATATGTACATTGTACATATGTGAGGGTTATTTTCATCACCAAAAAATTTTGTCCTGAAAATCTGCACAAGTTGGTTATTTCGCCGCCTCAACTTTTAGCAACTAAAGCTCAACGCACACATTTCGGGGATCACGGTTAATCACGCCGTCACCATTTTGAAAATGGGTTTGGATGTAATTTGAAGAGTGCATACCAGTCTTTGGCTGGGTAACGATTTAGCTAAGACAGTCTACAGTCGACAGTCACCGGAGTAAGTTGGCTAAAATATAAGAAATATTTAAATACTCATTGTACAGAATATAAAGCATTAAGAACGCTTGAAATTTTTTTTACTGTAAACACATCTGCTAATATAACAGAATTGCCGCCATTTGCTTTATAAATCCTCTTATGGCTCTAAAATGGGGATGGAGATGCTTTTGTAATTTAAACCTCATGAAAAGCTCCAGCTATTGATAAAACCAGTAATAAATTGTTTGTGGAGGTACTTCGTGTAGTAGAGGAATTATTCTTTAACGCTATTTTAGGACGTGAGTATCAGCCTACAGTTTGGAAGGTGTCTATGATTACTAGCATACCTAAGCCTGGCAAGGATCCTACCAAAGTAGAATGGTATAGTGCTGGAATGGAAATGGAAATGTTCCAAAATCAGTACAGCAAGATGCCACTTTAATCTAAAATTTTTGCTGCACAATGCCATTCTAAATTAAATATGGTGCTTTGGGATTAAGCTATGGCGGCATCAAACAATGAAAACAAAAAATAAAGGTCTACAGTAGCTCCATGGTACGTTCAAAACTGACGCATACATAACGAGCTTTAGTTAAGGATCACTTTTCAAAGTACGCGACAAGGTACATATACCAGTAAAATTTAACTTCACATACTCGGCTGAGAAGAAGGGATCCGAATGAATGAAAATTGAAATTTTAAGACCATTTTGCATATTTTACTTTGGTCCATTATTCGTTCAGCCTTCCTTCTAAAGGTTGGAAACGGTATATATTTTACATATTGAGCTTCGAATAATACAATCTGTGTACACACTATCCAAAAATACCGTTAGCTGTGAATTCTCTTCTTTGTCAGCAATGTATGTATGTACATACATATGTATGTATGTATGTATGTATAACAAATCTTATTTTCAGTATTTTTTAATCAATCATGGCATCAGCAGTGAAATTGGAAAACAACAGAAAAAAAGTAGTGGAAATATATTTAGAAAATCCGAATTTGTCGTACGCAACTATAGCAAGATTATCTGGCACGTCCCGAGCAACCGCCAGAAATATTATAATTCGGTTTCGCAAGACTCAATCCATCGCCAGGAAAGCTGGGTCTGGTCGACCTGCTGGATTTTTGGATAAAAAGTTGGCGCGAAAGATTAAAAGGAAATTGATTTTAAGCCGCAATGCGTCGCTTACAGATTTAGGGAAAAAGTATAATGTTTCTCACACGTTCAGACATATGTACAAAAGTCAAGAAGAGGTTTAAACTGAGATCCTATGCTGTTATAAAAGTCCCAAAAAGAAACGATATACAAAATACAAAAGCAAAACAAAAAGCAAGAAAACTTCTACGGGCAGTGCTGAACAATTTTCGAGGTTGCGTAATAATGGATGATGAAACTTATGCACGTGAAAGCAGATTTAAAACAAGTTGCAGGGAAACAATATTATACGGCATATACAAAGGGAGGTGTAAAGCAGATATTTAAATTTAAGAAAGTTGACAAATTTGCAAAAAATATTTAGTTGTGCTCAAATGACAAAACCATTTGTTACTAAAGGTACATTAAATCCAGAGCTGTACATTATAGAACGCCTTCAGAAAAGACTGTTTGTTGCCTATGTAGTATAAGCAGCACAACACTCCTCCTATTTTGGGCTATGTTGCCAAAAAATTTGGGAGTTTAGGTGTTCAGAAGCTGAAGACGGGTCTTAGAGCGAAAATGCGAAATTGCGCTATGTAAAAACGAATTGTATATATATTTTTTTGTACTTATATTTTAATATATGTATCTCTGAAGTAACTCAATTAATTTGTTGTCTTTAATTAATTTTTATTGTTATTAATTTCTAAAGTATTTGAATGTATTAGAAGTTAAACCCCGAATTGTGCACAAATTGTGTACAAATAAAAGTATGTTTTTAAAATAAAACGGGATTGAAACTGAATCCTGTAAAATCAATATTTGTCAATGTCGTACGATTTTGTTAAGGTTGGAGTATTGTACATCACGAATTAAATTTCAGGTGCGTCTTCACTTATAATTTTTATTTCTTTTTTTTCGCCAAGACAGTTTTAAGAAAAAATTTATTGAATTTAAGAAATTTCTGAAAAACAGTGTAAATGTTTTCCTCAAAATAACGCAAACTTTTTCCTACTGAAAAAATCTATGCTTCGTTTGATTTATGCGATGCTTTTATTATTTTAATTAAATTTTGTTGGCAACAATTAAACGCCAACCGTTGTGAATTCAAACTCATTTAACTGGCATTTCAATTATTGTATAAAGAGATTCATTGAAATATATTCTATAGCAAACAAATACGATTTAAGAAACATTGATCAAATTAGCTGCAATTTTATTTCGCTAAATTCTCTGCCTCGTGTTCCTTTATTAATTTAAGTTTTAGTGTTGTTAATTTATTTGTAACTTTATTATTGAACAATTGAATCGAATGTCTTTTTAAGCAATCCAGTCACGTTTGCTCAGAAAAACATTAAGATGTAGCTCGTTTGTTCGTTATTAAACAGGGTCAACGCAAAAATTTAATTGATTTAACAATAAAAGTATATTCAATCAAGGAGATTTTTTAATGTTTACGATTGTAGTTCTATAAAACTTTTGTTAAAAAAGTTATTATTATTATTTTATCGCAGCCAGAAAAAAACAATAATTGAATTGAAAAAAAAAACATTCATACATATCTCTCATAATCGATCCTAAATGGAGTGTATTAACAGACTAAATCGAACAAATTTTATCTTTGAACCTTCGCATGGTCTTACTTTTATGCTAAGGTTTTTTGGTATCCTTTGTGAAAGTGGTTTCCAGACAACCCGCTAACTTGGATAAGTTTGGTGAATACGGAATACATCTTAAACATCGGCTGCCAATTCATATTCTTAACTTAAGCCAAAGCTCAGTTGTGGCAATAACCGGTAAAATATCGCGCGATAGTGGTTCCCATATGAAAGTATTGCAGAGTTTATTGTGTCAACTAAGAAGCATTTGGTGCCAAAATTCAATTCAAAATTCGGCGCTGTTAGCGGACTGTAATCAGAGGACAGGTTTCTGATAAAAATTCCCAAAAATTGATAGATTGGGCCGAAAGTTGAATTTCATTGCCTGCCCCATGACATCCAACGCCAACGTTTGACGCTATTCGGAAGGGGAAAACTGATTTGGAGACTATTATTAGGAAACTTCGTCTATCGGGAGTATTAAGACAGTTGGTTTGCTTTTTTCAGTTTTCTGTTGTTCGAAACGTTGGCCTTGATATCGTTGGACAGTCCTTTAGTTAGTCTTATGGCTCCATTATGGAAGGCAACTGTCCTACAGTTGCCAAGTTGCAAAGCAGCTGCCACGAAGTTATCAAAAATGGTATTTTGAAAGATTAGCAACCATAAATAATATAAACAATTAAAGTTTTTCTGTGAGAAAAACAACAAGACTTGTAAGTGGCGCAAAGAAAATAAAAATTAAACTGCCTTCATTAAATGAATTATTATTTGACGGCTTAGAAGAAAATATACAAAACTTATCATCGACTAGAAGACATTTAAGAGACATCACTTAAGCCTTTAGATTTGCCTGGTCGTTGTTGTAACCATTTCCAAATCTGAAAACAATTATGCTTAACAGCGAATTAACTTCACTCACTTTTTGTCTACCACCAATTTCCTTTAATAACTTGCACCGCAACAAAAAATCCGCAGTTGAAGAAACCAACTGAGGTTACCAGCTTTGGTAGCCAGCTGCTATCTGTAACACGTTTTTGGCAACCCAGTTATGGAAACACTTTTAAATAGAAAGAGAGGGAGAAAATAAAAGAATAGGTATATTTAAAATCTATCAATACAGTATTGATACCAAGTTGATACATTGTGTAGTTGCATACTAATACTTGGCAGCACTGAAATCGCTTAAGAACATATTTCTGCATCGTATCATTGATAGCAAAGAGACCAATAGCCACTTGTCAGTTGCGTAAATCAGATTTAGCACAACTTTAAGTTCAACTCGAGTATGTGTAGAACTTGACAATTGGAATATTAAATGAAAAGTTCCGAATTTTGAATGATTTGGAAGTTCGTTATATGACGCTAGCAAGCGCAATAATTATGTCTTGCTTTATGCTGGCCAACTTCACTGTTAACATGGACGGGCCTCCTGAAATCCAAATTAAGAAACTCAAAGAGAACAAGCGGAAAGGAAAAGAGAAATGCTAACCACTTTTCTACAAGCTTAGATTTGAATAAATTACTCACTTTGAATGCAATCCAGGGTTTTATGACGCACAGAACATTTGTAATTGGCTTGAATTGCCAAAAGTCCTGAATAAAATAGAAAAGAATCAAAACTGTATAAATTTGCATCCGATGCTTTCCCGTAAGTTATTTTTACTATATAACAGCAGTTGGCGGTATTTGCGTTCTTTAATCCGCATGTCTCTGCACCTTAAACAAGTGTTTCATCGCAATTCGATTTGTCTAGAACAAAACCAATGTGTGAATGTAATTTTTTTTTTTTTTGCATTTTTTAATCTCTCTCGAAAACAAAGCGGAAAATTGGTTGTTCTATGAAAAAACTTGGCAAAAAAAACGATGACGAAATTTGAACGACGAGTATGGAAAATGAGCCGAACATGTTGGTCCCTTACTGACACTATGAAATATTCAAAAGCTTAAAAGGTCCTTCGAATTGCACAATGTAACAATAAAATGTTCTTGTTAAATGCTGCAGTTTTACTTATTTTGCTACGAGTATTTTAAAATCGATAGTTATAGATTAATTGATTTTATTTAAAGATATCGTGCGTGTGACATTAACGTTTTCAATAAGATGAATCAAATCAATATCGGACATCTGTCCCAACAGGGGAATGAATAAATATATGTAACAGAAGGACAGAGCATGTTTTCCACAACCCAGTTAAAACATTTCAATAATATGGTGAACAGAGTGGACACAAATCATCTGAGCAAAGCTGTTTGAGAGAACTTTAGAGTGTGTTATGGTCGGTCAACTCCATTACCTTTGAATGCTGAAGATGACAAAAAAAAGAGAAATGCAAAGCAATAAACATCAAAAGCAATTGAAAGAACAACCGACTTTTTGGTCTCAAAACATCACTGACCCAATCTGAAGAAGCGGGTCATGGTATTCATATATATGTGAACATCACTTATATAAAGTTATTAACAATTACTCAGAACACTTAATTATGACTAGTTCCTGGCGTTCAGGGGAACCTGAAGTGTTACAAATTTTACTACGCACCTCCTCAATTGGCTCGCCATATTGCTCTTGTCGAAGTCAAGCAGGAAGAGTCAGAAGCAGGCAGCCTTTGAGCAAATATCGTAATATCGTATGAAGTTGTTATGAGCAGTTTTCGAATAAGAATATATTAAAAAAATGCTATCAGCTCTGAAAATATTTACGCCCAAAACACTGTGATAGTCTGTAATTATTTAAAACAATTTACCATAAACCACGACCAGTTTAAAAATAACTTATCTCCGATGTTGTAATTCCATTAATTTGCTACAATAATTTTATGCAAAGTACGTCATTAAATTTTTTCAACGAAAAGAAAAACATAAAATGCAAGAATTTCAAAAAACACTTTGGAAATATGCTGAACGTTTGCCAAAGAATTCGCACGCACTTTAAAATGCGTGCAGAAGGAAAACGAAGAAAAAATGGCAAAAACTGCAGATGGTCATCTGCAACAAGTAATTAATGGTATTGGATACGAAGAGTTGAAAAAAAGAAAAACAAAAATTCTTTGGACTAACAACGTCATGAGTTGTTATTTGCAAAATTCCTTTTCTCAACAATTTAAAGCTTGAACAATTCAAGTTCTTAGTTGAAGGTTTATTGAACCTTTTGCCAACCAATACGTTTTCAACTGCTGTTTGATTCGCAACTGCGTGCAGCTCTTTTTCTTTTCCTTGAGGGAATTAAAGACTTTAGCTGCTTGCAAGCGTATGTCTGTCCTCTTAACTGTCTGCCTGTAATGCTCAAAATGCCAAACCATAATTTTTTTTTAACAAAAAATTACAAAATATTTAAGCAATCAAAAAGAACCATCCCTTTTGACCGTGGCCAGCGAGAATTGTTTGAAACGGTTAAAGCACTGTGGGTTGAAAATGATACAGACGCATGGGACCATGTGAATTTAACATTGTTTCGTTAGCCAGAGTACTACCCAGCTCTCTCTGCTACCAGACAACAGCACTCAAAAATAATGGCTCTGAAAACCGCTTCCGGTTTGGTTAAGTTTTCAAACAAAGCCAGAGTGTCAGTCTAGAATGTTCGGTAAACGTAATACCCTGAATGCGAACTGATCTCTGTTCAGGTAACTAATCTTTGGTAGAGGTCTATACCCCGGAAAGCAGAGTACCCTGGATTGAGATGCAAGCCAAACTAAAACCTGCTCATCGAGGCTAGACATTTAAGATAGAATTGGAATATTTATTACTAGCCGGCAAACTTCTGAAAAAACAAGTACAGTATTGTCTAAAAGATATCTTCCACTTACCGAAGGTATATCGAGCCTTTGGTGCAATACCGTAGTAACTCAAAATTTGAATTTTTGAGCTGGGTATGCAGAAATGATCTTTGGGGAAATATCTATCTAGAGAAAAAAAGATTATGGTTCCATCTCTAACTGTTCAGATTCTACAGCTAAAAATGTCTTTATTGCCTCTAGCTATTTCCAACAATATTTATTTGCAATAATGAAATGAAATGCATTTTTCTCAGTTCGCGATTTTTTGAATTACTACGGTATTGCACCAAAGGATCGATATGTATACATATATACGCTTTAAGAGGTCTTCACTTTCGCTTCTGCCTGCGAAAAAAGTTCTGTTCACTGCTTCACAAATTCTTTCAAAACTATTCAGTTTGTTGCGTCATATTTCCGACAAGGTTGTGGGACAAAAATTGTCAGTTGACACAGTTGCAAGCCATTTGTAGGCATATTTTACAAATAAAAGGACGGGTCAATAAGTCCGTGGCTTTCTGAGTTTCCTGCCTCTTAATTGAAATGGCAACACTGCTCCTGTCAACAGGCACCTACCAGTCGGCTCCGGTCTAAATTTGCACAAGCTGCGTTATTTAGTTTGTGCTTGGAAGCCATTTATAACAAACTGCCTCGCGTATTCAGAAGAAAATGGAGAAAAGTGAATTTCCTGTGCTCGTTAAGCTTTATTTTTTGTGGAAAAACCCATCACTCAAGCCAAGGCTAAGCTTGATGAGCATTATGGAGACTCTGCACCATCCATTTCCACGGCCAAGATGTGGTTTACTGAATTTCGAGCATGAAATGTGCCGAACGTTCTGGACGCGCCGGTTGAGGCCTCTACATCGGAAACAATTGAAAAACTTCACGATATGGCCTTAGCCAAAGGCAACTCACATGGCTCAGTGGTGTTAATGTTTAATGATCTCTTGGGTATGAGAAAGCTTTCCGCAAGATGGGTACCGTGATTCCTCACATACGAGCACCAACGCAACCGTCTGGCATGTGCAGTTTCCAAATTGGTCATGTGGAATTCTCCAAACTTGAGGAAATGGCTCGCCGGAAAGAGATGTGACTCCAACGACGAAATCATCTCACAAACAAATGCCTATTTTGATGACATCGACAAATCATATATTTCGGAAGGGATAACAAAATTGGAGCAACGTTGGACTAAGTGTGTAGAATTCAAAGGAGAACCTGTGTTTCATCGAAAAAGTCACAGACTTATTGACCCCCTTGTAGTGTAAGATCTCACAACCGTCTGTACATAACTGATGTTGTATATGCAACAAGATAACAAAATATGGATATGAAGTCTAGAATGTGCGGTTGAGTCCATGGCTGATGTATAAAAGAACTTTCTTATATTTTTTTCTTGATTGCAGAGTATTTAAGATTTTAATTAGGATTTGGCTTTGAGACTCACACTGTGCGTTGCGCCAAAATTAAACACAAACAAGAACAGTTTGCAACATGAACACTGCAACACCAACATTATCATTAACAAAATCATTGAATTCTAAAGACACATTCAATCACAACGACACACATTCCTGAGTGAGTTTCCAAGAAGTAAAAAGTCTCACACAGAAAAAAAATGTTCGTCGCGCCCGTACCTTTGAATCTGTCTGTGCCCCATCAATAGAGTCTTATTCTTCCTTTCTTCTTTATCTTAATCTTGTATTCTGCTAACTGCTCGCTGCTGGCTGCCTTTAACCAGAAACCAGAAAAAAAATCTATTTTTAGTGTTAGATATATTTGTACTCGTATGATTTTAGTTCTGCGTGAGATCATGTGTCCATTTTGTACTCGTGTGTGCTGAACGGCTTTCGAATGGCTGGACTTTGAAAGGATAGACACAACTTTTGCATCATGAAGGTGCGACTGCAACATTACAAGGCAGTAGGACTCTTTCTTAAATTCCAGTAGCATTTTACGATGACCATTTATGAAGCCTTAAGAATGTTAAATATAAACTTTAGCAGATTTCTTCTTTGTCAGTTGTTGTCTTTATTGGTCATGATGCTGCTACTTGTATTTATTATTTTTATAATGTTGTCTCTCATAGTTTCTGCAGTTTCATTTGTGGCAATGCCAAGTTATTCTTCGTTACCAGCAACATTTAAGGTATTTGAAGTTATTTAAAGATGCTGCTGCGTAAAGTTTTATTTTCCCTTTTAAAGAATTTTACTCTCATTTTGTTTTTATTAAAATTATTATCATTTCAACTAGTAGCGCACTAGTGAAAATTTTTTTATTAATATTGTAAAATATGAAAATTATAGTTATTTTATGGGGTTTTCATATTTTAGAATTAATGGCAAATTGTGCAAGAAAGGAATTTTAAGTTTGTATTTTGAATAATTACTTGACTTCAAAACTTGTTGCACTTTTAACGATTACATGTTGATTGTTAATAAGATTTCTTGAAAAATTATTATATTTTAGTAATTTTAAAGATGCTTCTTACTTATACGCTGGTATATTAACAACTGAAATGTTTCTCAAGATCGCAAGTACTCACAAGGAAATTAAAGCATTCGTTAACAAAGTCAAAGACGGTGCACAAAGTGGGTGCACCACGCCTTCAAATACTAAGTTCACTACGGAAATTGGACAAACTTGGCTTCTCTTGAGTTGGTAAAGTGCTCAACCAAACAGTCCAGAAGTTGTAGGCTCGATTCGTATAAAAGATTCTGGGAATTTCATTCATTGCATTCAATTGTGCTCAAATCATTACTTAAAATTATTATTAAATTAATTGCACAATCGAAGCAAAATTGCATCGCGAATTAGGCAGCCACAAGTGAACAAACTTCACTACCAGATTCCTTAATTTTTATATTTTAAAACGCACTACAATCTCATACGAAATCGAGCATAATTTCTCGAAATTGTCAATTGTAGTATCTTTGACTGAAATCTATCTCAATTTGAAATGATAGCATTTGATATAATCAAGTAATCACACAAATGACGGTATGTCAGCATTTATAATATCTAGAAAAAAGTTATTTACGTGAGCACCAAAAGTGAATAGTCTTTAAATAAAGTTCTGCACACACTGGTTTGCCCCAGTTGCTCCACACGATATGCTGGCACTCATTTCCACTGCGAACAATTAAAACTCTCTAACTTACAGTATAATAAAATTGAAAAACTTACTTACATATATTAGGCTGCCGTTCACTTTTGCCTCTAACATGTCTTCTAAAAAATGTAACACGTCTCTCATTCCCAGAGCTGATCGGGCTAAATAGAAGAATATTGAGGGCTCACTAGCACACTTATTTTACTGCGCATCATAAATTGTTTACCTTAAGTGTATGTTAGAAATCTATTACAATATCTTAACAAATTACTGTACGATGCGTTCGTTTATATAACGATATGTATGTATGTACATACATATGTATTGCAAATGCTTACACTTTTGTGAGCAAAAATATATGTATGTACGTACATATCTGTTACACTTCTAGAAATTTTGTGATGGGATTTGAGTTTGTACCATCGGAACTCCAATATATACATACATACATACATACATCTGTATTGTTTGGTTTGGTGTAGTTTAAAAAATGGACTCGAATGAGTTTCTATCAAATCTTGTGTAAAAAGTGTATTTGAGTACGTCAAAGCACTTGAAACGTGATCGTTGAAGTTTTTCGAAGAGGATCGGAAAGCACATCAGCAAATAAAAGGATTTA
The DNA here is from genome assembly GCA_932526305.1 of Epicampocera succincta. NCBI lineage: Eukaryota > Metazoa > Arthropoda > Insecta > Diptera > Tachinidae > Epicampocera > Epicampocera succincta. The sequence goes on along the minus strand of OW052037.1, from coordinate 36,227,737 downwards.
TTTTGTACTATAAGTGCGTCTGCGCTAAGTTTTGCGCATAAAATTAACTCAAGATTTTAGTTTACATTTGTATTTTTTTTATTTAAGTGCATTAAAATACATATATATTTTTAGTCATAAAACTAAATTTGTTTGTTAAATGTTTTATTATGTATAAAACAGATTGGAGCCACTCTGTCATCCAACCGCTCTTTAAGCAAAAGTTTTTATTTGTAGAAATTCCACATCAAATGACACACCCATTCTTTTTTGCTCTTTATTAACGAACCAATTTAATTGAAATTATTTGCTAGTAGTTTTGAGAACGACCTAACCCAACAGTAGTACTCGCAGTACCAGTATTTAAAAAGCAAAAATTAATGCGAAAGTGATTATAAAATATTTGTTTTACGTGTTCGACTTGTTTGTTTAATCACCGTTGCCTGGTGTGACTTTTTTGCCAAATGAAAAATGCAGACACAACCGTCAATTAATAAATTCGCATTTGTTAAAAAATGTTTTTGCTCTTTTTTCTATATGTATTAAAGTTATGATTAAAACATATTGTTACGGTTTAAATTTCAGCCACATTTCAGTGTCTTCAATTGAATTGTTCAAAAGCTACATATTTTCCAGCAAAGCCACAAAACAAACTATTTTATATTAAAATAAAATTTTGAATAGTTTTGCATTAATTAATTTCTAAAATAAAAAAACAACATGTACAAAAGGGAAAGGGTAGGTGGGGGGGGGGGGGGGGGGAAGAAGCGAAATTTGTGCAGCGTATATTCCTTTGCCACTAATTCAACAATTCCGAAAATGAAAAAAATGGAATGAAATAAAATCAAGCAACGTCTGGTCGGCGTTGTGACTATATTTGTGTTGATAAAGGGTGGAAATTTATCGTCGTGTCACTGCCCGCAGTGCCCACTGTCTGAAACTTTTCCTGGCACTATAAACAAAAGGGCGGCCCGGCCTATACCATGGCCAAGTTTTTGGTAGAGAGAAAGCTGTAACGAATAAGCCAACTAATAAGTATTTATGTTGCGGGTAAAGCGGCCCAAGCTCAAGATAGCCAATGTGGATTTTAAACACAAGTGTAAGAATTTTAGAAAACTTTGATTCTTTATTCTTACGCTTTAATATGTTAAAATTCCTAAAATTATAAATAAATTCATTATACAAACTTACATACTAAACTGCTGATATACTAACTTTTATGTATGGCTACTCCAAGCGAAGCTTCGTAATCCTTATGACCTGAACGAATGAATATCTTAAATCTATGTAGGTGTTTTATATACCTATGTATGTGGTCTCGATTAAATATGGCCTCATAATTATACCGCGGGGAAAATTAAAAGGAATAATTGAACATTTTGCCATGCTCATCTCTCTACATATCGATAACAGTAATGTCATATTAGCGATTTATGAGTGGCGGTAACAGTAATGTCATATTAGCGATTTATGAGTGGCGGTAACAGTAATGTCATATTAGCGATTTATGAGTGGCGGTAACACTCCCCCACAGTATGGCGAGATTTCGAAGACTTACTCTACTTTCTTTCAGCCACGTCTAAAACCGCTAATTTTGCAGCAGGTCTTTCTAAAACGCCACAAACTGTCAAAACTTTTGCCTTTCGTACTTGTCCATCTTCGGATTTGGCAACTTCGATGACCTTTCCTTTTGGCCACACGTTTCTCGGGTTATTTGGATCATCCACTATCACTAAATCTCCCACAGATATGGGTTTGGCCTTTTGAAACCACTTTGTCCTACACGTCAAAGTAGGCAGGTACTCTGTCACCCATCTCTTCCAAAAGATTTGTGCATATTGTTGTGAACGCAACCAACTTTCTTTAAGTACAAGACCTTCGTCGTCGTACGATGCAAGGGGTTTTAAGCCACTGGAGTTGCCAAGCAAAATATGATTTGGTGTGATCGCTTCTTGATTTTCGCTTTCTATTGGGACATATGTAAGAGGACGGGAATTTATAATACTTTCGACTTCAGCCATCATGCTTTGCAGCATTTCATCGCTTGGAAACCGTTCTGTTTTAATATTGTAGAGTACAGTTTTTACGGATCGAACTAATCGTTCCCATGCTCCTCCCATATGAGGAGCAGAAGGTGGGTTAAAGTTCCATTTGGTGTAGGACGTTGCAAAACTTCGTATTAGCTCGTTCTTGTCCACCTCTCTTAAGGCTTCACGCAACTCTCGATCAGCACCGATAAAATTAGTACCATTGTCGCTGAAAAATTCTCTTGGGCTGCCTCTTCCCGAAATAAACTTACGTATTGCCATGATACACGAACTTGTATTAAGCGAATAGACGATTTCAATATGAACCGCACGTACCGTTAAACATGTAAATAGCGCACCGTATCTCTTTTCTTTATGTCGGTTAACAGTGACAAGCATAGGACCAAAAAAGTCAAGACCCGTGAATGTGAATGGTGAGAGATACGAACCCAGTCGAGCCCGAGGTAATTTTGCCATCTGCGGAATCTCCGGCATCGCAGTTTTAATTTTACACATTTGACACTGCTTAATGGTTGCTTTACAAACGGTTCTCAATTTAGGAATATAGTATTTTTGCCGCAATTCATTCACCACTGTCTCAAGGCTACTATGACGGTACAGATTATGGTAATGTAATATTAAAAGGGTTGTTAGGCGGCAATGTTTAGGCAAAACGGCTGGATGCTTCAGTTCCTCCGGAACATCAGCATAATCAATTCGGCCACCTACTCTCAAGACACCTTTATGATCCAAATACGGGGACAATTTATACAAAAAATTTGTTTTTGTTAATTTATTCTTTTGTGATAGACAATTTATTTCATTTTGGAAATATACTTTCTGCGTATCTTTGATAAGAGTCAGTTCTGCTTTGAGCAACTCAATTTGAGTTAGTTCCTTTCCACAGGAAGGCGTGATATCTCTGTTTCTACGGCAGTAGCAAAAACGAATTACGTATGCAGTTGCCCTTAATGCTCTGCACCACCGAGAAAATCTTTGTAAGTTTATAAGTTGTTCTATACTTCGTGCCGTTAAATGGCACTCTTTCAACTCGAGCTTTGTTTCCAAAAGTTGTGTATTGGGTTCCCGCCATTCTTTCTCTGGCAACTTTAAAAAATCAGGGCCGCTAAACCAGCGCCCTGTATTCGATAGATTAGGTTTATTTGTGCATCGTGTTGCTTCGTCAGCTACATTCGTTTTTCCTGATATCCAGGACCACTCGTCCACCTCTGAAATATCGAGAATTTCACTTACACGAACTGCAACGAACTGGTGATATTTTCGGTGGTCGGAGCGTATCCAGCTTAAAACTGTTCGTGAATCTGACCAGAGTGTTTTTCGATTTATCTTAACGGTATGATGTTTTTCAATATATTTAGCAAACCGAGCACCAATAAAAGCTGCCATCAGCTCTAAACGTGGTATCGATAAAACCTTTAGTGGCGCCACCCTAGTTTTTGATCCAATAAGTGAAATAGCGATTTCGTCCCCACAGCACATCCTAAAATACGCTACGGCGGCATAACCGTTTTCGCTTGCATCCACAAATACATGCAATTGAACATCTAGGTTATTATAGTTTTTCAATGTTTTAAGATAACAACGAGGTATATTTACATTTTTTAAATCTGGTAAAAGCGCTAGCCAGTTTTCCCACCTTAATTGTTGATTTACTAGAATATGTTCGTCCCAGTCGATATTGCTTCTCCAAACTTCTTGGAGAACTATTTTCAAATACATAAGGAAATTTCCTACAAGCCCTAAAGGGTCATAAATGCTCATTAGAGTTCTTAAAATTTCACGTTTGGTGGGAATTTTGTTTCCGAGAAGAAGTTCGCTGTTTAAGACAGACTGCGACAGTTTAAAGGTTATATTGTCTTCCCCAGGGTTCCAAAATATGCCAAGTACCTTTTCTGTTACTTCGCCTACACTAACGTTTAGGCAAATATTGGTCAAAGGGTTAGAAGAGTTCAATTCTTTCAAAACGCTATCATTATTCGAACACCAGTTTCTAATTTTGAATCCTCCCTCACTATGAATGAATCGCACAGTTTTAGCCAGTTCGGCGGCTTCTGCAGGAGTATCCGAAGAAGCAAGAAAATCATCTACGTAGTGGTTGTCTTTGATGGCAGCAGCGGCTAAGGGATACTTGGCTTCAAATTTTGATGCGTTGAGGTTTTTAACATACTGAGATATGCACGGAGCGCAGGAGGCACCGAATATCATAACCTTCATTACGTACACTTCGGGTTCTTTGTTGTCGTCGCAGCTGCGCCATAAAAATCTTTGCGCATGGCAGTCTTCATCGCGTATATAAATCTGATGGAACATTTGTTCGATGTCACCACAGATTGCAATTTGCCTTTGCCGAAAACGAAAAAGAATAGCTGCAAGAGAAGACAGCAAATCTGGCCCTTTGAGCAGCATAGAGTTAAGTGAAATACCATTTGCCTTCGCGGCCGCATCCCAAACTATTCTTGTTTTATTCGGTTTGTTTTTGTTAAATACCGGAAACATTGGTAAATACCATACATTTTGTTTATCATCTTCATTGTTTACTTTGGCTATGTAATTTCTTTTAAAATATTCAGAAATTGTTTTTTCGAAATGTTCAAACAACTCTTTATTTTTTCTTAGAGTTTTTTCGAGACAAATCAGTCGTCTCTTCGCCATATCAAAGCTTTGTGGAAGTGTAATATTGTCATATCGCCACAGCAAAGCTGTCTCGTAATGGCCATCGCATCTTTGTTTCGTATATGTTTCTAGCAAACTTAATGCCCTTTGGTCATCTTTTCCAAGAGCTGGAGTATAGTTACTTATCCCTGCTAACTCAGTTGTATAAAACTGTTTGAGTAAGTGAGTAAGAATTTGGTCGTTTTCACCTTTACACTCGCAAGAGTAAAAATTATATTGAATTTGGGCCTTTTCTCCAACACTGGAGTTGCCACATATTAGCCAGCCGAGGCGAGTATGTAAAGCGACGGGTTCGTTTTTCTTGCCTTCTTTAACACGAGTTGGCACACATAATTTCAAGTTATTTAATCCTAAAAGTACATCTGGTACAGCATTTTCAAAATCGGCGATGGCTAGCCCTTTAAGGTGCGGAAATTTTTTACATAACTTTTTATAATTAAAGCTCTGACTCGGAAGCGATAGTTGTTTAACCGTACGAACAGAAATAGAAAATTCAGTTTTATTCATACCTGAAATTTTCATTGAGACTATTTTTGAGTCTTCTTCGTTGCGACCTATTTCACCTGTCCATTTCAAGCATAGAGGTTGTGGCTCACCATTTAAATCTAGTTTATTAATTAATTGTTCATTTACCAGACTTACAGACGAACCCTCGTCTATAAATGCAAAAGTATTAAAACGTTTATTATTGTTTCCGTATATTGTTATGGGTATAATTTTAAATAAGATTTCATTGCATTCATTCCTATGGGCTGCATGTAAATTATCTCTTTTGCTTTTATTTTCAGTTTCTCTGGTAGCGTTTGTTTCTCTATCTTCAGTCATGGATTTATGCAGCAATGTATTATGTTTTATTTGACAATTATTTTCTCTGCAAACGATGCTGCTACTGCAAATACCGTAGTGACGTCGCAGGCACAGTTTACATAGATTGTACATTCTTACTAAGTTCCATCGCTCGCTTCTATTCGCAGCCAAGAATTTTTTACACTTCTCAACACTTTGCAGTTGCCAGAACACACTAAACAGATCTTTTTGTTTTGTTCTTCATGAGCATGCACATAAACGTTTTTTGGCTTACGCGAATACTGCTCTATTGACTTTGATGCGCTGCTGTCACTTTCTATATTTATGCTGCTTGCTGAGACACCGACTTCATATATCCAGTTAGCGAATTCAGTCAAACTAACTCTTTTGTTATTTTTTGCTAGTTTTATTTTTTGTTCACCCCAGTTAAGTTGAAAATGTGATGGCATTTTCATTATTAATTCATGTAATAAAGATGAATTGGTCAGTTCATTTATTAAACCACTGGCTTTAATTGTTGTTTCTAGGCCCTTTACTTCCACGGCGAAAGAGGTAATTGTGCTCAATTTATTTGTGTTCAGTGCTGGTAGTGATCTTATTCTATTTTTTAGTGAGTTTAATATTTTTTCCGGTTGTCCGAAAAGCAATTTTAGTGTAGATAGAGCACATGGTACACCCGATGGATGGATCAAAATATGTTTAACAGATCGAAGTGCTTCCCCCTTTAGAGAACTTTGAAGCCTGACAAGATTTTCAGCGTCTGTAAAACCACAGACTGCTGTCGACCAGTCATATGTGGCACTAAACAAGGGCCATTCTTCAGGAGTGCCGGTAAAAATTGGAAGCTCTTTTGGTACTGACTGCCGCGTGCTTATTTGTTGTTGCAAAAGCCTGTGAGAAGGTAATATAACAGGTTGGAGGTTTAATGGGTTCATGGAAAACGTTGAATCCATGTAACCAAATTGTACAGGTGTCTCTAATGTGTGATTTTCTGCATTTACGTTGTCTGAATTATTACATAAATTTGCAGTTGTCGGCTGCTGACGGTTCGTTGTTGGGTCATTAATAAATGAAGACATGTTATTAACGAATGACGTAATTGTACATACGGGCGGAGTTATTGTTTTTGTCGTATAAACTAAGTCATTACTTACGTTTTGGCAATATGGTTTAGTAGTGTTAGGCATTTCTTGCGTTGTTGTGGCTTGTGGTACAAATGTGTAAGGTGGCGTTTCAAACTGACGAGCTGCGGAAACTATATTTTGGTGTGCGGTTGCAATAGCCGAAGTGGGGGGTTGGATTTGATTATCTAACCACTCATGTACAGATCTGACAGCTGAGTGTTTATTAACTGATTGTGCGTCCTCGAAGTCATCTACTGCTTGTTCGAGAATTTGGTATTTCTTTTTAATGAAATCTCTTTCAAGTTGTGTCTCTTCTTCTAGACGTTGTAGCTCAAGAGCTTGTCGGCGGGAGCGGGTGGTGGCCGAAGAGCCACTACGAATGGAAAAGGCAGAATCGATCGTGATTTGATGTTGTACCGTACAATTTTGGCAACTCCACGTAGGTTGGTCTTGATTGCTGCTGAGATTGACACATGGTAAATGAAAATTAAGATGGCACTTGCTACATTTTATAAAATTTTCGTTGTCTGTGGACTTGTTGCAAATGTGACAGTTGTTCAGTGCAGGACTTAACTGAGTTGGTCGTTGACGACTTAGTGGTTGACCCTGTGAGGGAGTGGAAGGTTGCATTCTTTTAGGACTTACGTTTTAACACCCAAGATGATTCCTTCAAACGATCCGATGAGGCAAATAAAAGAATTTTAATGTTGTGGGTAAAGCGGCCCAAGCTCAAGATAGCCAATGTGGATTTTAAACACAAGTGTAAGAATTTTAGAAAACTTTGATTCTTTATTCTTACGCTTTAATATGTTAAAATTCCTAAAATTATAAATAAATTCATTATACAAACTTACATACTAAACTGCTGATATACTAACTTTTATGTATGGCTACTCCAAGCGAAGCTTCGTAATCCTTATGACCTGAACGAATGAATATCTTAAATCTATGTAGGTGTTTTATATACCTATGTATGTGGTCTCGATTAAATATGGCCTCATAATTATACCGCGTGGAAAATTAAAAGGAATAATTGAACATTTTGCCATGCTCATCTCTCTACATATCGATAACAGTAATGTCATATTAGCGATTTATGAGTGGCGGTAACAGTAATGTCATATTAGCGATTTATGAGTGGCGGTAACAATTTATAAGCCAAAAAGAAGAAACATTTAAACCTTTATTAGGTGTCCCCATACAACATTTACTTTTTCTAATTCCTGTAAAAGGCTTTCACTGACAAACGGCTTTCTTTTGAGGAAAAAAGTGTGCGCGGCAAGGGCAACACGATCTTTACGTTACGATCCTCTGAAACCATTCGACCACTTCAAATTTCTGCTTGGCAAAACTTTATTATTCTTATGTTTTGAGGTATAAAATTGGGTGAAAGCCAAGGCCAATGCCGCACTAAAGCCAATGGAACGATTTGAATGAAGAAGAAGAAAAACTAAACTTACATCGCAAAATTCTGTTTTATGCGATTTGTGTTTATGCACCTTTGAAGACCTACTGTAAGATTGTAACTTAAGCCCCAAATCCACATACATAAGAAGCAAAAAATCGGTATTCAAGATTACATATGGAAATAAAATGCAAAGCATGTACACATGTACATATCGTTACCTTAATATAGAAAGGCCCTAACTCGTTTTTTTTCTCAAATCGAGTTTTTTGTAAATTTCGAACGATGGTCTCCCAACACATCATTGGTAAACAAATTTACGTGATCCGACGAAAAATAAGAAAAATATAAGCAGTTGAAAAAAGTTTCCCGATTACGAAACTTTAATTTTGTCTCTCCTGATGGGAAAACTACCATGTATGTATGTATGTATGCATATTTTAGTTGAAGAATACACTCGACACACAGATACACAGATACAAGGGGTCTTGTGAATTCAGCTGACTCCTCAATCCTCATAATTCGAATATCCAAATCTTTACTTATCTTTTCGCTACTCGTAAAACACGTTCGTAACATTGCAGAAATCTCTTTATTGCTTTCTTAACAAAAGATCAATAAGTTTATTTACATAAATACAGTTATTTCAGTTAGAACACACACAGGGGTTTCTTTTTTTCACACATCCATACATGAATACATGAATACGTATGTAGTTGGCCGCACTTGCATTGTATTATTAAACTGTCATAACGTTTCTAAACACAGCAGAGTATCGAGTGCAAATGTGGAACATTCAAAACAACGTACAGCTCATAAGTATGTATGTATGTATGTATGCATGTATGTATGTATGTATGTACATGACTTGTTGTTATCAGCCGAACAATACAAATAAGAACCCGTATGTACATATTTCGCAGATGCACCAGTACTAGACGTTTAACATTCATAATAAAATGACGTTTTAAAGTCTTATTTATTTTAATGCACAAAATTTTACCACAAAAATGTTTATTTCATTTCTTTTAATTTTTCTCTTTTGTTTTTCTTCTTGCTTTGGTTTGTAAAGCATGAAATCTACACCAAAGGGGAAATAACATTTTTCATGCAACAAAACCACCTCAAATAAACCCTTGTAAATACTGAAACAAAAAAGGTGTTTGTAGAAAAACAGTTAAGTATTATTACTGCGGTATGCAACAATAACATGACGTCGACTCACAGCACTTTGAAGCTTCAAATCTTTCAGAACAACATAAAAAATTTCAAAATACTTCAGCGAATGAATACATACATAAGTATGTGAACAAAGGTCATCAGCGTTGCACAATGTTGATTTCATGATTCGGATAACAGCTTGTTGAAGGCAAATTTACCACCACCAGACTCGTCTTAATTGGCCTTGAACAAGTTCCTTGTCTGTTTGCAAAATCAGGTGCACACGATGGTGTGAATTTTTTCTCACTTTGAAGTGGAAATAACGTATAAATTTATTAGACACAAATTTGCACAGAACTGCGAAGTAAAAATGCGGCAAAAATAGTCACTAGCGCTGTCAAGATCAGCTGTTATTAATTTTCTTGAGCTTGGCGGAACAAAATTTTACTGTCGTCTTATTTTTTGAACATCAAATGAAGTGGTATTTGGCTGTTATCCTTGTTAGAGGGCAGGATTTTAATTCAATATGGGACTCCATTAGAGCTAATACTATTTTTTTATAAAAAATGTTGTTTGAGGTTTTCTTAACAAAAAGTTAAGCAAAGTTAATCTCATCAAAAAAGGATGATTGAGATGTCATCAAACATCAGCGCTAGGAGTTGCGTATCAGACATTTTTTAAAACATGCTGAGCTTGGCCAGTGGCATGGAGGCTTGCTGATGCACGATTAAATAAAACCCCAAAAGCAAATTCGGATATTATAATTATTTTTCTTAATGGCTTCAATCCCTGGAAGCCTGGTAATCTGCAAGAAATTATGTAAGAGAAACAAAATAAATTATAAGCACGAGATGCGATCACCATCACTCGTGTTGAGTTTCCAATATGGAAAGTGCTGTGCTACACAACTTAGGGTCATTACCTTGAAACCACGCATATTATTGTCTATGGTTCTTGAGCTTCAGTTTTTCGGTCAATTAAATTTTATACGGGTACATGACCAAGTCACAACACAAATTGCCCCACATGCGAACGGCTGAATTCTTGTGAGTCACACGGAGACCCTGGTAACTATTTTTTTGATTTGCTGACGGTGCGTCTTTTGCAGTAGTCCGTAGGGCTTAATAGAGAGCTAGATTGTTTACACGCTCTAGCAAGTCCAACTGGAGTCCAATCTTAACGCTCGTACCACCAATATTATACGAGTATTTAATTTCAAAACGATTTTTGTATTTTTGGTTAATTTTTTTTTTTTGTTATTGCCTTTGGTTTTCGAACATTTTTATTGTACAAGTATCAATAAAATACACTCCTTTTCACATCTGAATGTTGTGGATTGACACCTCTTATTTGGCAAAAATGTGTGGGGGGAAGTACAACGAAAAAGACCATCATGTACGTACGGATACATACATATGGTATGTGCCTCATATACATACATACATAGTACATACATATGTATGTATATTCATTGATATTAAAAGAAATACTCGGCAAAACAAAAAAGAAAAACAAGCGAAATGAAAATCACAAACAAAAGAAGCAACAGAAAAGGCGAACTCATAAACAACAGTTTGTGTAATAAGTACATTTATATCAGCTAAAAAGTAAAATTATTACCTTGAATATGAAGTACATCTACGAGTGCGAGTTGCATGAGCGATTAATGTGCTCTTTTATGAAAAACAAATAGTATTATGAAACAGCAGATACGAGTTCATACGTGTACTCGCACCGCAAACATGAGTCAGAAGAAAATGCATAAATAATTTGTAAGACCGAGAGACAATACAAACTGTTTACTGTTTTATGCATTGTGGTGTTTCACTTCAACACAAAGTATGTACGTATGTATGCACATACGTATGTATGTGTTGTACATACAAATATTTTGAATTAAAAGTTCTTTTTATGAACAGCACTTGATTTGTGGAAGGCACTTTATTGCGAAACAGAAATTTAATAAATAAAACATTTGTTAAAGTTCTGTTAACAAAAGGTACTTTTTATATGTTGTTTAAAGGGTTACTTTCTTATAAAGCTGATTTCGTTATAAATTTTTTTGTTTCATTTTATAAATATGTACATACATATGTATGTAGTTTATTTCTTAAACGAAACTTTATTTCAGGTACATACATATGTATTTCGCTCAAAAAGCTTTTTTTAAATATTTTAGATACTTTGTTTCAAAAGGTACTTTATAGCTTTTTATAAAAATTACTTTTAGTTCACTACATTTTCTTTTTTTACGAAAGATACGCACTATTTTCAAAAAATATTTTTCAAATATATTTTATAAGAAGTAACTTATTGAAAAATGACAAGAACATTGTAAAATATACTTTTATATAAAAAGTACTTTTTGCAAACTACATTTTACCAAAATTGTTTTGTTAAACGTTATTCTTTTTTGGAATTTTTTTTTATAAAAAGTACTTTTTCTAAAACAATCCATTTTCTTTTACAAAGACTTCTTTCTTTTATAAAAAATACGCTCTTATTTAAAAACTTTACTTTGCTTATAATACCTTTTTTAAAAATGGTATTCTTTTATAAAAATGAACTTTTCTATAAAAAGTACTTTTGATATTAATACCAGGTTTCTTTTGATTTCTTCCTTCCTATCTTTTCCTCTTCATGTTTCATTATTCACTTTTAAATATTTTTGGATTCTACTCCAGCATTTGTCATTAATTTATTTTGTAAATAAATATATGAAGGCAAATTTATAGATTTGAAAATAATTCCTTGCGATTCGTCAGGGCACCGATTTGGGTGTCCTTTTGATTTAAAGCAAAACCAAAACAGGTAAACTTTTAAACACACAGCTAAAATAAGCGTTAATTACTAAAAATAAAATGTAGTTTTAATATAAAAGCTGTTTTATTTATTTATAAAAAAAATGTTAAAAATACGTAAAATGTAGAAAAACAATCTAAGAGCGCGTTTAACTACATAAAATTACATATATTTCCTTTGAATATTTTTCAATTATTCTTATTTTACGTTCTGGCCATAAAAATCAAATATAAAAATGTCATATGATTTAGAAAGAAAAATATGAAAAGTGATAAAACACGAAGACGACGTCAATATTGGTTTTAAAGTGTTTAGAAAATCCTGAAACGTCAAAGCTTTAGAGACATCGGTAATTATTGTGCCGCACTATTTCAGGTTGATTCAACAAGACTTCATATCAAACCCAATTACTAACTAATATTGTTAATAGTTTATGCGGTGCAAATGGGGCTTGCACTTTTTCTTCTTCAGAGATGAAAATATCTCTTTTCAAAAATCTGTTTTTCTCATTCAAAGCTATTTTTCAAGATTTAACAACTCTTCAAAAGTCAAGAGGGTTGGTTATACGAAATGTATTAGTAGATTGTTTAGTAGAATTAAGGTCAGTTAAATTAAAATGCCAAAATCGTTGTTGAGCAAATTCTTTTTTTTCCCAGCTGCATTTCATAATTTACTCCTGACAGCTTCTTTAAAAACGTTACTAACGCTTATGACCAGTTCAGGTACACATATATTTTCTATACTTAAAAAGGGAATCAGTTGTGTAGTTAAAAATAAGCTATAGCATATAATTTTCAAAGCGCCCTAATTTCACCAATGTCATACTATAACTTAAACCATTCCCCACGTGGAGCAGGTTTTGCCTAGTATACACTTCGAAACATGGACACTGCTTTTTGGAGCATAGAGGCGAAGGTGTTCCTTGGTTGAGGAGGCTATCTTTGGCTGAAACGATCTGGTTATGATTTATGTTCAGATCCTGATAATGGAAGTCCTCGCGACTCAGGTCTAGTTCAAATTGTGGTTGATATGTTTAACATTTGCTTAAACCATCTCTTAATCGGTCTTCAGGTCTTACTTTAAGCCGCATAGAAGCTTCCACTGTGATACCGGCTGTTTGAAAACATCTAAACAGGTGTTAAGATGAATTGAAATAATATGAATTTTATAAAAAATATAACACATTTCTTTGTTGTTTTTGCTACACCAAATCGGGTTTTTTCATTAAACGTATCAAAAACATTTAAAAAAACGTAATGACTCACTGAGCTGCGATCAACCCAAAACGTTTCATTCATTCAATTCATTCATTTATTTGCTTTTAACTAAGACTTGACACATATTTTTTTATTTAAAAATAAAAAAAAAACTTTTTGCAAATGTTTTTCTCCTTAAAAATGGTTGTTGTTCAGTTGTGTTACTTTTTATTTTGCGTCCAACGACCAACGACGAAAAAAGCTGTTTGTGGATTTTCCACTTAGTTTTTTTTTCTTCATTTTGCCTCAAATTTGCTTTTTGCGTAAAGTTTCTTCAAGTTGTCAACTAATGAAAAAAGTCGTTGTCAATGGTCAACCACAAACGACGATCATTTTCAGCTTAAATTCACATGTTTTCGTAAAGAAGATCTTTTATATTTATCTGAATGGGTGAATGAGTAAACGGAGGTATTGATTGCTTGAGTTAATGCAGTGTTTTAAAGAGAAAACCTGTTAAAAGTGATAAAATAAATAAATTTGTATTTCGTGGAAGTGGCACATTTTCTTAAAACAATAATTTAAAATTGTGTCAATAATTGTTTTTATTATTCTCGCAAAACCAACTAAAACGATCACAAATCTTTTCAAAACGAATTCTTTTGAGGTTTGTTATAATATTATAATGATTAACATTAAATTACTGGTATGGAAAAATAAATAAAGTTTAGAGAATTTACTTTGTGGTAGCGGATTTGTAAACAAGTCTCAACTATTCTAAATATTATAAACTATCTTTGACTAAGAGAAAACATGGGCCTACATCTAATACATGTAAAATATTTCGAGGCTTGACGGAAATTTAAAATTTTAAAAATCGAGGCTTCAAGCGTTACGTTTTCATGACACGAATGCAGTTACTAGTAGTGGGCTTGGAAAGTTTGAGATTTGGACAGTGTTCTTGTTTCAGATCCAAAGGAAAAGAAGCGCCTTATAAGCCCCCTCAGAGCGGTGGTACAGCGTAGGCGGTCAATCAGAATGCTAAAATATGACCATCACAAAGCAAATTGCTAAATAATAAATTCACACATACATACATATGTATGGACATGTAAGTGCAGACTTTGTTAAATAATGCTGCCACAATATCAGAATTGGGGTCTACTGTTGCAAAGTTGACACCTCAATCACGAACTCTTGTCAGATATACATATGTACATATGTTTCGGTTTAAATAATCTGCAATGTTGAAATTCCCTCTTTTTACCCTGTGCTATTGAAGACATATTCTACATCTCAGAGCCGCCATCATAGCATTTCTTAAGACCAAGTTCTTGATGTCACAAATTTTTAACTAAAAACTTGGTATGACTGTTACTTGCAAATATATTTAACAGAAAATAATAAAACAAAGACTTAAACTAAAAGATAATTATTCATTGTTAACGGGTTTTATTTGATTGTTAAATTTCTTGATTTATTGTTAAAAAAAGTACGTCTTTTTGTAATACCTTAAATAAAAGATTTTATGGCAATGCTTTAAAAGTATTTATTTATGCTTAAAGGTATTTATTACGTTGGAAAAGAATTGAAATTCGAAAAAAGTAAAACGGTTGAAAAGCTTCTTAAGAGATCGGTGGTAATGACCTTCGAGACGGTCTTAACAAATCAGGCACTCAGAACGATTTCGCAATGAACACAAGACAAAACAATTAACGATAAACAATGAAAAGATATACATACATATGTACATATTCTATGTATTGCACATAGAACGGAAAGAACTAAATTAACCGCATATTATTAATATTTATAAAAATAAAAACTACATATTGTAAATACATACAAATGTTCGTATGTGTTATTGCGACATTCAAAAGTATGAGAACTTTTCAACTTAATGGAAAGGTTAGACGCACACACCCACATGTGCATAAACATTTCCAAATATATATGTATGTACATACATATGTACAGATATATGTATATATATATTATATATGTATTTCATATTTCACGCATTGGAGGGCAGCACTACTTCAGCAGCGTTTTTTCTCGAAAAATTCATGTTAATATTTTTACATTTATTTGGACTCAATCTCAATCTCACTCGGACTAAACTTTAGAAACATTTTCACTAAATATTTGGTAGCAGCAACTGAAACTTCTTTTGTTTCTCGGTTGTGACATGTGGTTGCAATCACAACAATTTTGTGTATAGCCAAGCTTTTCTTTGTGTGCACATTCGGTAAAATATTTGAGTTAAAATCTACTATCAAGTACTTCAAATATTTCAATAAATAAAAGTGTTAATGTGTTTCGTTTGTCTGCGCGTTAAACGTTTTGAATATTTAACGAATCTTCATTAAAAAAGCTTTTTGTCTTTATTTCAGTTCTCTTTTCTTAGTGGTTTGTGTATTTGAGTGTTGCTTTTGAATAGCTATAAATAAGAGAGTTTTAAATAGCTGAACTTAGCCACGAGTTTTGGATTCGGGTTTGTAGACGTCTTGTGAATATTAACAAGGCTTCTCTGCAAAAAAAAAAAAAAAAAAAAACATGATAAAAATATTTATGGAGACTGAATTTGACAGTTTTTAATTGGAAATTTGTTGGGATAGGTTGGAAAAATTTGTTAGTCTGGAAGTTGCTATGTCCATCCATATCTGCTGTGATTGTACCCATGATGAAAAATCATTAAGCAATTTCAAGAACTTATCGAGATATTGCAGTCAAATTTGACGAATAGCGTGTCAGGGCTTCTCAATTCTGTTTTACGAGTAATTGAATGTAATTACTGTACGGAGGACCGCGTTAAAGGCGCTCGAATACAATTAATACACAATGCGTGCGATTCACTAGGCGGACCTCGACTGGAACTATCAATTATGTATGTATGTATATTGAAGAAGGTGTTTTTCCAACGAAAAATGTTTTCATATTCGGACAAATGTCTCTCTGACTCATCAACTTATTTAATAGAAAATATTTGAAAAGAATTTTCTTTAGGAGGAAAACAAAATTTTTTTAAGTAAAGTGTGTTGTGACTTGCTCAAAAAGCTTGTTTTCGTTACCTCAGTAAAGGTTTTCGTTAAATATATAAAGCTGTTGCTGACTTCCTTTGCGGTAAGACTATTATGATATGAGGCAACAAAAACGCATGGAATACGGAAATCCGTTCATCTTCAGCCATATATTTGGCTGGAACTAAGCTGCCACCATAGGAAAATATACAATTAATGTTTTCCTTTTAAGGTTGATTAGTGGCGCCGCCTGTTTCGAGTTCCTGCTGAACAGTTTTAACTTTAAGAAGCCAATCAGACTCGAAATTTATCTGATATGTAAATGTAAATAAAATTATATGCCGGTAAATATTCTTAACCGCAATATAGTTTTCCACCGAAACGGTACTCTATAGAAAACTGTTCCAAGGTTTCTACAAACAATTATTTTAAAGCTCGTATTAGTAATAATTGAAATAAAGATGTAGACAAGCTTTTCCCTTATATTATAATTGATTTAAGTTAAATTTAAATTAAGCACCTACAACGATATTGTACCATGAATAAAAGGACGGGTCAATAAGTCCTTGGCTTTATGAGTTTCCTGCCTCTTAATTTAAATGGCAACACTGCTCCTGTCAACAGGCACCTACCAGTCGGCTCCGGTCTAAATTTGCACAAGCTGCGTTATTTAGTTTGTGCTTGGAAGCCATTGATAACAAACTGCCTCGCGTATTCAGAAGAAAATGGAGAAAAGTGAATTTCCTGTGCTCGTTAAGCTTTATTTTTTGTGGAAAAACCCATCACTCAAGCCAAGGCTAAGCTTGATGAGCATTATGGAGACTCTGCACCATCCATTTCCACGGCCAAGATGTGGTTTACTGAATTTCAATGTAGTCGTTCAAGCATGAAATGTGCCGAACGTTCTGGACGCGCCGGTTGAGGCCTCTACATCGGAAACAATTGAAAAACTTCACGATATGGCCTTAGCCAAAGGCAACTCACATGGCTCAGTGGTGTTAATGTTTAATGATCTCTTGGGTATGAGAAAGCTTTCCGCAAGATGGGTACCGTGATTCCTCACATACGAGCACCAACGCAACCGTCTGGCATGTGCAGTTTCCAAATTGGTCATGTGGAATTCTCCAAACTTGAGGAAATGGCTCGCCGGAAAGAGATGTGACTCCAACGACGAAATCATCTCACAAACAAATGCCTATTTTGATGACATCGACAAATCATATATTTCGGAAGGGATAAACAAATTGGAGCAATGTTCGACTAAGTGTGTAGAACTGAAAGGAGACTTTGAAAAATAAAATAACTTTTTATATAAAAGCCTGTGTTTCATTCAAAAAGCCAGGCACTTATGGATCCGCCCTCGTACATGTGTTCATGTGTGTGCTGGTCTAACAGACTGAAATAATCTGTTTTATGTCTGTTGTATTAAATAAAATTTCGAGTTTCAAAGGAACAGGAATCCTCTGTCCTCTTGCCCAGCGCAGAGGCTATTTTTGAAGCAAAATAATATACAAAATTCAGGCGCACAATCGGCGTAGAATGAAGCGATCTCAATTTCTTTAATATCTGTTGTTTTCAGACAGGATAAAATGCCGTTTTACAAAAATCCGTTGAATCAGACCAAGGTTACACTTGCATTCATTTTCACTTGACTCTACTTCATGTTGCACATGAATCGTGTCACAATAAATTTTATTCACTTTCTTAATTAATACAAAAATTATTCTTTCCGCAATAGCTTCTGTTTTAATCTTTACATTTTTGCCAATTAAATCGCAAATTGCATAACACTATAAAACAAACAATTAAATAATTAAGCGTTTGATTTACTTTTTCTTTTATGAAAACATTTATAAAATAATTTAATTTTCCTTTTTTATTTAACTTTCCAGATTCACGAAATGTTCGCCAGCAAATAAACGTAAAATAACACGTTTGTGCGTGTATGTGTGTCGAAATTCGACTGATTTTCACTTGTTGCACGTTTCTTTAATTACATTCAACAACGAATTGCAAGTGCATATCTGCCATGAACATCAATCCGTATGATTTTTCTTACAACCCAACAAAAATTCGAAAATATCATTTAAACAACAACAAACAGCATTTTAGCAAAAAACTTCAAGCTTAAAGATTAAATTAAAATTGTTTTTAATTTATTTTGCTCCGAATAAATGAAGTGTATTTAAAAAGAGTGAGAGTAGTGGCGCAGAGTGGGAAGAATAATTAATAAGATGGATTGGTTTAACAGCTTAATATTTTTTGCACATATTGAAAGGTGAAATAAAATGAAATATGCGTTGCCGGACTAAATGATACACTCAGACAATAAATAGAATTTGCCTCAATTTGTCACATACTTGCGATAATTAGACCGGACATATGTCACATACACATTTTTGAAAATTGTCAAAAACTTTCTCAAAACTTTTTGACAAATGGCGAACTTGACTTGATTTTGCCGAGTTCCACTACTGCACCGGTGGGCTTAACCGTTACGAATTCGCCTTGATTTTTTATTTGAGAGTGTTTTCCTTTTCTTGCTAGTTTTATGTGCGTAATTATGAAAGCTGCTCCTTGATGACCATCTTTTACGAAGGAAGGTGAAAATTTTCTTAATTAAAAAAAGAAAAAGTTTTTCCATGAACTTTTTTATTCTTGTAATCAGTTCAATTTTTAAAACATAAAACTATAATGAAACAAAATCGGTCATCTTGTTAGCGGTGATTTTGTTTCGTTTTGGAGTAAGTAATATGAACCTAAAGTGAGCCTGGTTCAAGTAATCTTCCTTTTTCCTTTCTAGATTTCTATCTAAATGTGGAGGTAAGGAAAAACTAAATAAAAGAAGTCTGCAGTTTCGTAGCTTGACTCCTTTGCATTTAATTTCTGTTGAAAAAAGTTTTTTTATATTGTATTATTGCTTAGAGCGCCAACAACAAACAATTCTTCCGATAATTGCCCCTAAAATTTTTGATTTTAAATTTAAAAATTTTTGTTTTTTTCGAAGTCGAGACAAATTTTCCCTATTTCTTTTTATAACGATTAGTTAAAACGTTTGTTGGCTGAATTTTGTTCGTTCAATTCAGCTTTTTTATTTTATTTTCGATTGGATAAATATTGACGAAGAGCGACACATCAAATTTTCTCACAACCAAATACATACATATACACATATTTATTTTTGCCGTAATTAGCTGCTCGGCCGAAATATGGTAAGAACATGTAGAACCAGTGGACTTTGGGTGGCACAAATTGGGAAGGCTTGAGCGAAATAAGTTTTTCCTTGAAAGAACTGTAAAATTTTGTCGGACAGTGCCATGATTGTCATTATAATCTGTTGTCGTTTGTTGTTTGTTTCTTCATAACACAATTTTGCGCTCACCATAGTTACCGCCTTCGCAAAAAATGCAGTCAAATTTTAGCAAAACTTTTTTTGTTTTGACATGTTTGTGTTACGAAAAAAGGCAAAACAAAAGTGCTGAAATAAAAAAATATTGAAACTGTCGGAATGCAAAGAAGAAAACAAAAAATTCATTCATAATGTTTTTCTTAGAGAAATATTATTATGAAAACATATACGAGTATTAAACCTTGATAGTCGAAAATACTTAAAAGGGTTTAGTTCTCCTCATTATTGGCTCTTATCACTGAACAAAAATTTAGATTCTCTGAAAAGCAGCAGCAGCCAAAGTTCTGCTGGAATGTCAAACGCTTTTTATTGAAATTTTGTATTTGTTTAAACAAAAGGGCTTTCTGGAAGTGCGGATGGCAGAAGGTACATATTTGAATTAAGCAAATCTTACTTTAGCCAAATCTTCTTATTTATATAATTGCCTACTAGTCACATTTTTGTAGATCGCAAATAAGCTCTCGTTGACTCTGGCTTGGTCTTGGTATTAGGAAATCGCAACAATCTCAAAATTCACATTTCAAAAATTCCATGAAGGTTTTACATTTGTATAAATTTTAATCTTTAAAGTGCATTTCTTCAACTGGAAAAATAAAAACCAGGGAAATGCTAATGAACCGCAAGACTCATTGAGGAATTTATAGACAAACCACTTCACAAATAATAAAATAAATACATACATACAAGCATACATATCAAGAACAAATTTATAAATGCTTTGCAAACATGTATCTGTTTTTTGGTTTAATAATAATAAATCAATGACCACACGCACACAACATAGAGAGAAAAACATCAAAAAGGAACTGTGAAACAAAAGACTGTCACTCCAACACTCACCAGCTCAGTTTCAGCCTTAAGAGCCGTCAAAAGTATGTGCATATGTATGTACGTGTGTACAGTATTTAAGCAAAATAATGAATCAAATAAAATCAAAGAGCGAGCCCAGCAAACATACGGACTTGCTGTAAGAAGAAATTGTTGGCAACCGCAGCCTATTGACCTGAAGACGATAGTCCATGCAGAGTTTCTAAACGGATGCAGGCAAACGTTAAACGTTAACGGTCGATATCGTGCTACAGGCGATGAATTTCCTTTTTTCTTCAACACACAAAAGTAAATATAGTACCAAATTTCAGTTGGTATATGTATATAATATATAAGACAGAAAGCCCAGTCGTTATCAAACTGATGCAAAATCAAAATAAATTTAAATTTAAATAAAAGCAAGCTAAACACTCATATTGCACTCCGGTTCCATTTTTCTGGCCTTGGGAATGAGTGCAAGCGAGCAATGAGAAAAGAATGCACAAATCAACGTTTAAGTGCAAGTTGCGCCGAATATTCGGGGGGAGTCTTGCAGTTTTGCCAAGAACAGCGGTACCAGCGGGACCAGCGGGCAGGTGTTTTTGTTGGACACCATGAACAGCCATAAAATTCAAACTGAAATCCGTACAAGCAGTTCTTTAGCGAGCCCCGTGTATTGCCTTCTTTCATTTAAGTCTATGTATTTATACCTGGTAAGAATATTAATTAAAACAACAAACGCTGTATGTAAATATGACAACGTGAGCATATTTTCATTCATTTATTTATAAATGGCTCAGACTACAATTTGTTTTTGTTTGCCAAACGACGTCTAGAAAAAGCGTTATTGAATTAAAAATAAGTTGTTCAAATTATTATCGATCTTATCGTTGAATTATTATTAAATAATAATTTTTAGCGGCAAAAAACACAAATTTTTAATGTCAAAGCATTGAAAAAGTAAATCGAAATCCAAGTTTTGGCTAATAAACATGAGATCAGTAAGCATTTTAGTAGGAACTTAATTCTCTTTTCAATTTCCTTAATATATTAATAACAAAATACGGAATAAGTCATTTATGAACAACTTCATGTTAATTTACATATTTAATGACAAATACTTGTATTAAAAAATACGAAATTGCTAAATAATTAAAATATAGTCAGTAGAAAAATATTTCGGATCAAATAATCTTATTAATAATGGGTGACTCGGTGGATGGTTTGGTTTTAGTATTCGACCAAAAAGTCGGAGGTCTGTCTCTGGGTGCTTCTACAGAGCAAAAAGGATCGCAGTTTTATATTCTTTGCCGAAAATATGTTACAATTACCCGAATAAAAATTGTAAAAATTTTAACTTTCCAAAGAGTTTGCCTGCACGGTGGACAATTTTAGTTTAAGTCATACGTTTTAGTCGAAAGGGTTTTCAAATTGGCAATTTTGATGATTGTGCAACACGTTCAAATAATAAAAGTTTGTTATAGAAAATATTGGTCTGAGCTTTTTTGAAAACGACGTTCCTGTGGCCATTATCGTCAGATGAATCTGTAGGGTAGAGTGACTGAAAATTGCACCCCTCGCATCCGTTGAGTCGTGAGAATCTGCCGGCACTTTCTTCATTTACAGCACAATTTAGAGCGTTTAGGGATCTAAGCAATAAGTTACCGTTGGCGGTGTTAAGTGCAAATTCGAATGACAGGACACACAAGTTTTTAACGGGTGGTTTTTACAAAATAATTTATCACGAAGTTTTGGGACGTACCCTACAAAAGCGGAAGCAACTTTGAAACTTATAATGATTTTTAGTAATTAACAGGTTATGGAAGCGCCACGCCACGTGACGCACGTTACAGTTTCAGTTGGATTGTCATCATCAGTGCAAATCTAATAGATTGTTTTAAAAAATCCCTCAACCGTATTTTTGGCTAGAATTTTTTAGTTATTTTGAAAAAAATATAAACAAATGAAATAAAATTTCAGATGGTTGCGTTTTTTTGTGACGGTTTCGTTAGAATTAAGGACTTGCCCGCATACTTGAATGATACATGTTTTTTTTTTCCTAATTAAGGTACTAACTTTGCCTTTTGTGGTGGCGTGGATTACGCTCAGCAACACGTAGAGATTCTGTATAAGTATGTGTGTATGTATTCACTCAAGGAGAGTCTATATCAATTTCTCGCAAGCGCAGCAGATTTATTTCAGAGAAAGGAAGAAAAACATTCGAAACTTAAATTGGATCCGCCTCTAAGCGCCTACATGAAGTTTTATTGGAACCAAGTTAGTCGTTTTAAAACTATCCGTTTATTACTAATTGTTCTTTATTTTTTTATTGCCCCACTGTTTATTGTGGCGTTCAAAGCCAGCTCAACGGCCTAATACCGCTCTTGAAGTAACAACGAGTGCAGATTTGATGGCAGATCTGAGCAATGAACGTTACACAGTTTCACTTGACTCTTTTAGGAATCTAAGCGTTTCACTTTAAAGTGATATATTCTGGAAGACAGAGAAATTTCGCTCAATAATTTAGCAAAATAATTACGTTTTAAAAATCTGAAAAAAATGTTGAATACTTTTCTAAGCATGGAAAAAAAGCGAGATTTACGTCTTAAAATAAAGTTTAAAAAAATGGAGATATAACCTTTCCGTATTAAGCTGGCGATGTGCGCTTAAAGTGTGCGGCTTAATCGATTAAAATAGTTTCCTTGAATATTTTGTGTAATAATTTCATTGCATTTTCTTACGATATATTTTGTAAAAAAATGTAATTTAGTTTATTTTATCAGCAAATAATTTCTCAAGTATCAGTTTCTTGATTATTGCTTCAAATGAATTAATGTGTGTGTGTGTGTTTGTGTGAGTGTTTTAGATGTATGTTTGTAAGTTTGTTTCATAAAGAGCTTTTCTTACCTTAAATTTGTAACACTGATGCCACAATACAGGCACAATATTTTCTTCAATACCACAGAAGCCGGCTGTAATTTAATATTTACTTTCTTGACGCTTTTTATTTTCTATTTTTCAATTTATTATACATATATTTTTATTTCATTTTACTTTTTTCGATACAAGTAAAGAGACAGCCACATAAAACGGTAGCAAATCTCAATTACACGCGGGCTTGAAGAGTAACTTTTTTTAACGAAAGATGATGGCAATGGAAATGATTTTGGAAAATAAATTTTCTTTTTCTGAATTTTTGCTTAATTTCTTTCACAAAATTTTATTGCTGAAATGAAATGGAGTAGAAAAATAATAATAGACATAATTAAGTTTTTTGATCTTTCTTTTAAATTTGTTGCTATAATCATGGAGAAAACTTTTCAGAAGGTGGATATTCGAACAAAATATTTTTTAAAACAGCTGGTTGTTGTTATTGCCGTTAGGCTATTTGTTGGAATCAATCTGATTTTCACTTGGTAACAAGTCGAAAACAACGATTTATGTAGTACATATTTTGTGGTTTTGTTCTGTGGTTTGTTTGTTGTTGTTGTATTTTTTTCAACTTTAATTTAATTTTGCTACTTTTTTCGTTTACTTCTTTACGTCATTGTTCTCAATATATGTACATGTATGTATGAACTAAACACATTAAAATAGCTTTAATTTTATAAGAAAAAACAGGCAAAATCCATACAGGGTAACGCTTAAGCTGTTTGGTGTGTGCTACCACTTGCCTCTTCGCTCTAGTACTGGAGCCGATATCGTGTCAAGTAAAAGTCTTGAAAGCGGACAACGTCATATATATATATATATATATGATGTGTACATACTTATATCGAATCTGTTTTAATTGAAATTGTCATCAAAAAATATACTTCGTTTTAATTTAATCTCTATGAATTTTTTTTAATGCCTGCAACGATTTCCAGGAGAATCTTTTGTGGCAAAACAAAAAATATGTTGGAGGTAATACTTAGACAGGCCATATACATAATAGTTTTGGAAGTGGCTTTTATAGAACAAGGTTGCCCATGGCAGAACCACTTAGTGGATTCTAATGCAAAGTTGCAAACATGCACTACGCGTCAATTCCTCCTGAGAACTACTCGCTGCAAACTAACGGTATCTTCATTCAACTTTATTCTTTTGCAATAAGATTACAATTCTTAATAATTGGAGAATCTTATTCTCAAATATAAAACATACTTTCTCTTATTCGCAATTAATGCTTTTCCAATACAACTACAAATATTGAATATTGAAAATAGAATTAATTTAAAATACGCAGCTGTAGCAAACTGTCGCAAGCGATGTTCTCAGCCGCTGGAATCTTTACGTACAACTTTATACATATGTATTAAAGCGCACATTTCCGAATGTATGAGATGTGACGTTGACTTAGCATTTCTGTTTGTACTGTGAATCGGTTTCTATTTCTATTGAGATTTCTGTTGGGATGCTACTTTTTGCGTTTGAAAAATTCTGATGGTCGATATGAAATGTAACTAGAAACATCCAGGAGGATTTAAAATCGGCATATCCGCATATGTATGTAACGACCGTAACGTATGGCGTCTTCCAAATAAAATTACCGTCTAATTTTTTCACCGGCAACTTGAAATTACACAAATTGTAAACTTTTGCGCAGGCGCTATTTTTAATTTTTTCCCCAAAATCAGACAAATCTCAGTCCATTAAAAAGCCTCAAATTGGACAGCACAGTCTGAATTCCTTCAAAGTATTTTTTCTCGAAACTTCATTACACAAATTAAGTGCAATCAGACAACATGAAGCGCTAAATGCTTTGAAATGTCACCCTTAAAATTAAATTGTTTTATTACATATTCCGTAGTTTTCAATGAATTTAACACTTCATAATTGTAAAAGTTCACGGTAGGTCTTTTTGCTAATTATTTATTGTTAAATTATTTGTTGTTTTCTTATTTCAAGCACAATTTTTTCTCTCTAAACTTTTTTCCACTCAATATTTTTCTTAGTTAATTTTTTTTAATTCATTTTAAAGTTTTAAGTTGAAAACAAAAAACAAACAGCACTACTTGGTAGCGAAAAAGTTTCGCTCTCGGTTTGAAAATCGCAACGTCTTTGAAACACTGTAGCTGGGCTGAATACACAAAAAAGCAAAATTTTGTTTTTATAAAATAAAATAAAAAAACAATGTTTGCTAAATGGTATTAACTTTTGCACAAACTTGGTGTGAAATTTTCAATACTCGTATTGAGGCGAGCGGACCTCTAAGTAAAATCTGTTTAGTGGTAGTAGCGAGTAAATGCAATCTCCGGCTTAAGTTTTGCTCTTTTAGCTGGTGTCTTCAACATAAAACTATATAAAAATTCTATATTTTTTCCAACAAAACAAATTCATTGACTCGCATTCAACTCACACACAAGTTAAGCGCTTGAAATCTCGCCACTTACTAAATAAACTAAATTAACTAAACACACCAAAGCGGCCGACCTACCCGTTTTATGTATTTTGTTGCTTAGAGTGTGTTTTTTGCTATTTGTTGTTGCTGCTTTCGTTCATGCCGTTGAGCGCTGTTGAGTTGTTATATGCGAGTTGTCGTAAAAAATACAAAAATACAAAAGCAAACGTATTAAGCAACTCAAAGCGTTAATGCAGCCAAAAGTCAAACCGTAACTAAATATTAATAAAAATCCAGCTACAACAAACAAACACAGCTTAAGTTAGTCTGGCTGGCTGTCTGTCCGGCAACCAGCCAACCAAACCCAACATTTTACACAAAAAAAAATATTAAAAAAATCCATTCACGTTCGATATCATACTTTTGTCTTTGGATAAAAATTGCCAGTTGATTTTTTTCAGGCGCTATCGCAGGAAGAAACAAATGAGCGCAAATACGTATAACCAGAATTAAGAACTTCAGGCACTGCACAATGGTCTTCAGGTTGTTTAAAGTGAATTAGGAATAGATTTCTTTTAAGGGTGGCGTTTCTTTTTCTAAAACTGGGACTGGCTCCGTCTGCCGAGAAAGAACGCCGGGGCAAAGGGCCAATCAGTGCGATTCCATTTATGTACATTGAAAGTTTGCGAACATTTTATGAAAATGTCACCGAATTGGTCTAAAAATTAAATTGAGTAAAAAATAAAATTTTGAATATAACAAGTGATTTGCATTGTTTATTTATTTTGTACGTACGAAGACCACACGCGGGATACTAATCATGCAGCTGTTCCCGTTTAAGTTTGTGAATGTTTTGCTTTTCAAACACTGTTTAAATAATAAAAGATGGGCACCTCTGCTTACAGTAATACAGTTACAGCTAAATTGCTGTAACTGTAGGCTGGTGTCAGAAATTTCGAATTTCGCGTAGATGACGTCTAAGTCAGAGATCCAATGAGGGACCCTCAACCAACATCATTTATGTTAATGCATTTAAGTTGTTTCTCTCGTGCGGACGTACGAGTACATATGCCGCGGCCCCCTCCTTCGACGGTGTCGACAGCAACAAATTGCCGGCAATGCAATCACGTTGCCACACAGCTTTGAGAGCAAGATTCGTAATTGCAGTAGTTATGAAGCAAATGGACCTGTTGTATCACATCTGTGTCCCCAGAGGAAGAGGCGTTTGTTGCCTGAGTATTGCTTCTAAAATAGTTGTTTCTAAGACCCAGCAAATTGTGTTCCCGAAAATAAAATTGGATGTAGACTAATAAATCACACCCAAACCGGAATGCAGATCATTTTAGTGTCTTTTAAAATGGGGAACAAACTTGGAGGGCTTAAAACACGAAACTTGTACCTTAGGAAGCATTCATCCAACTTCATTTAGTTTGAGTAGAATTAAATTGTCGCTTGAGAGAAGAGCTACTGAAACTTTTTTTAATTATCCTATCAGGCATTCTATATCCCACTTACATATATTGGAAAATTAACAAAAATATTTTACCTTTAAAGGGACATTTAAACGACAATTAATTCTTCTTCGCATTGAAGCCGTTACACAAACTTGAACTTAGCAAAAAAATTCCGTTGCATTCAAGCAGATTTTAATAATGGAAACAGCTCAAATTTAAGAACTGCGAACCGTAACTGAGCAAAAAGTTTAATATATCGGCTTGCTGATCCATAAGCTTAAAAGACGCCAATGCAATTTCAACCTTCAAATCTAATTTGAACTCCTTTTTTGCTAGACTATACCCAAATGTTTTTAATTCTTTTACATACACAAACTTACGTGAATAACTAAATGAAGTGGCACACACTGCCACCTGTTCCTGTCGTGGACCTCCCGCACTTCATTTGAAAATTTACCGTGTGCACACAAAAATATGCAACCAAAAACTAAACATTTGAAGACAATAAATGTCCTATGCCAAGATTTTATGACTTTGTAAACATGAAATGTGCAACACCGGTTGGTGACAGAGTTATTGAATTGGACATATCTGTCGCGCGCCAACTTTATATTGTTGCGACTGGCCTTCTAATTGTAATAACCAGCCATAGAGTTGTTCTGGTAAATTACAATAAGGCGTTGCTGTGAATCGAAAAAACTCCGTGATGATAAGCAGCTGGCTGCTTGTGACTTGCCTTCGACGGACCTTTCACTATAATTGCAAGCAGATGACTTTAAAAAATGGTCGTATGCAAACGTGGAGACATATGTAGGGACTTTGTGCATTCCAAAGGTTTGTTCGTTTTAAGTCTTATGGGATCTTGTGTTGTTATTTTTATAGCTGTTATTATTGTTTTCGTAATATAAACCTCAGCTGGTTAATAAGCCACAGAGACTGGACATAAAAAAGTGTTCTTTTGGGGTTGTTTCTTTTAAATGTTATTTATCGTAGTTTTTTTTGTGCGATATTTTCTATTAAATAAAAATGATTAATATATGAATAGAGGAATGTTTGATGCCCACTCCAGGGTAACAGTTAAGCTGTAAGGATTAAAATAAAACAAGCCTTCAATAGACGTAGTACGGGGAAGTAGTAAAACACCCAACCAATTCCGAAACTAAAAGGTACCCTGAAAACAAATCAGGTAGCATGATCTTAAGTCCTAATGGCAAATCCCAGTTCAGTGTGGCAGAAAGAGACTGAGGGAAAGAGTAAAATATAAAAGAGATCATCTACAACCCATTGTGATTGTACGGCTCGGCTTTATTTTGCTGGAGTCGATTTGCGCTGCTCTGCTTGCGGTGTGCTTGTTCAAACGACTTTAGTACTCCAACGGCCGAATTAAAAACTTATTTTAGTACATGGCGGTAGAACAAGTTCAAGTCTCAATGTTAGCGCCTTTCGGTTCGTTGGGTTTGTCAGCTACTCCAATTCCAACCAAACCACTTCACTTCAGTTTTAATTATTTTTTCTCTTTCTTCCAACAACTTCTTATGAAGCATTGAAATGAAGGTTTAATTTTCTCAGCGTTCTTCTCGTAATTTTACAATTTAAGGTTTAAATGTTTTCGTGCCTTAATCAATTTTTATGACCTGATGTAAAACACTAAGATCTCGCCAACGTACAGAAGAACTTAATGTTGTATCGGAAGCTTTTCAGTTGCTTGCAACATGTGCGATGAGCCAGGATTGTTTGTGCAGTGAGTGCTACAAAAAAATATTTGATGGTTGGTTGGATTCAGTTGTGTAAAACATAAATGGAATTGTATCATATCATAAAAATTATGTTTTTCATAAATTTCGGCGATGGTTCCAGCGATATTTATGTTGCTCTCAAAGTGAACAGGCAGTACAGCGAAGAAAATATTTTACATACCCCGAGTTAATCAATGAGAAGGGAGCGGAGCGTGTGTCCTCTCACGTCAATACAAAAATTCCTTAAACTATGAAAATTATGTGTTTTATTGATTCGATATTGAGTTGATTTGGTTCTTTGGGTGCAGTGAAATCAAAACTTAAAATCATATTTCTGCCAAAATGAAAAGTGTACTTAATGAGAACATGGGAAAGCTCTAAAACTTTTTAGGGTGTTTTTTTTTCACCGAAACTACAAAAAAGAGCAAAAATTTTGGAAGTCAGGTACGGGAACAATTACCTACAAGTTTGTTACAAAATGTAACTTTAATAACCCCTGCTTGGAAAAGCAATCCTTGCTCAGTTTCAATTTTTTCGCTAACTGTACTTCAATCGCTAAGTTCGATCACGTTGAACATCGCTCGAACATGTTGCGAGTTCCTACAAAACATACCAAACCGTTTTGTTTCTTAAAACGTCGGCTAAGTCAACACCGTTGCTTGGCAACGTCAAAAACACAAATTTTCAAACTAATACCAAATATTTTGATATTCGGTTCCTATGGATACGATTTTGGGCACATTTTATTTGTTTTTGTTTATTTATATTATTGGATTAAATACATTTGAAGCCAAAAGAACTTTCAAGAATTCGACCTAAAATCGATGTTTAATCATTAAGATACGTACATATGTACGAATAAATTAAAGTTATAGCTGGAAGGTACATATACTTATGTATGTACATGTATGAAAGATCTCTGCGATTAAACGCTGAAGATGGTGTGATCAGAGAAGTATCGAATGAATGAGGACATAATGAGGAGGGCACATAAACCTCTGCATCTCCATGTTGCTTTCGACCATTAAAATGGCAAAAGTAAGTTTTTATTTCCTCTGGATTTGAACAATAAACAAACTCGAAGTTGTTGCTTTTTGCACATGATATTATTGATTCATTCATAAAGCGTTATTTGTAATGAGAAAATCATTATAACCCAAAATCATTGTAACTTAATAATTACTCTTAAGCTGCTCGAAGACGTTTCTTACGGCCAACTGTTTGTTGATACATACATAAGTCGTCGTGTAAAACAAGCAGCAGTGGTCTTACCCAATATTACCCACAATTTGTTCGGTTCGTCGTTATTTGGGCAGTTGTGTTGAGGGCTTTTGATATTCCAGAAGTTTTCGTTGAAATTGGCTAGTGACAGAGAGAGAGAGTTCAATTATTTCGTTAAGAAACGAAAAGATGCGCCGTGTTAGGACTTAAAAAGCACTAAATCTAGTGCGAAACGCGCTGAACTGACATACATACATTTGGCTCAAAGCCAAATCATTAAACAGCTGACCGAAATGCAAAATAGTATCCGTTTGAAAATTTCCTGAGTTGATTGATAGTTGTTGGTTTCGTAATTATTATAGATAATGCTGCCCTTGTTTACTTTGGCATGCATTTGCCCAAGAGTGAAAATGTTTTTCTCCTACTGAATACATTTTTTTGTCACATTGTAAAATTTGTTTATTGCAGCCAAATTTTTTTACAGATCGAAGCACTTGCGTTACCAATTTTTCCAACGATTCTAACGATTTACAGTATAACCAAATGAACTAGTTTTTTTAGGTTTTCGGACAAGGGAAAGGACTTTTATTTCAAGTTTGTTTTTATTTATTGTTGAAGTAACGAAAGAAATGAAAACTTGTGATTCAATTTGCGATGGTACTTGTGCCCATTTATTATTGGTGTTGAATGAAGAAAATGAGGCAAGATCCGCCGCTACAAAATCTAAATTATCGTGTAAACTCACCTTAACTGGTACTTGGTATCAGTATGATACGAGGAAGCTGAGCTGATTTAAAATGCAATTGAGTGCAATTAGTAGCAAAAAGATGTTCATTTTACATGAAATTTAGATGGCATCAAGTCATTAACCAAAACAAAATTGATTTCTCCTGTGCGTAGACGCGCATTTGATCGTTTTATGCAAACACAAACTCTTTAAAAAAAACTTGGAGATAACATTTTTATTGTTTAGTTTTCCATTAAACCAAAAAGTGGTTAATTCACGTAATTTCATGTTTGGCTTCACATTCGAAAAACTACATTCCACGTACTTTTAAATACGACTGATTGGCTGGCTGGTGCTAATAAATGATTACAAGAACTCTGTCTGTCTACTGAGTTCGAACATAAACAAATGCTGTGAGTTGAAATACCTCCCAAATAAAGTCAGACGTGAGTCATTTCTGCGAATAGTTTGCAAAAGTTTGAGTTGGAGTTGCCTTTCAGAGCCACAAAGTCTTTTAATTTACTCACTTAATGACTTACAAGACAGGTTTTTTGTAGTTGTTATTGTTGACATTTTCTTTAACATAAGTCGAGAATACATTAATTTGTTTCTTTACGAAAATTTACCTTTCGAGATTAGGTATTTTATTTTTGTTCTTTAAGAAAATATATGTATTTGATATTGAAATGATAAATAAATAAAATCATACAAAGTAAAACCAAAAACTGCTTTAGTTTGTCTATTGACTTAAATAATTTTTTTTTTCATATCAGTTTGTCCAGCATAAAGTCACACATTTATCAGAAAAATTAATGGGTTTCTAGAAATCGTTTTGGTCAGCAACCTGGGTTAAAATAACGCATGACAAGCGCAGTGTAGTTTGAGAAAAAAGTGTCTGTTAACAAAAGTTTTAGTTCATTATTTAAGTATTTAAGTCATCATAATTCGAAAGCATATTTTTGGATATTTAAAAACAATGTTTTTGAGGTTAAGATAAGTTTTTATCATGCAAGAAATGGTTAATTTTAAATGGGTATTTCCACTACATATTTTATTTGTACTGAAACTGAGTTTTTGGGCAAGGTGACTGTAACGAAGCGGCGCAATTCGCGTAGCACCGCCTTTAAATCTCCCTTAGTTCCTTCAGTTGACTCTTACCGCGGTGCCAGGCACTCCGCGTTCTTCCCTTGTTTAAAATATCGGAAAAAAAATGATTTGGTTGAGTGTTCAGTTTTTGTTTATGTGACAGTCAGTTGTGGGGTGGCCACAAGCTCATTTGGTCAATGGTCAATGTTTTAATGTCATCACTTTTCGGCATTTAAAGTACATTTATGCGAACGTACACTTAGGCTAACGTGCGTACGTTCGTTTTTGAGCATATCAAAACAATGCAAACGCTTGCCGCAATTAACTGTCACGTTGCCGGCACCAAACTCCGAATGAAAAAGCCAATCACCATTTACAGTGTTTATCGGATATAAGAAACTTAAAAAATCCTTAAAAAATAAAAAAGTTTCTTATAAGCGTTTCTTTCTTTTGTATATAAATACAATTATTTTATATAAGAAACTTATTTCTTATATATGTAAGTAGTCATGGCCATAAGACATTTGTTTCCTATATGAATATAGGAGCTTTTTTATCTTTTTATGTACATGTATACGTAGATGTATGTATGTAAATAGAAGAATAAAACAAATCATGATTGGTAGTTAATTTTTATTTTATTAAACCCTTTAGTAAATAAATTTAAAAAAATAAACAACTTCTATTTGAAAAAAATAATATTTAGTAAATACATGTAATTCATTTTTTACTATTTGTATAGTATTTTGTACGTTGCCGTTGGAAGTTTCTTATATAAATTCTTTTTCTATACATTTTGCGGTTTTGGTATTTAAGAAAAATGTTCTTTTATCAGTTTTTTTCTTATAAGCGTTTTTCTTATATGAAACCTTTTTTGTTAGAAAAATCACTAAAAAGACATGGGGTCTCATGCAAAAAAACCAGTAAAAGCGCTGAGTTGAAGCAGGTGAGCAATTGCTCATAAAGTCGTAAAGAGTTCCAACCAATTGCAATTACTTGAGCAAAGGGAGTTCAAACGTGTAATTGTTATTGAAGTGTAAACATGTCGTCAAGTGAAAGTGAAGTAGAAATAGAACTAAATAATAATAATAAAGTAGAAAATGACGACATTTCTAAATTTTTAGTAGAAAAAATAAAACAAAATAAATATTTATTAGAAAAGAGTCAATTACCAAGTATAAAAAATAAAATAAAAACAAACTATAGAAGAATGTGTAAAAGAATTCATCTCTCTCTCTTGGAACTAATGATGACAACTGTACGTTTGATACATTAGAAGAGATATCAGCAACAACATCCTCAGATACAAAAAGAACAGCAACACCAGTAGCAAAACATCAAAGAAAGCGCCGTTGCACTGATAATGATGACCAACCTGTAAACTTTTTTTTACGCTGTTGATAACATTTTGTATTTCTTTGCGGTACAAAATATTCAGCCATGATTCCTTTTTAGTGGACGCGAGTCAACTATAAGGCATGCTCAACAGAATTTGAGCAAGAGCTCACAAAAGAAGGCAAAAGCTTGTTTTTATGCATATGAAAATGAGCACATGCTCATCTAACTTAGTTCAATCTGAGCAAGACGAGTTCAAACGTAAGCAGTGAGTAAAAGCAAATTCATCATCATCAAATTTTATTATGCATACGACAAGCACCTTTTACTCAAAAAAACGAGTCAGAGCTCAAGCTCACGTTTTTTGCATGAGGCCCGTGGTGTTTTTGAAAATGTTTCTTATAAGCGTTTTGTTCTTATAAGAGATGTTCTTATATCCGATAAATACTGTATCTGGCTTTGTGAACTTCGCGTGCAGCAACACGCTATGGGCCTTTTTCCTTACAGAACCTTTTAAGGCAGATTTCAAAGTCACACGAAAAGCAAAAATTGAGGCTTTTAAGCTTAAACACCGAACCCCCAGCAACACCTAAATCACGCCTGGTGCGTGGATAAAGGGACACTCCTTTATTCTCCTGAGTGAATAGGATTGTGTCTGTCTTTGGTATGACGGCGACCAAGCAAAAAACGAGATACCCAAAATCATCGCAAATATTCCCCTTGTGTATGTGTGAGTACGTTGAATACATTGATTTAAAAATTTCCAATTTTTTTGTACTTAATTCGGCGCTTATTTCCTTTTTTTCGAACAGAAAATATTTATAACATAGTGAAGCTGAGTTATTTTTTGTTAAACGCTGTTGCTATTTTAAATAACGAATTGGCGAAAAAAATGCATTAAGTCTCTTAAACCTCTGAATGAAAAAACACATTAAATCTCTTAAAACTCTGTACAAAAAACCATAATAATATTAATATTAATTTAAATCTATTTGTACCGCGCAAAAGAAAGTATTTGCATAAACTTGTGTTTGCTTTTTACACATAGACTAGAGCTGGTGTCAGAAAACAATTGGAGCGTTTGTGTTGAAGACGAACAAAATATTTTAAATTGAAAGAGCTTTTGTAAATTTATAAAACACACGAGTCTAACAAAAGCGAAGTCTGCACAAAGCTTTTTCTATATCGTAAAAACTTATCTGAACATGAGCAGTTTTTGCTATTTATAATTTAAGAAATTTTTTTCTTAAAAGAAGTTGGCACAATGTGAGCAAAATTGACATAGTTTCAGAGTGTTTGTCTGTACCTTATAGGAGACCGGACCTCTGGACCGATCGGCTTCAAAATGTTCCCAACATTTAACTGGACTTTGGAATGAATTATTGGCTCAATCTTTTTCAACCACGCCCACTTTTACACCCACTTTTTTTATTATATTACTCTTCCACATAGTTTTTAACAGATTTTATAATATGGAAAAGGTTCACAGATTTTTTTTGTTAATGGTTGGTGGGGGGTAAGAGGGTTTCGGGAATTGGCCACAGACTTACATTTTATTTATGAGGGTAGCAACCCGGATTAATCTAGTTTTCTTAGTAAAACAAATTACACTGTAAATGTAAATGTCAATTAGTATAACGGGACGATTTGTTATATTGGCTACACTGAGAAGAGATTTCGCTGAAGGCAAAAGAAAATATCAATACAGGTGCAAAAGGTGTCAAACAAAGTCAGCAACAGACGACGGAGTCTGGGTAAGTCTTTTTCCTATAAAAAAGAATAGTAGTCGTGTCTTGGCATATGATTCCATAGAAAATTAGTCACTGCTGGTATTTTGTACTTTTGGCCACTGGTTTCAGTCAATTAAAAATGCAGAGCCGTTTGATTTTGCGTTAAATTTTTCGTAGTTTATTTTCATCTTTCACATACTTAAGCTTAGAGAAATTTAATTAACTTGTTTTTTGTGTTTTTCTTTAATGTTTACTATTTGATATTGAGTTTTGATATGAAGTGTAGTTGTGCATAACATTTATTAAAAGAAAGGGTTTAAATTTTGGAAACTTAAGTGTTGATTTAACATCAAATTGATATTTTTGAAGGGTTCAAGGTGATAAACAGAACGAGAATAACTATGAAAACAATAAGACAAGTCTGGCATAACTTTTCATTCGTCCTTAAGTTTCGAAAATTGCTGTATTTAGAAATTTTTTTTTAAATCAACTCTTAGGTTAGGAGAACAATGTGACAGTCCGCCAGTAGGTATTTACGGCTGTGAGGCCATTCGTATGCGTGCTGTTGCCCTGGACTTTGTGTGTATTTCAGCGGTTCTGAGCGTTATACCGAATATGTCCTCATGATAGCGGTTTTCATCCTAAAAAGACACAAAAAAGCATTTACAAAATTAGAATTTTGAAGAAAACACTTTAATATCATAATATTTTTTAGATGAATTTACTTTGATATAAAAACTTTCTGCAAATCTTTGAAACCTGCCTTAATTTGTTAATGCTATTTTGTAGTGTGTGCGTGTGATTCAAATAAAGTTTCTTTTTTAGTTACACACACGACTGTATTAAATATTTATGAAACATTTGCTTAACAAACCATAAGAAACTTCCTTATTTTTCCAAGTTGTCTGCAGCTTTCGCATCTCACAAAATAGAAGGTTACAAAAAGTACAAAGATTTCTCCAAATGAAATTGTGTAATCAAAAATATTTATTTATTTATTATGAGGTAAAAAGACAGACACGGTGACTTCCTGAAAAGTTGTCTTAGATTTAACGGCAAACATATGATCATCTTGATTAAAACATTTTTGAAATATTTATAGAATAGAGAGATGGAATAGAATAGGGAAACAAGCGGTAGCAACTTTAAGCTAAGAAAATTTAATTTTATTTTCTCCCTATCTCATACTCGTACTAAAGCTTGTATCATCTTTAGTTATCGCTTTAAACTTATTACTCAATTGTTTTGTGCGCTTCCATCAAACACTCTCCAGATTTTTATTTCAATGCTACAGCAACACAACAACGACAGCAAATAGCATTTTGTTGGATGAGTTTGAAATTAAAAATATAAGATTCTTCGGTACAAGTAGCTTGAATACTTACACGTAGCGTGAGTAGACATGTCTCGACTTCCGCTTCCGTTTTTTGTTCCTTTCCAGCAATGCACTTCCTTCAAAATGGCACACCAACCAACCGTGAACAAACCAAGTAGTTCAACCAACAGAGCCCACGTTCAAAGCACAAGCATTCAAGTTTTGAAGCAGCATTCGTATTTGAAAAGATTTAGAGATGAGAGAAAAAATATTTGGATTAAAATGGTTAAATAAAAATATGTTTTGAATAAGCCCTTCACAATTCCTTATGACACTAAATTTTTTGTTCATTCTTCTACTTTTGGAGAGCAGTACAAATATAATAGTTCGGATATATTAAGAAAAAAAACTAACTGTCAAAAATTTACCCAAGTTATTGATATGATTTAAAATTTTTCAAATCAAAATTGACATTTCCAGCTTGAAGCACTAAAAAGGTTGATTAATACGAGATTTGTGGGCAAATTAAGCGATTTACTAGTTTTTTCTGTTCGGCTTTGCGGTTTCTTATAAACGAAAAGTTGCCAGCACTTAATAAAATAAAGAAACAAAATGTTTTGTTTACATTTTTTATCGCTGGCTCCGTTTAACATTTATTGTTTCTTTCTACCACTAATCCATCAATTAATGAAAGAAAAATGTACAAGGAAAATGTTGCTAAAGTTACCCACAGACGACATCTTTCTCACACTGTAAATGTCAAATTTTACACTGCTGAATAGCTGCTGCTGGACATGTCGTGTGCGGCTTCAAAATCATTGCTTCTGTGAAAAACATGAGCTATCAACCGACCATATTTCAATTAGAGGCTGCTCTAATTTCTGTGCTTATGTACATACATACATATGTTTATCTGACTCCAAATTTCTATGCAACTCGCAAACATTCGTCGGCGTTTGATATTGTGCAGTTCGTTCGCCGACTGAAAATCTAGCTTTAAAGAAAAAAGAATTTCATAAAAAAATTACATCAATTATGTTGACGCCATCGCTGACAAAAATAGTTTCAGCGGCTACTAGACAGTTTTTAAAGGAATGACGTGGGTGTACATACATAGTAAAAACGAAGAAGAAGAAGATAAAAGGCGAGAAGACGTAAAATTGAAATGGAAAAAATGTTAATAGTGAACGAATTTATAAAATTGGCTTTCCACAATCATTTTACCCAAAAATAAATTCCGATTTCCAAGCACTTATACATACATATTGACATACATATGTATGTATGTATGTATTTATATCAGCTGTAGTAATGAACGTGGCTGATGCCAGGTGCAAAGGTGACAGACATGAAGGAAAACATCTGATGTCGTGTCGTGGGTACCTCAATTAAACCAAAAGAGTGTTTCTACTCCAGATGACAAAATATTTATTTCAATATCAAAATGTTTACTGTATCTGATATCCGAAAATATTGCTGTGGTTTTTCGTCTGTGGAAGAAAATCACTTAAAAAATGAAGTACAAGTTGGACTCAGTTATGTACGGACGCTTCCATTCTAATAACTTAATGTAAACGACGAGTAATTACAGCTTCGGGAATGTGCAAATTGTCTCCCTTACTTTTTACGGATTTTTTTTTCAAATTACGGTTGGCTATACTTTAGTGAAACACCTTTGCCTTTTTGCGCGCCTTATTTATTTATTGTATAAAACCTTATCGACGCGTTATTTTTGTCCATCACTTTTATTTTAGTTTCAATTTTATTTCCTTAAGGCAAGAGTATGTACATTTTTATTAACTGGGGAATCGCCAATGTCGTTGACATTAATACGCGCTTACATTTAAAGCTGAAACACATAGAACAGCTACCATTTAAATACAGCTCTGGTTGGCGAGCTTCAACGCTTCTGCCCCTTAGTGAGAAATGCTCCGAACAAAAATTTTTATTTAAAGACTGCGTCCCGAGTTTTGTACGGAAACGTCCATGAAGATGTTGGACTTTCACAGCCTGTTTTTTTTGCATCCCATTTGTTTTTAGAAATCCGTTTAACACAATTTATGCTTAAGTCAATTACAAATATACTGGTACTTCATGTACCTCAGAAAAGAAATCATCTTATTGGAATTTACTAAAATACAATAGTTTTCCCAATAGTAACAATTCAATTAATATCTTACAGAAACTTGGGGTAAAGCAATCGGCTTTCCTAGGTGTCATTGTCATACACAAAAAATTGTAATTTATTGTGAGTGGACATTTAATTTGTGTTTCCTACTTCCCACAAAACTAATCATAAAAAGATTCCCGTCTCCTTCCTTCCTGCTATCAGTTTATACAGCACGAGTAGTTTCTATAAAACAATAAAATCCCACAATACAAAATCCTCAATAATGTGCTGTTGTATTTGTGGGATACAAATATGTATCCAGAACGTAATTTACAAGTTTTTGTTTTTGCCTCGTGCATGAATAAGATATACGGGACAATGGAAAGACTAGCAGACTGCAGAATGGATGGGCCGGTAACAGATGTTTAACAATAAGCCCCGATAGAAACTAACTCGATTCTTCAGGGCATGTAAGACATTCTGTTTTAAAAACAACAAAACCACAATAAACTAAAGGACTTCTTCCAATTCAATATAGTGTTTTGTTTTTTTTTTTTTTTTTTTTTTTTTGATTTGATTTGTTAAAATTTTTTTAATACTTTATGCTTCAGAAGTGACCGTTTGAATATGTCACATGTCTAAAAATTCAGTTAAAAAATTCTTTTGTTTTGACACACTAGGTGGGTTTGCGTATGCAGGGTGACATAAATACATATATTTTTTGAGACTGTGGCATGAAATTAAGAATTTACTTTTGTAGTATTTCATACAACCTAAAATAAAATAATAAAATTTATTGCACTATAAAATGGTCTTTGGCACACCAAGAATAAATTCCACGCAGGCAGTTCTGAATAAATGAATAAATCCGTCCCAAAACCATGTAATATTGGTTTGGCGTGAACAGAAACAATGTTCAACAATTCCGTTCTCCTTTTCAATTGGACCACTTCATGGCATGCACACAAATGTTTTCGCAGCTTTCTTGCTGCTATAACTGGGTTGGTTTCGTTCAGGTATTTCAGTCATCCGTAATGCTCCATTTCTAAGACTAGAGGCCTTAGTTCCATCTTTCAATTATTAAACACATGCAATTTTCCGCGACGGAAAACAATGTGGACAACCTTTAGGCTTAGCTTACCCCTGCTTTATATCTGAACGTTTAGAAAACGGACCTTAAGGGCCAGTTTTTAACTTAAAACTTAAACGGCGTTTTAGCTTAAGTTCTGCTTAAATACCGAATTCATTTTTATAGATCATATTTAAATACAACTTAAAACACTGACTACGTCCATTTAAATACAACTTAAGTTGTTTATACTACCATATGATTTTGACAATTCTGCAAATTATGAAAATTGCGTATTGAAGTTTTTTCATTATTTGATAAAAAAAAAAAAAAACAGCAGCATAATCGAGTGCAGAAAGACTGATCGAGTTGGTGCAGAACAAAAGGCGAATGTGTGGAAGGATGTGGAGCGAGAATTTAATATCAAATTCAGGCAAACATTTCGAAACCACAAAATGTTTAAAACAACATATTTTAATATTAAATTAAATTAATTTTGCTGCTGTTAAATGAAGAAGTTGTTTATATTTTTTTGCCATTTAATAGTGCTACCATTCAGACTGAAAAAATGAAATACAACTTAAATATAAGGAAAATTTAACTAATTTCGTATTTAAATATTAAGTTAAAAACTGGACATAAGATCCCTAGTGATTAGAAATACTGTTTTTACTAATTCTCTATAGTTTTTACAATATCTATTGTAAAATATGTAGTTATATTTGAGTCAAAGGAGTTGGCAGCTAATATCCCACCAGTCACGTGGAACAACGAAACTATTTTGACCCTAAACTTAATACATTATTTTTTATCTACTTATATCTATATATATGTATGTATGTATGTTGCAGTTCAGTGTGATATTGTTTCTTTAAGAAAAAGTAAAGGGAGCTGTTTTTATGGGTAAAGAATATGTAAGGAAATAACTGTTAAGGGGCAATTATGCGAACGTACACTTAAGGTAACGTACGTACGTTCGGTTTTGAGCGCTTATCGAAATTAACTGGGACGTTGCCGCAACCTCAACCTGTATAAAATAGATTTTGACGGCGCCGTTATTAATTAAACTCACTCATATTAATTAAATTGCAATGCGGCACATTTGCCCATTTTCGGTACTTTTGAATTGGTATCATTTTGGTTCATAAGAGTAATAATTGATTAATTATAATACTAATTTTAATAATAATAATAATATAACAACAATAATAATTTTAGTAGTAGAAAATATTAATGATAGCAACAAAAAGAAAAATTATTAATAAAAAAAATAAAAACAACAACAGTTATAATAATAAAAATAATAATCATAATAATTTTAATAATAAAAACAATAATAATACAATGTAAATAACTTTATGTCTGTCGCAGCCAATTTAGTACTTTTTCCAATTTCACATGAACGAAAATAACTTAACATTGCCCATCACTACGCTGAAAAGTTCGGAAAAAAATCACACGCGAAAAAATTATGATAGAGAATGTCTTGTTTATTTTATTGACGTCTGTTACGTTTGTAAAGTTTCTATAATTACAAATACGACCGTACGTTAAGCTTTCCTTACATCAACGTTCGCATAACGAGGCCTTTATTCTTGATCTGTAAACTAAAAGCCACAACTGCTGAGATCCCTACCAAAGGCATCGAAGTGGCTACTTAAAAATTTGCATATAGAAAATCTAAGCAATAGCAACAAGCAATTGGTCTAGGGTTACATGTCACGGGTGGCAGCGCCATGTGTACGTTCATACATATGCTTTACCTGATTATATTATCGCGCATACAAAAGCCATTGTACATTTGAGCACTTAGAGAAGTTTAACTATTTGCTCTTGTAGTAGTTTGATGGAGGAAATAACCAAATTGACTTACCTTATAGTTTGATAGACATGTTCAGCCATTGTGACATCTCCGCATACATAAATATGACCCCGTTCCTCGACAATCAAGTTGTACAGCGAATCGAATTCTTGCTCAATCAAGTCTTGAACGTATGTCTGGAGAAAAGAGGAAAAAATTAGATTTTTTTGTCATAAACACATCATCACAGATAAAAGCAGAAGCAGCAGAGACAACAAGTAAAGAGACCACAAGGGCATCAGAAGGGTGAAAGATTATCAGCCAGAAGAAGCAATTACAGAGGGGAGAAAACGACATGATAAGACGATGACAACAAGAAAATCCCCAAACAAGCAACCAGTCACTGGCCATTCAAGCATCCCATTTACATCAACAAGAAAATCATTAAAATTGTTCGAAAATCCCACATCGATGGGAAGCAACCAAGTTGTAATAGAAACAAATACAAAAGGAAATTCGTAACTTTCAAAAAACAAAATTAAACATATACAGTTTAAGAAAATTGAGAGAACAAACCGGATATTTCTTTTATTTAACCGTTTTAAGGACTACAGTTTTAACATTTTAGTCGTTGCGTACTTGTTTGCAGGTCTTGGTAGTCAAATGCTCCAAGGTATGAGTTTTATGTATGAGACTTTGTTTCGTTATAGAACCTTTTCTTTTGCTTCTCCATATTTTCTGCTTTACTTTAATTCCGTTGTTTGTTTTTAGAAAAAGACAACTGTCAATAGACTGTTGAAAAGAATAGTGCAGGAGGGATTTTCCTTACAGCTTAAATGTCTTCAATAAGGATTTCAAATGTTGCATAAATAGCAGACTCACATAAAATAATATCTGCTAGTTAATCTACGCTTTTAGTTATTTATTTTAGAAAGTATTCTATTTTGCTGAAGAATGCAATACGCAATTTGAAATTGATATCGTTCGATGTGGTGGCTTGACATGGGTGGCTTTTCTGGTTACATACATTTGTTGATGCTGGTACTGTCACATTCTTGCAGAATGTCCAGCGTGGCACATGCTGTGCGGCAAGCAGAATCATGCGGCTAAAACCGTATCGTCCAATGCAGTCCAAAATAAATTGGGTAACCTTCGACCATCGACTAATGTTGTTCCCCAAGAAAAATGGATCGATAAGACCGACAGTCAAAAAGAGCCACCAAACAGTAGTGATTTTTGGATGAATTCTCGTAATTTCGGTAACTCAGCTTGCTATCGTGCCTGAACGGGGCTTGACGAGTGACACAAGTGATAATTTAATTCTAATATTTATATGAATCTACAGTTGCGCATACCTTTGAAGACAGCGATGCCAGAATAAAGGTTTTACTATCAGGAAAATATTTTAAGATCCTTTTCTTGTCTGTACGTCTACACGTGACTTAGTAAATGGCAGTGAGGTTCAAAACTTAGACGATGAACATAGAGATCTCCGCCACCTTGACTTTCACAAATATTTTTCTAATTTGGGAGATGTTACTGTGGACGACTTTTAGCGTACAATGTCAAAAATTACAATAGTTGGTTCTGGATTAGTGTTTCCGATGTCGTCTAAATTTGCAATAAATTCAACTTGTCTCCCTAATTCTCCTGCAGACGTTGAACGGATATATTGAAAAGTAAATTCAAATGAAACAAAATACAGAAACATGTTGGATAATACCACATTGGAGGGCGTTATATAAAGGCACGATTATTAGTTTTAATATTATAACTTTAAATTAGATTATAATATTTTAAAACATCTGAGACCTTCACAATACTATAATAAATACAACTCTGTGAATTATTTTTATTTCCTTATGGGGTTTTGATTTCTTTTAAAAAAATAACTCATGATGTGCAACTATCTAAATATCTGTCGGCTTAAAACCGATAAAACGCAACCCCATTTGATCCCCTACAATGTAAATATATACATAAATACATATTAAACAAATTTACTAAAATATTTTATTTAAAAAACCTATGTTTTATGGAATTTTATAACGGTTGTTATCAATGTACTGACATATGTGGACACATAAATATCTACCTAATAAAGTATGAATAAGCAATTCATTTAATAAATAAAATCAAAAAATAATATTTAGAAGATTTTTTTAATAAAATTACGATTTTGTTTATAAATGAAAATGTCTGGCACCTCTGCCTGATACACACATAGTTATACAAAAACAAACGTGTTAAAATTGGCATCGCCCACTGTTCAGGCCAGGGATGGAAAATTTGTTACATCAAAAAATTTAAAGGCTTTGAAAGTAATGTCTTTTAGGACGTAATTAATCAATTGTAGTTTTCACACTTACCTTTGGTATGTTTGGTTCCCTTGACAGCGCCAAAAACACACGATCTAATATCTTCTCGTTTACCAAGCATTCCTT
Organism: Epicampocera succincta; assembly: GCA_932526305.1. Taxonomy (NCBI): domain Eukaryota; kingdom Metazoa; phylum Arthropoda; class Insecta; order Diptera; family Tachinidae; genus Epicampocera; species Epicampocera succincta. The sequence continues at coordinate 36,183,958 of OW052037.1, read as the reverse complement.
TTCATCGGCATACAAGTCCACATTGATATTGCGGCAACCGAAAAATAGCCAAACTTTGGGTAATTGACAGTCATGATGCATATCACGCATCATTTGGAATTCCTGCCAAAACGAACGAAACGGTGCAATACCGGTACCTGGACCAATTAATATTATGGGTCTTTTGGTATCCGAAGGCAGATGAAAGCCTGGAGCACTGCGTACAAAAATAAATAAATCATCCTGGGCCTTGAGAGCAGCCAAGTAGTTGGAACAAACACCAAAACGTTCATCGCCCACACCATCCTCACAGCGATACCTGACTATGGCCACTGTTAGGTGTATTTCATTGTTGACTTTGCGCGGTGAAGAAGATATGGAATAAAATCTTGACTGTAGTGGCATTAAATTGGCCAGCACCAAAGAAGCGGGAGGTTTGCAAGAGGGAAACTCCTCTAAGACGTCCAATAAGTGAGGTAAGCGCCAATGGCGCCAATCTTCATAGGCCGAAGAATCATTGACCAGCAGTTGAAGTCTTTCGGTATCTGCATTGTCTCCACAAAACGCAGCTAATAAAGTTAACACTTGCCGCGAGGGGGGCGTAGTCACATCGAAAAATCTCGTTAAAAGAGTTCTTAAACTTTCTGCTGGTATTTTGTCATGCGACTCCCAGCATTTGAAAATACCATTCGAGGTCTGTTTCTCCTTTAACAATTGCAGTTGTAAAATTTCATCCGGATTTTCAAAACCCGTTAAACGTTGCAACAAACCATCTACGATTTCTGGCCTATTAGCTGGGAAAATTCCCACGTGATCGCCCGGCTCATAGTCGACACCGGGTGCTGAAATTTCCAATAAAATCGTGGTCTTCTCATCACTTGCCTTGCTGGTAAGATTGTGAGGGTCTGCCTTTATTTGGCAACATGTGACCTTTTTGTTGTGATATTTCGACAGCAGCTGTTCTAGTGTGCCTTTGCCCTTGCCGGGTATTAAGCGTACGGTATTAACGGTTAGAGAATCATTTTCCAAAGCCAGGGAAGCGTCCGAAAGACTTTCTTCAGGGTCCAAGCAAAACGTTTCACATGCCACCTTAAAAACTTCAGGTGCCCATTTACGAAAAGATTGTTCTTGACCGCACATTTCATCGCCATACGAAACCTTCAGCAGGCGCTCACCACCCAGTTCCCCCAGTATATTGTCAATGTATTGGCCAAAAGCACAAAAATTCGGATAGGCCGAGGAACCCAGAGCAAATACCGCGAATCTGTTTTTGGAATGAGATATTATATACACTCTTAAATCGATTGAAACTTGAATGGAGGCCTCTACTAATAACATTATATCTCAGAGCTGAAGCAACCTTTTGGTAAAATAGCATTAAATATGATGTGATGTGTATTATCTGTTTTTCTTCTTATCCTTAAGAAGCGGTTGCCCCATATAAGATTTCAAAAAACACACTGGTTTAATATAAAGCATCGTATATACTTATATAAATGTGATAGTCTTATTAGGAACAAAAACACTTATTACATCATGCCTGATGGAAAAGCATTTGACCTTTTGTCTAGTAGCCTTTTCTTAAACAACAAGTTATTTTGTTTGTTTTTTGCTGTATTCTTATTACTAACCTGACGTTCGATAGCGGGCCAAAGTTTTCTTCCGTCAATGTATCGGAGGCTGAGCCTCTTAGCGAGTCCCATCTATCGATTTTCTTCACTTGTTGCATTGGTAACTTAATAAAGTCCTGCCGCGAGCTGGCTTTCATAAACGATTTCGATGATGTTACTGCGACACTGAAACATAAATATAAGACAAATGGGAATCGAGTGATAATCGGAATCGAAGTAAAACGATACGTTTGCTTTTTATAGTCAGTGCTTTAGTTTAAAGTTTTAGTAAGACCCTAATGGAAGATACTACATATGTATATGTATATTTAAACATTTCCCGAACTCAATTGTTGTAGTGTGCATATCTTTTTTTTTCTTATCCTTTAATTTTTTTTATATATATTTCAGTACATGACAGTTTATTACAACATGCACACAGCTGCAGTGACACATATTGGACAGATTTATAACAAAAGATTATTCTCATATATGTATGTATGTATATATTTTTACGTATTAGTTTGTGAGTGTGTGCGATTACGCAGACAATGAGCCAGTTTCACATTAAGGCCATAAATGCGTTTGAATGAACTTGTCTTTAAAGCATAATTTCAAATCACAGACTTTTTTATTATTAGTTATTAAGTATAAAGAAAACTTTTGCTATATCCAGCGTATTAGATATCGCTGCAAACAGTCTGTTATAGTTTTGGACATATTTTTCGTCATCAAAAATTTAAATTTTTTTTTCTATTGCAACCGTTCACGAATGCTTAAACTTTGTTGTCCACAATAGTACAATAATATTTTCAAATACGTTGCCATTTTGTAACAATAATACATAACACGTATGTAAGTAATACTTACTGCGTTCACCCCCGATGGCCAAGCAAGGCCTATAGGCACACTTAAAGGGCACAAACAATTTAAGAAGTTAATGTCTTTCGCTCTTACATTTTACCTTGCAAAGACTAACTCAGCGGCCGCTGCGAACGTTTGAGCAGAGTTTTAATTAAACTGAACAAGTTTTGAAGCGAAATGTTCAAAACTCATTTCAATAAAGTCTTCAAATCTCTCCTTCGTTGTGATGGCGCATTATAGGGCAAGTTCTAGTTTTGGTCGGTTTTGGTTCATTACGACGGTATCTTCTTCTGACAATTTGCACTTCTAAGAGTACTTGTGTATTACGACTGTCGGCGCTAAGCTTTCCTCATAACAACAACTAACTGTTAACGGTAAAAATTTGATTTCCTTTAAATGTTATTCTAGTATAACGTCACGCCAGCCAGAAAAATATTATTTGTTTTGAAACAAACACTCGCTCATTAAGCAAATAGTTTATTTTATTTAAAAAAGTGTGGAACGCGAGTTATATACTATAATCATATCCCACCTGATAAGATAAAAATTGTTCGAATAATGAACTATGAAGAAATTGCAGTTTTTCCAGCCAATTATTTTTGAAACTTTTTTAGAAATATATTTTGAAAGAAAACAGTTGCTGACAAAGTATTTAGTGAAACAAATTATTCCCTAAGCAAAAAATTTAGTGGTTTAGTTTTTGCAAAAACTTATTTCCGTGACACTGAAAAATATTTCATGGGACCAAAATTCAAGTGAGGCTTTCCAGATTTGTACGATTATCAATACTTCAGAAGATACTTTGTGTGTCCAAAACCACTTTGGGGCCATATGCTTAAAATTACGAAAAAGCGCTATTGAAATTCGTCCCCTAAGTTCCAAAGAAAAGCACAAAAAATCGAATTAATCCACATTGAAAGATGAATTTAAGTTGAATGTGTATGTTTTAGATTCGAAGCCACGTTTTACATTTGAATGCCAATTTTGTTATGTTTCTTAATGTAGATTTTTTTTTAATTCTTAGCCTTTAAAGCGATCAGTGTTATAGAGTATTTTCTTTCCACATACAATGTAGTGACTTTAATATAGGTCTAGGTCGCTTTAAAAGAAATTCTTACACATGTTAATAAACACTTTTATTTTTCTTTTTCCTAAATATTATTATGAGTACATTAATCCTTCAACGTTTATGCACCAACACCTGTATTTTGAAACTCTGCCATAGCCATGACGACAAGGAAGATTATGCAGTAACACAAAACTGTTGCACATCATGCTTTCAGCAGCGTTTACAATTGTATACAGTTCACGGATACCTGCAGATTTTGTGTGGATTTTTTTTCCCATTGTTTCCTAACGTTTCCTCTTCAGGTCTCTTGATTCAAATAAATTGCGTTGAGTTTTGAGGGTACTTTAGGCAATAAACCGTTTTTCAGTGCCACTTGTGCAACGAGAACAATGCAAATAAGAAAAGCTTAGAAACATTTTAGTGTTCGTATTTTAATGGAGGACTAAGATCAGTTAATTAAAAGTGAAAACTTGCAAACTGCTTATAGACAAGAGAACTTTAAGTTTGCACTAATTGTGCGCCTTTTGAAGGTAAACTATCTTCAAGTTGAACTTTACATTGAAACACAAACAAAAAGTGAAAATTGATTCCGTTTCGGTTTCAGGTAGGCATCAAATAAGTGAGATCATCTTTGCTTTCTGCTTTTATTTACTTAAATCAGTCGCTACATGTTTTTGTATTTTCTTTTTTCTCAGTCCAGTCATTGCAGATTTCCACGGGATGTAACATTTTAGAACTCCCAGCGAAAATGCTGGAATTGCAACAACTAATTCCGAAAACGTTACTTTCTTGAGCGCAATTGTGGTAAAAATGTACCTGCTACCCTACTCGTGAGTAGGAAAAATATGTTCAAACATTCAACTTCGTGGCCAATTGGCTTTAAAAAGGCGATGAGAGTTAAAAAGAGCAATTAAAACAACTGAATTGATTGAAACTTTTCAAATGCAAACCGTCGGAATCGATGGATACTCGATGCATAAAATTTGTTAAGAATAGTAAGAGCTAATAAAAGAATAGGGGAATCGGTTACTGGCATGAGCCTTCGACTTTAGCAAGCCCCACAAGAAAGAAGCCGGTAGGGGCAAATCGCACGATCTTGCTGGCCACTTCCCGTTACCTCTGCGAGAGAATATGCATCGTTGCCACCGCTGGCACAAACTGGCGGAATTCGAGTGGGTTGCTGTCGTTCCAGATGGGACAATTTTGTTTGCTAACATTCATCCAAAAATGCACCGCATCGCTAAACAAAACATAATAAAACTCGAGTTACTTTTATCATTTGGACTTGCTATTAAATCGTGCAACTTGTCAGCATAGTTTTGCCTCAGCAACGGAATAGTGAGCTACAGGTTACATAGACGGCAGATCACAAGATGTGTCTTATTTGTTGTTTTATATCATCAATGTGTTATATGAAGACACAATACTTCTGTGTTAATTTAATTAATGTTTTAATTTAATCAAGTCCACCGGGTAAAGTAGACGAAAGTCGACGGGGTTTGCCTTTCACTATATTATAACACAGATCTTAGTACATACGAGAACTCTGTTAAATTTAACAGATACTATATTAATCGTACGTACTCGCAACAAACATATTTATTCAATTCACCAGGCCCCTTTGACGTCAGCTGCATTATGTAGACAGTATGTGTTTTCGTATTCTTAATATACGACTGAATTTTGAATCTTTGTATGTTAACCAGGGCTGGATATGATCTGTTTGCTTCGTAAATTGGTAAAAGTTTTTTTTTGTGAACTTTAATTTCATTATTTCCCAAAATGGCATGAAAATTGTATACCATTTCGCATTAAATTAAAACTGGCATTTGCATTTCCACTTCACTTTTAAAAACACACCAAAATTACGATACACAAGTCTGTCTACGCACAACAAAAATCGTCTTTTCAAACGACAGGCCATGCGACTGCGCTTCTGCATTATTTTTGGAATGAGAAAACTTGTTGCCTTAGAAAAGAAATAGAGAATTTTGACAGTAAAATGTTTCAATTACACCACCCAGTCGGTAAATTCCATCAATGCATAATCTATTGAATGGGCAAATGCCTACACATGAATGCGAACGTTCTCCGGAACACAAATTGGGGAAAACCTGATTAAGAAGTTGCGAAGTAATCGCTGAAAAACGGAAAGAATTGTCAATAAGTGCTTAAAATTTACTTAATTAAAAAATTACCTAATAACTAAAATATGTAGCGGGCAAAGTTTTAAGCGAATAATGAATAAGTATTCATAAAAATAAGTTTAAACTTACATAACTATTAACTATATATTAAATATATATATACGAATCGGGCTCTTAAATTTCCTTTTACCCGTTTCTGAGGAAAGAAATTAGTTTTGCAAATGCCGTGACTGACTTTTCTAAAGAGAGCCAGAGGCTTTATCATGACAACATGGAAGAGTTGTTCGTCCCCCTCTTTGAAATCTACAATTTATCTGTCTTATTGAGCAAATTAATCACGGTGCAAAAATATATTTTCCGAAGAAACAAGCAGGAAAAACTAACTTGGAGTCCAGATTAAAATAACTTCTTCTTGAAACCGGTTAAGAAACTTTTTGCAACTTGGCTGAATTTTTAAAATTAAATATAAATGTAATCAACACTGGTAATGACTGTGCAAAAATTAACCTTTCTCTACTCTACTTACTGGTGTCAATATATGTATGTACATGCATACATACATATGCACAATCGCAAAGCCACTTTTACACACAATCTGCTCCACAAACTTTACACTGCAAAAGGCATAGACACATGGTGTGTAAACGCAAAAAACGCTTCGGAAAACATTGTGGTACCAAGAACAAACTGTTTTCAGCTTTTGTTGCAATTATGCTGCAATTTGCAATTATTTTACTTTTCGAGGCCAGTTTGGGAAAGATGTGGTGGCTGATTTTTGCAGTTCTTTGTAGGAAAACTAAATAGCGCGGTCGTCCTATGAAATGCAGTTTAACATAAAAACAAGTTTTAAGAACAAAGTTTATTCAATCAAAGAAAGAAATGCTGCAAAATAACCCACCCATACATTAATAAGTTGTAAGCCGTAATAAATTATTGTCTTAAGCGAACGTCATTTGATTTTGGTGAGATTTCACCCTTTCAATATGTATCTTCTAAAGGTCAATGGATGTTTAGTGACTGACAAAGGAAAGAACTCAAACCAAAATCAAATCAAACTCCAGTGCTGTGCTTTTGGCGAAACATTCAAAGTATTTATGACTTCACCAAAATAAGGTGGTGACAATTGGGCTATTTGTTTGGCTAGAGTGGATAAAGTGGTCTGTAGTCTGCTCCATGAATTCGGTTTTAATGACCAGTATTGGCAATTATTCTAAAAACAAGAGACATTTTGAGGAGATGTTGTGCCACTGAATGACGTATGAGAAGTGGCTGTGTGTAATTTAAACGTATTATTTAAGTGCAGTGTCGTGTTTGTATTAGTACTTAAATAATGCGTGCAAGTGTGGCAGAGTGGAAGCAAAAACTTGACATCCTAAAATTTTTTTTATTTTGAAAACAAAAATATTTTAGCGATCAAACTTTATATACGATCAGAGCTGCAATTTAACTAAATGCAAACGAAATGTGTTTCGTTCGCGATAAGCCCACAAAGTTATTGTAATTGTGCGTTACGTAATTTGCTCTATTGTCTATAACGGTTGGTTTAGCTGCTGACGTGAGGTGTGACTGTGTTGAAAATTCAATGAAAATATTAAACTTGTATTGTAGTTCACACTGCCCTTCAGCAGTTGCATTAACATGTAGCAAGTCTTTAGTAGAATACTTTTAGTGAAATGCAAGCAATCAGAAAGGAGCCGCGCAAAACACCGCTTAATAATAAGTAAATACTTAGTCTGTTCCATGATATCGACGCTATCGCTCGCCGAGATTAGATCAGTTGGCTTGATCATGGTAAACAGAATATTGAAAACCGATAGAAAAATTGTGTACCAAATATTTCGGACGAGTGTACTAAACAAAATAAGCTGAGTCTCCTTGTGACCAGTACTCAGGGTCAACCCCTATATATGCAGTGCATTTAATCAGTACTGGGTTGGGGAGGAGAAGGAGTAGTGTTCCGCTATCTGGTTGTTTTGATTTTATATTGCAGGGATGAGTATGCCAGAATTTCACTGATACTATTTTGGCTGTTCAGCGTTCAGTGTACGTACCTTCGACAATGCAGACTCAAACATCACAGTTAACCCAACATTGCATGTTTTTGTGTTTTTTGTTATTGTATTAGTTTAAAATAATTTTCGGCTATTGTGTTTTCACCAGAGCTATTGGTAGGAATCGAACCTGCGACCTCTGGACTGTTGGTCGAATACTCCATCGAGGCAATAATAATAATAAAGTGTGCGCGCTTTCTCAAACGTATGTTGCTTTACAGTGTAAAAATTTCTCGCATTCTAAATGCAACCCCGCAATTTTTGACAACGGGTGTCGTCCCCAAAGATATTTGTATCACAGCTGTCATGCAAATAAGCACAAGTGCGTTATTTAACGATTGGCACAGATTTTCATAAATATTTGATTTGCAGTAATCGATTTAAGCAGTTCGTGGCAGTTGCATGCAGACGTTTTGAGAATGCAGTCTATTACTCCAAATCGGCTTATCTGATTTAAGGGAATAAAGAAATAACATAAGTTTTTGCTTACACAAAATCTTACTAAGTCCCTTTAATAATCATCAATAATATGATGAGTTTTATGTTTGGTTTAGTACTCAATTCCAAGAAAGAGACTGTTCATTTGATGAAGATTGGTTCCGATTCGTACTCGTATTTTATGTTGCAAAAACTTTGCATTTCAAAAATGCTGCAGCATACAATAAAATTGCATGAAATACGATCTTTAATACCAAACGCGTACAAGACTCCGGTGGTCTTATTCATTTTATTATCTACATATGTGACTAATGTGTTCATTAAGCAACATTTTTCTAGCTAGTATAACGCCGAGGTAGTTTACACTATCCTTTAGAAATGTCATTTCGACTTCAAGCCTATATCTAATCCAGTTCCGGTGGGTGATTGAGTCAAGTATGTGTCTCAGCAAACCTTGAATATAAATATTGAAGGGGTGTTGGAATTCCCGAATAGACTCGGAGTCTCGCATGAGCATAGTCGTGTCTTAAGTAGTCAGAAGACTGAAATCGTAATTTAAATGTAATTTTGACAGGCAAATCATCTGCACTAAGAAAATTTATCCGGCATACTGGAAATAAAACGTCAAGGACGTAGGGGCTTATTCCGCAGCTTGCAGGAACTAAGATGCGATCTGGAGGATGGACAATTTCGAAGTTATTGCTCGCTATCAGATGATGAAGTATATTGGGAGAGCAGCTTGCCCGAAGCCAACCCCAAGATTGATTGCTACAGTTAAAGTCATCACCTAATACATAGGGGCCATAAATTTTGGAAAAGTTTTTTAGGTCAGATCTAGACATATTTTTACTGACATTCGAAGAACGCCGTGATCCTGCAGGAAAATAGCAGCTGTAAAAACTAACGTGCGTATTATACATAAATTTAATCTTAATGCCTAAGTTCTCTACGTTTGGGCTATACAATTATATGAGCCATGGCCAAGCATTTGGCAGTTTTAATATTTTGTGACTTCATTGAGAGATTTATACTAATGACTCCATTTAACACGAATCTATTTAATAAATTTGTAGTTATTTCGTATATGCGCAAGACTTACTGTGCCTTTTTTTAGACAAATTAAATAAAATAACTTACGGATTGTTTTTAGCCTTGTGGTAATGAGCTTTGACATCAAGGCACTGCTATTCAATTTGTATAAGTTTTAGTTTCAAATTATTGGGATAGACTTTGTCTAGACCTGTCAAAACTACGTTGGATGGTTTTGTGGATTATTGGATTATATGTGAAAGATTCCATTTTGTTGTTCGATAAATATTTAACTGCAGACTCATAATCCAATTTGGAATCACAAACCAGCTAATGTTCGATAGAAATTATCCTTATTGAATAATGAGGCTGTCTCCACACAGTTTATGTATCTAAGGCCTCCCTGTTGCTTTTCAAAAGACTTAAAGGCTGTATCTTTACTTTCGGCCACTTGCAGCGGGGTTACCCATATCACAATCCATTTTTTCATTATCATCTAATACCTGAAGTGTACGCTGTACGCCTCCTTTGGAACATAGGCTCCAGTTCGAATGGGATAGTTTTGCAATAAATTCTCAATGTAAAATGACTCTTCAGATCAAAATTATATACAAACGAATTAATACACAAAAATAAAAATCAGAGAACAAAATAACAGTTGTTTTATGATCTTATGCATTTTTGTATTGACAACCACAAACTGCAGAAATAAATAGAATGAGCGCGATAGTATCATTGAGCAAAAAAAAAAAGAAAGAGAAGCTCAAAAGAGCAAAAATTAATAAGTTTTAATATATCAGAAAATTTCAATTCCACCCAAAACTCAACTCAAGGTGGCGCAAAAGTAATCCTCCTATCAGAAAATGCTATAAATTTTGCGATTGGCCCCTTATGTCAGTTCTGTTTTGACATTTTTTGTAGTAAACACATGCGAAATACACGTTAATAAACAATGTTACGCTACACTGCTGCAGAACGCGGAATATTGGTGACTATTTATTTGACCAATAATCGGTCGGTGACTTTGGCACAACGTGAATTTTGTCGCAGATTTCCTAGCCGGCCAACGCCTACTGGTGAAACACTGCGACGTTTAGGCGCTCGCTCGGAGTAGCCGTTCTGCAGAGAATATTGCTGCTGTAGCTGAGGATGTCATGGAAGCGCCGTCGACATCGACCAGACGACGTGCCACGCAAATTGGTGTCAGTCGACGGTCTTTACAGCAAATTTTGGTACAAGATTTGAAGATGTTTCCGTACAAAGTCCAGACGGTGCATCAGCTGTTAGCTGCTGACCGCCAATCGCGTCTAACATACGCTCAAGCCATCCTTAATCACCACCAAGAGGAAGATGATTTTTCATCAAAAATAATCATGAGTGATGAGGCCCATTTCCATCTTAGCGGGGACGTAAATAAGCAAAATTTACACTTCTGGGGCACTGAAAATCCGCGTGTAACCCACGAAGAGCCATTACACCCGCTCAAAGTCACTGTATGGTTTGCTGTTTTCGCTGGAGGAGTCATCGGACCTTTTTTCTTCGAAGTCGTTGCGGGCCAAACGGTAACTGTGAATGGTGAGCGCTACAGAGCAATGGTCAACGAGTTCTTTTTGCCGCAACTTGATGAATTGGGATTGGAAAACATGTGGTTCCAACAAGACGGTGCAACGGCACTCACTGCACGTGCCACAAGCGATATGCTGAAGAAAGCATTTCCCGGGCGCCTAATCTCCCGTTTTGGCGATTTGCACTGGCCAGCAAGATCGCCTGATTTGACCGCTCCAGACTTCTTTTTGTAGGGCTTTTTGAAGTCGCGGGTTTGTGTCAGCAAGCCTCAGACTCTTGCAGCTCTTAAAGACAATATCCGTCAAGAATGTGAGGACCTATCGCCGGAAGTTTTGGACAAAGTGATGGAAAATGCCATAAAAAGGGCTCAAATGACAATCAACTGTGGCGGCGGCCATTTACATGACATCATATTCTCGACTTGATGTAAAAAAAAATTAAAAGACCAAATAAAAATTATCCACAAGAAGAATCAAAGTTTTTAATTTTTTTTTTAATTACAGCCAAAAAACATCGGAAGGTTATTTTTGCGCCACCTTGTATGTCCTGATTGCTTTTTGACTGCACCACTAATACTTGTCGGCGGCGCTCGGAAAAAATATGCACTATTAATATTTCGTGCTGCTGCGTTATAATACACACACTGTTCGAACACAAGTCAAATAAGGACGTTTTGGTGGTCAGCCACATTTGCTTTTTAATCTTTTCTCTATACTTTCTATGTCCTGTTAATATCATTATACAAATTTTATTTGATTCAGTGACAATTGAATTTTTGTTGTTGCAAATTTCAGCACTTTGCCACTGTTGAACACGCTGAGGAGCAGATTTTTCCTTGGTGCAAGCAAGCATTGGCAATCAATTTTCTGAGGGATAGAGGGGAGATCGAGATAACCCCATTATTTATATGCCCTGAAAATTTACTCAAAACACGCCAATACTTTTAGATCGCCCACTACTCCAACTTTAATAGAGACGATACACTGATTATACAACAAACTGTGTGTGCGTCCGCAGTAGCAAAGAGCGTAGCACATTGCACCCTGTACCGATTTTCTTTCATAATCCTAGTCGAAGCGTCTGCTTTTTTTCTAGCCATTCACAATGGCAAAGTACGTTGAGTACCCAGTCATACAGGTGTTATGTAATTTGATACGCGTCTTGTACACCTCTTATGCTTGACCACACAATCCAAAACATAGACCTACGCCGTCATGTTGTTGACTTTACAAATATCAAGATCAAACCACCAAGATAAACCGAAATACTTTTCAAACACAAACCAGGGCAAAAATAAAAGCGCGGATCTGATCAAAATCGTTTACCCTTCAACGTGCTTTACAATCTGTTCTCATGAAATAGGTCGAAAATTGGTTGCAATAGAAATGTGACATTGAAACATCTATTCATGACTGCCCTGCATTATGAAATAATTGATTTAAGCGCTTCAGTAGCACAGAAGCTTTTCAAATTCGTTCCATTTTATCTGGGAGCAAAATCCGAATACATATATCAATTTAATTCCTTATATAAGATTGTATTAACACAAAATGAATTGTAACCTCGGCAGTTAGTGGTGCATTTGTTCATTTCAATCGTGGAATTTCGTAGAAAAGACTGAAAATCTGAACAAATACTTGTGTAAATGACGTACATATGTACTTTTTTGTTTGCCAGCCAGCGCACAGTGGTTTAGAAAAGCCTGTTTTCTCGGATCAATTCTATGTACAGGTAGTTGTTATTTACGTTTTGGCTAATATTATTATAATTAGCGATATTACAGATTTGAGTACGATTTTATTAAAAACGTGTCGTTGTAAGTACTATTGGATATCAGCGTACATCTTTTACATATGTACATACATCTGATAGTGAAACAAAATGGTCATTGTCATCCCCATCGTCATCACCAAAATCTAAGCAGCTCTTGTTGGTGGTTGAAGGTGCAATTAAATCCGTTGCACCAAGTCCCTGCCATAAGCGACTGCTTTGAACAAAATTTTTTGAAATTCTTTATGTGTGTGAGTTTCGATTTACAGCTAGCCGGGTAGAGACGAATATGTAACCATTCTTTCTTGTTTATAAGAGGCCAGTAATGGGGCTTTTAACATATCTTAGCAAATGTGAACTGAAACAGTGAAATATTCTTTTCTCTATAGAGATTTTGGAAATTAAAATTTTTTGCAAGTGCAGGATAAATCTTTCTAATGCTGTGAGTCATTTTTAGTTTCGCTTAAATTATGCTTTCTGAAAAAAAACAAGGTATCGAACATAATTTCCTGTTTTACCTTTAGTTACATATAGCTTCAGAAGCCCCGTTGCAGATGTGAAAATCGACCCATGTTTTATTTTGAGGGAAACAATAACTGCGCACCTGTTGCAAGAAAAGTGTTTGCAGATTCAACGAAATTCATTTGCGGTCAGATAAAAAATTATTTTAACGAAACTATTGGACAAAAAAAAATAACTTGTTAACAAAATTTGGTTTCTTTTCCAATAGTTGTCTAACATACATACACATGTATATTTCATGTGCTTAAAGGTATGAATTGCTGTAGTAGTACTTATCTTTTGATAGAAAAGAAAAAATAAATATTAAGATATATTTTTAATGCCTATAAATGCCTTGTACAATACTAACTCCATCTCTGGACTAAGAAAGAAAACACTCGTATATTAACATCAAAATTCATTTAAAGTTTTACTTAAATAGTTTCCGTAATGGCTTTTAGTATATACATACATACATCCATATTTTATTGTCTGTTTGATGCATGTTTAGTTAAAAGTAAATGAAAAATCTTTAAGCCGGACAACAAGATTCAATATTTACCTGGAATCCTGGCCACGGTCAGCAGACTCCTGTACTCTCATTGCATATAAATCCTGGGAAAACAACTACACAATCCAAAAACAAGATAAAGTCGTTGTAATTCACAGTAAGCAAAAGAAAAACAAAAAGGAAGCATAACGCAGCAGATAAAATCTATTAACAAATGCTAAAGTTCAGATGAGACAGTAAGAGCTGAGTGCTCTTCGGAGCAGTTTTCAAATCCAAAGCAGTCCGCAGAAAGCTTAGGCGTTCGATTGTAGTGAAATTGGCAATTTATTTTTTGTTTTTTCATATATCTAACTTACCTCCCCATTCTCGGGTGGATCTCCGTTGCCAAATGTGGAAGCAACAACAATTAAAAGCGCTTCGTGTTCAATGGATGAAATATCGTAATCAGACATGCAATAGATCTGTAATGAAACAGCAAAAATATTTTCAAAAATTAATAGCTTTTTTTGTCGATTTAACACTTTGTAAAAAGTCACTAAGATTAATAAATATTGAACGCTTAACTAAGAATTTCAATAAACCGAATAGAGCTCTTAAATAAGTTATAGGACAAATTGTTGTTAAAAAATTTTAAATGCCAACATTAGTCTATAGTCAAATAATAGTAAAAGCTTTTCAGAAAACCACCTTTTTATGTGACAATTTGAAATGCTTAATTACAAAAAACTGTTGTGAAAAAAGTGTTTTAATTCATAATGTGGACTCAATAAATAGAATTCGATTAATAGGTAAGTGTAATCAACATCAAAGAGAAAAAAATATATTGAAATTCCAAATATTTACAGATACTTTAATTCTTCTCTCAAATATTCGGCAGCCTAAATACACAGATGACCAGTTCAAAATCAAATACTGATTTCAAAAATCTACACTACGCAAAATTGTGTATTTGGTAAGAAAAAGTACCAGTTTGGATGACAGATACTTATTTTTCAGTACCAAGACGATCCTGCCGATCTTCATGGTCTAACATAATCAACTCTGGATTAATCCATTTTAGTTGCGTTTTAACAATGAAAACACTTTTGATAAATAAAAAATTAAAAAAATTAATGGCCAGTTTTTAACCTAATATTTAAATACGAAATTAGTTCATTTTTCCTTATACATATTTAAGTTGTATTTAAATATGGTTTAATTTTTTCAGTCTCGAATTGCTTTTGGCATTTAATTATGATAAAAGTATGGTAGCACTATTAAATGCCAAAATCATATGGTAGTATAAAAAACTTAAGTTGTATTTAAATGGACGTGGTCAGTGATTTAAGTTGTATTTAAATGTGATATATAAAAATGAATTCGGTATTTAAACAAAACTTAAGTTTAAATCCCGTTTAATTTTTAAGTTAAAAACTGGCCCTAAATAAGGCGAACACAATATACTAGTGATGTAAATCAAATCCAAACAAACCCAGTATTGGAACGTTTTTTTCGCCGTGCTTTACAAAAAAAAATAGATAAGTGGAAATATTTTGTAAAATATTTATTGCCAGAAACTATTTACAAAGAAATTTAATGTTATTTTTACTTTTTTAAATATGTTTGAACATTTATATAAATGTATTTCAAAAAACATATATTTGCTTGATTGCTGGGTGAATCGAACAGGGAGTTAGAGCATCACTAAGAATAAAATGAAACCAAATAAGAAGAGAGTTGCCGTACTTAATCAAAAAATCACTAAACATCTTTAAAGGGGGCTTAGACGGTAATACAAGTCGTACATACAACCAAAGAGAAAATCTTATGAAACTATCTCCGTATTTTAAAAATGAGAAGAAAAATCTTACGACAGATTTTTTTACGTTTACACCACGATTGGTAAAAGACCAAAACAAAGAAAAAATTTTACATGAAAATACATCTCTGATCTAATGATGTGTGAAGGAATTTGAAAAATTTTTAAAAATGATGAGAGCCAAATCCAAATGAATCAAATTTTCATCCGTATTTTCTCTCTATGTCGTATAGTTTCATTACATATTAAGTTTGGACGATACCGTCCGTGCTCTTCTACTCAACAATTTGACTTATCGTACGACTTGTGTTACCGTCTAAATCCCCTTATAATAGCTACAGAGCTGTTATTGTTGATTTGTGAATACAACTTCTCATAAGAGGTTTATTGGGCACAAATTGTTTTATAACAACTGTAGTTTTTAAGCACACAATGAGAATTAATTATGTAAATTATAAATAAAAATATATAAATGTTTGCCTCCAAAATGCTGCTTAATTGAAGAAATACTTTGCATAGCTCGTATCAGAAATTGGCTTGCAACAACTCAAATTGCATCAATCTAGGCTGAAGTGTTCCACTCCAAACACAATATTTTCAGCCACAACAGATTAGGATACCAACTAAAATAAAAGAGAATGAATGTCTCTCTGATAAGCGGACACCGCCAATAATCGAACAAAAATACTGCAACGATGAGTGTCCGATTATACTGCAAAGAGTTGCAGTTTGTAGGCCTTTTATCGCTTTGCTTCGATTCTATTTTCGTAAGAAAAGATTCTTTGCACATTTGCTGATGAACGTGGGACTGATAATATTTCTCTGACAAATTTTTCAAGTTCTTCAAACATGAATTCATTTGCCTCATTTTTTATTTTAGAAATTGTTGCCCAGAAATTGCTAATATTCAAGTATTTGTAAGATTTTAAACATCAGCAAGACCTCTAAATTGCGAATTTGTATAATACAAATTTCGGTATTCGTTGGAAAATATTTTTAGTAATAGTTGTACTATACTATAATTTTCGCCACTGATTATTAAAACTGGGGCGGTTCCTTAATTGTATTAAATATGCCATAGTGTACCATTGTAGTTTTGAAGTTTTAATATAACTAAAAGGTGCAATGTACCAATTTTGCCATCCCTGGTATATGTAAATTTATATTACTGAGAATTACAAAGTTTACTCACCGAATTTCGAAATTATATTCTTATAGATTTATTTAAATATAATTTGCTACAATGGATGGTAAATTTTAACATTTGTATGTAATTACAAAAATGTATTCGCTTTGTAAGCCTCAATGTACAGTGAAACCAGCTATAAACGAACATTTTCCATAATCTTGCAATATAAAATGCATCGCCGACCCCGGTACTCTAACAACCGCATGGGCGCTGTAAATTTAAAAAATTGTTCTCAAAGCTTCTCTCATGAGCAACCAAATTCTTAAGATCTAATTATAATCTTCTTGATTTTCTCCGTAGTAGAATGGATTGCATTTGTGTAGAGTGTAAAGTGACCGCAATGGGCCTGCAAATTGAGGAACCTGTAGAAATTCCATTGATTCTTATGATGAAGGATTAACAAATTTTCTGTTCGCATCTTGCCGCATACGCCTTTCTTGTATTTCAATAATCTAAAATATTGAAAGTCTACATTTGTTTAGCAGGTCACAAATAGCGTGGGGGTATTCGGATAATAATTTCAAATGGATACTAAAAATGTTGGCAGTCACGAAAAATCTTCTGTCGGTAAAATTCTCAATCTCTCTCCTGAAAACAAACAACAAAATTCTGCGAGATATATCTTTAATTAAAAGTAGATTGAAACGCGTTAAATTTAAAATATGAAAAAGGTGACATAAGTTATAAGCCCAAACCGACAACATTTTATAAATAAAAAATAAAATTTGTTATTTTTAAATGTTTGTTTTCGACTTTTTACTGTTTACTCAATAAAAATAAAACAATTTATCGTTAAAGAACGTACTACGTAAAAGTAATTTGAATATTCTACAATGTTACAATTAACCTAAATGGTCTATGCTTTTCTTCGTGTGAAACGCAGAAGTCTTCATAGAAACCGAAATAATACGAAATAATTAAAAACTAAAGTTGTTCAGACAGGGTGCCAGCTTATGTCGCGAAAAGTTACAAAATGTGCCTGGCAAAATGTTTACGCTAAATATTTCTGATGAGAGTTTCCCAATTAGAAAAAGTATTGAGGAGTAATTTTAATCAACAGCTGATCGATTTATTCCTAAAATTTAAAAGCGAAAAAACTACATTTGCAAAGATAGAACTGAATAACACGCAATCAAGTTTAATTACATGGAGAAGCGTCAGATGGTTGCAGCTGCAAAATACTACAAAATATTCATGGCCCCACCCAGTAGTTGTCAGCTTTCTGAAGCCCAAAAATATTCACACCTTCGAACAAAGAACTAACAGTAACTGCAAATTGTTTTTGAAAATGTAACTATCAGCTGTTTTATCTGCTTTTTCTGGTTTTAATTTTATTCTACTTAATCCAATTGTGGAAACTTGAAAAAATACAACAGACTTTTGTTCTCTTTTTCTCAAATAACAGAGAGTTTGTTAATATTTTGGTTCTACAATATCCAAGCACATTTTATTATCAGCAGTGATGCCAATTTAAATTTTTCATCCTGGATCTAGTATGTTTCAAAACGATCTAGCACGCAACATATTTTTGTCATACGTGCGTACATAATACGCGAAAGACTAATGATGAACTTTGTTTTATATTTTATAAACTTTTAAGGTGATTTTTTTAAGCATATTTTGCAACAAAATATACCATTTTTATCACAAAATGTCTTGGCAACACTGGTTACTGTTAAAAGATACCTGAAGCAACTAAACTTGTGCTTACGTCTGATTAATATTTTATGATACAAATTTCTGCCAGCAATCTTACGCCATTCGATGCATTTTCAATTGCGATCGTTTTATTATCACATGAAGAGATATATAAATAAATAAACATTTTAGATATTTACTTGTGCGTTGAAGGCATGTCCCAACAGTTCACACAATTGTTTGGCATACTGCTCAGACTTTCCCGTTTCAGTGGCATACAATACAGTCGCCTTGATGCGCTTCGATAGTGCACGTCCGAAGAGTTTCGATGTAAATTTCACAGCCCTGCAACACAGAAAAGGTAAAATAAATTCCTTAAGAATAATTGTCTTTTTAAAAATATTTATATCGAGGAAAATAAATTTATTTAATAAATATGTATGTTTTAAGCTGTGTTTAAGTTTTTTATTATTTTTCAATTGTTTGGTGGTGGTTCTAAAACAAAATGTGAGTCAAAATGATGTTGACAGTTATTTTTTTTTCTTTCACCACTCCGCACAAATTTTTTTTAAATAATTTTTTATTCAAATCAAACTACAAGTTCTTGAGCAACAATTTAATTTTTTTCAATACTTAATTGATTATTTTATAGGAATAATTTTTAGACCCGCAAGCCATATCTACATATGTATATATGTATGTATGTACATATACATACATATGCTGTGTCTGGCTTACATACATACATACATACATACATACTTACATACATATATTATTATTATTGTGTGTGTTGATGGGTTAATTACTTGCCCATTGTCGTGACACCATCTCGTTGTCGTATCCAGCTGTTCCTGCATCCACTCTTTTGCAATTTCGATATATTTATCCGCTACTGCAATTCCAGTATCATCTGCATATGCAAATATATTTCCCCCTAGTTTATTCAACAAGTCGTTTGCGTATATAATGTACTATATACATACATATGTATGTACATAAGTAGGTCCGAGTTTTGAACCCTGTGGCACACCACATCCAACTGAAACTTCGTCACTATACTTATCACATAGTACATATTTTCACTTTGTAGAATCTGCTATCAATTCAACAACCAAGTTAATGTATCACCTCTAA
The DNA here is from genome assembly GCA_932526305.1 of Epicampocera succincta. Lineage (NCBI taxonomy): Eukaryota > Metazoa > Arthropoda > Insecta > Diptera > Tachinidae > Epicampocera > Epicampocera succincta. Next base: position 36,164,661 of record OW052037.1, on the reverse strand, counting down.
TACCGATTTTCTCCAACATTTGCAACAATCTGTTATGCGTAAGTACTGTGACCATCTGCCGCTACCTATTTTCCCCAAGATCCGGCATACAGAGCATATTTAGCCAAAAGTGTATAGAAACTTCAGAAACTAGTTGTACAAAATATTGGAACATTTAAAACTGCGATGAAAAAAACGCACAATCAAGACAAAAACGAGCGGCGTGGAAACCAAAAACTACATACATATGTATGTATGTATGTATGTACATACATATATAAGTATATACATAGTACATAGTATGTAGATCTTTAAAATCACAGGTAAGAAAAAATCTTCTATCACCAAACAAATTGCTAGGACTGGCAGTTAGCAAGCTCACCCTTGAAATTGCTCTGCCATCAGATTAGGCCGTCATCGATTTCACAATCTGTACTTCGCATTAATATTCAAAATGTTTAGTTCTTACTAACTTTAAATTGCTTTTTAAATAAAAATATGCTGGACATATGTATGTATGTATGTATCAAGCATTTTTTAGCAAACAAAATATGCGCATAGCCCAGAACAACACAGGTATTTATTGACGACGTCCAAACACAATTCGGTCATAAAATGTTTTAGTTTTTTGTGTGCATGCATGTCTGTGCTTGCTTATTATATATGTATGTACATATGTATGTATGTATGTATGTGTGTATATGTATGTAAATTTGGTAAACATTTGCAATTAGTGTCCTTTTCAAGAGCACATTTATTCGTGCAGGGAGAAATTCTCTTTGTTTAACATTTTAATCGTTAAGATGGCACATTTATTGCCATCCACTTGTACGCAGCATAAGTTTTGTGGCGGAAAAACTTTTTTATGACATTTTTGTTTTTGTTTGCTAATAATTTTTTCTCCAACACCAGTTTATGAAGGTTGGCTTTTGAACTGTCGAAAACTATTGTTCGTTTGTATTCTAGGAACTTATTTAATATACATATGTCCATATGTATGCATGTATGTACATATGTAAGTATAATATACACACATACATACATATATATGTACATACATAGTTTGGTAGATAACTAAACGCATATACAGAAAAAATATAGACATGGCTCATGAAATGTACGAATGGCCACAGAAACAAACGAGGAAAGAAACAGCCTTTAGATAAACATAAAAAGCTTTTGGATTGAAGAGCAAAAAGAAAAAATAACTGGCGCTTCTTGACATCCCTCATTAAAATCTTATTTCGCACGTAATAAGAAGTGATTGTTTAATTTAATTTTGAAGCAAAGGATTAGTTAAATAAAGTGGAATGAGATTTTGAGTTATCGCATCTAGAACATTTGTTATACGTATGTATGTATATGTAAGTAGTTTGATTCATTTGCTTCTCCATTTTAGAGGAGTGTTTGTCCCCAAACATTGTGTATAAACACACAAACATTCATATTTTAATGTATTTTCTTATTTTGTTTAGTGTGTACAAATACACACAACATACATACATACGTATTTTAATTTCTTTATTTTTTATTGCTGAACCGCCACTTATTCAAAATATTAATAAATCGAATATTTCAAGTATGTAAAATAATAATTCTAAGAATTTAAGTGGAACAATAAACTCTTGCTTGAATAATAAGCAGCATTTTATATTTGTTGTAATTTAAGCTAATTCTAAAAACTAATTGTAACTATTTAATATTGATTTTGATTTTCAATAAGGTCAGTTTTTAACTCAACAAGAAAGTATCAAGACGTGTCTTTTTAAACGCTTAAAATCTTGAACTCGTATTTGGCGCAGTCGGTAGGATACCGCGAACTTATATTCCTTTGAAAGAGCAAAGGATTAACATTTTCTATTTATATAAACCAAAGAAAAAAAAGCACCCTTCCAAAGATCGGAGGACTAACTAGCTAAATTTTTTTTTTCATCCTTGATCGGTAACAGTAAGAAGTGCAAACGTAAAAAATTAAATCCTTTAAAAGACTAAAGGAAATAACTTTACTACTTTCTGACTATATCGGTGAAAAGTTTAAAAAGGAAACCTGAAGGATAATCTTCAAATAACATTTTTTTTATTATTATATAAACACAAAAATAAGAGCGACAGAAATTCTTTTATGAATACAGAAAAAATTCTGCTGATAAAAAAAACAAATAACTAAACTGTCCAGCGAACATATACAACGTGAAGAACTAAATACAAAACTAAATAATATAAACGAAACTCCTCTCTAAAATAATAACCTCTGTGACATGCCGTAAGTGAAACCAAGAAGTCCAAACGAAAAATATTAAAGGGAGCCCAAAGCTTAGAAGTAAACCCAAACATAGAAAAGAAGCCAAGCAACGAAGAAGACGATCTGCTGCAGTTACTCAACAAATTTTTAACAGTAGGCTTATTTTAACTTATCATTTATACAACATTTGAAATACTTATAGATATTAAGATACAAAAACTGAAGTGTTAATAATAATAAGAAAAAAAAAGCCGGAAGTGGTAATTTATAGATATTAAGAAGCAAGGAAATGAAGTGTTAATTTGTAAATCGCCCACAATTTTTTTTCTCAACCAAAGATGCTACGATTCGAACGAGACCCTCTAGCTTCTATTACCTAAATTATCCTTTATAAATTTTTCTCAAATATTTTTTTTTATTATTACACACATACACATGTATTTGTGCTTATACACTTACATACGTCAATATGGTAGACCAGGGCCAAAATCTAGTTAATGGATTAGTGATCGGCCCCTTAAAGTATCTTAATAACTTGCCAGACTTCCACGGGGACAGTAGGGACTTACAAACATTCATAAGCCTCATCGACAGAATACACCCGCATTTGCAAACATACGACGAACTTTCACAACAACTTTTCTCGGACGTTATCAAATCTAAGTTAAAAGGGAAAGCGAGGCAAACTATTGAGATTAATTGTCACGCTACATCTTGGTTACAGATAAAGAATACAGAACAATTTTGGTGACCGATGTACATGCTTTTCACGAACTTAGGGCAACGATTTTTAAAACGAGCACATTAGCACAGATTGCATAGGCTGAATAATAAAATGGTGGTCGTCTGAGGAGAAACTAAAGCAGCCAGACAAAGTGCTACTAATAATATGCGTACAGCATTAAATATATTTAAAAACAAGATCCCCGAACTTATGAAGACAATCCTGACAGTCAAAAACAAAAACACGTACATAAACCGACAATCTTATAGACATAACAATGAAACCAAAATAACCAGAATGTTATAGGAGCTCATACCAATCGAGGCCAACATAAAAACCTTTCTCACAACCGATCAAATATCCAAAATTTCCAACAAACCGGTCAAAGGTACAGAGACAATCAAAGATTTTCATATAATCGTCAGGGCATTAATAACCGACAAACCACTCATAACCAAGTACAAAACAATGGAAACCCATCCCAACAATATAATTTTAATAGAAATAATATAATAATAAATGAATTTAGATGGCGAAACGGTCAAAATCAATACCAACAAGAAAATTCCTATAGGGAAAATATACCGTGGCGTAATAACCAAAATTACCAACCCACGCAACTACCGGAAGCAATGGATGTTAACACTAATCAAACACCTGAAAATTTTCGGGATACAGCCTCAAGAAACAATTACCACATATAGAACTTACAACGAAATTAGGCTGTATAAAGCTAATAGTGGACACTGGAGCCACTAATTCAATAATAAATCCAGGAATTTGTCTCCCGAAGTGGACACATAAAATAAAATCAATTTCTATTAAGACCCTCCAACATCAAGTTGGTAAGTGAAAAAGTAAGAGTCCCTGCATTTGAAGAATTCAAAATAGAGAATAAAACGTAAGAGTTTTATGTAATAAAATTTCATAATCATTACGCTGGATTAATAGGTTACGATATACTCAAACCATACAAGGCATGTATAAATTATAAAAATAATGTTATCCAATTAAATGGACAGAATATACCACTGGCCTTTGGCGACGAAAAAGAACATGAGGATCAGTTTCAGGAAGAACCAACTAATAAATTAACATTAGCAAAAAGAGTACGCATTGTACGAATATTCTTTCAAGAAAATACAAACTTAAATTTCACAAATGCTATAAAGCATAAAATTCGGACCGTAAACAACGTGCCAATATTTACAAAATCTTATACATATAGGGAAGTTGAGGAACAAATTCAGGATTCAGCAAATGGAGACTCGTCATCGATTACCGCAAACTTAAGGAGGTAACCATTGATGATAAGATGCCAGTATTTTACAACCCTTGATCTCGCAAAGAGATTTCATCAGATTGAAATCGAGGAAGAGGATATTTTTAAGACAGCTTTCAGCGTTGAAGGAGGTCATTATGAGTTCTTGAGAATGTCGTTTGGCCTGAAGACAGACCCAGCGACGCTCGAACGGTTAATGAATACCGTCCTTAAAGATTACATAAATAAAATATGTTTGGTATACTTGGATGATGTGATAATTTTCTTTACATCGTTACAAGAACATCTAAATTCTATTAGACTCATATTCGAAAGACTAAAGGAAGCTAATTTAAAAGTTTAAAAATACAACTAGATAAATCGAAATTCTTGAAGAAAGAAACAGAATTTCTAGGCCATATTGTGACATTGGAAGGAATAAAACCAAGCCCGAAAAATATTGAATGCGTCTCTAATTTTCCAATTCCCAAAAATTCGAAACAAATCAAACAGTTTGTAGGCCTTACTGATTATTATACAAAATTCATAAAGGACTATTCGGCAATCGCAAAACCCATGACGAAGTACCTAAAAAGGGACCAAAAAATTAATATTTCTGATCTAGAATACGAGAGGAGTTGCAATACACTAAAAACTTTACTTATCAATGAACCAATATGAGCATACCCTGATTTTACAAAAAAAAAATCACGCTTACTACGGATGCTAGCAACTACGCCGTCGGTGCAGTTTTATGTCAGGACAACCATCCAATTTGCTATGCTAGTCGTGCCCTCAATAATCAAGAAACAAACTATAGTACTATCGAGAAGGAGCTACTAGCTATAGTATGGGCCACAACATATTTCAGACCTTACGAAATTAATTTACCATCGAAACGAAAATTTACCATCGAAACAGATCACAAACCATTAACATGGCTTTTTTCGATTATGGAGCCAAATTCTAAACTCGTCAGATGGCGATTAAAACTTTCTGAATTCAATTACGATGTACGAAGTACAAAAAAGGATAAAAAAATCGTAATGCCGATGCCTTGTCCAGGATAGAAGCACAACCAGATAGTATAAATGCAATGCATTTCAATGATATAATAAGAGAATCTTCCTCAGCGATTAACGTATTCAAAACTTAAATAATTATCGGGATCAGTAAAAATGAGAAACAAGAATACTTTTAAAAATAAAAGGAAAACCATTTACATGAGGGATCTAGATAGGGAATCTGCAATCACATTAATAAAAAATCATTTTAATTCTGTACAATTAAACGCTATTATAATAGATAACGAATTGTTCCCCGTTTTGAGAAGTACATTTGAAGAATGGTTCTCAACTAATACAAATTTCCGAATAGTAAGATGTTTTAATTTAGCAGAAGACATAGAAGATGAAGAAAGATTTCCAGAAGAGATACAAAACGAACACTTTGAGAAGACTCACAGGAGTATCACAGCAGTCTTCGAAGAATTAAAAACACGAATCTATCACCCTCAACTTAAATTAAGGATAACCCAGTTCATAAACAATTGTGAAGTTTGTAACATAGAGAAATATGACAGAAACCCCCCTAAAATACCCTTGAAAATTACAAGAACACCCAATAAACCCGAGACATTATTCACATTGACGTCTTTTACACTTTACAACAACAACTGTTTATGACCAAAATAGATAAATTTACAAAATTCGCTTCAGTTTATAGAATTTGTGGAAGAACTTGGATAGAATTTAAATCAAAGCTTATACAATACTTCTCAATGTACGGTAAGCCAAAGGAAATTGTTGTGGATCACAAACTCGGTTTTAAGGCAATCCCATTAATACAGTTCCTTAATGACGAAAATGTAGAAATACACTATAGCTCCAAAAGCGATCATTCCTCGAATGCAGATATCGAGAGACTACATAATACCATTAACGAACATATTAGACTTTTGCGACATGACGGAAAGACCCATAGTGAGACTATCGAAGATAAAATATCAAGAATAATTGGGTTTTATAATAATACAATACATAGTACTACAAAAGTAAAGCCAATTGATTTTATAAATGGAAAAATTTCAGAGCAAGAATACCCAAAATTTTATGACCTAATATTGAAGAAAAAAACAAAATATATTAACACTCTAAACAAGGACAGGACTGATGTCGAAATAGAAGAAGGAGAAAATTTTATTAAGGAAATAAGAGGTGGGAAAAACCACCGTAAGTACAAGAAAATAAATGCTAGCAAAATCAATAACGAACACCTAAAAGACAATAAAACAAATCTTAAATATTACAAAACCCATGTTAAACCATTCAAAAAATTTCAGACTAGAGGTGACCGAAACACAGAACTTAACACTTAGAAATTTTTTAATACACAAAAATATACAAACAGTAAATGACAGTCGTACTAAAATTAATCCCGAAACAAACTCCCTACTTGATAGCATAAGCAATAATTATGTATTATTATATAAAAAAATATATAATTTGACCCCACACTTCCGGGAAAGAAGAGGACTTGTTAATATGTTGGGGAAAGGACTAAACTACAAAGCAGGAACCATGGACAGCAACAACGAAATTCACATAAATAACGCACTCAACTCAATAACGAACCAAGTAAATAACCTTACAATTTTTAACAATCTTATTAATGACCAGATACAAAATATTATAACCACATAAACCAAAAACAAACAGTAATAGGGAACTACTTTAAGAATTTCAAAAATTTCCTTCACAACAAGATTAGAGATTTGGAAGATGAAGTTAAACTTATGAGTCACATTTATCAAATAAATAATGACATTTCACTTTTAAGAGACCACGTGGACGATATTGGACAGGTAATTTTTTCCAGCAAGTTAGGAATAATACCGACGGATATACTTACGAAGAGGGCACTAGACTTAATTACGAATTTTGATAGTTACACAAATATCAAGGTAGCAGTAATACTTGAAAAAGAAAACAATGTTATAATTCTTCAAACACCGTATTGTCAAAACTTATTTTCGAACCAATACGAAATTTTAAAAACAAATCCATATAATTAAGAAATAACGAAATACCAATAGACACGGAAAATAAAGTATATCAGACAAATATTAAAGAAAATCTAAAGAAGAATTTAATACCAATCAATGATAATTGCTTACAAAATATTGTTAACTTTGAAGAAGCTCATTGCAAAATGATAGCAACGAATAACACAAATGTAACAGAAATAGTATCAGGAATACTAATATTTAAGAATTTCTTCTCTGAAATTAATCATAATTGTAATAAAATTAAGATAAAAATGATGAGCACTTTTTTTGATATTTGAAAACTGTGAAATTCGTGCTCTAAACAATAATTTTGCAAATGTTAAAGTCAAGTTGTATGAAAATTTTATCTTACCAAATCTTATAACTAAAATAAAAGAAAACTCTAATACAACCATAGCTGATTTGAAACTAGAATCTTTATACTTAAAACAAATCAAGCACGAAGAATCTATTAAAAAGATTCTTTATTATAATAAGAAATCAAATGTTATTTTTATTGCTGAACCGCCACTTATTCAAAATATTAATAAATCGAATATTTCAAGTATGTAAAATAATAATTCTAAGAATTTAAGTGGAACAATAAACTCTTGCTTGAATAATAAGCAGCATTTTATATTTGTTGTAATTTAAGCTAATTCTAAAAACTAATTGTAACTATTTAATATTGATTTTGATTTTCAATAGTCAGTTTTTAACTCAACAAGAAAGTATCAAGACGTGTCTTTTTAAAGGCTTAAAATCTTGAACTCGTATTTATTTTGCAGATACTAAAACTGTTCACGAATATACCATTCGAAGGATATTTGGCTTTAAGTATCAAATATGCAGGAAAAAGTATGACATGTATCTTAAACTTTTAATTATTATCTCCCAACCAAACATACGGAACTTTAAAATATTTCTTGCAGTGAATTCTGATCACCAGAAAATATTGGCATTGTGACATTCACTGCAAATTTACTAAAAAGCTGTGACATTCTGTTTATTCTGTTTATTTGCTTTCAAAAAAATAAAAACAAATTCTTCATTAACGAAGCACATCGTTAATATCGGGTTTCTCTTATAAACAAATGTTTACCATGAAACAACCGGAAAAGTAAAAACTACAAAGTGTGTTAAAAAATTTGCTCTATATAGAGCAGTAAAAAAATTTAAGTGAAAAGTTTTTTTCAAAAACAAGATTGAAAACAGTTTAGAATTTATGTTGATCACAGGGATACTAAAGTCTGTTGGGCATCGATAGATCGCAATTGGATTATCAAAATACCCCACAAAGTTTAACGAACTAACTCTACTGATATACGATTGGTTGAGGCCCAGGTTCACCACGGACTGTAGCGCCAAAAAAGAAAGAAAAGAAAATGCCTGGTCACCAGGATTTCCAGATTTATTCCGAGTCACATTTGTATATACATATTTGGTTCTCCTGTTTTGCTTTCTTAAATTTTTTTTTAGAAATATATTTTCTCATTTAAATTTATACCTAATAAATAAACATCAAGTTAAAATTTGCAAGTGACATTTCTCTTCAATAAGATTTTCCCCATGTGGCCGATACTGCTGGCGTGTACAAGGCGAAATTTTGAACACCAATTGTCATAAACTTTTCGCAGAATTTGTGTGTGCATTTCGCCAATAACTCTTCGAGTGTTAATTTCCAGGTGTGCAATTGTCTCTGCCTTATCGACGAGGTATGTAGACAACTGACTTTATATAACACCTAAGAAAATACAACAAAATTCTGACCATTATCGTTTTTGAAGACATGTGCGCCAATGACTCCGCCAGCCTATAAAGCGCATCAAACCATAATTTTCTGTGAATGTTATGGTGTTTCGACAAATGCTTGTGGATTCTCCTCACTCCAAATTCGGCAATTCTGCTTATTTACGTACCCATTCAACCAGATATCGGAAAATAAATAAAATGAAAGAAGTACACGATGAGTTTGACGAATAGACCAATTATTTTGATTAAAGATTTCAACAATTGGCACGCGTTGCTCTGGTGTAAGTCGATTCATAATGAAATTTTAAAGCAAACTAAACAAAAAGCAACTATCAGCTGTTGAAGGGTTTGTAAATGTAAGTGGAGATGAGAAAGCGATTTCTCCAGCTGTAAGAGCAGGACAGTTACAGAGTACAAGCTAAACAGCAGTGCGCAATTAGACATTGAGATTCTATGCGGCAACCCAAAGAAGAAAAAATAAAAGTCTTGCTAAAACTAAGCAAACCTCAACTATTTAAGTAGGATGATTCGTGTACTGACAGCATACTGACGTCTAGCAGTTGCGAATTACATAATGCCAAAGTGTGATCTTCGCACAATTGCGGTATCACCCGCACTTTTCCACACTTTAGTCAAGTAGAGACATATAACAGAAAACGTTAAAGTACTTCTTGCAAACTACAAATAGATTATAAACTCAGTAGTAATAGTCAGTAATAGATTCGTCTAGTCCATGTTTTCAACCCGACTAATCTCAACCCTCCTATCGTAACCAAATAACTATGCATTTTAAAAGTAACCATTTCCGCAACAAGTCAATTCTACAGTGATCTTATGGCTGAAAGGCAAACTAATAATTTTAATTTTTTTTACATCCCTGGTGCCAAACAAAGCTCCGCCTGTCAACGCTTACATGTTGAACACTTTTTACGACACCGTAATAAAATGTTTGCCCACTTCTATCCCATGTTTAATGTCTGAGGGCCACTTTACTCTAATAAAATTTTTATGAGTTTGTCGCAGGAAAACTGAAAAAAGTAAAGTGCATAAAGACAAAATATCACATGCACAAATATATGTATGTATGTATGTGTGTTTAACGGGACTGTTGGTTGGCTGCACTTGTTTTACTCTATTTTTTTTCTCAAATGAAACTACTTTGCAAAAGTCGGAAGCGCGTGTTGCAAATTAAATTTTTAACATCACTGTGTGACACTTGTTTTAAATAAAATGCCACATAAAACATATTACAACTTCTCTGTAACACTTTAGCTGAGATAGTCGTATGATCCGAATGCAGCAAAGGGCAGGCTCTGTTCTTCACAGGCTTAATAACATAAACGCGGTGATGATTGCAATTTGACAAAAACATGCTCTTTAAAATTTAGTTCGGTCTTTATAGTTACAAAATATTAGCATCGTTGTTTTGGGTTTCATGAGCGCTTTGTGATTAATTTATTATTTTGTTGGCAATAGACGAGTTTGTTTAAACAAAAAAATTAATCTATTGGTATTATATTTTAACTAATAAAATTTTAACTAAACATTAGTTTTATTAAATTTACTAAAAACTAGTTTCCGATTGGTAATACCACAACACTTTGTAGAAAAGAGTTTTTCTCGGCACAACATTACATTTACTCAGTCAAGCCACAGCCTTTTGTTTTTATGCCCCCCAGATAGACAGATTTTTAAAGAATCTTATAAAATATCTTCCCCTAAATGAAGAGCCGTGCTTGACTTTTGATTGATTTGTTTGGTTTTTTTACACCCATTTTACGGCAGACGCTGTAGTCCTTTACAGTCGACTCTTCAAATCGCATTCAAGGTGCTACGGTCCACGCAGCCAACTTCAAGAGGCTCATTGTGCATAAACAAATTGAGGGAAGGAATATTTCTCGCAGTGGTGACGTGAATTGGCCACCTGGGTCTTGTAATTCCACTCCACTAAACTTTGTCTTTTGGGACTTCCTGAAGCCGCAGGTCTATGACAATAAGCCCGGCCTTCTTGAAACCCCCTGAAATAGGCAATTTTTTTCTCCAATTTAGAAGTCTACTTCTCTCATAAGCAACTTGGGCATTCTCCTTAATGCTCGTATTAAGGAAGTAAAAATGAAGTATTAAATTATATACAAAAAATAATAAATTTCGTTGGTTTTAAAGATGTTTATTGCAATTATTTTTAATTGACGCTTTTTTAAATAAAATCAACGTGCACGACAAAAATGTGTATGACATTTTAAAACTGCTGAAATCAAAACTTTCATCATGCGCGATGCAAGTAAAAGCATATTTCAATTAACACTTGTTGAGTAATTGAATCATAATATAAAACTTTAAGCGATATTAACTGACAAGTGAACTATTCGTTTTAAATAATGCAAAATTACAGCATCTGAATACGTTTAAAATTAAAGTTTTTCACTACGCTGTATAATTTTCTTCTAAAAGCCAAGAGAGGCTTTTATCACTAATTGAGTTCAAATTATAATGTTGCAGATTTATTTAAGTTTTACTGCTAATTTAATACAACAATCAACCATCAGCTAATCAAGTGGAAAAAAGGTAGATTCTGAAAATTTAATTTCTTTATACTTTTCGTTACTTTTTTCAAGATTAAATGTGAATTTTTTTGAATTTTTTGAATTTAATGCTAATGTTTATGAAGTCTTCATGTTCAAAAAGGGGAAGCTGTTAAGGCAAGCATGTAATTAGGATTTTCCAAAAAGATTTTGATATGTGTTTGAAAACATCTACACACTAGAGATCTATTTAACTTCTCTTTTTTTATTTGTTACTTACAAAACATAAAAGTAAAAACAACGTTGAAAATTAAATTGCAAAACAGCCTTCAGAGGCATAGATAAACACATACATATGTAAATTTTTATATTAACAATTTCTTCACACATCATTTATTTGAAAATTATATCAAAGAGAAGATTTTAAAAGCTTTAAGCGCATTAATAAAATAAACCTGTTTCTGTGCAAGTGTTTCTGGCTTTCATTCACATACATACACATATAAGTAGATGATGAAGAAAAATAAAAAGAGGTGAAAATATGCATATGCATGTGGCGCAAGTTTACCAGGAATGTATTACGATAAATAATTTGACCGCCTAAGATTATGCTACAACATCTGAACGAATTTTATGTATCGTATGAGAGTCAGAAAATGGAATTACTAGAGATAATGTTCTTAACGAAAATGCTATGTACCAGTGTTGCAAAATTTAAATTAATGAATTGGTACTGAACGTCAATTCAAACAGAACTTTTTCCCACCAAATGGTACTTTTTGATCAAAAATAAAGCAGTCATTTATAAAAATAAAATGAATACAATTTTTTTATTGGAATTCATTTATCTCTGTACATAAGAACACAGAGTATTTATATTAAAGGTACACATCTAAGTCATATTTCTGTTATACATTAGCGTAAGGTACGTTTTTTCAGGATTTTCTAAAGGAAAATATTTAAAATAGTTCACATTTTCATAAGTAAATAAGTTAAAAATTTAATTTTTGTACACATAAATTTACACTGGTAGACTAATTATATTTTAACTTTTGTAAAGTTGCATTATTCAGATTTTTCCATATATTACATGTTTAGAACTTAGTTTTAAAACAGAGTTTTAAACATTAATGTTTAAAAATAAAGCTTTTACTTCAGTGTTATAAGATAAAGTAAATTTACTTTAAGAGATTAGAAATATTATAATTATAACAGCAACCATCATTTGATTTCAAACAAGGTAGTGGGTATTTCTAATAACAACAACATACATTTTGCAACAAACACATGATTACCAAAGTCTGCTATCGAAATGATCACATCACACATTTTAGTTTAGCGCTGAGTTGAAAATGTTGCTAACATACTAAAAGTTAAAAATCGCAAAGAATAACAAAAGTACTAAACAAACCGCGGTGGTACTCTGCTATTTTTAATGTGAAAAAGTAATGAAAAAAGTACTAAAGTACTGAATTTTTCAACACTGCTATCTACGGGCGGTTGTCAATGTCTAACAACTGTGTGAACTTCCAATTTTTGCCTTAAAGGGTTTCAGAAAAATCACTGTCAGTCCATTGTAAAATACCAAAATTGTCAGATAGCTGACAACAGTAAGAACAGTTTTCCTTGCCATTGCCAAATTATTAACAGACACTGTGAGCTTATTTTCCATTGGCTTGTGTCTAAATTAACGCACCTGACAATGATGCCATCATCGAAGAAATACTCCAGTTGGCAACACTGACAATACATACGAGTACTTTTGGCGATTTTTGCCATACAATAATCTGACGACTGCAGGAGATGACAGCGTTGTTGCCAGATATATTTATTGTCAGGTCATTGTCACGCATTAAAATTGTAAGATTTTGATGCAGCCGTTTAAATTTTTTTATAATCAGTACATTGTCAAATCTTTCAATATTGTAACATCTGACAACCGTCTGTGTGTAGCTAAATTTTAAGAACGTTTCGGTCATAACCAACGGCTGCTTTAACATCGAACAAAAATTGGTGGAAAAATCCTTATCGCTTGAATGTAGAAATTTCAAGGCTTTTCTTTGGACTCTTGAAGAGAATCCAAAACTATTTTTGCGAGCAAAACAGCCTTAAAAAATATCCATTTTATATTCTATGCCAGTATTCGTTGGGACTGAAGAAACCTCAACCCTTAATCAAGTGTTAAACAAAAAATCTTACTGAATAGAAATAGAATTGATTTAACCAAATGTGCTGCAATCAGAATGGCCCTACGTGTTCCATTTTACTTTTATGAAATAAAAAAGCCCGTTTCATTGATATTAAAAATACGAGTATATTTCTTTGTTTTATTATGGTTTAAACTTGTGTAACGCTAGAAAAAAAATTAGCTGCTGGGAATGAATAGAATAATGAGATGTTGACCAAAGTCTTTTTTGATTGAGAATGTCTTATTGTTTTCAATTCAACGGCTTCTAGAGCTTTTTAGTACAAAATTTAAATGACAATGGTTAAACTTGTTTGAGAAAGTTTGTAACTCTATGCTATGATTATTTTTTTTTCAAATGACAGGAGAAGTAAGTTGTAGATAACAAGTTATATATAATTTTAATAAATTATTTGTGGGCGTTCGTTTTGTCGATTATCTAGTATTTTCTGGAATTAGAAAAAAATAAATGCACTTAAATGGAAGGCTGACTCTACTACCACTTGGGCATGATCTACGACCAATTATTTTTGTTTAGGCCGACGAGTATTTTGAATGCATGGGGCATGTTGCTCGCCACAGATGTCCCGACTCTCGATAGAAACTTGCCCCTAATCGAAATCGGGGAGTGTTGAAGAAAGCGTAATCATTTTAACTATGCCTTTTAGGAAGCAGACTTCAATTAAAAAATAATAAAAAACCGCGCCATTTCCAAATCTTACAATTGAAATAATAAATAAACAAATCTGTAAGGGCCTGGACAATCGTAAAAAAGCCAGTAATTGCAATGCGCAATTTTGCTCAACTTAACCAACAATAAGGAAACTATTATCCAAACACAAAGAAATTAGATAACAGAGAATAGCAAATAAGGCAACAAACACATGCAGACTATTTTTTTACAGAAACAACATTTGTAGACCCTTGTAATCTACTTACAACGTAATCCTTTTTGTGGCATAAACATGCTACTGAAGCCACAACTGAAACCAAACAAAGTTGATCAAGAACAGCCATCAGCAGGCACAATCAACGTTAATACTCGTACCACATTCATTAATAAAAACACATGCTTGTTTGTATTGACATGTGTGTTTAAACGGTCACACACATGTGCTTATGGGAGAGTGTGCATTGCGAGGAGTTGCATCTTGCTGGGTAGAAACTAATAGCAGAAAATAATAAGCGGACCAATTAGTCCTTAATATCTGCTGCTCAATCACAAAAGAGAAGATTTTTTATTAAGTGAAATGTTGTTTTTGATTAAAAAGTAATATATACGGCAGCAACTTTTTGCTTTTGTTCTACGAATGCACTCAGAGAAAATTCACCATCATTTAGTGAAATTCAAAATGTTGCTATGTATTTAAAGTGTTGCAGCAACCAAATTTAATTTAAAACAAAGAACACAAAGTTGTTCCGAAGGGTATCAGAGCCAACAAAGCCATATTTCTGTTCCACAATTGGAAAGCTTATGCTTATTTCTATATGATGTACCGAAACCTGATGATGATTGGATTAGTAAAGACCATTTTGGCCAATATATTGATATATTGTTGTTAAAAGTTGCAAAGGAAAACTGCTTTTTTAAGTTTATTAAAAGCGATTTTGGATTTTAATTTGATTAACATACATATTTTAACCAAATAATCTTTAATTAAAGACAGATACAGTTTTTTTTATTTTGTTCGTTTAAGCTCATGATGTTACATAATCGTTTTTGTAACTTAATTTAAATTATATTACAATTTTGTCTCAGCTCAAAGGAGCAACAAATTTCTTTGTTTTTATTGAAATTAAAAACGAATTTAAAAACTCACCTTGCTATTTGTTTAAAGTTGAATTTTCTGCGCGGTTTCTTGCTTTTGCCGTCACCGCGACCCTTCTTCCAGATGTGGGTACGCCAAGCAGGGTCCTGGTACTCAAATGAAGGTTTCAAATAGTATAATGCCATTTCTTGATGGAAAACGGGTGTAATCGAACCTGACATGGGTGGCACAATCCAAATCCAATCAGCAGGGCAGCCGTTACTGAAATAAAGAACATAGAGAAAAGAAAAAAAATTAATTTTACTACTTAACCAGCCAAAACTCTCCTTTTCCGTTTCAGCAACACAAATTGAATGCTGTTTATACTGACAGATTTTATAGGGGTTACAAAACAGTTTTCAAATCATTATAAATTTTAATACTGCAATTCCATTCAGTAACATGAAGTCATTTAACTAGAATTTGTCAACTATTAATCTGCTGATAAATTCGCTGAGAACGCAATATGTCTTGCTAACATTTAATATCTAAGTTTTAACGTTGTCATTTGCATGACAATTGTGAAGATGCTGAACTTGTATGTTGGACAAAGTTAATCTTTGCTTTAAACCTTAAATTGTAATTAAATTAGAGAGTCTTAAAATTTTGTATAGCCAATATCCAAATTCACTTGTAAAATTTATTCATTTTACAAATTAAATAGTTGAAATATTAATAGCTGCAAATCTGATTTAAGGTAAAGCGGCCTGGAGATGTTCAAATGGTGTCTTGTGCTTGTCATTTTAAAGGAGACATACAAGTGAACACGTCAATTATCGTTTGTATTTTGAATGCGTAACATTCATGTCACAGCATGACGCATAATATATAGCGAATTAAATTTGTTTGTCAAGCAAAACAGGAGACAATCAAATAATCAACCGTCAACTAATCTAAGGACATTAAAACTTTTTGATTTTCTTCAGTCATTATCCACAACACGTACGTGTAGCCGAAAAAGAACGCCCTAACGCACACAACTATGAGATTGATGAGTTTATTTGAACGTCTCCAGGCTGCTTAAAAACAGCTAGAATTAAAAAAATGTTGTATGTTTTGATTGGAAATATGTGGTTTAAAATTTAATCTGCATACTTTTTATAAATTGTTGGTTAATATCGCAACATTGGACTAATGCTATTTGTTTTTATTTTATTTTATAATATTTTAAGGTTGAGCGTCCCTAATGTTAACATTAATTTTGAACATTTCAGTTTGTACTTAAAATAACAGTTTAACTTTAATTTTGTTGTTCCTCCAATTGATAACTGATCAATAACAACAACAAAGTCATGCATATCTGTTTGCTTTTGCTTGCATTCTTCGTCAGGTTTTTGGTTAATATTGGTGGTGTTGTTTTTGTTGTTAACAGTATAATTGCAGTGACACATGATTTCAAGTAAGAAGAACTTGAGGCAAACAGCCAAATTAAGCATTTGAAATAAAAAATAAATTAGCCAAAAGTGGCCTTGGACTTATCATTGCAACAAAACAATAAATATTATTTGCTTTTTAATTTATAAGCCTACAAGTGAGCTCCAGCACATACAGTAGAAGTTGTTATGAAGTAAGTACTTTCATACATATGTGGCATACATTCCCCCACATACACCTCTGTACTCGTAAGCAACAGTGTGTTTTGACAACTGTCAAGACCACAGCGTGGGTATAGAGAGATGTCATTACGAACCTGTAGCCTGAACGCGCCTTTTCGCCATCTTTAATATTTGTGAAGAGATAGGCTAGGAAGTTGGCAGAACCGCCACACATACATACATAAGTATGTACATACTTATGTACATACATACATATGTATGTATATGCACAACCAATTCGTGATAAGGGCATTGCAGCCATCTAAGGAGACAAAGAATAAAACATACCATATAGCTACATATGTATGTACATACAGTGGGAAGCTAAACTGTCCGGATGTTTTGCACTAAGGAAGTAAGGTAATGAAAATAATACAAATATAGGTATGTATTTTATATATGTATTTTTTTTTATTGAATTGAACATTATTCTAAATTATAAAGCACAAAAACTCATATGAATTGCTTCAAAAAAATAAAAAATTAAAAAAATCAAAAAATTCACTATTCGGACACTTTTGCACTGTTTGCGCTTTTGTATGCGGCGTTTGTTGAAACCAATTAACGTTGCCAATTTAATATTTCGTCCAAAGGCCTTTATTTTTAATTACGCTTTCAATACGTTTTGGCATACTCTCCACCAACTTTTGGATGATATCACGGTCAAGAGCTCGCCATTCATGTTGTATTCTCTCCCAAAGCTCGTCAACATTTTTTGGTGGGTTTTCATATGCTCCCAGCCTTCTTTTCACAATAGCCCATAAATTTTCTATAGGATTCAGGTCTGGGCTTTGTGCAGGCCATTCCATTGTCCCAAAAGTTTGGTTTTGTAGCCAGCTTTTAACTATTTTGGCCGTGTGCTTCGGATCCCCGTCTTGCTGAAAAATAACTTCTTCGGTTGGATAAGCACTCTCGTCAACAAATTCTGGTAAATTTGTTTGTAGAATATTCAGGTAATCCTCCTTCTTCATTATACCTTGGATTCTCACCAAAGGTCCAATGTTCCACCAAGTAAAACATCCCCACACCATTATACTGCCGCCACCATGTTTCATCGTTTCCTTCACATGGTGCTTTTGGATGCGCTCCTGCAGCCTATGCCAATAGTATTCTTTTCCATCAGACTGGTATCGGTTGACTTTAGTTTCGTCGCTCCAAATAACCCGTTTCCAGTCATCTACTGTCCAATTTTTGTGGGTTTTACAGAAATGAAGGCGTCTTTTCACATTTCTATCGGAAAGTGCTGGCTTTTTCTTTTTCACACTGGCTACTAAACCAATTCTATTTAATGCGCGTCTAACCGTCCAGGAACTGACATTCTTACCAATGCTTTTTGCAGCATTTTTCGGGGTCTTGGTGTCCTTATTATGTAGCAAACGTTCAATCTGCCGGGCATCACCATCAGAAAGCAGTCTTGGTCGACCCCCTTGGTTATTATTGCAAGCTACATTTCGTCGTTTTTTTATATCATTTACCGTGGATTTACTTAAATTTAATTTTTCAGCAATTTTACGGTATGAATAATTATTTTGCAACAAATTTATCACGTTGTTTTCAATATCAGTTGGCGTTTTTCTCATTTTTGAAGATCTTTTAATTTTTTATTTAAAAATCACGTTAATCACTTCACAGGTCAAACAATAATGCACAAATAGAGCAATAAAAACTTGATAACGAGATGACAACAAACAAACAAAAAAACCAACGGGTTAAATACCGTTACATTTTAACAAAGCAATATCGTGATAATGTTTATTTCTTGTACTGTGCAAAAGTGTCCGAATAGTGAATTTTTTGTTTTTTAATTTTTTTATTTTTTTGAATCAATTTATATGAGTTTTTTTGTGCTTTATAATTTAGAATAATGTTCAATTAAATAAAAAAAATACATATATTTGATAATATACCTATATTTATATTATTTTCATTACCTTACTTCCTTAGTACAAAACATCCGGACAGTTTAGCTTCCCACTGTACATATGTACATATATTGCCTTTTTGACTGCTTAGGCTTACAATATACATACATATGTACATATGTATGTATGTAAATTAATTAGTATTTTAGCTAAGAAAATCAAAATTCAATTTTCATCAACATCGCTTAAAATGCATTTTATTTTTTATTTTTTACAAGTTTATTATAATTAAAATTTCAATAAATCCTAAAGCTAAAAGCCCAGCAACAATGGCTACCGGCTTAATTAAAAAGTACGTTTTGTTTTCTGATCCCTAATTTTTTCCGCACATGTAAAACTCTTTAATAGTGTTTAAAATATAATAATAATATAAAATAATAAAATAATAAAACTGTTCTTATGAAACGAGTCCGTATTCTTACAGTATTTTGGGGGTTTTTAGTGAGTACCCACGGAAAGCTAATTAACATACATACATATGTATGTATGTACATACATACATACATACATGCATACATACATATGTAAGCATTTCTCTTTCTAACATATTGAAATTGTGAAAATAAATTTTAGCTAAACTACGAAACAACTAACAGATTTGCTCACATATACTATATATATATGTATGTTTATATATGTATGTTTGTATGTATAAGTAAAAAATAATTGAAATACATATGTAAATCCGATAATATATTTATGTATGTGTAAGAGGCAAGGAATTATCGCCACACTAAAATAGAATTTAAATACATGAGGTCGTATATACTACATATGTATGTATGTATGTATGTATGTACATATATATGTATGTATGAGCTCGAAGTAAAAAAGTCCGTATTTGTTAAAAATAAGAAGAAAAAAGTATTTAGTAATAATAATTTACAAAGAAAAAGAAACTTTAAGCGAAATTTGACTTATATTTGAAACGGAATAACATATTGCTACTTCGTTATATTTTTGGTATAAATAATTCAAATACGTAACCTCTAAAAACCCCGCATTTCATTCATTCATTCATATGTTAAGGATATTCTTTTGCACAATTTAAAATGGATATTATGCATTCACATACTCACTTCTCACTTCCCTAAAACCAATTCCATAAAAATAGCATATAAATACTTTTGTCATCAGGAACTTAAAAATAAGTACTTGCGCTA
The DNA here is from genome assembly GCA_932526305.1 of Epicampocera succincta. NCBI lineage: Eukaryota > Metazoa > Arthropoda > Insecta > Diptera > Tachinidae > Epicampocera > Epicampocera succincta. Next base: position 36,144,462 of record OW052037.1, on the reverse strand, counting down.
TCTCAAGACCATCTAATAATGGGTTCTTGAACATGTGTACAAGTGAGTTAAACATTCCGGATGTTCTGATGATAATTTTAAAAGTCGAATATTTGTCTTTATTCCGCAGTTTTATTTCACGAATATACGAGCATACATACATATATATATTCGGTAAATGAGAGCTCTAAAACATTTTAATTTGTTTCAGTTTGCTAACGAGCGAGATTATTATTAGAGGAGGAACATTATATATTATGCAGGGATTGCAGTAGGAGCTTCCAAACTTTGACCGAGACATTTGCTTACATATGTGTGATTTGCTGTCAGAGTAGAACGTACTTTTTTTCAGTGCTCGTTTTTAATCCCTTTATCACAATCAGTTTTTACTGTTTTTCTTTGCACATACATATGTGCATATGTATGCACATGTGTATCTACTTGTTGCAAAAAACAAAACATTAACAAAAACTAGTAAAATAGTACCTCTTAACTAAAACGCTTATCAAAATTAAAATAATAATTTGTTGCATTCTTTTTTCGAATATAAAACAAATGTCACTTTGGAATAACTCAACATCACTGAGCTTGTGCGTGCATGTACTATACACAGTTCTCAATAAGAACAACAATAATAACAACAATACTGTACATCACGATCTCTGTCTAAATAAAAAACTACAAAGCTACCTCAATTTACGGCCCTACATATTATGTTTAAATAAAAAATTTCGTTAAATAATCGAAAGGAAAGAATACTTGTTTGCTGATTATGAAAAGGTTTAATTATTTTTATATGGAGTGACACTCCTGCTCAAGCAATGCGAGAACATGAATTTTATTTGTTGGTTTTGCCTAAATTACAGCAGAACTGGTGTTGAGTTTTATACATACATACATTCGTATATATGTATGTATGACGCAAATGACGCAATTAATGGATAAGTCTGTTCATCTCCTCAAATTAAATGTAAGCCTGGTTCATCCTCCCAAACACAGAGTCTCTCACTGCCAACGTCTTAAAAGTCTCCTTTATTTATGCACCAGAGCCATAGAAAATAGGACATATTGAAGACACTCCCCCCTGGAGAAGGGCGTCGTACATTTCATCCATGTAACATCTTACACATAATGGTATCGACTGACTTTTCCAAAGAATAAAGAATTTTAATAATATAGGACGTTGATTTGAACTGATTTCCGTAATAAGTGCCCTATTTCATCGTTTTGAAGGAATTGTCCAATGAAAAGCAAAATAAATAATTCCGATCTGCTTTACAACACAAATCTTTTTATCTTGTTATGAACAAGAATTAGTCACGGTGTTACGGATTCACTTTTAATTTAGACTTTAACAAAAGTTCATTACCAAGAAGACCTCCAAATAGGTTCACTGATGATTATCTTTGTAGAGGCAAACCAACATTCAAGAACAATCCGAAATTCTTCAACGATTGAAAACGAAGAAATGAAAAATGTCGCATATTTTTTTATCATAAACATACATTTTTGTGAATTGGTATTAAGAAACTTAATACATACTAAAGAATAAATCAAATATACTCGACGTTTCAAAGCTACCGGGACTGCATAACAACTTTGGGTTGATGTATTATCACACACATGTACATGGACACTATACAAATAATAAGATCGAAAACCATCAATTATTTTTACATGTTTAACAGCAACCTGTTACTACAATAACTATTTGATAAATGCATTCCCATAGGTACTTAAACCGTCATTTGCCAGCGAGCGCACTTGAACATACATATTTTACTTGCGAAATACGTAGAAAATCTTCAAAATGCCGTGTGTGGAAAAGAATTGCGAAAGGTAGAACGCATTCATTTTGTCAAATAAAACATGCTGTCTCATAAATTACCACAATCGATTTTCTATTAGAGAGATGTTTAACATGTTTGAGGATTAAGTGCAAAACACGGGAAATATATAGATGTACCTCTAAAATTCATACTCAAAGCAACTTTCTTAGAAGACTTTGTAGGTAAAAAAAGCAATGAGCTGTGTTGAAAGGTACAAAAATATCCCGACAAAAAGACGTCGTACAAACCGGTTGGGTGGGCGCTGAACTAATTAGCACCGATTTTGAGAAATAACTAACTTGGCTACGAGTATAGTGTAATTAATATTTTTTCTGCTTGTGAAACTCCTCCTAGTATCTTCGCTAATTATGTCTACGAAGAAGAAATTATTTTACCTTTGGTCCGTAATTGAAATTGAAGATAATAAAGTTCAAGTGGACTGAATAACATTTTCAAATTTATTATGCATATGTATGTACGAGTACATATGTATGTATGAAAGCAGTCATATTCTTGTAAAATAATAAATCAGAGTTTACATTAGGCGATTCTTGTTGATCTGATTCATACATATTTTTTCTTGAAATTGCTTTGTTGTTCACATATCACAATTTTTATTGCTTGATGGCTCTTATTTGTATTTGATCGTATACATGCATTTGTGTTTTTTGACGAATACGAATAAGAAAATAAAAAGAATTGAAAGTGCGATTAAGTTTGTACTCTTCTTATTTTACCCTCACACCGATGTTGAAATTACTTGCATGCCAAAAGTAAAAACAGTGTTACCAATAGATATTTTATTTCCCTTTTAATGCATATCTTACAAGGAATCATTTTTTAAATATTAATATTTGCCGAAAAAATTATTATAAAAATAAAAATATATAATGATAATATATTTTACATAATTTATTTTCCCTGTAATGTTCGTATGCTAAAGTTTCGGCAGAAGCTTAAAAAAACAAATACGAAAACATATCAAAAAAGGCTGGAAACAGGAATAAATTTGGGATTTAAATTTCCCCTTTTTTACACCTAATTTTTTAATTTCGGATTGAAAACTTACACTTGCCTGTGTAAACAATCAAGCAAATTCCAAGTGTGTTTATAACTCTTTTTCGATGTATTGGTTGTCAATACGTGCACACAACTTGTAACAAGTTACCTGCTTGTGTAAAGTCAGAATTAGCCGAGAGAATTGCCTAATGTACAATAAACTCCGACTAACGAAAAATTATTGGTCTCTTTTTTCGTATTTATTTCGTGCAAAGGAAAATCTATATGTACATTAAAACATACCTACATAACAAGAATGATAGAAATACATATTGCGCCATGAGCACGATTTCTCGCTAGATGACGTAGTTTAACCCATGCATGCCTATTCTATATATTGAAAACTCTTATTTGTGCGTCTATTATTAATAACCCAAAAGAATATATTTTACATTTGGAAGATGAATATGAATGTCATAATCTACAGTATGTTGAATTTGAAGCAACTTTTCCACCAGACACAAAATTGATAATGTATTTACGAAGCTTCAAAGCTCCAAGGTAAAAAATGCCAAAATATTCCTTTGTATGTAATAAATGTGGACGAAGTGCATGCAGTGAAAGGTTCATAGGCCTTTCACCTTTTGCATAATCATATAAATGTAACAACAAAATCGTAAAAATAGGTAAAAAATAAGTATTTTTCAATGGTTTTTTACTAAAATAATGCTATCGTGAAAGATTGCCAATGTAAAGGTATTATGAAAAGTGGTTAGATATATAGTTTTTGTTTGTTAATTATTTTCTATATTGAATCCTACATACATATGTATATGGACAAAATATATACGTTTGGGAGCACATTTTTTTGCTGGGTTCTAAACTAAAGGGTTTCGTCAAACATTTTCTGTGTTTCGTGAATGCACTCTCGAATCTATGTATCTTCGGTAAAAACATTTCCATTTTATTTATTTATTCGTATTCCTATACAAAAAAACTTAAGAGTCTTATTATTATAGTATAGAATGACCAGTTCGTAACAATTATATATTCGCCATACAAAGTTGTAACATTTAACATAAAATAAAAGAACTAAGCAAACAGTTTTAAATAATATGAAATGATAATAAGTATTACGACTGTTAAAACATTTAAATAAATCAGAAATACATATGTACACGTTTTTAAATTTTTCTATAAAAACTAAAAATATCTTTCCTAAACTATGTTGTATTACTAACGAATTGTAAAGATGCTGGTATTGAGTTCCATAGAGGAATAGCGCGGACGAAAAACTGCCATTACGACAGCAGCTTCCTAAATCTAATCTGGACCAGGATTTTATTTCCTCTAGACTGCGGGAAAGAGAGACGCGCAAGCAAATAACATAATGTTATGCAAGAGAACCAGAGTTCGACTATTTAACAGGTCACAAAAAAGAAATCCATAAATTTTAGGCCCATAGGGTGAAATATGAGCAAAACGTCGTAAGTTGAATACATACATACATATCATAAAATAGCATTATATACATTTAAGAGTTCATTGCTCTTCTGTTCAGAATTTGCAAAAACATCGTAGCTAAAAGCATACGTGTGTTAATCGGGGTCGAACGCTGAGTTGTCCATAGTGAACGAAGCATCGCAAATACTGTCCCTGCAACATTGTGTATATGGTTAGACCATGTACATAAGTGAAGAATTTGAAATAAGGCCAAGGTTTTTCCAATGTCTTGTGAGTTCAAGATGGATTCAGACAAAAGTCATTTGGTACCCGCTAGCTTAAATCTTAGATAGATCTAAGTTCAATTTTAAAAAACATTCATATAGTATATATAGTAGTGGACCTAAAATGGACCCTTTGGGGAACACCTTTGTTTACTGGTAACGGCAACGATTGTGTATTATTTGAACTGGCAACTGATAACTATTGATAATATAGTACGAAACTAGATCTCTAATGCTTTAGAGTAATCCAAAAGCACTATTAAACATTTTCATTAGCAAAATACATATATAGCTGTGAATTTCGTCCGTTATTTCAATAAGTGCTGTAGTACAACTATCTAACTATATAGTATGATTGCAAATCAGTAAGCAGATTGTTAGCTTGTATGTAGTTAACCATTTGTCTGTGCAAGAGCCTTTCGAAAACATTAGATAAGTATGACGGAATAGCAATTGGACGGCACTCATTATTGCTTTTAGGGATGGGAACAATTTTTGCGCATAATTCCAGTTTTGTGGAAAAACACCGTTGGTAATTATTGTGTTAAAGATGTGCGTAATTTGATGAAGTAAATAAGGTATTTTATTGCTTTCAATTTAAAAGGATGACAAGCCATAAGGTATCATCCTGAGAAACACATCGGAAATAAAATTTTTGTCTGGCGCTTTTATGTAGTGAACTACAATAGTATATAATGCTGACATTTGAAATTTCATTGAACAGCTCATTTATTAAATCAACATTTATTTCTGAACAGTTTAAACCACTTGATTTCCCGATGCAATTATCACGAATAATTTTCCAATTTTTCTTTGTGTCTACAGCAGTTGAGAATAAGTTGGAAAAGTAAGAGAATTTGTACTCTTAAGTTTATTCGCTTCCTTTCTAGCATTAACAAATTGCTCATATAGACCATCAGTTCTAAACCGTTTCCAATATGTGTACGCATAATCACGTTCATATATTTTAGCTCTAATCTCTTCATAAATCCAAGGTTTTGTAGCGCTTTCCCTTTCGCTGTTTTTATTGGTACCGATGTTTCGAAAATTTCAACAAGATTTTGTTCTAGAAAAACACACTGGATCACCAGCATCGGTTATAAAGTAAATACTATCCCAATCAACTGTTCCAAGCTCAATCATCATTGCATTCTTGTAAAGTCGTAATACATCATCTTTTCCTTGGTTAATTTAGTTTTGAAGTCGAAGCATAAAAATATAGCGTCATGTTTTGAGAAACATGTACATGTAAAATGCGTTGGTGTTCGTATAAGAAAATAAGCCAATTGCTTTCATTGCGTCAAGTATTTCGGCCTCACATAAAACATTGGAGTTGAAGTCACCACACAAAATAACGTTTTCATAATTTACAGTATATTTTCGACATTTTGATGGAACTCTCCCAAATCTATGCGCTTGTAGGGTTTATAAATACAGCCTACAAGTAGCTTCCTTTCCATGGATGAAACTTCCACAAATATATATTCAAACTTTTCGTCACGTTGAGATTTGAGAAGGAAGTTTCTAGCTAAGCCCTTTTTAACATAAGTAGCAACCCCTCCACCTTGTGTACGTCTGTCACAGCGATACATCTTAAAGCCATGTAATTCAAATATACGATCAGCGATATTATCATTAAACCATGTCTCCGACACACATTACATCGGCACAAGAATTTGAATGAAATTTAAAGTAAGAAATGGCTAAGTGTTAATAATTATGCATAGGACTTAATAATAGTGCAACCGGCAGCAGTACCGATTGTAGGGGCCAATGCTATCGCATCTAAAATGGAAACACTGCCATATGAAGAGCAACCGTAAAAAACAAACGAAGAGTGTTTGCAACTTTACATCAAAAAATTTTAAAGTCGAAGTGTACATGTCCCACTTGATCAACAAAAGGGTATTAAATAACATGAAATTTTCAGGAAAGGTGAAAAACTCTTTGTGGTTGTGGTGAAGTTTCTGTGAGACAAAATAAGGTCAAATTACTTTCTACTAATAAATAGTTACAAAAATATTTAGTGGAAGCAAAGGACGTTAAAGAAAGCGAAGAAATGAAACAACTTTTTTAGATGTCTCAGAATAAGATCGCATAATGCGGAAATTAATCAATAAAATTATATTTTAAGTGATATATGTATGTATGTATTTTAAATGTTTTTTAATTTTATCTATTCTTCGAATATTAGGAAAATAAAGCATTTAATAAATAGAAACAAAATAAAAAAAATGCTCATCAAATTATTTAAGGCGAAAAATAAGAAATTGTCTCACTGTTGTGTTTACAAAACTTTTAAATGTCAGACTGTTTCGCGACGTCATTTGAACAACATGCGTAAAAAATTCAATTTTTGTGTTCGGGTTGGCGCAATCTGTATTTCTATCATTCTGACCTACATAATCAATTATACACTTTGCAAAGTGAATAAAAGCAAAAACAGTGATGCTTACACAAGCATTTAAAAATCGTAATTTTTACGCAAAAATCTGGAAATTTCTTTGCAAAATCAGCAAAGCTGCTTTGGCAGCTTTATTATACATATGTATGTATGTAAAGAGAAGTCAACGAATTAATATCAAACGCAACTTTTTTAAAGGAATACATCTTAATTTTATTTTATACAATACAAAACTTTGTTCATTTGCAATCTTTTAACCACATCATTAAATTTGTTTTTATTTTGAGAACATCGTGTGTAAAATAAACAGGAATCTGCTGCGGGTTATGCCAGCAGCCACATCTGTTAACACAAGTATACATACATACATACCAGGGATGGCAAAATTGATACAATTGTACTGTGTTTGGTACTATTCAAACTCGAAAATTACAATTCATTCGCCATTTAGAGCTCTTGCTGATGTTGAAATATTAAAATCTTACGAAAATTCGAATATTAGCAATTTCTGGGCAACAGTTTCTAAAATAAAAAATTAAGCAAATGAATTCATGTTTCAAGGACTGAGGAATATTATCACCTCAACATTCATAAGGAAATGTGGAAAAAATCTTGCCTTAAACAGTTAAAACCAAAAGCAGAAACAGTTGTAGTCTGTAATCTGCAGCTCTTCGCGGTTTTATCCAAACAAAAGATTTATTATAATTATGATCGAATCGTTCGAAACGATGTAAGAGCCACTACATACATTATACGTACATATGTAAATAGTTTACACATATTCAATACCGAATTGTTTTTTGTGATATTATAGTACAAATGAAGTATAATGTTCTTTCTTTTTTTATAGTCTGAATAAATCTAGTATGTATATAATAAAAATAATGTGCATTAAAAAAAATTGTCTTAGTACAATTAAGGTCAGAAAATTACAATCTTTCAAGCCCACAATTTCAAGCACAATTTAAAAAGTTTCAATGCCATCCCTGATACATACATACATACATATTGCCACAGTAACTTTGAAACATCACATATGTATGTATGTTCTCACTTTTGGAAAAAAAACAAAGTGAATAATAAAGAGCAGAACAAGAAAGGGTTTACTCACCGCAATTTGGATTCATTTTCGAAATGTTTCATAAAACTTTCACTTGCGGTGTGGTGATCAACAATGGTGACATTACGACTCTGATATGAATGTAAAACAGCGATATTTACTTCAACAACAGCCGTGTCTTTCCACAACGATGTCGGTGTACGTGTATCCAGATTCATTTTTAATGCCACCGTCTATTCAAAGCAAAAAAGCAAAAATCACAAAAATGTTTTGAAGTAATTTTTTGTTCGTCTTAATTTCAAATAAATATGGTAAAAGTTGTATGTATATATTAATTTAATAAACTCTTCCAAAATACTTATTTAAAGCGTCATACCTCCAGAATATTACGTCGATTTATATCACACAAATTGCGACAGCCAATTTCGGTTGACATGTACCAACCGCTGAAGGTGGTGGCCGTAAACTGTATGCCACCAACATCGAACAACATGCTGGAGACAGCAGGTAAAGCATACCAACGCAAGCCCAACTCACTGAACCATTTGTATCTGCAACAGAGATAGAAAAAATCAGATACGCACAAAAGAATGGAAAAAAGGTGGAAAACAAAAAAGCATAAGTAAAAATATGTTTAATTACATGCATGGCCCAGACAGTTTTACAAGTTGCTACGAAGCTTGTCTTGTTTCAAAACACAAATGTGATTACATACGTTATAACAAGACAAACATTTTTGGTTTTCCCAAGGTAGAAAAAATACATACATACATACATACATATATTTCGGCTTTTGTAATTAGTGTTCGATTTTTAAATATTTAGAGCTCTTTAATCAGTGTGAATAAGCATTAGGGTGATCACATCTCAACAATAAACATTTTATCACGTCCATAGCAGGTACTATTCAAAATGCATCACATCTATTCTACAATATCGGCTTGAAAGTCTTCTCTGTCTCTCACGAAACGCGACGTTAGATTCTTATGTATAAAAAAATGTGTGTGTCGTTATCGCTTTAAGCATAATTTTGTTCACAGCAAACATGTTAGTGCTTTTCTCCCTCTGTTCTCTCTTTATTGCTTAAACACACTAAGCGGGCTTTTTCTCTTTTATACAATATAATTCCATTTTTACATTACTTTCAGTTTTTTTGGGACTTGAAAATTGAAAGATTTGTATGTAAATCCAAAGAAAAGTGAATTCGCGAAATTTGCAGGTCACATATCAATCAACAAAATTGAATATTAAGGGCTTGCATAATACTATCAGCTAAATTTTAATGGCAATAGTTTTTAATATACACTTGACATGAAAACTTTGGGTAGTCTAGTAACATATCAAAATCAGTTAACCAGTGCGAGTGAGACGGGAAACCCTCGAAAGCCAAACAACAACAACAGAAGCGATCACACTTAAGAAATAATTACGATGACGCCAGAGCTGTTTTTTAGGCCTGGGTTGTTTTAAAACTCAAGGCTTGTTTATGTAGTTATGCGTAAAAATTACTTTCAGATATAACGTGATCGATTTTTAGCCTTAAGATTTGCCTATTTCTCCTCAGAATTATATGACGTAAAAGGTAAAGATTTTTTTTAACATCCGTTTGGCTCTTAGGATACCGCCACTAAAATATTGGAAAAATCAAAAAAATTTTTTCGTTTAACTTAATTTTTTAAACAAGCACAAAACTTTTTTTTGAACCAACAAACTCGGGACCGTTGGTCGAAGCTATTTTCAATTCAAAATATTAAATACTCCTTCATTACTGAGATATTCTTTAACTACACTTTAACTCATCGAAACTTTCCGGTACTGTACCAAAATATATATGTAAAAGCAAATTTTTCGCTTATGTGATTAGCACGGCATTAAAATTTTATGAGAAAACTTTATGTGATGCGGAACAAGACGAATCTGGGCAATCCGAGGAAGCCTAATATTTTGTTTTTGTGTTTTTATTTTAAATTTCCCTCCCCAAAGCACGTTGAATAGGAAATTCACCGTGTGACAACACTTGTTATAGTTAAATGGATCATAGCCGATGCCAACATGATCGTCGACAAATTTTAAGCTACAGCGTGTTTTATTTTGTTACGTACAAATATGTGACGTATGAAATCTATGCCATTCGAAGAAATCAGCGGCGGTTGGTTTTGGGTCGCATCATTGGTTGGCTGGCGCAAATATTTTACACCAGTGATATTTTAGAAGATTTTAAGTAAATTAGTTTATTTTTCCTATAACCTTAAGATCTTCGTACTGAGAAAATAAAATAGACTTTAAATGTCTGCTGAATCCACAGTTTCTCTGTGGTGCAGATAAAAAATAGTTTGCACGGCAGCAGGCCAGTTTTGACTTAGACCACTATGGCGGAGGGGAAGTCAGACAAAAATACACAATTGTGTTAAAATAACACTTTTGACATTTTATTTTAAAAATATGTTGTCTGTGAGTGCTTTTGTTTCACATGTTCTTCATCAACCTGCTACGATACATTACAAACACTGATAAAGTAATATGTTTCCCCCCAGGGACTTACGGGAGCCTTTAAATCTGTCGGTAAATAAGTGAAACTGCGCGTATAAAAAGCGTGTTGCGGGGAAACTGCTTATATTACATACATTTAAGAGCGTAAAAAGTATGCGAGTAAGAACTCCAATCATGTGCTCAGCCAATTAAAGTGCCTTGTGTTTTGTTTTGTTTTGTTTTGTTTTGGAGGTCCTTATGAAGACGTTAAAGCATTAGCAATCATTCTCAGTGTACAGTTTTACATCGATATAACGAACTTTGTTGTGGCGAAAAGCTCAATACTACGAATTTTTTATTGAGTTCCTTGAAAGTCCCTGTATTGCAAAGCTTTTATACAAATATGTATGTGCTACATCTATAAGGAACAACTTCTAACACATAAAGCCTCTATATAGTGAAATATTCATTTAATTGCCTCCATAAAATGATATCAAAATCAAGCCAAACTCCTAAAGTTCCACATCGAAACTGCAGTAAACGCTTTTGAAAGTCCGCGCTCAGGGCAAAATTTTGCTACTTAATTTAAATTTTAATACTTAATTAAACTCTTCTAAGCAGAACTTTTTTCAAGTACTTCCTTTTAAGTTAATTTCGTGGTTTGAGAAAACATTTTTTGTTGAATATGGAAACAACTTTTGCTCGTGTTGAGTTCTTGAAATTTTTCCGCATTTCAGTATTTCCTAAAAGATTTATCTAAATAGAAACATGAAAAATATTTGAAGTTCTTCTGCAAACCAATTTATGTCATCCGGTTTGGAAAGTTAAATAATAGTACTAAGAAATTTCAGAGATTCCGCTTTTATTTCATTGTGATGAAAAGTTTAAGTATTCAAACCTTTTCTGTTGCTGTTTTCAAATAAACATCAACCATATTTTACATCGGACATATAAAAGATATTAGTCAATTTGTAATATTAACAGAACATTTAATATATTAATTCCACCTTTAAATAATGTCGGATAGTTTTTAAATTGAAATAACTAAAATGATAAAAAAATGTTTTATACAACCAAACAAACATTTTAATTGCTTTATTATTCTAAAACTTCTATCAATTCATAATACATATAAAATTTTTCCTACAACTTCGCACAATCTTTAAAAATTTGTAAACACTGAAAGAAAAATGAAATTAATATTTTTTTAAAATAAAAAATAACCCGTCTACTGCAAATTTCTATTTAAAATACTATTTAAATACTTTAAGGTTAAAAGATTTCAACTACCTGATCCGATTAAGTTGTTAAATATTTACACAAGCAGAAATATTTGTACTAGAAATTAAATTCACAACATTAATTCACACATTGAGGTGCAAGTTCACACAGTAGAGACAATATTACTTAAACAAAAATATCTGTAGAGAACCAAATTTACCAATACTTGGCTACGCAAACTCCTTTTCTTCGAAATATTTATCTAAAAGCATAACAATATCATATATTTTTCTTTTAGCCAGTACTTAACCTGTTTTACTTTTATTTTTATGTACGAGTAGTTTCATTTCTAACACCATCAAAATTCATTTAAAGTGCCATCAAGCCAGAATGTTTTTTTTAGCAGACAAAAATGTTTGTATCCAACAGAAAACTAAATGTTTGTGTACGTCAGGCATGAACCTTATAAACACAAAGTCAGAAGCTTAAGCCACGACTAAAGTCTGTATAAAACTCTTGGGTTCATTCAAAATATTTAAATAAAAAATTATTTCAAGTTTAATTTTCCCTGAGACTAAAAGTTCAGTCAGTCATTTCATTTCATCAACACTTTCTTGCAAAAGTTTGAATCTTAAAGGAATGAGTTAGAGTAACACAATACGAGTACCTTAGACGATTTTGAGTCCAATTTATTTGTTAGCGGCTTGAGGATGAGCAAAATTACAGGTGTATATTTCGCAAGCCATTTTCGAAGTAAAGTCAATTCCTTGATATATGAACTATAAGACACACCATGTCATTTCATTTCAGTTTATATGAAGTTTTCGTGCTTGTTGGTGCATTAAATGTACTGTATGTTCACATATACATATGTGGCTGATAAATACATATAAATCCCATCTGCATTCTCGTAACCAAATATTCATGTGGACAAACCACAATGTTCAGCAGAAAACGAGCATAAATTCTAGACGATAACAGATTCTTCGCAACCAACTCACATTTAATTCTAACTGACTACTTGAAACAAAACCTACACTAAAATACACACAAATGAGGGCTGACCACATCCGTCATCATTGGTTGCTCTATATATATACATACATACACTCGTAATAACCACTTATGGCAAGTTTTGGTGGGCACAGCTGCAGGGTAAAGGGCCTTAAAATAATATAACTTCTTAAGAAGAAGGATTTTTGTTATACCCTTTATTAAGGTCCACTTCACAATTCTTATAGTGGTTACTTTATTAAGTAATTTAAATTTTTTACGCACTTTCTTTTTTTTTTGACATGGTAACAAAATGGAAACTTCTTGAAACCGTGGCGAAATGCATACCTTAATCGCATTGACTACGCGGTTATAAGCAATTGGACTGCGAAGAATAAAAAAGAGTTCTGATGAGATTTTATTTTCTCACTGCGTAACTACTCTCGCAATCGTCGACAGTTACGACTTCAAGCGCGTTACTCTAAATAGTAACTGTTCTGTTACGAGAGACAACTTAAAGTGCCTGAACGCGCACGGTGTTTTCTGTGTCACCTTGCAAGCCTTACAGGTCTGATAAATTAAAGAGAATACTATAAAGGTTATCAAATTTACAAAACAATACAGTATAACAATACAGCGCTTAAAGATATATTAAGCAATAAACTAAATTATATCTTCAGAAACGCATCAGAGTTGGCGTAATTAGTACTACATATTTGGCACATAAATTATTTTTTACACTAAAAATTTTTATTACACTTAGAACAAAAACTAAAGGCAATTTGACTTCTGAAATCTAGAAGGTTCATCGGATTCTATTCAACACCACGACACAGCCACGACAAATTGGCATAAATCTGGATCCAAGTTGTTGAACCCTACTCAAGAATGACATGAAGAGTTTTTTTTTTAACACAGGGATCATTGAACTCCTTTGCGCTTCATTGACTATCAACGAAATATAGCGAATAAAGTTCTGCTTTTCATCCAGGAGAATACCAAGATCAGAACTCGAATTCTCTTTCTTCAGAAATTTGTCATTCAGGCCATAATTTATACTCATTTCTAGGCAATGGCGTATGATCAGTATCATGGGAAAGGTTGGAGAAAATGTTCACAACATCTACATACAATAAAACGTTTGAGTATTTAATAAATTTTGGTAGATCGTTAGTAAAATGTGAAAGGAAAGGCGAGCCAAGGTGCTTAGCATGAGTTACAGCAGATGTTTGTAATTCAGATTTTTGTGCCAAATGGTGTGAGTTCTATTTGGAAATAAGAGGTGATCTATTTAAGACCTAAGTCCTATAAAGCCCATATTAACCAGCTTATTTGTAAGTAGCTTAAGATTAACCATATCGAATAATTTACTGAAATCAATAAAAATAACGTCGATTTATTTTGCTGAACAAAACCCTTATTGACTTTGCAACTAATCCCAAAAATTGGAAGCCGCTGAATAGCCTTTTTGAAAAACACAAAATATGTGTTCGGTGATTTTCTGCTGTCAAGAAAAATAAGTCCAAGAATTTGCATCGATTTTTGGTAAAGAATGGAATTAAGTGCTCAAATGCAGATGGCTCAAACCCTGTAATTTTTTTTTTTTTTTTGGAATTTCCAGAATTTTTTGACCAAAAACCTGAGATTCGCTCAGGAAATTGTCGAAAGGCATCAACGGATATCCAGATGTGCCTAAAAGAATCATAAATGGTGACGAATGGTGGGTATATGGTTGTGCAAAAATTTAATTTATGTAAGTAAATTCTAATCGTACAATTGATGCAAATCCTTTGATCGCCGAACACCCAAAATACTTCTAACTTGCTGTGAGAAGCTTCACAAATAGCCTAAACATACTAATACCCGAAACTGTGGGCACATGTTCGAAAAGAGAGTGCCAACATGAAGAAACGATAATCAAAGAACTTACTTTGGATGAGTTAATGGAACTTCTAAAATCAATTCCGTTGGATAATCGAAGTAATCTGGATCATGACCATTTGCTGATACCACCAGGGGTAAAATGTCCCATTCAGTGCCTCTTCCTTTCCAACCCAATTTCGTGCAAACCTTAAAATAGAAATTTAAACCCACTTACGTCATTAAATGAAATTTTTAAAGAAACCCTAAAGAAAATCGAAAGCTGAAACTATTGTATCCGAAAACCATGAAGGAGATTTTGTTTGATTTAGTTTGGTTTGTATAACTTCGACAAGTTCGGATAACCGATCACGTTCTCAATTATTAAGCTCAGCAGCGCTCCAAACTTGTTTTCAAATTAACTTTTGGCAGCTAATGGTCAGTTTTATATGTAAAATGCGTGCATCAGCTTTCAAAGTCGTCCATGCTTTCCAATTGCCTTCACCGTGATATGCCTGCCTATTTTTCAACCACATTTCAAATTATGTTCAGCAAGTGGAGAATAGGGAAATTACCCAAACAATCGCATAACTGAAGGAGGCACATTCCCAAATTATACTGTTTTCTTAAATACGAATAAGTTTTCATTCTGCTTTTGGTGATAGAGTTCACTTAATTTTTCGTGTAATTAAACCGGTTTTATATCGATAGCAGAGTCCAACCAAATCAAAAAATCAAAATCAGATGTTCTAACATCCTAATATTCTCATTATAGAAATCAGAATAGAACAATATACCAAAGTTCTATGTTATAAAACGTTTGCTGCGAGGCGTTCTTAACTTTTCCTTGATCGTTCCACCATATTTGGCAATATATGCAAGTCGTTGTTGTGTGTCGTTTCTTGTTGTTAGTTTTGTTTCTTCAGGAAGAACGGCAAATACATGTAACAAAGTACCGTTTTCCTGTTTGCTTTTGTTGAAAATGCGTGAAATATCAAAATCAATCATTGCAGTCTTTAGCTTTTGGCATCCAAAGCAGAGTAAAATAAAAAAAATTAGTCACACTTACATAGATGTTAAATGGGAACTTTAATAAAATTATTTAAATTCTTTTTGGTGGAGAATGGTTAAGAAAAACAATAAAAAATTACAGAAACCAACTCTTACCTCTGTAAATTCAACATTCATGGGATCCCCAAGGATTTTTCCATCGCTTTGTTTGTAACCGGCATACGAAATCAGTTGGGCGTTCCAAATACGATAATCGTGACGTCCATCAGTACGCTGTGGAAATATTGTTATGGCTGACCTGTGCATTCCGCGGGTTTCACAATTTATTTGCAACATTTTTTTAAATTTAATTTCATTGTTTTATTCGTGTTTAACAGCCATCCAAGTATTTCGACCAAACAGCAACAGCAGCCCATTGAATGAAATATAAATGAAATAGCAAATAAGGAAGACAATTTTTAATGTGATTATGAACGTTATATTAAGATTGGTAGTGACCACATAAAAATAATGAAATAATAAAATCTAGTGCACCTTTCATATTTCATAGCACAGTATATCAAAAATGCTTGTAGAACGCCCTGAAATTTCTGAAGCTGCTAGTAGGCATTCATTTCATTTCCAAATTAAAATCTTTAAGCTCTGTCTTCAGATTAAATGACCAATATTAGTATAGCCTATAATTATGCAACATATCTGACGAAGAATTTGAACTTCTACCCGGCTTATGTGTGTGCTACATATGCAAAACATACATACATACATACATACATAATACAAAAACAAACAAAGTTTGCCATCACTCGCACGAAAGAGGTTAAACTACACGACCATTTTATTGGCCGTAGTGGGATCTGGCCAATTAAAATTTAGATCATGTGTTTTTTTAAATGTTCATTTTGTCACTATGTTGACTATGATTACACTAAAATCAAAACCAATCAAGTGATAATTTGTTTCGTGTGAAAGAGACGGCATACAATGTGGGGCTTGTAAGGGTATGGTTTCTTTAAAAGGGTTTTTGAACAACATAACCACACAACGACATCTGGTTCCTATAGGAACACGAACAATTTGAGGATGAAGTTATCTCTCGTTGATATGAATGAATTGTTCCAATAGGCCAAATCGATCGGTGGCCTTAAAGTAAACATAACGGAGCCCGTTGCTCACCACAAGAAACCACGACGGACATTCGAAGGACAATCCATACATAATGACATGGATGGATCTTCCAGTTAAACGTACAACTTTATTTGAATTCAACTTAGACGCGCCCGTGTGAAAACGCCTTCATGCGAAATATTAGAAAAGGTGTATTAAATATGTTTCGATTACTCTACAAGTTTTTTTTCCATCAAAACATAAGCTTTTACTGTTTCTACTTTTCTTTCAATGAGGAACAGTAATTATTCTTTGGCATAGAAAGAAACTCTTTTAATATTAAAAACTTTATTATTGTTTGCCTGTCCTTATTTGCCTTGCCTCAAAGCATATATTAATCTGTGGTGCTTCTGTCATCAGTACGTTTTCAAAGCACATATTGGATTGCATATGAAATTAGAAAGTATTACAAACTGTGTAACAAATTCAACTATGCCAATCCTCTTCATCTGCTTTAAAAGCATTTCAAATTAAAGCCATAAAATTTAAATACTATTCGCGCAATGATGTTTAAATGTTAAGCTCCATTTTTTGTCCATCTACGGAAAATGCAAAATAAAAATTTCGTTTTTGCCCCGATAACAAATAATTTTTTTTGATTTAGTTCGTCAAATATGTTTTTAATTAAAGAAAAAATTTGCATTGGTATAGATGAATGACGGCAGCAAATGTTAACATTTTTTAATTGATTTTCTATCATTAAAACTAAATTGGCCTACAACTTTTCAGTTTTTGCATTAATTGATTTGTAAATCAATTAGAAAAGTTAAATACATGTCATAAGTTATAAATGCTATCCAAAGGTTTATTTACCACAACAGAATCTAAAAAACGACGCATCATATTTAGAAAAAGTACTCAACAAACTTCATTTTTGTTGCTCTGCTGTGATCTGTTGTGAAGTGTAATGACTAAAGAGCTGAACAAAATGCTGTAAAAATTATGTGTTCTACTTCGCAGTACTTTCATTCGCCATATTTCAGTGTAGACTGACATACTAAATAAAAAAAACATGACTTTCACTGAAATAAATCAGCCGTCAGCCGAAAAGTGGTTTGTGTTTTGTATCTTCAAAAAAAATAAAATAGAATAGTAAAAGGGTTAATGAAATAAAGAAAGTGTACACCGTAGCAAAAACGTCGAGCACAATAAAACATATACAAGATACACAAACTATATTTTCAATACAAAAGATTAAAAGTTAAGTTTTGCTCTGTAGAATAAAATTTTGTCGTGGCGGTGAATTCTTTGGCCAGCAAAACCTAAAAGAAGAAATCCATAGATTTTTCTTTGAAAATACAGTCCTACAGTTTTATAATCACGTCGATGTATTCAACTGGTGCGGTAGAAATAAAGTATTTCCTAGGAGCTTTTTGACTAACAAAATATGTTCTTTAGGCTGTAACACGCAAACGGTATCTCAAGCTAAATAAGTTCTCGAATTGCAATAATCGAACCGTTGTTAATGTAAGTAGCGCTCTTGCAAAGTCCGCTATGTTAATAGACCGAAATTTTAAGAAATCCTATGAAAGCTATTAGTTTTCAAATCGGGTATTGTAAGCTCCATTTGAGGCCTAGCAGTTTTAATTAATTTTTTCAAACTTGTTTTAGTTAAGCGCGGACTTTGCTAATGGACGAATCATGTGTTGGCCTTACTTTATCAATCATATGTAAACACTGCGTTCTGGATTTTGTTAAAAGCAATTTTCTACCTAAATACGATTTAAAAATAATTATATACGTATATTCACGTATATGTGCAAGCTCATCTTTGGTGCAAGGCAACTAAATAAACATTCGCACACATAAAAACCTTTGCGTCTTCCATTTCAGGTGAAATTCAATATTGTAATTCAGATTTGCATTTCCAACCAACCTTGTTTTATTTTAGTTTTATTCTATTATTCAAGATATTACGATTCACTTATACTTCCAAGCACGCTTTTTATAATAAGAATGTATTATACACGGACTAATTTAAACTTAATGAGAATGTGCAGCTCTTTAGTATTACCCACATATAAGCCTAGCATTCAAAGGTCATTAAAGCAATAATTTGTGCATAAGGCTCATAATTGGCTTCCAAAAAAGAAAAACATCCAACGCGTAATTAAAAGCTTGAATGCCAATAGAAAATGGTTTGGAGATGTAAAACAATTTGGATGTTTGAAACAATTCAGGACAAGGAGATAATTAAAGGAAGGAATATAAAGTTGCAAGATTGCAGAAATTAAGACAGTGGAAAAGTTTACTGTTCTAAGACTATATTAGAGAAGTTGAAAGAGTTTTGAAAACGCATCTTAGACACAAAATACGACGTTTGTACAGGAAATTAAACTAAAGTAGAATCAGCGAGCCGATATACCCAGTATTGAACCTCCCTACATTTCTTGATCAACCGATATGATGTCTTTTGCGACTGCTATTTACAAAGATGCCAAATTTTAGACAATCAGGTTTGTCACGTGCCTTTACGAATAGTTGGCATTGTCGCTTGTAAAACGTTTCATTTATCAAAGAGTTACTAAAAGGAGATTTAGACGGTAATACAAGTCGAACGTAAAACCAAAAAGAAGATCTTATGAAATTATCTTCGTATTTTAATAATGAGAATAAAGATCTTACGACAAAGTAAAATGTTTACATGAAAATACCTGCCTGATCTAATGATGTGCGAAGGAATTTGAAAGAAACGATGAGAGCCGTACGACTGTCAAATTTTCATCTGTATTCTCTCTCTATGTCGTATAGTTTCATTACATATTAAGTTTGGACGATACCATCCGTCCGTGTGCGCACAGTTGGAGATGTAACTTTCAACATCTTGCCTTATTATAAATATTTCGGGCAGATAAACATGATTTGAATATAAGCTTGACACTTGATCATTAATGTAATTTTCATCACTCTTCTATGCATCTTTCACCTGATTATTCTCTTTGGCATAACACTTTGAAAAATGTAAAAAACGACAAATCAAGATGCCCAGGACAAAGTTAAAGCGAAAAATTATTCAAAAGAGTTCAATAACCTTCACAAGACAACAAACGCAGAAAGCGATGTAAGCGAATAAAAAGTATGCAGTGCGTGCCCAGAAGCCGGATGGTATTGCTCTAATATTTATCACAACGAGCCGTTCCAACGTCTGAAGCAGTTAAAAGTTTTTGGTTCAAGCTTAAGTTGAGCCCTCGTATATAATCAAGTAAACTTTTTGGCCTATATCACATATTTAGTACATGCTCTTGGAGCACTAATTAATGGTTATTTATGAAAGTTTTAAGCAATCTTTCTTTCTTTCTTTGTTGATCAGCAGAAATAAGATTAAAGCATTCAAGTAGAAGAAAATTTTCAAAAATGTGCCCCCATTAAATGTATAAGCACTTAAATCAAAAAACCTTTCCCACTAACCACGAGACAAAAGTGCTGGAAGAAAAATAAAATGAGGTAGAAAAACTAATTTAACATATTTAAAATTTTATTGACTTACCTCAAATTACCCTTGTTGGTGGCATATTTAATGTGATTACAAATAGCCTCAAACATGCCACTGGTTGTGGTGACATAACGACAGTCAAAAACCTTCAAAAGTAGAAACAAAAATAAATAACAAATTTACATTTGAGCAAACAACTTAAGCTTGACATTTGCTTAAGACTATTTTTTGTAAATATATATTTTAGTCCAGATAAAAATAACTGAAACTTACATCATTTTTCGTGCCAAGTGGATACGATGAAAGTAGAGGAAAACATGTAAATATGAACATACGAGTACATACATTCGGCTGGATTTGAAATTCAAATTAAAACTTTCTTTCATCTGACATGGGCATTCCTAGTGTTGGTAATATGTTGCGTTGCCTACCTTGGGTATGCCTACCTTCAAGCTGTGGTTTAAATCTAAAAACCCAGGAAGAGGCTTTCGTAGATACCAGGGCAGAAAACTAACTTGGGAATTCAAATGTGCTCGAGGTGCTGTTGTCTTACAACAGGTTCTGTTCTTCGTAAGGAATTGGATGGGGGAAATACGCAAGCGAGTTGCTTCTTAAGGTCTGATGTTCCTTCAGGATTTCTGGCTGCCAACCCAGATGCTTAGTCTTCCTTTTTACTGTGTAGGGAATTACTGGCAGATAGGATTAGATATCTAGGGCTTTCGTGCAAGGGCAGGTGTTGACTTAAATCTATTCCAAGGTTTGTATACAGGTTATGAACGTACACTTAACTTATAAACACATATAGGGAAGCAGCGATTTTAAACACAATAGAAGTTAATATACAATATGGAGAATAGTCAATTAAGAACTTTTTTATAAATAAAGCGCGTCCAGAATTCGGTGCCAACGTCTTAATTATAATCCGGCCTAAATTTTGTTTCAAAACATACATACATATATATTTTTCTTGCTCTATTTAATTTAATAAAACAGACATGGCCAGATATCAGTGTTGATTGAAATCAACTGAGCAAAAAATTCAAACGAACTAGATCAGTTAACTGAGCTGAACTGAAAAGAGTGATAACTTCACTGAGCTGAAACCACAAGTCTGCTGTAGGTGGTTTACTACGGTTTCCCATAAGTTTCGTGGCAATCGGCATTAATACCAGTACCTCTCCAACCACGTGGACAATGCTGTCTTCTAACTATTGAAATGCATATAATTTGGCGTAGTCCAGCCAGAAGTAAATATCTAGTTCTCACCTGTACCCGCCATATTGATGTCGAATTCATGAATTTTATAGTCTTGACTTGCATAACTAACACCAGAGCAATTATCAAAAGAACCAACAAAATTTGGTCGTTGGGATAGGAACCCTGAAGACATAATCGTTTCTCACTAAAGCATGCATATATTGCAAGATAATGGCGTCTTTAATGACATATGGTCGACCGGAAATAGGGTCGCTGGCACCTTCATCACCAGCAATTAATAAGATTATCATTAGGATTTAACCACCCCAAGAATATTTCAGTACAAATAGGCAATTGAACTACGATCGTTCCAGAATATGCTGCCATAAAACACCTGGAGGCAGGTAGAACACCCCAGGATGAGAATGCAAGGGCAAAAACCAAATCAGTGACGGTAACGTTTTGGTTGGTCTAACTTTCAAAGAAGTCGTAGCTGTAATTTCGGTAAAAATATATTTTGAACGTAGATCGTAAAAGGTTCCGCTGGTTATTGTATAATTCCGTCTTTTTTCAAACGATTTCAGAAAATTCTTACCAAACTGACACAAAATTGTATATCGAAAATCTTTGCAATAACCTTCATTTTTGTGAATTGTTAACATATTTATAATATTTATAAAGTCCCAGCGGCATAAATTTAAAATCTGTCGATAGATCTTGAATTTTTTCTTTCTAGAAATTCGACCACCTATTTTACAAATAATTGACTTGCTTTTTCTTAAGATTGCTTACACAAAATATAAATATTGTATCTGACACAGGAAAGCTCCTCCTGACCTAACCCTTCCGAAAACACACCTACACACACACATACAACTACAACCCATTTCACATGTTCAATTACTAACTTCGAGTACTTTAAATTTTGTGCCACTATGCACATTATTATTCAGTTTTAATCAAATTTTCCATTCATTTGTTTCAGATCCTGTTTCTACACATTTCCATTTGTAGTCTTTTTCTTTTTTATTTATTTTTTATTTGTTCCTTTGGAACAACTTAGATGTTCTGTATTGTTAACAATTCTAAAAATTTCACTGCCAGTTGAATATTTCTTTAGGTCCCATGTTATCTCTTTTGAAAAGTCTGAAAGCTCATTTGCACTTTCAATTTAAAGAACAAACATATTCGTGGGTGAGAGTGTGCTTGTATTTGTGATTGTGGAGGTGTGCATTTACATATATCTTATGTGTAAACATTTGCTTTAATATTTTCACTTGGGCGAACTACTAACGCTATTTTCAAAATTTTTGCCACCCAATAGTTCTGGAAAATGTCGGTATTTCTAAACTTTGCACGCAAGACAAAATATATATCTCCAATTACTCGTAATTAAAGTTGTTTAATTAAGAATATCATTCATAATTTTTATATAGATATGTATATTGTTGTATGTATTAATTATGAAGAAATAAACTATAATTTAAGACAAATAAGTTTTTGAGTCCATATATCACTTACCAACAGATAAAAAGCTGTGTAAGACGTCAAACTAAATATTTATAATGGAAAATTTCGACATAGTTTTAACTGTTAATAAATGTATTAAATTGCACAGAAATGATACGTTGCGTACGACTTTGCAGCGATACAAGAACCAAAAATTTCTCACAAATGTCCCTTTAATAACATGTTACGTTCAATAATGCGGCTTTTCTGCACAAAAACCAGCTAAAAATTAACCTGCCGACAAGTTAACATGTTAAAATGGAAATGATAAAATTACCTCATCGAAAGTTATATCGTCGGTTATCGCAACGCAATCGCAACATCTGGGCGGGAATGGGCGGGATAACGAAGACCGGGCACCGAAGATAGTGCCTGTTGCTAACTGCTCACGGACTCTGCTCCACATAGGAAGTAGCAGCGTGCTTGACCCGACATTTCGCTCGCTACAGAAACGTTTCAAAAATATTATCGTTTGTGGCATTCAAACAAGGTTTGTGCGTTGTAAAGCATTTTACCGGTCTTCAGGGCACTAGAAAATAAGTAACACTTTCGTATTCAATGGTACGAAACCTCCTGCACTGCATAAAATAAAATTTTGAATAACAGCACAAACGATGTCTTACTTAAACGAAGACATTTCTAACTGAATTTAATAACTATACAAAAATGCCTCGCCAGTCTTTAAGGAACAGTAACAACTGCTTTTAGTTGGATGGAAAACAATGCAAGACCAACGACAAGTTGTTGAAGCGGATGTTATGGCTGTGCTAGCAACAACATATTATTGTAATAGTTTGGTCGTGGTATGAGTACGTTTTAAAATTTTTGCTTTGGATGCCTTGATCACCTTGAGCGAAACAGTTTGCTTTTTACCTATTGCTTTCTTTTAATTTTTGACTTGTATTCTAATTAAGTGGAAATGCATTCTTTTTTATGTGATTTGATGAAATGAAGTGAAATGCTCTTAAAAAGTTTTTGATATTTCATTTTAATTTTTTATTAAAGTACATGTGCACTTGAAAAAGCCGTTTTACGGCAAAAGAGTAACAGTTATGTATTTTGTGAAAAGGCTTTCGGTAAAGGGATAACTATTTGTATGGTAAAAGTGGACGGGATTTATTTATTATACCACTATAAAATGTTGTCACACAGGAACTCAGAAACCTTTAACCAAGACGGTGCCAATATGGACTAAGTCCATTCACCATCACTTCTAAAATTGAATTCAATGAATCAAAAGATTCTGACCAGAAAAGAATCTACCTTGTAGGAACCAGTTTTAAAAGGGCGAATATATACATCATTGCTTTTAAATATTTTATTACCATAAATATTTTTTAAGTACTTTACATATAATAGTATATAAGTTAAAGCTCACCAATCGATTTGACTAAAAAAAATATGATAAGGCGCGACCAACTGCGCCGATTAATGGGGGCTATTCTGCGTTTCGACTCGGATCGTAAATTTCTCCGTTTGGCAGCTTTGGTATTCTGCGTTTCGATTCCGCTCAGTTTCTTTCGATTGTATGTATTATGCATTACGAACGGAGCTCCGTTTTTCTCAGTTGTTTTTTTGTTAACGGAGGGGTTTTCTTTATTTGTGTTTTTTAGTTAAAAAGTTTAAAATTGAAAAAATGTAAGTAGAAAATGAGATAAAATGTTCAGAAACGATTAGAAAACACTTAAAATTATTTTTAATTAATTTATTTAATTAAATTAATTTTTTTGTTTTTCTAATTTTTGTACCCGAATCTGATGTTTTTTATGTATTACAGGTCAAAAACAACAACACCAGAGCAGTATGAAAAATTGGCTACCATCAACTTTCAAAGGAAGAAGTAGTAGCGTTCTGGGAGGAAGTGGCAGGAATCCTCAATGCACTAGGTCCTCCAACAAAAAATGCCAGTGCATGGAAAAAAGTAGGTATGGTTTGCGTATAATTATTGCAGAAATTAATATAAATTTATAGGTTTGGATTGACTGGAAAAGCTACATCAAACGGAAGCTGTCAACAAACAAAAAAGAAATGATGAGCACCGGAGGAGTTTCATGCCGCTTACAGCGTATTAGCCCACTTGAGGAAAAAGTTATTCAGTTGACGGGTCTGGTAACAAATACCAGCGGAATTAGTGTTTTTATTTGTTTATTAATTTTATTTATTACTTTTTAGTGGACTGAATTTGACTTTTTATTAAAATGTTTGCAAAATTGTTTATTTTTACTGTTTCTATTTCACACGTTTCACAGCAAAGAAGCTAATTTAAACATACCCTGTTCTTCTTCTTTTTCTTTCGATTCCGTTTTTCTGCAGAATACCAATTTTCGATTGTAACGGAACTGAATGCGGAGACTTAATCGAAACGCAGAATAGGGGTGAATAAAATTGATAAGGATTTAATTAATAGCGGAATTTAGTCAAACAAGTATACAATTATGTTACTACTTAGATATTATAATTAATCAAGACGGTTCCGGGTAAGCGCGTAAACAAGACTGCCCAATTATGGCCAAACAAGTTGCCTGGTTGATGGCTGGATCACTTTGCACCTGCATGTGCTAGTAGCCAGTGTACGAATATAAATACTGAATATGCTTACACAGCCGATTTTTCTATGTTGGCTGTGTTGCCGCTGTCGCTAACTTACATATATATATTACAATATTTAAAAACTTAATAATAATAAATGAAAAAGATTAGTGGAAATTTCTACTTATGATAACTAAATAAAGTATACAATTCATGGGCTTAATGATTAATACAACTTGGCGTCAGTTAAAACGGATGAACCGTTTGTCTTTACTACAACCTCCCTTTAGCCTAAAAATGGGCGATAATTAACTTTTACCGGGAGTTCTTATACATATTTACAGTTGCCACGAAACAACAGTTTGCATTGTCAACATCTTTCATCTTTCATTTATTCAGCAGTCAAAAACACATTTAAAGAAAAAGACACAAAAGTGAAAAATAAGCATTGAAAAATTAATTTTGAAAATAAATTAATAATTGGATTACTTGTTGCTTTGCAAGAACAAAATCAAATTTTAATGCAGTACAGCGAAATAATGAAGGCCATTCTGGAAGAAGATGATGATGGAGAATTTTTGGTTGACATGAGCATGAACGTTTCTCGAAAGGTTTGCAGGTTTATAAGTCAGTGACATACGTAACATACCGTAGTGAATGAGTAGCGCATGGATTTAATGCTGACTTGGCGTCTGCTACTGCCTGCGCAACTACATTTGTTGCCGTTGTTATGCGAAACTCTTTATAAACATTGTTTTTAAGTTTTTATACATTTTATACATTTCTGCATGTTAGTTTTTAAGTGAATTTTAAGATTTGAATTTTAATAAAGTTCATTAAATAAACTACACTCAATCGCAGAGTGTGTATCTAACTAGTCAAAATATGTACAATAAATTGTAATTATGTACATATACATCGTTACCTGAAATGCAAAAGGGCGTAACAACATATTTCAAAATTTTACAGGAGAGACAAAAAACTCCAAAAAATCAAAGATTACGAAGCTGGTGTTGCAATTTCTTCAGTGCAGCATTAAATTGCGATGATGCATTTATTTCGTAGAAAAAAAAATTTCTTCAATCGTCATTTTTATTAGATGTGGGTTGCGCCCTTTTGGTTTAAGAAAAAACCAACTTTGTTGTTACGACCTTTTGATTTTCTTTAATAAAATGGTTGTTATTGACAGTAGGGCTGTAAAAATGTAGGAGGACATGTAATTCGATTTGCTCTACAATAATAAATGAAAAAACCCATTTTGAATTTTTTGGTTGTTACGCCCTTTTGCATTTCAGGTAACGACATAATATCTATGCATACGATACATTACGAATCGCTATAGAACATTTTTTAGTGATGCCACCTTAAATTACGCAAGATGTAAGATGGACCAAAATGATCAGATGTTCACATTTTTACAAATTGATGAAAGATGTAAGATGTTTATCGCTCACTTCCACTAAAGGTTACTTTACCAATATTATCGTCAATTTATACTACATATAAACTGAAATATTCTACTCAATGCTAAAAAAAATCCAAGCACTCTGGAAAGAATGCTAAATGAATAACAAAAGATTCGTCGCTAAATCGAAACAAACGCTAAATTGAAACGCTAAATTTGACAGTGAAATTGCTAAAAGAGTCACTCTAGAGAACACAGCTCAAAGAATGAGACCGGAAACAAACCACGCAAACCGCTTTGAAATAAAAACAGATAAAACAAATACTGATATCAAACACACGACAACCGATATCGCAACACGAAACTGATGACGAAGGATGATGGCGAATTCAAGTATCAGGTAGACTGCAACTAAAAACGTTTAATGAATAGTCAGTCGTTCTAATAAGTTCTATATACATAATACACTTGTTTCTTATATGTAAACATCTAAATTGTTAACAAAAGCTATTGGGGCTGTTTCGGCAAAGACGTCAAGACGACCGCTGTACACCACCAGGTATCGAATATCAAAATAATCTACCGTCTCTAACTAATTACCTTATTTAACTGCACGTGTTTTAATACTCTAACAGGTGTTTTTGTAATATTTCATTCCGCTGGGTAATTATTTCGTATATATAATTTTTCAATTGAATAACGTATTAAAAATTAAAATGTTATTATGTTGTTAAAATTAAAATGTTAATTGTCATTCTAAGTTTACTTCGAAGCAAGAATTTTCCAAAAAGGACGAACTTGAATTGGTTGAATACATAAAGAAATGTATTAATATGCCCATTTTAACGAAATGGTATAATACATATATGAAAATCAAGCGAAGATTGGCTTAGGACGCATTAACACTTCGAAAGCCAGAGAAAACCAGCTTAGCTACTAAAATAGCTGTGTATGAGTTAATGACAATTTAAAGTTACTCTATGAGACACATTTATTTCAAGCAAAGGATATGCATATATTTTTTTCATTTCATTTCATCTTTTTCATCTTTATTTACACTTATACTTAGCATACGTATGTATATATATTTACAATGTTCGAGATTTTATCTACAGATATTGCAACGAATAATTCTCATATTCTCATAATTAATTGCTAATTTGACATTTTCTAAAGGAAAATAGGAAAAACCTTTATACTGAAAAGTTATTTGGTTTAAATATCGTTAGAAAATGTATATGTATACTATGAAGTTATCCGAGGATAATACATGTATACATTTAATTTGCAATTTAATGATCTGATTTACGGGGCTGATTGCAAGCATTCTCTTATCAGTTGATAGGGAGAATTTTCAATGGTTTCGTTGTATTTACTATTTAGTTTTTTTATGAAATCAAAAATTAATTCATATCCAGTTTCAATGTGCAGTAATTGGGTTGAATATCTCCAGTTTTTCTTGTGTATAATTTTAAGGCATTTATTTTGGATTATTTGTAGCTTCTTTAGATGTGTTCTTGCTGCCTTGTACCAAATGGGGCAAGCATAAGTCAAAGTTGGTCTAATCACAGTTTTGAATATTAAGTTTTTGTTCTTATAGTTAAGGGTTGAGCGTTTATTAAGAATTGACCACAATGCTCTAATAGTTTTCATTGATTTCTTACAGATCTCACCGATGTGTTTCGCAAAATTAAGTTTCTTGTCGAGGCAGACTCCGAGATATTTGATATTGTTTTGAATTGCCAGGTTCTCATTCTGGAATCTTAATTGACGATTCGGCAATCGTTTCGGGGAATTGTTGAACGGAAAAACAATTTCCTGAGTTTTACTTGGGTTTATTTTTACTTTCCATTTATAAAAGTATTTATTGCAGGATGAAAGTCCTTTTTCCATTTTCTGCAATAGTGCTTTTGTGAGTTTGCTAGACGTTATGAGAGCCGTATCATCAGCATAGTAGGCTACTTTCATGTATGCGGGAGGACAGAAGTCCGATGTGTAAATTGAATACAATAATGGTGATAATAAATGAGCCTTGAGGTAAACCTGCCTTTTCGATGTCAAGGACTATTAACCCGGCAGATTGCCTGACTCTTTTATTTGACTTTATAATGCTTGTGATACGGTTTATTTGATGGACTCATTTGATGATTTGTTGTTTCTTAAACCCAATTTGTTCATTAGTTAATATAGATGTATTTTCAATAACATTATTGATTCGATTTTGAATAACTTTTTCATATAGTTTACCGAGGTTACTTAACAGGCTAATTGGCCTATAACTATGAGGACAGTGCTTAGGCTTATTTGGTTTAGAAATAGCAATGATTTTTGCCTTTTTAAAATGATTTGGGAAGTAGTTATTTTCTAAACAGCTATTAAGAATTATTAATAATAACTTCACAGCCTTAATAGGTAAATTTTTGATTAAAATATTGGAGACATCATCTAGCCCAGGGGATTTTGATGTTTTGAGAGTAGAAATTAAGTCGCTTAATTCGTTTTGTGATATTAAAGATATATTTTCAGAATAGGTATTTATGGATG
Organism: Epicampocera succincta; assembly: GCA_932526305.1. Lineage (NCBI taxonomy): Eukaryota > Metazoa > Arthropoda > Insecta > Diptera > Tachinidae > Epicampocera > Epicampocera succincta. Next base: position 36,115,129 of record OW052037.1, on the reverse strand, counting down.
TAAATGCGTGAACTTTTGAGTTAACGATTTTATCGATAGAATGGTTGAATGTACACGTAAGGCTGCTAGATGCATAAAAAGGGTTTGATAAAAGTTCTGCCTTTTCTTGGTCAGTGTTTATTTGCATATTTCCCTCTGTGAGATGGAGAATTTTACCTTTTTGTTTACCTCTCAAACCCCGGCTGATTTTCCAAAAAGATTTATCACCTGGCCTTAATTTTGATAGCAGCTTTTGCCACTTTTCGTTACGAAAAGTGCTAATATCCTTGTTTATGGTATTTGTCAACAGTTTTAGGCATTGATTCTACCATTTTGCATCCGATGGGTTTGATGCTCTTTGACATCTTCTTTTGAACTTTTTCCTAGTTTTTATTAAATTGACAATATTTTGAGGTAATACTACTTTGCCATAGGACCGTAATAATGGAGTGCAGTTTTTTTGTGCTTCAAATACAATTTTAATAAACTTATTTATCTCCGAATCAATTGAATTTTTTCAGTTATATGAGGTTGCGGTAATGGTGATTTTGTTGTTAATTATATTTTTAAACGCTGACCAGTCAGTAAGTTTATAGTTATAGTGCCTTAAATCCCTTGCAATTGCCGTTGCATTTTCAATATTACAAACAATGGGTCTGTGATCAGATGGGATTTTATATCCGAGCACGTCTGTATTAATATTAAGTGAGCTGTTGCTTAAAACTAAGTCAATAGTTGAAGGGTTTCTATTTCTTTAAGACGGATAAAAAGTTGGATTGTTAGGGTAGCTTATAAAAAATTGTTAGATTGTTCGAGTTGAAACAATACGTTGCCTGCGGTGTTAATAGTTATGCAATTCCATGCAGTGTGCTTTGCATTGAGATCGGCCAGGATAATGAAATCTTCATTAAAAGAGATTAAATTTCTTATGTCACTTGCAAAGCTTTTTTTTATATCTCGGTGAATACGAAGTGCAAACAATTAACTTTCTGTTACTTACTTTTATTTCGATTGGTAAGTTTTCTATTCCCAATGTGTTTATGATTGGAAGAACTTTGTGTTGGATTGACCTACGTACAATAAGTGCTACACCTCCCCACGAAAAACATTTATGTCTCTACGATGAATTATGAAATTTTTAAAATATGTTTTGTGATTTTCATTTAGATCAATATTCTCTCTTTCAATTAACGTTTCAAGTTGAAGTAGCTTTGAAAAGGTAGAAATGCCATTCGCATTCCAATGAAGTATTTTTAATCCATTGTTATTATTGTAAACCATATGCATATTTAACCATCGACATTACAATTTGTATTTGTTGTACTTTGGTTGTGCATTTTTGTAGATCACTTAATGCTGTTGTAAAAATATTGAAGAGTTCATCTATTTTAAAGAGGTTATTATTTCCTCTCACACAATTTGCATATGATAAGGTATTACTGTAAATATTGTTGTTGGCGTTGTTAATATTAATATTATTATTGGAGTAATGAGATGAGTTTTGATTGTTGTTGTTATAATTACGAGTATTTTTCTTTGTTGCTTTAGATCTTGTTTCCAAATATAGTGATCGAAAAGGGCAATTAATATCATTTGCAGAGTGATCTGTTCGTTCTTTGTCATTTTTTTTGCACTTGAAACAAGAGAAAACTGCAGGCATTTTTCCTTGATTCTGTAGTGGGCAATCTTTATTGTGATGTTGGTTTGCACATATCATACAAGCCGGAAGGCGATTACAGTGTTCACCTCCATAGCCATACATGAGGCAGTTCCAACATTGAGTGGGGTTGTCCTGTTTTCTTGGTTTATATTTTTTCCAAGACACTATTATACTGCATAGTGAAGACACATTGTTAAGTGATTTCGGTTTGAAATTTTTCCTAGAAAATTGTACCTTATAGCCCGCGTTATTCACTGAGCTAAATTTTGTTTTCACTTCCGTAATAGATGAGGGCGTTAAATTATATTCCTGAATATCTTTTTTAATATCACCGATGCTAAGTTTAGGAAGTCCATAGAGGAACATAGTATAAAGACGATTTTCCTTTGAATTAAAGGTATGGAATTCAATTTTCATTTCCAATATCTCATATGAAGCTGTATTTTGTGGAAACACCTTAGTTCCAATGGACGTGCGTTTATAGATTGAGTCCTTACCCAATAATGTTTGAAGATCGCCTAAGTTTATTTTGGCATCGACTACCAATGGAGGAGGTTTTGCTATTTTTGCTTCATTTATGTTGGATACTGTATCCAATTCCATATCATTTAGTATAGCTAGTTCGCTAAACCGATTGTTTGATGTTGTAGGTAAGTTAGATAATATACTAATAGGAATGTTCACAGACGGTTTAGTTTTCTTCATATTAGATTTTTTAAGTCTAGATTACGCGATTTTGGCCCTGGGGCCATTTGGGTTATGGCTGCTCTGCAAGAATTTTGCAAATCGGCACGTAAAAGAGTTCAATAAGAAGAAATACCGAGGTTACAAAAACAAAAATATTGCTTTAAGTTTTAAAGTTGATTGTTTAAAATAAATATCCGCTATTTAATATGAGACGACCGTACTCAACGAGATAAAATATTGAACTTCAGGATATGCATATACAATCTGCATGAGACAGGCATTACGACCGTAACTGATACACCAAAGCTTTGTGTTCTAAATAAGAGTTTAAAAACAAGTTTTTATGCATATGCAGTTAAAGGGCAGCGACCAGTTGGGCAGGCAGCGTCAGCCGAAAAGGGCAGTTTGTCAGTTTTTAAATGGATCTGTACCTGGCTGGACTGATAAATAAAAGTTATTGGATGACGTCTAAGTTGTTTATAAATGCAGTAAAACAAAGAGCGGCCAATATCAGTAATTCTGGACAGCCATTCGTCTCATTGAATCTTTTGTAATTCTCCCCGAATACCTCGTACCGTCTTCAGCCACTTGATGATTCAGTTTACGGCCAATTTAAATACAATTGGAGAGCTCAAAGATTCAAAACGCAAAATGTCTAAATTATTATGTAGTTCAAGGAAATATCTCGTCCTCTGAAGGAAGTGATACCAATATGTCATATGCAGAAACTGATGAGTCAGTTGGATCGTTTGTTGAAGATGACAATTCACCCGAAAGTAATGATGCCTCAAAATATTAATTAACCGGAAATAGTTAATCTCCCTAAAACTTTCAAGAAAAAAATTAATTTCGTTGCACGTTCAAAGTAATTTCTTTCGAAAACTTCACAACTTTTCATATTTATTTATAAATCTGGAAACTTCTCGCAGTCGGACTAAATGTTTATTCGATGTACTTTTTAGCTCTCATTAATAATTAAATAATAATAGGATATTTTTTTTTGTTTAAAGAAAAGAAATGTTCTCATTTCTTATTAATTTTATTCAACTAAACTAAATAAATACTGAATTACTTCATATTAATATTTTTATTGAATGCAGTTTTTATTTTATAATCATCTTTGGGAACGTGGGTGACAAAAGTGCACCGTCAGATTCCACAGCTACCGCTAATTTATCATAAGTTTTTGGTATGAGTTTTAATCATTCATTATCTAAGTACTTAGACTTAGAGCTCCCCTTATGAGTTATTCCTAAACAAAACATTATTGGTTTCACCAATAAACATCAGTAATTGAAACCCACAACATATTATACATTTATTTACCCAAAAAGCATTTTATTAAATAAATTAACACTCAGTTTATTTGCTCAACATTCTTGGCTTTTTCAACTTTCGTATTTGTGGCTTTAGCACTTGAAAACGCTGCTTACTAGTATTCGAACATCTCCTACAATATAAGTTTAAACACACTCATTCGTATACTTTGTAAAAATAAAACTATATAGAATCCTTCAACTATTCTATCTTTTATTTTAAGTTTATTAAGAGCATAATAGAAAAATATTAAATAATACTCAAAAGACTCAAGTAACCAGACATTTCTGAGCAACAAAAGCATTCAGCAGAGCCGAGTTAAAATTATTTCAGTGAAAATTATTTATGACTTCTGTTGAAAAGTTGTGTGTTATTTGGCCATAAAAAGGATGCAAAGATGCCTTTGTGGGCTTATTAAGCTCATACATAGTGCTTAGCTACAAAAAGTGTGATACATACATACATATGTATGTACACATTTGCATGAATATGTTGCTGGCTTCCAAACGAAATATTTACTTGTAAAACAATTTATTTTGTATTGTTAACCCACAAGATTGGGCAATGCCAGATATTATAACCATTTTGTTTGCTTGAAACAAAATAGAAAGGAATGTCATATATTTTAAAATATTTGAAATTTATTTAGCTCCATGGACACCGTTCGCACACAAACTATTTTCTTTTAATTTAGAATAGACCAATTGTTTACACGCTTCCCAGCATAAGAGTTCCGTACTTGAAAAGTATAAATACCCACTATTTCCGAAAGAGAGTTTGCAAATGCATCCGTTATGTTTTCCATGTCTATGAATAATAAAGAAGCTTATAGCAACATATAATAAAATATAATTATAAATATAAAAAATAAAATAACTATAAGAAAAATGAGAATGAAGTGGTGTCCACATACAATAAAAAATTTTCTGAACTATAATTAATATAAACTTTCACCAAAAATGTACCTACTTCACCATGTAACCATTGTATGATAATTTTTTTTAAAAACCTATTTTAAAGCGATCTTCATTAAAATAGCTTGCTGAAATTGCTTTCTTCAAAGTTATTTTTTCATAAAAGGTAATTTTGGTAAAACGTACTTTTTATAAAAGTTACTTTATATGGGAGCTCCTTCCTACAGCAGCTAATTTTTATATAAGGTAATCTTTTTAAAAAAAATTTATGAAAAGCACTCTATGCATATACTTAAATATCCTTTTATCCTTAATCCTTTTTATAAAAGCACTTCCTATAAAAGTAATTTTTTATAGCAAGTACTTTTTGTAAGAGGTACTTTTAATAGAATGTAACTTTTATAAAATGCACCTTGTATAAAAGTTCCTTTCATGAAAGGTGCTTTTATGAAAAGTACTTTTTATAAGAAGTACTTTTTGTAAAAAAATTAATGTTTCTTCTTCTTTTATTTTTTATATAGTAAATAAATAGACTTATTTTCAATTGACTTAGTGCGTCCAACACACAAACAAGCACTCGTATGTTCATATTTATTGGATAACTCTTGAATGTTATTATCAGTCGGTACCAGCGTAGCCATTTATCGTTCAGTCGGCTCTTAAACATCAAATTAATCAGCTTTCATACAACAACATACATATCTACATATGTGTTAGCTAAGGAATCTAAACGAATTAGCGCACAAATAGATATTTTATTTGTTTTGCGTACGTTTTACGTGACAGATGGCGCTTTTCAAAAAGTAAATTATTTCCAAAACGCAGCAAATGATATATTAAATATAACCAATTATTATATTATTATTCTATGCATATAATTAAACATAGATTTAAAAAGCTGGGGAGTAAAAAGACAGATTGACTTAGTTTTTCGTTCCTCTTATATATAAAAATGACAGCCGTAAGAGAAAGACATCTTTCTGTATCATTTTCAGAGTAAGATGAGCAGCAAAGTGGTATTGCCACGAAAAAACATTTCTTCTCTTTTGTTTTTTATATATTTGTTTCAAACCCACCAGATTTGAGCAGGCTTTTTGAACTTTTAGCTTCACATGCTTATAGGAGAATTTGAACTTCTAACGTCGACAATGGAAATTCATGCTCTTGCTGAGCAACAATAACTTTGTAATTTTAGAATTACGAGTATCTACCTCGAAATTTTCAAATCACGCATTAAAAAAATTAAACGAATCAAATACATATATTTATTACCATCTGCTACTTTATTAATTTGAAATTTACCCTTTTTCGCGATGTTACATGAATAAAATAACACACTGATCAAAATCCAAACACCACCATTGCTCAGGCAACAACAAATATTGTTAGCGCAACAATAGAAAAGATTGATCGAACAATGCAGTTGTTGGAATATCGTTATCGAATGACAGAGATATTGATAGGCCAGTGCCTTAAGCGGTTGAAAAACAATTTTACTTTTTTGTTCACTTCTCTAGCATTTCCCCGGTGTGTTCCGAAACATAGTTTTTATAACACAAATAAAAATTAGTACTAGAGCCTGCTTGAAGGAAACTCCTAATGCATTGACATGTAACAAAAGGCAACATAAATTATTACTACTACTTATATATTTATTTGCTTAATGTACTGAAAGCAAACCAAAACTTTGCTCCAAAATAACATTTGATTCAAATCAAAAACTTAATTTAAGGTAACACAATTGTTATGATGAAGCAAAATTGTTCCATTAAAAGTTTTTTCTGTTCTAATGTCTCTTTCTTTTTGTTATTTTAGAGAAACGTCCACATACTATAACATTGACGTTGAAGTGCATTCATATATTATTCCTCTTTAAAGAAAATAATATACATACAAATTCTAAACATATTTCCATCATTATACAAAAGCTTTTCAGATGTCAAAAGGCATCTGTATGTACATATCTAGGTAATTAGTAAGACCTCGTGTACGTCATTTTATTTGCTACAATAAATGAATAATTTGCTCATGGGAGGACTCTCCTGGTTTTCCACATACAGCACGGATTCCGTTATTTAAAAAAAAAATGTATTTAAGTTTTTTAACTTTTTAGTAGCACCGATTTTATTTCGTATCGGAAGTGTCACAAGGCTTAAGATTTTTTCGAGAAAATCGAAGGCAAAATGTTGATTCTATTTTAATAATATTCTGTAATAAAATCCATTTGGTGTTTTTTGCAAAATATGGGATTTAAAAAACTGTTGCTGAAAAGAACTTTCTAAGTCTCAGCGTAGTCATTTATTGAGTTTATTATACTACATATGTACAATCAGAATGATACAATGGATGACGCAATAACTCGCAGCCTTTCAACATTGTGTACAGTTTCTTAATTGAATTGCATCCGTTTTATCGCTTTAAGTAATACCAGATCTGCTCAAAAACTCAATGCGAACTCTTTCAATCAAAAAATTGTTCTTAATTCAATCCGTCCCTTCATTCTGAATATACAAAATAATAATTCTAATTTTCACCTTAACCTTACAAAGTATTTATTTTTTTTTAAATTTGTGAATTCTAGTGATGTACTGCTTATTTATTTGACTACATTCATTTTAATCTGAATTTATTTGATGATGTATTTTGCAGTTTACATGGAACGTGTTGAAGTGTCACTGACAGATTGTATGAGTATTTAAAACTAAATACTTTAATTACGATGACTTTTCAGTTTATGAATGACAAAACCATAAACTTATTTGTGTACATTCTTATGCTGAAAACAAACAACATGAATATTTTACCAAAATATAGGAGATCAGCATGAACAGTATTTATTTATTTATTTATTAAAAAATTTTAATAAAAATCTATGCGTACGCATTTACATACACACATTCATAATATATACATACATACATATGTATGTACATACAACACATGAATGATATAAAAACCATTTACCATTTCCATTTAGTGTTTTATTTGTTCGTTTTGATTTCAGGCAAACGTTCAGTCATTTATCAATTCATGTCTCCAAACAATATAACAAACTTTTTAAGAAATTTTAATTTTAATCAAATAAAAGCGGAAGTACAGGAAACGACAATTTTGGCATTCTCATCCGAATAGCGGAGGCAATATTCCGAGTGTTTTCAATCAATCTCTGTACAAATCTTGTAAGAAAAACGATTTGACGGAAGAAAATGTGATTTGCCGTATCAAGTTGCAAATAATCACTTTCAAATAAAAAAAAGTTTAAAATTCACACCTCTAACTATTAGCAAACCTTTTTAAAATCGCTCTAAATTTTGCAATGCGATAATCGGTAATTTGGTCATTGAAAAACGCCAAGCTAACGCTTTACCGATTCCCATACCAAGAGCGTTGGCGGTGTGCCCGTCATATTATTTTATAAGCATATGTCCAGTCTGTTGCTTATTATTCGGCAAGATACACCAGAAATTTACGGTTTGTCGCGGACTTAGAGCCAACAGCGACATTGGTTGAAAACGACATTAGTGAAGCCATCACCGATCGACCAGTACAGAATCATGATAGCCGATTTTATTTGGCCAATTTGAGGGCGTTGCAATCAATGCTCTTTAAATCAGTTAAAAATCGACAAATGGTGGACTGAAAAGTTAATAAATTTAAAAACCAAATCACCACAAACTGATACCCTTGCAGTTCGGAGCTCTTTTGATATCCTGAATAATGCAAAATTTAATATTCAGTATAAAGATGAAAACTAACTTAAGATGTACCAAAAAATTTTACAAATAATTGCAAGAAGTAACGCTTAGGAAACAGATCCCAATTTCAAGTTTATCTTCCTTTTGTTGCAAGCCTGTTCGAGTTTGTCAAAAATATTTACGTTATTTTTATCCCAATAATGGTGTCAACATTTATGGAAGTTCATTTTTGTAAAACGCATTCACATTCTGACATTTTCATTAATGTAGTTTTGTTTATTCATCTGTTGCATTAAGTAAACTTTGTCATCCACTCTCCCTGGTGCGCGCCCCAGAAACATCCGGCACAATTTATGCAAATGTCATAACAAATTGTTGATAACGAGTTGGTTTAATACAATTTCGCTCTAGTTTTCTTTTTGCCATTGTTTTTGCTGTCGTTTCTAACTAATTTCCTTAAAAACAAATATTTTTGTTTTGCGCTACGTTAAAATCAAATAGCAAGCAAAATTTTTAAAGGATGTGATTAAAACCCAAAGTTTGTCTTTCGCAGTAAATTGTAAGCTGTTGAAACTGGTATGTTATAATTGCGGGTAATCAACGATACAAAAAATATGTTATGGCGGTCAGACTAATAGCAAGAGGGTCCTGCCACTCAACCTCCCGGTATATATTGGTTACTGTTTGTCAACTTTACTGCCCAATAAGAAATTTCACGTAATTATTTCAAATACGGTCAGAAGAGAATGCAGAGAACTGTTACTATAAGATAAACAGGGTGAATATCTGAATCTATATTGACATTAAGCTACAATAAAAATTTCAATCTTTTACACAATGACTGTGGAGATCTTAGAAATTATGAGGAAGAAGAAAATGTTAAACACTTTCTCTGCCGTTAGCGACCTCTTTCTAGTGCAAGAGTCCGATACAGCACAACTTGTCGAACATATGTATTTCAGCCGAGTAGTGTCTACCTGCTTCGTAACCAGAGGAGCGGCCAATGTACACATCTTGTAAGCTTGTACATCCCTCATGCGGACCAGGAGGACCCAAGCGGGTGGGCTTTCAACAGCTGGCAGCTTATACAGTCTGATCTAACCTAACACTTTCCGTTTTATTTGATTTTGATTTACTTTGGAATATTTTGTACAAGAGTACAAAAGTCATTCATTTTCACAAGGCTTGGATTCGAATTGAAAACGTCTGATTCGAATTAAAAAGAAACGACAGCGTACGAAACAATTTAAGCGCTATTTTAAATGAGTATTAGTCACGTAAATTGTATGACAAGTTTTCATCATAAGTTTTAAGTAAGTGAGAAATTTTGAGTTTTAAAAAGGCTTATAATTCCATAAAGGTTTTTATACTCGAGCGAAGGATTTGCTTGCAAATTGGCAGCAATTACTTTTTATTAGTGCAGTTATGCAATTGATCGTTTGGAAAAAACTCTAATCTAAAATTTGTTTATTTCTACATCTCAAAAACAAGCCGCAAGTGGGCTACCTTAATCCATACATTTTTATTGCCAGATTCATTATTTTATGTTGGTTTGATAAACTTATAATCATTTTATTTCATTGATTTATACATATTCCCGTGGTATATTTCCGTGCACAAGTTGTTTGTTTTACACCAGATGCGCATTCTCTATTGTTCTCATCCACAAATATTTTACACATTTCTTGCGATAACATGATATGGCTCCTGACAAAACGTTTTTAGCCCCAATGCAAATAAAAAGAATAATTTCCCTCAGGGGTTTTTCGCAAACACACACAAGTATCGGCTATCGGCACAGGGGTATTCCAACAGAATTATATTGGAATCTCTTTGACACACCAGTAGCAGAAGTTTTGGTCACTATTTCACTAAATTCAATTTCGCTTGAAACTTCCATTAAAATATTTAAGCGCACTATGAAAATAGAGGCTAGACTTCGTTAAACTGGTCGGAATGTGGCAACAAGTAACATTTTTTTCTGAAAATCCAATTAGTGACAATAACTGAAAACGCTTATGAAATAATTATCATCTGCTGTATATTTTCGCAATTGTTACTATTTCGAAGGCACTTCCAAAAGGATGCAGTTGTGAGAGGTATGAAAAGTAAAATATAAATTGTTTTCCAATAAAATTTGATAATGGTTTAGTCAACAACTTCACTTAGCAAATTAATATTTCCGTTATCACATACGAAATCGAACATACCTGTAATTTGGACCATTGTATACGACCAATACAGCGTGATGAATTTCGCCAGGCTAATTTCGCACCATAAATCAATTCCGTTTCTGTCAATTGATAGTGGCCAGTTGCATCAATACTCTGACGTACTTGCTTCCAGCGGGCATCATGAGCAGCACATGATAATCTGAAAAAATGTTAAAATGTTAAAGACACATTTTAGAAAACAAAAACACAAAATTACTGTAGGGGCGGACTACTCTGTAGCTGCCCTTTAATTGGCTTGCTGTCTATTATAGTATTTCTTTTTTCTTAATTCTCTGTTCAACACCCATATCATGGAGTTCTACCGTGAGTTATTGTTCGGGATTTTTGAGCCATCCGTGATTTTTTGATTTTAAATACCCCCAATAAAATTTCCGAATTCCTGTCAATACATTTTTTTATTTGAAAACTATTTCATGAAGTTAAGAAGAGAAGTACGGAGAAAAGACAACGAAAATATTTACATTTATGTAGCTTAATATTTTCCTATCAGATGGCTCTGGATTCTTTTTTTAGTGATGTATTTCCTGTCCAAAGTCTGTTCAGGTAAACTTTAATTTTCCTGAAAAAATATTTTTTGGTCAAAATTGGCCAATTTTAAAACAAACGGTCAAAAATGTCCCAAAAAGTTGCATGACATGAGCCAACCGATGCTCTTCACTTTCATAGTACTGTTGTTGAAGTGGTAGGGCGTCGTAACTTTTCTGATTCAGGGTACAATTACCGTGTGCCACTGTTAACATGAGGCATTTAATTCTATTTTTACACAAAATTTTGGCAGGAGGAAATACTTCTAGCTTTTATGCCTCTTACAAACAAACTAAGTATGCTAAATAGCTTACACTGTGAACACAAGTTCGAGACGAATGTGACAACATAATCGAATGCACGTTGCTCACGAAATTTGAGTTCAGCTCATGTTTTAACAGCCCCCGTATGTTTAGCATGACATCAAAAGTTTAGCCTAACACGAAAGAGTCTTAAGTTTTTATTGGATTTTGTAAGACAGAAACCGCAAAAGATTTATAGCGATTGTCAAAACATCCAACGTAGCATTATATTTCGCTTTCACATAATGACACTTCAAAACCAATGAAAAAGATGATTTTAAAGTAAACAGATTGATTGAACAGTTTTATATAGGCGACTGACGTGCTGGCCTTTGTTTTATTCAAAAGTCTTATGGAATACCAAATCTCTTACAGCACTAATTGTCATTTACATAACATTTCACATTCACACTATCACACTCGTACATAATATCTGAATAGTGAATGAAGTGCCCTTACACTGTTATTTTCTTACCTTTTAATTGAGGTGAAGTATTGATCTAGAAAATCTTTGGCGTGTTCTAAAACAATATCTGTTTTACGAGCCTCTACAGGAGCTGTGCCAAAATGCATAATACTGCTCATACATGTTGACTTCGAACATGATAAAATCTGAAACAAACAAAAAATTAACTGTCAGCGTTAACTAAAATTGTAAATATAATTTTTATTAAACTTTTGTTGCCTCACAGAACTTTTAAAGTTTTTTAGTTACTTATTTAGGAAAATTCGTTTGCGTTTTCCAGTAAAAGCTGAGTGTGTTCCGGTATTTTTAGGACAAAGTTTGCTAAGATGAGGGAACACAAGAATTTTTCTCCCTAGTAGACAAAAACTAAGTACAAGCAGGGAGACTACACAGCCAACGCTTCTATCATGCAATAAAACGTGAAAGTATTTTTCCAAGAAAAGCCAGCAAAAGTTTGCAAAAGGAAAAAAATTTATACAAAAAAATGGACAAACAAATGTGCATATACATACATACATACGTACATATGTATGTAAGAACGTATGCATTTTCATATTGTTTTTAATCTTTTTTTACCACTTTCATTTTTATGCATTCAATTTAATTTTGTTTAAACCCGTTTTACATACATATATAATTTTTAGTTGTCTACACTCGTATTATTGAAACAACTGCTGATATACATACATATTATATATATACATACATACACATGTACAGTCCCACCAACCTGCCCAAAGAAGTATATACTCGTATTTCTCTTACTAACCATTTCGACCCTTTAGATGTACAATATACACATCGTTGTCACATGCCCGACAATAAGCTGCGCTTGCTTAAAAGCATAAAATTCATATCCTTCTGAGTTCCTTTCTTTAGTTAATCGTAATCAGAATAGTATGCGATATCAAATGTTACGAGTAGTATGTTTAAACAGTATAATTATTTGGATAGATGCAAAATTCCAATCATTCCGTGGGGCTTAAGTCCGGGTAAATTCGTACAGAAATACCAGAAAGCTTTTTATTAATCACTTCATAGTTTGTTTTGGCAAAAATAGTCTAAATTGTGTTCTTACAGTGAATAAGTCTTTGAAATTTAAGTTTGTTATTCTCCAAATATCAGGACTTGCCGCTCCAGTCTTTGTCACTATGATTACTTTAAAATTTTTCGCATTTGCCGCAACAGATTTCGAACTCACCACTTCAGATGTAGCTCGTGATCTTAAATATTACGTGGGATAAACAAAAGGCTTGAATTTCCCGGGAGACCGCATAAAATTTGGTGCATTATAACAGCAACGTTTTCATTCTTAGGTCAGGGATTTTCAGTTAAAATTGTTTTATAAACGTGAGCGTAAATGTTTACGTAGAGGGCGACCTTCCTGAAGTATGGAGTTAGTGATAAGGAGAAGCCGCTGAAAAATAAAAGTTCGTACAACGGATAAACAGGTTTTCTTTCCAAGGGATATATTATATATTGAGTGTACAACTTACAATGATGGGATTGTAACTTTTATTTTTAAATATTTACACAATACATAATTTGTTGAAAGTACTTATATTTGGCTCTTGTTAGCTATGATCTTTCTTCATCGTTTTGGCTGCAGATAAATTCCAGGACAAAAAAACGAATCAAGCCAATATAGGCTACTCTGTTCGAAAGATCTGGGATATGTTCTTGCAGAGAGCTCTTCATATTTCTGATAATATTTTATTTCATCTTTTATTTTTATGCAAAAACTGGAATAAATGTTCACGTAATCCTGATGAAATAAAAGCAGTTCGAACTTAATTCATAAACAATATTAATTTGTATTAATAATATCTTTTATTAATTATATTATTTAAAAGTTACTAGTCATTACCTCGTTTAAAGCCACGAGCTAGGGCTTTAAAATAACACACAAGCACACTAGTTTTCGATCAAGACAAGGACATTTTAAACGTGACATTATTTTATAGAAATTTTTTATTTGTTGGCGGTTCGTATTACAAAATATGTAGATGATCTATTTGCTATCGTTAGAGCGGATAAAGTTGAAGGAATATTAGCGGAACTCAATGCCTCCAACAAGCAAATTCAATTTACCATTGAAAGGGAAACCAACAACAAACTACCATATCTAGACTCGGTTACAATAAGGAAAAACAAGACACTAAAATTAGACTGGTATCAAAAAACTATGTGTTCTGATCGGTTAATCAATTTCTATTCGAAACCTCAGAAGGGAATAATAATAAACTACGCCAAAAACTTCATATCGAGAGTTTTAAAAATATATAGGAGAGAGTTTTCACGAGCAAAATATACATTAAAATCATTCTTAGGAAAAATGATTTTGCCAAGAAAACTGCTTTAAACACTATCTACCAATTGTTCAGGAGAAGGAAATCAAAACTGGAAAAAGAAGAAGAGTCGAATTTGGTTTATCAAATCAGCTGCAATGGAGATGGGTCCAACATATGCCCAAAAGTATACGTTGGCACTACACAAACCAAATTAAAAACAAGGTTGGCGTCCCACAAATCTGACATTAAAATAATCAATAGTGCCGTAACGGAACATAAACAAGATTTTTATACTGTAAAAATTTGGCTGAGAGAGAGAGTAAATACAAAAGGAGATATACTCTGGAAATGCTATACATTATCAATGTAAAGGAGGAGAAAAGATTAAAGTACAAAAAGACATTGAGAGCTGCGCGCGAACACACAGACATTTAATAAGCAAACAAAAAAAAGCACAATAAATAAGTTTAGCAACTGGACAACAATCATGGGGAAGTAAGCACCGGGAGAATTTTTTTATAAAAAATTAAAAATTTTTTATATAAATGTAAATTTTTTGAAGTATGTATTAATTTTTTGTTGATGTTAATGTCGGTTTAAATTACATATGTATTAATGGTAACTTGTGTCATATTTGTTGTTTTGTAGAAACCCTGAGGATGATCAACGAAATATAAGATGTATGAAAAAAATCATTGTATTTTCTTAATTATTTGGCTTTAGAGCCGGACTGAAAAATATAAAATTTTAAATTAAGATTATTGTAATTTATATTAATAAATTATTTCAAAAACTAATCGGTATCCAGTTGAATCACTATGAAAACAATGTCGCGTTTGAATGGCTTCACAAAAACATACTAGCAAAAGATTTCGTATTCAAATCAAAAGCTTTTTAAAGAAAGTTTATTATGTAAAATTTTAAGTGTAATTACTCTACAAAACTGTGCTAGGTTTCGATGAACTTCCCCTTTTTTCATACGACGTCACGAAAACAACGTTGTCACGTTCGAATCACTGTTTTTGTGTCATTTTCTTAGATCCAGATTTCTGCCTGCTACCGACTTTAATATAAGTTAGAACGCTTCCTATAAGCTATAATAAAATATTTTTTGTTTTGCTTTGCTGCTAGATTTTAAAAGTGTCCTTAATTATAGTGCACCTTAATATTATATTTGCATTTTCAAATACCTATTTAGCGTGAACACAAGTTTTTATAATAAAAACTTGGTGTGTACAAGAAATAATTAATCGTAAGACTGAATGCAGCACAATTCTCAAAATTTTTTAAAAATAACTTACAATTTTTTGCTGGGTCTTATATTTTAAATATGTATATACAAGTTCTTGAAAACAATTTAAATAAGTTTTATAACTGTAAATAAACTTTTGTTTTTTTGTGCATTTTTTTTTTATATCGGAAATTAATACATGCAACTTACGCCAAAATGTTGCCGCAGTTGTTTAATTTTATTAAAAATGAATAAAACTTTTAAGTTTCATAAAACTTTAAAAATGTGTTATTTTCTGCAATATGACTTACGTTATATTTTACATATGTATGAGACAAGGCAACAGCAAAGCAGTCAACCAGAAACGTGACTGCGTACGTGCATAAATAAAACTGTGTAATACTGACAATCCATTTGACATTTTGGATAATTATGTATGTGGGGCATTCCATGCTAAATTTAATCATTTGAAGAGTTTCACTGCATAAGCTTTAGTCAGCAGTAGAAAAATGTTACGTATGTCAACCGTACCATACCGGGGTATGATTGTTGTTGCCTTGTTGCAGGAAAACCGCATCTAGGAATGAAGAAGGCTTCTATTGCTGAGTGGACGTAACATATTCTGACTATGTTCATACTAAGATCTGTGGAAAACCACCTCACATCCATTGTATCGCGCTACCACGAGTGCCCATTTTATACGTTTGATAACTGAAAAACGCATGAGCAACGTAAGAAAACAGACGAAGGGGCAGCAATAGCAAATATATTTTTAATAAATAATTAAAATTAATAATATTAATAATTATATACGGTAATTAAGGAGCAGGAGCCAACGTGGCCGTTGATGAGCAGTTGTATGCTTTCCATGGTGGGACCGGTTTTACACAATGTATAACATCAAAACCCGCCAAATATGGAATAAAAGTACGGTTGGTGTGCGAGTTATCCATTGAAAGAGCCATTCTACACGGGAATGGTGGTTTTTGGTGAACGAAAAATTAATTCAGATGAAAGAGTTGTGAACGACGTGAGTCAATCTTTTCAGCAGCTATAATTTAGCAAAAAAGTTTAATGATAAACAGCCATTTATCAATATAGGGTACATTGAATAAAAGGCAAGTAGTTTGCCACCAAAATCTGCTTTTCAAAAATGACTTGAAGAAGAACTGCAGAATAAAAATAAAGGGCAATTGTTATATAATTATGTATAAAACATCCCTCGTGTTCCTATTCATACACATAAATATCGTGCAAAAGACTTTTGTTAAGGATATCATAAAATCTCAGATAGATATAGCGGTTTTAATACTTAATACATACATATATTCAGGCCTGGGTATGTAGCTGTTGACATAAAGGTTATAAGACGACTCCCTATAAATGTTGATTACTCTTTTATACCACCGTTGAAAAGATTTGAAAGACATCGTACTTATTCGAAATTTTTTAAGCTGCCAAAGCCAAAAATCTGTTACGCACATGCATATATACATACATATATCTTTAGTTTTATCTAAGTTTTACATTTGAAATGGCTTTCTGCCAAGTTCTTACCAAACGTCTAAAATATTACCCGTTTAAAATATTAACATTCATTTTCAGGAATAGAATAGAACCTGCGTTTGTGTTTCTCTCTGGAAAAATATGATTTGTTGTGTATTTAACTGCGAGTTTCTTTTTTAAGACAACACATTTTTGCTTTAATGAATAAGTATTAAAACTTTTCTTTTTTTTCACAAGCATTGATTTATTACAAAAAAATTAATAATTTATTTTTTAACGACAGTTTTGTATGTCTTTATGATTTTATGCAACTATTAGCATAATTGGAGTTGCTATCAAAGAAAAATTCAAATATTTTGAGTTGAACTCATTAAGCCATTTCAAATATTTCTCAAGAGTACAGAGACTACTCCGAAAAAGTTGATAACCGTTATTTCCATATATTATTAAGTTCGTTACTTTATCGACAAAAATCAAGTTCTTTTAAGAGAAAAACTTTGAAAGTGTATGTATATGGGTACCAGTAACTAGTTTAACATCTATTTTTTAACTTTCTAAGATTGCAGTCTAAAGTAAAGCTGGCTCTAAGTTGAACCAGCTGCAAATACTCGTATTAAGAATAATAAATATTTTCATACAACATATGTTTCATACAACATACAAGGAACTACACTTTAAAAAAAAGTGATTTTGTTAGAAGTGTCTTATTCAGAAGTGTTATTTTGAATTTGAGTGCAAAATGTTTTACATTAAAAAATTTTAACTAACAGAAGGGATTTACTTGATTATAAAAATATAATAAAGACAACTTCAACTGGTTTTATGTTTAGAGCAGACCTTTGCTGTAAATTAGGCTTTTCCTCGTTTATAGTAGCCAAAATGCGCATTTCTAACTAACTATACTAGTAGTCCCACATAATTTTTAATACATACTTCCACACTGCAAGAACCTCCCTCCAAAAATACAAAAATAAATTAGTGGATTGGCCTACAAACGACAAAGTAGTTTGATAATTTTTCCGTTTTTTCCCGGGTAAATTTTCGCACACACCCTTAAAAAATATAAGTAGACTTCTTTCATATCCAAAAAAATTGTTTTGAAAATTGGTCCTATAATTCATTCCAGAGTACGAGTTAAAGGTTGTGAAAATATCTGTTTGGTGGTCTGTTCTTCTATACGGTACAAAACTAACGAACAAATATTCCGTCTTATAGATATATAGATAACCATAATAAAAACCACCCCATCCAGTTTTTCGAAACAAAAACCGAAAATGAAACATCCACCCAAAATAGCAAACTTTTAAGAAAAAAGTAAAGAAAGAAAACTTAAGAAAAGTAACAGACAACAAAAGGCAATATTCATATATATTATTCATTTCATTCCAAGTTCGCCTTCGATGAACTGCGTACTCGTGCTTCGAACTTCAGCTCGTACAGAAATATTATTACCAGTACAGACAGTAGCCTAACTTTTATCTCATTAAATATATGCTAATAAAAAGTAATAGGTGATCCAGTTAGATATATTTTATTTGTTTGTATTCCTACTCACTATCTTATTCTTTATTATTGGTTGTACACCAATACGTAATGGAAACGACCACACCACAAACTGAAATATGCCGAGTTCTGCGTGAACATCATCGATTACTCGAGCCCATCGTCGCCAAATCCATTCGAAAGAAAGCCATCATAGAGTGGAGGGTGCGTGGGAAGACTGCAAAGGTTCTTTCAAGATCCGCCATCTGTCCCACGTATCTAAATAGATACGCAAGCATATGTCGCATTAGGGTCGATAACCAACCAGAAAAGATTCTCGAACTAATACATACATACAAATGTACATACTTTGTACATGCTACGTTATCATCATTGTTACAAATATGATATTTATTTGTGTACTATTACATTAACTGTTTGTATCGAAAAAAGAATGTCTTTCTTTGCCAGCTTTTGTATAATTAATAGCTAAAACGTGATGGGACGATAGCACTAATGAAGTTCGTTTGAAAAACTCAAGCCAAAGTTTTTTAAATAAAAATGACAAGCAGAACTAAAATTTACAAAATAAATTTGGAGATTGTTCGTTTGAAAAAGTTTTTTCATATCCAGTTTAAGCTTTGAAAAGGTTCAAAGCAACCGTCAGTAATAAAGCCGGGCCTACAAATTTCAAAGAAAACGACAAGTTTCTTAAGTATTTAGGGTACAGAACCAAACCAAAGTTTGTCATTGTATAGATAAAGCTGGCCGTAACACATACAGTCATTACACACACAATCACACACCGCTTTGTCATTTACTTCTAATTGGGTAGCAACAAAATCTCTTTAATTTAAATGGTTTTTAATTTCAATCCTACCAAATATGTTTTCTTTTATAGATACCATATTTCATTTAACGTTTTTATTATTATCTCTTTCCGTTACATTTCCAGTTATAGCAGCAAAAATTAAATGCCCGGATATAAAAAGAAATAAATTCTGCAAAAAACTTAAAGCGATAGTTATACACTACTAAGCAGCATGTTTTACAAAGAGTTGAAGTCGATTGTCATACTCAAAAATACGCTCTATTGCCGCCTGATGAGCTTTAATTTAAGGATTGTGCAATAAGCAGAAAAGTCATAAAATGAAGCAAGCAAAACATCGGAAAACGATACCAAACAGTTGTTTCTATTGCACCAAAAAAACCCAAAAAGCATCATCATCAGCTTCTTATTTACGTTTCAATGTGAGTGCGTAAGTTTTTCTTCACTTCGCTTCACTACTCGTATTCGTTTTTATTGCATAAAGAAAATTAAACGCAACCACCTTTTTTTCTTCCTACTTGTGTATGTAATCTCCAAATCTCTTTACCCCCACCCCCCCCCCCCCTCTACCCTAAGGGAAACGGTAACATAATCGCCTGTACGCTGTCGTATTCTTACGAGTACTTTAAATCATTAAGCCGTTTTACAGCTGAGCGGCAAAAGGCAGAGTAACGTCACGCTGGTTTGATGCCAACCAACATACGATTACGAAGTCTTTAACATTCAACCAAATTGTTCAAAAGAAATGAAATTAACGGTGTCTTTTAGCTTTTCTTCTTCTTTTTTTGGAAGCAAAAGTAGTTTGCTTGCGAGCACTTGTGCATCGTAGGAGAAACACTCTTTAGTAAGTTTTTTGTTGCAAAGAAGCTAATTTCATTAATAAGACAAACATCGGTACTCGGCGACTGCAAATATTTTAACTGCAAAATTAAAGCTGTATATGAATGACACTTTAAAACAATATTCAGACCTATAATCCAACAAGCGTTTTAAATGCTTAAATTGAGCAAAGCTTCAAAAGTGTAGAGCGTTCTCTCAAATGGAACTGGAATAGCTACATTCTACTATATGTCGCGCATGTGTATAAAATAGTATAGCCTCAAAATATATTTTAATATACCCCAATACAATAGGATTTCATACAAAATTTATCAGGAGTAGCAAAAATTAATATGAAAAACTATGTAAATAATTTTCTTTAATTTAAGCTTAATTTTTATTAAAAAAAATAATATTTGAAAAAAACTTTTACTGTTACTTGAATCGGAAATTTTAGGACTTTGAGAATTTGGTTGAGAACGGTATTTTTAACTGTATGACGAGGGTAAAATTGTCCATGTATTTTTATACGGTTTGTCATATAATATCCAAAAAACCGATTTTGATATATTTTTGTACGATAAGCCAGGCCTTCTTTACAATCGTATGACGATATGCTAGACAGGGATAAATGTAGCCAGTAAAAACAACAAATATGAAGTTGCAAAACTGCTTGAGTCCAAAACTCAAACGACCACAATAACGCCTTTTTCCTGCAAAGAAAAACACGAGCAGCGGCTGTATAAAAGAATTTGTTTCAAATCTTAGAAAAAAGTTTAATTAGTTTTTTGCCCATCTAACTTCAATTGATTTCTCTTATTTAAACATCAGTGTCCTGAAGTCACCATTTTAGTATTGTAACTTAAACAGACGAAACAACTCAAATAAAAACCTCTTCGTGAAATTAAATATCTTTAGGAACAACTGTTTGCTTTTTTTTTTGCATGACATTAGTATTTTCATATCCAGCAAAAAGCTTTTGAGCGAAATTTGTTAAAAACATTTTTTTATTCGATTTTAACTTCTCTTGGAAACCACAAGCCATAAACTAAAAAGTTAAAACGAAATGAAAACGGAATTTTAACCTCCATGTCAAGAAAAGTGTTTAAGAACTTGTATAACATATAAATTAATTACGAAATTAATGTTGTAAGCCTTTATTATATGATCATTTCCTTCTTAAATAGCAAAATAGCCTTCGTTAGAACTGTAGCCTTGGATCGAGTTTTTAGGACAAAAGACTTGAAATTTTAATTTTCAAACCTGCCTTCCAATTTTTCATCGTTGAAAAGGTTTGTATATGACACGCATGCCACACCTTTAAGTAGGATTTTACAAAGTTAAGGGTTTATATTCATACACAGAAAAGCTAATGATGTGGTGCATTCATTTACTTATACGAGTATCATAATATTTTTATCGACAATAAAGTTCAGTAACATTTAACACATTCAAGAAAAATTATCCAAATATTTGCAGGAAACCATTTCATTTAAGCAAAAACTTTTCTTAAACATTTTTAAGTAAATAATTCGCATAACTAGTGAAATATTTGACTGAACACGGACCTACAAAGGAGTCTTAATGCATCAGTAAACACTTGTTCCAAAACGGAATAACATTTTGCTTTTGTTTTAAGCAGCCGTAAAACATATTTAGTTGGATTACAAAATATTGTACTTTTACTGAATTTTTCTTTTATTCTTCAATAAAGAGCTTGCAATAATATATTCCGTTTATGTTTTGAAATGGACATGTTTACTGTATTGAGAAGGACAAGGTTTAAAGTAAAATCAGCCAAAAACTGAGAGCCCAAAACGTACTACGTACTACATACAAGGCGATCAGGAGAGAACAGGAGTAACAAGAAAAACTAGAACAATCGGAAGGGTCGTTAGTTAAACTATTCGAGTACGCCCATTTGCGTTCACTTGCCAAAGAGTAATTAGTTCGTTCAATCGTTTACTTGGAACGAATAGTACGGAAGCAGTCCTTGTTGTTTGCATTTATTCCCGTACGTTGTCAAAATAGTTATTTAAAACAAAAGAAAAGCCGATTCTCACTCTTTGTATTATATTTAAAATACTTTTGAATATAATATTGTACTATTTTAAACTTAAAAGTGTGAGCGACTTTTTCTTTGCTATTGTAAACTACCTGAAACCGCTGCCTTTTGTTTAGTTTTTACCGCCGCAAATATACCAAAAAAACTAAAATCTTAAAAAATGCGTAAAGAAACCGCAAAAGAAACAAATATTAGCCATTTGGCTTAACATGCAGTTGATCAAATCGAAGTTGTTGAAATGACAAAGTGCGAAAGTGCACATACGAGTACATACATATTGATTTGTTAATAATGTTAATTCTGAATGCTCGTGTAAAAATTCGGGCAATCTTCCGCTTCAGCCCATCTTTTATTGGAACTTTTTTCATGTTTTCTTTTAATTACTTGTTGAGTTCTTTCCATTTTTTCACGTTTTCCATTTTTTAACTTTAACAAATTTTGATTATTTATTACAATTATTTTATTAACAGCAAAAACCACAATATGGCGCCAAATCTGCCAGCTGTTTCATAAAAAAATGAACCTACTACGTTTACTAAATCTACTACTGTTTTTGGTATGGTGTTGTTAATTTAGAAAAGTAAAAACTTATAAATTTTATTGTTGTCATGTTCTAAATTAATCAAGATTTAGTAAATCTATAATATGTACAAGCTCTACAATAGTACTTAAATACGAAGCCCGAGAACCGCTAATAATTTAATTTTAATGCACTTATAAACCAACTTATCTGAAAAATGTAAACTAAATAACTAACTATTAACTATTATTAACACACAAAACATCAACTGACAAAAGGAACAATGAAGGACAAATAAAACGCTCCGTTAATCGAGTGGCTCACTTCGTTCCCTTAACCTTCAATTTATCAAACAACCTTGAGAAATCAAAAGCGAAGAGTTGGATGATGGAACATGTTAGTATCGCACTCGCAACACGGATTAATAAAAGATCATTAATAGTTGACTGAGGTGCTTGTTTTTGTTCTTTTAAGGGCAAAAGGCATATTAAGTACGCACGTGTAAACTTGGGTATGATGTGGAAGTAGACGTTGCTCAAGGGGGTCACTCACACGCGCATTTTAGAGTTGTTATATTAGTACTGTATGAATTTGCTTAAAAAATAAACTAATTTATAATAATAATAATTTATAAGGTTATACTCGTATATAATAAAAAAATAGAGATCCCGGATCTTAAAGAATCAATTTATAAATATGAGTTTATTTAATTTAATTTTGTTGGACATGCTATTTTCTTCAGAAGAGAAAGAACAAAAATTCCAAAATGCCTGCTTTTTACAGTTGTTAAAAGTCAAAAACAAAATATTAAAACTTAAGTACAGTTTCAAGAGAGCTTCATTTTTGCATGCCGAACCTAACCGAATCCAAACATTTATGGCGGTAAAATCACTTTACACATATTTTGTGATGCCGCCGAAAATATTCGATGCTCTTATTCTTGCAGTTGGAAATTTTTCGATTTGCATTTTTCAATTGAATCTGATTTAATTATAATTTTAAGTATATTTTTATATTATGAAGACTTTAGACTTTTCAGTCTTATTCTTTAGGTCAAAAGCCGCTGGGCAAGACAACGCATATATTTAGTTCTCATATTTTCTCATTTAACAAAAACGCCTTTGCTTTAATGGTTCTTATTGGACAGCCAGGGCTCAATTACTTCGGAAATAAAAGCTTCCAAAACAATTCCACTCACTTTGAAACTTTTTAACAGAACAAATGTCAAAGTAAATTTTTTTGGACCAGTACTTACACATACACTGCATTGTACCATAACTAAATCATGGGAAGAAGGAATAAAAGAATAGTGTGTTGTTTAGCAGAGATGTTGTTCTGACTGTTCAGTGCCCAATGTGCATACCCCCCACAATGCACACTCGAGTCAATTAACCCAACATCACCTACAACGCGGTTTTTGTGCTATGTTGTAGGTAGACGGGTTATTGAACGTTTGTGTATTTTTAGTAAATGTGTGCATATGTATAATTAAACAGTTTTTGGTAAGAATTTAACGTACGACCTCTGGACTGTTGTTCGAATACTCTACCAACTCATCGATCGATACAATTATTTTGTCTATTGCAGAGTAGTATTTGCACAGTTGTAGTAGAGAACTTACTGCCATCTACCACTTTAGTACTTAAAATGCCGAAGTAGAAGTAGAGGACACAAAGTTTTTTTAAATAAAAAACAACTTTTTAAGTCTTAAAAAATTACCAGTGTTAATTATTTAACTTTCATTTAGAAGGGTACGTTAAAGGAAAGGAAATGATTCTGAAAAACCTTAAAAAGAAAATAAAAATCATATGCGTTAATAAGAATTGAAAAACTGTGTGGCAGAACTGCGAACACGTTTATAATTTTTAAAAATGGTATAATTTTAATACCTTTTTTTTGTCATTAAAAGAATTTTGCTTCGAAAATTGCAATCCTCAAACCTGTGATATTCAGGAAATCGATACTTGTTTTTTTAAAGAACTTATTTTATATTTTGTGGCGATAGTGCGTTGAATTTTATTTATATAATAATATAATAATTATATTATTGAAAACTATAATAATTATAAATGAGTCTTTCTTATAACAAAAAGCGTTAAAATTATGGAAATTTAGTCAAATTTTGGCTTTGAAAGGCTAAATGAATGACGTTATTGTAAGAGCAATATACTATTATTGAATTATATGGTTGTAGTCAACAAAATATTTTTTTAAATGTAACATTTCTGTGAAAGATGATGTTGTTAAGCCTTCACACCGTATTACTGCTTGTATTCGGTCCAATATCGTGGTAAACTCTGTTATTATTTTCGTGGTAATACTATTATCTTCCCAAACTATGTTATTGTTATGATCAAACATGTTATTGTGAAAAGAACCTGCCAAGAAGGCATGTTATTGTACCGTTTAGTAAAGATTTATAATGTTATATTGTATTGTAGAAATTGAAATAAAAACTAGCCTATCATAAGAACCATTTTATTTTATTTTCATATTTTATTTTATTTACTCGTGTTCTATGAACTATTATCACTACAGATTAATAAAATTTACTACATTTATGTATTTAAATATTTGAGAGACTTAATAAATGACTTACATTATTATTATTATAAAAGGCGTTACCTTTCATAATATTAATATATACAGAAAAGTCATAAGATCATAGAAATCATTAAAATGTTTGCACAATCTCCTAAAGTAGTCAGCCATTGCATAATTCATTTGAAGGCATTTAAGATGAAGTAGTGAAAAGTTCCGAGTAGCTCTAAGAGGAATGTTAAAGTCGATTTTCATCAGCAAGAGTTCTGAACAACCTGAGCCATTTATCAAATTTAGTAAAAAGCTACATACATACACATGTGTACTTTCCAAACTCGGCAAATCGGTTAACAACAGAGATACTCGTATTTGTAGAACACGGGGCAAGATTTGCGCCTGGATTCCATGTTGTGTTTCGCAGACAGAAAAAGGGGTCTGTCAAAGTTTTTTTTTTTTAAACTCCGTTTCTAGTGGACTGCGCAAAACGTGTTAATAAAATAGCACATTGTTATAGTCGAGTTGCTGCCAGTTGATGTTGAAAGCGGAAAAAAGCGCTTGATAATTTGTGCAAAATATTATAAAAATGTTCAAATGTGTTGGAAAAATTTCTGCAGCTTGTCTTGTAGTTCAAGCTAAAATTTAATCAAATTATCTTAAATGAAATCAATTTTTATGTCAAAACATAATCCAGCTAAAAATTATACATAATACTAAATTATTTTTTATAAAAGTTTTACAAGTTCTTAAAATGTTTGTCTCTAAATACACTTGTTTCCCCTCAACTTTTAAAGCAATTCAAAAGTTAATTCATTGCAGATTAAGGATATAATTTAATAAAAAAAAACATTTTGCAAGGCACTTGCGGAATGACGAAAATCTTCCATGCTATAATCAAATATCTTGAATTACAACTCAATCAGTATTAGTTATTTGAGATCGTATCGGGCAATGTAAAATCCACATAAGTTCAGTTCAAATGCGCCAATGTCCATTTGGTTGGAGTAAACACAGCAACCTCCATTTTTCTTTTTATAATTACCTGTAAGCCTCTGTGACAATTTGACCTGAACTTGATTTATATTCTCATCACGTTCTTGTGTATTGAACAGAATAATATATGTATGTATAAATATTTTTAAATGTGTGTATGTAGATTTTTTATTGATTATTCTATACTCTGTACAAGCAGAGATTGCAGTCTTTGCAACTATTTTTTAGTTTAGTCATTGTCGTTCCCCGATTTCTTAAATTCAACTAAAATCAGATTCGTATTTCTGTGTATTGTTTCTTTTAATTTTATTGTGTTTATTTGTTTCTCCGCTTTTAATTTATCGCTATTTTTTCTTGTTAAACACTATTGATGAAAAATCGTTATACCTTTTTTACATTTGAAAAAACAGCAACACAAAAACGTTTTATTATCAAGCAAACACAAAATTTGGACGGATAACGAAATATGCTTTTGCAACTTTCGTTTGACCAGAAAAAACTTTGTTTTATGACAACTCAAAACACACAGCAACACGAAAAGGAAAAACATACGCGAAATAACTAAAAAGTTTCCTTAGACTAAACACAAACTTTACAATAATTAGTATTCAACAACTTCTAATGATAAAGTGGCACTATTATGGAATTATCGAATGATCCTTAACCACAATTTTCAGTTATCAGCACCCCCTCTCTCCAACAAATATGTACATAGTATTTCAGTTCTGTTATGTCATAAGAGTTCGTTACTTGTGCGTCAATTTAACATCATTATGGTGTTAAATTGCTTAAAAAGGAATAAACGAAAACCAAAAATATTTTGAAGGCCTCTGTCCGAAAACATGTGAGGGGAACTTCTACAACATTATAGGATTTATAAACCCTTAATGGAAAACCGCCGTAGAACACTTGAGTAAGAATTTATTGGTTCTTTGCTTCTTCGAACCCAGCATCATTTTTGTACTATGCCAGCGCTATGTTTCCTATAACACGCCAGTCATATTTTTGGAACCTAACCCTCTGTGCCACCACACCTCTCTAAGATTTTATGCTATCACCAATTTTCATGTATAAGCTTTTAACAACAATTCTTGACTTATCATTTTAATATTATTAATTTCTTTTTATTTCCTTTCTATTGTATTATTTAACTTTAAAATGCTCGTGCCTTTTTTGTCGGATATAATATATTTCACGCGAAACTCAAGTCCTTAAAGATGTGTTTCAGTGCAATTTAAATACATATATAATACGAGAAACTTCAGTATAAAAACACAACTCTGGGTTTTTATTTTTACCGCGATGCGATTGTTAATTAGATAGAATTTATGGCACATTAAAAACATTCAACAATAAACAATAAATTCCACATAAAAACAAACAAAAAATATCACATTTCACAAGTTCTTTCCTTGACAATGCAAGAAATGGGGACCAGCCTACGACCGAAAATCTCAGGAAGGAGCTTTGGTAATGCTTGATATTGTGGGCGGCGATATATGGCTATATTTATCGGGATTCAAATCGTGAAACATATTCATGCCTTTCACAAGGAACTAGATGTTCTTTTCTGATTTCGGGCTACCGGCTCTCCACTGTGCTGGAAATTATGGATCTCTCGAACAAATGGTTTGCGTTATGTCCTTCTCCATCAAGGGCGCAGCAAGCTGTATGGGGACGGTGGTCGGCCGTTGATTTTCTGAAATAACCCGTTTATTATCCTAAATACTGCTAGACTTCAATCAGGACACAAACTAAGAATTTTCGAACTTGAACAAACATTGGATAAATTTGTTGAAATTAGTTTTGTTCGGCTTCAGACTTCGGCAAAAAATTACAAAGTAGCTACGAATAGATGTAGCCCATAACAAAAACTCATTTTGTTCTACATGAAAACTTGAAATTAGAGAGTAAATGGAAAGTTTGCACGGCCTTATTGATGAAAACTATTTTAAGTTTATGAAAAGTGCATAAAACGATTTTTGTATGGCAATTCAAAACAATTGAACTTTAGATAGTAAAAAATATTTTTATAAATAATCCAATGAAAATTGAAAATTTTCGCTTGTATAAAAGCAGAACAGTATTACAAGTTTTTTAAATTAGTTTGAAATACATAATAGCTAAGTCATCTTCAAAAGCCTTGTACGAGTGAGACCGTTGGACTTGGAATTCTTAAAATACTTTTAGCAGTCCTTGAAGTCCTAAATTGCATCCAAATTGTAAATACTTAAGAAATAATTTTTTAAAGTTTAGCCTTTAAATCTGCCCCAATGAAAAATAGCTGACTAGATCTAGGGGAAGCCTCTAATATGGTAACTCTGGTTTTAATTTATAAAATATTTAAGAGGTTAATAGAAAACATCGATTCAATCGAAAACTCTGTACTTCCTTGACACCTAATGATCATTTTTAATTACAAGAAAATGTTAATGTGTTGGAGTACCCGATATGCGTCTTGCCTGTTGTCATAAAAATGTACTCATTAATGCATGAATACAAAATTTTAAAGCTCTTGTTTGTTTTTTTCGGAGAAGAGTAAATTAGATACTTTGGAATGGTTTTGCAGCAATTCCTTTGTTAAATATATCATTGTTATTTATTTACTAGTAAAATATTTGCTTTAGAAATTTTCATAAAAAAAGTAGTGCAAAAAAGTTATTTTAGAATACTATTTTTTTGAATATTTTTGCAACCAACAAGATTTTCTTAATGCACATCAAGAAAACAGTAAGAAATACTCGTAAGAAAAACAAGAAAAATATAACCAACGCCAAGTTGTAATGGGGGTTCTTAGTCTGTCAGTAAAGATCTCAAACATCATGAACCCCGATAATAAAAAAAACAAAACAAACTATTCAACTACTCACCTCTCTGCCTCTGAAATGTAATGTATCGTAGACTTCAGGCCTTCCTTCAATATTTTTCAATCGTACCGGCTTACGCATTAGTATACTGCGACCCTCTTCATCGACATGTATAAAGCTGCCAGCACGAGAACGAAAGTCTGTTGACATTCTACGTTGTGGGTTTTTGGGTGTGGGAGATAGCTCACGCGGTCCCCGTGAGCCCATTGAACCTTTTCCGCCACTTGCTGGTCCGCCACTATCAACTTCTGCAATAACATTAGAACTACCGCGATTACGTTCGCGTCCCGGGTAGCTTATATTCATAGAGCACTCCGCCGACCCGATAGAACCGCGGGCAGAAATACTCTGTCTTTTTTGGGCATGATGTTTTCTATCCGCCACTATGGATTTTCCGTTATTGCTTTTTTCTGCGTAAATTTCTGCGCTGTGATTGTGAGATGACTTCCTGCATTGTGCTGTAGGTTGTGGTGAAGTTGGGGGTGCTTCAGGTGACTGTGGCGTTGGCGGTTGTTTGCAGATAAATACATTAATTTGTTTATTATCATTATTAATATTTACTTCCTGTGTAAGAGTTCGCTCTTCATCATTTGACTTTGTTGCTGCTGTTGCGAGCAACGTTGTAACATGAGGTGACTGCTGTTGCTGTTCCTGTTGAGCAGGAGATGTTGGTGTTACGACTTGCTGTGGCTGTTGTTGTTGTTGTTTCTGTTTTTGTTGCGTTAGTGGGCTTCTTTTTATGGCCACCATGCGCAAATTTGCCAGTATCGTTGAGAAATGTGACATTTTCGTTGTTTTTTCCTGACTAATATTGTAGATTTTCAAGTTTTTAATGTTTGTATATCAGCGATAAGCAAAAGCTGCGTTTGTTAATCGTTTACTTGTTTATTACTTTCAATATATAATACAGCATTTTAACTTTGTAAGTCTGTTTTAATCATTTTAGTATTCATGTCATTTTTTAGCCTTATTCATATTAAAGTTGCTTTGTAAATGCCTGCGATTACGTAATATTTATTTATTATAATATATTATATTAATAAGACGCTATTGAATTCGTTTATATGAAATGTGCAAAAAGTTAACTTATTAAAAGCCAAGTTGCCGCATACATTATTTCGATTATTATGAGATCCTTAATGACTATGAAAATAAAAACTTTATTAGGTATTAAAGCAAACTCAAGAGCAGCCTTTATTAACAATGCCTCAATTCGGTATTTATGGGGTATTCAACGGATGGTTGGGTATCACTTCTTTTGAAAGCTGGATTTTACTATTTGAGGCTTGAGATGTATCTAAATTACGCAAATCTTTATAAATGATCTCTGAGTAAAATGTTTTTAGCTTTGATTCTCTTGTAACGATATATTCGCGTAAACTGGCTCCCTGGTCAGATAAATACCAGAGAATTTTCCAAAACTGATTGGGCTATTGAATCTTTCTCAAATTTTGCAAAACACAATTGCTTTGGAAAAAAATTTGTAATAAGCTTGTTTAAATTCAGCAATAACCAAAAAAACGTAAATTTAGAAAGACAATATTTTTAATCCAGAATATGGTGCTCATTGTAGATTTCTATATTCGAATTGTTTGCTTCTCGTCGAATGTTTCTTCAATTTAACTTGGGATGGCGAGGATATAAGGTGTAATATTTGTTAAAACTTTATCAAACTAAATCTCCTAATTGATCCTGATATTCACTGGACATCTCTGCTTGAAAAATAGCAGACGAAACAAATGTTACGTTTATTCTCCATTTATAGCTATAAATTAAATTTCTTTGTGGCAAATATTTTAAAGGACTAAACATTTAAGATTTATTTAATCGATGACTCATTTGAAAACTTGCATAAGAGTTCTGTGTGTGAGTTATGAGCTTAACTATTAAAATCGTTAAGCTTATAACTCACACATGGAATTTTTTCCGGTTCATATCCTTAATTTAGTCTTTCTTTTGCAAATTTTTATAAGTGTTTGCATGAAACTAAGTTGGAATATGGTAGCCCAAAATCCACAAGGAACATAAGGCCTTCAACCACCTCGCCTGACATTCCTCACAATCCAGTTCTTTGCATAAAAACAGAACTATCGCAAGACAAAAGCCCCTTGAAGATTTTCTTCTTCCTGCGTCTTTGGGTTTAAGCCACTCATCAACCAATGACCGACACAGAACGCCAAAAAACAATCCGGGGGTCCCCGTTCTGCCAATTGACTTTTGTTGAAGGTTTCGGAAGAACATGCATAGCCGAAGTAAAATCGTCAGCGCTTAACCTGCCCCCAGGGGAAGCATTTTGTAAACAAGAAGATTTCTAAAAAAATTTGATTTTAAGCTTTCAGCACACTGTCCATAAAAATATTATGACATAAAACAAAATACATAACACTGTGTTTCTGTGATCAAGTTTTGTTTTAAAATTTTTCACACATACAGATTGTCAATATTCACAAAAATTGAAAGAAAAAAGCTTAAAGTGATTGCTTCGTTGAAAATAAATAAAATAATAGAAAAAGTTCCACAGAACTCCTACAACAAATATATTTATTCAGTACCTCTTATTTAACATTTATTTATTTATTATGTCTATATAAATAATATTATATATATATATATATATATATATATATATATATATATATATATATATATATATATATATATATATATATTTATAATAAAAGAAAAATACCACACAAAAGGAATAATGTAAAATGTTTGCAAACAAAAACGAAAAATTTTCTCATTAAAATTGTATTCAGCTGTTTTCTTGACTGTTAATGGAAACAGAAAATTGTAACAGAAATTGAAAGCCAGTTCGTTTTAATTTTTAAAGGCGTAAGTGTATTAATAAAAGAAATGTTAATGTATTAAAACTTAAAAGACAAATCTTGATCGTGTAACCCCCAAGTAAATCAAACATTTTTCCAATTTTTTTTTTTGAGTACATTTATACAGCGTGATTACAAATATGCAAAACAAATCTTTAGCTTTCACTTTTTAACTTATTTTTGTTTTCCAATATTGCAAAGGTTTCAAAACTTGCTGGATCATTTTTATTTTAAAAGTTTTATGCGAAATCTTTGAATCATCATTTTGTTACCTTGAGAAGGTAATTTTAGAATGAAAACCCATCAAAAAGTTATATATTGATACACTTAAAAAAGGAAAAAAAATCCCTCCTTAAGAGGCTAAAAAGAGTACTTCGTAAAAGTCTTAATAATTTAGAAATTTTATATATAAAAATTCTTTTGCTGCAAAACCAGTATTATTATTAGTTCCCTTAAGTCTTCTAAAAAAACTGAAAAGATCAAATTATCAAAAAAAAAATTCATTTTTAAAGCAATTTCGTTTTACAAAAGTTGACGTTTAACACAACATTTATTGTTTCACAACAGACTTTCAAGTGATTTCTTTACGCTGTATTCTATAAAAGACACACGCATTTTTGTTAAAGGCGAAAGAGTTCTATAAAATTATAAATTTATGAGCAGAAAGATATTTTAAACGACACAAACCACACACTGAAATGCAAAAGAACTGTTTACGCGCTAAAAGTGCTTAGTGTAGCTTGTTCGCAAATTATATCGAAACAATCATTAGCATCATCTGCCTGCCAGTCGTAATTTATCAAAATAGAGTTAACTGATTTATTTATGTCACTTTGGCGTATGACTGATACTAATTGAGATAATTTTTACAAAAAGCAATCATACGACACGCTGAGCTCTCAACAGAGTTTTCTGCTCTTTAGGCACTAAATGAATTTTTGTATTCGACATACATACATACATATGTATGTACATACATATAAAAGGCAACAAATCTTTTACACACAAATCGTAAATTTTTATTTCGGATGAAAAGGAAGAAATTGTTTCAAATGTTTTATGACCTTTTAATGAAGCTGTTTGTTTTTGTAAGAAGATTTATGAGGCTTGGTAAGTATAATTCTTTTCAGTTAAATTAATTCGAAAAACATATAATATGAGTAATATTAGCATTTGTATGTGGATGGCATGTTGTTTACAATCCTTAACCTTTCTTCTCAGCCATTATTTTGGTGTGGTTAATGCTTTCAGCTCTGACTGAAACCACCTAAAATAAAATCAAAAACAAAAAATACCAAAGAGGTCCTAAAACTAAACTAAATTCTCAGAAAAAAGAAGAAAAAACAGCAGCAACAATAAAAGGTAAATGCTTTCATGGAGAAACAAGTTTGCGAACAAAAAAGGATATAAATTGAGCATTTGTTTTGTTATTTAATTTTTGTATTTCTTTGTCTCCTTTGTAGCAAATCGCATGAATAAATACCAACATTTACACGTAAGTTTTTTTGGTCCCAGACTTCCACATACATACATACATATGTACATATGTGCATTTAAGCACTTTGAAACACAGTCATCTACACACGTGTCTAAAAAGTTGAAGTGTAGATTTATTTGTTCATTCATTTTTATTTGCAAGCACGAGTATTTGATTGGGGCCAAGTTTTACATATGAAAGGCGTTTATTTTTTAGTTTCTTATTTCTTAAAATTGCACACATTTTCATCTCATTTGTTTGATGGTTGTTGTTCAAGTTAAGTGTTACACTAAGTGTTTAGTGGTTGTTTATAATTTTTTTATTTAATTGCTGAAAATATATTATTAATATGGCACCAGAATTTACGTTCACAGCAACTGCCAAAATTGTTTTAAAATTTTATTTTATTAAATCATGACTCAAAAAAAATTATTTTAAAGTTGTTACTGCCGAAAAATGAAATGCGCGTTTTTACGTTGAACCGCAAGTCTCTCAGTTTAACGTTAAAAGCTGGTTCTTGGTAAAGAGGTCTTAAACTGTGTTTTTAAATTAATATTATATTATATTTGAAGAAAAAGAACTTTTCTTGTGTGCTTCTTGGTAGATTCCAAAACAAATGAAAAATTCTCATATCACAAAGGGACTGCCAGCAATTCTGTCGACAGCAAAGGAAGACAAGGCACCTGAGCTGGTATTGCAAAACCAGCAAAGATTATCTAGCCGGTCGATGCTCCCACACTCCAATTTCTATGAAAACCGGAATCTGCAGTAAGACAAAAGCACCTTGGGGATCATCCTTCATCAGGAGATACAAGAGCCTTCTTTCGATTTTAATCTTAAGCCACAATCAGAACGTTTTAGCTAATGTGAAGGTTTCAGAGCATCTTGCACAGCCAAAGTCATATAGACTTTAAAAAGAAAATGAAACTTTCAAGGAAAAATGTTCTAATAATATTTTTCAAATACTAAAAACTGACGAATCTTCCTTTTAGTTTTTACTTTGCTTTTATGTATTTATAAGCTTTCTTTTTTGTTTTAATCAATATTTTTTATTATTAATATTATTTAGTTTTTGTTTATTATTTTCCTTTAACTTATAGCTATAAGTTCAAAACCAATAATTAGTAAACTTTAAGCTGTTTACTTGTTGATAGACTTAGTCTTAATTTTGTTCTATTTCTACAGATGAAAATGAAATGAAAAATGAAAAAATAAGTGTCATCAACTTTGCTTATTATGTTAATGTAAAAATATAGATTGCAACAACAAAAATTACAAAAAAAACTATATATGTTTACTTTGATTTTAACAATGACGCAACAAGTTTGTGTTCTTCCCAAAAACTAAATAATAGTAATTCGAACAAAGTCTTTTGTTGAATCAGTTAAATGTTTGATCAATTTCAAACCTACATTGCTTAGTATTTGTACCGAAATGTTAGAAGAAGAAAAATTCATGGCTTTGTAATCTAAGCCAATGCAAAATTAAGTCGCAAATGCCTTGAAATTGTTAGCATTTTCTGGAATGCAGTTTTGGTTAGGAGAGTTTGTCATAAAGACTTATGTAGAATATCTTGCTTCTCCAAAGCTTTTACTTGTGGCACATTTCTGCCCTATTCCAGAAATAAGTGGATGAGCTTAAATATTAAACTATTCTACAGAAATATTAGCAATCACTTTCATCTATGAGTCCCTAGCAACACCAATTTCTACAAAATTTTTAATTTTATTTTCGTAGCTGCATTGTAAGCAGTGTTACCAAGTCAGTTATTTTTTCGCTAGACTTATGCATTTTTGTTCTTGTTTGGCCAGTAGAAAAAAGGTTTCGCGCCAATAGAATATTATTGTTTTCGCATTAACAAAAAGCTTTTCTACTTGTCAAAAATTTGATAAAAATGTTTGAGTATTATATTGACGTTAATTACTCTGGATAACAAGAGTAACAGCAGGCGTAGCGCCATATGGCAGACATAAATACACCTTGACATCAATCACACCAGTGCCATTGGTATGCTTATAAAACTTGAACTAAAACGACAAGGAAGGTAAGGAACAAAAAATATATATTATGGTATATTAAGAAGAATTACGTATGAAATGGCCCAGTAATTCATTGGATTGGATAGAAGGGGTACCCGGTGTGTTCCTTTCATTTATCTTCCAATTTATAGCCAAAAACAAATGAGAATGAGTACTTTTCCTGTCGTTTTTTCGTTAAATGGTGTTTATCCATTTTTTAGCCACCTTTAATGTTTAAGCCTTTTCGTTATAGGAACTCTGGCAAAATTTAAAAACACATGCCAAATTTAGAAATCTCTCCAAAAACTCTATAAAAAGTACAAAAAAAAACACCGTTTTCTTAAGTAATGATAAATAAATGTCCTCTTCTTTTGTCTTTTTTTTACTTTATTTTCGTAATACCTGCAAGGGGCCAGCACATGTTGACTATTATTGTTGTTGTTTATTCTAGTACGTTTTAGTCCTTAAATTTGTTGATATAATTTTGTTTTTACTTTCAATACATTATACTACGGATTTAAAGTGTACACAAGCTACATTGGGGGAAGCCGGTTCGATTACTGTGCGGTGAGTTAACTTTCTTGTTTATATTATTTGATTTCACTTTAGGTTTTTGTTAAAGAACAGGTTACCTCAAGTAAAAAGAAACTATTTTCAGCTACAGATGTAAATGGAAAATAAAAAGAAAAGTGATACATTTTAGATCATAAAATAGAAGTACTCAAATCAACAATTTCCAAGTAAGTTAATGAACAATTCAAATAATCCATTTATTCGCAGTCTGCTGCCGTAATTAATTTTAACGTCTGGAGATTTTCTACGAATTAATAAAAATTACGAAGCGAGTTTAATGTCTTCTCTTTCAAACTTTCCTAAGCATATTTGCAGATAGAGTTTGAAATGAAATAATTTCAGCTGGTTAAAAATGCTTTAAAAGTTATTTTTAAGTTTGCTTCTTTTATTATCTTTAGGTGAAATAATTAAAAGGAAATTTTTTAAAACATTTTTCTTATGCCGAGAAAAGAACCCCATTAATCCACTTGTCATGACGTTTTGGTTAAATATTCAAACAAGAATACACACATTAATCAGGCGGTTTCACAAAGTTTTAGCATCCTGTTCTTTTTATTGTTGTAGATATGAGCAGCTGCTTGCCACCCGTCATTCGCGTTTAATCGTCAACAAACAGCTAAATTAACACACCTGAGCACTAACACATATTGGTCTTTAAATAAGTTCCCGTATTTTATTGTAGATTTTGCCCCTTGAATTTGATAAAATATTTTTACTTTATTTTCAATATGTTTGAGAATTGATTTAAAGGGTTCAGAAGATGCATTGGAATCCTTTGTGTGGGTGTTAGAGGGCGAGTTAGCTTTTCTGTATATAGCATTTGATTCCAAATCAAGTTTTTTCTAAAGAACAAATAAATAAACAATAGAAAAAATATACAATATTTTGTTTAGTCTTTTAATTTTATTGCTCGCAATTTTTGTCTACAATTAATGAAACACTTTGGTACAAAATTAATTTTAATTCTATCTCTTTCAAATTATCTTGAACATTTTTGTTTCTCTGTTAAAATGATGTTACGTTGTATTTTCAAATTACTGTTTCTTTTGAACCTTCTTAAAAAGAAACGCCTCGTTCAATAGCTTTGTCGATTTTTACCCATTTATAGTTACAGTATTTTTTTTTATTCTAAACAACTCTAACTGTAGAAGCATCAGAGAGGGGAATGAAACAAAAAAAAACATATTTTTTAAAAACACTGCCCACTATTTGGAGGTAAAAACTAAACTACGGGTAACCACACTAATTAAAGCCGACATCGTGAGTAGATATTCTCGGAAGATGCAGTAGTGCTAGCAAGTAAGCAAATAAAAACCGCTGCACACAGCGTGTTATCATATTAAACACTATATATAGTATATTAGTCCAGCGAAATATCGTCTGATTAGATTGCAACATGGGCAGGCAATAGCATATTTTAATCTGCAACTGTTTAATTATGCATTTAGCAATATTTTTATTAAAAAACTTGTCAATATTTTGTACTAAAATTTCTTTGCAACGAAGAAAAAATTTAAGTA
Organism: Epicampocera succincta; assembly: GCA_932526305.1. Lineage (NCBI taxonomy): Eukaryota > Metazoa > Arthropoda > Insecta > Diptera > Tachinidae > Epicampocera > Epicampocera succincta. The sequence continues at coordinate 36,077,793 of OW052037.1, read as the reverse complement.
GTCAACAATATAGTAGTAGGGCCGTTGTTATATTAAGCAATTATAACTTTTTACCGGAGTTTAAAATGCTGAATAAAAAGAAAATACATGTTCAAAGAACATATTTTCCTTTTTTTACACAACTCTGCGTCTTATTAAGCACAAATGGCCAAGTTATTCCCCTTTCAAATTCAGGGGAAAAATAATTTCGCACTATTTCTCTGGTTGATACAACCACATCAAAACTCAGCAGCTGGACCTGCTGGACCTGTACTTTTTATAGTTTTTGTTGCTTGAACAGTTATTTTCCCGTCACATGACAAGCAGCGATTTAATTGAGCGCTGTGTGTGTGTGTTCTTTTTGTTTGTTTTAGAAATTACTATATATCTACTCGTGTTTCTGATTGTCAATCGGGCTTAAGTCCATATTGTGGTTTCTTAAATTAAGAAAAAAAATGTGTCACTTATTGCATTCATTAATATTAGTAAAGCAAATATAATATAGTAGATTTTTTTACTTTTTCATAAGTTTTTAACAAATTGCTTCGAACTGTTATTAGTTCAACGTTTCAGTTGATCTTTTGTACGTTAGTTAAAGTTGCTTCAACTGCATATTATCACTTAGTTCCGTAATAGCTGTATTACAAGCTTAAGCAACACGAAATTTATTCCAATTTTGATTGAAAAGATATCACCCGTTTTACTGATTATTTTAATAGATGTAATACAAATAGAAAAGAAACACAAACAATAAAAATTGATTTGTTACCACTCTACTCCTTCAAAGTCCACAAACTAACAGAGCAGATCTGTTTTTGGTACTTGAACGAATGTGACCGGTTACTAAAAGCTCCGATCCGGCACAGCTTTGATCACAAGCTGCATTCTTCATTCCTATTTGAAACGGTTGAATTAATTTTTAGAACAATTATTTTTACTGATGTAAACCTTTTGTTGCATTTGAAGTTATTAATAAAAAAAATATTCAGTTTTAATTTTCAGTCATGTTGGCATACATGACATTATTATCTATTCGTTGGAATTACTTATTGAAAACAAATATATCTTAAATAAAGTTAACTCTGCATGTTTTTTATAGTGAAATTTTTCTCTAATAATCCAGATTAAACGAAACATTAAAAAAAGTTATAGTAACTAAGTAAATATTAGGCGAGTGTTTGTAATCACTAAAAGTATTTCCATACAAAAAATAAAACCTCTTCATTAGTGCAGAAATTTTCACGTTAAAATTTGTAAACATGTGTTCTGAAAAAATTCATACTAACCAGAAAAATTCAGAGTGTTATTAAAAACTCTTAGCAGCTTATTTGCTTTTTGCATGAAAGAAATGATAGATGTTTCTATTAATTTTGAAAAAGACTGGAAGTGATTGATAGTAGAAAAGCCTAACCCCTCCTGCTTACTGAAATAAAAAAGGGTCGCTAACTTAGAAACTGTTTCTTTCTACAATGCGATATTAAAATCACTGTCACCGTATTAGCAGTTTGGAACCAAAATTTTGCATGTTATTCTCATTTTGAAACAAGAAACTCCCACTTTTAGTGTTCATATTCATAAAAATCAATGAGTTGTTTACAGAATACGAAACTTTTAGGGATTGCACTAAGATAGCGAGAGCTTTTGTCACAAAATTTCTGAATGTGTAGCTCATAAACAACAACAACAAAAACGAATTCCATACAAAATTTTATTAAAATTTATTTCAAATACATTTATTTGTGTAACTATGCCCCTAGAAATGTCGCTTTCGATTTACCAAGTTTTTTATAAAAATAAAATCATTGATGTTGTTGTTGTTGATGTTATTGTTGACGTTTTTCGACTACGCTATTTGGAACGGAAACAGCAGATAAAAATTTAAGATTAAAATGAAATACAATGTAATTTTTAACAAAATATATTCAGCACTAATTTTTTATCGTGTTTTTAATTAGAAGGAAAACAAAAAGGAGCATTTCAGAAAAATACAAAAACTAATGCAGCGGACGAATTTAAAAAAAAAAACAATGCAAATAAATCATTAAAAAAAGTTTGTAAAAGAATGGTTCGATGGCATTAACGCTTCACAGCTACAAAATGTTAGTTTTGATGAAATCTTTGCAGTTACAGGGAAATAAAAACACGATTAAAGCTGATTAAAGCTGAAAGCACACGTTTTGGGCGTTTTGGAAATTTGGTACTTTATAAACGGCAAGTTCAACATCACGCTTTGCAGACTGTTTTTGCTGTTTGCTGTTTTTCTCTTCATTCTTCATTTACATACATACATTACAAGCTTCAGTTTCTCTCTCTTTATTCTTATATCCAATCCTGCCTTTAACTTACAATATTTTACTTTTTTATTTCTCCAATAAATCGTTGAATCATTTTATATTCTCCTGATTTACTTTTTAATAACTAGTTGGTTGGAATGTCGAATGGTTCCAACGAGTGAAAAAGTTCAAGTACTTAATGAAAAAACAGTGTTTTAATTGTTTCGACAAACATCTAGGGGCGCACCTTAAGATTCGTTAAGTTCCCAAACAACTATTCTTGTGGTATATAAAATATGTAAGCTGTAGGGCAAGGCTCCACTTACGGAAGAACTGGAAACAGTTGGGACAACACGAATCCAGTTAAAGTTTTTATATTCCAGATTAAGGAGGAAAAAAAGTGGTTTTTGGATTGATATTAATACAAAAAATTGGCAAATTGCTCTGGTACCACCAACAAGAAATTAAGTTTTGAAGTTTTGTCATCTTGTAAAAAAATGTTTCAGAAATATATTATATATTCCTTGTATGGAACAACAACAAAATAAAAATACTTTTTCACTAAAAAAATTTATATACGCAGTTTTTGAAAGTGTATGAGTAAGACCAATAATTTTTATTTGCGATTGTCGGAAGTCAACAACAGATACAATCAGAATTTTCAAACATTATTTCATTTAAATAAATGTATAATAATTAATTACACAATCCGAGTTTAAAATATTTATTTTGAGCCAAAATATATATAATTTTTATTAAGTAATTATTTATTTACGATTATTAATTCATAGCTGATTTTAAAAATGCAGAAAACGTTGGTAATTTAAAACCTTTATGTACATACATACATACATATATAAATCAAGTAACTGCACTTTTAAAAAACAGTTTCACTACTTTAAAAAACACACACTGCTTTTATATTTGGTAACGAGTTGTCAAACATTATTTTATTTCTTTTGTCTTAAATTAAATATATGTACAAAATTAAATATATGCACAAAAACTATTATTTAATCGAAATACACACTTGCATATATAAATATGTATTATTTCCAAATCCATTAATTCTAATTTTATATACTCGAACTTAATAATTATGTTTTTTATTCCTTTTAATTTTTTCTTAAAACGTTACATTTTGTAGTTAAATTTTAACTTCTTTTATTGTTCGATTTTTCGCAGGACAACCGAATGATGCGAATGTCGTGCAGCAACTGTTGTATTGCCACAAATGCAGCATCCTTAAATAGCCGAAAATATTTTAAAACATCTAAGTTGTTGTTATTGTTGTTGTAAGCAAAACAGACCAAAGTTTTCGTTTGAATGTGCGATTGTGTTTGCTCTACCAAATTATGAATGAATTCATACAGGTGCGTGCGTAAACAGAGGCAGAACAGATATGAGCACAAAAGCGCAAGAGTGGAATGTATTTCCCATTCCTTGTACGTTTTACGAAGGAACAAATTAAAGCAATACACCACAGAGGCGGTGGCGAATATTGGTTGGAATGTTTGCTAAATGGCTTCTGTCACCAATTATTTATTTTGTAAGCTCTTTAAGGAGACAGTGCTACCAAGTAAAAGATTTTACGGATAAATGTGGACATAATTTGGGAAGTGTGAATACATTTTTCTTAAAAAGATCACAGAAAGCATCAGCATTCACAATTTTAGGAAGAAATAATTGGATAGTTTTGTTTGACCAACAGCCGTTTTACACTTTTTGTATATAATAATTTATTCCAATATTCGCTTTTGCCAAAGCTGTTGCCTCACAATCCTCAGTCTGTCTTTTGCACTTGTATTGTATACATACATATGCACATACATACATACATATTTAACTATGTACATATGTATGTATGTATGTGTGTATGTGTGTATGTATGGATGTGTGTATGTAAGTGCCAGTTTACGAATATAGCGCTTGCCATAACAATTTTTGGCAAATGTACAATTTGTGTTCTTTACGGAAACCAAATTGATGACAGTTGTTCCACCTATCATCAATTTCACAAAATTTTACTTTAATGGCTCTATCCAAAATTTTACTTACAAAAGTATACTTGACAATAGGCTGATGGGGCAATAAAAAAAGGACAATCAGATGGCTTACCAGCTTTTTTAATTGGAATAATTTTAGTCTCTTTGAATTCAATGCATTTTTTAGGAAGTTCTTTAAGGCATCTGTTATTTATAGAGCCGATACCAGGGGATTTTTCCGTTTTTACTAGAATACACTACGTGGTGCAAGGAATTAACTCTTAAGGATCTACATACATACATACATATGTATATGATTCCAGAACATCATTCACTGCAGAAGTTGTAATTGGGACACCTAAATGACATGAAATGGGAAAATTAGAAACAAAATTCTGTGCTACCAAGAACCGTTCTGTTGTTAAATACGAATAGTGTTAGCAGCAGAATTTTTGGATACTAAATAAACATGAATACTGTGGCTATTTAAAAATTCAAATTATTTTAAATATTTATTACGAATGCGTCTTGCATTCCAAGTTGTTATATTGATTACATTGCGATCTATTATGATAGGATTTTGCATGCCAGGTTAGTGATCACCTCGAACTGCTCGACCTTATTTTTGAAAAAAAAACTAACGATCGGCTCTAAAGTTAATTTTTGATTTCATCTAGGCAGAATAAATCAAGGTATTACTAACGTTGTTACTATTGCTGTCGTTGTGACCATTTGCCAGCCTATTTCCAGAAGTAACACTTTATCGTAGCGTATTAGGAAAACTATTCTTATAATTGCTACGTACGTGGAGTTTACTGAGAATTAGTATTATGTTTGTTTGGGTATAAGCTTTAATGTTTGTCTTCTCGCCCTCGAGTGTTGTCAGTATACATACATACATACATATGTAATTCTAGATTCTAGAATGTTCTTTATTTGTATATTATTTTATAAAATCACTACAGTAGGTCAATAACGAGTTGGCATATTGAAAACAAGCACGGTCTAGTTAAAATTCTTACTATTCTACAAACTATTTTTTTTGTAAGTATGTACATACATATTTCATATATTTATCGTATAAAAAAAATATTAATATGTATGTTCAAAACAAAAAAGATATCCAACAAAAACAAATTTTACACTGTTCGATTCTTATTGCTTTATTTTTCGCACACGAAGTACGAATTGAAAGTACTAGCAAGTCTGTACTCATCTTGTGTTCCCTTCACCACGATGCCAAAAAGGTAATCAGCTTAGCTGAAAGAATTGGCTAATGTGAATAGCAACAGTTTTTCAAAAAATGCAGTTCAAATAAATTCAAAATTTTTAGAACTACAATCGGGTTTGGAAGAATTTGCGCTGGCGATCCTTGTGAACAATTACATATGTATGTATGTATGTATGTATATGCAAGAGTTCTAACTATATATTTCTAATAAATACACTCCTTATGACACAATTTAAAAAGGAACAATTCTAATAAGAATATTGATATTGAAAGAATTACAAGAGCCAGTAATTCTAATAATAACTATGCCTGCTTCCGCATATTTATACTACTAGTGCACCAAATTTGGCTTCATTAGCTCACAAATCTCATGGCACTTAATGTTTAAAGCCAATGCAATGGATTGTTAAAGCATATTGGGAAAAACTCCAAATTATTTATACGCATTCAAATTATTTTGTATTTGAAATACATTATATTAACCTGTCCTACATGTACTATCATTGGTTGTGGGCAAAAATGTGTAGCAGGATTCCCCTTAAAATTCTTGTCTTCGAACTTCGAAGAATATTTTTCTTTTGTTTTCAATATAATATTAAAAAAAATAGTAGTATTTTAAAAATTTTAAATTAAAACTAAGCCGGAGGATGTGAAGAAACCTTCTTACTTCTTCTGCTAGAAATAAAACACAAGAAAGATATTTACTTTTTTATTCACTTTATTGAAAAAGTATCTTTTTTATATTTAACTTGGTTTTCAATTTATGCCATAGGGGATTAATTAAACGACGCCCATCGATAACATTTCTTGGTATTGATGAGATCCTGGCACTTACACATAATAATTATTATATGTATATGTGGCATTGTGCGATCTTTGTTCTTTTAAAAATTCACTTATTATATACATACATACACACATTTTAAAATTATTTAACATCAATTATTTTAGATAACTTACAAACTATTAGAAAACATGGTATGAGTTTAATAAATAAACAAATAAAATATGCCAATTATAATACAATTTATAAAATTCAATAATTTAAAGTTATAATAGATCTAAGATTATATAATAATAAAAATAATATACAAATCAATTAGGAAATATTATTAACTTATCGAAAAAAGTTTTTTATGAATTGGTAAGATACTACTATTATTATTAAATTGAACAGATTATTATAAGTTAAGTTAAAGTGTAAAGTAAAAAATTCAGGCATGCTTACGAAAGTTCTTGTTGTATGTTGGCTGGTGATATGACGGGTGATGAAAACCGTGTAATAAGCAGGATTCCAATCTCAAAATTTTGAGTTTACATATCAAGTTTTTGCACCTGGATCTCTTGCGGCTGGCTACTGATTGGTCGAAGCTGTTTACCCCTCATCAATTTCATCCAGACTGGATTCGACATTGCTGGCAACATTGTCGTTTCTCTTCAAATTTCTCAGAGAAAAAACAAACATTTTATTAGTTTACTTGAAAGATTTTTGTTTGTGTGGTTTTAGTAGTGGCTGTGTGTTAAATTTTAGAACTATCGTTGTTATTTTATTTCTTTTTTTTTTCATTCAAAAATCTTATTTTGAAAGCTTTATAAACTTTTAAGCAATAGTAAATGTGAATAAATTGTAATTTTAACAATAAACAAAAAATTAAAAATAAAAATATTAAGACAGAAATTGTTAATAAAATTTATAACAAAAGAGCTTAAAGAGAAAAAAGAGACACCATTTTCTCACACACATAAAAACAGGAAGATAAATTTTAATACTTTTGCAGAAATGATTTCTTCCTTTTCAGAATGATTTCATGGGTTTGTTTAGAAATCATTTTAGCTTGAGACTTTATTTTGTTTTGATATATTGGTCCTTGGAAATTTATCAATTTATCCCTTTTCAAAGTTCAATTTATTGCTCTTTTTTATTCTTATACACTTGTTAATTATGTATATATTTTAAGTTTCAAAGATTTTCAAACGTTATTATCCCTGATTTATTACTATTTGTATTCAAGATGATTCCTTATTCCAAAAACTTTCGGTCGAAGCAAGAAACTCCACAGTACCATGTTACATGTTCCTTTCCTTTTTCTTCTTTTGTAATTTATAGTTGAAAGTAAGTATTGCAGCCACATTTAACGTCATTTTGAAATTTCCAAAACTTTTTTTTAAATAAACAATGACATTATTGTATTAAAAGTATTTGAGAAGCCTTGTGTATTTTTTAGGAGAATTGTCCTATTTCTTGAAGTAAATTCCTGGATTTTTCAGTTATTCGTCTCCATTCCCAGGTATGAAACTTTGCACAAAGCATTCTGTCACAATTTTTGAGATTTCAAATTTCTTCAAAAGCATTAGTCTTCAGGTAGTTCTCTTCGATCTAGTGTTAATCTTGTAAAAATTTGAAAGGATTAGCTGCAATAAACGTTTGTCATTTATCCAAACGTATGATCCGTCAAGTCTTAATTTTGACTCTAGCTGACGCATTGCGTGAAATACAAATCCAACAGTCATTATTTCAAAACATGAATTTGAAGTTTTAATTATTTTGCCGGAAGTTTTCTTGCTTGAAATAACCGCAAAAATGATCAATTGCAGAAATTGTTCGAGTATGGTCGTTGTAATTATAAAAAAAAAAAGTAGTACAAATTTAAAAAACGTAGGTTAAAAATTCCAATTAGTTTTAAAAACTTTCATAAAATTAACCTTTTGTTTGAAAGAAGACCGATCACAAAAACGTCATTTATAATCTTTAGCACTTATTACGGATTTTTTTATAATTCTCTTATATAAGAGACGTAGGAAAACATAAAGTTCGGAACACATGACCCAATTTGTAAGGAAATAAATTGATAACAATTTTAATAACATCTTTTGAAAAGATTTAGTTTTTTGTTTTAGATTTTTGTAACTTAAATTTTTTCTTTTCGTAGATTTTGAGATAGAAAACATTTTCGCGGCTGTTTGGTTTTGTTGTTGCTGATTGGCAGGCAATTGGTTTTTCGAACAGAGAACACTTATACATTACTAAACTTTGTTTAAGAGTTTAACTGATTTTGTTACACTAAGAGGATCAAATAGCGCGAAAACGAAATATGTAACAAAACTAAACAGTTTTCTCTTTTAACAGTTGTATTATTTTTCCAATAACTTTATTGGAACGACGTTTTATCATAAGTGATTCATATTGATATCGTTGATGCCACTTTGCAATCGATTTGTATATCATCGGCACCTACAAATGGAAAACTGAAGCCTGCTAACCATTCTTTGCATTTATCATGCGAATCAAATGCCAATAACTTGGTTATGTAGTCAATGTTGATATTTGGTCGATAGCTGCAAATAAATGGTCAAAAGGGGAAAATTTATTAACTGACATGTAAGTAAAATAGCACATATGCATTGAATGGAAAACAAAAATTAATTTTATTATGTAAAAATTGTTAAAACATTCTATATAAAAAATGTTACGTTGTAGTAACTTACGCTTTGATAATAGTTCTTAAAGCAGTTTTGCGTTCTCTTTCGATAAACCAATCAATAAGGTGGCCAGCCATTAGAGGTGCAGTTTTGTACAAACGGAACAGTTTGCAGTAGTTACCCAATGCCCAGGCGGAACGGAATTCCAAAGCGTGGGCAATGGCAGGATTTTCTCGTTGAGCTTGTGTAATAGAACGTAAAACAGTCGTTGTGTCTATTTTAAAAATGAAAAAAATTGATTTTATTGTGAAAAGAATGACTTGTGAGAAAGGTGATCAAAGTACCTAAGGTATTTTTTGTGAATATGTAATACAAGATGCGGTAAGCTGTAAATTCTAACGTATTCCCGCTGGTACCAACTTCACTGTACAACATTTTTAATTGGGTCTGGCACTGATTGAATTCTTCATGATCGCCCTTTTCCATAGCTATACGTGCATGGGTTTCATATACTTCAACTGTAAACTTATCGCGTATACCTTGGACCTTGAAATAAAATATTCAAATAAATGCCATCGAAAGCATTGAAATGCGTTTAAAAGTACTTACCGTTAAGTCCTGTCTAATTGATTTTAATTGATCACAAGCATAAAAATAATCCTGATTACTACGCCACTTTTGTTTGACATTTTCCAATGAGTGCACCAACACTTCAAGGGGTCTAACTTCGCTGGGAGCTGGTGCTTTGGTCAGACGCAAAAAAGACTTCTCCAAATCACGACATGTACCGACGATATGTAAATCGAAAAGATAAATATTTTCTCCATTTTCTGAATCATCAATATACAAACGCGAACTATTACATTTCTTAATATTTTTATTGATGCCACCCTTGTTTATTTGACCGAATGGCGAGCTGGCTATTGAAACAATTGATTTTTTATTACCGTTTTGCGAAAAACGAGCGGCTCTTTGTTGCAGACGAGCAGAATCATCATCTACAGCGCCGCCAATTGACGAGCAATAAAACGGGGCATTTGATTTACCATTACCGTTTGTACTGCTGGAATCGTGTTTTTTGTTTTTCTTGTTTTGCAACTTTTGTTGTTTTTTACTGAGAAAAGATGAATTATTGGAAGAAGAGGAAGAGGAAAGTGGTATAAAGTCAGAGGAGGAAGATGAAGAAGATGAGGATCGACGAATTTTACGTGGACACATTGGTGAAGAAGAAGATGACCGTGAGTGAGACCGCGAACGCGACCGCGAGGTACGTTTATGACGATACTTTGCGGAAGACGGAGAACTGAAAAATAAAATTAAACCATAGTTAGTTCTAATCAAGTCTATTCTTGATATTTTTGAAATTGAAAAGTTTTTAAAAATTGAAAATGTTTAAAAATGAACAGATGGCAATTTAATGTTTCACCTTTTGGCAACATTTAAAATAAGTTCGAATAAAAATTTTATCGTTCTAGTGAATTGGTAATAGAAGAAATTAAGAATTGAAAAAACCTATTTTGAGGTATTTGAGGAGCCTCAATTACTTTTACATTAAAAAAACATTTATTTTGATATTTTGTCTGGTTTGCACGTTTGACTCACTTTCGGCCAAGTATTTATGTTTACTGGATTTAAAACCTTATAAAATTATGTGAATTCGGTTTACAGGAGATCAAAAATACAAATTCATTTGAAAATGAGAAGCTTGCTGTTTGCATACAAACCCGACCGAATATTATATTAATGTTAAAAACGGGAAATAAAACAAAAATATAGAGCAACTTCCGTTTAAGTGAAACTAAACCAATTTGGGGTTTTAAGCCGTGATACGTACATACATATGAAAACGGCCTTCGTGCTGACAGGCAAGTTTTTTTTACCAGTTGCAAATTATAGTGCATACATTTTTCGAAGCTTCAGATGAAAATTTATCTATTGTTTCGAAATCGTAAATATGGCGCAGAAAACACTTAAAATATCTCCCAAACTAAAAAATTATGAAAAGCAAATAAATTCTCTCCTCTTAATAAGGTTGATGGCAGATAACGACAAATAGTAATATACAAAATTAATCAACCGAACATCGTAACATTTTTAAAACTTATTATATTGTTAAGCAGCCCAGAGCTGCTGCAGTTTGTTGCCATCAGACTTTTCGTTGTTGTTTGAGGAATTTGATGGTACTTCCCATGTGAAGGCATGGGTTGTTATGGAGGTTGCACAGATATTTATGGAACTGTGTTTAAAGCCATCATGGGCATATCGGCTTCTTTATTCTTAACTTATAAAATAATATATAAACAAAATAAAAACCACTAATGTTTACATCGCACCATTTTCAAGCCATATTTGTACGTATTTAAATTAGTTCACGTTTACTTACCGCGACCGACTGCGGGAGTCCTTTGATTTATTGGCACTGCCAAAAGATTTACGTTGTCCGAGACGTGCATTTAAATTACGCGATAATCCGCAAGAACCTGATTTGTTTTTTAAATGGTCCATTGGAATACTAGGCGATTGTTGATTCTTATGACTATGCTGAAATGGGTTTCTTTGATTTTGTGGTGTTGAAGGCGAAGCGTTGTGAAGTTTGACATTAAGATTATTACGTTCACTAAAAACGCTAGGTATTGGCTCATTGTCCCAATCTCGAGTCCATAACTCGTTACGATTGGCAGCAGCTATAATTTTTCCTTTTAGACAAATGTCAATTTGATCTTTATCCAAGTCAGTTGTACATTTTGCATAACAACGAGCAACATAATTATTTAAAGACTCGGGCCAAGCATCATTAGGGTTATGAAAAGCATTAGGCTTTTTGAAAGATGTTACAGAGTTTGCAGCAGTTTTACCAGATATTGGTATGTTTAAATCCAAACTTGAATCGTTGCTTATAGGTTTACCAATGGGTGGAGGAGGCTTGCTTAAATCTACATTGGCTATTATAGGAGGCGGTGGTGGGGGTGGTATGGAAGTATTAATAAAGCCTGGTTCTTCAAAGGACGTAGTATTTTGTATTTGCATTTGACTTTCTTCAAAATGAGCATCAAATAATGCTTGTTGCTGTTGTTGTAATTGATTTTGCTTATTCTTATTGCGCTTACGTTTCTTTTTATTACTATTACTGCTTCCATTGTTTGAATTTACTGAATTTTGAAAATTAAGATTAAAGCTGCTACTCATTGATTGCGGTTGTTGCAATGGATTCGGACCATTTGACAAACGTTTTTGTTGATTAAGATTAAATTTAATGCCACCAAAATTTTTGTGCTGCTGATTGGCACCGTTGCTAGGTGGTGGTGGCGGCGGTCCAGATGGCAAAGGTGGCAGATGCTTATCACCTTGTTGTATAACCGCACTACTAAATCCTGGTGGAGCATTGCTATTCGAAATGGTCGAAGTAACACCCATTGATTGTTGCTGGTTCTTGTTCATTCCATAACGCATGTAATATTGATAGTATGGCGAATATTGTTGCTGATAAGGGCCACCATTTTGGTACCAGGCATTATAGTTCGCCCATTGGTTAGATGTTTGTTGCTGACTGGTATTATTGCTATTAACACTTGTTTGTTGCTGCATTTCTTTTAACTGTGGTATAAGGGGAGCCACAAGAGCTTCAGTCATTACAAGTCCGTGTAGAAAATAGGGTAAAACCACCAAGTATCAATTTTTTTCTAACCTCAAGTTTTATGTCTGTTGCCCCTTTTTTACTAAAAAACTTACCTTTTCCTTGAAAAATATTTATTTCTGTTTTAAAGTAAAAGAAACCAGAATAGAAGATCGTTGCAATTAATATTAGCTTATAATTTTAATTTTTATATGTACGTATGCACATACATACATACATACATGTGTGTATACTATAAAAATTTCAATATCCGCCATTTTCTTTTTTATATACTACATATGTACGTACCTCAAGAAATTTTATTGCGCTTCCAATATAACGCAGAATTTTGTAAACTTTGTATATTTGTTTTAAATTACTTATTTATGTATTGAATCATTTATTTTATGTACGATTATATTAATTATATCAATCGTATTTACTCTCACGGCGATTAACACGTCTGTCTCAAATCTTAAATGACATATTAACTAGTGAACTTAGAGATGGGAAAATTGTATTCAAATATCAATATTTAAAAAAATCGATATACTTCCAATACCGATATATACAAATCAACTTCACAACTGATGGAATTGAGAGATCTGATTATTGTCAACATATCAATCAGAGCTGCCGTTTTTGGTTATTGCTAACCAAAATCTGTAATTTTTTTTTCCAATGTGAAGATGTGAATATGTTTTCATTTTGATTTAATTTTTCCGAAAATAATAATGAGTATAAATATTTTCATATTTTACTTGTTAAACTTTTATATCACGGTTTATAAAATTATTGGCATTGTTACTTACTTGTTTTTATTACGTTTGTTGCATAACAATTAAAATATTTAATTTTTTGTTTTTGTACAACTAAGCTTATATACATATTTAAAATTTGTTAAGACAGCTTAACCTTAAAATTTTATATAAAAAATCAGATTTGTCTTGATAAAAACTTATTAGGTTTTTGTTTTGTGAACTTTAAATTTAGTTGTAATTGTAACGTTCCTATTAAAAATAAAAATTATAATAATAATTTTGTTTACGTACTTTAAAGAAAATGAATTATATATAGAAAATTGACACTTGTAAAATATAAGTATGTACAAGAGTTTCTCGTTATTTTTTCATTAGTAAGAATTCTTTAATATGTAAATGGATTACATTTCTTGTTTTGTAATTACTAACTTTGCATTGCAGTGCAGCCTCAAATAAATTTTTATGTTTTTTTTATATAAAACAGTGCATTTTAAATTTGGTTATTTTTTCTCAAATTTGGTAACTTTTTCAAAAATGTTGGTTAGAATAATTTTTTTGAAGAGGCAGCACTGATATCAAGCCAAACATTTTTATTGATTTTTAGTGAATTCAGTTTTGATTCCAAATTAACGAAGACTAATTAAAATGGCGAATTCAATACTAGGTGACTAACCAGTGTTGCAAAATTGAAATTTTGGAATGGTATTGAACGTCAATTAAAACAGTACTTTTTCCCACCAAATGGTACTTTTTGTTAAAAAATAAAACAATCATTTATAAAACAAAATGATAAAAAAATTTTTATTGGAATTCATTTATCTACATATGTATTTAAGAGCATAGAGTATTTATATTAAAGGTACATATGTGAATAATATTTCTGTTACACAGTAGCGTAAGGTACTTTTTTCAGTATTTTCTAAAGAAAGTTATTTGAAATAGTTCATATTTTTGAAAGTAATTAAGTTAAAAATTTGATTTTTGTACACATATATTTTTTTTGTACACTTGTAGACTAACTATATTTTAACTTTTGCAAATTTACATTATTCAGATTTTTATATATATATTACATGCTTAGAGCTTAGTTTTAAAACAAAGTTTTAAACATTAATGTTTAAAAATAAGGCTCTTAATTCAGTGTTATAAGATAAAGCAAATTTACTTTAAGAGATCATTAGAAATATTATAATTATAACAGCAACTATCATTTGATTTCAAACAATGTAGTGGGTATATCTATTAACAACAACATACATTTTGCAACAAATACATGATTACCAAAGTCTGCTATCGAAATGATCACATCACACATTTTAGTTTAGCGCTGAGTTGAAAATGTTGCTAACATATTAAAAGTTAAAAATCGCAAAGAATAAAAGAAGTACTAAACAAACCGCGGTGGTACTCTGGTATTTTTAATGTGAAAAAGTACTAAAAAAAGTACTAAATACTGAATTTTTCAACACTGTGACTAACAGTACGGCAAGGCGTCATATCTCCGAGAAGAAAACTAACTTTTATCTTTCATTTAAAGGGGGCTTAGATGGTAACACAAGTCGTACGATAAGCCAAATTTTTGAGTAGAAGAGCACGGATGGTACCGTCTAAACTTAATATGTAATAAAACCCTACGACATAGAGAGAAAATACGGATGAAAATTTGAGTCGTACGGCTCTCATCGTTCTTAAAAATTTTTCAAATTCCTTCACACATCATTAGATCAGGTATGTATTTTCATGTAAACATTTTACTTTGTTTTGGTATTTTACGAATCATGTAAACGTAAAAAAAATTGTCGTAAGATTTTTATTCTCATTTTTAAAATACGGAGATAATTTCATAAGATTCTCTCTTTTGCTCTACGTACGACTTGTGTTACCGTCTAAACGCCCTTTTAGCAAACTTTTCAGTCATATAGCAAACTTTTTGCAAGTTGTACATTTCGTACAAGAAATGCAAAACTGAACATAAATCAACATTCAGCGTTTTTTTTTGGCAAAAGCACTACATATTTTGTATATCTTTAATCTTATATGTTATTGCATTATATTTTGGATATTTTTCATTTCAAATAAAACTAATTAAATAAATAAATTATTTTATTTTAGATTTAAAAAAAATATTATGTTATAAAGTCTAAATTATACTTCGAGCTATTACTTTTTTCATTTTGAAATTTAATAGGCTTTAAAACATACTAAGTTTGTTAGGCCTAAAGAGGTTTTTACTATAAAATTAAACCAATAAAATATTTCGCAGAACCATCTACCCCTTCAGAGCACCAGTTATGACTTTCTCAAATACTACAAGAAGTTCACTCAGCAAACTTTTTTTTTAGAAAAAATGTGCCAAAAATTTCTTTAAAAGATTTGTAGTTGTCGCTTTGGATTTTTATTAATTTCTTATTTCATATATAAAAAAATGTAACTTTTTAATTTTAAATTAAGTTTTAAGTCGTAATTTGTTGTTTTCTTTTTATAAATTCTGAAATAAAAATGCTTAAATAAGCAAATTTTTGAAACTTTTTACATATCAAGGCACTATAAAAATTTTATGGGATATGTTTATTATTTTATTTTTAGTGCACGTGGCGTTTTTATTTTTAATAGTGGCAGCGCCGCCTTTATGTACCAGGAGAATAATGAATATAAAGAAAAGGGAATAAAATAGGAGATGTAAACAAAAACAAAACGTAAAGTTTCAACAAATGAACTATTTTAGCCTAGTTTGATAGATGTATAATTCCTAAATTGGAATAAATCAGAAAGTGATAACTGGTGCACTGAAATTGTACATATGTAGGTCCTCTATCAAAAATAAAAAAAAACCTTTGTACGCAATTCTTTCATTTAAGTTTTATAGACATACACTTTTCCGTTCCTTTTACTCTAAAAAAAGTTTGCTGGGTGTTTGTCTCATCCCCAGGACCGAACCAGGAAGTGACAACTGGTGCGCTGGAATAGTACATGTGTCCGCTATAATATATCAAAAAATCTTTAAGCGCACATATTTTCCTTTTGGTTTTATAGCCGAAAACTTTTTTCGCGCCCAATGATGTTGCTTTACAACTCTGGCTTCATTTGCGCCTTTGCAGCATCTTGTGTTAACTTTAGTAAGGAGCCACTACAAAGCAAACTCTTTTTTGGCCTGTGGACAATATCGCATTTGATAAAATGCACTACTTTTTCTATTTTATCTAAATTGCACATATATTTTTTAGTTACATATGTATATTTTATGTGTGTACTTTTATTTTTTAATTTTTTTCACAACTAAAATTTTGCACCAAACACTAAATAATTTTCTGAAATGCCGTAAACATGGTTATAAACAACACAAGCTGACTAAAATCAACAAAATAATAAAAAAAAAAAAAAAAACAAGATGGATTTATAAATGAATTGAACAACTATTGCAACTTCAAACCCAGACACAAAGCCACAAGTCAGTACTGGTCTAACGGGCCATATCGTTCATCATCAACCGCATGAACAACCCTCAAAGCCTACTACCACAAGCACACAACAGCAACATTAAATTGCAATATCACGCACAAACACACGAGCAAGTCAGTACTGGTCCAACCGTTCATCACCAACCGCATCAACAGTCCCGTACAGAGCTTACTATACCAAACACATTTATAACGTACGTACATATGTATGTATTTAAATATAATTTTATTTAGGTGTTTAAAGCTAAACTAAAAAATACAGATCAATCGTCTTTGTATATAATATAATGTGTCCTTTAATTATGTTAAAAATATCTCTTTTTTAATCTTTGTGGTGACCCTTAAAAGGACCGATTTTAAGAAACAAATAATATCTCTTTATGCATCAATACGGTGATGCTTAAAAGGATCGATTTTGCGCCTTCCAACAGCATCTTGTGTTGACAAACAAATTTTTTGCATTGTGCAAATTACCGCATTTGAGAAAATGCACAATTGTATACAAAGCAAAAAAATGTTGACATTAAATTGGGAAAAAATGCAGGAAAGTAAAAAATTGTCACCTGGCCTGTCAAAGTCACCTAGTATTGAATTCGCCTTGATTGTCAAAGTCATCTAGTAATGAATTCGCCTTGAGATTTTCACACATTCCGATCGACTACTGTCAAAGGTATCATAGTTACGTGCTGAAGCAACCGTAAAATATTCTTGAAATCTCATCTTTTAATAAATATTTAGAAATATCAGTAATGACTACTTTTATTAAGAACATAATAAAACCAGTTTTTTATCGCCCGGCAGGCCTCTGGAAAACACTCGCGACTAGAACTTTTTCTGCCGAAAGCGGTACAACGGAAACATACAGCAAGGAAATCCTTAAGAAGCTTGTAAACACCAAAAAAGTTGTAGTATTCATGAAGGGCAATCCGGAGGCTCCTCGTTGTGGTTTTAGCAATGCCGTTGTCCAAATTCTCCGAATGCATGGTGTGCAGTATGACGCTCATGACGTTTTGCAAAGTGATGAACTACGACAAAGTTTGTTATTAACTTTTAACAAAATCTAACTTTTTCTAATGGACCATCCCTAATCACAAATTTTAGACATAAAAGATTTTACAGAATGGCCTACAATACCGCAAGTATTTATCAATGGTGAATTTGTTGGCGGCTGTGATATTTTGCTGCAAATGCATCAAAGTGGTGATTTAATTGAAGAACTAAAAAAAGTTGGTATTGAATCTTTACTGCTTAAGGAAGCTCAAGGCCAAGACAAAAAGGATTGAATACTGCTTTCTAAATTCTTTGGAGGACTGTTATTTTGTATTAGTTTATTTGAAACAATATGTGTGTATGTATGAATATGTCTAAAATTATAACAAATCCCTGCTAATGTTATAGAAGAACTTGTGAGTGGGCTTTTGTTATTAAAAGTTCATATGAATAATTTTATGTATCAATGCTTGTTCTTATGTATGTATATAAAGATACTTACATATATGAATACAAATACAGCAATCAAATATTTTTACAAGAAAAGTAAGTTTCAGGTTGTTCAGCATTGTTAACTAATCGACGAAAAAAAATAAAGTATCAGTCGTTTGCAATTTTGATCAAAGCAACATAGTATTTTGTTCAGAATAGTAAAACGAAAATTGTATTGGTGTTGATATATTTTCGGTTTGACTCATTTGAAATGAAAGTGGCTAAAATGAAAACATGCGAAGTTTAATTGGTGCATTCAAGGATCTAATCGTCTCATACAATATCGGACAAAATTTGATGGAAGTTTTAAATTATTCCATACACTGCATACCTACTCACTACAAAGAAAAATATATTAATCTCAAGCTCCCGCCAGCAATGAAGAAGGGTCACTTTGTTTTCTTATACTATAATGTATATATGTACATAGGTATGTACGTATAACATTGCTTTCATCCCTGGAGCTGATAATGGTAAGCAAATTCATTATTTTTACACTTTAATTATACTGAAACATCATTTGCTTACATTAAGTATGTATGTACACATATGTACATACATACATACGTATGTATGTATGTATATGGTAATAATCTAAATTTTCTTCAAAATTACAATATGCGGTTATTAGACCGGTAAACTTTTTAATATTTCCACAAAAGAGGTGTCAAGTTTTTTCCGGAAAACTTTTTAGTGTTTTTCTCAGTGAAAACATTTGCTGCGTGAATATCTTCTAAAATCGTATATTTCAGAAGTGAGATGGTGCAGTAGTGCAGCTCCATTTTTTATAAGTTCGCTATTCCAGAATACTTAATATTTAGAAATTTATGTACGTACATACATAAATATGTATGTAAATTATATGTATGTACATAGATATAAAAAAACAAAATTCAATCAAAGAATTGAAAATTAATCAATAAAAAGGTGGAATAACAAAATCGTTCTAAAAAAAAGGCATACATACATTAAGAAAACAAGGCAACAAATTTAGGTTAAAGAGACAGACTGTATAGTTCATATATCCCTATATACATATGTATTTTTGCATAAAGTTTTTGCACACGTTTTTGTAAAACAAGCATACCAAAAATTTCGATACCGTTGGTTAGCAATTTATAAAAAAATAAATACGAATAAATCACAATGCCAAAAAGTGATATCCAAGCAGTATGTTATGATTTACCATCAGAGTAAAGTTGGCAAGTTTGCTTAGTGGAAGCAAAGGACATAAAAGCAAGTGAAGAATTAGAGAAAAAGATTGCCTAATGAGGAAATTAATCAAAATATAAATGGCCGCAAAATAAAGTTTAGTTAAATAACAAACTAGTATTATATTTTAAGTGATATAAATAAGTATTTTGAATGTTTTTTCCTTGAATATTTGACTATTTTCATAACGTAATTAATGAATAAAAGGAAAATAAAAAAATTTGCTCATAAAATTATTTAATGGAAAAAAATATATTGCTGTTGTGTTTGCATACCTTTTAAATGTTAGACTATTTAGTGACGTCAATTGACCAACATGCGCAGAAAATTACTATAATTTTTGGTTTATACATATATGTACATATATATAGCTACGGCTGTTCAATATTACCATTTTTTAAGGTTATTTTTAATATAGTAAAGGTGCTGGCATCACTAATACATTTTTTGTTTCTAAACGAAAAGTAGCTTTTTTCCAACTCTGTAAATAAGTTGCATTCACAGTAGTTTGACTTCTTCTCAAGCATTACAAAAATTTGATTTGTTCTCGTGCGCGCTATTGTTCCGAAACAGGAGTTTGTTTTGTAAATTAAAAAATCATTTAGCAATGATTGGGTCGTTTGAAGCCCGTAGCATTGTCAATGGTAATATGTTAAGAGCACATATCGGGCAGAATGTTAGCATCATGTTGCGTGTGGAAGGTGAAGCAGGCACTAGTTTAACAGGCAGTTCAACAGATGATCAACAAATTAATGTCAGCTTGTCAGATTTTGTTGGAGCAACTAGAGGCGATTGGGTAGAAGTCATTGGGAAAGCTTCTGGTGCTTCTGCAATAAGAGCTAGTGACGTTTGTATAATATACATGAATTTATGCCAAAAAATTTAATCCATTGTTCTTTAGGCTATATTGTTTGGTGGAGAAAATATTGAGTTTGACAAAGAAGCCTACAACATGATGGTATCATTTATGAACAATTGTAAAGAAATTTATCGCCATGGTTAAATTGTTGGTTAAAATAAAGTAATTAAGATTAAAAAAAAAAGTAAGATGAAAAAAATTAAGTTTTGGAAGATACTGAAATTAGATTGGTTGAAGAACCATGTTTGTCCCGCAGTTTCACACGAATACTTTTTTCGAAATCTTGAGTGGTACTTTAATAAAATAGAATTGTGCTCAATATACAACTTTCTAAGAAAATACCTGTTTCCAAATTTTACTTGTTCTATTCCAGTTTCCATGAATGACTGAAATTTTGTCATAATCTGGTTTGTTTCTGAGATCTTTTACTACTTTTTTAAGCTCAGAAACTGTTAGTTTAAATTTATTTACTTGATATTAAATTTATAAAAATATAATATTAATAATGGTAGAGAATACAACTGCACTGGCAACCGAGGCCATTAGCTATGTTCTTCGAATAAAGAAGTTTGTTTAAAATTTTAATTTTTACTTCCGAAATAAAGTTAAGCATAGTGTTTCTATTGTGTTCTGAAGGGTTGGTGACCAGTCTAATTCCACTGTTCGAAAGATATTTATCTTGATAGTGTCTTAAGTCGAGGCATGTTGAAATAATGTGAATTGAGTTGTTGACTGAAGCACAGGTGTGGGAGAAATCTTTGTTGAGTAAATGACTATGTGTTATGATGGTGCGTCCCATTCACAGTCTTGAAAATATATTGATCTTGCTTTTACTTATGTTTGTGGGGTATATTGGAGGTGTGTAGTATAAATTAATTTGTGAAAAGTCTGCGTGATGAAATTCGTTATACTTGTTGTTTAATTGTTTTAAGCTTATTTATTATTGTGGATCGGATGTCATTTCCTTCAATGGTATTGGTATTTTTTCCTTTTTTAAATGCTTTGTATAGGATGATTCCAACAGCTTCCCCTGTGAAAATGGAAGATGTACTAGACAGCAAGTTGGTCATGAGAACATTACTGCACTGATCAGCTACATTGTCTCTGTTTTTCGATGCATCCGTATAGAAGTATTGCCAGTTAGGTCTACTAAGAGTTATTTTCGGATCATTATACCGGTTTTTATATACATACATATGTATGTCATTTGCTGTGTTTAGCTTCCTGTAAAGTAATATAGTTAGTGACAAGTCATTTGAGTATGTCTCTGTAGTTTTTATTAATAATCTTATAAAAGTTTAAATTTAAAAACCGTGTTTGTCATTGTTTTCTATTGTTACAGAATGCTTTGACGTGGAAGATGTGTATCTATGTATGTATATAACTGTAGCTTTTACGTACATACATGTATGTAGATGCTGAATAAGTTACGATTAAAAAACTTAAACTTTTATTGATCAATTTCTTTCGAATTTTTTTTAAGTAAAATAGAGAATTACGCTATTTTTTTAATATTCCTGTTTGTTTTGAAAACCACGTGTTTTCAAATCACGAAATTTCTGAACACAAAAATAGTATTACTTCAACTACATATGTATGTATGTATGTAAATTAAAACTTTTTACTATAAGAACAAGAAGTCTGTTTTTTGATTCAATTTGTTTTTATAAACCATCAGTTCTCAATGCCTTTTTAAAGACGATTGAATGCTTGAAGATATTTACCAGAGGTTTCCGTCTCCGAACAGAGTACGGTAGTATTGCGTCTCACGTGCACTGGTTAACTGGGTATATCATAAGGGAACAATTTTTAAGCTGCACAAATTTTGTTCTTTGCAAAGCAAACGAGACTACATAATTCATCTTGCACAAAGTGTATACGTACATACATACATATGTATGTACATATGTACATTTTTACGAGTAGTATTTTTTATTAATTTGACACAAGAGCCTGTATTTTTGTAAGTGCATATGTGTTAGTTTGGTCAAAGACTATAACTATAAATTTATAGCCTTTGGTTTAGTGTTGCTAAAGGGGTGTTGTTGTTGGTTGAAACATTATTCCAATCAAAAACTATTCTTCACTGAATTTGACAACAAGTTGCATTGGTCAGCACTTGTATAAAATAAAAAAAGACTACGGCGCAGGTCTGTAAACAAAATAGCTAATAAAATAAATTGAGAACTAAAATGAAGTGTGCAATGAAAAATTTTAACAAGAAGAACAAAAAGCAGATGATTTTGAAAATTAATTGAAATGTAGTATTAGTAAGTATCAGTTATTTTAGAAACTCCATTCCTTGCAGTTATAGCGAACAAACTTGCCTTGTACGTTATAAACTAATAATTAAATAAATATCTACAGTCTGTCAATAATGAGTTTGCATTCTGAAAAACACGATTTATTTAAAATTATTAGTAAATTCATGACATTTTTATTCTACAACATTTTTTTATGTATATATTTCATAAATTAAGATGTATGCATATATGTATGTATTTGCAGAGATCGTGTCTAAAATTTTTTTAATATGTTCAAAACAAAAAAGAAACACAACAAAAACAAATTTTTATTTTATTTTACACTGTTAAAAAACTCCTTGGACAAAAATGGTTTGTTTCTCTCTATGTTAATAAACTCTTTGCTCAGCTTGTAGTTTTAATTCTTTTTGACGCTAAAGGCTGATTTACCGCTGTAATTTGCACATGTTGTTGATGACAGTAAATTTTTAAAGTAATTTGTGATGAAATTTTAGATTGCAAACGTTATAAAATTACTTTTCCAAGAAAAAGATTGTCGAATAACAACATTCAATTGCCAGTGGTTGACTTGAACCGCGAACTCGGTATTTAATAAAAGAGGTTAGTAACTTTTTGCGATCTTGGCTTTTCCATGGCAGCTGATATTAATTTGGGTTTATTCGTAATTGTTTTGATGGGCTTTGATTTGTGTTCAGGGTGACTTCAGAATCCTAATCAGATTTCGAGATTGGCTTTCGGAAACGTGAGTGTGAGTTTTCTCGCATTCGCTCAATGGAATAGGCTGAGTTGGACAAAACTATCCTTCGATCGCTTCCTCATCACTCGCTTTGTAAGGTTTTTACTAGCGGGCAAAATGTTAATTTTAGCAATTTGGAAAATATTTTACCGCACTTAGTACAATTTTGAAAACATTTATTTTACAGAGTACAAACTGCAATATATTTTTAAGTTGCGATTATTGTTTTGTTATTGCTTAGAAACATCTAAAATCCAGTGAATTAAAAAAAATATATGATAAATTTATAAATTTTACTTAAAAATTAGACTTTCATTTAAAGTTTTTAATTTTCTTTAGTATTGAAAAAACTTTTTTTACAAACTGTATCTATGTATGTATGTATGTACATTTCTGTATGTACATACAATACACATATCAAATGAATTTCAAGACAAGCTTTAATTTTATGCATACCAGGATAAATGTTTACTCTGAAGTATTTTAACCATTCGTCTAATTTTGGTACATAACAAAAGCTTTCGGAATAAAAAAAACTCATTCGGTTATCACTCTCCTTCATTGCGTACATGCTATGTACACTCATATATATATGTATGTACACAAATATGTATAAGAATATATGTATGTACGGTTGAAAATAGTACTCTCCACAACTTGACTTGAGTTTAACCATTTTGTTTGTACACGATAGACTTAAAGACTTCATTTACTTTGTTTGGCAGCTGTTCCAAATCTTCCATCAGAGACATTTCCTCCTTAAGATTATTCAAATGCATACGGTGTAACTTGTGAATTATGGGATTAATAACTTTCGAATTGATAACGTCATCTAAAGAAATTGTCAGTGTGTTGGTATTGGAACAGTCTAAACGATGGCCATTTCGAATTTCAGTCGGGACATCTTTTCGCGATGGATGTGAGTTCAAACGGTCAGAGCATCTTTTGCATCGATCCAATGTAGCAGAGAGTGAATGAGATGCCTCTTCTTGAACGCCGCAAACATCGTGGATGCAAAGACCTTCTGTATTACGCATTTCTTTTAAGGTTTCTCCGATTTCTTCATGAAGCTTGCATTGTGATTTCACAAACTCTTTCATATCACGCGAACTTTTGCGACTGGTTACTGTTTGGGAAGATTTTTGGCTTTTGGCACTACCTTCCGAGTTCATATCACGACATGTTATAGTTGAATCGCTCCCAAGAACGTAATTATAATCGCCCCTGCAGTCTTGCAGTCTTGCTTTAACACCAATCGCAGCAGATGCTAATGCTTCGGAACTGCTCTGCGTGTGTTTGATAGGGAAATTGTCATTATTATGCGAATTACAGTAGTATTCTATATGATGAGTAGAGCAAATGGGACGGTTTAACATTCCATCAGCATCACCACCACTCACTGCAGCACTAACATTTTTTGGTCTGTCAGAAAAGGTGTTTTCCAAGCCTGAATTGTGTTGTTGCCGAAATTTATAACTTTGCTGTTTGATATGCGGGCTGGGCTTATGATCTTCTGTTGTACATCCTCCACAAAATTTTGTCTATAAAGTTAATTTATGCACTGAATTTATATTTTGTTATTAAAGTGCATTATGAAAAATTACTTGGAGTTCTGGATATATAACTTTGCCTATAATCTGGTTTCTAAAATGTTGACGAAATTTTCTGTCTTTGTGTGAGTTTTCTGTTTTTGAATCCATTACTGAAGCAATAACGACGACTGGAAACAATTTATTTGCTTTGAATTGTTTTACTATGAAATATATTTTGTTAATTATTTTTTTCTTCTAATAATTTAAAATCCAGTAATAATTAATACATACATATGTATGTATGTATGTATGTATGTAAAATGAGTTTTCAAACAATGGTGAGTTCGAACTGTTTATTAGTATTATATATGCACAGTGATACCAACGGGCTAGTCGAAAATAGTTTTATTAAATTCGTATGCTTCAAATACTGTTGCCCTACACTAAAGTCCTGTTTCACGATCTCGACCACTTTTAAACTTATGTGAAAAATGGTTTAATAGTACAACAAAGTTTTGATTTTTGCCTACATATCTGTATGTTAGTGACTTAAAATGTTTGACGATTTTTTTCCAAAGACTTAAGCTTGGAAGATTAAAACTCAAGTATTAAGAAAAGCTTTGTGTGTTGCATGCCATTTTATATTGTTCTACCTTTCTCTCACTAGCATGTTCTATAAAAGGGAACCACTAAAAATAAAAATTAAAAATAAGAAGCATTAAAACTACACACATGTTAAGTTGGGGACATAAAGCAGTTGTAAAATAAAACAGTTGTCGAAAATCTTGAAAATTTGTAATTTGAAATAGAACTACCTTATTTGATTACCTGAAATATGATCGAGATGTAATTGCACTTACATACATACATCTTTTAGATTAATTTTTGATTATAGTGTGTGAATAGCGCTGTAAAAGTGAATAGCCACTATATTCAACCCTTGCCGATGACAAGCCATATTTACTCTTGAAAACTCATTTTGACTTTCAGATAATGGTTTTTCACTCAGCTTAAATTCCCATCCTATAGCACGATTTTATAGCTTGCAATGAGGACTGAAAAACTTTATCTACATTTCATATTACATGCACTCGACGCATTAAAATACAAACTAAAGCGCGAAATTTATTGGTTAAGAACAGTGTTAATTTAGATTTTGTTTTAACAAAAATATAAAGGAAATCTTTCAATAAAAATTATGTCAAGTAAGTATGTGAGGCAAAGGAACGTTTTGGTTGCAATTTGACAATATTTGTCGAACTGAATGCCAAGACATTGTTGAACGAAATAAGCAAATAACATTTCTTATAATTTTTTATATGTTTTTAAGTTCGGCTCTAGTTTAAATAATAAAAAACTGCAATCATTTTTCTTAGTTTTATTATTATTTTTCTTGTTATTATTATTTTGTACTACTAAAATTATTATTGTTGTTATAATTATTTTTATTATTATCCTTTTTATTATTAAAACTAGTATTATAATTAGTCAATTATTACTTTTATGAACTAAAATGATACCAATTCAAAAGTACCAAAAATGGGCAAATGTGCCGCATTTGTATTTAATTTATATGAGTGCCAGCACTGGCTTACGTGTGTCACTTAACGGCGCCGTAGAAATCTATTTTATACAAGTTGCAACGTTCCGGCAACGTGACAGTTAATTTTTTTTTTAGTTTTTCGTGCAACGTGAAAAAAATTAAAAAACTAGAATTGGAAAATAAATTAATTTAGGCAAAGTACTCATTGCGTTAACGTCAATAGCAATTGAAACGCACTGTTTGAATTACGGTTTTGAATATTTTCATGCCAATAAAAAGGACAATGATTTGACAGGCGTATGCCGATAATAATTAAAAGCTTTTTAATTACATACATGGAAAAAAATCAATCTATCATTCATAGAGAGCGGTTGTGTTTTTTGTGTCAATAATTCTAAAATTAAAATATTTTTCAAATTACAAAAGAAAAAAAAAAAGAAAAAAAAGAAAAAACACCAAAATAAGCAAAATAACAATAAATAGATTAGTGCAGTCTTTCAAGAATTATTAATACGACAAAGACGATTTTTGTGCTAATAATGCACAAGCAAACTTACTTCCTCAACTTTAAAAATAACGATGCTTACTGAAATGGTAAATCTTAGCAGTGGCGAAACTATAGGTCAATGTAATGATCAGAGTAGTGATACTGAATTGTATTGGCAGAATGTTCCTACAAAGCGAAAGCATGTTGATTCACCACAACGGAAACAGAAAAAAGTAGAAAAAGAAAACGAAAAGCCAAGTACATCCAACAACAGGTATGCATCCCTTGATATTGATGATGGAGAACCAGAAGAAAACGTTCAAAAAATACCAAAGCCTCCAGCAATTTACATACCAAACGTTGATAATATAAATCTTATGGTTAAAAATCTTGTAAGAGTAATTCCTTGTGATGATTTTAGTTATAAGTCTTTAAGAGGTGGCCAGGTTATATTAATGGCGAGGACAATAGATTCCTACAGAAAAACTATAAAATATTTTTAGAATTCAAATATAAATTTTCATACCTACCAACTTAAAAAAGAAAGGTCTTACAGAATTGTTATTAAGGGCCTTCACCATATCACACCTACCGAGGATATTAAGGCTGAACTTTTACTTAAAGATCATCAAGTAAGATATGTTATAAACGCTAAAAGCCGTGTAACAAAAGAACCACTTTCTATGTTTTTCGTCGACTTGGAACAAAACCCAAACAACAAGGAGATTTATAATATAAAATACTTAAATCATGCTGCAATTAAAGTTGAACCCCCCAGAAGAACTAATGACTTAGTACAATGTTATAGATGTCAGCAGTTTGGGCATACAAAAACTTATTGTAAAAATGAATATAGGTGCGTAAAGTGCGGTAAGGACCATGCTACGTCTGAATGTAAAAAAAAGTTTAAAAGCACCACCACGATGTGTACACTGTTTGTTAAATCATACTGCTAGTTATAAAGATTGTACAGTTTATCAAAATATTATTGCAAAAAGGTATAATAGGCAAAGCGTACACTCATCTGGTCAACACTTTAACATAAATTCAAAGGAATATCCACAGCTGACCGGTAACTCAAATAAACAAACTGACCAAGCCAATTGTAATGTCTCATATGCAGATGTAGTAACAAAATCAGGTGCAGATTCTCGTATCGAAAAACTGGAGAGAATGATGGAAAGTCTGATGAATATGATGACAAAAATAATGGAGAAGTTATGGAGTTAAATATGAGAATAGCAATATGGAATGCAAATGGTCTTTCCAATCATAAAAACGAAACAGAAATTTTTATTAAAAACAATTATATGGATATATTTTTAATATCCCAAAACTCATTTCACAAATAGATCTTTTTTTAAGATTAATAACTACGATTTAGTAATTGCAAACCACCCTGACGAAAGCGCTCATGGAGGATCAGCAATTTTAGTTAAATCAAACATCAAATATGAAACGTTAGATCCAATAAGAAAGCCATATTTACAGGCTGCAGGCATTAAAGTCATATGTGACAACAGAAGTATAAACATATTTTCAATTTACTTTCCACCAAGGCACGCAGTAAAATGTGAGCAATACGAAAACTTTTTTAATAATCTTGGGCCAAAATTTATTGTTGGTGGGGACTTCAATGCAAAGCATCCTTGGTGGGGATCACGTTTAATAAACCCAAAAGGAAGAGAGCTTTACAAGTGTATTACAAAAAACCGTTTTTCTTCCTTATCTACTGGAAATCCTACGTACTGGCCAAGTGATCCTTCAAAAATTCCAGATCTTCTGGATTTTGTAGTTTTTAATGGAGTACCTCAAACGTTGTTAGATATAATAGATGTAGAAGACTTAAGTTCTGATCATAATCCTCTAATTGTCACATTTAGCGCAGTGCTTCGAAACATTCAAAAAAAATTTAAAATTATTAACTCGAAGACAAATATGCAGACTTTCACACAATATGTAGAGCAAAATCTGAATTTAAATATACAAATTGCAAACGATCATGAATTAGAGGATGCATTGGAGATATTTAATAATCTGATACATGATGCAGCTTTCTTGGCAACGCCACAACAGATCGAGAATCGTGGTTTCAATGTTAGATTATCTACAGAGTTAAGAGAACTGATTGCGCACAAGAGGTATTTACGAGGAATTTACCATCGAACAAGGAGTCCTGCGGATAAGTCTAATTTAAATCGAGCAACTAAGCACTTGAAAAGTAGTCTAAGGGAATACAAAAATAATTCAATTCAAAATTTCCTAAGTCAGTTAGACATAACAAAAAATGACGAACATAGTCTTTGGAATGCAACAAGGTATCTAAGAAGACCCACCAAAAGATATGCTCCAATAAGAAATGATGATAATGGAGACTGGTGTAGAAGTGACAAAAACAAAGCAAATTTGTTCAAAACTTATTTGGAAGACACTTTTGTTCCATATAATTTAAGCAATCCATGTGATAGATATCAAATTCTTGAGTTTCTTGATGTACCTTGCCAAATGGATTGGCCCATAAAACATATAATGCCATCAGAGTTACAAAATGAAATTGATAAGCTTAACAATAGAAAAGCTCCTGGTTACGATAATTATGACTCTAAAGTTTTGAAATCTTTACCTCGAAAAGCCATAATATTCCTCACAATGATATACAATTCAGTACTACGATTAAACTGCTATCCATCACAGTGGAAATGTGCTAAAATCATTATGATACCCAAGCCTGATAAGCCTGATCACCTAGTCTCGTCATACAGACCTATAAGTCTGCTACCTACGTTTTCAAAAATTTTTGAAAGACTTTATTAAGAGGTTATTAGAAAGAAGAAACATATCTTTATTAGAAAGAAGAAACATAATTCCTGAACATCAATTTGGTTTCCGACATAAACATGGTACTCCAGAGCAATGCCACAGAAAAAATTATTTTGCTCCGCTGTATTTTTAGATATTCAGAAAGCCTTTGATAAAGTGTGGCACGAAGGGTTGCTATACAAGCTAAATGTGCCATCAATTTATTAGACGATAGCAACGAAGTGCGTAGGTTAAAAAGGGTACATGTACTTGACCTACCTTTTAGAAAATAATATTTAAGATGTATATATTTATGTAAATAGTACAGCAGTTGACAACTGTTGTTTACTGAGCTGTTATTTTAGTTATTTTATGTTTTTAATTGTTATTAAATTTGCTTATTATTTTAAATTTTGTAAAATAGATTGCAAATAAAACAGATTACAAAAAAAAAAAAAAAAATTACATACATATGTATGTATGTATGTACATAAAACAAGAAAAATTCGAAAAGGGAAAACAGACTAGTTTTGATTTCATTATTATTTTTTAATATCGAAATCGATCATTTAATCTACTAAATATAAAACCATTATTTGCATGTAGGAATTGAAAATGGAAATACCAGATGAAAACGCTATAGGACATTCGCTTTATATGCGGTTTCTTCTGTTTTTGTCCGTTGTACTTTATAGCTCTTGCGTATGACACAGAGTTAACTGAAAAACTAAATACACTTTAAAAAACACAAGTTAATTCTCCTACTTCCAAATTATAATTCATTTTAGTCATTTAAAATAAAAAAGAATTTAAAAAGTTAGAATATTTTCGTGTATATCAATATAAATACATGCATATGTACACAAAAAGTGCATTTTTAAGTACATCAACATTCTAACTTTCGCCGCGAACGCACAAATTACGGGACGTACGAGGCTAGCTGCACGCGCCACAGCCACAGTTTTCAATACATTTAATTTTATTAAATACAAAGAGTACAAAAAGTTTAAAATACTTAAAATATTTTTAAACACTAACAAAATACGCTGCCTTCGTCATGGATGATGGTAGTGAATCAATTGAAGATAATGATATTAGCTGGCAGGTAGTTACTTTGCCAATAACAAAAAAACGACGACAAAGTGTATCACCAAAAATATTCGAGAACAAAAGACAAAATATCGACAGCAACAACTTAACTTCAATAAGAAATGTTAACAACAACAATGCAGGTAAATCAATAAAGGCGCATGCACATTTAAATGCAAGCAACATTCCAATATTAAACAACAACGATGCTGGTACATCAAGACAAACAAAGACAATTATTTCAGGCTCCCAAAATAATAATCGTTTTGCTAGTCTTGATCATGACGAAATTGATACTGAGGATGAAGAATGTAATGAAAACAGCAATAACAATGAACCAAAGCCACCAGCTATATACATACCATTTGTTGCTGATATTAGCGCAATGATGAAATCTTTTTCTAAAATTATTCCTTCCTCTGAATTTCAATACAAGTCACTTAAAGATGGACAAATAAGATTGCTAATAAAGAATGTAAAATCGTACAGAACTATTGTTACTCATTTAAATGACAGGAAAATTAAGTTCCATACCTACCAATTGAAGCAAGACCGATCGTATAGAGTTGTTATAAAAAACTTACATCATTCTACGTCAACTACTGATATTAAATACGAAATTGAAAAAAATGGTCATAAAGTTCGGAACATTGTCAATGTTCGCAGTAGAATAACGAAAAATCCCCTTCCAATGTTCTTTGTTGATTTAGAACCTGCCCTAAGCAACAAAAACGTATACGATATTAGGCACATAAATAGCGCAATTGTCACCATTGAACCCTTAAGAAAAACTAACGATCTTGTGCAATGT
Source organism: Epicampocera succincta (assembly GCA_932526305.1). Lineage (NCBI taxonomy): Eukaryota > Metazoa > Arthropoda > Insecta > Diptera > Tachinidae > Epicampocera > Epicampocera succincta. The sequence continues at coordinate 36,046,259 of OW052037.1, read as the reverse complement.
CATAGATGTCAAGAATTCGGTCATACTAAAACTTACTGCCGAAAAGAAGAAAGATGTGTTAAATGTGGCTTAGGGCATCTTACAATTGACTGCAGTAAAGATATTGAAACTCCTCCACGCTGTGTGAACTGTCTACAAAACCATCCAGCAAACTATAAAGGCTGCATAGTATATAAACAAATACTTACAAGAAAATTGCAAAATAATAATCTCTACAGAAGAGATAAAACCAGCCAATATATATTTAATAGTGAAGATTACCCAAATCAACTTAACCAAAATGCAAACGTCAACGCTAGTCGAAATGAAAGATTTTCATATTCTGATACTTTACGGAATCCACAGCAACTAAATCCATTAAACAATTCTTTTGAAAAACTCGAAAAATTAATTGAAAACCAAATAGAACAGACCAATAAGTTGATAAATATGATGTCTCTTTTAATATCAAAACTATGCAAATGAATTTAAGAATTGCAATATGGAATGCCAATGGGCTTTCCAATCATACTCAAGAGGTAGAAATATTTCTTAAAACTAATTTCATTGATATCCTCCTAGTCTCGGAGACACACTTCACAGACAGATCATTTTTCAAAATAAAAAATTTTGACGTAATAAAAGCTAACCACCCGGACAATAGAGCACATGGTGGAGCAGCAATACTTATAAAATCATCAATAACTTACAAATTCGCCGACGAAATAAGACAGCAAAGTCTACAAGCTGCATGTATTAAAATATTTTGTGATTCGACTTCCATTACCATTAGCTCTATTTATTTTCCTCCAAGATATTCTGTAAAGTGTCAGGAATTTCAAGAATTTTTTAGGAAACTTGGGCCTAGATTTATAGTAGGAGGCGACTTCAATGCCAAACATCATTGGTGGGGTTCAAGATTAATAAATCCTAAGGGCAGAGAACTTTTTAGATGTATCGGCAATAACAACTATTCAGTTTTATCTACGGGTAGTCCAACATATTGGCCTACAGATTTGACGAAAACTCCGGATTTATTGGATTTTGTTATATATTATGGCATACCAAATAATTTACTACAAATAACTGATAGTTACGATCTAAACTCTGACCATTCGCCACTTATCCTTGATTTGAATACATTTTTACATTGTCACTTGAAAAGATATAAAATTTTGAATGGTAAAACTGATCTATCATCATTTAGCACCTGGTTAGAAAGAACTGTCAGCCTCAATATTTCAGTAAAGTCTGCATCGGAATTAGATGATGCGGCTGAAACTTTCAACAATTTAATCCATGAAGCTGGATTTCTATCTACACCATCAACTGATACCCGTAATAGCCAAAACCAGGTTTATGTAACTACTGAAATAAGAACTATGATCCAAAATAAAAGGAGACTAAGAAGAATATGGCAAATGAGTAGAAACCCGAATGACAAACGAATCCTTAATAGGGCCACAAAGGATCTTAAACTTCGGCTGACTGAAATAAAGAACAAACAGATTGAAAATTTTGTTAGTAATCTCAACGTTACAAGATATGATGAACATTACCTGTGGAATGCCACCAAATATTTAAAGCGTCCAATCAAGAAAAATACACCTATAAGAGACGAAAATGGTTTATGGTGCAGAACAGATCGAAGCAAGGCTGAAGCATATGCATTACATTTATCAAAAATATTTCAGCCACATGAAATAAATGATTGTACTTCTACAAAAGAAATCTACGAATTTCTTGATAGTCCATGTCCAGTAGATTGGCCAATTAAACACATTTCACCAAATGAAGTACGGGAGGAGATTGCTAAGATTAATTGTAAAAAATCACCAGGATACGACTGTGTGGATAGAAAAGTAGTCCAAGCCTTGCCTAAGAAAGCTGTTATTTTTCTTACGCTTATATTTAATTCAATTTTGAGGCTAAATCATTTTCCTTCGCAATGGAAATGTGCGGAAGTGGTAATGGTCCCCAAACCTGGAAAGCCAGAAAATGTTGTAACGTCATATCGCCCGATAAGTTTGCTAGTCACATTCTCCAAAATATTTGAAAGGATATTTCTGAGAAGAATGTTACCAATACTAGGAAGAGAAAATATAATACCAGAGTACCAATTCGGGCTTAGACATAGGCATGGCACACCTGAACAATGCCATCGTATAGTAAATTTTATACGGTATTCCTTGGAAAACAAAAGATATTGCTCAGGTGTATTTTTGGATGTACAACAAGCATTTGATAGGGTCTGGCATGCAGGCCTACTATATAAGCTTAAAAAACTACTTCCAACACATTTTTACCTAGTACTAAAATCTTATATCAGCGAAAGGTATTACTATGTTAAGGTCAACAGAGAGTTTTCTGGAATTTACAGTGTCAAGGCTGGAGTCCCTCAGGGTAGTGTGTTAGGCCCAATTTTTACATCGGATATGCCCTTAATAAATAATGTACTAGTTGCAACCTACGCTGATGATACAGCGGTATTAGCTGCTGACACAGACTCGGACGTTGCATCACTATATCTTCAAAGAGAGCTTGATGAAATAGGAATTTGGTTAAATAAATGGAAGATAAAAGTCAACACTGAAAAATCTTTACACGTAACGTTTACTTTGCGTCGTGGAAACTGCTCGCGTGTATCAATTAACAACAGTGATATTCTGCAATCTGACTCAGTCAAATATTTAGGTCTGCACATTGATCGCAGGCTTACATGGAAAAACCACATTAAAGCTAAGAAGCAACATCTTAACTTGAAATTCAAGCGCCTATTTTGGTTACTAGGTCCCAAATCCAAACTAAGTCTCGAGAATAAGGTAATTTTGTACAAAGTAATGTTAAAACCAGTATGGACATATGGCATACAGTTGTGGGGAACGGCCAGCAATTCTAACATTGAAATTCTACAGAGGTTTCAGTCGAAAACATTGAGGTTCTTAGTTAACGCTCCATGGTTTGTATCAAACAAAACAATTCATGATGACTTATCAATTCCGATGATTAAAGAAGAAGTTAGAAAATATAGCGAAAATTACTTGGAGAGGCTGAGTAACCATTGTAACCCATTGGCAATAATGCTACTAGATGACACAAACGAAGTAAGAAGACTGAAAAGGAACCACATATTAGACTTGCCATTTCGAACCTAATCAATTATACATAAATAAAATTCTGTGTACATACATATATGTAAATATTAGTATAGATAAAACTTTAAGATTTTGTATATAATGTATATATTATGAATTCTTGAAATAACTTTAACAATTTTTGGTTGTATATTGTTGTTCTTATTGGAGTTCAACAATGAATGTTATTTTCTTATTACTTATTTTATTAAATTTGCTTATTATCCTTGGATAGATTGTAAATAAAACGAAACAAAAAAAAAAAAAAAAAAAAAAAAAAAAATTTTAGTCATTTAATTCTTTTAAAATGAAATTTTTTTCTGAGTACAAAAGTGCTTACACAAATTAAAGTTTAATTATTTCAATTTTAATGATTTCGCAATAAAATATAAGAAGAAGGAGAGTTACAGTTTTAGTAATTTTAATAATATAATGCAAAGTATGAGTATTTACCAAAAATAAACAAAGGAATGACAAAATTGAAGTGGAATATACATATAAGAATCGAATTCAAGAATTATGAAGGGAATTAGCTATTTTATTTAATAAAAACGTTGTACATATTAAAGCAAATTATGAAATGCCAGAAAATTTTAAGATAAATACATACTCCACATGTATGCATGTATGTAGTGTGATGCAACAGTCCTTATTATACAGGACTGTATTTTATTATTAAATTATTCCTTATTAAAAAATTCTTCGCTTTAGCATTTTGATATCATCCGTACAATGGTATTTTTTATTCAAGACAAAACACAATTATTACGATAATTTTTACACGTTTTACTTTGATATTTACCCAATATAAGCAGGAAGTTACCACGGCAAAGTTAAGCCCAATGTTGTGTAAATTCCGTCTTACCAATTCAATGCTGTATCGAATCGTGTTTGTGCTATTTTTGTTTAATAAAAATATTTCGAATTTAAAATTTTTCAAAGTGAATAGAAATCGCTGAAAACGTTTTTATATTTATTTATTTATTTATATAAATATATATGTAGGTATTTATGTATATTGGAACAATTTAAGAGCACATGAATGTACACATTACAATAAGTTACAGAGCAGACCCCATATATTTTTCGAACGAATGTGTTATAATTGAATGTTCTGGACCCAGTTGGGTATCTGCCATAACAGCCAACCGATACTTGTCACCAAAATGATGGAGGTTTAAAGACAGACCTTAAAGAGAAAAGAAAAAGAATTATGTACATTTATGTTTCAACAAAGAAACCTTTGTATTGCAGAGCTGTCATTTTCAGTAGGCCACAATCCATATTATCAAACAAAATCTAACTTTTATAAGGCAGAAAAAATAAGGTGCGAATGTAATTTAATTTAAAATTTCTCTTTTTTTAATCAATTTTGTAACTTTCTGGGGTTTATGTGGATAGTTTGAGTTTTCGGAATCATATAGCAACTTTTACTGAAACCAGTCTTTCTGATAGCGAATTGAATTATAAGTTTCGTAAATTTTGGATAAGAAGAAGTAGGTGAGCTAAAAACATTATACTATGGAATATATACATAAGTTTTCACAGTTTTTTTAGTTATAAGTCTATGGATAAATTTTTACGACTATAACAATTAATTACTCAAATTAAGAATAATATTGAGTTTAACACTATTTACGTTTAACGAAAAATCGAGAAATTCAAACACTTCATTAAAACAACAATATTCCAAATGGAACAGAAATAGCAAAATTTGTTCGGAATGTTTTAATATATGTACATACAGTGAACCAATTAAGTTTAAGTCACTTAAAAATACTTACAATTACTATATTGATCTTAATAAAATCGACTCTTTTGTTTTAGTAATATTGAAAGGGTACTGTGTTGTCTTAAACAAAATTGTTATATTCCCGTTACTTTTCCAAAACTATGTACATATGTATATAGGGTTATGGTAACGCATTGTGCGAATGTTAAATGGCAAATTACTTAATAGACAGTCAAGGCATTTATTAGCTTAAATATAAATGTGGCCTTAAACATAAATTTGTTTCCAGTGATTTATTTTCTTTATTCTATTTCCTTATATAGTAAATTCGGATCTTAGAACTAATTATAATACCGCACAGTTAGATTGTTTTGCTTATGTGTGTTTAGGATCAATATTTTCTGTCTTATCTCGTATTCAATTGTTCAGTCCAGTTTATTGATCGTGTTAATGAATGTAGTTGTTCGCTTAGGCGAACAAAGAATTGTCTAGAGTCAAATACTTAAGGGATGTTTTCTTTCTCTACAGTTTTTAATAGTATATGTATTTAATTTTCTATCAACTATGCACTTAATTTTATGTTCAAAAATATTGAACAATAGTTTTGGTTCCATGTAATTCATTTAATTTTTACATCTAGCAGAATGCCAATTTCCATAGAGTGTCAACCAGCTCGATTTTAAATTAATTTATTTTATAATTAATTTACTACATATGTATGTTTACATTTTACTAAACTTAACTTCATAAATTATGCGTACACCCATTGAAGAAATTGTCAAATCCTTCATTTACTAAAATCGCGAGTAGTAAAACATTTGTCATCTTTCATGATTGTTTATGAAAACCATTTTGAAAAGGTCTTAATAAGGGTGGAACTTGATGAAAAGTGAATATTCAATACATTTTTTCAAAGAGTTTTGGAATTGCGTTGAGTTGGCTATACCTCTATAGTTAATTAAATAACAAAAAATTAGAAAATAAATCACTAATCCACATATTTCATAAGTTTCGGTGCACTATTGATCTTGCTTTTTCAGTTTACGAAACTGTAGAAGTATCAAGAATCACATTTCATTTTGACTTTTGATAAATATTTATTATAAAGTTCAGCTTCAGTAATTTGTATTTCGCATGAAATATTGAATACATTAGAATATCCATATTTTTTAAAAAAATTTTTATTGGATTTTATATAATACAGAAGTTTTGAAATACTTAGGTTCATTCATAAGTACATACATACATACATACATATATCGTTAACAACAAGAAATTCTAAATAATTATCATTATTTCTGGATCACCATTGCGTACGGATAACGCTCTTTTATAGCAATGTTTTGAGCAGAATGTTGCAGTTTAGTAACATTTTTTGGTTGTATCGATCTGCCGGAAATGCCATTTATTTGGTTCATTAACAAATACCAGATCCACTAGTTTGTCATGCGTATTCTAGACTCCTGTCATCTGGTGCAGACATAAATTTGCAACACTACCAACTGTATCATTGTATATATTATATAAAAGATTTGCAGCAAATTGCAAATTTGTGCGTAATAAAGAGTTACATATATTCAAAAACCAACAATAACATCCCTGTAACAATCTTCTTATTTGGTTCTCATTTTATTGTTAGTGATGCACCCGGTAATCGTGTAAATAAGTACATACACATGTATTTTGAAATACATTTAAATGCTCGAACAAACAATAAATTTCTTTATAAATGGTTTTTGGCATATCTTTTTTTAGTAAAGCACCACTATTAAGTCCTGTTCGCTTTATTTTATTTTTAAGTTTTTTATTTATCAACTGTTTTCATTGTTGAAAAAGAACTAAAAAGGATGAATCCAGAGTTAATTGTGTTAGATCATGAAGATCGACAGCATCGTTTTGGTACTGAAAAATAAGTATCTGTTATCTAAAGTGATACTTTCTCTTACCAAATCAGCAATTTTTTTAAATCAGCATTTGATTTTGAACTGATCATCTGGAATTGAAAAAGGACTAGCTCTTTCCTTGAACACCGTAGGTTGCCGAATAGGTGAGAGCAGAACTAAAGTATCTGTAAATATTTGGAATTGTAATTTTCTTTCTTTGCTATTGATTACACTTACCTACATATTAATCGAATTCTATTTATTGAGTCCATATAATGAATCGAGACAGTTTTGTCACATTTTTTTCCACAATATTACGAAAAACTATTTTTTATAATTAAGCATATAGTATGTATGCAAACAAAGTGTCAAATGGTCACTTTATTGTTGGTTTAACGAAGGGTAAATAAAATAATAAAATTTAAAAATTATGGATGCTTAATAAAACATTTATAAGGCTATAATCATTTATGAATAAAACTTTAGTGAATTTTGCTTACACACGTCTAATAAGCCTGAAGAAAAGTTTAATGAATATGGCTGACAAAGCTTAAAAACTAGATAATGTGATAAAAATTCATTTTATTGATTACACTATACAAATATACATACATACATATGTATATTAAACAACATATGTACATAAACAAAAAGTATAAGTAAAATGAAAGAAATTCAAAAGTATGTAAATTGAATTTGTGAAATTAAATAACATTTATAAATATGTAGTTTAACTAAAAATGTGTAAACTTAACAATCATACGTACAAAAATAAATAGATTAAAAAATGGTTTACACATACATATGTATGTTAAATGTTTGAATAAACACAATTTTAAATTTGAATTTGTAGTTTATTATACGGGTCCTCCTCTCGAGTGCCTAAGCAATTAGAAGTCCATCACTTTTTTCACAATTTTCCTTTTTGGCGGCTATCAAATTGCTTATCGCACCATAAGTAATGCATTTTACGCCGCTTTCCTAAGCGATTTGGTTTATTATGGGTGTCTCTTCCATTGTTGAGGCCTTATTCGCACATTCATGGAACTCGATTTGGTTACATCAGTTTCTGCTGCTCCGTTGTCATATTAGATGACATTCTGCAAGAAAAAGATTATGCATATCATTTGATTTGGTTCAAAGGAAATTCCGACCAATCTTCGAGGTGCAACGTGCTTTTGCAGGTATAACATTCTGTCCATGTAAGACCACACTTTGGCACTATTCAACTAAAAATGTAAAAAATTTTAAATTTTTAAGGAGAAATAAAATCATGCGCATACATATAAAAACATTGCCTACCTATTGTAGTAGCTTCAGAAACGTATGGCTTTTCGTTTCTCACCTTATCTCGGTATTTCTGCTTACTTTTACCAAAAAGTCAAGGAATTGCTGCAATAATCTTTTTTTCCATTCTATGTGGTTTGAAGAAAATTTCAACTGGTAGTTGTCAAACTACTTAATGTACATGCAATGTATGTATAGAGAAGTAATATATGAACTAAGCTGTCAGTTGAAATGCGACGGATAAAGAACGACCGGCCTTAAGCTTCTAAGCTTAAGTTAAGTTCAAAAGGTGTAGAGGCTTTGGTTTAGCGAAGAAATGTGGAGCGACAATAAGTACGATCAAAAAGTAATAGTGCTTTTTCAAAATGTGTCAATGACACACTTAACAGAACTAGAAAGAGAGAAACTTTTTGCCCTTAGTATAAACAATGGCGAGAACATCACTGCATCGGTGAATCGGTGATTGTCCATTTTATAGAATTCAATACAATACTGTAGCTATGAACCAACTGGGTCTTAATTAGTTAAGTCGCAATTTATAAAAGGCCAATTTGAAACGTGGGATAGTTTTACCATTCGATTATAAAACACCACTGTTAGTGAATCAGTAATAGGTTATTACGTCTGACTTTTTACACAAAACTAAAAGTTTATTTAAAAACAAGTTAAAATATGCTTTATTTTGCTTACAAATCTGGTCAAGGTAGTGATATGGCAACTCTGTCGCTCTAAAAAATTATATATTTTTGAACATTTCAAGTATTGCAGGAGCTTTGGAAAATAAACTTGTGCATGAACTGAATGTTAAGCTCAGAAGTAACTGTAGATTATAATCGTTCAAAAATTTCTTCTCGCATACATCCAAATGTATGCATGTATGTACATTAGAGTTCTAAGTTTCAAATTTATAAAAAGCTATTTTGACTTTTCGTTGAACTTTCTACTTTCTGAAGTACCACTTTTGCGTGTTCTTTATGCAAATGAACTTGGACCCGTAACGTCAAAGGAAATGCTAGTGCTGATGATTGCCTTATTCATATTTATTGTTAACAAAAGTTATGAATATCGCGAAAAATCTTTTGCTAAGCAAATGTCCTCGTTAGGATGAAGTACCGTACAAGGTTTTTAAATATGGGTCTAATTGTGAAATCAATAAAATCTTGTAATATGAGGACATTATATAAAAAAGGTGGCTCGTGGTTTATCTCTGATAGACTCAATTTGTAAAATTTTTAGTATAGTTTTATTAAATAGTATTACTGACTGGTTGGAGAAGAAAAATCGTGGTGAAATAATATCAGGCTGGTTTAAGAAAAAATCACTCAACTGTTATTAACATTTTTAATCCCATTAATATAGTACACCTCTACAAACTAATTGGAAAAAATACCTAAGCCTTCTTCGTGGCTTTACACGATCCTTAAGAATAGTCTTTTCTACAGGCTTGCATGCACAGGATTATGATTAAAAATCACAACAATATTATAAAATTTTTATAAATATACAACTTGTCGCATATGGGATGGCTGCTCTTTTTCAGATTACTTCAATTATAACGACCACACACCAAAGGGCTTACAAGAAATGATTGACGCATTATATAGGTATCTTGATACTTGCGAGTTAATCTTAGTAAGTCCAAGATAATGGTTATGCGTTCTGTAACTAGAATTTCTAGTCGTTCAAACTGGTATTAGAGCGAAGAAATATTGAACTGTTTTAAATATCTTGGGGTTCGTTGTTACTTATAATTTGTCGTGGAATATCTATTTAAAAAGAAGCTCCCTACATCGGAATTGGCTATTAGTGCAACGTGGTTGAAATACATCAATAACCCACACATCGCAAAGAAAAGCAAACTTAAAATTTTTTATGCTGCGCAAATTGGGGGTATAAGCAACAGAAACGGTCGAATATTTATTCAGATATTTCATTAAAAAAATTGTTTTATATAAAATTTCTTTCTCGTTTGCGGAACTTAAACGGCAGGGCTTTTGGTAATATTACAACACACATTGAAGATACATACCATTTTATTGGCGTTTGACCGATATACGCGTACATACATATAAAGATATTAGAAAACAATGCCTAAAAAATAGTAACCTGTACTTACATAACTGAAGTTGTCAACATTTTAAATGCGACTAATTTCCACTAACTTTATACATACATATGTACATTGAACTCATTATGAACGAGTATGATATTTAGTCAGTTCGTATACCAAATATTTATGTATGTATGTATGTATTTATTTAGTAGTTATTAGGAAACAAGTGTTGTTTTGCATAAAAAGGTCAATTACATACACATAGTTTTATAATCTTTTGTCAATCTGGATGACAATTCTTATATTAAGCCATATTTAGATTTTTGATGAATTTTGTAATGACGTACATACATATATATTTATAATAAAATTTGTTCAGAAAAATCTATGTACTAATAAATAATAAGGAAATAAAATAGTCACCCGTCTTTCTGATCCAGTATCCACAAGTAATATCAGCTTTCCTTCCTCTTCTTCGCCCGTTTAATTTCTTCAAATTCCCTGTTTTGAGTTTTTCTTATTGCCCTTATCCTCGTCTGCTCGTCATAGTAATTTTTTCAATGCCTTGCTTATAACTGCGATTGCAATCACGAGCAAAATGTCCTACGCTATGGCACCTAGAACAAGTTGGTCGTCTCCTAATACCTTGGTTCACTTCGGCAGTTATTTCATTTCTTCTTGGATTTCGATCAGGAGGCGTTCTGATGTTGTTTGGCCTGTTATCTTGCCAATGTTTTTGGTTTTGTCTACTCTCTTGCAGGCGTTGACCACAGAATTGGTTCTCCTTATGGCCATTGGTCCAACATATTCTGCAATGCAATGATGCCAATTTTTGTCTGCATGACTCTACTGTGTGACCCTTTTTCGTACAATGCTCACAAGTCATTTTGCTATGGGTGTTGTTTTTGCACATTGGACCGACCTCATGTCCATATATCCCACAATTAAAACAATAGGGCCTTTTTTTAGTCTCCTTTTTAAGTTTAACCTTTCATGACCTTGCTCATTTCAAAAGTTACAGGGGGTCAGAGAAGCTATCACATTTATTGTGTGTTGTCCTTCTCCAAGAAGTTCCTCCGCTTCTTCCACCAGCGATACCAAGGAGCTCAACTGGTTCTTTTCCTGCCCAATAAATCTGACCTTCAGTGCCTGATCTCTCAGTCCCTTGATGAAGCTTTCTACCACTATCCTTTTAAAGCCCGCAATCATTGTGTTTCGTCCTGTTCCTTCTGGCCATTCGCTACCAATTGCGACAACAGCTTCATTCAGTAAGCTCTATATTCGGTGTCCAAACTTACTTGCCGCTTCCCTTCAGGTACAATTTTTTAATGTTATCACAAAAAACATAAAGTTAGTTTGGGATAACTGTGAATAAGCGGAACCCATAAGTCTCAATTTAAGGCACTGAAGTAAGTATATCCTGCGTTGATCCACTATCGGCTTGAGTTAACAGCTCCTTCTCTACCATTTTGCATCCCTGAATGTACCTGAACACTTCAGATGACAAATTGGGCCCTTCAGTTCCAAAAAATGAAGGCACCGTATTGTTCACTATCTTCGTGATTTCGGATAAGGCTGGCATTTTGAATACTTTGTATTCTTGTAAAGGGGATATTGACCGTCTTTCGAAGGAATTCTGTGCTGTCTCTACAGAAGTCCTGAAGTCTTCCAAAATTTGTACGTCAGTGATGGCTAACTCCTCAAATAACTGTTTATATCCTTCTAGCTCGGTTAGCTTTCTGGATTTTGTCTCAGCCGTGTATTCTGTCGGCTTTCTTACCGTTCCTCAACACAGTTTTTACCCTTTTTAATAGCTTCAGAGCTTTTGCCTCTTCTTCCGATGTCTCTTATTGCTCTTCGGATTGACCCTCAGATATTACTATTGAAGGTATTCCAGCACCTTCTAACTCTACGCTCAACGAGGGAGTTCGTGATCTTGCTCTGTGGATAATATCCAGTTCATAATATCCAATGCAAAAAAATATTGTTTTACGCGGTTACCGGCTGCGCCAAATGTTAAAAATAAAAACAACGTTTTTATTTTAATTTAATTTTATACTTTAAATTTTTATTATATTCTTTTCTATACTATTTCACAATTCTAAAGTGTTTTCTTATTTACTTAAATATTACCACTTTCACTTGTCACTGCAATCGCACTCCGTATTAGAGACTTCCACTTCACTCCTCTCCTCCTGACTCAATATTAATGGAAATATCTGAGAAGGTTGTGAAATTAATACTGAGAATTTAAACAATATTTTTTTTTTTTGTGAGTTTCTAAAGGCCAACATTTCAACAAAAAACTTAACATATATACAATAGTTAAAGTGAAGTATAAAGTATGGACATTAGGGGAACAACTTTTTGAATTTTTTGAAAAAAAAAAATTTACATGGCATAACACGATGAGGATTGGTAAAAAAATGATAACTGCGTTTTTAGTTTTTTGATTTATTTCAAAAACTTAACGCAGAATTTAAATTGAAAATTCGTATGCAAATTTCATACATATGCCAAGAAAAAACACCATATGAGATTATATTCTTTTCTTTCTCTCATTCAGTGCGTGGCGGCTTGAGTGAAAGTGTCTTTTTTAATTAACAATGTCTTTTAAAAAAAGTGGTGCTGAAGTTTTAAAAAATTCAAAAAAATGGGAAAACAATTTAATAACATTTGAAAAATCTAAGAATAAGAGAAGAGAAATCAATAACATTGAAAACCCCTTGAGTGAATTGTGTAAGATTCCAAAAAAGACCGTGATTATAGGAAGGTATAATAAATTAGCAAAAACGGAGAAATTTAAAAAGAAAAGATGCCAGATTATTACAAACGAAATGATTGTATTGTGGTCGAAACTAAACTTTCGGAGCATAACACGTATAGCTGCAGAACGGAAGATAACAAAAGTTTTAAATGATTATTCAACATTTTTAAAATTCCCGGATGACAGAAATGTTACAATGACGTTCAACAAGTTATGTGATATAACTGATTTAAATGGTGTCTGGCTAGGAACTGAGGACAAAAAGTTGTATGAACTCCAAACAACTACAAATGGAGAAGTTGGGTACACGACAGCTAAAGCAGTTAATGTGCATCCCTCCAAAGCTGCCCTTTCAAGAAAAAATGTTCAAAGCACCTCGTGTTTAAATAAAGTGGCGCTCAACACGTCAACATCATCAGCTGAATCTGTCGAGCAATCACATTCACCTGTTGGTGAATATAAAGCTCCTCTTCCAAGAAAAAGAAATGCGAAGTGTTCAACAAAAGCAGCAGTGACAATGGTAACAACAGCCCATGTAAGCACCAAAAATGCCGCTAAAATATGCAAAGAATTGTCCAAAGAAGGAATAAATATAGCAACACCAACACAAGCAGGTATTCACAAAGCGATGATTAAAGCAGCGCTGAACTTGGAAAAAAATTATAAGAATTCCTTAAGAGATGACATTTGGTGTATTCATTTCGACGGCAAGAAATTTGGGAAGAAAGAAGTGCAGGCCGTGGTGTTAACAAATGAAACTAAGGAAGTAAGAGTAGCGGCAATGGTTCTTGAAAACGGGAAAAGTTTGTCAATTTTTGAAGGTTTCTATTTAATAATATATTTTTAAAGCATTAATTAACTTTCTATAACTTTTTTAAGGAATAAGGAATGTCTTGGATAAATTTAACCTTTGGAATTCCATAAAAATTATTGTTAGTGACACAACAAACGTTAATACAAGGGTTAAAAGTGGAGTTGTTCGTTTACTGCAGAATTGTTTTAAGGAAAAACATTTGTCCCCACCGCAGTATATTGGATGCCAACATCATGTATTAGATTTAATTTTGAAGCATGTGATGAATGAGTTACTAAGTGGAAAGTCGACATTGCCAAACATCAGTTATGACATATTTACCGAATTGATTATGAACTACGAAAACCTAAAACAAAACTACAAACAAAACGAAGAAAAGTTGACCTTAAGATGTATTAAATTGCGTGATGACATGCAATTTTTATATGAACTAGGGCAATATTTTAAATATTATGAAGTAAGCAACAAGTTCCCATACATAAAATTTAGAGTTTTACCAGCGCTCAGCAACGCTCGATGGAATTCTAGAGCTATTCTAGCGATTTTAACGTTCATACTAATACCGGAACACAGAATACAACTTTTGCCAATTCATATGCAGCGCATGGTATGATGTTTGGTTCTCGGATCACCGTTTTCATAACAATGATTTTTAAATATTGGAAAAATCCGTCAAGCAATTCGAAACTGCGCATAATTGTTTTCTAAAACACTGGGTAAAGGAAGATTCTGCCATTCTGAATTTAAAAAGATCTAATATTTGCGCTGAAAGAGCCATCAAAGTTATTCAGGAAATTTACCCTTTTTGTAAATCTGAATATAGTTTAAATCTTAAGTTTATCTCAAATAATATAAAAATGAATTAAATAATGAACTAAAACGTATATTTACTATAAAAATGTATTTGTCTTGTACTTAAATTAGTTTTATTGCTTCTAAATCAAAATTTGTCTTCTTCTTCTTCGCATATAACATATGAATTTTTTCAATTTAAATTCTGCGTGAAGTTTTTGAAATAAATCGAAAAACTAAAAACGCAGTTATAATTTTTTTACTATTCCTCATCGTGTTATGCCATGTAAAGTAGGTGTTACAAAAATAGACAACCCCTAATGGACATACATATGTACATATGATGAAAAAGAATGCCATGCTGCAAGAAAACTTTTGTATATCGAACGTATTCAAAAAGAAGCACTTATCAGTTCCGAAAATTCTTCTAGTTTTAATTTCGAATCCGCTAGTTTCAAGTGAGAAGTTTTCAATGTTTATCTATGAAAATACTCACAAGTTTTTGACTGGGGTGGCCGGAAGAGCAAGACGTCATCGACTGTTTGGTCCCACAAAGTTTGAAATTCAGAATTTTCGCCATGTATTTCAGTTATCGTAACAGGAAAGTTCGATGAGAAATAATTGATGCATATTTTCGTCAATACACTTGGAAAAATAGATGTCAGCATGTCAAATTTGGTTTGGCCAATAGATGCTAAATAAATCATGATTTGTTTGCGTCTTATTTGTTCAATAATCGAATGTATTTGCTTGGCATGTTCTTGATCGGGTCTTCTTAATGGCAGTTGTAAAAAGACAACACCGCCAATAAAATCAGTTTTATCACCTAAACTATCAGTCAAGTAACCCTTTGCCATGATCCGGCAAGTAGTGTTAAGCATTTTCGGTACGGGCACTTCCGGTCTATAATATTCAAAGTAATCAAAAATAGCCCCAGCTAAGCAAGAGAGAGTTATGTCGGACTCCCGCAGTTCTTCATTACAAATCAAACGTTTTCGCATTTCTTTGCCTTCTAAAGGTTTGGAAAACGAAATAATTTTTCTCCCAGAATAGGACATCTTATGCAACTTGTTCTTTTCATTTGAAGGATATTGGAAAAGCTCCTCAAATATGTTAACTGGAGCCATGAATATTTCGTAGCAAATATTAATTAACTCCATTTGGGCATAAATAATTAGAGGCACATACACAGACAAACGGCTGCAATAAGTCGTGGTGAGTGTAGTTTCACCTTTTAGTATTATGTCCCTTAAAGCCTTCAGCTCAAGGTATGTATGATACGGAAAGCCTATGAAGCTATTTATATTGACTTGCCAAACAAATTTTGCCCATGTCTTTGTCAAACTCAAAAATTGCAGAGAAGAGCGGATAGCATCCTTAGCGACCTTCCATGACAAGTTTCGTTTTTCCACTTCTTTCACTAATAACCTTTTCATTATCGTATAAGTTCCTGCCGTTTCTTGGTTTTTGCGTAAAAATCTTTTCTTTTGCTTAGCCGACACAACTTTCCAGTAACTTGAAATGACATTTACAGCAATTATGAGTAAGACGGAAAGCAGCTGCGAAAGATTCGAGATTTTTAAGCCGACTGTACCGTCGGGTGTTTCTAGTGATTCAAACTCGTAAATAAACTTATTCCATTGGTTGATAATAAGAAGAGTTATGTGTTTAAAAAGGTTTTCAATGTGCTGGGGTTTCCGTATAAATGACGAAATATCATTTAATTTGGAATTTCTTCTGGTAACACCACCAATTTCCACAATCGGCTTTTCGCTTTCGTCTTTCAGCATTAACATTTCACTTATGTGAATGCAATCTTCCTCTGCTATAATTAAATGATGAACTTTCAACAGCATGTAATAGTGTTCCTCCTGAAATATTTTGTAATCTAAATTAATTTTGCAATTTACAGGAAGTCCTAAAAGGCTTAAAAAACGAAAAACAACAAAATTTTTCTAAAATACGCAACCACTTTTGTTAGGACATAAAAACCAACTAGAACTATAAAATTTTTTTTATTTGATTTCGATATCATTTTCCAATATTCATACATACATACATATTATAATCAGCAGATTTTTTGAGCAGCTAGCAAAAAGTATTTGCCTAAGCATCGTCGACTCCGAACCAGTGGGACAGCGAAATAGAGGACGTCCGCGAAACCGATGGCGCACAAAAGTGGAGAGGGGCCTCAACCAACTTGGTGTGCAAAATGGGAGGATGCTGGCTAAAGATCCTGCCAGCTGGAAAAGCTTGTTGGTTGAGGCCCAGGTTCAGCCCGGACTGTAGCGCCAAAGGAAGAAGAAGCACAGAGTATTTGAAAATTACATAGTTGTCAGATCAGTCAAATTTTCATTGGTATAATTTTTTTTGGAGTTGGAGCTAATATGACGTAGACGACGGCACAGGCTTCTTCTTCCAATTTAAATCTTTTTCTTCGATTTGGAAATGTTTTTTTTTTCTTTTTACCAAGTATTTCTCAGAACTGACGAAATTGGCAAATCCGCATTAGCGCAATTTTGAACGAATTAATTTTTTTTCCTCCAAATTTCGCTTTTAAACCTAAGCGCAACATAAGAATATTATATACCAACACATGATGAACAAAATTTTTTGGGCAGCAAATTTTTGTTGCGAAAATTAATGTTCGAGATCGGAATTTGACCATAATACAGATTTCAAATTTTATGAATAATATGTATTGAATTTCTTAAATGAAACAACGTTTCTAATAATTATTGCTTTGGTGCTTTCTATAGTGAAGTTAAAATTTATTTTTGATTTTCACAAAAAATTCTTTTCGAATTCGAAACTTAAATCTTACAGTTAAAATTTCATTTGATTTGTCAAAAAAGTAAGTTTTGCAAATAAATACAATTATTCGACTAAGAAAATATTATAAAGACAGAGCAAGTACCCAGTATTGAAAAAAATATTCATACTTTTCAGAATCTTAACTACATTGTAAGATTTGGTAAAGCGATGATAATGAAAAGTAGCCACCACAAGGTACTCTTAATATGTCAGTTCAGACTCTTGTACGAAAAGCCCATAGTTTCATTGCGTGACAGTTGTCTGACAATAAATTTAACGAAAATTTCCCGATTCATTACTATAAAAACACAAAATGAGATTCCAATATCTCCAATTGTTTGGCAGTAGTAATGGAGAGTGTTCTCACGGTTATTGGATGACTGACATTGCTGTTTTAATGGACTGGCAGTGCCTTTACTAACACGTTATAAGACAAAAACTGGCTGTACGCCTAGTCTATAATTGCTTAAATAGCAAAGAACTCAAGAAATTTAACAATATTGGCAGTGGATTTTTACAAAATTTAAATCATGCCTCTAAGCGGGAAGACACGATCAAAGGCTTAACAAGAATACTCATAGTCGCTTGATGGAAAAGTTTCCTGCCACTTGCTGAAAGTACATGGAAAAAGTTATTAAAATAATTTTACTTCAACTTTTACTTCCTGCAGTTTATGACCGTCTGTACAAAAATTTATCAAAATTAAAATTTCTACTATCTACTAACATACATACATGCATACACATATTCGTACATATGACTTGCATTGCCTTTGTAAAGTTAAAAGCGTCATACCACAAGATGTGGCAAAAATTCTAAGCAAGCATATACATATGTACATACATATATATATAATTTTCATCTGAAAATTCTCAAACTTATGATCAATCAGAAACATAAACAAATGACCCACTGCAAATACTCAATACCACAAAGACACGAATAGAATAGAATTAATGGATAAGGATGACACTAAAACTTTCCTTAAAAGTGAGAAAAATATCGCAAAAAACTTTATTGGACAAAAGAAGAACAATTCAGACAAAAAGTTCACAAAATTGTACGTTTTATTTTAAATAGTTGTGTCCGGTAGAGTATAAAGTTGTTGTGTAACGAAAGTTAAGTATTTTTTTTAAATGGCCGCCCAAAAGTTTAAAATGAGACTCAAGTAAGGCCTATTATAGTGCCAGATGTAAAGGAAAATCCTTGTAAAAGTGCTGCACACAGGAAGCTTCAGCTGCAATAGTAAGTGCCAATAGAGTCCGACGTGCCCTTCGTGCGAATGGTTTACATGGTCGATTTCCACGGAAGAAAACGCTTTGCTTATGCAAAAAGACATGTAAATAAAGACGTTTCTTTCTGGAATAATATTCTCTTCAGCGACGAAAGCAAGTTTGAGATATTTGGCCAGAAAAAACCCTTAAAAGTGTGGAGAAGAAAGGAAAGTGAGTATGAGGATCAAAATTTAATAACCACTGTTAAGCACGGCGGGGTCTCCGGGATGGTGTGGGGATGTATGGCGGTAAGCGGAGTTGGAAATTTAGCTTTTATTGAAAGCAATATGAACAAAATGGACTACTTAAATATTTAAAAAAACAAATTCGCAAACCAGTGTACAGAAACTAGGATTAGAGGGATCTTGGATCTTTCAACATGACAATGATCTCAAACACACTGCTCGTACAGTAAAAGAGTGGTTACTGTACCGAACTCCCAAAACATTGGATCAACCATCCCAAACTCCGCACTTGAACCCAATCGAACATTTATGGGAACACCTCGACCGTCGAATCCGAAAAACGACAATAAGTAATACAGATATGCCAAAAGCCGTTATAGCTGAAGAGTGGCAGGAAATTTCATGCGAATAAACAAATAAACTAGTCGGATCAATGCTCCGAAGGCTGAATGCTGTTATCAAAGCAAAAGGAAAGGCAAACAAATACTAAATTGTAATTCGTTGTATAAAGAAATTCTATGTATACTTTATTTTGACGCGTAAAATTTTAAGTAGATTTTCTTTTTGTTTGATAACTTTTGTTGTTGTAAATAAATGTTGTTGTATTTTTAGAATCAAATAAAGACTTTAGTACTGATTTCAGAAAACCTATATTGTTAAACTTAAAAGTATTTTTAAAGACTGAAATAAACACTATACTCTAATAAATGCTTTTGTACACTTTATTTTGACGCTCACAGTATTTAGCCTTTTTAAAATTAAGATATGACAAAAATTCTAAGCACGCATATAAATACATATGATGTACAAAACGTTTGCAAAATTAAAAGAGAGGCAATACAATGAATTGTTTCTGAAACAAAACCATGATAAAGAGATACCAAAAAATGTACAGTGGCTGTTAGCTCTTGGACCAAAAATTTGCATTGCCAAATTCAACAAAAAAGTTAAATGGATTGTTGATGCAGAAGAGGGCGTACAAACAATTGAGAATAGAGAACAACAAGAAATATCGAGAGCCAGGCCGGTATCACTAATTCACGGCCACATACAAAAATACAAACATAATGAAAGGGACACAGTGGGGCATTTTTTTGGCCGTTTTTAAGGCAAAATCAAGATGTTCTAATATTGAACTCAGATAAGGGAAATGTTACAGTGACAATGAAGAAAACAGAATATGACACAAAAATGAATAACAGTGTTGGTGATTTGCGTAGATATGTATAGACTCCTTCGGAAAGGTCCAAATATGGTTTTGCAAAATAAAACAAAATGCCCTTATCGAAAAACGTTTCAACATGAACGTCATAAATCTGTCCGAAAAAGTAACTTAACTGTTAGAACTGCTCTTCCACCAAGAATTTATGGGTTGCCAAAAATACACAGGCCTACCAGCGTTCTAAGACCAATATACCCTTCCGTCAACTCACCATTGCATAGTGTTAATATCCATCCATGTATAACGTAAAAGACGCAATAGATATCAAACAGAGAATCAATCCTAATTAATTTATTTATTTATTGTTATTTAAATGTCCCACACACAAGACTAAGTCTCATATTACAGAATGGTTCCAGGACAAATACATACAGATATGAATATAAATAGATTAGGATATATGCATAGAAAAAAAAATGTGTAGTTGACTGTGAGGAATATCGTTCTAGAGACCGATTGCATGTATAAAGAATGTATTTAGGTATTTAGATATTTTGCTGCTGTATCTAAAACAAAGTAACCGTTTACCCCTATTTAGAGTCGAGAATTTCAATCGCGCAAAAAGATGATCGGGTTGTCCCGTGCTTATTATTTTATGCATAAATAATAAAATCCTTAACTTCAGATAGTCTTCAAAACACATACCATAAATTTTATTTACATACAAGGAAATGTGATCATATCTTCTCAACCCATATACATATGGAATTATGTTACTAAAAGTCACATTTAGTTTCCTTTTACTAATACCATCACAACTAGCAAAGAGTTCACACGCATATAGTAAAGTCAGAATGTTAAAAGGAGTGAAATGATGGCTTTGCCAAGGATTTCTTAACATAGAAACTAGACGACCACAGGCAAAATTAATGTGGCTTGACCGAGTCAGAGTGCTGTTGAAGTAAACTCCCAGATTTTAAGCAACAGTTACAGTTGTAATGGGCTTATTATTTAAGACTAATGTGGTTATAATCAAGTTGCAGTAGTATCTTTTTAAAATCAAAGATGTAGATTTGGTGGTGTGTAACTCCAGGCCATTAGCGGTAGCCCATTTGAAAATACGATGTAAGGATTCATATAAAATTCTCATAGATCGGCCGGGTACATTCTAACTTTACAATGTTTGAGTTTGCTTTGCAGACCATACTTATGGTGAAAACCATAGAGGGTCCAGGATTGAGCTCTGTAAATGGGTCGATGTAGAGGAACCTGATTTAACAAATTCTTGTCTGCCCGTCAGATAAGAAAAAAAATTAAAACTTAAGAAAAGATTTCAATTTATTACAAAGTATGTTGTGGTCAACAGTTTCGAATGCCTTCGAGTGATCAAGAAAAACTAAGAATGTAGCATTGCCACAATCAAGTTGTTGCCTAATGTCCTCCGAAATATCCACTAGAGACGTTATGCAACTGTGTTTTTTACGAAAACTATATTGACAGCTGGTAAGAATATTATTATTCTCAAGGTAACTAGTCACGAAAAATTTCGAAAGGAACGGTAGGATTGCTATCGGCCTGTATTTAGTATTTGACTTCTTTAGTGGGACGATTCTTGCAATTTTAAATACTTTGGGGTAACAGTTTGTAGTGAGAATTTTGTTGAAAATGAACGTTATGAGGGGACAAGCTTAGGTATGACAATCTTAAAAAACTCTGGATCGATATCGTCAATTTCTATTGCATTACACTTTATTGACAACAGACTAGAGAGGACATCATAACAGGTAACACTAGTAAAATAGAAATTATTGTATGAGAGAGTATTGGAAAAACAATAATAGTTAGGTGTAAGTGTAACCACAGGAATATCCAAAAATTTTTTATTTAGATAATTTTCATCTATTTATTGAGCATGACTCATTATTAGTAGGTTTGCCGATACCGATTTCGCGAATTATTCTCCACGTGTGTTTTGATTCAGTTGCAGCAGAAAACTAAGCTGCAAAATAATCGGATTTGGTTCTCTTAATGAGCCTGTTCGTTGCCCTACGTGCGGTGCGGCATGCCTCATACATTTCAGGAGTTCTAAAACGTTTCAGGCGCGAAAATAACAAATCCCAGTGGACAATTGCACGTTTAATATCTCGAGAAAACCAAGGCTTACTATGTCTGTCTAGGGTCTACCACCGCAGAGGAACTGCAAGTGGCTTACGTTATGCTGCAATAACGATATCCGATCGTCAACGGGAAGAATGCCATAAACTATGCTCGAATCAATATTACAGAATTCCCGTTGTAACGTAATATAATCTATACTATTAAAATCTCGATAAGGAGGTACATCCAAGTGAAAGTTGTACGTGATGAAAATGAGGTCATGACGAGAAAAACAAGAGGCTGCTAGCTGATCATAAAGCAATACCTTGGAGAGCTCACTTACAAAGAAGAGATCAGGAAGTGTGCTACTAGTTGAAGTAAAATGCGAAGCATTAGTTACGTTTCGTGAAGCAAGTCCAAGGGAATGTAGATTATGAATTCGGTAAGAACCAGCTAAGATATACGAATTTAAATCACCTGTAATTACGACATCTTCATATGCAACAGCCAAGGTCCGAAGAGTATCGACAAATTTTTCAACGCAAATACGATTGTTTGGTCTGTAATAACAGCCTAATAATAACTTTCTAGCCTCGCAAATACTCGATTAAATTTATATCAGAATCATCATTAGACTTGCTTATTATTCTAGCCGCGATGCCTTTTCTTATGTAAATTTGCTACACCACCATACCCGTTTCTTATCAACCCGTCTAATGTTATACCCTGATAGTTTCAGATACACAAATTACAGCAATGCTGCAATTTTCAAAAATAAAACGAAATTCGTCTATTTTATATGTCAAGCTTTGAGCATTGATATTGCGCATTTTTATACCGCTTTGATTAGACAGGATTTTTATCATATTCACAAGTCCGTCTCTAGATCGAGCTTTGTTACTACTTAAGCTGTTCATTTGAGTTTATTATAATTAGAATAATATAAGCAAAAGTAACGTACGAATTATAAAAAATACAGAAGTAAATTAAGATGATGTTAAGAAAATTTGACGAAATACTACTATAAATATAAAAGCAACTAGATTCAGTTGGTCCTAGTTGGTGGAAGAAATCATTCTGAGGCAAGAAATAAACTGCTGTTGTGCTCCTTGTCGTCCGTATTTATAGGCAGGCCATTAAAATTATACATCGATTAGTAGGCTGGTATCATTACCGGATACATTGATGTATAAAAATTCTCGCATTGTAAACGCGCTGTGTGTGACTCTCTGTTTCTTGAACTGGACAGCTGCTCGAAATATTTGAAAATGATCCTTAGTCAGATTTTAATTAACGTAGAATTTGCTGTCAGAGTTTAGACCAATATGTCTTAAATAAAAATTAAAACATTTGTTAATTTTCTTAAAACTGGCCAAGTTTTTCAAAAGGCAATTCTTATCATAGATCGATATCAATTCAGCAATAATGACTGCATCCCTCGAATAAGTAGTAGGCTTATTGTTACAATTTTGTAAACGGTAGATAGATTTTAACGCGGGAACTGTGACTTCTATAGTTTACATATATTGAAAAAGATGTTCAAAGAGATTCCCATTTTCACAAAAGGGGATATCATTTTACCGTAACTCGGATGCAACTTTGCTGTTCTCGTGGTGTTTTATGTTCGTTTTAAGGGCTGCTCTTTTCTCTTGCATACGTTTAAGATCACCTGTAGCGGTTGAAGGTAATTTTCCAGCTTGGTAAATCTTTTATCGAGTTCCGCTAGTCTTTCGACTTTGTACTCACTAAGTTTATTTACTATTACTTTCTCAATTTGTTCCATGCGTTTCTCAAATCGCTTATCCATAACCGTAACAATATTGAAAGGCGAGTCTAGATTAAAATTACACTCAGTATTAAGGAGTGAATTTTTCAAATTATCCTTAATACGTCTTTGTGACGAATCGACCGTTCTAATTGCTGTTGAACGACTACACTGTAGTTTCAGTTTTTCAATACTTATATCTGCGATCGACGTGTTACAATTTTAAATTTTTAATACTTTTTGTTTGCGTATTTTAGCTGGCTTTGTGTTGTGACACTGACTTCGAACATATAGGTTGTTGTTAGTGTTTTCAGTAGTTGAATTATTGAAAACTTTGTTGTTGGAGTAAAAGTTTTGTTAATTTTCTTTTCCGAATTATGTTTTATTTTACTTCACAGTAACTGTGATATTCAGTGATATTTATGTATATCACGTGAGTATCAAATCTCAGGTAGAAATGAAGTTGTGCATTTGTTGTTGATATAAGCGCTTCTACTTGTTATTTGTTTGTGGATAATTTGTTCCAGTGTTACGTTTATAGCATCACGTTAGCGAGTTCAAAATAATTTATTGCTGATTTTTTTGTTTTATATATATAAATAGTTACATATATTATTATTATGGGTATCAATTATTAATTTGTTTTACATATATTAAGACGTGTCGTTTTGTATTTCATTATTTTCTTTATTGTAACAGACAGATTTAAGTTTTTGTGAGGAGCAAAAATAAACGCGTTCGACTTGCTTGGTCGCTGTTTTGATATGACCATGAAGTTCTGGTTTCTTACGATTCCCAAGCATTCCGGTTAACCTGCCTTTAGAAAGTGTGGAACATACTAGAACAGCACACAAAGATGCCCAATAGTCTCTTCATGGACCTTTTATCCTCCTCTGCGAAAGAAAATCGTTGTTTCAAATATTGTAATTTATTTAGTGAAGGAAAAAAGGAATGCCAATGGGTTTATCGATCTCGAGGATAATAGCAGAAATTGTAATGGAAGAAGTTCTGAATGAAACGTTAGGAATGCTGGATTGTGATAAAATCCACCTATAATCGCAAATTACGTAGATGAACTATTCGCTATGGTTAGATCAGACAAAGTCGAAGGGACATTAGAAAATTTAATGGTTTCAACAAACAAATTCAATTTACGATGGAAATGGAAAACAACAACAAACTACCCTATTTAGACTCAGTTATAATAACGAAACATAAGACGAATCGGTTAATTAATTTCTATTCGAAGCATCAGAGAGTAATCATAATAAACACGGCCGAAAACTTAATAACGAGAGTTTTAAAAATAAGTGATGAGAGTTTTCACGTGAAAAATATAAATAAAATTAAAGATGTTCTTCAGAAAAATTACTTTCCAAAGGAAACGGTGCAGGACTGATAGCTCATGTCACGCTCATAAAAGAAAATGAAAGAAGCTTGTAAGCTCCAAAAACATATAAATCAATAGGCTACATATCAGGGTGTTCTGAAAGGCTGAAACATTCAAATATTTATAATAGAGAAAAAAAACATTTTAGCATTCAAAAATCTAAACACAAATTACCAATTGTTCAGCAGAACGAAATCAATACTAAAAAAAGAAGAAGAGTCGAATTTGGTTTATCAAATTAGCTGCAATGCAAACGGCTCCGACATAAGGCCAAAAGTATACGTTCGGACTACACAAACGATGTAAAACAATCAATAGTTCAACGATGCAAAAAACAGCACTTGCAGCCTATTGTTCGGTAACGCGACATAAAACAAATTTTGATAATGTAAAAACATTGCAAAGAGTGAGTAATTACATGAAGAAATATAATCCGGAAATGCTACACATTATCAATGTATCGAAGGAGAAAAGATTAAATTACAAAAAGACATTGAGCTGCGCGCAAACATACAGACAATTAATAAGCAAACAAAAATCAAAAGGACAATAAATAAGTTAACAACTGAGCAATAATCCTGGGGAAATAAACTACGGGACGAATTTTTTTATATAAGTAGACGAGTTTTAATTTTGACATAATTTTAAATATTGTCATGTATGTATTGCAGTTAATGTCGGCTTAAAATACTACATTTATACTTATGTATTAATGGTAACTTGTATAATTTTTGTAGTTTTATAGAAACCCTGGAGATGATCAACGACGCTGATCGAAATATTGGTAAATAAACAAAATGTAAGAAAAATCATTGCATGTTTTTAATTATGTGACCTAAAGCCGAATTGAACAACATTTTATTTATATTCTTTGCCTAGGAAGGTGAAAAGTATCCAAGATTAAGCATTGCCGAATTATCAAATGGAATGTTTTACGACGATGCGATATAGCGGCCAACCTTACGAAAAATCGAATAGAAATAAGATAAAGATGGAAGGTTCTCGTCAAATAAAAGCTAATGATTCCAAAACTTCAAATATGTAAAAAATATGTATGTATGCCTGTATGTTCTCGTACATTTTACCGACTTATTTTGTTGGAGGTTTTTTTTTTTTGTTTGTATTTTATTTATTTTGCAATCTATCTTATATTGAGATAATAAGCAAAATTAATCACATTTATGTTGACATTTAGCGTTACACATACAAAAACGTATAAAACTATAGAAATATTCCAAATTTAACAGAAAAAAATACAGATTTAGTCCATCTTATATTTACAATAACAGCAACTTAAGTTTTAGTAATTATTAAATTTAAAGTTTTAGTATTAAGTTAAAAGAAAACAATAAAAAAAAACAAAACATAATAATAAGAAAAAGATTGATTTAGATAAAAAAAAATTAACTTCTGAAAGGTAGATCTAACACATGGTATCTTTTAAGTCTTCAAATTTCATCAGTATCGTCTAATAACACAATAGCCAGAGGATTTACATGATTGCTTAGTCTTTTTAAATATTTTTCGCTGTATGAATTTATTACTTCTTTAACAGTTTGTATATTTAGATCGTTATGTATGGCATCGTTGGAAATATACCAAGGAGATTGAACAATAAGCCTTATAGTTTTTGACTGGTATCTTTGCAATATTTCTATATTTGAGGCACTTGCTGTTCCCCAAAGTTGAACTCCATAAGTCCATATAGGCTTTAAAATAGCTTTATAAAGTTTCAGTTTGTTTTCCAAACTTAGTTGAGATTTTGGACCAATTAACCAGCTAAGTTTCCTATTTGTAATATTTAATTGTTGCCGTTTTATTTTTATGTGTTCTTTCCATGTTAGTCGACGATCCATATATAAGCCGAGATATCTAACATAATCCTTTTTTGGAATTCGGATGTTATTTATGGAAACGTCAGAAGACGAAGAAGAGAAGAAGAGAGAATGTTATGTGTACAGACTTTTCAGCATTTACTTTAGATCTCCATTTACTTAACCATGACTCTATTAGATTTAATTCGTTTTGAACAAAAGAGCTAGCAGCAACTGGGCAATTGTTTGAAGCTAAAATAGCAGTGTCATCCGGATACGTGTAAAAATTCACAAGGTCCAAAACAGGCATATCAGCCGTAAATATTGTATACAATACAGGGCTTAATACACTACCCTGAGGTACTCCTGCTCTAATCATAAATACATGAGATCTTTCATCTACGAATCTTACGTAAAATAATCTGCTGCTTAGGTATGACTTGAAGAATGCATAAAATGTAGACGGGAGAAGTTTCTTTAATTTGTATAAAAGACCAGTGTGCCAAACTCTGTCAAATGCCTGCTGAATATCCAGGAATACAGCGGAGCAATATTTCTTTTCCTCAAATGATTTTCGAATAATGTCAATTACTCTATGGCATTGCTGAGGAGTGCCATGATTTTGCCTAAATCCAAATTGATAATCGGGAATAATTTTTAAACTCTCAAGAATAGGGGACAAGCGGCTCAAAAAATTTTTTGCAAACATCTTCGAAAAAACACTTAGTAGACTAATAGATCTATAAGAAGTTAGTTCATTTTCAGGTTTGCTGGGCTTCTTGATCATAATGATCTCAGCGCATTTCCACTGAGAAGGAAAATGATTTAAACGAAGAATTGAATTAAAAATTTTCGTTAAGTATAAAACAGCTTTCTTTGACAAACTCTGCACAACGCCAGCGTCGATATTATCATATCCAGGAGACTTTTTGGTATTTAGATTTTTGATTTGAGTTGCAACTTCATATGGAGAAATGTGTTTTATGGGTAAGCTCATCTGATAGGGCGTATGCAAAAATCCCGAAATTTCTACGTCTTCTACAGAGTTATCAAATTGGTGAACAGAAAATGTGTTATACAGGTGGCTCGCAAATGCTTCTGCCTTTTCAATGTTAGATCGGCACCATGAACCATCACTATCCTTAAAAGGAGGATTTCTTTTTGACGGATGCTTCAGGTATTTTGTTGCCCTCCACAAATTGGGATCATTATTGTTTGAGTTATTAATATTGTCAAAAAATTCACCGAATGATTTGTTTTTTAGGGCAGTTAAATGATGTTTAAGGTTTCTTGCTGCTTGATTAAAACCCCACTTGTTATAAGAACTTCTGCTTATCTGCCATGCTTTTCTTAATCTCCTTTTAATTAAAATAAGCTCCCGTGTCCGTGAAGAGATTTGAGGAGCACTTTGCGGAATAGTAAAACTTTCAGCCGGATTCGATAAAAAAGCAGCCTCATGAATTATTTTTGTAAAATCTTCAACGGCTTCATCCAGCTCAAAATCATTAGATATTGCAGAGTTTAAATTAATGTTTATATCTATGCAATATGAGAACGACTCCAGATCAGTTTTAACTGTTACAAGCTTATTGACTTTTTTGATAAACTGAGGCGAGGAGTTATACGTTAGTAAAATTGGGGAGTGGTCTGAGCTGAGGTCATAATTATCTAAAATACCAAGTTGATAAGAAGGTATTCCAGAATATACAAAAAAATCAATTAAGTCAGGAATTTTGAATGGATCAGAAGGCCAATATGTAGGTTTTCCAGTTGAAAGAGCAGAATAATTTTTAGAAAGCAGACACTTATAGAGCTCTCTGCTTTTAGGGTTAATAAGACGTGAACCCCACCAAGGATGTTTCGCATTAAAATCTCCTCCAACTATAAAACGAGGACCAAGTTTTTGAAAGAAATTTGCAAAGTCATCGCAATTAATATTATGACGAGGAGGAAAATAAACTGCACATAACGCAACAGAATACATACGGCAAATAATTTTAATACATGAAGCTTGGACACTTTCCTTAATAAGATGGTCTTCTTGATGATATTTTATAGACGATTTGATTATAATTGCAGAACCACCATGAGCCCTTTCATTAGGATGATTGGCACTTATCAGCTCGTAGCCTTTAATTTAAAAAAAACGACTTACTTGTGAAATGCGATTCAGAAATAAGAAATACGTCGATGTTGTTTGACTGCAAAAATACTTCTACCTCCCTAAAATGGTTTGAGAGTCCATTGGCATTCCATGTTGCTATACGAAGATCTACGGACATAATTTACTGCATAAGGCTGATATCATATTTAGAAGAGAGTTTGTTAGTTCCATTTGCTTTGTTAATAAAGTCTCAATTTTTTGAAGGCTCGTGCAATCATTGTTTGAATTGTATGTTCCTTTTACAGCATCTGCGAATGTTACATTCGAATTATGTTCAAAACTATTATTTTGAGAAGGGGGTTGATGTAAAGGAGGAGCAAGTTGTCGGTATTGTTGAAAATTCAATATCTTATGTTGAAGTTTCTTTTTCAACTCCTGATGAACAATGCATCCCCTATAACTAGCAGGATGGGATTCATTACAATTAGCGCATTTGGCAGGAACAGTCTTACTTTTGTTACATTCAGCTGATAAGTGATTTTCTCCACACTTGACACATTTGTATGGCTTATTGCAATAGGAACGAGTATGACCATATTGTTGGTATATATCGATGGCATTGTGGAATGTCTCTAGTTTTCCGGGGAGGCTCAATAGTGATGATAGCGTTATTGATATGTTTTAGATTGTAAATTTCCTTATTGTTGTCGCCTGGTTCAAGATCAAGGAAAAACATACAAAGGGGTTGCTCGCTAATGTTACTTCTAATATTGGAAATATTTCGCACTTTGTTGCCACAATTTTCGACAAATGATTTAATATCATCAATATTGGTTGAGTAATGCAAATTTTTAACAACAACTCTGTATGCTCTTTCTTGTTTTGTTTGAAAAGTGTAAAAGCTTATCTTTTTAAGCTTAAGATTGGAAACAAAAGTTCGGTACGCGCTTATGGACTTAATCATGACTCTGACTTGGCCATCTTTAAGAGACTTATAAGAAAACTTCTCTGAAGAGATAATACTTGAGAAGTATTGTGTCATATCCTTAATATTAGTTACATCCGGGATATATAACGGAGGCGGTTTAGGGTCAGACGGATTTGATTGGGAAGTTGATGGAGCTGTATTTGAATTATTATTATCGTATTCATCATTAGAAAGAACAACAAATCTTTTACTTGAATTTGGAGAATCTTGAATCTTACCGATTTGTCTTCTTTTGTTGTCAAATAACAATGGGGAGTTGGTACGTTTTCTTGAATGTGGAACTGTTTGCCAACCAATTTCACCGTCCTTTTGACTACCAATTTCGCTAGTACCGACGCCGGCAGCAATGGTAGCCATTCTTGCGAATTTGTTTTCCTTACTTGCAAATTGGATTTGAATATAAACACAACAGCAAAAAGTGAAATAGAAACAAAAAACTTATCAATAATGATGTACGTATGTATGGAATTATTATTTAAAAATTGAAAAAAAATTTTATTTGAAAAAAAAAATTATTTTCAATGCCAGACGACTTTACTTCATGTTGGAAGTTGACAACAAATTTATTTCAAAATACATATGTATGCACATATAGTCATATTTTCTTTTTTGTGCGTAGAAATAACGTGAGCGGGGAGAAGTTTGGTGGCCTTGGAGAGCATTGCATTTCAGCTTGTATGACTGCTTTTTCTTTTACATCTCACTGGCTTAAGTAAGCTACAGTTACCGTTCAAATTTTGCAAAAATTATAAAACAAAATTTCGTTCCTTATGTCTTGGAGCGAACTACACATGTATGTATGTATTTATATATTTTTCGATTTTATTAAATCTTACCTGTAAAATTTCTGCAACGTTTTCATTAGCGGTCTTAGAAGCAACGGGTATCACAATAACCTGCCACTGCGGCAAGTTGGATGGAATATATTTAGTGACCAAATCACTTATGAAGTCCTGTATGTTGGCATCGTTTACAGCATACCCACGGTGTGGTGAAGTGTTAAGTAAAATGTGGTTGTTTATGTTAAATGAACTAAAAAGATGACTTTCTTAAATTAAAAATTTTTTATTTTAAAAAATGTCTACCTTGTATCCTTTAACCAACCGTATTGACCCCAACAGTTCACTAGTTGCTGCCGCAACTTGGGAAATTTAAGATGACCTGATTTGTCGCGAGCATTTGTGAGGCGCTCGTCATAGTACTGTCTAATTTTTTCGAAATCGCATTTACCTTTCACTGTTATAAGAAAATTAAAAATGCCAGCATTTCGTGGCGTGTCAATAAGAGAACGAATCTTTGTCGTTTTAGATATTGATATTTGAGGATATTTAATCGAAAGAACGTAATTCACAAGCTCGTTGCTGTAATGAACGACTGAAACAAGAATTTGAAACCACAGTTAGATATATTTATTTTTATTTATTTACTTAAAAATTTGTTATAATTAAAATTATAACAAAACAAAGAAAGCCAACCAACCAACTTCTATCGGCTTTCAGATAGATATAAAAAATGCATATAGTATGTATGTATCTATGTATAGAACAGGATCATTATTTATGTGTCCTTTTTCATATTTTTGCTTCGACTTGCTTCAAGAAAACAAATACTGGTAACACATTCAATTTCATCATTTTCATATTCGGAATCATATTCCGAATAAACGATGTAATACTTTATATGATAGCGGTTGATAATATGCCATTCTGCAATCCAGAGTAGAGACATTTTTAAAGATTATTCAGCCCTTATATAAAATGTTTTCCATTAAAACACGAACATTTTTTTTCGAAAATACATATGTATATTGTATGTATGTAAACTCTATTGAATGCAAAACTGTTCCATAGACTGGAAAAGGCTGGATTAATCACATAAACTAAAACCTTTTAATTTATGATAAAAAAGTGCTGAAAAAGTTTAAGTTCTACATACTTTTTAAAATTTTATTATCTGTGGAGAAATCAGGAGGAGGAGATTAGATAACCTTTTTAGGAAAGCAGAAGTGTTAAATACGGAGGAAGGCGGGGAACACTTTACAGTTAAGTTTAGAGATAGAAAGTATACTGTGAAAACGAAGGCAATTGACGTGCCTTAAAGCCTCTTGGGTCATAATTTCTATAACGTTTAACTTGAACGCAAGAATCAACAGCCAAATAATAGAAATAAACTCAATAGGTTATGACATGGGTTATATTATAGTGGAGCATGGGATCGGCAATCAACCCAGTCAATTTAGGTATTACATATGTATGTAAAGGAACTATAATTCTATGGTTAAATTGCATTTCGCTCTTAAGTTTATCTTCTTTTAAGCCGTGTGTCCACTATCGGGATGTCAGTTGTACCGCTTTTCGGGTGAATGTACCGCTTTTAAGATTTAGATCCACGCGTGATTTAAAATTTCCCCTTTTTTCTTGATCTAATAGGTTTTTTTAATTTAGCACCATCAGCTTTCAATAAAATATGATACCATTATAACAATTCATAAAAAGAGAGTCGTTGTTATAACTTATATATACCACACAAAATATTTATTTATAATAAAGGTTTTTTTTAGTAACTTATAGATACATACATACATATATAAAAACAAAGCTACTAATAATATTAAATTTAAAATATTGATTATTTAAGTAAGAATTCGGACTTTTCCAACCCAAATTCGAGTTTTTATAAATCAAATTCATCAATTTTAGCTTAAATTTCGCATTTTAAATAAAAAAATCTGATTTTTTCATAAAAAATTCAGAATATTGTATAAAAAAGGATTGTTTTGATTTTCTAAAAACCAAATTCGATTTGAAAATTCCGAATTTGATTGGCTTAATACAGGATTGGATTTTTAAAACCTTGAATATTATTTAGAAGACTGAAATTGAATTTAAAGAGAATACGTTTATGTTACTGCGTTGCAATAAATTATATATAAATTATACATAAAATATAAATAAAATGTTTGTAAATGAATTCCAAAAAGCAGACTGCGTATGAATTTTATGATTTTTGTTCCTTTTTTTTTAAGTCTTTTTGTAATTATTCGATTTGTGAACTCTAAACTATCAAAAAAAATTATGTACTTGTTTTAATAAAAATATTCTTAAAAGTATACAAATTTTATAATTTTTTATTTTTACCTCGAAACTTTCTTAAATCCCGCTATTTTGGATTTATTTTCTATATTTCCCGCTTAAAAAAAAAGTAAAACGGGAAACCCTAATACACTAGCAAGTTTTCTTGTAGAAGTGACTATAAGAAGTTTCTGTCGTGTAAACACTTACTAGAAGTCGACTTTCAGAAGTTACGGCTTACAGAAGTAACTTCCAGTAAGTAACTGGAAGTAACTTGCACAACTTACAGTGAACTCGAAGTTCTTTGAGAACTTGCAGAAGTTGTGTATACATCGGGTGAACTGTTTTTGAAATTCTCTTCGGTATTTTGAGTTACTTGCAAATTTATAAAAATGGACAAAAATAAGTTCGTTTGGAGTAGTGAAATGTTTTGGTAATTTTTGTGGAAATGAAGGTAAAGTCAGTTGTTGCTCAGAAGTTGAATTATTCAGTGGCTCAACGTAGAAAAATTTGAATTCCGTTGAAATAACGTTGTTCTATATTTTTGTACTATATATTTATATATAAAGAAAAATTCTTTGCGAAATTCAAATATTAAATTCTTAAAACATAATTAAAATCCCTTATTGAAATAATTTTCAACTAACTAATTATAAAATAATATAAAAACTTTATAAATTGAGTTTTAAATGTTACATGTATTAACTAATAGCGAAGCTTATATATCTGGACTTCTCGAAAAATACTGTAAAAACAAATGTTATGAAACTGATACGAGTATGATAAGAAAATTTTTTTAAGTAGACACAGACGAGGTCTTGCTAATTTTTCAAAAATGTACTAAAAGGACACAGACGAAGTACATCTTGCAATAGAGGATTTGAGGAAAAATACGAAAACCTTATGAACAACGAAACAAAATTGATATCAAAACTTGAAACTGTAACCTCCAAACTCCAAAAAAAATTAAATGAAAAAGTATTTTCGGATCTTTTAATTGACAATGTAAAACTATACTTGGAACATATTCAGGATACTCAATTGGTTATGCAACCGAAAATGATGGACGTACCCATCTTTACTAACCTAACAAATACAGCGTTCAAAGATATTAGAGCAACTGCTGGGCTGAATAAAGAAACTATTTTCTTTGTAGTGTCAACACCATATACCGGACAAAAATAAAGATGAATTAGTATTGGATGATAGTGACATTGTTAGAAAAATTAATCTGATATATAAAATTAAAGTTAATAAAATTGAAATATTTTAAATAACAATATAAAACGAATGATGAGTTTGCTGAACCAAATATTATTGCAAGGAAAATTTTAGAGGTAACGCAAATAAAACAAAATTATAATGAATTTAATATAACTATTTATATTACCCAGTCTTAAGCAAGAGTGATAGAATATAAAAATTTAATTTTCTGCATACGTTGGCAAAATGACGTCCAGAAACATGACATTTAAAACTTATGTTAATACAACAGTGGGACATTTTCTTAATTTTTCCTTTAAATAATTTTATGAGCAAAATTTAATTTTTTTTATTATAAAATAATCATTTCAGTATTGAAAAAATTTAAATTGTTTTAAATTTTATAATATCTGCGTAAAAAACAAAATAAATTTATTAATTAAGTTTTGAAAAGAGTTAAATATTCAAATGATATAAAATTAAAAACCATTTAAATTACTTATTTATATGATTTAAAATAAAATATTACGTTATTATACGTTATTTGACTGAACTTTCTTTTTCGGCTTTTTATATTTAGATTAATTTCCTCACTGAGCTAACTTATTCTAAAGTACATACTTAGCCTAAAAAAAGTTTCTTCGCTTTCTTTTATGTATGTAAAGCGTATTTTTTTAAGTGTCACAACTTTGAGCTGGCATCACTGCTTTATTTGAGCACCCATTTAACAGCTGATAGTTGCTTTTTGTTTAGTTTGCTTTGAATCGACTACACCAGAGTAAAGCGCGCCAATTGTTGAAATTTTTAATAAAAATAATTGATATTGGAGTGAGGAGAATCCGCATTCTTTTGTCGAAACACCATTAAATCCACAGAAAATTGCTGTTTGGTGCCCTTTGTGGGCTGGCGGAGTCATTGGCCCATATGTTTCCAAAAAACGATGATGGTCAGAATTTTACTGCCAATGGTGAACGGTACAGAAACATGATTCGAAATTTTTTCGTACCTCAATTACGTGGCATTAATCTTGCTGATATGTGGTTCCAACAGGACGGAGCCACATGCCACACAGCGGGCGCTACAATTGATTTACTCAAAGACTCTGGTGAAAAATAATTTCACGTTTTTTGGCCACCAAGATCGCGTGATTTAACCCCATTGGATTATTTTCTTTGTCTACGTCGATAAACCACAAACAATTGAACACCTGGAAATCAACATTGGAAGAGTTATCGTCGAAATACGGTCGCAAATGCTGCGAAAAGTTGTTGAAAATTGGTGTTCCAGATTGCGCCTTCTACGCGCCAGCCGTGGCGGCCACATGGCAGAAATCATATTTAAACATTAATTTCATAATTAAAAAAATTTCCAATGAAGCCCGTTTCATTGATTTTAAAAATATATTTCCTTGTTTTATTATGATTTAAACTTGAGCTTCCACTCAATGCTTTTGTAAGTAATTTGTTTGTAGCAAGTAATTGTCCCCATTTTTCATCAATACTTCAATTATATTATTTTTGTCATTTGACAATCAAATCCATGAAATATTACTTATGTATGTATATTTGGCCACTAAAAGTGGTAATGGAATAGAAAAACTTTTGTAAAAGTTCTTTAAGTTGTAAATTAGATAAGTCATTTCTCAACAAAGCCACCTAGACATAATTAACTGGTTCTTGGAAGGAGTCTGTTGGCTTTTCATAGCAGCACTTTTTTACCTTCATTTCATCAGAACTTAATACACATACTTACGAGTATGTATGTACAATACATAGCTTTTGCGTTTCCTGCATTTCATTAGCTGCCGATAATAATTATAATGATTTTTGTGAAATTTTTAAAAATTGACTCAACAAAAGGGCATTAGCTCATAATTAACCCAAAATGTAACCACAAACAGTTTTTGAGCTCAACACGTGATTGCATGCATTTGCTCACTGTTCACAATATGCTTAAAATTTTAAAGCAAGTTTTTTTGCACCTAAAGCCCTTCAACAATAATAAACATAACAAGCAACTGAACATAGTAATAATTATTTTTTTGCACTATATTTCATAAATTTAAGCTCAAAATTCTTGTTCTATAACGAAGTTGGAGAGCTGTCAGCGATTTTTAATACAGGGCCGCCAAGTCTCAAGTAACATATAAATTTTTTCGAGGAAAATTAGGAATTAATGTGGAATATTGGGTATACAAGTTAATAATATCGATATGGACAACATATGGCAAAATTATCACATATGGTTTGTGTCAATAATAACAAACATGGTATTTTAGAGGGTCAACATCTGTCATTATAATTCAGTGTTCGATAGGCGATAAAATGTAAACACACTTTTTTTTCAATCGCTATAATAATGTCTAAAAAAAAGGTATCGCAGGGAAGTCTGATAACCTTCTTTCATTTGAAGAACACGGCTGCTGAAAGTTATCGATTGTTGGTAAAAGCTTACGGTCATCATGCAGCAACTCAAAAAACTTGTGAACGATGGTTTGCGCGATTCAAAAGTGGTGATTTCGACACCGAAGACAAGGAGAGGCCTGGTCAGCCGAAAAAGTTTGAGGATGAGGAATTGGAAGCATTACTCGACGAAGATGTTGTCAAATGGAAGAGGAACTTGCATTATCATTGGGAGTAACACAACAACCCATTTCCCTACGTTCAAAAACGTTGGGATTCATACAAAAGCAAGGAAATTGAAGCCGAGACGTTGAAAGACGATTTTGCATGTCGGAAATGATGCTTGAACGCTACAAAAAGAAGTCATTTTGCATCGTTTTATGACTGGTGATGAAAAATGGATACATTACGATAACCCCAAGCACAAGAAGTCATAAATATGTAAAGTCCGGTGAACCAGCCAAATCAATGTTGAAGCCGAATATCCATGACACCAAGGTAATGGTCCGTATTTGGTGGGATCAAAAGGGTGTTTTGTATTATGAGCTGTTGAAATCGGGTCAGACGATCACTGGGGATTTATACCGAAGACAATGTATTCGTTTGAAGGGAGCAATCAACGAAAAACGTCCAGAATATTCGACCAGACAAGAGGCCATAATCTTCCATCATGACAACGCTTTCCCACATGTTGCAATACCGGTCAAAAACTAGTTGGAAAACAGTGGATGGGAAGTTTTGGCTCACCCGCCTTGTAGCCCAGATCTTACTCCTTCTGACTACCATTTGTTTCGACCGATGCAGAACGCTCTTACTGAAATACGCTTCACTTCAGAACAGGGTATCAGGAATTGGCTTGATTCATTCTTTACCCGGAGCAGTTCTTTTAGGGCGCAATCCATATACTACCAGAAAGACGGGAAAAATCAGTGGCTGACGATGGACAATACTTGGAATAATGTATCAACTCAAAAGGGTACCTTTTGCATGTAACTTGACTTCTCGGACCTTTTAAATTGTTTTTACCGAAGACACAGTTGAGAGTGCATTTACGAAACACATAAATTTGTCGACGAAACCCTTTAGTTTAGAACTCAGTAAAAAATAGCACTTTCAAACGTATACATATGTAGTATGTACATATGTACTATATCTAACAACTTTTCATAATACAATTTTTCACGATAACATTTTTCGACAGCAAAAAATTTCCAAACACTCAATACACTTTAGCTTTTATTCCTCTCAGAAACAAATTAAGAATGCTAAATAGCTAAATCTGGGAACATACATATGTATGTATGTATGTATGTTCGAGACGAATGCACCAAGAAAAAAGAGATAGTTGAATGTGTGTAACCGGAGAAATTTTAGAATTTGCCTTACGCAAGCAAAAGCATTATGATACGAGTATATTATTGCAGTAATACTATTGTTTTCTTAAAAAATATATTAGTAGATGCTAATATTGCAGGTAAGGTAATATTACAATGGTCATTATTAGCAATTGCAATGACAACAATAAACTTCCTATTTTAGAGTTGGATTTGGTGTAAAGGGGATTCTTTATTATGACATTTGTAAAATAAAAATATGGACATGTACATACAATGTTCGTACATACATACATACTTACATACAGACATATGTATATTAAATAAAATAATGTAAAAATAAAAACTTGAAGTTCAAGAAAAAGGGAGTTCCTAAATTATGGCGAATATGCATACATACATACATAGATATGTATGTACATACATATGTATATATGTACATATACATACATACATACATATGTACATAGTATGTATACACAGCGATGAGCTAAATTATTGGTACAGAAATCTCATTGGACTTTAGGATTGATTTCAAGCCTAGTTGTAAATATTTTCCGGACAGAATAATGTATTTTGCACAAAATATAATCTATTTCATTCCAACATTATTTATTAATAATGAAAAAAAAGAAAAGTTGCTAAATTTGATGGAATATAATTATTGGTACATTTGACAAGTTTCTTCAAATTTACTTTTTTTTCTTAGAAAACATAATTTTTCCTTTTTCTTAAATTTGACAGTTTTCGTTTTTAAGCCGTAAATGTCAATCTGTAAATTTCTTAATATTTATCAATTGTGCTGAAAATTTAACATATGTGCATACATACATACATATGTATGTACATATCTGTTATAAAATCTAGTTCTAATTATTTTATTTTTTTATTATTTATTCATTCATTGGCACTCCTATACAACAAAACATAGAGTCTTATAATTATAGTATAGGATGATCAGCTTGTAATAATTATATATTCGTCATACAAGAAGATTATAATACTTAACACAAATTTAAAGAATTTAGCAAGCAATTTTAAATAATATGAAATCCAATTTAAACATTACGACTGTTAAACATTTAAATAAATCAGAAATACATATATTTTTAAATTTGTCCTTAAAAATTAAGAATATCTTTCCTAAACTGCGTTGCATTACTAACGAATTGTAAAGATTATGGTATTGAGTTCCATAGACGAATAGAGTGGACGAAAAACTGCCATTCAGATATCAGCTTCCTAAATCTAAACTGGATCAGGTTTTTATTTCTTCGCGACTGTGCGAATGAGAGACGCGCAAATAAATAAGACGGCTCTCCAGTATAAATAATTTTATGGAGGAGAAGTAGAGAACGAATGCTTAATAGATTACAAACACAAACACCATAAAGTTTAGTCTCATAGGACGGAAAAACGTCGCAAGTTGAATACATACATATGTATCTTAAAATAGCATTATACATATGTAAGATTTAGTTTCCTAGTGCTTTTCTGGTCACAACTTGCAAAAATTTCGCTACCGTACAGTAAAACTGGAATAAGGTATGATTTAGCTAAAAGCATTCGTATGTTAATCGGAGTCGAGTTTTGAGTTGCTCATAGTGAACGAAGCATCGCAAATACTCTGCCTGCAACATTGTTTATATGGTCTGACCATGTATGTATGTAAGTACAGAATTTAAAATAATGCCAAGGCTTTTTGCCTTTTTGACAATCTCAATTTTTTGTGAGTTCAAGATGATATGGGCTCCATAGTTATTTGATTGGTGTTTCTTGAAATTACAAGGCAATTAGATTTAACAGGATTCAGACATAAGCCATTCGCTACTGCCCAAGTTTCAATTTTAGATAAATCCAAATTTAATTTTAAAATACATTCATCGGTCTTATCAGGTTCACTGCAAATATAAACTTGGACATCATCGGCATACATATAAATTTTACAATGTGATGACTGTTTTGGTAAATCGTTTATGTATATTTTAAATAGTAGCGGACCTAAAATCGACCCTTGGGGAACACCTTTGGTTACTGGTAACGGCGAAGAGTGTGTATTATCATTAAGTTTTCTACTTTCACAATAACAAATAAGTGGTGTACAAAATCCATATAAAACTGGAAACTAATATGTATTCAATAAAAATTAGCATTGTAAAAACGGGCAATAATAAATTTTATTTTGGAAGGCTCTTTTCACAAATAATATACATACATACATATGTAAGTAAGTAGTTGATTATCACAATAACATAGTTTAGCGAGTTGACAGCATTGTTACGGAAATAATAACCGAGTCTGTCATGTCATTAACATTGATACAAAAAATAGTATGTAGTAGGCTCTGTTTTAACAATACCCTGTTTAATTGGAAGTCGTTTTAGAAATTATATTGTCGGCTACAACCATATAATATTGCTGTATCTAACCATATACAGATTGTTAAGTAAGTATGTATGTACTTATGTACATACATACATATGTACATATATCTTTGCACATGAAAAATTAAATGATCGTTTTATTCAGCAATTCCAAGAAAATATTGATTGCATGATATTTTTTGCTCAAATTTCGTGAGTGAAAAAAAGCACACATTACAACAACAACAGCAAAAAGAAGAGAACAAAAATTCCGTTATTTTTTGCAGTTGTTTCTTTGGATTTTTTTTTCTTCTATAATGGAATGTTAGAGTTGAGAAATTCATTATTTGTAAAGTAATTGCCACAAGAGCAATAAGTACCCAAATAGTAAAGTAAAGAAATCCCTGGAAAACAAGTTTCAAAAGAAATACTAAAATTGGTATACTTCAATTATTATATAGAAAAATCAGCCAGAGAAATCGCTGAAATGTTTTTTCTGAATATAAGAACCGTATATAATGTTATATCCCCTGCTGTAAACAAGGAAAGGATCGAGTTAAAAGCGTCGTTAGGAAGACCAAAAAAGTGGCGAATGGAAAGCCAGATAACTAAAGCAATATATGAAAAACCACAATCTAGCACAATAGGGTTAGCTCTGCAAGTAGAAATTGCAGAAACCCATATTCCTTAAGAATGGCTAGGAAAAACACTACTCTTGTCAATCCAAAATACTGAAAAAGTTGAATACAATATTCCAAAACTTATTAATTCAATGAGTAGAAGATTACAAGAAGTATTTGATGTTCAAGGTGGTGGTGGTGCGATAAATTCCATAAATTTGCAATAGACTAATTTATTACCAAAAGTACAAAAATTTTTTTAACAATAAAATATGTACATATGTATGTACTATGTGATTTGTTTTACTTTTTGGTATGAATTACATAGAATAGATTTTTTTTTGAAATTGAAGTTTTCTTTTGTTTTATGTTGTTTTAATTGGATATAAAGTTGTTTGATTTTACCTTTTCATATTTTTAATGAGTGCAAAGATTTCTTTGACAAACTGTCTGTTCAACAACAGTATGTTGCTCAGTATGCATCCCATCTTGATCGATTGGAAATGGAATTATCCAACAGTTGTTAATTTCTATGAAAATAATAAGAGTTGATGTGAAGTAAATATTTCTAGCAAATTGCAGTTATTGAAAAGAGGAAAGTGTTTGCTGACATTCACGGCTTCAAATCACAACTTTTGTGGTATTTCAGTATATAAAAGACGGAGATATATAAATTTCATTCAAGTTTCTTATCGAAAAGCTTTAAAGTACTTGTTATGACTAACAACTGATCAAAGATCAATTTTTTCACATTTTACTTTATTTTTATTTTTTATTTAAGTGTGATAATTTTGAAAGCAAAATCAGTCTGAAGAAAACATACACATATGTATGTATGTATGTAGTATGTATAAGTTTGCTGTTCTGTATTCCGTGCAATGCGAACTTTGGTTTCAAATTAGTTGTTGGAACCTAGAAAACTGAGATGTTATCTATTAACAAACAGTATTTGTATTGTAGCAAGTAGAAAATCCATATGTATATTCGAAACAAAGACCGGCACTGATTTAAAATTAATGTACAAGTACCATCAACATTAAAAATATAGTATAATTAATAAAATATGATGCTCTAATAAACTTACAAATAAATGTAATTAAAAGAAGTGGCACTAGAAGGCATGCCGCCAAAAAACAGCCCAAAGTCTTTAGGAAATAATTTACTTTATTTAGAACTCTAAAATATTAAAAATATATTTTACACAGTGAGAATTGTATTTATGAAGATTGTTAAACCAAGCATTACTTTTTCATGTTTCACAAACAAAAAAATTCTTTCCGATTAACAATAAATGTTTGTTTCGCTGTAAATGTTTTTGTAGACTAACCAAGAGCATTTATTTTTTCAAAATATAAACAATCACAACTGCGAGCCATTTGGCTGATTGAGAGTATCTTAGGTTCTTATCAAATCGGTTTCTCAGCCTAAAAATGTCTGAGAATGCAGAATTGATTACACTTTTTTATTATTTTAAAACCAAGCAGCACTGCCATTTACGTGTAATGCTAACGGATTAATTTATTATGCAGTGCTTTCCCGATAATATGAACACCCTAGAATAAGAACTCCACCACTGAATTCTCCAAAATGTGAATTTTGCACAAATGCTGTAGAATATGAACAACATGTCTAAGAGTTTCATCCCTCAATATTGAGGGGAGCACCGGTGCTTCTCTTTGCTTCGCAAATACAGCTGCATAGTGGATTTTAAAGCTTTAAGGTCATATTTTGGAACATCTGCAAAGTAAATGTAGAGTAAGACAATAAGACCACTGTGTATTTCAAGATGTGCGAATAACGTATTTATAGTACCATAATGGGAGCACCATTCTATTATTTCCATTGTATATCAGAGATAAAAATGCCTCTGTCAGAGAACTGATACGGAAAGAAAAGACTAAATGAGTTCGTTTTAAAATTTATGTATTTATATATACATACATATGTAATAATCCATACCATTCCCAAATATGAAAAATCTTGTACATGTACATACATATACTCCATATTCCAGAAATGTAAGAGCAAGAAGGTTTAAGGAAGGCCATATATATGTACATATGTATATTGTACATTCACATTCACACATACATATGTATATGTATGGATATATTTGTACATAGTAGGTACATACATTTGTTCAAATTCAATACTTTGTAAAATTATCTTAACAAAAGAGATGCATCACTACAACAACAAAGTTTCATAATTCGCGACTAGTTAAAAAAATGTTAATGTTCTCGAATTCCCGATAATAATTAAAACTTAAGTTGGATAATACTGAAAGAACAACTAGACATTCAATTTTTCAAATAAAGTATATGTACAGTTGACCCTGTTCCCTGGTATCAACAATTTTATATGTAAATGGAACCAAATAAAAATTATGGTTGTTGCCGAATCTCTATTATAGGTGTGTACGATGCAAAAATTCCATACGATGGAAGATTAAAAAAGATAACAGTTCACGCGAACTCGGTAGAACAAAAAGATGAATTTTCAATTATTGTTGGTCAAATTGAATGCGAGTTTTCAGAAGATTTTAGTAATAAGATTGGTGTTTACAACCCATTTACAGTTTCTTTATATGTTATGGAGGGAGTAAAGTTAATATTTTTTAAACTGTGGCTGGAGAAACCAGACGGGATTCGACATTGAATAAATTATTGAATGCATTAAAAATGAAAATTTTAACCCATATGGTAGGAAAATTAATGAGCTTTCATTTGAATATGACTGTCTTTTAAAGGCCTACCCATATCAGCTGCAGGAATGGTTAAGACTAAGGCAATAGTGAGATCATCTCCAGAGAAAAGCTCATTAATACCACAGAGTCCAGCTGATTCTGTATGTAGCCGAATTCATGTAGAATTCCCTGGCCCGATAAACAATTACTATTTATTTATATAATAACAATTCATTCTTTTTATAGTTTCCAAATAAACCCAGCTGGTCACAAACTATCAAATAATGAAAAAACTTCAATACGCAATTTTCATAATTTGCAGAACTGTCAAAATCATATGGTAGTACAAGCAACTTAAGTTGTATTTAAATGAATGTGGTCAGTGATTTAAGTTGTATTTAAATATGATCTATAAAAATAAATTCGGTATTTAAACAGAACTAAGTTTAAAACCCGTTTAATTTTTAAGATCAAAACTGGCCCTTAATGTTCAGTGCGTGCACAAAAGTTTAAAGTCCAAATTGAAAAAGTACAAAAAATGCGTATCGCCATCTTGAGTGAAGTAGTTGAAAATGATAAAACTCTCTGGTTTACCGCAGACACAACTTTATTGGCCAGCTGACGCACGATGACGATGTGGCAGCCTCAACGTTAATAAATACGGATGAAAATTTGACAGTCGTACGGCTCTCATCGTTTTTAAAGATTTTTCAAATTCTTCACCCTCATTATATCAGGGATGTATTTTCATGTAAACCATTTTACTTTGTTTTGGTCTTTTACCAATGGTGTAAACGTAAAAAAATTTGTCGTAAGATTATTATTCTCATTTTTAAAATACGGAGATAATTTCATAAGATTTTCTTTTTGGTTT
Source organism: Epicampocera succincta (assembly GCA_932526305.1). Lineage (NCBI taxonomy): Eukaryota > Metazoa > Arthropoda > Insecta > Diptera > Tachinidae > Epicampocera > Epicampocera succincta. The sequence goes on along the minus strand of OW052037.1, from coordinate 36,001,672 downwards.
TACGTTTGACTTGTATTACCGTCTAAATACCCTTTTATGCAGGGTCACACATTGCAAATGATCAATATCGACGGCACAAATACAATATTAACAACTAACAAAACGAAGTCACTTCTGCTATTTAGCATAAGTATGTATATACATACATGTGTAGGTGGAACTGAAAAATGTTTTATTTCTATATCGCTTACGTACTATGTATATATGTATGTACATATTTATAAACATCTTTTCTTATTGCTGTATTTGTAGTTGACTTATTAGCGCCTTTTAAGGTGTAAGTTTAATGAAACAGCAAAAATATTTACATGGAAAAGACAGGAAAATAATGAAACCTGCCTGGTTCATTGCATTTTTGAAATAAGAGGAGACGAAAAACAAAATTCTTTACTTCTTCAATTTATGAATATTATTTCTAAGTAGTTTCCTGTAGTAGAAACATTTAATGACAAGGCTCGTAGAAATTATGAGTTGAAATTACATAAAAAGGTTTAAAGAACTTCATAACTACTAAAATTGTAGAAAAATTATTGAAATAGACATTAGCTACAGCAAGCCTGAAGCTTTGAAGATTTAAAAAGTTAAGGAAGTCACGTCAAGTTTTTTACACAAAATTGTCTTAAAATACTTTCTAAGTACATTTTAGTGTTTCATGAACATATGTAAGCCTAAAAGTTAAAGTTAAAAGACAAAAAATAAAAATGGAACTGAAGAATTTCAAAACTAAAATTTAAAACAAGACTTTCTAGAGAAGAACTCTAAGTGTGGTTTCAGAAGACGTGTGGAATAAATGTTTGTCAAGTAAATATACTGTTTTATTTCACAATGAACAGCTATAATCCGGTGGTACAGTAAATAAAAGTCCTCTAGTCAATGTGAAAAATTTGTTGTCATGAGTGAAGATTAGATCCTGAAGTTTGTGGGAGGGAAAGTAGTTTGGGCTATTACTCAGCAGGAAAAAAGATAGAAGCGTATTAACTTCAATATATCTTCTCCCCATGAAGTGTATACTTTGGTTTTACTTTAAATGTAGACTATGTCAAAAAGAAGTAGATCTGTCAATGATAGTAATAATAAACAGTTTATTTCATCTATTACGGTTGACAATTAAGGACTGGGCCTACAACTTATTTATCAGGAATCAGCAGTAAACGCGAAGTACAAAAAAAGAAGATGTTGATCACCTTCCGACCGTTATAGATACAAGAATTTACATGAATTCCCCTTTGCTGTCTCGAGTTCCCTTTTTGTTTCATAATATCACGGTTTTCAGGTGCTTCTAAAAATATAATGTGTGGCATCCTGGATTAATGATTAATCAAAAAGCACTGAGGGTCAATGAAGCTAATGGTTTCAAATGTAGTGGTCAGGCCAAGTTTAAATACGCTCGTAGTCAATTAGAAAAGAAACAAGCTATTAACTGTCAACAAACTTCCAATATCTAGCACGAATGTAACATAATTGGAACAACATATGACGCCATTCAAAATTTTCAGGGCGAAACATTTTGTTTCATTTGGAAACAAGATGCAAAAGACAACCTCTAATCTCCTCTAATCTTTATGACACGTCATCGTTACCTTAAACTTAAATTTAAACCATCTACTGATGCAAAGCCTATAAAAAATATAAAAATGATGTGTAAAAGGGGGAAATATATGAAATTGGTTTTGGCAAAAAAGTTTGCCCAAAATGCGGAAAAAAAAATAGTGAAATGCATATTTATGAAACCTATTTTCATTTAAAACAATCTTGAGTTTTTTTTATCCATTATCAATTGCAGAGTGCTCGAATTTCAATAGTTGTTAAAATTACATATTGTAAATGCAAACATTATAACAGGCTTAGGGCTAAAGAAGCAAAATCTGCTGAATTAGTTGTTTAAGCAACAACAACGACAAGCGAAAATATTAACTTTTTAATTTTTTGTCATAAACATATAATGTAGAGCTTAGACTACCACAATATTCTATGGTTATCAACAAAAACTCTGGAAAATATGCAAACATGATCTTCTTAAGCAAGTTGAAAAACTTGCCCTGACAATGTTTAACAAGACAAAGTTATTTTCTCAGAGTAGTTTATATGTATGCATATTGAGGAAGAGTGTGTAAAGCGCATGTTTGCTTTTTATTACCGTTATAATATTGCCTCTTCACCACACAGTTCTTCACGATACACAGTTCTTTAGCTTCATGGGACAAGGAGCTTTTCTTTACGTATCACAACAACATCGAAAGAATAGAAAATGTGTACAACAGACATGCCGATGAGTATTGTGGCTGCTGTTCGAGCGTTGCGGACGTTGCAGGAATTTGGTGTGCTGCGGTAAAAATTTGCTAGTACAACCATATACTACAACAATTACTACTACTGCTGCTGTCGGTGCTGTTGTGAAAAAGTGTTGCTAGCTCATTAAAGTAATGATTTTTCTACATTATAATGCAGAAAAATTTAAATTTAATACATTTAAATGAAAAAAACTGTAAAAATGTGTTCAACTATAACAACAATATCGAAATAAAAATTTAACATATATTTACATAATTCTTTCGAGCTATTATAAATAAAAAAATCCTATAAAAAATATAAGAATTTCAGTGAAACCTTTTCCATTTGAAAAAAGTGAAAAAAGAAGAAGCAAATTATTCAGTCCTTGTACTCGTTCTTTACTACAACTAAAAGCTTGTAGGAGTTCAATATTGTATAATATACATACGTTCAAAAAACCAAATGTATTTTTTTAATTCTACCAAAAGCACAATTAAAATAAGAAGTGAAAGAAAAAATTTCAAGTGAGACGGAAACTAATCATATAATTAAAAAATGTGTTGAAGCAAAAGTATAATAATTTCGTACATGAAATGTACAGAGTTTTGAAATGCATATTAACTCATTAAATAAAATTATATTTTTCTTGCATTTGTGTGAAATCGTAAATGTGTTAATGAAAAAGCAAAAAACAAATAGCAGCAATTAATAATGTACATATTAGTAAATTTTTAAGCAAAAATTTGCACAATACAACGACAAACCAATTGGAACTTAATATACATAGCAATTATAGAACATTTTTAAGGAAATAACAAATGCAATATTTTTGTATTAAAATTGGTGTTTATTCAACATTTGCGAAGCAACGTGTGAGTGCTACAGTAATTTTTTACCAAAAAAGAAAATCTGCTACAAAATATTCACATAGTCGTACCATTAGAACCTTAATACAAAAAAATTTAAACACCCATATTTAACCATGCACGCACACATGCTTTCTTCTGCTGAAGCAGACGAAGAGAAATGTACAGAGGAAGTGAAAAAGTTTAGAAACACCACATTTTTAGTTGGTATTGTTGCGAGTGTGCATAAAATACATTCACAGCTTGTATGTTTGCAAGAGAGTATGCATGTGTGTGTGTGTATATATGTGTGTCTATTTATGTGTACTTGCCCTTTTTCTAGTGAGTAAAATGAATTGGACAAGAAGTCTAATAGACAGTCTGTCAAGACTCAACGCCAGCCAGAAAGGCATCCAAATCACATTGACTATCATGCACATGCACGCGTCTGCCACAAACCATACGCACAAACATAAACACATATGCAGTAAAAATATGTAAACAAGGAAATTGTGGATGAAAAGTGTTAATATTTCAGCACATATTTACATTCATAAATATTGAAAAAGCTTCGTCTGCTGCACTAGTGTTAGTTAGTAAGTGAGTAGATGAAGATGTGTGAGTACAAATTACAGTGCTGCAAGACGAAGAATATGAATGAAATGGCATAATACGCTGATTCCTCCGCCAACTACCCGAACACCCACTGCAAAACATTGCATGCACACTTCAGAAATCATTTTCAATCATCTGCTTAGTTAGTAGTGCACGTTTGTTTGTGCCCTCATTCCATGACATGCAGACATAGATACATATGTACATACATATGTATGTATTTGTGTACATACAGATATACATACGTATTTTCCTTTTGCATTTAGCAATTCCTTTATAATAAATAATAAATCCACCAGCTAATGCATCGGCAAAAAGGTGTTGGAAAATCTGTCAAAGAAGTAACATATGTATGTATGTGCATACATACTTATGTGTGTGTGTATGCATATGCTGTTGATTGTATTCTTTGCCACAGATGGAAAAGGGGTAATGAAGGCGACAGCGTAAGCGGTGCCAATAACGAGAAACAAACTGTGTGAAGTCAGTTAAAGTGCCTCATCTGCATTTGCAAGCTCTTAAAATACCTTCAGTACATTTTTTACTTTTTTATATGTATGTATGTATGTATGTACGAATACTACATATTATGTATGTATCTCTTGTTAATTTCTTTGACACTTCTCGTCACCAATTTATGCATGTGTTCTGTTATTCTACTTACGTATGCGCACATACATATGTATGTACATGTACATGCATACTCCGTGGTGGTATGCTTGCGTGTGTGTGTTTATGTTTGAAAATAGAAATTGTTATTAAATAGTACACACATGTGTTTTATTAGCAATTTAAATTCAAATAATGCGAAATAAAAATTGACCCCGTCAACTGAGGAAAAACTGCAACAAAAAGGAAAACAACAACTATGATTTAAATTTTGAAAACAAAATTTTGTTGAACAAAACCAGAGTTTATAAAAAGCTACACAAATGTTATATACATGTAATATATGTATGTATGTATGTTTGTATTCTTAAAAAACGTGCTCTAGTTTTAAAGAGAATAAACACAAAAAACTGACTTTTTTCGTCTCATCAAAGAAACCTCACAGAGGAATAACAAAGAAAACAGCTAAAGAGGAGATCTAAAAACGAAGACAAAAAGTAGAGGCAGAATATTAAAAAGGTGGGTCAAAGGTAAATTTTTTATAGATACAAGAACCGCATCAAATTTGTACACATGGTGCTAAAAAAAAGCTTATAACAAAACATATGATATTATACCAATTACATATGTGAATATGTGTAAACTCATACAAGTAAGGAGAAGTTTTCTTACAGAAATAAAACAGTAATTAGAAACAGAAGTATGTACATGTACATACATACATATGTATGTACGAGTATGTAGGTATTAAATAATATTACATTTGCACTCACTCCATAAAACCATAAGAATACCTTGCATTGGACCGTCACCGTTGCGGAAGCCATCTTGTGGTAAGGAAATTAAATTGTTGTCTTTAAAGGACATTTATACGTTTATGTTGGTATTCGAACAGTATTAAGGCTTATATAAAACCAGGTTATCCGACCAAATAAAACAGTACGCCAAATATTGATGGGAGTAGTGCCAAGGCTATTTACTTGCAATTATACATATTTTAATTAATTATTTACTGAGTTGCTTTACAGTATGATAACAATTGGAACTTAGTTACTTTGATACAATCGTTAGTGAAGGTCATATTTGACTACATGAAAAAGAGAGGAAATCAAGATTAAAGTGGCTTTAGAAAATTTAATGAATTCTGTTGAGTAGTTGTTCAAAAAGAAACATGTAAAGATCTTAAAATGTTGCCAAACTGGAGCTGAGAACACATCACACGGCATTTAGCGAATATTATTGTAGTTTAGCAAATGGAATAAGTCTGCCTCTTTACTTCTTAAGCAAAGTTCGGTAAAACGATATTGAACCATACTTTCTAATAGCTTATTGAAGTTTTATGATGAAAACTATTTTTAAGCTTTTAGATTTATGTGGAATCAAAATGTCGAAAGTCTTAAGCACTTTGAACATCGTGAAAAGTTATTGAATTATGCCTTTCTTTTTAATTAATCAGAACAGCATTCCCTTTCACCTTCGCACCTGTTCATCTAGCAAGCACTGATAAAAACTTGAAATTTTTAATATTATGCTTACGGAATTAAGCTTTGCTAAAATATGCCCATATGAGTATTAACACAAAATGTATACTTAAAGTAGTAGAAACAATACTTTGCAATAAGAAATATCAATTGGATAAAGGAATAGAAATCGGCAAAAATAGAAGAGCAATAGAAAGACAATATTTGCCGTGCATTTTAAAAAGCAATAATAAATATGATTTTGTGGTTGATAGATCTTTCCGAATTTGAAGACATGATCTTAGTGTTCTTAAGAAAACTTACATTTTTTCAAATATGTAAGTTTAGACAAATATATAATAATTTTTATATTTAATTCTTGATTTTATTTTATTAAATATTAATTTACCATATAAATTGCTAGTAGCAAAATTGAACATTTCTAAGAAATTATTCAAAGGGCAAGGTTGGATCTGCCACTGCATATACAACCGTATCTGAGTATATGAACATATGGAATCTCCAAACGATAAGAACTTCATGCTTTGTTTTTGTGCGCTTCGGACCGCAATTATTGTTCTCTTGTGGCCCAATGTGGCCACAATGTTGGAAATCGCACCAGCGATTCTAAAGAAAATCTTTAATGCTACGTTGCGTGCTCAAAAAATAACTACAGCATAAAAATTTTAATCGCAATTTTGCATAACGTCATCGACATTTATAGCATGCGGCCAAAGTTTTATTTATAGTACAGATAAGATCTTAGACAAGATCAGCGCTTTTAACTAATTTCATTTTTTAGATATACATACATACATGTCGTTAGCTGAATTGCAAAACCTCGTAACTAACAATTTTGCTGTTTTACTATTAAATATGGCAAAATTTGCTAAATATAGAATGATTTTTATCATTTTTGGAACGAAATTGATCATTTATTAATAATGTCAAAAGAGAGTTACGTCAGCTAGATTTTTTTCAAGTCCTATTTCCTGAAACAAAAATACGTAACTAATTTTTTAAAACTGTTGAAGGGAGGAGGTTTTCATTTTTAAAATGTAGAGTAAAAGAAGTTTCCCTGTTATTATTTAATGTACATAATATGTATATAATCCTGTAAAGATATAAAGAAGAAGCATTTGGAAATATTGTTACTGCGAACTCTAGATTATTCCACAATAAATAACTTGATGTTTGCATTTGTGAATTTAGAAAGGAAAAGGTTAAAAGTTGTGGAAACATTTGTCTTGAAATTTCGTCGAAGTCAAAAGAGATCGCCTAGTCAAACATGTTAAAGAATGTACCCAACATTCAACCATATTATCATAACTAGCCATATATGGCTTTTAAAATACAATCATGGCGGAAATCCTAAATAAATATTCTTGATTTTTGTTATTTAATATGTACACAGCACAACGTCGAAGAGTAAATGTTTTCTCAAGTTGTCATCTCATTGAGCTCAAAGCAATTTGCAATGGTGATTACTTTATATTGACCCATTCGAATTTAACTAACTTTACTATTCTTCATATAATTTTTTTTAATTTAATTCCTTATATCCATATGTATGTATGTATGTATGTATGAAACGTTAATGTAGTAGTTGATACGCCAAAAAATATGTTTTTTGATTTAAAAAGACAATAATATTATTCGCTGGTGATAATGTTTACTACGACAACAATATCGTTCTTCAATGAAAGTAATGTGGTTCTTTATGACAAAAGTTGAACAGTAGGATACATAATACAGCTATTTAGGTCACGCTTCACAACAGTATGGTGGGTCATATGTACATATATGGTATGTTAAATATAGCAAAATAATATTACAGTTCTATCTGACTTCGAGCCGGACTCAGCTGGGATAATCAAAAACACGTTTAATAGAAATTATATTAAAATATATTGTAAAAAAATATTATGATTTTTAGTAAACCAATAAATTTACTGCATATTTTTGTTTAATAAAACAAATATGCATTTATTTAACATATTCTTCCTGATTTGTTTGCTTTTAAAACGTTAATTGTTGTTTTATTGAACAATTTAAAGACTTTTCTCTTGAAACGCAGTTTTTCTAATTTTTACTTTTTGAAGGCTGCCAAGGTTTTATTTTTATATTTTCCTTGGTTCATCAACTTTAACAAAAAAAAAAACTCAATTTCGTTGTTGGACAAATAAATTAGTTTTATTTAAGGAAACTAAAAAGATCTACATAAGCAAAGGTTTGTTTATTTTTAAAATCAATATAATATTTATATTACAAAAGTAGTGGGCAACGATATATCTTATGTTACAGTTGAACTTCTATAATTGAATTTTCTGTAAGTTGAAGCAAATCGCATAGCAACAGCTGCCAGCAGCTAAATTCCTTTAGATTTTTTCCTATTACTTGATCTTTCATAACTTGAATTTCTCTCTAACCTCAAGAAAAATAATGGTACAAAAAAAACCTTGCAAAGTTTCCATAAATTGAATTTTTTTATGCTGACATGACATTTTGTAGTTAAGCAAAAAATTCAAGATCTGCCGCTAACAGTTAGCGTATATTTTTTTCTAATTTTAATCGTCATTAAGATTTAAATTTCGTAGAAGACGACTATGAAACCTGGCTACGTTTGAATAACATAACAACCATTTGTACTATTAAAGAATTTATTGAAGCCGATAATGATTTTCCAACGGATGAAGATATTGTTAATGATCTCAAATCAGTATCGCACACTGCAATCATAATATAAGTTATGAAGAGGACATAGTTGAAGAAACTGTTACACAGCCCTCCAGGGAAGCTATAAAGGACTCCTTCAACAATTTGAATTTATATCTACACACAAATGAAAATGCGACTGACGACCACTACAAATCACTACACAAATTAGAGACACTTTTGTACAAAACAAAAATAAACAAATGCACAACAAAAAATACTCAGCACTTTAATGTATAAGAAATAATACACACATTTTCAATTCTTTTATTACAAGTAAAAATGAATAAAAGTTAGTAAAAAATATTTTATTATTATATGCAAAGCCTTCGAAACTTACTCCATAACTTAAAGTTTTTTGTTTGGATAATGGTGATTCAAATTATGGAAGTTCAACTATATACATATATGTACATATATAAAACAGAATGTGTGTTTGTTTGTACCTTATGGGAGACCACACCACTGCACCGATATTCATGCAATAGGACTCTGGAATAAATTATAGGGTACGCCCTCTTCTTTAAATTATGCTGCTCCTTGCACATAGTTCTTAACAGACTTCTATAATAAAAACGAGCACAATTTCGTCATTTGTTGACCAATTGGAAAAATTCTTTTCTTTGTTGATCAATTTTAAAAACTTGTTGTTCAGCCTCCGATTTGAAACCGCGTAGATGTTCTTAATACTGATGACTATGAAAATGATAACGACAACGTGTCTCCTCAAGAAGCTCAAACACCTAAGCCTTTGACACTAATTATTCCACATGTTGATGATATTGGTGACATTGAAAATACTCGTAAATTAACAACAATTATTTCCAGCAATACATTTTACTCTAAATATTTAAGAGATAGACGAGTTCGTTTATCTGCTAAGACTATTGACTCTTATAAATATTTTTAAAGCTTTTTGTACTAAGTGTTATTTATATAAGTAAAGGTGTACATCATATGCGAAAAAAAAATTTGATAACATTGCACAATGTTTTAAATGTCAGGAATTTGGAAATCGTACCACTCAAGTGCACAAAATGTGATACACCCAACTAAGTTTCGCAACATCCCACCTCAGCACCTAGATTTCTAGAAAAATTCCACTGCAAGTTACAAAGGAAGGTTACCAAGAACTAGTAAATAATCAACCATTTAAAACTGTGAGCAAATCAACAGTCACAAAATTATAACTGCGAACCTATTTTTGTGTCTACAATAGCTCAAGTGGCGGTGCAAATGACTGCGTTAATAATGTCCTTGCAAAAACTAAGTCAATGCTTGAAAAACAAATAGAATTAACTAACATTTTAATGAATTTCTCTTCAAAATAATATTATAGTTATTTTATTAATATCAGAATCGCTCCTTACAACCAGGTCACTTTTTCGCATACGGTTTAGTGCCAGCTAAGCACCCTAATGGCAGAGCACATGCTGGTGCTGCTATTTTAGATAATTCTACTATTACATATAAAGTTTTAGATTATGTGTTTGAACTATACATATAATAATAGTGTAGCTATTTACTTTCCAGCCAGATACAACATTCTATGTGAACAACACGAAAACTTTTTTAAAAATCTTGGTTGTCGATTATGCTGATATGCCAAACATATCTCTAGGACATCACACTTATCAAATCCTAAAGGAAAAGAACTTTGTAGATGTATCACCGGAAATCAGAATTTTTCATCTAGGTATAAAGGAGTTCCACAAACATCATTAGAGATTGTATCCACTGATGATTTAATTTCCGATCATGGGCCCGTTATGGTCAACTTCACAAGCAACGTGAAAAACTTTTTTTTCTCAAAACCGGATGTAACGTTTTTAAAAACTTAGTTTGTTAAAATGTTAGCTTAATTTGAAACTACCACTAAAAACTGGTTTTGGAGTTAATGAGGCAGCAAACAATTTTTCAAAAATAATCCATGAAGCTGATTTAGTTCTACATTAAGATTATCCATTAAATAGGAGAGCTAATTAATACGAGTATGAAAGGCACCTTTGGAACATTTGGAAAAGAACTAAACACTATTCTGCTAGAATAACTAAGTTCGAAACCTTTTGCTTAATTTAAGCCTGTCAATTAATAATGTCGGGAGCGGACGTTCCCTGGAAAAACGTTTACTCCCTAATTCTGTTTAGCACAAGATGCATCAAGAATAAATTGCTTCCTTCATATTCAATGCCAAATGAGTCGACCTATCAAACCTTTAAAATGTAGGGAAGTGATTAAAAAAATTAAAAACTAAATTTTAACAAATCTTCAGTTCAGTGCCCAGTGGGCACACTTTCGGCACTGCACAGTCAGACATACCAAACGCTGCATTTTTTTTAAGGCTGTTTTAACTTAATAACAACTTTTTAATTTCTACTATATCTACTACAACAGGCACCAAGAAGTGTGTGAATATAAATGTGTTTTGTTAAAGCAATGTAACAAGAATTCATATTTTCATACTTGCAAGTTACGCTATAGTTTACGTTTCCTGTTGCAAGCAGGCAAATCGATGCATCATAACCTTTCAGTGGATTTATACACATGCTTATATAATTTGAATGTTATTAACCTCAATTATGTTTCCACTTATTTTATATTGCCTATTATTTAAATTGAGAAAGGCTTGTTTAATAATTTTTCCCCCTTTCAAATATTTTTCTCTGATACAAAGGCTAGAAGAGTAAGGACCTGTTCTGATGGCGGAAGTAAACTCCTTAAAATTATCTTAATACTGGTATACGTGTGCATATTGATTTCTCATCTTGAAAACATGTACAATGAATAATTATTTTTAATGACTTCAAGATTAAACACGTACGAAGCATCATTGAGTTTCTCAAGATGAAAATAAATTACCCGGCTGGCCAAACTCACGTCGAAGGCAGGCCATTCCATGAAACTTTTTGCATACTGCACCAGCTCTTATGAAATCTTCTAAGCGAGAATTGCGTGCCATTATAAAATCAGTGATCATTCGAGTTTCATTAATTTTTTAAATATAAAATTGGGGAGCTCCCTGCTGATGAGGGCATCTCTGTTAGGCTTGAATTTTTTTAGTGTAGAGTGTGATATGGCTGTGCAAGCATGCAACTTTGTTGCCACGTCATAAAATATTTTTATTATTATATAAATTATATACGCCTCAGCGCCAAAATGGCTTCACAGAGGCAAAGCTTGCTTTGTAATTTTTCCTACCAGATTTTTTTCAGCTTCCAAAAATTGCAGACCTGATACAAAAAATTTCTTGCTAATCAGTACTGCAGTTTTGAATTTATTCAATACTACATAGTACATATGTATGTATATATGTATAATTAAGTATATGAAAAATATAAACTTTGGATTTTCGTAAAAGTCCAGGTGAGATATTGTACGACTAACACTTAACCCAAAACGTAAATGGTGAAAATTTGACCCAAATTGGGCAATACTAACTCGTGTCCGACTTAAATTTTCTGAAATTCAATTAATTACACGCAATTAATCAGGGAATTCATTACGTCTGGTTCTGATGAAACCTGACAAATTATAGTTTTAGATAATGTAAAATAAATTTTAGAAAACATAGTCTTTTGGACGAATAGGCTCAAAATGACGCATTTTTTTATTAGACAGTTAAAAACTATTTGTGCAAAATATTTACATAAAAAAATTATTCTATCTGTCGGAATGAAACTTGAATACTGACAATATTTTTGAAAAGAATTTATAATAGTAAAGTACTAAATGTACTAGATTTTAAAAATGTTTCTAAATAATGAAATTTGCAATACAAAAATGTATTGTCATGAAAACAGTTGAAAGTTTTTTTCAGTCGAGTGAATGTATTTTACTAGTTATCCAAAAGATTATTTAACTGGCGGTAAATAATCTTCCAGTTACTTGTGATGAAAGAGTGCTCCGTTTTCTGAGAAAACACCAGCATGCCTGTGCATAAGTCAATTTGCATATATCTGACCTTTGACCTCGATGCGACTTCAGCACCGAACTTTTAGACCTAGTCACAATATTCCGACGCGCACCCCTGAAAAATCAAACAAGAAATTCTTTGCACACAAACGATTGTCTCCCTAATAGGCATCTACTATGCCATACTGAAGTAATTTTTGCAGGTTTTGTTGCCTACGAATCTTTATTTGCGGATTTAAAAAAAAAAAAGAATCGACCGAAAGTGATGAAGAACACGAGAAAGAAGGGTGTCATAAAACCGGAAAGAAGGGCATGCAACAGATTTCAACTAAATTAAAGCTAAGCTCAAAATATGCTGTCCGAATTCAGTACGACAACTAAGTAGTCCGCACAATACAATAAAAACTATTACATAGTTTAACAAGGAAAACTAAACATGTTTCAAATATGCTAGAGATTGCATCAGGAGCTGGATTAGAAGTAGCATCTACTATACATATGTATATGATACTTTAGATTAGAGCCATGTTTTAGACAAAACCGGGGCGTGCAAGTAGCTGAGTTTGTTTCAACTGGACCTGAAGTTGGAATATTAAGAAAATTCAAAAGATATTGTCCACAAATAAAGGAAATTTAAGGTGATGATCGTTTAAATATTTTAGATTTCGAAATCAAACAAAAATTTAAGGATGATTACAGCAAATTGTTGGAACTAATTATAATTTCCTTGTGATGAACTCCACCCTGGGAACTTAAATTTGCAAAGCCAGGTGCATTGCTAAGGTTATTTATTGTTTGCAAATTTTAATGTTTCAAAAAATTTCTACAAAAACTATTTCCAACTTTATTAACCACATTTACCAGCAACATAAGTGATTATTGTGTAGGATTTTCTTTATTTGATGATAAATTCGACACAGAAATTAAAGTCATGCTGGTAGAAAAGAAACTTTTGCTTTTACTTAAAAAAATGAGGACGGATGTGAAGATGTTTAAAAAAAAAAGAGGAAAATATTAAAGACTTTATTGACAAGGATAGTTCATCCATTTTTATAGAATCATTTTCCAAAAACACCAAATAACACAAAGCGAAAATATCAGAGCATAGAAATCATTAATTACTGCGCCGCAAAAGGGGCAAAAGTAGTTCAAGATTCAAATGAATTTAAATAAAACTGCGACGTAATTTGCCGAATTTCGTTAAACTTGAACTATGATCAAAAGCAAAAATTTCTTGGTTGTGTGGACAGACTAAATGTTATCAACCAATTGAATTTGATAAAGTTGAAAGTGTGGTAACATAGGAAAATGTAGGAACTTCAAATACAAACAGTCCCATCTTCGCGCTAACTTATCGCAACTCTAGTAATGAAAAACGATTTGTTCGTCTGATAATTATGAAACTAAAATATATATATATATATGTATGTTTAAACTGTCTTTCAACACAAGCCGAAAGTTACTAATTTTTAAAATAATTTCATAAGCCCACCCAGCATTAAAGTTTAGACTAGCTGAGCTAAAAGTCTATAAATTATACCTCAATAAGGCACTGTAATAGTTTTGACCATTCTTGCAAAAAAAAAATGAGAACGAATATAAAAAGCGTGAAGAATTTTTGAAGGGAAAGATTAATGTGATTGGTTTTACATTTGAATTGGAGACCCAGTTTGGACAAAAAAAGTGTTGGATCATCAAGCTGGTAAAAGAAACAGACTTAAAAAATATTTTTCTTTTAATTTCGTCTATGGCGATAAAGGTACAAAAGATGTTGCCAGATTTTGTGCTGAAAAGAATAAGCAAATAATCATATAAAAAAATATGGGAGGCGTCAACAAAATGGACTTTTTGCTATTTTTATATCGAATCTCTATTGGAACAAGAAAATGGACTCTCAAAATATTCGACCACTTTCTTGACTTAGCTGTGTGCAATTCTTGTCTAGAGTATGCAGACAGTGAAAGTAATAACATAAAACAGAAAGAGCAAATGGACTCGCTTGCATTCAGGAATGACATAACTGATAGACAGCTTGTATTATCATCAGTTGCAAATTCTTCCAGAAAACGAGGCAGACCCAAGCAATTTTCTGTTTAGTATTTTTCTCATTTTTTTCCATATATAAAAATGGCTTTACTACTGAACCTTGGGTTGGCAATGAACTTACTTACGTATGTAATCTTTCGTCTAGTTTTCATGTACTAATGAGCTACTCAAGTTGTATTAATTTTTTGCAAAACTAAAATTAGTAAATTTTAATAAATAAAAAATAAAAATTAATAAATAAATATATGTATTGTTTTGAAATATTAGTATTTTAAATTGCATACAGAAATAGTTATATATTTCTTTCTTTTAAACGCAAAATGCCATATGGCATTTGCAATCAGATTTTTAAATTTACTTTTGCTTATTTCTGTCGCTTACTTTTACAACTACAAAATAGAAAAAATATATATGCTTAAGGTCCAAAACAAATAAAAGGTACCGAATTATGTGTTTATGTTATCAAAAATCTATTATGCGGAAACTTTTGAAAAAATAAAAAGCGTTTATCATTCAACCCCTTAGAAGCAATATGTAACCTCAGGAACAAATCACAAGTAAAATAAACTTGAACGGTCATGAATAAAAGGCAAAAAATGTAAGCTATACTATTTCTGAGTCTTTTCTATATTCTTATAGAACTGCTTTATTGATGTACTCAAACGGCATTTTTTAAATCATTTAAAATAAAACGAAAGTTGTAAAACTACATGCATTGCTGCACAGAGAAACATGTTGCCAAATTTGCAATTGTAGCCTGCATATTTTATTTGTTCTAGCGTTCCTTTAATTGTTTGGAAACGCACATGAATTCACGAAACACACACACACATGCATGCAAAAGTATGCAATTCGTCTGCATTTTAGCTGCAAGTGTTGCGTCCTAAATTTTATTCCACGTGCATATTTTTTGTGCCACACAGAAAACTAGAACAAGGCCATTCGACTTAATAAACAACATTGTATTATATAACTTCTTTTTTATGTTAAAGCCCAATGGACATTTGCACAAAAATTAGCGTCAGGATGACAGATTACTGCTTTGTCACATAGAAGAGAGTTTATGTATTAAGAAAAACGATAAAATAAAGTCAAGCTTAATTTGTTCAAAAGTCAATAGATGTGGGCACATCTACATATACATATGCACGTTATACCTGATCGTAATTTTCGCTCAACAGTATAATAAGTCTGTTACGTTATCCTCCGATTCAAAATATTGAATTCGGTCACGTTTTTCCCTCGCTCTCTGTTTGAAGTTTAACTTATGTATGTGTGTACATTCCGCAGCTTTTGCCACTTAATTCACCACTCCAAAATTGGCATCAAAATCGCTAATACTTAATGGCGTACGCTTTCGGCCTGTTTTTACATCTGTATGTATGTATATAAATTTTTATTTAAAAATTAAATATAAAACTCACAGACTTATTTAAAAAAAATGAATACAGGTTTACTAACCCTTATGAAGCGAAAATCCTTAAAGTATACAGAAAAAATTTTTAGTTTCATTTTCATATTTAAATGTTTTCTTTGAATTATTGCGAAATATACATACAAATATAAATGTTGACGCTACGTGCGACTGCGAGTCTATTCTATTTTGGTGATCATGTTGTAATTAATTCAAACTGCAGTTTAAAGGTGAAATTGGCCTGTTTCATTTATTACAATCTTGCTTATACCCTTTTACAAAGAATTCCATTTCTTGTATTCGTATTAATAAGCAAAATTTTATTGTTTAAAATAAAGAATGCTGGCAGAATCAGTCGTAGTCAAGTACTCGAAACAATCAAACTTTTTTGATTTAACTTATATTCAAAAATAATTACTACGCTAATTTACATGCAGTAACATATTTATTTTTAAATATGGAGATGTGTTTTTTGCAATAAAGCAGTTAAAGTGTGTAATAATGCAATTACAAAATAAGTCATATTTCACTTAACTCTTAAAATAAAAGTAATAAAAAATGCACATATTATCGTCATTACAAATTTGTTGAGTCTTGTAAAAAAACTTAAACGGGCTTGTATTGAAATATGCAAAAAAAGGTTCTCTTGGAACCACAATAAGCGGCACGAAAAAAGTTCTAATCACGTCGCAAAAAAATTGGTTTAGATAGAATTTGGAGCGGACATCCCACTTATTGGCCGACAGACGGGCTGGACTCCAGAAGTTATTGATTTTGGAGTTCAGATGACTAAAATATAACAAATATTCACTGCGCGGAAAATATAGGCTTAGGAACGCATGAACACATTGATATATTAATTCGCCATTTTACCAAGGACCTTAAAAGAGCGGTGGAAAATTCTACCAAAAATCATGTAAAATATGTGAAAGTAAATAATAGAACTTATTCTGCAGAAACAACAACAACAACTTTTCCATGAAGATAGAATAGTAAGAAGAGAGTGGTAACTTTACAGGACTCCCCAGCTCCTTTAACACTTACTATTAAAGGTGTTGAAAATGCTATTGGTAATTTAAATCTCAGATAAGATCCAGTTTTTGATAAGTTCAGGAATCGAACAGTAGAAAAATTATTTTTTTGAAGCTTCTTTTCACCTTGATCCAGTGAAAGATTCAACCAAATTAGAGTTAAATAGCTCAATAACTCAACTACCAACAGTTTTAAAGCTTTTCGAAGGCTGTTGAAGCTTAAGGCAGAATACTGGGTTCCACTTTATATCTGATAAGGATTCAGGGTTTAAAAGTCTATCATACAGCATCCCTCAGCATTAGTGATAGCTATCAATTAGTATCACGTATTTTGCATATCTACAGATTAGAGAAATGGCTAAAACTTGGGAAAATCACGGTTAATGAAGAAAAATGCGTCCATGTATGTATGTGAATGTATATATGTACATATACTGCGTAAAGAAACATGCTCACTTAACTGGTTAGCACAAAAAATTGTATCTATGGAAAAATTCAAATAAAAGCTGAAAAAAAGTTATAGTCATATGTCTAATGGTGTGTTATTTTCGACAATAAAATGCTACATTTCCATGTAGAAAACAATTTCGTGTTCGTTTCTTAAAAATATATTGTGTTTTATTAAAAAAAAGGCGTTGCACTTTACGCTCCATAAACATAAACCGGCAGTATTGACCATTAGGAAGTTAAAAAACTACATTTTAAAAGATAATTTCTCTACTATTTCACAGAAAAACTATTAAAAAACATATTTTGAATGTTAGATTGTCTGTGATATACTAGAATCTTAATGGATTGCTGAAAAATTGCAATATGGCAGCTATATTTTTCTGTTTCTATTGCTTATAAAAATAAACTGAGAACATTTTTAAACAATTTTAAAGAAAACATTAAAAAAAAAGAGGAAAAATATGGATATTGCGGCATTCATTGTACGTGTAGAAATGGCAATCAATCAGTTGTTGGATTCATATTTCTTTTATTTAAATGTAACCATTATCCGGATTCGTTGAAAATGTTGTCCATGCTTATTCCGAGACAACTGTAAGCATAAAATCATTTAAATACATTTACATATATGTATGTATGTATGTATGTATACATACATACATTTGTACATACATATGTATATAATATAAATTTCATTAATTCAAAAAAATTTAGTTCATCATTTAGTTCGCATTAGCCGTGAAAGTACTTTAGAATCGTTTGCTAAGAAGAACGTACAAAAGAGGATAAGCGTTGAAACATATGTAGGTTTTGTGGTGAAACACGTGCACTTGGAAACATACATATGTACATATGTATGTACTATGCACATATGTATATAGTACACATGTATGTATGTATGTATGTACACACATATAGGATGTAATTAGTTAATTATTTATATAATTATTTTATATACATACATACATATGTATGTAGTTTTAGGGGCTATTAGACTACTCCTCGGGAAATATACGACATTTTTGATATGTCTTTGTAAAATGTACACACATGGCTCACGAACTGTAAATTATGTTTAAATAACGCTTTAAAATTTCTTTTTTATATTTTGCAACAAAACTTTGCTGTCAGAAGCAAAAACAGGGGTTCCATTTTTCATAAAATGTGTTTTGTTCTACAGAAATAAAAATTTACATTAGTACAGGGTTGGCAAGATATTTATGCATACACCTTTGAACAAGATGAACATTTTCGTGTACAAAAGAAAACACCAGAAGTCTGTTACTATTTTAATTTCTCGTTCTATTTTTATAAATCAAGTTCCTAAAGCTTTGAGCTAAATCTATAAATTCCCTATCTTTCTTTCTTAAAACTAAATCTATTTCTTATTGGTACGTTTATAATATCTTTTTTGATAGCTACAGCTTATTTTAAATTTTATTTTTTGTAATCCTTCTTTGCACCACTTTTCTCATAGTAAAAGGACTTCCCGTCACTATTTTACCAATTTCCCCATAAGAGTTTTGTTGCCATGCAAATCGATAATAATTTAACTTTCCTCCAGGGAAAGTAGTTTTCGCGGTATTTTCGGAAGTAAATTAACAAATTGATAAAAATAAAACCACAAATTTACACTCTGTGTTAAGTTAAGATGATTCTTTCAAAATATATTATTTACCTTTTTAAAATTTAATTGCATAAATATGTATTTACATGCGTAATTTAGATATTTTATGCTGATGCTTCCAATGCAGTTAATACATAGATATGTATGTAAATATGTCCTTTTGTCTTCTACAAGAGATCAATCAAATCACAACTCTACACCTTGTACAGCATGTTGAGCTATGTTGGAACTATTTCTCCTCCAAATGGTTTGAAATTAGATGAGGAATAAAAACAATAACGAACCATAAGCAAGATGATAAGTTTTGCGAAAAGGGGGCGAATTATGAAAATAAATTTACACGATTTATAAACGTTATTCTGGTGAAAGTCTTTGTAACCTCAAATATGTGGTGATTTGTCATACTATACTGAAATAAGATTTTTACGCTATAAATCTGGAGATGTGTTGCAGACGAACGATAGAGAGTAAGTTGAAATAAACAAATGTGAACCGGCCTCCTGGTAAATGAAAGCTATACTTACTTTTACAGCTTCCAAACAAAAATTTCGTTTAAACAAGGTAGCCTTTAAATATATATTGCGTGAGTTAGAATCTGCATGCTCAGGAAGTGGGCGTCGAGGAGCTCTTTCAACCAAAGATAAAATATGTGCTTGTTTGAGATTTGTTGCAGAATGCAGCTATCAGCATAGTTTTGGTAAAGATTTTAATGTTAACATAGCCCAGTTTCATTAAATCTGCCATTGCTTCTATTTGCATTTTATTTGTATATTTTTCTCTTTTGCTCCTATAAAAATAGTAAAACAAAAATCAAACAAATGAATCACATAACTAAACAACGCTTTAATAAAAATTTTACATTTCCTTACATTTTTGTTCTTTCCGTTAACTTTCCGCCATAAAAATTGAGCGTAAACAAAATGGAGGAAAATATCTATAATGCGGAATCAATAATATGGCAATACCGCAACTGTAGAGATGATACCGCAACAACGGAACGATACTGCAGCGGCGGAATGAATAATTGCAAATTTTTGCTTCCGCACAAAAAATGATATCCGCAGCCGCGGAACGGAATCAGTAATCGGACCCAATAAATATTTAACGTCTAAATAGCGATTTTATCTCTGAAATACCCAAGACACGAGGGGTTTTCATAACATAATACGCATGGAAAACAAAAAAAGTTATTCAGGGTAATAAAACTAGTTCTTATCAGGGCTGTCAGAATATTATTTGTAAAACTTTAGAATTAAAGACTGTCTACAATATTCGTAGTAAATCATAATTAACAATAAATATTAATATCAAAGAAAACTGAAGATATATCTTAGTTACTTTGCGCTGTCTGTAGAAAAGGTGCTCCTTGCTTAACATTTTTCTGTTCCCATTAATTTCAAAGAAGTCTGTTAAATACAGTGATAAAATCTTCCTATATGTATGTACCAGCGATGTCAGCGAATTTCTAAAATTCTCCACATTTAGAGGAACAATCCTTCTTTTCCTTTACTCTCAGTTACTTAGATTCTTAAGAAGAAATAAGTAAGAAATTTGTTCATAAACCTTTTTTGCTCCGCACTTTCTTTCTCTTTAACAATTTCATACATACATATGTATGTCAGTTGAAAAATATAACAAAAATAAGTATAATTTAATTAAAGTCGATTAATAGGACTATGCAACGAATAGCAAAGTGGTATTGACAAAGCAATAATAATAGCAAACCCCGGATAATAAATATTGTCAATTTTATATGTATATGTACATACATATAAAAATATGACCACATGTTTTCCGCTCAGAAACACAAAAATGATCAGATTAATATTTGCTTTTTGTAGTTAAAAGGAAAGATTCATAAATTTATGTACATATGTATGTAATTCTAAAACAGGCCACATCGCATGACTTTATTAAGTGTGCGATAAAGAAAAGCTGGGACTAG
This sequence comes from Epicampocera succincta, assembly GCA_932526305.1. Taxonomy (NCBI): domain Eukaryota; kingdom Metazoa; phylum Arthropoda; class Insecta; order Diptera; family Tachinidae; genus Epicampocera; species Epicampocera succincta. Next base: position 35,980,732 of record OW052037.1, on the reverse strand, counting down.
GGTTAGCGCCATCGCTAATCTAAATTCTTAGTCTATACTTTAGTTTTTTCAACATTTAAATACTGGTAAATTTTACAGTTGGATATCTAAGTTCATATTGAAATTTGAAGCTTTAACTGGGCGCATATTAACTAAAAATTATTTATTTGTTTCACTCTTTAGATTATAAAGCTAAGGCAAAATAAATATTTAAAACTAGAAATATCAAAACCAAAAACTTGATAACCTTTAAAACTTCCATCGAACGTACAATAAGAGAAAAAAGCAGAAGCTTATGCAGAGATATACCACCCATCCGAAAAGAAATATCTGAAGAAAGAGAAATACAACATAGCTAGTTTGAGACTGAATAACTCTTCAACTTGGGTTTGTTCTGGTGGTAGTTGAAGGTCACAAAAAATATTTCTAATACTAAAAATCTCTTCGCACAAGATCCGGTGATGTGGGACAACCCCCGCAGCAGGAAATGCAACAACCCCAACGTTACATACCGTCTGTATCTGATCTATATGGAACGGACGAGATAGAACTGCTACTGGACGAAATTCGTGAATTAGAGCCGGTCTGCTGTCAGCTGGACGATGAACAGGATTTTGAAATAGCTGGCAGCAGAGCCGGAGAGCTTTCATTATCCTTGGAATCGCCGCTAGGAACTTGCACGTCGTGGGACTCCCACGCAAATTATAAACAGCGTACCGCCCAAACGCCACTGCCATGGGGAGTTGCCCTACACTGTGATCCGCAACATTTAAAAACGCCTACAGGGATTGTCCGAATACTTTTGGTGGTAAGTATTAATCAGATTTCAATTGATTTTTTAACAATCTCCACATACATATTTCATTTCAGTTATCCTCAGCCGTTTGCCTTGCATGCGAGTGTTCAGCAGGCACTGTTCAAGTCGGCCTCTTTCTACTGCCACTTATCGGACGTCTGAGACTGATGGTGTTTTGCGCATTATTCTCTCTTTTAATCACATGTCTCATGGTATTTCTTGACGTTTCTCATATAGCTCTTATGTTTCCTTTCAACTGGACAAAAGTTGTGAGTATTTATACATATATCTATATTAATTTCTATTGATGGATTTGTGTGTATATGTTAATACATGCTGTAATTCTTTAAAAATTTAATAATAAATATACGTACTTAGTTTCATATTTTGAATTAATGCGAACAGAACTCAGAAGCCGCACCTTAAATTGTAAGATTTCCATATATATTCTTTATGACAAAACACTCGCATTTTAAAAATCTTGAATTCAATATCAGTAAGTTAATCAAATCCAAGATTTTATCATGATTGCAATAAAGCATGTATTTTTAAAAAGCTGAGCCATACACTAGCTGAAGGAGGACTTAGGGCCAGTTTTTAACTTAAAAATGAAACGGTGTTTAAACTTAAGTTCTGTTTAAATACCGAATTCATTTTTATAGATCATATTTAAATACAACTTAAATCACTGACTACGTCCATTTAAATACAACTTAAGTTGTTTATACTACCATATGATTTTGACAGCTCTGCAAATTATGAAAATTGCGCATTGAAGTTTTTTCATTATTTGATAAAAAAAACAGCAGCATAATCGAGTGCAGGACGACTGACCGAGTTGGTGCAGAATAAAAGGTGAATGTGTGGAAAGATGTGGAACGAGAATTTGATAGCAAATTCAGGCAAACATTTCGAAACTACAAAATTTTGGAAACAAAATATTTTAATATTAAATTAACTAAATAGCAAGCAGCTGTTAAATGAAGATGTTGTTTATATTTCTTTTGGCATTTAATAGTGCTACCACACTTTTATCATAATTAAATACCAAACGTAATTTCAGACTGAAAAAATAAACCATATTTAAATACAACATAAATATAAGGAAAAATTAACTAATTTCGTATTTAAATATGAAATTAAAAACTGGCCATTAGACGGTTATAGAAGTCGTAAGATCAGTCAAATTTTTCAGTAGAAGAGCACGGATGGTATCGTCTAAACTTAATATGTAATGAAACCATACGACATAGAGAGAAAATGCGGATGATAATTTTACAGCCGTACGGCTCTTATCGGTTTTTTAAAATTTCAAAATTCCTTCACATATCATTAGTTTGAGGATGTATTTTATATACACACATAAAGCAAACAGAGAACAATATCTGTGAACAACTGAAATAAAAAACGGCACAAACAATAAAAAATAAAAATAGGTTTTGGTGCAAATTTACCAATAAGCGTAAAAAAATCTGTCGTTAGATTTTTATTCTCATTTTTAAAATACTGAGATATTTTAATATGACTTTCTCTTTGGTTTTACGTACGACTTGTACTAATATAATGTCATTAAAAGGGGTCTAAGTCCCCATAACATAAATATCTGTAGCTAAGAAAACAAAAATTTTCCAAATCTTAAATATATTCACCAACATAACTGTGAAGAGCAGTTAATCAATTAATATATCTCTGAACTCTTCGCAAATTTTTTTTACAAAATAATGTTTCAAGAATTAATATAAATGAAAATATTCTTAAGTATATTGCGGAATATGTTTATCAGAATGCTGTGTAATTGAACTAGTTAATAGTAAATTTTTCCAAAGAAATATTTAATATAATTTTTTTAGAACTAAGTACGACTTTGGATAGATTGACAGTAACCAACACAGTTTCGGAGTACAAAGAACTAACAGTTAAAGCAGAAGTCACTGGCGACAAACCATTTAATGTTATAAAATCTCTACAATTGTTTAATGACAAAATTTCTTATGTTTGCTTACCCGAAGCTGCCAACAATTGCATGAAGTTACTATATATATATATGTAAGTAAAATGATGTCATAGGTACTTGCGATTTTGAGAAATAAGGTTACAGAAGAGGCGAACGATATTCTTATTCACGGAACTGTCCCGAACTTTGATCCAATAATATATAGACTTGGACGAGAACCAGTCCCAGCGAACATATCGTCAAAATCATTTTAATAGAAACAACAATTTTCTTTCAATTTTCTCCAAGAAAAAAGTATAACTTTTCACAAAAAATAAAGCGCAAGAAATAGATCGCATAATACAGCTATTAACCACAAAAAAAAATCAACGTGTCGATCACATAAATTAAAACCTTAATTGCGCTATATCATCAGAATATATTGCAGCCACGACGTATTCGCAAGTAGAAAAAAATTAATCATCAGTAAAAGAGTAAGAACAATTAACGTTTACACGATTATGAATAACTATTATGAAGCAAATATGTTTGGAGTTACAAAACTCTTTTATGAATTTGAAGGCAGGTATTTTGAAAGGATATAATTTTGGGAAAGGAATATTGAACTGTGGCCTTAAATGTATGATATCTACTAATGTAAATAAGGAAAAGACTCAAGCAGGAAATAATTCTTCAATATAAATTTTAAATTGCATCAAAAAAGAAATATAGTGGTCCCATTCGAAAATAACTATGAAACTATCATTTAGAAGTGCCGTTGAAGCAGAAATTCGCACAATTGCTGCAACTCATATCTGGACTAACAATACCTATTGCCAATTAATAGCTTCGCAAATAAGGCAATACAAAATATCTGAAAGATGCAATTATTCATCCAAATGGGTTGTGCTTATATGGGATGCAGCAAAAAAGGTACATGTGTGAAAACGATTAACGTGGATGCCTGGGAACCGTGTGTCATACATGAATACTGATCGATTATATGCCATTCGAAACATGCTTTCCACATCGTTTATATGCAGTGCCTATCTAAAACTCATACTGATCGTTGGTCATCATGAGTTCAATATGTACTCTTTGCATGACTTTAGATACAGCATCACATGTAACAGCTACCAAACACCAACACAGGAACATAGCAAGTAGTGCCACAGATCTCACTTACAGGGAGGGATAGCAAGAATGGACTACAGCACCCATGGATTCAGCAAAACAATACGAAGGAACCATTACTAGAGGTAGCATACGCAGGACTGTGCATCTATAAAACGTACGGTCGCCTACACTAAATCTTCATCAACAACAGCTGTCTGGTACGTAAAGTCAGCGTTAGGAATAACTTACATTACTCGCTCGCTATTGCTTTCCGCCCCGGAGTCCTGTAGATTCAGCGCTCCATAATAAGTGCTTTGATTTGCTTGGGGCACCTCCCAGCAAGAATTGCAAAGCATCTATCGGGACCGTGCAACAGACCGGCTTGCATGCGAGTATTACAATCCTTTCGCAAGTTTATTTTACTCCGACCAGTAATAAAAATAACTGTCTCGTAGCATATAGGAGCACCATAAGTTGCGCATGCAACAAAAAGGCTTCCGTCCATATTGTCCCAGTAGCACGACTAGGTACCTACTACGGCCTTTAAGAGCACCAAGCTTCAGGAATGTAGCCTTGACTGAGACACTTCGCAAAGACTGACACCAGGTATTCCAGTATGGGCTTAAAGATGCTTGTACATTCCGGACCCCATGAATGTAGCATTGCCAATCTATCCGCGTATACACGATAGACCCTACCTCTCGGGTTATTCCAGTTTCCACCCACTTCATTTACTTTCCTTAACACTCCCAATCCTATCCTTATATTATCTCACGCCAACTAAATATTCAGCTTTGCGAAGAGCTGTATGCTTAGCATTGGAACTTCTGGCCCTCTGGAATCGCGAGACATTCCTTCACATCAGATCGAAGTCTTGGGTCCACCCTTTGACCTTTCTTGGCCTGGCCACCTGACTGCGGGTAAGCAGCACGTCATTCACCATGCATATCCACTGATTTATCTGGTCCCTAAACACCACCACTACGCCGACACCATCGGCAGCCTCCTGGGATCATCAATGGTGACATCACTGGCGCCCCGCTTCGTCTTCCGTCACCCACCTGCATGGCTGGCACAATACAATTCAAAGCTTCAAATACATTACATTCCAACAACTTTATCACGTCAACAACCGTCCACTTAACCCAACTAATCGGAAATAGTTCATCAATACCAAAACCAATTAAATCACGTTCAAACTAAAGCGAGACCAAAAAAATGCATAATCCAAGTTGATACTGATAATAGATTATAAGAAACGGAATGGAAAAGCTGTTGCAGTAAAATAATATTGGCAAACCTAGGAAAGGGAAAATACTAATGAAGGAAACAGGTATTGAAAAAACGGCTTTCTCTGTTAATAGAGCGATATATAATTTTACTCGGAAAGAAGCTCTTATGAAAATATCTTTGGAAAAATCTAAAGCTAAAGTCAAATTTTTAGGATAATAAGTTTAACGTTATCCCTAACAGATTGAAGCTATCCTGTTCCAACAACATTAATACAACTTTCTTTAATGCTGACGGGTACTATTGAATTTCTTTCAAAAACTATTTCCATATTCTTAGGAATTAATTTGGACGGAGATAATGGCAAAATTTCACAACATACATAACTAAAAAAAAAGCATTGAATGAAGAATGCTTTTACAAATCTGAAATCGTTGTTAATTAATCAAGTGGAATAGTAGACCTTCATTTTGGTAAGAAAAATTGTATAGCAAGCGATACGTGTAACTCGGCTGGTTCTTAGCCAGGGTGGTAGACCTAACACTTTCATTTCAAAAACATTATATTCAACCGAAAGAAAATTATGTGCCAAACGAAAAATAATAGTATAGCCATAACAAAATTGAGCAACTATTTAGATAGTGTGTCAGGTTTTAAAATACGAACAGATCAGATTCGCTTATAGTAGAATTTTTCCAGTAGACGTCACTAGTGCTGACCATCAATAAGAAATAGTTGAACAAAGTCATATAGAGGCTCGCTGAAGATCAAAGGAAACTGATAAATGATATGTTGACTATTTTGAGGAATATATTCGCCATTGCAACATAAACAGCAAATATAACTACGATAGGAAACTAGTAAAATTTCCAATTGGATAGGCTCAAAATTCTTGAAAGCGAAGAGGAGTACCTTCATATAGATATTTTTTATGCCCAAAAGATGAAATATACCACATGTATCGGCGCTTATTCATATTTATTATTACATATTTACTCAAGTTTCCTAACACTGCATTTGGGACAAGCAACGCTACAAACCGAACATTTTATGCAAATTCATTTATTGAACTTAAATGATTATTAACGAAAATTAGATACAACAAAAAACATTAAAAACCAGTACAAAACAGTGATTCCTTTAATATGGCATTGAAGAAATAAAAAAACATATACATATGAAGAATTAAACTTAAGAGTAGGCGCGCCATGCCGCCTTAGGTACATTATGAAAACAGACAGCACGTCAATGAACTAACCGAAAATAACAACCAGCACTTTGGTAAAAAAGTTCAGATTTATTCTCATGACTTCAATTTCATGTAAAAGTAAAATAACGAAGAATGCCTGAACCCACCGAAAATAAAATAAAACGACATCAACAATTTAAGGTTGTTTAAATAATTTCGTGCAGGCATACATGTACATAAGAACTTATGTACATACATACATATGTACGTAAGTATGTTTGGAGATTTACGCAGACGTATTTACTCACGCACATCTGAAAGAAGAAGTGAAGAAGTAATTTATCCAAAACATAGGAATTATAGAGTGAGTTACAGTTTCGATTTTAGTACATATAAAAAGGGAGCGCAAAGTGCGAGTTATAAGCAAGAGAGTGAAAACATTAAAGGAAAAGACACAACAATAGAATTCAATAGTAGTGAAGGACAATAGCTACATACATACATTCATAGGTCTAACATAATCAGTAGAAAATTTCGATAAAATTTTGTGTACTTCTAACTTTGTTTCATTAATGTCTATAATATAAGCCATCCATTGTGGGAATTGAAACAGAATCTTCTTCCAAGTTGGTTTGCATCGACTCCACCAACACAAAATTAGGAATTTGAATGTTCTCCAAAATGTCCACATTGTTCTTGTGGTGTGTCTCCCCAGGCGTTTGAGAGTTGTTTTTCGCTGCTGATGAAGACTATTGTGCAAACACTGCTTCCAATAACTGCTTGCCAAGCTGTGAACTAGGGGCATCTTTATTGTCTGTGGCATCGTTGGGGCTTACGAAATTTGCTTCTTTACACACTATAAGTTTGGGAATTTGCTTTGACTGTATCACTGGTTTTCCCTATATTTTTCTTTTTTTTATCACTAAGAGAGCAAAAACAATTTCATACTCGTTTCACGAAAATGTATATAACCTGCTCTTAGTTTTGTGATCGAAAAGCCTCCAATTTTAAACTATGATTAAAACGAAGCACTTAATTTTTTTTCAGAATACATGGATGTACCTGAGTATTGGTTTAATATTGATTTTGAGCTCTACACTTATTATGCACATGGTTCTCTTTGCCGAAGAGTACACGTGGGTACCGAAATACACAAAGGACACCCTATTTGTATCAGCGGTAATAAGATTTATTTACAACGACGTCGCATAAAAGTACATATGTATATTTTATTTTTATTCCACAGATAATTGGTTATATTTGTGCTATAGAATCATTTATATTAGCAGGTATTGCTTCATGGCCATGGTCACAATATCGCCATGTGCCAGATGATAGCAGCGAAATGTACATTGAAGATCGGGAGCTGACACCCATGAGTCCAATTGATAGTACTGATGTGCCGAATAATCACCATCAATTGCCGCAACAGCGACCGCAGAACCACAATAATTGTTATAATAGCGTTACAACGTACAATGAAACAAATCACCACAATCAACACAATCGTACAATATCATCACCAACGTCCTATAATAATCAAAAGCCTTATATACCTGGTACGTACTAAACTGTCCTTTTTCTTTAATTTCTCTCTGGTTCTCTCAGCGTTCGCTTCCGACAAGAATGACTTGCCGAGGTCATCAAAATAGGCATTTGATTGTGAGATGATATCGTCGTAGGAGTCGAATCTCTTTCCGCCGAGCCATTTCTTCAAGTTTGGCAACAAGAAATGGTCAGTCGGGGCTAAATCTGGAGAATAGGGTGGATGAGGGAGCAATTCGTAGCCCATTGATCTTTGCCATGGCAACTGCCCCGTTGTATTGTCCTGGTGGGAAAGAATTCCTTTTGGCGAAGTGTTATCGTTGTTTTGCAACTCCTCATTGAATCGACCCAATAAGATGGTATAATATTTGCCATTGACTGTTTTTATCTGTGGATTATACCGCGTGCATCACCAAAAAGGTCGGCATGGCTTCATTGGGTGACAAACCCACCATTGCTTTCTTTGGCGCCGATTCACCCCCAGAAACCCACTGTTTGGTCTCAGGTGTATTGTGGATTTTTGACAGCTGCTCATTGCACCGTACCATGAAACGTCTGTTTGTTAACAAATATTGTAGAGAATTAAAGGATTTCGTTCCGATATGCCATCCTCTCAGAGTGCCCACAACTACAAGGAGTCCAACTCTGTCAAATCCTTTTTCAAAGTCAATTGACGGAATAGTCAGGTGATTCTTTGCTGGCGGAAATTTTGTGATGCGGAAGTGCATCATCACAACCCTTGTTTGTTTTAACCGCTACTTGTTCTTTAGTTATCTACCAAAAAAGCCGAGTAGCTACAATTCGTTCGATGATTTTGGAGAGACACGGGAGTAACGAAATCGGACAATAAGCACTGACTGAAGATGGGTTGTTCGATTGGCGATATGAACTATTGTCGTAGTATGGGATGGACCCGCTTCGAAAACTATAGTGTTGTACAAGCAAAGGAAAAATATCTTACCGGAGCATGATAAGGCTTTTACAATCCGCGGTCGTGCTCAGGACTGTTGCTTTTTTTTCTTAAACTTGAAAGTTACGAAAGTGATGAGCAATTTTGATGAGCCAACTAAAGTTTCATCTGTTGTTTCTATTGCTTTTATAGTTATTCGGTAATTAGTGTTTCTATTTATAGATTTTCAGTCAAAAAATTCAAGTCAAAAATTTTTTTCTGAATGTAGAATGGAAAAAGTAATACTGCAAACTTTTTTAAAAATTAGTAAACGAACCACGTTTTAGAAACTCTTTCCATTTGTCTTCCACTACCTTGTCTTTTTGTACACACTCGACCAAAACTTTAATGATAATAACACGTTTTTATTAAAACATTACAAAACCCCAGCACATTTCTGTACTGATTTGCATTATACATACATACATATGTATAAATCGTTATTTTCAACAAAACAAAAACAGTACGTGTACTGATAAAAACAGTACGGCTGGCAACTTCAAGTAATTATAAAAATATTTGGCACGATCTTGGTGGCCAATTCACGTCAGGCATAAGCGTCCCCTCAAATGGTTCATGCAGAATATATGTATGTACATTCCTGCTAGGACCATATATTGTCTACTTCCATATTGTTTAATTTGGGAAAAAGTAAATCGTTTATCTCTATTCTGTAGATCTCGCCGTTGAGGGTGCTAACCTCATCACTGTCATTTTCAACAAATTTCGGACTCATGACCTCGTCGGCGCAAAACAATACCATCTGGTTAACCTAGTGTTGGTTGGCGTCGTCCCAATTTTGATTGTTAACATAGCCTCGCCGCTAAAGATGATTTTTCGGACAAAATATGAGTCCTCCACCAATAGTGTGTACTTGTACATAATAAACGACAGCTTATACAGACCCCACGGTCACAGGCCGCCAACATCTGCCCCGTCAATTGCATGTGGAACATGTAAAGGAACAAATTGTCAAACAAGAATAACAAGCCCAAAAAAGAAAATGCGAAAAAAATAATCTCGACTTTAAACAGGTTATAACTTTACAAGATGGGTCGGTAAAGAAGGCTATATGCCTATGGTGGTATTAACAGAGTTCTGTTTTGCAGTTATTAGTTAATTAACTTAATTTCTTTTATAACTAAATTGCCTTAATACAACAATTAAGGCCATTAAAATATGAAATAATTTTTTAAAAACAACGACAAAAATTGTGAGAATTTTTGTATTTCGCTTAAAATTGCGTTCACATCAATGCTCCTGTGGAGAAGTTACGCATATATGTATTTCCAATTTTGTTCTTCACTTTTGGGAGATAACGATTATTTGTAGTACTTACAACAAATTCAAATTGCTAATTTTTATCCGATTTATAGAAGAAATGACAGGAGCAGGACACGTTCAACACGTAAAAAAGTATTAGGTAACGGTCACCGGCTCAACCGTTTATAAGTTGGTAGCATAAGCAAACTTTATTTACGTGCTTTTTAGATGTTACATACATATGTACAGAGTGTCTGATAGCAGACTTACATATATTTTCAAACTCAAATGAAAAACGTAATAATTGACACGGAGTTTTATAAGAGCAACGATAGAATGGAAATGCGGATTTTATTTTTTATTTATATTTGAGTTGAACACACTGTTCAAAACGGAGCCTTGTATTCGCCCCACACGCTGCAGTAAACTTCGTTCAGGTGAGCGGATTTCTCGACGAATATTTTCCTTTAAAGCCACAAGAGATTTGGGGATTGTCATTATAACCCCTCTCTTTGAGGTAGCTCCATAAAAAAATCTGTGGCCATGCGACTGATTAGTTTTTGGGGAAATTTTCCCGAAGCAAATTTATCGAAGCTCTGGATGTGTGTGCAGTCGCCCCATACTGTTGAAACGACGTGTGTGAAGAGTACGATGGATGAGCTCACAGGTTTGGAAAAAAGAATTCCGTAATCATGCGTCGATAATTTTCACGTTTTATTTTCACGTAAACAGCTTTCAACCAGTTCAATGTTTTCGATAGTCCTTGAAGATCGAAGTAAATTAACACTCGGTTCATCACTTATTCGCCGAATACCAAACCTCGAACATAATTGTCGACGAGCAATTACGTAAGAACAATTACTCTTAAAAAATGTTTCCACAGCGAACGCGCGATGCTCACTCGACCACTGCGGCATCGTGACTGACAAATCCGTACAATCGACAACTCCCTCCGCACCGTTTATTACTTTTTGAAATAATCGTATATAAAAATATAAATTTTCCACCAGACACCCTGTACATACATAGAATTAGCTTATAATTCAATAATCAACTTTTAATAATAAGACAATATACTTTCCACTTTGTTTTCAGCCAAAAGACCCAATGAATTAAATAATCAAAGACCAACACTGGGTCATACTCAAACAACCCGTAAGCAGAATCATCGCTATCGTGAGGGTTATCACTATCAGCCTGTTGCGTCTACGTCCCGCCAGAGCCCCACATTCGTCTTAGGCGATGACATTGGGGCCGGTCCATCCACATCCCGATCCAATGATAATTCTAGTGCGTGATAGTTTTTATTCCTCATTACATTAAATAATATTTAATAAAGAAAAAAATTAAGAAGTACATTGAACAAATCTTTAAAAAAATGAAATCATCATATTTTTTTTAAATCATATGAAAAATCTTAGAACAAAAGGAAATAGTAACATTAAGAAATTGACAATTCATCTGAAATGAGTTAAATTAGTATTAATAAAATAATTGGAAACCAAGTAAAAGAATAATTAAGAACGAAATGAAGAAAACAATAAATAAACTTAAATTTATATCTGTGTAAAATTGAATTAAACCAACAATAAAAACTTAAATGAATAAAACTGAAATTTCAAGAATTTAAAAAGGAAAATAAAACCGAATAAAAAAAGGCAACCATTGAAAATTAGAATCCAAACATATTTAGAACAAGCAGCAAAACTATAGATTTAAAAAGAACTTACAAAAAATATTAAGTAACTACTAAAAATTTATAAAAACAGTACTGAAAAAGAATAACTTTGAACGGAAAATGAACAAACATTTTATTGTATATGTAATCACAACATTAAACAAACCCAATCCTTTCAATAATGTAACTTCTGCGTTTTTCATTTTTTTACTCAGTAATAGAATTAATAAAAACAGAAAACAAAATTACGGTACTCGTAAACAATTTTATAAGAGAAAATGTGGCATACTTCTTTTACCTCAATTACTTACGAAAAGTCCTAAAATTTGCGGATGTTAATAAAATAAAATCATCAATCAAGCAAAGTTTGCCAAACGACAAATCAGTCAACAGTTGGGTATACATACACACACACACATACACATATTTTAACAGAAATGCCACCACTGAAAAGCGTAACGGGTTAAAATAAGGCTTTTGTTTGAAATTACAAATCAGCAGTCTTAAAATTTTTTAGTAGCATTACGAAAACCAACCTTACAAGAGAAAAGATATGCGCATCATCGTAACCGATCGAAGCAACTTGGGGTCATAATATGGGCCAAAAATATTATATACAATAAATCTAACGTTTCCAATGATTAAAAAACAGAATTTACTCCTACCTTAAAGTTACAAACACTTTAATGTCGTAGATCCTTTCAACAGGATCTCTAGCAGTCCATTGACATTCTGCTGTTTATGCGTCGAGGTTATCCTAATAAAAAAGAAGAGTCTTTTTATAGCAATTATTAGTATTCTTTAAAGTATACAAAAATCAACCCATTGTTATTATTATTGCAACAAAGAATTTTAATCAACCAGTTAAATTTGCTAACAGATCAGGCTTACCTGCTATGAATTCGCCTTGTTCATTGCTTTTTTTACAAATTATCTTTATGCCAAAGCGAAATTTTACACTTCAACTGTTGGCATTAAAGAAGACTAACTGCCAGTTTTTAACTTAGGGCCAGTTTTTAACTTAAAAATTAACTTAAATTCTGTTTAAATACTAATTTTTATAGATCATATTTAAATACAACTTAAATCACTGACCACGTCCATTTAAATACAACTTAAGTAAACGTTTGCCTGAATTTCCTATTAAATTCTCGCTCCACATCTTTCCACACATTCACCTTTTATTCTGCATCAACTCGGTCAGTCTTCCTGCACTCGATTATGCTGCTGTTTTTTTTTTTATCAAATAATGAAAAAACTTCAATGCGCAATTTTCATAATTTGCAGAACTGTAAAAATCATATGGTAGCATAAACAACTTAAGTTGTATTTAAATGGACGTAGTCAGTGATTTAAGTTGTATTTAAATATGATCTATAAAAAAAATCGGTATTTAAACAGAACTCAAATTTAAAAACCGTTTAATTTTTAAGTTAAAAACTGGCCATAAAACACAAAAAAGTATTAAGCTGCTCCTGCAAGTGCAGCTCTTATGAAGTCGTTTGCCAGTAAATTTAATTGTTCAGCCAAAGTTGAACTGAGCTGCCACATAATATTACATGCATTTAATGGAAGCGCTTGTTTTCATTTTCTTTTAAATAAATAGTTAAATTGTGTGTGTGAAAGTTAGGATATGATTTTATGCCAGCACCTGCCTATATGGCTATATCTGGCAGCAGATCAAATCCACTTGAGTGAACAGGCTGACGATTCACTAGCCCCCCATGTGGCTTGTAAGGCCACACAAGTGGCAATTTCTTATAATATGTTGCACGGCACAAGTCATAAATCCCTTGCTTAAGAGCTCGGGCTATGTAATCCCTTTTGCTTCTGAAATAAACAAAGAAACATCAGGCTTTAAACCAGCTCGCTTGACATTCCCCTCAATCTAGTTCCTTGCACAAAACAGACTTGTTGGAAGACAATAGTTTCTTCCTCCTGCGTCTTAGGTTTAAACCACAGCCAGAACGTTTCAGCCCAGGATAGGCTCCTCAAACAATGACCGACTCAGAAAGCCAAAAGGTTTCCTGGGGGCGGTCCCGTTCTGCCAATTGACCTTTGGTGAAGGTTTCGAAAGAACATGCATAGCCGAAGCCATACATAAACTCCTGCTCCAGCTCCGAAAGCAGAGTGCCGTGACTGGGTGTGAAATCGGGAGCGCTTAACGTACCTCCGAGGGGAATTGTGTTTGTGACACCAAGAATATAAAAAACATTGTATTTCATATGGTAGTTCTGATTTTGCAAACAAATTGTTCAAACTGCTAGAAAGCCACTCTAGCCGCATCTTTTATCCACTTTTACGTACAATTTCACTACCTTACTGTTCCAAGCCTTTATTTCTGGAATTTTCCGCATAACCGGTGCGATAACTCATAAAGGTTTTACACCACTAATTGTGAAAATCTCCAACAATAAATATTTTCTCCATATGGGAAATATAAAGGAAATATTCTTTTCCTGGCTATATCGTCATGGCTATCTACGGTTGCATTTCTAGCTAATTAAGCTTTAAGAAAAAAACACATATTTTTCCCATAAAAGAGGTGCCACGATCATTATTTCATAGGTCACCTTTTTCTCGGGTTTGTCACATTGGCGATTGGGTAGGTACTCCACACAAAAATGCACCTTTTCATATCTTTCCAAAATACTAATATACAACTTTTCACTATACGAGCTATCACGACATCCTGAATACTTTCAGATGTGTGTTACTATGGTGGAACATTCCATCTAGATCATTTAGTCATGATGCTTAGATGCGCACATACAAATGTATGTATGTGTGTACGGTTATAGTGATAAAATTAATTAATAGTTTTGCAAAAGATTTCTGTGCGATGAACCTTAGCTCAATAATAAAGAAAGAATAAACAAAGATCGAAAAAAACCAATTAAAAATCTGCATTCAAAAGCAATAGAATACAAATTATAATGATAATATATACATATGTATATGTACATACACATTTATGTATTTATGTATGTATAACTATACAAATAGTGAAATATTATACATATATTGACAGTCATAAAGCACCTCTGGGCTGAAGAACAGCTCTCGCGTTATCGTAATTATTTTCTAAGTGCGGTCAGGCTTGTTGCTGTTGTATGGCCTTCGAGAGTTTCGAATCTCACTCGTACTGGTTGACTGATTTGTCTCGGATAACTGTTTTGTTTTACGGTTCGTTTACGGAATTTCATGTCGGGCACGCTGCTACTGCCCATGTGAAGTCATGGGGGATATAATTTAGACACAGTCTGTTAAAACCATGCTGGGCCAATGGTCTTCGTTACCCGACCATTCTATGTGCAGTTATAACCTGTAAATTTACTTTGCAAGTTAAAAAATAGTAAATAGAGAAATAAATATTATATGTATATTGAATGCATAAAAATCTTCACCACACTTTATTACATTACTTTTGGTAATGAAAAATAATGAACAAATTAAAACAAAAACTAATTACATACATATATGTATGTATAAGCATGAAATGAAAATCATCTTGTTATAAATGTAGTTTGGCTTATTTTTTAATAAAGAAATAACAAAAATGTATAAGTATTTAAAAATGAAACATTGTGTCAATAATAACAAATAAAAGGTATTAATCAATTCATTAGCATTTAGTTAAGCGAGCAAGAAGCATAAGTAAACATATACATATGTATACGCCTCGTACGCCGCCTAGGGGTGGAAATAAATTACTTTCGGTACACATACCTGCCTTAATACTGCAACTTTTACTTTCTTAAAAACTTGTTACATACTTTATTATAACAACGAAAGCTTTAAAACACGTCGAATTCTAGTTCTGGGCAAGACACTTGCAGCAAAAGTCTATAAGTCGAAGCTGTTCAATTTTGATTGTGGTTTATTAGGACTGACTTAAACTATTCGCAATCCTTACAATTAGTACCTACAATCGGGGACCTGCTGTTGACCATTTTATGAACATATAATATATGTATCCTTTTATGAGAAAAATTAATTTTGAAACATAATGTTCAATGTTTTGCTGTTGGAGATGACCTGCTTGGGCGCATGCACCAGTTCATATGTAAGATATGGTCGGAGGAAAGCATGTCCGACGAGTGGAATCTCAGTATCGGTTATCCGATCCACAAAGAAGGGGACACCTTCAACTGCGCCAACTACCGAGGAATAAGTCTCCTGAACATCGCACCTGAGCCCATTCGTGAACAGTCTGATAGGTTCTTACCAGTGACGTGTCAGCCCGGGGAAGTCCACCGTTGTCAAAAATTTCACACTACGGCAGATCCTGGAAAAGACCCAAGAGATGCAAATGACAGAGTGCATTCACTGAGATCTGCAATGTCAGAAGAGGCGACGCACTGTCATCTGACTTTTTTTAACATAATTCTTGAGAATATCGTCCAAAACTCATACGTCAAAAGCAAAGGCACGATCTTCCAAAAGTCCCAGCAACTGCTAACATACGCTGACGACATTGTTGCGATTGGTCGAACAAAGCAAGCCGTAAATGAAGCGTTTATTGGTATTTCAACGTAGGCGACCAAAATGGGTCTAGCAGTAAACGTGGGCAAAACGAAGTATATACTGTCATCGAGAAAGGACGCACAACATCAACGACTGGGCCAGATCGTCACCATATGCAGCTATAACTTCGAGGTAGTGAAGGACTTCGTGTACCTCTGCTCCCAAATGAACAGCACGAACAATATCAGTACCGAGATTAAACGCAGAATATCTTTTGCCAATCGCTGTTTCTTTGGGCTCAAGAGGCAACTAAGTAGTACGACCCTTTCACGAAAGACCCAGCTGACACTATATACGACTTTGATCATACCTGTCGTTCGTTATGGCGCGGAAGCATGGATAATATAGAAAGCGGCTGAGGAAGTCCTTTACATTTTCGAGAGAACGGCCTTTTGTAGCATTTGGGGACATGGAGGTTGGCTCTCAGGTTGGACAGAATGACAGCTGGATGTGAGCAGCGTGGTGCGTGGCCGCAGTCGTTTCACCAGGCCAAGGAGGATTGGATGGTGGACCCGAGAGCTGGATCTTATGCGTAACAGTGCCAGAAACTTCAGCAATTGAAGTTCCAAGGCCGAGGATCAAGCTCTTCGCAGGGTTGATTATCTGGCTGGCCTGAGAGAATATAAGCATAGGATTGGGAGTGTCAAGGAAAGCGTATGGAGGGAATTCGTGTGCGAGAACCGGGATGACTCTTGGGGCAGGGTCTATCTACTTTCCTGAGTCTTGGAAACAGGTTCTTGATAGGCTGCGTAGCATAGGCTGTCGAGAAAGCTATTTCTGCAGCAGTGAAGCTCGCGTGGTTGGCACCAGCGGCTCAATTTGGCGAGACGTTGTTTGCAGCCGTCCGCAGTGGGCCATTTACATTGAACCTCATGATGGATTTCCTGTTGAGGCTGCAGCGCACCCACAAATTGTGTGCATATGACTTGCTCATCTTAGTTGAAGGACAGTCTCAAACTGACCCTTAAAGCCAGGGTGAGAGGGCAATGTGCGTAAGTGTGGGTGTGGACGTGGCCATGGACAAGACTGTGATAATGCTGCTGAAGAGCAGGTGGTCACAGGCTCGCCCCCCCTCCCCTTTTGTACTTTCTGGTGGCACTCGTCTCCGGTACGCGATGGATGTGAAATACCTGGGAATAATGGTGAGTGAGAAGCTGAACTTTGTGCTTAACTTCTCATATGTGAGACGTTAACGTCTTGCAGCTTTGATTTTCCAGACAAGTTGTTCGAAATGGGTGAATCGTGTTTCAGAAAACTTTCAGCAAAAACTTTTTATCCTAACAAATTTAAAATAATACTGAGAAAATGTCTGCACTATTAGAAAAACAAAATTATAAGCGATATAAGCAGACGTTTCCATCGTTTGGAACTCAATGAAATTTCAGCAATTTCCATCTATTTGGACCTAGACGCAATAAAACTTGTTAAGGAAACAATTGCTTCAATGTTTTCTTCATACAGTTCTGAAAATTCTGATGATAAATCCTTAACAATTAACTCGGAAAACAATAACAATTCTGTGTGGAATGAGCTTGATAAAAAAGCACTCATGAAAGCAAAGACTTTAAAATGCATAATCGAACTAAATAATTTTGAGCTTTTCGCACATTGTATTATTTTGATTGGCTTTATTTAACTTTATTGGAGGAACTTAAAATGATTCTTTTACTGTCTATTTATCTAAATTCTAAAGTCTTTGTTGCATTGGCAAATATTCCGTTTGGTTACTCTTAAAAAAATATTATTAAAAAGTGTCAATTTTGCATTATTTTATGGTAAAAATATTCCTATTCGTTAATATCTTAATTTTTAAATTCAATAAGTTGCAATTCTATAATTTATTGCCAGACAACTTCTTACTAAATTTTTTGTGAGAACGGAAATCGGATACACATATTTTTGTTGTCAATTTTATGAAATTCATATTTTCCAAGAATTTTCCTCATGGGTCGTAGAAGTTGTACCTATAACTCACGCGAGCACAATTTTATTATTTGCAGTCATGCGCCCTGGTTCGTTTTGAAACTGTAGCTACACATATCGGGTTAATCCAGTATTTATATAAGTATATAAAGTAGAATGTGTTTGCGTTGCTTTGTACCTTATAGGAGACCAAATCTCTGGATCGATCTTGTTGAAATTTTCACAACATTTAACTGTTACTCTGGAATAACATATCGATCGATCTTGTTGAAATTTTCACAACATGGAATAAATTATAAGGTACTTTTTTCAACCACGCCCAACTTTGCTAGTTGTGGACTAATTTTCTGCATTCTTTTTGTCTACGAAAAAGGTCCCCTAATTTCTTTTTAAATTTCTTGTACTTCGAATTGAGAACTAATTAATTAAGAGCTGATATCTTATTTTTATTATTAACTTAGTCCTTTTATAATATAATAAAATAAATTAATTTTTTTTTGTCTGTATCAATGAAATACCTTTTTCCTTTAATAGATAATAATAGAAGAGTAAAAACACCAAAAACTTTTTCTTTATACATATATTTTTATTTAAGCGTTCAGTTTTTCATAAACTTTAAAAAATGTATGATACGTTATTTTGCTTCAGAACATGCAGTATTTCTTGTTTCTTTTAAACTAAGATTTAAAAATTTTGAATCAATATCTCAAATAGTTTCCATTTTAGATAATTTTTTGCTTCTCTGTAAATTTATCAAAATTTATGTACGTTGCTTTCGATTTTAATTTACGATATATAGATACCATGTGAACAGTAAAACCACACCGAAAACTATAGTGATTTACAGAGGAAGAATAAACCACAATTTTAAGGCCCAATAATTACAATATGAAATGATACATTTGATTTTTTTATAACCACAAAGAAAACAAGAAATTGTATAAAAAATATTCTATAGAAAATATTGTATAAAAAATGTGTACATTAACTTTGAAAGAAATCAACTATATAATCAACCTTTTAATTATAAAGCTTAAAATTACTTCAAACCTAAATCTTTTTCGATGGTATGAGAACAAACAGCCATCATCTGAGACTTTACACGCTCAAAGTTTTCTACAGCCTTTGGTTTGGCTTCCGGCCATTTGGCTAAATCACGATAAATGGGACGACAAAATTTCATGCGGAAATTAGAATTAGCGAAAGCGATAATCTCATCCAGACGGTGTAATAGTTTAGCCGTAATGCACAAACGCATAACTCGAAAACGTACTTCAGCGTTTTGTGTGTTTTTAAGATTGTAAATAGACTCCAGCAATTCAATTTTCCTTTCAGTTAAATCAACGATTTCTCTGGATTCAATCAACTTGCCAAGGAAATCAATCAATTGATGTGTGGAAATTGATTTTTTAATATCAGAGTTACTAGCCAATTCATTTGTGGTGTTCGTGCTCCATAGCGAAGCCAAGTTCTTGGAAACATTAGCCAAGCTTTCATCAAGCCTTAAAAAAAAATTTATTTATGTGACTTATTTTTTTCTGTAAACTTACTGTGGTATGATTGGAGGCATTCCCTCAGACTTCAACCAAAGATCCCAATCAATTTCAATAAGTTTATCTTTTTTATCAGTTTCAATAAAGTAATCATATAAAGCCGATTTAAAGTCATCAGTGACAACGGATTTATAGGCAAATTCCTTCAGATAACAACGCAAAAATGGTTCGAAAACTTCTGGACCTCCAAGCAAACCCTCTATGTATCGTAAGAACGTAGAGCCCTTGACATACGGCACACTTGAAAATGCATCATCTGGTCCACAATTTGACAGATCAACTACAAGTTTTGTCAGCTCAGGGTTATTGGCAAGTTGAGTACGCATCTAAAAAGCATATCAAAATAAAAAGAAAAAGTATACGCTTCTAATAGAGTAAGAAAAATACAACCGATTTTCTTTAAAAAAAAAGTACATGTTAGACCTGATACCCTGTCATTCATTTGAATACTGAATAAAATGCTGCGACAAATAACAATGGCAATTTGGTTTAAAGCTGATTTTTCTTTGAAGCCATTAACATATTTTTAAAAGCAACAGTTAAAAAAATAGTTTATAATTGTTTATATTATTATTAAACAGTACTATGCATTTCTAGATCAAAGCCAACAACAAATTCAATGCTGATTTCTTCTATTTTAAACTTTTTTAAAAAGCTATTTCAGATAGGGGTATTTTAAAACAATATTTAATTAGTTACGGCTTTTTTAATAGGTATACATGGTTACGTGAAATGGAAAATCACATACGTAACTCACAAAATGTACGAAATCGATGTTTTGATTAATTATGAAGCATATAAATTTTTATAAACATGTCGTCTAAAATTTATACTCTCACACAATAATAATAAGACATTTCATAAACGAAAGTCTCGTGACATGTTACTGTTTTGCTTTTACTGTAAAATAGTAAAAATGCTACTTATGTGGATTTGAATCTGAGCAGCCGATATACTATTTTCAGAGAACTTTTTAATGAAGGTGCACTACAGATTAACTTCGCAATTTAAAAAAAATCGAAATCCCATGAAATTGACTATGCATTTTTAAAATGAGAATAAAAATCTTACGATGGATTTTTTTACGTTCACACCATTGGTAAATTTGCACCAAAACCTATTTGTATTTTCTATTGTTGGTGCCTTTTTTATTTCAGTTGTTCACAGATGTTATTCTTTGTTTGCTTTATTTGTTTACATAAAAATATATCCCTGATCTAATGATGTGTGAAGGAATTTGAAATTTTTTTTTAAAACAATGAGAGCCGTACGACTGTAGTTTTCATCCGTATTTGCTCTCATGTCGCATGGTTTCATTACATATGTATGTTTAGACGATACCATCCGTGCTCTTCTACTCAAAAATTTGATTTATCATACGACTTGTGTTATCGCCTAAGTGTCTTTTAAAAATTAAAATTTTTGCACTAAAAATGTATTTGAAACAGAATAATTGGACAAAATTATATTGAAAAAATTTATTTTTAAAACCAAATTTTATAAATGAAGATTATTAAAATTTGCTTTAAGAAAGTTCTTTAAATTTTTTAGAAATAACGGCAGATGAGCGAAAAAAATTATTGGAGAACGTTCCTTAGCCCATATTTCTGAATGCCCAATGATAAAAAGTAGTGTTTTTTTAATAAAATTTTTTCCAAATTTCGATTTTTGAAATCTGAAAAATTTTTTTGGCGAACACCCCTTAACCCATTTTCATGAATGTCCAAATAATCCAATTCATAACAATTTTTTTTATGGAAATAAGAAGAATCTTCATAAATTTTGACTGTTGTATTAATATTGCAGGTTTGTGTCTAGAGTTAAATTCGTTTGCTTACATTGAATTTGTATTTTATATTGCTACCTGACAACACTCATGAAATCTTGTACGATGAAAAATAACTATTAAAAATAATTTTTCTAAAATTTTTAAACAATGTTACTTACGCACTCTTGTAAATCTGTCAAATTGCGGAGCATATGGAAGTCCTGTTCCTTCAAACCTTGCATGCGACCTACGATTTTCGTCTCAACAAAAACTGTAAAGCCTTCATTCAACCAAAAGTGTTCGAAATTTTTGTTGGTGACCAAATTTCCAGTCCAGCTATGGGCAATTTCATGTGCTACAACATCGGCCAAAGATTTGTCACCAGCCAACAGAGTAGGAGTTACAAAAGTTAAACAAGGATTTTCCATACCACCAAACGGAAATGAAGGTGGCATTACCAACAGATCATATTGCTTCCACACATATGGACCACAGATATCGGAGGCAGTTTTTAACATTTCTGATGTCTGAGAAAACTCTTCGGCACAAGCGTCAATTATGCCCTGTTCAGCCCATACGTTTGAGTTTGGTCCCAAAGGTTTTGATACCAACTTTCCAACAGCAATTGCTAAAAGATAAGCAGGAATTGGTACATTCTGCTTAAATGCGGTTACACCATCCTCCTTCTTCGAAATTAATGCACTCATAAGCGCTGTTAACTCTTGGGGATGCTCAACTGTAGCTTCGTAAGTGAACTTTACAGCTGGTGTGTCTTGACATGGTAAAACTGAACGTGCATGAATGGCCTGACATTGGCTAAACATATAGGGATGTTCTTTTCCTAAAGTTTGTTCAGGTGATAACCACTGAAGGCCACTGGCATTATTTGCTGTTTCGTAATCAAGACGTACAAATAAGCTACAATAAAAGTGTGGATTATAAGGTTAAGAGTCAGGAAGTGGTAATTTATCATCTTGTCCCTTATTTTTTAAATATGTATGTTTATTTCGTCTTATCATACATATGTCGCCTACATGGCCCATCTGATTTAATTTTTAGTTTCTGCAAGTAATATACATATGTATGTATGTACAAACGTATTTACTTACGAACATACATACATACATACATATGTACATACATATATAAAAAAGCAAAGAAAATTTATTAAAAAATTAAACGAGGCTTTTGGTATTGTACGGTACTTACATATTTACATGCACACATAAGTGTATACATATGTATGTATGCATGTGTTTAAAAATGTAACTACTTGCATTGTACATACATACATACATATAAATTTTTGGGTACCTTAGCAACAATTTTATTTTTCATATGTACTCTCTTTGTTAGGAACTTGCACCAAATCTTTTGGAATAATTTTAAATTATGTAGGTATCCTATAGTTTCCTGAGATTTTTAAATTTAAATTGAACTGACACTGTCAAAATTTTATGAAAAATTATAGGCACCAGTATTTGCATTTGTCAAAATTAAAGGACAAAATAGAATAAATTATTATCAAACCAACTCACTCTTCAGCGGCAGTACCCTGAGGTAGTTCCAAAGTAAGTTTAGCACCGATGTCGTCAACAGAATCGCTCACAAAGTAATTAAGAGGTATTGTAGATTTATCCGATACAATTTCTGCATTTAATACTTTGATATCACGTACATCTAACAACTGAAACAATTTTATTTAACATGCTATGTACATACATACATACATATCTTATCTCTGTACATAATTGTATTTAACAACAATATATATGTATGTACATATGTACATATGCACACGTGACGTTGCACTTACAATTGCTGATAAATTCTTTTCCAACACACTAAAGCGATGAGTTACGGACCCCTTTAATTTAGTGTTTTCGAAATCCACTTTCCATTTCAAAACACTGCTTACAGTGGTTACCATTTCAGGCTGAGAGAATGAACTAGGATCAATTTTGCCTAGACGACCCATGCTGCGCTTACTTTGAACAGAATAAACTGGAATTGTTTGAAAAAGCTGTCTACAGTTGCTTTTATTAGTTTTCGATGAAAACAACAGTTGTTGTGTGAACGATAAACGATTGAAAGCTGAAAAATTAATATTTGAAGCATTAGAACACAAATTTAAACCATTATCTATGTACATATACAAATAATAATTTAATGATAGAATAAATCAAACAATCTTATCAAAAGACTAGTATGTATACAACATAGTTATACATACATATTATGAACATGCAAAAGTACAAAAATTTTAAAATAAAATACTTAAAGCGAACGCTATAAGGCGATAAATATAGTTGTCGTGGTAACGCGGTTTTACAAATTTCTACTTTCGGTGTTTATAGTACATATGGATGACTGCGGGAGTTGTTGCTCTACATGCGAACATATCGGAGATGGCATTAAATATTTTAAAATTGTACCAAATTGCTTGAGGAACTGTACTTTTTTGACGTTAATTGCACTAAGACACATTTTTCTAATTTATATTATTTTTGTTACATAGAGTGTATCAAAATAGGTATATTATATTTCGCTTAATATAAGAATTTGCCATTCCTGCCACATATATAATATTTCTTAACGCATAAGAAAACAAACTAATGTGAATGTCAAACTTTTCTACAGGGTAACAAAAAGGGTAATATTTTTGTTTACATTAAAAACAGGCGTATTAGTGATGGCAACTACCTTTACTAGGGTGAAAACGCTTGAATATTTCAAATTTAAAAATCGCAAGTTTTTATAGAGTAGATGTGATTTTCAGCTGGAAAATGATTTAAACAAAGGAAAAATTGCAATTTTAGGAAAATCAATTGATTTTATAATTTATTTATTATATTTGTCGTAACACACTTTATTTTTTTCAATTATATTATTTCATTGAAAAAGTAATATATATTTCAGTCTAGGACCTTTCAAACTATTGAAAGGCTAAACAAAATTATATTTACAAAACATATGCATGCAGTGAAAATATTTTATAAATCACAAATCGTATACAATTATTTCATTTGTTATATTTATTTGTTAAATTATAAAAATATTGTCTTTTTAATCTTAAATTAAGTTTTACGTCATAAATATTTATATAATATTTTTTAATTTTGAAATGCAAATGATTAAATGTAAGCATTTTTAATTTTTTTACATATTATCAAATCGCATATAAACATATGGGATATGTTCATTATATTATTTTTAGTGCACGTAGCGTTTTATTTTTCATAGTACTCCGGCAGCATAGAATATGTAAAATTAAATAATGTGGCAGCGCCGCTTCTATGTACAGGAGAATAGTGAATGTAAAGAAAAGTGAATAAAATAGGAGATGTAAACAAAAAACCAGTCGTGACTTCCTGGTTCGGCCCTGGAGACGAGATACACGCCCAGCAAACTTTTTTTAGTGAAAAATTATGTAATAGCCAAATAAGTTTTTGGCTATAAAACCAAATTGGTAAGACGTGCGTATAGGGATTTTTGATATTAAATAGTGGACACATGTACCATTCCAGTGCAGCAGTTGTCACTTCCTGGAGGCGAGATATACGCCCAGCAAAATTTTTTTAGAGTAAAAGGAACAGAAAAGTGTGTATAAACCAAAATGAAAGAATTGCGAAAAAAATTTTATTTTTGATAGAGGACCTACATACATGTGTATAATTTCAGTGGACCAGTTGTCACTTTCTGATTTATCCCAATTTAGGAATTATACATCTATCAAACTAGGTTATTTGCTGAAACTGTACTTTTTCTTTTCATCTCCTATTTATTCACTTTTCTTTATATTCACAAAAAGAGATACTCTGGAAATAATACACATTAGCAATGTATCGAAGGAGAATATATTAAACTACAAAAAAAGACATTGAGAGCTGCGCGCAAACATACAGACATTTAATAAGCAAACAAAAATCAAAAAGACAATAAATAAGTTTACCAACTGGACAAAAATCCTGGGGAAATAAACTACGGGATGAAGTTTTTTTTTTTTATATGTATAAATAGACGAGTTTTAATTTTGGCATAAATGTAAATATATTGATGTATGTATGTATGTTTTTTTTTTTGTTGATGTTAATATCGGGTTAAATTGCATACATATGTGTGATTAATGGTAACTTGTGTCACGTTTGTTTTTTTTGGCAGAAACCCCGAGGATAGTCAACGACGTTGATCGAAATATTGGTAAATAAAGAAAATGTAGAAAAATCATTGCTTAAAAATCAATTCGGAATAAATATTTATACCACACCAACATACTGCAGTTCTGTTAATGGGAAAATGGGAAGCTTATACTCCACTTCTTCAGAATACATGAGGTGCTTAAAAATAGAAAAAATTCATAACTCATTTCATGACCTACTCAAAAAATCAATTTACGAATATAACTCTTCAATTCATTCAACTACTGGAAGGAATCCAGTTAACAACAGTTATTTTTTAATTTCATATATTTTAAAGCATATTTCCATTCATTGACCCTTATAAATATAAATATAAATATAAATATATTTATTAAGAAATTAAAGTATTGTATTTCGGCTGAATGTTCAATATTATTAATAATTAAAAATAAAAGTAAATCCTAGAAGATATTATTTTTTTGTAAAACTAAATTATATTATATAAAATTTAGTACAAGTTCAGTTGTAATTAAGAACTCAATTCGTTAAAAAAATAAAGAAATTTGTACGAGAAATTCCAAATAAGAAAAATATGCTCAAATACATTGATGAAATCTTATCATAAATTTACCCAAATAATAACTGATAACTCTTAACGAAATTAACAAGTACATATATGTAAAAAAATTCCAGCATTCCATTCCACAACAAACAGTAAAGTTGAATTAACAAGAGTTCTAGCCCAGGAAAATAATTCTTCACAAGGAGACGATATCTTTAAAATAGTTCGAAGTTTCAACAAAACAATACATTGTCACTGGAGGGAAACCCCAGGACGTGTTTTCAATCGGGGAGGACATACTGATATCAAGTAATATGTATATAAAACAGAATGTGTTTATTTCTTTATACCTTATAGGAGCCCAGACCTCTGGACCGCTCTCCCTGAAATTTTCTCAACATAGTATGTATAACTGGGATTCTGGAACGAATTATAGGCTACTTTTTTTTCTCAACTAAGCCCACTTTTTTATATTATATTACTCCATCCACATATTTTATCAGGACACAACGTTTTTATACCAATCTTTCAAAAATGCTGTCAAAATTCTTATCGCATATGGAAAAACTCCACTAATTTTTTTTTAAATGGTGGGTTGTCGCAAATCGCCCGCTACAATAATTGATTATCGTCATTTGTGGACCAATTTTCAAATTTCTGTTTTCATATGGAAGAGTAGTGTTTTGTCTTTCGTACCGTGAACATTTGTCGTCTCCTCCTCCTTGTGTTTCCGAAATACTAAACAGCAAAACAAATTAAAAATTGAAAAATGAATTAAATAAATAATAACATAAAACTTTACCCTCAATAAATAATTAAACCAAAATTTAAGAAAGAGTTTTATAACATATAAAATAAAAAAATGCAAGTGCATACAGTAAAAAAAATAACTGTTCATCCTGTGTTCGTGTTTGCCTAAAATAATTTTTTATCACATTGATGCCATTGTTGTTTTTGACTGTTTGGTGATGAAGGCTTAGGACTGATCACTTGACAGTCCCAATAAAAGCAATTGATTCGGAGTCGCCAGTATGTGTGTTTTTGTTTCTTTTTTATAATATTTGTACATTTGATATGAAATTTGATTTGGCGTATGGTGACGTTTGGGCGATTTGGCGAATGGTTTTAAATGTATTTTTGCTTGAAAACTTATATTCCATCAAAGCAAATTTCGATTAAGTCCAAAGATAAATCTTGGTTGAGTCAAGAATACAGAGATGCACTCTGATACAGAGAGGAAGCATTCTGTATCTGGTGTGAAACCAAGAACGTTGATACTACTATGATGTGCAAAAAGGCGAGAAATTTGTGTCAAAGTGCTAAGGCGTCAAAATTCTCTTTACGAGCAACACCTTAGAGCTAAAGTTCTTTCTGCTCCTCGGGGTAGAACCTTTTTGGTCAAATGTCACGCCAGCCCCGAAAAACGGAGAGGCAAACAACTCTGAAAATTACCGCCCAATTGCAATATGTTCTATCTTATAAAGTATTTAGAGACAAATGACTTACTAAACCATCATCAGTATAGATTTCGTATGGGTCGCTCTATGGGCGACATGCTGGCCTTCCTCTCGGAAATATGGTGTAAATATATACACCATTTTGGCGAAAGTGCGGTTCTATTTCACTCAGTTTCATTAAATATCAGTTTTTTGTTTGTTTTGCAAACTTTTTTCTATACGTCTATACTACGTATGCAGCATAGATTTCCGGCCCACACACAACCGCTTTTCATTACTAGCGGATGCCACCCGCGCCAAAAAAAAACGTTCAAATCAAAACATTCTCGAAGTTTTTCTTGAACTACCAATAATCCGTAAACACAATCCTAAGTTTGTAGTTATCTCTGCAACTTCTGGGGATAAAAAATTACAACAATATTCTTGTTTTTCGTCCACCGGGCCTTAAAACTAACCTGTTCCGATATCCTATCTGCATCTGAGCTGAGACAGCAACCTCTTACTGCTCATTTATAATAAATCTATTGCAGAAAGAATATTAACAAGGAAAACTTTGCCTGGAATATGTGATATCGAATGCATATATCATTCAAATTTAAACGCCATTAAAGGAACTATTTATGCCCCCTACTTGAACGAAATTCCTAATGCCGAAATTATCAATGAAATGAGTTCACAAGGAGTAATTGATATTTATAAATACCAGAAAAAAAATTCCGAAGGTGTTATGAAACCATGTGGTGTAATTCTCCTTACATTTGGCAGATACTGCATTCCCAGCAAACTGGACATATCCCACCATAAAGTCAAGGTGCGACAATACTTCCGAAACCCAATGAGATGTACAAATTGCCAATTGCTCGGCAACACGAAAAAATGCTCCTTTGTGCCAGTCTTGTGCCTTCCCACCTCGCATACCAGACGAATGTTTACATACTTTCTGCGCAAACTGTTCCGATGATCCCCCTCATCATCTAAAGAGTGCAAGGTATATAAACAACAAAAAGAAATACTCAAAATTAAAACAAAAGAAAAATGTTCTTTAAAAGCTGCAAAAGAGAAATCTAAATTACAAAACTTCGCTGAACCGTTAACCCAAACATAATCCAATATCATAGGCAAAGAAAATATAAACATAAGAACATGTATTGCTGAAACAACAAAAAGCAATGCACTTGATACTACAACAAAACAAAATTTAAAAAATGAAACAACTAACAATGCTACTTTAAACTACATTAAAATAAAAAAACAAACACATATGAAAGGAATTTGGAAAAAAAACTCAACAACAAATATCAATAATACCAAAACAACATCTCCTATAATTACTCGCTCTATGAGTAGAGCTCATGCAAACAACCCAACAACAAAAAATTCAGAAACATTAAAGAAATTCTTAATTCAACACAAAATAAACATTTAGATTTACCGAAATCTACAACTACAACATCACATAACTCTAGTCGTAATCTACAGGAAGAAATAATGTCTGTAGACAACGAATAGTCTTTTCACTGTTTTGCAAACATGGATTTTAAAATTATACGGTGGAATTTTAATGATCTTATTAAAATTTACTATGAATTATAACTTTTGTTAAAAGATCACAACCCAGACATCATTTCAATACAGGAAACACATATCTCACGGAAATAACAACATAATATATCCAACCAGTCAACCTCACAGCTAAACAAGGACTTGCCATTCTGGTGAAGAGAACCATACCCCACAAACTAATCCTTCAATATAGTGACACTGCCTCCATTGGTATCGAAATAGACTTTGGCTTAAAATGTACCCTAATAAATACATACATACCCCCGCTTAAAATGTACCCTAATAAATACATACATACCCCCGCACCAATTTTTCTCTGAATATATACACCCCTTATCTAGACCGATCATTTCAATTCTCGTCATTTTAAATAATGGAAACCCTACGCACTTCAGCACACATACCACGTCTTCATATGTAGATATATCTTTATGCACACCACAGCTCGCACCGCTCTATTCCTGGAACACTATTTGTGATTTACATGTTAGCGACTACTACCGCATAATAATACTCATACCAAAAACTGCCGGCACTCCTCTCAAACGAATACCGGTATATAAAACTGACGCCAAAAATTGGACTTTATACCAAAGTCACTGTTCCTCATATTTTCCTAAAATCCAACATAATAATGTCAACCAACAAGCTGCGCTGATTAAAAAATCTATCAGAACCGCAGCAAATGTAAGCATACCGCAAACAAATAGGTTTTCACATACATATGTATGTAGGTACAAAACTGTGTGGTGGAATTGTGGTCCCGAACATCTAAGAGATCAAAAGCAACGTCTGTGGCATGTTTTTAAAAGGACAAGAAGCGAAAGCACTTTGATTTTGTACAAAAAGTATAATGCTAAGTTTAGAAGAGCTGTAAAAAATAGCAAATCAGTTGTATTCAAAAATTCGCGTCCAACATCAACCCCACCTCCGCACCTAAACGTATCTGGAACGATATAAAAATTCTAAAAAAATCTCCCAACACAATAAAATATATAAAATTTGAAGATAACATCCTGACATCTCACACTGACATTGCCAACTGTTTCGCCAAACATTGGTCTAATTCATCTGAGGACATGAACTTTGTCGCAATTTTTCAAAACAATAAACTAAATGCCAAAGGCAAAACTCCAGGTGATGATCGTATATGGTACCCCTTGATAAAAAATCTGCCTCCATATGCAAAACAATATCTTATCTCCACTTATAACAATATTTTTTCAACCTAAACCTATCCGCATTACTGGAAAATTGCTACCATCATCCCAATCCCCAAACCAAAGAAAGACCAGTTTACAGTATCCGGTTACAGACCAATGTTTAAGCAAAATATTGGAAAAAATAATCGCCAAGAGAGAGTTAAAAGCAAACAACTTCCTCTCAACAAATCAAGTTTCATGAAAAAGCAGACTACGGATGACGTCTTCATACACCTCCAACAAAAACCTCGTTAACATCCTCGCAACTGACTTTGAGAGAGCATTTGATCGTATCGGTGTTCATGTGATACTTCATCAGCTAGAAGAATGGAAAATCGGAAAAAAAATGTACTCCATTATTAACAACTTCCTAAGCAACCGTAAATTCAGGCTGCGAGTAAATCACCAACACTTCATCATTTTTCCGCTCCATAATGGAATACCCCAAGGATCACCCCTATCAGTGACCCCATTTATTATTGCCTTTAAAATGTTCAGCAAAATTATTTCCAAGTACAAACACATCGAACATGTTATGTACGCTGATGATGCTGTAATATTCACGAAAATTAAGGATAATAATAAAGTAAACGAAATTTTTTGGACGTTCTCAGAGATGTCAATAATTGGTGCCAATCGTCTGGTGCAAAACTTTCATTACAAAAGTGCAATTTATTACACATTTGTAACAAGCAAAACTGTAACACGCTTGACATCCATTTCAACAATTTTAACATTAAGCAAGTGGATCACCTCCGAATACTAGGTGTTATTTTTGACAATAAAATATCTTAAGTCAAAAAACGTCAGAATACATGTTGATACAATGCTTGACATAACACGATCGTTAGTGCTCTCTAAAATCGACTATCCTCTTCCCATTTATGGTTGTTGCCCACCTTCTCATATAAAATTAATTCAAGGGCCTTACCATGCGGCAGTAGCAGTAACACGCAGCATTGGTGCTCTTCGCACAAGTCCAAACACCAATATTTTAGCCGAATCTGGATTTCCTTCCAGTAAGTAAAAAAAAGCCATCAAATACAAAAGATTTTAATTAAAATTTTTCTCGCGATTTAAATAGTGCAACAGAACCTACGTTCGTCAAACAAACACTGGATCCACCCTGGCCAGTTAATGAATCTTCGTTCATCCTATCTATGACTCAACTTCCTAAATCAACTACTCCATCTTTAGTATATATGCAAAGATTCAATAGTATTGTAGAACTATACCTCAACGACAAGTGGAACTTGTTATTCACTGACGGTTCTAAGTCTCTCGACGAGCAGATAGTCAACTTATTAAAATTGGATATATATCGAACCACTGTTCCAATTTTACCGCAGAAGCAAGAAGAAGAAAGTCTGTCATCCATAAACGCCATACAAAGCCCAAAATACGATTCTCCACTAATAAACGACATTCGACATATTCTTGGCAAATCCTCAAATAGTGCAAAACTCATGTGGGTTCCTTCGCATGTTGGCATTCCCGAAAACGAGTATGCAGATATTGCGTCTTCTGAAGACAAAATTAGACGATTACATAAATTCCAAACATGGGAAAGTCGTGATATATCAAACATATATACCACTTCAACTCCTTACATCAAAAAAAGTGGTCAGACTACCAATATAACTACAAAATTTTCAACCCAGAAGGTAAAAAACCACATTATTCGAAAAGCAGCCCCAGAAATGTAACGTCAACTGTCGTCCGACTCAGAATTGGCCACTGTAGTTTCTCTCACAAGCACCTACTGCAAAAATCATCAACCCCAAAATGTACTTTATGCAAGACACAAATAAACGTTTTACATATTCTGGATTAGTGCCCAAAGTATAGCTCATCCAGACAAAAAATAGTCAGACCAAATCGACCTACGGATCTCCTAAAAGATGTCTGTGATAAAAATATAGAATTAATTTTGGAATTTTTATCAAGGAACAACTTAAAACAAATGATATAGTTTATATTATAACTTCGGAGGTGAAAGCTAAAGCAGCTAGTACTCCTTTTTTATATTAGTTACAATATTTATAATTTTGTAAGTAATTATAATAAATAAAAAATTTCTGAAGCGTTTAACAGAGTGTGGTATGGGACACTCTTGTCTAAACTTATTGCTTTTGGTGTATGTGACATTTTCTCTCGATTTATATATAAGTTGCTATAGATGGTTTCTTCAAAGAGGTTCAAGATCTTATTTTTCTTAATGACCTTTTGGGTCAAAATTCTAACGCTATCCGGTCTTTTGCAGACGACAGCAGTATATGTCATTTCGGTAAAGGCCAAGCATTTTGGAGACTGAGAAAATAACAATCATTGTTGAACTCCAATAAGAACAACAATGTACAAAAAAATTGTTAGTTATTTCAAAAATTTATAATATATACATTATATACAAAAATCTTAAAGTTTTATCTATATTAATATTTACATATATGTATGTACACAGAATTTTATTTATGTATAATTGATTAGGTTCGAAATGGCAAGTCTAATATGTGTTTCCTTTTCAGTCTTCTTACTTCGTTTGTGTCATCTAGTAGCATTATTGCCTATGGGTTACAATGGTTACTCAGCCGCTCCAAGTAATTTTCGCTATATTTTCTAACTTCTTTAGTCATCGGAATTGATAAGTCATCATGAATTATTTTGTTTGATACAAACCATGGAGCGTTAACTAAGGACCTCAATGTTTTCGACTGCAACCTCTGTAGAATTTCAATGTTAGAATTGCTGGCCGTTCCCCAGAACTGTATACTATATGTCCATACTGGTTTTAACATTATTTCGTATAAAATTACCTTATTCTCGAGACTTAGTTTGGATTTGAGACCTAGTAACCAAAATAGGCGCTTGAACTTCAAGTTAAGATGTTGCTTCTTAGCTTGAATGTGGTTTTTTCATGTAAGCCTGCGATCGATGTGCAGACCTAAATATTTGACTGTGTCAGATTGCAGAATATCACTGTTGTTAATTGATACACGTGAGCAGTTTCCACGACGCAAAGTAAACGTTACGTGTAAAGATTTTTCGGTGTTGACTTTTATCTTCCATTTATTTAACCAAATTCCTATTTCATCAAGCCCTCTTTGAAGATATAGTGACGCAACGTCCGAGTCTGTGTCAGCAGCTAATACCGCTGATCAGCGTAGGTTGCAACTAGTACATTATTTATTAAGGGCATATCCGATGTAAAAATTGTATATAAAATTGGGCCTAACACACTACCTTGAGGGACTCCAGCCTTGACACTGTAAATTCCAGAAAAATCTCTGTTGACCTTAACATAGTAATACCTTTCGCTGATATAAGAAGTTTTTTAAGCTTATATAGTAGGCCTGCATGCCAGACCCTATCAAATGCTTATTGTACATCCAAAAATACACCTGAGCAATATCTTCTATTTTCCAAGGAGTACCGTATAAAATTTACTATACGATGGCATTGTTCAGGTGTGCCATGCCTATGTCTAAACCCGCATTGGTACTCTGGTATTATATTTTCTTTTGCTAGTATAGGTAACATTCTTCTCAGAAATATCCTTTCAAATATTTTGGAGAATGTGACTAGCAAACTTATCGGGCGATATGATGTTACAACATTTTCTGGCTTTCCAGGTTTAGGGACCATTACCACTTCCGCACATTTCCATTGCGAAGGAAAATGATTTAGCCTCAAAATTGAATTAAATATAAGCGTAAGAAAAATAACAGCTTTCTTAGGCAAGGCTTGGACTACTTTTCCATCAACACATTCGTATCCTGGTGATTTTTTACAATTAATCTTAGCAATCCCCTCCCGTACTTCATTTGGTGAAATGTGTTTTATTGGCCAATCTACTGGACATGGACTATCAAGAAATTCGTAGATTTCTTTTGTAGTAGTACGATCATTTATTTCATGTGGCTGAAATATTTTTGATAAATGTAATGCATATGCTTCAGCCTTGCTTCGATCTGTTCTGCACCATAAACCATTTTCGTCTCTTATAGGTGTATTTTTCTTGATTGGACGCTTTAAATATTTGGTGGCATTCCACAGGTAATGTTCATCATATCTTGTAACGTTGAGATTGTATCAAATCTGTAGGCCAATATGTTGGACTACCCGTAGATAAAACTGAATAGTTGTTATTGCCGATACATCTAAAAAGTTATCTGCCTTTAGGATTTATTAATCTCGAACACCACCAATGATGTTTGGCATTGAAGTCGCCTCCTACTATAAATCTAGGCCCACGTTTTCTAAAATATTCTTGAAATTCCTGACACTTTACAGAATATCTTGGAGGAAAATAAATAGAGCTAATGGTAATGGAAGTCGAATCACAAAATATTTTAATACATGCAGCTTGTAGACTTTGCTGTCTTATTTCGTCGGTGAATTTGTAAGTTATTGATGATTTTATTAGTATTACTGCTCCACCATGTGCTCTATTGTCCGGGTGGTTAGGTGGTGGTTATATTATGTCAAAATTTTTTATTTTGAAAAATGATCTGTCTGTGAAGTGTGTCTCCGAGAGTAGGAGGATATCAATAAAATTAGTTTTAAGAAATATTTCTACCTCTTGAGTATGATTGGAAAGCCCATTGGCATTCCATATTGCAATTCTTAAATTCATTTGCATAGTTTTGATATTAAAAGAGACATCATATTTATTAAATTATTGGTCTGTTCTATTTGGTTTTCAATTAATTTTTCGAGTTTTTCAAAAGAATTGTTTAATGGATTTAGTTGCTGTGGATTTCGTAAAGTATCAGAATATGAAAATCTTTCATTTCGAGTTTGGTAATCTTCACTATTAAATATATGTACATATATTGGCTGGTTTTATCTCTTCTGTAGAGATTATTATTTTGCAATTTTTCTTTAAGTATTTGTCTATATACTATGCAGCCTTTATAGTTTGCTGGATGGTTTTGTAGACAGTTCACACAGTGTGGAGGAGTTTCAATATCTTTATTGCAGTCAATTGTAAGATGCCCTAAGCCACATTTAACACATCTTTCTTCTTTTCGGCAGTAAGTTTTGGTATGACCGAATTCTTGACATCTATGACATTGCACAAGATCGTTAGTTTTTCTTGGGGGATAAATGGTGACAATTATTATATATATTTATGTGCCTAATATCGTATACGTGTTTGTTATTTAGGCAGGTTCTAAATCAACGAAGAACATTGGAAGGGGATTTTTCTTTATTCTACTGCGAACATTGACAATGTTTTTTCAATTTCGTATTTAATATCAGTAGTTGACGTAGAATGATGTAAGTTTTTTATAACTACTCTATACGATCGGTCTTGCTTCAATTGGTAGGTATGGAACTTAATTTTCTTGTCATTTAAATGAGTAACAATAATTCTGTACGATTTTACATTTTTTATTAGTAATCTTATTTGTCCATCTTTAAGTGACTTATATTAAAATTCAGAGGAAGGAATAATTTTAGAAAAAGATTTTATCATTGCGCTAATATCAGCAACAAATGGTATGTATGTATGTATGTAGATGGTGGCTTTGGTTCATTGTTATTGCTGTTTTCACTATATTCTTCATCCTCAGTATAAATTTCGTCATGATCAAGACTAGCAAAACGATTGTTATTTTGGGAGGCTGAAATAATTGTCTTTGTTTGTTTTGATGTACCAGGATCATTGTTGTTTATGATTGGAGTGTTGTTTACATTTAAATGTGCATGCGCTTTTATTGATTTACTTGCATTGTTGTTGTTAACATTTTTTATTGAAGTTAAGTTGTTGTTGTCGATATTTTGTCTTTTGTTATTGAATATTTTTGGTGATACACTTTGTTATTGTCAAAGTAACTACCTGCCAGCTAATATCATTATCTTCACTTGGTTCACTACCATCATCCATGTTAGTGTTTAAAAATATTTTAAGTATTGTTCTTTAACAAGACAATTATTTTAAACTTTTTTGTACTCTTTGTACATTTTTTTTTCTTCTTTTCTTTTTCCTTTTTTTCATATTTCCCTTTTGTATTTAATTTTTCTTACGCTTTCAAACAATAATAATGTAATGTATGTACATGTGTACGCGATCATAGTTTTCAAAAACCGGAATTTAAAAATTGAATAAATGTTCTTCGTTTATGTATGCATGTATTTTTTTTCAAATTTTTCCAATTTTGCACAAAACGAATTGGTTTTTATGTTTTGTCACTAAAAACCTAAATATTGTTTTTTTTTTGCACGCATAATTTTATTGTTACTGTGTAATATTGATTTCTTTCTTTTAATGTTTTCCGAATATATCCAAAGAAAAAAAGAAAACAATTAACTAAAAAATCTAAATTTGCTTTTTTCAGACGAAAGTCCGTGGTGATAGAGAAGTTCGATCTGCTCAATCAGTTTACTATACTTTAGTGGTCTCATTTCGTTTTAATTTCAATATCTTGCAAAAACGTTTAAATATTTTACAAAAGAAGTAACTTTATCTGTAATATTTGTTATAGTGTTTAGCGTAATACATAATCTGTTGGATAATCCATAATAGAGGGGAACTTTTCTAAAGTTTCCTTATCAATATGATCTAAACGTTGAGGCACTTCTCGCGGTGTTCTTATTTGATTTGACACATTATCCAAGATAGTTTTTGGAACTTTATCATCCGCAAATAAATGAAGTCTTTGCATGGTGTGCCGTCGCTGAAGATTGCCTTTCATTGAGTTGTAGACAGCTTTGTGCATAATCATTGTAGGATCCTTTTCGTGCAACTGCCATGCGAGAGTCCAACT
This sequence comes from Epicampocera succincta, assembly GCA_932526305.1. Classification (NCBI taxonomy): domain Eukaryota; kingdom Metazoa; phylum Arthropoda; class Insecta; order Diptera; family Tachinidae; genus Epicampocera; species Epicampocera succincta. The sequence goes on along the minus strand of OW052037.1, from coordinate 35,943,590 downwards.
GGCACCTCCTGGATAACCAGTGTGATGGAAGTAAACCCGTTTTACCCATTCATCTCCTGGCAAGGCAATTTCTTTTGTATTTATAACAATGACATGATCACCGCAATCATCTGTAAGAGAAGTTTGAGAATGTGGAGAATATTCATAAAACGAATTGAGTTTACCAATGTTGTGCGTATTATTATTATTTTAATAAATGTTATTAGATATTAAATAGAAATGTATGTACGTGCAGCATTTGAAACATTTTAGTAAGTCATCTTTAATATTCGTAAAAGTTGGTGATTTGCCTCAAATCCCAATACAAAATTTATTAGAACGACAAACAGAAAATTATTATACGTTTAATATTTTTGCAGTTGATATTTGAAAGTTTTAACGCAGTACCAATGACAATATAATATTAAGAGTTGATTTTAGCCGCAGACATCGGTTTTGGAGATGCTTGCCTAGCATCTCGAGTAAAAAACAAGGGAGCTAGTTGTGTCCCGCAGGGTTCATGGCAGCTGATTTATTCGAATAAACTGGGCGTGATTATGTGGGACTCATCGATGCATATTTAAATTATCTTGTATCCTTTAGAATTCAGAAGAAAACACCCAGGCCATATTATCCGCTTGATTAGGCAAATATACGACCTTGAAATTAGATAACAGCTCGTTTGGCTCAGGTGATTTTCCACGATTCGTGGAGAAGTCGAATATTTAATTAAGTTTTCAAGACCAGGATGCCCGCAGAATAATGTGTTGGCTGAAACCAATAGCTAAGAATATCATTAAAAGTTCTTTTGAAGCAAATGCTGTTGACCAATTTCAACATCACTAGATAGAATATAACAAGACTTCACAGTCTTCGACTAACTTTTGCGCTATACGGTTTACTTTGATCGATTTAGTTTCATTTATGTCTTTAATATTTTTTTTAGTTTTTTTTACATTTTACATACAGTGATAAAAACTTTTCCCATTAAAATGTTGTTACTCGTATAATGACTGTTCCGCCAAAGTTGGCGGATACCCGCTATTCAATACTAGCGGCACCCCCGTTCCAAAAAAAAAAAATTCTCAAAACATCTACCGATAATACAAAAAACTGATCCCAAGTAAGTGGCTATTTCTGCTTCTTCTAACCATAATACTATTCAAGAATATTCGTGCTTTTCAATAATCAAAATTCCTTAAAATTAATTTCCCATCAAAATTCTTTCATTACCTAAATTAAGAAGCGATAATCTATTACTGCTAATTGGAAATATAACGAGTGGAGAGAAACTTTTTTCAACTAAAATCTTGCCCGGATTTTGCAATATTAATATCATGCTTAGTTTTTCCAGAGGGATATAATATGCGCTATACCACTACAAAGTCCCGGAATCTGAAATAACAAATGTCGTTGAAGTATACAAGTACCTTAAAAGAAATTCTGATGATAAATCAGAAATTCTGATGATTTTGATCGCTATCATACATTCGAAAGCTTAAAATTTCTTGGCAAAGTTCCTACTTATTATGCTACCCCATACGTTGTAAATCTTGTACAAAACTTTTCCATAAGCCTTCTGAATGCACACGAACATTTTGTGTTAACTGCGCAGAAGAATATCCATCCAATTTTAAAGACTGTAGTGTTTAAACAACAAATATAAATGCTGAAAATCAAGAATAGACAAATGTTCCTTAAAAACATAAAAATAAATTGCCATAAAATTCTGCTACACTGTTCTCTACTCTAATCATATTCTAAAGTTATCAACAACAAACATACCAATGATTCAATAAAAAAGTGTAGATCACTTACGAGACAGAAAATCTGAAAATATCTAGTAACGAAAATAAAAAACAATTAAGCCATGAAATAATTGTAGACCTGGAGGATTTAAAAAACATATCTAAAACTTTAAATATTAAATAAGATTTTAATAAACTAACCACAAAAATTATTTTTGACATAACAAGAAATCTGTAGAAACAGGAATTTTCCTAAAAGTAGGAAGGAAGCGATGGTTATTTCAATTGAAAAAGTTAACAAGAAAAATGTGTGGGGAATATATATAATAATAAATAATTAGTGAATCTTTTCCGTATGCAAAAATTATTTTGAAAATTGTTCCACAAATGCCAAGTCATGCTCGTTTATATTGTATTATAAAATCTGTTAAAAAATATGTGGAAAGAGTAACATAATTTAAAATAGTCGGCGTGGTTGAAACAAGTTGCCAGAGTCCCCCCACTTGATGTGAAAATTTCAAGTACAGATAGATAAACAAATAAACAAACATACAGACCGTTTTATACATATATGTACATATCTGTGGCAATAAATAATAATGGCTTAAGTCGAAATTTCGTGTTTTGAGATATTAAGGGTTTTGTCTAAAATAAATTGTGTTTGGTTTTTATATAAAATTTTAGCCACAGAAAAAGAAGTACATTTATTTAGAATAAAACTTTTAATTTTATAAAAAAAACGTTTTATTAGTTAATATTCTCTGTTTTTTATTTAAGATGTTATGAAAAAATCCATTCGCAAAAAAATAAAAACTGAAGTGAACTTAAACTATTATATTGAAAGGCAAAATAATTTTTATTGATAGCAAGTCGAGGTAAGTGCTTAAGGTTCAATTAAAAATGCGGAAAACTTGAGATGTGATCATTTTTGTAAGATTTATTAGAAATTTAAGAAACAAAAACAAAAAATTCTATATTGAAAACAAACAATTTTTATAAAATAATAAGTTAAATTAATATTATTCAACATTTTGATACATTAATAAATATAATATATAAATAATCACTCACAACTATCATCACATTCAGTTAAATCTGGATGAAACTCTAGCATATTTACTGTATTTTAATTTTTATAGAAGTCTCCATATATATTTCGTCAACAAGAGGTAACATATCTAATAAATCCTTTTTCTTAGTGGCATTTATTTGTATTAGTCAGTCCCTCATAACATATTTTGTAAATCATTAATTTTCACACTATTGAATCCCCGCTTTTATATATTGATGAATTTGAATAGATCTTCTTCATTGAGCGATTTTTTAAAATAAACTTTAGCAGGTTCTTTAGTAAATCTGAACCCCTTGATCTCATTCTAATCATATTTTTCTCCAGCATTGTCAACTTTTCGCCAAGTAGCAGCGCTTCCAAAATCAAATATACTACTTTGATCCATTTCCATAACTAAAAATTGTTTTCTTAATCCAATAGATCGAACAAATTGACACCAAACTCGATGGTGGTGGATTTTTATCATTATTGTTTTCTTTTTCTCTATTAGAGCATGATCGATCCATTTGCGCAAAAAATTGCAAACATTAACTAATATAAATAATGTGTGTTTTCTATTAGAGTCCATATTTAAAGGATGATTGAATCAGCTATCTCATTACCACCTCTTTTTGCTAAGGCTTCATGCCAGATGTAGCATATTGGTTGATTAGACACAAGGTTAAATTGAATGTCCATAATGGTCGTTTTAAAACGATAACGAAGTCCTCACCATTGGTGTTGGTAGACATTGGTGAAGATCAACACAAAATACCTTAAGTAAAACATCATTCATAGCTTTTGCCTTATCAGCTTTTTTCGAGTCATATGCTTGTTGTGCTTCATTGTGATGATTTGCTTGTTCTGCCTTTAGAGAACCAACAAGTCAAGTATCCACCTTCGGTTTTTTAAATATCAATCCCGTTTTATTGAACAGCGTCGAAAAAGTTGATAACGACACAGAATGATCATATTTCTGGCAATATAAGCGATGCGACAGATCAATCACTTGAAAGACAACGTAATAATGCATCACGACGGTTATAGTGTAACTCATATGACGTAAAACTCTGTACGAATTCATAAATTACGTTTTTTTTTACCAGATGATAATTTTCTGGCATCGATGTTTTCACCGCTTATCCAAAAATCCAGTTCCATTAATGTTTGCTTTAGCAACTAATTTAATAAATTGTTCTGACTCGCACAGAGTGTATCTAACCATTTTTGGTATACCGATATTTTTTCACCATTAATTTCTAAAAAATAATTGTAAGAATGGTCTCTTTTTATTGAATTTACATTGGTCTTAAATCTCCTAATAGTTTTAGTCGGCTGCACCTCCATTAATCCAGCAACAGCTGATCTGCCCAAACGGTATGACCCGTGCGATCAATAATTCTTATGTATTTGCAAAAGCAACTGTAAGATATTTTATCAACGCAGTTTTTCCTGCATGGTTCCAACTCACACAATACAAGCCCGGAAACTATTTTTCCGCACTTTGAAATATAAGGTTTTCCCTCGCTTCTCAATTTGTTTGCATGTTTTCTTGACGATACTGCATTATCCACAACACTTGATGTGTTCTGCTTAATTTAAATTATTAATAATATCAAACTATAAATCTGTAATATCACAAAAATACTTACATTATCATCAACAGAGTTACTTTAAATTGCATTCAGATCAGCACGTGTATCATCATCATGTTCCGTATTAGTAGCATCAACATCCATCTTTGTATTATTATCAGTACATAAAGTATCACAAAAGGAGACACACTTTCAATAATATTATTATCCATTTCTCTGATGTTATTCCATAAGCACACACAGTAGTTAAGAACCGTTATTCTTCAACTGCATTTTAACATTATAGCCTAAGTAGGCTAAGATGTATTGCAAAAATTAAGATTTAAAATATCGTAAAAATGAAATTTTGTTATAAGAACTAATGTTCACTTAAGTAGACAAAATTATAAGAGTTTCTAGTATTATAAAAGCTTATTTAAATATAAGGTTTTTTTATAAGGAATAATTTGGATGGGCTGTTAGTTATTGAACTTAAAGGTACATTTATACGATTATTCAAGCTAACGTACGTACGTTCGTTTTTGAGCATACCAAAACAATGCAAACGCTTACCGAAATTAACTGCCACGTTGCCGGAACGTTTCAACAGGCAACTGTCAGTTGACTCCTGTCTAAATTTGAAAAAGCTGCGTCATTTAGTTTGCGTTTGGCAGCCCTAAATAGCAGACTACCGCACGTTTTGAGAAGAAAATAAAAAAAAAGCGAATTTCGTGCGCTCATTAAGCGTTATTTTTTTGTGGAAAAAACCCATCATTCAAACCAGGGCTAAGCTTGATAAATATTATTGGGACTATGTGCCGTCCATTTCTATGGTAAAGAAGTGATTTACTGAATTTCGATGGGGCTCTACAAGAACGAAGGTTGCCGAACGCTTTGGACGCCCTGATGAGGTATTTACATCTGAAACAATTGTAAAAGTTCTCGATATGGGTTTAGCCGATCTTTACGATTCGTAAATCTCATGATACGATTACGTACGATCTCATGATACGATTCCATGGGATACGAATTGCTCTGCCTTATTCTATAAATATAGCCCCAAGTGACTATTTATTGTTCCCAAGCTTGAAGAAATGACTTAAATGATCTCACAAAACAAAAGCCAATTTTAATGATCTTTTTATAATGTAATGGCTTTGTAGTGATCGCCAGTCGTACTTTCATTTGTGTGTAGATATAAATTCAAATTGTTGAACGAATCCTTCATAGCTTCCCTGGAGGGCTGTGTAACAGTTTCTTCAACTATGTCCTCTTCATAACTTTACATATGTATATTGTAATTGCAGTGTGCGATACTGATTCGAGATCATTATCAACAATATCTTCATCCGTTGAAAAATCATTATCGGCTTCAATAAATTCTTGAAGAGTACCACTGGTTGTTATGTTATTCAAACGTAGCCAGGTTTCATAATCACCTTTTGAATCTTAATGACGATTCAAATTAGAAAAAAAAAATATACCCTAACCTGTTAGCGGCAGATCTTGAATTTTTTGCTTAACTAAAAATTAATGTCAGCATAAAAAATTCAATTTATAGAAACTTTGCATTATTTTTCTTTTTATTAAGTTAAGAGTGAAATTCAAGTTATGGGAGTTCAAGTAATAGGAAAAAATCTAAACATGAATTCTTTTTTTGTTGAATGGAACATTAAACTATCAAACTATAAAACTACATCGATTTTTTTGTTACAACTTAAACTTAAAGTTATAGGCTACCTCTTATGAAAATCATGGTGTGCCAACACTTTAATGATATATGTCACTGCCATTGTTGGCGTCAACCAAAATACTATATACATATGTACTAGTAGGAGTTAAAAATGATCAAATGCAAATAAAATTAGTTTTGGCATAACTACTTTTCCGAAATAAATAAAATAAGTTCTTTTTATAGCCCTGATAAAAATTAAAAAAAATCTTCTAGTGGATACAAAAGTGTGTTCAAATATTATTAATAAATGTTTCTTAAAAAATTAAAGAAACCCCGACAATCGGGGTGTCCTAGAAACCAAGTCGATTTTGATGATTCTCGATTTTGAAAACCAATATTGGTTTCATTTGGTGTCATGAAACCAAGTCGGGTTTGTTATTTTCGAATGCAAACAAAACCAATATTCGAATCAGCTGTTGTTTACATTTGTATAATTGTGTACAATTTTAGTTCTAATCTTTTGGACAAAATATAAAGTTTTTATTAGAAATATAAAAAATTTTCGCTGCCGGAGACAGCGTAAGTATATTTTTGATAAAGTTTATAATGTGCGTTCACATTTAAAGCTGCTTTACAGGTGCATAGGATACTAGCGACTAAACAAAGAAGCTTTTCCTATGGTCGCAATAAAAGAGCATATATCCCGTTCTAAGATTTCGCCAATGCTACAACTTGCAGCTTCGTTGCGATTTTTATATGAAGGGTCTTAATAAAGAGTTGTTGGAAACGTCTCTATCATATGTCTGGGTAGGAGCACAGTGTCAACAAGTTGTTCCCAAAAAGAGTCTACGGTTGGTTTATGCCTCTTGGTAAAAAGTCTCGGAAGGTCTGGATATTTGTCCATAAACTCCACGATTATGCAGCTTTGACTTTTATTTTTATGTTTTCGCCTACATATGTGTGTATGTAAGCAAATCTTAGAATCCATAAGAATAAATTTCCTTATTTAATATATAATTTACTTACATTTGTACAAAATATCAAATTGGAAGACAAAAATAAAAGCGCGCAAATGAAATCTGTCAGCTGTTAGCTGTTTGGTTCTTTTCAGGAGAAAACCCAATAATATTGGTTTCTGTGACACCTAAAACCAACACTAACTCTGTTTGGAACATAAAACCGATAACATTGGAATTCATGATGCCAAGTTATTTTTTTTTGCCGTTTTCAAACCAATTACAATAATATTACTTTCTTTGACACGCCTGAATTTTCCAGAAAGCCTGAAATATACTCATGTATGTATTTGATGAGTTTTAAGTTTAAAATAGTGAACATGCAAGAAAAAGGAATGTAGTGCGACTAATAAGCTTTTCGTTTCAAAACATTAAAGCAAAAATTCAAATTATACAATTAGCGTTTGAGAAACAAAATCTTGTCGGTACGATAAAACACGGCTGTGAAGAAGTTTTGATGTGTGTATGCATGGAGGATGGATAGATGGGAATATTTAAAAACTAATTTATTTAGTCTTAAGGCATCATGTAAAAGAAGCAAGGAAACATGGCAAAACATTATACAGGCAGAATGATGAAGGATAAAGACTGTTGTATAAATAGCTAACTTAGTACCATTGTTTTACTAGCAATACGGTTTAATAAAATTAATATGCACTTGTTGGTAAGTCATTGAAATGAACAGTTGTTTTTAATCATATAATTTCTGGCGAAGAGGATAAAAAATAAATTTTATTTCACGGTTCAATTTTGTTACAAGTAGAAAATTTTTTGCACGTTGTTCAGACTTTCTGGTGGCTTCATGTAAATTAGCAGCAAACTGCAAATTTGCGGCATACTTCGAAAAAGTTTTGCGCAACCAATTTGTTTTTAAGCTTTTAGAAAGAAAATTGCAAAGCCGGTTATTAGGAAAGAAATCTTTAAGTCTGAATAACGCAATAAAAACGGTAACTGCGAGTGAATTGACAGAAATATGTGGCAATGAATTGAAAGGAAATAGTAAAGAAACAAGTGTGCACAAAATGCCGGAAAAAATCAAAAGACCAAGTACAGAGAAATGTTTTCATTGCGGTGGCCGTATAACTCCAAAAAATCGTGACATTGTTATGACAGCGATTTTAAAAAATCGAAACCAAACACACCGAATGTATTGTAAAAAAGACTTAGGTTATGTTTTTTGAATTACTAATTCAAACATTTGTTAAAATAATGTGTTCTTGCTAAAATCTTCATGCATCTCGGTGGGAGCTACGTTTTAGAACATTAATTAGTTAAGATTTGATAGAATTTAGTGTAGATTAAGTTTTTGATACACAGCTATCTACAAAAAAATTGACCCACCCTAATATGCAACATGAAAAAATTTAGATTTCAACTCAATATTGATTTTGGATTTTGTATGTATGAGTGTGAGCAAGTCATATTTAGATTAACTGGATATTTGCTCCATATATTTTCCTGAAACCAAACATGAAAAGACCATGAAAAATTTATGTATAAAAATCTTACTCATTGGATGGTAGATGGGTTTCTGCAAGCCTTGTAAGTGTCTTGATATCAGTTTGGCAGAGTCAAATGGATTTTGCCAGGTGCAGTCATAAATGTGCCACGTTCTAGCGAATGTAGCCCATTGCTACCAGGAAAATATATGAGACAGTTTTTAATGAAAATGTATCGCTGTTTTATTACCTGCACGCGCTTTAAAATAGACATCTTCAGTTAATTTGTTTAAAAAAGTCTGTCATTAAATAACAATTTTCCCAGATAGCACACTGTCGTTTTTGAGAAATGTCAAAATTAAAAGGTGCGCCCAAGTTCAGTATGAAAAAGGCAGGTATATTAAAGCTGATTTTTGTTTTTCTTCGGTTCAAGGCACCACTGAAAACCACCTCGTGACTTAGTGCTTTGCGCCACAAAGAGTTCCCAGTGCAGTTTTTGTAAGAAATTAACGGTTCTTGCAATACTAATTTATTTTATGCAATTCCTCGTTTATGTCTGTACTGTAGTTAGTCGAGATACCATTCATTAATGTAGAGTCCAATATGGTAAACATTTTTTGGCAAAGACGGACAAATAACTCGGAGAGATATTTTTAGTTTAAAATTTCAAAATAAACTTAAACGGAGAATAAAATGCAAATTTTCGTAACTAGTACTGAATGCACTGTATATTTTAACACTTAAAAGAAAGATAATACTAAAACAATACAAAGCCATGTTCCAGCAAAATGAATACATAAGCAATGGCTGACTATAGTTACATATATGGGGAATTATTGTAATAAGAATACTTTCAACAATTTAAACAACTAACACGTTTTAGTTAATGGAAATACTCGAAAACATCCAAGCAAATAATTTGAATACTAAGCGTGTGAGTGTGCCCCGTAGACAGTTTTGGTTTTAACCCTAGAATGATAAGCATAGTTTTTACCTCCTTATGGAGCTATGAGGCGACTTCTATAAAAAAACTCATATATGACTTTAAAAACAAAAAATATAATAAAATAAAAAGAAGCAAAAATAAACAAAAAAATTATTTTTCGATCACATATTTTAATCACTAGTATGCAGAGATCATTTACAAATAAAAAAAATAATATTAAAAAAAAAAAATAACAAAAACTCCATTTAAAATAAAAAACTATTGTATCTTAGATCTAATTAACATTTTAAAAAATAGTATAAAGCTTTTAAGTAAAAAAAAATTGTGCACAATAAAATAAATTTTGTAGTTTTTCAAAATATTTTTTTTTCTTCACATTGCCAACAGTTTGGTGGTCTGTGCTCTAAGCAGTATTTTTTCTGGCATTTTCCGCAGTAATATACGCTCATACGCTTTGATTTCGGAGGACAGAAATCACATTTTAATCTTTTGCCCTTTTTTATGCCTATCTATACTTCATCCATCAATTCTGAAGTAAAAAACAGTGCCCTTGGCTTCTCCTTTTGGCCCTCGAAGGAGTTCTGGTCGATTTTCTTTTTGACGAAGACGGTGCGGTGGACCAAATATATTTGTTCTTACCTCTCATAACCAATTCCGATGGTGTAATAAGCCATTTCTCACAAGCCGGCTGTACTTCAATTTGCGACGTGTCCACATTATCCTGGACATGAGTCAAAGTGGATTGTACATCACTTTGATAAGATACATTAATATTCTGCATATCAGCGTCTAAATCAGCGAAGTCAGTACGGTCGGCCTCACTATCATCGAAATCAGAATCAACTTCTAAATCGTCGTCATGTTCAATTCCATTTTGCGATAACTCGTCCAGCCAATGTAGTATCTGCGCTTCTGAAGCAGTCATCATACAAAGCTATAAAGATTATATGCACACTCTAATTTTTAGCAAAAAAACGCTTCGCCTCACAGGCGACTTAGGTATGTATTATTCGGCAACGCAGCGGAGCAAAACAAAGCACGTGAGTTGGCACGAGTGCATATGCACAGGTGAGGTTTATCATTCTAGGGTTAAGGTAGCACCTAAGAATAATTTTGTTTTATTGATTTTTTATAATGGCACATTTATGATTTGCTTGCTATATTTGTATTTAAAAGTAAAAAAAAGAAATATATTCCATTTTATTATTTACTCCACAGCAATGTTTTATAAGTTTTTTGCTGTCTCTGAAATAATTTTTCATAAAATCTTTTTTTTTTTTTGCTTAAATTGTCCCTAACAATACTTTTCTTAAATATATCTAGATTTTTAACAAAATAGTATATAATATTTTAATAAAATGATTGTATAATAAAAAAATAATATTAAATGATATTTTTTTTCATGTAATATCTAATTGTATTTTATCAATTAATATTTTTATGAATGTTAATATTTTGTCCCTCAAGTTTCACGTCATTCCCCTGTAAAATCGTATATATATTTATTAAAACTTAATTTTCCGAAACATTGGTGATTTGCAATAATTTAAGTTTCAAAGAACATTATGTTTTCTGCGTATACATGTTGAAGCATTTTCACCACCAATATTAATAAAGAGAGGTCAGTGCCATTTGGCTCATATCGAGCATTCACACTTACGTTGGCCATTGCCCGGTATTGTTTAAATACCAAAATTCAGAATATTTTATGTTTTTTTCAATTCATTTTAATTATCAGCTACCAAGTCAACCAAATTTATTTAGAGGTAAGTACTTCAATGATCAGCTAAGAGAAATATGCACAGGGGAATGATGACTAACAGGGGAATGATAATTTAACGCAAGTTACTGAAGTGTAATTTTTTAAAGCTTTATGATGCCTAAAAATAAAGCAAAACCCAAGGAACAATTATTGGTGTCTAACCGAGAGGCAGCAAAAAGCGATATAAGAAGATTAAAAGCGACCCAGTTAAGTATGAACAGCAAAAGCAAAAGGAGATATTAAAGTATCTTAAGAAAAAAGAGAAAAAGTTAGTAAAACCTATTTCTGAAATAACATCACAAAAGAAAAAGATAACATCATTCGTATATTGAAAAGTAAAAAAGAAATGTATAAGAAACGATATAACAGATTAAAGGTTATAAAGAAATCAAGATGTGAGGTAAATAAAATGGTTTCAGATTCTGAAGTATCTCATAGTCCGGAAAGTACAAAAAATATTTTGTTCGGAAAAGTTCTACGAGATCAGTTAGTTTATAATTTTAAAAGTATGAAATCGGATCGAGAAAGGCAAATCACAAAAATAATTTTGGGATGAAATAATTTAAAAATATAGAAGGCAAAATCCATGCTCTCGCTTCTTAAAATACAAGACAACATCAAAGTATTATATCAACACTTCATTTTTGACCTATTCACGAAAAGATAGATTTGACAACATAAAGAACAGGAAATCAGTACAGGAGTTCCTTGAGCTTGATATTAAGCGGGATTTGTCTTGGCAAGCGTGAGTTTGCCCAAAAAGGAAAAATGTCGAAGCAAAAACTTCGATTCTTAATGACACCTTAAATAATTTGCATAACAAATTTTTTAAAGAATATCCAAATACTATCAACGTCCTCAATGAAAAAAACCAGGTGATGTTATTAGATCTATTTGTTGCAAAAAGGAAACAAGATGCCTCCTAAGCATGTGTGATTTGTGTAGAGCTTAAAGTTACTTTTAAGGATTTTGCAAGCATAGAACCTACATACTACTTCAAATGGGGATGTACTAAAGAAACCTATTTCGATAAGCGAAGCAACCAAAATAAAACTGTGAGAAGAACTCTAAAACAAAAAAATTGAATGCCAACTTCAGGATATAGTACGCACTTTTGAAAAACAATTGCATCTGTTTTTAAATCACGAAGGTACGAACATGAATCAGTTTAACGAAATCCAAACCTTGAAAAAAAATCTTAACGATGTATTAATCCACATGGACTTTAGCGAGAATTATAATCTGAAGTATGCGGAGGAAGTGCAAAGTTTTCACTTCGGTGGAGCGCGCAAGCAAATAACTCTACAGCCCGTTGATGTTTATACATACAAAATGTGAGAACGGCACTCCGAAAGTCGAGAGTTTTGGTACCTTGTCTGCGTGACTCTAATCTTTTTGCCATATAGGCTCACTTACAGCCAATTTTGGATCGCATAGCTTCAACAGTAAAAACGACGAATATAATTTTTTTACGTGACGGTCCAGCGACACAGTACAGAAACAAACTACGTTTTATTCTTGTTTTATTGAGAACAAAAATATTTCACCATTTCTTGGCACTTTAAAAGTGCGTCAAGTTTGTGGTAATCATCTGTCTAGTTGCTTAAAAATGAAAAGATCAAGTTATTTCGGCTGTGAAGATTGTCATCACTTTGAATTAGGAATTGTCGACTATCACCAGCAAGGGACAAGACATAATTCCTGCAGCTCACATGATTCTTTGGCAATTCTTACTTCAAAAGCTTGGAAATGCGAGGATGTGTACAATTTAAGTGAAGATGATAGCGACAGCGTTCGAAAAGTACAGAGTCTGAAAGCTGGCACTTTCATACTATTTAATTTTGCTGAAGTTGATAACGATAAAAAACAATTTACATAAAAATTATATTTCGACAATATCTAATATTTCATATTTTTTTAATATATAATTTTTCTTTTTAACAAATATGTTGCCATTTGTCAAAAGGACTCCAAGGATGACAAAGTTCAAATTGCAAAACTTCTAAGGCGAAGATTGAATATCTTTGTTGTCGATAATTAAGTACTACAGGACTACATATTTACTTGAAATTGTGTCTAAATTAGCCGGTAATCTCAGAATCAGCCATAAGTGTCAAAAATCTCGCCTTTCTTTTCCAAGAAGAAATGTGAGTTGTTCTCCTGCTGTGATGCTCTTTCAAAAACGAACTAAATGCAAGCTTGGGTAAATGCAAGTAAACATTCTTTCATGAATTCCAATGTAATCGGTTTTATGTTCAAACTAGAATTAGTGTTCTTTTTAAGTGTCACAGAAACCAATATTATCGGTTTTTCTCATGAAAAAACCATGCAGCCGACAGGTGACATATTTCATTTTCGCGCTTTTATTTTTGTCTTCCAATTTGATATTTTGTATAAATGTAAGTAAATTTTATATTAAGAAAGAAAATATGAATTCTAATATTTGTTTACATACATATGTAGGGGAAAAGGCAAAAACAAAACTCAAAGCTGCATAATCATGGAGTATATGGAGAAATATCCGGAAATATCCTTGCGAGAGGCTTTATAAAGAGGGGTAAACCAACCGTAGACTCTCTTTGGGAACAACTGGTTAACACTGTGCTCCTACCCAGATAAATGCTAGAGTCGTTTCTAACAGCTCTTTGATAAGACCCTTTAGCTAACGAAGCTGCAAGTTGTAGCATTCTCGGAATCTTAGAACGGGAAAGATGCTCCTTTATTGCGCCTAGCACCATCCGAAAAGCTTCTTTGTGTAGTCGGTAGTATCCCATGAACATGCAAAGCAGCACATTATAAACTTTATAAAAAATATTTCAAGCGGATTGCTACAATCTTTTCTTGTTTTTCTTCTTAACTTTGGCGAACAACAGCAAGTATAAAGCAACACTTTTGCTATTTTCAATAAACACAGTTTATATTTCCTACAAAAAATTATACTTCAAATTGTAAATGCTCCTTGGTTTGTGTCGAATAATTAAATTCACAATGATCTTTTCATACCGAAAGTTATGGAAGAAATAAGAAGGTTCAGTATAAATTAATTGGAAAGGCAAAGTCGTCATGATAATCCATTAGCAATAGTCCTTCTTGATGACTGAAGAAACCAGGCGTCTTAAAATGCTTCATATTTTGGATTTGCCATTCAGCAACTATTTATGTACATATATTTTGCTATTTTGTATAATGAAATGTCGAAATTAATGTTTGTGTCATTGTTGTTGTGCTCAGTGGAGTGCAGCTTCTATTTCCTTGAAACAAAGAACTCAATTTAGATTGGTTGTGAACTCGTTTTGCTTTAAGACAATATTATCAAAACGAATCATGAGTAATCGCTGACCGCAGTAGCTGTGACCAACGATCAGTCCAACTAGAATAAAACCACTTTCTACATTTGGATTTCAATTTTTTATCCAATAAACGTAGAAGTGACAAGACCAAGAAAAGTGTTTCTTTTTATTTGGTTAAATTTGGCGCAGTAGGTAGGATAGATAAGGAAAATATTATCTATCCGAAAAAATGGATCCTACGCAAAAGGACACAATAAAATATTTCTAATCCTACGTAAAAGGATAACAATAACAAAAAAAAGAAATAAACTCTAAGAAACTAAAGAGTCCCTCCAGAGTTATAACCATACTGTACGGAAAAGAGTTAACCATAATTCTTGATATAATTTTGTACAAATTTTATAAAAATAAAAATCAGCAAAGTGGATTGGAAATACATTAGATCCCTGAAAAGAAGAGAAATATTTTCCAGCAATCGGGAAAAATTATTAGGTATGGAACAACAACAACAAATACCACTACAGCAACTGCAACAAGAAGCACAGTTCCAACAACAGCCGCAACAGATGGCGAGATGTTGGTCCCCTAAAGTTCCTGAGCCTGAACTCTATTCATTCCTGGAGAGTATTGATAATGTCGTGGTTTCAATGGATGAGTATAGTCCTACGTCACAACGGACGTTGTTAGCAATTATAAAAAACCAAATAAAATGTAGGGCTAAAGTAGCCCTAGAAGTCCATCCGCATCTAGATGGGTGGATTTAAAAAACTTATTAGAATTGATTTTGGAGGCTTATCCTCATCTGAGCATTTATATGAGGAGTTCAGAGGTGGTCAGTATAGGGGCGACGTATTTCAATTTTATAAAAGCGAAGTTGTCCTTGCTAAATCATGACGTCGATTAGATGGAAACTCATCAGAAACCAGCCATAACAACAAAGTAGCATTAAAAGTTTTTACATATAATCTACCCTTAAACATATGAACAGTGGCTCTTCATGAGGTGGTGCAGGCAAATTTAATTAAAAAAATAAATGTTAAGGGAAAATTTAATAGTGTTCCAATATATGAAAATCAATATAAAAAAGGTTTCCAAGCCCTTTCCAATCGTAATAAAAATTCCCAAATCCCAAGAATTAATCTGAGGCAAAATTATCAAGGTAACAATTTCACCCGACAGAATGGTATCCCAGAGGAAATAATTTTCTTGGACAAAATGAATATCCCAGACCAGAACCAATGGACTTAAGCGGACAGACACGTATGCAAAATAATTATATGAATAACAGGCAAAAACCTAACAATTTTCGGCACGCAGTCAGAATAGTTTGCAGGTACGTCTTAAAGAAGTTGAGTTGTTTAAGCTATTCAATTTCCATCCTGTATTTTATGGAATATTTCGATCTATATTATTAAAAGAAAATAACGCCGTAATAGATGATGAAGAGCGAAGAATTATAATAAATTAACAGAAACTTCCTTTGTATCTTGAGGTAAGGAGTATGATCAAGAGTATGACTTAGAATTAATAGAAAACTTACCCGAATTACACCATGTGGATGAATTGGGAATAAACGAACAATTATGATTAGAACATTTAAATAAGAAATAAAGAGTTGAAGTTAAAAACCTACTAAATGAGTAAAAAGGAGATAATTTGACTTTGACGAATGAAGTTAAGCATAAAATTTCCACTAAAAACAACGAACCAATTTAAAAAAAAATCATTTGTATTTGGTATCCGGAAATTCATAGGGAAGAAGTTAAGAGACAAATAACTGAAATGCTAGAACAGGATATAATCACTCAATGCGACTATAAATTCCTGATATGAGTGGTTCAAAAAAAAGATGATAAATTGGGAAAGAAGAATGGAGAATAGTTATGTATATATTTTAGAAAATCGAATGCTGTAATAAGAAAATATAAATACTCCTTACCCATTATTGACGACGTCATATATAAGCTGGGACGGCCGAACTATTTTTGTACATTAGACTTGACAAAGGATTTCACCAAATAGAGGTTGAAGAAATTTATCTGGAAAAAATTGCATTTTCTATTAATGATAAGGACTACGAATTCAAGCGTATTCCCAACAACGTTCCAAAAAATGATGAATAATGTACTTAAACACTATATTAATAAAACATGTGTCATCTATGTATATGGACGACATATTGGTGTTTGGTACTTTCCTTCAGGAACATATAGATAATTTACAAAAAAAATACTACATACACTGAGGGAAACTAATTTAAAAGTGGTAATAAACAAAAGCGACTTTTTGAAGTCAGAGATTATTTTTCTTGGACACATTGTAACAACGAACGGAATAAAGGCAGACCCTAGTAAAGTAAAGTGTATAAGAAATTTTCCTATTCCAAAGACTTTGAAACAACTATATTTATAGGATTAAGTGGATATTACTGGAAATTCATCCCAGATTATACTAAAATAGCTAAACCTCCCATTATGAGACTCAAGAAGGACGGACAGATCAACGAAAATGACACCGACTATAGAGAGTTTTTGAAAAGTTGAGGAAAATACTTACTTCCGATATGATTTTAAAATATCCTGATTTCGAGAAAGGGTTTACGCTTACTACAAACGCCAGCAACTTCGCATTGGGTGCTGTGTTGTCTCAAGATAATGGTTGTATAGCTTTTGCTTCGAAAAATCTTAATACACATGCAATCAATTATAGCGTCATAGAGAAGGAGTTACTTGCTATCGTTTGGGCTTGCGGTCAATTTATGCAGTGTTGGTACGGGAGAAGATATAAATTACATATAGATCATAAACCCCTAATTTGGTTATATAGTTTAAAGGAATCAAATTCAAAGATGATACAGTGAAAAAGCAAGCTCAACGAATACGAATTTCACATAAACCACGTACAAGGTAAAGAAAATAAAGTGACAGTGGCAGTGACAAGTGCAGAATTGAATTTGTTTAAGTGCGATGAATGCCAAAAGTCTTATAAAATAAAAGGAGTTTTGAATCAACATGTAAAGAACAAACATGACGTTAAAATTTTACAATACCAGGTTTGCAATGCTGGGTTTGAAAGAAAGGTAGGTCTAAGGAGACATTTTTTACGAAAGCATAGGAATGAAGAATTACATTTTAGAATTGTAGATAGGAAAAATGTTCAACTTAAAACTGCGAAGAAAAAGACAAGAAAGAGACAAAATTCTCCGATACCAAGGTACTGGATTAAATCATATTCAGGTAACAAGAAGTCCTTTACAGATTGCAAGAAAACAAATATTAATTGAGAAACAAGAAAAAGATTCATACGAAGAAAAAATTCAATTCAATAAGAAAGTGTAACAATTTATTTCAAATGACTACAAAATAATATTAGAGAAAATACTTAAAATAAATAAGGACGAAAAAAATGTAGTAATTTATTGCGATATTGAAGAAATATGTATATGCCATGATTCCGAATCATGTGATTAAACTGAAAAATATTAAAAGGTTAAGAATATATTTTAGATTCTATACACTGTTGGAGATTGTGGAGAAAAAGAAATCATAATGAAACACCATAAATATGAAATTACCACCCTGGACAAAAAATATTTGGAATTAAAAAGGAAATATTATTATCCCAGCTTAAGAGAAGAAATTGCAAGGAATTGAAATTATTGCGAGATTTGTAATTATAAGATAGAAAGAAATCCCAATAAACTTCATTTTTGAAAAAACCATAAACTCCTAGTGGTCCTTATAGAATCCTTTTAAAATTTATAAAACACTTTACCATACTTTTTAAATTGATGACAACTCCAAAAAGATTGATTATCGACGATTAACCTGGTTTTAATTCGAACCTTTTTAGAGATTTTCTAGAGAAAAATAATGTGGAATATCATTTTACTACCTCTTACCGCCACACAGGAAATTTAGATATTGAAAGATTCCATAGCAGCCGTAACGAAAATATATGGACCTGCGAAAGAGAGAAGAAATATCTGACATAGCTTATACCATAGATTTGTCCATTCAAGCAAATTTTATTTATAACAATACCTTCCACTTAACAACTTGTAAAAGCCAATAGAAATTCCTTTTCCAGATAATTCTGCAGAAAATGAAAGAATTCCTGAAATAACTAACTTGAGAAAAACAAAATATTTAACATACCTTAATAAAAATCGAATGGATCAAGTGGCAAATAACAACTTAAAAAAGATTTTCGATACTAGACGCGAAAGGGTAATTTGGAGAAAATCAGACAAGATACATAGAAATAAAAATTAGATCAGTTAATTCGATCAAAAAATACTTTCAGCTCATTGATCCTACTGATAATAGTAATGCTTCACGCGACGCACGCTCAAAGAATTTAATTTACAGACATAAGTAGAGGAAACGGATTCGCTATGTTACAAAATATGAAGAGTATATAAAGAAACTAGGAAATAATACTATAAACGATAAGTACATAAACCAAGAACTACAGCATTTAAGAACATCACTGAGAATGCTTATTCCACTCAGACAGAAACGAGGACTTATAAATGTTATGGGAACGGGTGCAATAGTCAAATCCAGATAAACCAACACTTTGATGAACAGTTAGAAAAACTATCTAAGACATGTAAGTATGTATATGAAATGGAGAATAGAAAAATTTATTTAGAATATGTGACAATCAATAATCAGACTGAAACAGATGAGTTAGAAATATAAAAGACAAATATTTCCTTTCAGATATAAAAGTTAGAGAAGATAATCGATAAAGTTGAGGGTATACTTTTAATATCAAGCTTAGGACTTCTGAGTCAAAATATACTGACAGACGAAGAGATAGAAAAACATGATATAACTTTTGAAAATTTAAAAATTATTAGAATAACAGACAGAAATATCGTTTTTATTGTCCAAATTCCCCAATTAATGGTTGAATTTTATAATAATATTTATCAAACCAATTCCTAATAACAATAATTTAGAGTTAATTGAAAAGGTGCATAAGTACATACATATATCTCAAAAGACAATGCCATATATTTTGAAACAAATTATAGGAAGAATTTAACAATGTTAAAAGATAACTGTATTGAAAACATATTAAATTATAAGAAAATGCAATTTATGTATCGGAAAACCCCGTCTATGAGTGTAATAGAAGTAAGCTCTAATTTCATTTTCGATATAAATATGAGCAATATAACTCTAAACCAAATATGTAATGAGATACCTGTGACCTTAACTGGACACTTCCTAATAAAAATAGAGAAGTGTAAAACACGGATTTCCTACATTTGGGTTTGAAGCGTTTATCCAATAAACATAGAAGTGACAAGACCAAGAAAAGCGTTTCTATTTCTTTGGTTAAATTTTATACAATAACTTTAAGGTGCAGTTTTATCCTAAATCCTTTTATATAAATACAATTTCTGCAAACTAGGAAATATGTTGCTAATTATTACATTTTTCATACGTTTTTATGCAATTAAATTACTTCAACCTCACGAAATTCATTATATTGAATAGCGTGGAAAATGAATCATTTCGAATTTAATTTATTCAAGCAACACTGAATTTAAGAAATGGAACCTAATTTTATGCATTCAATTTTGATTGATTTTTCGAATGGCCATCTTTCCATTTTTTAAAGTTATACCTATTATAGAGTGGAATAGCTCAAGTGCCTTCCACTTTTTAAATCTTTAGCAAAACAATAATTGTTTTGTATATTTAAAGCCAAAACGTCAGACCAATTTCGAAAATTCCAAAATCATCATCTACTTTCGTAAGTGCAAGCACTTATGGGTAATTTGTTAAGGATTGCCATACTTTACATGGAAACATAATATAAATTTCGATTCGTGATTGAATGTTATATGTCGCTGCTTTGATGTGTTTGGGAACTTTTACTTTTGCTTGCAAGTTTTCCGAAATGAATGTCAATCGATTTCGATAAATATATTGTTACAAATTTTCTATGAATATAAACTTGTTCTCCATGGCAAACAAAATTTTAATTATTAGATTTTAATTTTTTAATTCATTTATTTTTTCCGTGTGTTTTTTACATAACTATGAATATATAAACATTTGTTTTTTATCTTTAAAGTACTTGTTTAGTTTAATCTTAAGATAAATTACTTATAGATAAAAATAAAAATTGTAATGAACAAATTCGAATAACTTATAAACAAAATATTTTCTGTAATGAAATATAAAACAGCAGATAATTTACATAATAGTATTTTACAACTTTATTTATCTTTTAAAATTGCTTCTTAATGATTAATTTAAGAACTATTCTTTTAATGTTAAGTCAAGTTGGTTACTTTTTTGTTTTACTTTTATACATAGTTTTTTTTACAATAAAGACAATGATACTGCACATATACATATATGCATGTATGGATGTATGTACATGTATGCATACATATGTATGTACGTGTAATTGCGTGCTAATTTTTATTTCTCTGTTTGGTTTGATTTCAAAAATGCATTTGGAAATTTTCTCATAAAAAAAATTAATTAAGAAATTTGAATAAGTCAAAGAAAAAAGTAAAGATGCTTCATATAAAAACTAGTTTAAAAAATATATACATACGATATTCACATTAAGAAGTGACTTTTTAAGTACGAGTATGAATGTTTTGGATAATAAATTTGCAAGTCCAGTTTTAATTTTGAAAAAGTACTTTTTAAGTGGGTGAGCATTTTGGTTTTTCATCGTCTTGATTAACTTTAAGTTTTGTTATAACATGTTATTAAGCACAAACTTTCTTCCGTACTCATTTTTTATTTTAAGAATGACAATGAATGTGGCAGACACATTTATTTCTTCCTTACGTAAAGTTGAGAACTGATATTGTGGATGGTTAATTCAAGTATATTCGTTCTCAAAGAAATTTTGATAAGTTTGTAAGGACGCTTGTAATCTGCGGACGCAAATTTTGCATCCATAACTAAATTTGCACTTTTTGTCCCTGTAACAGATCGACCAAAATCACAGTTTAATGCGTATAGGATCCGTCATGCGTCGTACTTTGCCTTTTTCAATTAAGTTAAAATACAAGTGTTTTTATGAGCTTTATCACAAAGAGTAAAAATAGGAAATATTTATTGTTTTTTGTGCAACGTGGAAAAAAATAAGAAAAACCGAATTGGAAAATAAATTAATTTAAGCTGTGCCTGCTCATTGTTCCCAACTAATCCGCATACCCAAATGTTGCCATGCTAACGCTTTGCAATAGACAACTCAAGTTCTGAAAGCCCATAAAGAATTGAAATTGTTCTTTTTTTTTGTGGTATTTAGTTCTGGTAGGTGTTGAAATTTATTATAAAGTAATTGTTCGAAGTGTCTTCGAAGAGAACAACCTCCTTCTTTGTCATACGAAAAAGAAGAAGAAAAATAATTTTAAGTTCTAACATACTGACACATACATATATACATAAATGATCAAATTTAAAGGGCGAAAAATCTGTGCAAAATGGCAACAATTTACTAAAGTTATAGATATGAAATAAATTTTTGTAAAGAAAGTGAAATTTTTCAAATTAAACTTCACATTTTCAGCTTGATTAAAGTTAATGGGCGATTTATGGCCAAATTAAGCGGCTTGCGTCTTTTTGAGGCTTATTGTAAACAACACGTTGCCAGCACTTAATCAAATAAGCAAAAAACATATGTTTTGCTTATATTTTTTATCGCTGGCTCTTTTTAACTTTTATTGTTTCTTTCTAAGAACTAATCCATCAACTAATGAACGCAAAATGTAGTATCATAAGGGCTTTAGTCTCATTACCCAGGATAAAAAATTAATAATAATTATAAAAAGCAACTAAATTTAAAAAAAAAGACATAATATTTACGAATTGGTATTTTCCATAACAAATTGCTGACAATAAACACATTTAAATTTGTTTTCTCTCTGTGCACATACATACATATGTATGTAAGTATGTGTGTATATGTATGAGTGTATACATATTGATTTTTTTACGTACTTACATATACATATATATGTACATACATATGTATGTACATAATTGTATATAATTGCACATTAAGATCCGAAAAAGTTATGAAAGCAGAATGATTGTTCGAGTTCACGAACAAAGTTTACAAGGGATCCACGCCAAAATTGTTTTATGTTGAACTTCATTTCAATTACAAAATATCGTTTATTGCATTCTTGTGACAAAAACCAGTCATTTGTTCGCAATCGCAAGGAAACAGTAATTTTTTGTGAACTACAAGTGCTTTCGATTTAAGCAGACTTTTGTTTAACGAGATGAATATAAGAAAAATAAGAACTACCAACAATATTTCCTTCAAGTAATGTTTTGTGAATCAAAAAAACCTGACCCAAAAACACAGGGTTAAAAACAGATACGAATTAACGAAACGATCTACTTTGTCAGCAGTCCAACAGATTTTAATAAACCATTTTGTTTCGTTTTTCGATTTAACAGGATACAAACACATTCGGTTTATGATACAATGATAATAAAATTATTTAGTCGAACGTAGCAAAACCACGACAAAACCTGCTGGGTCGAATTCCCGGATTTCTGTTTTAACACTTAAAGCCCAAAATAGGCTTGTAAACCATTTTAGAATAAATTCATAAGTTTTTCAATAATTTTTGGAAATGTTCAGAACGTCTAAAATTAGAAACTGATCTTGTCTGCACTACTCCTACAAATCACACTTGAATTTTTTCCACTGAAAGAACATCTTAGTTTTTAATAATATTGATATAGTGTCACATTTTTCTAATTTTGACATGCTTTACTAAGCGTTCTCTTAACGGGTAATAGTTTACGTTACAAAATTTGTGTTTGGCGTGTTTAAGCGCTTTAAAATCTGAACTATTTAAAGATTTTACAGTTTCTGTTGCGTTTTGGTGTGTCTTTTTCAGTTTAATGTGTTGTCGTTTTGAATATCCTGAAAATTATATAAATAAGTTATTAAAACGTGCTTTCAATGGCGTTATTTATGCAAATTACACACTTTCACAAATTGCGTTGAGTTATGGCTAAATTGTTACATATTTTTATAGAAGCAAATTATTTCAATCTCACGCCATAATTCATCGCAGTAACATTTTTAACAATATTTTTTTGGTTTTAATTGGTATAGCGATGAAATAAACTGATGTATTTGAATACTTGGGCTTGGCTGTTTGAAGCTTTAAAATAAAAATCGTAGTAACCGCCTAGGGTAATTGCAACGCCCGCTTGAATACTCCGCGCTATTTGGTAATTAGAGTGGAGTGATGAATAGGGTGGAATTCTATTTTGGTGCGCCCTTTCTGCCAATTGAGACAATTATATATTCAGAAAAAGTGCTACTTAAGAAAATGGTAATTGAAAAGCAATATAAACAACATAGAAGTAATTCATGTCTAGGTGTATATGTCCCTAATATTCGTTTCTTTTTATTTTAATTTTCCTTTAATAAAAGTTTAACTAATCAACTTTTTAATTTTCTCTAATATATCGAAATTTTCACTTTTTGGTACAATTTTTGAGGTTAGATTTTAATTAGGATTTAAAAATAATCAAGTACTAAATATATTACGAAGAAAAAAATTAATTGCAGAAGAGTATTTGTTTTGTTTTGCTTCGGTTTTATTGCACGGTCCCTGATTTTGAGTCAGATCAGAGGGGGAGCTTTTTTACAAAGAGGATAAATTTGTTGTGATGCAAGATTAAGTGCTGAGATGCAACTTCCTTTTTGAAGCACCTGTCACAATTGGTCAGTAGTAGAAGGTGTTTCTACTGATTTAATACTACCAGATATATCACCATTTATGTTATCAGTGAGACCACTTTTGTTGTTGCTGTGAGGAACTGATAGACCCAAAGAAGCTGTTGGAGGTGATGATGGGGATGTGGTGCTCGAAATTGATATCGATAATTTTGATGATGCAAAATAAGAGGACAATAAAAAAGAGGATGAAGACATCAACACTTGTTTGGTTTCTGTTTGTGAATCAACAAAAGAAGCAGATTAGATACTTTTGCATTCATTTTTCTACGGACTGCCAGGCATACTGTCATCGCTCTCCAGATATGTGACATAGGAATCTGTACTGTCTGGATGGTGGTGTGAGGTAATTCCTGAGTCCATGCTGCCACCAGGTGGGCCATTCATTTGCTGACCTGGTGGGGGCGGATGTGGTCCCTGTTGATGGGGTTGCAAGGGAGGCATACCATTCAAGTCGTAACCATGCATCTGTAATCAAGAAGTTTTTGCATGTTATATATTAGTAAAACAACACTGGATCATGAATGAATTTAATTAAGTAAAAAAGAGTAAATTGAATTTAAAATTTTATAAAGGCCAATGTATTTCTAACTCAAATAATAGTTTTTGAAGGAACAAAGGAATTAAAAAACTTAAATTACTTCATCTACATATATCTACATTTACGCCCATTTTTTAATTATATTACTCCTGTCCCGCATGGGCATTCCAAGGCAAGGAATGACGGGCTTAACGACCCCGCGGACCCCATGTGAATCCTGGTAGCGTCTGTAGCCTTTGTTAGGGGCGGCTGTTTATAACCCAACGATGCAGAAAACACCTTGCAGAGTGCGTTGTTTCTAGGCAACGAAATATGGCAGTCCCATCGTCCTGGAACCGGCTACAGTGGACTAATCATCTGCTTAGCATGAATACAACTGATTAGCGAAATGAACACAGAGCAGAATAACAGATTGGGTTTTATGGCAACGACCTTCAGCACACGAAAAAGGACGCGCATCGCTCAATGGAATGTTCGAACTCTTCGTGAAGCATCAAGGCTTGCACAACTAGAACAACAAATAAAATCATAAAACATCGAAGTCTTAGGTAAAGGGTGGTTAAATTTCAAGGGCCGATGTTGATTTTGAATAAAACACAAACTATTTAGGAAATTATTGTAATTTTATTTTATTATGATGTATTGGTATTACTCAATTATGTATGGAACAAAATATCGGCCAAATGGGCGCCGCGACCTCGGCGGCACACCTCCATCCGATGGTCCAAATTTTCGATGACGCTGAGGCATAATGGAGGTTCTATGCCGTTAATGTGCCGAATTATCTGATCCTTTAGGTCTTGAATTGTTGCTGGCTTATCGACGTACACCTTTTCTTTCAAATAACCCCAAAGAAAAAAGTCCAACGGTGTCAAATCACATGATCTTGGCGGCCAATTGACATCGCCGTTACGTGAGATAACACGGCCATTGAATTTATTGCGCAAAAGAGCCATTGTTTCGTTAGCTGTGTGGCAAGTGGCACCGTCCTGCTGAAACCACATATCGTCCACATCCATATCTTCCAATTCGGGCCATAAAAAGTTCGTTATCATCTCACGATAGCGAACACCATTCACAGTAACTGCCTGACCGGCCTCATTTTGGAAAAAATACGGCCCGATGATGCCGCCAGCCCATAAACCGCACCAAACAGTCACTCTTTGTGGGTGCATTGGTTTTTCGACAATCACTCTTGGATTCTCATTCGCCCAAATGCGGCAATTCTGTTTATTGACGAATCCACTGAGGTGAAAATGTGCCTCATCATCCACTGTTGCCATTTCTTGCCACCATTCTGCCCATTCATGACGTTTGGAATGGTCAAGAGGCTTTAGTTCTTGAGCCAATTGCACCTTGTAAGCGTGTAAATGCAAGTCTTTATGCATAATGTTCATCAACGACGAGCGTGAGAGGTGCAATTGTTGGGAACGACGACGAGTTGAGGTGGACGGCTCTTCAGCCACACTATCGCGAACAGCAGCAATATTTTCTGCAGTACGAGCTGTACGAGCATGCACTGGTGTTCTCACATCTTCTACAGACCCGGTTTGCTCGAATTTTTCCACGATTTTTGCGATTGTACGCACATTTGGACGATGAAATTGACCAAAAAAATTACGAAGTGCACGATATGCATTTTGATTGGAACTCCCATTTTCATAATAAGTCTGGATAACTTTAACACGTTGTTGGATTGTGTATCTCTCAATGGTTCAAATTGAGTAAGTCTGAAATAGAGAAATGTCAAATAAAATTCGGAAAAAAACTTGGCGTTTAGGTGTGGTTCACATTCAACATCGGTCCATACAATTTAACCACCCTTTATAAGCGAAATGATGGAAAAGCAACGGAGAGCTTATCACCGGAAATGGCAATACTGTGCTCTACAGCGGAAAAGAAAATGGCAGCGAAAGTGGAGTAGGATTTATAATATCTAAGAAAATCAGAAACTCCCTCCGAACATGGAAACCCATATCTGAGCGGGTAATCATGGCCCGCTTCAAGAGCAAAATAAGACACGTCACCATTATACAGTGCTATGTCCCATCAGAAGACGCTAAGAAAGATGAATTCTACGCTTAGACTAGGAAAAGAGATATCGTTATACTCATGGGTCTTATCTTATATCTTAACGCGAAAACAGGAAGCGATAACGCCAACATTCGCGCTACCATTGGAACGCCAGCAGTAACGCGTTAGCAATGGCAATACGCGAAAGGCTGCCAATAAACGAACAACACTCATGGGAAGATATCGTTGCAGTATACAATCAAGCTGCTGAAGAATTATTGGAACCTGATTTTTCAGAGAAGGGAGCTCAAATTGCAGCTGACTAAACGAGATACAACAGGGCATTAAACAACTAAGAAGTAATAAAAAAGCAGGAAAGGAATTCTGCAGGTTGACATCGAAACCACGGCGAGACTGGGAGGAGGAAAGGCTGCCTCCAACTTGGAAGAAAGGTATCATTGTAAAGTTACCAAAGAAAGGCGACTTGAAAGACTGCAACAACTGGAGAGGAATAACTCTACTTAATACAATATACAAAGTTCTAGCAACAATAATACAGGGAAGGCTTAGAGAAAAAATTGAAGATCAATTACGTGACGAACAGGCAGGTTTCCGACCAAATAGAAGCTGCATAGATCAGGCTAACAACTTACGCATTATTATTGAACAATCTTTGGAATGGTGTACTCCCCTGTATATAATGTTGTCGATTTCAAGAAAGCCTTCGACACCATCAAACGTATCGCTATATGGAAAGCATTGAGTACAAAAGGAGTACCCCAGAAAATAGTCAAAATCATCAGAGCACGCAGACTTCTCAGTTCTTCATAACGGCAACATTTCAAGCAAACGCTGGAGTCAAACAAGGATGTCCACTTTCACCTCTATTATTCACCATCGTGCTGGATGAAATAACGAGCCAAGTCTGTTTAGAGAGAAGAGGAATCACGTGGAGTCTCTCACGCCAACTCGAGGATTTCGATTATGTAGATGATATGCGTCTACTCTCGCATAAGGTCTCCAACATGAAGTCAAAACTCGAACACCTAGAAAGACTGGCTTGTAATGTTGGACTTGAGATAAATATCATGAAAACCAAAGCCATGAGAATTAACAACACGAGCACAGAAAACATCATGCTACAAGCGCAACTAGTCGATTACGTCGATAGCTTCTGCTATCTGGGTAGTACTATGACAACAAACGGCGGCGCAGAAACAGACGTAGATAACAGACTCAACAGAGCGAGAGCAGCATTCGGGCGCCTGCATTCCGTATGGAGAAGCTCATTCATATCTAGGCGTACCAATCTAAGAGTATTCAACGCTTGTGTAAAGTCAACATTGCTATATAGTATCGAAACTTGGCTTGTATCTAACACCATCACACAAACACTTCAGGTATTCATCAACAAATGCCTAAGAATCATATGTAGAATATTCTGCCTAATACCATCAGCAACGCAGATCTCGGGACCCTTACAGAGGAGGAACCCATACAGAAGCGGATCAAAAAGAAAAAATGCGGGTGGATCGGCCATACATTGAGAAGGAAGCCCGAAAGTATTACAAGAATGGCGCTAGAGTGGAATCCTCAGGGCTCAAGAAACCGTGGACGTCCAAGAAACATCTGGAGACGCACTATCCTTCAAGAACTAAGGCTGAATAACCAGACATGGGAAGACGCAAAAACAGCAGCGGCGATTCGTGTCAGGTGGAGTTGCTTTGTGGAAGTCATATGCCCCCGGGAGGGGTAATGGATAAAAAAAAATTAAGGTTTAGAACTTGGAAATGGAATAAAACAAAGATGCATTTTTTTAATTGACATCAAATTTACTTTACTCGAAAGATAATCTACTGGCATTATAATTTAAATATGACTTCTGGCATATGACAGGTACGGGTGACTCGGACGTAGTCTAATCTAAGGTCCAACCTTGCCGTATATCGGCAATAACGCAGCAAATGTTGTCCTCCAAGTCAATCGTTATACCCACGTTTTCACATATCGCTACAGAAAATAGCCTAGCGGCGTTAAATTGCACAATTTTGGAGGCCAATTCACGGATCCAAAACGTCAAACTCAAAAGCGGCCAACAAATTTTTCCTTCAATAAATGAATTTTGGCACAAGCTGTGTGACATATTGTTTTGTTTGATGAATGAAAAAGTCAGGTCAAGTCAGGTCTATAGCGATCACCATTGACTTTAACGTTCTGACCAGCATCGGTCTTACATACCAAGATTCGAACAGCACATAAAGCACACCAGTCAGTTTTCCTGTATGTAACGGTGTCTCAACATACCTTAGAGGATTATCATCATTCCAAGTGCACGATACGTAATTCGAACAGAACCATGATTTTCAAAATAAATTTTCATAATTTGGATCAGGCATCAGTCTATTCATGTTGAAATGCCAAACCAAACTAAACATAAATAACTTGACAGCTGACAAAAACTTTTTGTTAACATAAAGTTTTATACCAATTTTAAAAATTCTGTTTGCATACGAAAAAGATCCGCTAATTTTTTTTGTGGAATAGGGAGGGGCATATTCAAATTACTTTGTTGTTTTTGGATCAATTTTAACTTTAACTTTTTTTTAAATAGGCAGTTTGTCGCAAATTTCCCGCCCCAATAATTTATTTTCAAATAACTTCGTTCATTGTGAACCAACTTTCAAAATTCTTTTTGCAGAAGGCAGACTTCGGTCTAATTTTTTTAACGGGGGATGAGGGTAGCAAAGCACACAAGTAGTGAATGTTTTTAAACGAAAAGTTTTCTTAGAAATAAATTGCTAAGTCGAGTGAGTACTTGAGAAGGGTTTCCGCTTCTAACGAAGTGTATTCTGCACAATTGGTTTATTTTTTGTTATTAAAAATTATTGCTTCTCAAAAGTGTTGCTGATATTATTTAAAAAAATTTCCATAGAGTATTAACAAAGATTAAACTAAGGGTTCTGGATTGAAAACTAAAACAAAAGACGCTCTCAAGTATCTTCAAACCGACGTTGTAATACCGGCCCATGATGTAAATGTTATATATAATAAGGGGATCAGTTCGAGTGAAGTATATTTGCTTTTCTGATTACCCAGACATGAAAAACCTGCCCGTTTTAAAGGAGCAACAATAATTAACATTGTACATTAAAATTAACCAGAGCCCATTTCGAGATTATTTTAAGCTGCAATCTATCTGGTATTGTCTGCTTAAAAGTGGAGTTGATAGTGAGTCATTGAGAATAATGACCAAAAGTTAATAGAAAAGGTTGAGCATTTCGGTGCTCCTGAAAATTTTATATAAAATATTGTGAGTTCGATCTAAAATTTTCATATACAAAACTAAATTAAAATTTGATAACTGCGCCCCCTATTTTTTTAACTGGATCTAAAAAATACATATATGAAGAAAATTTGAGTCCAATCGGACAATTCTAAGCCATGCCGCACAAAGGTAAAAAGGTCAAACATGTGATTTTTGCCCAAAACGTCAAAAATGCATTTTTTCAGAATTTTCAAATAAAGAAATGGATTATTATGCTGCTCTTGTACATATCTACACGAGTCCTTTATCTAAAAGTTTTTAAAACAAAAGGCACTTCGTATTAAGTGCAATCTTTGTCGAATAAAATCTGATCAAACTCGTTTCTTGTAAACCAATTTTGCTTTAGTTATAGGAGAACCAACCTGATTGACTAGTTGTTGAAATGCTGGAGTATGAGTGTTAATGGCACCATTGCTATCGAGATCAGCATGGAGGGCAAAGTCGGACAAAGCTTTCCATGGAGGTTGATATGTTTGCACATCGATACCCTGCAGATTTAATGGAGAATCGTGTCTCACTGGCGAACTAGCTATCATTGGAATTCCCTGCATAGCGCCATATCCAAGTTTTCGCCCCTCCTGAAATTATTGCAAAAAAAAAAAACAATAATATTTATTTATTTTTACTTTCCTTCATCTATTTAATTAATTTTGGCACCTTCTACAACACAACTTAAGTCTTAAATTAGCAGAATTACATTACTAGACACAGTGGAAAAATGGAATTACATAATGACAAAAATGAAAACAATTGAAACAATAACGATTCGAACAGAAAATATATAAAAATTAAAGAAAGTAAAAATGATAAACGAATGTAAAAAGTAATTATTAACTTCTGCAAAATATTCATAGATATGTAGGTACATATATGTATTAATTAGAGCGATGCTTGCAAGCAAAATTTGTGCGCCAAATCAGATTTGTTTTTGGGTACTCATTCGCTTTCGCATAGTGTTGATTTGTAAAGCGTCTTTTTTTTAGAGTGTCACAACTTTTAGTTGACATTACAGCTTTATTTGAGCACCCATTTAGCAGCTGATAGTTCATTTTTGTTTAGTTTGCTTTGAAATTTCGTCATGAATCGACTTACACCAGAGCAACGCGTGCAAATTGTTAAAATTTTTAATCAAATAAATATTGTATTCGTAAAACTCATTTCCATTCAAAATGTTATTTTCCGATGAAGGGCATCTGTTTGATTGGGAACGTAACTATGCAGAACTGTCGACAAGCTTTTGTCGAAACACGATTATATCCACAGAAAATGACAGTTTGGTGAGCTTTATGGGCTGGCGGAGTCATTGGCCCATATGTCTTCAAAAACGATGATGGTCAGACTGTTACTGTCAATGGTGAAAGGTATAGGAACACGATTCGAAATTTTTTCGTACCTCAATTACCTGGCATTAATCTTGCAGATATGTGGTTCCAACAGGACGGAGCCATAAGCCACACAGCGGGCGCTACAATTGATTTACTGAAAGTAAATTTTGATGAAAAATAATTTCACGTAATGGCGCAATTAATTGGCCACCAATATCGTGTGATTTAACCCCCTTGGATTATTTTCTTTGGGGTTGTGTTAAGCCACCTGTCTACGTCGATAAACCACAAATAATTGGAAATCAACATTCGAAGAGTTATCGTCGAAATACGGCCGCAAATGCTGCGAAAAGTTGTTGAAAATTGGTGTTTCAGATTGCGCTTTCTACGCGCCAGCCGCGGCGGCCACATGGCAAAAATCATATTTGAACATTAATGTCATAAAATTTTCTTTCCAATAAAGACCGTTTCATTGATATTAATAATATATTTATCTGTTTTACTATGATTTAAACTTGTGTCACTCTATAAAAAACACTTTTTATCTTTCGATTATCTCTCATGAAAAGTTACAAAATTGTTATGAATTGCGTAATTTTTTCTCTGTTCCAAATTTTTTAAAGTTTTGCCGCATGCAAAGCGAAAACACGGTTGGAAAAATTTCATTCGGTACCCACTAGTAGTATTTAAACTTGTAACTCAGTTTCATGCTCAGGATCAGAGCATGAAAAAGCGATAACAACTTGAAAACTACACACAAGGAAAAATTATAAAAATTATAATAAAATTTTTAAATTATTCAACGCTGAACACACAAGAAATTTTAGTGATAAATGTTGATTGTTAATGTACGTTTTTCAATTGAACGGTTTTATTAACAAGAATAACTGTGCATGCATAAACATGCCAACTATTGAAATGAATAATCAACAACAAACTACTAACAAATGACATTAGACCAACCCTTTTAGTAATAACAATAATGAGGTAAGATCCGCCGAATTCTATCTGATGTGCAGCTTTTGGTACCAATAATAACGGAAGTAATCAAAACAATCTAACATCATATCCAATAAGGAAAACAGTAACATAAAATTTTTCAAAATAAGAATCAAATAAAATTTAAAAGAAAATAGTCATAGACAAAGAGACAATGCACATACATACATACTTATACATATGCATTTATTAAATAATATGAACACATACATATGTACATACATACACACTATGTGTTCGGATTATTCTAGTGACCTCGATAAAATAAGACCACATTTTACTAGTGTAATTACCCATTTAAAAATAGACATAGAAATAAAAAGCATAGAATTTTCGCGTAAGCGTAAATTTCGTAAGCTTGTCTGAATTAAGTAATATACGAGGTCTGGTAAAAAATATTTATTTATTTATCAAGTTCTTTATGACCTAATCTAGTGGTAGACCATTTCCACTTTGTGACCTTGTCAACGGCTAACCACTAAATATAGAATCACTGCCGAAATGAAACCAACAAATATTTTAGGGCTTGAAAACTTTTTAAAGCCCATTTACCTTTTCTTGCTGCATTTGCAGTTTCATTTGCAATGTTTTCTTTTTGTCTTTACAACGTTTATTTTGAAACCACACTCGAATGACGCGCGGTGAAAGACCAGTCATTTCCACAAGTTGCTCTTTCATGAGCGCATCAGGTCGCGGATTAGCATTGTAGCAGGTCCTGAAAAAGTCATGTCAATAAAAATTTGGAAAATTGATTTCAACTTTTCTTTATTTACCTTAGTGTATGTAGTTGTTTTTCGTTGAGCACCGTTCTTACTCGTGTTGGCTTTCCATCCGATGGTCCCGATGGTCTTTTATCTCTAATACTTTTATGTGAGCCCGATTCGCTGCCAGAGTCTATAAAAAATCAAAATCCGAAAAATTCTACATTTTAATCATGCTGGTTTTATCAACTAACTAAATTTTTTACATCGACAGCAAAAACAATTTTTTAGGCATTAAAACGTAAAATAAATACATATGTATGTACATACATACTGTGAGCATCAAAGTAAAGTATACAAAAGCATTTATTAGAGAATAGTGTTTATTTCAGTCTTTCAAAATATATTCAGGTTTAACAATATAGGTTTTCTGAAATCAGTGCCGAAGTCCCAAAACCCTGGATCACACACCCAATCGCCGGACTTGAACCTAGTCGAACATTTAGGGGAACACCTCGTCCGCCAAATCAAAAAAAAAATAAAGAGATGGTAAAAAGCGTTGCAGTTGAAGAGAGGCAGAAAATTTCATGCGAATTAACAAAAAAAAAATAGTCGAATGAATGGCCCAAAGGCTGAATGCTGTTATCAAAGCAAAAGAGAAGGCAACCGAACTAAATTGTAATTCGTTGTATAAAGAAATTTATTGTATACTTTATTTTGAGGCATTAAATTTTTTAAATTGTAATTCGTTGTATAAATAAATTTATTGTATACTTTATTTTGAGGCGTTAAATTTTAAGTAGATTTTGTTTTTGTTTGATAACTTTTGGTGTTGTTTTTTTAGAATTAAGTAAAGAGTTGAGTACGGATTCAGAAAACCTATATTTGTTAAACTTAAAAGTATTTTTAAAGACTGAAATAAACAATATACTGTAATAAACGCTTTGTACACCTTATTTTGACGCCCACAGTATATAACACTGCATTGCTAGGACTATAATTTTTGCATTTGTGAATGTTTTTCATCGAACAAAGTCGAGTCCGGTTGTTTGAGATGTTAGCAGCACATGTTGATAAATTGTTTTTCAGACGCCGGTACGGACATAAATATTTGTATGCACGCATGTACTCATATGTCTTGCAATTTTCATTGCACTTTCAGCAGCCAACTTCAAAGGAAATTCCAATGTCAGGCAAACAAGTCTATTCAACGTTTAATGTGTTTAAGTCAGAGTACCAACAATTTAAAATTTTTGTTTCTTTTTTTGGGAGCGACTCGTAGATAAGTTTAATATTTATATATATACACATACATTATATATATACATGAATTCATTTTCACGTTTTTAAAATGAATGATTGATTGTATTCGTTTTATTTATGTATGTGCATTAAAATTTTCCAAAAAACAGATTTTAAATTGGGCAACAACTCATTTTGCATTTGTTCCAACATTTGGCATAAATGTCCCTGCAAAACTAAACTAAAACTAAAAAGTTAATTTTTTTCAGGAGAAATTCGTTTAAATCACACGATATACCAATTATTCCACTTCTTTCGATTTAGTAATTCGTTTAAATCACACGATATACCAATTATTCCACTTCTTTCGATTTATTAATTAATAAATTACTAAAATATTTAGCATTAATAAAAAAGCACATTGCAATTCATTTAAACTAAGTATTGTACTTATACATACATATGTACAAATGTAAATGAATGTAGATGATTGATAAACATTTTTTTTATTTATTCATGTAGAGTTGACATTTTGGTTGGTCTAAACAAATTGAATATTTGCAAAACAAAGGTATTTAAAATACATCTGTACCATGTAGTACCAAATTAAACATTATTGTGGTACTACTGTACATTTGAGTTTCAAAAAGAGCTAAAAACCTACCAGTCTTTGCAAACCCGACGAAGACAAGGCTCGTAGCATCGACCGAAATATTCCTAATAAGCAGAGCTGAAATAACTTTAAAAGGCTTAGGCGAATATGTATGCACGCCAAATAAAATTAAAAAATTTAAATACCGGATATCAAACCTCCTTCTGCAAAAAATATAAAATAAATCATATCAAAACAAAGCCAACAAATTACGAAGTTCCAAATTTTTGGACGATTTAAATAACTATTATTCATTTCCTTTGATAACTTATAGTAATGAAAAGTTGTCGCCTGACTACTTGTCACGGAGATTCTGCAGAGGACAAACGCCATCGTTTAAAATACCAAAGAGGAATATTAATGAATGCTGCGAGTAATGTTCGTAAAGGGGAGTGAGATTGGTGTGATGTAAGTGAGTTTAAGGAAAAGAAATATGAAAGTGTTATAATACATAAAGGGATCAATTTGAAAACTATAGTTTTAGCGTTCTGCGATCTTGAACTCCGAGCAGCCCAGGTCATAAAAAAAGATAGTCGAAAAATAAAAGATCATTACAAATCCTTTTGGGAAATGTGAAAGTTGCCTTCGTAGCAAAAGCTGGCTTTTCTGCAAGTGGCAGTACCTGAGCCTGCTACACTTTACATTTCACCTGATAATAGAGGATCAAGGTTGGTGGGCTTACAGGGCAAGACAAATCGTGCCTTAGTACGTCGAAACCCGAAGCCTTGATTTCCACTAAAGTCCTCCAACAATTATCAAGGTGAGGCGCAAAATAACTTTTAACCATCTCTCCACGTGCCCGACCAGCGCCATCGATACCGCTGGGACCAAAACTAGCTGAAAGAATGGAATCGGATAGATCCACTCAATCCTGGGTAGTGAACACAATGACACAAAACAACGATAGTATCTTCTCAAATTTTATGACATTGACTTTAATACCGGTGTTGTCTTGTCCCGTAATGAAAAATTCTCTGAGGAAGTTCATTTGAGATGGTGAGATGATTACTACTGCCACTCGAGCCGAAGTTAAAAAAAAAACGAACTCATTTACACAGCACACTATCTCTATCCAGCAAACATGCATCCTATTGTAGACTCTCCAATAGTCCTTATAATTCCCCCATATGGGCTGTGCCAAAGAAACCCAAACTAAATGAGCAAAAACAATATAGAATGTTTATCGATTTTAAAACATTGAACTCTGTAACCATTTCTGACCCCCACCCGATACCTGATATCAACTCAACATTATCGAGTCTTGGCAAGGATAAATATTTCACTACATTAGATTTGATATCGGGATTTGATCGAATACCGATAAAAAATTCTGATATACATAAAACTGCTTTTTCTTCCTTAAATGGAAAATGCTCTGTCTATTATTCAAAGGAGGATATACGATGTATTAAAAGAAGTATGCTATGTTTAGAGAATAGGCTCTCTGTAAATTGAAAATCTTGTTGATGTCATCTGAAGTGCTGCCGTTTCCTGACTTCGGCCAGTCTTTTAATCTGACCATTGCGTGCATTATGCCATCGGTGCAGTATTACAATAGGGGCTTACATGAACAGATAAACCCATATCCCCATTTCTCGCTTGTTAAAAAAAGCAGACGGAAAGTTTTGCAACCAAAGAGATGTTGGTCATTGTTTGGGTTTGGAATAATTTACGCTTCTATCTCTACGGTGCGGAAAATGATCATCTTCACCGATCATCAACCTCTAACCTACGCTCTGGGTAATCAAAGTTACAACGCTAAGCAAAAATAGGTAGAACGCCAGAATTAAGGCATACAATTATGAGCTAGTGTATAAACCGGCAAGGTCGAACGTTGTTCTTAATTCACTGTCTCGGCTGGAAACAAACCTTAACCAAGTTTAGTGATGGAGAAACGATTACGGCTTCGGAAGGCAATTCCGTAACAGCTGATAGTACCCCGCAGGACTCTAGTAAAGCTCCTCTAAATGTTTAAAAAAACCAGATAGTAGTACTACGTGGTAAGAAATCATACTGCTAGATCAAACTACATCTGAAGCCTTTACAGAAACCTAAGCCCAAATTGTGTGAATGATATAAAAATTGCAGAAAGTTATAACCACTGCTTAATAGCACATTTGTAGCTCATTTCAGTTTGTGAAATTACAGAAAATTAGCGGAGACGAAAAAAATGGCTTGCAAATGAGATGCTTTATTCATACTTACACAAAAAATTTCAAAATATGAAAGTTGAACAAGTACGAAAGACATTCCAACAAAACTATCACTGCGAGATTTTCGATGGGGAAAATTTGTTAGAGACAATCAGATAAAATGTAATCACAAAGAACTTTATGAACAGCTAAAGGTTTCCATCGAAAATCAAGTGACATTTCATACAAACAATGGGAGGAGGTACCACAAGTCCCATATGAAAAAACTGGGGTAATCCTTGCACTTAAAGCGTAGATTATTAGTTAAGCAAACATAAATAAAATAAGACAAAAAGATAATATAAAGAATTTGTACACAGTTAGCGGTGGACGTATGCTTTGATTATGGCTACAAAGCTAGATTTGATTTCATATATCAGAAAAATATTATAGACTTATGTATAAGAAATGTAAAGAATTTATAATACAAAGATATATCTGTTAATTTACGTCTAAGGAAATTTGTACATTTTGAAACTGTGAAGATGCGTAATATTTACCTATATTTTATTATTGCTTTTTGCGATGGTTTTAATTTGCGTCAATTGGAAATTTATAACTTAAGTTTACTACTATCCACCTTATCAAGTCTTCGAATATCATTCTCCCTTTGGCACGGTAAAAAAATGGAGAGCAATGGACAGTAAACGGTTACCTCAACATTGTTCACGTCATTAATCTTGAATAATTGGAAGTTTTCTCATCTGTTAAAAGCAACGAAGTAAATAAAAAAGCATTCGAATACTATAGCAAGAAGTAAAAGATCTATAGATTCGATTGCGGCGGACTGGAACCAGTTACTACAAATCCAAGAAAAAATTATAAGCAGTAATGAACAACAGTATGCCATAAATAATAAACTGTTCGATATGGCCAGAAAATGAACAGCCTAATTAGAACCTTTAATAACTAAGAGGTAGAAGCTTACCAGCTGGTGAAGAGCGGCGTCATTAATACCAACCTTTTTGAAATGGATATAATTCACCGCATAGTGTCCCAAGTGTACTCATTGCCATACAATAATGAAGTCGAAGCCATTCAGTATGAGAAGCCGAATATATTTTCAAATCGGACATCACTTTTGTACATTTCATCAATAGCCAAAAGAAATACCAAAAAATTTTAAAGAATTACAACGAAAGCGAGTAAAATTCGGAACCGACAGCTAGATTTATGATATAAGCATTTAGCTCAGTTCTCCTGAATCACGACAATGCTTATGGTATTAAAGATACCTGCACGATGATAAATAAGACAACAATTTGTACTCTTGAACAACTGAAACAGCTCGAGGACGATTACAATGAATTTAAAGAGGTAGTAATGCGAATTGTATCTTGTATTCTTGGTGAAATTTTTTAACGAAACAATTGAAAATGTATACGAAAAAGCACGGAAGCTTGACGTGAACTTTTTGAATGACCTTCATGTAAAGAATATCCAACATATCGAATACCTGAGA
Organism: Epicampocera succincta; assembly: GCA_932526305.1. Classification (NCBI taxonomy): domain Eukaryota; kingdom Metazoa; phylum Arthropoda; class Insecta; order Diptera; family Tachinidae; genus Epicampocera; species Epicampocera succincta. The sequence goes on along the minus strand of OW052037.1, from coordinate 35,904,902 downwards.
TAGCACCTGAACCTGCCTTCTGGTCACAACTAAATGGTTAACTCTCGCTGTCCTTGTTTAGTTCCAGGAGTTTGTGATGTGTGCCACTTTTCGCATACAGAAGCAACTTGTGTGCCTGGCAAGCTGCTTGAGGGCGGTGGTTAGCCGATACAAGTCAAACGTCATGCAAATCAATATTACAATCTGTACTGTAAGAGCAGGTCAGGTAATAATACTAATAAGACTAGTAAAACACTCAAATAATACATATGTATTATATATACGATAAAATATGAAGGATTTTGATCAGTATTACATTTGTTTATAATACACAAGTTTTACACCAGATGCTTGCACGTTTCTCTGCTCAAAATTTGGAATGCGACATGTAATGGGCGGCCCGTCCGCTTTAAAACGGTCCAGCCGCTGGGAAAAAATGAGCACTCAGGCCACATACACATGTTCGCTGACTATTTAGGAGTATACAAGATCAGAATGACAATTTAAATAGACTAAATTTTTAATAGAGGTACATGCATACATACATATGTATTTTTAACTCAGTCTGGTTCTTCCGATGAAATCATCGGAAGTTGAAGGAAGTCTTTGTTAAAGCTGATCACAAGCTTCAATAACAGCTGGACAATAAGTTGGTATTTTGTACTGCGAAGGAGTGTAACTGTCGGCCCAGCGGAATCTAGCCACTGTTTTGTTTGTTTGTTGTTGTATACTGGTTTAATTTTAAATACATTGTTAATTAAGGCTTGTTTCACAGGCCAATTACATGCTGTTATCTAATTGCGGTCTTTTACTTTAGTCTTTTTTATCTATCTGATCTATTAAACAGAAAAAAAGAACTGATACGAAAAGTAAAATGTAAGATAAGAAATGTCAAGTTGAATAAGATTTTTTTTCAGTTTTGCAAAGAAAAATAGTAACTTTTAAAAATCATTTAACAGATATGTATATATACATATGCATGAATGTATGCATTTATGTATGTATACATGTATGTATGTATGTATGTATGTATTTATGCATGTATGTATGTATACATGCATGTATGTATGTATGTATGCATGCATGTATGTATTCATGTATGTATGTATCTATATTTATGTGATAAATTTGTTTTTTCTAATAGTTTTGAAATAGAAAAATTAGCAGTTCGAACAGTTGTTTGACATTCCAGGAGTATTTCCTGACAATATTTTAAGATCTGACAACCAAAAAACAAAATTTTTTAATTAAATTTTTTTTTCAATTTTTTATTTAATTATATATGACAAAGTTTTCCATCTTAAAAAGATTTTATTTATAATCGACATTATTTAAGATCTTTCTATAAAGTTTTTCGATAATGGAGATACAAATAAACCGGCCAAAGTGTACAAAAGCCTAAAGTTTGGCACAACTCGACTTCCGAACTATCACCTTGATCCAAGCTAACTAAAAATTAAAAAACACAAAATGCAGCATGATAAAACAAACCAAATTACATTGCGATTTATGAAGATTATTGAGCATGCCCCTCCAAATGCGAACAAAAATGTTTAAATCGTTTAAGCATTTTTCGGTACTCTTTTAGTTTTAAGCCAATTACCTAGACACCCGCCAATCAAACAACCTTATTTGTTTGAGTGTCTATTTTTTAATTTTGAGCAGTTTATAATTTAAACTTTGTCGGTATGACTTCATTGATTTTTCCCTTTTTCCCAGACTTTGCATTTTGCAGTTTGTTTAAACACCTTCTTTGCCATTCGGTGTTAAAGTTGATGTTGTTGCTATTGATTGCATTCGCGAAGACACTCGCAGTATTGATATCTGTACAGATGTACAAAGATACGAACAAATAGATTATGTCGCCGATATCGTGTGACATTTGTTGTGCGACATGTGCAGCGCAATATGTCACAGCAAAAAATCTTTGTTGCTGTTGTTATTATTTGTCGCTAGTTTGTATTATTATCGCTTGTTTATTTATTCTTTTCTTTTATCAATTTTATGTTAAGTTGTTATGAGAACAGCGTTTTCGGCTTGTTTTGTTTGTAGTAACATTCATTCCTTGTTATGAGAATTTCTATTTTCCAAGAATTTTTTGCATACTTGTACTGGGTTCATAAAAGAAAGTTTTTCGTAGGCACGTCAATCTTAAAATATGAATGCATTATGCTTGTTTATATAAAAAATTATAATTATAATAAGAGAGGCCACACATACACACGTACATAGATACATAAGTATGTACATGTGTCATCGTGCAAAAAATTATGTTTAACTGTTCAATCGAAACAGTTGTATTTTTTGCAGGCATATACATACATATGTATGTATATGTACATACTTATTGTACATTAATGTACAAAAGGTGCATTTCAATTTCATTTTCGAGCAAAATTTTTTAAGACAGAGCCACAGTTAATGTTTGATATCGTGTGACAGGTGGCGACTAATTTATTTATAGGTTACTGCACTTACATAGTTAGCGGTAGTGAGACCGACGGAAGCGAACTTGACCATACCCTACAAAAGGATTATTTCGAACAGATTTTAGGAATTTTCTTCTGAATATTCTTATTTCAATTATTTCATAAGAAATTAAATAAACCGAGCGAAAACACTCGTTTAATTTAAGCTTTTTTCTAAAAAAAAATTTTTTCTTCCGAAAATCGCTAGCGCTGGAGTTTCTCATTTTTAGTTTAAAAGCTAAGACGCTTTAACAATAAAGGAAAATAAAATAATATTGCTGATATTGCAAAAGGATATACATATGTATGTATATATGTATGTACATATGTAAATTAACAATTTGATGCATATTCCAGTTATATTCGGATTATATATGTAGCCGGAAACAAATGCCCGCGGCTTCCACACCATCAACTTTTTTATGGCTTCATAAAAGAGCTTAAGTTTACGTTTGCATTTATAGGACATTTGAAAAAGTGACTCCTAGCTTTTGTCATACTTTTTGAAATGTCAAAGAGATTTAGCCGAAAATTCTCTTCTTCCGCTTTTGTTGATTCTTAAACAAGACAATAAGATATACATATGTATGTAGTAGCTTCAAGCATTATAGACTCACCTGACATTGAGCCCAATTCGCTGGAATGATTATTATTACTTAGACTTGAGTGATTGTTATTATTGCTACAACTATTGTTATTGTTGCTCTCTAAAGATGACGACGTTAAACTACTTTGGGAGGATTTTTCTAATACATCATGATCTTCTTTACAGTATAATATGCCACCATCTCTTAGTGCAAATTCATCACCTGTTACGTTAAAATTTTTTTTATAAATGCAAAACTTTAAAAATTGCTTATACTGAAGTACCTGGCAGTAATTGTCTCGCACATGCTGAACAGCGAAAACATTCTATATGAAATATTTTCGTTTTAGCGCGCATCACAAAATCGTTTTTACTAAAGGAATTTCCACATTTATCACATTTGGTGCCAAATAATCTGAAAATTTTAAATAAATATTCTGTAAAAGCTGTGTTGAAAAATGTTTGAATTTTAGAAAGAAATGTTTATTTTTTATCAAAAAGTATTTTTGCTTGCTTGTTTGTGTGTTTGAGCGTTGATTTGTTACAACGTTTATTTTTGATTTATATTTTGCTTAATTATCAGACAAAAGATTCACATAAATAATTTTATTGGTTTATTGTTATTGTTGTTTATTACTGTAAGCCATCAATCATAGACCAAAGTGTTAATTTATTAGTTTTATAGTAAAAATGTTAATGAAATGGTTAAATGTTTGCATTAAACACACAAGCATGCATGTGTGTGTACATACATACATACAATACCTTCATATGTAAATGTCAATACAGACAGTTGTATGTACTTATGTATATGTGTGTACATCAGGGTTGGCATTGAAAATTTTTAAATTATACCCAATAGTTTAAGGGATTGTACTTTTCTGACCTTAATTGTACTAAGATAGTTTTTTTCATTTATATTATTTTTATTACATAGATTTATTAAGAATATAACAAAACAGTTACATGACATTTCATTTGTACCCTGATAACGAAAAACAATTCAGTATTGAATATGTATAAACTATTAACACATAAATAAAAACTAGGTACACAATGGTTTTTACATCGCTTTCGAGACCACAATTACAATTTTTATGATCACTTACTTCATATACATATTTATATTATAATTCAGTAAATCTTTTGTTTGGATTAAGCCGCAGAAGGTTGCAGTTTGTAGTACATATGTATGTTTCACTCTTTCCACATTTGCTGATGAATGTGTAACTGATTATATTCCGGTAACAATTTTTTTAAAGATCTTGAAGCGTGAATTAATTTGCCTCATTCTTAATTACTAAAAGTGGGTATTTTCATTAATTATACTAAATATGTCTTCAACTTTCAACCGATTTTATGAGTCCTCGAATCTTAACTGCTTAATTGCATAGTTTGAGCCAAATCGAATAGAAAATAAACTTTTTCTTCGGTTTGTTGTTTTATTTTTTTGCTTTGTTAAGAAATAAAAGTCAAAGATAGAAGTTAAACTTTTACCAATATTTTTCCGCTCAAAACACATTTCGGTGCCATTGTCAGATAATTGCCACTATAAGCTTACTTTGCCATGACAGCATGGCGCCATTGTTAAAGCAAAGTATTTAATGGCACACGATATCTAACGAAACATACGGCAGCCTTTATCATACAATAATGTGACAACCGCATGAACAAGTCATGTTTTAAATCTGTTTTAAAATCTAACAAAGAAAGATCAACTGTTCTGATTTATCCGCAAAGTCGAACAAAGCGCCGAAATCGAAAATTACAAAAACCAAAATACAGTTCTTTATAAATAATATTGTTAAAAAGAATGACAAATTTTCATATCACATGTTCCATATCTATAGGACAATTTCGATCTTTTTAAGTTTTTGTTTTTGACTGAGTTTCTTAAGTGAAAATTTTTAAGAGGCACTTCTGTAAGTATATTGCACCTTCTGTTTTGTTAATATTAATTGTAAAATATATTTTAATTAAATAGGTTCATGTATGAAATACTTATTTTTTAGATCAAAGAAACTTAACTAAATTGCATACGCCGGAAGCTGCGCAATGTAAAGAATTGTCTGACATTACATTAGTCCTTGCACCGATCTCTGACAAAGAAATAGTTTTAAAATTGACGAGTATGTTGTTTATAATTTGCTCTAAAGTATTAGGCCAATGTACTATTTTTTATATGTTAAATTGAGAATGTTAGTGCAAATGACAATTACAAAACATTGTTATTTATTTACTAGAAAAATTTAAATCTTTTTTAACGAAATGTTAATATTTGTCCAATAAAAAATTAGTATTATTTTTATTTGCATTTGCATTTAAGCAAATTTGTTATTTCAGCGAAAACAAAACAAAGTGTTGCTATTTTAAGTAGTTACTACGACTAAACTAATTTGTTAAATAAACACACAGAGTGTTGATGTACAAACGTCTCATGACTGATGGATGATGAGGATGTTTTCGTGGATAAATTTTTATTTTTTTACAGAAAGTTTATTGCCTCATGAAAGTGTGGGCCGACTGCTTTTTTAGAGATTGCTTTCACAATAATTTTTTTAGCCAAACAAGAATGATTGGTTTATTACTTGTTTAAGATTGCATGTCTCTTAAATTATCAAACCGCTTCTTAAAATTATATGTATACATGTATGTATGTATATATTCTTTATTTTGTAAACTTACCTAACATAATCGCGTTTGCAGTACGTCTTGCCATCCCGAACAAAGCACGTACAACTTTCGTCTAAAAACTGCCGACATTCTTGGCATTTAAGACAGGCTGCATGCCATTCTAAATCTGGTGCTACGCGCAGGATATACTGATCATGAATTTGCCCGCCACAACCTACACATAGTGAGAGACGCTGTTTTTCTGAAAAAAAAACAAACAAAAATATTTGTAACATTTTATAGTGATTAAAAATTTATAGGAAATTTGTTTTCTTCCGAGGCGCAGAAAACCACATTTAATAAAACCCAACGGAAGTCGGACTACTTCCGCGTTGGAGACATCTAAAGGAGATAGCGGTTTGGCTAACTCATCCGCCCGTTCATTACCCCAGTAGGCCTTATCCACAGGTACCCAATCGAAAGCAATGTCAAACAGTCGTCCCATCCTTGATAGCTCATACGTATCGTCACTACATAATTGACAACATGATGGCATATCTTTTTACGAAAGTTAGTTTTTAATTTAAAATGTTTTTTTTGGCTTTAAAGAAGAACGAAAAAATAAACTTAAAAAAGGGCTGAAGAATCATGTTCATGTTCCTGAACAACTTTAAACAACAAAGTGTAAAGAGAAAACTTTGTTATAGTTTTTGTTGCAACAGTTTTTTGCTGTTTTTTAGCTGAGCTTAATCAAATACAGCGATAAGGGTGGTTCAAGAAGAAGCTGAAAGGCTACCGAAGTAAAAAATGTTCAAATCTTTATGTTCCTTATACATAAGAATAAAAAAATAAACTTTGGCGTATTTAGTGATGTTTAAAGAACGTTTTGCTTGTTTTTTTATTGACGTGCTCTACACACACTTTTAAAAGTTTTTAATATTTTTTTTTTCTTTTCTCAAATCTTTTTTGAGTACAGCTAGAGTGAGTATCTGAAACTGCAAGTGAGAAAAGTACATATGTATATGTTTCTATTTATGTACATATATGCATACATATGTATGTATGTATGCAAGCACATACACACATGTGTTATCATGAATGTATCAACGTGTGTACAAGGTTTAAACTTGTATTAAGATACAAATGGTAGGCACATACATAACTACGTACGGAGATGTGTGTCGATGTACATCCTCAACATTCTTGTGTCGTTATAATGAATTATTTATAAAGGCGGAGCAGACGAGATTATGCGCTTGTATTTACATACGAATACACATGCATTTATACATAAATATGAGTATGTGTGTATATATACATATGTATGTTCATATTTTTGGCATATAGCAAATTTAATCATATATTTGTGTAGGCTGTAGTGTGAACCAGAGAATGACAACAAGCATATTTGTGGGAAGTCTTTTAAAAGTAGGAAAAATGGATTTAAGAAAAAAGAAGACATTTTTAGCTTTTTAGCGTGGCAAAAATCGATTGAACAAGATTTGAATATTTCATGTAAATATCAAAACAGATACGATTGGCGTTGTACAGAAATGGATAAAACTATGTATGTGAAGCTATTAAAAAAAAAAGGTGCTTGCCTTTAATAAAGTTGGTAATAGAGCAATAATTAGTGTTTTTGGAAACAAATAGTTGTTTTTGTTATTGCAAAATTTTATTGATTTCGAAGTCAATAGTTAAAGAAGGCTGAAAATTTTAATCAGAATGTGAACAATCGCTTATCCTTTCACCTTTTTCTTTTTCTAAATGAATTAAATGTAGAGCTCACTGAGAAAGATAAACCAGTGTCCTAACAAGAAACTAGTTAAGAAGAAATAGCTGAAATTTTGTAAAAATCTTCTTTAACGGAAGTTGGATTTTTACAATTTTTTTTTCAAAATTAACTCTTGTCTTAACATTTAACGATATTGGAACTAAGTATTTTTGTTTTTAATTGAAACAATATCATTATATAACCTTCCACATTATTGAATCTAGGTCTTCAATTACCAGTTTAATCTACTATTTTTCTTTCTTAGTAAAAACGTTATACAGTTTTTCGTAAACTGTTTTCAAAAGACTTTAAATGCCTCAATGAACTAGAAAATATAGAAAAAGCAACAATTGATAACTGTAATAAACCAACAATAACTAAATTTTTTTTATAAAAGAATATTTTATCCACATATATGTACATAAAATACATATGTACATACATATGTACATATATGTAATTATATATTTTTTTATTAATTAATAATTTTTTAATTAAATTATATAATCTTTTAAAACTTGTTTAAAATCGTATACAAACAAAATTTGCCAGTAAGTGTGTAGGCAGGTAGAGATTTAAAAAAAGAGAAAGAAAAACCACACACTACTTCATCGTGGGCCGATAGTGTGAACGTAAATCAGGGATGGCATTGAAAATGCCAAAATTGTACCAAATAATAACAAAGGCTTATTAAATATTTACAAAAAACAATTCAGTATTGAATATTACAATTTTTATGATCACTTACTTGATATATTTATATTATAAGAATTACAATTTTATGAATTCAGTAAACGGTTTGTTTGAATTAAGCCGGAACGAGTTGCAGTTTGTCTGTTTCTCTCTTGGCGTTTAATTATATTTTAGCAAGAAAAGATTTTTTCACATTTGCTGGTGAATAAGGAACTGCTAAAATTCCTCTGCCTCATTTTCTATTTTAGAAACTGTACGCTACATTCATGTATTCACAGCAAAATTAAATTGTCCTAAGTTTTAAATTGCATCCCAAATAAGCGCGATAAAAATTTTTACACACATTGCTATTTGCGCGGGTTTTAGAAACAAATTAAAAAACCAACGTATGCTGAAGTGAAACGTACCATACATAAGAAGATAATAATAATAATATTATTACAAGAACCTTCCTACATGCAGGAAGACTGACAGATAAAACGGACGATCCACTGATCAATATTATATATTTCGTTGAGATTGTGCTGAATGTTTCAATCCAATATATGAAAACAAAAACGCGAATCAAACTGTTGGTTGTGAGACGATATATTTGGCAACGAAATGTACCCATTTATGTATATGTACGTACTATAATACTTGTTGTCACTCTCCTGCATACATATATACATACATATGTATGTATATACATATTTTCTTTCCTTTTTATACCTATTGAAAGAAAAGAATATTTTTGTAAGCTCTTACTCTATCTATTGTATCTCCATGATGTTGTTGTTGGTAGTCGTGGCTATTAAATGCTAAAGCTTTAAGCCCGATGGGTTTTCAGTTCTGTTTTTTATCTGTTTGGCCTCCATTTCTTTATAGTCAGTTGCAGAAAGAACATGATGGCTACGTTTAATAAGATACAAGAATGAATATAAGAACATTCACACAAGACACAAATACATAAATACTTATGTATGTATGTATGTATGTATGTATGTATGTAGCTATATTTATATGAAAGGTTTAGCAGAGATACAGTAGTTGAGAAGGTTTCTTCTTCATCAATTGTCGGTGTTGTTGCTTTTGTTGGTTATTTTTCTTGATTTTAGCGCAAGTAATCTTAAATGGTTTTGTTTTTTATTTCTCTTGCCTTGTTTTTTTGATACGTTTCAATTGGGGAGAGGAATGGGAATTACTTTAGATACGAGCCACTGTTGTATTTGTCTTCCATTTTGACTTTTTCATACAAAAGTGCATAGTTATACACATTACATAAAGAACACCCCACACACTGGAACTTAATAAACGTTTTTGTTTATTTTTAAGGATTGTTGCGTGGAGTATTATACATATGTATGTATGTATGTATACTCAGAAAGTAAAACTTGCAGTTTGACGAGCACGTGATAGTTGGGTCATATGTATGTATATCATCTGAAAGAATAGCATTCGCAAAAATGTTGGACTAACATTGACTTCATGTGAATCGTATGAAATGCATTTTTTAAGCCTTCTGCAAGCAAATTTAGAATGAAAATAGCAACTCTGAGGGAAATGTCAACAGTAAGCACTATTGACCAGCGGTAGGAGAAAATGACGTCAAATTAAATAGTGCAAATAATTGAAAATACAAACATATATGTATTTTATTTACGTAAGCATTAAATTTTAGTAATTATTATTTTAAAACTGCATGGACGTTACTGCACTCAGAGTACATTTGCCGGAGAGGATCGAAAATTCTCCTGAGGAGTATTTAAATTTATTTTACTCAGAAGAAGCTCTGAATCAGTAATACAAGTGAGGCGCTCGATGAAGAGCTCCTATCACAGAAGTGGACAAAGAAAATTTTATTTTCTTTACTGAGCAACTTCTTAAAATTCTACTTTTTTCGGTATTTTTGCTTTAAAATCCTATTTTTCATTGTTAAAAAATTGATGCAAGTTAATAAAAAAAAATGGTTTAAAACCCAACTAAAGCCTAATTTTGGTTATAAAATTCTAAAAAGAAATACAAAATGATATACATATGTATGGACTGTAATGACCTGCGCATTGAATGTTGCTCTTAATATCCTTTCTATTACAAGAAAAGAGGCAGAAGCAGCAGAAGGTTGTCGTTTTTTTGTGTACAGATTAAGTGTACATTTTCGTTTTGCGTGCAAGTGTATCTGTAGTGGTTGTATTTGATATTGGATACATTTTAACAGCCCTTTTATAACCATAATGGGGATTTGAACTTTTTATTGCCGTGTTGAATTACTTTTTTCACTCGTTGATGTTGGGAATTCCGTTCAACATTCTGTGGCAAATGCTGTAGAGCACGAGTGAGTTGGTGTGTGTGCATACTTTTGCCATTTTGTTAACTTCAAAGTTTGTTAGTGTTGATGTTTGTGCAAATGTGTACACGGGGTGTGTGTATGTTGGTGTATAAACTGAAGCGTTTGTGTGTTGCCAAATTTTTTGTAGGATTTTATTCCATGTTGTGGTGTTTTTGGTTAACAAACTCTGCGTACCAAAATATCTTTGCCTGTTTTTTCACAGGGATTTTCATTTTATTTTTTAGGGTCGTCGTTTCATTCATTTTGAAAACGCCGCCATGTGTTTTATTAAAAATATATACACAAAGACTGTAATTAGATTGATTCACATAGAATGAATGTGAAAAAGTAACCATTTTCATTTGAAGATTGCCTGCGTTTTAAAATACTAAGGGGTTCGTGTTTTTAATTTTTCACCAACGCGATATTTAAAACAGTACATTATTCATATGGGTCCAATATTCTATGAAGCAGCTTTGATATACATAAGTAACATGATAGATATAATTTTGCAAATAAGAAATTAAAGGTGGCAATTTTTAATAGAAAACTGGCATGAATTTTGTCAAAAGTACAACGGGGTCACTGATACATCTGCTATAGCCGTGCAGGCCACACAAGGGTTAAACAAGGTCTGGATGAGCAATAGACATCGCAAGGCCGTCAAAATTAAAAATTTTATTATTTTTAATCTGAAGTGTGTAATAGGAATATTTTTTCCATGAGTAGCACTAATGCGTACAAATGTATGCATGTGTGTATGTATGTATGTGGTGTGTGCGTAACCATACTCCTTAACAAAAAGCTTTTTATACACCATGTTGGTTTCGTGGCTTTAAGTTTTTTGATTTTTTAAAATCTTTAAGAGAAATGAAATGTTTTTTGCTTTTTATAACATTTAATTAATTTAATTTAAATTTATTTACTTAGAGTTATTTACATATTATGGATTTTCCAATATACATACATACATACATAGAGCCTGCTTCAGCAGTTTCCGATCTACTCTGTCTGCAGAGATATGACCAGGTTGGTCCAAAAACAAGGAGGAGAATTAAATATTCCATCTTTTAACTACTTTAGAGCCAATTTGTTACCTGCGTTAATCAAAGAGGAAGGCAATTAGTTGGAACGTGGAAATAAGTGCTGCTAGATTAAAAATTCCCGTAGTCATGCTTAATATTTTCAATGACTTCTTTTTCAAATATTTCGAAAAGCTTGATGTAAAAATATCGCTAACAAAAACAAAGTCAGTTAATTCAAATTACTGGCTCTTGAGATAATGTATTAAGAAGTTTTATCGCCCCATTTCAAACTGTGCCACAACTTTAATTATTTTTTTAAAACCCGGTTGATTTCAATTAAATGATTATTTTAAGTTTATTTTTAAAAACAAACTTGGAACATGTTCCCTACAATTATGTATATTGTTTTAAGATAATTTGGCGAACTATTTTACATTGACACAAAATCAGCGAAAAACCTTTTCTTTTCATCTTTTCCGCACACGTAATTTTCAATTAAAAATTAAGAAAAGCCTGAAATATTATTTTGTGGATACTTTTTCTTGAATTACAAGTTTATTTTTCTGGATATTTTTTTTTAACAAAAAAGGACATAACTACAAGTCCGCAAAAAATATGCTTTAAAAAATGTTAAGTCACGAAACACAACTTGCAAAAGTTCGTTCTAAACTAAAGTTTATTTTAATTCCTTTAACAACCACTTTGATCAAGCAACTCAGTTTTAGGAATAAAAATTTTGTCAACGTAAAAGTTTTTGCATTGGAAAACAAATTAATATGTGTTTTTCCAATATCTATACTATTAAGAAACAAAAATTGTAAAAAAATTTGCTTTTTAAATTCACCTTAATGTTTTCTACATCTTACTAATAACTTACATGGATAAGCGTTTCTTAACTCGTACAGCTTCAATTTTGACTATAGTTAATTAAAGTTAACATAGTTATAACTATATTGATGTCCCATTTTTTAGAAGGACAATGATTTTTTTTATATATAAGTCTTGACAGGATATTACAAATCAATTAAAAGGATCCAAAGCATTAATTATTAAGGAACTAACAAAAATAATTTAATTCAATCACATTAACATACATATGTGTTTATTTTTATATTGCACAAGTTCAATTTTCTTAGATAGATCTTGATGGACCATCTAAAGACTTCGTACATAGTATGTTCTACTTGTAAGGCATTCGTAAACACACATTTGCTTTTATCGAATTGAGCGCGATATAACGTAGAAAGTGTTCTGTGGCTCGTAAGTGCAGAAAAATTATGACAAAAATGTGATTAGTTAAAATAAATGCAAGAAAATTTTAAAAATAAGATTGTTTTAAAATCCATTGGTCTAGAGAGGTCTGGAAAAGAACAAAAACTAACTCATTCCAATCTGATAGAAAGACAATTTGTTTTAATAAACAATCAAACATGGTGGAGGTATCTTTATGGTGTCAGATTACACTAGATGTCACTTGGGACCAATTTTGAGAATAAATGAAATTGTGAAAGAGGAAGACTACATCCAAATTATTCCAAATTGTTTGACCTCTACTATATGGGTATGAACTCTTTGCTAGTTGCGATGGTATCAGCAAAGGGAAACTAAATGTGGCTTTTAATAACATAAATCGTTATGTATATGGGTCTCTGGAACGATATTCCTCACAGCTCTCACGTCATTAGTAACGCACTTCAATTCAAGAAAAATATCTGCCAGTTTTTAATTTAATCCTATTCGACATTTACACATGTTTTTTATTATATGACAACTTTCCTGAACGTTAATTATATACATATCTATTATGTGTTTGTAAGTAGTTTTTAGAAATTGTTTGACTATATATATATTGTAATCCATTGTATGTTGTGGCTCCATACTGCAATATGAGACTTAAAGTCTTGTGTATGGGACATTGAAATAACAATAAATAAATAAATACGAAAATAAATAAATAACCGATTTTGTAGACCGCAACAATTGTCATGAGGATGAAGTTGTTTTCCAACAGGACGACAATCTATAAATAATTTGTGATTTATATTGAAAAGACGATTGGGACAACTCCGTGTTAAGGCGGGATGGTAAAATATTCCTAGTGAATTTTTGGCAAATTGGTGAAAAGTATGGCGAGAGTGTGAAAAACGTTGACGATGAATTATCGATATCACATTAAGACAAATACTTTTTAGTGCATCCTGAAAATCGTGCAAAACTGAGTTAATTGAGTTGCTCATGTCATTATATTATTTTTTTTGCTTTTGTGTGATATTATCAATATTTTTTGCTGATAGAATAAATAGTGATTGGGAAAACTTTTACTAAACTTCTTTTGTTATTCATTATATTAACATAATAATAAATACATTATATTAACAGTAAAATAAATAAAATGAACTGTAAGAAGATGTAGAAAACGAAAATTGTTGAAATAGATTTCGTTTTGTGAACGTTAAGGAAGAGAATTAGAAAGAAATTGACAAATAAAAGCGAAAGTGTCTGAACTGAGACTTAGCACTAGTCTGTTATTGCATCATTGCAGATTTAAGCACATTCCATTGCAAGCCTTAAAGACAGAAAAGGGGAACCTGCCTCGTCTAATTAATAATGTGAACAATTTCTTAGTTATTTCCGTCAAATCCGACAACGCTGACTCAGAGTCTACTGAAGAAAATACCTGATCATATCTCATTGAGCTTAAATATTTTTATCCAATTACGTGAACATCGTGTAATTGTTGAATTTAGTTTCTTTTTTCATACAAAATGTATTTATCCTTCCTCTTCTGCCTGGTTGCTTCTTCATCGCCATACAGCTTGTGAAAGGAGGTTTCCGGGGCTTAGTCATAAAATCACTTTTTCTTTCCTCTGAGAGAAAAATTTATTTATTTTTTTAAATTTTGTGGATTTTAATAAAGTCTAAAATATGTAATTTTTCAGTACAAGTATGAATATACTCGTATGTGACTTTAACAAAAGAAAACGATTCTAGAAGCTAAGATTCTTTCAGGGTTGCAAACGAACGAAATTCAACAACTTAAAATTTTTATATCATTTATTGGCGCCAAATATCTATAAACTTGGTATTTGTCTCAATATTTATCTAGACCATAAATAACTCACCAAAGAAACGAAAGAGTAACCGCACCTTAAAATTGATTTTATATTTCCTTTGTTTTATTTGTTCTTTTTTTTTGCTTCAAAATCCATACACATAAGAAATGCCTATTTCAGAATCTGGGTTTTTATTCATTCATTTTAACGATCATTGATGTTTGTTGTTTCCAAAAACAAAATTAAAAAGATTCACACAATTCTTTTTTTGGTGATTTCAGTCCGTCTGCAAGGGTGAAACAAAGACAAATGAAAGCTCAAAGTTTAAGTAATAAAAAAAAAAACAGTATCAGTGTTGTCATCTGGGCTGTGATGACAACTTCTTAGGTTGGTCTCGATATGACCAAAGTGAACAAAAAACTATTACCCTTTTATGCTTCTTATACTGCGAAAAAGAATATGAAAATGGAGACGATTTGTCTTCACATTCAAATCGCTAAAGAAATTGAAATTGAAGGAGTAAATGTACTGTAGAATGATATGACTGATGATAAAGGTTAAGCTCTGATGATTTCCGCTGTTTGGCTTAATGCAACATGCTGAGAATGGTTCAGATGTAGAAATTGCTCATATTTTGTAGATTCCACCAGTGAATGCAACACCACTTGTTGTATTCATAATTTGACTTCTTTTTTCTATTCGGTTTTTTTATTTTTAATTTTGCTTCTGTTGCAAGCTTGATACGAAACAGTAACATAATGCTAATTAAGGGCATTCACATTTAGCATTAAAAATATAAATAAATCTAATATAAATCTCCCAAAAACTGGTAGTTGTGCTCAATTCAAACCATAATGAGTGAGTGTATCTTTGCGCGTATTGCGTAAAAAGAATTATCGGTTTATAGGGCAACATTTTTTTCAGAATCGAAAACGCTTTCAGTGCATTAGTTGAATATTTGAATATCGGCAACTTCTGCATTTGTGTAGACCAACTTCAATTAGGGTTCGGGAAATTGGAATTTATGCCCGTGAATTCCGGGGAATGGGCATTCTAGCTGGAACTTATAAACATGTTTGGAATATTCTGCAATTATTTGGAAGCTACGAGTCGTTGTCGGAAATCTACTGATCTGCCATCTCAGGAAACTAGACTGACACTAATTAACTTATCAGCATTCAGCAACAAAATCAAAACATCAGTTAATGCAAGTAAAAACATTTTGGAATAACTAGTACAAATTTTGAGTCCGAGTAAAAAATGTAACCGATCCGGTTAATAGCTGGTACTAATAATATTTTACCTTCTGACGCCATAAATACTTAAACAGATGCGCAAGTTAATGAAGACGCACGAGAAAAAGTGTCGCGGTAGAATTTTTATGAACAACTTAATTGTGCAATAAATTTTAGTTTTTAAGAAAGGAGTTGGACAAAACGAAAAACTTAGATTTGTTTTGAAGGCACATCGAATGATTCCCTATAATTGCTGTAATTGTAGCTGATAAAAACATAAAACAAGCAAAAGAAAATATGCAAAATTAAGTGGATATGGGAACGAAATAGTGCCACGATAATAACCTGGACTTGCACGTTAAGCCCCGCACTTAGAAATCTTCAATATCAAATTTAAATTTAATGACAAAGAATTCCTCTATATCAAAACGAAAATTGCGCAACGTTAATAAAAAAGGTCGACACTTATAAATACCTCTTCAAAGCAATTTTAAATAGAAGCCAATATTCCGAAAAACTAAGAAAAGCCTCGTTTATGCTCTACCATCTAAGCTAAGCTCTACCATCTTTAGCTATGAAGTAATGCTTCCTCTGGGGTAACGGCCTGGGAAACGCAAACAAAACTCACTTTGGGGGTAAGAATAATAACTCTTTCTACTACAATTTATAATTAATTTGAATACTATGTATTTAATAGTCTTGGATATTGTAAACTATTGAGATTTTTAAATCTTTAATATAATCCAATTTTAAATCCAACACAAAAACAATAACAATGTATACAATTCAACCCTTTTGTATCTTTTCCTTCAATGATAATTTTAAAGCTTAATCTCAGTACCCTAGTACCAGTTAGGTTCAGAATAGCTAGACTGCTAATTACTATTGTTTCCTTATCTTATATAATTGTAAAGCGCTTTAAAAATGTCCCACTAGCCATCATCCAAGGTAAAAAATCAATGATAAAGTGACAAAGCGAACTCAGAACAGGCTAAACCGAGAGTCCAGCTGACGGCTTCTTTCAAAATTTCGCAATGATGTAAGAAACACAGCAGCTGGCTTACTCCTCCAAATGGTTATAACAGGTTACCACTATTGCATATGGCGTGAACTTATCAGTCGAAGCCTAGTCAACGTCTTTTAGTGGCGAAAAAATATAACATGTTTTGATCAGATTATTCTTTATATTCAACTTCTGTGATCATTCACATTGATATCTGAAATTTCATGAGTAATACAGGGTGTTTTTAGAGGTATAGAGCTTCGAATTGAAATAAAACACAAGAAAATCGTTTTAATGTCCATCAATTTGGCTTTATTGGAAGGATAATTTTATGCCATTAATGTTTAAATATGATTTCGGGCATGTGGCCGCCGCGGCTGGCTCGAATAAAGCCAATTCTACAGGTCCAATTTTTGTTGGACAAAAGTTGATGGACAAAGCTCCAATTGCTGTGCACGGTGGCGAATCGATTCATTCGGGTCCTCTTCAACACTTTGCTCTACAGCGGCAATTGTTTCTTCGGTGCGCACTGTTCGACGTCTCTGCGGATGCGTATTATCACATAGAGTAAACGTAGTGCGAAAACGATCCATGGTTAACCGAATTAATTGCTCTGATGACCATAAAATGGACGGAGCTTGCGGTAAACTTCGCGAACTGAACCATTATTTTCGAAATAAATTTGCACGATTTGCAAGCGTTGTTCTTTTGTCAACCTGTTCATGATGAAATGGCAAACCAAACTAAATATTAATCACTTGACAGCTGACAAAATGGCCGCCAGTTAAAAAAGTGATGCCAACTTAAAGTTCTATACCTCAATAAAAAACACCCATTATGTATGTATGTATATATTGTTAGCGTTTTTGCTTAATCTCCCCGAACACCTTCCGGAAGGTTTAATTTTTTACATGCGATCCCTTTCCCAGCGGCAATGCCATTAAAACACTTTTCCAAGGATGCCAGAGTTCTGAATATCAGTTTGAAAATGCTTGTGATCATTAGAATTGACGTAATAATTGCCAAATACTCGTACTTGGTATCGCGACAGTGGAAGTTGGTATTGTTTATTATTTTCCCTAATTATGAATTAATAATCAAAATTAAATTAAAATTTAAACAGAATAAATGAAAACCTTAAATTTTTTGGACCATGAAATGTCTGTCTTTGGAAAGTAAACTATAATCGCTCATACTGAACGCAATTCTATTTACAATCCGTAAAAAGTGAATATCCCTGGTCCTAAAATGGTTTATACGCCATAGTTTTTTCGGGCGTGAGCCTGATTCACATTTTGTCAAAAGTGATGTTTGAAGTCGCATACAACATAAATTGTTGCACTGTCCGTGTTTGTTTTGTTTGTGTGTGCCAGTGAATGGGGTTCTGTTTGCAGTAGTTTCAAAGCTAAGGCATCACTGAAAACTGCTGTGACAGTAATATCTGAAGAATTGCGTTTTTGTTTAATGTTGTCGCGATTGTTTGTTTTCTGACTGTCTCTTCGGTCGTTACCTTGTTTTGTTTTTCTTATTTCATCTGTTGACCAAGTATATTTTTTGGTACATGAGAATATCTGCGCGTATGAATTTGTGTGAGTGCCTGTGTGTTGGTAGATCCCTTGTCTTGTTTTATTCAAATGTGGTCAATAAACACTTGAAAGCGGCTTCTTTGTTTTAACCAGGTTTTGTAACAAAGACGGTATTTTCACAGAAGTGAACATCCAAATAAATGTATTTATTGATTTGTTCTTTTTCTTCTCTGCTCTTTTTTAACTCATACTTTTGCTTACCAGGTTTAATTAATTAATGAGTTTTTTATTCATACAAAAATAGCACCAGCAACACACACCGTTGTGCGCGTATGTAAATACGTACGTATGTATGTATTTACAAAAATTAATGATATCAAAGGTATTTCAAGTATTTCCGTTAGATTAAAACAAAACAACAATATACCTACTCCTTTTTAGTTTCGAATTCCCTAAATAATAAACGTTTCAAATTGAACCCATTTTTTCATACAAATCCTTTTACGCCAGCCAGCATTTGTGTGAGTTTAGAAGCAATAAAACTCAAATTCAAAAAGTTACCTACATATATTTTTAGTGCCACAAATTCTTGAAGTCGCTCTTTTAAACATAAAATACTACTGACAGTCGCAAGTGTCTCCAGTTTTATCTACAAAATTGATGAGTCTCCTCCGTTGGCCAATTGTGTGCGTATTAATTTGGGCACGTGTTCAGTCGTCGTTACGAACTTCATTTATTTTTTGTGTTGTTTCGATATCGCTATATTTTTTATTTGATTTTTTATTTAAAGGTTTAGTATTTTTATTTTGTTGTCTGTTAATGTTCTTTGGTTTTTGATTGGATGCCTTTTAGTGGACGTCATCCGTTTGCCACAATAAGGAATGAAAGCAAAATCAAATATCGCAGGTAAAAACCAAAGAATAAAATGAAAACTTAAATTTGATAATCATCAGTGTTTAAAGAGCAGATTTTGGATTAATAAAACATGTTCTTGGAATATATATGAATTTTCCAAGAAACTTTAATCTTTGGAAGGGGATTGTGGGAATTCCCTTTTCAACAGTTGAAATTTTTTTGAGCTTTTTTTGCATTTCTTATGCAATGCATTCTTTAGTAATTACGTTAAATTAATTAGTTTAATTAAACATATTACTAAAAAATAAAACAAATAAATTATTTCCGATTTCCAGGTTGCTCTTCTTATCTTCTTGTTTTTTTTGCGGAGCCTCCACAACCTCCGAAATGAATAAAACTGAAAAAGCTGAATGAAGAAGCAGTCCAATTTAGTATGTCTTCCCTGGAGTCATCACTCCAAGCCATAAAACTCGTGCGATGAAGGCAGCTCAAAAGGAACGTGAACTTAAAGAGAAGATACTGATACAAAAAATTTTTTTATCTGTGCGCGACGCCCAAATTTTAAAATGTAATACATATGTTTTCAGCAAAACGTTCATTCACCTTAATGGTGCCATATCTAAAATAGCTAGTTTTACCGACAACACGTTTGCATGAGGTATAATGGATATAAAATTGGATTTAAACGGGAATATAGAGCAGATGGTTGAACCCTATTCGTTAAAGTAGTCGGATTATTTTTTATAATTTTTCAATAATAAAGCAACACCTTTAATATTCAGATTCTTCTCAGTCGTAAGAAATGGTTATAGGTATGACGTTTAAAAACGGTGAAAAACGTTATTTGATAAAACTGATTGCATCACATTTAATTCAAGCTTCGCTGCAGTCGCCAAAGGTGCCTTTAATAAGACAACCCTTTTACTGCACAAATGCATATACATATGTATGTACGTACGTATGTTGAAAAAAACAAAATATTTGAATGTAGTCGATAATTTGAAAAAACCGGGTTTTTCGGTATTTGAAAACTGAGTGAACCGATCACGCTACCCAAGCGATGCAAAAATTGTGTGCGAAATTAGAAACAACTGTAAAGGAATAAATTGAAAGTCTGAAGTAACATCCTTTCGATTTAAAGCAGTAGCAACACAAATACGAACAAAAAAGGGAACTGGAGAACTTGTATCAGATATCCCAATTAAAATTTTTTTTCTATTTTTTTAAAATGATTGAGTTTCAGTTCCGAAAACGGCAGAAAAAGATTTTCATCGGTTTAGTTTTTTGTTTGTGATTGATTAGATTGACATGAGGGTTTTAGAAGTAACAGATCAAAACAGTTTTAAAACTTTTTTCTTCATCAGTTTTGTTTTATTTTGATGTTGAGTGACTTATTGCGAACATTTATTTACTGTTAATGGGTACAAGAGCTACTTTACTGCTACCCTATTCTGAATATGGATTTTCCCCAAAAATTTGCTAAGTATATATTAAGACATGTTTTTATCACTGTAGATATTAGTTTAAACTCGTCCGACAAAATTTCAATCAGAACGTGTTTGGTTTATTTTCAATCATATGACATGTGAAATGTGTACCTTGTGAAAAATCGGCAGTTGCTGACTTTAGACGGCATCAAGGAATCATGGGATGCATTGAAAGAGGAGTCCCACGAACAGGCACCTCAACTAAATGACGTCTTAAATACATTGGCCAGAACGTTATGGTTGTCATTTAAGCCTAATACTGGTTTAAGGAATTAGGTATGATGATATAGCGGGTGTGGTGCATGGATCTACGTTCGGTGGTCCAAATGTCCCCGGGTTAATGGTTTCTTGCAACAGATTCCTGTTATTCGCAAGAACCAGATGGTGAAAAATGTTAAGGCAGTTCTGGTTAAAATGGAATGTTCTTCCAAAATTCAGGTGCTTGGATTTCTTCCACTGCTTAGGGATACCCCGAACCAAAGGGATACCTCGACCAAAGTGTCTCTGTTTTGTGCCGATGTAAATCAATTTCACAATCTGTTAAAATAACAATTACATCTGGTTCACAAAGTTATGACTATGGCTGATTCTAGAAAGCTTTAAAATGGGTGACATTGCGAGCATTTTGCCGCTGAAATCTGTTTGGCCAACTGAGATGTATGTTTAGTTTATTTATATGCTTATCAAGTCGGAAATCTATCAAAGGCCAAAACAAAAATGTATAAAGATCGAACATGAAAAACTGAATAAATTTAAATAAAGTAACAGCAGATACAAAACAAAAAAGCTTTGAAAGTTTTCTAATAGGTTGATTTGTTAGTTGTAATTGGACTGCATACATGGTATGTTCTTTGTGTTGCTTACAAGTGGCCAGGAAACCTGATCATGCTCGTAAACTTTGCAAATCATTGCATTGGATGTAAATTTAAAAGAGGTTTATTTGGTTGCAATGAAAAAACAAACAAAAATCACAAGGTACCATTATCCGCATCTAAAGTATCCTCAGCAAAAAGCTCTTTATGCAACAGCCAATTTTTTCCTCACATTCCAAAACAGAACAAAACAAAAACAACAACAACAATCGATAAGATAAGAAACAACAGAACACAAACAAATGAATGATGAAAAACTCCATCACTCGATCAAAACCTCAAAAGCAAAAGAAGAAAAAAAATTTCTTGAATCAAGTGGAAACATTATGAGATATTTGTTTCAGCTCAAGCTCTTATTTCAGCCAATGATGGCCACGCAGAGCAGCATGGGCATCTGAAACAAGTTTCAAGCCCATGGAAGCCTTAAAATTGTGCACGTTATTTAAGTTAAAACTTACTACTGGTTATTAAGACAAGGAGATATGTATACACCACAAGTATTTCGATAGCTGGATGGCTGGACATTGATTTTGTTTAACATGCGAAAAGAAAAATTTGCTAAATGAAAATGGAAAGAGTGGGGAGTAAGGCAAAATTTATCCATAAATCCCAACTAAAAGAGTTAACAAATTTTTGCAAAATTTTAATCTTAACATAGATTTTTTATGAGATACAAATTTATTTTTTAACTCTATCTATGATGTTGCTTATGCTGCTGCTGCTGTTGCTTAATGAACGATGATAATGATCGCAATGATGACGAAGATGACGACAATGATAATGATTCATGGCAAAGTTCCATGTGTTTAGTTTTCAGTAGTCTTTACGGAATTTCACACGATCATAAAACATGTGAAACTGCTAGAATTTGATTTAAAGATGCGATATTTTATTTTTATAGGTTGAGTTAAAAGCAAATAAAAACTGGATGGAAAAATATAAAGACACTTACCACCACAAATATTTAATATTATGAAAATAAAAACAAATTCTGTTTACTTTTAGTTCAATTGCTGTGGCCTTCGCTTAGGCTGTGTGCAAAATAATTATTTGAATTTTGAATCAATACCACATTTCAAATGTCTACTTGTTGTAAACAGACACACTTTATTATTTAAGCACCAATTTTTTTATACAATTATCTTAACGCCTTCGGATGTCGGAATTTTTCATGTCATAAATAAACAAAATTGCAGTCAGCAATTTAAGCGATGCGGTATCGAGCAAGATTTATCGAAACTTTGGCTTGATGTATTCAAAAATCCTTTAAGTTGTGACATCAGAGCTAATAACACTTAGATCTGAGGTAAAAGCTTTTGATAGAACTAATACTCTTGAGTTTCCGAAAAATTTAGATGGTGCGATATGCTCACAGCTCAAATAAAAGTATTTAAAATACTTATAATTTGTTTCCTCGAACTACGCATGTGAACAAATTTTATCAGACATAAAAAACATTTGTTCCGCGTAGCGAAATAATATGACCTCGTTGAATTTAAAAAATACGTTAATGCTTTTGCAGTTATCATGCAAGGAAAGTTTAATTTAAAGTCTACAAAGTGATTTTAAAAATTATAATAACAAACTTTGAAGTATAATTGTTCTTGTCATAAAAAAACATCAGATTGAATTTCTGCAAAACTGCAAAAAACAATTGAAGAGAATTTCAGGCGTATAATGGTATATGTTTTCTTTTCCTTCAAATTTAAATTATATTCATATAATAAGTTGGCTGTATCCGACAAGAATTCTAAGTCTAAACTTTTTTTCTTATTTGAAGTGTGTGGCATTATGCTTGCTGGGTAGTTCTCTCAGCAATGCATCTTTATTTTTATTTTTGAACATCACTGGTACAGTCGTATATGACATAGAAAGGGCACATCTCTGTCTGATAAGACCGTTTGCTACTCAAAGATTTTATATTTATTTGCGCCAAATCGGTTGCCAAATAATAAATTTTTATAACATGTCCATATGTAGAAACGCACATAGAGATCAGAACAAATAACCTAAAAATGTATCTACTCTTTTTTATCCAAATGAAGCAGAAAAGTAATATGTAAATGCAAATGTCTATTTCGGTGTCTGCTCTGCCAAATGCAACGTTCCACCGCAAACAAGTCTTATGAACGCAAATATTGTAACATATGTACTATGTGCATTTGGCTGTGTCGAGTTGCAAGTTGTTGTTTCTGATGCATTTGCTTTTCGCAGTCAAGAAAAAATAATAAGGAACTATATTTCATACCAAGTACTCCAGTATTGAATGTCTCACCTTTTTTCACAGGGTTTTGATACACACATAAGCCCATACACTTGCGCACAAACCCTCGCCCGACGAAGCAGACTTAGAGGCTCTTGCTTATCCAATCTTTAATTCAAGTCCAGTTAACGATTTTTTTTCTTCTCCACTAAGAAAAATGATGCAAATTTCATTTTAAACAACAACAACACCGTTGTTGGTATTTTGTGAATAACCCAAACTTACAGGAGGGTCCACACATCTGGTCATGATATAAAGAACGCCAACAACCATCGTCATCATTAGCCTCGCCATCATCTTTTGCCGTCTACAAAACCAAACATTTCATGTCGGAATTTTTGTAATTTTTCCCCCTTTTTTCTTTTTTTTTTTGCAACATAACAGATATTCTAACATGCAGCGGTGTTTATTGAACTTTTTTCGCCCATGTTTAAGAAAAATGAATTAAACATTTAAGAAAACACTCGAGAGTTAAAAAAGTTAAATACGAAGTAACTGACAGTGGGTAATTTGCATTAAAAAAGTTAAATGAGTTCTGTTCGTTCGCCCAAAAATCCAACTACACATAAAATTTAATGGTGACACTATCACATCGTAAGCAAGATGAGGACGACGAAAACGAAATAAATCCGTAGTGCATATTCCGAGAGGCAATTGCGAATTGGATTAAGACCCTCCGGGTGGGAGAACCATCGGCTAATTTGTTTGCTTTATTTACTACAGTAAATGAAGAAACAACATTTTTAGTATTTAGTGTTACTTATCCTTTTCGTCCGCGCATTATCAACTGCTTGGCAAATTTCAACACACAGTATGCACTATAGCGTGAACTGACACGGTAGCTTCCGCGTCTTTTTCCCCCAAAACCAAGAAAAAAATCGGATCAATAAAACGTTTTTGGAAGGAAAAAGTGTAGGATTTTAAAATAATTTAAAATAACAATTGTGTTAGGCGAACGGTACCCCTACACCATAGCTGTAAAACAGTGCAGTGAGTCTAGGCTAAGCAGTATTTTTTTTTGGCTCCCGGCAAAATCATAAGACGTTACGAACAAATGGCCACGACACGATTATTTTTTGTTTTGATATTATTTTATTAGTTTTTGGCAGCAAAGGTGAAAACCCCCATCTCTGCAAACATGTCAAAATTTTGTCTGGAAGTGCAACAAGACTGACGATGACATACATATATGTTTGTCAAAGCGGTATATTACTGCTGTCATTTCAAACTGCGAAGTTTTTACAACTTTAAACTGAATCTCATCGTCCTATATGATATCGGGTGTACTATAGTATAGAATAACATTTTGATAAGTGTCGCATAAGCAACTTATCAATATGTATCTTATCGTAATTTTTAAGCAAATGTGAACCCTTCTCCATCTGCTATGCTAACTGAATGTACGCAGCCCGCCAAATTTGAAAACTCACCTCATTTTTTAAAAAGACTCATGGATATGAAAGTTTTTTCTCAAATCGAGTTTTTTTGAAAATTTCGAAAGATGATCTTCCAACACATCATTGGAAGTTAATGGGTTGCTGCGTGTTGCCTCCACTCCACTCCATATAGATAGATATACATATATTGTATATACATATATGAGAAGCAAAAAAACTATTTTCACCGTAATGATTATTTAAGAAACCTTCCATGAAAAGTTTCAATTATGTGTAGTTATTTTTTACTAGTATAAATTGACTTCGATTCTCAAAAATGAATACGAAAAGTTACATTTACTCGTAAAAGATTCGAGCTAAACACCTTTTTATTCCTGTGGCTGAAGAAGAAACTTTCCTTGACGTTAAAGGTTTCTGCAGTATTTAACTTTTAGGTGAGATATTCGGTTTACTTTTAAAGAGAATGAACAGACAAAAATAATACGAACGATTTGCTTTATGGTCGGTTGTATCATAGGATAAAGTTATTTTCGGAGAAATCAATTTTTTCGCAAGGACTTTTCTATTAAAAACTATAAAATAATTTTCTTCTCAAATGTTCCTCTTATTCTAATAAAATATTTTTTACCAAGAAAGTGAACTAAAACTAAATAATAGTCGGATTTCAAATTGGATGGTGCCAAACCGTTTATGGTTCAAGAAGTATCGTGCGACTTCTTTATGAATGGGAAAACAAATATTTTTACCATATTAATGTACATAAAAAATATTTTTTTGAGGTCAACGTAGGGCTGCAGGTCCAACTAAATTCTATTCCTGTGCTGCTTGCCTTCGAGTGGATCTGGTATATAAATTGGGGATATATTTTGTCTTTCGTTCAATCTATCCTTTAAAAATAAAATAAATTTCACGTATCCGTTAACTGTCTACTTACTTTTTTCATAACTTGGTACTAAGTTCGATATTCGTTGTTGGACTTATTAGATCATGAGATGTAGACTTACCCATTTTGCACTCTTAAAATTTGAATTTCCAAAAATTCTTTCCTAGTGGATGCACGTCGATAGCGCTCCTGCATACAAAGTTTCGGAATATTGAAAAAAATTGGAATGGATCAATTGGGCTTAGTGCAGTGTTTTAAGTCTGTAAATTCATTATGAAAAGGTGAACTTTCGTTAATGGAACCGGTTTGGTTTTAGTGTCGGAAATGAACATATGGGTACAGGCTAGTTACATACAAAGGTAGAAAGTTTCTGGTGTTTTATACATAGAACAGATTTAAATATAAACTTAAAAAAGTTAACAAAAGCCAACGGCTAGCTGGTAACCGAAATGCAATGGGCTGTACAGGTGTGTATAACAATCGAGTAAAATCTTGCTATATGTGTTCCAATAAAAATTTCAATACTTGACTGTTTATCAGACATCAAAATTTTTCGAAGCTATAATAATTGTCACAGTGTTGTACAGTGTATACATTTCCACCATTTCTCACTTGATAATATGATCAGATATTTTTAAACTAATAACTTGTCCCTTGCATGACGCATTCCAAGTGTATTTAGAGGGCGAAGCTTGACTGTTTTGAAATACTTTAATTTCATGACTTCAATTTTATGTTCGATATCGAGAGCTTAAGAACGAAACAAAGAAAAGATTCATCTCGAATAATTTTTCATTGAAAAGTTGTTTTATTTAACTTAATATCAAGAAGATTGCTTGCACGCACACATAAATGGAAACGGCAAAATAATATTAACAAAAATATTTATGATACTAATGAAAATTATTGCAGTTTAAAGGTGTACTTCTTTCTCTTTTCCTTTTGAGCCTCACTTGTTGAGTCCTTGACACGCAAAGCCGGTTAAAAACAAAGAAATGCAAATTTTTGCGATTGCACACCTTGAAAGAAACAGAAAACACTCCAGCCAGCCATTGTAAAAAGAGCAAAGCGAAATGAAAGTCTCCAAAAGCAGAGCTAATATATGAATGCATTTTGCGTTAATTAATTTATATTATTTTATTTGAACGTCAGTCAGCGTTTAAAACGTGACCGTAAATGGAGGCCAAGAAAAGACGATTCACAGTTTTTATTGGCAGTGGTCATTGTTTTTGATGATGCTCTTGCACCTTACGTTGTCCAACACTTTTTTGATTTTGTTTTTAATTAAAAGAAAAAAGTTAAAGGTTCTGTAGAATGTTCCTCCGCCAACGTTGTTTATGAAGAAAAGCACTCTCTCGCTTATACGGTCACCTCACTGAGCCTTTACGGACCTGTATAATAAACGACAAATTTATATTTAATGAGCTTCCATAAAATTTAAATTTCAAGAGGAAAAGACCGCATAACTTCGGCATAAACCTTAAAAATGACATGAATTTTTGTGTTTTGTTTTCCTCTTTGATTTCTATATCCCGTTTTGGTAGTGAGTCTAAATCAGTGTTTATATTTATTTAGTTCTTTCTGTTGGCTTATTTTCTTGATCATCTATTAGTTCTTGTTCTCTCCGAGATAATCGTTATAAAGTTGATGTTGCAGTAAATAGTTACCGTCTGGCGATGATGCACCGTCCACTAAAATGTCTGTCTTTTCATTGATCTTTTATTTTATGCCTCTTATTCGTATTCAAATTTTGAGTAGTAACTACGCGCAGTACTGTCAGTGTAGAAAGATGGCAGTTCATTGCTAGAACTGAGGAGAGCGGTGAGCAAACAAAACCTTTATGTTTATTGCCAACTTAAGCGTGTTAAGTTTTATACCACTGATTGTTCTTAACGAAACTTATTAATGTCAGTAGAATTTGCACGAGAGTGCGCTAAGACGACAATGATGATTTCAAACTATACGTGAAACCATTATTTTGCCATAAAGAAACACACCTTTTTCCGTACCCCATATAAGACGACCATAGGAGTAGGCTTATAGTTATAAAGGCGCTTGGTTTATTTTGCTCTGATCAATGGAACAACTTGGGTGTTCCTCGGTAAAAGTAATTTGTCTTGATCCCAACTTAATAAGAACGCTGAAAGTTGTTTTCAATTCATAGCTCTGACGTGTCTAACCACTGTTGCACAGGTGAGCACAATTTGAAAAGCTTAGCTTAGAAAAGTTGGGGCCACACTTTTAATAACCAGGAAAACTAAATTTTGCTTCGAGATAAACCTTAATTATGCATTGCTACTATTACTGTTATTACAGCTTATAGTTGATGAAAATAACAGAGCTCGTCTACAATATTTCTTCAGCTTGTGGTGTTGGTAAAATGTGATATTTCGTATTATTCGACAGTCAGCAGAGTTCGATTTTTGTTTTAATTTATTGATCGGTAACCCTTGTTGCTTCGATATTTATGCGCAGTCTAGTGTTACGAGAAATAACGGAAAATATATTTTATTTAATATTTTGTTTTTCGTTTTGTGCAGTTGCCTTAAGAAAATAACGTAGCAGCTCAAAATATGATTATAAATGGTAACCGTAAATATGTACCTCTGGCCATCATTAGATTTTCGGCAATTCATCTAAGTTAGCCGTAAAAAGTTGGGAAAAATTGCAAAAATGCATCTGCTTAAGTCCATACATATGAAAAAAAAAGTCTGAATTTATAGGAGATTAATTGTTTGTTATATATATTGTCATAGTTTTTTTTGTTGCTTTGCTAAATGTGCAATTTAATAAATAGTATTGCCGTTGTTGTTGTCCACAGGAGAAGTTCAAATACAAAAACCATACATATGTATGTCCTCTTGTTCCAGTAAACAATCTGGTTGTGTATGCTTGAAACTAATTAGCTGAAATAATCGTCTTTCCAAATTTTACTTGGCAACTCTGCAATGTGTTCTTAGAAGAAAGCTGCAGGAAATGGATAAATCCAAGCTCACAGTAGGAGAACGGGTTTTGGTTGACCGACCCAATTTCGTCTGATAGTGCATTGTTGTAAAATTTCAGTTTTTATTATGATTACTTGAAACTATTTTCGAGCGGTAATGAAGACCCTGAGCCATTACAGTTATTGAAACTAACTCCTCAATGTATACATATATGGCACTTAAAAGATAGAGCTGTCAAGACACAGTCCCCAAGTCAAGGTTGCAACAAGTTTTATAGTGAAAATTCCACGTGTTAAATAAATGCTTGTTTGTATTACTGAAAGAAGACATAATCTCTCTCCTTTGTAGTTTAGATATAGTAACATTTTCATTGCTGTTTCAAAAACAGTTATTAGTAGAAATCCATCATAAATTGATAAACATATGAACATATGTATGTACATAGACTCCAAACGAATATCAAGCCGATTCGCTTCGCCTTTAATGCACTGCAGATAAACCTTTAAAAGCCCGGGCTTGAGAAACGAAAAAAAAACCGAAATAAATAAACGAATGAAACGCTGCTTCTGCACTAATACGAGTATAATTATAACATCATAACATTTATTTCGTCGATTTCGCAGTTCCCCTCATTGTTTTACTTTGTTTGTTTGTTTATCTGCTTTTGCAAAGAGCCGCCTGCGTCTGCAGGCTGTTTTGTAGGCCTGTCTCATGTGCCGTGCTGGCCATTTATTTACTGCAACATTTCAATTTGTGACATAATGAGTTACATTTTTAGCCACAAATGTAAAACACACTGCAATATCACAAAAAAAATATTCCATTCTACGTTTATTTATTTTTTCACTTTCAGCTTAAGTTTGGTTTCGTTTTCAGAAAGCTTTGCTTTTGAAGTTCCATTTCTGTTGTATTAATTACCCACAAAATAAAATAAATAAGAACTGAACAAAACGTAGGCCGAGCCAAATGAAAAGAAATATCGGAGAAGACAGACTTTAGAAAACCTCAGAGTGCCAGCTAAAGTTTTGCTTGCCTTTTGTTAAAGGTGCAACACTGTGTGATTCGCTGTTGCTGGTGTCCCTTCTGCTTTTCGGTTGTAATGGCTTCTTTTGTTGTTGTTATTGCGTTTGTTACATACTAAACGCATGCGGATTAACATACAATTTCAGGTCTGCGGTACGCAAAATATTATCTAGCTGCTTGTTTGTGTTTCATCTGGCGTACGGTCAAATTGTTAAGGCGGTTTGATCATAAATAAGTTAAAAATTGGCCGCGACGATTGGTTGCGGCTTTGAATATGAGCGGGGCTCTGTTTATATGTATGCTTTTATGTTCCTTAGGGCAAAAAAATGCCGCTTCTGGCTTAAACTTGTTCTTGCTTCAGTTTCATTTATTGTATTCACTAAGAAATTTCTAGTCGTTTTCCTTTTTCGTCAAATTATTACACCTGTAATGTTAATTGGCATTTTATCACTAAACTTTAATTATAGAATAATTTTAATAAGGACTATGTGAATGTTTATTCAGGAAAGTCAACGGAAACTGAAATGTTATTGAAAGTTATTACATATTTTGGTTTGCTATTAAAACCAGTAATAAAGAAAACTTGAAAATGAAGTTAAAAAATTTAATGCCAATGTTTCATTCTGCACCCAAGTTATTCTATATATGTATGCATGTAAAAGGTGCTTTTTCATTGTTCGGAAGGTTGGTAACCCTGCTACATTATCAGGGCACGAACGTGTTTTATCTTTTCTATTTTTATTCTTGCACACAAATACACTGAAATCGCAGGGTACCGCTCTCAACTCTATGAAAACTTTTACGTGAACACCTCGATCTAAGAGTTTTTGATATTAGCTTCAGCAAGAATTAAGGGCCAACGATCACCGTATGCACAGCTAGTGGGCCAAATGAAAAGAAGCGCAAATTGATTTTGATTTCCTATACAAAATTTGAGGCGTAATTTTGGTTGACGGCAAATACCTAAAATTGAAGTGCAGTCATTGGTCTATATGTCTGCAAAATGGATAGATGGCCAGAATGTTACTACGAGGGATGTAGGGAAATTATTACAAGTCTTGTCGTACCTTACTTAGGAGGCACTAATCTTGTTGATATACATATGTTTCTAACAGAACGTGACCATATTTCACACAGCGCATTCTATAACTAATTTACTGAAGGAAATTTTTAATCAAGAAATAATTTCTTGATTTTTTTTGACCCAATACAAAAGGGTCAACCCATACATATGCAGTGCATTGTACCAGAACTGTGCTGGGGAGGAGGAAAGAAAAAGTAGTGTTTCGCTATTTCGTTGTTGTTGTTTTTTTTATTATATTGCAGGGATGAGTGTGTCAGAATTTAACTGATACTGGATATAGAAATTCGACGACTGATTGGCCGCAAACCATATTCAAGTATTAAATAGTAATAAATAAATAATAATATGTGTATACAATATACATATGTACATGCATAATTACCTCTCGACTCAAACTTACTCAAAAACAGCGATGAGAGAAAAACTGAATCGATTAAAATAAGATGGTTCAGGGCACAACTCGCCCGAAGTGAATGCAAGACTGTATAAATTCCAAACTTTGTGGACTTTGACCGTACCAGAGCTGTATTAAGAATAACACTCCCAACAACACCCTAAAGATGTTTCTTCACCTGTTTAGGACTGCTGGTATTACAAATAATACGACATACTCCAGCCTTCACTTCAACTTATTCAAGATGGTTTTTGAATGATAAACGATTGTTTGTCAACACAACCGACATGTAACAAACTCTCCAGTTCCAGCTTATGCTCAGTAAAAGATACCCCATGGACTTTGAATTTAGTCATTTTCTATATAAATAATGATAATTCAAACAGTTCCTTCACACAATTTTTCACTCTGTGTTACCTCACTCGCTCATCGGTATTACTGTACGAAAATAATCCTTGACTATAGCCATTCGATGTAGGGGTCATTATGACAAGAAAACTTTTAGCATTTTCTTTTATGTTCATATCAAACTTATGACTAAATTTTTTGTTTGTTTGAAACTGAGGTCGCTGTCTGACAGACGCCAGACGGGTGGACAAACATTCGTAAAATTTTACAACTTACTTATACATCAATCATCCCTAATGAAATGTTCAACTAGCGTTTGTTTAAATATAAAACAATTGAATATTTTTGAACAACATTTCAAGGGAAATCGAACTATCGAAGAAATTGAAAAACTATTAAGAAAATGCGTCAAATAGGTTTTTATGAAACTCATTTTTCATTTGAAATATTGTAACTTTTATTGATTTATTTCTGAAATTTTCTTGGAATTTTCAACAAACATATTATTAAAACTAGTGCAAAAAAGATTAATATAATTTTCAACTCTTTCACCTGTATTATAATTCATATTTCTAATGAATGAATGAATGAAATAAAAACATTTATAAAGAGAAAAGAAAATTCACTTCACTGAATACGAAAACTTACGGATTTTGTTTTTGAGTAGAATAATTCTTTCTTTTTAAATAATAATATTATTAAAAATGTGAGGTTAATTTATACTTATGTATTTTATATACACACATATCTACCCAATTGTTTTCTAAAATTTCTTGTTGCCTTTAAACATTTTCATCCTGAAAGTTTCCGACAGGTAATAAATTTGTAAAATTAGACTTTAATTCGATATAGTTGTGCGTGGTCTTCCATGGGTTTTAAAACAATCCAGTGACAAAAGCATTTATTCTATTATTTCGACCAAATACAGGAGCTCTGTCAAACTCATTCTCTCTACAACAGTGGGTTTATTTCAGGGATGACGGTGAAAATATTTTAATTGTGTCAAGTATCGACTTAATTGTGCTAAGACCTCTATTATTTTTATTACATAGACTTATTAAGAACATAATAAAAAAGGTCCATTAAATTTCATTTGTACTCTAATATAAAATAAACAATTCAATATTTACTATAAAGAAAGGCAACTGGATAAATCAACGTCTGAAGATGCGTAACTTTCGTAAGTAATATTAGTTTTTTTTTACAAACAACTGAGTTCAAGCAATTACTTTGAAGCTATACAGTTTAAACAATATATGTATGTATATATGTATAACATTTTTTTGTATTTTTCTAGCATAAAGAATGTAAAGTTAAATGTTTGTTTAAATATGTATGTATATGTACGTAGTTTCGCAAAGCAAGAAAAGCCAGAAAAACTGCTTTACATTTTGTTTTTTAATTTTTATTTGGTTTGTTTTCAAATATAGATATTTACGTATTTTTCAATAATTGTATTGTATCTTTTAGTTTCTGTTTTGGATTTTGCATATTAAATGCTAATAAAAATGTGCAAAGTCATCTACATTTTTTTAAATTTATGCCTACCTGCCTTTAATGTGACTTTAATAATTTTTAACATTTCGAACTTGCACCTACGTTCATAATAATTTGTTTGTGTTTAGAATAAACATATATATGTATGTGCATATACATATTTGTGGTTATTTAAATAATGGCAATTAGTTATTGCTATATTTCTGATCAGATTTATGTCACGCTATTCCACTTTTAAATTTGTTACATCCTGTTTTTGTCGCCGAAATCTAATATTTGAATTGTCGATAAAACTTAAATACATTTTACATATCTTTAAGCAATCGATTATACATACATACATACATCCGTGAATTTTAACTTGTCACTTTGCTACTAATTATTAAATCCATTTTTTAACTAAAAATGCCTGTATGCATTCTTTATTAAAATCGCGCACGTACAAATACATTTTCGACTCTTTATTAAAGAAAAATTAGGTAATTTACAATTTCATTTATAAAAATATATGAAATAACAAACTTATTCGCTTATAGAATTTCAAAGCGACATTAAGCTTTTAAAACTTTTGTTTTATTTCAACAGTTTCCATGTAATCTTAGCAACATTATTTTTTGTCACTGTCAGTGCAGGTTATTTTATAAATTAAGTTTGGCTTTTCTACCTCTGAGTTTAGCTGTAGTTCATCTAAAAATTCTACCTCCTGTATTATGTACTTTATGCACCATTCTATACTTTGTGTACTGCGATATATACAGGTACACAAATTAAAGATTTATATGTATATTATCGGTTCAGTAATACTATTCATATTATTTGGTCGTCATATCTTGCAAATAAGTTCATAAGGAAAGCTTTATCGTTCAGTACAGCATTTAAGAAGAAAAGTTTTGCAACTGTGGCTGTTCAGTGAGTGCTCTCTGCCTATGCCTCCTTCTCTGGCTGTACAAATAAGAGTGTAGGAGATGATATACATAAGCTCTGAAACACCATATAGTTCATTCATTTCTCGTTTAGAGTCAAACATAACCGCTAAAGGCCTCGTTATGCGAACGTTGTAGTCATAGAAACTTTACAAGACGTCAATAAAATAAACAAAACATTTTCTAACATAATTTATTCGCGTGTGATGTTTTCCGAACTTTTCGGCATAGTGATGCGCAATGTTAAGTTATTTTCGTTCATGTGAAATTGGAAAAAGTACTAAATTGGCTTCGAGAGATATAAAGTTTTTTACATCGTAATTTATACATTATCATTATTATTATTAAATTTATTATAATTGTTGTAGTTGTTGTTGTTATTATTATTTTCTACTACTAAAATTAATATTATTGTTTTTATCATTATTTTTATTATTATTATTTTAATTATTAAAATTAGTATTATAATTAATCAATTATTACTTTTCTGAACCATTACACCAATTCAAAAGTACATACCTTAAGTGTACGTTCGCATAAATCTACCTTAAGGATATTCAGTCTTACATAATTTCAAGATGTGGCACCACTATATTTACTTCAGTGTACAACAAGGGTGTCTTCTTTTAAAATAATTGTCGCTGACTAGATTTTCAGTCAACCTATTGATTCTAGATTCTGTGCAACCGTTACATATTTATGTGAACTTATACTTAAAGCAAGACAGAGAAACCTTGAACGATTGCCTAAATCTGAGCCTATCATATCTAAAAAGTAAATACATACATACATATGTATACATAAGTATTTATGTGAAACTAACTGTTTCATTTACTAAAATTTGGCTTACTGCTACTGTATTGAATGTTTTCATATAATATTTCAGTGTTCAGGCGTGCTCGTGGATATGAACAATATGATAAGCGGTGCTGTTTGATTGCTGCGTCCTATTTGCTGGTTTTTGATGTTCTGCCAGCAACACCTATGATGGATATTAAATTTGTTGGTGTTTTGGTAAAATTGAAGTATAAACAAATTTTCGTCACCTGTTCATATATTCCTCCTACCTCATCTGCGTCAATTTACCAGAAACACTGATGTTATTTCAGCTGTCGTACGAATCTGAATGATTGGATTATTGCAGTTATTTTTATTTTAATATGCCTAATATTCTTTGGAATTTTTCAAATGGTAATGGTTACATTTCTCCATATTATTCTGGTTGTAACCTTAAATATATAGAATTCAGAAATTGCTTGCTAGATCAAAATCCTTATCAAATAAATGGAATCTGTAATGATAATAATAACCTTATAGATTTAGTTTTTGCAAACGATAGTGTTGAAACATCTACTGTTACTTCTTCTCTTAAAAAAATGTCACCAAGTTCAGGATCTACAATAGAATACAAAATGGTCTAGTTTACTTTCGATTTCAAACTTAGACAACAACGTTGACTCCATTAATTCTATCACTAAAAACTTTTATGACAAAATTTTCCATATCCATATCCTTAATCTATCCTAACACAAACTGTTGAGGATTCCTCAAGTCCCCATGGAATTCCAAACTTTTTTCTGAGTATAAAAATAGGAAGAATAAATAATATAAAATTTAGAAAAAACAAGATTATCCGTGTACGTTGGCAGATACTCTTTCGCTCGAGTAAAATCAAAAATGTTATAAATGTTACTTCGTGAAAATGAAAATCACATTTAAGAAAAATCGGAAATCGTTCTATAACTTTGTAAACTTAAAAACAAAATCTACTGCCTTCCCACCTACTATGAAGCTAGATGAACATGAATCTGATAATGTAACTGAGATACCTACATATGTAATTTATTTCCAGATTTCTTTGCATCTATTTATTCTAAATATCAAATTGATGACAACATTTTACAAGCGTTTGTGGACCATGGACTTCTGAAAAATTTAAGAAAGCTGAAATTTACATACAAAAGTCGATCTGATAACATACCGATCTGTCTTCTAATTGCGTGTGTTCACGCCTTAGTTGCAAATAGAAGAATTCTTCTATCATCCCACTGCTTAAGGCCGGTAGCAAAGCTGACATTAGGAACTAAAGAGGAATCGCTAAATTGAGTACCACACCAAACCTCTTTGAAAAATTTGCTACGGATCACCTGTATCATCATACATCATCTTTATTTTCAGATAATCAGCATGGAGAGTAGTGGCGCGTCGGACGTTGCGGAACACAAAGAGATAAATTCCCAACGAATACCTTACGGGCAATGTTACCATTAATTATATTTAAGTATAAGCATGATATTAAACATGGTTCTTCTGCAAGCCTAGCTTGATATGAAGGAAGACACAAGGGATTCTATTGCAGTCTGCAAAGGCAAAATAACAAAAACTGGTTTTGTGTGCTACAGAGCATATTTAATTGTTTATGTTTTACCTGTTTTTGTTCCTCTGGAGAGAAACGCCGCTCTTAAGGCCCGTGCATATAGAATACGACGCCTTCTCTAACTGACGTTAACGCAACGACGTATTAGTTTGGCACAATGAGGATTTTGTTAACGCAATAAAAAAATTAACTGATAGTTGTCGAAGCAATCAGCGCACGTTAAAAGTATAGGGTGTTTTTTATTGAGGTATAGAACTTTAAGTTGGCATCACTTTTTTAACTGGCGGCCATTTTGTCAGCTGTCAAGTGATTAATATTTAGTTTGGTTTGCCATTTCATCATGAACAGGTTGACAAAAGAACAACGCTTGCAAATCGTGCAAATTTATTTCGAAAATAATGGTTTAGTTCGCGAAGTTTACCTAGATACTTAGATGCTGATTTTCATCGCAAAATTTTGTTCAGTGATGAGGCTCATTTTTGGTTGAATGGCTACGTCAACAAGCAAAATTGCCGCATTTGGAGTGAAGAGAATCCACATGAGATCCACAAAAACTGACTGTTTGGTGTGCTCTATTTTATTCTTTATTCTACACATTCTTCGTTTCAATGAGATTGAGAAAATAAGATATACATATATGTATGTAAAGTGCTGGCAACTTTTCAAAACGCACCCTCACGGAGAAAAAAGCGCGATTTAGAAAAAGCGCCCTAGCTTTGAATTTCTCTTTTATTTAACACTTTTGTTGAATTAATTATTATCATGTTATTTAACAGACTCCACAGCAATTTTTACAACGACAACAATTACTATTACAAAATCTAAAAGGGACAGCAAATGTTTCGTTTTTTTACGAACTCGTTTTTTAATTTCTGCAGATGATGCGAAAAGTGTTGCACTATTGAATGGAATGGCAGTGAAACAGGTGTGTTTTATCGTACAAAATTTTTTTTTCTCACACTGAGAGAGAAATTTGTTTTGAGGTCACAAAATTGAAATACGTAACGGAAGTTTAAAAACCTAAAGCACAACAACTAAGAAATTTTTTGCGCAGAAAAGCTTAAAAATGGTTGGAAACGCACCAAGCTGACAACACTGTATGTATATGTATGTATAAGTTCTGTATTATTTCTCTCCCAATGAGAATTGAATGCAATATACTAAAAGCCCAATAATTTTCTTCTTTCTTTTTATTGATGCATATTCAAATAGTTTTGATTGTTTTCTCAGTGTGTCCTGTTAAATGGTGTTTGCCGCGCGCTTGTTACTTCGCCGCACTGGTTTGAAGTCAAAAACAGCTCGATCCATTTTTATTCTTAATACAGATGTTGTGCCGATAAAGGATGAATTACTTTGGAAGTAGTAAAAAATAGCTTGGAACTTCTTAAAGCATAACTTTAGTCTGCGCATAGTGATGGCCGATTGGAAACTAAACTCAACATGAAACTGTGTGAACGATAACTATAAGCATTTGATCACAAATTTACACATGTACATACGTATGGGTATGGATATTTTTAGGAAGTTACTTCAACGTGTACTTATTTCCTTTTACGAAGCCTGTCTACTATGTTTGATGTTTAATACAATTTAAACAAAAAAACGTGACAAAATGTGAATTCTTTATCTCCGTAGTAGGACAGATTTTACAAATTTCGCTAAATGGTAGGTGTTATTGTCGCAAAAAAATTTACGAACCCAATAGTTAGTTGTATTGTTAGATGAAAGTTGTAAATAATAGTAAATATTTTTGAAAAGGCCCCTGTCACGACTTATACAGCCTGTAGTACTTCGTGCAGTTGAGAAATAATTTTGTTGACTGTAAAATGTTAATGTTTAGTTGACCAACCGGGAAGTAAATTAAAATGTATGCAATTAAAAGAAGCTTTTACAAACAATTATAAAATAAAGATATAATTTTTAACAACTATTTGCATGTAAACATATTTTAATATTTCAAATATACATGTACACACATACATATGTGTTGTATGTACATATATGTATACATACATACATATTTGCATACATATGTATGTATGTACATATGTATGTACATATTATGACGAGATTTATTACCCACCATTATGACCAATTAACCCGGCCCCTGCTGCAATGCGATAATAAACACTTTAATTGAGGG
The DNA here is from genome assembly GCA_932526305.1 of Epicampocera succincta. Lineage (NCBI taxonomy): Eukaryota > Metazoa > Arthropoda > Insecta > Diptera > Tachinidae > Epicampocera > Epicampocera succincta. Next base: position 35,866,148 of record OW052037.1, on the reverse strand, counting down.
AATTTTAGTGAGTTTTACGACACCTTTGTTAAAATGTTCTCACTTTTTTTAAGGTTTTTAAAGACACTTCTGCAGTCCTTTGTTGTTGACTTTTTATTATTTCTTTACATTTAAAGCAACAAATATTAAGAAAATAAACAAACATTGAAGCCGCAGTGTTGACAATAGCTTTGTTTTCATAATCTTACAGAACAAAGTAAATAAAACCAGCAAATGCTTCAACGAAACAAGAACACATACTCGTACATTCATATATCTTTGGCACACATCTCAAATAACCTGGAAAACACATTTAGGAAAGCCGTCGGTTAATGATGCATACTGTCGCCATTCGACTCAAACTATGATGAGCCTGATGAAGATTTGTCTTTATGATGGTCATTCTAGCGGTTGTATTGAGTCTATCTGCTTTTGTTTAGATTTAAACCTCTCAGCCGGTCGGTGCATCAAATATTTAAGGAAAACCAACCAACCACCAACTATCATTTTCAAGAGCCGTAAAAAATACGTTTAAGACCTGAATTAAATTTGAGGAAGCACCTGACTGTTTCAGGCGACTAAAAAAAATTGAGAATCAAAAGCCGTGGCCAAGTCGGACTCAGTTGCTTGAACAACTAAAAAAAAAAGGAACGGTTAAAATGTTCTATTATTTAGTGTGCAAATCGACCGAAGGCGACAAAAGATCACTTTATTTCATTTGCTTTTCTTAAGCTGCTTAAATTTTTTCTCTAATTTTTTTAAGACAAGTCTTAAGAGGCGCTAATCAAGTTTGGATATCAAAAGTTTTCTATTTCTGAAATAGATGTTTTTCGGGGATTAATTGTTTTATTGTTTATTTATACAAGTCCCATTGGCTTAAACAAATACAAAACCATAATGGTACTTCAAAACTCTTAAACATTTTTTTCAAGCCGCTTTACTGAACTTGCAAACAAATTGTAAGTGCAACACTAAAAATTTTGTATAATGAAAATTTTTTTCGGCCGAAAAAAGTAAACAAATTAAAGTTTTTTATTTAATATTTTTTTGGTACAATTAATCTTTTTAAAATTTTTTAATTATGGAATCAAAAACGAAACAAACCACTTGGAAGAGGCGACACAATTCTGTCTTTTAGTGTTCAAAATGTCATGTTGATTTATACAAATTTAAGCGACTCTTAAAAAACACTTAAAGTCTCACTTAAAATCTCATTTAAATTTGTGCAGTGAAGGAATAAGTTAATTTTCTAGATGAGTTTTAAAATTGTCAACGATATCAACAGGTTGTCTGCCCATAATTTTTGAGATTGATCGTGATTTAACAGCATGATCTTAGAGCTCCTGTAAGCAAACCAAGAAAAAACCTAAAGACTTCCAGCAGAGATTTACAAATTTCTTGCACAAAGGCACACTTTAAACAGCAGGGAGCTTCATTCATAAAAATAAGGGTACTAAATTTAAAAGTAAAACTTACAATCCAACGCAGACATTTCATTGAAAAGTAAATATCTTAACCTTTCATAGTTATGCACGTTTTATACTTGAGTTTTATTATTTATATATCCTTAAAAAGGATTTAGAGCCATAAAAAAATCTACTTGCGCGCACTCACCAACAACGTATACGTTAAGTGTTGTCTGTCTCGCCATTCATATTTGTTCGCATATCCTTTTCTTGCTTTCGTTAAGCAGGCTGATTTGCGACTACGCTTGAGCCAATATATCACAATATACTATCATAATATACAGCGTATGAAGTAATATTCATTTTTTGAGGATCTTTTTTTGTCAGCGGCGTGTTCTCTTTACACATACCTGCTTAGCAACAGCCGATGGAAAATATTATGAGATGTACTAGATTTGTTAGTATAAAATTATAAATATATTTTAACTAAACAAAAAAAATTTGTTTGATATTTTTTCATTGCCCTTTATTTCTTAGCGATGGGTAGGGGAAAAGCCACGAATGACATCAAGAGGGACTTCACTTCATTCCTGAAATGGAAAACTTGCTTGAAAAATAGTGAAGAATATTGTGCTCTTTGTTAATACATTGTTGAAAACATACTTTTCACATATGTTAGAAATGACGGTCTGTATTACAGAGCTTTTTTGAACAAAGGGTTTCGCCTCTTGCTCCCATGTCCTCTACTTTACCGTAAGCAGTAATTTTTTTTTTTTGTATATCATATTCCATTTTATTGAGGCAGTAAAGTACTTTGGAATATGTCGTCTTGTTTGCGAAAGAACATATTTAATACTATATTGCTGGTTAATTCGCAGCAGAGTTAAAAAGCAAATAATTTTGATCTGGAATTTCAACTTAAGTCTCTTAAAAAAATCAGCAATCGTGAGAAAGATGACACTTTAACGCTCCTTGCGTTCTCTCAGGAGGATGAGGCCGATTTTTTTGAACGACAATTCTTTAAGTACTTGCTCGGGACAACTGTGCAATAAATGATTGATTAAAATTGATATTATAAAAGTATAAATTGTCATTTTTAACTCTTGGAGAATGGATTAAATAAATTCCAAAAATCAATGAAAATGAAATGTATTAGTCCAAGGCAAACTATAGATCAATGCTAACATTTTTAATCAAATGTTCCAAATTGGAGCTCGTTATTTCTATGTAAGTCCAAGAACTTATATATATTACATGGTATGGGGATCTGATCAATTGTAAAGTAAAAGGTATTTGCATACCAGTATTGGCAGCTGTACATTTTTGCGTTCAGAAACCTGTTTTCTTCAGTTCGAAAAATTTACACTTTTGCGTTTAATCTTTTTAGACATTGATCATATTTAGCTATAAATGCAAATTAATTGCTGAACTAAACTGTAATTAATCGCTGTCTCGTTAAAGCTAAACTGCAGACGAAAAAATCCGGTGCAAATTAAAACTGATTAGAGAAAAGTTGTGATTGTAAATTATGGCAAGATCAACAATTTACGACCTTTTTAAAAATATACAATCGTAAATTAAATTTAAATAAAATGAATATTATGAACCAAAAATTTAAATGAGTCAGAAAAAAGGTTCAATATGAGCACACTTTTTTCGATATCAAAACAAAAAGAGGAAAAAACATTAATGAGGGACCAACAGAGTCTAGATAAAATACAACGACCAGACAGCAGCATTTCTAAAAAAAACCTTAGATATTTGTTTGACATTTTTCCATCGTCTTTAACAGATGTTTCATTAGATTTATTTCTAATTTAGAAAAGGTAGACTTGGGACATCGACGAATAAAATGTGCAAAATTGGCCAAAAATCTCTTGAGAATTTATGATGTTCTATAAAATATCTTTATTTCCATCTAAAAGGGTCACACAATAAGCTCATAGCTTTTGTTGGGACATACCGGATGTTGTTAATAAACAAACTGCCACTCTCAAATACCTTCAAGGCAGGTTAATAAATTATGTTTAGTCGAATGTTTGTCAATATGTGTTTTTAAAAATAGTTTTTTAATGTTGCACAACAATCTTGACCAGGTATTTCTTGCTAAGTCTCTCTCACACATTGGGCTTGCAATAGAGCTGCAAATCGATTACTTAATTGTTTAAGAAATCGGTAGAAAATGTAATATTTAGTTTAAATGTTTAAGGAACTTTTGTTCTGACTTTCCGCTTACGAATAGATGTCTCATAATACGTACAATTGCCTGTAATATTAAACCCGACCGCTTGGGTAGCAGACCTTAATTGCACAGTTGAACGGATATGACTCACAACTATCGACTTATCCCTCTCCAGTATTCCGACATGATTATGAAAAGAAGGCGAAGTCGAGTTGATACATAAATTTTTCTATAAAGTTATTTGTTATATCATTAATCAATCCAAAATTCTTTTGCACGGTTTCCTTTCTTCATTTGAAGAGTGTGCCGAACTTCTAACATATATAGCCATATACATACATGTGTATTTGGAAAATATTAAAGGACTATATCAAGTTGGTATTTATTTCCACAGTTTAAAGTGCCAGCAGTTGCCACATATTCAGCTACCTCATTTTTTTCGTTTAATTCATACACCTTATTTTATTTTAACTTGTATTCCCATCAAACCACATAGTAGGTAAAATATTAAAATTTTTGTTCAAATAAAGAACCACAGGAAAATAAAAAATGTTTGTGCATAAATAAATCAACTGATATTCAGGAAAGGACACGACGAAACAACTGAAAACCGCAAACAACGTTTAAACGCTCGCACAATCATCAAGTCATATTAAATGAACGGAACGGCTGAAAAAATATAAAAAGGAACCATCAAAAAAGTCTGAAGACACATATAACATATAATTCATACATACGTGTGCATGTACGTATGTGGATATGTATGTATAAATAAATTAAAAATGTAAAATATGAAGAAGGCTGTATGGTGTGTTTGGGTGCAATTTCACGCCATGCCACGCCCGCATATTGCGTGCGTCGTTTAACAAGAGGCACCATGAACGCACAAATATCCTTCCAAGTTTAAGCACAGCAAGCAAATGTGTAATTTCAACTGTAGTTATTTGCATCTAATTAGAGCTATAGTTTGGCACTGCAAGTTCTACGCACCTCCAGCTCAAAAGGCCGGAGCATATAGAATCCGTCATTAGTTTGGCAGAATGAGTACTTTCTTAACGCTTGTGACATCTTTATTTTGCAACGGAGATCAAGATCAATCAAACCAAAGAAAAAAATAACTGATAGTGGTCAAAGTCATCCATATTCACAAGTGGAGAGGGATCTCAACCAACTTGGTGTGCACAATTGGAGAACGCTGGCTAAAGACCGTGCCAGCTGGAAAACTTTGTTGGTTGAGGCCCAGGTTCACCACGGACTGTAGCGCCAAAAGAAGAAGAAGAAGTGGTCAAAGTACTCAACGCGCGTTAAAAGTTGCTCAACTAATACCTTGAATTCAAGTTGTAGTACTTTACGTGACAGAGCTGGCGGGTGGGACGTTATTGAAATGCAATATCGAAATCGAAAGTTCCATCTTTCTTAACTGCATTTTTTAAGCGACGAATGCAAATGTGATAATAACTAGTTCAAGATATACAGAGCATTATAGAGCATCGCGTCTATTAAATTTTGAGTTGAGCTGTTCTCAACTTATACTTGCGATTGTGCGGATATACATAATATTTGGGAACAATCCATTGAACATAATACGTAACAAATGAAGGTAACTAAAAGAGCTACGTGCGTTTAGAACACAATGTGATTGCTTATAAATAGAAATTTTCTGTTCTCAGAATTTCTAGCACACCAGACGCACCGGCGAAGAGTAAATGAAAAGCTTTACTATTCACTCTCCCCAAAACCGAAAGCAAACCCAATAACTTCTACCCAAATACGAGCTTGTCAGCAAATTGTTCTCACAATATAATGTTTAGTTTACACAAGACGACGACGATATGTTCCTATGCGGTGGATACGTCGGTGTTACGGGGGACTTATCTTGGAAGATGTTGAACAAATCGTGCTGCAAATTTGGAGCCTGCTATTCATGTAATAAACAGAAATTGAAAAAAATATTTTTAAATATTAAATATTGAATAGGTGTTCAAGTCCTGTTAAAAAACTCAACTCTTTTAATTTCAAATTCAATTGAAATTTATCATAAGTTCGAAAGCATTAAAGCAAGAACTTTATCCATAAAAGGTTAAGTTTTGGTAAGAGAAAAAACGTAATAATGTTCAACATTTCAGTTCACATTTCAGGCTTAAAACTCGCGGTCCTCGCATACATTGAGAGAGTTAAGAATAAGAGAATATTTCTAACTACAGCGTCGCCTATTAACAGGGGGTTGATGTAATGCAGCATTTTGCCAGTTTTCCATACCGGTGCTTTCTCTGCATCGAATCTGATGACGCTTTAATAATACCCTATAGTATTCATGCGCGGTTCATTTTTATTTCATTTATTTTCGATTTAATAAAATTTCATGGCGGCATGTAATTTTAATTTCTGGTTAGATTTCGGATTTTATTTACATACATGCACACATTCATATAAAACAATACCTGTTTTAACACAGTTTTAAGCGATGGCAAGTAGACGAGAAAAGAAAATTAATTAAACGTCTTGCAATAAGTTGTGTACAGTGCATGCCACATGCAATTCTTTTTCTCAGCCAAACTGCTTTTCAAATTTTGCACTTCTGTTTGAAAAGATCGTAAATCATGCCTGCAGATATTTATGTCAGCACTCATGTATTCAATGTACATATGTACATGCAACAACAAACAGAGTCGCATTCGTTTGCAAGCTGATATACATACAAATGTATGTGAATACGTGTGCTTTTTCCAATTTCAAAAGGCGGGATGTAAAATGTTATAAATGTTTCACATGAATATGTGGTTTGATTTACAACATCAACTTACAATCCTAAGGAGAACATTTTTGGAAAGTTTCTTAGAATTGCCGCCTTCTATTCTGGACGGACACTTCTTCACAAGGCACTAAACTAAACTGAACAGGTGTCAAAAAGTGTAGCAAAAATTTAACGACTAGTGAATAAATTATTATTTGCACTGTAGTGCAACGATACAAAAAAAGACAGTCATAACAAAATATTTCTTTCTTATTGAAGTTTCCTGGTTTTATGTTTCGACTTACATATGTAAATCGGTACGAATGTTGTGCTAATGTTTGAAACTTCTTCTTATTTTCTTATTTTCACCTAAGTTCTGCTGTTATGTTTTGTTTTTGGAAGAAAACAATTTCTGAGGTTATGTTGGAGTAATTAAGTGCCAAACTAAATTCACAGCACATTTGAAATTTTGTGTGGAATCAGCCTTCAAACCACATGCCAAAAGTTTAACTTGAACTGAGAACTTTGTGGCAACGCTATTGCAACTAATTTTCTTTGCAATTTACTAGTTCGGGGTTTCCAGAAACATGACATAAGAGCTTTATTTTTATAAAAAGTTTATTTGAAAGTGTAAAATTTATGATAATATTTGAAAAAAAATATATCTCCCAAATGGCCACCTCCCTTGTTGTTGAAGAAATTTACCCAGCGTTAAAACAACAAACTGAAAATTTGTTGACTAACAGCCCACCGCTTGTGGTATATTAAGGGGATATAAACACGTTCCTTTTGTATAAAATTTCATTTCAGGGGCTATTTATGCCTGTAATACAATCGTTATAAAATTATTTCGGTGTTGTGAAACATTTTTTTGTCACAAGTTTAAAAGTAGGTAATTATTTATGGATTAGAATGTGCCAACTCTGTTCATTTGGAAGCAGCATAAAATCAAGTGGGCTATTGTTGATTAATCTAAATAATTAGGTAAATTAAAACTAGCAATTTATTGTTAAGTTAAAAATGTGTCAAATTTCAGAGTAACTTATAGCAGACAGTTGAACAAACTGTTCATTAAGAATTGCAAATTTAACAAATCAATCGCCATAAATTATTTTCTAACGCATGTTTTCATTAATTATTTATGGCAAACATATATAAATTTATCTGCATAAAAGTTGGTTTGACTGAAAAAAAAACTGGTTTGGCTGGCTGCATTTACAAAAGAACAAAAGTAATTGATTAATATTCTAAACTAAATTCTTTAGTACTATGCAAAACTATGTAAATAGTAAATGTATTGAAGAGACAAGATATAAATTGATTGTTAGCCCAAAAAATAAGTCATATTGTCATATATGGCCATTTGTTACAATTTATTTTCGTTCTTAAAAAATGTTTTCGGTTCTTTCTAGCGCAATAACTCCTTATTTTATATTGTACTCATAATTTGCAATTTTTTTTCAATCAGAAGTAAAATGCTTAGTACGGCCTATTCAGCCAAGGCCAGGCTGATGTTTTCATTTACGTACGAATTTTTCTTTTACTTCAGTTGAATAACGGTCCAGGTGCTTCTTAACATCTTGGACATGATATAACTCGCCCCTTTAATTGCATGTCTTTCCCCTCTATATGAGAATAACAAATTTAAACAAAAACAAATTGTTGGTTACAAAAATAACTAGAAGCTGCACAACAAATGGCTGGTTCTTCATGTTCACTTTGAAAAATGCTACTATAAAGCGATTAGTAAATAACCAGAGTGGAAACTATTCTAAAAATAACTATTCTCGAAGCTACTTAGTATGTGGCTACATATTTCCAAATAAGCTATTTGGGCATCTATTAGAAGTAGTGCTGAAACTGGGAATTATATGAGAAAAGGACTGACAGGCAACTAGCCTCGAGTAAAAAGCTTCGTACACATTTTATTTATTTTAAACGATGTGGGCGAAGACGTAGTGACATACAAAATCACCACGTTTAGATATGAATGAAGCAATACACAATGCAAATTTTTAGCAAAAAATCTAAATGTAAATATATATTGTTCTTGACAACTGTTGCCGCAAAATAACTGATACTCTCTTAATGTTGCGATTAGTACAACAAAGATAAACAATAATGACTAAATTATATGTATGTAGTTGTGTCGAAAAGTTCGAAACTATTAGATGACTGCTGATGAAAACATATGCATTTGTTTTTAACGCCACATCGGTTTCCTCAAGCAAAACTTAAAATTTTCCTTGCGCTATATGTTTTTATAAAAATGAACAATGTAAATAGTAAAAAAAGATTTAAGGAAATTCGGTGACATCTGAGAGATTTTGGCTGCATATACATATATGTATGTATACACGTCTTTGGTTGCCACTCAATCAACCAGTATGAAAAAGGAAGCCAGCAATGTGCTTAATTTGTGGTAATAGTGTAATTAAATACCAACGAAACAAGTGGAATAGATACATACATACATACATATGTTTATAACTTGATCCTCTAAACGGAGAAAGTGATCCGATTCAAAGTCTCGCCTTTTATAAATAAAACCGCCAAATTACTGTATAAAAATGTTGGTACGTCCTAAACATATTAAGTGTCTAAAATCATTGTATTTTTGACAAAACTTCAAAGTTTTGAAGCACCAATCAAATAAAATATAAAATTAAGTACCATGCATATGTACATACATACATAAATCGAAAAATTTGAGTGCTTTATGCTGTCAATACTACAATAATATCTTCTACAATACCAATAAAGACAGGTGTGAGGCTGTTCCTTATATTGTAGTAATCGACGAAATTCTAATTGGGCAATTGATAACAATCTTCAACGTGGAATGTTGTGGTCCCAGCTGCGCATGGAACATATAAAAGACCTCAAATACGCTGGCGACGTTGTTTTGTAATCGAAAATCAAACGAAATTGATACAATGGTGAGTAAATAAAGTCGATCTTGCCGAAAAAACCAAGTCGCTAAGCCTAAATGCAACACGCACGGCAGAACTTAATCTGCGTGGCCAAAACATCGAGTCGTTTACAGCAAAAAATAATAAATAAATTACATCACCTGGAGGTTCGCGAACGGATAAGGATAAGGTATAGACTTACGAAGGCAAAAGCCGATTCCGCCGGCCTGTACAAAATTAGGCGACCTAGCGAAATCAGTGAGCAAACTAAAATACGCCTCTTTAAAAGTAACATTATTTCGTGTTACTATATGGATGCGAAATTTGGCTCACGCCTATTGAAACTACAATAAAAACAAACTTCAATTAAGGTTTTGTCAATAGATTCCTACGCTATATTCTCCACATATGGTGGCCACACAGCAGGATATCAAATGTAGAAGCAATACGAAACCTATTGCTATTGAAATACGTGACAGAAAATGGAGATGGATAGTGCATGTGCTGCGCAAACCAGCCAATGATATATTCATATAGAGAGGCGTTTGATTGGAACCCTAAAGAAATGTGAGGGCGCAGCAGCCCGAGAGGAAGCTGGATACGTAGTCTGGAAGAAGAGGTAAACTTACATCCAGGAAATCTACATAAGTACGAATAGAAATGAATGAAATTATTTTGTATTGGCACTGTGCTCGCATGATCTTCAGATTTGATACCTTTAAATAATTAAAAATGCGAGTGCAAACAATAGAACAGAAACGACAAGTTCTGTTCGTCATAGTTTCCAAATATTTCATTTGGTTTGGCAAAATTCGATACTAAATACTTTTAACAATCATTAATTTTATATGGTCGACAAAATAAAAGAAATTATAAAAGCAGAGTTTTCGAGACACTTCTCACTCTCAACTCAAACTGCCTGAGTTCGCTCCAAACACTTTTAGTCCGTCCCAAAGTCTATTTGTGTAAATTTTTGTACAAGACAAGGCGCTAAGATACAAAATCGGAACATTTCTATTGTAAGCAGTGCTACCATTATTAAGGTATTGGAGTCTGAATAAGACTTAATTCAATTTTGTGCATAAACAAAGAAAGGTGTACATGTAGTACATATTTCCTTAATATAAGCTCAAACTTAAGAAAATTTTGTTGCTTTCCTCTGCTTTAGAAGGAAAAGTTTAAGTATAAAATAACACAAACAAATTCCTTTTTCAAACGAAACGTACTCGTATTTATTAGTTTTTACTTAGAAGTTCATTTATTGTGAGATGATGTGCTTTGTTGCTGTTTATTTTGGTGCAAAATAAAAAAAATAATAATAAAGTTTTGTATGTCAGTAAACACTTTTAATGTGTTTTTCATGTAAATTGTTTCGAAACAAAACGTTGAAAACGCTTTTTGCTTTTGAACAAATGAACGATTCATGCAGCGTTACCGTTCGTCGACTCAAGTCGCTGTTCGACGACCATCGTTGTTGGCGTGGTTGTGAACACATTCTGACAGCAGAATATTTGTCGATTTCATTTTAATTTTTTTTAGCAAAAGTCTTATTATGGAGAAGTGCTTGGAGAAGTAAGAACATATGCACTTGGTCCACAAACTTTTGACTTTTATAATTCATTAAAGCATGTATCGGCCAAGAAAAGTTGCACTTCGTGAAAAATAACGCAATTTCGGAAGACAATTTCTAAATCTACTAAAAAATAATTAATGTTGTGGAAAATGTCAGTTGCTTTTCGGATTGGTTTTCGCTTTTAGTATTGTTGACAAACATTTGTAAGTCTTGGTTACATAATTAGTTACTTCACGAGTTACCCATAAATAAACATCATTAAAGTTGACCCTTTCGCCAGCTTTTTGCCCTCCTAAATATTATCGAACGTTAACGTTGAATAGCGTCCATGGCCATTACTTTATCAAACATATGTATTGCGAGTGAGACTTTATTTCTTTTGCGAATGTAAAGGCTTTTTATTGCGAACGTTAGTACTGGACAGCTTCACCGGCTGCAAAAAGAAAAGGACCAAGAGACCAATAAAAATCATAGGATAATGAATATGTTAAAGATCGGTCTGAGCAAAAATTCATTCTTTTCTGAACAGACTTTCTTTAAATTAATCCTGGGTGTCGTAGATTTTATTTGTTTGCCAATCGAAAACATCTCTTTAACTTCCCAAATAGTTCTTGGTTTCAGTTTTTGCATACTAATTTCATGTAGTTGTTAACTAATTTGGTTATTTAAAATTTTCAATTATGCTTATTGAACAAGTTTGTAAGCTCAATGTTTTATTTTGCTGTTGGATGTTAAAGAAAAAGTTTTTCATTTAGTCAATGTGTTATTTCCTTACCATTGGAGGCAAAAGCTGTTCATCACTGCATATACATAGATACAAAATTATATTTTGCATTGTCATTTTCAAGTTACACATTTTAAAATTAAAGAAAATTTTCAATTAGTTTGGATTTACTTTAATTCTTTTCCTGTTATATTTGGAAGTTGAAATGTATCAGCATTGCATTCCAGCACAAACGCTGTTCTTTCGAACTTTGTGCGGTCAGTTGTTGATTTAACTTTTCTAATTAAAACTTTTGATTTTAATATTTAAATCAGTTTGATTAACATGCATGCAGTTCCGATAATTTCATTTCACTTAAGAGTAGATGGAATAAACGGTTTAAGTAGCAGAAGGAAAAAGTGTGTTTAGGTATTAATTACAAGCTCAATTTAGAACTCATAAAAGTATTACATTATTTTGTAAATTTTTTTTATCTCTCTAGTTTAATATAAACTCAAACGCTCATTAATATCACAAAAGTGTAATATCCAATATATATTGCAGCTAATTAAAGACCGCTAGATCTTTTAGTAATGAGAGTTTTAATTATTTATTTAATTTCAAAATAATACAATATATGTATGTATGTCACCCTGCATAAGAAAACCCACCTGCGTGCCAAAACCAATTTAAGTTTCGCCCTCTGTGTTGCATTTTCAACATTTCATGTTTGAATTACTGTTTTGATTTGTACTAAGTTCTTGTAATATTTAAAGAATGAAAATAATCTTTTGAGATCGAAATAATTATTTAATAATTATATAGAGGAACTAATCGCACGCTCAGTGGGTTTTTACTGTTTTTTATAATTGAATTTTTACATTACTTTGCTTTCATATGAAAATTGAAGGTCTCTTACATACAAATCACGAGAAAAGAAGATTCATGAAATTGGGCACACTAGGGGTTGCTGCTAATGCAGGGTCACATACATATTTATACACACTCGTCTGTATATACATACATATGTATATACAACCTTATTAATAAAACAATAATTTCTGTAATTTAAACCTTTTTCGGCTTGCCGATATTTCGAGCGCAATTAATAGATACGTTTAACAGCGATAGAGTTAAAATTAAAAATTTCTAAATCCATTTTGTTAATTGGTTCTATTTTCTGGTTGCAAATTAGGCGCTATCGCGGCAGGAAAATGTAACTCTTCACACCTCTCTGACAGCAAGGAAACACTTGAAAGTTTTACCAAAATTTATTTTTTTAGAGTGGAATGGAATTATAATAAGTTTTTTAAAAATGAATTGAGTTCTTCAGTTAATATGGGTATGTGTGTGGAACAGCTTTTGATATACAAGCCTTTACAATTTAAATTTCAACTTGTTTGTTTGTTGTGAGAACTCATTCAAGTCTGTTCCTTTGGGCTTTTATTGTTGTGGTAGACTTCATTTTCATAGAAATGCTTCCTTTTGAATAGCGAACGAGCAAATGTGTATTTAATAAATTCCCCAAACAATATTTTGTACCCTCTCTTTTAAATAGATCCCTTAATCTGACATCACTGGCCGTCCAGTCGAGGCGTAAAAACCCGATTTCAATTAGCAACTATAGTATTTAACTTTTTTTTAATTTATCAAACAGAATTAACTTACAAAAACTTTATTATTATTACTTTATTTACACGAAAAAACTCGCTTAACATTTGTTAGATGTAAAGAATTGAGTGGCAGAAAACATGAAATGTATCAATTCAAAGATCTGTCGATCAAGTTAATTTAATTTTTTCTACGCTTGTATTTTCACATTTTGTGTAACACGGGTTTTTTCTCGTGTCTCACTTTATGTTGAAAATGTATTTATTTTAAATATAATTTGAGATGTTGGTATAGTTTAAAAATTTTGAAAAATTTTTTAGAGGTATTACCTAAAACATTTGTAAATGGAAGTCAATCAGAATATACCTGCGAAGTTCAACGCAGATAGAATTAAATATTTCACAACATACGTAGAAATGCAATTACTATTTAATTTTTTATTGATCAAATGACTTTTTGAAGCAACAAATTGAGAAAAATGTTAACAATTTATTATTCAAAATTCTTTGAAAGTGGTTGTCGTTGAAAAACACACACCAAAACCTCTTGCGGCAGGTATAAAAAACCGAAATGACCGATCTGGTTGACTGCTGGTAATAAAATACCTTTTATTACGGAGGAAGATTTCTGATAAGTGCAATAATTTTCAACTCATGCAGATGTACACAAACACACATTAGCGCTCGCTTACGATTTTTAATTACTTACATACATTCATATGTACATGTAGTATATCGCCTTTTATTTGTGTTGCTGGCTAAATTTAGCTGTTTGCAGTTAAAAAAATAAATTTTTTATTGTTTGTGAAATTATTTAGAGTTGAATAACATTTTAATGATTTTTGTTGCACTAATTGGCCGACAATTACAAAGCGTTTAGTATTTAGTTTTGTTTTCATTGTTAGAGCCCGAAAAAAGGTTAATTTTTTCGATTTTATTCGAGGCTTGCAAAATATATGTTAAGTTTCTTTTTTGCTCGATGATAAAAGTTTATAAGGTTCGGTTATAGATGGGAGTATATAGATAATCGTTGTAACGTAATCTGACGGTAACCTGTTGTTGTTGTATTGCTGTATGTTGTTGTACCACATACATATGACAATTTTGCTTCTGAGCATAGTCACTAAACGCTGGAGAGTCGTCTGGAAATCGTGCGCAAATGTTACACTAACAACACTAATTTCTATAATAAGGTTTTATTATTTGGACATGCTGCTCATTCGTGCAACTAGTGATAGTGCTTTGCATCAGTAACTGAATGGCATGCAACAGATTAGATAGACGCTACTAAAGCAACGTGGCAGTCATAGGTGGCCAACTTCAACCCGAGCCAATTCAAAACTTTTACTTCTTTTAAATTCAAGAAAAAATTTGGTGTGCCCACTAATTCTTCAATTGCTGTATATATATTTCTATAAGATAAAATTTAACATTTTGTAGGTCTTTAAAATGCATATTTATGTCCACTTAACATCAAAATAATTCTTGCGAAATAAAGGGGTTTATGACATTAATAAAAAATTGAACTAACTAATTGTTATGAGAGTCCAATTGCACTTATACGGAGAGTTTTGAGGATCTGAAATGTAGGAGTAAGCACCGCTGGCGTCTGAAAATCCCATGTAGTATTCTTAAAGTAAGCACAGTGAAGCATCTGCCATTTTCGGTCTGTAAAAACAAAAGGATGCTGCCGCCCACATCTTTTCGGCGTAATGGAATAATTTTCCAAAAAAAAAAAAAAAACTATAAGATGGTGATCTTTGTCATGTCTATTTTAAAACGACACTTTTCCAGAATAAACAATTCATAAGTATTAAAGTCTGCTTTTGGATAATATTTATTATTGTGCATAAAGCCAATCCACTAAATTTCAGTACTGAATTTTAAATTGTCTGGTATTAAAACAATATAAATCTAGAATCTTATCATTCCAATATGTATGTATGTATTTACAACACGTGTTGTTCACACGCCATAAGAAATTCATATTCCATTCTCAACAGAAATCATTTTCTTAACACAGTAGTCAAGTGAATGAATATCAGAATAGCCATTCATTTAAAAACTTTAAGTATGAGAGACAGTTTTTCAATATCTTCGTGTTTCGGGATATGAGCTTTTCAACAAGTTTCTGTTATATTTCCGAAACTAGTTGAACTATTTAAAAGCAGTTTATTAACTGTTTAAATGTGATTTTTAGGTAGGGGTTTTCTTTTTGTTTTTTCAGAGTATAAAGTTTTAAAAATATCGGAACTTTTTTAATTTTTATTTTCTTTTAGACGATATCTAGATGTGGCCGAGAGATAAGTTTGATACATTCCAACCTTTATATTTATCACAAAAAAGGAGGTATTTTTGCATACCAGTGCGATTTACAACTCAAATAAACTTATGTAGTTTCATCATTTTCTTATGACCGAAAGAAAGCCTTTTCAAAGTGTTCGTTTCAGTCAATATACATACCTATTCGAAATTGGTGGATTTTTCAATTTAACATTTTTCAATAACTAACTAAATTTATCCTGACGGGGAGCAGAAAAAAATTCTTCATATATCATTCTGAAAACAATTCCGTTTTCGACAATTGATGGCGCATTGCCGTCGGCAAAACAAAATTTATAATTTCGTTGCTTCAAAACCAATTGGCAAATGTTTTCAAGTTTCAAGTCTTGTTTTTACTCACTTATAACATCATGTCCGTGACAATCTAAGTCCAGGTGATGGTTCATCACCAGCGACGGTTGTAATCCAGTTTGATTGTGATTGTGCAAAGGAAGCTGGTGAGCCAAATGGCCACCAATCTCTGCCATTACCATATATTATGTTTAGAACAGGCGTTTTGTGTAAAAAAATTTACAAAAATTTTTTCCAAATCCTGTTGTTTATTTTTTCTCAACGAAAATTTTAGCAAAACAGGTTCTAGAGGTTTGAATGCTTTGTAAGGGCGTTAGTTAAAAACATGTATGTATGTTATATATGTATATTATTATTTAATACTTTTTTTATTGAATTTTAAACTGGGTTAAAAACTTTGAGCAATTTGAATAAGATTTTTAATTTGCTTTTTGTTTCGAATAAATATTTTTCTAAGGCACTAATAATTTTCTTATTTCTTATAACTTTTAAAAATTCGACTTTTTAAAGTTTTATACAATATTTTTAATAATGTCATTAGTATTCTATTTACAATTTTCGGATACGTTTTTTTTTTTTTATTTCAAAAATTGTATTGTAGCAAAAACAAAATACATTAAGTAATAAAAATGATTTTTTTTTTTGTCGTCGCTTGTTTAGAATTTTCTAAAACGCGCGCTTGCACGGATTTTTGCGGTATACGGCCAACCAGGGTTGTATTTTTTGTATGACATTTAGACAAAACACCTACTTCCAACAAAGTAACGTTAGCGCAGCAAAGTCTCACGTACAACTAAACCGGCCGCTCGTTCTGCCCAGTGCTGTGCGTTAAAAACCAGAGGAGCTGGTTTTTCCTCCTTCTCTTTTCCCCTCTTCGACAATTTTTAAAAACAGTTCAGTTGATTTCTTATTGCTGTTCGTTTTTGTGTTTATTATCATGCTTGTCGAGTGTTCGTTTATAAACCACCCTCTTTTTCGAAACACAAATTATTCAGGTCTCGCTCTGTTTTTAGGAGCGCTTGAGAAAACACTAGAGAGTGAAGAGTACTGAAGCATGTTTTAGATTGAACCAGTTAATTGATTACCTTTCGAAAGGGGAAGCTATACGGGGTGTTCTTTTATGGTTTATGTTCGAATTTTAAATATAAAACAGGTGTCATTTCGCACCCAAGCGATAGGCGTCTCTTTCTCTCCTCTGGTTGTTGCTTCAAATTTTTATTATTTACAGGAAAATAATTTTATTGTGCTCTTACTGTTTTTGCAATAAAGTCTTGTTGGTATAAACTGTTTACTATAAATTTCATACTATACAGTCTCTCTTTTTTCTTTGTCTTACTGTTTTTATTTCCGTTTACTTGGGTTCTTTTGTAAATGGCGTCTTAACGGACCAATCGTCTCCCACAACAGAGCATGCGTCTTATTTTCAGAAGTACTTCGAATTCTGCATATGTATATGCATATTATGTACATGTAAGTATGTACATATGTGGATATATATACATACATACATATTTACTTATATGTACACAGATGCACATTTCTTTTGTGTTCACTATAAATGTGTTTTAATGACTTTTAGTTTCCTTAGTTGTGTGTGTGTTTCGAATGTCTGTGTGTGCCCCACCCTCTAATTACAGTTTTTTAAGAGGTTCTTTTTAGTTAAGTTTGAATCGCTGTAGTCATTATTTTCCAAATTTTCGAAAAGTTGCCTTTAAAAGGTGAGTTTTTGTTCTCTTCGAAAGATGGTTTATAAATGCTCAGTTTAGTGGAATTTAAATTATTTTGCTGTATTTAAAACTTATCTAACTTACATATGTATGTATGTATGTAGGTATATGTACATGTATATACATACATACGTATGTATGTATGTTTGTACGTGTATTCGTAGTACAATAATTTACGATTGTTGGTGTCATACTGAGATTTTAAACGTTTTAAAACACAAACAAATAACAACACCAGCAAAACTCCCTCGTGGGGTTATAATGAAAAAATCTATGGCTTTCTTGAGTTTTTTCTTTTGTCTACAGCGAGTTTGGCTTTCTTGTTTATTTCCATCATTTTTGCAAAATGGTGGCACTCGTCAATAGTCATGTACGTATTGTATGTACATATGTATGTATGTATGTAAGTGTACATACATATATTGTATGAATGGATGTATGGACTCATACACAACACTCAAACATTTTGTAGTAAATGTCTACTGTGAAAACAAACAAACAAACAAAAAACAGCAGAATAGAGGCAGCCAAACTGTCTTGCATTTGCATGTTGCCACCAAATTGTGGGCTGTTCTCTATTGCTGTTGAAGTAGGTATGTATATGCGTGCCAACAAGTGATGCAGCTGCACTTATCGTTACATTGTTCTCCTAATGTTTTTGTTGCGGTTGTTGTTGTTGCTTCTTCTTTTCTCCTCCTCTACCACTAGGACTCCATTTGCTATTTTGTTTTCGAAACGCAAACGAACACAAGAAGCACAAACATTCAAAAAGAGTACAATTTACATAATTTTTTGTAATTATTGATCTTTTGATACAAAGTCGTGTTTGTTTGAATGGCTGTTCTGGTGTCTGCCTACAAAATCTGTAAATTTTTGTATCATTGTTACTCGAGTCGTACGTTTTGATTTAAATTTTAACGAACATTTGTGCCTTCGGTTGAAACTTGTTGTTTAATAACTTCCAGTGCATATTTGTATATGATTTTGTTATAACGTAGCGGTGCTCCCACTAATTTAAAATTAAAAGACGTCTGGCGACTTCATTGTCCCAAAATGATTATAATTCTTATTTGTTGCTACGAATTTGTGAGCTTATGAAACCTAATCTAATAAATGTCTTTAATCGCAAAGGTTCCTGGCATACCATATACTTCCTGAAATTTCGCGCCAGGCACAATATAGCGATTTGCTTCTCTTGGTCTTTGAGCCCAAGATTTTTCTGGTCTCATGGAATTCGAAAACCTAT
This sequence comes from Epicampocera succincta, assembly GCA_932526305.1. Lineage (NCBI taxonomy): Eukaryota > Metazoa > Arthropoda > Insecta > Diptera > Tachinidae > Epicampocera > Epicampocera succincta. The sequence goes on along the minus strand of OW052037.1, from coordinate 35,847,442 downwards.
TTCGCATGAAAATATCGAATGGTTTCTTAGTCAATTTTTTTAGATAGTTGAGTCCTGTCACATTTTAACTCGTTTTTCAAAAGGGAGCTATTAGTTGTAAAGTATTACTGAAAAATCCAATTTTCTGGAAGTGGTTCAACCATGCTTTTGACATATTCTTCATTTTGATATTGTCTTAGGTTAACCGAGCTGTGTTGGCTGCTTAAACGTTGGTTATAGCTACATTCACAGATTAAACAAAAATTTCTTAAGATATCAATTTTGGCTTACAAAATACACTGGAAAAAAGGGTAAAATGGATTTTCGCTATCATAGTAGCTCTATATTGGAGCAGACTGCCTTCTGTCAAAATACATACAATTTTAGCAAAAGAAATTTGTTATGTATGTATGTAAGTTCAAATGTGTTGTGTGGGCGTCGAAAATATATTGTTGAGACTTTATACATGCAAAAGAAATCATAAACAAAGTTATAAAAAGTGGATACACCTCAGAAAAAGGCAAAAGGACGAATCTGATTTTGACAAGTGTATTACTATTTGTGTGATGCTCTCAAGAGGGCACAAAGAACTAAATTTTAAAAATATACATATGTACATATTAAGCGGGCTTATTTTAGATATCAGAATGAAAGAGCCTGACAAAATACATATGTATATTTTAAACAATTAAATGCTATTGTTGAACAATCCATGGTTCTGTAAAGCAATTAAAGCAGTTTTTAGTTTTTTAACACTATTAATGTAAAAAAATATTTACAAATAGCTGCAATAGTTTTGATCAACCCATTTGTTTCTAGCATTGTGTAGGGTCCATGTTGTTGCATTTTGCTCCAGATTCTGGCACTGCTGAATAGCTTGCGAGTTCATCGATCTCCGTTCAATACCGAGTGGCAAGTACAAATTCTACTTATCTTTGGTGAATGTACGAAGTACCCATAATATTTGATATGTTTCAATTCATTGTTAAACATGTGGACAATAATCATATTTTAGTTAAATTTAATAGCTCTTAAATTTCGATTAGTTAAAATGTTTCCTTCAGTTTGAATATCCTAAAAGACCGTCATTAAACATTTTTGCCGCTTTTGTTGTCGCTTGTCGTTTAGCTGCAGTTCAGTTAAGTTCAGTTCCTTTTCATCCTGCGACTTTAATTTGTGTATCTTAGTTTCTTTCCTTCTTTCGTTGCTCATTAAAGAAGTTGTCAGCAAATAACAAATCAACTCAATCAACCAACGAATCATTAAGCCGAGTGACCAACAAACGACTATACGAAGTGTTCCGAAATTAAGAAGAAATATACATGTCTGAGTTGTCTGTATCTAATGGTTGTCTAAGAACCATTTATCCGTCAACCATAGGCGTAGATAGTTCCCCCTGACATGAACTAATTGAGTTTCCGTTGGCTCGTTGGCAAACACTGAATGGCAAAACAGCGTAACAGATGATTTGCAGAATCACCCCAACGTCAAACAACTTCAAAAATAAGGCAATGAAAAGGAAATTTTTAAATATTTATTAAAATCAAGGTAAATTCAAAATTGTTCCCGTTTACTTTAAACTGTGCATTTATTGAATGCTTGAGCAACAAGTTTTTTGCCCATTTTAAGATTTCATACAAGTCAATCGGGGTACACATTTTAAATATAACATACGAAACTGAATTCGTATTTATGAACATGAAGACAAAAGAGAGACTTCAGAAAAACTCTGTAAATCAGTTATTTGGTCGACAAATGACGAAGTTATATGATAATCAATTATTGGGGCGAGACCTTTCACATCTCCCCCACCAATTTCTAAAAAAAAATTTGGTATGCAGATCGGTCCACACACTTTCCTTTTTATAAATGTACATACATATATGGATAGACAGAATATGGGAAGGGTTTGTTTTGTGTTAACAAGTAATTGTTTTAAATTTTTCACTTTCTCCTTCTAACACAATTACTTTTTCGTTTTTTTTCTTGAAAATTGTAAACATAAAAATATAACCGTCAAACTATCGGACAGTTGCCTAATTTAGACAATTGCAACATTTAGCGAGAAAGAATAAAAAGTCAACAACAGCAAAACAAGCGGCAACAAAATGCAATATTCCAATTGATGGATTAGCAGCAGACGTTGAAAATTGGTTGGTTGGCTGAATAAGTGAATGAAGGATTGAATGAATGAGTGAATGAATGACTAACTGACAAGTTACACGGTTTTAAAAATTGTCATTTTAATGGTGAAACATCAGTTGCAGTGTGAATTTAAACAAGTTTGCACACACACACACACACACCTACAGTAGGTTCATATGTATGTACATATATATAAATAAGACTGATGTGACTGATACTTACATAAACACATATGTGTATAGGTATGTACGTATGTGTGTTTATGTATGCATGTTTGTATGTACTTATACATATGTACGTATAGTATATAGTCATGTGTGTAAGTAAACAAAGTTTTCATACAGCCCAATAAAAGTGATGAGCATAAAATGACAATCGATAGAACAAAAAAATAAAGAAGTTGTTCTTTCACAGATGTTTTATGATGATGAAATATCAAACGCATAAATTTGCACGACAGATGAAACGCTAAATGGCTGAAAGGATTAATTAACGAAAAAAGGATAATGCAAAAGAAATATTGAGTTCGCATTGTGCTGCGGCGATCAACAAACGGAGCATTTGATAATGGATGTGTAGTTTCACTTGACGTCAACCATAAACCTTTATTTTCATATACATACATACATATGTATATATGTATACTATATAAAAATGTCTTCATTACATCGTAGATACTGCTTAAAACTCTGTTAAAAATTTCGCGGGTAATGCTGTCAAAATGCCATGCATGTATGTACTAGTTAAAAAAATTTTACATACATTTTTTGTGAAAAGCAAATGAAATGTAACAATAACAGCTGGTCGGCCGCTGAACTTATGTGCAAATATGGCTTTTATTTACAAACGTACTTTTGGTGAAAAACCCCATCATCGGCTGCACGTAAAAATGTCCTTAATTCGTAAATTTATGTAACGTTTTTTTTCGAGCGTTTTTAAATTCCTGCTTTTTTCTGAAACTTGATTAAGCGAAACATCTACAGAGCAGAGATAACGGTGTTTATAGTATGTTTATGTCGATGCTCTGCGGTAATAGGTTTGTGTTCGAAAATATTTATCTAAGCCAATGGAGTGGATCCTTACATAATTCATCTAAAAAGTTTTTTAATAAATGATAGGGAAAAATCAACCTAAAATTTATTATTAATCTTATTTAAAGCACTTAAAGGTTCGTTCCTCACATAATTTGTTTCAGGTGCAACCAAGTAAAAAAAAGTTAAATGATCTGGTTGATTTTAACGGTATACCAAAATGCAATGAGTTGAACAAATATTCACAATCAATAGCACCATTAGCCAGATTTAAAATTATCGTAATAGATTGAGTTTTTCTTCTCAAATGTAATGGTTTTAAACCAAGTAGGAAGCAACGAGTACAATATGATCAAAACGGATTCTATTATAATATACAGCATAACTTGGGCTCCATATGAAATAACAATAGCAGTAAACAGCATTTTAAACATTATTGGATCAGTAAATTCTATACAATTCCTTCTGATAAAAGACAACATTGAATAATATAATATAATCCAGATGTGACTAAAGCTATGCCAAGGTCTAAGATTTCATTTACAAGTTTTAAATCATTATTTAAATGCCTGTATTGAAAAACTATACGTTTTCAAAAGCAACATTTACATGCCATTTGAAAATATTTATGAACGTTTAGCTATACATTATTCATATTGCACCAGTCCGTAAACATGTTTACAGAATTTTGAAGTCTAAGAGCATCTTGAACAGACGGAATTACTTTGAACATTTTTAAATCATCAGGATAAAGCAGTAAATTTGTCCTAGGTAAAAATAAGCCACCTTATCAAAAGCCGTACATAGATATACCAATGAAAATTGCATAAATTTTTAGTAAAGGCAAAAATGGTTAAACACCGCAAAATTTGTTATAGTTGAACGCCCAGACTCACGACCAAGTTGTTCATTACGTATACATATGTATGTCGCTTAAGAGAAAGAAACATTCAGTGTTTGATAATGTGCTCAAAAATGTTGGATATATTAGATAACTTGGTTATAGGTCGATAATTCGAAATATTTGACTTGTCACCATTTTTACGAACGGTAATAAGTGCAATTTTCCATTTTTCAATGAAACAACCTTTAGCGAGAGATTGATTAAATATCTGCTGAAGGGGAATGAATGAGAGGTTATCCAATTCTTTTATATATTCTGTAGTCAACGAAACTTTTAAGCAATTTATGGAATTTAAAACATCATCAGTATATAATTTAACTATATTAAAGTCAACAACAAATTCTAGATATTTGCAAACATCGGGCGCATTGACATTGTTAACATCAAAGTTAAATTGAAAAAATAAAGCAAACGACTTGACAATATCATCCATCGTCAGAACATTAAAAAGCCTTGAGGAAGGAAAAGCTGAGAGTTTATTTTAGATTTTATGAAATTTCGAAAAAGTTCTGAATTATTTTTAATCGAATTTTAGTAATTTAAAAGCTACTGTTTATAAAGAAATTTATCAAGAAAGTTGAATTCCTGCAAATAATACTCATATAGGTGCTAGTGGTCCAAATCGCTAGTGTTGAGTCCCTTTGTATACCAAGGAAACTTATGAACCTACTGGGATACGCGAGGGACAAAACGGTCAATAAAATTATTTAATGTGCTAATAAATACATCATAGCAGTCTGTAACATTCTTATTTAAAAAAAGGCATATTCCAATCACTCTCACACAACTTGTTTTCCAAAGTAATAAAATCACAAGCTTTGAAGTTATATAAAATACAATACAATAAATATGGATGCATTGTCAACATATTTTATGTTTTGATGAACAGCAAATTCGATGTTTTCTTAAGTAATATCACAACGTCAAGGAGTCGATGGAGAAATGGCAATGATCGATTGGCCTTGGCTTTAAAATCGCACATTGTGTTGTTAGTTCCAGCAGTTTGGTTGGCCCAATGACTTCTGAAATGAAGGTCAGTCTGGATGCACTGTGTTCAACGAAACTAAAGTATCAATATGTTTTTTAATTCAATCCAACAGTTACTTTGGTTATATCAAAAGAGAGTTACCAGAATTTCTGTAATTTTATTCTTCGAAGAAATAAACTGAAGTTTGGTTTGATTCTCAGTCTTGGCACTTATTACGAGCCATTTTTTATGGTATTACGATAGCAACGTTTATACACCGTCAGTATTTAAAAGTGTTTCGACAAATGTCAACAGTCACCCAATTCTCAATATTTCACATTTTTCATCTTGCTATTCAGTGAATTGACAAGAATATTTTTGTTATCAAAAAATTTTAAAAAAGGGATACAAAATTATTTTTGCTTCGTATTATTAAAATGGTGAAATATTTTGGATGTTTTTTGTGCTTGAGGAGGAAGAAATTAATTGCGGTACCGGCAGCACTGTGTAAATACTTATCACAGACTTTTTTGTAAATGTTTTTATTAAGTGCCTACTTCTAAATCAAAACAACCAGCAACAACAGATGAAGGCAGGACGAAAATAACTTTTCTTTATTATGGGGCATTGAAAATGTCACGGTTTTAAATGCTTGAAACCAATTCTTTGATGCCCCAGATGTAAGAGTTATATAAAGCTTTTATTCGTCTTTGTACTAAAAGATATGCAGTAATATATCAATCAATTCGCTTTGAGTTGTTTTGGCAGAGCTTCACAGATATACACACATTAATATGTATGTAGTGCCGATTGTAAGGGTTCAATTAGGAATATCATTTTAAGCAAACACAAAATTCTACTGAATGAATTGTTTTCATTAGTTTATAATGCTTATTTGGCGCGATTTCAATTTATATTTCAATATTTTTCATAAACACTTTTGGTTAAATATCTACATACGAGAATAATTAATGTAAATTAAACGTGCTTTAAGTTTATCTTAGCTTTTCAATTTTTCAACAAAAAACTCATATGCTAAATAATAAATACTTATTCAATTTATGTGCAATGCCGGCAAAATGAAGGGCGGCAAATGTTGCACTATATATATGCACATATCTATTTAGTTGACGGGAACATTTAAATTTGCTTGCTCTTCCAGAGACATAAAAATATTTAGATTTTAATTTTAAATTCGAATCCACTTTAATTCAATTCAAATTCATCACATTCTTAGAGCCGTCTTTATTTAAGGTCTTCCAATTAAGTTGCATAAGGAAAGCAAAAGAGAGGGAAGACTTCTGCAAAGCTTGCCAAGACGTTTTATTATGCCATTCGCTGAGCAAAGAGTTTAAAGTCAGCAAAAGTCGAAAGAAAAGAATTTATGTAGAGGTACAAAATTATGAATCTTGCTCAAAGATCATAACAAAAAATGGCAAGATAACTTGCATATATTTAAAGCAAGTGATGGTCTTAATATGAAATGTATGTACAAAGAATAAAATAAACTAAGACGTTGTATGTATATTTTTTATACAAATGTGTACAAATGTGGTACATTTGCAGATATATATACAGTAGATGTACATACAGACATATGTATATACTTACAAGTTTGTTTCTGAAGTTAAACTTATTGCAACAATCACGACTAACTATTGGACGGGTTATTACAATTGAATCGGTACATATACTTATATACATAAATACATATCTGCAGTTCGCAAACTCAGTCGGTGCCAGGGTTCGTTTCGACTATTCGCCACAATCTCTTTCCGTTGGGCTGAGTCCCTTCAATTTGCACACACATGTCCATACTATAGGTTCGTTGCCACCTATTAGTAAATAGATGGGGAGTAGTCCTAAGTTTTGCTCATCTACATATTTATAAGTGATATACTGTATTTTCATACGATGGTTGTGGCGGTTATTTTAAAATGTGCCCTCGGAACAGATCGAGCAAACGGAAAATAATGCGTTTCTAAGAGTATTGCTGAAATATATAAAAACCCTGACTCGTCCTTTAATAGTGGTTCCAAACTAGTCCCTGCTACTCGCCAAGGAAGTGGGAAATTACACCTTTCGGGTACCAGTTATCTGCTGGTACTGCATTTTGCTGGTGCAAAAGAAATTCTGAGGAGAGCACATTGAAAAATAATTATTATGCCATGTGACCATTTGAAATTTACAGTGATGCTCCAAGTGTAAAAATTAAATTCATTTAAATACAAAATTTCTGTCGCTTTCTGGAGATGCACATTGAAACGTGAAACGCGTTAATTTTTTGTTTTCTCAAATATTCTCCGTAACAAATCTCTAACTCACAATTTACTTATTGTTTGGTTTCAGTTTCGGCGAGAGTGTTGAACAAGAAATAATCATATTTGTACTTAGATATCTGGCGAGCAGTTGGCCCAACCTGGAGCTGAGGTCAGCACGACGTAATCTGATGATATTTTTTGTAACTTGTGGATTTGTATGATTATTAAGACTTCATTTTTAAAAACCTGCCTGTCTGAAATTTTGGTTCATATGCTATACTCTTACTATATAAAAAATATCGCTTCTCAAAACATTCAAATTATGTCGATCATAATTTTGAAGATCCTTTTAAATAATTATGAGCCTTTTTATATTTTTAAAAATATTTTTTAAGCAAAACAAAATATTAGAAAAAATCCTTAAGCTTAAAAAAATTTATTAATAATTAGTGTAATTTGGACCAGACAAATGTTGGGGGTTTGTTAGAGGTTCACCACTTTGATTTGGCGGCCATATGGTCGAAATCATATATAAACACTAATATCAATAAAGCCTGCCTCATTGATATTACAGTTATACTTCTTTCTTTTATTATGCTCTCAACTTGTGTAGCTCTAAACAAACCACTCTGTACAAGTTGCATAACATCGAAAAGAAAATAAATTGATTTTTATGTACCTGTGTAATAAAAGTCTCAGATAGAAAGGCTCAGTCTTTCAAATTAAGCAAAAGAAATTCTCTTTCGAAAATTCGAGGAAAAACGTCTCTGAAAAACCCTTAAGCTCGATTTTTTTTCTTGGATTTAAGGTTTCTTGGCGAAAATTTGCCTGCTTCTTTATTCTTTCCGTACACTATAAATATGTACATGTGTATGCGCTCATACATACATACATATATATATGCGTGTGTGTGTGTATGTATGTATGTATGAATGTTGCACTATAAAGCAACTTGGCAGAAGGTAACGCTGCATACAAAACTGTTTTTTACTTTAATCCAAGACACTCGTTTTTAACGTTTTGTACGCGAGTGTGTCATTTAATGTTGCGTCTACTTGTTTGTTATTGTTCTTGTTGTTGTTATAAATTGTTTTGTTGCCACTTGGTTGGTGTTCGTTCATTGACGAGTCGTCGTCTGTTTCACTTGCTTGATGGGTGCACGAATGTAAATACATATGTACCTACATATGTACATGTGTATGTGTGTGTGTAATCATATACATACATATATTGTGCATATGTACGCATGTTTGCGTTTGTAATTTTATTCCAGCCTGCCACGTATGTACTATATATATGTACATAAATATGTATGTGTATGAGTGTATTTATGAATATGTGTATATGTATATATGGATATGTGTGTTGCTATGTGCATAAACGTGACAGCGCCGATACAATGGCGGACGTTTCCGTTTTACGTTCATTGCCTCTGCCGCAATTTTAATTTTCCTAATGGATATCGATCCTTCCGAAAAAAATAATAATAACACAAACATAAAAAACAAATGAAAACAAAAGGAAAATAACAAAACAAACAATGAAAGAAAATAAAATGCTGAAGGATAATAGACTCCTTTATAGTGATTGCGACTCTATAAAAAGTCAACTTGTATACCAACCAGAATGAATGTTAGGGTTTGTGTATGTATGTATGTATGTATGTGTATACGTATTTATGTATATAAAACGTTCCTCGTTTATGTGTATGACTCAATGTTTGGGCTACAAACTTTTTGTTGTCGTTTTATTTGTTGCTGTTACTGAAAATATTGTGTACGACTGACATAGTCCACGAACATGCCAACAATACACGTCATACATTATCAGACACACTTGTGATTCGTAAAAATTGTAAAGGTAGATAGACACGTAAGGACACAAGGAACGCCAAAGCAAAGACGTAATGTTGAAATTTAAAGCCGACAAAGTCGCCTTCAGTTATTTCATTTTATAACCGTGTAGGTAAAAAAGGTTTAAAGTCTTGTCATGTTCAGATTTATACCATTGCGCGAAACACTCGTATATTGAATTTGATTATCATTAATTAAATGACGTAATTGAAGGCTGAAAAGCGCAAATGGAAAAATCTAGGAGTCATGATTGAAGAAATTTCTTTCATATATGTATGTACATAATTAAAAGTGTCTAGAAGAACGACGCTTGCAACACAAGTTGTGGTACTTAAAATGAAAATATTCGGAAGAAGCTTTTGCCGATACCTCTAGACACCAGAAAGACATGTATGCTTCTTGGATTTCTTTTTTTCCAGGACCACTCGAACGAAATAAATATATGACATCAATTTCCTTATAGAGATACGTTTTAGTTAGGCTTTTATCTAACAACCTCCTAAGCCTGATATCTTAATGTGTCACGCCGATACTTGACAATTGCCTAAAATTGCCAAGAAGAAATCCGTCGGGACATGAGAATTATTTTTATGAATTAGAAACTCATTTCTACAAAATAAATATTAAAGAAATTTTATTCGGACTTCAGACCGTTTGTTTGATTTCTGGTTGCCAACAATTTACACAATTATAATTATATAATTATCAGCGTCGTCGAATCTCTTCTCGAGTGCGGCCAGGCTTTTGGTTGTTATTGTTTGGCCTTCTAAAGTTTTACGTCTATTTATTTGCCTCATATGGCTGTATCTAGTGTTTTGCTGTTCTCTTGTTCGATTTCGTTGGAACCACGCATCATGTGAAGGCATAGGTCGTGTACAGTTAGTCACAGAGACAGGTGACAAAATAGTGTTAAAACCATATTCCCGAGGTATGTATTAATAAATAAGCACTTACAGTTTTCGCTTTCATTAAAACAGTAAAACGAATGGAAGAGAATACATTTTCGGCTATTCAAACAAAATGTTTCAAAGTCCAACTACATATACATATATACATGCATCATTACAATGAAATATATAAAAAATCTGAAAGGTTTGGTTCAAACAGTTTCTTAAACATATGTCACATGTCCGGTTCAAGCTGGTCTAATGTGGACACCGGTCATATGCTTCCAAAATCGCAAATTTGTGAAATGTAAATGAATTTTCTCTTTCTTATGTTCGGGCATTTTTTCTCGGTATTATTATGTATATATAGTTATATGTATATAGTTGAATAGTTGAACATATTTTTCAAAGGTTTTCAAGTATATATTTTGTTTGCAAAGCTTTAAAGCAATTCAATTATATAAGATATTTTGTTCGACTTCTGAATGTTAACCTGCATTTGTAAGGACACGGCCTCAAGTATATTTCTCAAAACTAGATTTTAATTTAACAGTTGAACCATCAGTTGGAAACTGATATTCGACCAATACGCAATCATGCATACATACATAAATGCAATAATTCAATTACCGAACAAACAAATCTATGTTAATATAACATGGCGTTAATTGATGTTTGACTGTGTATTGTCAACGGTATACAGAACGGGCACTGAACAGTTCGAACAACATCAGGTAAATTCTGGCATCTTCATCTCTGGAAAATGGAATGAAAATAAAAAAGCGAATATTAAAAATTACACTGGTGACAGTAACAGACGTTATTACTTTAGAAAATTTTTCTGAATTTAAAATGACGCGAATTGAATAAAAAACCATATTCAATGTATAGAACTACCGTCACTATGTTCTTCGAATACCGTTCATGTCAAGGTTACATTGCATATTCTGAACTTATGGATGGGTCTCCCACGATTTCAAAGAATTTTATGATAGCACTAGCTCTTGGCCTTCTACTACAACCGAAACTGCTGAAAAGGATTGCAAATATTCGGTACATCTAGAAAAAAATGTACACACCTTTGTTGGAAATTTACATTTTATTACTTTTATTAGTTGGCAGAAGAGAATGAAAAATAAGAAGTTTATTTAAGTATGTATGTTTATATCAGTGTCCTTTGTGTTAATTTGGTAGTTCTTCGGTTTCATAAAATTGTCATAAAATGTGTTCTGATAAAAAATATGTCTACGCAACAGATACAGTAAGAGTAAGAACAAGCGGCTTTTTTAAATCATTCTTTATGTTTTTTAAGTTAGTGAAATATAATTTTTTGTGTTAATGAAAGCGGTTTAAATTGTTACCATTTTAACCATCACACCCAAAGTGGCAACTGCAAAATATCTCACGAAAGAATCGATCTAACCGATCTGTGGAATTAAAAGCTCAATCATAAAGTATCCCAATCAAATCTTTGTCTTTATAAACTCAGCAGGTTGATGATGCACGTTTAAGTGCACGGAAACCTTTCTGATTTTCTACATAAAAAATTGTAGATGTTGTTACGGTGTGACGATTTGTAACAAAAATTAGATGACGGTATCAACAAAACATGCGGTTCTCTGAAAAAATTAAAAGTAAGGTCTAAATGAATAACCCATTATGTACATATGTGTGCACGTAAAGCTCTTACTTAACTTCCACATACCTACATCTACACTAAGCATGTAAATAAATGTAAGTGGGATTGGAGTAGGAAAACAAAAAAGTGAAGCCACCGGCATTATCATAAATTTCGTGCAGTAGTAAAATGCTAAAGAGAATGAAAATTTTACCTTGCGGATGGATATATTTTAAAATTTGAATGGGAGTTGAGAATAAAAAAATGTAAACAATAAAGAGATATGGACAGACTAAAAGATGTGGCAGACAGACGGTCCAAAAATTTGCGTTTACTTGTGTTTTTATTTTGGCACCAAAGCCAACCACATGCTATCGTGCTTTTCCTTTTTTGTTCAAAATGTTAATCCTTTTTAGACCGCCATGTTTTACATGGCAACCCTTTATGTTGTTGTCATAAAATTGTTGTTTCTTTACAAATACAAACAAATATACATACATAAAAATTTGCGTGTATGAAGAGATGTTAATATAATTTTTTTTTCCTTGTGAGTGGAACATTAAAGGCATAAAAAGCAGAACAAGAAAGAAGTGGCTGCCATTAGATTGCACACTGGATTCGATGGTGAATACAACGATTAAGAAATACACATAAAAACATTACATGTGTGTGTATATATATACATATATGTATATCTATGTATGTATGTATGTACATATATATGAATATACCTTGAAGTGAGTCTGGGGAAAAATGTTTTCCAGTCACCATTTCGGCCGACTATTTCAACCACAATAAAACGTCTGCTTTACTTCACTTCCCCTACAAATATAAAAGTCTGATAAGAGTGTTGGAAGAAATTTAAGCTGTTATTCGCTGGCTCTAATGTCTCCAGTAAAGTACCTCTAGTTAGGTGTACTTACCACAGCAATGCACTCTGAGTGGGATCCCAACATTAAATGCAGACACAATTGTCTACATAGTCCCTATATACTAGTACGACTTTTCTGGCGATTGGTAAATATTGATTTTATACAATGTAGTTCTGACTTCTTCTATTTGCCCTAAAGTTTATTGGTGCAAAGGTTGAAAAAACCTAAAGATAAAAGTTTGATAAATTTGGAATTTTTAAAACTCTGGAATTTTTTACAAAAAAGTATTATTTTAGTCGGACTTCGATCAGGTTTAAATCGCAATAATTTGTAATTTTTACTCATAAAAAGTAACTTGTAAATAGGAATGAACAAAGTAGACGTAATTCTGTATTTTAATGAAAATAGACTTTGTGAAATATTCCAAATTTTTCTTTGTTAAATCATTTTTATTTGAACGGTTGGCAATTGATTTTAATAAATATTTTTTGTTCATATGATTTCTGTTTTGAATTTATGGCATTGCTTTGATTTTAGGTAACGGGTGCAATTATCATTCAATATACATACATATATACTTACATACCTATGTATGTATACTCAGCTTATATTATATTATTCAAAAGAGAAATTGTTTCAAAGATCCGCACCACTATGCGTTGTATTATTCCGCTTTTTACGTTGCTGTTAATGGTGTTTCTTGCGGTAGTCATTTATTATTGTTAGACGCAACATTCCGTAATGTTTTTATAAAACCAGTCAACGCTGTTTGTTGCTTCCATTGCTGGAGTGTATTTTCTTTCCGCTCATGCACCTTATACTAACATTTACATAAAACTCAAAAAAGTATCACTAAAAACTGAGAAATGAACAAACGTACAAAAGAAGATACAAACATACATAATCTGTTGGAATTTGACTCAAAATATAATAGACGTAATACTCGTATCAACTTATTTATAGCTAAACTTTGGCTTGAAATCGTCAATAGTTTTCGCTCTACTGACGAGCTTATTCATACTATGTTTTCGGTGCCTTAAAAAAATGACCAGAAGCCATTGCGATGGAAGCGGATACATCGCCCTTAAAATATAGTTTATACAAAACAATTAAAAATTGTATTAGTTGTATTTTTGCTAATGTTCCATGTTTGCAATATTTTTCTTACTTGGTTATTTTAAGCTATTATATAATGCATAAAATCTTAATTTTAGCAGCGTAGCACGGACACGGAAAATCTCTTCAAACAAAATAATGAAAATTTTCAAAGCAAATCCGAAAATAAATAAAATTATTTCGATGTAGCAACAAAATGATGACTTAAGTCCACTGACATTTGAAACACCGTTGGAATTATTCGCTGGGAAGGAGTTTCACCACCTTTTACAATAATATGTATGTACCTTACCAATCAACACAGCCTTGAGTATAGAAATAAATACATTCGAGAGATCAGGCTGCACGAACACACAACTACAAATGGTGCAATTGTCGTCGTGTATCCAGCTACATAATTATTTTAAAGACGGCAGCTACATTTACAGCGATGCATTTACATGCATCTATTTCAGTAATGCCAATTTATATTTTTTAAACAGAAAAGAAGCGGAGAAGCGTAAAAAGTTGTTGTACCACAACCTTAAAAGTTTTCAAATAAAAGTTAATTAAATAACGAACTAATTAGTCCACAAAGTTTCTATCAAGTTTTCAAAAACTTGCTAATTTATCAAGCTCATAGAGCTGCGTGATGGAAATCGAAAGCAATATCGAATCAATTTTGGATGTCGCGTTTTCTAAAGCTCATAAATTAAATAAATATAACAACTTATAAGTACTTTATAAATAAATATTCTGCTGATTATGAAATATACAAAATGGAAATTTCTTTACACTAAATATGGAGAACAATGTCGCTTAAATGACATGATGGGCTCCTTTTAGATCATTTGCTATAACATCTTTCAAATTTTTGCATACATATGTATATATTTCTTAGCCACTTTAAAAACGACGAACAAGTAACTAAAATTAAGAATCAAATAAAAAAAATTTCAATTTGGTCCGTGTGGTAAAAGCAGGCAGAGAACGAGCTTTCTAACAGATAGCCCATCTCCATTTCTTCAGAACTTCCAATTGTTCCATTGAAATAAAAATAAATACACACACATATACGCATGTACATACATATGTATGTATTATAATAATATCGTAAAACTGCATTAACACAAAAAGATGGATTTTTGAACAAATTATTTGAGTGAGTGTGAATGTAAGTATTTTGTGAACGTCTTTATAAACTTCTTACTACATGGAATAATATTATAGTAAGTAGTATTGTTCTATATAATAGACTTGTTTCTATATACGAAGCCTGGTCAACTGATACTATTTTGTTGTTGGCACAGCTTGTACATTTTATATTATAGGTCACTAACTCGCTTAAGACGTGTAATGAGTAAATTTAAATTGCGACGGCCTTCTTTGCAACAACAATGCTACAACTGAAAAGAAGTATTGAATTTTTTAAAAAAACAGAACGACGACATTCATACATATAATATGTATTTATACGGTCAGTATATACATTGTATGTATATTTTTAAAATTTCAATAGAATATTTCGACGACCCGTTTTATTAAATAAGCGCATTTTCAATTCAATTCATCATTATAATAATGAATTGTTTTGCGTTCAGCGTCTGAATCGAGATATTAAGATTAAACGAAAAGCATTTTAACATTTTTAAAGAAAAACTTTCTTTGTTATTGGACTGAACAAATGCAAAAAGCTTTTAATGTTAATGAAAGTTTTTGCTAATTATTTGTTATTTTATATCGGTTCGCATAACAAATCGCTTTGCTATAAATACAAACGATGCATTTTCCTTACAGTCTTCAATTCAGTAAACAAAATTGCACATGGTGGAAGAGAAACGCTAAATTCTGGCGGTCATTAGCTGGGAACCGGAAGTGCATATCGTGAAGTTCTAAATCATATTTTTCAACATTTTCGGTGTAAATTTGTTGCTTTGAAATTATGAATCGACTTTCACCAGAGCCACGCATGCAAATTGTTGAAATTTTTAATCAAAATAATTCATCTATTCGTCAAAGTCATCGTGCACTTATTATTTTCCGATAAAACCCATTTCTGGTTGAATCGGTACGTAAATAAGCAAAATTGTCGCATTTAGCGTGAGGAGAATCCACAAGCTTTTATCGAAACACCATTACATCCACGAAAATGACTGTTTGGTGCCCTTTATGGGCTGGCGGAGTCATTGGCCCATATGTCTTCAAAAACGATGATGGTCAGAATGTTACTGTCAATGGTGAACGGTATAGGAACACGATTCGAAATTTTTTCGTACCTCAATTACCTGGCATTAATCTTGCAGATATGTGATTCCAACAGGACGGAGCCATAAACCACAGAGCGGGCGCTAAAATTGATTTACTCAAAGAAACTTTTGACGAAAAAATAATTTCACGTAATGGCCCAATTAATTGCCCAGTAAGATCATCTGATATAATCCCATTGGATTATTTTCTTTGGGGTTATGTTGAGTCACTTGTCTACGTCGATAAACCTCAAACAATTGGACACCTGGAAATCAACATTCGAAGAGTTATCGGCGAAATACGGCCGAAAATGCTGCGAAAAGTTGTTCAAAATTGGTGTTCCAGATTGCGCCAGCCGTGATGGCCAGATGGCAGAAATTATATTTAAACATTAATTTCATAAAATTTTCTCTCCAATTAAGCCCGTTTCATTGATATTAAAAATATATATACCTGTTTTATTATGATGTAAACTTGTGTCACTTTATAAAAAACACCCTTTATATAAGGATGTACCCGAATATACGACACACATGTACATATGTATGTAAGTATGCATTTTGTTGGCAATATTTGTCTTTGAAAAATAGTGCTTTCTGTTTTTATGCAAAATGTGGCTCTCACTCGCAAGTGTTCAATTGGTATGCAAACTTGAAAAGGACCGCAAAAATTATGCTGAAGTGAATTCAAAATGTAAAAAAGTGCAAACGTGGGCTTTATTGAGAAAGAGGTAGAGGGAGCAACACAGAGTAGAAATAGGAATTCTTATTTGTGCAAAAGTGTGTGAAATCAAACTTAAATTTATTCCTAGTTTCATGCTCCTTTTACATGACATGCACACATGACACTCACACACATACTTATGTATGTATGTACATACCAGAGATGTGCATGAGCTTATTGACTTTCGTTCTCCTCTAATTTATATTTACAATGCTTTTGTTATGCTTTTAAACATTAATATGTATTAATGACATTGCTTTCTAGCAACTGACTGTCATTAACTAATCACTCTAGTTGTTTGAATGCCGTTAGTGTAAATAAATAAAAAATTCTTACTGACAGTTTGATTCCTGCAAAGTATTCGAATAACCTAAAAAAAGTAGATGAAGTCTACTCAATGTAAATAAAAGATAAAATGCACTAATCTATCTCTTTCACTTATATAAATTACTAGTTCTTCATGAGCTAAAATGAAACATAAAATAAGAAAGCTAGACTCCCATAAATCTATAATTTTCAAAGGCTTTTAGGGGTATTCAAAAGAACGGTATTGATTCACCCCTTTTGTGAACCTTATTAATAAACAGAAGTTGCAAGTCTTGATAAGCACTTAGAAACTGAAGGGTCATTGGTGTGAACCCTGCATTAGCATGTTTCAATTTTTTAGTTTTGAGTCCTATTGATTTTTGAGAAGTAAAGCACACAAGGTTTGATTGGTAGTCGCGCAGGTCTGTGGTACATACACATGCAAATAATAAATATTAAATTTTGGCGTCAAAATAAAAAATTAGGGCTTTTTAAAATGATAAATTTGTGGCGCAGAAACTGATAAGTTATTAAAATATATAAAGGTATAAAATGTTGAAAAATAACTACAACATCTAAAGATCCTATTATCGTCTTATTTTGTGTAAAGATTGGTGAGTCCTCATAAGAAAATACTACTTAATATGTTTCACTAACACGTCTCAATGTTATGGTTCTTCAGGTTTTCCGTCCTCCGCAGCCGATATTGTAACGATTTTATATTCCAAGCATAATGTGTAGTTAGTTAGTGCTGTTTTATTTGAACATGTACCGGCTCTTATTGGAAAACTCTTTTCCACGAGTACTTTTCCAAAGGGGTTATGTTTGGCATGGCTATGGGCTACAATTAGGGCCAAAAGAAATTGATTACCGTCATTCTCAAAAAAAGTACTCACGAAGCATTGTCATATGCTGATAAAGTCATTTGGGCATGTAACTTATCGCTGTTGGTTGGCATCAATAACTGAGTAGGGGACAGCGAATTAGACTAGAACAACATGATGGGCACAGGTCGCCAATATCGAAAAAATTAAATGATTAGTCTTCTCGATGTAACATTAAAAAATAACCTGAGAAGACATTAAAATTAGGGAAGACCTAATTAGTAAGTTATATAATTATTTATACATTATTTTATTCATGTTTGTAGATAAGTATATGACATCGACCCTCTGAACCAACACTACACAGTTAATTATAACTACTTTTTGTCCATTACTTTGAATATAAATATGTACATACGTTAACCTTAATTATTATCATTCTTCTCCATTTTAAAGAAACAGTTAAAACTTATTTCATATCTCATAAATTAAATAAATGAAAAAACTTTTTTAAAAACAACAAACCGGAAGTGCAATGTCTGTTTGGGAAATAGTGATGGTTTTGCCAAAATTGTAAAAAAGGAAAAATTAATTCATGAAGTCAATCATAGTTTACAAAATAATTCTTTGTACTTCTCAACATAAGATGATTTTGTTTTGATCTACAAATGTATATGTATGTATGTACGAGTATATAGAGATAATTTTTCTAAAACCTCTACCAAAAGTTGTAGTTGACAGAACTGGAATGGCTTAGAAACAGGTTACTGGTATCA
Organism: Epicampocera succincta; assembly: GCA_932526305.1. NCBI lineage: Eukaryota > Metazoa > Arthropoda > Insecta > Diptera > Tachinidae > Epicampocera > Epicampocera succincta. The sequence continues at coordinate 35,828,954 of OW052037.1, read as the reverse complement.
GCAATTTGGTGGAACTGCCTTCCTTGGCTGAACTCGTCTGATTGTGGTTAGAACCTAAAAACGGAGAATATGTATTAATTTGGTAATGCATGACCATAATTTGTCATTGCGATGCGGTTATTTTGCAACATATACCCGGTTTCGTAATTAATTGGATGATGGGAATCATCGGGAGATCCGCTGATTTTCATTATTGAAACCTTACTAACTGCACTATTTCATATTAACGTTAAGCAAATATTCGAAACCCTATGAAGGTCCAATGTCGACATGTTGTTTTGGCTACAACGAGTGTTGTCTAATTTCACTGCGCAGTGCTTTCATCCAATTTTTAGTGTATTTACGCAAAGTATTTAAGGCCATTAAAAAAATTGCGTTTCTTAGCACTCCGAACCCTTTTCATCTTCATAACAATTAATGCAATTAATACAAATTATTTAGCCTTTGTGCCCTTCTTTTTTGTATGAAAAGTTCAGTTAATATTTAACCTAATCAAGTTACATAAGTCGGGTAAAGTATTATGCCCAAAGAGTTGCATTGTGCTAGTGCTCGAATATTATGTTCTTACAATTCCGACATAGTTCAGATTTGCTGCACTATGACTCATCGAGAGAGAAGATAAGGAATTGAAAACTCTTAGCAAGGACCAAGAAAGTTCAAAAAAGGAAAGGAATATTGAGACTGAATAAGTTTACAGATTTTATTCATCCCAGAGTAGATTTCTTAGTTAACTATTTATATTATTATGTGTTATAAATAACAAAATAATTAAAAATTTAACTTTTAATTATTAAATGTCCATATCTATACAATTTTTTTTAGCATTTCCTCAGTCGTCAGTTGTCTTGAAAACCTTTGAAAAATGTATTCAAGTATTCAGCTTTATATTCAATTGTCTTTAAAACAAACAGCAAGACAATAAACTTAGTACTTAAGCTCCTATTTCCTTTTCCAAACTATGGTTGACGACAACTGACATTGATCTGTGCTTAAATGTGATTGTTCCAGAATTTTCTTGTAAGTCATGCTACAATTTTTAAAGAAACTTTTTATTGTATTAAGTCGGCTTGCAAATTTTCACTTTCATGTCCATAATTCGAAAATGTTTCCCAGTACAATCAGTACCAGAGCTCGATTATGCGAAAGTAGTGTTTTTTTTTATGAATAACAACTATTTCATTTCTGTTTTTAGCGGGCAAGCAAAGTATTCATAATATATGGCCGTTAAGTGCACGGCATCGATTTGTGTGAGTATGTATGTATATCAGAAAACCAAATGCGAGTTTTCCAAATCTGCGCAATCTATGCCACTTTTGTATTCAAACGCTATAAATTTAATGCATATTTCTGCCAACGATGACAATACCCATCACCAAAGTAACCAATTGCATAACCGCACTTAACGTGTCGAGTCATCGCTCTGACCAACTGAACGTTAGATTTTCTGTTTGCAAATTCAGGGACTATGGATCCATCATTTTGGAGAACACAATGATTATGACGGTGTGCGTGTTATGGTAACGCAAGCAAGTATTTATTACGATCGTAAATGCGACACCATATGTTGGTTGGCCACCACTGGGCAGCTAAAAAAACGGGTAAGTCACTCAAATACACACATATGTATTGTAATATTTTCATAAACAAACGATTTAATAGAAGTGGTCAACATGTCCATAAAAACATAGTTAACGCCTATGATATTAAGGGAAAAAACGCACACACACATGCAATAGCACAACAAGCAAGTAGTTCCTTGTTCGGAAGCCACTGCGGCGTATAAACATTGATTCAAGTCATCCATATCCAATGTGTTTCTCAAAACATTATTGCTAAATCACACCAAACCAATGATTGTAGGTTTTTATCTTGCGTAACGAATTATGACTTTAATTCAATCATAAACATAGAACTTGATCTCTTAAAGCTTCTTAGTGCACAAAAGTCTAAGCAGACAAACACACACACTCTAAGATTAATAAAACAACTGTCACTTCTGGAAAAATAAATACTTGCTGTTCATTTCATAGCAACAGGGTGAAACCGACAATAACAACAGCTTTCCTCTATATGTGGGGCGAATAACAATGCAACATAAGCCATTAATCAAACTATTAGCGCTGAGTATTCATCTTTTCTTTTCTACTTTATTCAATTTATCCTTGAAAAAGTTGTACGTGCGACTATTTTTGTGCGTATAGTCGTATATGCCAGCGTAGTGAGGACACACCTTCTTTTTTCTTCACTACAATGCATTTAATTTTTTTCATATTCATTCGATTTTGCTACCGAGGGGTCATTATTGTTACTGTAACTGTATATTTAGTATTTTTATATACATATGAGAAATACAAACATATATGTATGTATGTATGTATGCATGTATTAAATTTTACAGCTCTTATAGAGACAAAATATACAGCAGGACTCGCAACAAACACAAAAGTACGCATGTACAGGCAAGTGGAAAAGTTTAGCCGTGAAAATTCAAATATTGCGCAGCTTGTTAACTTTGCATGAAGATATATTGAAAAAGTTTTTCAATTTTGTTCTTTTTTGTTTTGTTGTTGGTTAATTGATTAGTGTAAATTAACCAAGAACAATTTTACACCCAAGTTTTTAAATCAGCTCTTGAAAGCAACTTTAATAATAATTTTTTGTTAATGAATTAAGTTTCTTCAAACGTTATTTTTGCCCAATGCCTCTTATATTACTTTTCAAACCCTATCAAAAACTATAACTCCGTAAACTTATTAAATAAATAAATAACTCTGAAACTTACAACATTTTCAAATTATTGTGTTATTCATGGCGCAAGTCTTTTCTTAACTTCCAAAAATATTTTAAAAGTTTATACCGAACATATTATGGCTGATATTCGTGGACTCATTTACACACTAAAGAAAAAGTATTTACTGAAGCAACGCAAAAAAAAGTTTTTTTAGCAAAATTTCAAGACCACTTTTGTTACAAAACGAAAATTTTTTAACACATTGTTCGTTGGATCAGCAAATATATCTACCGAAACTTTGAAATCTGCAACAAACAAACAAGCTGTTTTTGTGATACATTTTTTAGGGTAAAATCAAATTTTTCATATTCAATTTTCGGAATTCGTTTAATATTTGGTTTGAGGACGGACCTGTAAAAGACCGTGTGGACAACGATTTTGCAAACGCAACTCTAGAATGAAAACATAAAATTTTTCAACAAAGAAAATTTTATTCATATTCAATAACGGAAGTGGGTTAATATTTTGTTTCAGGACGGACATGTAAAAACCCTCGTGGACAAAGATTTTCCTAAATCAACTCTAGAATAAAAACATCAGGTTTTCCAACAAAGAAAATTTTATACGCAAGATTATTTTCGACCCAAATACATTTTTTACCATTTCTTTAAGTGAACGTCAAACAAAACAATAAGAAAACTTTTGATCAATCAGCAAAAACATTTATGGTAAAAGAAAATAACTTTTCGGACAAAAAGTTTCTTTGTTTTTTTGCAATAATTTTTCTTGTGTGGATGCAGATAATGATGTCTTTTCGTTAACTTTAAAAGAAGATTACCCCTTGTGAAAAAACTATCAAAAAAAGTGTACGAGAACGTATACAAAGTTCACACCTGATTTTTGTATCAGTCCGTCGATTGCTACCAAAGACTATGTCGAAAAACCAATGGCCACAAATTTTTCCAAATAAACACAACAACAAAAATTACAAATGCAACACAAAAACATGCAAAGTTGGGTTAACTGATGTTTGACTTTGCATTGTCGAAGGTATGTACACTGGACAAAACAACTGAACTGTCAAAACAGCATCAGGTAAATGTTGACATACTCATCCCTGCAATGTAAAATAAAAACAACCAAATAGCGGAACACTACACCTTCTTTCCTCCTCACCAACCCAGTTCTGCTACAATGCACTGCATTTGTAAGGACTGGCCTGCGTACTGGTCCCAAACACAAAACAAAAGAACTTGCTAGTTTTTTCAACTCATCTGTACAATTGCAAACATAAAAACTTAATGTACTTGTTCATAAAGACCACTGTTAAATTCGTTAAAATTCATGTTGTTTATGATGGAGATATTTATGAGTTTCAAGGCGTAAAGTACCCAAAGCGTATTAAATGTTATTTTTGGTTTTTTTTGTGCCGCACAGGATTTGCAACTGAGTCCCCAAATGTTTGTTAGCAACCCTCTGTTCCGCTTTATGAACGAAAAAGGCGATTTTGGTAACATGTTGATGTACATGTAATTTTGTGTGTGTAATTTCTTTTATTTTATACGATTTTTATAATCATGATAATGTGTCCTGTAATCAACTAATAAGGCTCATATTGTTCCTCTGTTGATTCTAAACTTCAGTTTAAAAAGGGGATGTTATTTAATAAAATTCACTTTGCACTTTCCGAAAATGTACTCAGAAGATTGAAATGTATTTTAATTTTTTTTATGGGCAAAAATTGAATTTAGCGCGTAATATTTTGTGCATTTGCTTCGTTCGGGAGTGGTTTCGCAAAAAATATATTTGTCCAAGAAATTTTTTAAGTCTTAAATGAATTGGTAAGGTGGATGGAGGGGGGTTGTTTGCCAACTTGACTGTTTAGTACAGGCTCAATAATCTGCTTTGGCTTTTAATTCTCTGTACTTCATGGATGTTTTCTGTCTGAATCATGATCGTGCCACATGTTACAAAATATCAAATTATATAAAATTTGCAAATTTATTCAACTAGTTTATTAAGCTGCACACATCCATATGTACGTATTTATATATGTATGTCAGTGTGTGTGCAGGAATATGACAATTGTTGTTCGAGAGCTGGAACTTTACATATATACATATATATGTATGTATGTATCTAGTTTGAATAAAATACTCAACTCCGTGGTAAAAATCACGTTATTATGGCAAAATTACTAATTTGACTGATTAGAACGATTTCAAAAATTATGGTATCAAAAAAATATGTCCTCAAAAATACGACAATAGTTCGGAGGAGCGGCGAGTACGAAATCCTTTTTAGGACAAAATATTCAATTAGATTTGAAAACGTTTTCATAAATAGTAATTTTAATCGCACAAAGGCACGTAATTTCGATAAAAGTTTTATAAAATATTTACTGGATGGAATAATTTTTTCTATAACGAAATCAGCTATTAAATTTTTCAAGATTTCGAGCATTTTTATTGAATTTCATTTCTTACGTATCGTATTACATATCAAAAATAAAATCGGCTGTAGAAACTTTAGATCATTTGCGAAAGCAAAAGCTTTTCATTTCAATATTTTTTCTGAAATAAGTTTTTCTTATGTTAGAATAAGTTGCGATTGTGTGTAAATTAACAGTTCTTCCCCAATTGGCACAATGAGCTTTTATTTTTCAAAGTACACTAAATAAATTAAAACACCTGAGTGCGTGGGATTGTGATGTATTTGCCCCATGTATAAAAAAATTAACATATGGCAGATCAGTGAAATACCAACTTGCATCTTAAGCCTACACCTCCTAGTAAGCTGTAGCTTATATATTAGAGATCAGAAAATGGTGTGGAAGCTACAAGTGGCTTATTAAGCGGAACCAGTTTGGATTAAGAAGGCAAAATCTATTGTGAACGCTGTAAGTATAGTGGTAGAATACAGGACCATTTCCGAAGTTGAGAACTAATGGCGGAGGTCAGCTTCAAGGTCTGCTATTTCGAAATGTTACACAGGATGTCATACTGAATTATGGAGGGAGAAACAGCGACTATTATAAGTGCCATTAGCTTATCACTGGCTGATCATAAAAGTAAGACGATCTAATAAATGGCCGTACAACTAGTGAGGCACTAAATCTAGAAACGAGTACTTGTTGTGCAGTAACAAAAAAAGTATGCAAAATATTTTGGGAGTATCATTGCTATACATTCTTCTTTTAAGGAAAATTAACGATAGAGAAACTATGACTGGCGTTGTCTAGGAATGCGCCGGCTAAAAGAGTTGCTAAGAATCTGGGAAAAAGTTGCTTACTAGCGTGGTAAGCAGTAATATTTTATAATCATCTACCATAGGCTCATATTCGCTCAGATATTCTCCATATGTGGAATTCACGACGACAAATGATCTAGCTTTGTGCATTACTAAGTGGCAAATACGATGGTAATCATCTTGCAATGGAAGATCTACCAACACTTGGTTATATAGAGATTATAGGGAATTCACCATTAACATCGCAAAATTAATTGGTGAGTGACGACGGGTGTTTCAAGACTTATTTACACCATTTGATTCGTCCCAAAATCAGACGCTGAACTTACAGAATTTTAGTAGGTCCTAGAATATAGTCTGAGATGATAATTGTTTGTAAATTAGAGAAATTGGTACTAGTAGAATTACGTAGATCGGAAAAATTTCCAATACGAAATAAAGTGATTTAGAGCGGCCTTAATACCTTCCCCAGCCTGCAATGGGCTTGCCACATACATGCATAACAAAATTAAGCATTATTTTTTCTGAGTTAGCACTCAGAATTAAAAAAATGGTTAAATGATTAAAAAGTTTAGCATATTTTTATAGTTATTTAGCGTTTTAGCACTTTTTTTACATATGTATGTACATAATATTAGGTTAAGTATAAATTCTCCTATATGAAAAAGTGCAAATATACATTCTTATATGCCACTTTTTATACAATTTTACAATGTACTTTTGTAAAACATATTTTAAAGGACACTCAATCTACTATTAAAGCTTTACAGGCTCAAACAAACGATGCCTTGAAGATATTAGATGATCTGTTGTTTCTTGCAAAAGTTATAGCTGGAAAAACATACATAAAAGAAAAGCTAATACACGTAGCTTTGGGAGACAAAATTAATTTTGGTGACCTCTCCCCACCAAGTCTCACTTAGGATATGAATTCGAAACATAATTGAAAATTAAACTGAAACAAAATGCAATATCTTTTGAAGAAGAAAATAAGATGAGAATATGTCTAAATTTCTTAAAAACTCGGCTTTCAAAAAAATATAACTATTTTGAAGAAAATTTCAATATTCAATATTTTGAATACGTTGAAAGAAGTCAATCTATAAAGACAATTGATATTTAAATGAAATTAACTTAACGGTAATGAAATAGAAAAACTCCAAAGTCAGTGGAGCTATATTAATGAACAAGTATGGGATATGAAACTGAATACCTCGGAATTCTGGATTCAAGTGTACAATTTTAAAAACTCGATCAATGAAAATCACTTTAAAGCGCTGTCGAGTTTTGTGTTGTCTCTTTTAGTTTTGCCTTTTTCAAATGCAGAAGTAGAGCGTTTATTCATTTTTCTGGACTTAATTAAAAGAAAGTTGAGAAATAAGAGAGGGTGTGAAATTAAACAATGTATGCTGCTACAATTTAGACATATTGGACGATATTGTACAAAAAATAGGTTCATCTGAAAAATACTAAAATGAGTTAGTCTGTGAGGAAGATGCAAATAATTTCGTTGATATTTTGAATACTCTTAACAAGTTTTTACTATAAAATTTTGATTTCTTATATCATTAAAAGATTTTATATTTAATGAAATGAACTTTGTATGTACATACATATATTTACATAATTAAAATGTCAGATAAAATCAAAGAAATTTAATATCACTACTTTATACAAACGATAAAAATTGTTTAAAAATGTTCAGATGTCTGAAATGTTATGTTCTTAACTACATGTACATATATTAATGAAAAGCAATATCACAAAAATCAAATTGAACTGTAAGCAGTTTTGTTTGGCGATTTAGCACATTTAAGCTGTCTTTTTATGGACTTGACAAAGGACAATGGTCCCCAAATCAATTTTTGCTCTTCAAAATACGGGCGAGTATTAACGCTCGGCATTGGGGGCAGACGATAAAGTAATTTTTTTATATAATTTTGTAATGAAAAACAATATGCAAATATTTTGTGGTTTTTGTGTTTTCGTAGGTGCTATCCTATTCGTCAAAAGACTTGAAAACAAAACATAACTTTATTTTTTGTTTTTAAATTGTATAGCATTGAAGCGAGTTTATTCCATTATTTATTTTAATAACTTTCTCTTTATTATGATTAAGTTTCTTAAATATTGTTTCATGCACTTGTACTACATACACAGAACAGATCGGTATCGTTATATAAAACCAGGTCATAAGAAAAGTTAGTCGAGTACTTCTTCTTCGTACTGAATAAAATACAAACACTTACCTACATCATTTGCCTTCAAAACTATGTATGTACATACATACTTATGTTCAATTTAGATTCGTTAATATATTTTTGAAATTTCTTTATTGACATATTTCCTTATTAGAGGAATGCAATGTTTTGTTTTCATATTTCAAATGATTTGTTATTATATTATAAGAAAAAAATATTTGCGAATACTTACGGAAATAGAAATACTAATTACTTTCCGTCATTAGAATGTAATAAGGATTTTTGTGGAACCCAAGTGGAACTCGTTTGGTATGTATAAATGTTCAAAGTGACCAATTAGCAATTTAATCATATATTAGTTAGTAACTGTTTTCTGTATTTTTTTATCCATTACCCCTCTCGGGAGCATATGGCTTCCACAAAGCATCTCCAACTGACACGATTCGCCGCTGCTGTTTTTGCGTCTTCCCATGTCTGGTTCTTTAGCCTTAGTTCTTGAAGGATAGTGCGTCTCCAGGTGTTTCTTGGACGTCCACGGTTTCTTGAGCCCTGAGGATTCCACTCTAGCGCCATTCTTGTAATACTGTCGGGCTTCCTTCTCAATGTATGGCCGATCCACCCGCATTTTTTCTTTTTGATCTGCTTCTGTATGGGTTCCTCCTCTGTAAGGGTCCCGAGATCTGCGTTGCTGATGGTATTAGGCAGAATATTCTACATATGATTCTTAGGCATTTGTTGATGAATACCTAAAGTGTTTGTGTGATGGTGTTAGATACAAGCAAAGTTTCGATACTATATAGCAATGTTGACTTTACACAAGCGTTGAATACTCTTAGCTTGGTACGCCTAGATATAAATGAGCTTCTCCATACGGAATGCAGGCGCCCGAATGTTGCTCTTGCTCTGTTGAGTCTGTTACCTACGTCTGTTTCTGCGCCGCCGTTTGTTGCCATAGTACTACCCAGATAGCAGAAGCTATCGACGTAATCGACTAGTTGCCCTTGTAGCATGATGTTTTCTGTGCTCGTGTTGTTAATTCTCATGGCTTTGGTTTTCGTGATATTTATTTCAAGTCCAACATTACAAGCCAGTCTTTCTAGGTGTTCGAGCTTTGACTGCATGTTGGAGACCTTATGCGAGAGTAGACAAATATCATCTGCATAATCCAAATCCTCGAGTTTGCGTGAGACTTGGCTCGTTATTTCATCCAGCACGATGGTGAATAATAGAGGTGAAAGTGGGCATCCTTGTTTGACTCCAGCGTTTGCTTGAAATGTTGCCGTTATGAAGAACTGAGAGGTCTGCGTGCTCTGATGATTTTGACTATTTTCTGGGGTACTCCTTTTCTACTCAATGCTTTTCATATAGCGATACCTTTGATGGTTTCGAAGGCTTTCGTGTACAGGGGAGTACGCCATTTCAAAGATTGTTCAATAATAATGCGTAAGGTGTTAGCCTGATCTACGCAGCTTCTATTTGGCTTGTTCGTCAATTAATTGATCTTCAATTTTTTCTCTAAGCCTTCCCTGTATTATTGTTGCTAGAACTTTGTATATTGTATTAAGTAGAGTTATTCCTCTCCAGTTGTTGCAGTCTTTCAAGTCGCCTTTCTTTGGTAACTTTACAATGATACCTTTCTTCCAAGTTGGAGGCAGCCTTTCCTCCTCCCAGACTGTTGGGATGTGGGGCCGTAGAAGTCTCGCCGTGGTTTCGATGTCAACCTGCAGAATTTCTGCAGGTATGCCATCCTCGCCTGCTGCTTTATTACTTCTTAGTTGTTTAATGCCCTGTTGTATCTCGTTTAGACAGCTACAATTTGAGCTCCCTTCTCTGAAAAATCAGGTTCCAATAATTCTTCAGCAGCTTGATTGTATACTGCAACGATATCTTCCCATGAGTGTTGTTCGTTTATTGGCAGCCTTTCGCGTATTGCCATTGCTAACGCGTTACTGCTTGCGTTCCAATGGTAGCGCGAATGTTGGCGTTATCGCTTCCTGTTTTCGCGTTAAGATCACCCATGAGTATAACGATATCTCTTTTCCTAGTCTAAGCGTAGAATTCATCTTTCTTAGCGTCTTCTGATGGGACATAGCACTGTATAATGGTGACATGTCTTATTTTGCTCTTGAAGCGGGCCATGATTACCCGCTCAGATATGGGTTTCCATGTTTGGAGGGAGTTTCTGATTTTCTTAGATATTATAAATCCTACTCCACTTTCGCTGCCACTTTCTTTTCCGCTGTAGAGCACAGTATTGCCATTTCCGGTGATAAGCTCTCCGTTGCTATTCCATCATTTCGCTTATACCTAAGATGTTGTAATGTTGTATGATTTTATTTGTTCTAGTTGTGCAAGCCTTGATGCTTCACGAATAGTTCGTACATTTTCTTGTGCGATGCGCGTCCTTTTTCGTGAGCTGACGGTCGCTGCCATAAAATCCAATCTGTTATTCTGCTCTGTGTTCATTTCGGTAATCAGTTGTATTCAAGCTAAGGAGATGATTAGTCCACTGTAGCCGGTTCCAGGACGATGGGGCTGTCATTTTTCGTTGCTTAGAAACAACGCCCTCTGCAAGGTATTTTCTGCATCTTTGGGTTATATACAGCCGCCCCTAGCAAGGGCTACAGACGCTGTCCCGATAGCCGCTCGCTCCGAAGCAGACGCTACCAGGATTCACATTGGGTCCGCGGGGTCGTTAAGCCCGTCATTCCTTGCCTTGGAATGCCCCTGCGGGCAACTGTTTTCTGTATATAAATTTCTAAAATATTGTACATAAGGCCCCAACTCATATGAACATGACACCAAAACAAAATTGTTGTTTTCGGATATAGCTTTAAATCTCTAATTTGAACGTATGTATATTTATTTAATTTTTTCTTTCAATTGAAGAACTGAAGGTGAAAATATATTTGTATTTATGTATATGGAATCATCTAGTTTTGTATGTATGTATGTACAAATGTACATACAAAGGAAATGAGTTTATTTATGTAGACAGGTAAATATGAATTTTGCTTTACATTCTTACATATTATTTTGAACGTTTTTCTAGTGCAAAAAGAAGCGTTTGCTATTTGTAAGTACATACATACATAAATACATTTTTATCTACATGCAGATTGTGATCAAGAAATCTAAGTAAATCAACAACGACAATCGTTATTTCGTTTTACGTCACCTCTAAAATAGGGAGAAGTGTTATGTGCATACATACATACATATACATATTAAAATGTCAGTATTTTATAATATTTTGCTGGATGCAAGTATTTATGTACATGTATGTACATATACTCGTATGTATTAAGCTAATAGTCCTTAAGTACGGCTGTTATTAAGTACAACTGACCAATAAATTTGAACATTTTCTAACATGCATGAGAAAAATTCACTGCCACCATGAGATTAGAAACCATTTTTATTAGTGAAGTTTTATTTTTTACAGGAATACGAGTACCTTACAATTCTGCACAAATCTTAAGAAAAATTTTAGAGAATAAAGGCTTTAGTGCTATTGCGCTCTCTTGTTTTCGGTGTTAAATCTTAACTATATAAGTTTGAGCCTTGGCGGTATACATACTATGTATGTACATATTTCGGGCTGCCACTTTTTGTTTGAAAATAAGTTTAAGTTAGAAAAAAAGTCCTATATATTATAGTATATATGCGTACATATATTACGCATTGTCTTCATCCTAAACTGTCAGGAACTCTTGTTGCAAAATTGTTATCCTTTACAGGGCCACAATTTAATATAGTCAAATTCCCACTATTCTGTCAGATCAAACATTTCTTCTGAAAAGTTCGTACACATATACAGGGTGGCCCAGAAAGACCGAAGTGGTGTGAATTGCTTATAACTTTTTATTTAAGAGATATTTTTTTAATTTTTTTTTTTTAAATACATTAAATTTATGGGGAATATTTTTGGATTAGTTATTAAAAATGATATCCCGCAAGTGGTGGCCATATTCTGCTTCGCACAAATGTGCTCTTTCCAACACATTTTCCATGACCTTTCGCAAAACTTCCGGTGGTATGTTGTTAATTTCTTCTCGAATATTGGTTTTTAACTCCTCAATAGTCCTAGGCTTATTAACATAAACTTTTCCTTTTAAATAGCCCCAAAGAAAACAGTCTGGAGCGGTTAAATCCGGGGAACGCGGAGGCCAATTAAAATTGCTGTTACGAGAAATTATTCTTTCACCAAAGATGTCGCGTAAAAGAGTCATTGTGGCACTCGCAGTGTGCGCTGTGGCTCCATCCTGTTGGAACCATATTTGCGGATGGTTTTCCACGGCTGGCCTTACAAAATTTTGCAACATGGCCCGATATCGATCACCATTGACGGAAATGGCGACACCTTGTTCATTTTCAAAAAAAAATGGGCCAATGATCCTTTCTGAAGAAACACCGCACCAAACGGTACACTTAACTGGGTGCAATTGTCGTTGATGAAGTACTCTCGGGTTTTCCGTAGCCCATATCCTACAGTTTTGCTTGTTAACGAACCCATTTAATTGAAAATGGGCTTCGTCACTCATTATTAAGTTATGAATAAAATTTGGATTCTCTTGTGCTTTTTGCTGGAAATAAATTGCATAGTCAAGTCGTTGCTGGTAATCTGTTGGTTTCAATTCTTGGACAATTTGAATTTTGTATGGAAACAATCCTATGGTGTGCAAAATTCGCTGCAGCGACGTTCTTGAGAGGCCCAGTTGTGACGAACGTCTCCTGGTTGATGTTTCTGGATCCTCCCGAATACTCTCCTGTACCACTTGAATATTGTCAGCCGTGTGGACAGTTCGGTGTCTGCCGGGACCAGGAAGGTTCCTTACTGCTCCTTGTTCTCGAAAATTTGCAACCAGACGGTTTATTGTTGACTGAGAGGGTGCAACCCGCACATTAAAGTGACGACGGTATGCAAGCTGAGTCAACACAATGGACCGTTGATTTGAAAAGTAAATTTCAACAATTTGGGCACGTTGTTCAATTGTGTATTGCTCCATTATAAATTATCCAAGTCTTCTTTACAAAATACTGAAAAGAAAAGAAAAAAAAAAATTATAATAAAAAAGTTATAAGGAATTCACACCACTTCGGTCTTTCTGGGCCACCCTGTAGATATGCTTTTTCTTGGTTTTTTTAAATGTAAAGTATTTGCTAATTGATACTACCTTTACTTAAAGCAGTCTGTAGCAAAAATAAATAACTCTGTATGTTATATAGATGTTTATTTATTTTAGAATCATTTTGACAGGGTAACACGCAGCTAAAAAGTATTTTGATATATTGGAGCGGCAATAGAAATATGTATGTTTTCTATAACAACACACTGTTGCCCTCTTATCCACACTATATGGATATGTTCTTGGTTGCATTTTTATAATTCTATCGTTGCCGAATACCAGAGCTAAAATATGTATGTATATACAGGGTGGTCCAACTTGGACTGACTGATTTGAAATGCTTATAATTTTGTATTTTTTTTTTGCAGATAATACAGAATTTTATAAAATTTTATAATTTCATCATACTCAGTGGAAGAACATGTAAAAATTGTTGAATTTTATTATGTTTCCGGACGATCAATTGTTAAAACCCAAAGAAAATACCGTCAGCATTTTAATACTGCAGAGGCTCCCAGTGTAAACATGATAAGAAGCTTAATGACCCGTTTCGAGAATTTGGGTTCAGTGGGTAATGAACTACGAAGAAATGTTGTTCGTCCTGTTCGCACTGAACAAGCTATAGAAGCTCTACGAGAAAGTGTTCACACGGATCCAACTGTGTCTACTCGTCGACGAGTTACTCAATTGAACATCTCTAGAACATCGCTACGACGTATTCTAAAAGTTGATCTGTACTAGAGACATTAACTGCCAACAGGAAAATGGACGCCATCTAAAAGATGTAATTTTTCATACTTAGCTTAAACAAAATTTATAATTTATATTATAATTTGCAAAAAAATTAAATAAAAAAATTTAAAAATACAAAAATTATAAGCATTTCATATCAGTCAGTCTAAGTTGGCCCACCCTGTACATTTCCTTTTGCCGCTGTTAACAATATTTCTGTTCCAGCTACTGCAATGCCTTGGCAGTAGACTTGTTTAAAAAATATATGAAATATAAAAATGAACGGTGTTCCTTGACCGTGATTTTAATTAATAAATGCATATATATGTATGTAAGTTCATACACATACACATGCTAGTATTTTAATTTGGAAAGTCCCAATATTTTGTTGCTTTTATATTTACAGTGTCACTACAGTCACAACTTTTGAAAGATGTTGTGGAAAATGTTCTAAATAGCGAAACTTGAAACGGGGTTATTTAAGAGACATTATTTTTCATACCGTTTGTAAAAAATTTCCAGTTTTTTTATTGCATAATCTGAAAAAACACCATGATGATTTTTGACCCAACCTGTTTTACATGTACATACATACTTACATAGCAGAGAATTAACCAGAAGGTACTCACATAAATATAATATTTATATCTTATTGTTAACAAAAGTAACTTATTTTATCACACATTTAAGTTTCATAACAGTTTTTGAGCTGTCAAAAATTAACCACAATAGAATAAGCCATGTTCATATGCCCTTTTTAAACGAGCTGGCAACACGTTCTTTTAAGCCTCTGCCATAAAATTGTTTCATCTTCTTTAACGCATCTTTTGTTTAAATGCTACTTAATGCCACATCTCTGCTGACTCACAAGCTAAAAAGCCGTCGACGAAGAAAATTCGATATTCTCTGCATACAATTATTTAAAATGTGGTCATTCGATCATGTCCTCACAAAATTTCTTGCCAAGGAGCATGTTTTTGTTGTTTTTGTTCTTTGTTCGCGTCATTTTATTGTATGTTTTGTGGTGGCGTTATCAGTGCAGGTTTAACCGAAACTATAAACAACCGCGTGGAATGTCATGCATAATGTCCCCAAATTAGATAAAGATGGCGCCAAAGCAATCGGCAGTATGCCTGCGTTTATACATCGTTAAGCTGACACACAGAAAAACACACTCATTATTTATATACATATGTGTGTATATATGTATGGATATATCTACGTACGTACAGTACGTGTGTTAATGTACAAGACAGAGCTCCTCACACACTCATTTTGTATTCTGAAAGAAAAAGTTTTGAATTAAACATACATATGTATGTATGTACATATGAATTATTTTTGCTTTCATTTCTTTTGTATTCACAAACCCGCAAATGGTCCTCGCATAAGTTAATACCATCTAGTTTCTCTATGAAGCTAACTTTATTGATACATCGTTAGCTCAAATATTTGAACTCAGAATAAAAAATATGCACATGAAAGAGGCTTTTTTGAAGCACTTACATACAAAGAAAATATTGTCTCAAAGCTTGGGGACTCACACACAGATTGGGATCCCTTTGGATTAAGGTGCCGTCGTTTTGCTTATCACTGGCAGAGCATATTCTGTTTATATTTGTAACTTGCTTCTTTTGATTTTTCCCATGGATAATGTCACTTGTTGTTGGTTGCTTTTATTTGCTTTACAATTGTTACCCTGTAACAAACACATGTATGTATGTGCAAAAAAATGCATCATTGTTTTTTGAAATAAAGACCTTAAAGAGCATCTCTGCATATATGTTATTTTAGTGGGAAGTACAAATTATATTCTTTCTTAAGAAAAGGTACAAGTATTTAATACGAAAAGGTAAAATTAATCACCCTTATTCTATTTGGTGTCGGCAATAGAAAACAACGCCGTTTTTTATCTTTTGTTGCAAATCTGCATTCTAGTTGGCGGTATTGCCATTTATCGATAACTTTTAAAATATGTTTGGTATTTTGCAAGCAAAATTGACGTTGATGTTGTCTCTAATTGCCTTTGAATTTGTCGTCGCCATTTTTGGTGTTGTATTGCGTTGCTTTCTGTTGTGTTTAAAAACTTTGAAAAATTCAACATTACAGTTTTCTGTCTTTCTGTGTTTTTGGTATTTTTTTATATATTTGTGTTGAATTTTTGGTTATTGTGTTGATTTTTGAAATAATGGAAAAAATTAAAATTACAAATAAATGCCAATTCGAGAAGCTTGTCCAAGAACTTGAAAAAAATCCATCACTAGCCAGAGGATTTCGCAGGGGCATTGCTCCTACTAATTTTAAAGAAGAGTGGGAGAGTATTTCTTCTGTGCTAAATTCGCTTGGTCCACCAATTAGAACTGGCGATGGATGGCAAAAAGTAAGGTAAATTGTTTGTTTGAAAAATATGTTGTCTAACGAAATTATTTTTATAGATTTGGCGGGACTTAAAGTTCAAAGTCAGAAGAAAAATGGCTACAAACAGAGCGGAGTGTAAAGCTACTGGAGGTGGTATTTTTAAGCAGGTAATACTGAGCCCCTTAGAGGAAGCTGTGGCAAATCTGCTGCAGTTTGAAAAACAAATAAATCCCGAGGGTATGGTTCAGGGAGTTCCAGATACTGATGTCAGTGTTGATTTTCACATTTTGGAGTCAATGCAATTGGTAAGCCATATTTTTTCTATAGGTCTACTTTCTTGCGGCACATTAATATTTTACTGTTTACAGGAAAGTGTACCTTCCATCAGTGGCAATGCTGCTGCAGCATCAACAGCATCTGTGCAATCAACATCAACAGGTTCTGCGCCATCAACAGCAACAGCTTCTGAGCCATCAAAATCAACAACCAGTTCTAACCATTTAAGGAACAAGATTGGCTCAGCGCCAAAAAAGAATTCCGCCAACCGTGATGAACTGTTTGAACGACACACTACCGAACAAGCCAGAATATTGACAGAATTGTCAAGTTCCATAGCATCAATAAAACGTAGCCTAAGGGAAGTTAAGGATATTGAAGCCAAAAGGTTGAAATTAGAAGTGGAGAGAAGCAAACGGGAGGAAGAACGGCACATAGCCGATATGAAAATTAAAAGAATTGAGCTATCAATTAAAGAAAAGGAGCTGCAATTACTAAATAGCTAAGGTTGATAACATGTAATCCTTTTTTATTTTTGTTATGACATGAATTTTTTGTTTTTTGTTAATTGGATTTTTTTATTATTTTTTGTTAATTAGAATTTTTGTATTTTGTTATAAACGTTTGTGCCTTATATTCATAAGTATTACATACATATATAACACAGGTCAACACAATTTCTAAGGCCTAAGGTTTCGTAGTCAATTTGTATATAATTGGTACTGACCATCAATGCCTATACATTACTTTTCTTTAATTGACTCTGTATCTCGAGATTTTCCGCTATATAGAAAACACGAGGATACTGCATTGCATAATTTACATATACTCGTGAACTAGTCCTTCGATTAAATTAAAAAAGCACAGAAGGATCGAAATCAAAATAACCTTTAAATTACTGCCTGTATTAGACTGTTGGAAAATTAATAAGTAATAAGTAAATATTCAATACAAATGTTGTGAAGTGCAGCATAAACATTTACAATTTTAATAGCTTTTGCTGGTCTGTAGTGAAGTTGACGTGCACCGAGAAGGCAACGAAATTTGTTTTTTAAGACACCTATGGTTCTTTCTATTACATTTCGCGCCTTAGCGTGTTTGGAATTGTAAACAGCCACTGCACTTCCTTCACCAGCCGAGCGGTATGGCGTCATCAAATAAGGCTCTAGAGGATAGCCAGCATCACCTGATTAAAAAAAAGTTAAATTAATAGACATATATGTAACGTCTAAATTAATATTATAATGTTACCTAAAAGCCACGAATTATGGTCATTTGCGTCATAGCGTGTTTTCAAAATTCGTTTTGCATGACTCACGCTCCAAATTAAAGAATCATGGCTAGAGCCTGGATATCGTGCGTCCAAAAATCGAATCCGCATTTTGTGATCACAAATCTATGTTAGTATAAAATAGTTATACATAAATATAAAGAAAATAAAAAAAAATTACAAACGTACTATCATGGCATTTAAGCTAAAATATCCTTTCCGTTTGAAGTATAGATGCTGCTCTTCTTTTTTTGGGGCTAAAATTTTGATGTGGGTTCCGTCCACACACCCAATCACACCTGGAAATTGTGTTTTTTCGAAAAAATTTAACTTAGCTTAATTTTTTTCAACATCCGTCATATCAAACTTTATCCATTCTGGACAAACTTCCTTCTCCATGACAACCAGAACCTCGGACAAAACTTTGGATACGACTGGCTGTGACAGTCCCAGGTTGAAATCATTTCCAATACTGAGCTGGTAAGACCCCTGAGCCAAAAATCGCAATGTCGCTGCCAATTTTATGGTATTTGGAACATATGTTGACCTCGTCCCTTTTTTTAAATGAGGCTCTATTATTTGTAGGACATGTTTAAAAGACGGTTTATTTAACCGAAAATAACTTTCAAATCTTAAAAAGGATAAAAAATCCATTACTTGGGAAATTATTGCTTCAAATTTGTTACTTACTTCTCATCGGGCAAGTTAAAAATAGAAGATTTCTGTCTAAGCAGTCTTCTTTCCGCTATCAATTTTTTTTATTTTCTTCGTCACTGGAGCCCGAATCGAGAAGAAAAATCATTTTTATTTTAATGTATGCACAATTTTTTTATTTATTCAAAAACACTTTTACCGAAAATAGTAAACTAAATGAATCAGCTGACTCAAATATTAGATATGTGTGTTGTATGTATCGATAAATAGTCAACATCGTCATAATACTGTTAGGGAATACAAAATTAGTATTGACGTTGTGTTAAATTGATGTTGCCTCACAATTGACGACGATGTTGCCAACACCAAATAGAATAAGGGTGAATATTTCTATTATAAATTGTTTGCATCTATAATCCATTTATTTACTTTCACTTTTAGATGGTAATTACAATCCTCGTGAAGCAGATAACGAAGAAACTACGGTTGAAGATGATAAAGTAAGATAAGGTTGTAATTGTTGTTGTTGTATTAAAAAAATGATGATTTTTTTTCGGCATATGATGATTTTCTTCTCAAAGCTTCTGGCAACGCTGATCGCAAGTTAAGTACTCTCTTTGCTATTGCAAGTCGCAAACAGTCGCAGAAGCAAAATTTTTCCTTTTTAAAATAAAACGTCGATTCTGCTTATGACTAAACTTATGTATATATGTATCTGGTGTTGTTCTACCATTTCCAATTTCAATCTTCTTGTAATTGCAATCGCAGCAATAACAGATCTGAAAAAACTCACTTTATTTACTAAAATGTCGACATTGCTTAGTGATCACTCCTGCACAAGAGCTTTCTCATCAAACACTGGAATAGTATATTTTGCTGTCACGTCTTGTCCTTGGGGATTTTATACTTCCTTTTTTACATATTGGCTTATACACTTAAGTACATATGTATGTATGTGTTGTACATACATACAAGAGAACAATTAAAGTGCTCCTAATTTCTTTACAGATAAACGCTAAAAAGCCATAAAACAACACTACAACGATCAACATTACATTGTTTCGGGCTCATCAAAAAAAAGGAAATTCGTCCGTGAGCCACACAACTACAATTCTTCTTTTATTTGGACGACACATATGGCAACATCAAGCAACCATTTTAAGCCAATGAAAATTATTTTTTATTTTATTTATTATTATTACTATATTGTAATTAATATAAAAAAAGAGTAATATCAGCTTGGGCTTTCAACTCCGAAATTATGATTATAATATAAACTATATCATTTGTTTTAAGTTGTTCCTTGATAAAAATTTCCAAATTAATTCTATATTTTTATGACAGACATCTTTTAGGAGATCCGTAGGTCGATTTGGTCTGACTATTTTTTGTCTGGATGAGCTATACTTTGGGCACTAATCCAGAATATGTAAAACGTTTATTTGTGTCTTGCAGAAAGTACATTTTGGGGTTGATGATTTTTGCAGTAGGTGCTTGTGAGAGAAACTACAGTGGCCAATTCTGAGTCGGACGACAGTTGACGTTACATTTCTGGGGCTGCTTTTCGAATAATGTGGTTTTTTACCTTCTGGGTTGAAAATTTTGTAGTTATATTGGTAGTCTGACCACTTTTTTTGATGTAAGGAGTTGAAGTGGTATATATGTTTGATATATCACGACTTTCCCATGTTTGGAATTTATGTAATCGTCTAATTTTGTCTTCAGAAGACGCAATATCTGCATACTCGTTTTCGGGAATGCCAACATGCGAAGGAACCCACATGAGTTTTGCACTATTTGAGGATTTGCCAAGAATATGTCGAATGTCGTTTATTAGTGGAGAATCGTATTTTGGGCTTTGTATGGCGTTTATGGATGACAGACTTTCTTCTTCTTGCTTCTGCGGTAAAATTGGAACAGTGGTTCGATATATATCCAATTTTAATAAGTTGACTATCTGCTCGTCGAGAGACTTAGAACCGTCAGTGAATAACAAGTTCCACTTGTCGTTGAGGTATAGTTCTACAATACTATTGAATCTTTGCATATATACTAAAGATGGAGTAGTTGATTTAGGAAGTTGAGTCATAGATAGGATGAACGAAGATTCATTAACTGGCCAGGGTGGATCCAGTGTTTGTTTGACGAACGTAGGTTCTGTTGCACTATTTAAATCGCGAGAAAAATTTTAATTAAAATCTTTTGTAGTTGATGGCTTTTTTTACTTACTGGAAGGAAATCCAGATTCGGCTAAAATATTGGTGTTTGGACTTGTGCGAAAAGCACCAATGCTGCGTGTTACTGCCGCATGGTAAGGCCCTTGAATTAATTTTATATGAGAAGGTGGGCAACAACCATAGATGGGAAGAGCATAGTCGATTTTAGAGAGCACTAACGATCGTGTTATGTCAAGCATTGTATCAACATGTATTCTGACGTTTTTTGACTTAAAATATTTTATAATATTTAATTGTGAATTTAAATTTTTTCGTAGTTCTGAACAGTGTTTATAGAATATGAGTCGTTTGTCAAAAATAACACCTAGTATTCGGAGGTGATCCACTTGCTTAATGTTAACATTGTTGAAATGGATGTCAAGCGTGTTACAGTTTTCCTTGTTACAAATGTGTAATAAATTGCACTTTTGTAATGAAAGTTTTGCACCAGACGATTGGCACCAATTATTGACATCTCTGAGAACGTCCAAAAAATTTCGTTTACTTTATTATTATCCTTAATTTTCGTGAATATTACAGCATCATCAGCGTACATAACATGTTCGATGTGTTTGTACTTGGAAATAATTTTGCTGAACATTTTAAAGGCAATAATAAATGGGGTCACTGATAGGGGTGATCCTTGGGGTATTCCATTATGGAGCGGAAAAATGATGAAGTGTTGGTGATTTACTCGCAGCCTGAATTTACGGTTGCTTAGGAAAATGTTAATAATGGAGTACATTTTTTTTGCCGATTTTCCATTCTTCTAGCTGATGAAGTATCACATGAACACCGATACGATCAAATGCTCTCTCAAAGTCAGTTGCGAGGATGTTAACGAGGTTTTTGTTGGAGGTGTATGAAGACGTCATCCGTAGTCTGCTTTTTCATGAAACTTGATTTGTTGAGAGGAAGTTGTTTGCTTTTAACTCTCTCTTGGCGATTATTTTTTCCAATATTTTGCTTAAACATTGGTCTGTAACCGGATACTGTAAACTGGTCTTTCTTTGGTTTGGGGATTGGGATGATGGTAGCAATTTTCCAGTAATGCGGATAGGTTTAGGTTGAAAAAATATTGTTATAAGTGGAGATAAGATATTGTTTTGCATATGGAGGCAGATTTTTTATCAAGGGGTACCATATACGATCATCACCTGGAGTTTTGCCTTTGGCATTTAGTTTATTGTTTTGAAAAATTGCGACAAAGTTAATGTCCTCAGATGAATTAGACCAATATTTGGCGAAACAGTTGGAAATGTCAGTGGGAGATGTCAGGATGTTATCTTCAAATTTTATATATTTTATTGTGTTGGAAGATTTTTTTAGAATTTTTATATCGTTTCAGATACATTTAGGTGCGGAGGTGGGGTTGATGTTGGACGCGAATTTTTGAATACAAACTGATTTGCTAGTTTTTACAGCTCTTCTAAACTAACTACTTCTAGCATTATACTTTTTGTACAAAATCAAAGTGCTTTCGCTTCTTGTCCTTTTAAAAACATGCCACAGACGTTGCTTTTGATCTCTTAGATGTTCGAGACCACAATTCCACCACACAGTTTTGTACCTACATACATATGTATGTGAAAACCTATTTGTTTGCGGTATGCTTACATTTGCTGCGGTTCTGATAGATTTTTTAATCAGCGCAGCTTGTTGGTTGACATTATTATATTGGATTTTAGGAAAATATGAGGAACAGTGACTTTGGTATAAAGTCTAACTTTTGGCGTCAGTTTTATATACCGGTATTCGTTTGAGAGGAGTGCCGGCAGTTTTTGGTATGAGTATTATTATGCGGTAGTAGTCGCTAACATGTAAATCACAAATAGTGTTCCAGGAATAGAGCGGTGCGAGCTGTGGTGTGCATAAAGATATATCTACATATGAAAACGTGGTATGTGTGCTGAAGTGCGTAGGGTTTCCATTATTTAAAATGACGAGAATTGAAATGATCGGTCTAGATAAGGGGTGTATATATTCAGAGAAAAATTGGTGCGGGGGTATGTATGTATTTATTAGGGTACATTTTAAGCGGGGGTATGTATGTATTTATTAGGGTACATTTTAAGCCAAAGTCTATTTCGATACCAATGGAGGCAGTGTCACTATATTGAAGGATTAGTTTGTGGGGTATGGTTCTCTTCACCAGAATGGCAAGTCCTTGTTTAGCTGTGAGGTTGACTGGTTGGATATATTATGTTGTTATTTCCGTGAGATATGTGTTTCCTGTATTGAAATGATGTCTGGGTTGTGATCTTTTAACAAAAGTTATAATTCATAGTAAATTTTAATAAGATCATTAAAATTCCACCGTATAATTTTAAAATCCATGTTTGCAAAACAGTGAAAAGACTATTCGTTGTCTACAGACATTATTTCTTCCTGTAGATTACGACTAGAGTTATGTGATGTTGTAGTTGTAGATTTCGGTAAATCTAAATGTTTATTTTGTGTTGAATTAAGAATTTCTTTAATGTTTCTGAATTTTTTGTTGTTGGGTTGTTTGCATGAGCTTTACTCATGGAGCGAGTAATTATAGGAGATGTTGTTTTGGTATTATTGATATTTGTTGTTGAGTTTTTTTTTCCAAATTCCTTTCATATGTGTTTGTTTTTTTATTTTAATGTAGTTTAAAGTAGCATTGTTAGTTGTTTCATTTTTTAAATTTTGTTTTGTTGTAGTATCAAGTGCATTGCTTTTTGTTGTTTCAGCAATACATGTTCTTATGTTTATATTTTCTTTGCCTATGATATTGGAGTATGTTTGGGTTAACGGTTCAGCGAAGTTTTGTAATTTAGATTTCTCTTTTGCAGCTTTTAAGGAACATTTTTCTTTTGTTTTAATTTTGAGTATTTCTTTTTGTTGCACTCTTTAGATGATGAGGGGGATCATCGGAACAGTTTGCGCAGAAAGTATGTAAACATTCGTCTGGTATGCAAGGTGGGAAGGCACAAGACTGGCACAAAGGAGCATTTTTTCGTGTTGCCGAGCAATTGGCAATTTGTACATCTCATTGGGCTTCGGAAGTATTGTCGCACTTTGACTTTATGGTGGGATATGTCCAGTTTGTCGGGAATGCAGTATCTGCCAAATGTAAGGAGAATTATACCACATGGTTTCATAACACCTTCGGAATTTTTTTTCTGGTATTTATAAATATCAATTACTCCTTGTGAACTCATTTCATTGATAATTTCGGCATTAGGAATTTCGTTCAAGTAGGGGGCATAAATAGTTCCTTTAATGGCGTTTAAATTTGAATGATATATGCATTCGATATCACATATTCCAGGCAAAGTTTTCCTTGTTAATATTCTTTCTGCAATAGATTTATTATAAATGAGCAGTAAGAGGTTGCCGTCTCAGCTCAGATGCAGATAGGATATCGGGACAGATTAGTTTTAAGGCCCGGTGGACGTAAAACAAGAATATTGTTGTAATTTTTTATCCCCAGAAGTTGCAGAGATAACTAAAAACTTAGGATTGGGTTTACGGATTATTGCTAGTTCAGGAAAAACTTCGAGAATGTTTTGATTTGAACGTTTCTTTTTGGCGCAGGGGCATCCGCTAGTAATGAAAAGCGGTTGTCCCCCAAGTTGGAGCGGCCGTACATCTATGTTGTATACGTAGTATACACGTTCGGAGATTTTTTATTTCACTGTACTGTATGGAAAAAAGAAAAAAGTTTGCAAGACAAATAAAAAACTGAGATATGATCAAACTAAGTGAAATACAAACACACTGCGTGAGAGTTAGTCGAAGACTGTGCTATGAAAATTAAAGGCCAGCTATACTAAAGAAATAAACTAGTAATTTGGATGAAAATGCAAAAGCAAAGAACGCATCTGAAATCTTATTATCGGTCTGTAATGAGAATAGCAATGTGGTTTCACATTGGTGACATCTTTACGAATATTTTTTTTATTACAATTTAGATTAGTTTTGTTTTCAAATGTAGGTGAACGTAGGCTTTCTTAAATTAGAGCGTTTTGAATTTACCACAAAAGCAAAAAGAGAACTTATGGTAGTAGAATCTCCTGCAAAAAGCGCTTTGTATATTTTCTACATATGAGCGCATGAAGTTGCTATGACTTGTTGGAACAATTTTTGATCAACGCAAAATGTGTTTGATGCATTCAACTCTATTTTCGGTTAAGATTGCTTTTGGTCTAAATATGTATGTGTTAATATTTATTTAATTATTATTTCCGAACTTATAAAGTAAGTTTACAGGTTATCGCCGTTAAGAATGGGCGGAGTAAAGACGACTATATGGTCATGATGGTGTGAACAGACTCTTAAAATTGTCCCTGCGACTAGGAAGTTGCAACATGGCTAACATGAAATTCCTCAAAGGACCCGTAAAACAATACTGTTATCCGAGGCAAATCACTCAACCAGTGCGACTGAGACACAAAACTCTGGAAGGCCAAACAACAACAACAAGCCTAACCGCTCTGGAAAAATAGTTACGATGTCACGTGAGCTGTTCTCCACCCCAGAGCTGCTTCACCACTTACACACATACATATGTATTAATAAAGAAAATATACTTAAGTTTGGACTATTTCCGTACATATAATAACCATTTACATCTGCGGTTGCACCGCATTTGAAATTCTATCCATACACACAACACATACTGCTTCTGCTGGAGGACTAGTCTGTACTGCGATGCGTTAGAAACATTTTACTTTACGAGAATTGGTACTCGTTATTGGTTTTCGTAATTTACATTTGCATCTAATTTTTTCACTTTCGCAAATCTGGCATCACCGTAAGCGTAAGTCAAAATAGTTCTTTAAGCCAAAAAAATCTTGCGCTAACAAATATCAAACGCAAAGGAAACCCATCGAGCAAGTATGTCCATATTTTTATTTATGTACATATTAGCGTGCGCCAGTCTTACTTTCCTTAAAAGCGGGAAAAATAGAAGAAAAAAAAATTCCAAAATAGCGGGATTAAAATGATTAAATTTGCATACTTTTAAGAATATTTTTATTAAAACAAGTAAATCTGTTTGATAGTTTAGAGCTCACAAATCGAATAATTACAAAAGGACTTAAAAAAGGAAAAAAAAATTAAATTAATTTACAAACATTTTATTTATATTTTATGTATGATTTATTGCAACGCATTAACATAAACGTATTCTCTTTAAATTCAATTTTAGTCGTCTAAATAGTATTCCAGGTTTTGAAAATCAAAATCTGTATTAAGCAAATAAAATTCGGAATTTTCAAATCGAATTTGGGTTTTAAAAATCAAAACTGTCCTTTTCTATACCAGACTAGAATTTGCGTTGGAAAAGTCCGAATTCTTACTGAAAAAAACTATATTATAAATTTAATTACATTAGGAACTTTGTTTTTGTACATGTACATGTATCTATAAGTTAGTAAAAAATCTTTATTATAAGTAAATATTTTGTGTGGTTTTTAATGAACTGTTATAATGGTATCATATTTTATTGAAAGCTGATAGTGCTGAATTAAAAAACCTATTAAATCAAGAAAAAAGGGAATTTTTAAATCACGCGCGGTAAGATCAACAACTGGCAGCCCTAGTGCATACATAAATATGTACGTACGTATATCTAAATGATTATTTGTTAAGGAAGAGCCGAAAAAGTTACAACTCAGCAAAGGATCGAATTCAGTAAACAAAGAGGCTCCAAAAGAAGTTTTGTTAGCTTCGCAGCTGTCAAACAAAATACAAGTAGAAAACCGAGAAATATTCCACAAAGAATCCATTAAACTTTTGGGCGGTGTTCGGAATTCACTGACGGAGTTGGTTAGGTTCAGTAAAAAATATTTTGAAATAATGAAAAAAAACTAGTAATTAGCAAGGACAAATTTTAATTTAAAAAAAAAATTCAGCCGAAAAACAGAAAATTCAAAAAAAAAAAATGTAAGAATTAGAAGTAGATAGAAAAACGACGGTCGAATCATGAACAATGAATGCCACATGTATGGAAAAATCTTCTTTTAACTTTGTTTTTTTCTTCCGCCGTCATCTCAATCAAATCACTGTACAAACTTCTTGCAAGCAACGCGACTAGAATGCCGCGACAATCCCAAGAGATGGTCTTGGCGAATTTGGTGTTGATATCCATCTAGGGCAAACAATTTCAAAGCAGCGCCCACTGCTTTTGCGGTTGGAATTGCTGTACATCTCTTTGGAACGATGAGGTCGTGTTGAATAGCGTTTAATATATACATACATACATACATACATATGTATGTATGTACATAAAGGCATTTATTTTTTCCTATTTGCGTTGCGTTTTTTTTTTCCTTTTCTAAAATGGAGTTATACAAAGTGTTGTCACAGGGAGTTATATTCTTGTTATAAAAGGGACCACCCTTTAATGGAAACGTTTTTGTTTAGATTTTGAATTTGAACAGCCGGTTTTGAAATTCAGGCATGTTTCCACAAATTTCAGAGGCGCTGTGAATTTCCGCCAGACTTTGAAAAGCAACAAAACGTCTTAGCTTATGCACCAACTTTCAAAAAGCATTTGGAAAGTGCATAAGAAATGCACACCTCAAATGAAAATTATTTTTCTACATTGTTTGATCGCCGTTTTAAGTTTGTTTGATATCGGTTGCTTCTTCTAATGCAGCTTCATTGTTGCGCCATATCAAAACTATTAATGCTAATTTTGCTAATAACAGCACTAACGGCTGAATATAGCGTTTGTAGTTTCGCTGTATTGATAGAAATAATTAATTACCTGTTAAGATTTATAAACAGAATTACTCGCAAAATAGTATCGAAATCGCTCGCTAGTTAATTCGTTTCAATCTATTCTCAAAGTTATTATATTTTTCACTGCTCGCAAGTCCTGCTTAAACTATGAATTTTTTGATATGCATATGTATGTACTCGTAAGTATATAAATTGCTCAAATTCTGAATTGGCTTCATAGGAACAATTTGCTAAAACTTTAGGAAAATTAATACGTACATATGTATGTACATACATTCATCGAATGTATTTTCAATGTGTTGATATGGTTTAACTTGTAAAAGAGATATTGCGGTAATTACTTATTAGAGGAGTAGTTAGATTTTTCTTGCCCGCCAATTTTACAATTTAATTTATTTTACTAATTCTCAGATCCTCGTATCCTAGAGTGGAGAATAATACTATTGTTTGAAGACTTAGTTCTGAAGCAATAGATGAGTGTTCGCAATACTACTAAAATGGGCACAGCTAATTAATTCATTACCTTTTTCTACGTCACTATAGCATCCGATTCCAGACGTATCTTGTTTCACAATTATCACCGTTTAAGTTTCATAATATATGGTTTATTAGTTTTGCGTCTGTTTATTCTAACCAGAACGCAAAACCCTCTTATTCTGATGTTATTTTATTTTCCTTTCTGCTTGAATTTCTTCATTAAAGGATTGAAAGTAGAGACTTGTGCGGCGCACGTGTTTTTCCTTTTGTTTATTTCGCACTTTGTTTGAAAATGTTCAGTTATTTGAGTATTGTCGTAAGTATTTGATTACACATCTTGATATTATTTAATTAGAAAGTTATTTACATACATATCAAAACGTATTTTCTATAAGCAAAAAAATGAATAAATTGTTCATTCTAAGTAAGATTGATCGTATCGTATTGTATTAAAACAACCGACGGACCGTCCGTCTTCAGCATCGCGACTTGTTCCCGCTGTAGGCAACAGTCATAAAATCGGGTAGCTGCAACTAAAAATAAAATTAAAGTACTAACTTTTACTTTCGCGTCAACGTATTTACACAAATGCACGTTTGTTTGTATGTAATTATGATTTGCCGAACAACTCGTTGGAATTAAAAGGAAACGTACTCGTATTATAATGCACTAGACTACCTACTGGGATTGTGGTTGACAGGCTTCGCCTCTTCACAAAAAAAAACCGCAGGCCATAATAACTCTAAAGACCCATAAACCAAGCAAAATATTAAAATGCCATTTTCTTCGACTGCCTTTCTTACTTAACGTGTCGAAGCATTGGGACGATTGCAAGGAGAGACAGTGTTTAATTAAATAAGGAACTGTACGGATAACAAACAAGAGAAACTGTTAAAACAGCCTCTGGTATTAATAGCGAAGTATCCGGCGTCAAAACCCGCTCACGTTCAAATGTGACAAGGATCAGTCGCCAAGAAAACAAATTTCAAATATTATTGTAGAAATAATACTTTATTTTCTATAAAATGAAAATTTTATATATAATGTACATTAGGGGAATGACTTTTTTGTAACATATATTGTGCATGGCCGTACATGGTGAGAAATGGCAAAAAAATAATAACTGCGTTTTTAGTTTTTCATTTTATTAGAAAAAAATCCCGCACCGACCGAGATTAAAAATTGTGGGTTTTAAACTGGAAGAAGAAGACAACTCAATTGAAAAGGCCTAAAAATTTTTGTAATATACAAATATTCTGTTTATTTATGAGTTCTGTTTTACTTTTTCTATTTTCTAGATAAAATAAAAATCACAATAATAGCTTGCAAATAGTTTTATTTTTTGATTTTTTCATTAGATGCAATAAATTTCAAGTTCAAAGTGCGTTCAGTTGTACAATAAGTATAGATTTCTTGTGTTACTTTAATGGTTCGTTCTGCACAAATATTGGTTCGTTTTAAATTTACAGTAGCGGAATCTTCCTCCACCCAGTGTTTAAGTAAACATTTATGAGCATTTTTGAAGGGCTTTACAGGTGTTTCAAAATTTTCAAAGTTATTGTGGCGATAACGTTGATCTGAAAACCATATATCGTACCATGCGCTGCATATAAATTGACAAATTGGCAAAAGTTCTGTCCTGTGTTCGGGTTTGAGAATAAAAGTTAAAAGTGCCAGAATGGCTCTGGAATTCCAGCGGGCGTTACTGAGTGCTGGTAATACACGGAATTTGATAAAAGGAAATAAGTTATTTTTCTCATAATATTTGAATGTTTGTCCTAGTTCGTACAAATACTGCATGTCATCACGTCACTTGATACTGTGTATATCCAATATGATATCGCTTTGCTTGAACTTTTGTTTAAGATTTTCGTATTTGGTAATGAATTCTGTAAAAATATCGTACGATATACATACATACATATTTGGTGATGTTGATTTTGCAACAAGCATTCCTTCATTCATAACATGCTTTAGAATCAAATCTAAAACATGATGTTGACAACCAACATATTGCGGAGGTGAAAACGATTTTTCCTGAAACGATGTCTGCAGTAAATGAACAATTCCATTTTTTTCCTGTATTGACATTTGTTGTATCACAAATAATCATTTTAATGGAATTCCATAGTTTAAATTTATGTAAAATTTTGTTGATGCCTGCATTATAATATCATAATTAGTTATCTATTTAAAAACTTTTTATTTAATTAGCACCTTCAAATATTGTCAAACTTTTTCCATTATGAAGTCCATGACCACCAACCTGACTTCTTTAAGCTCGTTTGTCAACACCACTACCTGCACTTCTTTTTTACCATATTTCTTCCCATCAAAGGGCATACACCAATTTTCTTCTTTTAATGTAGCCATATAATTTTCTTCCATACGTTCCGCTGCTTTTATTGAGGCCTTATAGACACCAGATTGTGAGGGTGTTGGAATATCAATACCCGATTTCACCAACTCTTTACATATTTTTGCTGCATTTCTCGTACTCACGTTGGAAGTCTGAACGATTTTCACGGCAGCCTTTGTTGAACAGGTCACTTTTTTAACTCTTGGTTCATAGCTATCATCGTCTGTGTCTTCTTCTAGGGACGATATGGTTGTGTCAGATACATTTATGTATGAGCTCATGAACAATAGTAGACAGCAGCAGTTTGTTTACAGACGATTTCTGGAATTTACCGTTACTTTGCAGTCACACAGCAAAACAAAAAGCAAAACAAATCACAGAACGTAAGCGATAAACCAGTGTTCATTCAGAATTCACATGTAAACTTTAATCTCGGTCGGTGCGGGATTTTTTTCTAATAAAATGAAAAACTAAAAACGCAGTTATTATTTTTTTGCCATTTCTCATCATGTACGGCCATGCATATTTTTCTTTTTTCAAATAATGCAAAAAGTAATCCCCTAATGTACATATGTACATATTGTAGGTATTAAAAATTTGCAGGTATTTCGATACCTTCTTTGCGTATGTTATTTAGGAAAAAGTAGTCTTAATTTTAATTTTTTAATAAATATTTTTTGTAAGAAACGAAAGCGGGCTAATGCTTAAATAACTTAAATTATTAAATGAATAACAAAACTCGATAAACTTGCTTTCTGCAATAGTAAATTTGTGTAATATGTAGTACATACGATGGAGACACTAATCTGCAGTTGTGCTGCCAAGTTCATAAACGAACAAGTTTAATTGAACAGATGAACAAAGTTGTAGTTCGATTTGGATTGCTTTATTTCAGATGTTTCACATTAAATTTGCTTTCGTTCTTTTTATGTCATGCTCTTGCATTTTCCGAAAAATCCGTTATTATTGTGTGAAACGACACTCGCTGCAATTATTCTTTCTGCTGCTTTTTTTCGTTCAAAGCGGGTGATTGAACGGAAAGAAAATACGGATCAGTCTTCGGAAATTAAAGCAAAGTGACTGGTTGCTAAAAGGCACCACCTGGCACAGTTCTAGGCTACAACAAGATCACTGTTCTACGCGTACAAGCGTAATTATTTTAACAGTCAGCTTGGTTTTTGTCTTTTATTTTCACAATTGTTTTTCTAATTAAATCAAAAAACGAATATGGTAGGAAAAGTTTTAAAGAAATACTTTTATTCAATAATTAAAATAAAAGAAACCGCTTTCTAATGCCTTTGCACATATTAATATTTTTATATTCGTGTGGTCCTACATATGTATATGTACATATGTGTGTACATGCAGCTATTCAAATTGTAAGCTGAGTTCGATTATCCTTTTTTACACACGTTTGTATGTTGAAAGTTTCAGATCAAATTTGATTAAATTATGTGTAAAAACTGGAATTAAGTGCTGAGTAAGGAAATGTGTTACAAATGGCACAAGCTTTTCAATGAAGATGGAGTAAATGTAGACACTTGGCCTGCATGCTCCAGCACATCAACAACAGATGAAAACAATGCGAAGTGGAGTGAAGAAAATTGTTAAGGGAAACCGTTGATCACAAATAACAACGTAAAACACCGTTATCACCAGATTTGGCTCTCTGCGACTTTTTCGTATTCCCAAGATTGAAGACACTCATAAAAAGACAGCGATTGAGAGCACTCAAGGACATACCAAAAAGTACATATCAGAACTGCTTCGAGGGTTGGTGAAAATGCAAGTGTGTTATATTGGTGGGACTAGTTCGAAGGTAACGGAATTGAAATTGATGAATTAGTAAATAAATGGAGAAAAATGAAAATTCCAATTATTTTTTGAACAGACCTCGTACGTGTGTTCATACATCTTTAAGTGTTGCAGATGTTATTCTTATGGCTCTAAATAACTTTGCTTGAAAATAATGCGTTCATAGTTCAAAACAAAGCTGGGAAAAAATCTTAATTTATTTGTACAATCATGCGAGTATGCATGTATGTATGTATGTGTGTCTAAATAAATTAAACATGTTTTTTACACTGCCTTTGCACAGTCAAACGCATTGAAAAAACATCTGCTCCCGCTTAAGATAACAGGATCACACAAAGCATAGGCGCTTTTCTCTCTCCTTTCGTATTGTTTTCATTCTATAGCATTAATAGCATTTAAAGCGATCTTAATATTCCGTCTCTTATGGGTGGTCATTTCTGTAACATAATCAACAAGAATTTTATAAAATTAAACTTTTTAAGGTGCTTATGAACTTAAGAAAAATGAGATGAAATGCATGACCCTGCAAAGCACAACGGCACATATTTCTCAATTATTATACGTTCGTTTTCACGTATGTATCTGGTAACTATAAAGCAAATTAAAGATGCGTCGTCTGTGCAAGTGTTCTTCAGGGCAAAGCCAGTAGCCTAACTAAAGCATTTACACAGATTTAGGTTTGCCTAAACAGCGTAAATATCACAACTTAATTATTTTGCAAAGTGAACTAAAACTTTAAAGGGCGACTAAGTGTACCAAGCAGAGCTGCCAACGCCCATGGTTAGAGTATAACATTAAACAATGTTAAAGTTTGCTACAAAAGGTCATAAATCGTCTGTGGTTGCAACATTACGGCATGTAATCACACATGAATTAGTTATTGACTTTTACTTCGGCCGTACGATGACGTGTTTGGAATCCGACAATGTTTGTTGTTCCATAAACACAGAAGAACTCTCACTCTGGTTTTCTCTATCCTTTTGCACGCTTGTGCGAGTATGTGTTCGCCATTATTTTATATATTTTAGCGATTTGAAAGCGCAGCCACTACAATGTCTGACCAGTGAAACTACCATATGGTGACTACTACTGCTACTTTTAATGATTATTATACCAGACGATGACTCTGAATTTTTCGTGAATGAGTTGCTGCACAATGGCATGCCAATGGGGTAAATTCAATTGAAACTGTTGTTGGTGCGGGTAAATTGAATCCTTCTAACTTCCTTTAATACAGCAATAGCAACTTATTTAAAACACAAGGAGGAAAGTAATAAATCTACTATAATTTATGGCAGCGTCTAGCAAGAGAAACAATTATATTATTTAAAAAACAAAAATGATTTGTAAGAAAATAAATCTGCCGCAATAAATAATTTCTATGTTACAAGCCAAAAAGTATTTACGGCTATTTTGGTGTTTTCATTACACGTATTTTCGTTTAGTGTAGCAAATATGTATCTTATAAGGAGAAACCAAATGCTAAGAAGTATCGAGTACCAAATACAAGTCTTTTCATTTTTCGATAGGTTTCGAAGTCCAAAGCGCACAATGGTCAACTTTTAGAACTGGACGTGTTTAATGATATTAGAAGAAGAGTTTGAAAGTGTTGCGATATGTTCTTTCTACTTTTAACACGCAACAAATAATGGAAAACTTGCGTAACTAATAAAAAACTAAAAACTGAATTTTTTCTCCTCTGAGTCATGATCATTGTTTGTCATACGGACACTGGACTCCTGTAAAGAGAAGAATGGTTTGCATTGAGCTCACTGTTATTGCTGCATAATGTTGATAGATATTGAGATCATTAAGTATTTAAGACCATACAAATAGAGATGCAAATCAGTGAAATTCTGGCTCCGATGTGTCTGGAGGTAAATTTGGTACTATTACTTTTAAGGTCTTTTTATTGGGTTTTTTCTTGTCGTCTTCTTCTTCTTCTTTTGGCGCTACAGTCCGTGGTGAACCTGGGCCTCAACCAACAAAGTTTTCCAGCTGGCACGGTCTTTAGCCAGCGTTCTCCAATTTTGCACACCAAGTTGGTTGAGGTCCCTCCCCACTTGTGTGCGCCATCGGTTCCGTGGGCGTCCTCTACTGCGTTGTCCCACAGGTTCGGAATCGAAGATTCTACGGGTCGGAGCAGTATTCTCCATGCGCTCTACATGGCCCAACCATCTTAGCCGTTGGATCCGTAGGCGCCTGGTTAGGCTCATGTCGCTGTACAACCCGTACAGTTCATGATTGAATCTTCTTCTCCAGAAACCATCAACGCAAACAGGGCCGAAGATTGAACGCAGAACTTTTCTCTCGAAAATACCAAGGACTTCCTCATCCGCCTTCGACACCGTCCATGCTTCTGCGCCATAAAGAAGTACAGGGATTATCAAAGTGGTATATAGTGTCAACTTGGTTTTTCGAGAAAGGGCCTTACTACTCAATTGCCTCTTGAGCCCAAAGAAACAGCGATTGGCAAGAGTTATTCTGCGTTTGATCTCGGTACTGATGTTGTTCATACTGTTGACTTGGGAGCCAAGGTAGACGAAGTCCTTCACTACCTCGAAGTTATAGCTGCCTATGGTGATGTTCTGCCCAGTCGTCGGTGTTGCGCGTCCTTTTTTGATGACAGCATATACTTCGTTTTGCGCTCGTTCACCGCTAGACTCATTTTGGCCGCCTCCGTTGAAATACCAGCAAACGCTTCAGTGACGGCTCGCTGTGTTCGACCAATCAGGTCAATGTCGTCAGCGTATGCTAGCAGTTGCACGGACTTTTAGAAGATCGTGCCTCTGTTGTTGGCGTGTGAGTTTTGCACGATCTTCTCAAGAATTATGTTAAAAAAGTCACATGACAGAACGTCGCCTTGTCTAAATCCACTTCTGACATTGAAGGTCTCGGTGAATTCGTTACCGACCTTGATGGAGCAGCGAGAGTTCTCCATCGTCATCCTACACAGCCTGACGAGTTTAGTAGGAATGTCAAAACTAGACATGGCTTCGTGTAGCTCGTCCCTATACACACTGTCATATGCGGCCTTAAAATCGACGAATATGTGGTGGGTGTCGATTTGCACCTCTTGGGTCTTTTCCAGGATCTGCCATAGTGTGAAAATTTGGTCGATGGTGGACTTCCCCGGCCTGAAACCACACTGATAAGGACCTATCAAACTGTTCACGAATGGTTTCAGGCGCTCACACAAAACGGCAGAGAAGATCTTGTAGGCGATGTTCAGGAGACTTATTCCTCGGTAGTTGGCGCAGTTGAAGGGGTCTCCTTTTTTGTGGATCGGGCAAACGATGCTGAGATTCCACTCATCGGGCATGCTTTCCTCCGACCATATCTTACAGATGAGCTGGTGCATGCGCCCAACCACGTCATCTCCGGCTGCCTTAAATAGTTCCGCGGACAGTGCGTCCGCTCCTGCAGCTTTTTCTTGTCGTAGCCCTGCCATATAAAACAACGTTGACATATATTCGCCTCTTTCCAACAAAACACATACGTATGTTCTCATTCCACTGCACTTGCGTCTGTACGAAGTACTCAATACAACAATACGTATAAAATAAAATGGGGCGTACGGCTAAATTGGTCCATTGCTATCGGTTTTTGTTTATCTTAAAATGAAATGTGATTATATCTTGGTAAAAGTTGATCTTATTATTTCTATGGTCTAACAAATGTATATGAAATAAATTTAAACATATACATATGTACATATGTAAACAATTATATACATATGGAATTAAAAATAATTCATGCTCTATAAAAAGTCGTTTATTTGTTGACCTTTTGCTTATATTTATTTTTTATATATTTTTGAGTTCGACTCTAGGTCCAATAATAAAAAAACAATGATTGTTCTTAGTTTTCATTTATTTCCCAAAAAAAGTACAAAAGGAACACAAAATGACACAAATTACAATTAATATGGAATTTAACACAACATCAGCATAAGAAATAAAATATTTAGATTTACTAATCTATTCTCAAAGTTCAAAGAATAAATCTTTTTATATATAAAAAAATTTCCTTCCGGAGGTTACTTCCTCAGGATTGTTTTCCAGTTGCTAAACTTATTTGTTGTCCTTTTGATTTTTGTTTGCTTGCTAAATGTCTGTATGTTTGCGCGCAGCTCTCAATGTCTTTTTTATAGTATAATCTTTTCTCCTTCGTAAGTTGATAATGTTTAGCATTTCCAGAATAGCATTCCCAAGTGTCTGTATCTCTTTTTGTAATTATTCTCTCTTAGCAATTTTTTTACATTATTAAAATTTGCTTTATGTCCCCTTGCTGCACAATAGGCTGCAAGTGTTGTTTTTGCGTCGTTGAGTTATTGATTTTTTTTTAATATCGCCTTTAATTTTGTTTGTGTAGTCTCAACGTATACTTTTGGGCCTCAGTCGGACCCGTCTCTTCTTCATTTACCAGTTTTGTTTTCGTTCTGCTGAACAATTGCTAATTTGTGTTTAGATTTTTGAACGATAAAATGTTTTTTTTTTTCTTTATTATAAGGATTTGAATGTTTCAGCCTTTCACAAAACCCTGTTATGTAGCCTATTGATTTATATGTTTTTGGAGCCTACAAGCTTCTTTCATTTTCTTTTATGAGTGTGACTTGAGCTATCAGTCCTGCACCGCTTCCTTTGGAAAGTAATTTTTCTGAAAAACATCTTTAATTTTATTTATATTTTTCACGTGAAAACTCTCATCACTTATTTCTAAAACTCTCGGTATGAAGGTTTTGGCCGTGTTTATTATGATTACCCTCTGATGTTTCGAATGGAAATTAATTAACCGATTCGTCTTATATTTCCTTATTATAACTGAGTCTAGATAGGGTAGTTTGTTAGTGTTTTCCATTTCCATAGTAAACGAATTTGTCTGTTGAAACCATTAAGTTTTTCTAATGTCCCTTGGTCGTGATCTGCTCTAAATGCAGCGAATATACCATCTACGTGTTTTGTGATTATTTTTAGACTTTACATTCACAAGTTCCTTCATTACAATATCTGCCATAATCGGTAAACCCATTTGCATTCCTTTTTTTTGCTCATAAAATAAATTGCAATATTTGAAAAAACGATTTTCTTTCGTGTAGAGCGATAAAAGTTCATGGACCTTTGGTTCATCTTTGTGTGCTTTTATATTATGTTCCACTTACATATTTTCAATGCTAGATTAACCGGAATGCCTGGGAATAAAGACACGACATCGAAAGAAACCAGAGCTTCATTGTCATTAAAATGGATAATATTGATTTGTTGAAGGAAACATTTGGTAAGCAAATAGTTTCACGTTTCGGAACCGTGAATTGGACTGCAATATTGTGCGATTTAACGCCGCTGGACTATTTTCTATTGGTATATGTGAAGTCGCGAGTCTACGTTCCGTTTACACTTGGCATTATTGGAAAAAGTCATCGAAAATTGGACCTCCAGATTAGACGACGTCCCAGCCAGCCGTGGTGGTCATATGCCAGAACTCTTATTTAAATTATAACCCTAGAGGATTATTCTTCGAATAAAGTAAATTTAATGTCAACTTAAAAAGTTCATCTTTGTTTTATTCCATTTGAAAGTTCTATACCTCTATAAAAAACACCCTTTAAAAGCCAGCACATACTTTTGGCAGAGGTGAACAGTTTCGAACATTTGTACACTCTTGCTGTAACGGAAAATATGGACATACATATGTCTATGAAATTGGTATTACATTCACCATCGAATTCGTTACCAGAAATTGTAATTGACCTAATTCGGGAGGATAAGAATTCAGTTACACTAACAAATCTGTGTTTTATGCGTTCATAATCAAAATTGACTTTGAGCCAGTATCAGACCTTCACGTTGAAGGAGAAGCCACTTTTTACTTTTGAGTAACGTGAGCACAATTATTCAAACTTATTTCTGAAGCAACGGGACGTCCAGCACTTCGACTTGCCATCATTCTCAACAGCTGATGGCTGCTCTGCTGAGGCTTTAGATGAAGCAACATTTCAGTATCGAAAAATCCTTCTAATTAACATTGTTTTGCCAATCGTATATTTTGTAGCAAAAAAGACTTGTACTTGCTTTTAAGAAAACCTAATAAAGCAGTTCCAGAGGTAAGAAGTATAAACATATACATATAAAACATTGCCAGTGATGGAGTGTCGCCATCCTTTTTTATTTTCCTTGCTTTTTTATGTTGGTTCCTGTAATAACAACCTCAGGACCGCAAATATGCCACAAATATGCTCGTACAACACAACGCAGCTTAATAGAGTTACATATTTAAAATCGATTCGATGGAATATTTCTTCCATACGTTGATTCTCTAGCCCAGCTTTATATTGCATAGTGAAATTTTTATTGCAACTCTTTCAGAAGACAAAACCATATTTAAAAATAAATTGTTGTGGATGCACTTAAACTGGCGCCATCAGATACGAATGTGTTTGCTCGTGCATTGAAGTCTTAAAATGAGAGGACTCAAGAACATCGAGTTTGTGTAACTTGAAACCGATTTTTGACAATTGTATAGACATGTGGTCAGTTGGCAGCAGAAGCACTGCTTCTTTATATCAGCTGAAGATCTTCCAATGGAATTTGAGTCTACAGAATGTTGTCATTGGCAGCGTTGTTGAACATGAACAACAACTGGATGAAATCTCAAGTGGATATCAATCAATGTAAACATTAACGCAGCAGCCAGTTAAAATCCTAATGAATATTCCAAAAAATGTTTTCGTGTATCCTTTTTGAAACAAAAAAAAATATCTTCTGTGCGATTCAATAAATAAACGCCGAACGAGTTAAAAGCAAAACGAGTAATAAGAGCTAAAGAACATATTTATTTTTGAGTCTTAAATTTATCACAGAGTCCACACTTTTAATTTCATCAAGAAGTGAAGATGACACGATTACAATACAACCATCGATAAACGATTGCCATTCAGCAGAAAATTTGATGGAAGGAGACGCGTGTTATCCCTTTAGTGCAAGCTGCTGTTTTCGTGGTTGCTCTTGTTGATTTAAATGGAGTACAAACAGCAAAAGAAGCACACACTGCTGCTTTGAAGCGGTACTGATGACGACTTATGAGTGTTGAAAAAAGTGAGTGGCGTTAAAACAAGAATAAAGTTGCAGTACGTTTCACAGTGTTTTGTGAGGGAGTTTTTTTTTGGAAATAGTGCCGCTGCCAATGAACGCTTTGAGATATCTTAATGAAATTTCAAATGACAAGAATTGTAAAATATCTTTAAAATATGCCCTTAGTTTGTGTTTAAGGGGCCATTTTGATTTTGGGAATTACATATTTCAAAACAATAGTTAAAACAAATCAATAGAAAGTAGAAAGATAGTAGAAAGTTGCTTTTGTGAAAAAGTTATGTAGGCCAATACGTTATAAGTTTCCATTTCTTTACCCGAATGCGTTAACAGTAAACGTATGTATACTGAATGTAAATGTGTCGTAAATGTAACTGTTCACTCGCTTATAGAACACTGAAAATCAAGTCATATGTCTTTGACATAAACAAAAAATAACTAATTCTCTTTTACGGAGATGAATGCCGAAGATTTGTTTATTGCCTGAACTTCTCGCGTTTATATAGAATGTGCAGACTCAAAAAAAAACCTATCGCAGCGAATTTTTGCAGTGAAGGCATTCATTTAACTGCACCATATTTTTAATATATAGTATAGTATATATATATATATATATAGATGAATGTTTCCCAATGATCTTAATTTTTCATTGCAAACTGTTAATAGTTAAGGAAACACTTTAAAGTTATCAGAACAGACTTTCTACCAAAGGAAATGGGAAAAACGTTAGAAATGTCCCACTTCAAAGTCCTAAGACTGGCAAGGGCAGCCTGTAGAGCACTTTGCAGAATGCAGTGTGGTGTTTGCAATAAAGCAAACGAAGCCTACGTTCTCCGACAAAAATGTAAAGGTCCGGCTTGACTTCTGCGTGTCATGTGGTCGGATAAAACCAAAATAAACACATTTCAGTCAGATGAAAAAGACTGGATGGAATGGTGAAAAAAGAAGATTATCATGACATCATTCGAGAATAGTGAAAACGTGTGCAAATATTTTTTCACCAAGAAAGTCCCCAACATAATGCTAACCAAAATTCGCAATGGGTTATCTGGTCACCTGAAGGCCCGAACTTTAATCCAATTGAAAATTTGTCGACATTATATTAAACTGTCGTACCACATAAAAAATTTTAACTAAAGTTAAATTGTTAGTACTTTAATTTTTTTCTTTACGGTGCCAGCAAGTTGTTAGCGAAACATTGGAGTTTTTGAAACATTTTTTTTAAATCTTATAAGAGATCTTAAGCTGCAATATAACTAAGTTTAATTTTTAAAGCAGAAAATACTCATACTAAAATATCATAAGCGGACATCTTACGTCGGCGAAGATTTTATCCAAAGTGGAGATGCCCGTTTTTTGGAATGGTATAAAAAATAATTTTTAGAATTTTGTTTCATTTTATTTTTAGAATTTTGTTTCATTTTACAAGTTTAAATTATTTTTATTAAGCAAAAAAATGTACAAAGTTGGAAAAAAATTTAATATATTTTTTTCTTTTAATTTTGCTTCATTTTCTTTAATAATTTTTTCTCCATAATAGCATTTTAGATGTTTCAAGGGCTCATATGCTGTATAGTCTTCTTCTGCAAACTTCAATAAGCGTCAAACTTCTTCTAAGGCTTCTTCTTCTAATATGCTTGTATCATTATTTTGTGACGAGCTTATTTCCACTCTATCAACCAAAACTTCTATAGTGTTCGATTCTGTCTGTACATTTTGTCTAACTAATCTCTGTCTAATTCTGCAAACTTTGCCAAAACAGTTGTTAATGGTTTCGGATGTTACTTTTCCCCACGATTCTTTAATAAAATACAAAGCATCAATAATATTTATGGATTTCTTTAAAGTTTTCGGACAATATAACAAACTTTTCTATTATTGCAGTTCTATAATGGACTTTGAAGGTTTTTGTATTAGGTGTACATTCACATATGTACTTATGTAATATTTATGTATATGCAGCTTACAGAATAAAAATATGAGAAACTCTGAAAGTTACTTATGGTACCATGGCTTGACAGTTTTAGTACGGTTTTTAGATCTACATGTTCTATTTCTTTTTTAAATGTCCGCTTATTAGAATGTTTTGGCAAAAACATGTTATTCTCATGTCCGCCGCTGGCTATGGGAGCGGCCGTCTTAGAGAATGTTTTTTGTTCGGACTTATAAGAGTTCTCCGCTAAGGAAGCTTTCACTGTATATTAAAAAATGTTGTTGAAGTCAATCCTATAATAAGTGCTCTCTTCGTTCAGTTCAATTGAACTACATCAGTGCTGCCCACCACAACTCTAATATGCAATATATGAGGACACCGGGATTATACTTACATTACACTGTATTTATTGTACAAAAACGAGACAGCTTCTTATATACATATAATAAACTATTTTTATATGTTCTCCGGCTGTTCAATTTGACTGAAGCTCTGCTAAAAAGAAACGCAGTTTTTCAATACTATTATGCCAATAATGCCCATTATATTAATTATAGTTTCAATCATCTTAAATGTGTTCTGATTATTCTTTGCACGTCTTCTGATTATTCTTTGCGATTGTATGAAAGAGTTAATAAAAAGTTAATGATCGTGACAATACACAGAATTGGTTTCGTTATTTACGATATGTTTGAATGCAAATTATTTGAAAAGTTTTCCGCATTTCGAGTCATTTGACTGAAGAAGAAAAAGTTTACAGAGTTTATTTCATTTGAATTGGCGCAAATGTGCTTCTTAGCTTATAATTAATATTGATCATTAACAAAAACTATTTCCAAATACTCATTCTTCATAGGAAATCTAAATCATCTGAAAAACTGAGAAAAAATCTAGAGTCAAAGAATACGCTGGTATTATTAAATGAAAGAAATGACAGAAGATATACGGAAGTATTTAGATTGCGACAGTGGTACCTCTGATTTTATACCTAGTATTTATGGAAGTGACGGTAGCGCAGCAGAATAAGATATTGAAGAAGTACAAGTACAAGCAGAAGATATTCTTCCGGATATTGATCGCAGTGAAGATGATGCTTTTTCTTTGCATACAGAATATTGCACTACTAAGTCTGGCCGAGTTTCCGAGCCATTTCCATATACACGTAGTCAAATGCAGACGAAGTTGGTGATATATATTGTATATTTACCCATCTTATAACACCAACAATGAACAAGAAAATCTGTTTCCATAAAAACGAAGAAGCCATAAAATGAAAATCTGGATTCATACTGATAGAGAAGCCAACAATTTTTTAAAATAAATTTTTAATTAGCGGCGTTCCTTCTTACAAAAAATGTGGCGCTTTTGGAAACTATCAGAAAAAACTAAACGGACAGTCGAAACAAATTGAAATTATCAAAGCAGTATTCTTCGACATTTTGTTTAATATAAAATATGTCTATGGCATCACATATTTCTAAAAACAACCCAATCTTCTCATTCTTGTTAAACCATATATATGAATATGATAAACATTTATTACTAGTAATCTTTACACAAAAGAAACCCCAATAGAATCTTTAAAATTCATGACGAAAAAAGGTATATCTCTTAGATATTGGAAGAAAGTATCATCAAACATGCGAAAGCGTTTGTTATACGGAGCTGAAACCCTTCAATGAAATTTTTGCAAATGAATGAATAAAAAAATAACGCGTTGCTTTTTCCTTTGTATAAAAATTGGAGCGAAGTGGGCTAGGACGACTTTACCAAAAAAATATTTCTGAGTCTTAACCAAAAAGCAAATTGATTACATATAAATATAAAAATAAT
Source organism: Epicampocera succincta (assembly GCA_932526305.1). Classification (NCBI taxonomy): domain Eukaryota; kingdom Metazoa; phylum Arthropoda; class Insecta; order Diptera; family Tachinidae; genus Epicampocera; species Epicampocera succincta. The sequence goes on along the minus strand of OW052037.1, from coordinate 35,785,916 downwards.
AATCTTTGTGGTTCTATTACGCAAACCTATAACTACACAAACCTATTTTGCTTTACGGAATCTCAGTTACCCCACTCCGTTCCCGATGTTAATTTTAATTTGTGTTTCTGTTTTACATAACATTTGCACAATAAATTTGCACTTTGTATTGTTTGACATTTTATATATTTCTTGTTTTGACGTTTCGTTTTTATGTGACATTAGATCAATATAAATATTGCCCTAAAAGCGTACTTGTAACTAGTGTTGTACGTTTTTGTATTGAAATACACACACACACTTTTCAAAGCGGGAAATGCAAAAATGTTACATTAAAAATCAATAGTAGACATATATGTATTTAGGTCCATCCAAACCGTTATCAAAAGGTGTAAAAAATATTTTAAATTTATTTATGTACTAATATTTTTCTTCCATTGAATATGATATACATACATACATACATACGTATTAAAAGCACTTTTCCACAAGAAGTGCTGGCATTGAGAAAAAATATCGCCACTCAAATGATTGTACTCCTACATCGAGTGCAAGCCGAAACAATTATTTACATACATATATCCATGTTTTTAAATTTTTTATTGTTGTATCAAGAAAAGCCAAAAACATTGTTGTTGAGAATATGTGTGTACACACACATATACATACATATGTATGTATGTACATAAGTATGTATGTGATGCAAAGTGTTTTCGATACGTTTTTCCGCTGGTGTGTAACAAAAAATATTTAATGGATTTCAAGAGGCCTTTCTGTATTTTTAAGTTGATGATACATTTGTTTTGCTCGATATATTAATGTTGTTATTTCCTTCCAAAATACTTAACATACACCCTTCACAAAAAGGGGTGATTCAAAAACTCTCTAGATAATGTTTGAAACATCGCACAGATGTCATCACAGAAAATGCATTGTTGAACTTTTACATTTGTTATCAATCACAAAAAAACCAACTAGTAAATAAAAGAAACTCATTTTTATCTATGAACTCATTTGTTTATAGACCTGTTGTAGGATTTCCAGAGCGAAGAAGCTGTGTGATCACTGTATTAAACATTTTATAAACTGCGTTCGGCTACTTGCTTCGGACTTGTGAATTAATAAGAATTTCATATTTTTCCACTTCGTTATCGGTTCGTTCAATTCAAAAGATACATTTCTCGAACCTGTGTACATGTGTCGGAGATAAGCTAACGTTAAAGTTTGACGCAAGACCTCGTATAACTTCAGTGTCACCGACAAGGAGAAAATTTGTTTGACATCATGATCAGTTCCTTGGTTCAAACTGTAGGATTTTTAATCGTGCCCAGCCACTACTATCACCTAGTTGCTGGTGATCAGCTCGAGCCCACTCGGCACCAACAGTTGTTGCACATACATACGTATGTATGTATGTATGAATAATAGCGTGTACCAATTATTAAATGAAAACTAAATATGATATGCAACAATATTCGATAAAGGCAGCAAAACTCGAATTCTTGTTATAAAATAAAATTGTTAATTTGAGACTCTCGTCTACCGAAAACTTTAATTCACAAGTCACATGTACTTACTTTCTTTCGTTCTTCGTTGGAGGTCTGGCGCTTGTGTAAAACCAGAATTATTTTATGTGAAAAGATGTTTGTAGTACAAGTAAATGTTAAACATTTACCATGTGAATATAAACATATAAGCAACAAATTTTATAGCCTGTGTATTCAGCAATGACTTTGCTTTTGTTGTATCCGAACGTATTTGTTTGTTGTATACTTTTGTTGTATACTACTATATGTTGTATACGGAACAGACGTGAAATTGCGACAGTCGGTGACTAAAATTATTAGAGCCAGTGACACGGACGAAACGACGCGCAAATTTAAGCATTTAATAAAATTTTTAACTCCAAGAGCCCTGAGGAGCTTCCACACATTAATACTCCAAAGCAAAATATACTTTTGCGGGAAAACGGGCAGATACTACGCCCCTATAAATTGAACAAAAATTTGTGTTTGCTTAATAATTTAAGAATATCACATTCACGCAAAAGATTTAGGCAAAAACTAACCACTTGTTTGTCTTATTTTTCAAGATTCCAAGTGTTTTATATATTTCTTTCTTTTTTCACTTCTTTTAAATCTTTGTAGTTCTCCGGTGCCAAAGTTACAGTGAATTTTTAATTTCCTGTTTAAAAGTCTTCCAATTTGACTAAAATTTACATATACTATGTAGGTATGCTAAGCACGCAAATAAACTGCATTCTGATTGTTTCTATGGAAACATCAAGAAGGATTATCGCTTTTAGCATAATTTGACTCTCGATAAATTGCGTTCTGGCTTAAATTTTACATTTCTATTGTTTAACAACATGGATGTATGCAACAATTATATTTACAATAACACTATGAACACACAGATATAAAATGAGTATAATAATTTAAATAGAAGAGCGCACCTAAAAACTATATAATTAAACATACGACAGAAGGTATAACAAGCATCCCGGCTGCGAAAAAGATAAAATAATACGTTTACAGTTGCTTTCTTGTTTGTCTTTTACAAGAAAATATGTTTTTGCATTTTCTCAAATCCTTTTCTTCAAATCCTTTGAAGTGAGCAATACTTTTATAAAAGCAGATTGTATATAAACAACTGAATAAAAACCTTCTGCCCAACACTTTAACAAGAATATTGCAAATAACTCAACAAACGTGTGGCCAAGACAAAAAGTTTCTTCTTTTAAAAGCGAAGTAATTCTTATTTACATATATTTTATTTACATACATATAAGTAATTCTGCAACAGACTCGAATGGAATTACCTAAGAGTAAAAAAAAATTAACAGCTAAATGAATTTTTCGTCACAACCCCATTGCAAAACATAAACTAAAAAGCATATTATTAAATTTGTGTTGAAAGTTTCGTTACCATCACATGTTAACTTTTACGGCTAACAGAATAATTTTAGTTGGCTTAGGAAACCATCGTACGCCACTCAATACTAGAGTTCGCAAAAATTTTCTGACAGATATTCCTAATCATGACAACGGTGTAACACTATTTATTCATCAGTGGACGCCCTCTTTTTGTACTTCATCAAATCAATTTTGCGAATTATTTCACTAATGTCTCTGCCAAAATATAACAATTCTACTTAATTGAGTGAAAGTAATAAATAATGTAAAAGAGGAAGTTTAAAAAGTTTTCCTCTCTTCGATCAGGAAAAAATTACAGCGAAAGTCATATGTACGTACATATGTATTTATGTATATAAAAATTGCACAGGCATGCATGCCATCGATTAAACTCTTTAACGCTTCCAAGCACTGCCAGTCCGCTGGCCTTTTAATGCGCTTACATTGTCATGAACGTTTGTTAAAAAAGTAATTAAAAAAGAAATAAGTTTTTTGCTTAATCAACACCCCGCTTTTAGGAAACGAAAAGATTGTACGAATTGGCGTCAAATCAAGCGGAAGATATTTGACTTTTTTGTGTTTTTCCTTATTTAGCGAGTACGCGCATGTGCAATTTGAATTGTGTTCCCTCGGAAGTGACAATTCACTGGGCAACAATAATATGATTTCGCAGCTTATTTCGTAGGCCAGCACAAGAATTGGCCGAGGTGGAAAATTGTAACACCCTTTGAGTGTGTTATTACAAATAAAGGCATTAATAGTTATCAAGTGCCCATAAAACATACATACATATTCATACATATGTACATACATAAGTATTTCATGGTATGTACATACATATGTATTGATGTATGTCTGTATATGAGTATACATACATATGTATGTATGTCTGTATGTATATGTTAGTATAAATGTTCCTTCGTTTAAAAATATTTATGGATTTAGCCACATGCTTTGTTCCAACACCTTGGTCCTATGCCTCCTTTAGTGAATACAAATCCACATTTGAAATTTTCATTTAAAAAGTCCTTCTTACAGATTAAAGTTCACAATTCATGTTTTATGTACATATGTATGTATGTATGTATTTTACTTAATGTAATGTTTCACTGCAATTGTACTGTTAACAACAACAATATTAACAGAAAAACTTGACGAATCAATGCAAGCAAAAGCAGGCAAATATGCATGATTTTGTTGTTGTTATTGGTCAGTAATATGCAGAAAAGCAGATCAACAAACAAATTGGTTTGATTTTAAATTCTTTATGAGCAACCACAAAATTAAGGATAAATTGTTATTTTCAATTCGGTTTTAGGCATAAACATGCCACACCAGAACAATGTCATAGGATTGTCAATAATATTTCATACGCCTTAGAAAGAAAATTATATTGTTCTGCAGTGTTTTTAGATGTATGTATGTACATACATACATACATCAAGCTTTTGATAGAGTCTGGCACAATGGACTTTCGTATAAATTGAAAACCCTTACCCCACCGCTGTTTTATTTGCTTCTTAAAGCATATATTCAGGGCAGATCCAAAGACTGAAAAGACTACTACCTTTCCGAAAATAGAAAAAGTTGAAATTCGTCACATTTATTAAAAAGGAAACTCTTTTTGTATTTATGTACATATGTACTTTGCTTTTGGGTTTTAGGAAACTCAATATACATACATATGTACATGTGTATGTATGTTATTTAAAAGTCATTAAATTTGCTTATTATTTTAATTGGAAAATAGATCGCCAATAAAACAAAAAAATTTATTTTAAGAACAAACTGAAATATTCACAATAAATGTAAAATATTAGAAAAACTATTATAAAGTTGAATTAAAACAAATCGAATTAGTACAATGTTGCGATCTGAACCAACACCACATTCTCTTCTAACTGGAAAATTTAAATTAAACTACATATGTATGTACATACATATGTACATACAAACATATTTACATATGTATGTAAGTCAATTCCTTACTTTATGCCATCTAATTTATGAATATTATGTTGTTAAAGAGTAGTTTTAGGTTTATTGCAAGTCGAGTAATAAATGCTTAAGGTGAAAAATGATTAAAAAACTTAATAAATAGTACACATACATAAACTTTTTGATTTTCACCGGAACTTCTTATGCACTATTATAGTCGTTTTGTGCTTCGTGCCTTGCTATTCATACTGGTTTAGTTTTTGACCAAACTCGAAAAGGTTTCGGCAAAAAATTTAAAGTTCTTGAAATATTTATATTCTTTAATCTTGAATCACTAACAATTTTTGGCTTTGCTGTAACATTTTAAGTTCAGTGTATTTTACTCTCAAGCAACATTTTAAAATTCATTATTACTTATGTATGTATGTAAGTATACTTGTGTATTTGATGTTTCCTATTTAAATACAAAATTAGTTATTCTCCACTTCAATTCATGTATGATTTCAGTTTTTCAGTCTTAAACAATTGTTGTTATATAATTGAGACTAGAATACGGCAGCATGATTTAATTTCCAAAAATTATGGAAATTTTCCCACAGAATAGTTACATACATACATACATATGTACATATTTGTTAACCCTACAAGCCTAACCTATTTTAGTAATACATAAAGCATAAACATATGTATGTCTCACAGGCGTACAGGAATGTATATCCTGAAGGGACATCTACCTCTAAACCCAAGCAACTGCTCATCAATTGTTACTTCCGCTTTATAAACATTTCCCAAACATTTCTAGCTGGAACGAATGCGTCATTTGGTCGAAGCATCGGACGCAAAGTTTTACCGTCCATTCTTGGGCATCTAGCTAAAAACTCAAATCTTTCTTTGCTCATTACTGAAACGTATCGTGTGCCTGAAAAAGTAGAATCAAAAAATTCATGTGTTGAATAGTGGTTATCCTTCATGATAGCAGTCAGAGTTAGAATGCCTATAAATGCACGAATCTCTAAGTATAGAGTGTCTTTATGAGTCGTTGTTATTTTTGATATATTTTGTCGTTTAGTTATCATTTCGACATTAGTCCACTTAACAATTTCATTTAAAATTTCGTCTGTTATGAAGAGATTGAAAATTTGCGCGGGATCAAATATATTTTTGGATATGCTTGCTGGACCCCCGGGATGCGCGAACTATATTGATTGCTTTTGTTCTGTGAGATAATGTGCCCTTACTGGTTGACCAAATATGTCCATTCTTACCACGAAGAATTTCCTCAGAAATACGATATATTCGTTCGGAACTGAAACGTCAGTAGCATCGATATCTTCTTCATTGCAGGAATCTACTTGTGTATCCTCACTATCGCAGCTGTTTTCATCATTGTTTTTAACGTTCTGGACACAGTTCTCTTCTTCTCCTTCTTCTTCTGGCGCTGAATAGTCTAAAGTAAGGTGATCTTCTTCGCATAAGATGGCAAAAATATCCTCAACGTTTAATTTATTATATCGTGACATATTCACAAGTTTTATAAGATTCATATATATAGAAATAATAAAGTATTAAACAACCACATATTAAGGTACATAATCGTAATGAAAACTTACATAAAGCCTAAACATACGCCTCGTAGGCGTGTTATACGTAAAAAACACAAAAATGGTTAAGTTCGTGTTGGCGACAAATGCGCAACCGGCAAGCTGCAGTCGACTACTGACTTGACAAAAAAGCACAAGGTGTAAACTTCAACAGTTTTAAAGAGAAAGACAGTTTTAAAATCAATGTACGCCTCGCAGGCGTAGGTTAGGCTTGTATGGTTAAAGAGATAAACGAGAAGTATTTTTGAAGAACAATTCCTGAGAATTAGTTTTTGTTGTTTTTGTTAGAATTAACTTTCATACTTGTTATGAGTTTACAATGTTTTTCACAAACTATTTTTCCAACAAGAAGAAATAAAAAAAGAGTCTTCAGAATTACGACATACATATGTACATATGTATGGATCTGTTGATTTTATTTTTCGCAAATAACTTAAAGTATTCAAAATGTTGTTGGAGAATGCAAAGAATTTATTACTGTTACTCGATAACCGAAAAAAATATGAGCAAGTTATGCATATAAAATTATATTTTAGCATATACTTACATACATACATATGTATGTACGTAAATTCATGCACATATACTGCTCTTTAATAATTACATTATCTACTGAGAGAGAAAGAGAACAAGAAATACTTCGCATGCCCAACTGCAAAAATATCGTTTTTAAATATGCTGCAGGGACGGACTGCAGTTAATCATATTATTGTTTGCCACAAAAGTAGCAAATTAATTCTTAGTGCCTGCTGGTTACGCTAAAAAAGCAGGACCCTTAACAAACCTCTTCAGAGGGGAAGAGGTAAGAAGAGGATTGATATAGACAAACCTGCGAAAAGAAATATTATCACCAAGAGGTGTGTGTCAGAAATGTGAACCGTTTTAGTCAGGAATATGACGATTATATTCGTCTCTCGATTTCTTTGTAAAACTGACAAGAATTATGAAACTAATAAAAGGGGCTCTGAATCTACTCAGGAATTACATACATACATACTACATATGTCAACTTTTCAAAACTATACTGGAGGAGTACAATTATAATCTCCATTATAAGCCTGGTAAAAGTGTAGATGCTCCTCCCAGATACCTTGAATGGGTGGTTTACAAATAAAATATTAATGGGTAAGATACAATCAATATACATACATATCCAATTGAAATTGTCAAATTATAAACACCGAATGCCTAGAAATGTTGTTATAAACAAAGAAAAGGCTCTAAACTCGGCTTCAAATGATTTTGTGCTCGAAGACTACTTGGAGTTACTAATTTTCAAAACATCACCTTAAAGAAGTAAGAAGTACAGTAAACGGCCAGACTTTATGTTAGGAAGTTATTGTTAATAGAAATTTTCCAAATTGGTTAATAAATGATTTTTCAACAACAATAAAAAAAGATGATACAGGGAAAAATTAAAGTATCGAAATACTAAAGAATAAAATGCTATTCTTAAAGGTAAAAAATACAATGATTTTGATTAAAAAAACTTAAAATGACAGTGAGTATAAATGACAAAAAGAAAACATGAAGAGGCATTAGAATTAGCAAATATCAATATACTAAATAGTGATACAAACCTTTTATACGTACTTGGAATCCCTACAACAAATTCAATTTCATATAATAATATAATTGTCAGACCTGTTTTAAGAAAATAACTCCTTAATAAATTCGGATTTCGAACAAATGTTCAAAACTAAAAATTAAATTCATGCAATTAATAACAATTGCAACAAGATAAAATTTGTAAAAATAATCAACCCCACTGACAGAAAAACGGGGAAAGTTAACACCCACAATTACACTGCATGACTTACCCAATTTTGAAGACGCTTTTGGTCAACCGCATACAAGGGTGGAGGAGTGACTGAGAATTATGTTTATTTAACACGCACAATAAAGAATTTGTGTCAATTGTAAAAATATGCTTATCTGTTGTCTAGACAGGTTGTTGCAATTTCCTTAATTTTATATTTTAAGCAATATATCAAAAATTTATTTTGAAAGGTTTAATTATTAAAATAATTTTTCAGAAAAATGTAAGTGAAAAATAAAGACCACTTGAAATTAGTACAGTTTAAAGTAAAAAAATATTAAATATATTCTATATTATACCGTGACCTAACAATTTTTTTTTTCTTAACTTATTTATTGAATCTGTCTTAAGGACAATAAGTATTCAAATCTTAAATTAAAAATTACTGTATTTATACTGCCACTGCAATATACAACTTATAGTGTTCACAAAAAGAAAATTATCTCGCCAATCAAAAGTGTGCGTCCTTTTGAGACGCCGATGACCCTCAAATAAGAGTAAATCTCGTGCAAGTGGATTGGGATGAAAATTTCGTAATATAATTCGTGCTCAACTTATTCTCTTTGTAGCAGACTTCGTAAAATAAATACAAAACATATTCGTTTGTGGAGCTCTCTCAAAAAGTAACTAAACAACAATTTTTGCTCTAATTTTAATTTATATATTTTTCGAAACATACATGTGTATGTATGTTCAGTTCATATTAATTTTCCTTTGTAAAGTTCTTAGAATGAATGAATGAAATTTTCGGGAAGAATTGATGCTTGATTTACAATATGTATGTATGTATATGAATACTAAAAAATAATATACATATGTACGTGCTTACATTATGTAATTAGTAAATAAAAAATAAAAACATTTACGGTGTATTTGTTGCCCACCCTTATCTTTTTGTATATGATCAGCTACATACATACATATGTATGTATGTATGTGTTTGAGAAAATAAATCAAGACAATATACGAAGTACATACATATGTACATAGATATGTATGAATGGCGAATACTTTTTCCTGGTGATAATCATTGAAAAATGGGCCATGATCTATATACATATACATATGTAAATGTAATCCTGAAACGTATACAGAATTCCGAATACACACAAAATATGTCGTACACATTCAGTACTTGCAACAGACATTCGTCGCGAATATCGTTACATATTTTTCATATTTGAAATATACGAGTATATCTGATAACAGATGCAAAAAACCTATATTGGTAGGGCCGACCAGAAAGGTTAACGCGAAATTTTCGCAAAATACACAAGATAGTTTTTTTATGTTTTTACCATCTATTCCGACATATGTACATATACTTTAAGCGAAACTTTAACTTTACTTTAACTTACATGCATATTTACTGTAATTTAGTTGACATCTTTATACATATTTCATAGAAATTAAAAAATGAAATTTTGTGTTGTTCTGATATATAAAATGGGTAGAGCAACCTGACAGAATAATTATTTTGACAATAACAATTTATAAAATAAATATAATAATAAAAATAATATAATAGTGTGTGAGTTTTTAAAATTTGGATTTTTCTGAAGTTTTAAAAAAGCATTAAATGAAACAACAAATAACTTTTCACCGCGGGATGCGAACCTTGTAATTTGAATTCGTATTTTTTCAATACCCTTGTTTGTTATTCCCTTCCCTTCTTTTTAATTTTTGGAAAAAAAAAATTCAGACTTGTGGCCTGAAATGACATGCCACATATTTTTAGAATTTTTTTTTGTATGAATACTCAAATTTAAATCTCATTGACAGCTGTCAAATAGCTTGGAATTTTTGTAAGGTATTTTCTCGCATATAATTCGACATGAGTTGCAACTTCAAAATAACTTTGGATAACTTCTATGATGGTCTTCTCACAATGTAATGTAACTAAATCTTACCAAACATATGCGCTTCTCTAGAGGAAGACATTCACTTCAACTTCATTATTATGAAGTAAATAGAACTGCAACTGGTCACCAACTTTTCAAACTTGGGGTTTTAGCATTTACTGAACGATGACCAAAAGAATTCAAGGACCCACTTATTACTAAAACTTTAGCTTGTATTGCCGATTTCAGAATATGGTTCAATCATGTGGGATCCATACTACAATATGCACATTGATCACATCAAGTCAGTGCAAAAGCTTTCTTCTTTTACTTTGTTTAATATATGTCTATCAAGACTGAAATTAATTTGTATTATTTATCATGAGTCTTATTAATGGAATTGTAGCATTGCAGTTTTTATTAGATGCGCTTAACTCCAATGTTCCTCAAGGATCATCGCGATCATCCAGCTGGCTTCATGTCTCCACTTATCGAACAAACTTTGCAATGAATGATCCTTGGAGATGATTATGTTGTTGCTTTAATGAAATGTCCCATTTTATTAATTTCTCGTCTAATTTCAATGTTATAAAACGTAATATTATTATTCACCTAAATAGCTAATTTATGTACTTAATTGTATTGAATTTATGTGCTACTAAATTGTGTGTCCTATAGCAGTCTGTAAAGAATTTTTGCATACACATACTTAGTAAAATAAATTAAAAAAATATAAAAGAATAGAAATGCTTAACCACACACACACCTGAATATAGGTAAAAGAAAACTTTTTGAATCATCTCACTTCACATTGGAAGTACAGAAATAGAAGTCATGCAAGTTGTTGTTCTTAACACATATTTTCTTTGCGAAATTTATTATTGTGATTGGGTCATTTATTTCTGGTTGAAATATGCATATGTATGTATGTATATAAAAACATATATGTACGTATATTCATATAAGTGCATTTGTATGTACAAGGTGGCGCAAAAATAACCTTCCGATGTTTTTTGGCTGTAATTTAAAAAAAAAATGAAAAACTTTGATTCTTCTTGTGGATTATTTTTATTTGGTCTTTTAATTTTTTTTACATCAAGTCGAGAATATGATGTCATGTAAATGGCCGCCGCCACAGTTGATTGTCATTTGAGCCCTTTTTATGGCATTTTCCATCACTTTGTCCAAAACTTCCGGCGAGCTTCTAACTTCTCTAAGAGCTGCAAGAGTCTGAGGCTTGTTGACATAAACCCGCGACTTCAAAAAGCCCCACAAAAAAAGTCTGGAGCGGTCAAATCAGGCGATCTTGCTGGCCAGTGCAAATCGCCAAAACGGGAGATTAGGCGCCCGGGAAATGCATCCTTCAGCATATCGGTTGTGGCACGTGCAGTGTGTGCCGTTGCACCGTCCTGTTGGAACCACATGTTTTCCAATCCCAATTCATCAAGTTGCGGCAAAAAGAACTGCCCCAGAAGCGTAAATTTTGCTTATTTACGTACCCGCTAAGATGGAAATGGGCTTCACCACTCATGATTATTTTTGATGAAAAATCATCTTCCTCTTGGTGGTGATTAGGGATGGCTTGAGCGTATGTTAGACGCGATTGGCGGTCAGCAGCTAACAGCTGATGCACCGTCTGGACTTTGTACGGAAACATCTTCAAATCTTGTACCAAAATTCGCTGTAAAGACCGTTGACTGACACCCATTTGCGTGCCACGTCGTCTGGTCGATGTCGATGGCGCTTCCATGACATCCTCAGCTACAGCAGCAATATTCTCTGCAGAACGGCTACTCCGGGGTCTGCCACGCCTGGCAGCATCTCGTGTTGTGCCAGTCTCTTCGAGGCGAGCGGCTAAGCGTCGCAGTGTTTCACCAGTAGGCGTTGGACGGCTAGGAAATCTGCGACGAAATTCACGTTGTGCCAAAGTCACCGACCGATTATTGGTGAAATAAATAGTCACCAATATTCCGCGTTCTGCAGCCGTGTAGCGTAACATTGTTTATTAACGTGTATTTCGCATGTGTTTACTACACAAATGTGAAAACAAAACTGACATTAGGGTCCAATCGCAAAATTTATAGCATTTTCTGATAGGAGGATTACTTTTGCGCCACCTTGTACATACATACTTATGTATGCATGTGTATGTGTATATAGTTTTTCAAAAGAACGTTAAACATCAACCCGTAAAAGGATGAAAAGGAGGTGTTCCTTTACTTCTGTTGTGATTTGTGTGTAATCGTTTGATCTATTCATATTTTTATTGTCTCCCAGCCCGTGTGCATGTTGCACGTTGTTGTCCCCTTGTCATTGTCATGTTTGGCTGCTTTCAAAACCAAATAAAAGTCATATTGTGCTTAGTGATTGGAAAAAATGGGAAGTTCCTGTTTCAAGTTGAATAAGCGGCCTCCTCTTGCTTTTTACTGGCATTAACTTTTTTCGATTTTAATTTTTATTCAAATCTATAAATCATACTTAAAAATGTGTTCACTGGAAAGGAAAATAATGGTTGAAAATGGCCACAATTTTCACAAATTTATTTCCTGTGCAACTTTTTACGATTATTTATTTTTAGTACATATTTTTTAGTTTAAATTTTGCTCTTGCATGTAAGTATTTTATTCCAACAAAACTCACAATTTTATAGTTAAATATCTAGATATATTAAATTTTCAGCACAGTTTCAAGTAAAATTTTATGAAAACAATGCATTTTTGCTTTGCTCCACAATGGTTTCATGGAAGTCGAAGGCTTGCAACAGAATTTAACATTGATACTTGGGGCATTAGAAGCAAAACTTTATTCTTTATACTATGATTAATTATTGTTTAGAAACTTGCGTGATCGGTTCAAATCTTATATAAACCAGTTTGATTTATATTTTCTGTTGGACAAATCAAAATTGTGTTACTACTTGCTTCCAAAAATATATATATATTTATACATTACCTGGAAAGAATGTGGCCAAAGCTGGTCGTGTAAGTGGTGCATGACTCTATGGGTTTGAGGAAGTAGTTCAGAAAACATATTCCTTTAAATTTATCAACATTTAAGAAACTACGCTTATTTCTGCTAAGTTTAACAGTAACAGATGTTCTAAAGACAAAACTTGTAATACTAGAGGAAAAAGTTGTTGGAATTTAAGGAAGATTTTGGAGGTATAGTCTTAAATGGCAGAACTGATAATGATTTGGATGGTGAATTCAGTTATTGTGGTTGAGGATTTATCTGTAGGTGCTCCAAGCCATATCTAGGTCACATGCCTTTGCGTTTAAGAACTAAATATATGCACATATGTATGTATAAGTTATAACATGACAATAGTCAAATAAAAAGTTTTTTGAAATCTTTGCCGAAAAAATATGTTGGATAATTTCGTACGCTCAGAATGAGTAAAACAGTCTACAACACATCTCTTTATAAGTCCTCTACAGCAAAATATAATAAATCATGTAACAGAAAAAAACGAAGTAAAATTTAGCAAAGAATAGGGAAAATTAGCTAGCAAAGGAAATGTTAGTACTTCTTTCGACTCACGTATTGAGTTCATAGAAATTACGAGTGTCACGAAGAATCCCAAGCTCAAACCAAATCCTCTGTCGCGTCGTATGTGCGATGTCTGCTACTTTTCTGGTTCCTTCAATTATAACGTTGGAGTAGAGCAGGGATGCATACGAACTCATATTTTTTTTTCTTGTATGTTGATAATTTCAACGACACTCTTCCCGGGTGAGTACCAGTTCCGAACACAACCATAAGAGTTTTGCTATATGCAGATTATATAAACATATTATCAGACACATGAAGGGCATACAAGAAATGAAAATGTACAAGCTATTGTGAGACTTGGAGATTAAGAGATTAGTAAATCTAAAATTATGGTTATGCGTCCTGGAACTAGGATTTCTAATCATTTAACCTGGTATTAGGGCGAAGAAATAGTAAACTATTTTAAATATCTTGGTTTCGATGTTACTTATAATTTGGCCTGGAATATGTATTTAAAAAGAAACTACTTACATCAGAATTGGCAATTAATTCAACGTGGTTAAAATACATCAATGACCCACACATCGTAAAGAAAAACAAACTTATCTTTTTTATGCTGCCTCAAGTGCCATAATGTTTTATGCTGCGTAAGTTTGGGGCTGCAAGAAACACGACACGATCGAAAATCTGTTGAGATATTTCGTAAAAAAATGCTTTATCTAACTTTTCTTCTCGTATTACTTGTGTAAATATAAATTCCGTAGTATATTGATAGTGAATTGCAAAACATAAATCTCATAATGGTGTTGATTAAAAAGGCAATGTTCTAGGGAGGTGTAATTGAAAGGAAGTGCACGGTTGCACATATGAGAATGATCACTATCGCAACTTGTTGGCTCATCAGATTCAAACAAATTCAAAATATATCTGTATGTACAATACATATTTGGCGTTTATAAAGATATTGGAAAACAATTCCTAAGAAAGTGAAGTTATCAACATTTTAAATGGCACTAATTTGCACTTAGTTTATATGTACGTACATTGAATTTACGCTAAATATCGTTAACTCATTATGAAAGAGTTATAGTATTTAGTCAGTATATTGTATATAAATATATATTATTTATTAGGAAACAAATTTTGTGTCGTATTTCTTAGATAGTCGTTTTAGTATTGCAAAAAGGTCAATTTATACACCTACTTGATCGTGTACGGGTCAGTATAATGACCGTGTACGAGTTACTGATAAAGATTATACGGAAATATTATCTTAGAATATTATTATTTCCATAGCACACTTCTCATAGTCTGCCTTAAAAATAACGAACTTCTGGACCATTAAGTTATGAATAACGAAGTACATTTCCATCTTAACGAATATTTGTGTGTGTGAAGAACAGAGATACGCAATTTTGTGGTACGCGAAAATATAGAAGTTATCATCAGCATTAATCACATTCTTTGAAAAAGAAGTTGGCAATGCAGTAGTCCGCAGTGTCTTTTTGATGTGAATATTGCTCTTGACGACCGAATTTAAACGGGGCCGATTACTCACTAGGGTTTTATCTTAAAGGTAAACAGTATACACTCTTTGTGCACAACCAAAGTGGACATGCACGAGTTGACCGCCTCATAAAGCTATTCAACAATAAATACGTGGTAGAAAAAATTTCTCTTATTGCCAAATACGTGTCTGTGACTAAAAATGTAAATTTATTGTTAAATTTACAGATAAAATCGTGAAAAATGTACTTAGGCAAGGGTCAAAATGTTGATATTCATTATATTTGTTCTAGGTACTTCAAGATGTAACTAAAGGTCTTCCAAATTATACAAACAAATATCTCACTGCGCAAGATCATATGTCGTTTAAATAAAAATTTCAAAATAGCAAAAATGCGTGCTAAAATTATTTTTCTAAACTTATTTCATTCCTTTGGAGTCGACTTTTCTGCTTTGGATGAACGAAGCACTAATAAATAAATTATATTATATAAAATACGCTTAAACAGAAAAATGTAAGAGATGTTTGGATGTTTATTGCGTGAGATGATAAACATTTCTCTTTCATTGATTTTAAGGTCCTTATTAGTTTATCTACTTTAATTAACATATTAATACTCGTCCATCTTAAATAACATTTAATAAATACTTAATTAAACGTATACAAATACGATACAAATTATTGAGATAACATCTCTTATCGCCTATCAAAATGTTTGTGGGAGGAATTAAGAAAATCAACTGCGCTGTAAACACACGTGACAATCAAATGAAATGGTTGAAAAAGTCTCGAGTCGAACAATAACAACGCATTGGCAGTCATTTCCAACATCCGATATAAAAAGACACATTACAAAACTTACCGCCCCAAGTCAAGGAAACAAGATAAACGATTATGTATTTTGAAAACAATAACACCCACAAAATCCACTTCGCTTAAAATGAAGTCACAGCTGGTTGGTGGGTTATTTTCCAGCCACAAGAAAAAAAGAAAACGGTATTCTTCGATTCCGGTAGTATAAATTGTTGTCCTGAATCTCAAGATTATTTTGATTGCGCGAGCAATCCTTGCATTGATGCACTTGCTATTTTCCATGTCAGCTTAGAGTCTCTTCATCATTTATGTTAAAACATGTACTCTTATTCGGAGCAGTGCGGATGAGTGCAACAGCAGTTATAAAAGTGGCATGGCACGTGCTGGCACAATTGTTGTTTATACAAACAATTTGTGCTGGCATATGGACGATGAGTATGTTCACTAAGCTATTTATTAGTTAAGGAAACACTGAAAATTTACTCGTTTTCATATTGTTAAATATGAAAATTGTGTGCAGCAAGCAGTAGCACGCTTCAATTCCACGGGGAGTCTGATTACTCATGCCGCAAGACCCGATATCCGTTCACCCTCTCTCTCACGATTTTATAATGTTCTGTTCCTTCTTAGCTAAGTTAAAATGCCTTGAACACAGAAACACTGCACCTTTATTTCAGCTCTCGTACACATGATGTGACCGCCAAGTGGCAGGGAAATGAAGAATTCATAAATTTCTTCATTCAATCATTGCTGAACAATGGCACACAAACACATTAATTTTGTTTGAATGTTGCCACGAAATTGTTGCAATTGTTTTAGGTCACGTGTCGAACTGGCATACATTGGCCTCACACGCACGTGACTTTGTCATTTGTTCCATTCATAAGAGCCAGAGAAAAAACTAATTTTTTGCTCCACCTAGACGAGGGTGGGTAACTTTCTCAACGTCAGTGGACATTGAATTTATTTTCTATTTTTTATTTTTCGAAATTCGTATTTGTTATGTTTTGATTATTGCCACTTTACACACGTGACATTTAAGTGTTGTTAAATTTATCCTTTGACTTCATGCGCTGCTTTGTTGTGTGTTGAGCCCAAATAAAAAAAAATGTCTCCGTAGTCATAATGAGGAAAACCGCTGTTGCCGCCAACTCAACACTTTTAAAATGTCGTTTAGAATTCGTTCTGGGAAATTGTTTTTTACGCTTTTTTCCGGAAGTTTTCTTACTATTCAGTGTATGTCAGTATGAATGTATTTTTGTAACTTAAGTTTTTTTTATTTATAACTATAGATACATAAATACATATTTATATATGTATATATTTACATGAAATGTTTTTTGCTGAAAGGCGTGTGGACGATTATATATCGTCATATTGTGGCTAATGTTTCCTACGTTCATCAATGCTGTTCCTGTGCCTTGTGCAAAAATCCTTTTACATACATGCTTGCATACACACATGCATGTGTTTATCAAAATGAGCAGACGTTCTTTTTTGTTACTGTTTAGTTTTTTGAACATTTTGTGTTTTTTCTCTGTGGGTGCTTTTGCCAAACAGCATGTGGTGCACTTGTACGTTACGGCTGAAAATGTCTCAACGTGCGCCGTGTTGGCGTTTATATAATTCAATTTCGATAAAAAAGTTAATTTTTATGAAGATAATAAACAAAAGAGTGAATATAACGTGTGAATTTCAGGATTTTTACAATGAAGGCGTACTTCGTAATTAGGCTTAAGTTTTTAGAAATCAGTGATTAAGAGCCACAAACATTAGTTTTCTTGAACGAATGGATAGAATGGATTAGGACTTGATAAATTTATGTTTATAAAACATATTTATTCTTTTTTCACGTCTAAAATAAAATTGATTTTATAATTTTTATTTTATTTTTGCAATAGCTTACAAATAATAAACATTTTGCATGGTAACCAAAGGGATACGCGCTGTTACTGTTTTGCTATATTTTTTGTTTAGAAATTATTTACCTCTTTGCAAATGCGACAGCAATTTATATTCCTGCATATACTTGTAATAAGGGCCTTCCATATTTTTTGTGTTGCCAGGTATGTGCGCATATTCTAGAAGTCCACATGTAGACTTGAAGCAAGAATATTAGGATTGAAAAATAAAATGTCACGAATAAAAGGTTTTTTATTTACATACATATATATGTATGTAAAAATATCAGAATTCCCCAGTAACACAACAAAGTGCTCAGAGTTCGCTCGCCATACCACGGCGCAATGAAAATCGCCAGCACAGTAACAAAACTCGGCGTATTAGTAGTAGAGATTTAAAATAATAATAATAGCTTTTTTTCTCCAAATAAAACTGTTGCAAGGAATTATGTTGCAACCAGTGTCACCATGTTGTCCTCTATATCTTCAACTTGTTACTTTAGGTTGATTTAATTATTGATTGTCGACGGACAAACCTGTATGGACGTACGGAGCGAAAAGTTTTAAAAAACCTTTTTTTCATATGAAACAGTTCACAAGTAATTTAAAAATGCAGTTACATATATAAAACAGTAAAAACCCACTCAGTGTGTTTCAACACTGAAATGAGAACGCACGCAGTATGAAAATGCAACACAGAGGGGAACCCTGTTTTTCACATTCTGTACTTACAATATGTTTGTACAAAAACAAGTAAATTTAATAACGACTAAGAATTAAAATCTAGGCAAAAACAAAGAAATTCTGTGAACTTGGTAGCACTTATAATTATAATTCATTACAAAAAACAAAAGGAATATTCACATACATATTTACAGTATAAATAGTATACATACAAACTATGCTTAAAAAGTTCAGTGTTCACATGCGAAATATTACAATATCTGAATGGCAAATCAAAAACATGTGATCTAATTAGTCTACGTACTTCTTCTATCTCATCTAATAGGCAAATTGCTAATGGATTTGTATGATTGCTCAGTGTCTCAGCGTATCTAAAACTAAAATGTTTTATTGCTTCTTTTCTGGTATCTATTTAGCTGTTTCCCAAAGTTGAATCCCGTACGTCCATACAGGTTTTAGTATAGCCTTGTTCAGAGTTAACTTATTTTTTAAACTTAGCCCATGTACTTAACCCTATTTACAGTCGGTATTAATGTTCCATTTAGTGCAACTGGTGGACAGGTTTCTTCTCTAAGACAGAACGTTATATGGGAAGACTTCGATCTGTTTACTTCGATTTTCCATTTTCGTAACCATTGTTGTAATTTATTTAGTTCAGCTTGCAATAGAGTAAAATCATCATAAGGACAAAAAGCAGATGCTACAGATAAGTAGGGGCTGTGATACTTTGAGAGCACGGCATGTCGCTGGTGGATATCATATACAGTGTTGGCCCTAAAACACTACCTTGTGGAACTCCAGCATTGATTTAATTTTATTATTGAGGAATCTTCTTTAATATTTACATAGAAATATCGGAGTTGGTAACAACGCTTTTAATTTAAATAAAAAGCCTGGGTGCGAAACTTTTTCAAATGCTTGTGGTACACTACTTTTGAATAATACTTTTTTGTTTCAAAATCATTAACATTTCGATGGCACTGTTCTGGAGTATCATGCTTACTACGAAATCCCAACTGGTAATTATGTAATCGTAATATTGTTTTGTTCTAATACAAGTTTAAGCCTATTTAAAAATAATCGTTCGCATATTTTTGAAAAACTTGATGATAAACTTATTGGTCTATAAGATGAAAACTGGTTCTCATTTAGCATTAAAAAATAGTGTTAAAAAATTACAGTAATTTAATTAATTTTGGAGTCAATTCTGTCGTATCCAGGAGTTTTATGTGTTTCTAAGCTTTATTATCTCCGGTTTTATTTCGTTTGGAGAAAAATGGAAGTCTCATTTGGCACGGTGTGTTAGAAATTCGGGAACTTCACTATCTGAGTACCAGATATTTTGACGATTGGGTTGAAAAATATACTCTAAATGATTAGCGAATGCTTCAACTTTATATTCATTTGATCTACACCATTTATTATTTAAATACTTTATTGCAATATTACGTTCCATAGGTCTATTTAGATATTTTGTAGCGTTCTGAAGGCTATTAACATTTTTATTTGCAGCGATTTATCTTATATAGTACCCCGTTTTTGCATTTTTGAATTCCTTTAGCAAATCCTGCCAAAAAATTATGCACATATGTATGTATGTAACTGTTAGCAGAGTATCAGACTCAACATAAATGTCCTGAGTATAGTGCCTTAATATTAAGTCCTTTTAAAGGGACTTGAGACTATTTACCAGTAAATAGTGTCTAAATTTTAAGGTCGTCAGGGGACAGTTTAAGCGCTGACGATTTTACAACCAGTCAGGGCAGTCTGTTTTGCGGCGAATAGAGGCGAAGGGGTCCCTCAGTTAGCACGGCAAACAAAACTCTAGGAAGTTCATGTATGACTTCGGCTATGGATATTCTTCCGAAACCTTCACCGAAGGTCAATTATTCTCATGATTATTGCCGTGTTGAACTGTATTTTTTCCATATTTCTGGATCACTGCTACTATCTCATTTATTTATATGTACAACTATGACACACATATACATACATACATATATGATAATATTTGTATATGTAATACACCTTATAATAGTGAATTAAAATAAAAAGGTATAAAATAAATGATAACGATAAAAAAACATACATGCCTTTAAGTAATTCGCTTTAAAATATTCAGGTTATGTGACTGAACACGACTGCGAACTCCTTGAGATATATAAATTATCTATGCGTATGCGTAGGTTAAGCGTTATAATAATCCGACAGCATTATTGATCCTAAGAAGTTTTCAGTTAGCCGTGACAATAGTACGGTACAACCACGTTACGGTTTGTCAGGAATGGGTTGATTTATTACGTATAAATATTGTAATAAAGTGTTTTGTTGCACGCCACCGAGTTTATAAAAAATTGTTAAAAACTAATATGTTATCAGTCGACTTGATAAGTAATATTGTTGTAATGTTGTAATACTTTAAAATCCATAGAATCACACACATACGTACCATAATATGTTTATAATGGAATAAACTATAATTAAAAACTCTAATTACAATAATAATACCCAAAGTATTGCATTATACCTTAATGTTTGTGGAACAATTTTGCTTTGTGTACATGATGATGCGAGTATAAAAAAAATACAAGCGCATTGCCTTTTGAGTAGTTTTTGGGACAACTTTCATTTTTGTTTAAATTTTTAGCTCCAGCGTTTCATTAACAAACAAAAATGAATTATAATAGGACAGGGAGTAGCCAAAACATTCCGATGCAACAACTGGTCTCCAGTTCGCTCACGTAAATTATTCCATTTGCGTTCTTTTCTTTATTTTTCTGTAGCAAACCTGTTTAAAATGGAGAGCGTACTGGTATCATGGAGCTAAGCCTATTGGACTTCCACGGGCGCATAACAGTGTTTGACATCTCCCATTAGCATGTAAATTTGGTATCATATGAAATTGCCAAGCACCACAAACGGGTTTTCATTCTCTGCAATCAAGAGTTTTCCTTTGCACGGCAATGTGCATGTCTTTTAATCTATTGACTGAGAAGCAGGAAAGTGCTTTATGGCTGTTTTTTGGATATAAACTTAAATGATCGAAAAATATAGAAAATTAAAAATGAAACTCTGGCTATGAATGGCATCTATGTACATACATAGCTACATATGTATGTATGTATGCATGATTCAAGATTTGATTAGCCACCAATTACATACATAGATACTTACACACGTATATACATATATTTATATGTATATGTATGTACATACTTATGTACGTATGCACTAGCACTAAAAACAAGGTTGAGAATATTTCTCTCATGATAGTTTGAGACCATAAGTCCAGATTATATTAATATACTTTGCCAGCTTAGTTGCAGGCGGAATACTTCTTTGGTTTACTTTTCTTAACTGTCATTAGTAAAGAGACTGAAAGCGGATTATGCGTCATTTAACGCCGCATACTTCTAAACATTTGTCAATAATCCCTTGAGTAGTTTGTTGGCAGCTTTGTTTGATCAAATGTACATTCCAACGTTTCTAGGCGTTGCCACAATAACCGACACCGTTTACATATTTCCACAAAGGCCAAAATTTAATTTAAATAAATTTTCTGTAGAAAATGTAATTTATGAAACTAAAGTAAAACAAAAAACCTTAAATATTACAAATAATTTTCATATGAAAATAATAAAATAATTCTTTCACTGTGCCAATAGTTTCCTTGGGCCCTGCATTTCAGGAATGTTATGCTATTTCTACCCTCACTATCCTCACAGCTTAAGCGGTCTAAGCAGATATGCTTTAATCTTTTCAATATGCGGTAAAAGACTGGGCCTTGCTACAAGTTATGAATCATTTGGTGATTAGAAATCCTGAAGCTGGCAACACTTCCAACGCCGTCCCTCATAGCAAACAAAAAAATAAGCAAACATAAAGATGTTAGGGTAAGATATGGAGTGTTTGTAACTGCCTCTTTTGTAAATGCCTTTTTTATGATTTTGCTTTTGTTTCTAACATTGCCACACTTACTAATAGACCTACTTTCCTTAAGGGCTTCTGCCTTGATCTGCTGATCTCTTTGTTAGAAGGCTTAGCTGTTTATTTTTTGAAGAGCGTCAACACACGTTGCACCTTTATCTGCTTAAATAATTCTTCTACGATGAATTTTAAAGCCAAATACTTGTGTCGGTATCTCACCTTGAGGCATTCACGAGGGATACACTTTTTTATGTTACATAGTTTCTCTACAATAAATGTACGAGTATGTGTTTTTTTGTCATTTGAAGTTTATCTTCTATGAAACATCTCATCTGCTGGAATTAAGAGGGCATACAATTTGTTGGTAAAATTTGCTGTATTTTTGCTTGCCTTTTGTATTTTTCTTTCTTTTTTAATTTATAAGCCAGGTAAATACAACTTCAATGCGATAAAAATGAACATTATTTTATTTTTTCTCTCTTTGTGTTTAAAAAGAAGTTGGTTTTTGATTTTTGTACCCATACAAACGGTCAAGGGAAATTCCATATGAAAGCATAAACTCAGTGAAACTGGCAAACTGATATCTGTGGCACCAAGATGCAATTGCTATAGAAAATACTTTTCCGACTGCTGGACTGCTGCGCTATCAATTATGGTAAGCTGACTATTCTCAGATGGTAACAGTCTGTACCATTTGAAGTGCTCCCAACATTTTACATTAAAAATTGGATTTTTAAGATTTTCTCACAGAAATACGCAGTTTTCGGGGAAGACTTTTTGTTATTGTATGAAAAAACATCTACTTTTCTGATATGTTATGCCAAAAAGCGCAGCCCTTAGCGCTTAGTCTACAACGTGACGCACAATGGCAGCAATTCTAATAACACCTCATATATGTATTTAAAAAAAAAGTTAATGTATGTATACTCACGGTCTTTTTCTTAATGTATTAAAATGTTACTTATGTAAATATAAATTTTATTTTGCTAAGATACCAGTCTGAAACTTTAAGATCAATTGTTAGTCAATGCTACTTGGGTTGTGTCGAATAATTCAATTCACAATGACCTTTTCATACCGAAAGTTATGGAAGAAATAAGAAGGTTCAGTATAAATTAATTGGAAAGGCAAAGTCGTCATGATAATCCATTAGCAATAGTCCTTCTTGATGACTCTGAAGAAACCAGGTGTCTTAAAAGGCTTCATATTTTGGATTTGCCATTCAACAACTATTTATCTATATTTTGCCATTTTATATACTGAAATATCGAAATTAATGTTTGTGTTATTGCTGTTGTTGTTGTACTCAGTGGAGTCCAGCAGCTACTGTTATGTTGGTTATTGTATCCAATTTACTTATTGTCCATAAATAATGTAAATAAAGAATTCATTAAGAAATATATACATATATAAATTTTCGGAAGACAGAAAAAATTAAATTACATTTCAAACAACTTAAAACTGATGGATTCAGTACGACTTTTGTCGTAAAAAGCTACCGAAACAACAAAAATATATAATAACAAAAATATATAATATAATATGGAAAGATTTTGCTTAACTAGTAAAGTTTTTGTAAGTTTCGCAAAATCAACAAAAACATGTTTTTAGAATAGTAGTAAGAATTTGTGTTAAACCCCAAAAATTTCATTGCACATTTTTTCAAATGCTGCGACTAGTACAATAGGTTGTCCAAAAAGAGTGCATTTCCTGTACATTCTGTACGGATATGATTAAAACTGTTGTACTGCTTTAAAAACACACTTTTGATTTTTATTTTAATTGCAGGAAAGAAATATAATTATTATTAATGTATATTGAACTCAGTGAGTTAAAAGAGTTGAGATGAGATGAGTTCGTATGGAATACCCCTTAGTCAAATGTTACCGGCATATTTGAGGTGTTTTGTACATGTCCACTTGATGGATCTTTTTGTTTATATTATTTGTGTTGTGCTGCATTGTGCAATTGTTTCGAGAGCACAACAAGCCAACAAACACGTCGATGAATGTGTAGTTTTATGTTGAGCGCGACACTATGTCAGTTTATTGTCATTTTGCCATCACTTACATTCACCAAATTAAATGTTTATTTCACTTTTTCATGTTTCCGTGGTTTGCTTAACACAACATCAGGGCCACTGCTTTAAGCGAGTTATAGGTTAAAAATTCTCACAACTTTTCGCCCCTACATTTTGAAAAGAGGCCAGGTTTCATGAAAATGTAACTAAACTTCTCCGAAACCCAGCGTTCAATAACTTTCAGATAAATTTTGTTCTGTCGTCTTAAAGTAGAACTTATTTTCTTGAAATTTTCTTCACATTTTTCCGTTCCATTTACTTTTCATATACATACCTACGAGTAAATTATATAAGTATGTAGATATGTTTGTATTTCATACTGTTCCACTGTTAACATCGTTTAAAATCTTCTGACCCCTCTATTTCTTAAAATGCAAAAAGTAACACTCCCAGAAGAAGCAAAAACCAAAAGTTGTACGTACTTTATATTTTACGAAAAAAATGGTTTATCAGTAATGGGAAGTTCCTGGCTACACACGAGAAGCACCGTGCGTGCTTCTGCGGGTTACCTGTGAATTTATGAAATGATTTGCCAAGTAGTTATATACATACATAAGTATGCGAGTTTTCATCTTAAAGAGCTGCACACCTTTGGGAAAATCTGCAACAAATACATACATATGTATTTGAAACGGAGATCCATTATCAAGTCATGCAGGCGTGTGTAATTAGCAACGCTCTAGTGATTTACCAAAATTCCAAGCAATGAAATTTGTTTTTTTTTATTTACATACCCATGTATTTATAAACGGAGTTGATCCATCTGGCTCCGCTTTTGTTCATTCGAATTAAAATAAAACTGATTATTGCTATTATATATTCGAAACACCGATTGCAATCGCTAATGACAAGATCTAAAATAGAGTTAAAATATAAGTTTAGGTAAAAAACGGCATTTGATCGCCTCAGACATACGCCCTATCATGATCCTTTGAAGATTCCGTCGAAAACCTTCGCAAAGTCACTGTTTTCCTCCGGCTGGCTTGATTTTCCTTAAGATCTGAATGATTGGCTGACTGATGTGGTTGGATGGCATGAAGAGTGACTCAACACAAAGCTCAGAAATAAAATTTTGTAACAATCATTCATTCAATTCATACACATGAGTACAACTCCATTATAAACCTTCATTGTCGTCATTAGCCGAAATAAATTGGCGTTTAAACGTGCCTACTTTTGCTTATCGCCTATACATATACATATAATATTTGTATGATCAAGGAGAAACATTTCTCAAAATTCACACAAATTTACAATTGGTGTGTTTAGTGTTGATCACAATGCGGTGGTAATGGCAGTCAGTCAAGTCGGCTTTTTAACGCCGCAAAACCAGCACGCACAAGAGATGGTGAACTGTCTGGCCGTTTGATCGACATTTGGCTTCGTAGCCGACTGTCGGATAAACGTTAAATGTTTTGTATGGGTTCAGACTAATTTGTGCAGCTAATCTCAATAATTTACACTATCAGTTGTAGTCATCTTGTCTCGTACTCTTAAAGCTTTGATGACTTTTCCTTATTTGTGGACGGAGCGTATGTATGTATGTATTTACATACTGCTTTATCGATTCTTTTTAGTTTTCTTATTTTCATTTTTATGGAAGTGACTGGCGTCATGCCAAGCGTAACGTTTACCAAAATGTTAAAGCGGATTTTTAAAATGATGTTTTTAAACACAAAGCAGGTTTTGAAAGGGATAGCAATTAAAAGGGATAGCATTAAATTGAATTTATAGCAGTGTTGCCGAATTGCGTTAAGTCGCACATATCACTCATTTGCTGAAACATCGCCATAAATAAAGGATAAAAAAGTGTTTTAATTTTCTAGTTTCTAGACATACAATCATTTTACAACTACTGCAATTGCGTACCATGTTAAGAATTTTGGGGCAGATTTGGAGCACTTGTTGGTGTAAACAACGCATAGAAGTTTTTTATTTATAAATAAAAATTATTTAACTCAAGATACATATTTAACTATAAAATCAAAATACATTTGAGGGCAGTTCAGATTATAGTTGTTTGTGCTAAGAATTATTGTAATAAGAATTCGTGTAATACGTGCGAGTGTAACATTTTTTGCAAAAGATTTAACTTCCCATAAGAATTTTTAACATTTAGAAATTTATTCTTTGTTGGATCAGAGTTACTGTTTTATGGCACGCTTCCTCGTCCTACCAGAGACTCAAAATTTTAAAATCGATTACTGTGTACAATGTGGTATTACAATTACATTACGTAACGCCAAAAAGTTGATGTAATTTTCTTTGGATTTTGATGTCTTGTAGATGCGAATACTCGACATTGCACGTCCGCCTTTCACATATATGATCTACTCATATTTTTGGCTCGACTTGCGGTCTGATGGCCTTACTACAAAATCTAATCATTAGATTCTAATGGTATGTTAGATTTGTTGACAATCGCAATAAATCTCATTAGATTCTTTCTCACGAAATCTAATGAAAATCTCAAGACCGGTATTATAGTCTATATTACCCTTTGACAATAATTACATACTCATACATATGTATATATGTACATACAAAGGGTACGTCAAGAGGATGATGCAATTCAGTAAAACTGTAATATAATTTACGAAAAGGATTGGAACAGATGCTAGCAAAGTTTAATTTGAGGACAAAAACAAGAGGAACTATTATTTTCGACTTTTTAAATTAAGTTTTCTTCGGGTAGATATTGCGTAAAATAAAACAAGGAGCTACTTTTGGACCCCTCAATTCAATTACTGTACCCATTGTAAAAACGATGCCATTATGACAGCACTTAGTCTGCGGAGATCGAACGTCTTCGCGCAGGTCACCACAGCTTAAATCAAGACTGCACGAATGCACAAAACAGCTAAATAATCTGATTGAAATCGGAAGAATCGTTTTTCTTTTTTTTTAGAAATCGTTCCTTACAAATTGTTTTTCAATTTAAAAAATATCACGTCACTTAAGGCCGCAGCGTTTATTCAGGCGCTTCGACAAAAAATTCTTTAGGATTTTTTCAAGGACCGAATATTTTATTTTTTTACCACTTATTATTTATATTATATATATTATATTTTATCGCAAGCACGGCTTACAATACGGAAGGATTGCTTACATTTTTTATAAGACCACTTACTAATTCCAACCTTAGGAAAGCTTGAAGTATTGATATAATCAGTAGTAAGATGACTGCGGAGTTAATTAATGCAATAATTAAGTCAGGAAGGATTCTACCAAAGTATGTAATAGACAAACAGACTGTTCGAAGAATTACTAAT
Organism: Epicampocera succincta; assembly: GCA_932526305.1. Lineage (NCBI taxonomy): Eukaryota > Metazoa > Arthropoda > Insecta > Diptera > Tachinidae > Epicampocera > Epicampocera succincta. The sequence goes on along the minus strand of OW052037.1, from coordinate 35,758,147 downwards.
GACTCCAAATTGAACAATGTTTAATGTATCAGTTCACCTTTAAGGGAAATATGGCACCATAGAACAGACATACAGATTGCTAAAGAAGGTGTTTGAAGGCAGGAAGTACTGTTCTGCTATTTACATTGATGTTTCCCAAGTTTCTGCCGAAATATGGAACGACGGTTTAGAGCGAAATAAAATTAAGCTCGCCTACAAATACTCACAAGCTTTTGGAAAGTTCATTGAATGTGGAGTTGCCGATTTATACCTCTGAAATGCGTACAGGCTTTAAAATACGTACATATGTAGCTCATCGTTTATGTTAATCATGAATTGGCATCATTATTAGTTTACATGAACAGTGAAATCAGATAGATCGACATTCATCTCTACTGTAGACTGACATAGCAGTCTCATATTACCGCAACACTAACCCAGTGCAATTAATAGGTTAACAAGCAGGACCTTGAAGTCCTACCTTTGTATACAAACTTTAGCTGTACGAGACGACCCTGATGCTATATGAAGGTCCAGAAGTTTTGGTTGGAAATGCTTTTGATACACATTGATCGGTATAATCAAAAAGCACATTTTAACGTGTCGATGACATCATTGCAAGCCGCCTGTCACCCGGAAAAAGATGTGACTATGATAATATTTATCCAAAAGTATTCTGATGGTCACGTTATGTAGAATAGTAGACTGGTCAGTTTTAAAAGTACAAAAGGTTATCTCTATTCCCAAAATAAAAGAAAAATAAACCAACCTCTGTAAAACAGTATCGCCCCTTTCGATACTTCCTGTTTTAATCAGATTTCTGCACACATTTTATATGTATGTATGTATATAAGGTTTTGGATGATTGGTTTTTTGATTTGTTTGAAGCGTTTGATCTTATAAAAGCTTAAAGGTTATAGAGGTATAAGGATTTAAGTTGGCAAAACGGTATTAACTGGCGGCCATTTTGTCAGCGGTCGAGTGATTTATGTTTAGTTTCAACATGAATAGACCTGGCAAGGGGTAGATTCGGTGAATGGGCCCAGAACAAGATTTCTGTTAATAGGGATTTTCGTAAGCGAATTTTGTTTGGCGATGAAGCTCACTTTTGCTGGAATGGATGCGTCAGTAAACACAACTGCTTTATGGACTGGTGGAATCGTTGATCCGTACTTCTTTAAAAACGCTGGTCAGAACATGTGTATGTGTATATAAAATGCTATAAGCCCGGAACGATTGACCAATTATATGACTACAAATATTTGAAAAACTCATCGAAAATTGGACCTCCAGCTTACACTACGTCGAAGCCAGCCATGGCGGTCATATGCCAGAAGATTATCTTTCGAATAAAGTAAATTTCATGTCAATTTAAATAACTCATTTCTGTTTTATTCGATTTCAAAGTTCTATAAGTTACACTTATTATTTTTTCAATGTTTTTTTTACATTCATTAATTTCGGGTTTTTTTTCCTTCTTTACATTTTTTGCAGCTGGTTCAGATAAACTGGCAATAATTTGTTATAAAAATTAAATATAAGAGCAAATGGTTAAAATAGGTCGTGGTTCGCTAAAATTTTGTGGGACGAATCATGTTGGTTCAAAAAAGATAAGAATACGAACAGTGAATCTGAGAACAAAGCACGAAATAAATATTTTAAATTTGTTTATTATACTTCGCAAACAAGTATCAAGATACATACATACATACATATATTCTTTATAAGCATGCATTGAAACTTTTTATTTCTTTGAACTGCAGTTTCCGTAATTTAGTTTTTTAATAAACAATATATTTTTGTAAATATATGTACATATGAACCTTTGTAAAGCGTTTTTTTAGAGTATCACAACTTTGAGTTGGCATCACTGCTTTATTTGAGCACCCATTTAACAGCTGATATTTGCTTTTTGTTTAATTTGCTTTGAAACTGGAATTATGAATCGACTTACACTAGAGCAACGCGTGAAAATTTTTTAATCAAATAAATGTTGTATTCGTCAAACTCATTTCCAAGCCCATTTCTGCTTGAATGGGTACGAAACACCATTACATCCACAGAAATTACTGTTTGGTGCGCTTTATGGGCTGGCGGAGTCGTTGGCTCATATGTCTTCAAAAACGATGATGGTCAGAATGTTACTGTTAATGGTGAAAGGTATAGAAACATGATTCCAAATATTTTCTTATAAATGCTGCGAAAAGTTGTTCAAAACGCGCCACGCGCAGCCGTGGCGCCCACATGGCAGAAATGATATTTAAACATTAATTTCATACAATTTTCTTTCCAATTAGTAAGTCAGTTTCATTGATATTAAAAATATATTTTCTTGTTTTAAAATGATTTAAGCTTGTGTCACTCTATAAAAAACACTCTATAAATTTACTTGTTTCGGAAGTAAATATTTATAGGAACTAAAGCTTGTACATATTTATATAAAAATGGTACCTATCTCAAAATAGGGGAAAAAAGCATTGTCACCGTTACCGTTACCAATAACGGTGATAATATCATAACTGCTACTAGTTTCCAACCTTGTTCTAAATACAGTGCTCAAAATTTGGATTAAGACGCACAGTAATAAGAGTCCATTTTTTACGTATTTTAAAACTCGCTTCATGAAAAGTAGATATGTACATATTTTCTGCATATATTTATTTACTTGCGAGACCACCGGCTCCTCCAATTCTGGAAGCTATTCTCCCTTGTGCGGATAAAAAACGGAACATTTTTAAAACACCTAATTTTTCAAAACCGCACATCTCCTCATTTCATGTGCTGAAAATTGTGCGTTTTATTGTGCATGTGGCTAGAGACTGGTAACATACATACATATTTCTTTTTACGAACCGGAATAAGAAGAGATGGCACTCTGAAAGCGCTAATTTGAAAGCAAGCAAATAAAAGGAGCATATTTTTAGATTGCAAAATTTTTAATGAAATCTATGAAAATAATGCATTTTTTTAGGAGACAATGAATAAATGTCATTAAATTACATATATGTACTACATACATATTTGTATGCTTCCATTTCTGCTGTTTGTAGCAAAGTTTTTATAATATACACAAGATCACTTAGAAGTCACTTCATTATTTCCTTGGGAGTTCATGTAGCAAAATTTGACTTCAAATCGTAATCGCATTTTTCCCGAAAAGCGAGCTTCAGCACATGACTCATTGTTATGGAGATATAATAAGAATAACGGCATCTTCAGGCATAATTATATACTGCTTTTAAAAAAGTTAAAAATAAAAATTCTGCAATTTCTATCGAAAGATAATTAATTAAAATGCAGTAAAATCCTAAAAGTTAGTAAGATCATGAATAAAAAAGCAAATACATGTAACTCTTTTTTAACAGTAAAGTAAAAGGCTAGTCTTGAAAGGAAGTCTTAGGTTGGTTAAGTTGTAACACTTTTCGTAGACTTTCTCCAGTTTTAAAAACCTTAAACTTGGCTTATGAAGATTTTCTAAATCTATTTTTTTTGTTGAATCTTTTCTAAAAAAATTTCCATTAATTATTCAAATCTTTTTGCTATAGAGTATTTATATAAATACTAGCAGTGTAACAATTACATTATTTTGTTCAAATCTTATGCCAGGAATTTGAAGAGAACAAAATAAGAATATAATATATTCTTATTCTAGAATAAAAATGGATCAAGGGAGCTGACTCACTAGACTCAGAGTATCAATTCTTTTTAGTATCTGGTGCCCACTTAACTTCAATAAGTCCCGGCCGTAGGGGTTGAGATGAGTTGTTAATTTGTCACGTAGTTGAGTGAGTGATTCGTGATTTCCTTTTTAGTAGTAGAAATATTTATGTAAGGCACGGTGGACATTCTCACTTCAGAGAATGACGATTAGCCGTAATGCGTTAGGTTGTCCTCTGTGCAACTTCTGAATGAAGCTGCTCTGATGCAATCTTCGGATCATTATTAACGTTTATAAACGCGGGGTCTTCAGCGTTTCTTGAAGTACGAGTACTTGGTTTTTTTGGCATGTGTGCTGTATAAATCAAATAAAGTTGCGGCTCACTTCGGACTGACGAAAGGCAGTAATTTCCTGGCGGGTTTTTCAGTTCGATAACTTTAAAAGCGGACATAAGCAGAGGTGGCCGAAACTTTATAGGGTGGTTGACAGTGTCACTGATAACTGGTGGACAGTAGCAAACATTTCCAGAATTAGGTGAATAGACTTTTTTCAAAATGGTTAGCGAACGGATCTATTTAAAATAAAGCACATAACTATGGCGCCATTGTCAGAAAAGTATTTCTATTGGCACCGCTGTACATACATATGAAAAATTTTCTGACGATGTCTCACAACAGATCTGGCAATCATTGCTAACAGTAAGCTGACAATTCACCCTCTTGTGCCAATTTTCCAGTGTCAGTATATTGTCAGATCTTGCAATAATGGAAGACCTCCCTACCATATGTACACAGCTTTAGGAAACTAAAAAAGATAAATATGTATGGTTTTGCTAAATCTTGTATTTTTGAGTTACCCTGACTTTCAAAGCGCAATTTTGGTCTGAAAAAATTTTAACAATTTTTTTTTGCTCAAACAAAAGTAACAGTTTTCTTGATGAACAAAAACTTTTTTAGAATACAGATATCAACTTTTGTAGATGATACAACTTTCCTCAGCGTCCACGAAGACCATCAATTAGCACAACACATTTAAAAATTGGAGAAATGACAGAAGATTTGGAAAATAAAATTTAATGAAAAAAATGTAGTGATGGTACGTTTACCCTACATTAGGCATCCGAACAGAAAACTAAGTTTCGATCTTAAAAGATTCGGGAACACTGTTCACACATCCGTACATATGTACATACATATGTATGTATGCATGCAGATGTTTTCAAGTAAAATTCAAGTAAAACGCTCTATTACCGAAAAGTTGGCACCTATTTCGTTGTGTCGGAGTTAAGTTTTAGATGGACTTTATAATGTATAAGAACAAACTTTTACTTTTCTTCTTATACAAAATAGTTGCTCCAAAAATTCTGCTTTTACATATGTACATATAAAACTTTTTGAAAAAGTTTCAAGATTTTCGTGATTATTTACGCATGACATGACATTAAATCGGAAGCTAAAAACGATGATGAAACTGTCTGCCTGCCTCATTGTTTATATGTAATTTTGACGTGTGCTGATTGTTGCTTCAAACATGTGAACCTTTTAAAATTCCATACATTTCACATACATACATACTATGTAGTTAAAACAGCAGGAATGAAAATTCGAAACAGAAACTCAAACTCAAATACATACATACATACATATGTATGTATGTATTTATGCCAAGATTTCATTTATTCGTGTTTAAAATTATTAAAACAACAAAAACTTGTTTCAATAGATGTTTTTTCTATCAAAGACATTCGTCCGTACATAAAATAGAAGCAAAAATCTATTAAAGAACTAAACAATTCCATGCTCCCCTCACTCGACCATGTACCCTTCAGTTTTCATTAATGGACTCGCATGTGTCGCGAGTTCGCAGCATCTGCCAAGAATATTTTCTTTTGTTTGTTTTTTTCTACAGCCAAAAGAAGATGCATCCATTAGTGAAGTATCGAAGGTGAATGCATCTTTTAGTTTCACGTGATGCTTTGACACCATTTACTTTGATGTAAATCAAAATGAACTTAATAGAAATTGTGAAAGAATCGGCTACATATACAAAATATGTGAGTTTTGCATACTACATCCTTTAAAGGATTAGTGCTGCCAAGAATACGATCTTTATATATCAGTACTTTTCAATTTTGTTTAATACCTTTTTTGATGTTTTTAAACTACACTCCATGTAGGCGGCCAAAACGCCGTCACTTCTACAGATCTACAGATCGGAAGCTGGGGTCATTCCCGGATAATCAAAGTAATTGTATATTATATATGCGCTCCTTCAACAAATATTCATATCTACTTGTTCTTTATACGTTTCAAGACTTTTAAAGCTACATAATTGAAAATGTGTAATTAAAAATGTTCTAAAGACTTTTTCTTAACTACAATAAAGGAATGAACATATGGTCATTGTTTTTCCTTATTACTGGTGGACCACAAAAACTAACCCTCATTCTATAAAAACCCGTTACTTACTTCATAAATCCCAATTTAATGCGTAATGTTCTTATATCTCGAAATCGCGTCTGGCCAATCGTAATGTTTTCCCGATCCCATGTTATGTCTCCATTTGTCAAAGCAGATAATAAGTAATACCAACCTTGTCGACCAAACAAGTAATGAACCACTTTTAAGCTTAAAACCGTGCTCAAAGGCTCACCTGGAATGCTGTCTGTGAAAATGTAAGTGCATGCGCTGACTGACATATTTGTTAACCTCTCACATAAGTTTTGCATGCACTGTTCATGTTGTGAAATCATGTGAAATGTAACCGGTAACATTCTCTTTCTGCTGCGAAACAATGAAAGTGGCAATTGATTTAGGTGGAATTTTCCATTACAGCTGATTGCTGAACTAATGTAGTTATCTAGTATGTGAGCAAATATGGGTCTCCTACACAAGTGGAAAAACCATCAAACTACGGAAGGTCGTGGTATATCCAAAATTGGTTACACTTAGAATTTTCCGCATGAAAAAGTTAATGTTTGCTCAATATTTTCCGGGTTATGAACTCGCCCTCGCTCTTTTAATTTCAGCAGGCCCTTTTATGAGAGATCTTGTCTACAAGCTTTTACATTTTCCATTGGCTTAACAACTACAAGTAAAATCTTCTAATTTTTTTTAGGTTTAGTCCCGTTTTAAGTTTCATCGCAAGTAATGGAAATGGTGCTGAAGACCCACAAGTTGCCTGCGTATAGAGAAGAGAATGTATGTTATTATATATACGCACATAAGCATGTACATGTGTATGGAGTTATACTTGAATAAAAGCACTTGTTATTCACATACATACTTCATTCTGCCCCATTCAAATTTGGTTCCGTTTACCAACACAATTGTTCTAAATTTAGCCATTAGCACTATTTTCACAATATGGTTATTCCGTGTTGTTTATGTTTTATTTAAATTTAAAATTAAATTGATGAAATTTCTGTTTTTGAGAATTTTTAACTCACTGTTTTAAAATGTTTGCTGTCATTTCCATAATTATCGTTCTTGTGTCTGTCCTACACAGCACCATCGTGCCACCAAATGTTTCATAAGAAACGTGTATTAGTTCAATTATCAAAGAGTTAATTTAAGTATTGGAAAAACATTTGGTCTACTTCTCAACCAGCCAGCTTTCTCTTGCGTTTATTTGAAAGATCAGCAATTACGTAGCTTTTAACTGCGCACTAAAGAAAATGATGCTTTATTCGCTTGTAAATGCTTAGAACGAATTTTCTTAGCAATACAAGAAAAATTATTTTATTTTTTTAATTACTAGTACAAAAGTCAAAAGAACCGTAAGAATTGTCAAAAACAAAAAAACTATTTGTAATTATTTGCAGCAAAAAGTCCTAAGACTGTGCCACATTATTTCGACGTAAGCGAAAAATAACTTTGTTTTATATAGGGAGTGCTTATTAAAATATATAATTAAATGGGTGAAGAAGATTTACTTATTGCATCACTTGCGAGACAAGTGCTATCTATAAAATGTTTATATACAAAAAAGAAAATTTTTTAAATAAATTAAAGTAAATGTAAAAAATCGCACAGGTCCTGCAAATAAAGTATGTACTGAATTGAAGAAGAATTCTTACGAAAAAGTGAAGAAGTATAAGATTTCTGTAATAAATGTAATAATGTTTACCATATACTTTGTACTACAGTGGACAAACGAAAATATGATTACTTGCTTAGAAATGAAAGAGAAGGACTTCTTTGGTAGCGGTACAATTAAACGAAGTCATGAACTTTGTGTCAAATCAATTGGTTGGTATTCCGAAAGGAGTAAGAGAAAACGAAAAGAAATTGGAAATACAGCCAATGGGAAATAATGGGCCGAGGTGGAGTGTTTGAAAAGCTCAATAAAATATATAAGCAGTGAAAATTTTAAAAAAGATTGCGTAATAAAAGGTGTGAAATAGCTGATTAAGTGTGACCTGCGGAAACTGCGCAGTGCTGCAATAGACGTGTGACTTTTTTTCATTACGACTTTTATTATTATTAGCGTCCACCTAAAATCGGATTGACGCCTCTTTTCCGCCTACAGATATATATATATATATATATATATATATATAGTTTTCCGTCAAAAAATTACTTTAAATGTACATGCATACATATACGAGGATGTATATCTACTTTTAAAATTGCATGTGCACAACATATATGTATATATATGTATGTACATATGTATATATATGTATATACATATGTATGTATATATGCATGAATGCACAAACATATGTATGTACAATATAGATAAAAAGAAAACTCTTAACTACATATTATGTATGTATGATTGTATGTAAGAGTTTGCTGTCAAAATAAGAAAGGCAAATTTTTTATTTACCTTAATTTTTTTAGAAATACAAAAAAATTTCTGTTTAAAATACTTACATATGTACATACATTAATAAATATTTCTCTAATAAAAAACGCCCTCTTTAAGAAAATATGCACCAGGATTAGAATTTCATACATATGTTTATTGAAGAAATTTTGCGCATCAACAAGGCATCAATCGCAACAAGAATTTTAAAACGCACAGACTATCCGGCAAATTTAAGATACCTCGATTTAGGTCGGGATGTTGCTCTAAAGCGTGTTTAAGGTTTTCAATTGTTATTTTATTACAAACTATAGAAATGTACATAGATATGTATATAAATATGATTAAAAAACTAAATAAAATACATATAAGCATTCTGACGTCAAAAAATTATGAAAAGTTGTTGGGTAAATAGTTTTTTTTTTCAATTATGTACTTTAATATAAAACTATATTAAAACCTAAAATATATGGACAAATTATATACGTTTGGATGCACTATAGCTTAAAAAGTGTGAGGAGACAATTGAATTTAAAATGAATTCCTAATTTTCCCCGGAAAAGTTTATGTTACGAAAGACATGGCAACCCCGCTGTAAAAATCTTTTTGACAGTTCTCCAAAAATTAATTTATTGCATTCCGTTACAGATCACGAATTTTGAGACCAAATTTATAAAATATATTGTAAAAAATAATTATTATTATGAAAACCGTGTGTGAAGTGGGTTTAAAAGCTTTAAGGGCCAGTTTTTAACTTAAAAATTAAACGGTGTTTAAACTTAAGTTCTGTTTAAATACCGAATTCATTTTTATAGATCATATTTAAATACAACTTAAATCACTGACCACGTCCATTTAAATACAACGTGTGGAAGGATGTGGAGCGAGAATTTGATAGCAAATTCAGGCAAACATTTCGAAACCACAAAATTTCGAAAACAAAATATTTTAATATTAAGTTAACTAAATAGTAAGCAGCTGTTAAATGAAGAAGTTGTTTATATTTTTTTGACATTTTATAGTGCTACCACACTTTTATCATAATTAAATACCAAACGCAATTTGAGACTGAAAAAATGAAACCATATTTAAATACAACTTAAATTTAAGGAAACATTAACTAATTTCGTATTTAAATATTAAGTTCAAAACTGACCATAAGTGCATAAAAGTGCAAATTGTAAACATGAAGTGCGCAGTGGGCAAATGCATGCAAAACGATGGAGCAAAATCAAGTGAGAAATTGTTAAGCACTAATTTTATGTAGAGGTCAAAAACTGTTTACGGTTACATTTTAAGATGCCACAACTTTGAGTCGGCATCACTGCTTTATTTGAGCACCCATTTAGCAGCTGATAGTTCCTTTTTGTTTAGTTTGCTTTGAAATTTCGTTATGAATCGACTTAGACCAGAGCAACGCGAATTTTATATTCGTTTTAAATTAATCAATCAAAAAAAAAACAATTTTTATTTTATTTTAATTTCTTTATTAAATTATATTTTGACTAAGAAGTTTAACGGTTGGAACAAGACTGACTTAATTCTACTGACAATCTTTCTTATATCTAAACTGTAACTTTTAATATGGTTATAAAAAGTGTAAATTGTTGTTTTGTAGTTCTATGGAATATTGCATTTTCGTTATGGGAACGGAAATGCAATAAATGCAAAATTATTTGTGAAATTAATTTATTTGGGACGGTTGCAATTCTTGGAATTGCGACCGAAAAATAATTTTGATTCATGGACTTAACTTTCTTTAAATAAGGAGGAAATGGGTTTCATGTTACATTTGCTTTATTTAGTGTTAATTATGTTTGTTATGAACTCGTCAATAGGGTCATTCTTAATATAAGTGTGTGTGTTTGGGTTTGAATATGTAACTCGCGTGCAAATTGTTAAATTTTTTAATCAAATAAAAATTGTATTCGTCAAACTCATTTCCATTCAAAATTTTATTTTCCGATGAAGGCCATTTCTGTTTGAATGGGAACGTAACTAAGAAGAATTGTCGACAAGCTTTTGTCGAATCACCATTACATCCACAGAAAATTACTGTTTGGTGCGCTTTATGGGCTGGCGGAGTCATTGGCTCATATGTCTTCAAAAACGATGATGGTCAGAATGTTACTGTCAATGGTGAAAGTTATAGGAACATGATTCAAAATTTTTTCGTACCTCAATTACGTGGCATTAATTTGCTGATATGTGGTTCCAGCACGACGCAGCCACAGAGCGGACGCTACAATTGATTATCTCAAAGAAACTTTTGACGAAAAAATAGTTTCACGTAATGGCCCAATTAAATGCCCAGCAATATCGTGTGATTTAACCCCATTGGATTATTTTCTTTGGGGTTATGTTAAGTCACTTGTCTACGTCGATAAACCATAAACAATTGGACACCTGGAAATCAACATTCGACGAGTTGTCGGCGAATTATGCACGCAAATGCTGCTAGCCGTGGAGGCCACATGTCAGAAATCATATTTAAACATTAATTTCATATTATATTAACAGTATATTTCCTTGTTTTATTCTGATTTAAACTTGTGTCGCTCTATAAAAACACCATTTACTTCAGAATAACATCGCATTTTAAATGTTTTTTAATTTCATATACACATGTAGGTATTTTCATAACGTAATTAAAAAATAAAAACAACATATCAAAATTTGCTCATAAAATTATGTAAGGAATAAAATTGTCCCACAGGAGTGTTTACATATCTCTTAAATGCCTGACTGATTCGTGGCGTCATTTGGCCAACATGCACAGAAAATTCAATTTTGTTTCAGGATGGCGCAATCTGTATTTATTCTATATATATGTATATGTAGATAAGCTACTACACATACATATCAAGAAAAAAATTACAAACCTAATTATGAGAATATTAAAAAACTAATAAATATAAAGTGAACAAATCTGACAAAAAAATATTACGTCAATATAATTTATTTATTAATACCTACTTGGACAAGTCACCTTGCTAAGTGAGACTGTATTGTATGGGCGGGGCTAAGAAGAAACTCCGCAAAAGAAACGTAAACAATGCAGACATCCGTGGAAAATCAGCAAACCAGTACGAGTGAGATGCAAAATTCTTGCAGATCAAACAGCAACAGCAATTACTCAGCACAGATCTGCTCTACATAGTGATGCCAACTTTTCAAGCTAAAACCGCGTAAAATTTTTTGAAAAAACACTTCTCCCGCAAAATAAAGGGTGGTTAAATTTCAAGGGCCGATGTTGATTTTGAATAAAACACAAACTATTTAGGAAATTATTGTAATTTTATTTTATTATGATGTATTGGTATTACTCAATTATGTATGGAACAAAATATCGGCCAAATGGGCGCCGCGACCTCGGCGGCACACCTCCATCTGATGGTCCAAATTTTCGATGACGCTGAGGCATAATGGAGGTTCTATGCCGTTAATGTGCCGAATTATCTGATCCTTTAGGTCTTGAATTGTTGCTGGCTTATCGACGTACACCTTTTCTTTCAAATAACCCCAAAGAAAAAAGTCCAACGGTGTCAAATCACATGATCTTGGCGGCCAATTGACATCGCCATTACGTGAGATAACACGGCCATTGAATTTGTTGCGCAAAAGAGCCATTGTTTCGTTAGCTGTGTGGCAAGTGGCACCGTCCTGCTGAAACCACATATCGTCCACATCCATATCTTCCAATTCGGGCCATAAAAAGTTCGTTATCATCTCACGATAGCGAACACCATTCACAGTAACTGCCTGACCGGCCTCATTTTGGAAAAAATACGGCCCGATGATGCCGCCAGCTTATAAACCGCACCAAACAGTCACTCTTTGTGGGTGCATTGGTTTTTCGACAATCACTCTTGGATTCTCATTCGTCCAAATGCGGCAATTCTGTTTATTGACGAATCCACTGAGGTGAAAATGTGCCTCATCACTGAAGATGATTTTCTTCGAAAATTGATCATCCACTGTTGCCATTTCTTGCCACCATTCCGCCCATTCACGACGTTTGGAATGGTCAAGAGGCTTTAGTTCTTGAGCCAATTGCACCTTGTAAGCGTGTAAATGCAAGTCTTTATGCATAATGTTCATCAACGACGAGCGTGAGAGGTGCAATTGTTGGGAACGACGACGAGTTGAGGTGGACGGCTCTTCGCCACACTATCGCGAACAGCAGCAATATTTTCTGCAGTACGAGCTGTACGAGCATGCACTGGTGTTCTCACATCTTCTACAGACCCGGTTTGCTCGAATTTTTCCACGATTTTTGCGATTGTACGCACATTTGGACGATGAAATTGACCAAAAAAATTACGAAGTGCACGATATGCATTTTGATTTGAACTCCCATTTTCATAATAAGTCTGGATAACTTTAACACGTTGTTGGATTGTGTATCTCTCCATGGTTCAAATTGAGTAAGTCTGAAATAGAGAAATGTCAAATAAAATTCGGAAAAAAACTTGGCGTTTAGGTGTGGTTCACATTCAACATCGGCCCATACAATTTAAACACCCTTTAATATCAAATTTTTCGTAAAAGCGCTAAAAAGGGCTAATTGTAATGTGTTTCTGCTGAAAATCAAAAGAAACATATTTTTACAAAGTAATTTATATATAAATAGTATTAATAGTGTATATGTAATATTATTATACGTAGGTATATACATACATATGTATTTGTACATAAGTACGTTCATATAAAATTGCTCGATATTAAATAAAAAAGTTGTAAAAGGAGAATGAACTGCGGCATACAACGCAAGAATAGCCTGAAGTTGCTTTGCTCGGAAACTACAGCTGGTGTAAACTTTATTACATTATATACAGATGGATGTACGTATATACATACATATGTATATGTATGTATGTGTGTACTCGTGTATTGAAACGACGGTTAAATATGTTTAACAACTTTGAAAGCACACAAAATTTGGAAGAAATAGAAGATTATTCTATAGTCTTCTTGTTTTTTAAACTTGTAAAGCAAATTAATATTGTAGAAGAAAATTAGTAAAACAATGCTACATACAATGGTGCTCAAATAATTAACAGCAAACGTCTGACCAACTGAGTTGAGTTCCGTTTTTATACTGATGCAAATATGCATGTATGTATATGCACTTACTTTTTTAGCACAAAGTTTGTGTTCGCTATTGCCACACAAATATTTGTTTAATTCAATATTTCTAACATAAATTTTATACACACTGCTGTTGATTTTTATTTTAAACAAACATTTTTAAAATTTTAGCAGCTCATACATTACCAAGGAGTCGATACAAGAGTACTTCTTTTAATTTAATAAGCAAAGTTCAACTGGACTTATATTTTGCATACAAAATTCAAATTACTTATTTTTATGATAAGTTTTAGGTTAATTTTAAAATCTCAAACATTTAAAATACAGAAAAACGACTTAAAGAGAGGACTATATTTAAAAAGCCGTAAAATTTCACTGCAATATTATTAACATACTATATATGTATGTATGTATGTCTAAGTTTGAAAGAGGAATATTTCTGATCCCTGACTTGCATCTGTGAGACGCTAATAAGATGATGGCATTGGAATTCCAGCAGTTATGTGCATTAAGATGGTTGTTTTTTTATTGTACCTTTCGTAACGTCGCACAGTGGCGCCATTTGACTTTTTTCGTTGCAAAAATCATATCTTTTGAACCGAACAAGATAATCGAATAATTTAAATTGCATGTCATAGATAATTGTTCAACCTATAAAATGAGCGGTTGGAGTGGACGCTACACCTTATAGGTGCTTACTTATGGGTTTTCAAAGTTAAAATTTGTGAAAAAATCCAAGTTTTGGTAACAAAAAAATTTTTGTTAAGAATTTTATATTTTTTTGTAGTTCTTTTGTAAGCTTTTCATGTTTTAAGATATTACCTAAAAAATTACAACAAAAGAGTTTTTTTTTAAATGATTTTTTCAATTTTCTGTAAAATATTCATTTTCTTGGTAAGACAAAGTATGTCTAAAATACAAATCATTTCTAAACTCTAATTTTTTTCTAACTCATCTATTTTATGGTAACAAAATCAAATTATTTTTACCAATCTTATATTTCTTAGTTCTTTTGAAAGCTTTTTCTGTTTTAAAGTTATTAGCCAACAAATTAAACAAATTTTTTTTCAATTAATTTTTTGAATTTTCTGTAAAATATTCATCACAATTCGTAACAGAAGGTATACATATCTAAAAGACTAATCATTTCTAAAGTATAATTCCATTGTAGTTCTTTTCGTGTCTTCACATGCCGCAGGGAAGAAATAAGTGGATCGGAAGATGCTGCTAACATGTTGAAGAGGTCCTCATTTTGCCTCACCCTTGATGCTTTGAACGTGTTCTGCAATCTATATTTTTTGTAAAATTTGTTAAGAGACTCCTGCGCTTCTTCAGAAAGCTCTCCAATTGGCAAAGACTGGTACTCAATTATATCTTTGCCATGCGCCAATATTTTATGGACGGTCGGGGTCAACTTCTTCTGTGGATAAATTTTTGCTAAAAGAGATGCAGTTTCCGATGCATATTCTCCAAATTTTGTAGAATTAACACTTTCTTGGCAGTTTAAAACATTCAAGATCGTTCCCAATCTTTTGACGATTTCATTGTCAATTCCAGTGATTCTAGTTACTGCCTCATCATTTGCAAAAAATCTCCTTGAAGTGTTTCCATCGTTTGAGTTACCGTATCCACACTTGGGGCAGTCTACTTTTAGTCCAAGTTGTTTCCAAAAAGCATTCTTTATTTGCTTCTTTCTGATCTTTTCCTTATCCTTAATTGATGTATTTTCATCGATGTTTTCATCTTGTTGTGGTAGGGTATACGCCAGTTTTAGCAAGAACTCCATACACCTTATCCTTGCGTGCAATGGTGACATTCCATATTCGTAATTCTCCTCGTTTGTAGAATCGTTTAAATTACCGAAGTTTTTCTGACTCTTTTTGCAAATCGGGCATGTCAATGTTGAGGTTGTTCCTGTCAGTTCGTTTACGACTTTTCCGTCAACCATGGTCAGGTGGAACTCGTAACTACATTCAATATATTTTCCTTCTCCAATTTGCAATTTTGTATGCTTAATCTTGCTTATTTGTTCTTCAATGTCCTTCACCGTGGTCCTTATGAGTTCTGCCGATTCCTTTGCAAACTGAAACATTATTGGTCGGCAATAATGCACTGATGACGGTCGATGATTTTTCCAGTGTAGGGAAACATCAGATTTTAGCCGCAATGGAACAACAGATGCCATAAACATATTTCCGTCAGATATTGTAGTGTCATCGGAAGATATCCTTTGCTTATAAACGCTTTGTCCGGATGATCCATCGCAGCCCCATTTGCTGATCAATGTTAGTTTCTGAGGAAGAATTTCCACCTCATTTTCAGGAAGACTTTCCAACAACCGTTTTGCTGTATGGTCCATAAGATCCTGCAGATTGGCTTTCGCAGAGACTTCCGTAAACTCCGTACGCAATGGTCGTGAATTTATTTTGGCTTGCGTAATATGCTTGTATCCGGGGAAAAGGTCAGCCCCGTGTCGCATTAAAGATGCCCGTAGTATCTCATATTTCTCTTTGGAAAGTTCTAAGTCCAAAAACAGAGCCAAGGCTTCTTCGGAACTATACTTTTTAATATGTGCGTTTGTGGGAGTGGGAATGCTTTCCTTAATCCTTTTTAGTCGCAGTGGGCTTGCATCAGCAACAGATTTTGTAATCTGCGACCTAACTCGTTCACTATCCTTTATGTATTTAATAGACAGCGCATCCGATAAATCCTTCGTGGTCAAGTCATTGGTGGCATCGGCAAGTTTCCTCTTTCTTGTGAAAATTGAACACTCCTCCATACTTTTTTTTGGCCTTCCTTTTTCTCCTCTGGTTGATGTGGAGGGTTTATCTACTGCCAATATATCCAGGATGGTGTCTTCATTAAGCCAGTCCTCGTATTTGGAGTTGAAGATGTTAATGGTTCGATTGCATTTCACCCATTTTGTCTTAATTTTGGCATGTATCGTACAAAGATTATTTTTTATACTTTTGCTTCTCTCAATATTTCCGTATAAGCTATCGAGTTCTTCTAAAGCAGCTTCCGCGAAACACGTTGGTGTAATTGACTTTCTAAACAGTTCAAATAGTTTTAAATTGTTCAACGCCATGTTTTCAATACTTGTTTCGCCAACTTTCAGTCGTAGACTAATGCAGGCATTAAGCTTGTTTTGCAATATATAGGCCTATGCTACCATGTCTACAAATGTACCTGTTACATGCATACATATGCATTTGGGCTGAATTATACAGTTTTGATATTATGCACGTAGCCAAATGAGATTTGTGCCTACCTGTACCATAAGTCAGTATTGTTCTTCACCATATGTACGCCAAAAATAATTTTTAAGTGAGGTGCGTACCTGCTTATTTCAATGAGTAGTTTTTTGTGCATCTTGTGTCTGTAACGGAATATTAGGACCAAATTTTTCGCCAGAGGCTCTCAGGTAGACAACTGACTCAAAATGCAATTTTCAAACTATTACATCAAAGTAACTGTCAGTCAAGGCATGTAAGGGATGCCCGCCATACAATTTCTGCAACCATGTCTTTTTAACGTTTTTTACCTGTAGAAGCCAAATAGGCACGTAAAGGCAGATAAAACCTTTTGAGTTATGTAAAAGACTAGTTAAAGAACATATTTTGAAAATATGGCGGAGGTAAAAAAAGGTAAATTTTTTTTATTTTCCGTCAAAGTTGAAGAATAGTGAAAAAATGGATAGTTTTTAAATACTGATTTACCTAGAGAAACACAAAGCAAACAGCACAATTTTTTTTATTGTTATACATTTAATAAGCACATCAATCACTAAAAACAAAAAAAAATACTATTCGTTGCCTAGTTTTCGTGATATTACACCTGAAATCGGATCAAACTACCTAAAAATTGTGTGTTTTTTTTAAATCCGAAAATTGGTTAACTTTGAACAGTTATGTCTTCTAAACTAAAAATCTGATATTGTTAAGAGTAGCATATTTGAGATCGTTGAAAAGTTTACTATAAGATGGATTCATTTAAAATTTCGCAGGCGCACATGAAAATTTTGATTTTTGCAACCTCGTTTGCTCTACGGGTGCCACTGTGCGTCGCGCCAATTTTTGGATAATTTTTCCGACATTCTCGCAATAATACATTTATACCCAATCTAGTGAAAGTTTAAATATTTATCTTTATTCCATTTTTGTTTGGCTGCCTGGCTGTCTAGAAGCTTCTGAAAATACGCACATGCAATATATTTTAGTTTTTCGGCTCAAACTTACGAGTATATACATACAGACATTTTTCTTTACTTCAAAAACTTTAAAACTGGATTTGGCTTTTGTTGTTTGTTCACATTAAAAAACATGTGGTTTCGGTTTTACTAGCAAAAGGTGTCGGTCAGAAACCACAAGGGCTGGAATACGTGGGTAGCTTGAATGAATTTAATAAACTTCCTCGGGATTTAAAAAATATAGAGCGAATTTTAATTTTTAAGCCAAAACTTAAAGAATATTTGATTAAAAACTCAAAAGTGCTGGTTTTCTTAACGAATTTTCCAAACAGAAACTTATAACCAACGTTTATTTTGTTTTTCTATTAAGTGTTTTAATGTAATAATCAATGTTCTAAGATTTTGCCAACTTGCCTCAGTTATCTCATAGTGACGCTGAGGCCATGAACATTGTAAATATTTTCTTTTCTAAACATAAATAATCAAAAAACTGGCATTTTCCTCTACCAATTCCAGCCTTCATTCACCGGATTTTGTGTATGTAATGTAATGAATCTAATACGTGTATGTTGCTGCTCATTTAACATAAACAACTGACTCCGATGTACGCAACAACACTGTCGTTGGCCAAAAAATCGCCAATTCAGTTATTAAATTTTGTAATAGTAATAGAAATTTCACCATTCCTAACGAAATCAAGTCAATATTAAGTAGTTTTGCATACATGTTAGACAGTAACTCATTTTGCTTAGTTTCGTCGAAATCAATCTGAAATTACAATAAAAACGTTGATATGTATGCAAGTGGCATACACGTTCCTAATATACTCTAATATTTAATAACCATTGACAGATAAGACTAATGAGTATATTCCGTAAACTGTACTGTACAATTTTCTTGAGATAAGAGCTCATATAAGTTAACAGTAAACTACAGCTGTAAACTATACTCTACATATGACGTAAGATAAGAGTTTATGTAGTTTGGTAGTGAAGTGCAGACCACCAATAAAGAGTCACATTCAATAGCTAGTGATAAGAAGTTAGGAACAGATTTAATGCCACAAATAATACTGATAAACCTTAAGGTGTGTTTTCACGGTATGTATTACGAAATGTCAAAAAACGAAATAAGTCTTATCGTGTAAAACCAAAATGTATTGAGTGGGAGAGGAAACGGATACACAATTTGACAAGCGGTCGGTAAATATCCATTTTGTAAACCATTTTAAAGGGAATTTGGACGATAATATGTACTAGTCGTACGATAAGTCAAATTTTTGAGTAGAAGGGCGCGGATGTAATGAAACCATACAACATAGAGGGAAAATACGGATGAAAATTTTACAGTCGTGCGGTCTCATAATTTTTAAACATTTTTACATCTGTAGTATATGCTAATTTTCGAAATAGAGTTTATCTTTACCCGATCCGTGGCTATTTAAATAACACCTAAACTTATGTCAGATAAGCTTGTCATTCGTTGTATTAAAATAGTTCTGTTTTTTTCAACGGAAAAAAGTTTGTTGGCGAAAATAAGTGGGCATCAGGAAGTGAGGAAGTTCCGACGAGCTTTCCTAAGAAAACTACCTTTTATTATTTCCGTACGTGATTTTTTTCTTCTTGATAACGAAATACTAGACTTGTATGTGATAACTTTTGAATTTTAACAACATATTATTCTATGTACACATATTCTTTAATTTTTAAATACCAAATAGATTCTGTGCAAAAACAATTTTTTTTTGCTTTGGAAAACTTAAATAGAAATAAGAACAAATCAACCAACTACACAGCCGCGTAAAACAGATCCTTTGAAAAGTATTCATGTACAAGACTTTCCACTCTATTTTTGATTTCCTTTGCGAGGGTAAGCCTGCAAGTGGAAGTGAAAGATTATTTTTGGCTGCCGTTACAAGTTACAAGAATTATGTTCTTAACTACAAGGATAAAAACATTGAAGCTGCTGAAAAAATTTCATGAAAAAGAGATTAAAGCAATTATACGCTACATATGTATAAAATACGCACGCGAGTATTAAGCATAAAAGCGGATAAAAAAAACTCTGCCAACCGGAAACTGGAATACAGAAACAGATACATATATATTAAGAAAACTTTTTGCAAAATTGGAAGTATGTGTATACACGTACAAGATGTATATCGCTGGCTGAAATACATCACCACGTAACTAACTAACATGTTTACTATTTTACAGTAGAAGTAAAATAACAAATAATATATTATCTATGGTTTTTACTGAAAAATACTCTACCTTTATATTGTCGCTTATAAAATGTCTAATTTTTTATTATATGTAAACATTGTTGATATATATTTTTTTTTGCAATTTATTTTTTCATATATAGAGATTATAAATATTTATGCTGACATTTAGAGTCACACATATACAAACGTATATAACTATAGAAATATGCCAAAATTTAGAGAAAAAATCAAGATTTAGTCTTACATTTACTATGGAACATCTTAAGTTTTTGCATTAAGTTAAACAATAAACAATAAAACAAACAAAGCAAATTAACTAGTAATAAAAAGATTGATTAAAACAAAAGAAAGAAAATAACTTCATAAGATATCAAAATATTGATATCGTTTTTATATAAATTACGCGGTTTTGTATTTCATGTAACGAAATTTAAATATGTTTGTTTGAAAATTAAAGTAAGAAACAAACGTAAGCGATTTCTACGAAAACAATAAAAGCCGAAAACTTTGCAAAGCAAGAGGGAAATATTTTTCTTCTTTGCCATATAAAAATGTTATGTTATATAGCGTGAGGCTGACTAAAAGCGAAGGAAACTTGATGATTTAAACAGAGGCTAGCGCTTTAGTAATATCCAACAAGCCACAGTAGATGAGTTTAAATGAAAAAAATTACTTTACTCTCACATATAAATCGTATTGAATAATATTAAAGAATTTGTGAACATCACTTAAAAAAAAACTGATTTACCTTGAATCCTAACGAAACGAGTTGAACGCATTATGAAAGATGATGGACTGGCGCTTCGCAGCCACTACCACGTCTTTACTACGAGTAAGTAGAGGGCATTATTTGACATACTTACATTCGCATTTCAATGACAATATGAATGCGGCAGCTTATCGCCTGATTCGCTTAAGTATTTAAGCCGGTCATTTCCTATATCTAATAACTGTCAGTCTATTAATATGTACTAGCGTTCGTTATAGGCAACCTAATTTCAAATTCTATTGATTTCAAAATTTGTACATTTAGTATTCGATATGTTGAAAACGTGCAACTTCTATGAATTTATTTTGGCTTTACGATTAAGTAAAAACTAAAATATATGTAGGACTTTTCTCTAATAGGGCTTTGAAGGGCTTACTTGTGTCTTGTACTGTTTAGCATGAGAAAATTTCCAATTTTTTTAGATCTGTATATATGTATTTGTTGGTTGCTTAGTTTCAGTGTTAAAAAAATACATTTAAAACGCTTTTTAAAATTATTAATTATATGGAATAATATTTTGTATTTTCTTATAGATACAAAATTGCAGGGCCAGGTTGCATTTGAGTTCATGATAAATAACAGCCAGTACAATGACATGTTGTCTGGTGCTCTACTACGTCCTTGGATTCGTATATACATGTGTATAACTATTGAATTCAATATGCAAAGGAAACATTTCCTTGACTTTATAATTTAAAATCATTTAAATTTAAATCATTTTCAGTCATTTTGCATTCAGTTATTTTGTATTGAATTTAGAAAACCAAAAATAACCTACGACGTCAGCGACGACCCCAAGAAAATGGACGAGTTTTTGAAGCGAGTTACTGAGCAGATGAATTACTCGTATATAAACTTAAAATATTTCACGGATTGTCGAACAGAATTAAATATCTTAGCACATGTCTTCCATAATCTATCTTCAATGAAATAGTATAAGGAAAACTTCAATGAATTGTTCAGCGGCAGGGCACTGAACATTCAGAACAACATCAGTTAAACTCTGACATTGTCGAAAAATACACTGCATAGGGCCACAAAACAAATGTTAATCCAGGAAGATGTAGAGCCCTGGTAAGTATGATTCTCAGTTCTTTTTTAAAGGTTTTAAAGGTAAAGGAAAAGTTTAATTTTATACCCGGAATTTCATTGTGATCTAGTACTAATTCTCTTGCCAGATTAAATATTTCATGCAGTTAGTGCAGTCTACTATTGTTGTACTCTACATATTTTTCATTGGTTTTCATCTCTGTTCTTCTTCAGTGGGCCCAAGTATGTAAAACCATCATGCGGCAGGACTTCCACAAATGGATGTTTAGCTGTAATATTCAGCTTGAGTTTTCAGCAACTTTTACTTCACATAAATCTTCTTCTTCATAAATTTTATTATTTCGTCCTCATCTTAGTTTTAAATTATGACTGAAAGCTGAGAGCTGACGTTGTTTAGAAGACACTGAAAAATTAAAATAAAAAACTCTGCTGGTTATTTCTCAGACTCCTGCCCAGAGCAGCACTTTTTCGCACATACGCGCAAGTTATAGCTACTGCAGCTGTGGCGGGGAAAAAGCCCAACTTAGTGCTTTTGTACTCAAATGCAATTGATTAACTGATTCTTATTAATTGTAAAGCTTAAAATAAAATTTTCTCAAATTAAAGTTCAGTACAGTTTTTAAAGTTCAGTGTGCTTTTTATTATTTTCAATTTTGTCATATAATAATATTGTCCAACAATCAATTTTTTAAAGTTTTAATAGTTTAAAATTCGGTGATATATTCATTTGGTCTTTGTGGTTTATTTGAGGTATATGAGGGATGAGTTGTTGTTGTGATTGCGGTCGTTTCTGTAATTCGTACGAGCAACCTCTTTTTTTCCATATTCGATCACTTTGGCCACACTAAAGGACGCCGAAATAGTTTTGTGTTCATTAGTGTAGTCGACACCACGTCAGTAGCAGAACGTTAAGTGTACAAATGTTAATATTATATACAAATTTATACGGTATAACTTATACGTGGAAATCTACACATTTCAGTGCTCCACCCGAAGCTAAAAACACCATCTTAGTGCGTTTTTAACCTTTAAACTTTTATATGTTTTAGTGTTTTTATGCAATAAATGGCAGCCAATTCGACATACGGCAGTTATCAACTGTCAAATCAGCCCTTACAACAACATTAAGTAAATTTAATTCGCATTTAACAACAACAATTTGTGAGAAGTATGCCCATAAAAATTATTCGATTTTAAATATAAATCGTTAGGAAGGGAAGGCCTATCGTTTACTACGTTTTTGTGTATCAAGCGCTGAAGCATTAAAATGGCTGAAACAAAAAGTTCTTTTGTTTGTTTCTCTGTTATTGTTAGTCTGTTGAATGAATAGTACATTCCTATGAATGTTTCTTGTATAAAGTATCCTCATATATTCACACTTACGATTTTTCAAGGAACTGGCTGCTAGTCCTGGTCTTTGTTTATACACTTTTTATTGGGCGTAGTTTTATAAACAGAATTTTTTATTCATGTTCATGTCGAACAAGAGCCAATACAAAAGTCATTTTGAATGCATGTCTTGTGGCATTTTGTTATGTACTGAAATGAATAAATGTTTGTATCCAAACAATACGTTTTCAGCAAAATTGAACTTAAAGATTTGTTTAAAGCATTTTAGCAGAGTGTATAGCTTAATTTTGGTTTTATTTTCCATTTACGAGAGCATTTATCTTTTATGGCGAATTTTGAAATGACGACGTGAACGTTGTGGGCATCTTCGTTCGCTACGTCAAAGCTATTGCAAAACTTTAATTAATATTTTGCGCCAAGAGGGGAGTGGTATATTCCTCTCCCATGAAAATGAGTTTATTTTTTTGTAATGTATAATAAGGACTGTTTTAAAATGTTTCTGCTTTGCTTATCAAACCATTAATTAGCAAACTCGTACTCTTACAATTTGTCATAAATTTGCAAATTTATGTTGGAAAAAATGCCAACAACAGGCTGCAAACGATGGAGCTTCGCTTGCCTTTCTTAAACCCATGCTACAACGAAATATCATTTAACATCAAGAAATCGGCTTGACTTTCAAAAAGATTTAAAGGGTCTTACTGCGACTGTTTCTGTAAAATGGCTTAAAGCTCATGAGCTGATGGCTTGGTTAAAATGCTTACACACACAAACTTGAGGTTTCCGTTCGTTAAGAAATAATTTCATTTCGCTTTTCGGAAACAGAAATCTTGATGCTTCATGCCGATTCGCTTAATTAAACGGCTTAAAAATATGCAGCTCGTAAAGAATTCGAATTATTAAAGACAAATTTATTTCGCGTCTGATAAGAGTAAAATATTTAAGGGTGTACAAGTACACACAACTATTATTAAAGTTTTATTATTTAAAATAAACTGAGAAATGTATATCAAAAGATCAGGTGAAAGGTGTGTTCCTTACTCAAATTGGCCTTCATTTACGTTCATTCTTTTATGGAACTTTTTCAAATACGGTTTCCCGAAACAAACTTTTAAAAAGTTCCCTTTTTGGACCTCTTTTTTTCCATATGTATGCACATTAGGATAGTTCTTCGTATAATGTTTGACTAATCCAAAATTACTTTATGTTTAATTTGTTCGCAACTTTTTTATAATTAATCGACATTAAAAATATTATAACAATACTGATTTCTTAATGAACATTTTTCTAAATTTATTTAATATTTTTGTGTTTTAGATTTTGTGCAATGAGCTTTGTTATCAACATAGATTTTCAAACATTTTCCTATCCATTTATTTGATATTCAATTTCAACAAAGTTATTACAAAACATACTAAAGTTATAGATATTCCTAAATCTAGTCCTAATTATAGGTGCTATTCATCTTAACCCTTGTATCTAAAGGGTTATAAAAAAGAATAATCCGGTAAGTTATATAGTATCTAGAAGCTCCTGAGGTGATTGAATTCAGTGCAGAAACGGATCGAGATTTGCATAGTAAGAACAAATATAGAGGAGTGTGAGACGAATAACAGTTCTAATTTTATGTAACAGTCGTTAAGGCAATATAATTTAGAAACTCTCTGTCGTTTCGTCAATTAAATATCGTTCAAAATTTTGATCTTGACAAAAGAAAATGATTTAACACAAACAAAATACTCGTAGATTGGTGAGTTTATATTGTATGTTATCAATACGCTCTAGTTCTATACGTTTTTTTGTTATTTTAAAAAAATTGTGTTTCTTAATCTACTCTGGTTTTGGAGCAATAAGATATACTCGTACATAATTAAAAAAAAATATCTGTATATACATGGAATTACGTGTACGAACTTATTTGTTTATTCCGTCTAATCGGCGATGTGGCCAGTTAGCTCGCAATCGAAGTAAGTTGTGAATTTGCCCCTGCCGTTCGATGAAGCCTTTCGTTTAAGTTGTCCAAATTGATTGTGGATAAGAAGGCGTCGTATTATCAATTACTTATTAACATCAGGTTCCTATTTATTAAGAAGGATTTTATATATAGCATGTGCGTTATTTTGTTAATAAACAAAAAGGGATAACACAGGACCAAAGTGATCCAGTGAGGAAAGCTATACAGTGCAGATAGAATACTTTTGCCTCTTAAGAAGCTCTAAGCATTGGATTTTAAAAATTTTTTTAATAGATTCGTAAGATTTTGTGTTTGTTTGGAAAATGCTCATTAAAACCTCTGAGTACAAAGAGTTAACAAAGAGTGTTAAAGCTTCGCCAAAGTGTTTTAAAGAATGCTTGCATCCGGACCGTTGTTATAGTTTTCAAAGGAAGATTAAAATCGAAACCAAAAAAGAAGTTGAAATTATTGGGAGTTTATGGAACACCACATATGACTGTAAACTATTTCAACAAAATTAAAGAGTTAAAAAGAATGAAGGCTGGGATTGTCCAGTGAATTCTTGGCAAAGTTGTTGATTGCTCTCAACCTGGCGAGCAGCCAGCAGCAATCCCTGTAAATGGACTGGTCAAGCTGGCCGGGGTCTAAACAAAGACCAGGTCCTCCAGATTCGGGGGTTGTGCGTGGTGGCAACTTCCCTACCGTGTAAAGAGATATAAATATGGATTCCCCTACTACTGACCATGGACAACGAAATATGGATAATGATTTTCAGTTCTGTACGTGGAATGTCAGGTCCCTGAACAGACCAAGTGCAGCCGATAAGTTTGCGCAGGCCCTGGAAGCCTAAAAGGCTGACATTACCGCTATCCAGGAGGTGCGATGGGATGGGCCGGGCAAAAATAGCATGAGAAACTGCGACATCTATTCCGGTTCTTGCTACAAAGAGCGAAGACAACGCTTATTTGGATGCAGGTTTGTTGTTCGAGGCAGACTTAAGCAAAAAGTCTTAAGCCTTAACTACGACCGCCCAAGCCCCTACGGAGGATAAAGATGACGATAGCAAGGATGACTTTTATAATCTTCTAGAAAGAACAACACGATCAATATCCCAGCTACGATACCAAGGTCGTCCTAGGAGATTCGATAATAGACTCAGGCTGCTAGACTTCGTGACGTGGCGAAACCTCACTGTAGCAAGGACGAAGTTCCTTCACCTCAACATTCACAAAGGGACCTGGCGTTCCCCTGATCAATCAGCCGTCTACCAGATTGATCATATTGCGATCGACGACATTGACTCCCATCGCTTCCTTGTTGTAGCCAAGGTAAGATCACGAGTAGTACAACGGAGTACAGCACGACCACAACAGTTTGACGTCCCAAAGCTACAATCGCAATCGACCTCTGGGAAATTCGCAGATCTAGTTTTTCTAAAGCTCTCAGAGAGTCCAACCCTGCCAGGTGAAACAATCGACGAGAAACAGAAGCGTTGCTAAAACGCCATCAGATATACTGCCTCTGATGTATTGGGTTTTAAAGTGCCACCCGGAAAAACCCTATGGTTTGACGACGAGTGCAGGCAGGTGCACTCAGCGAAGCTAGCAGCGTATAAGGTGACGTTGGAGGGAAGGACGAAAGCAGTTCGTGAAAATACTGCTCCAACCCTTATAATCTTCTACTCCGAACCCGTGGAAAAGCTTGTTGGTTGAGGTCCAGGTTCACGTTGGACTGTACGAATGTGAACTGTCGTTTCAAAAATATTAGATTAGGATTTTGCACATTCAGTAGGATATTGCAAGCTCGATGTGATTTTGAAAAGGCTTTAATTGAGGCAAGGAACACAATAACTGAAAAAACAAGTAATGGATGAAAAAAGATTTGAACTTACTAGTTGATATATGAAGGCCAGGTTGTTTTTTTGACCAGTACTCAGAGGTCGGCTCCTACATATGCAGTGCATTGTACCAAAACTGGGTTATAGGGAAGAGGAAAGAAGGAATAATGTTTCGCTATTTCAGAATTTAGCTGATGATATTAATTAGCCCAACATGCACAACATTGCGTTCTAATTTGTATTTACTATATAGATTTTATTGTAGGGTTATTGATTGTTTTTACCGTAAAACGGGTACACTGAATGTTGGACTCCTCGGAGTTGTTGGTCGTCTGATATGTCAGCAACATCTGAAGATGTTTAATTAAAAAAATGTTTTTAAATTTTATTCTGAAAAAATAGAATGCATTTTTAATTAAATATAAAAATTGTATTATATTGTATATGTATGTATGTATGTATGTGCTGTTTTGTTTTATTAGTAATTAATTCATTTGTTTACTTATGTATGTATGTATGTACATAAATATGTATTTATACATACACAGATACATATGAACATAAGAATTTGTTACAACCTATCAATTACGGTTAAAAAAACTTAAGAGTTCATCTTCATGTTATAAGAAATATATAATGGTTTTCAGGAGGAAGATTAGAATTCAGTTTTATGTTAAAATTAAATAAAATGTATATACATATGTACATAATTTAAGCTGAATAAAAATAATTATGAAGTGGAAAAAATATAATAGACTTCATGGTTTTTGATCATCGTCGTCTTCAAAACGCAACCAAATTTCACTAAACTTTCTTTTAGACATTTAAGCAAAACTTAATACTAGAACTTTATACACGTTTTTAATTGCAGAGCCTGTTGTAACAACTTTTTTTAATTTAACCTGCCATGCTTATGCTGTATTCATAACCTTAACACTCGGGTAACTCCAGCTATGATATTTGTAAAAGCAAAAAAAATTACAGACGACGCTTCGGTCAGTTCAAAACCAGAAAAACCCAGCAAAAAGGAACATGAAAGTAGACTAAATGGCGAAAAAGCAAAGTTAAAAACACTTCATTCTTTCACTGGAAACAATCATTCGTTCATTACATACATATGTATGTTTACTATTATAAAATTATTAAATTCACTATTTCCGTCTCTTTATTTCGCTTCGTTTTTGACGATGGAAGCATTGGGTGTTAGTATGGTACATTTAAATATGTAAGTTTATTTCAAAATTTTTTCTCAGGGCAAATGCCATACAATAAAAATCTGGAATATGAAGAATGAATAAAAGGCAACTGGAAGTAATGATTTAAAATTTTTTACTATGATTTGGAGAATTTCTTGTCTGATCATAAATGGAGCCACTTACTTTAAGTGCGACAGAAATAAATAGAAAATATAAAAGAAATTAAACGTTTCGGCGTAAATATGCGTCTGTAAATGCAGCACCATAAACATACATTTTAGTTGTTGTTACAACTAGTCAAGTATATAATTTATTGCGACAACTAAGGAAACACTTCAAAACACGGCTCAAAGCGCCCAAACATATACATATGCGAGGAACTGATCAAAAAACATATTCACATGTGTGTAAAGAAGAAAGCAAATGTCATCATTTATAACAACAAACGCAAGTTTTGGCTGCTTTAACACAAGACAATTGCCGCCATGAACAAGACTGTGGAATCAACTTATCAAACAGCGTTTTCAAGAGTCGTTGTACTTCTCACTCATTCCCTTGTATGCATTAGACTTCCACATTCACGAGCACTTGCAATAAATTTCGTTCGATATCAGGATTCAATCCGCCAACTTTACTTTAAATAAACTCTTTTGATATTCTACCTGATAAGTGATCCTCTAAAATTATTTTGTTTCAAACAATTTTTAATAAATTTATGATATGCTTACGAATCACATACATATATTTTTTTTTTTTTAATTTTAAAAGCTAATGCTTACGTGCATACACATTTATAGCATACATACTACATATTGCCATTAATGGATCTTGTTAACATGCCTGAGCTAATGGAAATTCTCGCAGGCGTGTGCCTTAAAACAAACATCTCACACATGTCGTTAATGGACTTGAATTATTGGTGCCGACAGATTTTTATAGATCTGTTAATGTTTTTCTCTTGCTGTCGGCTTCCCCGGCATCTCACAAAATTTTGTTGTGAACTTGCTAAACACTCATGAATATTTTATTTTGTATAGTTTGTTCTCTAGCCATGATAATTTCAACACAATTAAATCTGCAATTCACGAATGCTCATCTTAGGAACACTTACACTTGTGTATCACACGATATCAATATTGCCAAATTTGCCCACTGTCAATTTTTACTATATATTCACATTTTTTTGACAAGCAAATGGCGAGTTTTAGGAAACACATAAGAAAATAAAAAACAAAGCCCGGTGCAGATTATGTCTATATGTATCGAGAACATGCAGCTCCTATTCCACTGTTTCAATTTCTCGCGGAAAAATATATTTTTGTTAATGGCGCGCAAGCAAATGTTGAAACAAGTACTCGACAGACGAGTTGGTTGAGGAGTGGTTCGAACAGTTCAGAGGCCGTATATCCAATTCCCACCGATGAAAAAACCAAATACAAAAATAACTGCACATCGCATTATGATCCAAAATTTCTTTGCATTCAACTTAAACACGAACAACAAAGTGATGTTTGATTGTGCATTGTCGAAGGCATGGAAACAAGGCGCTGAACAGCCAGGACAACATCTGATAAATTCTGACAGCCTTATATTTGAAAAATAAAATAGCGAATATTAAAAACACTACTCCTTCTTTCGTTGCGTTAGCCACCAAAGCTATTGGATGTGCTTGATATAGTACAACACAAAATGCTGCAATTCGTGTGCAAATCGTGCGTAGTTTCTTTCATGTGTAATATGAATCCACTCCTACACGAGTAAGTTCATGATTTTTTACATAGGATTTCTTTATTGCTTTTTTAACATTTGCTACGATTATAAATGTTTTGTTTTCTTTTTCTGATAAGAAGTTTTCAAAAAACAACTCATAATCTATTTTGGATGATTGCATTTTTACATCAATTGCAAAACTACCAAACATTTTCTCTTCCTTCTCACTTATATAGACTGTGGACTATGTTGTAAAAATCGTACAAAGGACAAGTACGAGCTAATTCTTTTTTAAATAATTATTTAAAAATTAATAACGTTTTACTTAGGTAAATTTGCCTGAACTCGTGGGCAATCTATACTATACCCAGTGGCAACGCAGTGCATGTCACATTAAGTAGGCGAAACTAATATTAAATTTAAAGTAAATATTGTATTAACACGGTTTGGCAAACGTTTTACATAAAAATTAAGTCCCACTGCGAAAATTGGCAAAACAGGAAAACCCGATTTGCTTTAAATGTTTAGAGATTGTTAAGGACTTGACAAGTTTTCACCGATTCCTCTGCAATAAATATACCGTGAAGAAGAGGCAATTTGTTCGAGAAAAAATTAGAAATAGAAACGTGGTTTTATAGAAAAATTTTACTTTGTTTTCTACAAAAATTTTAAAAGTCCGTTAAAAAATTAATTTTGTATTATATTTTCTAGATAAATAAGATTTGTTGGAAAATTATTTATCATTTTTTTATATTCATCTTAAATCAGATTTTAAATGGTATAGACAATTAAGCAAATTAGTTCCAAATTATCCGCTTTTTAAGGCACTTTGAATTGTAAACGCCGATCTATGCAGCCTTTTGCCTCTAACGCGTGTGTTTGTACTACCCAGATATATATCTGTGTGTAGGAATAGGAAACCTTATACATGAATATAAGTTAATAAAGCACCGATTCTAGTCTTTCCATCAGGCAGGGATCAACAGATATTATAAGTTTTCTCTGAAGCTGTTGGTTGTTACATAGTGTGAAGGAAGAAGAAAATCTCGCGAAAAAACATGCGAGTATAACTCATTTTTGGTAGGAAGCTCATAGAACTCTTTTTGGTTTCTTTGTATGAATTTTAAAAACACTCTTCTTAATCGTGGTTGCCGGATTCAGAAAACGCCTGGGATGGTTTTGTGACAGATTTATTCATTGGTATTTATTGAGTTCGCAACCGACGATAAATGCCATTGTTTTGAATCAATGGATGAACAAAGGTGGGTTTATCGGCAAATATTATAAGATTAATTATAAACGCATGAAAGTTTCCCAAGGTTTATATACTTTCGTGTATGTTCGTACGATGGTATTATGGGTTACAACATGATTTGTGTCATGAATAAAATGAATTTGAAACTATTTTTTTCAATGATTCACAATAAAAGATACATCAAATTTTACTCAGTTGCGTTATTGTAAACACTTATTAATTTTCATCAAAATGTGCGTCAGTAAAAGTATGCCCCTTATGCGTTTGCCGCAGCAAATATTCTTTCCCTGTGTCTGGAATAAATCGCAAAAACCCCCTTTATATTGCGCCGTTTATGCCTACGAGTAGTTAGACCTACATATGTATGTATGTATGTTTAAGTTAAATTTACAATGGATCTTTATATCAGGCAAACAATTTTACATATTTTAGCGTCATTTGCGCACATCTGCAGCAAGTTAAGAGCAGAAGTTTTCAAAGTGCTCCGGCTACAAGTTACAATTTGTGGCACAATTTATAATACGTCTTGCATACGCCGCATATCCTCTTTTGAAGTCTAAGCACTTTGAGACTCATGTGTCATTTTGCACAAACGAGTCTGAGTGCATGCTGCCCTTTTTATTTTTTGCACAATTTCATCGCCTACGAACAGAGACGGAGCCGCAGACATGTGCGACATGTTAATTGTTCCGATGCCTCATAAAGAAACAAGTTAATTGCAATTAAACGAGGTTAAATGGGGTCTCTATCTACTACATCATGCTCGTAGATTGAAAGCAAAATATTACCGTTTGTAAAAAAATGAAACGCAGCCAAACATAAATACGCACTAAAATCCTTTGATCCTCAACGGACATGTGTTGGATTATTTGCACTAATATTTAACAGCAACAGAAAAAATTGATTTTGCTTTTTTTACGTTCATGCTGATACGAAAGTACAAGTGTATGCTTGAGCATGTGTGGTTATCAAATAAAAGGTGTGAAATGTGAAAATTCTATTCTCTGAAAAGGATTACAAGTTATGACACTTTACATAATATCAACATACATTTGTTTTGGTGTTAATATACGTGGGCGGCTTGGTCCGTGTTCGTGTGTGGCGGTGTGGTGTCGGAAATTTTGCAAAGTGATAAATATTCATAAACAAAAGCAGACATTCCCAGAGACAAATGGCACTTGACTTATTAATCACCTAATTATAACACTTCTGTAAGTCGCGTGTTGGTGAAGCTCAAAAGTGTCAAAAGGGATTTAACACCCGCTTACATTGTTGATGGCCAAGACTCCTTTCGCAACTTGACCAACCGGACTAGAAAAGGGCGGCGGCAAATGGCTTTATGCCAAATACTAAAATAACAAACGATTTATGTGGGATTAATAGTTTTCAATATAAATTTAATGAAATAAAACACTCAGTAACAAATTCCTAATTGCAGCACATTCATCGAAATTGAGACAAACTTTTGTTTTTAAAAAGGAGCATAAGTCGTTTAAATTAAGTTAGGTTAAGGAGAACTTTTTATTAATCAAATAGGCATATTTTTCACAAATATTTCACATATCTAAAACAAGTACCATGAAGAATGACTCGCAACAAAAAATTGACTCCAAAATGTATGGCATCAGCAACAAAAATAAACATAATAACAATTGAACTGGTGTTTCCGCTGGTACCAATTGATTCTATGTTATCAATTGATAACATAGATATATGATTTTGACAATTACACAAAAGTAGTAAAATTCTGTCTGCAAACAGCATTAACTAGAGGTCAATCCTTAAATAACAAAGCACAACAAAATCAAAAATGTTCACATGGTAAAAACATATACAACATTGACATTTCCGTAGATCAAGCTAGAACCAATTATTGAAGGACCATTTAAAATAATGGAGATTGACAATGTATTTGTTATTTAAACGAAAAGATGCAAAAAATTAACAAAGAATATTCTTTCTTCGATAAATAATTTTAAGAACTTGTTGTAATAATAACCATTACATTTATTTTAATTGAATCAAAGGAGTTTAGTGATACGCTAAAAAAAAGTTATGAAAATAAAACTATTTCAAACTGTGGTGACATATAAATAAAATTATCATTAACAGCAATTGCAATAAATAAAGCGAGTTTTTTTTACTAATAACCAACGCTTAAAACCAGTTACCAAAAAAATCGAATGAAATTATTATTAATGATATCTGTGAATAACTTGATCAATGGTGCCTATCAAGAATAATAGAAATACATATTGCACCATGCGCATGATTCTCCGTTAGATGACGTAGTTCAACCCATGCAAGGGTTGCCTATTCTTTGTATTTCCAAATCAATTAAGGAGTGTTTGCATTGAAAACTTTTATTTCTCTGATATAGATATAATAGATTTTTTGTAGATATAATAGATCAAATAAATTTAGAACCCATCAACAATATAAATATTGAATAGTGTATTTACGCGGCTCAGAATTTTTTTTTCGGTCTCGTTTAGAAGCTTCAAAGCTTCGAGGTGAAAATGCAAATATATATCACCATATCATTCCTTTCCTGTTATCATGTGTTTTCCTAAAATGGTGTTTTCGTGAAAAATTGCCCTTATAAAAGTATTATGAAAAGTTGTTATATAGATAGTACTTTTATATAAAACTATATCAAAACCTATATGCACAAAATATATTTGTTTGGAAGCACTATTTTTTGCTGGTTCTAAAATAAGGCTTTCGCCAAAAAATTTCTGTGTTTCGAAGATACATTTGAAATGTATCTTCGGTAAAAATAATTTAAATTTAAAGTCCAGGAAATCAATATACTCTAGATTAATTCCTAATTTTCCCCGAAAAAATTTATATGTAACGTGAGACTTGTCAGCCATGCAGTAAAAATCTCTTTGAAAGTTCTGAAAAAATTACTTAATTGAAAACTTAAAAAAAATTAGGTCAAACTCGTCTATATGCAAAAAGAGTTTCGAAAATTGGTTCACAATTGACGAAGTTAATTGATAATCGGGACACCCTCCCTCCCTATTTCCAAAATAAATTATTCGACCTTTTATGTACATGTGCAAAATGAATTTTGAAAATTGGTCCACAAATGGCGAAGTTATGCTCGTTTATGTGGGCGTAGTGGAAACAAAAGTAGCCTATAATTCGAAATGTTGTGCAGATTTCGCGAAGATCGGTCCAGCGGTCTGGTCTCCTTTAAGGTACAAGCAAACAAACACTCATTATGTTTTATATACATATGTACATACATATATAGACATAAAATATAGTGTAAAGAAACTATTATTATTATAGAAACCGTGTGTGAAGTGTGGTTAAAAGCTTTAAGTGCATAAGGGTATGTACAGAGTGGCAGCTTGTTGCCGAGCCGAGCTGGTTGACGCTTATTGCGAGAATTGTTCTTGCGAGAAACAAGTTTGAGTGTTCATAGTGGATGCGAGAATCAGGGCTGATATTTTATCTATTATTTGCGTTTCATATGCTTGTGCGCATTTGGGTTTGTTGTTCATTACTGATGATTGTGTTTACAACTTTTCTTAGAAAATAGTACAGAGAAAAAAAATTACATTGAGTTTTAAAATTTTACTTATTATTATTTATTTGAATTTTAATTTTTTTGTTTAATATTTATTTAATTTTTATTTTCTTTTTAATTTTTATTAGTTTTTTAATTTTTTGATTGCATGTTTTATTTACTTTTTCTAAAATTTTTGTTTTTAATTTTTTTTATGTTTTCCAAACAAGTTGAAATTATAACAACATGACATAAATAATGTTATCGGCGCTGAAATACGCTTTGAAACTGTTTTCTCGCATTCAATCAGCTTTGCGCTCTGTCCAGCTCGGCGCCCACTATGACCGCTTCGCGCTTGTTTGTACTAATTTGTATAGAAGCAGTTTTCTCGCATTGGTTCTCGCAATAAGCGTCAACCAGCTCGGCTCGGCAACTAGCTGCCACTCTGTACATAACCTCAAACTTTAAGCTAACTGTAAACATAACGTGCACTGTGGGCAAATGCATGCAAAACGATGAAACAAAATCAATTGAGAAATTGTGTTAAAAGCTAATTTTGTCTAGAGGTCAAAAACTGCTTGCGCTAAGCAACTTTAGTTTGGAAATATTTTTACATTGCTTTTTGGATTCAGTCCTTCTCCCAATCACTTAAGCGTACATGGAACTATCTGTAATAAATTAAGTATGAGTGAATGCGCATGCATATTATATTTCGCGTGAACGTGCATGACAGTGAGTAAAAGCATTTACACAATCCCATGTGTTCTAGGGTAAGCATTTTTATTAAATTGTTTGCTAAAAGCGAAACAGTTCGACCATTTTTGTTCTATTATTTTGTAAAATTTAGCCTTGAAATTATTGAAAACAATTTAATTTCATAACATTTAGATTATCATTTCTTTGAGTGTGGTATTTAAGCAGCTTTGAGAACCTGATATTACACGCTTTCTTATCAGCCAAATAATCACTCAATATTTGGACTTGTTTATGAATTAACAATATTTTATTTATTTATATGTATAATAAATAACACTCAATGAAATTCACTTGTATGTATGTATGTATACCCTAAGTGGAGTTAAGATAGTACTCGGCATTAACTATTATTTTCAAAGCGATGATAAAAGCAAGACCAAAGCAATAATTCACCGTATGAAAATATTTGTTAAACCAACGTGTCAAACGCGCTTTCACGTACAGAAGCACCATATGGTAAAAGTTATATATTTTAATGTGAGTTTTGTTTACGAAAAACGTGAAGAATGATAACAATAAGCTGACAAATTGTGTTCCAATTGCCCTGAATACATGGGCGCATGTGATGCGAACTTTAAAGGATCAGATATGTAGCTTTGTACTTTCCATCTGCTGTTGTTGCTAATCGGCAAGTAACCAAAATAAATCAATCTCAAAACTTTTCGTGACTGTATTGAAGAATCGGCAAGCTTCGTGACATATATATGTATATATATAAATAAACATTTCACTTGACATTAACTACAAATAAATTGTCCATTGACATTAACTATAAATAATCCTCGTTGTTTTGAAAGAATTAACTTATAATAGTATCACTGAGCTCTTCAAAGATGTCTTCGGACCTATGTTGCATTTATAAATACAACTCATACTCATATGTATGTATGTACATACATGTTGCAAGTCGGGTGTGCGAATAATGAGAAAGTACCAAAAAAGAAATTCGGCCAGTTGTTCCTTCTATTTTCCAAGTTCTCCGATCTAGGAATATTAACGGACACAAAACTAAGCTTTATAAAATATGTTAACTTAACATATATATGTATATTACTAAACACTGTTCTTCTTCTTCAGGCACATTCAGCGAAGCTAGCAGCGTATAAGGCGACGTTGGAGAGAAGGACGAGAGCAGCTCGTGAGCTTTACGAACAGAAGAGAAGGGAAGAACACCGGCTTCTCAAAAGGAAGAAGAACGAGCACGAGAAGCGCGCGATCGAGGAACTGGAGAGGTGTTACGGCAGGAATAATATTCGAAAGTTTTACCAACGGGTAAAACAACTATCCAATGGATATAAGCTTCGGACAGAAGCCTGTCGTGACGAAGAGGGACAAATCGTAGTAGAGTCGCAATCGATGCTGAGAATCTGGAAAGATCACTTCTGCAGACAGTTTAACGGCGAACAAAACACCGATTCCATCGCCAGGCAGAATATTCCACTCCAGATAACGGACGATGATGGTAGAGAATTCCGTCCCCCCGACCTGAATGAAGTCAAGATAGTAATATCGAGATTGAAATCAAACAAAGCTGCAGGAGCGGGCGCACTGTCCGCGGAACTATTTAAGGCAGCCGGAGATGATCTGGTTGGGCGCATGTACCAGCTCATCTGTAAGATATGGTCGGAGGAAAGCATGCCCGATGAGTGGAATCTCAGCATCGTTTGCCCGATCCACAAAAAAGGAGACCCCTTCAACTGCGCCAACTACCGAGGAATAAGTCTCCTGAACATCGCCTACAAGATCTTCTCTGCCGTTTTGTGTGAGCGCCTGAAACCATTCGTGAACAGTCTGATAGGTCCTTATCAGTGTGGTTTCAGGCCGGGGAAGTCCACCATCGACCAAATTTTCACACTACGGCAGATCCTGGAAAAGACCCAAGAAATGCAAATCGACACCCACCACCTATTCGTTGATTTTAAGGCCGCATATGACAGTGTGTATAGGGACGAGCTATACGAAGCCATGTCTAGTTTTGACATTCCTACTAAACTCGTCAGGCTGTGTAGGATGACGATGGAGAACTCTCGCTGCTCCATCAAGGTCGGTAACGAATTCACCGAGACCTTCAATGTCAGAAGGGGATTTAGACAAGGCGACGCACTGTCATGTGACTTTTTTAACATAATTCTTGAGAAGATCGTGCAAAACTCACACGCCAACAACAGAGGCACGATCTTCCAAAAGTCCGTGCAACTGCTAGCATACGCTGACGACATTGACGTGATTGGTCGAACACAGCGAGCCGTCACTGAAGCGTTTGCTGGTATTTCAACGGAGGCGGCCAAAATGGGTCTAGCGGTGAACGAGGGCAAAACGAAGTATATGCTGTCATCAAAAAAGGACGCGCAACACCGACGACTGGGCCCGAACATCACCATAGGCAGCTATAACTTCGAGGTAGTGAAGGACTTCGTCTACCTTGGCTCCCAAGTCAACAGTATGAACAACATCAGTACCGAGATCAAACGCAGAATAACTCTTGCCAATCGCTGTTTCTTTGGGCTCAAGAGGCAATTGAGTAGTAAGGCCCTTTCTCGAAAAACCAAGTTGACACTATATACCACTTTGATAATCCCTGTACTTCTTTATGGCGCAGAAGCATGGACGGTGTCGAAGGCGGATGAGGAAGTCCTTGGTATTTTCGAGAGAAAAGTTCTGCGTTCAATCTTCGGCCCTGTTTGCGTTGATGGTTTCTGGAGAAGAAGATTCAATCATGAACTGTACGGGTTGTACAGCGACATGAGCCTAACCAGGCGCCTACGGATCCAACGGCTAAGATGGTTGGGCCATGTAGAGCGCATGGAGAATACTGCTCCGACCCGTAAAATCTTCGATTCCGAACCTGTGGGACAAAGCATTAGAGGACGCCCACGGAACCGGCGGCGCACACAAGTGGAGAGGGACCTCAACCAACTTGGTGTGCACAATTGGAGAACGCTGGCTAAAGACCGTGCCAGCTGGAAAACTTTGTTGGTTGAGGCCCAGGTTCACCACGGACTGTAGCGCCAAAAGAAGAAGAAGAAGAAGTACGAAATGAAAATTATGTTTGTGTTGTCTCTTTTGGAAAATAGCAGTCTTCTCTAGATGATTTTTTTCCCATTACAACTTGTTTATTTGTGTAATCTCATTTGAGAGTGAAGAAGTTTTGATAGTTGACACTGGTTTTCGATAAATCTTCAGCATAAAAGTTAGCAAAACTTCAATTAGATTTGGTCATTGGAAATATGTTATGCAAAAAAAGGATGTTCGGCAGTGGACCGCTATAAAATCCAAATTTAAATTTCGGTTTTAATTTATGATTGTTTATTAGTTATACGACCCATCTATTTAAGGGCCTACATTCCAGATACATATATATGAATAGTATAAAATCAAATAAAAACACCAAATATGTGAATTGCGAAACGTTAATGAAATACAAAAGTAAAACGTTTTGGGAAACATTTATGGTAATAAATAGCAAAAAAAAGGGGAGAGCGAGTGAGACATAAATTTTGAAGTACTCACTGTAGGCATTGACTTTAAGCAGTATAGAGAAAATATCTGTATAATAAAATGCAAACACATAAAATTGTCTTAAAAATAAACAAATGAAAAAAAAATTCTCATGTGCAAAATGAAATATTTTCTGATTGGGTCTTACCTACAGCGAAAATACTCACGAGCACATCTCTGACAAGAACTATCCAGAAGTGTGTACGCACATTTGAGTGCTCCTGCATCAATAACACCCACATGAGCATAATTCACAAATAAAAATTACCTTCTGTTTGCACAAATAATGTTATTGTTGTTGCTGCAGATGGTATGTATTTATAAGTTTTAACAATACAACCAACGTGTTTATGCATATGAAATTAACTTAATATATTTTTTACAACTGTCGTTACTCTTCTGAGTTTGCAATTAAATCGAAACCATTTTATCTATCATTCACTACTGCTGGTTTATCATGTTCATCGACAAGTGTTTTATTATCATTTTATTTGCTCTGAAGTTTGTTACGAATTTAGTTGTTGCTGGGGGTTTTTGATTTAATTCCATTCATTATATTTTTGACAACGTGTGTGCCACCACTTAACTTTTGATTTCATTAGAAAAGAGTTTATAAATTATGACAAAATTGCACATACTCCAACAACAACCTTACATGGCTTAAGTTGCCAGGCGATGTAAGGTTGTTCGTTCGATGAGGCCTCAATTAAAATGTATAGGAAGTTTGTTCAAAAAATATGTATGTGGAATTTTCACTTTCTCTCCTTCAAAGCATACACTAATACCAGCATTTTTTCCAATCCCTGAAGCAGCTCTGAGATGCAATTTGGTGTATCATTGAGCTCTCTCAACGACCCGTTCTGCGCGGAGGGGTGGGTGAAGGGTGTTGGGGAGCTTGCAATTTAGTGAATACGGTAGATGTGACATGATTAAGATGTTGTTTTTGAATAAAAAATTGCGAAGATGTAAGGGGTTTTTGATCCAAATTCTATTTGGATATTACGGTCATTGTAATGATATGTGTACATATGTAGATGTGAGTATGCGAGTGGATTCATGGTTTGAAAGGAGAAATACTAATCTAACTACGCCAAGTGTTGTTTTTAGTTCTGAGAAAAAGAACACCAGCAAGAAAGATAGAAAGCAGATACAAAAGAAAATGAATTTGCTTGGGCCGCCTATATTGCCTTTCCAAATCCGTCCCTGTTTTAATTCAAGTGGGTTAATAATTGATTCAGCTTCATTTCAGAAACGTGCATACATACATATGTAAATATTTATTTATTAATAACACTAACTGATAAAGACAATAAAAACATATTGTATTACGTGGCATACAATTTACAGAAGTAACAACGGAATGAATAGCAACAAAAACATGATTCGTAAATTTTTTGACAAATTTACTTAAGTCCTAAAAAAAGCATTCATATTCGCTTGATTTCTGAGAGGCGGATTCAAGTTAAAAATCACATGTTGCATGGTCGAGACTGTATGTATTCCCGATAATTAATTTTCCCGTATAATAAAGCAACAATTTTGCGAAAAATTATAAAAATAATCTTCAGTCATTTTCATTTCTTAAGCTTCAAAATTAAACTAAATTGAACACTTGTGATTATACTCGTATGCTTCACCGGAAGTGTACATAGTCGAATTGCATTTAATTGTTCGATCAACAATCCGAAAATACGCTTGTAGTCCAAATAATAGAGGTGATCACGATTAGCCGATGCAAAGAGGAAAGAAATTAAGTCAATTTAAATTAAAAAATATACATTTCTTCCCGGTTAATCAAATCGTGGATAATCGAGTCCCTAGTCTATACAATAAAAAAATAAGTTACTAAAATTTTACGAACATTAAAAACATAAAGTCTTGAGTTGGGGATGTATGGCAAAAATCCATAGCCTCACCAACAACGAAATTATAAAAACAAATATATGCACTGGCACTTGTATGATCCGTAATGGTCGGAACCGGGAGCATTCTGGATAATTAGTTTCCGCGGTAAATTGAATAACTACTTGAGTAGTCATTTTCAGCATTCTTTGTTCTAGTAATTCAATTATTCAAGGATTAAATATAAACAATTATTTAAATAACATGAGAAAAAATAATAATTCTGGAGAAAAAATTAATATTTTATAGACATTTTTAGTTGTTGGCCGTCTATGTTTCTTAATATTCTTTTTAATAAGGATTTTATTTTGCATAATAAAAAATCTATTAATGAGTTTTTCTTTTTTTAACTACAATAGTATTTTCCTTGACAAGCTTTTTGTTAATACGATTCGTATTTAGCAAATATGTAAATTAAATTTAAAACAAATGGATGGAAAACAGAAAACGGAGAACAGTTACAAATTTGCTTTCCCTAATAATCGACGTTGCCGGTTAATCCCATCACGGATATTGGATATCAAATTTGACTTGATCGATTTAATAAAATACGCAAAGCGTATCGTCATTATACATTTTTAGATCTAACTGCTATTGCCGAAAGGCTGTGGTATAAAATTTTCGAAAAAGTATGTCGTATCCACATAACACGCATTTTGTTCCAAGTTTTGGATCACATTGCTTGAGTCCTTTTTTCTGCAAGCACTACACATGTTTACAAGTTGATAAATGTAATAATAATTCAGGACGTTGAAATACATCGCACGTATCAGAATCCAAAAATTTCGTATTTCACAAACCATAAGCGATTAATTTCGAAATTATAGAACAAGTGTAACAATTGCGCACTAAACCCATCCCAGTTCGTACAAAGATATTGATATTATCGATAAGCAGTAACACTAATATTTGGAAAGGTATGCTTTAAAAAAATGTAAGTCTCTTTTAGTTAAAAGTGCACTTGTTGTATACTATAAATAAGAGAAAGTTCAATTCTTAAAAGTTAAAACTAGTCCTTAATTTATTTGATAATATTGCTACTGCTTTAAGCAAACCTTTAGCATCAAAATTGTTTATTAATTTCTTAATTAATTTAATTAATTTCCTTTTTAAAATGTTTTGTGGTCCCTGATTCATGTTGCGTTTTAAGATTAGAGGTGGCACTTTACATTAATGTTAAATAGGTTTATGAAAGTATTTTGGAATTTTAATGTGGTATTAGAGTTATTAAATCCTGTTTTCGAACTATTAATTTCTCCGTTCTTATTAAATCTAATTATTGGATAAAGCAGTTTCTTGTGTTAATTTATCCCATAAAATCGTTCATGATTTTTTTGTGATTGTGAGCACAACTTTTTAAATAAACAATCAATACACAGCACTGTTTTATTTATTTTGTTATATTTCATTATAACAAAAGAAATTAGGAAACAATCTTAATTACATGTAATTTTATTGGTAAAAATGCCTTAAATGTTAGCAAAAGCTTTAAAGGTTGATCGGTCTTTCGATACTTCAGAGTCTATTTGGGTACAGCAATCAACAAAATTTATTCGTCTGTGTTGTGCCAAATAATTTGATTATCAACTGATTAAATTCAATCGGTCCTGCAAACGTGCTACATTGCCTTGTAAACTCTAATCGGCATTTTCAACACATAAAGTTTTTGTGAGCAGTTGTTACAATATATTAATATATTTTTGGGGAAATGGAACAGGCTGGGGAGTATTTACTTTAATTGTTCTTAAAATATAGGTATAAGTTATGTCAAAAGTTTCTGTTTGTAAAGGCCTCGAACTGGCTCCATATATTTAGCGTACGTCTTATAGCAGTAAAAAAACATACTGGCAAATTGGGCACAAGCCTTAACGTTTTTTCTGTGTGGGTTGAAGTGATTTCAGTGATAAGAAGAAGACTACTCTGTTTCGTGTGTTTTTTCAAATATCTAATTCGGTTTTTACGTGATAGATACGTTCCTCTAAAGCTCGCGTAAAAAAACCGCGTGAAAAAAGATACAGTATCCATATTAAATGAGGGAATTGGTTCCATGTATGAAATATCAGTTAAAATAAGATAAATAATTCAAATTCATGTTGCTTTATACACAAATATATTTTACATAAACAAAAAAAAAAACAATTGAAAAAACAGTTCATTTAGAAAGTAATCACAAATATCATAAAACTTAAAAATAAATATTTTTGTTATATAAATATATGATATACACATGTACATATTTTTTAATCAGTAATAATTTGTGATAATCGCTAGGAATATTTTCGAAATCATGCTCAGTTGCTGGTGATGGTACAGTGGTCTTGGTCACAAATTCCGTTATTAATCGTTGACTTCCGATTTTTATAAGATTGTTATGTAATTCACGATAACTACTCAATAATAATTTCAGATCACGTTGAAATTTCGCGGCTCTCTTCGTCATCATCAATAACTTCTTTGGTTTCGGGTGCCTCAAGCGCAAAACCAATGATTTCATCATCGCTAATTGCCTTATCTAACAATAATTCGTCAATATCTGCAGAACGTTCCTGGTAAAAATACATACATACATTTCTAGATCGCGCTAAATCAAATCAA
This sequence comes from Epicampocera succincta, assembly GCA_932526305.1. Taxonomy (NCBI): domain Eukaryota; kingdom Metazoa; phylum Arthropoda; class Insecta; order Diptera; family Tachinidae; genus Epicampocera; species Epicampocera succincta. The sequence goes on along the minus strand of OW052037.1, from coordinate 35,714,799 downwards.
GTCGCGTAAAAAGAGAATTAGGTATATATATATATATATATATACCTAATATATATAAATATCATATATTTATATAACATATATTTATATATATATATATATATATATATATATATATATATATATATCGATAACAACTCATTGTCGTTTAAAAACTATTAAATATAAAGTTTGCACATACATATGTATGTATGTTTCAAATTTTTCAAGTCTACTAGCGGGGGACCGGTGAGCTCCTAAAATGCCGGCATATAGACAGCTAGAAAACAAAAAACAGTGTTCATTATTTATTATGTTAATTACATTTTATGTTTACATTTTTACATCGATATATTTAAGTCATTACATTAGATACGCGGAAGGTACAATATAACCATAAAAATTTTCTATCATTCTGCAAGAATGAATGTTGAATTTGAAACAACTTTGTATGTAGATATAATGGATATAATAAATTTGCAACCAACCAACAATATATTGAGTTCTTGGATTTTTTCGACAGACATAAAATTGGTAATGTGTTTAAGATACCCAGATATTTTGTGCAGGACTTGTTCAGCTTAGAAGCTTCAAAGCTCGGAGATAAAATGCAAATATCTTCCTTTGTATGTAATAAATGTAGACAAAATTCATATCAGATGAAAGGATCAAATCACTACCACATGTAGTGGAAGCAAAGGGCGTATGTAACAGCCAGTGAAGAAGTGAAAAACTGTTTTTAGATCTAGTTTAGAATAACATCGTTTAATGTTCTTCGCAAAATAGGAAACTATTATATATTATATTATATTTTAAATGACAAAAATAAGTATTTTAGATGCTTTTTAATTTTATATGTATGTATGTGTATTTTTTTAACACTTGACTAGTTTCATAACGTAATTAATAAAAAAAACAATATAAAAAAATTACTTACAAAATTATTTAAGGGAAAAAATAAGAAGTTGTTGTGTTTTAATTATTTGTGTGCGAGATGGCGCAATCTGTATTTCTGTCATTCTTGATATTTCTGTTTAATATGCAAGATTAAAAAAATTACGCCAATAAAATTTCAAAGAAATTTTTACCAACGCAATAAGATTTTTTGATTTTTTCATCTTTGCTGCATAATCTACAATTCCGACCTGATGCAGGAACGACAGCAGTCTGGAGCGCACTGTTTGTGGTTTTTTTGGTGGTCTGTACAAAATATAATTACAGGGTGTAAATACTATTTCTTAATTGAACTAATTTAATGAAATTTTTAGCTACAATAACAATTACTTACTATAATTAAAACCCAATATAAAAGTTGGAACAAATACAAGTTATTCTAATCAATTTAAAATACATGTAGTTGAAACAACATGGCAAAAATTTAAATATTATGAAATACAATTGAATATATTTACGTGCAGGAGAACTATAAAAGTGTCTCATTTCCGGGGGAAACAAAAGCATAAGATTTTTAAATTTCAATAACTTTGTTTTGTCTGAAGTCGACTCAAAATACTTTCTGAGATAACAACAGACATTTTTCTTGTGACACTTCTGCCTGTAAGTGCATGCACACATGCATTCGTGTTAGAGTGACCAGTTATTGAGCATTCTACAGAAGCGCTAGTTTCTCGAAATTGTTACTACCGCAGTCCGATTAACCAACCAGCTGTTAAGCAAGAAAAAATTACATTGGCTTTTGCTTTATTTGTTTGGAAAACTGAGAGGTCATTTTCATTGTATATTTTTGCTGAAAGCGTTTACTTGCAGTTTTTCGTGATATCTGTTGAAGAACGTGCCGATCAGCGATATTGTACCAACCTTAGTTTTTTGGAGATCATGCAGCTAATTGGAATGACTGATTTTTGGGACGAATTTTCAAACAATTATTTTATTTTATAATATTAAAAAATTTTAAATTTATTAGTTCATATAAATACGTTCCATCACAAAATGCGTGGAGCAGCATTAAGTTTCTGCCAAACGGAAGCAGTTGGGCTGTTCTTTCTTTGATTGTAAATTACCAGTTAGTGGTTGCTTTATAAGTTCACTCCTTGTTGGCATTGAACGATTCCACAAGTATCGAGTCTTGAAAGATTTATTCCAAACTTTCGGGACACTAGTAGGATAATTAAAAGATAAGAAGAAACTATTCAATTAAATAAATATCTAAATTATAGACTACCGAAAATTTCGTAAACAATTTTGATTTTACGTATTTATTTCAACGATATACATATGTATGTCGTAGCCACTACCATTGCAAATAGGTATTCAAACTGCTAAGCGATATTCAAATTGCTTGGAAGTCGATATGAACACAAATAAATATTTAATAAAACTGTATTCGTAGAGCAGCTCAGGGCTGAAGATTTGCTCTTGTTTCCGTTATCAAACTATATCCTAAGTGCGCTTATTGTCGTTTTACCTTAGAGGGTTTTGGGCTGGTTAACTGCTTTACGTCAAATAACTGTATAACCACGCTGCAGCTTCTTACGTAAAGGCCGGCAAATATATATATTTTGGCACAAGGTCTGCGTTACTTTATATATTGTATAATACATGTAGAATTATGTATAAGTAAAATTTTAAAAGTTTATACAAGTTAGTTAAAACAGATTTTCAGTTTTTACAACGTTTTTTTTACAAATAATCGAAAACACGAAACAGTGAAATGGCTTGTGGGCAGTTACGCAAAACAAAATCCGGTTTTCAAGCATTAAAATCATCAATTGATCACCCTAATTCGTTTACCATATACATACTTATATGTACATTGTACATACATACATACATATGAAATGGGTGTCTTTTTTTAGAGGTATAGCTGTCATGCGAACGATGTGTTTGAGTTTTTTGTGGTACACATTCACCATGGAAAGTAAATCACCATGGAAAGGTTTATATCAGAACAGCGTTTGTGTAAGTTTATTTCCAAAATTCTCGCTCTCTTCCCAAGATTTATAGAGCATTTTGTCAAGCCTACGGAGGCCCTATTGATCGTTCTAAACAGTTAATATGCCATTCAATGGATTCACAACTACATATTTTTCTATGGGATAATATTCATCGCTAGCGAGCCCGTACTATACTTACAGAAGAATTCATCACCGCTATAAATCTGAGTGCCGCGGACGACTTGAATTTATCGATCCTATGTTGTTCTCGTTCTCTGGCCGTTCATTAATTGAATAATTTTAAGAAAAGGTATTGCCCCACAGCGCAAGAATTATAGCCAGCGGGCCAGCTGTTTAACGAATGAATGGGCTGAGAATAAGCTGGAGGAATTGAATCAGATTTTTATCGTTAAATCATTTTTAGCGTCATTGATTAGTAATTTGTTTTCTTCATATCATTGCAAATCATTTGCGGGCGAAGCCCTGACTTGGTTAAATTGGCCACTTTTTCGTGTGAATTGATACCTTTGGACTACTTTTTGTGGGGGAGTACATCAAATGGTCCATCTTGATAAACCAGCACAGATTGATCATTTAGAAACAGAAATTATTTCAGAACTTTAAATAATCAAAAAAGCAAAAGTTTGGTAATTTCATTAATTGTATGTGTGTTATTTTTAAAAGCAAGATCTGCGCTCTTACAAGAAAACACCCTTTATGTATATATCGGTGTTTACATTTTTATCGATTTGTTTCGTTACTGAAAAGCATTTTTTGCATCCCGTTGCTCGAACTGGATTTCATTTCTGCTTTTCATACATATTTGTGCGATTCCAATTTATGAATATTATGGAAATAATAAAATGATATTTGGCGTTGTATTTCCTTTTTTCTTTCAGTTATTTAATAATACATTTTTAATATTATTTACCACTTCATTTCTCATATCATGTTTATTCACATGTTATCGTTTTTATTCTCATGTTACTTTTTTATGTTTTACACGTTGATATATAAAACAACTCACTGAATAATTCAAAGTAAAAATAAAACACAAATACAAAATATACTGAAGAAAAGCAAATGAAAAGCTACGAGTTCGAACGAACAAATTCTACAACAACTTTATATTAAACTTTTTAACCTGATGAATATTTAAATGACCGCTTTTCTTAGTTTTAATGAATTGATAAAAGCCCTCCGAAATTTAAAATGAAATTTTGACCTGAACACACTTGCCCGTAAGACCATATCCAACTTCCGATTTTATATGCACTTTGGATTTAAGTATATTTGCGTACAACAGGCAATGCAACGGGTTCAGTTCAAGAATTTTAATCCTGAAAGATTTCTTTCGATGCAGACAAAATAGAAACAAAACACTTTCAACAATAATTTTTCCGACAAGTGGAAAACATTATTTTTAAACTCATGATTTTATTTGAAGCTTCATACTGTAATATATACTGTCCTACAATAATAAAAAAAGTATTTAAAAGATTCAGCTAAATTGAATATTTCTCCAAGCGAGTTGTTACCCCTTCCGAATGTTTTTAAAAAATTTTACCTCAGTACTTAAGAATGTGTAAGTCAATATGCACATATGTATATAGGACAAAACTGACAAAAAAATTGACATAATGACACAGCGAATGCCAAATCTCTTAGTTGAATACATTACATGTGTTTCTATTTGACGTGTGCTCAATCAAAATTATGACAAAACAAATTAAAAAACCTCTATGCAACAACTGGCAAACACACACACTAAGCAAAAAAAACCTGACCCCAACGATTGCCTCGGGGAACAAAAAATATAAATACTGAATGCTTGAATGAACATTAATAATACAAATGACGAATGAACTGAACAAAATTTAATTATACTTTTACTGAACACGAAAATGTAAAACTAATTTTTGAACATACGAGTACATACAATTAGTTCAGACCATTTAGGCCTTAAGATTTTCATTGGATTTTGTCTTAATATAAAGTATTATTGTCTGAGCATTACCTTAAATAGCATAGGAACGATTGTGTTAACCTTTTAACTTTTGTAGAGTCTAAAGTTTTTTAAATTTAAATGCTAAAATTAGTAAAAGGATTATTTTACATCTCAAAAATACGTTCCAGAAATATGTTCGATGAAACAGATAATATCATCATAAAGAGAGAGCCTTCACCCCGAAGTTCACAAATAGCAAATATTGGCCAAAATCGGACAGTGATTTTATTCAATCAGTTGATCAGGCGACATGAACTGCGGTTCGACTTCAGGTAAATATCAGGAAAATGTAGGACTACTGTCCCGCTTTTGATCCAAACCTAAAGTAAAAATAGCACATAGGAAAAAAGAACTATTATGGTTTTTAAGCCTTCCTTGACACCATAAATGCAAGCACCAAAATTTTACAAAGCTTTCAGCGGACCTGCTGTCTTGGTATTAGTGGGACCTTCAAAGCGGCAGAAGTTTTAGCAATTGAGTACTCTAACATGCTTAGCCAGAAATATGGTTTGTATATTAATATACTTAACATGCCTTTTGCCTTTAATTTTAATTTTCAGCTTTCTCCCATTTTCTGTTAGGAATCAACATACATGTACATACATATTTATTTTAAATCGGAAACATATTGAAAGGATTGTTTTATTTTGAAAGCAAAACTAAGCTGAAGGAATATTATGTATTGTATCTATGATCATTCAGATAGTATATATTAATTGCGAGTCATAATAATAGTCAGTTTATTCTGAGAATACGAGTATTTTCTTGTCACATGTTAATGAACTTACCGTACATATGTATGTACAAAAATTATTCAACATTATTTTATAATTGTTTATGGCCAAAGCTTTCATAGGCGCAAACAACAGAATTACATGTCTATAGAGACCATAAACTACAAATAAAACGATAACACTCTGCAATAATATGATAGAGTACGCATTTATGTTGCTGTAACAATATCTTCGAATGCTTTCAAGTGCTTCACATGTATGTATGGACTCTCCTTTTCATCACTCTTTATTTTTTTTCCTTTTTAACTTTTTAACCTATTTAAAAGGGCATATGAGTGCCTTTCCAATTAGAGGCAACTGCGACTAAACGATTCTCAAAAAGAACTAACTAAAACGCCCTAATCGTTTCTTTTATAACACTTGCCGCGTTTTATTATAAAAAGTTGACATCACTGTTTTTGAGTACTTGTAATCCTAGTATGTATGTATAACATTCCGTTCATGCTAAATTTATAAACTATTCAACTTGAATGTGTTGTTTGGCATGAATAAGGCTCTAAAGGCATAGATGAGAAAAAATACATATGTACATATATGTAGGTGTCTATACTGTGCACTGCGCGAAATCAATGAAATGAAATCCCATACAGAGAAGTTAATGAAAGAACTTATTCGTCCAAAAGTTCCTATGAAAACAGAACAGACAAAATGTTGAATTGCATGCAATGAACTAATTGACCTAATGACTGAAACGACAATTTTAGAAGGAAAAAGAAAAAACTCAACAAAACAAAAACGATGTCTCAAAGTCACTGGAAGAGTATCAAACCACCCTATCAATGTATAAACACACATAAATATGAACATATAACGACAGGAAAGTGTTCGGTTAAAATTAATTCCTGATATAAAAAACAAAAAAGTTAATTACTCTCATCTGAAAACATTAGGCAAAATAATTAGACCCAATACATAAAAACCTGACTGCAAAAGGGTTCAGAATTCAGGAACGAAATCTGTTAGAACATGTTAAGAAGAAAGAATTGAATGTCAGTATTCCAGAAAGACCTGCCATGAAAGTAATATTGACGCTCACGTATAACCAAATACACAATTTCATGCTTAGATTAAGGTTTTTTCCGGATTTTTTACATGTACTTTTTACTGTTTGATAAAGGTGGGGCTTCACTTCACCCACTATTTGAACACGATGGTTTTATTATACTTTAAAACAACTTTGTTGTTACTTCGCACCTTTTTCCGGTTTGTTTTAGGACGTTGTGCTTTTGATTGTTTTAGATTCTATTGCAATTCTTTGCTTCAGTTAAAAAATTAATTTATGGAAACAAAATGGCATATGGCCATGGCAGCCCTGTTTAAATGCTTGCGTTCTTTTATGTAGTTTCTGCCGTTTTGGCTTTCTTTTTGAAGGTTTTGAAGAACTTTTCCGGAACTATAATTTAATACGGCTAACAATTAAGTTTTTGTATGTTGTCGATAAAAAAATAAATTCAACTATCTTTGAATACTTAACTTTTAAACATGATCGAACTTACCTTGTGTTACTGTTTATGTAATGCTTTAAGCAAACCGACTCAAATAACTCCTGTACTATTTTTCAAATCACCTTCTTAACTGACTTCAAACTTGATCAGATATGAGGCAGCAGTTTTCCAAAGGTATATGTTGGTGAAAAGAAAGGTCAAAAGCATGCAAAGAATGCCATTAGCCAGCTTATACACAGCATCCAAAAACAAAAAAAAAAGAAGGGACTCTATTAAACTAAAGTAAATCCATTAAACACAAAAAGTGTCGGTGAAATGTAACATCAGTCTGTCTATGTATGGACTTCAATATCTAATATGTACTTACATATAAGATTAGGTTACTTATTGTCAGTTCATGTATGAATTTATAAAGAAAAATGCACAACATCCATTATTTGTAATGAAAGAACAGGTGAAAATATGCTTTTTATGTTTTTCTACTCCAACAATATATTTTATTTTATCTACTTAGATAAGCAGGATATGTTGTAGACAGCGACAGCGGCAGCGATTCCAAATTTTGTTTCTGATGTGCGATCAGCTGGTATATATTTATTGCCACTGCTCAACATTTGCGAAAATCTTCGAACATACTGCAAAGGCCCAATATCTAATGAAAATTTTGGGATTTTCTGATTCATGCCATAAAACGTCAGCTTCGCATGTCCATATGAAAGTCTTTGGCAAACAGAGGCAACTTTCCAGCCACAATGTGTCTATAACTGTTTTATTTCCTCTATCTGCCGCAAGCGCTATTCCAATATGTTGTCATCAGCTGATTTCAACAAATACCAACAATAACAAACATCATAACAATTGCCAAACTTAACCATACTGTTTGTTCAAAGTGACCCATTGACCGGAATGAACGAACGGATCAGTCTTTGATAATGAAACGATAATGACTGGCCACTTAAATGCAAGACCCGGCACAGCTCTAGTCTGGCAGCAAGGACGCTCGGGTAAAAACTGTTCCTTATATTTTCTTTTGTTTGTCACTTAAAGTATTCATTCAACTCATGTATTAATTCAACTGATTCTCATTTGAAATCAAAATGTTTATACATAAAATAGAATACCGAAACAAAAAATATATGAATGTATGTACGAATATGTATGCATATAATATGTACATATTTGATTGCACCACAAATTCCTTCATTACTATGAATTGATCTCCTTGTGGTTATTTTTTTATGGTAAATATGAAATTTTATTTAAAACGTTCATGCATATGTACATACATACATGTGTAATTTGCAAAGTTTTTGCTCATCGTACTAAATAATATAATATAAATAAAGAATGTATTTCTGATTGACAAAATTTAAGGAAAACAGGAAGGATATCGGGTTTAGCGAAACTTTGGACTTCAATAACTGTATCCCTAAACGAGTTGTCAATTACTAGAGATGGAGTCTGATTCCAAATTTACCAGTCAATTAAAAGCTGGAGCCCAAATGTTAAAAGAAACGGGTTTCGTCGCGGCATGTCATTAAGTGAGCAATTCATTTCTGCTATCCAATTCGTCATAAGTCACCGTGGACATTTTTTTTGAATACGGGCAACAAGTTTTAACTAGTACTACACGAAAAATTGAGTATTGTCGGTTGAGAGATCCCATATCCTTCAGTATTATACCAGGCCGAACAATTAACAATTTTCCTAGATGAGCATAACGTATGTTTGGAAATGAGTGAGTAACTGGTGCGTACTTAAGTTGGGTTGCAATTTATTTTGTTGTGAATTTTGTTCAGTGAACTGGAATTAATCTGTTTTGCAGTTACGTTTAACTGCTTATTTACTTAGTACTCCTAATTGGGAAACAAAGATCAATGAAGACACTAAATTTCCCTATCGCTGTTTGAAACAAAATGCAGCTGTTACTTTCAACGCCGAGCCGTGCAGAAACATATGTATATAGTAGTTAGTGGAGTCCAGTTTTTGTAGAATATTATAACTCTGCCCACTCAACAGAAAAGTCGCGCTCTTGATAAATAATTTTATTTGTGCAAGTTACAATATTTCTTAGGTTTTGTTTAATAAACAAAATTTTATTTCTTTTTTTATTTTATTTTTTTTGTAAACAGTAAAATTATTTGAAACTTACTTTTATAAAATAAGTAACAATTACGTTAAAATTTATATGAATTCACTCTTTGTCGTAGCTTGGGAGAAGAATGACGTGACATAAAGATATTAAATACAAGTCAAAATGACCATCAGCCGAAGAATTTTGTGCAGATGATGTTGTTGAATGAAAACAACAATAACAAAAAAAAAATACTTATTTCATTTTTTGCTTTATGTTATTTCGCCTACATATAGGCAACATTTTTATTTGGCACGCTACAGTGAAACAGGATATCTAGGGTAAAGCCAAGCGGAAGTCAGCTGAACTTCGCTAACATGAAATGTCTGTTTTGTTGTTGTGGGTGGATTTCTCTAGGGGTTTGGCGTGACAAGAAACAAACGCTGTGCATTTTGAATAACGTTTCTCTTCACTTCTTTTGCTATTATTTATTTAGTAATTTAGATTTTCAAGTCGTTGGCTTCTTGCGTGCAGTGATGACCTTACGATGGCTTTAAAAGATAAGTTCTTACAAAGCAGTACTTACGTGTGAAACATTTTACAGTTTGTCCTTTTTTTAATTTCGTAAAAAAGGTGTGTTATGAGTAACGTAAACTCACACTCAATAAGGTTTTGAAGTCACTGTTTGTAATTTATTCAAAACTGATCCGTTAAGTCAAAACTAAATGAATATTTTCAAAAACAAAATACCAAAAACTATTCAACTTCTGTTCTCTTCTTTTTTCTCATAGCATGTTCGGCGTGTTACGAGATTAAGCACTTAGCAGCTGATAAGACTTTTCAACACAATTTAGTTCCTCCAACTGAAAACGCAAAATTGTTGTTGCTGTCAAGATGTATGAGAAATTCTTTTTAATTTAATTTCATTGACAATTTTATGACGTTGCCTATTGAAGCAGATAGTTTCCAATTCAGCGTTAAGCGTAAATAAAATTTAAGCAACAATTGAACACAATGAGGGTTAGGAGAAGCTGTGGAGTTTGTGACAATCTATTATATGTATTTATATCTATCTATTATAATTGACCACACACTATCTTTGAAACTCATTGACTCAATACTCTTTCAGTGGCCTATAGTTCACACTGCTACTGCCGATTTACAAAGTGTCTGCAAGACCAATTAACTAAGTATTTACAACATTTATATATTGTAAAAAAATACTCAATGCGTTGAAGAATATAATTAAACAAAAAAATATATTGAAAATATTAATAGTAAAGCGTATGTAAATTATATCGGAAACCATATAAAATGGTGTATTTAATATTCATGTGTCGCACCGCATATCGTGCATATCTTCATACATATCTACATACATACATATAATTTCTAAAATTGTACGGTTAAAGAAAGACGCACTTCATTGGACGCAAAAGCATATAAAAACTACAGGTAATGTCCATATAACACTGTCATCATAACGCTGTCATGTCTGATCAATGAAGTCAGTCTGCAATGACTTGTACTGGAACTTCGTTTACAATTCATGGACATTTAAACCCAAAATTCACTGGAGTCAACTGGAAGTTCGACCAGAATTGTATCGTCAAACCATCTTCGGCAATGAGGCCCATTTCAAACTTAACGTGTATACGAAAAGTACTATTGTCATTTTTGGAGAAAGCTCAATCCTCATGAGACTCGATTATATTTCGAAAGAAACACTGTTTGCGCTATCGGCCCATTTGTCTTTAAGTCAGACCCGGTGCCAACATTACTTTCAACGGTGAACCTTGCACACAAATGACATGTGCTTTTTTATTACCCATATTATTGCGCATCATTTGGAGGAGAAATGGATCCAACGTTGGGTGACTGAACTACATATCTCGAAAAATGGAGCGATAACTCGTCGAATGTTGATTTCCAGGTGTTCAATTGTTTATGGTTTATCGACGTAGACAAGTCAATTAACATAACCCCAAAGAAAATAATCCAATGGGTTTAAATCACACGATCTTGGTGGGCAATTAATTGGGCCATTACGTGAAATTATTTTTTCGTCAAAAGTTTTTTCGAGTAAATCAATTGTAGCGCCCGCTCTGTGGCACGTGGCTCCGTCCTGCTGGAACCACGTATCAGCAAGATTACTGTCACCATTGACAGTAACATTCTGACCATCATCATTTTTGAAGACATGTTGACATTGGCCAATGACATTGACAAGGGCCAATGACTCCGCTAGCTCATAAATTTAAGCAATTTGCCCGCGTTGCTCTTGTTTAAGTCGATTCATAATGAAATTTCAAAGCAAACTAAACAAAAAGCAACTATCAGCTGTTAAATGGCTGCTCAAATAAAGCAGTGATGCCAACTCAAAGTTGTGACAGTTTAAAAAACACGCTTTACGTTTAAATTAAAAATGAAACTTACACTATACATATACTACAAACATACATACATGTATACTACACTATAGTGCGATGCTCTAACTTATTTTAACGATATTTGTTTGGTTCAAAATTTAAGATTAAATTTTTTTTTATTGAACCAGTTTGGTTCAAAATTAAAGATTTAAAGAAATATTAATACTAATAAAATTGGTTTAAAGCAGTTAACATTACTTTTTTTCTACAACGCTTTTTAATACCATTCGGCTTCGTTTAAAATCAACTGTTAGCGTTATCTTAGCGCCAATTTCTTTGTGGTGTTTATTTTAAATTACAAGTGTCTCGACTTTTTAAAACTGTGCAAGAGTTACTTCGCTCCATCTGATCTCCTTACCACTAACACCATATACAGGAGAGGGCAAAGCAGCTCATCGTGTGGGGTGCGTTACACTCTTCTATTGGTACTGCAATGAATTTAGCTCTGATGAGATCAGGGTCCTTGTTCCCGAAACCCGCACATTTTTACGTACACCATGTTTTTCACTTCTTTCCTCCGGCAGAATACGTCGCATGCCACATCCTCTTAGCACAGGTTCTTTAGATTTTGCAAAAACATTCGGATCTCTACAAAATGATGCAGAAAAGATTGGGTGCCCCTTAATGATAATGAAACTTTTTCGACTTTCGTTTTAAGTAATTTGGGAATGTTAAATACACTTTGTTAATTTTTACTCCTCATCTGTTCAATGTGTATACCAATGACTTTTCCCTCCTTTAATGATATATCAACAGCGATATGTTTGCGTTATATCGAGTGTTTGTGGTTCTCCAAAGAAAGTAGTATTTCCCCAGCAGTGAAAGTGAAATTGAAATTTTTAAATGCAGTTTTCAAGTTTTTCAATTCAGTTTGTTTATAATGAGTCCAATATGACATTTACTGGTCATTACGCTTGCGATATACTAAGAAGTTTTTTTTTAATTTTACTTGGTCTAATACCAATTACTTCTGCCTATCCGTTATGTAAATGGAATTTCGTCGTTTCATCGCAGATTCTACACAGAAAGCACTCCAGAGAGACATATGGAATGATTCTAAAAATATGCATTTGTCCACGCGTATTGACGTAAATCCATATACAAATAAATATTTCTTTCTTTCTCCTGTTTTTAGCTTTTTTCTTGTTTCTGTGCGCTCTTTTAGTTTTAAGTACATTGTTTCGAGTAAATCTATCAAGCAATTTCAAACCCTGCGATTAAACTTGGTAATGAAATATTTTCATTTGGAAAGTTTTTATTGAAAAAGCCTAATTAAATTAAAATTTAATAAAATAATAAAATTATTGTGCTACACTAATAAAATGGCTACAATTGAAGGCGATCATTTTTTAATGAATTTCGTTTACCATGATGGATTTGGACTTTCAAGTTCTCTTAAAAAGTAACAGCAAACTGTTTTTGAGCTCTAATGAGAATTTAAAAAAATTCAATTTAGTATCCCATTGTTTATCACGTGTGATATGTATCTAAGTATCTATCAATATAAAAGTGCCCAAATGCGCTATGATGTCGGCTTACAAGGTCATGTAACACGGTTGTGAACTGCATACATACATACATAAAGTAGACGTGCATATCCAAGATACAAAACAAAAAATCTTCTTTGTCTTCAACAGTTTCGGAAAAACCCTAAAATATAAATTTACACAACCCTGTAAAGGAGGGAATAAGCGACATGTGTATGTAAACAATTTCAATATTTCAATTAATTTTTACGATGAATAAATATCATCTTTACTAATTCTGCTAACAAGTGCATGTTTATATCAGTGTGTTTGTGACTAATATCAATAGCCTGTAATTATGAGCGCTTGCTTTAATTATTCTACCACCCATCTGAAAGGGTAACTCCATGCATAGAAATGAATTCACTCCTCTTTAAGTGTAGACTATGAATTGTAAACACAGTTCTTTTCAGAGAATGTCACATTCGCTTCAGGACAATAAGAAGCAGTTTATTGATGAAAATTGCCATTGACTTGTTTAATAAATGTCGTTCCAATTTTGTTTCTAAGCGACACGAAAATTAATTTTGAAAACACTTTTTATGAAACGCCAACTTTTTGTTCTCTGTGAGATTTTCCCACCCTTCTACAAGTCTTCACAATTCAGGAAGTTAAAACACAAAAGGTAAACGGAATAAGAAAAAATAAATAAATTCTTGCAGGGTTTGAATCAGAATTTGGTGAATGTGATTGGAGTCGTGATTATTAGAGTGTATTTTTATAATTCTTTTTTTTTTATTAAAATGTCAATTTTAATCATAACCTCCCCAAAAAAACCAACAAAAATTAAAATAATAGCAATGAACTCGGGACATACTTTGTTTGAACGTATGAAGTCTTATACATACACATACAAATATATACATATATATATATATAAAGGGTGTTTTTTATATGGATATAGAATTTTGAAATGGAATAAAACAAAGATGAATTATTTAAATTGGCAAGAAATTTATTTTATTGGAATATAAATAAGCATATTTAATCGTTTATTACCATTTTTTTAAATAATTTACATATCCGTTCAGTGAAAAAATGTAAAAACTAGTTTAATACCAAAATAAGCCTTCAGTTTTGAACATGGAGTCACAAATAGCGTTTTAAAATGATGTGTGTAAGTATAAAAGTGTGGTTAAATAAGTATGTAATCAATTAATTTGTAGTCTAAAACTAGATTAGTTACATTAATTGGGGATTTTCTCCACAAAACATGTATATATATAATAAAAAAATCATATAACAAAAAAGCCCTGCAGATAACAGAGATTTGAGAGCAGTAATACTCTAATATCAAATGAAACAATAAGTATAATTAAAGACCTAAACATACAAAATCGAGCATATATCGTTGTCAGATCATTAGAGGTGTGGTGTTCTCTTATGCGAGAGCCACGTGAATACTCTTATTTTAATTTGGACCTACAAACCTTTTCCGTTTTTCCCCCGTTGTTGGGTATTTTCTTTGTATTTAAGGCTTTGATTCAAGAATGTTAACAATCCTGCTTATTTATTTATTAGTTTTCGCTCGCATCATTCCTGTTCGCGTGAAAAGCGCTGCAGAAGTGGGATTTTTAAGCTTCTCGTTTTGGCTGTAAACAGTTCTCCTTTAAATGTTAGCGGGTGCTGGCTTAAATATATTTGAATTTTCATGTTTTTCAACTTTCTTGGAGACTAGCGCTTTCAACTTTGGTTTCAGATAACAACTGCTTTTTAACGCACTGAATTCTTCTACTATATTGAAATTTGGAAACCTGAACATTTTTTAAATAAAACGGGTTTTCGATGTAATTATTTGAGTGATCGATCTTTGCGCTCAAAAGTAAAATTGTTGAGGATTGTCGCCTTGAGCGGTTTTCTGAAATAGTCTCGCCGCTGGTTTTAGCAAAATTCAAAAAAGATTTTCTAAAAAATTAAACTTAATTAAACTAAAGAATGTAACTGATCACTTTTCATCCGTCTTCCTTTACATTGAAACACAGAATTGAATTAAGAATTACAAATCTTAAAAAAAAAAAAAAAAAAAAATGGAGTATTGTAGGTTAAAAACGGGCAATCTTTATGACGATATTTCAGCACCTTGGAGTATGTGCGCAAGACACATTGTGACAAAAGTCACAACATTATTATGTCTTTTCCTTAAGCAATGCAACCAAATGGTTCTTCTTGGCCTTTTCGGTTTTGCTATAGTCATCTAAAAACTGAAATTATAACAAACTTGCATTTTATTACAAAGGCAAAAACAAAAACAAAGGTATTGAAACATAACAACTCACCTCTAAATTAAAATCACGAGATATCACATTGCGGGCTTCTTCATTAAGAAATGTTAATGTCACTAAACACGGATAAACTACCACATTCAAGTGTTCGGGTAGTTTTGTTAAATTCTTAATGATATTGGAACATTGTTCAGAGGTCAAAAGGTCCTGGAATTAAACGTTTAATGAAAAATTGCTGTAAGACTGCAGAGAGTTTATGTACCTGATTTTGTTTGTTATTTGCACAAAAGAAACCAACTGTTGCAATTAAGTCAATTAAGACCGCCTGTGTTTCACTGTTTTTAGCTGCCGACGTTCGATTACCGCAATATTTGAGCAAAATCTGCACCACATCGAGAAATTTTAGTGAGATAGCTTCACTAGACATCACTTCCTGCAGGAGAAACAGAAGTAAAACCTAAATAAAAAACGTGTTCACCATCATCAACAACATATGCACATAAAACACAAAAGTTAAAAGTTTGCAAGTGACTGTTTTCCAGTTTTGTTCAGAAGGTCTCTCCGGGCTAAAACACTTAACACTTATCGAACTCTTGACATCAAGTGTTCCTGCTGCGTTGCTATTATTTGACATTTAAAATTGCCTTGGCTTTAGCAAATCGTTGCGAATTTGTTTAAACCGAAGCTTTTTGGCAGAGGCGCGACACCAGTAACGTTAACTTTTGTTCTCAAATTACTGTACAGCTTTAAGTGTTCTAATAATTTATGCCAGGAGTGGCCACTGTTGCGTAACTTTGTCGATGTTTTTAGCTCATTGTAAGTAAGTAATTGTGTCTTATAACAAAGCAAATCTAATAAACATTTAAACAAGGAAATATATTCTAGCAACGATGAGCGCTACAGTAAGTCTATTAATCGGTTAGGACTTGCTTTGCAGTTTTGATACAAGACGGCATTGGACCTCATTGAGTAGAAAAGCTCTTGACTTAAGAAATGCGACACCAATTCCTTTGTTGAAGTCTGCTTATATTTATTTTATGCTTTATAAAAATGTTCACAAATTCAAAATTAGGTAATCTTGGAGATTTTTTCACTTATGTAAGTGCTTCAAGTCTAGAAAATGTCACTGAGAAACTCTCATTTTTTTTAGTGCATCCACACACATTTTCTGGATGGTTGAGACAATCGCATTCGGAAAATAGCTGAATATTTTATATCGAATAAAAGTTCATTCTCTTCTATGAGTTACTTCTATATAATTAATTTTCAAATTACATTGCGGGGGTGAATGGTTTTGACAGATAAAAGGATCCACTTTGTATTTATGCCTCTATGATTCTGTACATCCGCTAAGATGTTCACCAACTTAAGTTTATGTAGACATATTAAACGGTTTAAGAGTAGTATCCATAAAAAGCAAAAACACCGTGTCACAATAATTTGCCGCTGTAAATGAAGGTCTCCTTTGCTTTCAATGACGAAGTTGCAAATCAAATTTAACATAGAACAAATGACAATTTCCAAAAAGTTAAGTTCTATTAAGAAGACTCTGCATTAGAAGCTTTGCTCTGTGATTTTCACATCAGTTATACGAATTGTTAAAACTAACATATATCCGGGTCAGATGGTTATGGACAGTTCGACTAAAAGTAAAGGTTTAATAATGAAACAATGCATGGCTGAAGGTTGCACAAATCGAACCAGTTGCATATACATACCTGTTGAACCGATGTTACATCATCATCACAGAAAAAATTCACTTTTTTTTTTTTAATTTGATCATGTACTACGTACGGCTTAACAAGAGTTGTGCTTTGACAGCTATAGCTAAAGTTTAAACGCTCGAAAAAATTCAGTTGAGCTAAATACACAAAACCAGCACTTTAAATTTCATTCGCAATAGATTTATTGCATTTTACTATCCCCAAAAAAAACGCTTTAGCAGCAAGCAGTTTGATGTAAGATCCATAGATCCGCTTGCTTGTGGTTTTGCTGGCCGTCGTGTTAATCAAATATCATAATTCTTTTCAAAGTTCTCATTTATATATTTGATACTTTCGTAACTGCTCGTCAAATTTTTTGAGTAGTGTGAACAAATTGTGCAAGGAATGACTTAATACATATATCGACCTTTCAGAGTTGTATGACAGGATTGACGATCACCAGTCAAAAAATAAGTTCCATTTAAGTAACCCGCAGTATAAACATTTGACTTCTTATTACAGCCAAATCACAAAGTAAATAGAGATGACAAGTGAAAAAAGTCCAAATGTGTTATGGAGGAATATCTAAACGCGTTATTTGCGTTTAATTTGCAAAAATAAATTAATCTTTCAACATTTTTCGTTTATTTTAAAATAACTTTTAATTGAAAATTGCCGACAAAAGAATGGAATTAAAGTGCAACGAGTGCGTTCCTGTCTTTACTGATTTTCAACGGATATTGTCCTTAAGCCATATCTTTTTGGTCTCCTTTCAGCCATGTTCTACTTTTTATAACTAAATTCAGTCCCTCTCATACAGATTCTGGTAAATAACTCGACTTTTATTTTTGAAATTACATATTTTGCAACTGAACGCAAGAGAATTATCTCTAAATTTTTTTACATGTATTTTTCCCTAAGGATATCAAACGGGATAAGTCAAGTAAATTGGAACCTGACTTCAATCACATACGCATACGAATTTTCACAAAGGGTTTCAATCGAATAATTTGCACAGCTTTTTGCTTAATGTAATTTAGAAGAATTTAAATTTTCAAAGATTGCTCTGTTCTTCGCTGATAAACGATACCAAAAACTTTTGGTTTTGTGCTTTCATGCCTTCTAATGTGGCAGAAAAACCTCATGATGACTTTCATGCTTGAACATTTTTTTTATTCTCTGCAAAACAGTGTTTCAAAGGAAACCAAAACCAAAAGACAAGATGACTTGATGGGAATTGAAAATGTTTATTGTTGCTCCTTGTATTTTATTTATTTGCTATTCATCCTTGTTGCTTGTGCTTCAAACTATAAATAATAAATTATTGATACTGTCAATTTGCACACACCAATTCAAAATCGAATTCGGAAGTGAGTAAGGATATTTCTTCTATTTTGCCAATGAATTTAAAATTTTCTAAGCACAAGTGAATATGTAAACGTGTGGTGGTGATTTGCTTACTTTCTTGCAACGCAACATTTCAAACCGCATACAAAAGCCTTTGTTGTGTATATAGTAAGTGATTGAAAAATCAAGGTGAACTCACTCCATAGTAAATTATTAATAAAAATGTTTACTAGTTTTTGTTTTTATTTGAAGTCTTAGACACAACGACAATAATTTTTCCTTAAATATTGACAGATTTGTACTGTTTAACGTAATGTTTGACTAAAGCGTCAGTTTTCATCTCGGGATCTGTCAACCAGGGCCCCATTTTTATATTATTTTAAGTGTTTTCAAAATTCAGAATCATGAATCCAAGAATTGTTTTCCACTCTTATGCTTCCTAGCTTACGAATTAATAATTGTTTTTTAATGAATTTTTATATTTTCGTACGGATTTTTAAAGCGAACATTTTCGATGCTATCGGTTCAGAACCAACCCTTTCAATTAAGTTATCGCCGCTATTCAAGCTATACCGTTAGCAGAAAAGATCATTCTAATAGAAAATTGAGTTGAATGTTGTACTTTATACATACATATGTATGTATATTGGTGCTAACATGGCAGGAATGTTTCTAACTATCGCCCTCAACCGATGACTACCTAATTTATCTTCACACTCGAGTCCTGGCATCAATGGCTGCCCTGCGCTTTATAGAATAATTTTCGAATAGTTTGGTGCAACACATGCAGTACATTGCATGCACTTCTAATATTGGGTGCAAACTGGTTTTCGATGCTCTGATTTGGTTTGCGTTGATTTCTGCTATAAAAGTCTGTCGTGTGGACCTTTTCATATGGCACTTTTTATTTTCCAGACAAGTTCTTCGAAATGGATGAATCGTGCTGCAGAAAACTCTCATCTGTACAAGTGAAAATAAATTTTGTTTGCTTTTGTTTCGAGTGCAAATATTTATCAAGTTCATCTTATAAACACTGAGAGGACCAACGAGTTTTTCATTGCGAGTTATCAATGTAAAAGAGTATGTCCGCAAGACGATATATGTACTTTAAACACGTTAAGTATAAATATTTCTCACATCTTGTGCATTCTTTCAGTAATCGAAAATAATGTTCGATATTCATATACACACATACATATGAAGTTTTTATTTATTTTGTGAACTATTAAAACAAATAACAATATCTAAATATGAACTTGCAAGGACAAAATCCCGAGTTCGCGCCAGAGTGTTCGGGCCGTAATACTTCCTCAATTGGGTAATATTCAAAAAACAGAAGACTAAACAGTGTTTTGTATTAGAAAGATGCAGATGAAGATGAAATGCGGAGAAAAATATTTTTCTCGTAGTGCATATTTTCGGCACAACAACTTTTTTTCGCGCATCAAGTTGAATAAATGCCCAGCAAATAGCCATGTACAAAAATTTATGCATATTTATTCAAATTATTTATGAATACTTAAAGCGTCTTTGACATTTTTGATATCCTAATTCTATTCCATATGTCGCATTTACGTAAAAAATCATTGACATCGGAAATTGCAAGCCGTAAAAACGTATCATTTGCCCCACTTGTCTTTAGAGGTGAAACATGAACTTACGAAATACGTTAATATTTTCTGGACCACAATTGGCACATCATGTGATTACATTGCACATTGTTAGATGGTCGCTTTGCTTTTCTTTACTCTTCATACTGATGCAATCAGACGAACACACACGCGCACCCACATACACATACTCGCCACTCTTGTTGCTGGTTTTTCCATTTGAATTTGCTGCATGTCCTTTGTAAATATTTATTTTTACTGTATTTGCTTATTAGGCCAAATGTTTATTTACGAATCATCATGATATTTTTTCTGTTTTTGAATTTTGTTTTGCTTCGTTTTGTCTCCCTTTTTTGTACTTTTGGCCAAAACTGGCAGCGCCATAAAACAATGTTAATTATAACGAAGAAGGACGGTGTGGAGGCAGACGGCGCAACTGTTCCTGCTATCTATTTGCCTACTCGTTCGCATTGGCCAAGTATGTAAACTAATTATGGTTGTTAAACACAAAAGAAGGATATTTATTTATTGTGTGTGTATCTGCTTGGGAGTGAGTTGCAATATCAACTGGGTTGTGTATCGACGTGAATAAGGATGTGTGTTCAACAATTCATGAATTACCGAAGCGCAATTGTTGTTGTTGTGCTAAAATAAACAAAATCTCTTATGGAAAGAATAATGCAAACTGATAAAGAGAAATAACAATTCGGTTTCGCCTGTTGTGACGAATTTGAAGCAACGACGCAGTGAACTAAGAAAATATTATACGAAGTTGGTATGGAAAAAGCAAATGAGCTTATCCGTTTGTTTTTTGTTCATTTGCACAAAAATCGTGAACAGGTCGAACAAGATCATTTCTGATACTGAATATTGCTCATTATTGGTGTGAATTAGTAATTTGATAAAATGAAAATTATCTTTAATCTCTAAAGAAAACCGCAATGTCAAGAGAAAAATATTGAATGGTCGTATCATATCCCATTAAAGTAAATTTTTTTACATCATATACATATACCTACAAATATATCTGCAAACCTGGTTTTTACGTTTTCAGCTTTCTGCCAGAGATGACAGGTAAAGTCTGTACAATCTCCAAATATATTTACGAGTATTTATGAACATGACATTTTCTGGTTATGTTGTATGGAACAGCGCATAAAGCGTTGAAAATGCGAGTATATCATTCTTTGTTAAGAAACTTTCAACTGAAATCCTATTCATAACGGTCAAACGAGATAAATTTATCTCAATTTCAAAATATTATTATTTTAGTTTATAATTTAGACATTTAATGTTCCGCATACTCGTACACTACTTTATTATTTAAAAAAGAAGCAATAGCAAAAAATCCCTTGTGAAGTGCTTATTGATTCTAATCAGAATTTTGAACGTTGAGATCTTTGGTTTCTAGTTAAACACTTAGTAAAAGTGATTTTCGTCTGTCGACATCACGTTCCTTCCTTCCACTGTCTTTTTGTGAGGTCTGTCTGTTTAAGCCAAAAGTTTAGTTTACTTTGTCAGCAAAGAGTCGTACAAAAATTTTGTTGGCTGCTGCACAGATGTCGGCAACATTAAAAATAGAAAAATGGTAAAAGTAAATAAAATTATTGGGTTTTAATCATGAACACAACTCAGTTGAGAGTTTCAGTTTATTTGTTTTTCAACAAATATTGACACAAGAAATGAACATTTAACAAAATCCTTAGATGAATCCACAATGTGGGGAGAGACTTTCCTAAACATCACAACCACTTTTCGAACAAACGCCGGCATCATTCTTTTAAGTCAGTTATTGCTCACCGCTCTTAAAAGTTTGTTTTTCTGATGCTTGTATGATGCGTTTTGTTTTCTGGTATTTGCAACACACTTAATAATTCTAATAGATTTATGTTTTCTGTTTTTGTTTTCTCTCCTTTTCGCTTTTGAATTCACCAAAATGTTCTCAGTTTGATAGGAATAAAAGTGTAAAGGAGAAACACAGTTTTCCTACCCCCATACTCTCCCCACCACGCTTTGAAAGCTTGTCGTTTCAAGTACATCTAACGAGAAAGAAGAAAACAAATTTATTCTTTGTTAAAGTTTGAGTGGTTTTACATACATAAAATAATAAAAACGTACACATTTATTTTACTACCACATAAGCTTTAGTAATAACTATCAATAATTGTGCAAATTTAAAAACATATCGTATTTAAATTGTGTCTGCAAAGAATTGAGATTATTTATCCGTTATAACCGCGTATTAAAAGCCCACATTAACTTCGTATCAATACAGTGCCATCTTAACTTTACCAGGGGTAAGGCTTTAAGCAAGCGGCTTGCCGAAACTAAAAGCTCAAGGAAGTTTCAGTATGACTTCGGTTGTGCAGGGTCTTCTGAAATTTTCACCAAAGGACATTCAGCAGAACGGAGACCAATTTGCCTGTGGGATTCATTGATAGATGAATGTTCATCATAGTTTGAGGTTTTTACCTTTGCTAAAACTTTCTGGCTATGGCTTAAGTCTAAAATGCAGAAATGGGCTTGGATAGATATTGGTCTATTTTTGGTGATCCAAATGTCCCCGAGGTACTGTTTCCTGTTATTCGTAAAAACTAGAAGTGTGTGGAATTTTCAATCGAGTCTGGTTACAGCCCGATATTCCTTTAGCTTAGGCAGCTGCTGATGTAAATCCATTCCACAATCTATACTTTTGCAGCATCTAAAGTAGTTGATTGCATGCATGCAGAATGTAGATCGTGGCGTGTGCCATCGTACTGGAACTACATATTATATATATACATATATGTATATCGTTGAAGGTTGAGAAAGTCAATTTGTTTTTTTGCCGATCTGACGTTCGTTCCAGGTTCCAGGTGCCGGTGTTGGCTTACGGTTTACCGAACTGACTGCCATAATTTTGGCCACCAAATGTCAGGGAGAGCATTTTTACAAAAAGTATTGTACTCTTCCTTAAATTTTGAATCGTTTTATAAAGGGTGTATTTTATATTTATTTACGGACAACATGATCGTACAACACAGCCTTGTGCCTTTCACTTTTTTGTAGTTTGCCCCATTTTCTCAATCTTTTCTCTATATTCTCATGCAGGTTGTCTTGCTCTCTCTCTCTCTCTCTATCTATATTTATTACTCCTACATTCCTACATAAATATATAATGCGCTTAAAGAGACAATAAATGCTTTTAATTCATATTAAAGTTTCTAACCATCCAGTTTTGTTGTTGTCAAGATTAAAAGGGCTTTAAATTAGATTGTTAAGAAGGGCTTTCCTAATAGTTCTTCAAATTTATAAACCAAATTTAAAAAAGGAAAAGAAAACTTTTGAACGTTGTTTCAGAAGTTCGTCTTATTTTAGATTAATATTTTCTCTGATTTTTATAAAATGCGCTGTTTTTCTTTGTTAATATTAAAGGAAATGTTTTAAGAGAATATTTACATTTAGTTTATTACTTACTCTTGGCATCTTGGCAAACAAATTAAAAATGATTTGTTTTTTTAGAAGCCTTTGCAAATAAGACAGAAAGAGCAACTTCATTATGAAAGGCAGCAAATACCAAAATGTCGACAATATTTTATGGCTGTTCATTTATTCTAGTGCTTCTCTCTCCCTCTTTAATTCTCCCCACCAATTATTATTATGTTTTTTATTTATATGTTTTGATAAAAGGCATATAATTTATTTGAAGATAAAGGGATGCTTTTCTGTCTCTTTTTACTAGAATTTAGTCTTCTCCAAACCGATTTCCAGATTATGGAAAAGAGTTTAAATAAACTATAGAGTTTAAATATAAGAGTTTAAATAAACAACCCTTTGATTTATTTATTTAAAAAATTGATATATAAAGACTTTCGTGAGGGTATTGGATGACCCCTCTCCAGACCGATCTGTCTAAGCCTATGAGCTGGGTCCATAACTGTTCAGATTGTATTAGTTTGTAGCTTCAGTCTGTTGAGAAAAGCATACTTTCTTTTCAAGCTCTTAAAATAGAAACAAAACGTGAGAAGGAAAATAGTCTTGCCACCTATACCTTATATGAGAATGTGTTCATATGTTATGTAAATCAACACATTATACAAGTATTTCAAATGAGTTCCATATCGAAAGTTGATTTTTCCCGGAAACAAAAGAACTTTCGCTTCAATATTTTAATGAACAATTATACAAGTTTGATGTTTTCAAATTGTAATAGAAGATCGCTGCAGCTATAGGTCTCAAATAAAATAACTATTATAAAGCGTGTTTTTTCTTTTCGTTTCCCTAAAAGAGCTTTAGGCCGCAATAAATAATAAAACACGTTAAAATGAAGGAACCAAACCAAAAAGTACTGACCGTTGTAGGTAGCTCCCACAACCCTTAAAAGAAAAGTGCGAACATTTAACTGCATATTTAATTCAACTTTACAAAAAATTGACAATAGGAGTTTAAAATATATGCATATATGTATGTATATGAATCTCAACAACTCATAATTGTAAGGGACGAGCAAGCCAGAAGGATCAAAAACAGGATCAAAGGAAACACATATTCCCCTTATTTTGTTTTTTTATACATATGTATGTATATTTTTTGGCTTTGAGAGTGAAGAATGAACAAAAATTACAGTTATGCTCATATTGGACGCCATTCGTGAGTGCCGGCAAAATGAAAAAAATAGTGAGATAAATAATATACATATAAATATATAATATAGTATAAATAATAAGTATATATGTAAATAATAAATAAATATGAAAAATTAACCTCTCCATTAAAAGCAACAAAAATACGGTATTAGAAAGTGGGATAACACTTTTTTAAATAATGTAAGTAATGCAGTTCGTCATAAGTTTACTGAGTCGTTTCTGTAAAAAGCATTTCAGTCTTGAGGTTGTGAAATATATTGTATAAAGAGTTTTGACTTGTATTGTACAAGAACCTATACTTCGCAACGGCTTTTCAACATTTTACACTATTTATTATTTTATTTAATTTATTCCAAAACGTTTATTTTTCTAAGAATATACAAATGTCGAATTTGTTTCGCAGCGTTCATTTATACTATAATAAAAATTGCGTACTAATTTGTTTACTTACTGAGTGGCAAGGAGCAAGCGAAAAGCAATTACAACAAAAACATGCAATATTATTACATCCCCCACTTTACGCACACCTTCAATATTTTTAATAACTATCAGTTCGATTTTCGAAAGAAGAGAAAACTTTTAAAACCTAAACAACGACATTACTGAAAAAGAAAAACTTTATTTGAGGAACGACGAGAAATAGAAATATATAAATTTAATAGAAACGGTACTAGAGTCAAACTAATATGTCGACTATGGTGTTTGGTTTCGTAACAATAATACTGCTTCCATCGACAAACTTAAACAACTAGACTCTGGTACTGACAAAGTCTGAGTAATTTTTCCATTGGCTGCACAATTCAAATATAAAAAAATGCAATGACAAGTGATACTGCTTAGAACAAATTAAATTATTTTCTGTTAATGGAGAACATAAATTGAAATAAATTAAAAATGTATATGTGAGCGGTGAAAAAATCCGTAGTCTTTAGGAGTAATGATTTGCTCGGAAGCCGATAGCCGCTGATAATAAAAAAAATCATAAATTGAGATACAATTTCGCTCAAATACACAAAAATTAAGATGGGGCATATTACTCCAATGTTACTACTTTGTCGTTAATTCCATCAACTTTTCAAACTCTATCTTCTGCTTAACCTGATGGAAAGAGATCGACGCAAACCTCGTAATTAGTTTCAGGAAAAATCTATTAAAATCGATAAAGTACGGTCGTGGATCCTTTTTGATATGGGAATGCTTATCACCGACTAGGATTTTTAAATACTATACTGATATCCTTAAGGAAAATGTAAGAGCAATTGTCAAAAACCTTGGAGTAAGAGATAATTTTATATTCTACCAACATAATGTTCAAAAGCATAAATCTTGGGTTGCTAGTAACTGGAGACCCCCGCAAAGTATCCTTACTTCAATGTAATATAACACATGTTGGCAGATGTAAAAATAAGAGTAGCTGTGATGCGCAACGGTTTTGCCGCGCTTAAAGAAATCGTGAAAGAAAAATGGTTCAATATTGTCTTAAAAGTCTATTAAACATAAAGTAAAAATACGAAAAATGTTTGTTATAAAATCTGTTGAATTCGTTTTTGGGATTTTTTTAAGTTACCATAACTGAGGTGAAACATTGTCTTTACTGGAAGAAAATAGCCAAAATACTAGTATAATATAATTTAAAAAAATTGTTATCTACTATAATACTCACAAGTAAATAATTATACTATATCTACTAGGGGTTTATACGATTGCATCATTAGTCTAGAAATACATTCTTAGACTAAATCAATTAGCAGTAATAATAATTTTTATCTATGTTATAATTATACAAAACTCGTGTTTAAAACACGAATTGCAAATTGGACATATAGCAAACATTGCAAACAGTTCCACCTCCAGGTTCCCTGTCTTGTTTATAGAATTAGCACAATGTTGGATTAGGTTGGCTGACATTGGTAGTTATTTTAACACAGTGAAAAATAAGAATAGGCGAATTATATTGATTCAAAAATAGTCTCTTTTAAACGAAGTATTTATCAGCTTTTTATGTTGGTTCATACACACGAAAACAAATGAGGGGAATTGGGCAACTTCCCTAATTGAAATTGTCAATGTAAGTCAATATAATTTTCGACAATGATAGATTTTGCTAAATTTTATATATTTTTACTTTCGAGCTTGAAAAAGAAGTGCTTTCTTTCAGTTTGATTTTTTATAGAGTTGTAATTTTATAATAACAAGAACTTTGCAAACAGACTAATTCTTTTGGACACGCTGGATACAACGTGCTGTGATTTTACAATAATAAGAACGTTGCGAATAGAGTAATGATTTTGCAGAATCTGGATACCAATTTACTTACCTGGAATGTAAATAAATCCAGGACAGCCATGGATACTAAAAGGTTAAAAGTTGCAGCCGCTAACGAAATCGTTCTCGGTGGAATGCATTCACCTGAAAAAAATACAAATTACAACGAAAATTATATCAAGGAAAAATGAAGGTGATTCTTTACGAGTTAACAAGAAAAATTTTATATTTTCGTTTACAATAATAATTTACGTAGAAGGATATTAAAAAAAAAATCATCCGGGAAATGCTCTTTTCAACTGATTAGAATATCATAAAAAAATAAAACTGACGTTACAGTTCGTAAAAATATGAGTCACACTCATGTCTAAAAACTCATCCAACAAAAAAAGTGGAAGAAATCAATTTTATTTGATTTGCGACCTGCCACAACATGCTGCACAATATTGACTTA
The DNA here is from genome assembly GCA_932526305.1 of Epicampocera succincta. Classification (NCBI taxonomy): domain Eukaryota; kingdom Metazoa; phylum Arthropoda; class Insecta; order Diptera; family Tachinidae; genus Epicampocera; species Epicampocera succincta. The sequence continues at coordinate 35,687,424 of OW052037.1, read as the reverse complement.
CCTATTGGCACTACACTGGCATAAAGCATCGATATGGAACCAAAGAGTTCAGTCGATTTTGCCGCACCAAGGAAACGCGTATGATCTGTAGGTCCTGCAAGTGAAATAAAAAAGAACAAAGAAATAAATGGAATGAACGATGAATAAAAAAATGGCAATGGAAAGGAAATTAAAGCCATAAAAGGTAGTAGAACGTGAAAATGAATGAAAAAATTCTCATTATTTATAAGGTGCGAAAATTTAAACAAACATTAACGAATAACATTGTTAGATTTTTTGTTTGACCATTTACCTAAATTAAAAGTATTTAGCCAAAAAAAGGATGTTATCTTCGTCTTTAAAAACTTTGCTCTAGACCTGCAACTACGAACTGCGTTCTAGAATCTAAATGCAACTGCATGTTGTAACACTTACCCGGTGGACAGACATCAATGAACCTTGTAATGAAACCAAGCGTAGCCAACAGTGACAAAACCACACTCTGGTGATTTTCAATTGATTCACGTATTTTCATGCATCGTCGTGACAATATTTCAATGAGTCCTGTTATTACCGCATAACTGTAAAAAACGTTAATTGTAAGAGTGGAATATTAAGCACTTGGAAAAGATTGAAGTTTCAAAAGATTTAAAATTTAATTACAAAAGCTCTGAATCAATTTTTTAATAATTTTAAAGTTTAAGTTAACGAACTTGGTTTCAATATGAGCGGCTTTCACTTGAATCCTTTCGCTAAAGTGTTTAATTGTTAATTTAGCGTTATTAAACGTTTATGAATATACATACATTTTTATTATACGCTTATAACCCAAATTTTGTTTAATAACTATTACATAGTTTAACTGTGAAATAAGAAAATTTTATGAATTAGAGAGTTAGTGCTTATATTTTTTTAAAATAACATCTTAAAGATGAACCTAAAAATACACTGTTTTGCTGTGTGGTTTTGATTTTTTTAATCATAAGCAATTTGTTCTTTTCGCAAAACATGTTGAGTTCTCAATATTTTTTTCTCAACACTTTTTGTCCTACATTGTTGGAAAATTAAATTAACTCACCTTAAAAAACTGTTCGTACTTGTGAATGTTTTAAGTCTCCTGACGATGTCTAACAACAGGTCTGACGGTTTTTGCCACACGATAGTTGCCAATCGTATGCAGTAACAATATTTGATGGCAGAAACATTTTTTTTCATGCAATCGTCAGGTAATGAAATTCTAACAATTTCTTACAATCGTGTAAAGTGCCAACTTAACTTCTAATCTACATAAAGGGTGGTTAAATTTCAAGGGCCGATGTTGAATTTGTTGTTGTTTGAATAAAACACAAACTATTTAGGAAATTATTGTAATTTTATTTTATTATGATGTATTGGTATTACTCAATTATGTATGGAACAAAATATCGGCCAAATGGGCGCCGCGACCTCGGCGGCACACCTCCATCCGATGGTCCAAATTTTCGATGACGCTGAGGCATAATGGAGGTTCTATGCCGTTAATGTGCCGAATTATCTGATCCTTTAGGTCTTGAATTGTTGCTGGCTCATCGACGTACACGTTTTCTTTCAAATAACCCCAAAGAAAAAAGTCCAACGGTGTCAAATCACATGATCTTGGCGGCCAATTGACATCGCCATTACGTGAGATAACACGGCCATTGAATTTGTTGCGCAAAAGAGCCATTGTTTCGTTAGCTGTGTGGCAAGTGGCACCGTCCTGCTGAAACCACATATCGTCCACATCCATATCTTCCAATTCGGGCCATAAAAAGTTCGTTATCATCTCACGATAGCGAACACCATTCACAGTAACTGCCTGACCGGCCTCATTTTGGAAAAAATACGGTCCGATGATGCCGCCAGCCCATAAACCGCACCAAACAGTCACTCTTTGTGGGTGCATTGGTTTTTCGACAATCGCTCTTGGATTCTCATTCGCCCAAATGCGGCAATTCTGTTTATTGACGAATCCACTGAGGTGAAAATGTGCCTCATCACTGAAGATGATTTTCTTCGAAAATTGATCATCCACTGTTGCCATTTCTTGCCACAATTCTGCCCATTCACGACGTTTGGAATTGAATTGAGTAAGTCTGAAATAGAGAAATGTCAAATAAAATTCGGAAAAAAACTTGGCGTTTAGGTGTGGTTCACATTCAACATCGGCCCTTGAAATTTAACCACCCTTTATTTACATACATATGACTCAGACCATTGTAAACGCATCTACTGCTTAAACTAAATGACTGTACCGAATCAGGTAACCTGAAGCAACTGGAAGATCATTACATCGCGACGTTAGGCGGTATTCGATGCATTTGCTAGCAAGGGGACTTTCTTAGCTCCCTGTATCATTTTGAAGGCTTCTAACGTAACCCCAGTCTATAAAATGGCAGAGCAAACCAGCACCCAAAAATGTTTCCCATTCTCAAAAGTGGCATGTACAAAAAATCTCGACATCGTTTCGTAGATGCTTTTGGATGTCATCCATTAAATTTGCTGTATGAGCAATTCATTAAAAAAACATAGGTAATGTGACCTTGGAATCCCAGTCTTGAAATAAAAAAAGATTGAACATAATGCTATACTGTAAAGGAAGAAGGTTGATCATACACAAGTATTAAAAAAAGGGTACAAACAATCAGACTTTCTCGTGTGGAATACTTTTTGTGCAGATTTCTGCTATTCTACTTAAAACTCAGAAACTCTGTTTCTGCAATTCTCTTGTTACACCTTCAATTTCTATATATGTAAGTATGTATTTCAAAAGCCAATTTAAAAAAGAATTTGCTATTGCAAGGTGTCAAGAAAATAATGATAAAGAAGCCTTTTTTGGCCCTTAAAACTTTTATATATTTTCATTTTGAGTCATAATAAATGACACCCATTACTGTTTACGATCATCTAAACCCCAGCTGCATTCATAAACTGCTATTTATAAATTTTTATCGATTTAAATTCAGTCTACTCGGTTAATGTAAAATCCCAATCAACCCACTTCTAGTCTGGCACGCACAAGAGAGCTTAGACCAGCGATGTAATGTTAGGAATATTAAAAAAAATTTACTGAGGAAGAGAATTTTGCTTAAATCGGAAAAGTAAGTTTTTATGACATTTGTTAGAGATTTGCGACAGCGTACAACACACATATCGCCTGCTTAAGTGCAAAACTACGCAACTAACGAAAAATGTGAAATCGATGTTTTAATTGATTGTGGTGCATATTAATAATATTAATGTCCCCTTATGTAATCACATTTTCATATCTTATATTTGATTATTAAAATTTGTTTTCTTGTTCTTGTTTTTTATTTTCTTTCTACTATACAATAATAAAAATGTCAGATATGTAGTTTTGCGTTTCAGCTGATGACATAAAAAAAATGAAAAAACAGCTTCAGCGACAGTGAAAAAGCAAACAAATCTCAAGAACTGCGTGAACCTTAACACTTGGCATAGAGAGTGTAGAGAACGGAAAACGAAAAGAACAAATAATATTACTGGAAACACGCAAACCAAATGCATATTAACAACAAAAAGAAACAGAAGCTGAAAAAATAACAGAAGCAAAAAAGTCCGCAGAACACTGTTTCCACCCATATTAACTTTTGCGCTTTTTTGTGAAGAAGTTCAATAGTTACGACATTTATTTTTGGGGGTACCCGCAGAAAAACTGTCGGAAAGAAAAATCTAACATGTAATTCATCTAGAAGGAGGAGAAAAATTGCATTTTTTAACAGGTAGGCTCATTACGGATTAGGCAGGTTACGATACATTTGGAAATAACTGGAGAGTCAAAAATAGGAACGTTTTGGTCTTCCATTTTAACATTTTTAGCATCGATAAAGAGCCAATTGACCACATTTCACACGTAGCTCCTTGTTTTTTTGTTTATGTTTTTGTTTGCAGGCACGTAATGTACATCACATATGCGTTTCTGAGAAATCTTCAACTTTCTTAATACCCTTGCAAAAGCCGCAAAAGAATGAATTTGTTCATAGCCTGTTTTTATTTTTATGTACGGTATTATATTTCAGAAAACTTTTAAAACTCTTGCGAGCACTTGCATTATTCAGCCATTTTTAGTCAATTAAAGAGATTTATGCATGTTCGAATTACACTAAAACTTAAATAAGTAAAAACTGATAACTCTCACTTTTTAAGTACGTGGTAAGTGATATACTAGAGTTACGGTGAACCATTTTTAAGTAATTTAAAAAAGTTTATTCGGCCAATTTTCGACGAAAAATCATCTTTTAGGACGTGTTGCATTTTTGTGATCAATGGCTATATGAACAAGGAAAATTGAACGAGTTCCGCCAGGTGGAAACGGTGCAGTAATCCTACGAATCTGTTGAAACATGACAAATACATAATATTCTTGCATACATGTGAAACGTGTTATTTTAGCTGAAAGTGAGTGTTTGCTTGTACTTTTTTTAAATTATATTATGTATGTACGAGAGTGTTTAACGAAAGTAGCGTGTGTATTTGACACTTGTTAAAATATTTGTACTTTAGGCATCCTTGTTATCCCTTTTCACACAGTTTTCTTCACGTTTTTTCTTCAGCATTTTCAAAATTAAAACTGCCAGGCTTTGAACTGAAGTGGAATAGTGCTGAGTTTTTGTTTATTTTAGCAAATATTCAAGTGTTTCTTATGGGAGGTGGTTGCTAACAAATAGCAATGAAAACAACAACAACTATCGCGTTAAATGGTGCAAAATAGAGGGTGACAAAATAAAGAAGTAAATAAACAAAAACAGTAAATATTTTATACTCTACAATACTGACACTCTTTTCACAAAACGAAAACAACAAAAATATTCAAGTGTACAAAGAGTACAAGAAACAAACTCCATCAAGTGAGCAGCCAGATACATATGAGGTCAGGAGCAAAGTTTCATTCTATTACACTTGGCATTTTACATTTTCCAGAAATCCCCACTACTTTCAACTAAATTTAGTATTTATAAGAAACAATCAATAACATCCTGTGAACTTTGAAAAGTTTATAGTTAGTTCCAAATGATTGAAATGAACTTTCAAGCTACCAATATTGTTGTTTAGTGTGCATTTGTTCACTTTCAGGTACCACCCATCATTAATTTTAAGGATTACTTTTACAAAAATAAGATTTGAAGATCGTTTTCTCAATATCAAAATATTTAAGTTTTTAATGAATTATTTTCAATAGTTTAATGAACTCTACTCTTCTTTCGCGTTTATTTAATCCAAAAATTCTCTTCTTAAGTAACATACAAAACAAATGTTTTGATATCATTTAATAGCGAATAAAAACATTCTATCAAGTATCATATACAATATTAAATATGCATATGTAAACTAATAATATGCATATACAACTACACATCTACACATACTCTTCATAAAATGAGTTTTGAATTAACTTGTTGGTTCAAAACCATAAGATTGCATACTCATAAGAATTTGAACTCATAAAAGTTTGAACAGGTAAATAGATAGTTACATATTGTTAACTTAATGCAAAAAGAGACCCAGACTCAAGTTTATTTTCAAAGTCGGGTTTTTTACACGTTTCAATACAAGATCATTTAATTTATTATAATTTACAAACCGGCTTTCGATGTTAAGGTAACTGTATACACGTATACAAACTTATCGTTAATTTCATTTATGTGTGAATAACGCTCTTATAATTAACAAACATTAATTTCGCATGTCATTTGAAATGGATTTAGACACCACTAGTGTTCCGCAGATTATTTTTAATTAGGTCCTTATTAGTATTTACTTTCGGTACTTATGGAAGTTACTCTTATGGAAAACGTGTACTCTTATACTTTCTTTTAGTAGTAGATGGTAATCTAAATTTGATGTATATAAAATAGTGCTGACGACCGAAATAAAAAAAAAATATTAAAAAATTATTATAACAAGTAGGTGCAGTACGGCTCCATGTAAAGACTCTTAAATTTACTTCCTGAAAAGTGGCAAAATTGCCTTCGATTTTACAACCAGCCTATCGCCTTGACTTCAGTAAATTTAGTTGTGATGGTACCCGCTATTTTTGGAATACATTAATGCAGCAATTTTGCAGTAAAACTTAAGTGGCAGGACTTCTCCGCCTATCACCGAAAAGAAGTTTTTTACCCACCACATAGTGCAATAAAGTTTACAAATCTTTGCACACTCGTTTTTAAAAATAATCAAGGGTTAAATAGATATACAAATTTGTTTTCATAGTTAACCAATGTTTTAATTTACACTTCATGTTTATATCAAGAGTTAATTTTTTTCATTCTGAGTAAACACATCTCATTTTATGCTGTCATCAACAAAAATAGTCAAGAGACATGCTCAAACAGGACAGGTTGGAGGAGGGGGTAGTTTGAAAAAAGGAAACCTCTTGAACATCCGTGATACTACCACTAGACCGTATATTCTGTGCAGCAAACACTTAAACAGTATGATGTTTTGCGAAATTGTTCCTACTGGACAAACAGGACACTAACCATTCAAACGACAATGATGTGGTTCAAGTAACGTCCGTTATTTGGATTGCAGCCTTAATACTGCTGATAAAGAAAATATAAAACTTGCTACAAATGACACATCTTCATGAGTAAGCGTTAGTTTTTTATGTTTTTCTTTCTGACGTTTGTGTAACCGTAACATCAAAATATCGCACAATTACAACTGATACAACCGTATTTCCAAAGAGGATGTCTTGAAAAGCATGTGGGGCAAGAAGAATTTAATATGTGGTCATTTGTCGCATACATAAAGATACTGCAAATATCAACAACGAACAATGGCGTTGTTGTCACATTTGAATAAAATTAAATATGATTGTATCCAATGAAAAGTACTCAGTGTCATCATGCAAAAGCATGTCATTTTAATAAATTGTAATGGTAAAACTCAAGAAAGGAGGGCATATATTGCTGCATAGTAAAAGATATATAAAGTGAATACGACATTGGCTTTTCGACCTGGATTTTCTTTAATGAAAAACTCTAAGACTGAAGACTGTGCGTAAGTTTGTGAGTGTTAAAAACTGACTGAGTAAAGAAGCGGTGGAAATAAAGCTTTGGAATAAGTAAACTCTAATGTCTTTTTAACGATTTTTAGGAATATTTTTCCAACAAAAACGTAGAAAGTAGAATTTTGACCACGTAATTTCTGAGTTTTTTATCATACCGTATATAAAAATCAGACCTGTCGCAATTTAACAACACACCGATGTTCTTCTTCCTGCGTCTTTAGGTTTAAACCACAACCAGAACGTTTCAGCCAAGAAGTTTTGGTTGCCGTGCCAACCGAGGGACCTTTTCACCGGAAAGCAAAGTGCCTTGACTGGGTGTAAGTCGTCAACTGTTAACCTGCCCTCGGGGAATCTTTTTAGAGACAACGAGAAGAACTTTTTTAGCACGAAGTATAGAGATATAATCCTAACGCAAGAATCTAAATGGCTTTCAAGATTTTTGTTTCAACAGAAAATATTATGAAATGTACTTTCTTACCATTCATACTTAACGTAGTTCTTAATTAAATATTTTTTTCGGGTATTGAAAATAAAGTAAACATTTTCAACATAAGATATTTATCGAATAAACGTGGGGAAAGAACCGCAGGGCATTCTTCGATGGCTTCTCTTTACAGTATGCGGTTCTATAGATGGAGCCTCTTCTACAACCGTAAAATCTCTCTAGCAATTTTTTTTATTGCACTTGATCCGAGCTGCAATTTTAGCACTCCAATAGGTATTGAACTGCATCAAATTATTGGCAGCACTCTCTGTTTTTATAAAATATGCGCTTTATGGAGAAATTAAAATAAAAAATTTATAATTGCAAGTAGATTTTCCCTTTTGTTATCAACATTAAAAGTAAGTAGTTACGCTGAACTAAAGGAAGAAATGTTAAGGTCAAATGGAAATTTTCCGAACAAATCTTAAAAATGAGAAACAATTCTTTTTATTTTCTTATTTTGGCCCCAATCCTTGCTACTCACTACTGTAACAAATAGATATTAAAGCAATAGTAAAATCACATGCAAAAGATTTGTACAAAAATATATTTGAACGCTTCAGTATAACGTTTTTCAAGGTTAGTGAAGTACATTTGGGCGGGAATGATCTATAAAACCTTAACCTTTAATTTCAATTCGATACTCTAGCGAACAAAATTTTATTTACACGTAAAAAATAATTTTTTGCAAAAAGATTTGTTGATTTAGCAAATTTTCTTTGGTCCGCGTTCAGACAAAAGGTTCTGTAATTCAGCGAATTACGAATTAGACATACATATGAATATGTAGTTAGCTATCAAACGACACACTATCAAAATCTAATTAATCTTTCCAAGCCACTTTTATTACGCAGTTACTTCTAACAAATCGAATTCTATTTCACTTTCCTCTCTATTTCCATAAAAAACCAATGTAATAGAAAATGAATGAAAGAGCGTTTTTTTATTTAAATTTTTTTAATTATCTTTAGAGCAAAACAAAAGAATAATCGCCCACAAATGGATGAGATCTGGACAATAAACGTGTATTGCGCAAAAAGAATCGCCTTTTTGGAGCAAAATCCATATATAAAAATTACAAAAAAGGATAACGCATCCTATATTGCAAAGATGATGAAGTGATGGAATAGAATTGGAACCCTACTATCACCGAAAAGCTTCTTCATCCCCCGCTGCACAAGATCGAGTGACAGCCAAAAGTAGCCTTTGAAGCACCGACCCAAAGCCCACCGGTACGGTATAAAAGCCCTAACCTGAACAACCTCGGTTAAATAATTTTTTTTTATAAACGAAATGAAATTATAGATGACAATAAAATGTTCGTTTCGCCGGCAATCTTCGCCGTTGGCGTTTTATGGGAGACAGGTTTTACCCCTCGTCGAACTGAAGCGAATGAAGCGAGCGGAGTAGGTACAATTGTAGCTTCCTAAATTTGTTACCACATAATTATGTATATAACTGTTTCTTTCCAAAATTCAAGAATCAAGAAGCCGGTTCTAAATTGCCTACAATAAAACCTATGTATGTACATATATTGTCATGAGCACTCAATGCAGATTACAACATGTATTTCTTGCAAGCAAATGCATTATATATGCGTATTTTTCTGTAAAAAAACTGAATTCACTATATTTTGTTTTTCGTTAATTTTTCTTCATACAAGGCATTTGGAGGTACAATTTTCAAAGGGTGTAAAATAGTTTAGGCTCTATATCAAGCAGAAAGAGTTGGGTTTTTGCTTTGAAATTTGAAAAGGAAACAATATGGCTACAGATAAAAGTTTTACGATGTCAGAAAATTTCAAGTATGTGTTGCATATGAGAAAAAAGTTATTGTAATTTAAAAATAAATAAGGTACAATTGTCAGTTCGACGAGGGTTAAAAATGAAATTGATACGATGTGCATCAAATGTAAAGAAAAATTTACTCGTTCAATTCATTCATACAAGCGTATTTAGTATTTTTTTCCTTTGCAAAATTCTGCTGGATATAATTTTTATTTTGTTAGCAATCATTTATAAAAAAATGCTTACAAGACTTCTCGAAAATAAAAATGTCAAAAATATAAAATCAGGATCAAGTGAAACATTTTCAAATCGCTTAAAATTTTACTGATTACCAGCCCAATTGAATCCCTCAGCCAATTAAATTTAAAATATTTCCGTGTTAATGTTCGCCTTACAAACATTTGTTTATTCATATTTATGTATGTATGGCTAAGAAAAAACTTCCTAGATCATTTTAATTATTAATTAATCTTTATATCTGAAAATGCTTATAATCATCATTATATCTGAAAATGCTATAATTTTTAAAATAACGGTAAGTTCAAGTTCAAAAGCACTGAATAATTTTTTTTCGATTTTTTGCGATTAATGTTAGTGTTGGCGCAGCGTGAATTTTGATCGCCTGAAACCAACTAGGCAAACACTACAGAACACGATATAGTCTACGGATCTAGGCAGCTCGCCAGGGACTCCGGGGTATCAACCAGACGCAGTTGGGATTCAAACACATTCTTTACAGAGAGTTTTGGAGAGACTTGAAAATACACACGCGAAACCGAATTTCTTAGGCTTCCATTTCTGGGGCGCCTAATCTGGAGTTTTTGTAATTTGTACTGACCGCAAATTAGACCGATTTAATCGTTATATAAGTTGGTGGAATGTTCCACCACCAATCCCTCTGGCTGTCTTTTTGTGGTGTTTCTTGAAGTCACAAGTTTATAACGAGGTCTCGGACTCAAATTATATCTGTCAATAACGTGATTACCATGCATAGAAAGTTCTGGCAAGAGTTATTGAAAATGTCAAAGTTCAGCCTCGGCTATTCATCAATTTTGTAACGACCATATGGCTAATAGCATTTGATTATTTAATAAAATTAATTCAAAACCAATCTAACAAATTACTATTAAAGGGTGGTTAAATTTCAAGGGCCGATGTTGATTTTGAATAAAACACAAACTATTTAGGAAATTATTGTAATTTTATTTTATTATGATGTATTGGTATTACTCAATTATGTATGGAACAAAATATCGGCCAAATGGGCGCCGCGACCTCGGCGGCACACCTCCATCCGATGGTCCAAATTTTCGATGACGCTGAGGCATAATGGAGGTTCTATGCCGTTAATGTGCCGAATTATCTGATCCTTTAGGTCTTGAATTGTTGCTGGCTTATCGACGTACACGTTTTATTTCAAATAACACCAAAGAAAAAAGTCCAACGGTGTCAAATCACATGATCTTGGCGGCCAATTGACATCGCCATTACGTGAGATAACACGGCCATTGAATTTGTTGCGCAAAAGAGCCATTGTTTCGTTAGCTGTGTGGCAAGTGGCACCGTCCTGCTGAAACCACATATCGTCCACATCCATATCTTCCAATTCGGGCCATAAAAAGTTCGTTATCATCTCACGATAGCGAACACCATTCACGGTAACTGCCTGACCGGCCTCATTTTGGAAAAAATACGGCCCGATGATGCCGCCAGCCCATAAACCGCACCAAACAGTCACTCTTTGTGAGTGCATTGGTTTTTCGGCAATCACTCTGGGATTCTCATTCGGCCAAATGCGGCAATTCTGTTTATTGACGAATCCACTGAGGTGAAAATGTGCCTCATCACTGAAGATGATTTTCTTCGAAAATTGATCATCCACTGTTGCCATTTCTTGCCACCATTCCGCCCATTCACGACGTTTGGAATGGTCAAGAGGCTTTAGTTCTTGAGCCAATTGCACCTTGTAAGCGTCTAAATGCAAGTCTTTATGCATAATGTTCATCAACGATGAGCGTGAGAGGTGCAATTGTTGGGAACGACGACGAGTTGAGGTGGACGGCTCTTCAGCCACACTATCGCGAACAGCAGCAATATTTTCTGCAGTACGAGCTGTACGAGCATGCACTGGTGTTCTCACATCTTCTACAGACCCGGTTTGCTCGAATTTTTCCACGATTTTTGCGATTGTACGCACATTTGGACGATGAAATTGACCAAAAAAATTACGAAGTGCACGATATGCATTTTGATTTGAACTCCCATTTTCATAATAAGTCTGGATAACTTTAACACGTTGTTGGATTGTGTATCTCTCCATGATTCAAATTGAGTAAGTCTGAAATAGAGAAATGTCAAATAAAATTCGGAAAAAAACTTGGCGTTTAGATGTGGTTCACATTCAACATCGGCCCATACAATTTAACCACCCTTTACATTAACGATAAACAATTGCTATAGGTAGCGATTATCATTAATATACAATAATACATTCCTTCGTAAAATAAAGTAACATTTTGATACTTTTATGTAAACATTTATTCGATTTTCACTTTTTAACACCATAAAATGCAAATTTTTAATTGAAAAAGATATCAAAGCAACAAAGAGTACCGCCAGTTTTTTTGGATATGAGCTTAAGGCGACAAAAGTCCACACAAACACCAGGACACGTGTTAGATAGTTGCGTAAAAATAGTTACTTTTGCTTTTAATAACTGACTAAAGAAATCGTCTGTGGTTTCTTTTTAAACACTTGTCGCTAGTGACAACCAAGTCCCTTTAAATAGAGGCGTAAGGCCCCTGTTTTGGCAACACTGAATGCAGGTGGTTTGAGATTTTGTTGTGCGAGTATTATGTTACATTTAAATATTTCTGTTTTTTAAGCATGTGTGATTGTACGTTGTACCACTTTGATGCATTTTACCTTTTCAAACAAGAGAAGATGCTTTCCTTATATGGCCGATTTCTGCAATTTAGTCCATTGCTTAAAGGGATATTTTATCCAACCAACGTTTGTGGAACTGGCTAGACCTGCTAATAACCACAAATAATTCTAAATTCTTTATTCCTTTTCTTTCCTCATAGTATTTAGATTTGCTTAGTGAACTCTTACATACACGACAACATAGAAGATAAGTATTCCAATTACATACTCGTCCATTTGAACGCATCGTCCTTTGTTTTGTTAAAGTGGATTGAACTTTTTCTTTATTTAAGGTAGATCCATCCGAATTCCGCTGCCAAAATGATCATATTTTATTAATAAAACAAACAACTGCCCCCATATTCATGAAATTTAGAATGAGTTTGAAATGCTGTTCAAGTCAAAGTTTTCATACAAAATTTTCTTAAAAGAAGTTCCACATACATTTTACTTTTTAGAAAAAATTCTACTTAAATCAAGAATAAATTAACTTTTTTACTAAAATTTTGCTAAAATCAACCATATCCAAAAAATTTAATTATTTCCGCTAATATTTACTTTTTACTGCTTTTGCTGCGAATATAATAACAGAGCTTTGCTATATTCGCAACTGCCACCATTGTTGACTTTTGCATTCCACTTAATAAAATTTAAGATTTTTCACAAGAGGGGGTTTTTAAACATAAATTCCCGCTGCATCTCAACCACCAGTGTTCATGTGCATGCACTGTTTCTCATCAAAATTAAGTTGATCCAGTGATGAAGTTATTAAAATTAAAAACGAAACGAGAATTCTTTTGGCTAAAAGGTACAATAATTTTTATTTTAGAAATTTTTTTAAGCAGGAAATTAACTCAATTAGAAGTTTTCAAACTTTAAAAAGTTTCGAAAAAGCGTATATAATTAAAGAATGGACTCTTACAGTACCAGTAATAATGGAATTGCTGATTACTTTATTTTTCCCATATGCCAGTTCATATTGAGTAATCCAGTTTCTTTGCAGTGTCCGTATTAACACAAATTGTCCCAAAACAGGAATAGATCTCATATTTTTTATTTCATCAGATATTTCAAACGGGCTTAAGATCTTTTGCCTGAAGTCCTCAGATTTGTTTTTGTTTACTGTACATACATATATGTGAATATTGTATTATAATATTGTAAACGAAACTTAAGCCAAGCGAATCGAATCACTTTATACGTTTGCCTCTCTGCGATGTTTTTTTAAATTGGGACCGCCGTAAATAAATACATACATATATGTGTACAATGATGGATTTGAAATGATTTAATGTTTTAGATTATTTCTTACTTGAACAATTCTATGTGTATTAAGATCTTTTATTTTATCACCCTTTTATTTTTTATTTATACTCTTTTGAAACGCTACTTTAATTTTTTTGATTTGGAGCCTTCGTAAAAGTGGTCAACAACAAGAAGAAATGACAAAGTCTGAAATCAAAGAAAAACATCACTTACAAACACAAGTGCCCCTACGAGGTGACACGAAGAACTTGAACATATTTAATTGTTTTACTCTACAAGGTAAAATAGAAAAATTAGACGCGATTAGATCATTAAAAACATTTCGTGCAGTTAAACTAGACAAAAACTTAATTCCTCCATACATAATATTGTGTTTTTTTACTTAGGGCTAGTATTCAGGTGTCAGCCACCTACTTACGTCATGTAATGGCCCGGCGCTGGAAATAGATTATGGGTAGGAGGAAAGACGCGCTCATGAGCATTTAATTTTCCTCTTCCTACATTGAAAATAATAGAAAAATATTCTCTTGGTACGTTACGTCCAATTCACTGCAAATTGGTGAAAGATATTTGACAAAACATAAAAATGCATGAACCTATTCTCAGCTTCCAACGTGTTGGCGTACTTTGTTTTATATCTTATAGAATATGTTATATATAAAAATATGCTATTTAAACATCTTTCATCTGTAACGAGACCATATTGTACGTACAGAAACAAACTACAGGATCCCTACCTTCAACTTGTGCGTTTGAAAACTGTGCAAAAAACAACAGAAAGTTGAAACTAAGTCTTATATGTTTTAACTATGAAATCAAAATTTTGCAATAGCATGAAAAATCGAGGAACACATTATATTTTTTTAAGTAAAATGCATTGTTATAACCTCGTGTTGTTTTCTGTTTTTTTTATTCATTTCTTCTCAAGTCTTAAAAAAGGTCATATAAGTATTCTGCAGTTGTTATAAATTTTCTTTGCAAAATTTTTCCGTAAGCAATTAAAACCATTAGATTAAAAGAAAACTTTGTCCACGATCAATTATTTCGATACTTTTGCTAAAGGATTATGCAAAAAGATAGTGAGGAACTATTTTTAGCAAATTATAAACAATTCCAGCGTTAATAAAATTGAGCTGTCCCTAAGAGGTAGTGGAATTTTTGACATGCGCATAATCATTTTTAACAACCATTCTGATCGGCTAAAATCAAAAATCCTTAATGTGAATAATTTCTGCAGCTCTTGTACGCAGCATCGTGAACAGTTACGTTCTCATTTTGGATATTGCATGTGAATATACACATTCAATATTGACTACTGATTCACACAGATCAACAACCCTCGCCGTTGATAAAGTAACTTTATATGGGTGCATGCCATCTGGTGAGCCTCGTCATCTCATATGCTACATTTTACCTTTTAATATGGCCGCGGAGCATTAAAGAGTCGACTGTGAGGGACAGTCGCGACTGAGAAAAAAATTTTCTCTAGCGAATGCTTAGTCGTGAAATTTGTCATGGTATTTTCAAAAGCAGACTAGAGATACACCAACATCTATCCAACTGAAAAGCTCTGCAGCAGTTAATCAAATATCACATTTCAAGTGAAACTAGTATACAAAACGGAGTTTAACTCAAGTTTTTATTTCATTTTCAACTTTATATGAGTTTAGTACGGAAAATTTGTGAAACTTTTTACATACAATATATTGGCAGATAAATGGGCATGGAAGTATGCATTTTGCTGCAGAAATGTGTTTATTGTTTTAAATTTTTTATTAACTAATTTTTAATTTTAAATAGTTTCATTAATGATTCGTCAGCTGCCTAACTGCTCAATAGGCAAGGTGAATTAATTACCCCGTAAGTTTTAACACCCGCAGCTACAACAACCATTTCATAAATAAAAATTAAAAAGTTGACGACAGCATTTATATAAATTAGTTCACTGTGTATTTCAATTTATATGCCGACTGGCGATCCAGAAGGCAAATTAAAAAAAAAAGAAATACATACAAAAAAACAAAAAATCAGTAGATACCAAACCCCAGCTTTCCGCAACAGGACGTGTTGCTGCCAGATATGTATGCATGTTTCATTATCCTTATGTCTACACATGAATATATGTAAGTAGTAGCATTCATGCCAACAATTCGTGTTTAAACGTGCAGTCGGTGAATAATGAGGATTAAAATAAAAACAGATTTATCCACTCATTCCAAAACCTTGTTCTTTATTTTGCTTTACTTGTTGGCTCTCTCCCTTCTTCTAACTGTAATTGTTCTTAAAATTTTAATAATCCTTGTTAAGTGTTACTGTTTATGGGAGTAACATTTTCATTCAAAAAAAATTTTACGCCACGCAAATGTGGCTGTTGCTGAAATACGCTCGTATTTACGAGAATTGCAATGGCGTTTATCAGAGTGAGAGCATTGAGAACTAAAACACCTTGTCTTTACGGTGTGCAACTACCAAGATATTTAAAGTCCAAAGCTTATCTCTACATGCGAAACTCTATTTTGGCGTATTCTAAATTGCTGATAATATACAATAAATGTTTCACAATACATAAACTTTTATTTAAATAAGACAACATACATACATATGTAAAATAAATAATGACTTTTTTAAAAAGATAAATACATATTTATGTACATATGTATTAAAACATAAATAATTACCGCCCTGAACAAAGCGATGAGGTATATATTGGGCGTTTGTTTTTAGAGTTACGTAAGTTTATATCACAGAAATACATATATCTTTAATAGCAATGAAATTGGATTTATTGGAAAGGACATTTTATGACATTAAAAAACATTAACATGATTTAGGTCATGCGGCCGCCACGAATGACCTGTGTAAAGTGCTATCTAGAACACAAATTTTCACTGTTCACCATTGACAGTAACACTGCTTTTGAAGATACACATACGGATGAATAAAAATTTGAATCGACATTCAATATCAACTGGCGAACAGAAGCATTATTTTCATAAAAAAGTTGCTCTGCTTAAGTCTAAGCTGTTATATGGATTGCCAATTAAAGCAGCGTTGCCAAGTCAAATTCGGTAAAACCAAAAAAAAAAAAGGAAAATCTATCTGAAGTGGGAATGCGGAGCTAACTACTGATTCTTAAGAAATGTTGAATATTTCAAGCAATCAATAACAAGAATTGTTCTTGTCGCCCAAAAAACTTGTTAGTTAATGTGGTTATAGAGCGATATCTCGCCCAGAGCTGCCTATTTATCCTTTCTAGTTTTTGGAAAAAGAGCAGAACAAGTGCTACATTTTTGTTCGAAGAGAAAACGCCATACCTTTTTATTTCCATACATTAAACTTGAGAGTAGGCTTTCAGAAGCGTATTAATAAAAACATGAAATGCATTTGAAATGAATGTTAGTAAAATTTTTATAGAAAATTAATTTCCAATGCATTTTATTTTTTATGAATGTTAGCATTGTTCTTTTTTGGAATAAATACTATGTGCAGGTCTCATTTGAGCTTGAACTAAGATTGGGTATGAGGCATATGCCCTTTATTTTCACAAAGAGAAGTTGAACTCATTATTTTAACTTGTTCGTAGAACAACTATTGCAGCTTTTTGTGCAGATAATAATTCTACGATTTTCTGTATGCAAATTAAAAAAAGAATTCAAATAAATTAGCTTTCATATTTTGATTTCGAATTCAAATAAGTTTTAAGATGATTTTTTCCAAAATAGGGTAAATATGTACATGTAAATTGGCATGTAACACCGTAAAATTCAATCTGTGATTTTTGGGAGAGGTTTGCAATTTACCTTAAAACTACTTAAAACCGTAGAACATCTAAGAGGATTGTGCATATAAATTTCTGTTTTTATGATAAAACTAACAGAAATATTGAACTTAAATGAATAACTGCAACGTACATTGAATTTTCATTGAAAGAATTTTTTAGTTTCATGTGCAAGTTTATAAAAAGCGCTAACAAAACGCAATTTTAAAGGAGTTTGAAGAATTGAGGCATTCATGATAACAAAATTATATTTTGTTTGCTCAGTTATGTTTAAAAAGAAAGAATGAAGAAACAGTTCCCCGCTTCCTAATTATGGTCGACACATTTATCTCAGTGCTGCATTCTCAGTTAGTAATTCAGCGGTTGTAATTTACCAAGTACATTATTCAACTTTTCATATAACCTTTAATGGAGTCTAATCAAAAATGTTCTTCCATTGTTGACTTTAAGGAATAATAAAACAATATTTATAAAATATATTTTGACTACACAGCCCGAAAATGTTGAAGTAAGCTGCACAAATTAGTGTCGAAAACAAATAACATTAAAGTACGTTTGAAATTTGCCATGAAAAAAAAGTAAGTGTTTATTGCGGAAAACTACTTAGCGTTTCCGCATTTACAACTCAAATTACTATTTTCATGAGTTTGAAAATGCAGCTTGAGCTGTATTTGAAGGTGAGGTAATCAACAATACTTTTCTTTTAAATTTCTTTTTCTTTCCTTTTCACTGAAGAAAAACACAATAAAAACACAAACAGGTTAAACTAAACTTTTTTGAGCTCTGAAACAAATTAGATTTAGAATTAGATTAAATAGAAAAAGTATTTTTGGGCTGCCACCAATACTAATAATTGTTTCCTTCGTTACGAAACTGTTTCAGTTTAATAATTTAAGATTCCTTTTATGAAAGCTAAACATATTTACTCAATCAAATAGAAATAATATTTATGCAGTAGGGGGATATTTGTACCCTCTTCTGTCAATTTCTTCCTTGAACTTCTTCCTCTGTCTATGATAATCAAATATTTGCACTTAATTTTCGATGAAACCGATGAAATAAACAGTCAGCCAGTCAACTGAGAGCATAAAAAGTTTAAAAGTTAATAACTGCGATGAACTGAAGTCAGCAAAAGACAACTGATGTTGTTGCATAAAGATGAAATAACATTTGAAAATTAAAACAAAACAATTGAAAAACAACAAAACCCCCAGATACAAAATAATGTGTACAACGGCAGCCGAAGAAAAAAATTGAAATATGTAAAGGGTGGTTAAATTGTATGGGCCGATGTTGAATGTGACCCACACCTAAACGCCAAGTTTTTTTCCGAATTTTATTTGACATTTCTCTATTTCAGACTTACTCAATTTGAACCATGGAGAGATACACAATCCAACAACGTGTTAAAGTTATCCAGACTTATTATGAAAATGGGAGTTCAAATCAAAATGCATATCGTGCAAAATCATCTTCAGCGATGAGGCACATTTTCACCTCAGTGGATTCGTCAATAAACAGAATTGCCGCATTTGGGCGAATGACAATCCAAGAGATTGTCGAAAAACCAATGCACCCATAAAGAGTGACTGTTTGGAGCGGTTTATGGGCTGGCGGCAACATCGGGCCGTATTTTTTCCAAAATGAGGCCGGTCAGGCAGTTACTGTGAATGGTGTTCGCTATCGTGAGATGATAACGAACTTTTTATGGCCCGAATTGGAAGATATGGATGTGGACGATATGTGGTTTCAGCAGGACGGTGCCACTTGCCACACAGCTAACGAAACAATGGCTCTTTTGCGCAACAAATTCAATGGCCGTGCTATCTCACGTAATGGCGATGTCAATTGGCCGCCAAGATCATGTGATTTGACACCGTTGGACTTTTTTCTTTGGGGTTATTTGAAAGAAAAGGTGTACGTCGATAGGCCAGCAACAATTCAAGACCTAAAGGATCAGATAATTCGGCACATTAACGGCATAGAACCTCCATTATGCCTCAGCGTCATCGAAAATTTGGACCATCGGATGGAGGTGTGCTGCCGAGGTCGCGGCGCCCATTTGGCCGATATTTTGTTCCATACATAATTGAGTAATACCAATACATCATAATAAAATAAAATTACAATAATTTCCTAAATAGTTTGTGTTTTATTCAAAATCAACATCGGCCCTTGAAATTTAACCACCTTTACTAGTAAAAGACAAAAACTGTAAAACTCAACACATACGTGTACATGTATGCAGTGAAAGGGAGACACTTGCCACAAATCATGAACTTAACGAACGAACTTACGGATGGTTAACGGAGCGAATCTAAATGGAAATCGGAAAATGTTTATAAAATTGAAAACTAAACAGAGAGAAAACCAAACTGTTTGCACCAGCACATTCGCATAGTTACTAATAATCTGACAAGAGTAAAATGCACCTAAAATAACAAAAAGCAAATAAAATAAACTGAAAATCGTTCTCTTATTTTGAAATGTAAACAATTCGAAAGGTGTTAATGAAAATAAACCGAATTTCGTTAAAAGTCACATAACCAACCAGCAACAACAAAACACATAAAGAGAAAGAAAAACAAACCGCTAACAACCAAACACCCCTTTTCAAAAAAATCCCCTCTGCCTGAAATTCAAGCCTGGCCAAAGCGATCATTTGCTGGCAGCCGCATGAACTTCATTTCAAGCATTGAAAACTTAACAGAAGAAAATAAAAAATGTTTCCATATTTTTGAAACATTATCAAAAACATATTTTTAGATCCACATTTAAGAAATAAATGGAATAGCAGTCTTAACCTGCTACAGCGTTTCCAGTGATACATCCCTTTTCTCCTTTCCGGTACCATTATTTATATGTACAAATAATTTTTCTATTTATTTATTAATCTGGTTTACATGTTCACATTCGTTGATGTAGATTATAAGATCTGCAGTGTTTGTCAAGTCTTGAATATAATGTATATACATATATATTTATATATATATATGTATATATATATGTGTGTGTGTATAGATGTATGTATATACATATATATATGTGTATATATGCATATATATTTATATATGGATATATATACACATCTATACATATTTATTTATACGTGTATATATATTATATTAAAGACCAGGAAAACATACATATATATGTACATATGTATACGTATATAGACATACATATACATATATAGACATGTACATATATTCTTCAAAATGGTTTATAATCTACCAATTCTAATAAAACAGAGCCCTAAGTTGAACTGTTGTCGCAGTTCAATCTCAGTGTGCTTGTTCTTGCCGCCCTTTCGACCAGATCAAAATTCGGGCATAGAAACATTGCGACTCATAAATTTCTGAAAAATCTTCACAATTTCACACAGCGTAAAGTGAATTTAAAAATATGACTTGCAGACACAGCAGTCTCTTTATTAGTCTAATGGCGGGCGACTACGTTGATCTATTCCATGTGCAGGATAATTAACATTACAATTATGACTTCCTTCGCTTGAATATTTTTTTAATCAACAACTTTGCTTAAAATTTATCTGCATATATTCAGCAATAATAAACAGGTGAATACTCAGCCATGCATATGTACATTAAGGTAGAACTTTTTTTTCCAAACATTTACGAGTATTATAGCCCATTAGGTAAAATCGTGTAGGGCATGGAAGATACTAATTACAGTATTTTTACATCCAAGCATTGGTCGAAACACCATTTCTATTTAGTCTGTCTTCAAAAACGATAATGGTGGCAATTGATGTTCCAGATTACACCTCCTACTCGCCAGCTGTAGCGGCCAAATGGACGAGATCATATTTAAAGACTAATGTCATACAATAAAGCTCATTCGCACTGATATTAAAAATCTATTACTTTATTTGATCATGATTTAACATTGTGTGACTGAAAAAATACCCTGTACCTGGTCATAATCACTTATTAATTATCACATTTCGAAATAAAATGTTGTTTAAAAATAATCAAAATAATTAACTGCATTTTTAAAACCAGTTTTAGATCGAAATCAAAAAAAAATTTTATTATTAAAAGAATAATAAGTACAAAAAGGAAGAATTAAAAGTTACCCAATCAAACTGTAGTCCCAAACTTAATTTCACGTATGTATGTATATCCTGTGGTGAAATTTGTAGATCTTTCAATCTTTCCAAGCCCCAGTTGTGGTTTTGGAGATATTATAAAACCATTTGTTGAAAATTAAAAAAAAAATTAAATGCAATTTTGAAAAAAATTCTTTACGTGTGTAACACATTATTTGGGGAGCTCTAGAAATAAATTTGCCATTTTTGATATGCATTCCATTTTGGTCAGGTATTTTCAATGGCAAATAAAATGATTTGGAACAGTCATTTTGTGGCAGGTAAGCGCCTAAGCTGGAGTATCGTTCTTGTTTTATTGCGCAATATCTACCTTACAACAAATATTCAAGTTTCTTTCAATTCTTTCTGAATTTGCAAGCTCACGCATGCGCCAAAAATTTTAAAATACCCAACAAAACCTGTTTTGTTTGCAGTAGTCTGTACAGCATTCCAATCACTATATCTGAAACAAATTTGGGATGACTTTTTCGAATAACACGTGCAGATAACTTCGATATGACGAAATGGCAGAAAATGAAGGTAATTTCAGTCAAAATGAAATAATGAAATCATTTCTTATCTGAAATTAGGCCAGATTTATTTGCGATTGCATAGTTCATAATAAAAAAGTATTGAGAGACAAAAAATATATAAAAAAATAAAAATAAAAAAAATAAAGCAGTCAAATGGAAAATCCAATAACAAATTTAGATTCCAGACTCATGTTCCACTTCATTCAAATGCAGCCTTTTTATTATTTCAAGATATTTAACAATTCCGACAGGACTCCTTATTAAAATTGGCCTCGGAAAGAAGGAAAAATATATGTATATATAATACTCGACAGCACTTGAGTTGCGCCACTTGAATGTAGTGCGCATGGGCACGAGCGCACATGTCTTTTATGTCACAACAAAGAAATTTTATACGCTTAAGCTTTAAATACATTCGTAAAAACAAAATGTAACACATCGAAACGGATATTAAAATCAACCCTAAAGAAATTTTAACATTTTTGCATATTGAGTGCCTGCACTCGACCTGTAGTCATGATTTAGAGCCCCGCAAATCGTTGAGATTCATTTATTTGTATGAAATTCGAGTTCTTAAATTGAATTACAATTGACAGAGTACATAACAATATGCTCTACAAATACGACAATAATACAGACAAGGTGATGTCTGCATACAATAAAGAAGAAAACACAATTGAATATTGAAATAATTTCATTTCGTGAAAAAGGCCAAAATACAAAAATAACAACATAATCGTCAAGATTGACAAGGGTTCATTTACGTTCTTGTGTATTCATATGGCGATGACAATAAATGTAAATTCGGGTAAAGATTTGAAAAATTACACCTGGTCAAAACTAAAAATCGTATTAATGTGTCAGCAAAAAACAAAATTGAGCAGACTTTTGATAATTACAAAAGATATGTAACTTGATTTAAGCGTTATAGATGGATATTCAAAGCATGTCCATATGTATGTACGTATGTACATTTTTGACCATTTATAATTCTACACCTTTTTACATACATATGTTTTTCCAAAAGCCAATCCGTGAAAAATGAGTTCTTTTCTCTAATAGTAAGCGAATAAGTGGTTATTACTTTCTCACAGCATCATCTGAACAAAATAATTTCTCAAGAAAGCTCCATTTTTCGACTTTTTGCATGTTTCCATGCAAAACTTCAGTCAAATAATGAACTTTGATTCCTTTGAATCTTCGAAGGGAAATCTTGGAACTTGGAATTAACATGTATGAAATATATTCAAGGTAAAAGAATAAGTAGCTTAAGCCTAGGCTATTCGCCAAACTATTCCTGTTATTGGGAATTTAGGGTTCTTGAACTGGTTCAGAGAGCAATTTCTGAGGTCATTCACATTCAACTATGGAACTTATCAGGTCTTACAAGAGCTCGCTGTATTGTAAGAAGTTTCTCAACGTTTTCCAATCTAAGTTTAATTGCAATGTTTCGCCATTTTCGACTTGGCTTGAGCGCGCTCCTAGAATTATTTTTCAGGTGAATGTTTCTTATACTCTGTAGTTTTTGTCTTTTTTCCAAACCAAAATGTGTGGTAAATTAAAAATGTGTATATCCTGCTAGTTGCTACTATTTTTCGGCAGTTTGGACTTTTAAAACTGCACAAGAATAAAACGTAAAATCAATTTTCTCGAGAATCTAATAATAAATATAAGAAAACACAAAATTGATGTATCTAAATTTTCCTTTAACTGAAGGCAAAAATAGAAATGGAAGGTGAAACCTGACGGATTCGATCCAAGCAAACGTCCCTGCCACCCCCCCCCCCCCCTCCCCCCTCTCAGCGGGCTAAAAACAATAAACAATCTTAAGGTGAAGCACTTTTTAATACCCTGTGCGATGTTTGTACTGGAATGGTGTTGCAATACCATTCACTTTAGCGTTGAATAAATAAAAAAATAGTACCAAGACCTTTTACTGCTACTTTTATTAAAAAGAGACTTCCTCAAAAATAATAGTTCTTAATACTTAAACAACTGGTAAATAAGTCATTTCAAAGCACAAAGTGAACTAAGCAAACCATCACCATTTGGCGAAATGATTGTTACAGCCATAAAATTTTCTAAAAATAAGGTAGCATCAAAAATATCACTATTCCAGAAAAAACAGCCAGTCAAGAGTATATTCAACCAAGTTTATATTTTCAGAGTTTAAAATAAAATCATAATGACTTGAATAAAAAACAAGCTAAAAAATCCTTTAAAAAGTCAACAGATAGTAAAAATATCGTTATCTATCATCAGGTGTCGCACTTAAATTGCACCAGGAGAAATGATAATGGTGTAGAGGTGATGGTGACATTTAAAACAATAAAGAATTTAATGTATTGAAGCCTGAGAACGTTTCTTCTTATTTTGCTGCTTAGCTTTGCTGTAAATATATATATGTATGTACATAGCACGATTTAGATGACACCGCATGACCATTAAGTTGTTGTTATTGCTTAGAAAACTATTGAAGTTAAAATGCTCCCCCGACAGACTGAATGAAAATTTGAAGCAAACGTTGGGATGGAACGTGAGTAGAAGATGAAGAAAGTTGAAAACCTTTTACTAGTATTTTATTAATAAAATACGTTTATAACCTCACTCAAAGACCCCAATTCAAAATTGCTTAGAAAATTAAGCTCAATAAATATGAGTTTAATATTCAACAGCTACAGGGCATAGAAAATAAAGTAACGAGTGCCAAAAGATTTACAAGAGGAAAATCATGATACACATCTGTCCACGTAACCTATGCATATACATAAAAGGAATTTCGAAAGCAAAGTGAAAAAAAGAATAAATCAAAATAAAATTGGATCGCCGACTCCAACTGTTCATAGTGCTCCGTATGAAAGAATGGATCACATCCCAGTGACTAACGTCCTTTGCAATTCGCGATAAGACAAATTTTGATAGAAAAACAAAGGGACTCATACGAAGAAAAAATTCAGTTCAAGAAAAAAATTTTAAAATTTAGAGGCGGTTGGGATAAAAAAGAGGAAAATCAAACCGTTATTTTCTTGGATATTGAGGATATATATTATGTTTCAAGAAGAAGTAAAGACTTTAGGCAATATTAAGAAATTTAAAATATACAGGGCATAGAAGTTGTGGAGAAACAGAATTTGGTAGATATAACAATGAAACATCAAAAATATTAAAATAATCATCAGGGTGTTGATAAGATATCGATGAAACCTCAAAATATTAGACCATTAATCAGCATATAAGACTGATACATGAAAAAGTAATATTGAGGAAGTTAGATAAAAACAATTATCTGAATAGAAACGAAAGGGTCTATAAAGATTAATTAATGCCAAAAATAGTTTCAGACATTTGAAATGGATGCCGAGGACAGAAAAGAATTGACAAATAGAAACAAACACACCTGATGTAATCGAACAATTTACTTTGTATGTAAATGCGAATAACGAAACAATTGGCGAAGAGCTTGAAATCAAAAAGAGACATTAAAATTTTCAAATTTTAGAGCTTGAAAGGATAATGGCCAAAGTTGAGGGAATAATACTAACTTCGATATTAGGACCTTTGAGCCAAAACATAATAAAGGAGGAGGAAATAAAAAAATACAACTTCAGCTGTTAAAAACTACAAAACGTAAAAATGGCTATAGCAACTTATGAAGGAAACATACTATTATTAATACAAATTCCCCAACTAACCCAATAACTCTATAATTCCTCATATGTGACCCTGCATAAGAAAACCCCAAAGTGTCTCAAATTTCATGAACTCACTTTTTTCAGAAAATAAAATAAGAACCTTGCTCCCGCCGAACGCGAAAGACATAATGGAATCTTGTAAATTGGGGAAAATCTTTTCAATTTGACAACAGTGTTTTGAGAAAATAGGAAATTTACTTAAAAGTTTAAGTTTATAATGATAATGGTGGAACCATCAGTAAAAATGGAAATAATACGTGTTATCTAAGTCGACTAAATCTATATAAACTGTGCAATTGAAATTAATTGGATGCTTTTCATAAGCCCTGAGTTGATTCATAAAACTGTTCAAGCCAATACAAAATTTTGTCAATGGTTCTTTCAAGCGAACCGGTTTCCATTTCGATTGTTACCAATTTATTTATTTATTATTATTACTTAGAAAATTATAAATATTAAAACTAATATATAAAAAAAATAGGAGTACCAGCTGCTGTGGCTTTCAACTCCGAAATTATAATTAATATATAAACTATATCAGGTGTTGCGAACTGTTCTTAATAAAAATTTCCAAATTAATTACATATTTTTAAAATATAAGTAGGTTGATTTGACCTGAATGTTTGTTGTCTGGATAAGGTATACTTTGGGCACTGATCCCGAACATGTAAAACGTTTAGTTATGTGTTGCAGAGTGTACATTTTGGGGTTGATGCTTTTTCCCGTAGATGCTTGTATGTATGTTGGTAGTCGGACCATTTTTTTGATGTAAGGTGTTGAAATAGGACAGAATTGCGTTCGATATATCACGACCTTCCCATGTTTGGAATTTATGTAATCGTCTAATTTTGCCTGCAGGAGCCGCAATATCTGCATACTCGTTTTCGGGAATGCCAACATGCGAAGGAACCCACATGAGTTTTGCACTATTTGAGGATTTGCCAAGAATATGTGGAATGTCGTTTATTAGTGGAGAATCGTATTTTGGGCTGTAAATGCCGTTTATGGATGACAGACTTTCTGTACAGATAATGTACTTTTCCAAGCTTGGAGCAGCGAACTCTACTGCGAGGAATATGGCATATTCCTTTGCAGTAGAATTGGAACAGTTCTTATAAGTTGATTATCCGCTCGTACTAAAGCGAAAGTTATGGAGTCGTGAGACTTAGAACAGTCAGTGAATAACAGGTTCCAGTTGTCGTTGACATAACAAAATATTTTCGGCATGGACGAAAAATGCATTGTTTTGTATCGTTTTGTTGAAAATTTCTTGAAAATGTTGTGGTAAAAATTGCGTTGGCTTAATAAATTTATATAAAATTTTTCATTAAAATACACCGGAAAATAAACTTTCATAATAAAGTTAGCCAATGAAGGCGAACTAGTTGCAACATATAAGCGCAAGGTTTTGTTAACCAGTGAAAATAAACAATTCGTCCTGGTTTCGTACCAACTTTCGATTTCACAAGCAACGTACAGATGTGAAGAGTCGAACCTATACGAAGGAACTAAGGCAGCTGGGAGTTCGCTGGACAGTTGGTCTACTATATTTAACACGCCATCAGGAATTGTCTTTTCTGCTGGTGTGTTGGTCAATCATGAATGCTTTGAGAGGATCAGAAATTAATCTATACGAGCATCGTATTGTTTTTTTTGCACTGCAATAAGATTTACATTCTTTTCGTTGCCTGTCAACAATATTTCTAGCAGAGATCGATACCTCTTTTCTACCTTCCATTTTGATGATTAAAATTGCAGGTATTTTACTTCTTTCACTTGAATTTGTAAAATGAATTGAAAATAACGGTTTTTTTTCCTCTTTGTTCTTAATTTTCTACTTACTGCATGTAGTTACGACACTATATGTGGACATTTTTTCTGT
The DNA here is from genome assembly GCA_932526305.1 of Epicampocera succincta. Lineage (NCBI taxonomy): Eukaryota > Metazoa > Arthropoda > Insecta > Diptera > Tachinidae > Epicampocera > Epicampocera succincta. The sequence continues at coordinate 35,659,939 of OW052037.1, read as the reverse complement.
CGATTTTTAATATTTTTGTTGTTATTGTTTTTATAATACCATATTGTTATTTTTTGTTTGTTTTAAATATTAGTTTTACTTTTTTCTTAGATTCTACATAAGAGTAGTAAATTTCGATGGAAGGAAAAGACTACCTCGCCCACCTAATCAACGCTTGCAGCCTTAATAGTGTCGAGCTGCTGTTAAGTATGAAGGCGGTAGTGTGATGGTGTGGTGCTGCTTTCAATGGCACTGTGGGCAAAAATGCATATGTATGTACATACATATGTACAAAGATATTTTACAGAATGTGAAGTGTTATAAAAAATTAGTGGGCACAGAATAAGCCGTTATAATGGACTAGCCTGTACAGTCTTCCTACCTCAATCCTAGAAAGCATTTTTGAAATATTAGGCCAAAATATTGGGTTCGAAATTATCTCAGAGATACTCTCTGCTGCCATTAAGTGCCAATGGAAGTTATGAATCATTTTATCAATTGCCAAAAAGATGTCGAGAAGTACTTAAAAACAAAGGTATCGAAAAAAAATGTCGTGCGGATTGAAAATGTAATTTGTGGAATGTTTTATTTTGTTATATAAACAAGTAATTGCGAAAATATTTATGTTGTTATTGAAAGAGAATCTTACACATACATTTTTGCTGTTATAAGTCGATTAAGATCTCATGAAATATATAATATATGTACATGTCTGTCACGAAAATGTTTTGGCGATTGAAAAAAATCCAAACTCTTAAGTTCTTTATACTTATTACCAACATTGTCCTGCGTTACGCACATTTCAAAAATTTTAATGCTTCAGTATGCGAATAGACGTTTCTGATAAAAATGGCTGACAAAATTGGATATAATCCAATAGCTTTATTATAACCACCACACCGGCAAAAGTGTCCAAGAAATTGCAGATATGTATGTTTTCCTTACAAAGGCAAAATGTTTATAATATATTAAATCAGGGTAAGAACGAGCAGACATTGGAGCTGAAATCTTCACCTGGTCGATCTTGTAAAATATCCGATGGAGTAGAGCCCTTAATATTAAAAATTATCTCAAAATATCCACCAGAGGCCTTGCAGAATAACTTCAGAAGGAACTTGATGTTACTGTTTCAAGATGATGGGGATGATGAGTACTGATGAGAAGACATATTTCTAACAAATTCAGGCTAATGAACGGTAATCAGCCGTTATTCAAGTTTTATCAAGATAACGACCCGAAGCACAAAGAGCACATAGTGAGGTTTTGGTTGTTGTTTAATTGTAAAAAAGCGATGAACACGCTAGATCAGAGTCCAGACTGGAACCCCATTGAAAGTATATGCTCATATCTAAAGAAAAAAGTTGCAAAAAGACATCTCAAAAACCATAGGGAATTGAAAAGTGCAATATTGGAGGAATGAAACAAAATTCCAGGTGAACATGACCTTCAAAAATTAATAAGTTCCATGAAAAAGACGCTACAAGCTTTTATGAGCGCTAATGGAGGTCACACGAAATTTGAACTACATCATACATATTTTTTACATAGTTTTTGTACAATGTAAAAACAATTTCTTAACAATGAACAAATGGAATATTACAATTTTTGTATCTCTATATTACAGTTTAAGTTTATGTTTGTAACTTTTGTTTTTGCTATATAATAGTAAACACTTTCCTAAATAAATTCGTACCAAAACATTTTATCCTAATGAAAACGTTTGTTTTTCTTTATTCTAAAAACAAATACTTGACAGACTGTATAGGTACATAGTGTACCAACGCCGTATATAACAGATTTGTTATGCGATCGGTAATCATCAAAGTAAAATACTCAAAGTATTATTTATTTGTTATCAAAATTTAAGTAAGAATACAAATTAGAACTAGTAAATAATTTAAAAGCCCAGGTTCACCACGGACTGTAGCGCCAAAAGTAGAAGAAATAATTGCAACTACAACTTTTGTTGCATTAAACAACAGCCCGTCTTCGTAACTTAATTGATGATTAAATGCTGCATACCTTTTAATAATCGGACAAAGTTGCGAATCTTTTATGGGCCACCCTGTAGTAATTAAATTTTTCGGTGTTCGTAACTCAGGTTCGTTATCGATTTGCTGCTTTAATCTTTTATATAAATTATCGTTGAGATCGTCGGATCTGATACCGCTTACTCTGCAGATTTCTCCATTTTCAATTTTATTGCTTGGACTAGCACGGCTTAAAAATCTGCAATTGCTACTTTCCTTCCCTTGGTGTAAATAACCTTTGGAGATATTTGAGTGGTGCCCTATATTATACCTTGAAGTCTAATAGGAGCGCTTTATATTGGGTTTTTAAAAATCTTGCAACGATTTGTGATCGGTTTCAGTGATCAATTCTATACCATAAATGTATTCATACAATTTTACACACCCAAATCGAACGGCTAAAGTCATCCTGTTGTTTGTCCTAATGCCGCGCAACGTTTTTGCGCAACAAAACTATAAGAGGTTCAAAACTTTAACTTTCCCAAATAATTGGCCAGGCCAAGGATACGTTCTAGTTCCTTAACATTATAAGGAGGCTCCAATTTCGTTATGGCGTCAACTTTTTCGTTGCCAGCTTTGTAACCGTTTTCAGTCAATGGTCATGGACCATTTGGACTTATTCAGAGTAAAAACAGCATCTTGGAATGATTCGAAATTTCGGATTGTCAACAAATTCGATATCAGTTTTTCTATCTCTTCTATTTTATTAACTGGCGCTACTAAGCCTAACTTATCATATCTGTGTTGACCTAATATTGGCTCTGAGTTTTCCCGCACAATTTTAAAGGGCAATCTTTTCCCTTATGTTAATGGACTGTTCGTTATAAGCAATTAATTTTTTGGTCGCTGAGCTTCCAATCACCACTTCAAGGCTTTTGAACTCTTTTATGGGTAATACACACATCACACTCAGTGCCGGTGTCCCATCTTAGATTTAATATTTTTTTCCTACTCTAACGGTAGCGCACCACTTCTCCTTTTTATTTACCCTGGTAATACTGAAATTTGAAGGTATGTGCTGTTCTCTTCTCACCACATTTTTTCTTTCATGCTCTCTTTTCTTTTTACATACCTCTAAATCCGCAATATGCACCGTCACCAGCGTTGTCAACCTTGAAATTCAGTAACGCACCAAAATGGAGAAAAAACGCACCACGTTTAAACCCCACAGCAATTTTTACTACAAGAATTACTATGAAAATCTGAAAGGCACAGCAAATTTCATATAATGAAATGTTTCTCTTTTTACATAATACTAATTATTTACAACACCAAGAACGTTTTGTGCTTTGTGCATATGATTTGGTATTTTTTGAACATCATTCCTTGTTGTTCTTACTGTGGCCTATAAAATTGATTGTAAAAATTGATTGATTGTTGATTTTGGTGCCAGACCCAGATATTGGAAAGGACGCACCGAGCACCAGCTAAGGAATTTTTCGCATCAAAGCCCACCAAGTTGACAACGCTGACCGTCACATTGATTTTTTGGAATTTGCTTTAAAGTACATGTTTAAGTACATTTCTGCTTTTATATGTAGAAATAAGTGTTTTTTTATAGCACGGCCACTATGTAACACTAACGCAAATAAAAGACTTGTTATGCGATCGGTAGTCAAACTAATACTGACTTATTTATTCATATGGCATATGAAAGGCAGAACAACTTTTACATATTTGTGAATTTTTTTTACATATTTGGGACTGTAAGAATTTTAGGCAAAATTATAGACAAATTTCGGAAAAATACTATTGGGCTAAAAAACAAATGGGTCATTCTATAGCCAGATATCCACTTAACTTCTGCGACCTTTTAAAAAAGGCACAAGATAATTTGAATGAAAGAAACAATTCTAATGGGAGATGTTATCTTTGAGAAAATAACTGGAAAGGTAATAAGCTTTCATCTCAATTTAAGCAACAAAAGATTAAGAAAGATCTAGGGAAAAAGTTCGAATATATCCTCGTAACATAATTATTCCCAAAAATAACATACATACTGGAATACTTTCCTAATTTTTTTTTTCTGGAAAATGTTACTTTTACTATTACAATACTTTTTGTATACTTCACTAGTTATGAACGAAAACCTGTTAAATATACAAACAAAACATCTGAAGAATTGGCAGCATTAAAATCACTTTCAGCTGTATTGAAACTTTCTCATAGAAATTCCTGACCAAAATTAAATGATTGAAGAACTTCAGAGCAACAGAGATAATGATGTCGATTTAATATCGACAAAGGCAAAAATAAGGTTTTCATTACATTTAGTACTGACATCACTTCGAATGCGTCAATGGCCTTCCAATTTAATAACAATCGGCACAAATTTCTCTTCCCACAAATTATGCTGCTTAAATATACATATATGTATGACTTCTTTTTATTATTTTTTAACTTTATTTTGAATGTTGACCATGATAAATGATTGACAAAAATAAATCAAAACAAAATCTTGTTTAAAAATTTCAAACATACTTTTTGCATTTAGTGCTTTTTGGTGCGTTTCTTATGAGGGAACAGTTTGCATCACTGAAAGCAAGCCAAATAATATTTCAGTTGCGTTTTGTTGAAAAAAGAACAAGTTAACATTAATTTTTCACCGGAACCAAGTGGATTACAATGTAGGCGAACGCAGCATGGCAGGAAAATGATTGTTCCAGCGATAATGTTTGACGACACAGTCGTAACATAGGAAGTAAGTTTGTGTATTTTATTTACATGCAAGGCTACATTAATATAATCCTTAACAACATTATCAACAATATAATTCCTGGATAAGTACTTTGGAATGTGCTATAAAGCACAATAGTAAAAAAGCATCGACTACAAGAACCCTCATCATTCAACAGTCTCAAAGATGTAATTTATTTTGTGTTAAACATCCCGTTGTGAGGATAATGCGTACAAGTGCTCTTCGTACCCATTTAATTTTCTATTATTGCTTTATCATTCTATTAGAGACCTCCCTTTTAGCATCTTCCAGTAAAAAAGAAAAAGTTGAGCACAAGCCTCTCATATGGCTGACGGCAGTAGGTGGATATTGGCAAAGCAAATGTTCCTGAACGCTGTTATTACTACTATTAGTTGTAACAGTAGGATTATTGTTTTCGGTTGTATTTTTGCGAGTAGCACACAAACTGCATGATCTTCTTTCTATGCACTTGTACCAAAATATTTTTTTCTTTTGTGAAAAAGCATGGATTTGTTTCGTTGTGAACATTTCTCAGGAGAGTCTTTTTTACACAAAAATACAACATAATATAAACAGCCACAATAATAAATGTGTTAGTAAGCATACAAATCTAATTACACGTACGAGTTTTACAGCATAATTCGTGAAAAAGATACATATCCATTACAGACAGCAGGGAGCACAAACAATCAGACAGGCGTGCGCCAACTAAAATGTACGTACTAGAATAACACGAACTGGAACAACACAAATAATAGAATGAATATTGAAAACCGATTTAAAGCTGAGTTATTATTAAACAAAAATATATAAAGATCAAAGTATAAACTCTTTTTTTCAGACTCTAAGAAAAACTCGTTTTGATGCTCAGAACTTTATTTTTCCAAAATTTCATTGCAAAATCAGGACTTAATCGAATTATGCAAAACATCGCACACCAGTAAACACACTTATAAGCTGAAAGTTATTAAAATCCATCTAAAATTTTGTTCTTACCTTAAAAACATTTTTCGTTATTATTTCAATCAGGCTTCAAAAATTTTATTTTGGTCGAGCCATTTAAAATTATTAAACTATTTAAGACTATCGATTATATTGGGTGCCTTCTTGCAAAAAACAGGATTTCGTAGCATTAAAGATGAATGACACCATCAACGGCGAATGAATCATGGGCACAAAAAACTTTAAATTGGAATTTGTCGAAATAAGAATAAATATTGAAATCAAATACCTACTTAATGTGTTTTTTTAAAGTTTTTTATGAAAGAACATAGAAAAACCATTTACGTATTTTAATTACAGGTATAAACTCTAGATACGTAAAACGCGTCCCAAAAAAAAATAAGTAACTGCCATCTACGTAAATGGATGTGAGTGACCTTCATGGATGCTCGACTTAAAAGTCCAGAGATCACAGGTTCGCATTCTACCGAAGACTCTGGGAGTTTCTGATTTTAGAGAAAGAAAAGTTAATGTGACTGAAATTGATTTTTTTGGTATTACCTGAGACTAGGTACCTACGTTTTATTACGAACTTGTTGTTCTGAAGTACATGTTCCACACAGTAAATTCTTAAAGGTAAATATAATTAATATTAAAAATATGTAGCTGTACAATTTGGTAACGAATGAAATGATAGACTTAGGTTTTTTCAGTTAAGCTTCGTTTCTATTAGGAGTTCCCACTTCTCAATTACGAACACTTATTATGAAACATTTTAAATATTTTCTCGAAATTTACATTTAGACTTGATATATTTTAATGTGTTTCCTTTTTTAGTTCAGGTTGTTAATTTAGCTTAATTTTCAGCAAAATTAACAACAATACATTTTGGCGACTCTACATTCCGCAAGATTTTCGCGATTTTCGTTCACTTATTTTCATTAATTATTTTAGGGAAATATGGTATTCGTTGATGTTAAAATGTTGGCCAAAAAATTTTGAAAGGATCCGAATATCCTAGAAGGAACCCCAGTTATAGAAATTATTACAATAAGCCGCAGATGCTTCAAAAAGCGAAAAATTTTTTAAAGTAATAAAAAAGTTAAAAAAATAATTTTCTTTATTTCATTGACATGGGCGTGTCCAATTAAAAAAATCTGCACACCATTAATTAACATCACGGGAATGTGATGAACCCACTTCAATACAAAATATTTTTTAAGCACTCAAACCTCATTTATTTTAAGTCCTTCGTAATTGATTGCAATCAAATCGCATGACCCACATGAATTGAAAGCATTTGGCACGCGCTTACAAACAAAAATGCTGTTATTATGATGCCATTGAGTTATTAATGTTCTTATACTTTTTAAAACATTGTAAATTGTTGATGGGCAAAATTAGGAAAACCAGCGATAAACTAAACTGTTCGCTTAAATAAAATAAAATCCTATATAATAATTTAATGTTCGCCTCATGCGCTTCGGCAATCGCCACGAGTCCTGATTTAGCACAAAGTCACAGTCAATTTTGCACCCATTCTTTCTGATTTTTGGAACAACCCTCTTAAATAAGTGTTTGTAAATAGAGATTGGAATTTTTAAACATAAACTAAAATTTTTTTATTGAAAGTTATAAAACAATCAAATCTATAATGACCGTTATGAAAATTAATCACCCATCACAACATGCAACCACCTCTTTTCTGCCGCTTCGTGTGACGAAATCGATGTTTGTTTAATTGAAAACAATATTATTTCTTTTGCTGATATTATTGTGGTTTTATTCCATTATTGGATATTGTTTGAAGGTGTCCAACTGCGATTTTCAATTCAACAAATAATGTATTCCCATAAAAACTAATGAACAGTAATTCAGTAATAAGGAGAGCCTGATGGCCAGCACAAATGAATGCTTGTAACTGGACTTCACGGTCGTCAGAAAAACGATTAAAATACTAAATCATTACAGTGCAAGCTCGATAGCTGCAATTTAGTGCTATTTTCAAAACAAGTCCCAATGAGTGCGAGCATCGAGCTGGCACTGTAGTTCCAATTTCACTTTGTTATTAGTGTCTTGAACTTGAAGGCTTGCAAAAATTACCAATCAACTTTAAAGTAGCATTCCTGCGAATTAAACAATTAAGTTGCACTGCTTTTAGTTTCATCTGAGGTAGTTTTGCCGTAACATGAGACTTCCGTGTCAGTCTGCGATCAAGTTAATACTGAGGTATTTGACTTCACTGCGTTGCGGAATTAATTAATTGTTCATTTTGACAGGCATGATACTTAATCGGTGTGGATGTAACATGGGTCCATTTTTGTTTATTAAACTTAAATTTAGGCTTTACCCCACTCTGTATATATGATCCATTACACTGCGGAATGTTAATCGATGGGTATCATGAAGCCTGAATAATGCTGTATCATCGGCAAAAATTAGAGCCCAGCATGCTGTAATTGCCTCAGAGTCGCTTATGAAATTACCGCCTTTGATAATGAATTGTACATATATATATATATGTATATATATAACTTTCCAATGATCATGAACGGTTTCAGTGTTTTTTTTTTTAGTTGTAAAATGGGGAAAGGAGTTGGGGCAGCACTCAGCAGTAGTGTAACAGTGTAAACGCTCCGCCATGTCTGACGCGAAAGAGGGGTTTTCTTCATACTCAACATGTTGTGCACTTAGATCACATACCTGTTCTTCACCATCATCGGACATAGCCAAATTCTTTCGATTTCTTCACCAGTTATTCTTGTTACAGTCATTTAATCAATAGCAGTAATATTAGCCGTTTTGACTAAGGGCTTCTAACAAACACATACATGCCCTTTAAGTTAGCCACAAAACACGAAATCAACTCTTTCAGCAAAAAAAAAAATTAAAACGATAAAAATACAGAGAAAAAAGTTTTGGAGCAAAGTTGCATAACAATATTAGCGAAACGGCTAATATTAGACAGGCAGGCTTAAAGCATTACTTTATGTACTATGAGTAATAAATATTCCTTATTTTCTAGACAACGGGCTAAATCATTAAACGATAACCCCAAAATGTGTGTTTTGCATTATAATTCCCAACTGCTAAAATATCACGCTTGAGCAGATTTGAAAGAACTTGAGTATTGAAACTCTACTACTGAAAGTCAAGGGGAGGGATAAATCGGTGAAATAACCGGTTTGTTATGAACGTTTTAAAAATGTATAATTGTTGCTTGCAGATAATCCTCACGCATTTCATTCAGCAAATACTAATTAATTATAGCTTTTATCAAAATTCTCCTCCACAAACTCTTCCACGATGATCTTTAGTGTTACACAGTACGTAGACATAACCTTTACAGTGGCTTGTCGACGTCAGGTAAGTTTCATCATTACATCGATCTGATTTTCAATCAGGAAGTATTTAAGTTCACTTTTTTTTTTTTTTTTTTTTTTTGCGGATGCCGTTCGATTCTGGACACATATTTTTAAATAAATCACCTATTTAAAATAGCCTACAAAATAGTGGATTGCATTTGCATTTTCAGCATTCAGTGCACCATGGTCATAGATGTTGCCAGAGTATTTATAGATTAAACAAGAGTTTGTATTGCTGCTTAAGTTCGCTAAAAATTTCGATCGGAGAGTTCAGATTTGGTAATTCAAGTTCGCTCTATTAGACTTTACCACATGAGCATAAGACATTTGTTTGGAGGGCAAAAAAGCAGCGTTTGAAAAACACAATCGTAAAAAGAAGGTGTAGATATTGAACAAAAATAATTAGAGCAAGATCTTTTAGTGTATCCAGATACATTTTATTTTTTTAGGGCAAAGTGTGTAGTATAAGTTTCATCAATGTTGTTTTGTTCTTCCATCATTTCATTTCCGTCGTTCATATTTGACATACACAAACTATTCATAGTGCAATAAATATTGTCTTTATGCACCCCAATTGTTCTCCTCACTAAAACTCTAGTAGAATCATTTTTCTTTCGCAATTCATTCTGCATTTGTGAAGGGCGGCATTAAAAAATGGTTCAGGTTTGTCTCCTAAGTGTTTATTTTTCAAATACATATGTGCATACATATATAAGTACATACATGTGTTATTATTATTCTTATTTGTTAATAGATTTTTTAACAAATACTATTACGCCAAAAATCTAAATATGGCTTAACGTAATAGTTGTGAGCCACATTGTTAAAAGATTATGAAAGTATGTACTTGTGTAACTTGCAAAACTTGTATAAATAAACAAACTTGTTTCCTAAAATATAATATATACTGATTAAATTTTATCCTCGTTCATAATGCGTTTACGATATTTTAGCCCAACTTCCATGTACCTATAAAGTGAAAGCAAATTAATGCCACTTATGGCCAGTGTTTAAATACGAAATTAGTTAATTTTTCCTTAAATTTAAGTTGTATTTAAATATGGTTTCATTTTTTCAGTCTCAAATTGCGTTTGGTATTTAATTATGAAAAGCGTGGTAGCACTATTAAATGTCAAAAAAATATAAACAACTTCACCATTTAACGGCTGCTTACTATTTAGTTAACTTAATATTAAAATATTTTGTTTTAAAAATTTTGTGGTTTCGAAATGTTTGCCTTAATTTACTGTTAAATTCTCGCTCCACATCCTTCCACACATTCACCTTTTGTTCTGCACCAACTCGGTCAGTCTTTTTGCACTTGATTATGCTGCTGTTTTTTTACTATTTCCAGCAAATGTTCACTTGCAATACATTGACCTATTTTTTTAAGTAAACTGAACTTCATCTGAATTCATTGTTTTAGTTGATATTAATAATAACACAATAGCACAATGTTTTTATTCGCGGCGAGTTTATTTATTGAATATTTTTGATCAAATAATGTAAAAACTTCAATGCGCCATTTCAATGCTAAATAAAGGAAAATAAAAGGTCGTCTGATTGAGTAACCCAATACAAATAAAAAAATTTATTCAAAGTCCGAAAAATCCAATACAACCATTACATCTCTTTATATATATATGTATGTCGATTGTCGTTGAATGCTGAACAGTTCTTGTACGCTGCATACCTCATTAACTTCTCATGGTACGTGACTAATGAACGAAAACACACCAACAGAGGGTTCAGCAAGTTGAATGGAATGCAACAATTGTACCGTAAATAAAATTGTCATTGTCAAAATAATACACACCGAATTATCCTTTTACTCCCTGCATCTTTCTTATTTTTGTATCTGTTAATGCAAATTAAGAAATTGTTGTCATATGTTGCAAAAGCAAAGAAAAAAACGAGTAAGCGCCATCGTATGCGTGAGCGAATACATTTATTGAAAAATATATGTATATATAATTTTCTGTTAATATCCTCGACCCATTTGCATGTCAGACCGCATTAGCATTCATAAATCACACGTTTAATTGATAGATGTAAAACAGCCAACCTTCTGTAAATGCTGTGCCGTTGTCTGCCATTCCGAATTGTTGTTATTTGTGAATTTGTAAAGAGTGTTTTTTATAGAGGTATAGAGCTTTGAAATGGAATAAAGCAAAGATGAATTTTTTAAATTGACATGATATTTTCTTTATTTGAAAGATAATCTTCTGGCATTATTAATAAAATATGACTTTTGGCATATTGCCGCTGGCTCGGACGCAGTCTCACCTGGAGGTCCAATATTCGATGACTGTTCCCAACCCTTTGGCCGTATATCGGCAAGTGGTCAATCGTTTCGGGCTTATCGACGTAGACTAACGACTTAACATATCCCCACAGAAAATAGTCTAGCGGCCTTGGAGACCAATTCACGGTACCTAAACTTGTAACTATGTGGTTACCAAACGTGGCACGAGCTGATAGACATGTTGCCCCGTTTTGTTGAAACCGCAGCTCATGCCCATTATGGTTGTTCAATTGATGAACAAAAAAGTCAGTAACCATGGCTCTATAGCGGTCACAATTGACTGAAACGTTCTGACCTGGATTACATTTTTAAAGAAGTACAGACCAATGGGACCACCAGCCCACAAAGTGTTGCTGGATGTAAGGGTGTCTTAACATACATTTGAGAATTATCATCATTCTAAATGCGCCAGTTTTGTTTATTGACGTATCCATTCAAACAAAAGTGAGCTTCATCCCTAAACAAAATGAATATTGGAACCAATGGCCATCTTGTTTTGGGGCCATTCACGTTGAATTGCCAAACCAAACTAAACACCACTTACATACTGATCGCCAGGTAAAAAGCGTGTTTGTGCAACCGTAAAAAACACCCTTTATAGTCATATTAACGCATTTTTTCCGAATATCAAAAAAATGCATTCTCTTACATTTCGCTTAAAAATCCTGTTAATTATTTTGTCATTAATTATATTGAAGCATATTAGAAAGTCTGCTGATTAAAGGAATATTACGATATGTACTTACTGTATATATATTTACATATATAGATATATTTTATATACATATATATACATATACACATATATATACACATACATATACATATACATATATGTATGTATATACGTGTGTGTGTGTGGGTATTTTGAACTAAAATATTAGTGATGACCATTTCTCTCTCTCTTTTAGTATAACTTTAATTGGAAGATTTATTGCCAAAAAAAAGGGACAGATTATAGTACCTCCAATAAATGGATTTGTAAAAAATTAAGAAAGTTGTTTGGACATTTAATGCTTTAATACAACCAAGAAAACTTTGGGAGCTATTGTAAATTGAAAACTTTCCTTTTGATATGGGGATTTTTAGGTACTTCATTCCGAAGATTTTGTCTGACAACACTGATTGTCCGAATAAAATCTACTGGCTAAGGTGGTGTAGTTTGTCAGGTATTTCCTATTTCTTTGCTTTAATGTTCTTTTATTGACATTCTATTGAAAACCAATTTTATTCAATTGTGTTACTTTTTTTAAAGCCGTTATTTTAGGCTTCATTCATTCATTTTAGGCCGTGCAATAATTTGGGCAAATGACTTCAATTAAGTTGTAAATAAGTAAAAAAAATGTAATTTACATACATATTTAGAGATCTGATAGCTTAATTAGCGTGAATCGTTATGATAACCAGAGCAAGTTGAAATTAGTAAAAATTTGTACGCTCTGAGGAAAATAAAAATATTATTTTTGATTATTCGGACTTGCCGAGAGCAAGGCTTTTCAGCTTCTTCAACTTATAGAAAAATTATGAACCGCTGTTGTTTGCTTCAAAATCAATGGAATATAATGATTCAAAAGGTGACTATACTGCCAAACTCGGTGTGCTGTAAAAATTATTGTGCGTATATAAAAAATTGTAGTGGTGTTTAACTGTTTAAAAAAGAGTATAATAATTAAATAAAAATTCATGAAACCTGCAAAAACAAAAAAAAATTGTTAAATAGTTAATTAAAACTGATCCGACTTTTAATTTAATAACAAATTATACGATGTACAATTTTCATGCCGTTTTCTGTTTTATTTAATGAAAGACTGCACTGAGGATCGAGAACTTTTATCTAAAAATTATTTTAAGCGTTCATTCATGTTGGAAGGTGCGAGATGCGTAAAATTGCTTCATTCAGAACGTACCGTGGATGCGAAAAGCACTCACGCACACTTCTCTAGTTGCTACAACAAAATACCCATCATAAAAATTTGGCGAGGCATACTTTTATTTCCAATCTGAAATTTAAAAAATGAGCAAACACAAACTTCTGAAAATCAGCAAACAACTTGACTCCGCCGCAGAAGGGATACTTATAGAAGAAAACATCCCCTAAGCACGAGAATCATTTAAATCTTTGCCAGTCATTAAAAAACAATATTGAAGTTTATTTAACCTTCGCACACACACGCAAGAGAACAAACTGTGAAATAAAAAAATTAAAAAGGATTGTATTTGTTGATGCTTTTGTTGGTTGGATAATGATGATTCGAAATGAAAACGTTATTTTGGCAAAGTGGGCTTTTCATGCCTCAGTCGAACACCCTACAAGGAATTCCCTTCCCCTTGGCATCGTTCCAACATGAATAATAATAAAAAAATGATCGTATAGTTTTACTTAATTCTATTCTGTTACCCTTCTTTCGCATGCAGAAAAAACCCTCACCCAGTTTTATCTCGTTTATTGGAAATGACGGTGTTGCTGCTGTTTGTTGCATGACATAAGCCCATCTTATGCCTCCATTTGACATGTTTGAATTCAATTGCATATGAATAAATTAAAATGTTAAAAAATAAGTACTCGCCGAACCAACTGCAGTAGTTTCGACAAATCTGGTGTAAAAGTGGGGTGCTAAGCAAAAAAAATATTGTAACAAAATATTAAAAAGTAAAAAGATGTGAAAACATCTGTGCAAATTAACACAAATTTTTCTGGGTTGCTCATTTCAGTGGTGGATTTTTGTCTCGTTCTACTTTTTAAGAGTTTGAATATTTTTGTTACTTATTTTAAGTCACTACATTCACTATTCACTGAGTTGATTGTTATTAAATAAATAAAAACAAAACAGCAGGGGTTTTCCCTAATTTTAACCATAAATCCTTCTTAAAACCCAAATAAGTTGATAATCATTTATTAATCATCATCTCACTTTGAATGATTCATCTTTATCATTCTGTGATTTTTTCACGTTCTACTACCTATTTTTGGTACTGGTAGAAGACACGCTGTGTTAACAATTATAAGATTTATGTTTCATTTCTGAAAAGAAATGGTCGAAGTCCGAAATCTAATAGAAACTTATTAGACAGCAAATAAACATTTACATTTAATTATGTCATATTATTATCTAGCTGCAATTTTAGCCGTAATAGAAATATATTTTTAAGACAATTGTTTTGACGAATAAAAGCTGCTTGATACTTAATACTTAACATGAGAGAAGACACGAAATACCGAGAGTAGAACTAAAATGTGTTCTTAATTATTATTATTTTATTACATATCAGCCAAAAAAAACAGAGCAAGCAAAAAGAATTATTAATTATTACTTTGACTTATATCAAACTATTCGCTTCTAAGCATTCAGCCATTTTCTGAAAATCACATTTGATACAAGTGAAATTAAGGTCTGTACACTAGGGCTTAGCATAAATGTATTTGAATTCAAATACATTTGCTTTTTTAAACATTCTCAGCATCAAAGCTAAGCACAAATGACGATCACTTATCTTTACAAATTGTCTTATCCGCAATTTACTTAGAATAGAGTTGACATTTTTTCCAACTATTATTTTGCTTAAGCGTTTAATTGAGTTTATTGTTTATGTTTTGCTTTATAATAATTAATTTTAATCAAATTGAATTTATTATTATGTTTTCCTTTATAATAAATAGTTTGATTAAGAAGCCGAAAATTTATCATTTGAAAATGTTTAATTATAACTTTTATTACGACATAACTATACATATATCATTTAATTTTCAACTTTTATGTATGTCTGCAATTGCAATAGATATAAATATGTGTATGCACATAATACAAAATTCCCGATTATTATACTAAATGTTTCAAATAATGTTTGTTTGTTTCCAAATAAAAATATGTCTTCATATTTGCTTTGCTTACTTTCTTGAGAAACTCAATTTTGTTTATTTTATTTGATAGAAACCACGGTTGCCGTTGAAAATTTCGAAAAAGTGTTATAAAAAGGGTATTTAAGAAAAATAGGGCCAAAAGAGGTTATTTTAAAGTAAAATAGGGTCAAGTTTTTTGTGAACAAAAAAATAACATTTATTTCACTTCAAAAAAACAAACACGAATTTGAACAATTAATTAAATACATTAGACTAAAATAAAATTAATTAACATACTTTAATTATAAATCAATGTTAAAACTAAAAAACGATTCACAGGTACATCGCGAATTTAGGTCACATTATCAAAAAAGAAGTTACTTTTACAAATACTTTTCATAATGTTTATCACTTTTTAGAAACACTTAATCTATATTATTAATTTTTCACTTGGAGTCCATTCTTCCAGCTCTGATTCGGGCAAATTGAGAGAGGAAAGCATGGAATCACAAGTTTCTATTTTAGTTTTGTAAGTTTATTTTTAATCAGTGATAGTTTTGAAAAAATTCGTTCAGCGAAAGCACTACTATGAAGCAAAGTAAATATATACATATGTAACGAATTCATATAAATTTGAATATATATTTTCATAAAATCTATTTTTCAAATTTCCTATCTCGAAGCAAAACTTTTCTGCGTTAGTTATTTTACGTAAATGTTCCTACCTTTTGTTTCTGGTTCGACAATTACTCGTATGTCTTTGAACTCAGAAACAATTTCAAAATAATTTATGTCTTGTTTGGAATTTACAAAAACCTGGTCAAAATATTTCAAAATATTAAGTTTTTTATTCGTTATATCTATTTTTGATATCATATCGTGACACAATTTTTTATACAAATTTAAAATGTTAGTTTTTATTTCTATAACATCAAATCTTGGATACAAATTAACACATATTTCGGCCTCTGCATCATGACCTATATATCAAAATCAATATCCTCTATTTCTTTTTAAATATAGTATTCTTTTTTCCAAAAATTTTTAAACATTTTTAAAAATTTCATTGGCACGAAAAAGGGTCAAACGTGATACTTTAGTGTCACAACGACAACGCTGATAGAAACACAATATTTATTACGTTTGTTTCTCAAAAGAGAACATTTTGTTGTACTTGTTAAGAGAAGGTAGTATTTGTAGTTTTTACTTATCCCTAAAGCCTACTGCGCACCTAAACTAGTGACTTTAAAATATTCACCCAGGTCATTAACTCAAAATTAGATAAGAAAAGTTTGAACAACCATTAAAATATAAATTGTTGGCAATTTTTAAAAAGTAATTTCTGTTTGTTAAGTGCCGGTTCACACACATCAGCTTTTATTGCTCAACTTTTTGTTTTTCTGTAAGAAAGAAAGAAAACGAACTACAAACTGTATACAGTGCTGTGTGAACTGGCACCGAGCTATATGACCAAAAATTAAACATTGGGTGGCGTGAACAATAACTTTTCAATCACATACAAATTAATCTCCGCGATGAAATTTAAGTATTAAAATGTCCAGTACATCAGTGAAGTTTTTTAAATTAAATACTTAACTGGCGATATTCCTTTCGCAAATTTAGATGTAGTATCATAATAAAATATTCCATTGCATTATTATTTTCAATCGTTCTTGTTTAAGGAGTAAACCAAAATTAAGTAGGACTCATGCCAAAAATAAGTTGGCAGTTGTAGCATCAGATCAACTTATGGAATAAAATACTAAATAAATTGTAGTGCAATTTGGTAAGTTCAAAACGCTAGAAGGAAACTGAGGGTAGTTCCATGCAGATGTATATATTTGGGTGGGCGAAATACGCGCTTTGACGTATTTCAAATACAAAAGATGCGGGAGCAGTTTTTCGACCCAGAGATTTACATCTGTCTCCTGTAATAAAACGAGCAATTCTACTCTACCGGCGTTGCCACTTATGGAACACAATGTTAGACAGCTGAAGGATGCGATTTCAGTGTTTCAACTTGGAACGGAAGAAAAAAATATTACGAGTTTATTTACTATTAAACCAAATCAAACTTAAAGGTTTCATTAAATTATTTAAGTCCGAAACATCAAAATAAAGTTTTTTTTGTGTGAACTAACTTGTAAAACTGTTCTGATTTTGTTTTTCAAGACAAGGACAAGCCTTTGTTTGTTTTAAAATTTTACTTTTCATACGTATTTTTACAAAGTGTCAAAAAATCTGAAGTTCTTAAACAAAGAAACTCTGGCCTGCAAATCTGATTGGGTCTGTTGTTAGCGGTATAAAGAACAGGTATATTTTTTTCGCGCTATGCTTAAATTATTATACACATGTAGGTATAGATAGAACTAAAACGTTTGTACATTTGTATTTGAAAAACAAAATCCCATCCACCATCGTAATAATTGCAGTTCGAAAACTCATTTTCAGTTATTTTCCCCAAAATTGCACTCCGGGTTTGGTCGTATGTTAATTTTTTTTGTATTTTTTTTATTCTTTAGGATGATTATCAACGCCGAAAATGCTAAGAATCATTTGATAGTCATTAATATCAAGTAAATAAAAAATTAGGAAGATTTGACACGCGAAACGGCCCGCTAACAAATGACGCGTTATAAATAAAATAAAAATGTTTCGTTGCAAAAAGTGAAAAAGAAAAATAGAAAAAGAGAATAATGAAATAGTCAGATTAAGAAGCATGAATTAAGGAAGGAAATTAATATAATTTATGATTTGTCTTTGAAGGACACCTTCTTCTTCAGTTCTTTTAAACTTCAATTTTTTATTGCTTTTATTACAAGTTATTTGGTGGAGGATATTGTACATGGCGGCTAGAGACTATCAATATCGACTGTACCAATCGAAAATATCTTTAATATAATATATGTATATATGTTACTAAATGATGATTATTTACTGTAGAACACAAGTGACCTCAAATTCAGTCAGAAAATCTGAAAAATTAGCACAAAAATGGCAATATATTCATCCCACAAGCTGACAAAGATATGAGAATGATATATAAGATTCACATCGCCATTACCGAAGCCATATTTATACTTTTCGGAAGTCAAAGTTTGATAAGGAAACGCGTTTCCAGTCATATAAAATTTCTTGCCCACTCAAACGTCAGTATGTCTGTTTGCAAACAAACATGTGGACATTAATTTTCACCTGATCAGAAATATTGAAAACTAAACGCCACTGCGTTTATTTTATCGTGACTGCTTTAATTTTAAGGAAATGTAATCCAATATTTTTCACGTCAAATAATAACGAAAGGCAATATTTTGTGCAAAACAACAATAACAACGTTGACAAAAACAAAACAAGAGATCTCAAAGGATCAAAACCTTTTGTTTTCAGTCAGCAATTAACAGTCCAGGCTGGAAAAATAGGGTGCCGTTTGGCAGTTTGCGTTGTGCATGCATTTGTTAAAGAGTATGTGTGTGTTTTTTGACAACTACCCAGTGGTAAAAAGCAATATGTTAAATTTTATCAGATTATTATAGCGCTTATGGTACGAGTACTTCCTACATACATATTTAATTAACACGTTAGGAATTATATACATTATGTATATATATTTATTTCATTTATTTACACTAAGAAACAAGGAATTATATATCCTTGGTGAAGTGCCTAATTTAACTAATACGTGTTGCATTAGAATAGGAAAACTGATTAAATGGCGTTTGCAAAATTTTATGAACTTGTAAAAGTCCGGTATTATCCACATGAACTATAATATTAAAAGTATAATCAATTATATCTTTCACAGTTCAATATTTTTAAATATTGTTAAAGTTGATAATCTAAAATACACCACGTAAAAAAGTGTAGGAAATTGGCTGTGTCCTTAAGAAAAATGTAGCCTGAGGAGATAAATTGTGATATAGTTATATTTAGTTTTACACTATTTTTTAGTTTGTAATACTTAATTCTACACAACTTAAGAGGAGCTTTCTTAATTTAAACATATATGTAGGTGTATTAGCAAATTTAAAAATATTTCAATATGAAATGAAAAAAGAACTTTTCTTGGCGACTAAGAACTTATGTATAAACTACGCATACCCTGCTCCATATTACACATATAAAGGGGAAAATATACGCTCGAATTTAGTGTGAAACGTATTTACCCATATGAATATAAGCAGTTTTGTATTCCATTAAGCGAATACACGTTATCTGTTATGTCGGGAAACATCCAAGCTCGCAGTTATTTCTTCGATGCAGCAGTACATTGTAACAACAACAGCAATAAGTAACATCGACTTTCTGTAATGCAAGAAGTTTTTTGTTCTTTCTTCTAAGGCACGCAGGGAGGGTTGTAGACCAAATGCGAGTACTTTCTCTATAAGCCCACATATAAGCAAGTGCTGCTGCTCTAAGCAAGCCCTGGACTTGCAAATTTTCGTATAAAGTGAAACAGTGTCTTTTTTGCTCCAAGTTTTATTTTTTAACTAAGACATGTGTTTCGACATTCGTTAGGGCAAAAAAAGATTCCTGCAAATCAAAACATAATTGATTATCAACGTGACAGGTTTAAATTCTTATTTTTCATTGTTGTGTTTAATCCATTGCACACAATTCATGCAAGTTCAGTGAAAGGAAAACATATGCCATAAAACGACCAGATTTGCTGCAGTAAAGTTGTAGACAACTGCTGCAAAACGCTCTGCATTGGCAACTCTGATAGCGTGGAAAATAATTTAACGCTAGTCGATTTGTTTTCTTACATCAGTTAGAGAACATGGATGCTAGTTTTTGTAAGTACAAAAGCAGACATAAAACCAACAATAATTGAAAGCCAAGTCCTATTAATACATGGCATAAAAGTTAGAACTGGATTAAAAATTTGGTTGAACATTGAACAGCCGAACAGCTGAGCACTTCAGCGAAAGAGTTATCGGATTATTTATAGGTGATCGCAATCGACCAATGAGTTATAAAATATGTACATATGTAGATACTACCCAACTGGTTATTATTTCGCTTATCGGTCATAAAGTTACTCGTCATTCCACTGGGTTACAGCAAGTATACACACATAAACACACAAACTAGGTACTAACTCTGATCAAATAACAAAACGAAAAGAGAAAAACTTAATGTTTGTAGAATGATATCGAGTGTTGGTTGTGTTGACTGCTCCCAATGTTCATTCTTTGGGAGCGATAAAAAGAAAATACGTAAACAACAACAACAGCAAATACTGTAGAATATTATTGGCAAAAATGCAAACAATGACAACAAAGCTTTTTTCTATGCGCCGTGTGTGTTTCCTTGGCTGGGAATATGAAAATTAAATGGCACTACATTTGTCTAGTGCACAGCACAGTGGTTAAGCGACAGTGCGCACAGACGTATTTTCTTTAGAACATTAAAACATTCATATTCATTATACCAAACGTATTTTCAAAATATGTACTCAGAATTATGGAATACTGAAAGTGGTTTCCGATTTTGTTGTTTGCAAATACTGTCCCTTGCTGAATGCCAGGAACTAAAATGGGACATACGCTGAATGTTTACCAAGGTTTTCAAGTCTTTATGTAAAGAAAATTAGTTTTTAATAAATAAATAACATTTATAGTAAATATACAATGCAGTTACTATGCAAATTGTTTTTATCTGTGTTTTCGTTAATGTTTCATTTTTGAAGTATGTACATATATTTATTATTATTATATTATTATATTTAATACGATTACGGAATCGATCAGTGGAAAACTTTATTAATTATAACAGCTGTTATTTTTAATTGTTATTGTAGGGACGAATTCATCATGCTGGGCGCATTTTGTCCCAGTTGCATTAAGTTGAATGGACAACATATTTAAATACTTTGTATTCATTTAGCTTTTTTTATCTGGTAAAAAATTATTTTTTTCACATACGAATTGAAATGGGTTCATCCACAACAATTCAACTAAAATCCACATATTTAAGGTTTGGACCATGGCAATCTTTAGAAAATCCTCCTGGAAATTTTCAGCAAAACAAAGACCGCTCCACAGTACCAGAAATGCACACTTTGTGCGATTGCCAATAAGAAATGTATTATTTCTTCTGTTTCATTCTCTCATTTTCATTTTTCGACAAACAAAAGTCGAACAAAAGGAAAAATCTACTGAAATTTTTATAAACGAAACAAAATATTTTTGAATGGCTTTAATGTATGGTTAGTTGCTAATGTATGATTGCAACTGCTACCTCACTCAAACAACAAGGGTGGCAGGAGAAGTCATTCGATTCTTTTTTGTTTCGCCACTTTGAATAGATGGCAATTTTCGCTTATGGACTAAATATTTTTATGTCGTTTTATTGTCACAATAACAATACATCAGTCGAACGTCACATCCATAACTTTTATGGACAACTGGGTATATTGCTGTTATCCAACTTTCAACTGGTGTCGTTATACAACATAATTTACTAGGACTGGGTACGGTTCGAACAAAGTTTTCAAAAGAACACGCATATTCGTAATCGTATAAACACTTCCTACAGTTTTGATTGCCGTTTCAAACGACTTCTCTCCTCTATACCCGAAAAGTAGTTTAGAATACACCAAAAAACTGAGTTATGTATGTATGTCAGCACCTGCCCTGCTGTCTTATCTGACAGTGACAGATTTGGAATTGATTTGTCTTACGGCCTTATCTGATAGTGGACTCGCTCCCTTTGACTGAACTGCGTGATGGCTCACTAACGCTTTAGTGAGCTTGCTAGGCTCAGAAAGGTAAGGAAGGCACCATATCTGGTAGCCCGAAATCCTCTGGGACAATCAGGCCTTACCCAGACTCGCCAGTGCATTCCCCTCAATCTTAGTTCCCTACATGAACAGAGCCTGTTGCAAAACAACGCTACCTCGAAGACAAGGATCACCAGGAGCTTTGCTATCATAAACTTTTCCCGAGCCTCTTCATGTGTTTTTAGGTTTAAACCACAGACAAGAACGTTTCAGCCAAGGATAGGCCCCTCAACCTATGATCAACACCAGAATGCCCAATTTGTTCGCACGCCTTACTTAAGTTAGATAAAAATCTTATCGTTGCTCAAGAAATTCGCACTTACCTTTGACAAAAATCAGTTCAAATACTAATACGAGCTTAAATTACGAAAGTCAAATCTCACTGCTTTTCCAATTATAAAGAATTTTATCACACATTGATCTATAGATGAATTTATCATTGGAAAAAATATCTTAGAGTATGGTTGCCAATTGTTCATAATTAAAATTTTTTGTTGATTTATTTGAAATATTATTGCCAGCAAAATTCTAGTTTTGTTTTACTTCTAAAAATCTGTTTCGTCTCAGCCTCATCATCCAAAGAAAACGTGTGGACTGTGACCGTTCATATTCATCAACTCCGTTGTAAACCGCATTCATAGAGCGGCTCATCATCACGGTCATTCCCTTCCATTCTACAGCCTTTACTTTGCCCACATGGCACTATTTCAATTGTTCCTGACACATCACCGGGTGTATTTGAACATAATAAATCGCCTTGTTACCTTCGCTTATATAAACTGGTAATATACATCGTTGTCGTTTTTTACTATTTAACTCACAGCCTTTTGAAATCGAACGTTTCCACGACCCATAATTAACACGATGCAATGCATGAAAGAAAACTTATTGTTTGTATAGGACTCTATTAAATGTGAAGTAAATGTGTAGAAACTGCAAAGACAGCCATGAAATCGGGAACTGTCAACTACAAAAAGTACCTGAAACTATGCCAAGAATACGGTCACCCAGCATCGTATAAGGGATACGAGAAAAATAAAGAACTTCAAAGGAAGTTATAGGCCAGAAAACAACACTTATCCGAAAACCGTGCAAATAAAACTTCTTTTTAAGCAAATAATAACTCCAAAGTGAGTTTTGCTGACATTGCCAAAATGGGTAACCTGCCGAATACAAACAATTCTATGCAGAACACGCATTGTCAAATCAAATTATAAGTCTAAGCAAACAATTACAAACGCAAATATCTAGAAAAGACACTATTTACTCAATGTTAGACTAAGTTAGAAAGATGGCGGAAACTATTGTAAAGAATTTAAATACGACTTAAGTGAGTTGTTAAAAAGTTATAACCCAGACTTAGTGATATTAAACGAAACTAAACTTAACGATAGACATAAAGTTGTTTTCAAAGACTACAATTTTATCAGAAAAGATAGAAAACATTCGAAAGCTGGTGGCGGTACAGCAATTCTAGTTGAACATGGTGTTAAGTTCTTCAACTGCTCAAATTTGAATATTAACTCTTTCTCGCATTTAGAAACTTGTGTGGTGAAAATTCCGTTGCATTCAAATCAAATGCTATTTGTTATAGCAGCCTACTATCCTGC
Organism: Epicampocera succincta; assembly: GCA_932526305.1. Lineage (NCBI taxonomy): Eukaryota > Metazoa > Arthropoda > Insecta > Diptera > Tachinidae > Epicampocera > Epicampocera succincta. The sequence goes on along the minus strand of OW052037.1, from coordinate 35,636,391 downwards.
CGCTAACAATGACGCTGAATTTAAGAATGAGTTATCTAAACTGTTTCACAACCTTGAACTACAGAATTTAAATAATTTCTATATCCTCGCAGGAGATTTAAATTGTAAGCATAGGAATTGGTGAAATATCTGCCAGAACACCAAGGGAAACAAGGTAAAATAATGGCTCTCCATAAACGAAATACGAGTACATACTATACAAATGTGTATTATATGCTTCTGTTTCTCCTTCATATCCCCGTAGTAATTTTTACATATTTAGATCTATGCATTGCTTATGCTCCATTACAAATTCACAGAATGAATGATTCATTAAATTGTCTTGAAACAATCGATTATGATAGTGACCACAATGAACTAAAAGTAAAGATAGTAGGCAATGATAATGATAATCCTCTTACACTTTATAGGGAAACACCCGATCTCAAATTTAATTACAGGAAAACCATTTTTTCAAAGTTAGGAAAAGAAATAATAATTCAACTAAATAGTTACGAAACTATACCAAACAGCAGAAACTTGACCAATTCCGAAATAGATTTTTATTTACTTAGATTGAATGATCTGACAATAAACGCTATAGAAAAATCAATTCCTAACTCATACAATAAATTCACAACAACAGTAATTAAAAAAAGAGCAACATTATTACAAGATTAAAAAAATATAACAGATTGGAATACTATTTATAAGACTACGAGCTTAATTTGCTTAAAACTAAACTGAAACTTATCAAAAAATTTATTAACGAAAATTTTTGTTTTTCAGTCAATAAATATTTTAGTGAAAAGCTGAGAAATATTAACCAAAAAAACCCCATCTAACATGTTTGCCGAAATTAAAAAACAGTTCAATTCTGTACAACCTCAGAATGCTGATGTTATCAAAGTTCCCTTGGAAAATGAGTTTTGGCTTAGAAATTCGGATATTAATCCAGATAGTTTGGATAAAGATCCTTTGAGTAATAACTATATTGTAAGTGATGAAGTACAAAAATTAAATGTTATTGGTTCCTATTTAGAATCGGTTCACTCTTGCAAAGAAATAGATCGTAACAACGGGTTGCATGTTGAAGTTAATAGTAGCTTACCTAGATTTTTAGAAAAAAAAAACTGAGAATGAAAGCAATTATTCAACAATAGCAACATTCAACACATTCAAAAAAGCTAATGACCTTAATGATCCTTTTTTTGTAACGATAGACACTTTAGTTTATATTTTTAGTCATCTCAGTAAAAAATTTCCGTTGGCGTCGATAGTATCCGAAACATAATTCTAAAAAACGTCCCAGTTAGAATCATCAGTGATTATTGTACATTATTTAATAATATGCTAAATAGTTCATATTTCCCACTAGCGTGGAAAACAGCAAAGGTTGTAGTTATGCCAAGGAAGGAGAAGGATACGTGTAGTCCGAAAAATCTATGAGCAATAGGGCACCTTCCAAATATAAGCAAAGTCTTGGAAGTTTGCATAAATAAAAACTTGATAGAATTTTGCGGAAAAAATGGTCTTATAAACAACAAACAGGTCGGTTTTAAATACAAACACTCAACGGTACACGCTATTCATTTATTGGTCTCAAATATCTCTTGGCATTTCAATAAATCACCATATATAGGAGCATGTCTAATTGACTTTGAAAAGGCATTTGATAGTATATGGATTCCCGGTTTAAACTAAATTATAAAGTCACTTTCGATTTCGGTATTCTAATCCACAATATGTTAAACAAAAAATCCTTTTTGGTTTCAGATAAAAAGAAGACAAGTTCTAATAAACTTGTCATCAACATACATATTTTTACTCGATCTTCTAACAAAGGTAGACAATATTATTGGATTTGCTGATGATATTGTCATACATCATTCGGGCAGTAAGATAAAACGAATAAACGAGGTATTACAAAACACTTTTAATATCATTGAAAAATATTCTATTAATTGGCAACTGAAAATAAATACCAAAAAATGTGCTACCATACTCTTTCGTCCTCCTGTAGGAAAATGTAATAATGATATAAGGAAAAATTGGAAATTATTTGGTATCAAGTCAAGTCAGAATATAAATATTCCAAACAAAGACACTGTTAAATATTTAATAAACCTAGATAAGTTCTTATACTTTAACGAACACAAAAATATTCAACTGCTCAAAGCTAGAAAGGACCTATTTAAATATAAGAAACTGTTTTACTCCAAAAATTTAAAAACAGATGTGAAAATAGTCATGTATCAAAGTTTAGTACGTCCCGTTCTAACGTATGGTTGCCAAATATGGTTCAATATTTCGCCATCATACACGGAAAAAATTAGAATCTTTGAAAGAAAAAGACTTAGAGCCTGTACGGCAATGCATATGTCTCCAAGCAGTAATTACACCAAATATATTTCGAATAAAAAACTATATAGTTATGCACAAATTTGCAGAGTAGATATTTGTATCCTTAATTTGATACGAAATCATACAGAAAGAAGTATGGCATGGTACGAAAATAACTTGATTATGGCCCGATATTATATAAACGAGGAATATATAAAAACACTTTATTGAGCGGATTTGTACCACCGGAGGCATTTCTTTACCTCGATAGTAATGGATTTTTTCAAAATGAAACCGGCATTTTACCACATATATAGAAGAGCCAATAAAAAAGCTGTATATAATAACGGAATTACAAATGAAAACAGCAGGTTGATACAAGCTTCAGCATTCAAAGTTCACATAAAAACTTAAAAAAATACTGGTGGCTCACAGTTAACTGAGTTTTTTTATAGAGTGACACAAGCTTAAATCATAATAAAACAAGGAAATATATCATCAATATAATATCAATGAAACGGGCTTTATTGGAAAGAAAATTTTATGAAATTAATGTTTAAACATGATTTCTGTCATGTGGCTGCCACGGCTGGCACGTAGAAGGCGCAATCTGGAACACCAATTTTCAACAACTTGTCGCAGCATTTACCCGTCGTATGTTGATATCTAGTTGTTCAATTGTTTGTGGTTTATCGACGTAGACAAGTGACTTAACATAACCCCAATCAAATCACACGATCTCGGTGCGCAATTAGTTGGGCCATTACGTGAAATTATTTTTTGATCAAAAGTTTCTTTGAGTAAATCCATTGTAGTGCCCGCTGTGTACCATGTGGCTCCGTCCTGCTGGAACCACATATCAGCAAGATAAATGCCACGTTATTGAGGTACGAACAAATTTCGAATCAGGTTCCTCTACCGTTCATCATTGACAGTAACATTCTGACCATCATCATGACTCCGCCAGCTCATAAAGCGCACCAAACAGTAATTTTCTGTGGATGTAATGATGTTTCGACAAAAGCTTGTGGATTCTCCTCACTCCAAATGCGGCAATTCTGCATATTTGCGTACCCCTTCAACCAGAAATGGGTTTCATCGGAAAATAAGAAGTGCACGATGAGTTTGACGAATAGATCAATTATTTTGATTAAAAATTTCAACAATTTGCACGCGTTGTTTTGGTGTAAGTCGATTCGTAACAAAAATGTCAAATCAAACTAAACAAAAAGCAACTATCAGCTGGTAAATGGGTGCTCAAATAAAGCAGTGATGCCAACTCAAAGTTGTGACACTCTAAAAAAAACACGCTTTACAACGGCGGAGGGCACTATTTAAACATTTTCCTTGTTATTACTTTTAAGGTTTTATTTATGTAAGAAAATTATAATATTGTTTTATTATATTTCAAAGTTATATAAGTCTATAAAAAACCCTTTATATGTGCCACGTTCATTTTTTGATTCAATAAAATTTCCTTTTAACAGATTTTTGTTTTAATATATCTTACGTTTTACCTGCTAATTAAATTGTCCTTGTGTGCTGTACTCCAGCAGCCAAAAGGCAATCCCTGCTACATATTGATTTCAAAAAATATTTATTTTCTGCAATAAATAAATTCTTGTGTCCCTTATTCCCCTTTTAGAGAAAATTTAAGACACTGCTACACTGTGAAAAGGAAAGGCTGTAATTGCTGGCGCTTTGTTTCTCAGTTGGCTTTTATGTTGGGCCGTTACATTTGATTTCACTGTAAATGTTGTTTTGGTGGCCTCTGTCTAATCTATTGCTTATTATTTAATTATTTATGCCAAAGCATCATGACAAATTGCACGTTCAAATGATACAACTTCATTATTTCAATCACTGATCTAGCTCAATGGGTACGCATATAAGCAAACTTTGCCATTTGTAAAATAATGAGAAGTTCTCGAACCACAGAATTATATGAGGTTATATTTCTTAAAACATAATCTTCAAAACTGAACGATTTTGCCACACGATAATTAAAATTGTCTTTTAACATTTTAGGTTTTGCTCCTTCATATACTGCGAAGTTTTCGCCGATAGGCCATTTACGACTCAATATTCGGTACAATTGCAAAAGCCAACAGTTCACTAAAATTATTTCTTATATTTGCACATATTTATCACATATCATTATAATATTGACAATCAGCTCCGTTGAAAGTAAATGAAAAATTTAAATTTTCGCAATTCAAATGCATCCAATTCGATTAAGTAGGAAAAAGGTATACTCGTATTAAACGTATACACTGCTTTACTGCTTTCGTTTCGCATTATCCGCGTTTGTTTTATTTATAGAGTTTGTGCGTTTAAGATCACTTTAATTCGATTTTATTTTGCTTTTTTCAAAAAAAAAAAGTATTAAGCCATTTAGCACACCAATTAATATAAGATTCTGCCACCAACCTCTTTATGCTGGAGATCAGCGTCAATTTGCACTATGTGCAATAGTAACTCATTTCGCCGTATTTAAGAATCCAATGGATTTGTAATTAATTATTGTAATCAAATTACAATATGAGTAGTTGTGACGAAAGTAAATAACAATGCAAAAACCTATTTTAAAATCTACTGTTTTTCGGGAGATAAAAAGTTTATTCTTTTGCGTAGATATATTTCCATCCGACACTTCGGATTTTATGAAATAATTTTCTGCGTGTAATAAAGGATATTAAAGACATCGTAGAATTCTTGGCAAAAACAAAGTAGAGGCTTTTCTGTTTTAATCGAATTTTGTTTTATGTTATTGCTTCATCAAACGTCGCTGTAACACAAAAGGGAAACAAAAGCTCTCAGTTATGAACACTAATTTATTTATATGAAAGATCTAACAAATATTTTAAATTAAATTACTGTTTTTTCTTTTGTAGAAGAGCGCACGTTGTCTTAGAAATCCAAAAACAAATATACAAGATACTCAGTTGCACTTTCTCTGGCTCGTAACAACTGTCGTTATACAACTTGTTTAAAAAAAATATGCAGCGGCGCCAAAAGGCACGACATGGTACTGCCATAAAAAACAACTTAATCGTAAATTAGTTCAGAGTAAAGGCAAACGAAGAGTAGCCACATAAGATTTTCTTTCAACGATTTTACTTCCTCCTTTTATTTTCACACTCTACATATGGCCGTCTGGAGGTGCTCGTTTTGGCAACTGGCGTCAAGTTTTATGTTTTAAATATGAATTTTGTACGAAATTGCCATTATAAAAGAATTTATTACTATTATATTTTTTGTTCTCCCTTTTACTGGAGGACAAAAACATGAAGATAAAATATAATATTTACTGCCATTTTGGTTTAAAAAGTCCTTTTCTATTGGCTTTGTATCTCCTTGTCAGTAGATTGGCATTGAAGGGTTGTGAAAATTGTCTTTAACACGAATGACGGTCAGTAAAACAAATTAAGTTGCCTTTCAAAATGCTTACTTTTTGAAGACGATTTCTTTGTTCATTATTCCGAGTTTTAAAAATAAGGATGCTATCAGTTCGCTTGTATTATTTTTTTCTGTTTTCTGTCACAACACAACACTGACATTTATTTGATTTGCTCTCAGTTTGCTCCATTTTCTTTTTTTGGCAAATCGAACGACAACGTTAGATATATCGTTGAATAATCTGCGGCACTGTATGTATGTGTGCGTGTTTTAGCTGGTACCTGCTTCTACATGCATACATTTCTGTTTAATCGTCAACAATATTAAGAAATACTCCTACATATGAGAAATCTCTCATTTTTAGGATGTCTGCACGATCTTGCGACACATTTATATGTATCATCGTCTTTTAATTCTAAAATTTTTATCTATTTTCATTTTTTTATTGCATTGTCTTATTTAAATAAGGCGAACACAATGCTGGCACTGCATTTCGCTGATCTCCAGAAACATCTGCAATATTTGGAGAGCACTTCCTAAAAATTTAATAAGTTCTGCAATAACCTGGGTGACATGAAATATTGTTATAATGTTTGTATTGTATGCAAGGGCGTACGTAAAAGTTTCTGCACAGTTATAAACAGAATATTGCATCAAAAGTTATCATGACCAAATGCAAGAGCTTCTTAGATTTGTTAAAGCAAGTATATGTCCACATTCTCTAATATGTTTGTCATTAGAAACTGATAGTTTTTGTGTTTTTTGTGTACTCCACTTCCATACACTTAATATTTTTTTCTTCTCAATTGCATGTCAAATAAAATGACGAAATTAAATTTAAGCCAGAAACGTCACAAACGGACAACAAGTCAAATATGACATTTTTTCAAAAGCAAAATGCATAGAAATACAAACGCGGAATACAAAAACGAAACCAACAACAAATCGCTAAAATTGTCGCAGTTAGTTTCAGTTAAAACAACACAAGCAGTTTGTAAAAGCTACAAGATGGAAACAGCACCATCCCAAAGAGAAGTTGCAACAAACGAATATGCCACCATAAAGCCATCACTTCAACCAACCGGTCATTCAACCACACGACCCACAGTGTTTTATAAGGCTCTTTTTTATACACAAAGCGACATATAGTATTCCTGTTTTGCATTAAATATACTTTTTGCCGAAAAACGCTCCGCTGGCAACATTAAAAAGAAAGTTTTCTAGTTTCCCAATTTATTTATTTTTCATATTATTTTACGCCATATGTGATGATGATTTCAGGGCGCAAAAAAATAGTTGGCTAAAAACTTTATACTTCAAACATTTTTTCAAATACATATGTATGTACATATGTTTTTTGCGATTAAAATGACAAATATGAATTACAAAAAGAAAAAAAAATCTCATCATGCTTTGACATGTTTCCTTTTGAACACCAAAGAAAACATGGATGCATGTTTGAGTTGTCAGTAGTGCAGCCATTTTGGGTGGAAGTATTTGTGAATAAATGTTGCTTTCTTTTTCAATACTTTTGACTATTGAATTACCTTTGAGTTGAAGCCGTTGGGAATTTGCGCTCTCTTGTGATTTTTTTTAATTTCAGTTTCGGCTTGGTCATTTTATTATAGATTTGTGTCTACTGTGCAAAGGCGTGGGTGAATGGTGGAGCAGTTGCAATATTCAGTTATCGATTATCGAAAATTAATTGTGATTCGGGTACCCGATAGAAATAAAAAGGAAACCCCCACAAATTTGACCCACCAATTTTTTCGCAAAACGTTTTTTACAATTTAGCCATTTTCAACAATTTAACTGGAAAGTCAGAGCTACAATACGCAATACTTGTGTAGGCGAGGCGCGTTAATTTTGCAAGATGACAATTACAGTTTGTTATATTCTATGTCAGACAACTACACACATACTTATGTATGTACTCTTAATTTATTTTGATATTCAATAATCCACCTGTTTGCAATTCTCATAAGATTTGCTCAATAGATATCTACTTCCACACTTTGCATACGCTCCTGAAAAATCGATGCAAGGCGAAAACGAATCCATAGTTGGATCTTTCATTTATTTACTTTGTTGTTGATTGAACGTAATATTGAATAAAAATGTGAAAAGAATTAAATAAATAGAAATTTAGTCACAAAAAACAAAACAGTCATGTTGCAGAATGGAGTTCAATCTCTGAATTTTAATTCACTCGATAATATTCTGTAATTTTAGCTACGGAACTGGGGTTGATATGATGAGTTTTATTTAGTAAAATCTATTATAAGCACTTGTTTAATAAATTAAGTCAGGGCCTAAAAGCTTGAAATGCACATTAAATACTATAGAATATATATGTTCGTTGTATAAAAACTATTCGTAATGAAATATTTCTTCTGCACTGATAAAAAAATATTATTTTTTGTTACGTGCAAGTGTTCCAAGTAGTTCGGTTTTTGACGGCTAACCTATTCCTAACTAACTGTATGCAATTGGTACCTTATTTCAATTAACAAAATCTGCAATCTCATCCCAGAAGAAGAAGAAATGCATCCATAAAACTTTCAAGTTTAACTTAATTACGTATATCTTGTACGCAATACGGCACTAAGCTACTCTGTCACATTATCGTAAGAAAAATGTTATATCTTCTATGAAGATGACGACAATAAGCCAAAACAGATAATTAAATTTTTCAGGATTTTGTTAACGCAAAAACATGATCAAGAACTGCAGCAAAAAAATTTTGTTCGTTTTCAGATGACATATGGAAAATGTGTATCAGAATATAGAAATGCATCCAAATGGCAACATAATTTAATATTCATCATATGGTGTCGGAAAAGTTCACCTCATGTACATATGTATGTCTATGCTACGCTTACGCTTACAATCATTGCAACAAACGCACCACCACCACATCAGTGTCACTTTACCACATTGAACGCATTCACTCCACCCACCAAACAATCACTTTACATTTTGGCAGAAGTACTTACAGATGAAGCAGCTGGGATGGAGGGTTTAATTCATTTTCGGATAGTTTATAATGCGAGTACTTCAGCAGTCATTATAGTCATCATCATCTTTATTAAGACTGTTGTCATACTCGGCAAGTAACAGTTAGGCAGACGGACAAACAAAAACACAGATAAACAAAGGGATCAGTAGTCAATCAAATGGCAATTTTAAGGGCTTTACTCGTACAAGAAACATACACAGCAAATTTAATTTGATAAAGAAACACAAAAAAGCTGAACTTGAGGCCGGTTAACATGCAAACAACACGGTGATGTCTCTGAAAAAAGTAGCGAAAAAAGGTTTATTATGTTGCTGTTGTCTTTCACGGCCAACTGTCATTGACTAGAAACTTGTTCTGCTTTACTTCATACCCTTCGGTACAACTTCTGTTTTTTTTATGCACAATAGCAAAGTCATTCAATTATTACTTTTGTTCCCTTAGCCAGGATAACAATCCAACCCCGTATTCACTCTGAATTTCTTACAACCCCCTTTTTTTAAACACGTATAAAATTGTTCTTCCTCCGGGGAATGTGTTGCTCTCAACGAAATATTTCGTTGAGAAACGGGTGCAAGGCGAGCGGTTCTCCTGCTGGTAAATTAACTCGGTAAGTAGTTAATGGCCTTCAATGTTGCGGAAGAAATCTCGCAGAGACTATAAAATTATTACTCTATCAACAAATTACAAGGACAATATTATTATATATAAAAGAAAGAAAGTGTTTTAGTTTGCCTTTTTTAATTTAAGTTATTGTATTTTATTTTATTTGTTAATATTTATTTTAACACTTAACGTGATAACCTATATCACGTTAAAATGACCACGCTAGATGCCACAAAGATTCAAGGCAAATGTTCAACGAAAAAGAAAATGCGATCACTGACAAACCAAGCCAACCTACAGGATTTTTGCCATATAAGGCACTTAAACATATGCTAAATCAGTTGTTAAATTAGTTAAAATAAATATAAAAATTTGAATTCCGGTTTCAGAATTCAGTCCGTTGAAATTAAAAACGCCGAAATTTTGATGAGGAAAAATTGCGTGTTCAACAACAGAACTCAATGCCTTAATAAGGAGCTGTTAAGTTATTTGTGGACTTACACAAATTTTCACATGCCTTAGTTGCACAACAATTGTTGAAAATATTGTTACCTTAATATAGAAAACCCCTAACCTAGTTTCATTCTAATTTGAGTTCTCTTTTTCTTTTACGGAGTCCAAGGCCCATTAATTTACTCGCATCAAAGTTTCCAAAAAGCTTAGCTTTAAAATAAATGAGTTAGGGAGTTTGCATTGAAGTCACTCAATGACTATAAGGAAATTCATATATTTTAACTTAATTTTTATTAAAAACACATATGTATGTATGTGTTTGGTTTTTTTTTTTGAATTTTTAACAATTAGTATTGTTCTTAATTAACTTGTTAGATTATATTCAATAACTGAGTTTGCTACTTACTGATCCGCATAACCGCTGCTGACAGAACCGAACACATACATATGTACATACGTCTGCGCTGGATTAAATTTTAGTAAGCTGGTTTTATATGCAAACTAATAAGAGGTTACTTATTATATTTATGTAAGACTGCATGTACATACATATATATTTTATTGTTAAATTCTTTAACTTCTTAGCGTTTGTTATAATTTTGTCAACTTTTACTTTTATACTTTTTGAAAAGTAAAGATCAATATTTAGATGAAAGTCGAAAAAGAGCATTGAATTGATGAAAAATATAAAAAACTTCAAATTAGAAAAAGTGTGTTTTTTATAAAGGGTCTTGCAGTGTGTATGAATGTTTATGCATGCATATATGTATGTATGTTTGTATGTATTTTAAATTTGTTTTGTTATAACCAGTATTACATTTTGCCTAAATTTAGTTTAATTTAAAAGTTTTGACAATTGATTTTTGGCAGAATAGGGCTGGATTTTTCAATTTTCTCCATATACTTCTGTTACTCATAGCAAAGTATGAGAACATAAATATTTATGTAAGAATGTGTGAAGCGCGATAAAATAGATTAATTCTGATTAAGAGATATTAGAAATATTAAATAAAAGACTGCACAGTAAATAATTTTACAGTTCAATTTCAGAGTTTAAATTTTGTATAGTTTTTAAATATTTCATTGTGACTGCAGCGATGATTCTTCTTCTTCTTTTGGCGCTACAGTCCGTGGTGAACCTGGGCCTCAACCAACAAAGTTTTCCAGCTGGCACGGTCTTTAGCCAGCGTTCTCCAATTTTGCACACCAAGTTGGTTGAGGTCCCTCTCCACTTGTGTGCGCCATCGGTTCCGTGGGCGTCCTCTACTGCGTTGTCCCACAGGTTCGGAATCGAAGATTCTACGGGTCGGAGCAGTATTCTCCATGCGCTCTACATGGCCCAACCATCTTAGCCGTTGGATCCGTAGGCGCCTGGTTAGGCTCATGTCGCTGTACAACCCGTACAGTTCATGATTGAATCTTCTTCTCCAGAAACCATCAACGCAAACAGGGCCGAAGATTGAACGCAGAACTTTTCTCTCGAAAATACCAAGGACTTCCTCATCCGCCTTCGACACCGTCCATGCTTCTGCGCCATAAAGAAGTACAGGGATTATCAAAGTGGTATATAGTGTCAACTTGGTTTTTCGAGAAAGGGCCTTACTACTCAATTGCCTCTTGAGCCCAAAGAAACAGCGATTGGCAAGAGTTATTCTGCGTTTGATCTCGGTACTGATGTTGTTCATACTGTTGACTTGGGAGCCAAGGTAGACGAAGTCCTTCACTACCTTGAAGTTATAGCTGCCTATGGTGATGTTCTGGCCCAGTCGTCGGTGTTGCGCGTCCTTTTTTGATGACAGCATATACTTCGTTTTGCGCGATGATTATTTGCTTATATTTGTGCGTTTGGAAACTAAATTCAAGTGACTACATCGCAGATGTGAACCACATCGTAAGGTATCTATTTGGTCTCTGTACTATACGAGTATCCCAATTTCACTGAAAACTGCTGGTGCAAGTTATTGACTTACTCATTTGGAGGAAAAACAATGTGAATATAGAATGAATAGAGTATTTTTTATAGTTTTGCTTATTTTCTCTAATTTGACAGAAGCTGGAATTTCTTTGGAAATGAGGAGAGATAGTTATATAAAAACTACCAATTCATTTCCGAACAAATATACTCATATCCAAATTTAAAATTTTTGAATAAATGAAACTTCATTAAAAAAGCAAAACCACTTAGGGAAGCATCAACTTTTGAGCAAATGGTTTAGAAAATGTCGGAACTTTTTAATCGCAAAGTAGGAACTAAGGATCATAGTGTTCAATGAAAACGTATTTGTTATTTTATTTCCGCCGACCTGGAAAATTACTCGCATGGCCGACATGAACTCGTTCTTCACTCAAAATATAATGACGATGACGCGAGAGCTGTTTTTTGCCCAGCTAGCAAAAAGATTTGTAGGTTTGAGCCCTTTGGTATTGGCTTGTCTGGCACATGTTATTTGTTTTTGGTCTTGCCTGGCATCCAAAATTTTGTTATTTTCTGATACTCTAAAGGTTTTGCATACACAACTATGTTGATTTGTACTTAGCAAATAGAAATCTGCCCTCTGGTAACACTTTTTAGTAATTTCACCTGTTATTATAATTTAACAAGTAGTATTGTGATACACTAATAAAGATTACGATTGGTATGCCATCAGCATAGCTTTCAATAGTTAATAAGAAGCTCTGGGCCATCTGGTACCTAACTTTTTTTTCAACACAGCAAGGCGCATTCCGCTTTAAACGTCTTCCTTATGGTTTGAAAGTCGCCCCAAACTCATTCCAAAGCATCTTAAACCTGACCAAGCATTTGTATATACGGAGGATGTTCTCGAAACTTGTAGGAAATACATTTTAAAACTACAGCCCAGAAAATTTAACCTTTTTCGACACAGGTAGTTTTTCTTGGACATAAATGTATCAATCATGGTATTCTTCCAAACGAATCGATATTTAAAATGATTCCAGACTATCCAACTCCTAAGAATCTCGAAGAATGTAAACGCTTTATTGGATTTTGCAGTTATTATAGGAAAGAGACGTCAGGAAAATTGCTTCTGGGGCTATTTTGAGCCAAGAGGACAATGGTAAACACATGCTCATTGCTTCCGCTTAGAACAAGAGTTAACAGCAGTTCATTGGACAATTAATCATTTTCGACCTATGTTTATGACCGGAAATTTATTTCTCTGAAAAATCTCTCTTCAAAATTTAATCATATGAAATTGGATATTGACGAATATGATTTCGTTATTGAATTCATAAAAGGTTTGGATAATTGTTGTGCAGACGCACTCTCTAGAATTGATATCCAGTCTGTTAGGAAGATAAATGAAGCGAACGCATACTATATAGGAACCACCAAAAGTCAGACAAAAGGCAAAATTTAAGTCAGTACAAAAGAGAATATAAATAAAAGACCAAATATAGTTATCAAACCGAAGGTGTTTGAAATAAGTAATTTTGGAAGAGCTAAAAAGATACCACTCAATTAATTCGAATTGAATAAGGAACCTCCAAAGCAATTTTTCTGAAAGGAAACATTACTTTGACTACATTTGGCATCGACGATTGTATTTTAAATGATGAAATTGTTCTAAAAGAATTGATATCAAAGCTAGAATGTGAAGCTAAAAATGCTAAAGTTGAGAGTACAAATATCATTGAACGACGACCTGTTCAACTACTTACTTGTCAGTCCAAGATTTCAAAAGTAATTGAAGAAAGCATCTAGATACATTAACGGTAATGAGTACGCCAAGAATAAAATTTGTGAAAAGTAAAGTTGCAAAGGAGAAGTTATTGACATTTGAAAATCTTATTTTATGGTACGGCCCACCAAAAATTTTTTTTAACAGATTTGGGCACAGAGTTTAAAAATCAGCTGATGACTAGCATGTGTAAATTATTTGGAATCAACTAAGCAACGTTGAAAGATCACATAGAACCTTTAATGAATTCGCTGGAAGTTATATACCCACAGAAAGAGTTGATTGCAACGACTGATTAAAATATTTTGCGTATGGCTTCAATCCGGCAAATTACCAACAACATTTGCATTCATAGAGTCGAATGAAGTAGAACCAATATACAATATAGATGCTCATCAAACATTTAATTATTTAAGGAGGGAAAGTGTGCGAACACTTGCAAAATAAAATTAGTAGAATAAGTTATATTTTAATTTACAGAGTACTGGAAAATGTATAATTCTGTCTATGAAATAATTATACGTACATATGTTTAAGTCTTTTAATAGCCATAGTTAATACTGTATTTCATTCAATAGGTGTGTTACTTCCTAGAACGCTCTTCTATCTGCGCCTTAAATTTCTTTTGTGGCAAATATAAGATCCATCTCTGAAAATGGAAGGTGTAATGGAAATTACCCATCACTATTACAACTATGCTAATCAGAACAATTACACAACCCTGTATATTTTAGTACAATGTAAAATAACAAAATAACAAAATAAACAAAGAATATCAAAGACATCGTTATTATTCTTTCTACAACACTCCCCACCATCTAGTTTCTTGCCTGTCGCAAGGCAACAGCACCTCGAGGACAAAGAATACCAGGTAGCAGGTCCTAGCTGCAGCAGTAGCTAAAAAAATGTTAACGTTTGGCAAACCACACTAAAGTATGGTTCATTTACTAGGACTTATCTCATATTGCGTAAAGTTGCGTAATCTGAATAATATAATTTTTGCAGATTTCTATGCTTTGTTGTCGGCCAATTAAGATGGAATTCATTAATGAAAGGAAGGAATCTATTTTGAGAGAAGAATTGGACTTAAGAAAAGAAATTGATGCTTTACAAAATTTACTTATACACATTGGCAATGGAAAAACGGTACAAATATCGTTCAAGTTATATTTAACATTAATAGATGGAAGAGTTTTAACTATTTTGACGGCGACAAAATCGACTCAAGCTTGTCCTATCTGTGGTGCGACGCCAACGGACTTCCTTAATATAACTGATTATTCATGTGAAAGATTTCTTGCAAAAGAGTCCAACATCAAATTTGGTCTAAGTCCCTTACATTGTAGGATCCGTTTTTTTGAGTTCATTTTTCATTTAGGTTATAAAATAAAAGCAGAAAAATGGCAAAGACAGTCAGAGGATCACAAACTTAAAGTTTCAAAGAGAAAAGAAGAAATTCAAAATGCTTTTTAGTGGGAGCTGGGTCTTCGTGTGGATATGCTTAAATGGTGGCCTCGGAAGCTCCAACGACGGAAATACAGCCTGTAGAGCTTTCTCTAGTGATGTAATTTTCGCTGATATCACAGGTGTTAATCATAATCTAATTTTTCGATTAAAAATTATATTGATCCGTTTATCGGAAAATCCAAATAAGTTTGAAACATATTGCTTCCAGACAGCCAAAATGATACAAGATTTGTATCGTATACTGTATACTGCCAATTGGGTTTTTTGGCGAATCGGCAGCTGAATTGTGCCACAAGATTTATAAGTCCAGATAGATTGCATCATGGTCGCAAAAACATTAGAACTAACAACCTTCTGGATCTTTTCAACAGAGCTTTAGATACATCCGATTCAATAATTTCGACAAAATACTTGAGCAGGCGCATGCAAGAAGCTCTTATACCTTCCACATGAAGTTATAGAGCTTCTAAGTTCCAATGATATAAATGAAAATTTGGATGAAGAAATCCACTACGAACAAGGTGAATTTTTATGCGCTAGTTCAATAAATATTTTGAGTCAAATGTGTCTAGAAAATGAATTGAAAACTAAACTAAAATAATTTTTTTTTAATAAAAAAATAATAATGAAATAAATTGACTTTTTTGCATCTAATTGGTCACCAATGGGTTAATTTTTTCTTAGATTTATCCAAAAATGCCTGTCTTTAGCTTCCCTCTCAATGTGGCTCCAAAAAGTTTAACATTCTAAAAGTTATTAATTTCGCACGGAAAAAGTAGGTATTTGAAACCTAGTGCATTAGGACAATACAAGGGCGCGGTCGCTACGAACTTCTACTCCACTCACCATGCTACCTAAATTTGGACCCATTCGACTATTTCCTGTTCCCAAATTTTAAGAAACAGTTGGGTAGCAATAGATTTGGATGAAAAGAAGAGGGTACCATTGAAATAAAGGTTTAGGCTGAGGGTATTGAGAATCCTTTTTATTTTGAGAGAAATATATTGAACTAAATGTATTGCTTTTTTGTGAAAATATTTATTTTATGCAAAAATTTGTAACTAAAGCTATAATACTTAATCTTGCGCAACTAAATTATATTTGATTTCACAACTTTAATTATAAAATTTTGTTACAGCGGGAAATCGCAAAAAACTAAACATATTAACATTTTACAATTTTTGGATTTATCAAAATTATCAGAGTATAGTCGCGTAGGCCATTAAAAACTATGTAGAAATACGTTTTTACTTTTTCGCGGGGTTAAAAAAGTTCGCGCAAGCTTCACTATTACTAGTTTTCATTTTAAAAAATACAAGTTTTATAATTTGCTTATTATTTTATTACGATTTTATTGGCTGAGGATGGAACTAAAGCAAAATTTACAATCTTTGTTTTCTTACTTCACTTCACTTCACACTTTAATATACATACATAAAAATATTTGATGTATTGGCACGAATTTAACTGGCTCATAATCTTAAGCTTTTGTGATGAAAAATTGTCAATTTTACACTATTTTATTTCAAAATATTCTTATTGGTTTAAACGAAAATAAAAAAATATATGAAATGCCTTTATTTTCATCGCTTTTATAAAGTTCATTAACCTATTCATTCATGCCAATACAATCATTTTACAATTTCATTACTCAAATACTGTCTCAAGAAACTTATCAAATTTATCAGGGTGTGAGAGACTCAATTAGACCCATTAAACAAAATTCCTAGTCAGAAGATAATAATTTGAAAATTCAATGCTTTAGCAAAACTCATAAAAATAAGAAGAAAAGGTATTTATAACAAAGGGTGAATTACTTAGACTAAGGGACAAGATGAGTTCGCCAAAATTTTATAAAGATTTGTGGAAAAAAAGTGAAAAGCCTAATTCAACTGTACTGTAAATATTTGAAATTTCAGAAAAGTTCTGTTCATTTTAAAGAAATTTTCAATACAACGAAGTAGCAGATTACGCATCTGAACATTTTGATTTCCAATCAAAAGATATAAATTTACTATCGTTATCAAGTTTGAATTGAGAGAAAAGAATTTGAGTTCAATTATTTCTCGTCAGAATCAAGAGATCGGCTGATATGGAATCCACAATTTACAGTTCCAAATGTAGCTTTTTGACTTGAATTGAGTTGAAATTTCAACACCATCACAACCAGCAATATGCATATCGAGCCTTTTTTTATTTTATTTTATTTATTTATGTAGAAAACAATATAACAAGACTAAGTCTTATATTAGAGCATTGCTTAGAGACTTGGCACACATATTTTGGCACTACATTAATATACATATAAATTATTAAAGGAGAAAAAAAATTAAAAATTAAAAATATAGTTTAAAATAGAAATCAAATATAGTCAGAAATAGAAAATAAATAAAGTTTAAAATAGAAATAAAATATAGTCAGAATAGAAATATCGTAGTAACTCAAAATTTGAATTTTTTGAGCTGGGTATGCAGAAATGATCTTTGGCGAAATATTTATCTAGAGAAAAAAAGATTATGGTTCCATCTCTAACTGTTCAGATTCTACATCTAAACATGTCTTTATTGCCTCTAGCTATTTCCAACAATATTTATTTGCAATAATGAAATGCATTTTGCTCAGTTCGCGATTTTTTGAATTACTATGGTATTGCACCAAAGGCTCGATATGTATACAGCACTCATAAAAGCCGCCGAACAAAAACATATGTTGTTTAAAAAGCACAAGCAAAAAAGAAGAAAATTTGTGTCTATACTTTATTTGTAGAAAACTTATTGGAAAATAAGTTCCGACTACGGTGTTAAAAAGCAAAGTATGGAAGTCTACCTAAGGGCATTCGCTTTATATGATGGAAAAACAAATACTAAAATATATTACAAGGGATCAAAAATATTCTCAGCAAGTTCAAGCTGTGGGAGTGCACAAAAATATTATTTGCGATACAACGGCAGTAAATAAAATTAAATAGAACGGAGTAGTTTGTCAATTGCCCTAAGTGTTTTAAATCAATTAAAACGTTTGCATCAGAAATAATCAACACCTACTCGTACAACGAACTTAACAAAAGTTATACCCAAATTGAAAAAATATTAGAGACCAAAAACATAGATGTAAAGGTCAATCAGCTATGCGCGACGGAATTTGAGAGCCATTTATTGTAATATGAAGATGCCAGTCTCAGTTATGCCCAATTTGTTGGTTTATATGATTTTCAAATCACTATGTGATATCACAAAAATAACTATAAACTTCTAAGCATGTCAGTAAGAAGTATAATAATAACATTCATTGCTGAACTCCTTTGAGAACAGAAGTATCCATAAATAAAGTATAAAAAACAACATACATACATATGTACATATGTGTATATCTATCGCATGATTGTGGTAGTTCCTTAACAGATACATATTCTTCTTTTCAAATACATATATATTTTTATATTATATTTAATTTCGAAACGGTAGGTCCTGTACATGGTTTCTCCTGAGTCTACGAACTTCATTAGTATCATCTAGCAAAGTTATTGCCAATAACTTTTAACTTTTGTTAAATTTCCTAACTTCTGACCATTAGAATTGATAAGTCATCATGAATAGCTCTGTTCGATATAAACCATGGTGCATTAACAATGCACTTCAATGTTTTAAGTTGAAACCTTTGAAGTATTATAATGTTAGAGTTACTGGCTGTTCCCTACAGTTGTACACCGTAATTCCAAAAGGATTCTAAAATTGCTTTATATAACAACCAAAAGAATCCTTTACTATTTGAATTTAAGTGTTTTGTTTTTGCCTTAATATGATTTTTCCACTTAAGTCTACGATCGATGTGTAGTCCCAAATATTTAATCTAATCGCTTGGTGGAATATGTCTGTTGTTAAAAGACACATTTGTACAATTTCCGCGACGTAAAATATATGTACGTAACATGTGAAGATATTTCTGCCCTAACTTTAATTTTTCATTTATTTAACGAATTTCCAATTTCATCGAGTTTTCATTTACTTTAAGAAAGAAAAGTCTGTCATTAAGGTACGGTTTTAGTATGCGATAGAAATGTGTAAGACGTTATGTTTTTAGTATATATGTATATAGGAATCCATTATGCCAGACTCTTTCAAAGGCTTGTTGTACATCCAAAAATACACCTGAACAGTATTTTTAGTTTTGCAAAGAATCTCGTCTATAATTTACTATACATTTTCGGGCTTTTTTGGCTTGTGTAGCTTTTCTTTTATCCGCCTTAGACTTTGCACCACTTGCATCCTTAATATTTTGCTTTTCGGGTGCTTTAAATATCTGGCAGTCCTTCATAATGAATATTCATCGTTCATCGAAATTTGAACACTGTTCGCTTCTCATTTCTAAGAACCAAAGCTTAAGATCTTTCACAACTTTATTTAATTTAAAATTAGGTTTGCCGTTAGACTTTGTGCTCATTTGCCAAACTCTTCTTTTATTTTTTACCATGTGGCTAATTTCGGCAGTCACTTATTTTAGTTTTGGGTTATTATGTTTGCAACAAACAAACAGCAAATCTTCGTTGAGCTTCTGCAAAGGCAATTAAGATGATAATAAAACAAAGCCATTTAAAATGCAAACAAATTTACCGCCCAAATTCATAGTTCCCAACATTCTCAAAAAGTTAAGCGGACTAAAAATAGGTACATTTACTATTTCGCGATGGACACTAAGTGAAAGTGAGTTTCTTCTTCTTCTTTTTTTTGGCGCTAGAGTCCGTGGTGAACCTGGGCTTCAACCAACAAACTTTTCCAGCTGGCACGGTCTTTAGCCAGAGTCCTCCAATTTTGCACACCAAGTTGGTTGAGGTCCCTCTCCACTTGTGTGCGCCATCGGTTCCGTGGGTGTCCTCTAATGCGTTGTCCCACAGGTTTGGAATCGAAGTGAAAGTGAGTTTGAAAATGTTATAAAATGTTCAACTGAAACAAATATCTGATTTAAAAATACTTAAATAAAATAATAATAAATAAAAAATCAAATGGTCTATATAGATGTCTTACTTTTGCTGGGGCCTTTAAAATCACAAACAAATAAATAACTTACTTATTTACAAAGACGTGAAAGTCGAATGCATAAGCTGGAAGAAACCAGCTTAGGCTTATTGTTTCAACCGCATCCAGAGTATTAACGGAAAAGTAATGGAGAATGGAAATGCCTTAGAAATCCTTATGCAATATTCTACAAGCGATAAAAAACAAATGATGGAACAATTTTGTTAATACCTACTCTATTACGTTCTCGATATCAATAAACCTTATAAAATTCAGTTTCCTAAAAGAATATACATATCTGGTTTATTTGATAAAATTTGCAATTTTTGTTTCATGTTACGTACGTTTTGGAAAGTTCTGCCGACTTATGCCCTTTCTACAATATGTTAAATAAATATCGAACAACAATTTGGAACTCAATCGATTTAATTACAAAAAAATACACATCAGGTGGACCAAAATATGAATCATCCTACGGTCAGATAAAAATGCTGGTTTCATTTATCATACACTGTGTAAGGAAACATCGGTGAGCGTCCAAAGTACTGTTTCGACTCTTTTCTTTTACTGAAGTGTTCTAACAGCAGAAGAGTTTTCTCAGCAGTCTTACTATATTAGATATGCCAGTCAAGTCAATTTGTAATAAAACGGCCAAAAAGAGTAAAGAATTTACGATAAGAAAGTATAAAGCGCCAAGAGAAAAAATCAGAAAACTTGAAATATAAACGTATTTTAAAATAAATGTTTCCTTTTATGATTAGGAGTAAACAACTTAAAATAAAATAACAATTCTTGGAAATAAAATTAATATATCGAAAAAAAATAATTTTCAAATATACATACATATCGGTTTCATAATCCTTATCTTCGAGCTACAAAAGGGTTTTAATGAAGTACTCAAATCAAAGCTAAGCACTTGCGGGAAATTTTTCTTATTTCAGATCCTATTTCATATGAAATAATGATTTTTGTTAGATTATAGAATTTAATCTTTGATTTAAAAAATTTATTAACCTAAATGTTCTTTCGACTTAGGCGTTTAAGTAAGGAAATGAATGAAAAGCAATTCATGAAAAGGATTTTCCAGCAAAGAATGTTTAAATATGTGCATTTCAATCCAGAATTCATATTTTTAGGATATATCATTATTTTATTTTTTAGAGAAGAATTATCTATGAAATTTCGTACAAAATTAATAATGTAGGCTTCGTTGTTTTAAAAAATATTATCCATACTAAATACCGCAATTTTTTTGAGTTATATAAAAAAATAATACGGTACAAGATATTTACGTAATACTTCCGTATTATTTCCCGGACGCATTATTTGATAATCAACACACATTTACAACACTTTTCAAAATGACAGCCAAAGTAACGAAATTCGGATTCGGATAATGATTCTAATTGTAATACTTCTAATTAAATACGGCAGCGAAAACTCTAAAAAGTTCAGTACCAGGTATGTGTTTCCTGGTAAGCTACATGGAGGGGTGTGACCCATTGTTCAAGTTCGCCAAGTGGGGGTTGGTCCACCGTCAGATAAGGCCACAATCTGTGTTTTTAAATATTTTTGTTTATGTACATATATATTTTTTGTATAAACATAGCATAGCTTGGGCTTTTCGACTTGTCTCGTTAGTTTGAAAACTTATTTCTTGTTATGAAGTACCACTATAAAACAAAACTCATTGTCCTTCCTAAATGCTTGTTCGTATTTGTTTAAATTTGATAGCAAATTCGAAATTCTTATAATCAGCTTATTTTTGCGTAGGGGAAATACCGAAGAACATATTAAAAAGCACAACAGTTAAAAAATGAGACGTTTGTAAAAAAAGTACTTAAATGCAAAAAATTAATATCCCACAGTTGAACCAAAAAACTCAAAGTGTCAAACAAACGTCAAAAAATACAATTTTTAAAAATTTCTCACATGTGGCGAATTGTTGGCATAAAATTGGACATTTTCAAGGCATAAAAATCTTGTTTGCTCAAAAACTAAAAGGGAATAAGTTACAACATTTACTCCTCAAAATGACATATACATACATATGTACATATGTTATTCAAAGACAGGGCACCTGATGTGAATCCCCCATTTTTCAGTTAATGTCTTGCATTAAATTCATTCTATTTTGGCAATTTTCATGTGATTCGTTTGATATTCAAGAATTATTCGCTTATAGTGCAACTTAGTTCTTTCTTAGAACTTCTGACATATATACACCCTGAGAGTGTTGACATACTATATATAAGGCTCCTCATATAAAGGGTGGTTAAATTTCAAGGGCCGATGTTGATTTTGAATAAAACACAAACTATTTAGGAAATTATTGTAATTTTATTTTATTATGATGTATTGGTATTACTCAATTATGTATGGAACAAAATATCGGCCAAATGGGCGCCGCGACCTCGGCGGCACACCTCCATCTGATGGTCCAAATTTTCGATGACGCTGAGGCATAATGGAGGTTGGCTTATCGACGTACACATTTTCTTTCAAATAACCCCAAAGAAAAAATTCCAACGCTGTCAAATCACATGATCTTGGCGGCCAATTGACATCGCCATTACGTGAGATAACACGGCCATTGAATTTGTTGCGCAAAAGAGCCATTGTTTCGTTAGCTGTGTGGCAAGTGGCACCGTCCTGCTGAAACCACATATCGTCCACATCCATATCTTCCAATTCGGGCCATAAAAAGTTCGTTATCATCTCACGATAGCGAACACCATTCACAGTAACTGCCTGACCGGCCTCATTTTGGAAAAAATACGGCCCGATGATGCCGCCAGCCCATAAACCGCACCAAACAGTCACTCTTTGTGGGTGCATTGGTTTTTCGACAATCACTCTTAGATTCTCATTCGTCCAAATGCGGCAATTCTGTTTAATTCTTGACGAATCCACTGAGGTAAAAATGTGCCTCATCACTGAAGATGATTTTCTTCGAAAATTTATCATCCACTGTTGCCATTTCTTGCCACCATTCTGCCCATTCACGACGTTTGGAATGGTCAAGAGGCTTTAGTTCTTGAGCCAATTGCACCTTGTAAGCGTGTAAGTGCAAGTCTTTATGCATAATGTTCATCAACGACGAGCGTGAGAGGTGCAATTGTTGGGAACGACGACGAGTTGAGGTGGACGGCTCTTCAGCCACACTATCGCGAACAGCAGCAATATTTTCTGCAGTACGAGCTGTACGAGCATGCACTGGTGTTCTCACATCTTCTACAGACCCGGTTTGCTCGAATTTTTCCACGATTTCTGCGATTGTACGCACATTTGGACGATGAAATTGACCAAAAAAATTACGAAGTGCCCGATATGCATTTTGATTTGAACTCCCATTTTCATAATAAGTCTGGATAACTTTAACACGTTGTTGGATTGTGTATCTCTCCATGGTTCAAATTGAGTAAGTCTGAAATAGAGAAATGTCAAATAAAATTCGGAAAAAAACTTGGCGTTTATGTGTGGTTCACATTCAACATCGGCCCATACAATTTACATATTTTTGCTTTCTATTTATTAAATATGATTTGAACTTTTGTAGCAGTATGTTACTTTATGGTTCCGTAACTCGTTTTCAAATCAATCAAAATTTTCATCATTCTGTTACTCTCGGAAAGTAGAAGAAATGTATGTAAGTTAGATTTTTATTCTAAATGGTTCCCAATAATCCCACCATTTCTCTAGATAGACCAAAAGTGTCACAAAAATTATATTATTTTTAAAGCGTATATTAAGGAATTAAGTTTAATAGAGTCATAACATTCCCTCTTAGAAAAGTTGATTGCCCTGACGTTTCCATAAATAACATCCGAATTCCAAAAAAGGATTATGTTAGATATCTAGGCTTAGTCGACTAACATGGAAAGGACACATAAAAATAAAACGGCAACAACTAAATATTACAAATAGAAAACTCTACTGGTTAATTGGTCCAAAATCTCAACTAAGCCTGGAAAATAAACTGAAACTTTATAAATCTATTTTAAAGCCTATATGGACTTATGGAGTTCAACTTTGGGGAACAGCAAGTGCCTCAAATATAGAAATATTCCAAAGATACCAGGCAAAAACTATAAGGCTTCTGGTTCAATATCCTTGGTATATTTCTAACGATGCCACCATACATAACGATCTACATATACAAACTGTTGAAGAGGTAATAAATTCATACAGCGAAAAATATTTAAAAAGACTAAGCAATCATGTAAGTCCTCTGGCTATTGTGTTATTAGACGATACTGATGAAATTCCAAAACTTAAAAGATCTACCTTCAGAAGTTAATTTTTTTTTATTTAAATCAGTCTTTTGATTATTATTATCTTTTGTTTTTCTTATTGTTTTCTTTTGACTTAATGCTAAAACTTTAAATTTAATAATTACTAAAACTTAAATTGTAGTTATTGTAAATATAAGATAGACTAAATTGGATTTTTGTTCTGCTAAATTTGGGATATTTTTATAGTTTTATACGTTTTTATATGTATAACTCAAAAAGTCCACATAAATGTGATTAATTTTGATTATTATCTCAATATAAGATAAATTGCAAAATAAATAAAATACAAAAAAAAATATTATTTCCTACAGAAGCTGTCCGCGGCTTAGCAATATTTTGGCATGATAAACTACAGTCCAAAACACGCTGCAATTAATTTACTCAATGAAACTCTGATGATAGAATAATTTATCGTAATTGTTCAATTAATTGACCACCAAGATCGTGTGATTTAACCTCATTGGGTTATTTTCTTTGGGGTCGATAATTTAGAGACAATTAAACACCTGGAAATCAATACTGGAAGATTTATTGGCGAAATACGACCATTAGTCTCTAACCAATAAATCCCGTTTCATTGTTATTAAAAATATATATCTTTGTTTTATAATGAATTAAACTTGTGTACGTTACGTTGCTTTGCAGTGCAACAGTGTCACGTATTCCTAAACGTAACCGTGCAAATTTTAACAACATAGCGTTTTTTATTTCGTACTTGAGACGTAATTTAACGCAACTACCACTGAATAGATTGATAACTTTGATTTTCATTTAACAAGTTTTTCATTTTATAATGCATTTGCTTTTCGTCGTTCGGTATTTACACACCTGCATGTATTGCATTTTATATTATTTTTTCCAGTTAATTTGTATACTTGTTACTTGCTTCCTTATATGAACTACATACGTCCAACATCAATTATCAATAATACAACAGCATTTCTCTTTATATCAACATTTTAAAACTTAAAGATAACTACGAGTTCCATAAGAAAAAATATATCATCAAAATAAAAAGTAAATGCTTTAAAGAAACAAAAATGTGCGACGACAACCATCATATTTATATGATGGCACATGATGAAATTTCATTTATTTCTTGACAGGGTTTCTGACTGCAATATCCGCGATTGTTATTGTATGATTTTACGTTCGTGTGAGCATAAAAACACTAATATGTATGTGAGTGTCTGCTGTTTGTTCCTTTTTTTTTTGTGAAAAATTTTATGTTGGGTGTTCTTGACTACCTACCACGCATTCTGTTTCTTTTTCAATTTGGCATTCATACAATTCCCCCTTTTTCAACAAGACAGAGATTTTCATTAAAATAACACACCGTTTTTCCCAGCACAAATATGACAGTTGACGTGGTTTTATTTTTCTTGCATGTATTTTTTAAGTCTACAGATAAAAAAATATTGAATTACATTTAGCGTTTATGTGCTACGATCACTCACTATGACCTTTTAAATAAAAATATAGTTTAGTTTAGTCTTTAAAACGGGGTCAAAGCGATATTAAATATAAATAATAAACATAAATATAAAAATAGAATATTATTTTTATTATATATTGTTTTATTTGCAATCTATTTTACAATTAAAATAATAAGCAAATTTCATGACTTTTAAATAACATATATTGAGTTTCCTAAAACCCAAAAGCAAAGTAAATACAAAAAGAGTTTTTTCCTTTTAATTAAAGTACAGTGTAAGACTTTGGATTTCATTACTATCATCTAATAGATTGATTGCTAACACGTTGGAATGATTACTTAGCCTATTTACGTATCTCTCACTGAAGTTATTTATTTCGTCTTTGACCAATAAAAATTAAAAGTCTTAGGGTTTTTGACTGGTATCTCTGTAGTATCTCAACGATAGAATTACTAAATGAAAATTATGATAAACCGAATACAAATCGAGTTTCGGAAAGTATAAATAAAAATTTACGAGTGTCTACATACTAATGAGATTTGTTTGTTACTACAGTTTTAAAAGACCGTTAACTTTCGCAAACATTTTGAATGCCGACACCGCCTATTTGCAGGGAAAAATATAATAAGAAAACGTGACAAGTGATTTGGCAACGCTTCATTAATAACATGATCGAAACAACTATAGAAATGAACTCCGTTTGAAGATTTTTCAGTTCCAAGTGCTTAATAACTTCATACGGCTATTTACAGCCTGCCTCCTCTCTTTTTAATTCACCCATCTAATTAAAGAATGCATTGAAGTAGTCCAGCAAACGGTATAAATAATACCGGTAGAAGAACCTTTTCCATGCAACATTTTCAGCTGTGAGCTATTGTCTAGCTGTAACTATGAATTTCTAAGTAGTAGTAGTTAACAAACACTTACACACATTCTGCGATACGGCTTGAACTTGGAAGTGTCATCCCACTTCACATATAATGCACGTTAACTTTATGGAATATCGCAGCAGAAGGCAACGTCTGATTGCTTTCAATAATCAATTTGATCATTTGCATATGTTAATTATTTAGTTTCATTAATTTATTTTTTACACACAATATTAATTCTTATTTTGAGTTCTATTAATGTAAACTTCTAAATTTCAGTTACAGTTACGTATTAGTGGGGTTATATGGATATGGTCTCAGAGCTTAATTAAAATGTTATCTCTAATTAGCTGCTTTGCAAACGGAACTGTGTTTAGTCATATAAAGGGTGGTTAAATTTCAAGGGCCGATGTTGATTTTGAATAAAACACAAACTATTTAGGAAATTATTGTAATTTTATTTTATTATGATGTATTGGTATTACTCAATTATATATGGAACAAAATATCGACCAAATGGGCGCCGCGACTTCGGCGGCACACCTCTATCCGATGGTCCAAATTTTCGATGACGCTGAGGCATAATGGAGGTTCTATGCCGTTAATGTGCCGAATTATCTGATCCTTTAGGTCTTGAATTGTTGCTGGCTTATCGACGTACACCTTTTCTTTCAAATAACCCCAAAGAAAAAAGTCCAACGGTGTCAAATCACATGATCTTGGCGGCCAATTGACATCGCCATTACGTGAGATAACACGGCCCTTGAATTTGTTGCGCAAAAGAGCCATTGTTTCGTTAGCTGTGTGCAAGTGGCACCGTCCTGCTGAAACCACATATCGTCCACATCCATATCTTCCAATTCGGGCCATAAAAAGTTCGTTATCATCTCACGATAGCGAACACCATTCACAGTAACTGCCTGACCGGCCTCATTTTGGAAAAAATACGGCCCGATGATGCCGCCAGTCCATAAACCGCACCAAACAGTCACTCTTTGTGGGTGCATTGGTTTTTCGACAATCACTCTTGGATTCTCATTCGCCCAAATGCGGCAATTCTGTTTATTGACGAATCCACTCAGGTGAAAATGTGCCTCAAAAAAATTACGAAGTGCACGATATGCATTTTGATTTGAACTCCCATTTTCATGATAAGTCTGGATAACTTTAACACGTTGTTGGATTGTGTATCTCTCCATGGTTCAAATTGAGTAAGTCTGAAATAGAGAAATGTCAAATAAAATTCGGAAAAAAACTTGGCGTTTAGGTGTGGTTCACATTCAACATCGGCCCATACAATTTAACCACCCTTTATTATCTACAGTTTTAAAAATAAAAGTGATGGAAGATTTCCAAAAGCATGCTTGCTCCATAACTAAGTTTTAGACCACTTTCCTCAGCTGCAAAGCTTCCTAAGTGGCCTCCCCTGACAAAAACGCATTTCTCTTCGCTTGTTTAATAGCAGGAGTACAAAAACTGAATTATAGTTTGCAAC
The DNA here is from genome assembly GCA_932526305.1 of Epicampocera succincta. Lineage (NCBI taxonomy): Eukaryota > Metazoa > Arthropoda > Insecta > Diptera > Tachinidae > Epicampocera > Epicampocera succincta. The sequence goes on along the minus strand of OW052037.1, from coordinate 35,608,320 downwards.
AAGACAAAATTTTATCGCTTGCATTACGATGAATGGATGAAATCGATTTTTTGGAAATTACTTTGAATTTGGCAGTTAAATATTTTTATTATAAATTAGTTAAGTTCAATATGGATTTTCCGAAGAACCAAAAAGTGTTTTTTGAATACTTTTACCTGTTGTTTGAACTCTGTATATGGTTAAAAATGTGTCAGTTAATTATTGAAATATTTATTTAAGTAATTAAATACTTATATATTATTAGTTATCTTATAATCATAATATACATTATACACAAAAAAAAATATAATAGTAATGTCATATCAAATTTAAATCATTAAAATTGATCAAATTTCTTAGTGAAATCAGAATATCTGCCATGAATTTGAACTATATTAATTACCCGGGTTTCTATTAACCGGCTACACTATTTTATAACCGCTTTTAACAGCGTTATTACCTCAATTTCCCGTGTTTTTTCAGCCTATCATATACAAACATAATTTAAATTCGGTAATTCCCATTTTTTATTGCGTACTAATGTCTCAATATTTTTCTTTTTGTTTTTCATTACTCAAATGAAATTTTTTCTGTCAACTCTTGATTTTTGTTATGGCTCGATCAAATAATAAGTCATTAAGAACAAAAGTAAGTTTTTTCTAATAAGCATAAGCATCCTTATTCCAACTTCCGGTTCGGATCGTAAACCTGTCCGTTTTGCATTTTTGGTATTTTTCATTCCATTTAGTTTCAGATTGTTACGATCGTACGTATTCTGCATTTCGATCATAGCGACATTTTTTTAAGTTGAAAAAATAGTGACGGAAGTCTCCAAATTTTGATATTTATACCTTTGTGTGTAAGTGTGTGCGCACAAAAATATGAAAAATACTTCAAACATTTTGTAACTTATAAAAACAAATTGGGAAATATTTTATGTACTGTAAATTTACAAAACGCAGGTTTAAAATAACAACACCAGAGAAATACGTACATATAGTTCTTAAATTTAATGGCAACAAAAACCATTTCATGTGGATACTATAAGCAACAGAATACCTCGTACTGGAATTGTGTAGCTACAAGTATCACTCACTTAAGTTTTTCACTTCACCGCACTTGATTAATGTTTTTATTTAATGCAAATTTATTCAACATTTAACTTTTATATATTTTTGTTATTGTATTACAATTTTTTTTAGATAAATTTAGCTTTTCTTGAAATGTTTAAGAAAGTACTTCTTTTATCTGTTTCTTTTTCACATATTTCACAGTAAAACGGTGTCATTGAAAAAAAATGTCTCGTTTTTAATTAGCACTGAGAGGATGACCCCTATTGATGTGACGGGTGACGCACTGTGTCGTAATTGGAAAATAGGTTATGGGAAGGGGAAAGAGGGAGTAGTGTTTGTGTACATTCGATTTGATTATTCCTATATTGAGATTGTCTGGAACTTCAGCAGAAAGTTCATTCCTGAAAGAAAGAATTTTCCCTGTAATTCGTTGTCCGATTCACTGGTCAATCGACCACAAACGGATGAGCTCTCGATGAAAAACACGTTGTGGGTAAAAATATGCTTGTTTCGGGAACAGGGTTCCTGATCTCATCCGAGCATAATTCATTGTAGTATCTATAGAACAATGTAAGGTACCCCACACTGCAACGATGCTCAAAAGAGTATATAGAGTTGGATGCCCTATTGGCCCAGATGCACATTTTCGCCCTCTCCTGTACACGTTCCAGCATCTCCAAAATAGACTTTGAAGCGCCAGCCCAGACATGAGAGTTGTATTCCATTTTCGGACCGATGTAAGTGGTATAAATAGTAAGTAGGTCAGATACGGTGATGTAATTCCCGTACCATGAAGGGAAAATTCCAACTTTAGAGCAAGCAGTAAAGAATGATAAAATTCTTAGAGAATTATAGTTGTCCAGGTATTTCAGAGTAACATAAAATTCAAGTACAATATATCGCATAGAAGTCCATTCAATTAAAAACAAAGAGACAGACAACTTAAAAAATATAATTTAAATACATGAATGTTTGTATCGCGTAGAAATATGTATGTAGTTACTTCAGATACTTAAATATCTTAAGGCTAACATTTTATGTTTTAATAATAATTAATATTAAACATTTTTAATTAAATTATTTGTGATATGTGAATCTCAACTTTTTTGAGGTTTCAGCAGAAATTGAATACCGCACTCCCTGAATTTTCAGTAAGGCTTCTGACTGTAAGGGCCAATCAAAAAGGTCGTTTTACTGAAACCTAGTTTTTACAGTTCTCTGATCGTTGTCGTGCCTAAATCGCCATCTTAATGGAATATTGTCCTCGGCAAAGAGAGAACGCCAATGCCATCAGCGGCAGTTATTTTCCTATGTATGAAAAACTTTTAAAAATGCAGTAAAAAACCCAAATCAAAGGAATGACTTTGCATTCGATCCAAACAAATTAATTTTCTAAACATTGCACAAACTTTGATAGCCAGTGTTTTCTGGTAAACTTCAATCCTCGCGCCTGCGGTTGTCAAAATTTTCCCAATACATAGAAGGACAATCGCGTTAATTGAATAAAAAAAATATTAAAGAACATGAACGTTTTATCCGCCTAAACTTTCAGCATAATATATAGGAATTCATTTTTGAAGGTTCGCAAAAAACATTTTTCAGACTGATCAGAACTTCGGTCAGAATTTATTTTCAACAGTTCAAAGTGTTTCATTGTGCAGCGACAAAATTTACTTTTATTTGCAATAACAACAAAAGGCGTTACGATTTTACGAATAACAATTAAAGGCGAAAGTGTTTTAATTGTTTTTATTCAAAAATATTTTTTTTTAGTTTTTTTTTTATTAAGCCAAAACAAATATTCTATACACACAATTGAGTTAAGCCGACCAAATGAATTAAAAACAAGTCTAAGGAAAATAATTTTAATGAAAAATATTAAAAAAATTGCACAACTTTTTTTCAAGCAACAATTTTTATAATTCCAGTATTAAACGAACCAACAAAAACATTCAAATTAAAAAAACCGCTCACTTATGAAAAATTTCAGCTATAAAAAATAAAGGAAAGAGTAGAACAAAAAGATTAGCTTTTATGCTGTCATCAGTGGCTTCACATACGAGTACGAGAATCTTTTCATTGTCACTCGCTCAACACCAGCTTACACCATGACACAAGTTTTAAGCTTTTCGCTGGATTTTGTGAGGACGAAATCGACTGAGATTTGTTGCGAGCGTCAAAACACGATTATCTAATCTAACATGCCATGCAGGCGGTTTTATACACTAGAGTATTAGAGTATTAATTTGCCATAATAATTTAGTAAAATTAATTGAATAGTAACGCTTTCCATTACAAAATTGGTTTGTTGACTTATAACCGGTTTTAATATCTAGTTTTAGCTTTATAAATACTGGTGTATACATCAAATGATATGACACTTGCTACTTTTGCTGAAGTTATTTAAAGCGCCGAATTCAGAAGTTTTAATACAATAGATTTTCAGTTTTTGGGAACCCAAAGACATTGTAAAATATTGGAAATAAAATGAAAGGAAATATATAAAAACATATAGAATAAAATATAAGCCGAAAATCTGATCATAAAGTTCATTTTTACTTCCTTTATTAAAACGTGTTCTATTTAGAGCTGTGTTGTGGATGTTTTTATATTACTTTTTGTTTATAAATGGTGTTTTCATAGAGGTATTAAACATTAAGTTGGCAACACGTTTTTAACTGGCGTCCATTTGATCAGCTGTCAAGTGATTTATGTTTAATTGGCATTTCAACAAGAATAGACTGATGCCTGAACAACGCTTCCCAATTGTGAAAATTTATTTTGAATATCATGGTTCTGTTCGAAATACGTACCGTGTACTTGGAATGATGATAATCCCTGAGTGTATGTTGAGACACCGTTACATACAGAAAAACTGACTGGTGTGCTTTATGTGTTATTCGAATCATTGATCCGTACTTCTTTCAAAACGATGCAGGTCAGAACGGCACAGTCAATGGTGACCGCTACATAGCCATGGTTACTGACTTTTTCGTTCAACAATTGAACAGCTATGATGTGCAGGAGCTGTGGTTTTAATAAGATGGCGCAACATATCACACACCTCGTGCCACAATTGATTTATTGAAGGAAACGTTTGGTGACCACATACTTTCGCGTTTCGGACCCGTAAATTGGTCTTGGAGACCGCCGCTGGTCTTTTTTCCGAGGGCCATAAGCCCGAAATGGTTCACCACTGGGAGGACAACATTCGCCGCGTTATTGCCGATATACGGCCACAAAATTTTGAAAAAAGTCATCAAAATTTTTTATTTATTATTGTCTTTGTTACTTATGGCCTGATTCACACTAGCTTGTTTGTTTCGTCGATAGTGGAAGCGCCATTGGTGTGTTTATTAACTAGCGATATTAAACTGCACTTTAGCGATTTTTAGTAGAGAATTACATATAATCGTTATTATCGCTTAGAATTTATTACAATAAAAAGCAGGTGCCACAAAAAGCCTCTCACCTGAACTAAAGTTGAGTACAATTTTGAAAATGTTCCGCATTTTTTAATTTGAGCACAAACATTTTTCTAGGTCAAAACATATTTAACACTTTTGTCAAAAAGCAAACGACATAAAAAAAATTATAATGGCATTTTCCAAATAAGAAAAGAATGCAAGAAATATTAGGAAACACTAGTAAGATATTATTCATTTTATTTTAAAGTGTGCAAATCACAATGTGAAAGCAATTTGACGAGCTTCGGCGTATGAATCGAACGTGAAAATCCTTTTTGATAGCAGCCTTCGACAAAACTCTTGAACAAATTGCTTTTTTTCTGATTTATTCTAAAATATTTCAGAAAACCCTAAAAATATGTTTACGAATTTGAATTTTCACCTTCGATCTTAAGTTTGTTCAACTATATCTAAAGGATTTGATTCTAATTACATAGTAAATGAGCGTTTCTCTATATCCTTCCTCTAGACAGTTATTTTCTATCTCAATTTTTTTTTGTTTTTTTATCGTTTTGTTTTAACATGAAATGAATTGTCTGTCACCATTAGCGTCGAGAAAGTTGCCTTGAGCAAGTGTGTGGCAGAGCTTTAGGAATCAGTAGAAAAAGGCTTCTTTGACGCCAGTCCTTCTGTTTCCGTATTCGTAATGCGGAAACCCTAATTTGACTTGCTCTGTCTGAACGCAAAAAAAAGTACTATAGAAATACGTCAGCGTTTTTCGGCTTCAACTACACAATCTTCAAAGCAAATACCAGCGCTGAATTGGCACATAATAAAACGTAGAATTATTCAGTTGTTGCAAACAGTCATCTATTCATCAATTCTTAGTATTTAACACGACAACTTCTTCTGCTTGGGTAATACTCGTAGAAAAAAAGTAAAATGTTCAAAAGTTCAAGTGAAAATTCTACAAAATCTCATCAAAATTTTTCCAACAAACAAAATAAACGCAAAAGCTTTATTAAAACAAATCGAATTAATTGAAAAGTTTTCTAGTACGACATACCAGTGTTGCCGACTAAAAATTTGTAAATTAGATAAATAAGGGCAGCATGTTACTTGATAAATAAAGATAGTTTGGTTACGGAATCCTTAGTTTTGAAGAAACAGCCAGGACTTTACCAGAGCTTAAGAAGAACGGTCCTGGTAAGCTGGGCTTTCAGACAAAAAATGCGAAACTTAACTCACTTCTTCTATTTGTTCGACAGAGCTCCGGTATAAAACTGACGACATATGATAGGGGCTTTTTTCCAACTGAAAAGCCTTCGCCTCTTCTTCTTTTTTCAAACTAAAGCCATAGAGTTCTGCACAACATTCGTTTTTGACATTGAAAAATTCCACAAGTGGAATACAAACGACTATTTGATAAAAACCAGGGTTGAAGAAGATCCTGCCCTTACGGGGGATCCTTACATGATCGCCTTATCAGCAAGAAAATCTTCATGTCCTAGAAACCACGTAAATTGACACGTTGTCTTTTTAGAGTGCCAATTTAGTCACCTGGTTTTGACACTTAATATAGAAAAGGAAAAAATAACATTGTGGTCCTATTCCAAACGAAGCGCAGTCAGCGGACAACCTGCGTTGTTTGTGATCACTAACTTCGACCATATTAGTTGTAATACTTACATATATTTGCAGGTCCACATGTGCATACAAATTCAATGGAGGAAAACAGAAGTTGGTTGTAGGCGGGCAAATAGAAAGATGTCAACATTTATTGTATATGGCAGTATTAGGACCAATAATTTATTGAGTAGCCACAAAACTGCAAGAAATGTCCACACATAACATGAAACAATAACATGGCTTTTCCTGGCTGTGTTACAGGGTGCTGTGTGAAATAGCAGCAATGTTGCATATTTTTTGAGGCGCATGATAAAATTTAGCAACATATGGAATATTTTGGTATAAAGGTTTTGTATTTATTAATAAAATTTAAAGCCGATAGCCTAAGTTGCTAGTGCTTTTATTCTAATGTTTGTTACAATTTAGATTATTGTACAAATCTTTTTTAAATAAACAAATAATAAAATTTAAACACAAGGACTGCACAGGCGATCTGAAATTACACACAAATTGTTTAACAAATTGAGAAGGCAACTGATTGTTGCATTAAGTTGAACTTGAACTAAAAGCAAAGTATGTATGTACTATACTTTGGAAAATACAAAAAAATTTATGAGAAATTAATCTATAAAAATGTATTGAAAGCGCAATTGAGATGCAAGAAAAATTATTGATTGCTGGTAAACATTTCAACTTCAACTTTAGTTTAGTTATTTGCTAAAAGCACCATGTGTATATTTACATATATGTAAATATATTCGTAATACATATGTATTTGCAATTTGCTTCATATACATACATATGTATAATAAAACTACTCAGTTGCAAACACATGTAAACATTAACATTTGACTCTTAGTCCCAAATTGTTGTTTATTAAGAAAATGTACAAATTGAAACTTTCTTTGCATTTAGAATCAAATAAATACACAAATGTTATAAAGAGTATTATTTGGAAAAAGAACAACCCAGTGAAATCTTAGAAATGTGTTGTTCTTACTTAGCACCATACTTTTCAATATCGTACTATTTACCGTCTACATTACTCGGAAGTAATCAAATAGCGGCTTGATTAGTATCTTATATACGAGTATATTGTACATACGTATGCAAGTAGTTGTGCATACTTTTTATATTGGGTGTTTTTTATTGAGGTATAGAACTTTAAGTTGGCATCACTTTTTTAACTGGCGGCCATTTTGTCAGCTGTCAAGTGATTAATATTTAGTTTGGTTTGCCATTTCATCATGAACAGGTTGACAAAAGAACAACGCTTGCAAATCGTGCAAATTTATTTCGAAAATAATGGTTCAGTTCGCGAAGTTTACTGCAAGCTCCGTCCATTTTATGGTCGACATAATCGTCCATCAGAGCAATTAATTCGGTTAACCATGGATCGTTTTCGCACTACGTTTACTCTATGTGATAATACGCATCCGCAGAGACGTCGAACAGTGCGCACCGAAGAAACAATTGCCGCTGTAGAGCAAAGTGTTGAAGAGCACCCGAATGAATCGATTCGCCACCATGCACAGCAATTGGAGCTTTGTCCATCAACTTTATGGAAGATTTTGCGCAAAGATCTTGGCTTGCGACCTTACAAGATCCAGCTTGTGCAAGAATTAAAGCCGCGAGACCATGCAATGCGTCGTGATTTTGGTGTATGGGCCGAAAATGAGATTGATCTCGATGCTGATTTTCATCGCAAAATTTTGTTCAGTGATGAGGCTCATTTTTGGTTGAATGGCTACGTCAACAAGCAAAATTGCCGCATTTGGAGTGAAGAGAATCCACATGAGACCCTTGAGACGCCATTACATCCACAAAAACTGACTGTTTGGTGTGCTCTATGGGCTGGTGGAGTCATTGGGCCATACTTCTTCCGAAATAATGCTGGAGAGTCAGTTACCGTTAATGGAGACCGGTATAGAGCCATGACAACCGACTATTTTGTTCCCGAATTGGATGGCATGAATGTGGATGAGTTGTGGTTCCAACAAGACGACGCTACATGCCACACAGCGCACGTCACAATCGATTTATTGAAGGAAACATTCGATGAGCGCATAATTTCGCGGAATGGACCTGTCAATTGGCCACCAAGATCGTGTGATTTGACACCATTGGGTTATTTTCTTTGGGGATATGTGAAGTCGCTCGTCTACGCCAACAAACCAGAAACGTTAGGGGACTTGGAAGCCAACATTCGTGGCGTTATTGCCAACATACGGCCCCATATGCTCGAAAAAGTGGTTGAAAATTGGACCTGTAGAATTGGCTTTATTCGAGCCAGCCGCGGCGGCCACATGCCCGAAATTATATTTAAACATTAATGGCATAAAATTATCCTTCCAATAAAGCCAAATTGATGGACATTAAAACGATTTTCTTGTGTTTTATTTCAATTCGAAGTTCTATACCTCTAAAAAAACACCCTGTACTATTTTTCATACCCTTTTCCATAACACGTAGTGATGAAATGACTTGGTTAGTAGTTGGTTGTTCTTGGCAAAATTGCATTCATTATCTCTTTAATGACAATCGGTTGACCCATTTATGTAGTCGGAGGTTTAAAAAATTAAATTAGATTATAAAATTTTGCAAATTTCACAATTTTAATACATGTTCTGTTGATGCAAAATATTATTGTATAGAAAAGAGTGAAGTTGGCATTACATATCAGCATTATAAATTTAAGGGCTTCTTTGTGATTAGTTTCTCTAATGACTCTTTTGTAGTGGCTTTCTGAATGAGGTATTAGGTATCCGTCAGCGATAGTGATTCGTATTTGCTTCAATGACACCGCCATGTTAGAATAATTACTTAAATCATATGTTTATTAATCATTTTTTGCGGTTGTATAAATTATTGCACCTTCGTATTTAATTACTATTAGTTGATAATTTATGTAATTTTTGTTTTGTTTGGGACATGTACTCTGGGGTCAACCCCTATATATGCAGTGCTTTGTACCAGAACTGGGCTGGATGGGTAAAAAAGAAGAAGTAGTGTTTCGCTATTTGTTTATTATATTGCAGGGATGAGTATGTCAATATTTAACTGATGCTATTTTGACTGTTCAGAGTCCATTGTACATACCTTCGATGCAAATTGAAACATCACAGCTAACCCAATATTGCATGTTTTTGTGTTTTTTGTTATTGTTTATTTGAAAATACTTGTGGATATTGTTTGTTCACCAAAGTCTTTGGTAGGGATCGAACCTACGACCTCTGGACTGTTACTCCAATACTCCACTAACTCATCCCCCCGGCACTACATATATTATATTATTTAATTCTTTTAATATTTAAATCTGTAATATTCATCCCTGTTAACTTAAGTATAAGATACAACATGGTGCCAGGTGTCAAAGAAAACACACAGTCATAAAACGAAAATGACTACCAAGAGTCATGATCAAGCCAGCACCTTTGTCAACAAATTTGAAATGTGTCAATTGTTATCAATGGCATCAACCATTCCTCATGGAAAAACTGAAACCCGGAATTCGGGTAATCGAGCAGTAAAATGGCTTAGTGGTTGCACCATATTGGTGCTGACAGTTTGGGTGTTTTTAATTCAGTGGATTGTCGACGACATTTCGTATGATACATTTTTTTTTATTTGTACGCAAAAAGATTGACTAGAACATCACAGCTCTAAGTCTTACTTATATACATATGTACGTATTTGTGGACGGTTATCAAACTTGAACTACATAGAGGAACGTTTGTTAAGTAAACGCGACATCGAAATGGATAAAGCCATCGAAATAGCTAAAAACGTTGAGCTGGCCAGATTCAATGCTGCTGAACTTCGAAGTGCAATGAACAAAATAACAGATTAATACATCAGGATTATTAGAATATCTCGACGTGGTTGTGACACAAAAACAACAACTAAACAACAACCAGCATGCAACAAATGCGGCCAGTTCCATAGAACACAGAAAATATGAGGAACTATACAACGAAGCTGATGAAGAAGATCTTTTCATTGGTGGTATTATACTCAGAAAGGATGAGGGACAACGAAATGAAGATAAATATTACGTGTTGACTTATTTATTTTCATTTCGTTGTCCATAATAAAATATAAAATAAAATAAAAATGTTTCAAAAAAAATTTTTTTTTTAATTTTTTGCTTCAGTTAAATAAGTTTATAACAAAATCTTATGTAAAATTGGCCACTCTGTTGAGAAATACTACCTCTTCTGGGAGTCTTAAAACTAAATTTCGTGTTTAGTGTTAACAATTTTATAGCGCGGTGTTTCTCATACTGAATATTAATTGCAAGAATATAATTAGAAATATTAATAAAGTACAATGTTCGAAGGTTTAAGTGAATTGAAAGTTAGATGAAGTTTTAAACTTAACGACAATTATGTGTCCGTTATACATCCACCAACTACAATTCCATTAAGTTTATATGAGGAATTAAGACTTGAACTGGAACGCATGATAGACCTAAAAGTCATTCCTTCTGTCTCAGAATCAACGAATGTTTAGACCCTCGTTATTTGAACAAAGCTATTTTGAGACCACGTCATTCTATTCCTAACGCTGATGTTTGCAAAGCAAATTTAAAGAATTCAAAATAGTTTAGCCCGTTGGATGCTAGTTCAAGTTTTTGGATCGTACCGCTGGATGATAAATCATAAAAACTTTGTACATTTAACACTCCACTAGGGCGTTTTCGGTATTTAAGATTGCTCTTCGGCACAAATGCGGCACCGGAAATCTTTCAAAGGGAAATAATTAAACTTTTCGAGGACATTATGTCGACGACTTTTCAATACATTTATTACCATTCTTGGCGCATGTTTATTGTGAAGGTAATTTGTATGGAAGTAGGTGCTCGCCGGATGAGATATCTATAGGCAATTTCAGATATGCCAGCTCCATGCACAGTACTGGAGTTACAACGTTTTCTTCGCATGATAAATTATTTAAGTGCCATTATTAAAAATTCTTCAGTAAAAACGAAATATTTGCGGGATTAAAAAGGACGTTTTATGTTGGATGTTTGGAACTCAAATCATCAGAATACATTTAAAAATTTAAATCTAGAAGCAACAAATACTCCAGTACTCAATTACTTCGATTCCAGAAAACAAGTTACTTTATCTGTGGATGCAACGATCTCACGTGGGCGAAAACCCATCGCGTATGCATCAGCTTTAATAGGTGATATGCAAAGATGTTACATGAATACTCCTTCAGGGGTATGATTCATTGGTTCAATAAAAACCTGAAAAATATCCTTTTTTGCAGATATGCTACCAAGAGCTTAAGGAAACGGCACTGCATGAGTTAGAGGTTACTCTGTAATATGATTATTTCGGATAGCACTGTTGCACCGAATAAGCTTTCGAAAATTAAATAATTTTGTACAAGGGATGAAACATTGTGCAAAATTTTAATAAACACACAGACTATAAAGAAAATGCGCATAAAGTATAAGGAATCCGGATGAGATCCATACATTGCACTACTCCAATATCGCAATATGCATAGACTCCCATAGTTGCTTATGTTTGCAAGCTCAGGAACTAAAATACCACTACGGTCCAAAAAACTACGGCCGACAATAACTGATGTCGATTGCTATAAATCTATTTCCGGGATCTATTATTGAGAGTTGCGAACAACGGAAAGAGTGACTTATAGAGCAACATATTTACATATAAAACAAAGAAGAATTGTGTGAGAGCAGGTATTAACGAAATTGGTCAAAAGCCACCGATGTTAAGAATTGATTCGGGTGAAAGACAGGAACAGGTTCGAGAGTTGAACGTACTCGCCAGGGGAAATAACAGCGAGCACATTTTTATAAATGACTGCGGTAATAATACTTTTATTACTTCGAGGAGTTCCTTAAGAAGGTCAAATTTGTACAAACATGGCTAGGATAAATGTTTTCTCTTAGAATTGGGTCCAAAGGTATTATGTTGTATAAATGATTGTGCGTTTGTATTTAATTTGTGAATATTATATAATTTATTTTATTAATGTTAGGAATTTTATTTTATTAAAATAATGCGAAATACGCATATTGAGTTCCCCACAATTTTTATATCAAGAGAGTCATAACAAATGATTAACCAATATGCTACGTAAAGTGGTAAACAATATGTAGTCAAGCGTTGCGAAGCTCGTGGTCTAAATTTCAAAGCCAGATTCTCTTAATTATGAAGAAACTATAACCAGATTATTTGTTTATTTTTCGAATTTATTTTAATTTAAGTGTTTGGGTTTTATAATATATTCTTAAACATTTGGCCATGAGTTTCTTAAAATTTTATCATAAAAAAATTGTATAAAACAGATTGTTTGGATTTCGAAATAATTTTAAGAAACCAAAAAAAAAAATAAGTTTAAATGATGCAGTCGTAAATCAGCTCTGGGCTGAAGAACAGCTCTCGCGTCATCGTAATTATCTTTTAAGTGCAATCAGACTTGTTTTTGATTTTGGCCTTCGCATTTTTCGTCTCACTCGCGCTGGTTGACTGATTTATTTCTTATAACTGTTTTACGGTTCATTTGAGATATTTCATGTCGGCTAAGCTGCTAATTCCCATGTGAAGGCATGGGTCGTACAAGATAGACACGGAGACACTTAAAAAAAATACTGTTAAAACCATGCAAATGGTCTTCGCTGCCCGCTTATTCTGTGGAATTATAACTTGTAAATTTACTTTAAAAGTTATGAAAAAAAAATAACTAAATAAATTTAAATAATGAAAGCGTAACACACAGGAAGCAATAAAAATGTGGATAATACCGTAAAACACATCTTGGGCTCAGTGATGGTTTGGTATTGCAGATGAGGACTTCTGAAACTTTAAAACCGATTTCGGAACATAGTGCCTAGAATTTGCGTATGAGCGCACTATATTATTGTCTTTTGACCACCCAGGCAAAAATTCAGGAGAGCGAAAGGATACACCACACAATTTTAAGCATTGGCATGTTTTTACAGAAAGTTTTAATTTTTAAACCTGAAGTATTTCTCAATTTTTTATGAGGTAATTTGAATTCTCGGTGTGTAAATAAATCATATTTTAAGTTGTATGTTTTTCTTTCATTTACCGAGCATCAAGCACGAGTATTTTAATACGAATCCAATTATTCAATCAATTAAGTCGCTAAAAAGTTATCAAACAACGTGTTTGCCGTTGTAAAACATAAAATGTATAAGAATTGTTCTTTAAGAAACCAGAACTTTCAGGCTTCAAGATTTTACTGCAAGTCACAACGAATCTTTTTTCGCTTTTGCTGAACACTGTTGACAAAACTTCCATTTTTCGTACATGCGGCTGGCTTAAGGCAACGGCCAAAAACACAGTTTAAAGTATTTTGTACTAATACATACGTACTACATACATATGTACATAGATATATTTTTATAATTCAAAATAGACGACGGCAATAATAAATACTGTGGTAGATTAGAAAGACAACTACGACGCCGACAACGAAGATGACAATACGTGAATGAATGTTGGTCTTTATTCATGATTCTCAATGATTAATATTTTGTGGCAACACGCACTCATTATCGGGGAACATGTTGGTGATGACTTTTGCTCACGTTTTCTATAAAACGACAGAACGACAAAATCCATACTTACAAAAAAAATATACATCGCATTCTTTCTTTCACTAAAGCAAAAATTCAAGGGGAAATAATAAAACACTGGGATTGTTCCACGCCTAAGTGCTCATGTGGTAGGTCTTTTTAATCTGCATTTTACTATTCGAAGTATGTATATTTATCCCTTTCTAACAATTCATTCGAATTTCTCCTTCTTTGAAAACGAATTTCTCCTTATTCACAAATGAAGAGAAAATTGTTTTAATTCTCCACGAAAAACTCTGCAATATTTTCAAATAAAATGTTTAACATTCTTACTTACGTTATTAAGTCTGGTAGGCGTTCCAAGACTTTGGGGTGGGTGTGCTTTTTTGTATAGGATGGCGAAAGAGCCACCGTGCATGCCAGCATTAACTCGGTGGATAACTCTACAGGATGTTGTGGTGATTTTTCTTCGGGAAGCTTAAACGAAACAACAAGAAATATTTATGTATGCAAGTATGTTCACATGTATGTATGTATATGTACATAATAAATGACGATGACAAACACATGCACAATAAAAATGAGAGGGTAAGAGCATAAAAATATGAAGGGATTAAAATTCCGATTTCCACAATGGTTTTTGCCAGTTGTTCTTGAGTTTGTTAACTTTACTAACTTAAGTTTCATTTTCTGAATAGTTATAGTTTTTCTTTTTATGAAACCAATTGAAAAGTAAAACAGAATCTGAAAAACAATTTTGGTCACACCATGAATTTATAACCGTTTCTTCTCCTTTTTTGTTTATTTGCTATTGTTAAATTTCTTTGTTAATTTATTTAATAAATCTTCTTAAAGGGAAAAAGAAATGCGAAGGCGCATTATGACAGACACTACGTCGCAAATGGTTGTAAGAAGCATATGTACCTACGTATTCATTTAAAATTAATTTTTTTATTACTAGACTGATGAAAAAACTTGTAAACCAGTTTATTTTGACAAACGGTATTAGAACCATGTTAAACTTTATACAGTAATTTACCTGAAGTAATACCTAACTGTTTATTTGCTTCTGACAGAAATGGGATACAGATATTGCACTCTTTTATGTTCTATAGGTACCTACATTTTTTTTTAATTTCGCGGGCTACGTAAGTAAAGGGTGGTTAAATTGTATGGGCCGATGTTGAATGTGAACCACACCTAAACGCCAAGTTTTTTTCCGAATTTTATTTGACATTTCTCTATTTCAGACTTACTCAATTTGAACCATGGAGAGATACACAATCCAACAACGTGTTAAAGTTATCCAGACTTATTATGAAAATGGGAGTTCAAATCAAAATGCATATCGTGCACTTCGTAATTTTTTTGGTCAATTTCATCGTCCAAATGTGCGTACAATCGCAGAAATCGTGGAAAAATTCGAGCAAACCGGGTCTGTAGAAGATGTGAGAACACCAGTGCATGCTCGTACAGCTCGTACTGCAGAAAATATTGCTGCTGTTCGCGATAGTGTGGCTGAAGAGCCGTCCACCTCAACTCGTCGTCGTTCCCAACAATTGCACCTCTCACGCTCGTCGTTGATGAACATTATGCATAAAGACTTGCATTTACACGCTTACAAGGTGCAATTGGCTCAAGAACTAAAGCCTCTTGACCATTCCAAACGTCGTGAATGGGCAGAATGGTGGCAAGAAATGGCAACAGTGGATGATAAATTTTCGAAGAAAATCATCTTCAGTGATGAGGCACATTTTTACCTCAGTGGATTCGTCAATAAACAGAATTGCCGCATTTGGACGAATGAGAATCCAAGAGTGATTGTCGAAAAACCAATGCACCCACAAAGAGTGACTGTTTCGTGCGGTTTATGGGCTGGCGGCATCATCGGGCCGTATTTTTTCCAAAATGAGGCCGGTCAGGCAGTTACTGTGAATGGTGTTCGCTATCGTGAGATGATAACGAACTTTTTATGGCCCGAATTGGAAGATATGGATGTGGACGATATGTGGTTTCAGCAGGACGGTGCCACTTGCCACACAGCTAACGAAACAATGGCTCTTTTGCGCAACAAATTCAATGGCCGTGTTATCTCACGTAATGGCGATGTCAATTGGCCGCCAAGATCATGTGATTTGACACCGTTGGACTTTTTTCTTTGGGGTTATTTGAAAGAAAAGGTGTACGTCGATAAGCCAGCAACAATTCAAGACCTAAAGGATCAGATAATTCGGCACATTAACGGCATAGAACCTCCATTATGCCTCAGCGTCATCGAAAATTTGGACCATCGGATGGAGGTGTGCCGCCGAGGTCGCGTCGCCCATTTGGCCGATATTTTGTTCCATACATAATTGAGTAATACCAATACATCATAATAAAATAAAATTACAATAATTTCCTAAATAGTTTGTGTTTTATTCAAAATCAACATCGGCCCTTGAAATTTAACCACCCTTTATAATATTTTATGTTGATGCACTCGTCTTAAACAAGTTTAGTTCGTTTGTGAGAGAGATAAAAGTTAGAAATGTTCTGCGTGTTCGTCGATTCTATGGTGCCTAAAAAATGGCTGAAATTATTTGCATAAAATGTTGTGTAAAAAGTACCTATAAGTTTAAGAAATGTATGTATAGGTACATCTGCTCAGTCTAAGATACAAAAAAATTCTAATAATTCTTTGCAATGCTGTGAAAAGAATGCGAATGCCAACAGGTAACAGGGGTAATTATTGGACACCATTGCAAGCTTTAGATGATGGTGGAGGAAATGAAGACGACAATGAGCTACAAATGTACATAAATACATACATATGTACGTGGATACATATTTCTACATATTGAAATAAGCATAAGTAGCAGCAAGTAATGAATTTTATTATAAGTCATACAGTGACGGACAGGTTCTTTTGAACAGTTGGCTCATACTTATATTTCATATATAATTATATTTCATACATACTAGCTAAAACAGGAAAGAACTTTCACTGTTGTAATAAAAGGGCTTCATCGCACAACACCAGTCGAGGACATTAAAGCTCATTTGCTATTGTTAGGGCATCAGGCGAGAAGTGTTAGTTATTTTTTTTTAAATTGTAGTTAGCCGTGTTACAAAGAACCCACTGTCTTTATTTTTTATGACTTAGGCCCTAAATCTAACCATAGTGAAATGTATAATATAAGACATTCGGTCGCGCCACTGTGGTTTACGAAGCTCCCAAAAAATATGATGACATCGTTCAATGTTTCAGATGCCAGCAGTTCGGACATATCAAGTCTGATTGTATAAAACCCTACTCATGCGCAAAATGTGGTCTAGAGCATCCGACCGGCGAATGTACAAAATCGCTTATCAAAATAGTTTATCAAAAGCTGGTGAATAAGTGCACACATTTTACTGCAAGGAACCTAAATAAAAATTATAAATTTGCCCCTAACCTCTCAGCTGCTCCTAACAATAGTGGACAGTTAACTTATTCCCAGGCTGTCAGAGGCACCAGTGATGGAATAAATAATGTACTTCAAAAACTAAAAGCTATGCTTGAAAAACAAATTGAGTTACCAGCAAATAGACCTCGTAATTGCAGAACGGAATGCTAACGGCATTTTAAACCATATACGTAAATGAAATAGAAATCTTCTTGAAAAACAGTTTTATTGATATTTTATTAGTTTCTGAAACACATCTGACAAGTAAATATTTTCTTCCTATAAGAGGATTTGACTTATTTACGGCGAATCAACCAAATATAGAGATAGAGAACCAATAACGGAGTTATATATGCAAGCTGCTGGAATTAAAACAACGTGCAATAATTGTGGTGTATCAATTTATCCTATGTATTCGTGTCCTAGATATGTATATTAAAATATTAAATGCAATTAATACGAAATTTAAAAAAAAAATCTAGGCAGTAGATTCATAGTTGGTGGAGACTATAGTGCAAAACACACCTGGTGGGGATCATGTTTAACAAACCCTAAAGGGAAGGAACTTTTTAACTGTATTAATAAAAACAACTATAGTTCGATATCAACAGGAGCTCCAACATACTGGCCAACCGATAATACCAAAATATCAGATCTTTTAGACTTCTTTGCTCACTAAGAAATCCCTCATTCTTCCCTTGAAATTGCATCAAGTGAGGATTTAAGTTCTGATCTAACCTTAACTTTGCAACTATTTGTAAAAAGCGATATGGAAACTCTAGACTAATTTCTGCAAACACTAACATGAGCTACTTCAGAAAGTTTATTGAAGATGAACTTGAGTTTAATATTTAAAAACCGGATACGGGATTGACACAGCCATTGAAAATGTTTCAGAACTTCGTATTTTTCAATGCCACAAAATAATTATAAGAAATCTTATTTTCACTTATCTCTTCAAATCTTGAAATCGCACTTAAAAGAACACTTCGGAAAATGTGGAAAAGAACAAGATCACTTTTGAATAAAACGAACTTCAATCGTGCAGCTAGTGATTTGAAAAGGAGACTAAAAGAGCTAAAGAATGATTATGTTGGTAGATATTTAAAGAATTTATGCCCGGAAAATACTAAATATCTAAAAAATGCTCAAAAGCAAAGGGTTCCAATAGAAGATTTGTTGCAGATCTGAGGTTAGTAAAGCAATCCCACCTTGATAACACTTTTACTCCATTTTCCTTTTGTACAACTCAAGAAGCCGAAGTAAGAAAAGAAAAAGATGTTGCATGTCAAATGGGTGAGCCAATTAAACCTTGCACATGTCAAGAAATTGAAGCAGAAATGAGCCAGCTTAATATGAAAAAGTCGAAAAAAAAGGGTTTGACAACATTGACGCAAAAGCTCTCAAACATCTTCCTAAAAAAGCTTTGATATTTCTCACAGTTGTGTTTAATGCCGTTTTGCGACTGTCACATTTTCCAATACAATGGAAACATGCAAAATCATGAGGATTCATAAACATAATAAGCCTGAACAATCCGTTAAAGTTCTTTAGGCCCATCAGCTTGATGCCCGTATTGTCAAAGCTATTTGAACGTCTTTCTCAAAAAATATTGAAGCCCTTAGAATTATACCTGAACTCGGGTTTCGCGTAGTCGCGACCTACGCTGATGATACAGCTTTACTTGCAGCTAATGTTTCTGCTGCTATTGCATCAAACTGCAGCTTGACTTAATTAGTATGTAGTTGGCTGAAAAATCTACTCATGAAACATTATGGATGTATAGTGTTCAATTATGGGGAACAGCTTCTTACTCTAACATTGACATTATTCAAAAGTATCAGTCCAAAACCCTTATGCTTATAATACGTCCTTCATGGTACATAAGAAACACAAAGATTCATAACGATCTCGATATTCCAAACATCAAGGAAGAATTCAAAAAGTACAGCACTAATTATTTAAAAACGACTTAATGTGCCTGTCATAACCCTGTTAGATAACGGTGATGAAGTAAGGCGATTAATAAGACTGCATATACTTGACATCCCATTTAGTTCTCAAGTGGTATATGTTTTGATAAAAACACCATTGCAATATTTTTGAAAAACTGTACGAAATAACTTAGATAAAATTTTAATTTAATAGAATTTTACACTACTGTTACATTATTCTAAGTGAAGTTAATAGATTTGTTTATTTTTTTATTGCAAACAGATTGCAAAAAAAATATAACAAAAAAAATATGTATTAAAGAAATATTACATCTTATTTTTGCTTTGCAATTTTAGATTTCTCTAGGGCAACACCATTGTGGTAGTCTTGGTAGCATGGAGATGGATGCAAATTCACCTTGCGCTTCAAGCATTCGTATACTGATCCATTTGTACCCCGGAACTCATTTGTTAGCATTTTTTAGTATTTCAGTGTCGATTTGCCTTTAATACGTTAAAATGCAACAATTAGTACGGCTTTAATTGAAAACCATATTTGCTGAGTACATCGGTCTCATTGTGAGAACTTACTGTGTAAGTTCTTAATATATATATATACAGGGAATCCAAGTGATCCCTATAAGGTGCTGCATAAATATTGTAGATCCTCATAATTATTATTCAATGGTCTTATTGCTCACTCATCATCAAAGTATTTATTTAGGGAGACTTCCAATTGTAAAATCAACTCAAACGCTTTCTTATGGATCACCAGATTTCACCAAAAAGTTGTAATGTGTATTTATATATGCCTCAATTCTAAATATCAATTCCCTAGGAGTTTGTTCCATATCCCAAGCTCCCCTATTCTAAAAAAAAACATCTCTCCGGAATATTTTTCTTTTTTCCATTTCCCTTATTCTGAATGAAGTCCGAAATGGGAAACTCTAACCAGAGAAAAAAATTAGGTATTACGAAAGTCAAATAAAGGAAGAGTGTAATAACAAAATTTGTGAAAACAGGGCCAAAAAATTGGAAGGTAGTTGTGCCATAATTAAGTATTTAATAATTTAAAAAAAAAAATCGGATACAAATTGATATTTTTCTTTGTTTACAGATCGAACAACACAAACAGAAAATAAATGGAAATTCTTTTAAGCACAATACAGTTACATATATTCAGAATTTATATGAATATGGGATCGTAGCACATGTAATATTTTATAATCCTACGAAAAGCAAGATTTTCAGACTTGATATTCATAAATTTTTCTTGTAGATACTTAGAAAGGTTGAGGCAACTCGGCCCTTTCGAAAAATTATTTGAAAATTTTTAGTCAAAACATAACAGCTGCAGCAAACGAAAATTCTATCTGCTCTATTATTACCCTCCCCCGTAGTTTAAAATAGGGGGAATTTTATCATTGGGAAAAACAAATTCCCAAGGAGCTCAGTTCCTGGGCTGATAACCTAGTGTGTCATTAGAATTCATCTGAAATCAGTTGAGTTTAAATTTTTGGTATTCTGCATTACACTATTTACATTTGAATTGTAATATTAAGGCTAACTTACATTCATATAAGAAGTGAGCTGTTTTCAAAATCTATTTTAAGAAAATCTGTTGTGAAAATGTTTTAAATAAAATATAGTATAACTTTCTTTTCAAGTTTCAATTTTGCTACACATACCTGACAAGCGCACAGTTGATCTCATTTGGCAGCTTTATTTGATATAAATGCAGATATACGCTTACGAACAAGTAATTACAAAACTAATTTTAAGTAAAAATGTCATTAAATATTCAATACCCTGGATAAATAATGAAATGTTTAATAATATTGAATTGTATCCATTTTTTTACGATAATGTATGTGCATATGAATATGTGAATGTTCATATTCATGAAATACGCAAAACACTCTTTAGGAATAGATATACCAGTAGAGTGTTTTGATGTATTCGACCACCAGTCCAGTGATGAAAAACAATAGCCAAAGTTTTTTGATTCAATAATACACAATAATACATACATATGTAAATACATACACAATAACCCAACAATCCAATCCATATAAGTACAACATAGAACGCAATGTTGGGGAAACTCTACTCCTTCCCAAAAAAAAAACAGGTCAAAATTTTCAACTGAGTTTACTTTACTGTTTTATTTAGCTTCTCACTTTTTTTACAATAGGGCACTATATGTTTCATTTCAGTACATTCTTCCTCAGTAGCAGCTTAATATCTAAAATTTCATTTCCAAAGTGTACAGATTGTTTAACTAATTTACATTTTATTATTTTTTTTTTACATAATTTTACATAATTTTTATTTACATAATTTTACAGCTAATTTGATGGTGGAGCAACCCCACTTGCCGAATGCAACCTGTGCAGAAAGGAAACTTGTTTTTGTTCGCAAAGTTCAAAAATCTCGAACTGAGTGTTTTGACTATACCCAGTCCAATTAAATGATTTCTTGATGGCATCTAAGTCACGCTGCTACAGTTTAGAAATGACTGACAATTTATTTTGAAGAAATATTTACGAAATAATGCTTTTATATGATTGTATTGTTGCCCAAATTTTGGAGTTACAAATGATCTTAAATATGTCCTTTTTTTTATTAATTAAATTTTCAGAAACACATTTATAAATACATAATTTTTTAACCTCTTTTTAATTTAACTTTTAATAAAAATGTGACAATAGTGAACAGTTTTAAAATACCTAACATCTTACCGGATCCAACGGCTAAGATGGTTGAGCCATGTAGAGCGCATAGAGAATACTGCTCCGACCCGTAGAATCTTCGATTCCGAACCTGTGGCACAACGCATTAGAGGACGCCCACGGAACCGATGGCGCACACAAGTGGAGAGGGACCTCAACCAACTTGGTGTGCAAAATTGGAGGACGCTGGCTAAAGACCGTGCCATCTGGAAAAGTTTGTTGGTTGAGGCCCAGGTTCACCACGGACTGTAGCGCCAAAAGAAGAAGAAGAAGAAGAACATCTTACCGAACATTAATCGGCTTTTTTGTATATGTACAGCCGAATGAAACCATTTGTTTTCAAAACCACAACTTATTTTTGTATGTTTATCGAATATTTTCCATGGAAATAATCGAATTCAATGGGCAAAAGACCTCGTTGTAAAAGCAGTTGCTTACTTCTTATTACAAAAGTATTTACTTTTATAAAAAAAACAGCTTAGCACGTTTAAAGTTTAAAGAACAAAATCTAAGCTTAAGTTTTTAAATTAATACTCTTCACTTTGTTTGCAATCCGATTTTTTATAAGAGACAAGAAAATGGTCAACTCACGGCTATAGCCGATCTTCTAGCAGTCGAATGAAGGACAGAGTATTTAAATAACCAATTATAGAAATACAGATTGCCCCACCACGAACGCAAAACTGATTTTTCTGCGCATGTTGGTCAAATGATGTAAGCACAACAGTGGGACAATTTCTAGTTTTTTCTCTAAAATAATTTTATGAGCAAATTTTTTTATTTATGTTTTTTTGTATTAGTCAAATATTCAAAGAGTATATAAAATTAAAAAACAATTCAAAATACTTATTTATATCATTTAAAATGTAGCATTAGTTTGTTATTTTACTGAACTTTCTTTTTCGGTTATTTATATTTTGATTAATTTACTCCTTAAGCGACCTTGTTCCAAATTACATCTTACATCTACACAAAAATGTTTTTGTAAGTATTTATATGTCGCAAGTAATTTGTCCCCATTTTGTCATCAATATATTTTATAATATTATTTTTGTCATTTGACAATCACTGCTTATATTTTGCCACTAAGCCTGGTAATGCAATAGAAAAACGTTTACAAAAGTACTTTAAATTGTAGATGCGGCTCATCAAGTCATTCCTCAGTCCAGGTGGGTTCGTTTTAATTTTATATAATCTTTATATTTTTATATTTTATTAATAATAATCAACTGGTTGTAACAAAGAGTCTGTTGGCTTTTCAAAGCAGTACTTTTTTACCTTCATTTCATCAAAATTTAAAACACACATACAGCTCTAGCGTTTCTGGCATTTCATTAGCTGGAGACAATAATAATAATAATTTTTGTTGAATTTTTAAAAGTTTACAGATACATCGATCAACAAAACGACATTAACTCGAAATTAACCAAAAACAATCTAAGCATATTTCCAAACTATTATTCAAAGAACTGTTAAGTTACGCATCCTGGGTGTAATTTTTGATAAGAGTTTTACCTTTAAGGAGCAGTGTCTACAGCATAGAAAAAGTCTAAGTCACAGATTAAACATTGTAAAAATTCTAACATCTAAAAATTTCAGGATACTTACAGCTTCAATGATAAGTATAGCACGGTCAACTATACTCCCGAAAATAGATTATGCTCTCCCTATATTTGGGTGGTGTGCTCCTTCAAACTTAAAGCTAATTGATGGGACATATCATGGAGCAATTAGATACAGTACGGGATCTTTTAGAACGACACCGATTAGGAACATGCTAGCCGAAACTGGAATGCCTTCAATAATAGACCGACTAACCCATCTTACTCTTAAACTCCTTATCTGCAGGAACAGAATTCTCTTCGAAGAAGTCAGAAAAGCTACTAAGGCTGTAAAAGTCTCAAAATTCTTATCCGCAATCAACAGATGCATCAATATATCAATCTTGAAACCCTACCAATACTTTTAAGGAATCAAAAATCATCATTTATTACTTCCCTATCCCAATTACCGAAGCATTCAACTCAACCCACAGTCTACAAACAGTTGTATCACAATTTAGCCGGTGAACTGAAATCAGATGATGGCTCCAAAACGGATAATTCAACATCTTTCGCTATTGTCAAGGAAAATGGTAAACTTGTATATAAAGCAGTACTCTATAATTACTGCTCCAACTTCACAGCTGAAGCTCTGGCACTACAGCTTGGGGTAGATTGGGCTTCAATTCTTACAAACCAAATATGGGATCTTTCTATTCAACATGAAAGTAAAGTAAAAATTATGTGGATTCCGTCACACGTTGGTATACCTGGCAATGAACATGCCGATTTTGCTGCAGCAGAAGGAAAAAGAAGCCCTTTAATAACATTTTAAGCTTCAGAAAAAGCAGACATACTCAAAGCTATAACAGGCTACGTCAATGAGCAAACTTGTCAAACAATGGACACACTACCAAAACAATTACAAAAGCGTCAATCCATCTGGAGTAAGACCGTTATAACCGAAAACTGTAACAAGACTTAAACCCAATATATTCGTTCGCCTTAGACTAGGACACTGCAAGTTCTCCCATAAACACCTTCTTTAACAAAGGAAGACACCATGTTGTACAACGTGTAACACGGAGCTTAATGCAAAACATATTTTAGATGAATGTACCTGTTACAACTCATTCAGATATTCCCTCTTTGGGTCCATACTACCATCCGATCTCTTAAAAAATCCATCAGACAACAACATCAACCTTATCTATAAATATATATCGAAAATTAACTTTCAAAAATTAATTAAACAATAATTTTAATTCCGAGTCGAAAGCCTCTGCTGCTAGAAATCTTTTTCTCTTTAATATTTATTATCATAATTTGTATTATATTAATAAATAAATAATAATAATAAATATTTCCGAACAAAATTTGCTTACTACATCAAAATATCTTAAAACGTAACCGCAAACAGTTTTTGACCTCTACATAAAATTAGTGCTTAACAATTTATCACTTGATTTTGTTCCATCGTTTTGCATGCATTTGCCCACTGCGCATTTCATGTTTACAATTTGCTTCAAGTTTTATGCGCTTAAAGCTTTTAAACGCACTTCACACACGGCTTTCATAATTAATATTATTTTTTACAATATATTTTATAAATTTACTCTCAAAAATTGTGATCTGTAAAGGAATCCAATAAATTAATTTTTGGAGAACTGTCAAAAAGATTTTTACAGCGGGGTTGCTATGTCTCACTTAACATAAACTTTTTCGGGGAAAATTAGGAATTAGTTTTCAATTCAAATGACTTCTCAGACTTTTTAAACTGTTTTTACCGAAGATACATGAGAGTGCAGTCACAAAAATTTTCGACGAAATACTTTAGCTTAGAACTCAGCAAAAAATGTGCTTCCAAACTGTGCATATATTGTAGGTGTTAATATAGTTTTATATTAAAGTAGATAATTAAAAACACAAGAACTATCTAACGCGGCAGTTTTTCACGAAAACTGACTATATAAAGGTATTTGATAACGCTTTCATGTAGTATGCATTTCGTCTACATACAAAGGAGGATATTTGCATTCTTATCTTGGAGCTTTAAAGTTCCAGGCCGACAAAAAATTTCAAATTCAACACAGCACAGATTATGGCATTCATATTCATATTTCAAATGTAAAATATCTTGCATGGGTTAAACTACGTCATTCTATCATTCTTGGTTTCATTTAAATATTGTTTATAGATTTGTTCACTTTTCCCTGGACTGTTTTTATATTTCCATATATGTATATGTATTTATCACTAGTGTTGATTTATGTTTACAGTTTTTTATTAAAAAATGCAATAAAAACAATTTTTGCAACAATTTTCAAAATTGTTTACATTTTTATTTGTATGCAATAGTTGTTTTCATACACTCATGTTTTCTTGCTGTCTTCATAATAATATCTCCATGGGACCATGTGTCCTTTGAAAACTTTGAAAACTATTAAAACGAGCATTAATTTTCGGAAAAATATTTTCCACACCATTTTCTTTAATGTCGTAAAAAAAGAAAATGTTTTCGAATTTAATAATTGTAAAGTGTACAATGGGTGTGAAGATAAATTTTAAAATTTTTAACCCCAGACTCAAACCTGCAATATTAACATACCTCTGTTAATTAAGTAGCAGAGCTCTGTTAAGCCTAAAAAATTTATATTTTGCAATGAAAATGCATTCAAAACTAAAAAATTAGTAATAATTATATTAAAAAATAAAATAATATATTTCTAATAACATATTCTATAAAATAATGCCATAAAAATCTAAAATCAACGCACTCATTAAGGAAGACTATAAAAACTTTGTTTAAGAAACTTCATGAAAATTCTTGGAAATAACGGCAGATGGGCGAAAAAAAATTATTGGACAACACTCCTCCCGCCATCCCCATGAATGTCCAATATTCAAAAGTCCCAACAGTGTGTTTTTCTGAAAATAGGAGACATTTTTCCAAATTTCGACTTTTGAAATTTTAAAAAGGACTTTGCTCCTTTTTTTGAAAATGGAAGGAGATGGGCGAAAAAAAATTATTGGACAACACTCCTCCCGCCATCCCTATGAATGTCCAATATTCAAAAGTCCCAACAGTGTGTTTTTCTGAAAATAGGAGACATTTTTCCAAATTTCGACTTTTGAAATTTTAAAAAGGACTTTGCTCCTTTTTTTGAAAATGGCAGGAGATGGGCGAAAAAAAATTATTGGACAACACTCCTCCCGCCATCCCTATGAGTGTCCAATATTCAAAAGTCCCAACAGTGTGTTTTTCTGAAAATAGGAGACATTTTTACAAATTTCGACTTTTGAAATTTTAAAAAGGACTTTGCTCCTTTTTTTGAAAATGGAAGGAGATGGGCGAAAAAAAATTATTGGACAACACTCCTCCCGTCATACCTATGAATGTCCAATATTCAAAAGTCTTAACAGTGTGTTTTTGTGAAAATAGGAGACATTTTTCCAAATTTCGACTTTTGAAATTTTGAAAAGGACTTTGCTCATTTTTTTGAAAATGGAAGGAGATGGGCGAAAAAAAATTATTGGACAACACTCCTCCCGCCATCCCTATGAATGTCCAATATTCAAAAGTCCCAACAGTGTGTTTTTCTGAAAATAAGAGACATTTTTCCAAATTTCGACTTTTGAAATTTTAAAAAGGACTTTGCTCCTTTTTTTGAAAATGGCAGGAGATGGGCGAAAAAAAATTATTGGACAACACTCCTCCCGCCATCCCTATGAGTGTCCAATATTCAAAAGTCCCAACAGTGTGTTTTTCTGAAAATAGGAGACATTTTTACAAATTTCTACTTTTGAAATTTTAAAAAGGACTTTGCTCCTTTTTTTGAAAATGGAAGGAGATGGGCGAAAAAAAATTACTGGACAACACTCCTCCCGCCATCCCTATGAATGTCCAATATTCAAAAGTCTTAACAGTGTGTTTTTGTGAAAACAGGAGACATTTTTCCAAATTTCGACTTTTGAAATTTTAAAAAGGACTTTGCTCCTTTTTTTGAGAATGGAAGGAGATGGGCGAAAAAAAATTATTGGACTACACTCCTCTGGCCATCCCTATGAATGTCCAATATTCAAAAGTCTTAACAGTGTGTTTTTCTGAAAATAGGAGACATTTTTCCAAATTTCGACTTTTGAAATTTTAAAAAGGACTTTGCTTTTTTTTTCAAAATGGAAGGAGATGGGCGAAAAAAAATTACTGGACAACACTCCTACCGCCATCCCTATGAATGTCCAATATTCAAAAGTCTCAACAGTGTGTTTTTCTGAAAATAGGAGACATTTTTCCAAATTTCGACTTTTGAAATTTTAAAAAGGACTTTGCTCCTTTTTTTGAAAATGGAAGGAGATGGGCGAAAAAAAATTATTGGACAACACTCCTCCCGCCATCCCTATGAATGTCCAATATTCAAAAGTCCCAACAGTGTGTTTTTCTGAAAATAGGAGACATTTTTCCAAATTTCGACTTTTGAAATTTTAAAAAGGACTTTGCTCCTTTTTTTGAAAATGGAAGGAGATGGGCGAAAAAAAATTATTGGACAACACTCCTCCCGCCATCCCTATGAATGTCCAATATTCAAAAGTCTTAACAGTGTGTTTTTCTGAAAATAGGCGACATTTTTCCAAATTTCGACTTTTGAAATTTTAAAAAGGACTTTGCTTCTTTTTTTCAAAATGGAAGGAGATGGGCGAAAAAAAATTATTGGACAACACTCCTCTGGCCATCCCTATGAATGTCCAATATTCAAAAGTCTTAACAGTGTGTTTTTCTGAAAATAGGAGACATTTTTCCAAATTTCGACTTTTGAAATTTTAAAAAGGACTTTGCTTTTTTTTTCAAAATGGAAGGAGATGGGCGAAAAAAAATTATTGGACAACACTCCTACCGCCATCCCTATGAATGTCCAATATTCAAAAGTCCCAACAGTGTGTTTTTCTGAAAATAGGAGACATTTTTCCAAATTTCGACTTTTGAAATTTTAAAAAGGACTTTGCTCTTTTTTTTGAAAATGGAAGGAGATGGGCGAAAAAAAATTATTGGACAACACTCCTCCCGCCATACCTATGAATGTCCAATATTCAAAAGTCTTAACAGTGTGTTTTTCTGAAAATAGGAGACATTTTTCCAAATATCGACTTTTGAAATTTTAAAAAGGACTTTGCTCCTTTTTTTCAAAATGGAAGGAGATGGGCGAAAAAAATTCAATCTTATTTATTTTAATGAAGAAAGCTGTTAAATGCGTTGTAGTTTTTGCTTGAACTAATTTTATTTCTTTTATACTTCTAAATAATAATATATTTACATTTATGGACAGGTATTTAAAAAATAAATGGTTTTATTTATTTATTATAACAAAAATTTTTATTAGTAAATTAACTTATTTTTCATGCGTTTAAAAACATGAATTAAATTATAAATGTTTGTTTTTGTGTTTTTTTGATTTTAAGTTTAAGGTATAAAAAATATATTTTTATAAAACAAACCAATAAAAAGATATATATATGTGTGTGTAATGAAAAAATACGAAAAGAAAAATTCTATTGTTATTTACAAAATATGCAGGATTCGTTTTTTTTTAAAAGGGTTGTTCCATAATTAAATGCATAGCAGCTATTGCAGGCTGGCCTTTTACATTGCTTGCACAGAAAAGCATTGCCTTCTACTTTTGTACCGCAATGAATGCATATTTCCTCCATATTGTCGGAGTGTTCAACAATACTGTTCCTCATTATGTATCTGTATGTGTTTGGATTTTCTAAATTTATTAGCTTTCTGCCCTGCAGTATTGCCTCGATGCATTGGCACACAAACACCCCACAGTTAAAACTATCTTGTTGGTAATCTCTTTCGAGATACGAAACACTATAGTTCTGTGTTTCACAGATTTTGTTCTTTAGGGTTTCGAAAATTTTATTTATAGTTTGTTGACTGTCGCGAAACGAAAAGAATTGGTGTTCTTTATTATTTATATAAACTAACGTGAAGTGGCCTAAATGTATAATTGGAATAAAAATTTTTTCTACTGTGTCCAAAGGCAGATTGAGGATAGTTGCGCCGTGAAAAAAATGTTGTCCTTCCTCGGTAGTAAAAGCCACGGCAGAAGTTTTTTCTTGCATTAGCAAGATATTTATATAAATATCGATTATGTGATTATATAATTATGTGAAAATATAATATAACACTCTCTATGTCTTTAATTTTCGCTTTAACATATCCGTAAGATTTTCTTACGTAAACTGAAGGAACAACATTGGCATTGCCTTCCAGAGTTATATTTTTATTTATATTAAAATAGCTTTCCACTGGGCTATTTGATATTCTGGATCTTTCTTTATTTTCCACAAAATATCCCATCATATTAGTCCATAAGGCGGCGTATGGCGCATATTTTTTTAAAATTAGGGCAGCCAATGTTTCATTATAAAATATATTTTTTTCCGATATTTTTGTACTCTTAGCACCGCTTTTTTTAATTTTAAAATATATATGAAGCGCCTTTAAATAAAACGGGCTCTTTTTATAGTTTGTCATATTGTTGGCATTTTGAGTGGAAATATTCGTTTTGTCTCCTTTTTCCTCTTTCACCTCCAATTTGTTTATCAATGTTTTTAAATTTTGTATGGATTTTTTTACGTTTCCTGTCTTGCTAGGATTCAGAAAAATGTTCAAGATATTTTCTAACCAGAATATGAACGTCTCATAACTATTAATATTTACAACACATAAGAACTGCCATTTTAACATACTAATAGCAACTGGATCCGTAAAATTTGCCTCGACGTCTTTGTAGGCTATTTTCAAAAAGTGAGAACAACATATTTGAACAATGGTAAAATTAATTTTTGTTTGCTTTTCCAGGCACACATTATAACATTTTGCTATATACTGTTGCAAGCTAGTTATTCCGCTTTCCTTGTTACAGACTCTTATTACAGCATTTATGGATGCAAAACTCCAGTCGAGGCATATACGCTTCGCAAGCGGCCACATAATTTTATTATTAACGCAGAAAACTTTTATGGCCAGCAAAAAACGTTCGATATCCTCCGAATAGTGCGAGCACAAAAAAGCTTCTGCTACTGGAAGAAGTACACCCTTTTCGTTTCCCTCCCTAATGTGGGTCACAAATGAATATAAAAAAACACGCTTTGAATTCGGGGCCATTTTTTTTATGACATTTCCTGTAGCGTCAAAAAACAACTTATTTCTGCTCATTTTAAGCACCTTTTGCCGATCTAATTGTAAAATATTTAACTGTTCTACAGAAAACAAATAAATTTCTTGGGGGAAAGAAATTTTTTTTTTTGGGGAAAAGAAAACGCATGAAAAATAAGTTAATTTACTAATTAAAATTTTTGTTATAATAAATAAATAAAACCATTTATTTTTTAAATACCTGTCCATAAATGTAAATATATTATTATTTAGAAGTATAAAAGAAATAAAATTAGTTCAAGCAAAAACTACAACGCATTTAACAGCTTTCTTCATTAAAATAAATAAGATTGAATTTTTTTCGCCCATCTCCTTCCATTTTGAAAAAAAGGAGCAAAGTCCTTTTTAAAATTTCAAAAGTCGATATTTGGAAAAATGTCTCCTATTTTCAGAAAAACACACTGTTAAGACTTTTGAATATTGGACATTCATAGGCATGGCGGGAGGAGTGTTGTCCAATAATTTTTTTTCGCCCATCTCCTTCCATTTTCAAAAAAAAGAGCAAAGTCCTTTTTAAAATTTCAAAAGTCGAAATTTGGAAAAATGTCTCCTATTTTCAGAAAAACACACTGTTGAGACTTTTGAATATTGGACATTCATAAGGATGGCGGGAGGAGTGTTGTCCAATAATTTTTTTTCGCCCATCTCCTTCCATTTTCAAAAAAAGGAGCAAAGTCCTTTTTAAAATTTCAATAGTCGAAATTTGGAAAAATGTCTCCTATTTTCAGAAAAACACACTGTTGGGACTTTTGAATATTGGACATTCATAGGGATGGCCGGAGGAGTGTTGTCCAATAATTTTTTTTCGCCCATCTCCTTCCATTTTCAAAAAAAGGAGCAAAGTCCTTTTTAAAATTTCAAAAGTCGAAATTTGGAAAAATGTCTCCTATTTTCACAAAAACACACTGTTGGGACTTTTGAATATTGGACATTCATGGGGATAGCGGGAGGAGTGTTGTCCAATAATTTTTTTTCGCCCATCTGCCGTTATTTCCAAGAATTTTCATGAAGTTTCTTAAACAAAATTTTTATAGTCTTCCTTAATGAGTGCGTTGATTTTAGATTTTTATGGCATTATTTTATAGAATATGTTATTAGAAATATATTATTTTATTTTTTAATATAATTATTACTAATTTTTTAGTTTCGAATGCATGTTCATTGCAAAATATAAATTTTTTAGGCTTAACAGAGCTCTGCTACGTAATTAACAGAGGTATGTTAATATCGCAGGTTTGAGTCTGTGGTTAAAAATTTTAAAATTTATCTTCACACCCATAAGTGTACATTAGAGTGCCCCTCATAAGGGGAACAAATTTTGGAACTCCGTATTATATCTATAGATGAAAGCTTGTTGTTCTATCATCATTACAACCCCTGCCGAGTAAGCCAAGAAATTTTGCAAAATGAAATAAATGAAAACAGCAAAAAACTTGCTCTGTTAAGAATATTTTAATTTTCTAAAGTAAGAAGTAAATTTCTGTATTTCTCAACACAGCGCTCTTTATCTGCAGTAATAAGTCCGTGAAAATCTTGCCCTAATTTGACTTGTTCTTTCAGCTTAAGAAATTATAATTGACAGCCGCTCCTTTTTTCGGCTGCTCCATCTAAGCCCAATGGACGGTTACAGCATTAAGTACGTTGTTCTTAACCCTACGGTCCATAACCAGCTGGATTCACGGGAGTCCATAACCAGGGTACCCGGGTACCTAGTGCATTTCTTTCGTTTATATTCAAATAAAACAATGTATATCTGCACAGATTATTATAAACGCTTAGTTTTTACATCTCAACTGTACAAATTTTATGTTTGTAAGATAATACTAGTTTCTATAGGCATTTTGTACCTAACAGGCACACAGAAGTAAACAGAAACTAGTCGAAGCCTGCGAAATACGGTATCCAGGTATGGTGGATTTGCGATGCTAAAAATTGATATCCTCTTCATTGCAAATATAGACTGGCAAACAAGATAGTGGTCGCGAAATTGGTGTAGGCGAAAGAGTAGTCAGAGATTTGGTTGGGCCATACCACGGTAGCGGACGTAATATCACCATGGACAATTATTTTACGACGCTGCCACTGGCAAAGCAGCTGATATCCATCAAACTTAGCATTGTCGGCACACTGCGGCGAAACAAAGCCTATATACCAACAGAAATAAAAGACGATAAGAGGTGGACCATTGGGACAGGCAAATTTGGTTTCCACGAGAAGGTTTTTTTTTTTTGTACATATGATTATTTATTGTATCTTCATAAATGAACTAACAATAAGTATACAAATCTTAATACTAAAACACAATTTCTACTTGAGCCCAGCCAGTGCCAAGCTTCAAGATTTTAATAATACGGGTTCAATTTCGGAAAAGTTATCTGTCTTGCGATCGGATGATTGCAAGGGTATCCCTTCTCCTCAGTCGAGTATGGCCTCCAAAGAGAAGGTGAATATGGTTACATACAAACAAAGGAAAACAAATTCCGTAATAATGTTGTCGACTATGCATGATGATGCAACTGTAGAAGAAAACGGCAAACCAGAAATCATAAATTTTTATAACAAAACTTCGGGAGCTTCGGGAGTATACCACACAGAGGCACACAAAAAGGTGGCCTTTGTCGTTTTTGTACAATATGCTCGATATTAGTGCTTCGATATTCGCGGCACACTATATTTTATGAGACCAACACAACTGTTCGATATCAAACAACACGGAGAAAACGCTTTTTGCGTAAACTTGCTAAAGATTTGTGTGCGCCAATAATAGAAGAAAGAGTAACCAATTGCCAAGTAACGCGCCACTTTTCCGCCAAAACAGCAATTGAGAGCTTTTTGGGAAATCCAGTGGAGACGGTAACCTATACAGAGAAACCATCTACTTCTACGGCCGCTTCTACGGATGGCAGGAAGCCAATAACAGGAAGCTGTTATTTGTGCGCTTCTTTGTCAGATAAAATGAGAAGAAAGACGAGAAAAGTCTGCAGCGTTTGCAAGAAACCAGTTTGCGATCAACATACTAAAGCAATATCGAAATGTTTTCCATGTTTCAACAATGACTCAACATAACCCATCAAATATTATAAATAAGTTAAAATGAATAAAATATAAATAATTCAACTAAGAAACAATTTCATATTTTACACATCAATAAACATTATGAAACAAAATAAAAATAAAACAAACGTTTTTTTTTGAAATATAAGGTAATTTGCATTAAGGTACCCGGGTACCCTGGTCATGGACCCCTGTATGCAAAAACATTAAACTCGTTTTTTGGTTAATATATTTAACCAAATTTGATAAATTTTTTCCAGTCTCTAAGTTTAGCCGAAATGTACGATGATCCGGAGTTTCATGTTGATATCTTCAATATTATAGGAACAGCAGCACTTTAAAGTTCAAATTGTTACCCGGGTACCCGGTTATGGACCGTAGGGTTAAAGTTACTTTTAATAGTTTTTGCCTTTTATTTTCTCATTTGTGTACGAATTCGCTGAATTGAAGATTTATTTGCGAAAATGCATCGCTAAGATAACCTGAATCTCCTATACTTGGCTAAAACTGGGACTACCTTATGTGTTATCAGATTTTTTCTTCCTCCTTTTTGAACTGTGACGCTGTCTCCGGCAGGATTTCGTCCTCGTGGGAATATTCCGTGTCAGAATTATATATTTAGTCCTCGTCTGAATCTTGACTGTGTTCAAGAAGTCCATGCTTTGCCTCAATTTTCTTGTTTCTTCCTGTAATAATCTTTTTATGGATCTTTCTTCCTTGTCTGTCAATTTTTTGTCTATACCAGCTAAGCAATCTGGTCACCCGGCTCAAAAATATTTAATCCTCTTCTATTTTCATAATTACAGGAGCAATTTTCAAAATCATTTTCACTGATCCCATAAATATCGAGACTTTTCTTACAATTTTTTTGCCACTTTCTCCAAAGTGTATATTTATCTTATAGTTTCGGAACACAGAATTGCTTTTATTGCTTTCTCCCAAAAAATTGTACATTATCTAATTACTAGATTTACACTTTCTCTAACATTGAGCTTTACTTCGCGAGTACTGTAAAGAACTTGTCGATTAAATGGTAGTTTAGCACCATTAATTTGATGACCAGGCATTTCGATGAGAAAAATTGCTTGTTTTCCACTTTGTAATTAGATGGACACTTTTTTAAATAAGATACTGCACTTTATGAAACACACTATTGAAATGACAAACCGCCATTGAAAACCAGACTTTACTCTAGCAATTGAATAGAAAGGAAAATTGCCTTTTTTAGATGGACATTCGTAAGAACATGAAAGATATTTTTTATTAAGAGCTATGCGAACGAAATCCTTTTATTATTAGAGCGTTTCATATGTTTTAAGTTATAGTTTAGCTTCAACATTTAACTAATTTTATTTCGTTACTAACTAGAGGATGTACTTTTGAGATTTCTATATTACTAACATACGATATATTGTTTTTTTGTTAACCTTAATATAAAAAATAGTTCTCTTCGACTCAATTATTATAGACACTATACAAGGTATCCTTAATTTAATTTGTTGTTAACATATTAGTAACACTGAACTAAACAGCAAGTCGCCACGGGACCTCCTAATGTATATACTTTCATATAGACATATGTAAATATAAATATTTTAATAATTATTTTGTTATGTGTACGTACGTAAGTATATTTCGCCATTTAAGGTTATACGTTATACAATTTTTACAAGACAGTGTCAAACTCTATGTAAAAAAAAAATAGTTTTGTCATTCTACTTATTTTAGTGGAATTTTTGTTGTTGGGAGAAGTAGAGGCCAGCTCTGGTTTAAACAGACAATAGACACTCACTCGCCTTAGTCATGCGTTCTAACTCTAAAAGTATCAGGTCTTTCCAGCACAAAAAATCAACTTCCACGAAAATGACAACGTTGGTGTCATGTAAAACGCGAAAACAATTGGCTGCTTTCTGTTGTACATACAACACTGACACAGTTGATTTATACTCGTACAACTAAATTAATAAAATAGGTTATCTCTATATTTCGTGATATTTATGTCAAATAGTAGAAAACCGCATGTTAAGGTGATATAACATCGTAAATCTAAGTTTTA
Organism: Epicampocera succincta; assembly: GCA_932526305.1. Lineage (NCBI taxonomy): Eukaryota > Metazoa > Arthropoda > Insecta > Diptera > Tachinidae > Epicampocera > Epicampocera succincta. Next base: position 35,572,680 of record OW052037.1, on the reverse strand, counting down.
TGAAAAATTGCAAGCCGATATCCTAATTCCTCGAAGGAGGAGACATCAAACTAGAACATTGTACGTAAAAAGCCTTATTGAATCTTCCGAAGGGCAATGTATTATAGTTGAAAACCTTCTTTGAAGGAGAAAGTGTTCGAACAACAATCCATCATCTTTGCTCCTGAAGACAAGCAAGTCAGTTTGCAGTTTTATATGCGTTGTTAAAGAAAAACATGTTCAAACCTATGAATTAATATGGGTTTATTGTAGATTCAACAAGAAACGAGTCACTTGAAAAATTTAAAAATAAATTTAAAAATTACATACAATTTTATTAGTTGATGTGTAGCGCGACTTTCATTCGCCCGTTATTAAAAACCATAAAAATATACCCAATACATTCTAAACAAAAATAATCCTGCCAGCCATAAATATAGAATTAATCCTGCATTCATTTATTGAAACACCTTGTCAATGTGATATTCCAAAAAGAAAACATGTTAAGGCACCCGACTGTAAGAAACCTTTAGGCTAGAAAAACATAAATGAACTGATAACAAGATACTGAACGAGTAAACTTTGCGCGAAAATACAATATATATAATATAATTTCAAGCGATACTCCTTTACTGAAAATCAGGAAGTTTTGAAAAGGTCTTCCGGTTTTGATAAAAAAGCCAATGAACATTCAAATCTATTACAAAAGCAATCGGGTTTGGCGTACTTGTCTGTCGAAAAGTGCAAAAAGTTGTCTTTGATATATGTATTTGCTCACGACTCTACTCAAATTAATTAAACAGTAATTCAACTAATTAGTATCATATGCAACAAGAACAGTTCATTAGACATGTTTCAGAGAAATAAAAGTAAATGAAGTCTGTCTACCTTACATATTTTTACTTTTGTTTTCCAGCATGATGTGGAGTAAATACTTATTTCACATCAGCGATCAAAACAGAAAATCAAAAATACATAAATATGTATTTTAAAAGTAAACTTCAATAAAACGTGATACGTACGAGACCTGTTAAAAAAAATAAGGTGATTTTTTAAATTGTATGAATTTAGCGAAAAAGTCACAACTGCAACATATTTTGCCATATTAGTGGTAATAGTGGAGCAAGAGTCTTATTTGACAAAAGGCTTCAATAAAATTTTAAAGAAGTCTCGGTGTAGGCCGATTTTAAACTGAAATAGAAAAACGGACTCACTCATAGTAAAGTAGAATGTCTGGCATACCTTATGAAAAAAATTCAACTATCCAAGAAGCCGGCATTAATTTATTATAAGTACGTGCATATGCTTGTCCAACATAAAGAAGGTGTAAAACTGCAAAGAGAACTATGCTTAGAGCTGAAATATAACACGTCGGAAGTAGAACGATACATCAGAAGCATTTGTAAAGCTAAAAAGGAAGGTGAATAGAAAGCTGCACTGAACATGTTCACTCAGTATATTACCGAAAACTAAATAAACAATAAAAGTATTATTAGCTTCATTCCTCATTTTCTTTGTTAATTTTTTTTGTTTTTTTTTGGGGACCAGCACTCCATGTCGAGCCCTACATATGCAACTATGCAGTGCATTGTACCGGAACTGGGTTGGGGAGAAAGAAAGAAGGCGTACTGTTTTGATGTTTTTTTTTTCTATATTGCAGGGATGAGTATGTCGGAATTACTGATACTGTTTTGACTGTTCAGTGCCCAGCGTACATATCAGTGTTTGGCTATTGGTTTTTTTACAGAGTCCCCTGGACTGTTGGTTGAATGCTGTAGCAACTCAACCATCGAGGCACTCATCAACTATATAAAAACTATAAAATGAAATTGCGAGTAAGGACTTTAACAGGTAACATTGCAATTTTGACAACAAAAGGGTGTTCATACGTGGCTTAGTAGGTTCTGCTGAAAATAACCTGTGTTCAGGGAGTATAATTGCGAGAAAATTAAACTGTTGTATAATTCTGAACAACAGCACAATCACTCTCCGTTTTTAAATGCGTAAGTAAAAGGCAAGCCAAAGAAACGATCAGCGGAGAGGAAAACAATTCAGCGCATTCTCAATCCAGCCACCGAAAACACAATGATTGCAATGCTAACTTATATCTTCTTTTAATTTATGACTTTATGGACGTTTCAAGTCATTAAGATTTTGACATGCATAGATAAATATCTATAAAAAAGATTTTAATATTGAGGATATTCCATTACTTGCTGAAAAAAACACTTTTGAACAAACGAAACTTCAGCGAAATCAGCTCAGTCGTTAGGAGTTCGATATTATTCAGACTTAAAAAAAAATTACTTGCCACACACAAATTAATTTCTCTTCGCCTTATTTTTTAAACTTGCATATTTTTCTTTGAAAGTCTCAAGTTTTTAATACAGGGTGTCGTGTCTGGTGGCAAATTTATATTTTTAAATACGATTATTTCAAAAAGTAATAAACGGTGCGGAGGGAGGGTGGCGCCGTTAGAATTATCGATTGTGCAGATTTGTCAGTCACGATGTCACAGTGGTTGAGTAAGCATTGGGCGTTCTCTGTGGAGAAATTTTTTAAGAGTAATGATTCTTGCGTAATTGCTCGTCCACAATTTTGTTCAAAGTTCGGTATTCGGCGAATATGTGATGGACCGAGTGTAAATTTAATTCGTTCGTGGGTGGAGAGATTCCGCCCAACAGCTTCGGCTTTGAATGTCCCACGGCCAGGACATTGAACTAGTTGAAAGCAGTTTACGTGAAAATCATTTTTTTTGAAAATTTTCGACGCCAGGCGACAAATGTCAACGCTGAAAGTTATCGACGAAATTTTTTTGGCCAAACCTGCGAGCTCATCCATCGTACTCTTCACACGCCTGGTTTCAACGGATGGGGCGACTGCACACACAGCCAGAGCTTCGACGAATTTGCTTCGGCAAAATTTCCCCCAAAAACTGATCTGTCGCCTTGGGAACAGCCCATGGCTACCGAGGTCGCCCAATCTAACTCTCATGGATTTTTTATGAGGGCTACCTCAGAGAGAGGGTTTATAATGACTATCCCCAATTTCTTGTGGCTTTAAAGGAAAATATTCGTCGAGAAATCAGCTCAATTGAACCAAGTTTACTGCAGCGTGTGGCCCAGAACACAACAGAAAATTAAATAATGTACACCTTACACTTTTGCAAAGATTTTTTTTCAACCGGCCAATGACACCTCACATGGTAAGTCAGCACTTTTTATCAAAATAAAAACATCTGATGCCAGATATTGGTGTTTGTCAAAATGTAGCATCCTATAATTGAAGATGTATAAACTGACCTTACGCATGAGTTTTATAGATACAATGTTTTAAAAGTAGCTGGCATATATGTGTGGTTGTTTAACAGTGTAAAAATAGTGGCCCTGTGATCACTTTCTGTAGATCCAAAATGTTCACTAGTTTGTCGGCACAAAATGCATTCCCGTAACCGGACCGCATGCAGATGCTGAATTTAAAATTTGTTCAACTTTTCCCTCTTAATGGATTGAAGCGCTTAAGAGTCCATTTCCATTTTTTCCAAGTCCAAGTCCAAGTCCAACTCCATTTTTTTCACATGTGTATTAATGTCATTGATGGGCAAATAAACTGCTCATTGTTGGCCCAGCTCGTATCACAAAGTGGTACACAATAGCTCTAATGAACCATTCTGCCAAAGAATATAAATAATACAAAATGGGCATCTCTTGTGCTTGTGTACGTTTGTGAATATTTAATTTTGCGTTTATGTACAATATGTATGTACTTATATTCCTTGATCATTTTCCTTGCTTGAAAATATTACACGTATCATTTTGTGATCTCAACATTGTTTGCTTTCTTTCCAACTCAAGATGATCAGTTTTACATGTACATACATACATATATTGTGTGATTTTACGTTTTTTTTGCAGAAAATGTGTACTTTTTCTTTAAAACTTTGTGAGAAGTGTTTTCGAATTCTTTTTTGGTAAAAAAATCTAAAATTCCTTATAAAAATTATTAAGAAAAAGACAATTAAAAATGAAGTCATATTAATAAGGCTGATCTAAAATTGTTGTAATGAAATGTACGTTACAAGCTAAAAATTAAAGTAAGAGAAATTGTACCTCTTTATACGTAGGCAACTCTAGTAACTCGACCAAAAATGCGCGACGGTGAGTCTTCAGTTATGGAAAGCTTCACGTTGTACAGTGTGAAAGTCATATCATCACTAAGTGGCTTTAGATATGTGCAGATGGTTGTCAGATCTGACAATGTTGGCACTTTACTAATAATGAAAAATTGGAAAATTGTGAAATTGATTTACGTCAGCATAACCATTATGGCTTAGTCCAACGGTAAACCAACTCCACTTGGTGCACTTGAACAACGGCTAACCACCCACTAAGTGTCTTACCGGATACATATAGGTTGTAACTTTTCGTTTTATGCGGGTAGGGCATATAACACAAACCCCTTCCAAGTAACTGCCCAGACAGTAAAAGAAAGACGAGGAACTTAAGTTGATCGCCCGAAATTGAAAGGAATTTCAGGCCTTAACCAACTCGCCTCTACATTCTCCTGCATCTAGCTCCTTACGAATAACGGAAATCTGTTGCAAGATAACATCACACCAAACAATTTTCTGACAATAAATATACATACTTATAATTATAACATTCTTGTAAGAACCTTTTTTTTTTTTGGTTTTCAAACTCGAATTATAAATAAGTTCTCTACTTTTAAACACGGAATGGGTTAATTAATGCTTTTTTGTTTTTACTTTCTTAATTTCTTTTTTTTTTTAAGTATTTTTTTATTGTATTTATACATTTCAGAATTTAATTATCGTTGTCTTTTTCAACACAATTAAATTTAAGTTGAATATTTGAAAATATTTTTCTAAGCTTTTTTATTATTTCTTATTAAATTTTAGAATAGCTTCCAAATGATTTCTATTCCTATTCAATTATTTCATAAATCAAAGCACCTATCAGGAACAATTTGTTGTATCAGAAATTAAAAATTTCGGCTCCGCCAACTATTTCAATTGAATAAGGAAAGACCTAAAAGACCAGATTTGCTTTGTTAAATATTTAGAGTTTAAACAAAGACAAATTTTTTAATGTTTAAAACTCATTCAAAAAATTATAAACCCTTCACAATCTTCTCCTTTTTCACCTGAGTGGAAAGAGTTTTTATTTCTATTGTCAAAATCAATCAAAAAGCTTTGCTAAAATATTGCGTTCTGACCAGTTAGGTCTACACAAATCATAAAAAATAATTTGAACTTTTTTGTCCATAACAGCTTCTTAATTACAAAATAAAAATTGTGAATTGAAGCACAAAATTGAATTCTTTACTTTTAAATTAGTTTATAAATTTCAATTTTATTATCAAAAAGAAGAAAATTTATTGTTTCCCCAAGAGGATAAAAACTATCATTTTAAGAAAACTTCAGTTTCGATTTTTTTTGTGTATGACTGAACTAGTGATATGGTTTCTGGCATATGTATATTCGGCGCGGCTACAAATTAGACGGTTCGGGTGCGTTTCCAATTCTTCAGGGATTGATAATTTGTGGGCATAAATTAATGGAGTTGCCTATAAAGCATATTACACCTAATGAAACAAAAATAGAGGTATGTGCTCTTAATAACAAGAAATCTACGGGATATGACAAAATCGATGCAGTTGCAATAAAGTCTTTGCCTTTTAAGGGAATCTTATTCCTAACTTTAGTATTTAATTCCATTTTACGTCTACAACACTTTCCTTTACAATGGAAGTGTGCTGAAATTATAATGGTTTTAAAACAAAGCAAACCGGAAAATATAATAACGTCGTACAGACCTATCAGCTTATTGCCTATTCTATCAAAAACTTTTGAAAAATTATTTCTCAAACGTTTAAGCCCAATTCTTCAGAAATGCAATATTATTCCCATTCATCAGTTCGGTTTTCGAAGTGAGCATCGCACACCAGAATTATTAAGGTGATAACTGACTTCTTTGAAAATAAAATATGTCGTTCTTCTGTATTTTTGGGTATACAGCAGGCTTTTGATAAAGTATGGCATGAGGGATTATTATACAAATTGAAAAACTTGCTTCCTGCTCTATTATATTTATTCTTTTTATCATATCTGAAAGACAGATGTTTCTACGTCAAAGTCAATTTGTCAAATAGAAGCTGGAATCCCACAGGGAAGCGTTCTTGGACCGATTTTATATACTTTATACACCTATGGAAAATAAGGTCCTGCTTTATAAAACCATTTTAAAACCTATATGGACTTATGGCATAGAACTATGGGGCACTGCTTGTAATTCCAATATAGAGAGCTTTGCGCTTATAAAAAACGTTCCCTTTTATATAACGAACGAAGCTCTACACAACGACCTGAAAATACCTTTCTTCAAATCCGAAATTAGAAGATTCAGCTCCAATTACTTAGAAAGGCTTAGTAAACATGTAAACATACCAGCAATTACGCTTTTAGATGACACTGATGAAGTTAGAAGGCTCAAAAGAAATCATATCCTAGATCTCCCTTACATTTCAGTATACAGTCTTGAAAGACTAACGTTAGTAATGAAATAAAATATAAATATATGTATAGTATATGTACATATATAAAATGTTTATAGTCGTATTTCCTGATTTATTGTTTATAATATCAAATATTTAATTTAACTCTATATACTTATGTAAATATTATTTTCATATATCTATAACTTAAATTTTTGTTTTCAAACTTAACTCATTTGCTTATTATCGTAAGATAGATTGCAAATAAATATGTAATAACAGAAAAAAAAATTGAAAAATTAACTCAAATATTTCGTTTAGTTTTACTTACAGGCCTTATTTATTGCTAAAACTTGAAGCCGTAAATTTCAAATAATACTAAGGGAGTATAATTTAGTAATAATTGTTTTGCCGCTGAAAAAATTAACGCACAATAAAAGTGTCACCAATGGCGCCAGTTATCTTACGCAACTCTTGTTCTGACTTGCCCAAAGAATTGGAAGAATTTCATAGTAGTCTTAAGCACAATGAAGAAACTTACAAAAGTTAAAAGCCAAATCTTTACTAAAAACGTGATAAAAGGAAAATAATTTCATTCTGTTACTCAAGTGCGTGTGTTTGTGTGTATAACAAAAAACAAACCAACATTGCAAAACATGAAATCCAACCAAGAACAAAAAAGATGAACAACAAAAATAAAATCTAAAATAGCCAAATATTTTCTGCGCCATCCAACATAAACACTTAAAGAGCAGCAACCATGAAATAGAATATTTTTAGTTTTAGTTTTTGGTGAATTTTAACAAGCAAACAAAGATAATAAGATTTCGATTTCATTAATAAATCTGCGTATTTATATATAGTAAGTATATCTAACCGACTTGTATCAAGTAAACTTCTTCTCGCTGTACATACAGAGTCAACTTTTGGGTACGGACAGCTGTGCTTTTACAGGGATAGCTGTCAAGCTAGCTGTCATACTAATAAAGTGTCTGAATTTATTTCTGGGCTTACACCAGAACAACGTTATCAAATCGTGAAAAATATATTTTAAAAATTACATCACGTTCTTCGCCGAACTTATAAAGCACTTCATAAAGTTTACGATGGACATAATCCTTCATTGTAGCAACTAATGCACAATACTATTGATTGATTAACAACAACATATACACCAACAACAACACCATCGCCGCTGTAGACGTGAGTTAACAGAGGAATCGATTATTTGGCATGTGTTTTTGACCTACATACATCCAAATAAAATCCAACTACTGCAGGAGTTAAGGCCACAGTTAAATTGCGACGAGTGTTTGATGGCTGGGTTAAGAATCAACATGATTAACGTGATTGATATTTTTTATTTCTGGTATATGATAACCACCAACGATTGGCCATATTTTGCAGCACTGTTGACGAAATAAAACTGTGTATGTTCGAAGAAGTGGTGCAAAATTGGACTGGCAGGAATTTCAAATGTTATTTTTAAATATTAAATGTCATTATATTTTTGAAAATAAATTTCATTTATTTATGAATTCAAATCTAGCATGCATAGAGAGCGGTTGTGTTTTTTGTGTCAATAATAAAATTTTCTAAAATTAAAATATTTTTCAAATTACAAAATAAAAAAACAAAAAACACCAAAATAAGCAAAATAACAATAAAGAGATTAGTGCAGTCTTTCAAGAATTATTAATACGACAAAGACGATTGTTGTGCTATTAATGCACAAGCAAACTTACTTCCTCAACTTTAAAAATAACGATGCTTACTGAAATGGTAAATCTTAGCAGTGGCGAAACTATAGGTCAATGTAATGATCAGAGTAGTGATACTGAATTGTATTGGCAGAATGTTCCTAAAAAGCGAAAGCATGTTGATTCACCACAACGGAAGCAGCAAAAAGTAAATGAATTAGAAAACGAAAAGCCAAGTACATCCAACAACAGGTATGCATCCCTTGATATTGATGATGAAGAACCAGAAGAAAACGTTAAAAAAATACCAGTATTATACGTTGATAATATAAATCTTATGGTTAAAAAACTTGTAAGAGTAATTCCTTGTGATGATTTTAGTTATAAGTCTTTAAGAGGTGCCAGGTTAGAGTAATGGTGAAGACAATAGATTCCTACAGAAAAACTATAATATATTTTGAGAATTCAAATATAAATTTTCATACCTATCAACTTAAACAAGAATGGTCTTACATAATTGTTATTAAGGGCCTTCACCATACCACACCTACCGAGGATATTAAGGCTGAACTTTTACTTAAAGATAATCAAGTAAGATCTGTTATAAACGTTAAAAGCCGTGTAACAAAAGAACCACTTTCTATGTTTTTCGTCGACTTGGAACAAAACCCAAACAACAAGGAGATTTATAATATAAAATACTTAAATCATGCTGCAATTGAAGTTGAACACCCCAGAAGAACTAATGACTTAGTACAATGTTATAGATGTCAGCAGTTTGGGCATACAAAAACTTATTGTAAAAATGAATATAGGTGCGTAAAGTGCGGTAAGGACCATGCTACTTCTGAGTGTAAAAAAAGTTTAGAAGCAACACCACGCTGTGTACACTGTTTGTTAAATCATACTGCTAGTTATAAAGATTGTACAGTTTATCAAAATATTATTGCAAAAAGGTATAATAGGCAAAGCGTACACTCATCTGGTCAACACTTTAACATAAATTCAAAGGAGTATCCACAGCTGACTCAAATAAACAAACTGACCAAGCCAATTGTAATGTCTCATATGCAGATGTAGTAACAAAATCAGGTGCAGATTCTCGTATCGAAAAACTGGAGAGAATGATGGAAAGTCTGATGAATATGATGACAAAAATAATGGAGAAGTTATGGAGTTAAATATGAGAATAGCAATATGGAATGCAAATGGTCTTTCCAATCATAAAAACGAAACAGAAATTTTTATTAAAAACAATTATATGGATATATTTTTAATATCCCAAAACTCATTTCACAAATAGATCTTTTTTTAAGATTAATAACTACGATTTAGTAATTGCAAACCACCCTGTCGAAAGCGCTCATGGAGGATCAGCAATTTTAGTTAAATCAAACATCAAATATGAAACGTTAGATCCAATAAGAAAGCCATATTTACAGGCTGCAGGCATTAAAGTCATATGTGACAACAGAAGTATAAACATATTTTCAATTTACTTTCCACCAAGGCACGCAGTAAAATGTGAGCAATACGAAAACTTTTTTAATAATCTTGGGCCAAAATTTATTGTTGGTGGGGACTTCAATGCAAAGCATCCTTGGTGGGGATCACGTTTAATAAACCCAAAAGGAAGAGAGCTTTACAAGTGTATTACAAAAAACCGTTTTTCTTCCTTATCTACTGGAAATCCTACGTACTGGCCAAGTGATCCTTCAAAAATTCCAGATCTTCTGGATTTTGTAGTTTTTAATGGAGTACCTCAAACGTTGTTAGATATAATAGATGTAGAAGACTTAAGTTCTGATCATAATCCTCTAATTGTCACATTTAGCGCAGTGCTTCGAAACATTAAAAAAAATTTTAAATTATTAATTCTAAGACAAATATGCAGACTTTCACACAATATGTAGAGCAAAATCTGAATTTAAATATACAAATTGCAAACGATCATGAATTAGAGGATGCATTGGAGATATTTAATAACCTGATACATGATGCAGCTTTCTTGGCAACGCCACAACAGATCGAGAATCGTGGTTTAAATGTTAGATTATCTACAGAGTTAAGAGAACTGATTGCGTGCAAGAGGTATTTACGAAGAATTTACCATCGAACAAGGAGTCCTGCGGATAAGGCTAATTTAAATCGAGCAACTAAGCACTTGAAAAGTAGTCTAAGGGAATACAAAAATAATTCAATTCAAAATTTCCTAAGTCAGTTAGACATAACAAAAATTGATGAACATAGTCTTTGGAATGCAACTATGCAAGTATCTAAGAAGATCCACCAAAAGAAATACTCCAATAAGAAATGATGATAATGGAGACTGGTGTAGAAGTGACAAAAACAAAGCAAATTTGTTCAAAACTTATTTGGATGACACTTTTGTTCCATATAATTTAAGCAATTCATGTGATATAGATCAAATTATTGAGTTTCTTGATGTGCCTTGCCAAATGTATTGGCCCATAAAACATATAGCGCCATCAGAGTTACAAAATGAAATTAATAAGCTTAACAATAGAAAAGCTCCTGGTTACGATAATTATGACTCTAAAGTTTTGAAATCTTTACCTCGAAAAGCCATAATTTTCCTCACAATGATATACAATTCAGTACTACGATTAAACTGCTATCCATCACAGTGGAAATGTGCTAAAATCATTATGATACCCAAACCTGATAAGCCTGATCACCTAGTCTCGCCTATAAGTCTGCTACCTACGTTTTCAAAAATTTTTGAAAGACTTTTTATTAAGAGATTACTACCTTTTTTAGAAAGAAGAAACATAATTCCTGAACATCAATTTAGTTTCCGACATAAACATGGTACGCCAGAGCAATGCCACAGAATTGTTGAAGTTATTTCCGATGCTTTAGAGAAAACATTATTTTGCTCCGCTGTATTTTTAGATATTCAGAAAGCTTTTGATAAAGTGTGGCACGAAGGGTTGCTATACAAGCTAAAAATGTTAATTCCTGCACCTTACTACTTGTTACTCAAGTCATATCTCTATCAAAGGTACTTTTACGTAAGCGTCAATGATGAAAGCTCTAATTTTGGTGGAATTAAATCTGGTATTCCTCATGGCAGTGTTTTAGGCCCAATTCTTTATACAATTTATACATCAGATATGCCAACTATAGTTGTGTGTTTTTTATTGAGGTATAGAACTTTAAGTTGGCATCACTTTTTTAACTGGCGGCCATTTTGTCAGCTGTCAAGTGATTAATATTTAGTTTGGTTTGCCATTTCATCATGAACAGGTTGACAAAAGAACAACGCTTGCAAATCGTGCAAATTTATTTCGAAAATAATGGTTCAGTTCGCGAAGTTTACCTAGATACTTAGATGCTGATTTTCATCGCAAAATTTTGTTCAGTGATGAGGCTCATTTTTGGTTGAATGGCTACGTCAACAAGCAAAATTGCCGCATTTGGAGTGAAGAGAATCCACATGAGACCCTTGAGACGCCATTACATCCACAAAAACAGACTGTTTGGTGTGCTCTATGGGCTGGTGGAGTCATTGGGCCAACATACGGCCCCATATGCTCGAAAAAGTGGTTGAAAATTGGACCTGTAGAATTGGCTTTATTCGAGCCAGCCGCGGCGGCCACATGCCCGAAATCATATTTAAACATTAATGGCATAAAATTATCCTTCCAATAAAGCCAAATTGATGGACATTAAAACGATTTTCTTGTGTTTTATTTCAATTCGAAGTTCTATACCTCTAAAAAAAACACCCTGTATTAATGGTTTGACTATTGCTACATATGCTGATGACACTGCCATACTAGCATCTCATGGATTGGCAGCAGAAGCTTCTAGGATGGTACAGGAACTATTGGATTTGCTGCATAATTGGTTACTAAAATGGAATATAAAGGTTAATACCAAAAAGTCGATTCACGTGAGCTTCACTTAAAAAAGAAATGATTGTCCTGCCCTTTCGACGAATGGGTCCCCTATTCCAAGAAGTGATGACGTGAGATATTTAGGTCTCCATATTGACAAAAGACTTACTTGGAAAAAACACATACAAGTGAAACGTAATCATTTAAATTTGAAAACCAAAAAAATGCTTTGGTTATTAGGACCATCATCTACATTGAGCTTAGAAAACAAAGTCATGTTGTATAAAGCTATTCTGAAGCCAATTTGGACTTATGGTATACAATTGTGGGGTACCGCTAGCAATACAAATATTGAAATTCTACAAAGATATCAATCCAAAACTCTTCGCTTAATTACTAATGCTCCCTGGTTCATCAGAAACAACAATATTCATAAAGATCTTAGCATCGTAATGGTCAAAGAAGAAATTAATCGTTTCAGCGACAGATATCTAAACCGACTTAGCCATCATTCCAATGTGCTAGCCATCAATTTATTAGACGATAGCAACGAAGTGCGTAGGTTAAAAAGGGTACATGTACTTGACCTACCTTTTAGAAAATAATATTTAAGATGTATATATTTATGTAAATAGTGCAACAGTTGACAACTGTTGTTTACTGAGCTGTTTTTTTTTTAGTTATGATATGTTTTTAATTATTATTAAATTATTTTAAATTTTGTAAAATAGATTGCAAATAAAACAGATTACAAAAAAAATTATATTTTTTGAATTTGTTGTGCTTTATTTAAAAAAAAAAACCGTAAACAGAAACGACTCGGAAACGAGAACACTTTTATTTTTTCGTAGACTACTGCAAAAAGGAAAGTCTAAAAGTTCTAAAAACTTAACAACATTTTTTTAGTGAGTTTGTTTGCGAAATCCCACCATAAAAATACATACATACATAGTTTATGAAAATATAAAAGAGCTTTCAGCAATGCAATTCAAAGAATTTAATCACGCTACGGCATTTCATCTCCAAACATGTGTACGTGCTCTATGCTAAAAAGTACGTATATACATATTTTTCAAAATATTAGTTGTGGAAGCTCTGTATGCTCACAATACCTTCTAAGGGCCATAGGCTTAGAGATCGAAAGACAAACCAGAAATGTGACAGGCAGACCGGGCATTTTTTTCTATGTTTTTGCGAGTTCACTGCACGTTCTTTGCAATGAACTTTTAACTTATTAAAGGCATGCGCATATTGAACATTGCTGCTGATAAAGCGGATATTTTTGAAGTTTTATATGTATTATATCAAATAAGAAAGAATGCAACAGTTTTTATATTTTATCGTACAACAGAAATAAATCTTGTGAATAAAATACTTTTACCAAATTTCAACCGAGATGTCTATTATATATTATACTAGACTTGGGTTATGGGGAAAAAAGAAGAAGGAATAATGTTTCGCTATTTTTATTTTTGTCAGAATTTAACTGATGATGTTCTGAGTTCTTCTTTGACAATTTTTCAGATTTTATAAGAAGAATTATCCTTAATAATATAAAATAAATGATTAATATTGATTTAAATGCCGATCTTAACTTTATACTACTTATAGTACAATATGTGAATATGTATTAATATTTTAAATACCATTTTTTTTACCAAATAAGGCCGTAAACTGTGTTCAATTTGTGTATCCTAAATTATTAATTTGCTGAATCTTTTTGAAAACGTACAAACATTTCCATTCTTAAATGTATTTTTAATGTAAGAGGGAAAATTTTCCCACGATTTCGGAAATAGGCAGATAATCTAAATTATTATTTTTAGTGATTGCAAATGGTGTCTTCAAAATAAAAGAACAAAAACTACTACAACAGAAAATATTTGAATCAGAGTGTAAATTCACTCGGAGTTTTTCTTAATTTTTTTTTGTCAGAATTCTCTACAACATCGATAAACTACTTACTGAAATCTATGTTAAAACTGCAGTTAAATATTAAATATAATTAAAATGTCAAATAAATTGTATTTTAGTGTACCTGTTATAATAAACTGCACTATGCTCTTGGGTATTGATATATTTGTGTTTAATTGATATTTTGTATTTAATATTTGTCTGCTTCGAACTTTAAAAACTGTTTATTAAAGTTAAAGCGTAACGTACTTATACACACCACACCGAATAGTAACCAAACACTACATCTGGATCTGGATGGACGAATTAAAAAGAAGTTATAAAAACTGAAGTAAAAGCATTTGAGAGCTCTAGATATTAAGAAACAAATGTAAATACATTTTAATTTTGTCTTAGAAATACTAAAGTTGTAAGAAATTATTTTAGTGCAAACACCACCGCAAAGCTGTAAATATATAGAAGAATCAATTTAGATTGGTAAAAGAACACTTATCTTCTTTGAATCTCTATAATCTACCTGAGCAACTTAAACAGTGCTCGGGTGACTTCAAATTCCTGCGACCAGACGCAGCATTCAAAAATAACCCCTTTTTCCACGTTTATGAGTTAACTGTTAATAAAAAATGACATAATCATTGAATTAAGTAACGTGTTGTCCACTTAAACTCGGAGAAAGACACAGTATTAGACGTATATTGCCGTCGCATGAGCCATTTAATTGTACAATCAAACGAAGAGGCACAAAAACGTGAAAATTGGTGCATTGCGGCAATCGTGTGATTTTAAATACCTCAAGAATTAAACAATAACGCTTGCTAATTTTTATGTTTTTTATGTATAGCGAAGAGCATATACAATATATACATATATATGTATAGAGCTTTTGTATTTATGCATGAATTTATTACATACGTCAATTATCTTATACTATTGCTCAGAAACACATGGCCCCTGCCAGCGAAAACGAAATATACAACAAACCCGATTTTTTACATTTACACATCCATATATTTTTATAATAGAGAAGACTTTAATAATTAAAAAATTGATTTTATAACATTGACAATCAACAAATGAACTCTAGGTAAAAGTTATGCTAGTATTTTTGATAAAAGCAATAATTTCACACAAAATTTCTGTTACAATATTTTTGGGACTAAATTTTATTAAATAAGACAAGAAAAATTAATTTAAAATGAGAGACTAACACATACAAATGTGTCCTGAAGATACAGGCGACGAATGGCTGATAAAACGGCCCCAACATTGCCGAATATGAAGCCAGAAATTTAACTATAATTATTCCTAGTAGTCTTGTAATACCACTAATTTTGCATAGTTTCAAGTCACCAGTTCTAGCAAAGCTTAGTTTGGGCAAACAAAGCACGAATATTTATCTTCGGATAGGAACTTCTAGGTAACGAGGGGCGGTTATAATCCCAAAATACCAAGGCAATCGAAGCTGAACGAAAAATTGCTGCAACGGACTCAGCATATTTTGTGTATAAGTTCATGCAATACAATAATTTTATATCAAGTAAGGAAGCAATAAAGCCCTGCTTTGGTAACACTAGGATGGTCAATTGTGAAACTTTCCATACATACAAATTTACAGTTTTGATGTTATAGAAATGGAATCAGTATACAGTTATTTTTTTGCATGTTAGATTCAAGTTGTTGGAAGCCACGCAACCAACGTTCTGCGATATATTTATATAGACGTATTCCCGATTTAGACTTGTTATTGGGCACAAACTTTTATGTTAATATACATCTTGGCTGAGAACAAATTTTTTTTCTGATGTAAGACTATCGGATTCAATGTCAAAGCTTCACGTGAAAGAGAAAATAAAATAGTTCTCTTGGTGCTATAGATCGTAACGGTTGATAAATAATTTGATTGAACAATGGTAATCTGAACATTTCCAGTGAATGTATTTAAAACAGATCAGAGCAATCACTATTTACCTCAGCATTTATTATATATATATTTATATATATTGAAGTACTTATTTATGTATTTTGTAGGCGTTTGTACCTTATTTTCCTAGTTACTATTAATACTTGTCGGGGAAGGTTGCTGAAGAGACTTCAATTTAATGCATGATTTAAACTTATTAAGCACTTTACCATAAGCAGTTACTCACTCATTTAACATCGAATCTTCTTGTCTTGTTGCCATCTTTGAAATTCCTACGGCATACGCAAAACCAATGCTTCAAAGGCTTCAACATCTACAGCTGGATTGCCCTATTTTTTCCGAGAAAACTTTTTATCTGGAACTTTTTTTACATGCAAGCTTCTTAAGAGATTAGGTATAGATAGAGATAGAGAAAGATAAATAATTTTGTTCGGACCATTTTCAGCTTGAACTGGCGTAATTTTAATTTTTGTTCGGCCTAAATTGAACCGTATAGCTTAAGTAGAGCTGTCGAATGATATTATATACATATGTACATATGCAATAAAACCGTAGACTATTCTAGTGACAAAAGTTTTACCCTTATCCTGTTCTTGGATGCAAAATTCCACAATTTTTTTCCTTTTTTCTTATTTATTTATTTATTGGTATTCCTATGCAACAAAACTTATAGTATAGGATGATCAGTCCGTAACAATTATATATTCGTCACACTAGAAGATTATAACATTTAACATAAAATGAAAGAATTAAGCAAACAATTTTAAATAATATGAAATGATAATAAGTAGACAATTTTAGGCAGTACTGTTAAAACATTTAAATAAATCAGAATACATACATATATGTACTTGTCCATAAAAATTAAAAATATCTTTCCTAAGCTGCGTTGCATTACTAACCAATTGTAAAGATGATGGTATTGAGTTTCATAGACGAATAGCGTTGACGAAAAACTGCCATTCAGATATCAGCTTCCTAAATCTAAACTGGACCCGGTTTACATTTCTTCGTGACTGTGCGAAAGAGAGACGAGCAAATAAATACGACGCACTGTGGCGCCTTTTCCCAAATACCGTGGCAAAAAACAAAATTTGATGACAAAATTTTGTAAAATGAATGATTACATCGTACAAAGAACTTCTTACTGATGCCAGTTCAAAAACATTTTTCTTAATTAGTTGAAAATTATAGCTGGTGGAGCTGCTTAAAGTTGGCAGTTTTTTAAGAAGCCCCAAAAAAGGTGATTTTGAAAAAAAAAATAACATATTAAAATTGAAATGCTAGAAACCTTGACTTTAGATCATTACTTTTTTGGTATCGTTTTAAAGGTACGTTTATTTTTTATTGAAATAAGCAAAAAATGTGCATCAAATGCCCTACTTTTTCGGCAGTTGCCGCTTTTCAGGCACCCTATATTTAGGTAATTTTTACAAATAAAATGGAGCATATCTAAAAATGGCAAAAAATGGTCTCGGCCAAATTTTCGGAGCATATTTGCTACACAATGCTTTAAATAATTTAACTAAACTTTGCCACCAAAAGTTGCCGTTTTGCTTGATATAAGAGGAAAACTGTTACAATCTCATAATGAAAATGGCAATAATTCTGTTTTCACTGCAGCACAGATTGACACGATGACTTTTTCCCCTGCATTTTTCTTAAATTTTCTTTTATGTTGCTTTGTGTCCCGTTCGACAATAAACTCTAGAAAATTCATGGTAAAAAACCATCGGGCGAGTCCCGTATGAATCAGGTATGCATAACTATAACAATTTGTTTATTTAAATTTAAATTCTCATTCAACGTTTCTATGACCAATATATTTTATAACCAAGAATGTTGGAAAAACTACCAAATAAGAAAAAAAAATAACCAAAATTTTCAGGTACTTACATAGGTATGTATGTATGTAGTTTAATTTTTGTCTTTTATTCTACAGATGGAAAAAAGTAACCAATTTTTATTAAACTTAACCAAAACGGCAACGTTGTTCGCATTATAAAAATAGGCAGGTAGTTTTAAACTTTTTTTATACTGAGTAAAATAGAAGAAGCCCAAGAATGCAAAAACAAAGATTACAAACATTTCAGATACACAAATACTTGCAAAATTTCACGGATAAGACAAAATGAGGACTTTTTCAATATGTTGGCCGCCTCATCAGATCCACTAATTTCATCACGAAGACATGTAAGATCCCAAAAGGATTTACAAGAACGTAATTATAGCTCTGATATGTTAAGTCTATTAGATATCGCTCCCAATGTTAATGACTATTTTAAAGAAAACTAACTAATAAAAAAAATTATACTAGTTTGAAAAAAATATAGTAAATAAATTAATATCATTATATGTATATTACACTGTGTGCAATTCTTTAATTCATAAAAAAATAACATATACGGACACCACTAAATGATAAAAGACCAAAAAAAAAGAACCTTGTTCCACATTTTTGCCCAAAGTCATGCAGCAAGTGTGCATGTTTCATTTAATTTTTGTAATCTAAGAATTAGTTTCCTAGAATTTTAAAATAATTATTTTTACAAAAATTGTAACGAAAGAAAATAAAATAAAAAATACTTACTTCTAAGACTAATAATATTAAATTCATACATACACAAAACAGCAATAAAACATTTAAGTTTTGATTCTTTTGTTCTTGTAAAAAATGCTCAATAGCTTAATTTGTAATAAACAAAATCAAACCCCAATAAAATATACCTACGCAATAATAACACTGTTAGAATTTTTGTGCGTATTTTACTGAAAATCACCCTTTTAAGCAGGTAAGGCCTGCATTCAACGTTTTTGTTGTTATGAAATTAGAGAACAAAATTCTTTATAAATAATAAGATCATCACTTGATAATTTCAATACAGGTGTTTGTTACTTTGTTTTGACATGTTTTGCATAAAGAATTGGAAAAACTAAATTCCATTTACAAAAATGAAATAAAACATGCACAATGGCTGCCTGACTTTGAGCAAAACTGGGACACACGGGTCTTATTTTCTTTTTGGTCTTTTATCATTTAGTGGTGTCCGTATAGGGTTATTTTTTTCGTGTTGCACTGTGTTATATATTATATAGCATTAATATTGAAAATATTTCAAAAATGTGTATTTATAGTAAAAAAAAAAAAATATTATATTACTCTAACATGTTAAATTACAGTGGTATTTTTTTCTGGACTTCCTTATGAGCATAGCATTTGAAGCACCAAAAGTTGTGTTTGAAATGTTTTTTAAGTTTTAAAAAGATCATTACTTCAAAAGATATGAATTTTGCGACAAAAGAGGTCAAAAGTTATTACCGTGCCCAATGCCTATCAAAATGCGGGAGCACTTATTTTGAAACTAAAGGACTTAAAATGGAAGTGATTTTTAACTATTGGATATATCTTGGTAACTTAAAAAATTATGGTGTTTGCGATGAGAAAGCCACTGTGCGTAGTACCCTGTGATCATATGGACATGCGGGTTACTTATTTTTTAGCGAAAGCGGTTATCTTTGAAATGCTTTATACATTTTTAAAACATCTTTATTATGTACTTTAAAGTTTATTATGTTTGTTATGAAACAGTCAAAAGGCGACACTGTGCACAGTGCCGCGGCTAACCTATGACCGTGAAAATCATGCATATTGAAGCTTCAAAATGCTTTTTAAAACTTTTAAATATCTTTATTACTTTAAAACTTATGATTTTTGCAACGAAAAAAGTCAAAAGGCCCCACTGTGCGACGGCTCGGCAGTACAAATAATGTTAAGCAAGAGAAGTAGAGAACGAATGTTTAACAGGTCGCAAAAACGAACACCATAAAGTTTAGTCTCATAGGGTGCAGTATGAGAAAAACGGCGCAAGTTGAATACATATCTTAAAATAGCATTACATATATACATACATATAAGATTTAATTTCCTGGTGCTTTTCTGGTCACAACTTGCACAACTTTGCTTTGCTTTGTTTGCTTATTGTTTTCAAAAGTAGTGAATGATTTTTCTTTTAATTTATGTACAACTATATATTTATAAAAAATATTTAATTTCAAGGTTCCAAATTACCCAAACTATTAACACACAGATTTAAATGTGAAAACGAAAAGAATATGATTTTTGAAATGGAACTTGACACGATTTTTTACACTTGTTGCTTGAAAATATTAGAAGTGTTCCAGAAAACGATTCGTTTAAATTGTTTTATTATTTGTGTTTGAGTGTTTGCAGTGAGTGCATATGGATATATGTATGTATGAATAAAATGAAAAAATTATGCCATATAACGCTCTACTTATGGCGTCTGGTTTGGAAGAGGAAACACTTAGTATAATAATACGTTAGGTGAGATGAGGAAGATATCGTTTCTGAAATTGGGTCACATTCAAAACCAAACTAGGAGAGAAAATGGAAAATACATCCCAAAATGCGGAATACATATATGAACAGAAGGGTCAACAATAAACGAAGTTGGAAGATATTCTGAGGAAAATATTATTGAGATTTTCTGTTTTACAATGAAAATTGGACTACTATAGTCATATACTCGTACATACTTATATTGTACCTAAGAAAAATCGATCTGTTTTTTAACTAGTAATTTACAGCTCAGCAAAGAAATTAGAACTGATACAAAAAACTGAAATAACTCACTTCTACAACGAAATAAAATCACATTAGATCATTTAATAAGGATATGCAACTGGAAGCGAAAATTCAATCGATGAAGTAAGGAATTATTATATAACCCAAAATATCGGCATACAATACATATGTAATTTTTTGGACTGGAATCGAAATAATAAGTGTATGCGATGAATTAATTTTGAAATTTAAGTATGAATCTAATAAATGGGGAAATATGTATGTATGTACGTCTTGGAACTAATCTGTCACAAAGCAGCCAAAGCAGAGTTTGCCAGAATTATTAAAGACGTAACAAATTATCCTAAGGCAAAAAGTTTGAAGAAGGGACAGTTTTCTTTTCCTATAGCCTCTCAAGTATCAAAAGTCATTCCCAAACTTGTATTACAAGCGTTGTATGTAAAAAAAATGAATAGAATTAACAAATATACTACATTGGGCAAAATAAACACTTTATTATTGTTTCGACCAAATTTTCATTGAAAGAATTAAGTAGAATGATCTACAAGAAAGCTTTCCAGCGAATGCTTCTATTGAAAAGTAATGAATTCAAATGTTCGTAAACATATTTCTCATTACTTCTCTTCGACATTTCAAGTAATTATTCTTACCACTTTCGCTTACGGACAACTAACCCAAAGTGCCACTGTAACATTCCCCTTAGAAAAGCTAAATACTTAAAAGCCCATTAAACAAACAACACAAATATTTACTAAACATGTCAAATTAACAAAATTTAAAACAAACGTTAATTTCTCAATGTGATTACGAATTGAGTTTTCATCAATTTTTCTTTTTTTTAACTAATCTACATATGTACATAAATATTACTAAAATTTCTATTCAACTTTCTTTAAGGAGGTAATAAATGTATTTTTTCCAAAAACATTAGTTATGCGTATGCACATATGTATGTACATCAGATAGTAAAAGTCATTACTTGATTATTTCCAAACATTTCACATTGTAAGTACGACATTAAAAAGTATGCTAGGTAAGTGCAACATGTTACTAAGTTTTCACTGGGTTATTTCAGAAATAAAAAGTTCACGTAAAGAATTGTTGGTTTCCGAAACGTTTCAATACAAAGTCCGTCTACACTTCTGCTAGAGTATTTAAAACTTACAAAATTCCGATACAATGCAACCTTTTGCGTGTTTTATTTTGACATTATGCGATAAATGTGAACAAATGCATCATAAGTACCTATTTTTTATAAGAGCACAAAATACTCCTATAGAAATTCAGTTCAAAATGTAATGGTTGCGATTATTTGTACACTGTGTTATTAATACTTGTCCGTGACTTTTTAAAATGTGTGCGTTGTTAAATTTTTATACTGCATGGAATTATTATTTTTTATGTTTGTCAGGTATTACTGAAAAAAAAATTCAGCCAGCATGACCTGAAAAATCCACACCTGACAACATAAAAGTAATACTGATTAAAACAGTCTCTTCCAAACAATAGAATGAATTGTCACCAGCTGATAAATTCATTAAAACGTAACTTTATACGAACGATTGTGAACACAAGTATGTATGTCCCATAATGTGTTGCTGCCTACAAAAATATGGACTAGCTTCAAGCTATCCACCACGCAATTTCCATTTACCAAAGTGAACATTATTGGAGTCAATTTTTTAAGTTTTCTTTGTTTTAGTTTAGAAAATTTTGTTGATGTATTTCTCCTTTCCTGGATGGATTAGCGTAAAAACCCTACCTATTTGTATTTGAAATTATATACTATAATTTCCTAAATAAGCAGTATTGGCTAATTTTTGACCTAAGGCATTTCAAAGGTTAATCATTTTAGGCAGAAAAATATTTTTACGTAACAACGAAAAAAATAATAATCCACTTTATATGAAAATTCTAAAAAATTAATATTATGGGCGTTTTGGAAACACTTACGAATTTGACCTTTTGCCCTCCAAGCGGCACGGTTTAGAATTGTCCGAGTTGACTCAAAATTTCACCATTTTAAAAATGTAAGGGGCGCAGTTATCGAATTGCAAAATGGCTGCGCCCCTAATGTACATATGTAGGAATGTATTCCGATCTATAAAAACTAACACTTTTTAATCTACTTAATAAAGTTGAGATGATTTTAAATGTAGTCTTATTAAATACAGGCAAATCCAGGAATCGGTTTAACAAAAAGCCCTTACAACGAATAAACAAATTTCTTCATTAGCTATAGCATAAAAGGAGCGATAATATATTTTGCGCCCAGTTTAACGACTGGTGAAGAAAACAAAGCCAAAAAGTCATTAAAACAAGGTTAGTTTTTTCGTGCTATTTATTGCTTATTTTATTGTGACAAACAAAATGGTTTTAGTGGACGTGTGTGAACGCAAAATGGTGAACTCAGTAAACAGAAATCAAATTTATTGAAATTGTTAAGTGCAATCTTTCTTCAATATCATAAGATGGGAAAACAACTACCTCCTGTCAATGATGTTGTTTTTAAAAACTGAACTTCTAGAAATCTAAAGCCGAATTTGCGCTGGTTGAATATTATTTATTTATTTAATAATAATTAATTACAATAATACGATTAGAGCAATTATGATGAAAATAGAACCAGCGGCTAAGGTTTGCGTCTCGTTGAATTAAATAAAAATATATATGTATATATACATGAAATTATATAACAATATTCCTTTTTGCAAATATATATGTACAAAAAAAGTTTTAGTACACGCTTGAAGATCATTGCTCTTGGTAGGAAGCTATTTAAATATAGGCACTGTTCTTGTGCGCGCAAATTCCACTGCACGTAAGGTTAGAAAAGCCTATATTCTTGAATTAATAAAAAAATTTAAGTGTCGT
This sequence comes from Epicampocera succincta, assembly GCA_932526305.1. Lineage (NCBI taxonomy): Eukaryota > Metazoa > Arthropoda > Insecta > Diptera > Tachinidae > Epicampocera > Epicampocera succincta. Next base: position 35,549,310 of record OW052037.1, on the reverse strand, counting down.
CAAAACTGATTGCACCGGGTTGAAGTAATCGTATAGAAAATACGAAATCTCATTTTTTTTGGCTAAAAGGCGTTTTTGTAGTGAGACTCGTTGTCCTTCACTATGCTATGGTTCATTTGGTACCATATGGCATGCCTATATCCATAATCCTATAAAAATTTACCATGGCGATAAATTTCTTGAGCTTTTGCGCCACTTTTTCGGGTGGCGAATGCCGTCGGCGTTGACCAAATGGCCTAGGAATTTTATTTAAGTTTTCCCAAATTCGCATTTGTTTACGTTCATTGTAAGGTAATTTTTACGAAGACGGCGGAAAACGGTTATAAGACCCGGCGACAATGTGGGGGGAAACGAAATCCAGACCTCGTACAACCTCGTTTATAAGCCTTTGTAACTTTTGGGCGGTGTTACACAGCTGCTTCGAGTAAAGACGATAATGTTGTCAATCATGGTATTACGACACAGGTCGATAAGCAAATCATAGTACTTGATAAAGTCAGAGCCGATGATTGGCGACGTCTCGTCTCCGATTACGCAAGACCAGTGAAAGTCACGTCGTAAGCCAAGGTCTAGTTTCACACGTTTCTCTCCGATGACTTTTATAGCACAGCCCTTGGCGGCGTATAGTAGGACGGGGGTAGGCCGGACATCATACGACTTCACAGTCAAGGGCAAGACGGAAACATCGTCGCCGCTATCCACCAGAAAATGTTTATTGGTATAGTTGTCCCTAATCTGTAGACCAAAAATTCGACATTCTGTGGGGGAGTTTTCGCCTTCGTCCTCCACCGGCCTATTACGTCAATTTGTAATAGAAGGCGTAGCTGCAAATTCTGCCGACGCTTATGTCGACATAGGCGTTGTGGCCACATTTCTTATGGTACAAGCACTCGCCACCACTGTCATATAATAGCCGATTTCTGGAGCGACTTCGTTGGGTGCGGGCACCACGGGAGCGTGAACGTGTTGAACATTTTTTAAATTTTCTGCTCAGTTCAACTATAGCAGCACGCAACTCGTTGACTCCGTTTGTTGAGTTGTTAGAAGCCGCAGCAGATTTCAGCAGTCTTCTTTTTATTATAAAAAAGAAAGAAGTGGTAAAGGCATATAATTGATAACATCAACCTCATTAACAGCAAAAGATACTGAAGGTAGTTGGAGTTAAGACGGTAATGAAATATACATAAATAAAAAACACTCAATAACCCAACAATCAAGTCTATCTATATATAGAACGGATGTTGGTTATTGTTAATTGATGTTTGACGGTGCATTGCCGAAGGTGTGTACACTGAGCAAATAGTCAGAACATCTGTTATCCTCATCTATATAAAATAAAAACCAAAATAGCAAAACATTATTCCTTTCCTCTTCCCCATAACACTGTTCCGCTATCCTTCAGGGTCGACCTCTGAAGGCTGATTCATGACTATGGTGTTGTTTTTGGCCAAAAATTTACAAAACAAAATTCAACAACTTTGGAGTGAAAAGAAAAAAATTGCAATGCATGAGTGAACCGATATGCAGACATCCTCAGCAACTTCTCTAAAGCGATTCATAGATTCTCCATAGCAATTACTGTTCACTTTCTTTACATTTTCATCAATTGTTGATGTGATGTAAACCTTTTTCTGATCCCGAATACAACCACTATTATTTTCGACAGCTGAAAATTGCCCGATACACAAAACTTCTAAATTTTATAACTCTCACAAAAAAAAAACCAAACATGCTTAACAGCTACCGTCATAAAAATAACATAGTGCGTGATGTTATTCATTTTGCATACTTAATTTTTTTAAAAATGGTTTACAACCAAATGCACAACGCAATTAATAATTATACAAAATCATAAATGGAATAATTATTATTTCTATAATTTTTACAACTTTTATTAATAAAGTATTGTTGCAAACATTTTGTAGAATTTTTTTTCAACAATAAATATTCATTATATAAATATTATATTATATACATACATATGTACTGTATGTATTAATATATTCAACTAAATCATAAATATTCTCAAGGAAAACACTTCTCCAAAACGAAATTCTCTTATCATAAACTTAAAGGGAACCAAAATGTTCGAATACAGCTGTTTTTTACTATTTACATTGTATTTTTCTTTGCACGGGTTCAATATAGATTTAAATTTTTGTGTTAAAAATAAAATAACTTTAATATAAAGTAAAGTGTAAAGCGTATTTGAGAAGTAATACGTATGTAGTTAACAAACCGGCATTTCGGAAATTTAGAAATGTTAATACTGCACACACAATACACAATTTCACAAGTTATAAAAAAATTTAGTGGTGCTTAAGGTTTCTTCGCCGAAGGTGGCTCCCAAACGGGAGTTAGTAAATAATGTGACGTGTCGATAGTTTAGTCAACATTTTGCAAAGTGCAAACAAAAGTGGTTGACGTCTTCCTAAATCATCTCCGCTTGGTATGAATAAAAGTACCGAATCGGCGGAAAAGAGAGAAATATTTACTTTGGGCTGTTAGGTAAGATTTTTTCTGATATATTTTATACCAAATATTAATACATATTTACATATGTTTTTCACAAACAGGAGATGCTGTTTATCCTCTAAAACCACGGCTGTTAACCCCACACCGGGTTCCCGTAGATGGTTCTCCGGAAATGAAACTGAATGACGTACATTCACAACTCCGCAACAAAATTGAGCGCACTAATGGGTTGCTTAAGAATCGGTGGAGATGCCTTCTTCGTGCAAGGGAGTTGCATAATTCTCCTCAAGAGGCAGCCAAGATTGTGAATTTATGTTGCACTCTGCATAAAATATGCGTAGGATATACCCAGCGATATCATGGTGTTAAGCATGCCTGAGGTTAACATAATGCAGCCAGTTTCAAGCCAATACTCAATCTATTAGAAGCAATATCACAAGAACTCTTGATTCGCTTAAATAAATAAATAAAATTTGTTTTTATAATTTATACAAGGTGGCGCAAAAGTAATCATCCTATCAGAAAATGCTATAAATTTTGCGATTGGCCCCTAATGTCAGTCTGTTTTGACATTTGTGTAGTAAACACATGCGAAATACACGTTAATAAACAATGTTACGCTACACTGCTGCAGAACGCGGAATATTGGTGACTATTTATTTGACCAATAATCGGTCGGTGACTTTGGCACAACGTGAATTTCGTCGCAGATTTCCTAGCCGTCCAACGCCTACTGGTGAAACACTGCGACGTTTAGCCGCTCGCCTCGAAGAGACTGGCACAACACGAGATGCTGCCAGGCGTGGCAGACCCCGGAGTAGCCGTTCTGCAGAGAATATTGCTGCTGTAGCTGAGGATGTCATGGCAGCGCCGTCGACATCGACCAGACGACGTGCCACGCAAATGGGTGTCAGTCGACGGTGTTTACAGCGAATTTTGGTACAAGATTTGAAGATGTTTCCGTACAAAGTCCAGACGAAGCATCAGCTGTTAGCTGCTGACCGCCAATCGCGTCTAACATACGCTCAAGCCATCCTTAATCACCACCAAGAGGAAGATGATTTTTCATCAAAAATAATCATGAGTGATGAGGCCCATTTCCATTTTAGCGGGTACGTAAATAAGCAAAATTTACGCTTTTGTTTTCGCTGGAGGAGTCATCGGACCTTTTTTCTTCGAAGACGTCGCGGGCCAAACGGTTACTGTGAATGGTGAGCGCTACAGAGCAATGATCAACGAGTTCTTTCTGCCGCAACTTGATGAATTGGGATTGGAAAACATGTGGTTCCAACAGGACGGTGCAACGGCACACACTGTACGTGCCACAACCGATATGCTGAAGGATGCATTTCCCGGGCGCCTAATCTCCCGTTTTGGCGATTTGCACTGGCCAGCAAGATCGCCTGATTTGACCGCTCCAGACTTCTTTTTGTGGGGCTTTTTGAAGTCGCGGGTATATGCCTCAGACTCTTTCAGCTCTTAAAGACAATATCCGTCAAGAATGTGAGGACCTATCGCCGGAAGTTTTGGACAAAGTGATGGAAAATGCCATAAAAAGGGCTCAAATGACAATCAAATGTGGCGGCGGCCATTTACATGACATCATATTCTCGACTTGATGTAAAAAAAATTAAAAGACCAAATAGAAATAATCCACAAGAAGAATCAAAGTTTTTCATTTTTTTTTAAATTACAGCCAAAAAACATCGTGTTAACCATAATAACAAACCAAAACTTAAAAATTAAAAGAAGTCAAAAAACAACAAGCAAAATGATTTCACGTATTTACTAAAAACTACAAAAATGCATATACGACAATATTTAGTCATTTACCCTTGAACTTGTTTATCGCAGTTATTGCCTTTAAAACAATTTAATGTTACAATAATAAAACTAAATGTAAATTACCTTTAGAATATTTTATGCAATACTGAATTTGGATTTTTGAATATTATTATTATTAATTTTAAGTTAGACGTAAGCAATTCAATTGTATAAAAGACTGACAAAAATAAAGATATCAGGCAATCAAAGACTAACTCTTTTCATTGCTTCACGGGTCTTAGTGATTCTACTAAGGTTCAATTATATTTTGTATCAGCACAAGGTCTTTCTACCTGGGCTAAACCAATTCTAAACAAACAAAAATCTGAACTCCAAAGGAAACCTTTGGTGGTCAACTTATTTCGACGTTGGCAACTCAACATTTGGTTAACCCGACGGTCCTGTAACTTGGCACAGGATTAAAAAAAACACACTGTTTTTAAATATTATTAGTTCCCCCACCAGCGGTCGGGGACTTTTAATACTAAAAACAACGCTACACGCAGCATTCAGTAACCCACCTAAAATCTACATTTGGTGATCCAACGATCCTGTAACTTGGCACAGGATCACATAAAAATAAAAACAACATTTGGTACACCACACAACAGTTGGTGACCACGAGGACATCGAGTACATATACAACATCGAGTCCACATACATACCAATCACATGGTTTATAAACTTTCAAGCTACAAAACAAATCCACGACCATGGAAACATTTGACGTCCTACTAGCAGCGCAACAAAAGACGGCGGATCAAATAGAGGTCATAATCCGAAACTATAAAAAGGACCCGACAACAAGGAAATCGAAGGAGTACTACCTGGAACGTTTAAATCGGCTAGACATTGCATGGCTAGAATTTGAGAGCACTGACAACAAATTAAGGTGTCTATCAAATCTTCCAATGCAGCACGAATATTTTACGGACCAGTACTTGCGCAAGTACAAAGAGCTATTTGAGTCTGAAATCAAAAGACTCTCAAATCCAACAATCAATAATCAACAAACCAATAATCAACTCCAAAATAAAAAAGGTGCCAGCAGCTGCAGACAGAGAGAGTCACAACTTGACGAAATTACGAGTAAAGTTCTTCGTACTCAGCGGGCGCTAACAAGAGCGCTAAGACGAACAATGGACGAAGCCATGGCCGAAGAAATTCATGAGGGAGCACAGTATCAGGTAAAATTAACTCTCATTGATAAATATATGGGTGATCTCTCGAGAAACAATGACATGTTATGGCAATTAACCACTAAAGAACAAATAGATGGGTACACGGTGGATGACTTCTACAAAACGCAAGCCGAAGTGCACAATATTAAATGTACTCTACAACAACACGGCAGTCTTTCCAATGATAGTACTCCACAACACATCAACAGAATTGAGCAGTGTCAACCACACCTGCCAAAAATTCAAATTCCAATATTCAACGGCAGTTATCTCCAATGGGTAGCCTTCAAAGACCTGTATACTCAACTAATTCACAATGCAGCAATGAGTGAAGTTGAAAAAATGTTCTATTTGACGACACATCTAACAGATGAAGCAAAAAAGCTGATAAACCATTTGCCAATTGCAACAGCAAACTATGAAATTGCATGGAATATTCTCGTCAATAGATACGATAACAAAAGGCTCATTGTGACAACATTACTCAACAACTTGCTCTCTAATCCACAAGTGAAAAATGAATCGGCACAAACCCTAAAAAGTATACATGACCTCACAAAGGAATGCATCCATGGCTTGAAGGCACAGGGACTTCCAGTGGACAAATGGAACGCCATAATCGTCCACATACTATTGAAAAAGCTTGATCTCTCGACTCAAACACTATTTGAGCAATCACTCAAAGACAACAAAAGCCTCGTAAGTCCCGATGAACTGCTTAAATTCATAGAGCATAGGTTCCAAGCATTGGAAACGCGAGGAAGATCGGGCGAATCTGGAGGGGGGGAAGGATAGAGCCAAGATTATAACATCAACTACATCAATTCCAAATTGTATGGTATGTGGATTAACAGGACATCCCATATATTACTGTGAAAAGTTCCTGAAAATGTCCCCAGCCGAGAGTCTACAATGGACGCAAAAGATGAGACTTTGTGTCAACTGTTTTAAATCAGATCATACCACCAAATCATGCACATCACGGTCATGCTCAAAGTGCGCAAAAAAGCACAACACATTGCTGCACTTAGAAATACCAAGACAATATTCATCAAAAACCTCTGCTGGAAGCTTCGAAAAGACATAAAATCCAGCCATTGCTTCAAATAAAAATTCCCCAATCGTAGCTGCAACAAACAAGCAGCTCAGCGGCAACACCAATTTATTACTCGCCACAGCAAGAGTAAAAGTGATTGGAACCAATGGCCGCACCGGCATATTCCGTGCCCTTCCAGATTCTGGATCACAGATCAATCTGGTTACAAATCGAGTGTTAAACAAGCTATCATTGGATTCTTCAGCCTTCCTTGCCCATTGAAGGAATAGGCCGTAAGGTTCACAACGCATCCCGACGAATCAATGTAGAGCTACATGCATGCTCAGGCAATTATGCTACCAGAATCGAAGGATTTGTACTCCCAACCATTGTATCACCTCAGCCTACAAAAGAGTTCAACACATCAGATTGGAATCTTCCTGATAATATTAATTTAGCAGATCCATGTTTGAATCAAATGGATAAAATTGATATGCTGATCGGAGCAGAATTTTATCACCAACTTATGCGGCCACAACAAATAAGGCTCAACAAGAACTTACCAATTCTACAAAATACAGCTCTGGGTTGGGTCGTAACGGGTAAACTACAAGAAAACAACGACAGCAACTCGGTTACTTGTGCAGTATTTACCCCAGAACAGCAAACAACAAACGAGCTGATTGAAAATTTCTGGAAACTTGAAGAGGCAAATAATTCAGAACGTGCACTATCTTTAGCTGAGAAACGATGTGAAGATCATTTTGTGCAAAACTTACAAAGAAACAAGGATGGGAGATTCACTGTCCGCTTACCATTTACAGAGAATCCATCAATTCTCGGAACTTCTAAAACAATGGCTTTCAATCGATTTTTGTCATTGGAAAAACGGTTGAACCTTAAGCCAGAACTTAGAGCAGAATACAATAAACTTATGGAAGAATATGAATCCTTGGGGCACATGGAAGAAATACAGGAAGACGACATTCCCGATGTACATTACGTCATGCCTCATAATTGCGTGCTGAAACCGGAAAGTTCAACAACGAAATTGCGAGTAGTGTTTGACGCATCAGCCAAAACATCCAGCGGTTTCTCACTCAACGACATCCTTCATGCAGGACCAACCGTGCAAAGTGAGCTATGTTCAGTTCTGCTGAGATTTCGGATGCATAAATTTGTCTTCACTGCAGACATCGAAAAAATGTACCGACAAATTCAAGTCAATTATGCAGACCAAATGTTCCAGCTAATCATTTGGAGATATAACAAACATCAAGATATCAAATATTATCGCCTCAAAACTGTCACCTACGGCACTTCCTCAGCTCCATACCTAGCTACCAAATGCCTTCAACACCTAGCAACACAAAACACCACGAAATATCCACTAGGTGCCTCAATATTACGTGATGTTTTTTATGTGGACGATTGCCTAAGCGGAGCCGACTCTATCAGTACAGCATTGGAATCACAACGACAACTCAACTTAATCCTAAAAGAAGCTGGCTTTAAACTTCGAAAATAGTGTTCAAATCATCCCCAGTTGCTAAATGGTATTGCACCTGAGGACCAGGAGATCAATTTGGACTTGGACGAAAGCTCAAACTGCTCTATTAAAACACTTGGATTAATATGGCTACCGAGGTCTGACCAGTTATGTGGGCAAGCAAAAGTACCAACGGAAAATTATTCAAAGGGTGTAACAAAACGAATAGTTAGTTCAGAACTTGCCAAGATATTTGATCCATTAGGAATTTTTGGGCCGGTAGTCGTACGAGCCAAAATATTTTTGCAGGAGCTGTGGCAATTACCAATTTCATGGGATGATGAATTGCCCCTGGATCTTCAAAACGTATGGAATAAATTTCGAACGAGCATAGAAGCACTAAACAAAATTAAGATCGATCGATTCATACTAAAAACCGAAAATCCAGTAACAACGCAGCTTCACACGTTTGTTGATGCCTCGGAACGAGCTTATGGAACGGCAATTTACATTCGTTCAACATACAAGGACAAAACTGTATCAACAAGATTAATATGTTCCAAGTCCCGTATAGCACCCATTAAAAAGCAGACGCTGCCTCGGCTATAACTATGTGCCGCAGTACTAGGGGTGGAGCTGACAAATAGAGTAAAGCAATATCTTCGTCTACAAAATACTGCAAACTTTTTCTGGACAGATTCAAAGATTGTCCTTGCGTGGATAAATTCTACTGGAGCATCCTTCCACACTTTTGTGGCAAACAGAATAGCCAAAATACAAGAATTAAGCGAATCAAATCAATGGCGACATGTCAGCTCTAAACAGAATCCAGCTGACGCAATATCCCGAGGACTAGCACCAGAAAACCTATCACAACATTCAATTTGGTTTTATGGCCCACTATTTCTATCAGGACAAAAAAGTGAGTGGACGAACTCATCTCCACAAGTTTTTGATATACCTTGCAACGAAGAACGCAAAATGACGAAGCATGTTTTGACAATATCAACCTCGCAGCAAAAGTACGAAGACATTATAAGTCGAATAAACCATCGAAACTCTTTCAAGACTCTTCAGCGCACGATCGGTTATGTCTTGAGATTCATCACAAATTCCAAAACTGCGAAAATTTGTCGTCCATCCAACAAGGCGCTCGATGCACATGAAATGGAAGAAGCTCTGAACGTTGTCATCAAAATCATGCAAGCCACGGAATTTGGGGAAGAGCTGGAAAGATTATCAAACAAAACACCTGTACATAAATCCAGCCCTTTGGCCTCATTAAATCCATTCTTGGATGAATATCAGATAATGCGTGTAGGTGGTCGTCTGAAACAATCAACATTACCATTCAAGGCGAAGCATCCAGCAATTTTACCACACAATCATTTCATGGTGAGGTTGTTGATGCAAATGCTACATGCAGAAAATCGTCATTGCGGCCCACAAGCATTGTTGGCTGCATCCAGGGCGCAGTTCTGGATTACCAACGGAAAATCAGTCGCACGCAGTACCGTCCACAAATGCACACGATGCACCAAGGCAAGGCCAGTGCTTTTTAAACATTTGATGGGAAATCTACCAGCTGACAGAGTGACGCCAGGACGTCCATTCATTACTACAGGAGTTGATTACTTTGGGCCGATTTGGATACATCACAAAATTAGGGGCAAAAGACCAGACAAAGCCTATATCGCAGTATTTTCTTATTTTGCAACTAAGGCCATTCACATGGAAGTTGTGTCCAATCTGTCCACAGAAGCCTTTATCGGAGCATTACGACGATTCATCAGCAGAAGAGGCCATTGTCAGACATTATATTGGGACAATGCTACTAACTTCGTGGGAGCAAACAACAAAATAGCTGAATTAGAAGAATCAATATATTCTCAATCAGCCCAAGAAGAAATTACACGAGTATGCAGCAATCAATCAATTACTTTTAAATTTATTCCACCAAGAGCCCCTCATTTCGGTGGCCTTTGGGAAGCGGCAGTTAAATCAGCCAAACATCTTCTGCTGAGAAGTGTGTCCGCTGCATCACTTACATATGAAGAGTTGGAAACAATAGTGGTTGAAATAGAAGCCATCCTAAAATCGCGACCTCTCTCATCAAATTAAGAAGATCTTCAAGCTCTTACACCAGGTCACTTTCTAGTAGGTGAGCCATTAACATCAGCAGTGGATGTAAACGCCCAATCTCCAAAATTACTGTTAGATGCAAGGTGGAAAATAACTTCAGAGATTAAACACAAATTCTGGAAGGAATGGACACAAAAATATTTACATGAGCTACAACAAAGAGGAAAATGGAAGTCTCCTTCACCGAACGTCATTGAAGGCATGCTTGTCATTCTCAAAGAAGACAATACTCCTGCACTACAATGGCCACTGGGAAGAATCAGCCGAATTTACAAGGGAGATGATGGACTTATTAGGGTCTGCGACGTCAAAACAGCGAAGGGAATTTTCAAAAGGCCAATTCATAGATTGGCGCCCCTGTTCAACGATTTTCACACAGAACACTACGAATATGACAAGCCAATATCGCAAAAAAGACAACACTCATCAGAAGGTGACTCTATACAGCCAAAACGGAAGGTAGTATCATATGCTTCGCAAGGAATCTTCAGTACAATATGTATTTCGCTCCTGCTACTGCCGATAATACTAGCCTCTCCGATCAATGTCACAGAGTTTTCTTCCAACCCAGGATTGTATTTCGAAGGCGTAGGGTCGACAAAATTGATAACTGCAACCTGAAAATTCATTATATATTACGATCTCACACCTATTTGGGAAAGGAACAAGGTTCTGGAGGCCGGGATAACAACATTTTCAAAGTTCTGCAAACAATCAATAGCTACTAAATCATGTGAAATACTCTACCTCGAACTTCTCATTCAAGAATCAGACCTTTTAACTTCAAGAAGAAACCGAAGAGCTGCACTAGATATTGTGGGGAATATAGCTCATGCTCTATTTGGAGTCCTGGATTCGGATTATGCAGAACAAATGGCTCAGACTATAGCCAATGTAAAGCAAAACGAGGAGTATTTGCACCTGTTACTCAAAAACCAAACTTCGGTGATAAATTCGACGATTAATATTCTCAAGCAAGGCGAGAATGATATGAATTTGCACTTCTCAGAGCTTAAAACCAGCATCTATAATGAGTTAAATACAGTTAGAGACGAGAACTCAAAATTGCGACAAACCCAAAATCTAATGTCCCTGGCGATTCAATTAAATACACTTGCGGCAGAGTTACAAAGAATTGAGACAGAGCTGGTCGCTGCCCTCACGCACTCAAATCACGGTAAAATAAGTCCACTTCTCCTCACATCAAAACAGTTAAGAACAGAGATAGCTAAGATTAAGGGCCACCTTCCCATTGGTCGCTCGTTACCAGTTGAAGATACTGACTTGCTGGAATTATACAAGATCATGAGCGTCAAGGGCACAGTAACACAGGAGAGTGTCATTTTCATGATTGAACTACCGTTAGTGAACCAGGAACATTTTGAGCTCTTCAAGGTCATCCCCATACCCACCAAGATAAACGACAGGGATATTGCTATAAAAACCAATACTGAATATCTCGCTGTGAACAGCCACCGAGATGAATATCTGACACTAAATACACTTCAATTCAATAAATGTATTGTAGCAAAGAGCGACATATATCTTTGCACTACTGTACAAGTCAGCGTAACTCGAGGCCCCAGCAGCTATTCCTGCGAAGTTGTTCTGTTTAACAACCGGACATCCCCACAATGTAGTTTCGGGAACATACAGAGCAAAGCTTGTTTTATCGCACTAAACACTATCAATCGTTGGCTTTATGCAACACCAAATCCATTAGAGATAACTGCAGTGTGCGACTCTGAAACCATACAATTTACCGTCAAACGATCTGGCCTCATGTCCATGAAACCAACCTGTATCATCAAGGGAAATTTACTAACTATCCATGGGCATGAAACGAGTGTTACTACTCTTCATACTTCATATGCCATGTTTGGCATTATTACGGCAATTGGCAAACCCTCCGAGGTCAAGAGGCTACTAGCACCAAACATCGAATTGGATACCAAATTAGATGAGCTCTCCAACATCCAAGGACAGCTATCAGACATCAAGGATCTTCCAAAGGAAATAAAATACCCAGCGCTTTATCATCCACATATCGGCTCGTTGGCGTTACTCCTGTCATTATTGATAATAGTCATCCTAATAGGCCGGAAAATTAAATGCTACAAGGGAGCTTCAATGAACTTGTCCCCAACGATGCCAGAATCAGCCCCACAACCAACACCACGACAGCAAAACTCTGAGGTTTAAAAAAAATACCAATTTGTTAACTCTTATATTATTAATTCTTATTTCATTAATTTAGTTTTTTTCTTGTTCTCTCATACATAATTTTTGCTTTTCGCTATCCGCTCAACGTGGCGGAGAATGTTAACCATAATAAAAAACCAAAACTTAAAAATTAAAAGAAGTCAAAAAACAACAAGCAAAATGATTTCACGTATTTACTAAAAACTACAAAAATGCATATTGCAAAAATGCATATGCAACTAAATGTCATTTACCTTTAGAATATTTTATGCAATACTGAATTTGGATTTTTGAATATTATTATTATTAATTTTAAGTTAGACGTAAGCAATTCAATTGTATAAAAGACTGACAAAAATAAAGACATCAGGCAATCAAAGATTAACTCTTTTCATTGCTTCACGGGTCTTAGTGATTCTACTAAGGTTCAATTATATTTTGTATCAGCACAAGGTGTTTCTACCTGGGCTAAACCAATTCTAAACAAACAAAAATCTGAACTCCAAAGGAAACCTTTGGTGTTCAACTTATTTCGCCGTTGGCAACTCAACACATCGGAAGGTTATTTTTGCGACACCTTGTATAAATAATCATTTATACATATGCATACATATTTAAAAAACAACACTAATAAATATATATTGTAATAGTTAATTTTTTGTTTTTGAAATTCAGCATTTTTAAGTTTTGTTTATATGTATTTCAAAATAGCTCAAAGATAAAAAACAAGGCACATGTAAGTAAAAACTTAAATAACTAACAAACAAAAACCTTTTCCTCTGGACCGATCTTCTTGAAATTTCTACAACCTTCAACTCGGACTCTAGAATCTCTAGAATGATAGGCTACTTTTTTCAGCGACGCTCACTTTTTTAAATTACTTATTATAATTAATTATTATTAAAATTTTTTAAATAAAGTTTTATAGATATTATAGTATTAAAGTGTATAACTTCGCAGTTTATGGACCAATTTTCAAAATTCTTTTTGCATATGGGTCTACCAAATTTTTTTTAGAAGGTGTCGCAAATTGCCAGCCCTAATAAAAGAACGAACCACCGTATTCAACAGATTTGACCCTTCGACTTTTCCCAAGATTGAAGAACCCCATGAAAGGACGGCATTCTGCGGTGATTGTGGACCGCAACGCTGACATACATGGCAAAAACACTGTAGAGACTACTTTGAAGGGGACAAAATAGAAATTGCCGAACAAACAAATATTTTTTGAGAAAAATTTAAATTCGCCATATTTTTTACTAGACCTTGTACTTGCTTGCTATTTGCAGTCAGTTTGTACCATATTTCTTTTAAACTTGTAAGTTACTTTAAAAATACCAATTGCATTTTACTGTCAATTGATTTGATATAATCCTTAGTTGTAAAGCAAAGTCTAATTTTAACTGCTTGTGTTAAGACTGTTTAAGATGTTAAATTGTCATAGACAAATAGTTATATGTTCATTTATGCGCATCTCGTGTTTATGTCGGAAAATTGCTACTTACGTTGTTTTGTCTGAACACATTGGCAACTTATTTTTTGATATTTGTTAAGTTAATAAATAATAAATAAAAAGCTTTTTTAAGTTTTTTTTCTTTTGAGGCGTTGCAGTGGGGGGAATGGGCCAGTGCACTCAGGGCAAAGTTGTTGACTGCTCTCAACCTGGCGAGAAGCCAGCAGCGATCCCTGAAAATGGACTGGTCAAGCTGACATACTGCCTCCCCGTGGCGCCCCTGGATAGCCCCTACAGCACCCGCTTAGAGGTGAACCAAAGTGTGCAGCGAATCCCCTCTGTCCAGGGGTCTAAACCAGGACCCGGTCCTCCAGGTTTCGGGGGTTGTGCGTGGGGGTAACTTCCCTACCGTGTAAAAACACACTAGTTGCGACACAACAACAAAGAATAAATATAAATATGGATGACTTTATTGCTGACGACCAGGAACAACGAAATAAGGATAACGATTTTCGGTTCTGCACGTGGAATGTCAGGTCCCTGAACAGACCACGTGCAGCCGATGAACTTGCGGAGGCCCTGGAAGCCTATAAGGCTGACATCACCGCCATCCAGGAAGTGCGATGGGATGGGCCGGGCAAAAAGAAAGTGAGAAACTGCGACATCTACTACGGTGATTGCTACAAAGAGCGGCGACAGCGCCTGTTTGGATGCGGGTTTGTTGTTCGAGGCAGACTTAGGCAAAAAGTCTTAAGCTTTAAATCCGTGAGTGAACGCCTCATTACAATCCGCATCAAGGCTAGGCTCGGCAACATTAGCCTAATCTGCGCCCACGCCCCTACGGAGGATAAAGATGACGACAGCAAGGATGACTTTTATAATCTCCTAGAAAGAACATACGATCAATGCCCCAGCTACGACACCAAGATCGTCCTAGGAGATTTCAACGCAAAGCTGGGCAAGGAAGACATCTTTGCTAGAGTCATCGGGAAACACAGCCTGCATGACGACACGTCGGATAACGGACTCAGGCTGCTAGATTTTGTAACGGGGCGCAATCTCACTGTAGCAAGCACGCGATTCCCTCACCTCAACATTCACAAAGGGACCTGGCGGTCCCCTGATCAATTAACCGTCAACCAAATTGATCACATTGCGATCGACGGCAGACACTCCTCCAGTATTCTTGATGTCCGAACATTCCGAGGAGCCAACATTGACTCCGATCACTTCCTTGTTGTAGCCAAGGTAAGATCACGGATATCAGTAGCAAACCGGAGTAGAGCACGACCACAACAGTTTGACGTCGCAAAGCTACAATCGCAATCGACCGCTGGGAAATTTGCCGATCTAGTCTCCCTTAAGCTCTCAGAGAGTCCAGCCCTGCCAGGCGAAACAACCGATGAGGAATGGAACCGTTGCCAAAACGCCATCAGAGATGCTGCCTCTGATGTATTGGGTTTTAAAATGCCACCCGGAAAAAACCCATGGTTTGACGACGAGTGCATGCAGGCACATTCAGCGAAGCTAGCAGCGTATAAGGCGACGTTGGAGAGAAGGACGAGAGCAGCTCGTGAGCTCTACGAACGGAAGAGAAGGGAAGAACACCGGCTTCTCAAAAAGAAGAAGAAAGAGCTGTTACGGCAGGAATAATATCCGAAAGTTTTACCAACGGGTAAAACAACTATCCAATGGATATAAGCTTCGGACAGAAGCCTGTCGTGACGAAGAGGGACAAATCGTAGTAGAGCCGCAATCGATGCTGAGAATCTGGAAGGATCACTTCTGCAGACAGTTTAACGGCGAACAAAACACCGATTCCATCGCCAGGCAGAATATTCCACTACAGATAACGGACGATGATGGTAGAGAATTCCGTCCCCCCGACCTGAATGAAGTCAAGATAGCAATATCGAGATTGAAGTCAAACAAAGCTGCAGGAGCGGACGCACTGTCCGCGGAACTATTTAAGGCAGCCGGAGATGACCTGGTTGGGCGCATGCACCAGCTCATCTGTAAGATATGGTCGGAGGAAAGCATGCCCGACGAGTGGAATCTCAGCATCGTTTGCCCGATCCACAAAAAAGGAGACCCCTTCAACTGCGCCAACTACCGAGGAATAAGTCTCCTGAACATCGCCTACAAGATCTTCTCTGCCGTTTTGTGTGAGCGCCTGAAACCATTCGTGAACAGTCTGATAGGTCCTTATCAGTGTGGTTTCAGGCCGGGGAAGTCCACCATCGACCAAATTTTCACACTACGGCAGATCCTGGAAAAGACCCAAGAAATGCAAATCGACACCCACCACCTATTCGTTGATTTTAAGGCCGCATATGACAGTGTGTATAGGGACGAGCTATACGAAGCCATGTCTAGTTTTGACATTCCTACTAAACTCGTCAGGCTGTGTAGGATGACGATGGAGAACTCTCGCTGCTCCATCAAGGTCGGTAACGAATTCACCGAGACCTTCAATGTCAGAAGGGGATTTAGACAAGGCGACGCACTGTCATGTGACTTTTTTAACATAATTCTTGAGAAGATCGTGCAAAACTCACACGCCAACAACAGAGGCACGATCTTCCAAAAGTCCGTGCAACTGCTAGCATACGCTGACGACATTGACGTGATTGGTCGAACACAGCGAGCCGTCACTGAAGCGTTTGCTGGTATTTCAACGGAGGCGGCCAAAATGGGTCTAGCGGTGAACGAGGGCAAAACGAAGTATATGCTGTCATCAAAAAAGGACGCGCAACACCGACGACTGGGCCCGAACATCACCATAGGCAGCTATAACTTCGAGGTAGTGAAGGACTTCGTCTACCTTGGCTCCCAAGTCAACAGTACGAACAACATCAGTACCGAGATCAAACGCAGAATAACTCTTGCCAATCGCTGTTTCTTTGGGCTCAAGAGGCAATTGAGTAGTAAGGCCCTTTCTCGAAAAACCAAGTTGACACTATATACCACTTTGATAATCCCTGTACTTCTTTATGGCGCAGAAGCATGGACGGTGTCGAAGGCGGATGAGGAAGTCCTTGGTATTTTCGAGAGAAAAGTTCTGCGTTCAATCTTCGGCCCTGTTTGCGTTGATGGTTTCTGGAGAAGAAGATTCAATCATGAACTGTACGGGTTGTACAGCGACATGAGCCTAACCAGGCGCCTACGGATCCAACGGCTAAGATGGTTGGGCCATGTAGAGCGCATGGAGAATACTGCTCCGACCCGTAGAATCTTCGATTCCGAACCTGTGGGACAACGCAGTAGAGGACGCCCACGGAACCGATGGCGCACACAAGTGGAGAGGGACCTCAACCAACTTGGTGTGCAAAATTGGAGAACGCTGGCTAAAGACCGTGCCAGCTGGAAAACTTTGTTGGTTGAGGCCCAGGTTCACCACGGACTGTAGCGCCAAAAGAAGAAGAAGAAGAAGAAGGCGTTGCAGTGGCTTTAGTTCTGTTTAGCGACAGTGTCATAACTTGATTGATCAGAAAACGACTTCGATACTCATAATATTTTGTTTGTTTTTACTTTTCTCTAGGAACTAATCCTTAAAAAAATTTTTTTTCAAAAATGATTGGAATATTGTAATAACTTATTCTACGTAACAGCGTCAAAAGACGCTTCAAAACGACTCCCAACAAATTTGTGTTTTGGACGCTGTTATTCATAAAAATCACAGATATGTATGTTTGCATTGTTGCAAAATTTATAAATAGTAGAGCAAAGTAATTTATAAATTTAACTTACCTGCAAGCTCTGGAATAAAGCGTCAAATAACATGACCAGGGAATTGCCTAAAATTGCGTGTCGTGCTATTTGGGGGCATAATGTACAAGCATTTCGATACAGCTGCACTGCAAGAACAACAGCTCTAAAAAGATGAAATTACTATTGTATGAAAATATTGAAGAAAAAATATTTATACAATACTTACTTTTTGGAAACTTCTGGATCATCTCGCATGCCTTTGGAAACGACATTTGACGAAATTGTCCCTAAGCCATCCATCAACAAAAAACATTGAAAATCGAAAACTTGAGCCTTAGCCATGATGCGCAATAATTGTCCCAAAGCCCGTTCTAAACCTTGAGAACCACCGCCTTTATTAACTAAATTAAGATACTTTGGCACTTGAGATTCTCGCTTCATATGTAATGGAATTGGTTGAAGTTCTTTCATATACTCTTCCGTTCTGAAAGCACAATTAAGTTTATAAAAAAAAATTTAAAAGACGCTGTATACAAATGTACGAGTAATACTGATAAGTTTGCTGAAGAAGCCGACAAAGAATTTCAATCCTTGAAATATTAAAAATCCTATTTCCTACTTCGCAATAAAATTTAAAGTATTTGAAGTGAAATAAAATTTTTAAAATATATTTATTTTCGTCCCTTACGGAAGAAATTTCGCCGACAGAAAGTGTCCGCCTATGATCGCTTTCGCCTAACAGTACAGTTAAACTATATTTCCAATTCAATTCCACAGTTATATATTAATGCTCTGCTATACAATAAATATAGTGATTACCATTAATCAGACTAAAGTTCAATAGATATGCACATTTGTATATGTATGTACATACATATATACTTACAGAATCAATTTTAAGGCAGAATTACTGAAGTGATTGAAGAAGTGGAGAGATTTTATTTAGAAAATTAAATATGCAACACAAATATCCCATGTAACAGACGTGCAACCATATCATCTAAGACATATAAACAACTTAGAAACTGAGCGAGTAACTACAAATACCATGCAAACGAATTTATGCTGCAAGAGTTTGGAACTTTAAAACCATATTTTTAACAAAAAAATATCAAATTTGTATTTGTCTCCATATCATTACTTATTAAATTTTGAAGTAATAAAATAACAATAAGTATAAGTATGTACAAATCTGCTAAAAAAATATATTTTTTACGTCCAACAAGTGCTGTGTTATATAGATAAAACTACTATCTTTCGCTAGGATAACGTGCGAGAGTGTATGAATGGAGTTCAAATTTACTGGTGTATCTTGTCGTGTACTTTGAACATTCATGTTTAACTAAAGGTACGCTTAGGTATTTGTGAATTCGTGAGTTTTCAACGTATAATTAAGCAGCTGCAATCGTGCGGTACGGTAATTTGACGCCTTTGAATTTCTTCAATCTTTCATCCCGAAACAGTATCCAATTGCTGAATACCACAGCACTATATTGGTTTTAGAATCGCGTTGATAATTCAGCTTTAAAGTAAAATTACTGCAAATTAAATTACACTGCTTTTAGTTTCATCTGAGTTAGTTTTGCGTTAATATGAGAGTTCCATGTCAGTGCACGGTCGCGGTTGACGATTTTGATGGGCGTGTAACATTGTCACATTTTTGTTCATTAACCTTGAATTTTCAAAGTTTTAGCCGATCCTCCAGTCTGTAGATATGATGCAGTAAGCTAAGAGATGCTACTTGTAATGGTTATCAAGGGCTTTGCTGAATGTTCTATCATCTGCAAAAATTGAGGTGCAAATCTTAAAGCCTGTTGGCATGTCAGTAGCATAAATCTGGAATAAGTTGGGACCCCAATTCCAAACTTGACTTTTTGAGTTCTCTGTGATAGATAAAGTTTTAACCATTTTAAAGCAGAATAACTGAACCCCATAAGTGATAATTTATGAAATAAAAGATTGTGGTTAACTTTATCGAACGCCTCACTAAAATCAGTGTATATCACTCACATCAGTTTTCATTTTATTTGTAAAACCTTCATTGACAATAGTGGCGAGTTCCAAAATATTAGTTGTAGTTGAAGGGGACTTACGAACCCTGTTGACAAGGTGAAAGAAGAGAAGAAATTTTATGATATAGGTAGGTAATCTTTTCAAGGAGTTTTGGAATTGCATTAATTTTAGCAATACCTCTGTAACTGGGCACATCAGTATTACTGCCGTTTTTCAATAAAGGAATAATATACGATCGTCCACAGTGATAGCAAATTGCAAGTTGCAAAAAAACGGAGCTTATGGAATCACCTTATTTGGTAATAAGTTTGCAACCATATACGAATATATAGATTTCTAGGCTTATGAGTGGTTGCAGGCAAGTTTAACTTTATTTTGGGTCTCAACTTTGGCGAAAGCTTGAGAAATATCAATGAAAAGAGCAGGGCCATATATAGGAAAAAATGAGCAATCACAAAATACAAAGCTTATACAAATAATAAAAAAAGTTTTTCTAAATTACAACCGATTGGAAGTAATTATACATATACATATACTTATATACTTGACTATCTTGATGTGTTTTGCGAACCTCTTCCATATGCAAAAATAATTTTGAAAATGGGTCCACAAATGACGAAGTTATTTATTAATAAAGTATTAGGGCGGGTAATTTGCTACACCACCCCCCACTAACTTAAAAATAAACACGTGCATTGATATCATGTATCAATGCGGGTAATTTGCCACACGACCCCCCACTAACTTAAAAATAAACACGTGCATTGATATCATGGAATACAAGTCATTCGTCATCCTCTCCCAAGCTTCAAAAGTTGCAAGGGAAAAACTATTTCTTGTATGGTAGCACCCTATATTGTTTTTTGACTGTTTTGG
Organism: Epicampocera succincta; assembly: GCA_932526305.1. Classification (NCBI taxonomy): domain Eukaryota; kingdom Metazoa; phylum Arthropoda; class Insecta; order Diptera; family Tachinidae; genus Epicampocera; species Epicampocera succincta. The sequence goes on along the minus strand of OW052037.1, from coordinate 35,528,908 downwards.
TACATGGCAGTGTTTTCAGAAATAAAATCGGTCGGACACAATCCAACTTAATGACACATATATATATATATAAATAAAAATGGTGTTTTTCTAGAGGTATAGAACTTTGAAATGGAATAAAACAAAGATGAATTTTTTAAATTGACATGAAATTTACTTTATTCGAAAGATAATCTTCTGGCATTATAATTTAAACATGACTGCTGGCATATGACCGCTACGGCTGGCACGAACGCAGTCTAATCTGGACGTCCAATTTTCAATGACTTTTTCCAACATTTGTGATTGTATATTGGCAATAACGCGGCGAATGTTGTCCTCCAAGTGGTCAATAGTTTCGGTCTTATTGGCGTAGACTTGCGACTTCACATATCCCCTCAGAAAAAAGCCTAGCGGCGCACAGTGGGGCCTTTTGACTTTTTTCGTTGCAAAAATCATAAGTTTTAAAGTAATAAAGATATTTAAAAGTTTTAAAAAGCATTTGAAAGAAAACTCCTCAAGCTTCAATATGCATGATTTTCACGGTCATAGGTTAGCCGCGGCACTGTGCACAGTGTCGCCTTTTGACTGTTTCATAACAAACATAATAAACTTTAAAGTACATAATAAAGATGTTTTAAAAATGTATAAAGCATTTCAAAGATAACCGCTTTCGCTAAAAAATAAGTAACCCGCATGTCCATATGATCACAGGGTACTACGCACAGTGGCTTTCTCATCGCAAACACCATAATTTTTTAAGTTACCAAGATATATCCAATAGTTAAAAATCACTTCCATTTTAAGTCCTTTAGTTTCAAAATAAGTGCTCCCGCATTTTGATAGGCATTGGGCACGGTAATAACTTTTGACCTCTTTTGTCGCAAAATTCATATCTTTTGAAGTAATGATCTTTTTAAAATTTAAAAAACATTTCAAACACAACTTTTGGTGCTTCAAATGCTATGCTCATAAGGAAGTCCAGAAAAAAATACCACTGTAATTTAACATGTTAGGGTAATATAATATTTTTTATTTTTACTATAAATACACATTTTTGAAATATTTTCAATATTAATGCTATATAATATATAACACAGTGCAACACGAAAAAATAACCCTATACGGACACCACTAAATGATAAAAGACCAAAAAGAAAATAAGACCCGTGTGTCCCAGTTTTGCTCAAAGTCAGGCAGCCATTGTGCATGTTTTATTTCATTTTTGTAAATGGAATTTAGTTTTTCCAATTCTTTATGCAAAACATGTCAAAACAAAGTAACAAACACCTGTATTGAAATTATCAAGTGATGATCTTATTATTTATAAAGAATTTTGTTCTCTAACTTCATAACAACAAAAACATTGAATGCAGGCCCTACCTGCTTAAAAGGGTGATTTTCAGTAAAATACGCACAAAAATTCTAACAGTGTTATATTTTATTGGGGTATGATTTTGTTTATTACAAAGTAACCTTTACATTAGATGGCACTGCTTCTTTTTTGGCAGATGTAACCTTTTTGTATCCAGGAAGAAAATTGGCATTATGATTCTTTAAAGAGCTTCGTAAAATAGAATACTTTTCCTTTGACAATCCCAAGTCCATAAATAACGCTAAGGCTTCTTCTATGCTATACTTTCTGGGTAAAGCATTTGGAGGAGTTCGAATACTCTCTTTAATTCTCTGCAGTCGATTTGGGCTTGCAAGCTCCACAGCTATTGTAATGTCTGACCTTGATTTGTCTTTATCTTTAACATACATATATCTTTAGTGACATTTTGAAGTTTATGTTTTCTTGTGTACTCCGAACATTCGTTTATAGTTTTTGCAGGTCTTCCTCTTTTGCTGTCAGAAGATGTATGCGGTTCTTCTATGTTTTCAAAAGTTGTTACTCCATTTAGCCAGTCTGTGTTCTTTTCCATAAAGGTTTTCGTCGTTCGTTTTGAGGCAAGCCATTTTTTATTAATTTTCAAGTAAATGAAGTGAATTGTGGTTTTCACATCCTCTTCGTGGTATCCTGATAAATTGTGTAATTTTTGCACAATAGCCATTCTAAACTCATTTTCATTATGTGAGTTTCTGAATAACAATTCTGAACAATTCCGAATTTTGAAATGACAGTATAGCACATTGACTCTATCAAATTGTATAACTTAATGATCACTGCTTTTACAAAGTAAAAACTTAACTGGCTTGATTACACAATTGCGGCTTAATTTATACCCAAAAATAAAAAAATTTTTAATCTACCTGCTTTGTAAAACAGAAATCCAGGCCTCAACTACCTGTAGTGTAAAACTGAATTTTCTATTTTACTCAGTATAAAAAAAGTTTAAAACTACCTGCCTATTTTTATAATGCGAACAACGTTGCCGTTTTGGTTAAGTTTAATCAAAATTGGTTACTTTTTTCCATCTGTAGAATAAAAGACAAAAATTAAACTACATACATACATACATATGTAAGTACCTGAAAATTTTGGTTATTTTTTTTTTTTTTTCTTATTTGGTAGTTTTTCCAACATTCTTGGTTATAAAATATATTGGTCGTAGAAACGTTGAATGAGAATTTAAATTTAAATAAACAAATTGTTATAGTTATGCATACCTGATTCATACGGGACTCGCCCGATGGTTTTTTACCATGAATTTTCTAGAGTTTATTGTCGAACGGGACACAAAGCAACATAAAAGAAAATTTAAGAAAAATGCAGGGGAAAAAGTCATCGTGTCAATCTCGTATGAACGAGAGAAATTAAAATATGTAACAAATACGTGCTGCAGTGAAAACAGAATTATTGCCGTTTTCACTATGAGATTGTAACAGTTTTCCTCTTATATCAAGCAAAACGGCAACTTTTGGTGGCAAAGTTTAGTTAAATTATTTAAAGCATTGTGTAGCAAATATGCTCCGAAAATTTGGCCGAGACCATTTTTTGCCATTTTTAGATATGCTCCATTTTATTTGTAAAAATTACCTAAATATAGGGTGCCTGAAAAGCGGCAACTGCCGAAAAAGTAGGGCATTTGATGCACATTTTTTGCTTATTTCAATAAAAAATAAACGTACCTTTAAAACGATACCAAAAAAGTAATGATCTAAAGTCAAGGTTTCTAGCATTTCAATTTTAAAATGTTATTTTTTTTTTCAAAATCACCTTTTTTGGGGCTTCTTAAAAAACTGCCAACTTTAAGCAGCTCCACCAGCTATAATTTAATTAATTATAATTAACTAATTAAGAAACCCGTTTTTGAACTGGCATCAGTAAGAAGTTCTTTGTACGATGTAATCATTCATTTTACAAAATTTTGTCATCAAATTTTGTATTTTTGCCACGGTATTTGGGAAAAGGCGCCACAGTGCGGCGTTAAATCGCACGATCTTGGAGACCAATTCACGGGTTCGAAACGTGAAGCTATGCGGTTACCAAACGTTTCCTTCAATAAATCAATTATGATACGAACTGCGTGACATGTTGCGCCGGCTTGTTGAAAATACAGCTCTTGCACAACATTATTGTTGAATTGATGAACGAAAAGGTCAGTAATCATGGCTCTATAGCGGTCACTGGAACGTTCTGACCAGCACATTAAGCAGTCTGTTTTTCTGAATGTAACGGTGTCTCAACATGCACTTGAGGACTACCATCACTTCTAATACCGAAATGTTGTTTATTGACGTATCCATTCACACAAAAAGAGCTTCATCGCTAAACAAAATTCGCTTATTGAAATCGAGATTAACAGCAATCTTTCAATATAAATTTTGCACAATTTGCCTATTCATGTTGAAATGCCGAACCGAACATAAAACACTTGACAGCTGACAAATGGCAGCCATTTAAAAACATATTGCCAACTTAAAGTTTTATACCTCCCTAAAAACACTTTTATATATATACATATACATTTTATATATATACATATATATATATATATATATATATATATATGCGTGTGTGTGTGTATGTATATATATACATACATATATATAAGTTAAGGTACGGAAGCGCGACCACAAGATCATCACAAAATTAGCGCTGCACGCGCAACAAAAAATATTAAAATTTAAATACTGCAACAGATGCCACCTTGCATTTTATTTGGCATTCCGTTCCCATGGAATAAAATACTGCAACGGATGCCACCTTGCATTTTTCTATTATTCCAATGAAATTTGGCCCTTTATGCGGATAAGGATAATTGGCACTTTGCACGAGGTTGTGGGACTTTTTTAGTTAAGAAAGAAAATAAATAAGGTTAGTTTTAGACTCGAGCTCGTATAGCGAGAATCAATTTTAATAAGTATTAAATATTAAATCATTGAACTAAATAAATAATTGGCGCCCAACACCAACGAACACCAGTCACCATATAGTGAATAATAAAAAGTGCTAGAAAAAAACTAAAAGATCAAAAATTTATAAAAAATTATCGAAACCAGAAGACTACTCAGAATACGAGTAGCACAAAATTCAAAAGTAAAGAACAAAATTACGCCTAAAAATAGAGCTTAAATTAAAATGAAAAGGAAGTTTTGAATAAAATATAAAACATAAAACGAGCCAAACAATTGAAAACAATACAAAAATCAAAAATATTTAAAAGCCTACATAGTAGGAAAACAGAAAAACTGAATTTAAATTAATACAAAACTAAGAGGGAAAAAGTAAAAAACTAGACAAAAGACACAACACAGTAGGTCTGTTCAATTACTTTACTTGTAAAAGTTAGTAACGAGAGAGTAAGAAGAAATTTCCCAAAATTACTCTCAAAAATGTAAAAAAGAAGAAAAAACTCAAGTAAAAATTTATCAAAGAGAGTCACAATACTGTGAGAAGAAACCAAAAGTTCGAGCAATTTAAAAGCGAGATAAATAAAGCCGAGATAAATCCTAACTGCCAAGGGAAAGTGCCTAAGCAACTATTATCCTACAAGCCACACTGCCGCAGCTGAGGAACAACATGATGAATTATTTGTAAGCGTTAAAATTAAGAACTCGTGTTATTTTATTGTTATTCTCTACCATTTTGTTTAAATTTAAAATTTTTTTTAGAGTTTAATTTTGTTTACTATCGGATTTTAAAGTGAATAAACTCATTTGGAAGCTTTTATTTATAACTAACTTTTGAAAAATCGAATTTGAGTTTTGTAAAGTTTCGGAATTTGGGGAATTTTTCTTTTGCGGTCCTTGCCAATTTCTCGAAAGTTTATGGACAGTAGGGAAGTTTTCAGGAAAACGGAAGAGCTCTCAGCTAGGATAAGAGCATTGACAATTTCTGATAGGCAGGTGGTAAGCGCGTTAGGAAGCAGTAATAGTATGGACGCGGAAAATTTGAAAGTGCTTTTGGATACTGCCATTAATCAGGCTGTACAAAGGACTAAGGAAGAACTCCAAACCACTATCAATGATTTGACTGCTAGAGTGAATAGTTTGCAACCACCGTCCGTTGTCGAGGAATATAAGGAGATAGAAATCCTACCCAATGTACAGTGTGATGAAACTCTAGACATTGTCAAGTCGGTACCCGAGTTCAAGGGGGAATCACAAAGATATGTTTCTTGGCGCCAGGCTGCCATCACGGCGCACAAGCTGTTTGAACCTTATCAGGGTAGTTCTAAATACTATCAGGCGGTGGGAATTCTGAGAAATAAAGTTACAGGAAGCGCAGACGCTGCACTAAGCGCTTACAATACGGTTCTTAATTTCAAGGCTATCATAGCCAGACTAGACTTCACTTATATGGACAAAAAGTCCATATTTACATTAGAGCAAGAACTCTCCACGCTCAGGCAAGATCGGAAGTCAATCAGTCAATTCTACGATGAAGTAGAGCGCAAGTTGACTGCCATTGTTAATAAAGTCATAATGTCTTATGAAGGCGATGGTGCATTAATCAGGTCGCTTAACCAGAAATATCGGAATGACGCATTGCGAGTTTTTGTCTCCGGGCTTAGGAAGCCACTGTGCGATACACTGTTCTCCTGTAAGCCTTCAGATTTACCGACTGCATTGGCTCTATCCCAAGAGTTGGAAACTAATCAAAACCGATACCACTTCGCAGCTGTTTATTATCACGGCCTAAACAGGAATCTGCAAAATCCTCTGCCCCAACTATCGCTAGGACAAAATCAACAAAATACTACGCAGAACCTTTTCAACCAACAACTGACCCGCCCACAAGCCATTCCAGGCTACTTTGTGCAACCGAACTTGCCAAATTTTCCAAATCGGTCTCAGCAACCGTTCAATCAGTCACAACGTTATAATACCACAAATTCTAATTTCAAATTCCATCCAAGTGTTCGCACTCTATTACAAAATTCAGCCCAAGACACAAATCAACAGGGTTTCAACCCTATTCTAACTTCCCAGCCAGTTGATACTGATGTAAGCATAACAGTACCGAGTAACAACTTTCAAAGATTTCAAGTACAGAAAAGGGACATAACATCTGACAAACAAACTCCTAGAAAAATCCAGAGAATCAACAATCTTGGTCATGAGGTACCGCAGAGTGAATTTTCTGAAGAAGTTTACCCAGGAGACTCTAATATCCAATCTTATCAGGCTTTGCCAGAAAACCAAGATCATGTAGATCCTACCTTTGAAGATGAGATCAATTTTTTAGAGGCGGGTCAGTACTCCCCTACATCGACAGAATGATAGGTGGCAAAAATATAAAACTCTTAATTGACACTGGCGCATCTAAAAGCTATATTACAAACATTAACGGACTTAAGAACATAAAAAATTTAGAAACCCCATTCTTAGTAAAATCCATTCATGGAGCTGACATAGTCAAGGAGAAAACATTTGTTAACGTCTTTAATAAGACCGAAACCTTTTTTATTCTTCCAAATTTATCGCTTTTTGACGGCATCATTGGATTCAGTTTCATAAAAAGTATAAAGGGGGTTATTGATACCGAACACGACATTATCTACTTTGATGGTGGTCAAGAAAAACTAAGATACCTCAAGCTGGACACAATTAATGCTTTAATAAATGAAGTCGGCATTCCGAAAAGCGTTGAACGGATTTTCTTCGAAAAAATCAATGAAAACTCTAGCGTGTTTGCAAATCCAAATGAAGCTCTGCCATACAATACTAAAATTTCGGCTACGATTAGAACCATGGATGAGGAGCCAATATATTCCAGGTATCAGTCCTATCCCATCTCGACGATAGAGTTTGTAAATAAGGAAGTGAAAGAACTTTTAAAAAACGATATAATAAGACCGTCTCGATCACCCTACAACAGCCCAGTTTGGGTTGTTGATAAAAAAGGTTTGGACGAATGTGGAAAACCCAATAGACGTCTAGTCTTTGACTTTACTAAACTTAACTCTAAAACCATTCCGGACAAGTACCCTATACCTGACCCGTCTGTTATCCTATCAAATCTTGGAAGATCAAAGTTTTTTACAACTTTAGATTTAAAAAGTGGATTTCACCAAATCAATTTGGTGGAACGCGATCGTGAAAAAACCGCGTTTAGCGTGAACAATGAAAAATACGAATTTTGCCGTTTGCCATTCGGGCTTAAAAACGCACCGAGTATTTTCCAGAGGGCTATTGACGATGTCTTACGTGAAGAAATAGGGAAATCCTGCCACGTCTACATCGACGATATCATAATATTTTCTGACTCTGAGCAGAGGCATATTGATGATATAGATAGAATACTAAAAAAGCTCCACCACGCTAACATGCGGGTGTCACTAGAAAAGTCAAGGTTTTTTAAAACCTCTGTGGAGTACTTGGGGTTCATTGTTTCAACTGATGGAATAAGGACCTGCCCAAAGAAGGTCGAAGCTATCGTAAATTACGAGGTCCCTAAAACGCTAAGAAACCTGTGGTCTTTTTTGGGTTTAGCGGGGTATTATAGAAGATTTGTCAAGGATTATGCAGCCATCGCAAAGCCCCTTACTAGATTTTTGCGAGGCGAAAATGGACATGTCGGTACTAAGCATTCAAAACACATCAAAGTGGACTTAGACAAAGGCGCAATAGATTCTTTCGAAAAATTAAAGAAAATCCTATCCTCTGAAGATGTCATTCTCTTGTATCCAAACTTTGAGAAACCCTTCGATCTCACAACGGACGCATCGTCCCATGCCATTGGAGCGGTCCTTTCACAGAACGGGCGTCCTATCACAATGATATCGCGAACCTTGTCCACTACCGAGGAAAACTATGCCACGAATGAGCGTGAACTTCTCGCGATTGTGTGGGCTTTAAAAAGCCTTCGACACTATCTCTATGGGGTTAATAACCTCAACATATTTACTGATCACCAGCCCCTTACTTTCTCAATTTCCGACAAAAATCCAAATTCAAAACTGAAGCGATGGAGAGCCTTCATTGAGGAGTATTCTCCAACCTTTTTTTATAAACCTGGCAAAGACAATGTAGTCGCTGATGCCCTTTCCAGGCAGTTTATCCATATTACAGAGGATTCTGGATCTACAATTTCACTCCAAGTATGCGGGAGCGAAATTTCGCTCACTGAAATTATTCCCACTGTCGAGAATCCGATCAACTGCTTTAGAAACCAAATTGTTCTTACCGAAGGTGCTGAATGTAAGAAAGGAACAAAAATTATTTTCAAAGACCGTATTCGACACCATGTGACATTCGACAAAATTGAGAATCTTTTAGCCACAGTAAAAGATTGTGTAAATCCACAGGTAGTTAATGTAATTCATTGCGACTTGCATACGTTAGGTCAAATTCAGCATCTCCTTATAACGGGCTACCCATCTGTGAAGTTCAAGCACACCAATAAATTCGTCACTGACATATTCAATCCCGATGACCAAATCGAAATTCTAACAAACGAGCACAATAGGGCACATCGTTCAGTGTCAGAAAACGCAAAACAAGTACTTCAAGAATACTATATGCCTAATATCAAGAAGAAACTTAAAGAAATTACAAAAAATTGCAAAATTTGCCATGTGGCAAAGTATCAAAGACATCCTCAAAAACATGTAGTGGGCGAAACTCCCATACCTTCTTTTCCGGGTGAAATACTTCACATGGACATTTATAACACAGACAGAAAATTTTTCTTAACTTGCTTGGATAAATTTTCAAAATTTGCCACTGTAAAGCCCATAGCCTCGAGAGCCATAATTGATGTCAAACCAGCACTTATAGAGATTTTGAATTTTTTTAAAGGAACAAAAACAATAATTTGCGACAATGAAAGATCTCTCAATTCACAAACTATAAAATCATTAGTCAAAAATCACTTCGGTATCGAGGTTTACACAACCCCACCAATGCACAGCTCTTCCAACGGCCAAGTTTAAAGGTTCCACGGAACACTAACTGAAATGGCTAGGTGCCTTAAATTAGAATGTGCCTTTGAGGACACAATAGATTTAGTCCTAATGGCCACCGCAAGATACAATAGGTCAATTCATTCCACCACCGAACTTAGACCAATTGATATAATTCAATCCATACCAAATGATTTAAGAGAAAAAATTCAACGCAAGATACTGGCAAAGCAGAAGGCTGACCTAGGCTATCATAATAGAAATACTGTGGTTAAATCATACCGCCCTGGAGAAAAGGTTTATATTAAGGTGAATAAACGTCTGGGAAATAAATTTAGCAAAGTGTTTGTCGAGAAAGTAGTACAGCAGGACTTAGGGACAACCGTAAAGATTGATAATAGAATAGTACACAAGGATAACATTCGTTTCCTTATTACAGCCCTCTAATATTTACAGCAATTGTGTCCACCAACTGTGCTGTCATCCTGGACTATTCTGCCTCACACTATATCCCGATAGCAGACGGAAACGTAGCAATTTTCAACGCTTACCGAGCTCTGGCCCATGTGACGGGCATATCAAATTTCGCAACCATAGTAGAAGAGACTAGAAACCTAACAAATATACTACCAGAATCACACATGCGTAAATTGTTGAAATCAGACGTTGATCAAATGCAAAAAGCAATAGAATCCCTACGCTTGCACCACAGACACGCACGCAGCATAAATATTATTGGGACTGCTTTGAAATACATAGCTGGCACGCCGGATCACGATGATATCGTTGAGGTGTATGACAGACAAAATGAATTAATTGCAGCAAATAACGCGCAAATAGTTATAAACACTGAAATGCAATCTAGAATAAATAACCTGACTAGAACCGTCAATGCACTTGTAAAAGAGGTAAAAACCTCAGAAATAAATATAGGAGACCTATACAGTTTGCTAAATGAAACAAATAGGGAGGTGCTAGGGAACTAGATAATATAGCCCTGTCCAATGCTTTGGAAAAGATGCAAGTGATTAATCCCATTTTGCTAGATAGCTCCGAAGTAAATTTCATTTTAAAATCCGAAGTTACTTCCGACATCAGTGTAAGCGGAAAAAAAATTATAAAAAAAATAAATAATTGGGAACAACAGGAAGTAATTGTAAATTCAAAATTAAAAATTCTACAGAATGAGAACATTATCACATTCTTAATAAAATTTCCTAAAATTGTAGAACTTTGCAATAAGAAATTAATACTTCCTGTTGTTCACAAAAACATTACATTATCATTTGAAACTAATGATGTAGCAAGATGTGGCTACAAATATATTATGTTAAAGAATTGTAAAAAGAGATCCTCAACTTCATTTTGTAAAGTGTTGAGCCACAATGGCAGTTCGTGCCTCAGCAATCTATTGAAGAATAACACGGCCGCTTGCGGTGCAAATTCCGCGCACAATATTCAACCCTTTATGGAAATTGATGATGGAGTCGTCATCATAAACAACCAGCCCTCCAAAGTCGTTTCCGAAGATTTGGAAAAACATCTTCCAAGAGGTGCATACCTTATAACTTTCGACAGTACTTTGACCATTAATTCAACGGAGTTTAAAAATCTCCGAAAAATCGCTTTTAAAAGTCCTGAGATACCAATGGCCCATACTGTAAACATTACGGATCATACCACTATATTGTCACTATAGTACCTTCATGACCTAAATATTAAAAATTTGGACCATATTTCTTACCTACACTTGAAGGTAAAAGGAACCATGTACCCATCTACCTCTCTTTTTCTCCTAATCCTAATAATTTGTATTGCGTACGTTCTTGTTAAAAGGCAACGTAAAATAAAAATTGCCAATACCATTCAAAGCTTTGATCAGACGCGGACGTCCGATGCTTAAAGGGGGGAACAGTTAAGGTACGGAAGCGCGACCACAAGATCATCACAAAATTAGCGCTGCATGCGCAACAAAAAATATTAAAATTTAAATACTGCAACAGATGCCACCTTGCATTTTATTTGGCATTCCGTTCCCATGGAATAAAATACTGCAACGGATGCCACCTTGGATTTTTTTATTATTCCAATGAAATTTGGCCCTTTATGCGGATAAGGATAATTGGCACTTTGCACGAGGTTGTGGGACTTTTTTAGTTAAGAAAAAATAAATAAGGTTAGTTTTAGACTCGAGCTCGTATAGCGACAATCAATTTTAATAAGTATTAAATATTAAATCCTTAAACTAAATAAATAATTTATACATATATATATACATATATATATATATGTATACATATATATATATATATATATATATATATATATATATATATATATATATATATATTCATATTTCAATTTCAATACCCAACCAACATTCTTCGAGTTTTTCGTTCAGCTCAGTAACAGTTGAAAACTGTTTTCCCTTTTCGTATACTTTAGGTGCAAGGATTCCCCATAAGTTTTCTATTGAGACTGCATGCCAACTTTGGAACTAAATCAATATATTTGGTAGAAAACCACGCCTTACATTTTAATTTTATTTTATCAGTTTTTTTAAAAAGTTGTTTGTGAAAAAATTAGAAATGTTGTTAAAATAGGACGTACGCAGAAAGAAACTACTAAGGATTTCCCATAAGTTTTCTATTGGGACTGCATGCCAACTTTGGAACTAAATCAATACATTTGGTAGAAAACCACGCCTTACATTTTAATTTTATTTTATCAGTTTTTTTAAAAAGTTGTGTGTGAAAAAATTAGAAATGTTGTTAAAATAGGACGTAAGCAGAAAGAAACTACTGAGGAAAAAAGAAAAATCATTTTGGACCTGTCGAAACAAGGAAAATCATGTGCAGAGTTTGGAAAGATTGTTTGAGTTTGCAAAATCGTACATTAATAAGCCTAAAGAGTTTTGGAATTCTGTACTATTCACCGATGAAAGCAAATTCAATATCTTCCAATCTGATGGATGGATACGTGTATGGAGAAAACCATAATTATACATAATTTAATCATTTAATTTTCTTCATACATATGCAAATAGCTTATACATATCCAATACTGAATTGTTTTTTTGTTATATCATACTACAAATCATATTTAATGTAACATTTTTGTTGTATTCTTAATACATCTATATATGTATTAAAAACAATACAAATTAAAAAAAAACCCTTAAAACAATTAAGGGCTGAAAAATACAATCTTTCAAGCTTCAAGCTTTCAAGTACAATTTTAAAGAGAGAGAGAAATTATGTGGTTAAACAGAATGTAAATCTTTTAGAACTTACTTTAAAGTTCAGATTTGCTTTAAACGACTTTATTAAATAATAGAAGTAGTGATTTTGTTCCACAGAAAATCTAAAGTTGGGAAACAATAATAAAAAACGCTTAAAATCACTGTATCCTTGAAATTATTGATATAAATAGTAATGCAACGAAATCACTTCGCTCACCTCAAAGCAATGCGCAAACTATTCTGGATAGATGCTTAGAGTATTGGTACCAGCTCAATTAACATCGTCCAATAACTTTGAAAACCACCATTGACCAAATTTTCACACTACGGCAGATCCTGGAAAAGACCCAAGAGATGCAAATCGACACCCACCACCTATTCGTCGATTTTAAGGCCACATATGACAGTGTGCATGGGGACGAGCTATACAACGCCATGTCTAGTTTTGACATTCCTACCAAATTCGTCAGGTTGTGTAGGATGACGATGAAGAATTCTGGCTGCTCCATCAAGGTTGGTAACGAATTCACCGAGACCTTCAATGTACGAAAAGACTTTAGACAAGGCGACGCACTGTCATGTGACTTTTTTAACATAATTCTTGAGAAGATCGTGCAAAACTCACACTCCAACAATAGAGGCGCGATCTTCCAAAAGTCCGTACAACTGGTAGCATACGATGATGACATTGAAGTTATTGGTCGAACACAGCGAGCCGTCAATGAAGTGTTTGCTGGTATTTCAACGGAGGAGGCCAAAATGGGTCTAGCGGTGAACGAGGGCAAAACGAAGTATATGCTGTCATCGAGAAAGGACGCACAACATCGACGACTGGGCCAGAACGTCACCATAGGCAGCTATAACTTCGAGGTAGTGAAGAACTTCGTCTACCTTGGCTTCCAAGTCAACAATACGAATAACATCAGTACCGAGATTAAACGCAGAATAACTCTTGCCAATCGCCGTTTCTTTGGACTCAAGAGTACTAAGGCCCTTTCTCGAAAAACCAAGCTGACACTATATACCACTTTGATCATCCCTGTCCTTCTCTATGGCGCGGAAGCATGGGCAGCATCGAAGGGGGATGAGGAAGTCCTTGGTATTTTTGAGAGAAAAGTTCTGCGTTCAATCTTCGGTACTGTTTGCGTTTATAGTTTTTGGAGAAGAAGATTCAATCACGAACTGTACGGGTTGTACAGCGACATGAGCCTAACCAGGCGCCTACGTTGGGCCATGTAGAGCGAATGGACAATACTGCTCCGACCCGCAGAATCTTCGACTTCAACCCAGTGGGACAACGCATTAGAGGACGCCCACGAAACCGACGGCGCACACAAGTGGAGAGGGACCTCAACCAACTTGGTGTGCAAAGCTGGAAGCTGCTAGCTAAAGATCGTGCTATATGGAAAAGCTTGTCGGCTGAGGCCCAGGTTCACCCCGGACCGTAGCGCCAAAGGAAGAAGAATAACTGTGAAGAAATATTACATTTATAATCAGTATTTATATCATACATCCATATGTACATAAACATATGTTTACATATTACTGAAGTAAGTGAGAGTTGCTAGTTTAGGGGTTTTACCCAGATTTGGGGGTTTTATTTCATTTAGGAGCAATTTTTGGGGGGAAAATATATAAATATTTAGAGGTTTTAGGGGATTTCACTATTTGAATGTCTGCACTATATTATATTTTACAGCTTGTTGTGGATTAAGCAAAAATCCCTAGATTTCCGCTATACCACAGAAAAGGCTAAATTACCATCTTCGAAATTTTTCCTGCTAATTCAAGCGACAGTTTTTTTCTTGTTTCGTGAAATTTAAACAAGTAAAATTTGCAAAGTAAAGCTTTTTGAAGAAGTATTATTTTTGAAGAAACCTGATACCAATATTTATAAAAAAGCACATTTCTACCAGCTCTACTTTGATCAGATACATAAGTACATATAATTTGTACATGTACATATGTACATATGCAAGAGTATTTTTTAAACTGTATATATGTATATTGTTTTTTATTTTTGCTTCATTTAGGTAATGATATTAGTATGTAAATTGAAACTGAGTCAAATTAATTTAAATGAATTGAAATTATTATCTAACCTTTTACATTCAGGGTTTTTTTCAAAATACTTTAAATGGGTGAGTGCAGAAATTTATTAAGATACTTATATATGCACATATTTATGCATATCTGTACGACGATATGTAAATAGGTGTTTACAACTTAACTTTTTCCCCCCAAAACTAATAATTGATTTCAAGAATATTTTCTTAAAAGTTTATGTTTAAAAGCGCTTTCGAATTGGGAATGGCTCAGAACACCTCATTGTGTAAAATAAGGCGTAATTAAGGTGGATTGGGCTAAGGCCATTATAATATCAATTGTTGTCGGAAAGATAGATTATCGGTTTTGTTTATTGTCATTAAAGCATTCTTACCCAAGTGTCATTCTTTGTTTGAGTTTCTTCATTTTTTTCTTGTACCCTCGCGTATGTTCCCGACTACCAACATCTGAAACTGTTGATGATAAATCACAATCTTCTAAATGCTTTTCATCATTTTCCGGCCGTGCAAGTCCATTTTCTTCCACATTTCTTGAAGGAATTGTCAATTCTAAAGCCCTTTGTCGTATATGTTCAATATTTTCTTCATGGCGTCTGGCCGATTCTTTTTGTTTAAGAAATATTTTTCTTTGGAGTTCCTCAGTGGTTTGTTGCTGTTGAACTTGTAAGGCCAAGAGGCGTTCTTCACGATCTCTCGCCTTCTCACGAGCCAAAGCTTGGCGTTGCTTCTCTTTCTGTTCTTGCATTTTTCCTATTCTTTGTTCCTTTTCCAAACGTGTCTCATTCATTTTCTCCAATTTACGTTGTCTCTCTTTTTCTAGCTCTTGCCGGCGTCTTTCAACTGCTGCCTCTTTAGCTGCCTTTTCTTCTAAACGTTTTTGCCTCTCTTGTTCCAAGTCCTGTAAACGTCCTTCAGTTTCCTTTGAGGATTCTATGAGATCCAACCTTTTGTTTTGTGCTTCTATATTCTTAATAAAATTAATTTCTTTAAGTTTTTTCTCTTCATCATGTGCCTTTTCGATAATTTGTCTTAAATACTGCTCACGATTCTCAGCTGCTCGTTGAAGTCTGCCCTCCATTTTTAAGCGTTTGTCCTCAATTAGCTGACTTTTGGCAGCTTTGACATCTTCAACTCTGGCCAGAAGTTGTTGTATTTTGATGGCCTTCTCTTTTTTCAAGTTTTCTCTCTTTTGTTGGGCTCTGGCTTGTTTGGCTTGGTATTTCTTTAAAGTTTCCTGTAGCGAACGACGTCTTGAAGGAGATGAAAGCTTTTGGTGTAGTTCCTGAGCTCTGCCTGGATGACGGGAAACATACGCTTGCAATGTTGCCAGTGCTTCTTCCCTTTCACCCCAAGACATTTCGGACAGTAACGCTTGATATCTGGTTTCTAGACTTAGGTTTGAATCATCTTCCTGACTGTTAATGGGAACGAACACTACGGAAGATGTGTCCAAATTATCGTGAAACCCATATTTTTCATCTTCGCGGTCAGTTTCTAAAATACCAACTTCACAGTCTGTTTCATCTGTTTCGGTATCGACGTCTATATCTGTTGATTCCAGTTCACGAATTTGTCTTTCTAATGATTCTTGTTCCTCTACAAGTAAACGTTGATGTTCGTCACACTCATCGTTTTCATCGCAACTTGACAGAGCACCCGGACCGGAAGATGATGAAATTGTAATCGAATTCTCTGCTCTATTTGCAATACTTTTATAAAGATCTCCTATAGTTTTTGAAAAATCACGATTGGTTTGAATTTTGATATCGATTTTATTATGATCTCCACAACCTATATCTGGGTTTGCTAAGTCCGGTGACAGATTGCTTTGAGCTTCAACGATGGTTTCGGCTGAAGAGTTGATGTCAGAACAGTCACCAGAAAACATATGATAATGACTTAGTAGCTCAGATGACTTGGTTGCACCATTTAAGCTACTATTTTGTTTTCGTAAAGCCAACTTTTCACTCCGCATGTATTCCTTGTGCAGAGAAGTCATTTTAAGTCCAGTAAGATCAGATTTTTGACGCTTAATATTGGTTTGTGTAGCAGAAAGTATACCAGACATGTTTTTGTTGTTTAGAGAAGGAACAGTTTCACTTTTTGCCGGCGTATTATATTTTTTCGGAGCTGGCAGAGAATTAACTTTGGCTTTGGCATTCTTAATTTCTGGCCTCACAGTGGAAGAGGGCACTTTATTCGCTCTATCGGGACCTATCTTCTGAGTTTGCTTCGACATCTTAGCTGTTTTGTTAGCATTACTATTAGTTTGTGCTTTAGTTTTATGAGAAATATTTTGGACTTCGTGTTCATCATCACTTTGTTTTTCATCCAATAAAGCAAGAGTTGGTAGGCTGGCGTAACCGGTGGGTTGGTTAAATCTTGATGACCAATGCATACTTGACCGTCTTCTATTTTTCACTGTCAACCAGCCGTCATTGCCATCATTATTATTACTGGGCATTTGTTTTGGTTCAGATTTGCGATCGTCAGCTGCATTTTGATGTTGGTTGATGTTGGATCGTGAAGAACATATTTTTTCGTTACTTGCTTTCAATGTAGAAGTAGAGCTGCCAATATCATCTTTGGACGATTTATAGGAAGTTAAATTTGTGCTGTTGCTAAGAAGTTTAGGAGATGACGTTTGTTTTTTCAAATTATTGGTGGTTTGTTGCGATTGAGGGCTTTGATGCATTTCTATCATTGTTCTTGATCGTGCTGATAACCTAGAGGCAACATTATTTGGAGGGCCGAAATGATCACATTTCATGTTAACTGAACTTAATGGTAGAGAATTTTTGTTATTCTTATTAAGTAATGCCTTGTTACCAGAAAATGGAGGTTTTTGAACGTTTGTAGAAACATTTGTAGCTGACCGTTTGAATGTGTTATTAAGGCCAATTTTTGTCGCGTTTGTTGCTGTGTTGTATTTACCAACCGATGCCCTTAAAGTTGAAGCCTTAGTATTAGCAACTGCTTTTATAGAAGTCGAGGAGTTTGTACCAATCGTTGGTTTTGTTGGATTTGTTAGGTTGCTTGTCGGAGCTACAGGTCTATTTAAAACACTGGAGTACTTTAAAGGACTGTTCTGACCAGCAGTCTGCATGTTCGGTTTTTTAGAAGAATCTAATTTATTGTTTTCAGTTTTAGAAAATCTTTCTTCTAAGGGCTGAATTTTCTTTAGAAGTGTTTCGGGTGCTATGGGACTTTTCTTGGTATTAGTACAAAGAAAATCATTTTCCATTGCATTCAGCTTTTGCACGGTCATTTGGGCAGCTAAAGGTTCTCTACGGATTTCCTGAGATTTTTGTTGAATTTCTAAAGGTATTTTAGCTTGTTTTTCCTCTTTTTCTACACTGTTCTTTTTTTCTAGTTCATGCTGCCTTCTATTTTCTTCTTCTTTTTTAAGTTGAGCTTCTCTTTCCTCCGCTTCTCTTTGCATTTTTTCTCGAATGCCTGCTAGTGTCAAATGATCGTCGTCCAAGTCTGTTTGAGCATATTGATGGCTCCGATTTTCTAAAATTACATGTGGAATACCTTGATCCTCAAAATTTTGAGAAAGCGGGGAGGAGAGATTGTGTGGGTGTTGTTCCGATTGTTTCACTGTATCAGGGTGCGGCCTCTTTGCTGAAGCAAAAAGTTCTCTAACATTAACCCGATATCCTTTACGCGGAGAGTGCTGATCGAAATTTCCTAAAGATGGTGAACTCTTGCCGGAGTTGCAAGGGCAAGGGCTCGATTTTCCCGATACTGTAGGACTTGACAAAGACTTAGCTCTAACTCTAGGTACAGGATTACTTTTTCGTACCTCCCATGCCAAAGAATTTGGTCTTTGTTGCAGTGGTCGGGATTCATAGTCCCAAGACACTTTAAACCACTCGCTTAAGGCCTTAAAATCTCTCACATAGTTTTCTAAAACTAATATAGCTTCCTGACATGACGAGATATTTTCATAACATTCTACGGTCTGATAGATTTCATTTACTGCACGTTGTAAATTTCCAAAAAGTAGTGCCCAATAACGGGCTTGTAGTTCTGACTTTTTATCGCGGCCTGTAGATGCACTTCGCACTCTTGGGCCTGTTGTTTGCTTACAGGAACTGCGTGAGGGAGAGTGTTGTTTTTTTGCGCTTAATGCCGCTGGTGGCAAGAGGGTATTAGGTGACTTTGGTGGTTTACGGTGCGATAAAGCTGGATTTACAGATTCTAAAAATAAAAAGAATACTTGAGTTAAGTTTATGTATGTATGTATGTACTTTTAAAAACAAAGTATATTTTTTATATTTTAAACAAAGGAGTTTATTACCCGCTTTTAAAACTATGTTAAATTAAATAATAAAATAAAATAAAAGGGCATCCAAATGTATTTAAGTATATAAATTTACATATACATATGCTTTTAATAATAATAATCCCATTTGTTTAAAAATAAATGAATAAAGGAATTATTGTTTTAAATTTTTAAACAATGGTTGTGACTTTGCCAACTGCTTTTCTTATCTAAGCCGCCAAATTATTTTAGTGGAATGGTAAGGGACCGAGAAACGATTTTTTTCAATTTAGTGAAATTTAAAATTCAAAATTTTGTTAAATATGTATATATTTTTTAGTTTTGATAATAAAACATGAGAAAAGTCCAGCTTTAACCACGATTGTTTAGCAACAAACTAAATTAAGAGGCAAATAAATTTGAAATTTAGTGTCAACGAAGGTTCAAATGATTAAGTACAAGTCCAGGTAGTTTCACATTAGGTGCTCATATATGCTGTAGATTCTTGAATAGACGAAGTGTGTTTCTGGCTGAGCTTACGTAACTTTATACGCTACGGCACGGAAATACTGAATATGTGAACAGATTCTGAAACTAAGGCACAGTGGGGATGGCAAAAGCTATTAGGTTTGCGGCGGATTGACTCAGCACATCGTGGCCCAAATGCTCAACGTAGCCAAAAAAGTGTTAATTCGCTTTTTAAATCCGTACCTACATAAAACTTGGCTCGTATATACATACGTACATAAATTTCATACATTTACGTAAAAATAGCGTCTCTTAAAACCCAAAATGCCGTAACAGACAAAAATGTCTTTGCCATAATTTTATTAAATTATTAAGATGGGTTCGCAAGAAGCCCAGAGGGACTCTTTGCTGCCATTATGGAAATAATCAATAATTTTATCAATTCAATGCCAAAAAGTAGTTAAAAACAAGGGGTTGCCTTAAGTTTGTTTAATTTCTCTTGCTGTTTGAAAATATAATTTTTTTCAAGCGTCAGTTTTTCTGTGGTCGAGTTCTCCACCAGTGGTGCAATTTTCCCCTTTTGAATAAAAACTTCTTAAGTCTGCTGTAATTAGATGTCGAATGTGTTGTGGACACTTTATTCCCAGCCCTTTTTCGACTAAAAATAAAGTTTAAAATAAAACATTTTAAAACACCACATAATATGTGGGTTAGCAGAACAGCAATGATTTGTGTTTAAAACAATAAAACAATTCCGCTACTCACTATGGACACTTTCCAGGTAAGTGTCAAACTAAATATTTGTTTAGGAAATTAACAAAATTATATGGCTTTCTGCAGGCTAATTTTTTATTTTGGACCACAGTACGGCCCTATTCTAAGCATGGTATGGACCAGTTTGAGCAAAGCAAAATTATATTGCTTCTTAAAATGACTGACAATTGCGCTATCAAGACTTAAAAGCTAAGGCAAGTTATTACAAAGTAAACAGTTAAAATATTGTTACTTTGACATTATGTTGATAATAATGGTAACAAAAATAGCAGTAATTAAACTACAAAAACAATGCATAATGAAAGGAATAAGAAGTATAATGTAAAACACAAAAATCCCTGTTCTGATTAATTTTATTGATTCGATACTTCTTGTATTGATAAACGATATCATGAAGGGTTTTCCAAAAAGATTAATCCCCTTTATTATGTAGAAGGTTATTTGGCTTATATCGTGTTGTGCTATATACAGTTTCATTACAAATTTGTACAGATTTCAAAACTGAATTGTTATCACTTACACCTTTATTTTATTTTTCAAGTTTAAAAAGGCGGATATGTTGGTTTGGTGTCAAATCAAAACACTCTGTATCAGAATTACCTGTTCAAGTGCTATGCGAAATAAAATTACATCGAACGTTTTCTGAATTAACAGAGTCTATATGAGGGACTATTTTAAATTCATTGTCAGGAATTATGTTACAAGGTTTAGTTAAATCTACAATTTTTTCGAATTTTTTCTCTTAAATAATGAACTGATATATATTTTGCTGGCTTAACAATGTTTGTTAAAAATTTTATTGCTTTATTAAGAAACTATATATCGATATGAATAACTTCATGGGATGTACACAGAGTTTCCCTTGCACAACGTTTTGCTTTTATAGGTCGTCTGTCATATTTCCACATTACATGTCACACAATTGGTGATTCGAATCCGGATCTTTTATTGTTATTATGTGTTTAGATTTATTTCCATATGAAAGTTATTATTTATTAAAATATAGTTATCGTCATCATTGTGAATTACAGTTTTAATATATTTTTTACTCTTCTCGCCACACATTCGCTTTAAAGCGACTTAAATAATCAGCCACTTGTGCTGAGTTTGAATTTTCTTCCAAATTGCTTTATTTTATTTATTAATGGGCTGAGAATCAGTAAAGCTTTTTATTTTTAAATCCTCACAGCTTTGCCGCATTTTTATATACATAAATGCCTGAACGTCTGTTTAGAATTCTAATTTCCTTATTAGAAAAGTATCTGTTTGCCTATATCGGTTAAAATTTGTAACACTATTTTGTATACTTTGAAAACCTTTTAAAATTTATTTATTAAAATTAGGCTTAAGTTTATTTAAGATAAAACTGTTGATTATGTTTTTGAAATTTTTATTTGAATAAAAGGTTGAGTATATGATCGTTAGTTTTATAAGTTGAAACATTTTTAGATGGATGGATTTCCAATTTGATTATACTTTTTAGATAAAAATATTGTAAACGCTTGTAAATCAGGTGAAGATAATCTGCTTCAATAAAAATTTCTATTGCGTTTAATGAAGAACATGGATTTCTAATATTGAGAACTAATTTAGATTCATTTGGTAAATTGCTAAAAAAAAATACAACCATTAGCTCATTAGTTTTCCAATTAAACCAATAGTTATTTTTATCAAAACTTAGTTTTAAATTTAATTTATAAGCAGACTTAGTATAAATATATTGTATATTTTATTACAAAGCTTAGAAATAATTACGTATACATATGGCTACATGTCTTGACAATATTTTACCCTTCTGCTATCAAAAATTACGCTTTTATTAACAAAAAAAAAAGCAAAGGGGCCTAATTACAAATGTGTTTACTTGATAAATGCAAAACGTTGTAATTACAAATTTTGTTTAACAAAAACTTACTAACCAACTTAAATATCATTTTAGGTAATAAGGCCGGAGATCCCACTGTCAATACGATCCGTACTTTAGCATACGACTTAATTAAATCATTGTTATAGACTTAAATCATTGACTTTGAACAAATACAACTGAAGATTAGAAACAGTTTCCACAAAGAATTGGAAACAGATTAGCACTTGTTGCACCTTCCCAATGACATGTGCAGAGAACGAAGACATTTGGATGATGCTTAACCCTAATTTAACTCAAAGCTCTAGACCTAGGCAATATATTACTGTTGATGAGCAGGAGTGTGGATACCGCGTTTTACTCAGTACGTGCAGTCAAAAACCGAAACATATGGAATAAATATATTTTGGGCGTAAAATGCACGTAACTCTTATCCGTTGGATCGTCAATTGTATACGGGTAAACCACCAGATGGTAAAAGTTTTAGATCTGGGTTTCCTCTATAAAAACCCAGGAAGAAACATTACTACGGACATTTTTTCACGTCTTTAAAACCAGCTTATGGAACCTAACGCTGGTCGGTATAGTACGAAAAAACACAGGGGGTTTCTCACCTAATACGCAAGGCAAACAAGGAAGTTTAGTATTATTCTAAACATATTTAAAGACAACATTTTATCTATTTATCATTGATAAACTTAATCTGCCCATTTTACTCTACAAATTTTGATTTTAGAAAAGAGGCAACTTTATATTCCAAAAAGATAAATGCATTTGTTATATTGTCTACTATACTCGCCAAACCTAATGTGGAACTCAATGCTTTTGCAAAACCGGCAATAATATTATATCATAATAAAGCTTAAGGTAATATGGATGAACTATCGGGTGAATATACGTGCAAACACACACCAAGGCGATAGCCATTGTCACTATTTTTTAATGCTATTGATATCGCAGCATTAACACTCTATATTACACACAGAACATAAGTCTACTGATCGTATTTAAAAACTCTTAATAGATTTACGCATTGGTTTATGTCAGAAAAATATCTACACAACAACGCACTAAAAGTACAAAAATAACTTCACAGTCATCGACACATACAGCATCTGCTATACAAATTTTTCCTACTGCTAGAATATGGTCGCATCCCAGAACATAAAAAATTAAAGCATACGACTGTAAAAAACTAAATTATTTAAATGGTAGTTCTTCAAAAAATTTTAGACATGCAAGTTATCAGTTGCAACGAAAAATATGTTGACTGAAAACGTAATAAGCTATACAAATTTTTCCTACTGCTAGAATATGGTCGCATCCCAGAACATAAAAAATTAAAGCATACGACTGTAAAAAACTAAATTATTTAAATGGTAGTTCTTCAAAAAATTTCAGACATGCAAGTTATCAGTTGCAACGAAAAATATGTTGACTGAAAACGTAATAAGAATCTGAGATTCAGTAGAACTGAGCGTTTTCCAAGAAAAGATTTAATAATGGTGGTATTTTTCACATCCACACCAAAATAATTGTTTTGGCACCATGTTCATAATAGCTGATAAGTAAATTATGCTTAATTTACTGATAGTTTCAGCAATTTTGTAATTTTAAACTATATTATTAATTATACATGAAAGAGCCTCTTAGGTTTCACAAAAATGTGTATTAACTCTAACGATGCAAAAAGAATTATTTATGTATTTATGTATGTATGTACTCGTATGTACATATGTAAATCATTTGAGTATGAAAACAAATCATTACATTCATCTTTTGTTGAAAGATCTTAATAAAGAAAGTTAAAAAAAATATATTAACAAATCTAAATTGAACTTTTGATGTACTTGTGTGTATGTATGTATGTATGTATGTATGCACATATAAGTTAAGGTACGGAAGCGCGACCACAAGATCATCACAAAATTAGCGCTGCATGCGCAACAAAAAATATTAAAATTTAAATACTGCAACAGATGCCACCTTGCATTTTATTTGGCATTCCGTTCCCATGGAATAAAATACTGCAACGGATGCCACCTTGGATTTTTTTATTATTCCAATGAAATTTGGCCCTTTATGCGGATAAGGATAATTGGCACTTTGCACGAGGTTGTGGGACTTTTTAGTTAAGAAAAAATAAATAAGGTTAGTTTTAGACTCGAGCTCGTATAGCGAGAATCAATTTTAATAATTGTTAAATATTAAATCCTTGAACTAAATAAATAATTGGCGCCCAACACCAACGAACACCAGTCACCATAAGTGAATAATAAAAAAAGTGAATAATAAAAAGTGCTAGAAAAAAACTAAAAGATCAAAAATTGATAAAAAATTATCGAAACCAGAAGACTACTCAGAATAGCACAAAATTCAAAAGTAAAGAACAAAATTACGCCTAAAAATAGAGCTTAAATTAAAATGAAAAGGAAGTTTTGAATAAAATATAAAACATAAAACGAGCCAAACAATTGAAAACAATACAAAAATCAAAAATATTTAAAAGCCTACATAGTAGGAAAACAGAAAAACTGAATTTAAATTAATACAAAACTAAGAGGGAAAAAGTAAAAAACTAGACAAAAGACACAACACAGTAGGTCTGTTCAATTACTTTACTTGTAAAAGTTAGTAACGAGAGAGTAAGAAGAAATTTCCCAAAATTACTCTCAAAAATGTAAAAAAGAAGAAAAAACTCAAGTAAAAATTTATCAAAGAGAGTCACAATACTGTGAGAAGAAACCAAAAGTTCGAGCAATTTAAAAGCGAGATAAATAAAGCCGAGATAAATCCTAACTGCCAAGGGAAAGTGCCTAAGCAACTATTATCCTACAAGCCACACTGCCGCAGCTGAGGAACAACATGATGAATTATTTGTAAGCGTTAAAATTAAGAACTCGTGTTATTTTATTGTTATTCTCTACCATTTTGTTTAAATTTAAAATTTTTTTTAGAGTTTAATTTTGTTTACTTTCGGATTTTAAAGTGAATAAACTCATTTGGAAGCTTTTATTTATAACTATCTTTTGAAAAATCGAATTTGAGTTTTGTAAAGTTTCGGAATTTGGGAAATTTTTCTTCTGCGGCCCTTGCCAATTTCTCAAAAGTTTATGGAAAGTAGGGAAGTTCTCAGGAAAACGGAAGAGGTCTCAGCTAGGATAAGAGCATTGACAATTTCTGATAGGCAGGTGGTAAGCGCGTTAGGAAGCAGTAATAGTATGGACGCGGAAAATTTGAAAGTGCTTTTGGATACTGCCATTAATCAGGCTGTACAAAGGACTAAGGAAGAACTCCAAACCACTATCAATGATTTGACTGCTAGAGTGAATAGTTTGCAACCACCGTCCGTTGTCGAGGAATATAAGGAGATAGAAATCCTACCTAATGTACAGTGTGATGAAACTCTAGACATAGTCAAGTCGGTACCCGAGTTCAAGGGGGAATCACAAAGATATGTTTCTTGGCGCCAGGCTGCCATCACGGCGCACAAGCTGTTTGAACCTTATCAGGGTAGTTCTAAATACTATCAGGCGGTGGGAATCCTGAGAAATAAAGTTACAGGAAGCGCAGACGCTGCACTAAGCGCCTACAATACGGTTCTTAATTTCAAGGCTATCATAGCCAGACTAGACTTCACTTATATGGACAAAAAGTCCATATTTACATTAGAGCAAGAACTCTCCACGCTCAGGCAAGATCGGAAGTCAATCAGTCAATTCTACGATGAAGTAGAGCGCAAGTTGACTGCCATTGTTAATAAAGTCATAATGTCTTATGAAGGCGATGGTGCATTAATCAGGTCGCTTAACCAGAAATATCGGAATGACGCATTGCGAGTTTTTGTCTCCGGGCTTAGGAAGCCACTGTGCGATACACTGTTCTCCTGTAAGCCTTCAGATTTACCGACTGCATTGGCTCTATCCCAAGAGTTGGAAACTAATCAAAACCGATACCACTTCGCAGCTGTTCATAATCACGGCCTAAACAGGAATCTGCAAAATCCTCTGCCCCAACTATCGCTAGGACAAAATCAACAAAATACTACGCAGAACCTTTTCAACCAACAACTGACCCGCCCACAAGCCATTCCAGGCTACTTTGTGCAACCGAACTTGCCAAATTTTCCAAATCGGTCTCAGCAACCGTTCAATCAGTCACAACGTTATAATACCGCAAATTCTAATTTCAAATTCCATCCAAGTGCTCGCACTCTATTACAAAATTCAGCCCAAGACACAAATCAACAGGGTTTCAACCCTATCCTAACTTCCCAGCCAGTTGATACTGATTTAAGCATGCGAACAGTACCGAGTAACAACTTTCAAAGATTTCAAGTACAGAAAAGGGACATAACATCTGACAAACAAACTCCTAGAAAAATCCAGAGAATCAACAATCTTGGTCATGAGGTACCGCAGAGTGAATTTTCTGAAGAAGTTTACCCAGGAGACTCTAATATCCAATCTTATCAGGCTTTGCCAGAAAACCAAGATCATGTAGATCCTACCTTTGAAGATGAGATCAATTTTTTAGAGGCGGGTCAGTACTCCCCTACATCGACAGAATGATAGGTGGCAAAAATATAAAACTCTTAATTGACACTGGCGCATCTAAAAGCTATATTACAAACATTAACGGACTTAAGAACATAAAAAATTTAGAAACCCCATTCTTAGTAAAATCCATTCATGGAGCTGACATAGTCAAGGAGAAAACATTTGTTAACGTCTTTAATAAGACCGAAACCTTTTTTATTCTTCCAAATTTATCGCTTTTTGACGGCATCATTGGATTCAGTTTCATAAAAAGTATAAAGGGGGTTATTGATACCGAACACGACATTATCTACTTTGATGGTGGTCAAGAAAAACTAAGATACCTCAAGCTGGACACAATTAATGCTTTAATAAATGAAGTCGGCATTCCGAAAAGCTTTGAACGGATTTTCTTCGAAAAAATCAATGAAAACTCTAGCGTGTTTGCAAATCCAAATGAAGCTCTGCCATACAATACTAAAATTTCGGCTACGATTAGAACCATGGATGAGGAGCCAATATATTCCAGGTATCAGTCCTATCCCATCTCGATGATAGAGTTTGTAAATAAGGAAGTGAAAGAACTTTTAAAAAACGATATAATAAGACCGTCTCGATCACCCTACAACAGCCCAGTTTGGGTTGTTGATAAAAAAGGTTTGGACGAATGTGGAAAACCCAATAGACGTCTAGTCTTTGACTTTACTAAACTTAACTCTAAAACCATTCCGGACAAGTACCCTATACCTGACCCGTCTGTTATCCTATCAAATCTTGGAAGATCAAAGTTTTTTACAACTTTAGATTTAAAAAGTGGATTTCACCAAATCAATTTGGTGGAACGCGATCGTGAAAAAACCGCGTTTAGCGTGAACAATGGAAAATACGAATTTTGCCGTTTGCCATTCGGGCTTAAAAACGCACCGAGTATTTTCCAGAGGGCTATTGACGATGTCTTACGTGAAGAAATAGGGAAATCCTTCCACGTCTACATCGACGATATCATAATATTTTCTGACTCTGAGCAGAGGCATATTGATGATATAGATAGAATACTAAAAAAGCTCCACCACGCTAACATGCGGGTGTCACTAGAAAAGTCAAGGTTTTTTAAAACCTCTGTGGAGTATTTGGGGTTCATTGTTTCAACTGATGGAATAAGGACCTGCCCAAAGAAGGTCGAAGCTATCGTAAATTACGAGGTCCCTAAAACGCTAAGAAACCTGAGGTCTTTTTTGGGTTTAGCGGGGTATTATAGAAGATTTGTCAAGGATTATGCAGCCATCGCAAAGCCCCTTACTAGATTTTTGCGAGGCGAAAATGGACATGTCGGTACTAAGCATTCAAAACACATCAAAGTGGACTTAGACAAAGGCGCAATAGATTCTTTCGAAAAATTAAAGAAAATCCTATCCTCTGAAGATGTCATTCTCTTGTATCCAAACTTTGAGAAACCCTTCGATCTCACAACGGACGCATCGTCCCATGCCATTGGAGCGGTCCTTTCACAGAACGGGCGTCCTATCACAATGATATCGCGAACCTTGTCCACTACCGAGGAAAACTATGCCACGAATGAGCGTGAACTTCTCGCGATTGTGTGGGCTTTAAAAAGCCTTCGACACTATCTCTATGGGGTTAATGACCTCAACATATTTACTGATCACCAGCCCCTTACTTTCTCAATTTCCGACAAAAATCCAAATTCAAAACTGAAGCGATGGAGAGCCTTCATTGAGGAGTATTCTCCAACCTTTTTTTATAAACCTGGCAAAGACAATGTAGTCGCTGATGCCCTTTCCAGGCAGTTTATCCATATTACAGAGGATTCTGGATCTACAATTTCACTCCAAGTATGCGGGAGCGAAATTTCGCTCACTGAAATTATTCCCACTGTCGAGAATCCGATCAACTGCTTTAGAAACCAAATTGTTCTTACCGAAGGTGCTGAATGTAAGAAAGGAACAAAAATTATTTTCAAAGACCGTATTCGACACCATGTGACATTCGACAAAATTGAGAATCTTTTAGCCACAGTAAAAGATTGTGTAAATCCACAGGTAGTTAATGTAATTCATTGCGACTTGCATACGTTAGGTCAAATTCAGCATCTCCTTATAACGGGCTACCCATCTGTGAAGTTCAAGCACACCAATAAATTCGTCACTGACATATTCAATCCCGATGACCAAATCGAAATTCTAACAAACGAGCACAATAGGGCACATCGTTCAGTGTCAGAAAACGCAAAACAAGTACTTCAAGAATACTATATGCCTAATATCAAGAAGAAACTTAAAGAAATTACAAAAAATTGCAAAATTTGCCATGTGGCAAAGTATCAAAGACATCCTCAAAAACATGTAGTGGGCGAAACTCCCATACCTTCTTTTCCGGGTGAAATACTTCACATGGACATTTATAACACAGACAGAAAATTTTTCTTAACTTGCTTGGATAAATTTTCAAAATTTGCCACTGTAAAGCCCATAGCCTCGAGAGCCATAATTGATGTCAAACCAGCACTTATAGAGATTTTGAATTTTTTTAAAGGAACAAAAACAATAATTTGCGACAATGAAAGATCTCTCAATTCACAAACTATAAAATCATTAGTCAAAAATCACTTCGGTATCGAGGTTTACACAACCCCACCAATGCACAGCTCTTCCAACGGCCAAGTTTAAAGGTTCCACGGAACACTAACTGAAATGGCTAGGTGCCTTAAATTAGAATGTGCCTTTGAGGACACAATAGATTTAGTCCTAATGGCCACCGCAAGATACAATAGGTCAATTCATTCCACCACCGAACTTAGACCAATTGATATAATTCAATCCATACCAAATGATTTAAGAGAAAAAATTCAACGCAAGATACTGGCAAAGCAGAAGGCTGACCTAGGCTATCATAATAGAAATACTGTGGTTAAATCATACCGCCCTGGAGAAAAGGTTTATGTTAAGGTGAATAAACGTCTGGGAAATAAATTTAGCAAAGTGTTTGTCGAGAAAGTAGTACAGCAGGACTTAGGGACAACCGTAAAGATTGATAATAGAATAGTACACAAGGATAACATTCGTTTCCTTATTACAGCCCTCTAATATTTACAGCAATTGTGTCCATCAACTGTGCTGTCATCCTGGACTATTCTGCCTCACACTATATCCCGATAGCAGACGGAAACGTAGCAATTTTCAACGCTTACCGAGCTCTGGCCCATGTGACGGGCATATCAAATTTCGCAACCATAGTAGAAGAGACTAGAAACCTAACAAATATACTACCAGAATCACACATGCGTAAATTGTTGAAATCAGACGTTGATCAAATGCAAAAAGCAATAGAATCCCTACGCTTGCACCACAGACACGCACGCAGCATAAATATTATTGGGACTGCTTTGAAATACATAGCTGGCACGCCGGATCACGATGATATCGTTGAGGTGTATGACAGACAAAATGAATTAATTGCAGCAAATAACGCGCAAATAGTTATAAACACTGAAATGCAATCTAGAATAAATAACCTGACTAGAACCGTCAATGCACTTGTAAAAGAGGTAAAAATCTCAGAAATAAATATAGGAGACCTATACAGTTTGCTAAATGAAACAAATAGGGAGGTGCTAGGGAACTAGATAATATAGCCCTGTCCAATGCTTTGGAAAAGATGCAAGTGATTAATCCCATTTTGCTAGATAGCTCCGAAGTAAATTTCATTTTAAAATCCGAAGTAACTTCCGATATCAGTGTAAGCGGAAAAAAAAATTATAAAAAAAAAAAATAATTGGGAACAACAGGAAGTAATTGTAAATTCAAAATTAAAAATTCTACAGAATGAGAACATTATCACATTCTTAATAAAATTTCCTAAAATTGTAGAACTTTGCAATAAGAAATTAATACTTCCTGTTGTTCACAAAAACATTACATTATCATTTGAAACTAATGATGTAGCAAGATGTAGCTACAAATATATTATGTTAAAGAATTGTAAAAAGAGATCCTCAACTTCGTTCGTGCCTCAGCAATCTATTGAAGAATAATACGGCCGCTTGCGCTGCAAATTCAGCGCACAATATTCAACCCTTTATGGAAATTGATGATGGAGTCGTCATCATAAACAACCAGCTCTCCAAAGTCGTTTCCGAAGATTTGGAAAAACATCTTCCAAGAGGTGCATACCTTATAACTTTCGACAGTACTTTGACCATTAATTCAACGGAGTTTAAAAATCTCCGAAAAATCGCTTTTAAAAGTCCTGAGATACCAATGGCCTATACTGTAAACATTACGGATCATACCACTATATTGTCACTATAGTACCTTCATGACCTAAATATTAAAAATTTGGACCATATTTCTTACCTACACTTGAAGGTAAAAGGAACCATGTACGCATCTACCTCTCTTTTTCTCCTAATCCTAATAATTTGTATTGCGTACGTTCTTGTTAAAAGGCAACGTAAAATAAAAATTGCCAATACCATTCAAAGCTTTGATCAGACGCGGACGTCCGATGCTTAAAGGGGGGAACAGTTAAGGTACGGAAGCGCGACAAAAAATATTAAAATTTAAATACTGCAACAGATGCCACCTTGCATTTTATTTGGCATTCCGTTCCCATGGAATAAAATACTGCAACGGATGCCACCTTGGATTTTTTTTATTATTCCAATGAAATTTGGCCCTTTATGCGGATAAGGATAATTGGCACTTTGCACGAGGTTGTGGGACTTTTTTAGTTAAGAAAAAATAAATAAGGTTAGTTTTAGACTCGAGCTCGTATAGCGAGAATCAATTTTAATAATTGTTAAATATTAAATCCTTGAACTAAATAAATAATTTATATATGTGCGTATGTATGTATATGTTTCGCTTGCTCTCACATCACTCTAATAGACAAATGAACATACCTGCACACATGTATAAGTACATTATGTATACAAATTCGCACGTTTTTATAAATTAAAGCATCTTGCACTCATATATAAATATACATATGTATTTACATACACTGCACTTCACATGAATAGGTGCAGTGGTTTAGCAACCGATTTAAGTTGCAATTTTTTTTAAAGGTTTCATCGTTGGGACAAAGTGTGTAAACAAAGAAAGTTGCAAAAGTTCCGTTAGATTGAATATGTGCTTCTTTTTATACTTTGTGAAGAAATATATGAACTTTTTATTCGTCACTTGAAAAAGTGCACATTGCAAAAAATGGCTATAAGACAGCAATAAAATAAAAAAAAAAACATGAAAATAATATAGTTTCGTTTATTAATATTATGTTTTATTAATTTTTAATAATGTGTACTTCCGCCTTTTGACAAAATCGTCTTATTAATTCAATTAGGAAGGGAGTTATAGAGCTGCGATAAATATTGTACGGAAATTTGCGACCATGCCAATTTTATGGCAGCAATTGATGATTCGCGGTCATCAAATAGTCGCCCAGACACGTACACTTTCCGAGACAACCATCCCCACACGTTTTCCATTATTTTTAAATCTGGGAAGTGTGGTGGCCATGGCAACGATTCAACACTTTGTTCATTAATCCATGCTTTAATAACCCTTGCCCTATTCATAGGAGAATTATCCTGTTGGAAAGTCCATGGGATGGGTTCAAACAAGTTTTGACATTTTGGAAATGCAGTTGGCAGAATAGACTGACACTTATTTGCTGTCATTTTTGTGGTTTCAAATTCCAAATCCATAACTCCATAATACGTTATCGCACCCCAGGAAGGTAGAGTAGCCCAAAAAAACCTTAAAAACTAAAAAAATCAACCTAAACGATTAAAATTCGCCAAAGATCACATTACCAAATTTAACATTTTCGGCACTGATGGTCAAACTAACCTCTGGCGTAAGCCAAATACAGAGCTGAAAAACCAAAATTTGAAGGCAACAGTGTTGGAAAGTTGCAGTTTATTGAAAATACAATGAATAAAAACATGTATGATGGATATGGACATTCTTAAATCGAATTTACTCCAAAGTGCCGAAAAGCTGGGCATCAGCGAGGAGTTTCGCTTTTATCAGGATAACGACCCGAAACATAAGTCAGGTATCGTCCAGACTGTGCTGATTTGGAACTGCCCCCACTTGATGCAGACGCCGGAGTTATGGAAACCTCCACAACACAACAACCACCAGCCAAACCGAAAAGGTCGATGAACCAAATGCAGAATTATTAAGAATCAAGTAAAACCTAATTTTTTTTTTTGTTTTGTTTTGTAATCTGTTTTATTTGCAATCTATTTTACAAAATTTAAAATAATAAGCAAATTTAATAACAATTAAAAACATAAAATAACTAAAATAACAGCTCAGTAAACAACAGTTGTCAACTGCTGTACTATTTACATAAATATATACATCTTAAATATTATTTTCTAAAAGGTAGGTCAAGTACATGTACCCTTTTTAACCTACGCACTTCGTTGCTATCGTCTAATAAATTGATGGCTAGCACATTGGAATGATGGCTAAGTCGGTTTAGATATCTGTCGCTGAAACGATTAATTTCTTCCTTGACCATTCCGATGCTAAGATCTTTAAAATATAGTTGTTTCTGATGAACCAGGGAGCATTAGTAATTAAGCAAAGAGTTTTGGATTGATATCGGTACCCTGAAGCGGTACCCCACAATTGTATACCACAAGTCCAAATTGGCTTCAGAATAGGTTTATACAACATGACATGTCATAAACCTTTTGGTTTGGGACATGATGGTCCTAATAACCAAAACATTTTTTTGGGTTTCAAATTTAATTGATTACGTTTCAAGTAAAACCTAATTAAACATTTAAAATCAAAAATAAGCAATACTAACAAAATACTGACTAGAACAATTAATATAAAATTACCGAGAATTAAATTAAGCAATACAAAAATTCAATAATAACAAAAAATTAGATTAAGCAATTTTGTAATTAGTTGTAAGTTTCTGTAAAACATTTTAAAAATAAAGTTCACAGTTGTATATCAGTGGTGAAAGTGACTTGTAGTTTTATTTTTTTTTACGGAGTTAACATAGTTATCGTAATTCCGGCGCAGTCACCTGATTTGGATGTTATTAAAAATGTATGGGCAATATTAGACCAAAACTTCCGCCAACACCAGATATAGAATCGAAATGACCTAATAACAGCACTAAGCGAAGAATGGTCGAAAATACCCCCAAAACCTCAAGAAAACTAGTGAATTCTCTGCCAAACAAATTAAAAGCGGTAATTAACCAGAAAGGCTAATTTTAAACTATAAAACAAAGTACAATGAAACGGATACATTTTTTTAATGGATGAAATAAGCTGTGACTAAAAATACCTAAGTTTTATTACTTTTAGTTTTTAAGATTATAAATATGTAAATTTTAGAATAAAAAACAATTTTTTTATTTTTTTGAAAGTCTTCTATTAAATTCTATATAAATTTTATCAATATTTTGCTTCATTCAAAAGTTATGTCGACTTTAACTTGTTTAATGAGACTGGTTGAAATAAGCTGTGAAATAACCACTGTATATCGAATATAACTTTTTCAAAGAGGGTGCTTCAAATAAGCTGTGAGCCACTGTATATTATTGTGTTTAGTTTTTTACTTGTAAGCTGAAATCACCAGAAAAAAGATTTTCAATGACAAATTAGAATTTTTGATTGACTTAAAGATTTTGAAAAAAATATATGAGTCTACGAATGAACTTGATACCAGCAAGCTTGAGTTCAAATTTTGATTTTATTTTTGTCTATTCTATATATGTATGTATGTAAATATTTTGTTAGCAATCAAAGTAACCGATTGGTTTTCCTAAGAAATAAACGATGTTAAACTTACTCTCATAATTAGTGCTCAGAGGTAGTGGTTTATTGTCGCGGATTTGATAGACCAACAAACTTTTAGCCGCTTGTCCTTTCTGACTTAAATCTTCTTTCAACTCCATTGTGGCACAAATTAAAGTAACAATGTCTTAGCGTTGTGCAAAAATATGCAGATAAAACACCAATTAGTCACTAAACACCCACTTGTTCCGTTGCTTTATTATCACTTTATAAAATTTTAACCAAATTTTAAGAAAGCTGCTGTAATTAATTTTAAGAATGCAAAAAGCCAAATGTAAGTATTATCAGAAGCCTTCAACGAACTAAAGAGAAGAAAAAATATTCGCTTCCAAATTGCTTCCTTAAGGAGTGAAACCTTTTAGTTATATTTTTCCTGCCTCCCGAGACGACGATGTCCTTATTTATTTGATCAAACGTAAATTGTTTTTTAGTTGAAGACTGTAAAAGATTTATGTACTGATTGCTACGAAGTTAAGAACGCCGTTTTTTTAATATTAAAATCATATTTTAAAGTAGAAGTTTATAAAATGTATGAATTTTATCTTGGTTTCAAGACTGGAAAAACAATTTTAAACAAACAAAATGAAAGAGACAGCTGTTTCCAAAGCGAAAACTAAGAGAAGTGTCAAAAATATTAAAGCAATATTTCATAGTGCTACATTAGGAGGTTCTTATATGTGGAACAAAAGATTACCTTTGTACAGTACCACAAAACTGTCAACTGTCAAATTTATTTTCTGATACAATATATTTACGTGTGGCCGCACAAATATGTGTTTGAACACATATTCAGCAATTACTGCCAGAAGATATTGCCGAGCAATTATGTTTGAACACAAGCTGTCAAATAGTGTTGTGATTTGTTTGGCATTCAATTTTATTGCGAAAAACCCTGCAAGACGACGCTGAATACTAAAAAGTAAAAATGATTTTAAATAATAAACTAATATAACACATATCAAATAAAAGTAAGTACAAAATTTTATTAAGAAAACAAACTATTAATATTAAACAATTGAATAAAAATGTACATCGATATTCACTCTATTGTATTATTTTATGTACAAATACATGAACAAGCATATAAGGACAATATTGTCACTAAAATATACACACAAATGTCTAACTATCAATGTTTATCTTTCAATGCTATCAGAAAAAGCATTGTGAGTTCATTCTAACAGCACGTCTCCACGCTCAATATTTGGTTTTCATCATAAGCAAATAATAGCAGTGTGTATTCAAAAATGTGTTCATGCTTCAACGTATGTTTTTGGGTAAAGAGAACTTAGTGCACATTCGACATAAATTTAAAAATTTCGCTGTGTACAAGCACTAAAAAAGCACAAAATTATATAAGAACCAAATAAGTTTTTGGCTATAAAACCAAAATGAAAACATGTGCTGCAGGCATTTTTGATATATCATAGATAGATATTTCCTGGCTTACTCCGGTTCAGAAGATAAACCCCCAGCAAACTATTTCTAAGGAAAAAGACGCGAAAAAAGTTTTTGGCTATAAAACCAAAATGAAAATATGTGTCTACAGGGATTTTTGATATTTCATAGAGGACCCGTGTACCATTCCAGAAGACTAGTTTTATATATGTGTATTTTACTATTTATTTTGTATATTTTACTATGTATTTACATAATATTATCATGATCATGATTTTCTTAAAAATTGAAATTTTTCCTATATATAGCTAAATATCATATCCGCTTTATAAAAATTTGCGATTTTATAAATTTGAAATTTTCAAGCGTTTTTACTGTAGTAAAGGTGTTTGGCATCACTACGCTGATTTTGATTGTAAACAAAAATAGTACCATTTTTGCATCCCTTTAAAAAAATACCATTCACAGTAATTTGTTTTCTTCTCATGTGTTGTTCTGTGTCCAGTGTGCATACCTTCGACAAATCAAGTCAAAAATCAATTAGACAAAACAGCATCGCTTTATTCTTGTTCTATGCTATGTATTTATTTTGGTTTATTGAGTGCTTGTAATTATGTGTTACTGTTATTGTTTTTTTCACCAGAGTTTTTGTTAAGAATCGAACCCACGACAACTGTGGGTGCTTATGTAGTGAACAATTTTCTAACTGAGAGTAGTATTGTTGTTGAATGTTTGTAATACACTGAGCCGTTTTCTTTTTTCTATTTCCTAATAAAGTGCATTGAGATATTAAAACTAATTACAGATGAACAATATATTTCCCATAACTACAGCACAGGTAGAATGTTTTGTTTATGTTTGCTTAGGATCAATATTTTCTGTCGTTATCGTGTTAATGAATTTAGCTTGTTTTCTTAGAGGCACAGCCAATTGTCCAGACTCAAATACTAAAGAGATGTTTTCTTTCCTTAGAATTTTCATTATTAAAATCGTTGTATATCCTATCAACTATATACATATGTACATAATTTCATGTTCATAGAATGTTGAACATGTAGCATGTTATTGTATTATTTTCTATACATATATGTATGTATGTATATGCGAATGATTTTTCCTTTATACTTCTAATATACAGCTTTTATATAAGCTGTAAGCCTTTTCTACATGTGCAAATATAAATGTAAGAGCTCAAAATACACAATAATATGATATCCTAATTTAAATATTCATCCTTGAAAATGAAAAAAATTTTACTCTTTAGCCTGCGTACTTAAGCGCAAATATCCTGATACAATTACTTTCGTATGCTAAGCTTTTTAATATCTGTTGTGACTACTGATTCAGCAAAATTTTTAAGGTATAGATGGCAAAGTTAACTCGGATTCAAAGCTATACCTTTGCGAACTTAGGAAATAATACTTAATATATTATTTTGTGTGCAATAACTACCATGCTCAAGCATAAAAGTTAAATTAATAGGAAATTAAAAGAGGTCTGGCAGCACTATTTGTTTTTTTGTTGTTTCTTATGTTTCTCCCTGTGTGAGCATTCCGTCACTCATTCTCGTTGAGAAGAGACGTGGCCGTGTGGACAGACGAAAATTTCTAAAAAAATTAGTTCATTTGCGAATTATTAAATAAATTTTTAATACAGTATTTCAGTTTTATTTTTAGACATAAATAATTTATTTGCAAAAAAAGTTAGTTATTGATTACTTTCTTCTTGTTTTATAACTAAAAAAGAAAGTGTGTTTCTTTGTGAAAAAAATCAGTGAAGTGGAAAAATTTTTATAAGTAGAAAAAATTTAGTTTGGAAATCGTGATGTCACTATTACTGCTGCTTCCATAAAGTAAACGATTTTTTTTAAACCATTTTATGTACATGAATACATACAATATATATTTGGACGAAAATAGTTTCTTTGATTTGTTTTGCAATTAACATAATAAATTCGGACTATCAATATTTTTAAATAATTTTCAAATTATAAGCCTACGTCTTAAAAAAAGTATTTGTGAAAAGGAAAGGGCATAAAAAAGATATAAGAAAAATTCCATTATTTTTTCCCATCATTCCGTTTCAGAACAAAAGCAACACACGGAAGAGAGCGTTATTCAATTAATTAAGAGTAACAGAAAAAAAATTAGGCAGAGCAATTACTGTTGGGAAAATAACTACATATAAAGCAAGAGTTTTAAAATACGTCCAGAAAACTAAACAAAGTTTTTTAACAAGTAATAACTTTAAAAGTTAATAAATAATTAAAATAAACCCCTCCTATAAAAACAACGAGAAATTACAAGATTTTTAAAAAACAGTTATGAAAAGCATCGCAATTCCGCCCAAATAATAAAATTTTTAAAAACATTGAAATTGTGCAAAGATCTTCGCCAATATTTTGTAGATATAACTACATAACATAATCCATCCTTCCCTTTGATTTATTAAACCCGTCCAGTAAAACATTTTATTTTAAATAAAACTAAAAAAAAACAATACTGAAAAAAACACCCTTATCACATTCTATATAAATTTTTTTTTGTGTTCGCATACGCCAAAACAAACACGAGAACACGAAACTGTCGAATTATATCACAAATACAAACGCTGAAACACAAGGCAGTCGAAGCATCAGTATTGTAAACAGAGAAAAAACGGTCTCTGTTATAGACAATTGTGTTTTGAAAAATGTCTTTGGATTCAGGTGCTGCTAGTGGCGTAAGCGGTTCAACCACTGCATTTAAAACCATGGAGGAACTTAATATGGAAGTTCAACGTTTGACAAGAGAACTTGATCAGGCCACCAGTGAACGTGCTCAATCCGCCCAATACGGCCTTTCTTTGTTAGAAGAAAAATCAAGCTTAGAACAGAGACTTGAAGAGCTGGAAACATTGTACGACAACGCAAAGCACGAATTGGATATAACGCATGAAGTGAGTAAACAATTTCACCCAGGTTCTGTAAATCACTTTTTGTCAAAAAATCGCCAAAAGTGAAATTTTCGTCTATTTTGTGTTCTAGAAATCGCTTAAATAGTTTATAAAACTAAATTTCATTTTCAAATTGTTTCTGCCGTTTTTTCCGTTATAGTTTTATGTTCTGTAAATGAATTTTGCTACAAAAAAAAGTATTTAAAACAGTTGGCTTTTGGGAGCACGAAAAAAATACTTTTTGAATAAACATATTAAATAGTTTGTTGTAAATAATTTAAATAAGCTAAAAAACGAAATGTAATTAGTAAATAATACGTCAAACATGTTGGCCAGAATTTTGGACACGGTACTCCTTTCAAAGATTACAATCATTTCCAATCATTTGTTGTGCGCTCCCCTTTCCGAAGTAGCGAAGTGCCGTAGCTAATTGTAAAATCACTGGAATGCTTGCTTCGACCACTTTGGTTGATATTTCATTTAAAAGCATCAAAAGGCCTTTTTCATTTAATCTAAAATATTTTATAAATCTTTCATTTAACAGCATT
This sequence comes from Epicampocera succincta, assembly GCA_932526305.1. NCBI lineage: Eukaryota > Metazoa > Arthropoda > Insecta > Diptera > Tachinidae > Epicampocera > Epicampocera succincta. The sequence goes on along the minus strand of OW052037.1, from coordinate 35,489,683 downwards.
TCATTTAACAGCATCAAAAGGCCTTCTTTATTTAATCTAAAATATTCTATAAATCTTTTTCTTCGTTCAAGATAACTTTCACTACAATTTCAATGGTACCTTCCGATTTCTCTGGTAGGTCAAAAGGATTGGAACGATCCCGAAGTCCTCTCCTCTGCATCCTTTGCATTCGTTCTTTTCTCTTTCCGACAAGTAAATAGAAATAAACGCAGATTGGTTCATATTAGTGGTTTAAAACATGTTTAAGCTACTAAAAATAATTTTGCGAAGAAGTTTAAAATTTTGTTTGTTAATTTTTTAATTGTAAAATGCTATTGTTAATGAAATTAATTCACAGTACAACAAAATTTTGTTTTTTCTTAACTTGTTTCAAATAACTTATCAAGACAAAAAATCGTACTATAAAACGGTTTCATACGATTTTCAGAACACAACAAAATCGGTTATGTGGAATTAAAATCAATTTCACTTTCATTTCGTGGTGATATGCAGAACTTAACAGTAAATCTTTTTAAGATTATGCAAATCCATAAATACCTACATACATATGCATTTGTGTAGGTGTTTAAGGCAATTTTTTGTTTGTTTTTAATACCACTGATCATCGTTGGACGTTACTTTTTTGCCTTCAGTGAAACAACTCTTATTCATGTTATAAGCTTATAGGTGGCTGGCATTTCCATAAACAGACTAACTTCTTTTTTATTATTTTAAATTGAACTTTATAAATAGAACAATTATTTTATATAAAATAGTACCCAACTTAGTGGTCTAGCAATTTAAACTTGAGAAATTCTAGATTTGTTCAAAATATAAGGTGAATTTTAAAATTTCGGAGGATACATATATACATTCAATTATCTGTTTCATTGTCGGTGATTTACTGCATGCTCTGGACACCCCAGCAAATTAAGAGCCGATGAAAATGTTGATAAAGTAAATAAATTCGTTATGGACAGCCGTGGAATCACTATTAGAGAAGTTGTCGAGTACGTCTGTATTTGGGTTGCTGGCTTTATATATTTATTTATTTGGCACGTAATGTATTCACAATACCTTTTAGGTATGCCATTTATTATACACATATACGAGTACATATAAAATTTGCTTTCCCAGCATAATTATAACATACTCGTATATGCACATATAAAACATTTTAAGTAACACAATTCAATGAAATAATTCAACAAAATATTTTAAATACAATAATTCAATAAACAAATCAATTTAATCTCTTATGAAACTACTTCGAATTCTTGCGATGTATAGAGCCGTGTTCAAGTTCAATCTAACAAGATCTGGGAGTTCCATGGACTTTGGGGCTATAAATCCTTTGTTCCAAGCTTTACAGTCTTGGTAGCATATATTTTTCCTCTTTGTACAATTTAAGACTGAAGAATTATTATGATAAAATATAATAATTCTCCGATCGTAGCTGATTTCTTCTTATGTCGTTTGAAATATTTGGTATTAAGTGTGGTTGGAGGAATTTGTTGTATGTGTAGTAACGTGCGAGTTCTTCTGTTCATAACAGTCTCTACTGGATAATAAACAGATTCTTTAAAGGCTTGCTTCTTGTTATTACAAGTCATTCGTTTTACAATTTCATTTTCGATGCCGACGGCCATACGTGACAAATACAATACCTACGCGCCCTTTTTCAACCGACATATTTCATTTGGTCGCGTAGATATTCTGGAGAATTGCCGTATTTAATTTTATATATAAAACTAAGGTATTGAGTTTCAGTTGTATTTCAATATTTATCCATTTATCCATATATCTATCATAGCTCGTATTGATGTACATACATATGTATATATGCATAACTTTTGTAGTCTTTCTAATTGTGATTCTTTGTATTATTGCTGTATATATTACAACTGTTTACAATTTTTAATTCGTTCATTTTTAACCACGTATTAATATGTCATTTAGCATATTGTCTCGACATTCATCACATGTTGACCTATATACACAGTACTACTTCACATTTGTTCAGCATATTTGACAGATCGTTGATATATATTATAAATAGTAAGACACCTAGTATTGAGCCTTGAAGGGACACCAAAATCGTGTTTTATGGTATTAGATTTTACTCCATTAACTTTAGTAATTTGTCTTCTGATTTTTATGTATGCACGTTTCCAACCATTTGAGCTCTTTGCTTTGAATGCCGTATATATATTTAGATATGTATAATTTCTGTATTAATTTTTTTCTGTCAATAGCTTCAAACGCTCTTTTAAAGGCTAAAAATGGCCATGCTTTTTATACTTTTTTCAATTTTTTTCACATGAAAATGTGTTCCTAAAATCAGATTAATATTTTGTAAGTAACTTTTTATTCTCCATATATTTTTCCAACGGATATTTTACTGCTTTTTAATAGTTTCTCGCATGTTTTTAACGTATTTATGTGGTGATATTCCTCACATTTTTCGTTTTTGCCACTTTTTCAACTGGGGTAACTATAGTTTCCGTGCAATTTTCTGGGAACTGTCCAGTTTCTATTGATTTATTTGCAATTTCGTTTACATTTTTTCCTATTATATTCCATTATGAAGAATGATTCTTGTTGATATTTTACAGTTAAATATCTTGTTGATATTTTATATTTAAGAGCAGAAATTGTCATTGCACTAAATTTAATTTAATATTTGGAGTTGTAAATTATTTTTTATCATATTTAAAAAAGTCTGAAGAGTTATCCCTTCTGGTGTTCGCCTTCTCATCCCTTATTAGTATTTTATTCACTTCATGGTCTGATATTTTATTTTGAGTACAATTCTGTACTGTTGCACTAATTTTTTTTTAAGAACATAATGAATTATAGTTTTGGATGTATTTGTTATACGAGTGTAGTGCGTTACTACTTGTTTAACATCATTATTATTCAGTGAAGTTTCGATTTGGTTTTTTAAAAACTATTTGTTGATCTACTATATGAATCTATGATAACACTTCCGGTTATAATTATATCATAGGTGCATTCACACAAATCGAAGGTTTATTGAACAATTTCAAAGAATTCCGAATCATAGCCAATAGGTGATCTGTAAACTACCACAATTATCAAGTGTATATCTTTACAAATTGCTTCACAAGCTATTGCCCAGTATTTGGAATATTCTTGTAGTATACGATTACTCCTCCAGTTCTTAAAGAACTTGAGAAGGATATTAGTTGATTATAACCTTGTAGAGTTATTTTATCTTCGGCAATATTTTCCGTCATATGTGTTCGATAATATAAAAAAACTAGTGATTCCACCTGATTTAAATTATTTATAAGGCCTTGTACGTTCGTATACGAACTATATACTACTTATATTCTGTAATTCTTAATGGGATAAACAAATTATTTTCTTTTTTATTTTAAGTTTGTTTTCATAAACTGGAACTCTTTACTATAAGTACCATGATTTTCATCTAACCCCATGTTTAGTTTTTGATTCATCCTTATACAATTTATACATTTAAGATACACCATCTTCATTACATTCCTTGGATCTGTGGTTTCCACCTTTATCTTTTCTGCATTTACTATTTTTGTGTGTGACTCACTATCTATTTTTATTTAAACATTGTATATTGTCCGTTGTTTTTTTATATTCGTAGGATTTTACTACTTTCATTAAACAATCGGTTATAATTGGGTTTTGCGTTTTTATTTTTTCAATAATTTCTTCTTCCGAATATTTAAACGACATTTCGGTTACATCTACATAAAATTGTATTGGGTTGGGCACACTTATTTCATAGTCCTTGTGTTGATGTCTTTATTTTTTCCCTTTCTTCTTTATTTTTTACTTTGAATTACTAATACCCCATTTATTCTTTTTTCTACATTAGTTATTTTTAAATTAACGGGATTTTCTTTTTTATTTAATTTTTCCTTTGTTTTTTCAACATTTGGCTTCTCTTTTGGTTTTGTTATTAATGGCATTTGCTTATTAACATTTCGTATCATTGTTTTGGATTTCACTGATCAACATATGACATTTTGCCTTCTTTGATGTTTATTTCTGTTATAGCTTCTTTTATATCTTTGCACATCCACAATTGTTTTCTTTCATTTTGTTGTATATTTTTTTTGTATTTTCAACACTTTTTACACTTTCAACCAATTTTTTTACTTGCGTATTTTTTTCAACTGATTTTTGTGCGTAATCTGTACTACATATATCAACATTTTGTATATACTGCAGTCATCACATACATATAAATCGTACATAATTGTATGACTCCAGGACCATTGCTCAATATTGGTCTATTCCGGGACATTCAGTTGTATACCTATGTGACCTTCTCCGAGAAAAGGGACCTAGTGTGTGAAAATGAAGTTTTGAGAAAAACGCATTATCACTTTGAACACACTTTCAGTTGGGAAATGCGATTTGGTATGGTTAGTTATGATTGGGTGCCGACATTGGTGACGTCATGCCTATGTGGTGACGTATTTTTTTCGCTTTTAGTGTGACGCTTCAGTCTTGTTCCAACTGTATAACGAGTGTTGTCAATATCTCAAAAGTTGTTTCGCAATTTTTGTTCTTTTTTAATTTTGTTACTAGGCTGATGTTAATTTGAAGTAATTTTTATAAAAACGGGTATGTCTGACAGTTTTGATGATGATTTAAAAAAACCAGACTCGGTTTATGGCGATGAGGAGATCGATATGACGTTATCTGAAAGTGTCGGTGCTGATACTTCGGGACTAACTGAAAATCAAAGTTTTTTATGTCATATCCAAATTGGAGGAATCCGTTGAAGATATACAAGAGTCGATGAACATCGATTTGATGTACGGAGAAAAATCCGAAGCATGTTGTTCGAAAGAATGTAATAAGATAAATCCAGAAAATCTTGCTATACAAAGCCGGCAACTTTTCCCAAAATTTTCCGTTTGGAATTTAATCGACAACATTTATCGCTCGAAAACGTTTATAATACTGAAAGTCTGACGAAGTATGGCCAAAGGGTAAAAAATAAATCCAGAGTTGATACAATGTACTTATTTCGTGGCATTCATATTTGTTAATCGAAGCACCGGATCACGAGAAAAAGAAAGCTGAAGTCCCAGATCACGAAACACCGAAAAAAAGTCAAAACTCCAAAAAATTCGAAGACTGACGAAAAAACAATTTAAAACCAAAAAATAAAAAAAAAAAATAAATTTCAATGTTTTTCTCATTTTTATCGATTTTTCCAAGTTCGTTTTGTACGTTTTTATGGGTAAATAAATTTTTATCAGAAATCTAACTCATTTCATCTTATTCTACACCCTTTTAGGTACCAGAATCCACTCTTAAGCCAAAATCCGTTTTTTGACACTAGATCCCTTTTCTCGGAGAAGGTCTCCGAGAAGAAATATATTTTTGGTATTGGTATTCTTTATGCATTCACTATTACATCTCACTCCCGTCTCTCCACGTATTGCAGTCTTGCATTTGCTGCATTTGAAATTATTTGAAATAGTTTTCACAGCTATTTTTTTAAACTACTTATCTTAATCAGTGTTGCCGTCTACATACTTTCACTAAAAATGAAAGAATGTGTGTGAAGAAAAATATTAACTACAGACAAAAACTGCTACATTCATTTTCTCGCTAAAAATTTAAAGCCAAAAACTTATACAAAATTACATAGTATATACGAGGTCTATTAAAAAAATAAGGTGAACTTAAATTTTTCTCAAAAATATTTATTTAATCATCAATTTATATTTTGCAAGCCTTTTTTCCAATACTCAAAGCAGTTTTGAATACGGTGTAGGAGCGTTCATTAGGGATTCCTGCTCCTGCGACGAATTTTTTGGTCAAAATTCAGCATTTGTGTAACATATGCCGTCCCTACAAAGTATTGCACCTACCTTGCATTTCGAAAAAAAACTATAAGTAAAGCAGACTGTTGTATATCCGAGAAAAAAGTTGTGAGATTAGCTTACAAGACCAAAATTCGGATGAAAAAGCAGCCGGAAGCGCGGACGAATTTGGATCCTCCAAGTTTCGACAGGAATATACTTACATAAATATCTAGAACTGGAAAGTTTTTAAATAGGAGTTTAATGTCTATGCCATAGCTTTTGAAGCAGAAATTGGTATTTTTCTCAATGTATATATTAACGTTCTTGAATTAAACAACTGCTTTCCTCAGTAGTTGGTATAGAACAGAAATTCTTCTTTATTCCGAAATGTAACTTAGCCTAACTTAACAAAGTTCTTAAAATCTTTCCTTAAAATAATATTAATGCTATTCCAGTTTCTCTTGAAACTAAGTTTCACAACAATAACTTTAATGAAATAAAGTAAAGTTTAATGTAAATATGTGTAACTTCCAAGTGACACATACATACTTATGAACATATATACATAAGTACGCATGTAGATTCCTACATCACTATATACATACATACTTATATAATATAAATTCGTTGTTGAAGCTTTTAAAACATGTTGCACTCCGAAGAAAAATAAAGTGTGTGAAGCCTTTAAATTTAATTACAGAAAGCAACGAGGTGAGTCGATACTTGTTGAACCTAAGAAAACTTATAAAATCGTATGATACAAGACGCCGTGTCATAAACCAAAAAAACATGCGAAACCAACATATTTTTTCATCCGTAATTAATAAGAATAAAAAGAATAACAGAAGGGAAGATAGAAAAAATATTTGTTTTAACAGGAAGTATGTATGTATGTATGTACATATATATGTATAATAAGAAATCACCTACAACGAAATCCGAAAAACAAAAGAACAGTAACTGTAAATTTTTGTAAGGACATACATACATACATACATATGTGGGGCTGTGTGTTCGAATACAACAACTTATTTGAAAATATATCCAATAACTTTAATAAAAAAATAGCTTTATAGAGGAATTATTTTCTAGTGTTGATTGATGGAAAAAAATCACTTATTGCAATGTGTATTGCAAAACGTAAGGTTTTTTGTTTCTTGCTGTGTTTACACTACACATAAAGGGTGGTTAAATTGTATGGGCCGATGTTGAATGTGAACCACACCTAAACGCCAAGTTTTTTTCCGAATTTTATTTGACATTTCTCTATTTCAGACTTACTCAATTTGAACCATGGAGAGATACACAATCCAACAACGTGTTAAAGTTATCCGGACTTATTATGAAAATGGGAGTTCAAATCAAAATGCATATCGTGCACTTCGTAATTTTTTGGTCAATTTCATCGTCCAAATGTGCGTACAATCGCAAAAATCGTGGAAAAATTCGAGCAAACCGGGTCTGTAGAAGATGTGAGAACACCAGTGCATGCTCGTACAGCTCGTACTGCAGAAAATATTGCTGCTGTTCGCGATAGTGTGGTTGAAGAGCCGTCCACCTCAACTCGTCGTCGTTCCCAACAATTGCACCTCTCACGCTCGTCGTTGATGAACATTATGCATAAAGACTTGCATTTAGACGCTTACAAGGTGCAATTGGCTCAAGAACTAAAGCCTCTTGACCATTCCAAACGTCGTGAATGGGCAGAATGGTGGCAAGAAATGGCAACAGTGGATGATCAATTTTCGAAGAAAATCATCTTCAGTGATGAGGCACATTTTCACCTCAGTGGATTCGTCAATAAACAGAATTGCCGCATTTGGGCGAATGAGAATCCAAGAGTGATTGTCGAAAAACCAATGCACCCACAAAGAGTGACTGTTTGGTGCGGTTTATGGGCTGGCGGCATCATTGGGCCGTATTTTTTCCAAAATGAGGCCGGTCAGGCAGTTACTGTGAATGGTGTTCGCTATCGTGAGATGATAACGAACTTTTTATGACCCGAATTGGAAGATATGGATGTGGACGATATGTGGTTTCAGCAGAACGGTGCCACTTGCCACACAGCTAACGAAACAATGGCTCTTTTGCGCAACAAATTCAATGGCCGTGTTATCTCACGTAATGGCGATGTCAATTGGCCGCCAAGATCATGTGATTTTGACACCGTTGGACTTTTTTCTTTGGGGTTATTTGAAAGAAAAGGTGTACGTCGATAAGCCAGCAACAATTCAAGACCTAAAGGATCAGATAATTCGGCACATTAATGGCATAGAACCTCCATTATGCCTCAGCGTCATCGAAAATTTGGACCATCGGATGGAGGTGTGCCGCCGAAGTCGCGGCGCCCATTTGGCCGATATTTTGTTCCATACATAATTGAGTAATACCAATACATCATAATAAAATAAAATTACAATAATTTCCTAAATAGTTTGTGTTTTATTCAAAATCAACATCGGCCCTTGAAATTTAACCACCCTTTTCATACATAATTACATGATAATAAAAAATGCCCTGTGTTTGGAAAAAATGTTGTAATTGAGCCGACTTCAGCCACTCCAGTGGAGCTTGTTACTCTAAAAAAATTCGTGAAATCAGAGAAACAATTTAGACAGGGAAAATTACGATTTGTTATAAACAACAGGTGGAATGAAGTATATCAAAAACTGTTTCATTAATTTTTTAAATTAGGTACTGGTGCAGATTTCTATCTATTGCCATGATGTTATTTAAAACATTTTGGGTTATGTGGTAATCTGCAGGAATGAAATAACTACATTAGGAATTCACACTGAAGTATTTTGAAAAACAAATCTTTATTAAAACAAATATGTTTGTTTTTCAAGAGATGGGTTACTTGTTAAAAATAAATCTGATTCCATCCCTGTAGTAAAGGCGTACGTAAATATCCGTTGGAAATATATATGGAGAATAATAAGTTATTTACAAAATATTAATCTGATTTTAGGAACAAATTTTCATGTGAAAAACATTGAAAAAAGTATAAAAAGCATGGCCATTTTTAGACTTTAAAAGAGCGTTTGAAGCTATTGACAGAAAAACATTAATACAGAAATTATACATATCTAAATATATATACGGCATTCAAAGCAAAGAGCTCAAATGGTTGGAAACGTGCATACATAAAAACCAAAAGACAAATTACTAAAGTTAATGGAGTAAAATCTAATACCATAAAACACGATTTTGGTGTCCCTTCAAGGCTCAATACTAGGTGTCTTACTGTTTATAATATATATCAACGATCTGTCAAATATGCTGAACAAATGTGAAGTAGTACTGTTTATATAGGTCAACATGTGACGAATGTCGAGACAATATGCTAAATGACATATTAATACGTGGTTAAAAATGAACGAATTAAAAATTGTAAACAGTTGTAATATATACAGCAATAATACAAAAGTTATGCATATATACATATGTACATCAATACGAGCTATGATAGTTACATACATGGATAAATGGATAAGTATTGAACAACGACTGAAACTCAATACCTTTTATACTGTGAACATCAAATGAAAGAAAACATCACATGTACTCGTACATAGTTTGAGCTTAGAAAACAAAGTCATGTTGTATAAAGCTATTCTGAAGCCAATTTGGACTTGTGGTATACAATTGTGGGGTACCGCTTCAGGGTACCGATATGAATCCAAAACTCTTTGCTTAATTACTAATGCTCCCTGGTTCATCAGAAACAACTATATTTTAAAGATCTTAGCATCGCAATGGTCAAAGAAGAAATTAATCGTTTCAGCGACAGATATCTAAACCGACTTAGCCATCATTCCAATGTGTTAGCCATCAATTTATTAGACGATAGCAACGAAGTGCGTAGGTTAAAAAGGGTACATGTACTTTACCTACCTTTTAGAAAATAATATTTAAGATGTACATATATATTTATGTAAATAGTGCAACAGTTGACAACTGTTGTTTACTGAGCTGTTTTTTTTAGTCATGATATGTTTTTAATTATTATTAAATTATTTTAAATTTTGTAAAATAGATTGTAAATAAAACAGATTTAAAAAAAAATATAAATAAACATTGATTTAAAAAAAATAATATTAGATAATTCTTTAGTAAGGAAAGTAAAACAAAATATATTAAAACAAGAAACTAAAACAAAGGCACATAAGAAACAAATTCGGTGATATTATTAATATTATAATTATTTTACGCGTCAAATGAAAGTAAACAGAAGTGTAAATACTAGTAATAGACAAAAGTTTTTTTTAATATTTTGTTTGCCGTCACCAAATATTTCAAACTTGCTCTCATCCGTTAAAAGAATGTTTATTTATATGTAATAAATATTTTTTGTCAAACTGCATGTGGTGTTTACTTTCATTTGGCGCTCACAGTATATAAAATTAAATACGGCAATTCTCCAGAATATCTACGGGACCAAATGATATATGTCTATGATATACAACCATATCAACTAAGAAATGCGGCTTCAGGCTAAGCAAATCAATGCAAAAATCCAAAGATCACTATTTTATAAAGGGCTTCAATTATTCAACACACTACTCGTAACTAATGACATAAAAAGGGAACCAAACTACATTGTTTTTAAAAGAAAACGTGTAGAATGTTTTATGAATGATAACTTAAATGTTTTATTCATATTTTACGTTTAATTCTATTTTATTTTATCATATTAGTAACTTAAATTTTTCTTAAGCAAGGTTCCCCTCAGCTTTCCTGAAATATAGAAGATCCACCAACAACAATGTCATTAAATTGTTTTTCATGCTGGTTGTTTTGTAAAAGATATTTAAGTTTAAACTGTGTTTTATAAACTTTTTTAAATTTATTTTATTTTGACACTAAACGGTTTTCTTCTACTCTGTAGTTAGTAATATGCTTATATTTTGGTTGAGTTTTGCAATCTGTATAACTTTCTATAAATTCGATTTCAGGAACCATAATTATTTCTCTTCTTATCGCGTTTATACTCTCTATTTTTTCTCTTGCCTTATGAACTATTTTATCTAAATCACTTTCATTACTCATTAAGGGTCAGATATTTTCAACATCCGAGCTCCCTGTTTGGTTATAAGTAGCAGTAAATTGTACAATAATTCCGTTTTCAATAAAAAAAAGTGTTTCACAGCAATTACATCTAGTTTGTTATGAATGTGCGTTGTTATTCCAGCAACTAATGATACCCATGTTCTATCTGGTAGGCGATATACAGTTGCATACTTAGTAAGTTTTCTAATACTTATAAGAAACATGGTATTTCTTTGTGGATACCAAATATCGATAAGAACTATTTCATTTTGTTTGCCAGGAGTTTTTGTAATATTAAAACAATTTTTGATTGTGTTTCTATTATATTTGGCTTTACTAAAAATTATATATATATAAATCCAAACTCGGACAATAATAATTTTATTTTATTTCCTCAAAAACTTCATGTACATATACCTCTCTGATTATTTTTTAAATGTTTCACCTCTATAATTTGAATAATTCTATCTTTGTCGGGAATATCTTCCAGTAAGGTGTTCGTTTCTATTATTTTAAAATTTCAGTTTTATGCAAATAACTTTCTGTTCTGTATAGGTCTCTAGCAATATACAACTAACAGACCTTTCTGCGGTAAACTTTATCTCATAATACCCAATAAATTGCTAGATTGCGTCAAATTCCATGCTTCTCTTATTTTCTTTTTAACGCCTACTTCTTCGTTGCAGCTTTCGCTATCTGCGCTTTTTAAAAGTAATTGCTGTTTAAATATATTTAGCGGACTTTATGTTATTTGTATAAAGTCGGTGCTGTCAGTTTCGACGCTGTGCACCGTATTTATATCAATATATTCGTTATCACCTCAAGAGTCGAACAATTCATTTAGATTTATCAAAACTAATGAGTCCAATCTGTATCTTCCCCGTTTTCTTTTTTCTCATTACCGCATATACATATATTCTACTTAGACCGTTTACAACCACGTTTTGTTTTCCCTTTATATATTCAATCTGGAAATCAAACTCATTTAGTTTCGTTTTCCAATGTTGTAGTTTCGAGTTTGGTTCATTCGCCATTATCACCATTAAGTGATCGGCTTGCGCAGAAAATTATTTTATCATTTTGCATTAATCCAGCTCCAAGAGCGAAATTGCTGTCATCGGTAACAATAGATGAATTCTTTTTGAGAGTCCGGATCTACTAAAATACGATCAGATTTTATTAGGTGCTTTAATTTTTCTAATGCTTTTTTATAATCCTTATAATTAAGGTTTATTTTCAATCCTTTTTCCAAATATTTCACCGAGGGGTATGCGATTTTTGAATAATTTTTTATAAGCCGCCCGTAGTATCCTGTTATTCGCAAAAATAATTTAATTTCTTATGGGTTTTTGAAAATAAAATCTTTTTTATAGCAACTTTATTCTTCTTCTTCTTCTTCTTTTGGCGCTACAGTCCGTGGTGAACCTGGGCCTCAACCAACAAAGTTTTCCAGCTGGCACGGTCTTTAGCCAGCGTTCTCCAATTTTGCACACCAAGTTGGTTGAGGTCCCTCTCCACTTGTGTGCGCCATCGGTTCCGTGGGCGTCCTCTACTGCGTTGTCCCACAGGTTCGGAATCGAAGATTCTACGGGTCGGAGCAGTATTCTCCATGCGCTCTACATGGCCCAACCATCTTAGCCGTTGGAATAGCAACTTTATTGGGTTTAGCTTTATGCCATTACAAGGTGGGTGTGCAGATTAATTTTAAAATTTTTAACCCCAAACTCGGACCTGCAATATTAACATCCTAACCTCTGTTAATAAAGTAGCACCGCTGTGTTTAGCGTAAAAGTTTGAAATTGTGCATTTAAAACTGGAAAATTAGTATTAACAAATAAAATCATATATTTTTCGAACAATATTTTATAAAATAATCTCATAAAAATTTAAAATAAACACTCATTAGCGCAGACTGTAGAAACTTTTGTGAAGCAAGTTCATAAAATTTCTTAGAAAAAACGGCAGATGTGCGAAACAAAATTATTGGAGACAACTCCTTAGCGCATCTTATGAATGTCCAATATTCATAAGCCATAACAGTTTGTTCTTTTTGAAAATAAGAGAAATTTTTACAAATTTCGACTTTTGAAATTTGAAAAAGGACTGCTCCTTTCAGTAATAAAGTTTTTTTGCACTAAATTAGTTTTGTTTTAGTAAGTTTTGTTTAATAAAAAATTACAGGTGGCGCAAAAATAACCTTTCGATGTTTTTTGGCTGTAATTTAAAAAAAAATGAAAAACTTTGATTCTTCTTGTGGATTATTTTTATTTGGTCTTTTAATTTTTTTTACATCAAGTCGAGAGGAGTTTCTTTGTGTTTCTTGTCAAGTAAAGTCGTCTGGCATTGAAAATTATTTTTTTTTTTTGCAAATAAAATTTTTTTTCAATTTTTAAATAATAATTCCATACATACGTACATCATTATTGATAAGTTTTTTGGTTTCTATTTCACTTTTTGCTGTTGTGTTTATATTCAAATCCAATTTGCAAGTAAGGAAAACAAATTCGCAAGAATGGCTACCATTGCTGCCGGCGTCGGTACTAGCGAAATTGGTAGTCAAAAGGACGGTGAAATTGGTTGGCAAACAGTTCCACATTAAAGAAAACGTACCAACTCCCCATTGTTATTTGACAACAAAAGAAGACAAATCGATAAGATTCAAGATTCTCCAAATTCAAGTAATAGATTTGTTGTTCTTTCTGATGATGAATGCGATAATAATAATTCAAATACAGCTCCATCAACTTCCCAATCAAATCCGTCTGACCCTAAACCGCCTCCGTTATATATCCCGGATGTAACTAATATTAAGGATATGACACAATACTTCTCAAGTATTATCTCTTCAGAGCAGTTTTCTTATAAGTCTCTTAAAGATGGCCAAGTCAGAGTCATGATTAAGTCCATAAGCGCGTACCGAACTTTTGTTTCCAATCTTAAGCTTAAAAAGATAAGCTTTTACACTTTTCAAACAAAACAAGAAAGAGCATACAGAGTTGTTGTTAAAAATTTACACTACTCAACCAACATTGATGATATTAAATCATTTGTCGAAAATTGTGGCCACAAAGTGCGAAATATTTCCAATATTAGAAGTAACATTAGCAAGCAACCCCATTGTATGTTTTTCCTTGATCTTGAACCAGGCGACAACAATAAGGAAATTTACAATTTAAAACATATCAATAACGCTTTCATCACTATTGAGCCTCCCCGGAAAACTAGAGACATCCCACAATGCCATCGATGCCAACAATATGGTCATACTCGTTCCTATTGCAATAAGCCATACAAATGTGTCAAGTGTGGAGAAAATCACTTATCAGCTGAATGTAGCAAAAGTAAGACTGTTTCTGCCAAATGCGCTAATTGTAATGAATCCCATCCTGCTAGTTATAGGGGAGGCATTGTTCATCAAGAGTTGAAAAAGAAACTTCAACATAAGATATTGAATTTTCAACAATACCGACAACTTGCTCCTCCTTTACATCAACCCTCTTCTCAAAATAATAGTTTTGAACATAATTCGAATGTAACATTCGCAGATGCTGTAAAAGGAACATACAATTCAAACAATGATTGCACGAGCCTTCAAAAAATTGAGACTTTATTAACAAAGCAAATGGAACTAACAAACTCTCTTCTAAATATGATATCAGTCTTATGCAGTAAATTCACCCCTATTCTGCGTTTCGATTAAGTCTCCGCATTCAGTTCCGTTGCGATCGAAAATTGGTATTCTGCAGAAAAACGGAATCGAAAGAAAAAGAAGAAGAACAGGGTATGTTTAAATTAGCTTCTTTGCTGTGAAACGTGTGAAATAGAAACAGTAAAAATAAACAATTTTGTAAACATTTTAATAAAAAGTCAAATTCAGTCCACTAAAAAGTAATAAATAAAATTAATAAACAAATAAAAACGCTAATTCCGCTGGTATTTGTTACCTGACCCGTCAACTGAATAACTTTTTCCTCAAGTGGGCTAATACGCTGTAAGCGGCATGAAACTCCTCCGGTGCTCATCATTTCTTTTTTGTTTGTTGACAGCTTCCGTTTGATGTAGCTTTTCCAGTCAATCCAAACCTATAAATTTATATTAATTTCTGCAATAATTATACGCAAACCATCCCTACTTTCTTCCATGCACTGGCATTTTTTGTTGGAGGACCTAGTGCATTGAGGATTCCTGCCACTTCCTCCCAGAACGCTACTTCTTCCTTTGAAAGTTGATGGTAGCCAATTTTTCATACTGCTCTGGTGTTGTTGTTTTTGACCTATAATACATAAAAAAACATCAGATTCGGGTACAAAAATTAGAAAAACAAAAAAATTAATTTAATTAAATAAATTAATAAAAATAATTTTAAGTGTTTTCTAATCGTTTCTGAACATTTTATCTCATTTTCTACTTACATTTTTTCAATTTTAAACTTTTTAACTAAAAAACACAAATAAAGAAAACCCCTCCGTTAACAAAAAAACAACTGAGAAAAACGGAGCTCCGTTCGTAATGCATAATACATACAATCGAAAGAAACTGAGCGGAATCGAAACGCAGAATACCAAAGCTGCCAAACGGAGAAATTTACGATCCGAGTCGAAACGCAGAATAGCCCCCATTATGTCCGTAGATCTTCGTATAGCAACATGGAATGCCAATGGACTCTCAAACCATTTAAGGGAGGTAGAAGTATTTTTGCAGTCAAACAACATCGACGTATTTCTTATTTCTGAATCGCATTTCACAAGTAAGTCGTTTTTTTAAATTAAAGGCTACGATCTGATAAGTGCCAATCATCCTAATGAAAGGGCTCATGGTGGTTCTGCAATTATAATCAAATCGTCTATAAAATATCATCAAGAAGACCATCTTATTAAGGAAAGTGTCCAAGCTTCATGTATTAAAATTATTTGCCGTATGTATTCTGTTGCGTTATGTGCAGTTTATTTTCCTCCTCGTCATAATATTAATTGCGATGACTTTGCAAATTTCTTTCAAAAACTTGGTCCTCGTTTTATAGTTGGAGGAGATTTTAATGCGAAACATCCTTGGTGGGGTTCACGTCTTATTAACCCTAAAAGCAGAGAGCTCTATAAGTGTCTGCTTTCTAAAAATTATTCTGCTCTTTCAACTGGAAAACCTACATATTGGCCTTCTGATCCATTCAAAATTCCTGACTTAATTGATTTTTTTGTATATTCTGGAATACCTTCTTATCAACTTGGTATTTTAGATAATTATGACCTCAGCTCAGACCACTCCCCAATTTTACTAACGTATAACTCCTCGCCTCAGTTTATCAAAAAAGTCAATAAGCTTGTAACAGTTAAAACTGATCTGGAGTCGTTCTCATATTGAATAGATATAAACATTAATTTAAACTCTGCAATATCTAATGATTTTGAGCTGGATGAAGCCGTTGAAGATTTTACAAAAATAATTCATGAGGCTGCTTTTTTATCGAATCCGGCTGAAAGTTTTACTATTCCGTAAAGGGCTCCTCAAATCTCTTCACGGACACGGGACCTTATTTTAATTAAAATGAGATTAAGAAAAGCATGGCAGATAAGCAGAAGTTCTTATAACAAGTGGCGTTTTAATCAAGCAGCAAGAAACCTTAAACATCATTTAACTGGCCTAAAAAACAAATCATTCGGTGAATTTTTTGACAATATTAATAACTCAAACAATAATGATCACAATTTGTGGAGGGCAACAAAATACCTGAAGCATCCGTCAAAAAGAAATCCTCCTTTTAAGGATAGTGATGGTTCATGGTGCCGATCTAACATTGAAAAGGCAGAAGCATTTGCGAGCCACCTCTATAACACATTTTCTGTTCACCAATTTGAAAACTCTGTAGAAGACGTAGAAATTTCGGGATTTTTGGATGCGCCCTATCAGATGAGCTTACCCATAAAACACATTTCTCCATATGAAGTTGCAACTCAAATCAAGAATCTAAATATCAAAAAGTCTCCTGGATATGATACTATCGACGCTGGCGTTGTGCAGAGTTTGTCAAAGAAAGCTGTTTTATACTTAACGAAAATTTTTAATTCAATTCTTCGTTTAAATCATTTTCCTTCTCAGTGGAAATGCGCTGAGATCATTATGATCAAGAAGCCCAGCAAACCTGAAAATGAACTAACTTCTTATAGACCTATTAGTCTACTAAGTGTTTTTTCGAAGATATTTGAAAAATTTTTTTTGAGTCGCTTGTCCCCTATTCTTGAGAGTTTAAAAATTATTCCCGATTATCAATTTGGATTTAGGAAAAATCATGGCACTCCTGAGCAATGCCATAGAGTAATTGACATTATTCGAAAATCATTTGAGGAAAAGAAATATTGCTCCGCTGTATTCCTGGATATTCAGCAGGCATTTGACAGAGTTTGGCACACTGGTCTTTTATACAAATTAAAGAAACTTCTCCCGTCTACATTTTATGCATTCTTCAAGTCATACCTAAGCAGCAGATTATTTTACGTAAGATTCGTAGATGAAAGATCTCATGTATTTATGATTAGAGCAGGAGTACCTCAGGGTAGTGTATTAAGCCCTGTATTGTATACAATATTTACGGCTGATATGCCTGTTTTGGACCTTGTGAATATTTACACGTATGCGGATGACACTGCTATTTTAGCTTCAAACAATTGCCCAGTTGCTGCTAGCTCTTTTGTTCAAAACGAATTAAATCTAATAGAGTCATGGTTAAGTAAATGGAGATCTAAAGTAAATGCTGAAAAGTCTGTACACATAACATTCTCTCTTAGAAAAGTTGATTGCCCTGACGCTTCCATAAATAACATCCGAATTCCAAAAAAGGATTATGTTAGATATCTCGGCTTATCGTCGACTAACATGGAAAGAACACATAAAAATAAAACGGCAACAATTAAATATTACAAATAGGAAACTTAGCTGGTTAATTGGTCCAAAATCTCAACTAAGTCTGGAAAACAAACTGAAACTTTATAAAGCTATTTTAAAGCCTATATGGGCTTATGGAGTTCAACTTTGGGGAACAGCAAGTGCCTCAAATATAGAAATATTCCAAAGATACCAGGCAAAAACTATAAGGCTTCTGGTTCAATCTCCTTGGTATATTTCTAACGATGCCATACATAACGATCTACATATACAAACTGTTGAAGAGGTAATAAATTCATACAGCGAAAAGTATTTAAAAAGACTAAGCAATCATGTAAATCCTCTGGCTATTGTGTTATTAGACGATACTGGTGAAATTCGAAGACTTAAAAGATACCATGTGTTAGATCTACCTTTCAGAAGTTAATTTTTTTTTTTATCTAAATCAATCTTTTTCTTATTATTATCTTTTGTTTTCTTTTTTATTGTTTTCTATTAACTTAATGCTAAAACTTCAAATTTAATAATTACTAAAACTTAAGTTGCTGTTATTGTAAATATAAGATGGACTAAATCTGTATTTTTTTCTGTTAAATTTGGAATATTTCTATAGTTTTATACGTTTTTGTATGTGTAACGCTAAATGTCAACATAAATGTGATTAATTTTGCTTATTATCTCAATATAAGATAGATTGCAAAATAAATAAAATACAAAAAAAAAAAATCAAGTCGAGAATATGATGTCATGTAAATGGCCGCCGCCACAGTTGATTGTCATTTGAGCCCTTTTTATGGCATTTTCCATCACTTTGTCCAAAACTTCCGGCGATAGGTCCTCACATTCTTGACGGATATTGTCTTTAAGAGCTGCAAGGGTCTGAGGCTTGTTGACATAAACCCGCGACTTCAAAAAGCCCCACAAAAAGAAGTCTGGAGCGGTCAAATCAGGCGATCTTGCTGGCCAGTGGAAATCGCCAAAACGGGAGATTAGGCGCCCGGAAAATGCATCCTTCAGCATATCGGTTGTGGCACGTGCAGTGTGTGCCGTTGCACCGTCCTGTTGGAACCAGTAACTTTGAGCGGGTGTTATGGCTCTTCGTGGGTTACACGCGGATTTTCAGTGCCCCGGAAGCTTATTTATATAAATTTTGCTTATTTACGTACCCGCTAAAATGGAAATGGGCCTCATCACTCATGATTATTTTTGATGAAAAATCATCTTCCTCTTTAGGAGGAAGACGCGATTGGCGGTCAGCAGCTAACAGCTGATGCACCGTCTGGACTTTGTACGGAAACATCTTCAAATCTTGTACCAAAATTCGCTGTAAACACCGTCGACTGACACCCATTTGCGTGGCACGTCGTCTGGTCGATGTCGACGGCGCTGCCATGACATCCTCAGCTACAGCAGCAATATTCTCTGCAGAACGGCAACTCCGGGGTCTGCCACGCCTGGCAGCATCTCGTGTTGTGCCAGTCTCTTCGAGGCGAGCGGCTAAACGTCGCAGTGTTTCACCAGTAGGCTTTGGACGGCTAGGAAATCTGCGACGAAATTCACGTTGTGCCAAAGTCACCGACCGATTATTGGTCAAATAAATAGTCACCAATATTCCGTGTTCTGCAGCAGTGTAGCGTAACATTGTTTATTAACGTGTATTTCGCATGTGTTTTACTACACAAATGTCAAAACAGAACTGACATTAGGGGCCAATCGCAAAATTTATAGCATTTTCTGATAGGAGGATTACTTTTGCGCCACCTTGTATATGTTTAAAAATATTTTTTTAAATCAGTTGTTTTTTTTGTAATATTTTTTTGTTAGAATTTACTTTATCTTATTTTTCTTTATTAGTTTTTATTATATATTTTTTTTTAATATTTAAATTTTTTTTATCTAAACTTTATGATTTTGTATATATCATATTTTGAATAACTTTTAACAATTTTTGTTTGTATATTGTTGTTCTTATTGGAGTTCAACAATGAATGTTATTTTCTTATATTACTTATTTTATAAAAGTTACTTATTATCCTTGGATAGATTGTAAATAAAACGAAACAAAAAAAAAAATTTTTTTTGTCTCTTATTTTTTTGATTTGTTTAGTTTGTTGGAATTTTCTCTAAATAAAAATATTTACGTTTATTTCTTGTATTTATTGAAGTTTTATTTTTGCATTAAAATTTATTTATTTTTTAAGTTTATCTTCGTCGCCAGTTACGTGTTAAATGACAACGATCTGTATAATTTTTATTTTAAGACTGACTATCTGTTTATTTATTTCAAAATTTAAACTTATCTTTAACACTAGAATTTTGTCTACGTTGCAGATTCACATCATAAGACAAATATATTTGTAAAGCTGCATTTAACCTGCTTGTAAGACATACATATGTACATATGTATTTACATAACAAACTTGCATTCAGGCTGCAGACGAAAGAATAAAATCTTAAAATAGAAATTAACAAGAGAAATCATCGTTCATCGTCAATTTGAAAAAAGGGAAAAGTTATTTAAAGGCTTTAGCCTTTGTGTCAGAATACCTCTGTAGAGCTGCAACTGCAAGGTCTGGATCGAATGGCACAAGAACTTGGTCACTGGCAATAACATACTTATTTAGCTGTCACTACATCACCCTGCACAATTAATCCACTGTAGTAGAGAGAGGCTTTTTTTATTGAGATGTAAATCATACTCTTTTACGCTTTCAGTCAATTAAAGTTTCCTTACACTCAGCTTCTGTCGATCCTTCTAGTCCTCGAAGTATAACAATGTTTAACTCGGATAAAACTGGTTAAAAATGCGACTAAATTTCGATGAAGCAGTTTTTATACCACACGATAGGTAATTAAATTTGTAGGTTTCCTCATCGGTTGACAATGTCTGAATTTCACTTAACTATGGTCTAACTCGAAGCAGAAGTATTTTGAGCGTATAAAACTTCACGTCCCTTGAAGAACAAGGGTTTCAAATTTTGACAAAGTTGAAGGGTGATCCCAAAACTTGGAACGCAGCCTATTTTTTGTGTTAAAACATCTTCAAAATTATTTATTATTTCTGAAATAGAGACAAATTTATTTATTTTAACTGTATTTATATTGTTGAATGAGTGGTTATTCAGTTTGTTGAGGTTGATTTTCAAATGGCGGCTTCGCACTCTATTTGGAAGACCATCGTATTCGTAAGAACTACACACAAATCAATTCCTTATTTGAAAACACATTTTTATATTTGATTTGGAACAACAATATCTTTTTGTATCTTTTTTTGGATATCAAATTTTAGACGGCACCCGTTTATTTCTACTGTGACATAGTATTTATTAGAATAATTTTTATTATTTTGATCTGAAGATATACAATATTAAAATTTTTATTAATACTATAATTACTATGAGTTAGGTCATAATTTTTCAACATTGAAATATTTTTTGAAGACGTTACTAAGGATTTAACACATAGTTATTGTACGTTTAAAGTAATTGTTGTAAGAGTTTTACAATATTTACAACCTTGCCAAGTAATCATAATTACAATAGGTTGTAACAGAAATCGTATAAAGTGACCAACTTTTCTTTTTTTTATCGCAATCGATTCAACTGCAAATTATTATGTTTTTCACTTGAAGCTAAAATATCACTTATATTTTAATAAAATTAAAATTAATCGTTAGCAACTTGAAAACCATTGCAAAGTATGTACATATATCAAGTATGTAGCTAGAACCTGGTGTGAATGTCGCAAATTTGGCTGCTTAAATACAAATAATTAATGCTATTTTCTAACCTCTTACCGGTCCAATGTTATACCTCTTATATATATATTATAGTTACGTTCAAACATACCGAAAGATACTCAAAAATTTCGGAAAAATCGGCCCAGCGGTTTAGTCGTCTACATACTTCAGACATATAGTAGCGAGCATTATAAATCAACATTGCGTAAGATAACCTTCAATTGCTTTCCATTGCAAAAAACGTAATCCAACTGAATTTTTCTTTGCTTAGGTTTGTCTAATAAGGAAAAGCATTCGCTATATTTTGAGTTAATTTAAAATTTTTCAGTGACATATATTTCATAGTTGAATAAACTAAGTTAAGTAGTGAAAATAATTAAATAATACTATTTATGGAAAAATTTATATATAAACCTGAATTTGCTGGCATTTTTGAAGATACAGTTGTTAAACGACATTAAATAAATATTAATAAATTTATTGTTAACCGAATTGTGAATTGTCCATTTCATTCAGCACTCATAACCAGAGTAGTAAGCAAAAGCGTTACTTACACTGGCCATATGAAGACGCTATGGAGCGACGATAGGAAGTTCTATTTATTCGGCTCTAATGGCACAAATTATGTTTGCCGGCGCATACAAGTTAAAAATGTTATTTATACAAACACACTTTCATTTACAAGTACAAGTACATATGTATACGTACATATGTATACGTATACATATGTACTTGTATACGTAAGACAAAATTTTTTGTGTAAAGAGGCAAGAATGGTCGTTTTTTATGAAAAACGATTAGGAGCGGGTAATATATATATTATTTTGGTTGCATTTTCAGTTACTCCATGAAAGTTACTGTTTAGTACGGAGTTTGCTACAATGGACTCATTAATACGTACTTTTTATAAGCAAAGTTGGTGAGGCCCTTATCGTCAACGGCGAGCAATACAGAATGATGATAGTCAAGTTTTTTTTGCCTAAATTTAAAGATATGGATTTCTATACTATACTTTTATTTTATTTGTGAACTTATAAATTCTTACAGATTATTCACATTTTTGTATACATTTAAACCTGCAAACGGAGTATTACGTTTTATTACATTTTCATTTAAAGGGAAATCAATTTAAGAATATAGTTTGTTAAATTTTTCTGCGAAGACAAAATATTAGAAAGTGTTTTTGGACAGATTCAATTGAGTTAATATAAATTTTGTAGGTCGGATCACATATAACTGACCCATATTCGAAGACGGGACGAATAAGTGACATAAACATATGACTAGTAGCTCAGCGTTTGATGTAACCAAGTTTATATCTATCTTTACTCAAAATTAGTGAAACGTGATGTATAAAACTTAGCTTCGAATTTTTTCCATTTGAGCAATTATCCGCCGTTATTAAAAAACCCTTTATATTTTCAGTAATTTTTTATTTAAAGCCTCCAAAGTGGGCGGGTTAAAATACATATTTAGGTGCACGCTTTGTAGTCATCTACACGCTTTGTTATCTATCATATCAGGTAAAATATATTATATAATTAGCGAACTTCTCTCTTATTTTAATTCTTGCCAACTGTCAGAAAAAAACAGGGGCTTATACGTAATCGCTTGCCAACTATTACCGCTAAAAGGGGATTTAGACGCTAACACAAGTCGGACGATAAGTCAAGTTTTTGAGTAGAAGAGCACGGACGGTATCGTTTTAAACTTAATATGTAATGAAACCATACGACATAGAGAGAAAATACGGATGAAAATTTGACAGTCGTACGGCTTTCATCGTTTTTTAAAATTTTTCAAATTTCTTCACACATCATTAGATCAAGGATGTATTTTCATGCAAACATTTTACTTTGTTTTGGTCTTTTACCAATGGTGTAAACGTAAAAAAATTTGTTGTAAGATTTTTATTCTCATTTTTAAAATACGGAGATAATTTCATAAGATTTTCTTTTTGGTTTTACGTTCGACTTGTATTACTGTCTAAATCCCCTTTTAGCAATGAATAATTTACGAATGTTGCTTGTATCAAGTACAATAACTTCATTATGCAACACATACAACAAATTCAGTATTCTTTTTAGTTTCACACAAACTATGTACAGTAAGGCGGGTCGGCCTCAATACAAAAAAAAAAATTGTGCCAGTCACCCTCCAGAATGAAAGATATGTCAATGTCGCAGGAAAACATTATTTTTTCCACGCCCCAAAATACTGTATTTTTTTTTGCAAGAAAGTACCTTTTAATATATTCACTTTTATGACACGCCTCAAAATTGAGCCCCTTTTTCTTTTTCACATACTTTTAACATTAAACCAAGTCAACAAGAATACAGAACGAAAAAAATTCCTCCAGTCATCCCCTAGAATGAAAGGTATATCAATGAAGTTTCTAGAACTTAAACATTACCTAAAAGTCAACTTATGTTAAAGCCGAGTTTTTAAATCTTACTTCACTTTGAAATTTTAATCTCTGGTTGAAGTGTTTTTGGAAATCGTTGAAAGTTTCTTGCCTTAAATGGATTTGTGAGAACTTAAACTTGGAACTCATATTCGTGTAATGAGTAGAATACCACTTTAGTAGGAATTTCTAAATTTACATCACCACTTCCTTGACCTTATTATTTCAAATATTCTCTCAGTAACTATGTTTTAATGTATTTATTTGTTGTACGAGTATGTTAAGTATGTCTGTATGGATTTCATTTTCGTTTATGTCAAATCAGCAGTCGAATACAGGCATATTTTGGTAGCTTACAAACCTTGTACCTTGCTTACGCAGCAACTTTCCGATTGTGTAAACTTTTTTTGTAGCAATACGTTTTTATGTCTACAAAGCTGGAGCAAAATTAAAATAATACAAAGCACAAAATGACATGCTTTACACACAAGAAATGAAAATATTTTTTAAGTAAATACCTTAAAAAAATATTATACTTTTGTTTCATTTTAACGGATATGGTTAAAGTTTCTTCGTATCTAATGCAGCCTAATCTCGGAGTAATCTGTAGTGTATTAGACCATCGTCAGTAAATTTTATCCAAAGAGTTTCGTGAACGGACTACTTACATGAATTAATACTGTCGATTTTACAGGAATGCCTACATTGATCAAAGCGGGAATTTTATAAATGGCTATGTGGCAAAGGGGCATTTAGAAGTTTATATTGTCATCTTAAATGCA
This sequence comes from Epicampocera succincta, assembly GCA_932526305.1. Taxonomy (NCBI): domain Eukaryota; kingdom Metazoa; phylum Arthropoda; class Insecta; order Diptera; family Tachinidae; genus Epicampocera; species Epicampocera succincta. The sequence goes on along the minus strand of OW052037.1, from coordinate 35,465,023 downwards.
AACGAATGTAAATAGGTTTTGGGTTAAAAAATCTATAATAATAAGTATTCTAAATATATATTTTATTTTTTATACATACATTTAAGTTTTTATGTTAGTTAGATCCGAACGACTTGTTTTTTTACAGAAACATTATTTTATGTATCTACACCAAAACTGGCACAACAATTAAAATATTGTTAAGTTAGTAAACTTTTTAAGGATTTTGTTAAGTGTTTATATTTTATTTAAAAAAAGCAAAACTTTAAAAACTTAATTTTTAAATTGGAAAACAATTTATTTTATATACGAATATAGAACAAATTGAGAATTCCAGTCTGGAGAAGAATTCAGAAGCAAATAAATAAATAATGACATTACAAACTAATTAATTTTCGAAAGAAGTTATGACAATCTGTTGGTATCAATGGTTTTAGTTCTTGGAAATATCGGCACGTTTTCTTCGTTACTTAAGTTCTCTAAGAATATAATAGGGTAGGTTCCCGATCTATAAGTATTTTTCCAGTACTTTATGGAAATAGCTCATAATCATTACCAATATTTGTTTAAAAACAGATAAATCCAGTGTAGTCATATGCCAATAGTAATGACATTGACCGTCGGAACATCAGACTCGAAATACAATTTTTTTGTGTACTGTCAGCGATAATGATTTTGAAATTCACTCCAATTACTTTTCAAAAAAGTTTCAGCATACTCAATACGTCAAAGCTTAACTTAATTATAAATTTACGTTGAAGCTGAAGTAGTTTTGTGCAGTGTTGCGCCTTTATGCAATAAAAAATAGTAGCGTTCGTCGTTAGGTAAGTTTTAATTTTATTAATAAAATCATAATTTTTGTCTAAATATTTCCGCGAATATGTAAGTATGTATGTATGTAGTTTGAAAAAGGAACCATAATCAATCGAAAACTCGATTCTGAAATTTTCTGTATATAGTTACGTACATACGTTTGCATTTAAGGTGACGATATGTACCTTACAATTATTCAAGCTAGGAAGAAATTTTTGAATTTAGTAGTATAAAGTATTTAAAGGCGTAACTGAGCTTTGAACTAAATTTGTTTATTTGAAATTAACAAGTGGACTCATACGACGGCTGTGAAAGTAAATTTGAAGAAAACGTAAACTTTGCACATGTTTGAGATCAAGGTATATTTTTGAAAAATAGTTATTAGTTTTTTTATTTCCAAAACTCTTTTTTATGGCCCACCGACAACATACTCTTATCATAATTAACCCTTTAAATGTCCATTTGATTACGGTACGTTGTAGGAGCATATCAAGAACAGAACAACAAAACTGCATACAATGCCACAATATCTGTCGGTAGCGCAGCTTACATATTAACTTTAAAATTAACATAATAACTTACACGCTTGAGCAACAGGTGAACAAGTAGGTGCAAAAGAAAATCACTTAGCAAATGCAATCAATGTACAGTAGGGTGACAATGGTTTGTATGTAAAAAAATTTTTGTTCGAATTTTAAAGTTTTTTCAACGGAATATTGTGCTAATAGGTCCAAGAGTTTTGTGCCGAAAATTTGAGCCAAATCGGACAACGTTTTCTGGACGCGCATCCAGGTCAAAGGTCAGGTATTTGCATATTTCACAGCTAGTATGAAATAAAGTTGAGAAACTCATATATTTTCTACTTTATTTTACAAAAACATCTGGATTCTGTAGACTTTTAATAAAGAGGACACTCAAATAGTTTTTTTGGGAACTAACTCTCAAATTTCCCTTGCTTCAAAGTGATCCACAAACTATTTTATTTCAAAAGTGTTTAATATATGTATGCCATTATTGGCAATGTATATAAATTCTGTGTACTTTTGATAAAATAACTTAAAAATATTGCAGGAAAAATTTTCAATTAACATAAAGTTTTTACATTTCAGGATGGAATATGCATAAATTTTCTGCTGCGCTACCAGCGTCGACCGCATTCAATGGTCAATCTACTACTTTTTCTAATTTTAAAAACAAAAATTATGATCGGTGATTTGGTAGGTTTTTTTTCTTTTAAAATCTACAGATCAAACTCTTTTTGCAGAGAATATAGATTAGCATTTTTTGAATACAGCTGCCTATATTTTTGTACCACCTGTAAAATATTAAACCATGTCAAGGGAAAAAAAATTAAAAAAGTTATAATATATGATAGTTACTTTCATTAAATGTTGTTTCTGTCCCTCATCTTTTGTTATTTTGTCATGGTATTCTTGAATTAACTGAATGCCTCTTTCAGCACAATCATTAACAACAGCCAAGTTTTGAATAATTTGTTTCGCTCTTAGGTACTCTCCGGTAACACTCCAAGAACGTGGATCGTTGCTGAAAAACTCTATTGAAATTCCAAATCTCTTGAAAACTTTTTTGGTATTTTTTGAAAACAAATCTTGTAAAATATCAGAGTTGTCTCTCTTCATCCTCATTTCCAGATATATCTACAGACATCTTCGCTACTAGCTTGCTTTTTGTTATGTTGTCTATCCTTTCGTCAAACAAAGAAAAGCCCACACATTCTTCGCTTAAGTAATACAGATGATTTAATACCTTTGAAATGGCTTTGTCCGCAATATTTTGATTAACTCTTTTGTAGTTTTCCAATTTTCTCAAAAACATAATATCATTTAAAGCAGCTTTATCCGCTTTATTTGAATCAAACCAAAAATTTGAATAACAACTTACAATGAAACCTGTTACTTCTATCAAAGCACTGATTTCAAAATCTGTCACTTCAGGAAATTGATTGCGAAAAATCACTATCTTTAAAGAGTATATAGCCTTGGCCATCCATCTTGCGTAGTGCAGTGCACCGGGTTTTCTGAATTTTATTCCTGAAGGAGGATTGCCACCAAGGAATATAATTACTAACTCCAAAAATTCTTTATAATCATTTCTCGGGAATGAATCGTTCATTTTTCCTAAAGCAAAATCTAAAAGTTCACCAACATTATCGCCTATAATTTCCATAATTCGTGGATGAGCTATTCCTGGCACAAAACTATCTGTATTTATTTCTGGCCAATGTTTTTTGAATTTTTTAAAAATCGTTATGTCCGATCCAGACGACACTCCAACATTGGCCTCCGTAAAAACTGCTGCCAAAACAATTTCAAAAATATGGTGTCTGCAGCCTAGAAATAGAATTTCTCTTCCAATTGATCGCTCCAAAAGCACACATGCACCTTTCAATCTACCAGTGTTGGATGATGTTGTATCAAAAACAAACGCTTCAGTTCGTTCCAAAATATGTTTGTCTTCTAATGCATCATAAACTGCAGAAGAAATTTCCGCTGCAGTCCCAGAGGGAATATCAGGCATATCTATAATTTGGTCTAGGCCTGGAGCCGTAGCAATTATAGCCAAACGGTCTTCTGATGTTCCTGTTATTGTCGATAACAGTTTAGTGTCCCAATGGTCAAAGGTTGATCACTTGCAGTAAACTTTTCTACAATTTTTTCACTTTGCGTTATGGAGGTTCGATTTAAAATATAATCGGATGTGTTAAGTCCGACGGCGTCAATAACTGCAACCAATAAGTGTACAGCATCTCTCTGACTTATTTTTAACTTGTCGAAAACTGCAGCTAGTCTTGACGTTAAGACACTTTGCTTTTTCGTACAAGAAGTGCTGCGAAAACGTTTTGCCTCAATCGAACATTCAGAATATTCTTCCTCTGATGTTGCAGCATGTTCAGACGCGGAAAATTCAATCATATTGCAGGCTGAAATAAATTTTGTCACAGTTCAATACTTCCAACAAAAATTTAAAACAACGTTATTTAACATTTAATTAAATTTTTACCTGATGAAGTTGATGGTAATTCGTCACTTAATTTTTTACGCAACTCTTCTTGTTTTTTGCGATTTCTTTTTCTTTCCTCTTTTTTTTTTAGATTACAGTCGACTCCCAACATACAACCTTCGCGACCTTTCATTCTTTGTTTAATTAAAAATTGCTTGTCTTCTTCTAAATCTATTAGTTCCAGTGCATCGGTACGAGCAATATCGAAGAGATCGCCTAAATTATCGCTCCACAGTTTTCTTCTGTTTTTATGAATGTCGGACACTCTAGATATATTTTTTTTTAAATCTTTCCATTCCTCATACAGACGCAACATTTTTTTGTACACCAGTGCAAATCGTGAACAGGAATACGGGCCTTTTCCCAAAAAATTATACACTCTCTTACCACAAGATCAGCACTATCTTTTGCAGTTAATTTCGTTGTCCTCATATTATGAAAAAAAACTTTGAGGCAGTCCCCCTTCGAGGGAAGTTTAGAACCAACTATTTGGTGTTTTGAATAGCCTATTAAAAATATTTCTTCCCTTAACGAGGGCATTGTTATATATTTTTACAAAATTCACAAAAAATCTCTAACCAAAAGCACTTTACACAAGTAATTCACACGACTGAATGCAATTTATATAATTTTTGGGGAAATACATAATTCAGTCGTATTTTAAAAATCTAGTAGGCCTTGAAATTCATCATTAGAATCCGTTAAAAATAATGGTTGTTGTCTAGGAAATTAGCAATTTTAAAATTTTTTTGTAGATTGGTGTGATTTAATACAAACAAACAAATGTGTTTTTGTAGTTAACGTTTTTGAATAAAAGCATCTATTAATTTCCTGACATAAAGGAAAGGTTAATTACCAAAAAAGTTCTTTTTACTATTTTTTTCACGAAAATATATAAATCCACATTTTTTCATTAAATATTGAAAAAAAATAAACGAGTTCAAAAAATTTATTTCGTATATATTGTAAAATATGAAAATACCTGACCTTTGACCTGGATGCGCGTCCAGAAAACGTTGTCCGATTTGGCTCAAATTTTCGTCACAAAACTTTTGGACCTATTGGCACAATATTCCGTTGAAAAAGCTTTAAAATTCGCGAAAAAAATTTTGGCTGTCACCCTAAGCCAGATACATAAATACCAATTCTTTACTTATTCCGTCAGTCTCTGGAACGATATTCCTCGCTGCTCCCATGGCATTAGTAACTCACATCAATTCAAGAAAATATTATTTTGAGTTAATCTTATTTTGATATTTATCTCTGAACATTTTTTAGCTTAATATGAATGTATGTATGCATGTATATATCGCATCCTAAATACAAAAGGGTCACAACTCAAAATACTAAAATTTTCAGGAGAGACAAAAAACTGTTTATGTTTAGTTCATCGTGCAGAAGCAACACACTTAACATAACTGTATTTTTCCAGTTAAAGAAGATAGTGATGTGAAAGAAATTTTTGCAGTAGTTAGAGATGTGTACTCTGAGTTAATTTACGGAAAAAAGTTAGTTTTGGAAAATTTTGAGTTGTGACCGTTTTGTATTTAAGGTGCGATATATTCTAACCCATTAATATTTATATTTGTATGTAGTTGTACTGAGTTCCCTTCTGCAATATGAGACATCGAAAATAATTAAAATAACAATATTCACCAATTCCTAATTATCGGAAAATGTATATTCTATATTTTTTTGAATAGATAATTAGGAGTAACGGCCAACAACTGGTTTAAACACAATGACTGCCATATTGTTTTATAATATAAGAGCTATTTTTGGACTTTGTGGTTGAAATTTTTTTTTATTAATTTCCACTAATAACTCGTAAATTTTGTTGAAAACAAAATACAGTTTTGGAATATTTTGACAATTGTTTTGGAATGCGAATGAAAAATCCTAGGGTTTAGAGAAAATTGTCGTAGTTAGTATGGTAGACCTATCACCAATGGCGAATAATTATGCTGGTGGCGTCATTGGGACTTATATTTTGCAACTACTCGGGCAATATTTTTGTTTTTTACTTAATGAAAAAAGGCGACAAATAAGCACAAGTCAAAAACTAAACTAAAGTTTTCATTCTCTTTTCTCCTTTTTTTTCAAATTTCAGTAAAGTAATATCCGTTGACAATTATTGCACCACCCTCTATATGCCACACCTAAACATCCATCATTAGATAGATATTAAGACTTACTCCTTAAGAGAGCCCCGTGCTTATTCTCACTACCAAATGTTTAGATCAGAGTTTGTTTTAAACTAAATTCATACATATTTTTTTTATTTGGATTGACAATTATTTAAAACAGTAATTTATTTTGTCATTACTTGAATCGAAGAATGTATATACTTTTGTTTTTTTTTGATATTTCTGCTGAAAAGTAATAAAACCGAAATTATTTTTATTCAGTACGAAAAATATCCAAAGCTACGAGAATCTATTTCTTCAAACTTACTTTTAATTATTGTACAACATTTGCTACTTCTTTTCCTCAAATAGTGCAATCAAAAATTGATGGGTAAGAAAAAAAATAAACTTGTTTCACTGAACAAATAGCGCTGAAGTTTTGTGATTCATTAAACTTTTTTCCTGCGAAAATTCATGTAGTACATAATATGCATGTACGGCCTTTGCTGTTAACTGTGCATTTTACTTTTATGTATATAACGCTTATGAATTTATCCTTTTTCCATTATTCATAACAGCATACTTCAATATTTTTTTAATTAAACATTCAGTTTTTTCAGTTGGTGGTTTTGTTGGAAACAGCTTATCTTGGTTTTTGACTGCTATCTTTTGTTTGCGTAAAGCTCGCAGGCATACATACTTCATATGTATGTACATTAGGGTGACAGCCAAAATTTTTTTCGCGAATTTTAAAGCTTTTTCAACGGAATATTGTGCCAATAGGTCCAAAAGTTTTGTGACGAAAATTTGAGCCAAATCGGACAACGTTTTCTGGACGCGCATCCAGGTCAAAGGTCAGGTATTTTCATATTTTACAATATATACGAAATAAATTTTTTGAACTCGTTTATTTTTTTTCAATATTTAATGAAAAAATGTGGATTTATATATTTTCGTGAAAAAAATAGTAAAAAGAACTTTTTTGGTAATTAACCTTTCCTTTATGTCAGGAAATTAATAGATGCTTTTATTCAAAAACGTTAACTACAAAAACACATTTGTTTGTTTGTATTAAATCACACCAATCTACAAAAAAATTTTAAAATTGCTAATTTCCTAGACAACAACCATTATTTTTAACGGATTCTAATGATGAATTTCAAGGCCTACTAGATTTTTAAAATACGACTGAATTATGTATTTCCCCAAAAATTATATAAATTGCATTCAGTCGTGTGAATTACTTGTGTAAAGTGCTTTTGGTTAGAGATTTTTTGTGAATTTTGTAAAAATATATAACAATGCCCTCGTTAAGGGAAGAAATATTTTTAATAGGCTATTCAAAACACCAAATAGTTGGTTCTAAACTTCCCTCGAAGGGGGACTGCCTCAAAGTTTTTTTTCATAATATGAGGACAACGAAATTAACTGCAAAAGATAGTGCTGATCTTGTGGTAAGAGAGTGTATAATTTTTTGGGAAAAGGCCCGTATTCCTGTTCACGATTTGCACTGGTGTACAAAAAAATGTTGCGTCTGTATGAGGAATGGAAAGATTTAAAAAAAATATATCTAGAGTGTCCGACATTCATAAAAACAGAAGAAAACTGTGGAGCGATAATTTAGGCGATCTCTTCGATATTGCTCGTACCGATGCACTGGAACTAATAGATTTAGAAGAAGACAAGCAATTTTTAATTAAACAAAGAATGAAAGGTCGCGAAGGTTGTATGTTGGGAGTCGACTGTAATCTAAAAAAAAAAGAGGAAAGAAAAAGAAATCGCAAAAAACAAGAAGAGTTGCGTTGCGTAAAAAATTAAGTGACGAATTACCATCAACTTCATCAGGTAAAAATTTAATTAAATGTTAAATAACGTTGTTTTAAATTTTTGTTGGAAGTATTGAACTGTGACAAAATTTATTTCAGCCTGCAATATGATTGAATTTTCCGCGTCTGAACATGCTGCAACATCAGAGGAAGAATATTCTGAATGTTCGATTGAGGCAAAACGTTTTCGCAGCACTTCTTGTACGAAAAAGCAAAGTGTCTTAACGTCAAGACTAGCTGCAGTTTTCGACAAGTTAAAAATAAGTCAGAGAGATGCTGTACACTTATTGGTTGCAGTTATTGACGCCGTCGGACTTAACACATCCGATTATATTTTAAATCGAACCTCCATAACGCAAAGTGAAAAAATTGTAGAAAAGTTTACTGCAAGTGATCAACCTTTGACCATTGGGACACTAAACTGTTATCGACAATAACAGGAACATCAGAAGACCGTTTGGCTATAATTGCTACGGCTCCAGGCCTAGACCAAATTATAGATATGCCTGATATTCCCTCTGGGACTGCAGCGGAAATTTCTTCTGCAGTTTATGATGCATTAGAAGACAAACATATTTTGGAACGAACTGAAGCGTTTGTTTTTGATACAACATCATCCAACACTGGTAGATTGAAAGGTGCATGTGTGCTTTTGGAGCGATCAATTGGAAGAGAAATTCTATTTCTAGGCTGCAGACACCATATTTTTGAAATTGTTTTGGCAGCAGTTTTTACGGAGGCCAATGTTGGAGTGTCGTCTGGATCGGACATAACGATTTTTAAAAAATTCAAAAAACATTGGCCAGAAATAAATACAGATAGTTTTGTGCCAGGAATAGCTCATCCACGAATTATGGAAATTATAGGCGATAATGTTGGTGAACTTTTAGATTTTGCTTTAGGAAAAATGAACGATTCATTCCCGAGAAATGATTATAAAGAATTTTTGGAGTTAGTAATTATATTCCTTGGTGGCAATCCTCCTTCAGGAATAAAATTCAGAAAACCCGGTGCACTGCACTACGCAAGATGGATGGCCAAGGCTATATACTCTTTAAAGATAGTGATTTTTCGCAATCAATTTCCTGAAGTGACAGATTTTGAAATCAGTGCTTTGATAGAAGTAACAGGTTTCATTGTAAGTTGTTATTCAAATTTTTGGTTTGATTCAAATAAAGCGGATAAAGCTGCTTTAAATGATATTATGTTTTTGAGAAAATTGGAAAACTACAAAAGAGTTAATCAAAATATTGCGGACAAAGCCATTTCAAAGGTATTAAATCATCTGTATTACTTAAGCGAAGAATGTGTGGGCTTTTCTTTGTTTGACGAAAGGATAGACAACATAACAAAAAGCAAGCTAGTAGCGAAGATGTCTGTAGATATATCTGGAAATGAGGATGAAGAGAGACAACTCTGATATTTTACAAGATTTGTTTTCAAAAAATACCAAAAAAGTTTTCAAGAGATTTGGAATTTCAATAGAGTTTTTCAGCAACGATCCACGTTCTTGGAGTGTTACAGGAGAGTACCTAAGAGCGAAACAAATTATTCAAAACTTGGCTGTTGTTAATGATTGTGCTGAAAGAGGCATTCAGTTAATTCAAGAATACCATGACAAAATAACAAAAGATGAGGGACAGAAACAACATTTAATGAAAGTAACTATCATATATTATAACTTTTTTAATTTTTTTTCCCTTGACATGGTTTAATATTTTACAGGTGGTACAAAAATATAGGCAGCTGTATTCAAAAAATGCTAATCTATATTCTCTGCAAAAAGAGTTTGATCTGTAGATTTTAAAAGAAAAAAAACCTACCAAATCACCGATCATAATTTTTGTTTTTAAAATTAGAAAAAGTAGTAGATTGACCATTGAATGCGGTCGACGCTGGTAGCGCAGCAGAAAATTTATGCATATTCCATCCTGAAATGTAAAAACTTTATGTTAATTGAAAATTTTTCCTGCAATATTTTTAAGTTATTTTATCAAAAGTACACAGAATTTATATACATTGCCAATAATGGCATACATATATTAAACACTTTTGAAATAAAATAGTTTGTGGATCACTTTGAAGCAAGGGAAATTTGAGAGTTAGTTCCCAAAAAAACTATTTGAGTGTCCTCTTTATTAAAAGTCTACAGAATCCAGATGTTTTTGTAAAATAAAGTAGAAAATATATGAGTTTCTCAACTTTATTTCATACTAGCTGTGAAATATGCAAATACCTGACCTTTGACCTGGATGCGCGTCCAGAAAACGTTGTCCGATTTGGCTCAAATTTTCGGCACTTGGACTCTTGGACCTATTAGCACAATATTCCGTTGAAAAAACTTTAAAATTCGAACAAAAATTTTTTTACATACAAACCATTGTCACCCTAATGAACATACATACAAGGTGGCGCAAAAATAACCTTCCGATGTTTTTTGGCTGTAATTTAAAAAAAATGAAAAACTTTAATTCTTCTTGTGGATTATTTTTATTTGGTCTTTTAATTTTTTTTACATCAAGTCGAGAATATGATGTCATGTAAATGGCCGCCGACACAGTTGATTGTCATTTGAGCCCTTTTTATGGCATTTTCCATCACTTTGTCCGGCTTCCGGCGATAGGTCCTCACATTCTTGACGGATATTGTCTTCAAGAGCTGCCAGAGTCTGAGGCTTGTTGACATAAACCCGCGACTTCAAAAAGCCCCACAAAAAGAAGTCTAGAGCGGTCAAATCAGGCGATCTTGCTGGCCAGTGCGAATCGCCAAAACGGGAAGTTGCGGCAAAAAGAACTCGTTGATCATTGCTGTGTAGCGCTCACCATTCACAGTAACCGTTTGACCCGCGACGTCTTCGAAGAAAAAAGGCCCGATGGCTCCTCCAGCGAAAACAGCACACCATACAGTGACTTTGAGCGAGTGTAATGGCTCTTCGTGGGTTACACGCGGATTTTCAGTGCCCCAGAAGCGTACATTTTGCTTATTTACGTACCCGCTAAGATGGAAATGGGCCTCATCACTCATGATTATTTTTGATGAAAAATCATTTTCCTCTTGGTGGTGATTAAGGATGGCTTGAGCGTATGTTAGACGCGATTGGCGGTCAGCAGCTAACAGCTGATGCACCGTCTGGACTTTGCGCGGAAACATCTTCAAATCTTGTACCAAAATTCGCTGTAAAGACCGTCGACTGACACCCATTTCGTCGTCTGGTCGATGTCGACGGCGCTTCCATGACATCCTCAGCTACAGCAGCAATATTCTCTGCAGAACGGCTACTCCGGGGTCTGCCACGCCTGGCAGCATCTCGTGTTGTGCCAGTCTCTTCGAGGCGAGCGGCTAAACGTCGCAGTGTTTCACCAGTAGGCGTTGGACGGCTAGGAAATCTGCGACGAAATTCACGTTGTGCCAAAGTCACCGACCGATTATTGGTCAAATAAATAGTCACCAATATTCCGCGTTCTGCAGCAGTGTAGCGTAACATTGCTTATTAACGTGTATTTTGCATGTGTTTACTACACAAATGTCAAAACAGAACTGACATTAGGGGCCAATCGCAAAATTTATAGCATTTTCTGATAGGAGGATTACTTTTGCGCCACCTTGTATAACAAAAAACGCTCTAAACACTTTTAAATTCAATTCAATATTTTAAGAGGTATTTTAAAGAAAACATAATTAAGTATATCATAAAAACACATTTAGTAAATAAAAACAATATATATGTAGTATGGATGTATATAACGCAGGCATATACATATATCCAACAACGAAGATTTTATCATACTACAAAATTACGATAAATTAGTTCAAACTAATTCTCATAAAGTGCTAAGAACCACTAACAAAATATATAATATATAATTGAGTTTACTGATTTCAAAACATATCGCTCATTTGTTGGAATAACGTGAACGTAACGTTTTGAGCTATGACGTAGATTTTCTTCATATGAGAATTTGAAAACAACTGAATTTGGTGATTCACGATGAACTTTAAGTAAATTTACTTGTGACAGCTTAAGCTCTGTCATGTTTAATGGACCGATGTCATTAGCTAACTTTTTTAAATCAAGAAAATCTCCAAACATAGCTGGGTTCTCTTTCAATCCAAAAATTTCCCGAACCTCCTTTGTTTCGCGTTTGGCCTTTAACTAGATATTTGTGCGTAATTGACTTAATACCCAAACTGGGTACAGCATATAAGTGCATGGCTATCATAAATTTATTCTTTTTCCAGCATCTTCAGAAGGCGGTATATTTGTAATAAAGTATATACGCAGTTGCTTAACTCATAACTCCACAGTGGCTATTAGCTTTGTCCCGAACAGAGTATACGCAATGGGGGGCTTTTATGTCGTATGTGGTAAAGCTAAAAACATTTCATTTCAAAGTACGAGATGAACTACGATTCGATGAAGCTAATGAGAAGTTGTTTTTAATTTTCTGATCCGTCATGTTAAATAACCTATAATAAGACTTGTTTTTATTGTGATCGTTCGTGTCATTTCGAAAAAAAATTGTCAAAAGTAATGTCTTATTTTGAGTTATAAAGTGCTGCTAACAGATATGTTTGACATTTTTACTTTGACATCGCCACATTATGTTTTAAAGCAAAAAGATTAAAATAATGAGATAAAAAGAAATACAGAGATTTATGTCAATATTATTTTTATCAAGAACGTCAGATTTTCCATTGTAAATTTTTTCTAACATTTTTCAACTCATTCGTAACTTAAAATACTGTGTTATAAATAATATTTCCAGAAGTTTAGAATAACGTACCTTTTCACATAAACAATTGCAAAATGAATTGTGGCATTCTTTACGCGATGAAGTCTGCAATGCAACTAACATGCGTCGTTTTAAGTGATAAACAAAGTTGCTTTGTAAGCATATTTTTTTCCAGTGCTATTTTCAGAGTTGCGAAGATAAACATGACGAAACGAATATTTCTGTATCATTAACGCAAAAATCACGGTATTCGATTTATGAAGTTATTCCAGAAAAGTAGCGATATATCTGTACTTATTTTTATTAAAAACAAAATAAATAACTCATTTATAAAAATATATCAAGAAATTGATAAAGTCTATTAAAAATATAAAAAAAACTTACTTTAGGAAAAAAGCGTATAAAGTTTTGAAAACAGTTTTTATACCCTTGCATTATTATAAAGTGACCCTGCATTAGAAACCCCACCTATTGTGTCAAAAGAAATTATTGATTAAAAAGCAATTTAATATTAATTTTTAATTAATTTAATTTTTTAACTTAATTTTTGTAAGTACATACTCGTACATACATGGGTGCTAAGTTCTTGTGATAATTAAAAAAAGAAAAGAATAAGTTGTTGTGCATATATCTTAAATTCTTTTGAGATCGAAGTAATTATTACATGAAATATTAAAAAAACGAAAATTTTATAGAAAAAAATGTTTTACATACAATAGTCGGCATATTTATTTTGACATGTAGCAATATTGGCTTTTCGCTAGTTGTTTACTTTCAATCTTCATATAACGGATCTATTGCTATATGTATCCTTTTTGTATATATCTTAAGTATTGTAATAAACGTCCAAACTATTTTCTGTGGAATTGCTTATATACAGTACGAGCTCGATTTGCGCAACCGGACGAACGAAAGTATGTATTTAATTTTTTCGATGCTCTACTGTATTAGATTTTAAGATACTGGTAACTATTGTTTGCTTTGCAATTTGTTTATTTTTACACGTATGTATAAACATGCGGGCTTTTTAATAAACTATAATGTTTGAAGTTATGAAGTTGCCTATTTAATATCGGATATTCATTATTATTTTGACATATTAATCTTCTTCTCTTTCCCAAATGTTCCAACAGATGTATTTAGTTTTCTTTTGTATCGCAAGATTTTCGAATTTCTAGTTCCCATTTACAAAAATCTTATGATGTTTTTCTTACGCCACCGATATGTAAATATATACTTACATAAATACTTAATTATTTTCGTTTTTTCCTCTCAGGCTCTTACTAAATATCAAACGTCACAGAAAGTAACAACAAAAACTGGCATAGAACAAGAAGAAACACTATTGAATGAGTCAGCCGCCAGAGAAACTTCACTTAATCTGCAGATACTCGAGTTGGAAAATGAAGTTAAACAGCTGCGTCATGAGCTGGAACGTGTGCGAAATGAACGCGATCGAATGCTGCAGGAGAATTCCGATATCGGCCGTGATAAATCGGATAATGAGGCGGAAAAACTACGACTGAAAGCTGAGCTTAAAGAACTTAAGTTTCGTGAGACTCGCATGCTTACTGAGTACTCTGAGTTGGAAGAAGAAAACATATCATTACAAAAACAAGTCTCAAGTTTAAGAAGTTCGCAGGTCTGTTAAGAACGTTTTGAAAATGAGAATTTTAACATGTGTTGTTGTTGTGTAATATCAGGTGGAATTTGAAGGTGCTAAACATGAGATACGACGTCTCACTGAGGAATTAGAATTGTTAAATCAGCAAGTTGATGAATTGACGAACTTAAAGAAGATCGCTGAAAAGCAAATGGAAGAAGCTCTAGAAGCTTTACAGGCATGAACTAATATTTTTTATTTCATTGCAATAATTATGTAATTTTTTTAATGAAATTTCGTGTTTAGGGGGAACGTGAAACCAAGTATGCTCTCAAAAAAGAGCTCGATAGTCATTTAAATCGTGAATCCTTGTATCATATCACCAACATGGCATACAATATACGCGGAACAATCTGTGATGACAATACAAGTACCAATAGTGATGGCGAAGAAGACAACTTGGCCTTGAAACGTTTTGAAGCCAACTTGTCAACCGAATTGAAATCTCCAGATGGAACTAAATGTGACCTCTTCTCAGAAATTCATTTAAACGAACTAAAGAAATTAGAAAAACAGTTGGAGTCAATGGAAAATGAAAAGACGCACTTGACCGCCAACTTGCGCGAAGCCCAAACAAATTTAGATAAATCACAAAATGAATTGCAAAACTTTATGGCCCGCTTAGCGGTCTTAGCAGCCCATGTGGATGCATTGATGCAACTTAAAAAACAGTACGATAACAAAGAATTCTCACCGGAAGCTATTAAGCAAAAACAAAATGAAGATAATCTAAAACAACAGTTGCGTGATAGTCTGACTCAGTACGGCAATTGGTTTTCTTTGTCATCGAAGGAGATTGATGGTCTTAAGGCTGACCTGAACGAACTACAGAGGGGTTTGAACTATACCGATGCTATGACTTCGTTGCGCAATGAAATTACAAATTTGAAAAATAAATTAATGAACACCGAACAGAAATCTCTAGATTTGCAAAGTGATGTTCAAACTCTAACAAATATTTCGCAAAATGCTGGACAAAGTTTGGGTTCAGCTCGTTCGACGTTAGTGGCATTGAGTGATGATTTAGCTCAACTCTATCACTTGGTGTGTACAGTTAACGGAGAGATGCCAACACGTGTGTTGTTGGATCATAAAACGGATAACATGAGGTAAATTTCTAGAAATATTACATAAATTTATTTGAGTTCTTAACTTAAATACCTAGGAACACGATTAGAAATAAGGGTAGTTGTGTACTCATTCTGACCGATCTGCAAAGCGAAATGTTATTTATTTATTTCAAGAGTGTGTAGAAACTGCAAAAAATTCTTTAGTTTTGAACATATTTGTATCTATTTGGCAAAATGGATAATTAAAAGCAGCAAGTAAGTTTACAATTAAGATAATTTTTTTTACTACAATTTGTCGAGAACTAAAAAATATTGTCTGATATATTCTGTAGTTATGCGATTAATTGCATAAAAATGCTATTCAATTTTTGTTTCTAACGGAATGGAGTTGAAAAATTTTCGACCATTGGAAAATAAAGTATTCTACTTAAAACTTATTGTACCAAAGTTTAATCTGAATTTACCCAGGCATAAAAACTGAAGTTAGCCACCGTTGGGAAATCAGTTACTAAGGTGTTCGGAATGTTGGCGAAACGTTACAAATAATAACTTTACACTGTTTTGCCAACACACACATCTCAAACCCTTTGTGGTGTTTGAAGATTGTTTTTTATATCGTTGGCTACACACCAACAACTAAAAATTTAAGTACTTTCCCTATCGTTTCTTCATTTTTACTTTTGTTTAAGCCCCTAACATCAATGGGAAACGTTTTCCCAATTATTAAATTGATGAAAAATATGTGTGTTGTGTTTCTTCATCTGGCTGATCGTATTTGAAGCACCACATGGTTAATGTACTTTATTGTTTATTCCGCAACCGCTACACAACGATTGATTTTAAATTGATATTACATGCGTTAAGGTAGGGTACCGTTTTATAAAATAGCGTTTTATAAGAATGTACAAAAAGGAATGAAGAAAGATAAACTACATACATAAAAAGATAAATAACTGTTGTATCATTGATATCTAGTATATCTACTTGAACAAATTTTGGTTTACGGCAGTTTGATAATGCAAATTTTGATTTACAAAGAAGAGGAATTACATTGGAGTTTTGTATTATATATGTATGTATGTAAGTTAAGCGGATTTTCTAAATAATAGTTAAAACAAATTTTGAATAACTTAATGTATGTATATGTATATATGTAAGTATATGTATACATGTTATGTGTACATATATAAATATTTATTTACTGAAATGTTGCACATGCAAAAAGAATAATCACCCCTAACGTGTATATCGGATGAAAAGTTTGTTCCCATGACGTTGTCATTCCCGTCTAAATTGAAATTTACGATACAAAGGGAACAAACAACATTTGAAGAACCACTGTTAAAAAGAGGGAAACTATCACTCCTTACTGAACGACAAAATATAAAAGAAGTTTGAAAATTAAATGATACTACATTCTATTTTTTTAAATTTTTTATATCGAATTTTGCCCGCTTTGTCCTCTCTTTATAGTTATAACTTCCCTTACTGGGGAATGGTCGCTCCTCATTTATCGAGGATTCTTGTGTCGGTAATGTACTCACTCGATCGACACCAAAGATGTTCTCAAAATACAAATCAGAATTGATGTGATCATTATTTTCTTTGTTCGTTCTACAGATTATTTCATACCCAACAAATGCTCCTCGTTGATTTTTAATATTTTTAGCGAACATAACTTTTCTGGTCTGTCCACACCCAAAATTGTGTAAATGAAAATAATGTTAGAACGGAAATTAATTGTATGATAAAACATGTTTACCTCTTTCCTTTCGAATTGGTGGCGTATTGCTCTAGCTTTGTTTATATATAATGATGGCTTAGGAAATGCAAATGATCAATTTCCAACAGTTATGTTTACATATTAGTTTATTTCATATTTTTTGTATTAGCAAACGCCATTGCGAATATATTGTAATATTTTATATTGATTATTCATCACTGATGATGGAAGAACAGCACTCGTCTTCATTATAAATTCCATATTTGTTGATTGGGTATTTCTTGTTGTAATTGATGTTTTTATCGATTATTTGTTCTGCTTTTTTTCATAGATAATTTTTTAGGTAACAACTCTATTTTAGATCCATCAGGTTTTGTTACTTGATGTATTGGAGCGGGAGGAGTTTTTGTTATTGGTATTTTTTCAATAATTTGCTATCTGCAGCTGTTAGATGTCATCAAGTCTTATGACAATTCAATTTACTCGAGTTTATAAAGGAAAATGCACTAAGTTTTTTGTAATTGAAAGAAAAAGGTTTTGTCATTTAATTTTTTTTCCGAAATACCTTTTTTTACATTTTAAAGTTTTAATAGTACGAATATTACATATAAAGTGTGAAACAAACTTATTCCGTTCAACCGTTTCTTTGTTTCTTTTAATTATTTTTCACAATGGGTAAATTTTACTCATACAAAATAAGGCACCTACTAACAAAGATATAAACAAGAAAAACAGAGTTTTTTTTATCACAAGTAAAACAACTGTAACATACTCTTCGCTTACTTCCTAATCGAACTTGTAGTCTATGATAAGTTAGGTTACACATTACATAAAGGGTGGTTAAATTGTATGGGCCGATGTTGAATGTGAACCACACCTAAACGCCAAGTTTTTTTCCGAATTTTATTTGACATTTCTCTATTTCAGACTTACTCAATTTGAACCATGGAGAGATACACAATCCAACAACGTGTTAAAGTTATCCAGACTTATTATGAAAATGGGAGTTCAAATCAAAATGCATATCGTGCACTTCGTAATTTTTTTGGTCAATTTCATCGTCCAAATGTGCGTAGAATCGCAAAAATCTGTGTGGCTGAAGAGCCGTCCACCTCAACTCGTCGTCGTTCCCAACAATTGCACCTCTCACGCTCGTCGTTGATGAACATTATGCATAAATACTTGCATTTACACGCTTACAAGGTGCAATTGGCTCAAGAACTAAAGCCTCTTGACCATTCCAAACGTCGTGAATGGGCAGAATGGTGGCAAGAAATGGCAACAGTGGATGATCAATTTTCGAAGAAAATCATCTTCAGTGATGAGGCACATTTTCACCTCAGTGGATTCGTCAATAAACAGAATTGCCGCATTTGGGCGAATGAGAATCCAAGAGTGATTGTCGAAAAACCAATGCACCCACAAAGAGTGACTGTTTGGTGCGGTTTATGGGCTGGCGGCATCATCGGGCCGTATTTTTTCCAAAATGAGGCCGGTCAGACAGTTACTGTGAATGGTGTTCGCTATCGTGAGATGATAACGAACTTTTTATGGCCCGAATTGGAAGATATGGATGTGGACGATATGTGGTTTCAGCAGGACGGTGCCACTTGCCACACAGCTAACGAAACAATGGCTCTTTTGCGCAACAAATTCAATGGCCGTGTTATCTCACGTAATGGCGATGTCAATTGGCCGCCAAGATCATGTGATTTGACACCGTTGGACTTTTTTCTTTGGGGTTATTTGAAATAAAAGGTGTACGTCGATAAGCCAGCAACAATTCAAGACCTAAAGGATCAGATAATTCGGCACATTAACGGCATAGAACCTCCATTATGCCTCAGCATCATCGAAAATTTGGACCATCGGATGGAGGTGTGCCGCCGAGGTCGCGGCGCCCATTTGGCCGATATTTTGTTCCATACATAATTGAGTAATACCAATACATCATAATAAAATAAAATTACAATAATTTCCTAAATAGTTTGTGTTTTATTCAAAATCAACATCGGCCCTTGAAATTTAACCACCCTTTAATACCTACTTAGGTTGCTCGCCTGAAACGCCATACTTACATCCTTAATTATTTTCCACGCACTTTGTTTTGTTTACAGCTGGGATGTTGTTGGCAGTTGGTTTTCTCTATCGTATTCTTTTCGTACTTCTCTTATTGATTTCTTTTGTGTTATTTTAATTTTTTGAAAGACATATTCATTTTTATAAATGGCACATTCTTTAGATAATATGTTGGACTACTGTTGACAACTTGCACATTTTGTCGGAATGCCACTTTTTGGGCGATAACTAATATCAATATCAATAAAAATATGTTCAGTATTGCTGCAATGTGGGCAAACTTTCACTTCAGACAAACACTGGTCTAATACATGTCTAAATTGGAAGTTAAGTTGATATACTAGATCCCAACAAAATTTTTTCTAGTAAATTATGTACGTTGAAAGGTAATAATTGAGGGTATTTTTTTAGAGTTACAAAAGTTTAAAACAATCAAATCTTACTTGTTTGTGAATTATCCTTAATCCAAATGCGGCAATCTTATTTGTTTACGTACCCATATAATCAAAATGGGCCTCATCGGAGGACAAAATTTAGAATGGAACTCAATTGACGTTTTTTTATTCTCTTTAAATTTTGCTCCTTGATTTCTTAAAGAAGCTTGTTAACAGGCATTTCTCTCATATCGTTGGAGTAAAATATTCTATTCGACCTGTTGGGAGATTTATGCTCCTCAACTTGAACAAAAATTCTCATAGAGGTTAACGTTTTGATTATTTATATATACTAATAACTGACACAACGTTGTGGCTTCTTGAGTAAAAGTGATCTGCCAGTGCTATAATATTGTTTACAGTTGGTAATTTAATGAAAGTAATAATCTTCTCTTCCAAACATTCTATTATCTATTAAAGATATTATACCTATACACTTAACGAATATTTAGAAGACAGGTGATGTAAATTCACATCACATCTATAGATAGATAGACATCTCCATATAATATTGAACCGGTGCAAGAGTCAATGCCAGTGGACCAACAATTGCATCATCTGTTGATGTAGCGGGTATGT
This sequence comes from Epicampocera succincta, assembly GCA_932526305.1. Taxonomy (NCBI): domain Eukaryota; kingdom Metazoa; phylum Arthropoda; class Insecta; order Diptera; family Tachinidae; genus Epicampocera; species Epicampocera succincta. The sequence continues at coordinate 35,444,977 of OW052037.1, read as the reverse complement.
AAGCAAAGCAATAAATTGTTGCTTTTAAAGAAAACTTAAGACTCTATTACATCCCTTACCTGTCATTGTAAATCATTTGGAGGAGAAATGGTTTCATCAAGACAGCGCAACATGCCATACAGTGTGTGAAACCATGTTATCGTTGAGTCCGAGTGATTTTACAACTTTGTGGTGCACGTCAAAAATATGCTGATAAACTAGCAACAGGTTATTTAGAATTCAAATTTCGACGCACTATTGACAAAATGTACCAGACATTATTTTTAAACATTAAATACCATGAAATTTATCATGAGTCAAACAGAACCAAAAGTGCTCAGATACAATAAATTGCAGGTGATCAACTTTTATAATTTAGTTTTAAATCGTATTTTAAGATTGAAATAATTTTCAAAACTGCAGGATATTTAATGTTCGTTTTTAATATATTTTCTTTTAAGCTTCGAAAATGATTCGCTTACCGCTATACAATCTCAATTCAAATCAGATGTTTTTATATCAAAGCCTCAAATTATAGAAGACTTGCAGGGGCTTGCCGATTCAGTGGAAATCAAAAAATATGTTGACACTGTGTCTGATCAAATAAAGTATCTCAAAACTGCAGTTGAACACACTATTGAGCTTAACAAGAACAAAGTTCGTGGTGATATCACAGAAGGTGAGCAAAAATTTGACAATTTGGCACAAATTTTCTAATATTAAATATTTTTTCGTTGTTAGCCGATAAATATAATCGTGAAGAAGTCGAAGAGCTACAAGAGCAAATTATTAAACTCAAGAGTCTCTTATCTACGAAACGCGAGCAAATTGCCACGTTGCGAACTGTGCTCAAATCTAACAAACAGACAGCTGAAGTGGCACTTACAAATCTCAAATCAAAATATGAGAATGAAAAGATGGTCGTAAGTGAAACAATGTCAAAGTTGAGAAACGAATTAAAGATTTTGAAAGAGGATGCTGCTACATTCTCAAGTAAGTCATTTACTGACAAAGGAAAAAAGAGTTAATTTTTATTTGTTTTATTTAATTTTGCAGGCTTGCGTGCAATGTTTGCTGCTCGTTGTGAAGAGTATGTTACACAAGTCGACGACCTAAATCGTCAACTAGAAGCTGCCGAAGAAGAGAAAAAGACTCTTAATCAACTGTTACGTTTAGCAGTGCAACAAAAGTTGAATTTAACCCAAAAATTGGAAGAAATTGAAATGGATCGGTGGGTTCATTTGGGTCGTTAGAAAAAATGAAACAAACCTAAAATCTATAACTCTTCAACCCTATTTACTATAGCAAAAGAATACTTGACATGCCCTTCAAATAGTTTCTCTTTTTTGCCTCAACATTAGCATCTTACTTCTTTCTCTTCAATTTTTTTTATATTTCATTTCATTACAATTTTTTTATTGAGATAAGGTTTGATTTGTTCTTTTCATAACATCACGTCCACCATTCAAATTATCTTCCCTTCAGCATTTTGGGCGTGTGCTCATTTTATCTTTAAATTTATCTCTTTGTTTTGCATATAAGGTGTGTGTATATTGCTGTGATTCTTTACTATCGTTGGTAAGAGTATACAAATTTTAAAAGCTCTTTTTATACTGTTTCTCATATATTCATTATTAATTATCTAAACTACACTCAACTTATTCGTTCATTTTAAAATGCTTGTAAAAGACGTACCAAACTCAATAACATTATTCAACATACATACATACTTCAAGTGCATAAAATACTTAATCGTTTCTCAACCCACAAAATGTCTTCCTGCTGCGTGTGTTCTTGGATTTGCATTCCCTCATCTCTTACCCCCTTTTTAAGGCTATGAAATGCTATTAAACAAGGGATCGCTACTTGTAATAAAATTAAATATTCACAACAACAAGTGGTTTGAAATAAGTGCCATGATCAAGTGATTTTAATAAAAATATTTCGATTAATGAGCCAGCAGAAAATATGTGAAAGGAATTTATTGAAGAACATTCTCTTGAGATGAAAAGTGAACGCCGTAAAAGTGCTTTAGTTATATCCTAACATCTTCTTTTAGTTTTCATCGCAATCTCTTCCAATATAAGTATCTTGAATGAACTGTGATATTATTGATAACATTGACATAAAAATATGTTAAGAAATATAAAAATAAAAACGTAATTCAGATTTGTAAATAACAAACGAGTTAACTTTTTGTTAATTAAGTATGCTTAAATGAGTTTCATAAGTGCTTGATATATACAATGCATACATACACGCATTCATATGTATATACATACATATATATAATATATATATATATATACAAAAAGAATTTTGAAAATTGGTTCACAATTTGGAAGTTATGCTCGTTTATACAATATTATAATTATTACTGAAAACTGTGGAAAGAGTTACATACTTAAAAGATACAAACAAACAAGTAAACATACACACATTTTGCTTTATATACATACATATGTATGTATAGATAGAGCTAAAAAGTTCAAACCATTAAAAGTGTGTTTTCAGAAAATTTGGGTTAATTCGTATTGCAAAAATTTACAACATTAGCAAACATTTTATTGAAGCGATTCAGCTACCGCTAGACAATTTAAAATAAATGGCAAATTACTTGAAATTGAAATTGTATCGTTCTCAAAAGTGTGTTACAAATACATTTTACGGCTTTATTGAAAACGTTTTGAGTACTAACTATCGTTACAAAAATCAATTAAGTACATATACACGAATATGTCGAACCAATTTCTCCCAATGTGAGAAGGAGTACAAAAGCACCAGAATGTGTTGAAAAAACATAAATATCTTCAAAATCAACTTAATTCAGTGAATCAAATAGAAAATTTGTCAAATGATTTGTCGAGGTCAGTAATGCGCAATCGAACATATTCTCATGCTCTTTCATTAGTCGACAAAGAGAAAACGCCAGTATATAAATTTTTGCCTTACTGGAATTTTTATAATTTTCCTTTTTTTTGGGCACACTGAATTATGGTTAAAATATAAAGTAAAAGAAAACCCTTTTGAAGAAAATAAAACAATTTCTAGATTTATAAATATAATTATAGTCGCATTTTTTTCTTTTTGGTTTTTTTTACAATACTATTATCAAGTTCTTAAGCATTTTGAATGCACTAGAGACACTGTAGCACTGAATAAAAAACATATGTACTTCGGATTTTATGCAAAATTTTTTTGTTGACTAAGAAAACTTTGATTTTGCTTTCAAAAGGAAAAGCAATTCTGAAAAATAATATTAAAATTGAAAATATTTTTTTTTATATTATAAAGAAGAAACATAAATATGCCAAACCTTTGGTAAAATTCAAATAACAAAAAGGTCAGGCTTGAATTTACTATGTTTTGTTTGCAGTCCTTATGGCTCACATGTCTCTCGGCGATTGAAATCTAATGAGATTTGGACGCCCATTAGTATTTTGGATTCATTAATTTTTCCGCATGTTACCAGATACGTACCAACATTTGTATGCACATACATACATACCTATACAATTTAGGAAGAAAGTCTAAATACATCCCACAATTTTGCGATTTTAAGACAGTTATACAGATAATCAGAAAAAATTGTAGGTTAATATTTAAGTCAATAATAAATAACTTTATTTACAAGAGAAAAAAAAACAATAATAACAAAAATATTAAAAATCGACAGGAAAGTAAGTAGAAAATTAAGAACGAAGAGAAAAAAAGAACCAATATTTTTCATTCTAATTGTTTTTAAAATCACTGTGGTCAATTCATTTTACAAATTCAATTGAAAGAAGTAAAATATCTGCACTTTTAACCATCAAAGTGGAAGATAGAAAAGAGGTACCGATCTCTATTAGAAATATTGTGATCAGGCAGCGAAAAGAAGGTAAATCTTTTGGCAAAATTTCCAAATAAAAAACCTTAGTCGCGAAACAGTACAGACAATACTTAGAAATTATAAAGCAACCAAGGCCACTGAAATTAAACCCCGCTCTGGAAGACCTCAGAAGCTTTCGAGACGTAATGTTAGCAGTATGCTGAAAGAAGTGACGCGTGATCCGAAACTTAGAGCCCCAAAACACCTTAACAACACCTTAAAAATTGCTGCAATGTTACTGTTATCCCGAGAACAGTTATAAACGTTTTGCACGACAATGGATTTAAAGGCAGAGTGGCCCGAAAAAAACCACTAACTAGTTTAGGTCTATCTATAAATATAAAGCACACAGATCACGTTGTATGAGACTGGCTCCTATATTACGCTCTAAGGCAATTATATTCTCCACCCCAAATCACTTGATTCGAGCCCTATTGAAAATATCTGGGAAGTTTTAGAGAAAAAGGTGTGAAAATATGATATTACGAAATTACGCCTGATGTTACCGACAATTTAGTAAATTCAATGCCCCGTCGTAATTGACGTCCATGGTGTACCGACCAAATGCTGAAAATTAAGTCTTATTTCAAATTCTTTACCCTTATGTTTAATTTATTTAAATTTTTTTCTAAGAATTTTTGATACTTTTGTTGTTATTATTGTTGCAAAAACAATTTTTTTTCTTTTGTATTTTATTTATTTTGCAATCTATCTTATATTGAGATAATAAGCAAAATTAATCACATTTATGTTGACATTTAGAGTTACACATATAAAAACGTATAAAACTATAAAAATATCATAAATTTAACAGAAAAAAATCCAATTTAGTCTATCTTATATTTACAATAACAACAATTTAAGTTTTAGTAATTATTAAATTTAAAGTTTTAGCATTAAGTTAAAAGAAAACAATAACCTGGTATCTTTGGAATATTTCTATATTTGAGGCACTTGCTGTTCCCCAAAGTTGAACTCCATAAAGTTTCAGTTTATTTTCCAGACTTAGTTGAGGTTTTGAACCAATTAACCATTAATTAAGTTTTCTATTTGTAATATATACAATATTACAAATATTAATTATTATTATTATTATTACAATATTGTAATATTACAAATATTATAGTACAAATGAATTAGTTTTTTATTTTATAAATAAACTAAGCTATTGGTGCCTTAAATATTACCATAAAAACTTTATCATTTTTTTAACATATTTACTAAACATTGGAAATTGAGGGGTGTATTTAGACTTTTTTCTTAAACTGTATATGTCCGCTGCAGTTGTCGGTGAGCTGATGTTCTTTGTAGAAAGAATGGACAAAATGAAATAGTTGGACATGCTTACAGCAAACCGCAGAAAAAGTGTTGAAAAGTTTAATTTACAATGTTTCACATATCCTACCACACCCTTCACAATCTCCCGATCCCAACCCAATAGAGTAACTGTGGGAAGAGCTAGAAGAAAGAACGAGTTGAAAAATGGGAAAACATTGAGTCAGAAATTACAAGAAAGTTGGTGGATTTTATGCCTAAGCGCCTAAAGGTAGTTGTGAAACAAAAAGGACTCGCAATTAAATATTAAATGTTGCAATATATTTTCTAAACGTTATGTATCTTTAGCTTTAAGTAAAGTGTGCCAATAATTTTGTTTTCTTGAAATGAAGTACTTTTTTCATATTTTTTTTATTAATAAATAATATTACAATATTGTTGATGTGAGTTAGGTGGTATTTTGTAGGAAACTCAACAACCTTTTTGGTAAATGCATTTAGTAGTAGCCGTCAAATCGATCTTAAGGTCCAATGAGCATCCTGTGCAAATAATTAAGTTCGACACTGTATTGTACATTCTGTGTAATGTATGTAATTCATGTAATTGCGTACAGCTTTCATGATAATAAATATGTATGTCTCCTGTTTAGTTCATACTGCAACTAATAAGCATGTGGCCCTTTACTTTTAAAGCAGTTACATATGTATATGTATGTATGTATTTATTACAAACCTTTTATTTTAATGTTATTTGTTTTCTCTGTACTTTTAGAGAAATGCGAACAGCGCGACGCGCAATGCCGCCGCAGCGAGGCACTAGCAGCAAGTCATCGTTTTCAACAAGACCTTCAACAAGAAATCAGCCGAACAACAATCAAAATCCTTTCTAACATAAAACAAGCGTACAGCGCAAACTTTTAGCTTTAGTTTATACTCTTCTTAAGTTATAAATTTTATTGTTTAAAACAAGCTACACACATGTCTCATTTCAAAGAAAACTTTTTAGGCTAAGTAATCGAAATTTTTTTTTTTATTTTCTTTTTATTCTTTTCTAAAAGTTGATCATTTTATTTAAAACTATGTCATTTTTTCTAATTAACAAGCGGTAATGGGTATTAAAATTATTATATAAATTTAAATGAATGAAAGAATTATTATTATTAACATGCCAAACTATAGAGTACCATTTTTCCTCTTCTTTTTTCATTTATAATACTTTCCCCACTTTTATATGGAGGTTTTTCTTTGCTTTTACTCTTTTATTTAGTTCAATTTTGCAGAGACAGACAATAAGACTGAGTTGTACTAACTGAATATATACATACTTTTAATTTATTAGGATCTGAATGATACGAACATTATTTGGTTTTTTTATTATTGCTGCAATTACTCCTTTCGTTTCAAAAATCGCTCTATAGCATATATTAAAGGATATGTATGCAATATGAAGAAGAATTCAGATACATATCTATGTATGTACAAGAAATCCACACTCGGAATATAGAATTCAAATCTTGTGAAATCACTGACTATATAAATATTTATTCTGTAAGCAGGAATGTACATCACGTTATTAAAATTGAGTTTTAATTTAAATTGATAAAAACAACAAAAACTATAATTAAGCAAATCAGTGTCTTCACACCATGTGGTGGTAAAGAAATAAGTTTTCGACTATGTCATGTCTCACCAGAACCACTGGACGACTGAGTCCAATGTTTGTACTAAATAATTACTAATATCAAAAGCCAACTTTCTGTTTGGCCGATAACAGGTGAATAAAGCATTACAATTTATACCGATTTGTGATTCTTAGAAATATGTTTGAAATTTTTTTATTGTCTGCCACTGCACAAATTATACACACACACATATATATACATTGATATATATATATATATACATTGATATATATATATATATATATATATATATATACATTGATATATATATATATAAACATTGATATATATATATATATATATACATTGATATATATATATATATACATTGATATATATATATATCAATTATATATATATTGCATTGATATATATATATATATATATATAGTATTTTAAAAATAAAATATTTATCTATTTATATTTATTAATATGGCAATATGCAATCCTAATACTGTTATATATAATATATATATATATATATATATATATATATATATATATATATATATATATATATATATATATATATATAACAAAAGAGGAATATTGTTATAATAAAACAAAAAAAATATTTAGATATTAGAACGGTTTGTTACTTACACGTCCAATTACTGCAATTGAAAACTAAAGCATTATTATCAGTCGCATCCAAAACGAAAAAATATACATTTTGTAAAACTAAGATCGGAATTGGCTTAAATTACTTAATTTATATTGTTAAAGTACTTTGAATTAAATTATTCATTATGAGATTCTTTCTATTGTTTTTAGTTACAATTCTTAAAGTTCCAATTAATTTGTTTTCTCAACGTACAAATGCGTTTTTTCCAAATTTGTTAAAAAATTTCATTTTATTTAAAAAAGTAATTTTTTTGGAACTATATACAAATAAAATTGAAGAAAGCGCTGTACGCTGACGACAAGCAACACAAAATTAAATTTATTAAAAATTAATAAAAGAAAAGAGATAATAAATTTTTGTTTTTTTATAATAAATTATAGGAAAAATTATTATAAATTATAGGAGCCATGGGCATGATTTCTCGTTAGATGGCGTAGTTTAACCAATGCAAGTTTTTTAATATTAATAATAATCCAAAACTGAAATATTTTACATTTGGAAAATGAATATGAATCCGTAGTAGAAATTGAAGGAACTGTATATGGAAATGTAATAAACAGAATAAGTTTGCAACCAATCAACAATATATTTGAGCTCACCAGCCATAATTAATAATTGATATTGAACTTACTTCCTATGGATGTAATAAATGTAGACGAAATGCATACCATATGAAAGAGCTGTCCAATAGCTTTGATATGATCATATATAATAAAGAGTAAAAAATAAGCATTTTTGTCAATGGTTTGTACTAATATCATGTTATCGTGAAAAAAAAATATATACAAAGGTATTATGAGAAGTGGTTAGATAGATAATCTTTGTTTTTTTAATTAAAACCGGGTTCCATCTGAAAATTTCTGTGTCTCGTGAATGCACTGCCAAATATATCTGGGACAAAAACAAAAAGTTGGAAGTTAATATAATCTAGATTAGTTCCTAATTTTGCCCGAAAAAGTTTGTATGTTACGTGAGGTTTGGTAGCAAAAATTAATATTGGATTTTGTTATAGATCAGGACTTTTTTTTTTTATTATTACATATTTATTTGCAATCTATCTTACGATAATAAGCAAATGAGTTAATTTAAAAAAAAATAACATGTCTGATTGCTTTCAATTGAAAACAAAAATTTAAGTTATATATGAAAATGATATTTACATATATAGAGTTAAATTAAATATTTAATATTATAAACAATAAATTAGGGAATAAGATTATAAACATTTTATATATATATGTACATACATTTTTATTTCATTACTAACGTCAGTCTATATAGACTGTATACTTAAATGTAAGGGAGATCTAGGATATGATTTCTTTTGAGCCTTCTAACTTCATCAGTCTCATCTAAGAGCGTAATTGCTAGTATGTTTACATGTTTACTAAGCCTTTCTAAGTAATTGGAGTCGTTGTGTAGAGCTTTGTTCGTTGCATAAAAAGGAGCGTTTGTTATAGAGCGCAGAGCTTTGGACTGAAATCTTTGTAATATTTCTATATTGGAATTACAAGCAGTGCCCCATAATTCTATGCCATAAGTCCATGTAGGTTTTAAAATAGTTTTATAAAGCAGGACCTTATTTTCCATAGAAAGTTGGGATTTAGGGCCCAGAAGCCAGTACATTTGCTTAAATTTGATGTCAAGTTGTTTTCTTTTCGCGATAATATGCGTTTTCCATGTAAGTCTTCTGTCTAGATGTAAGCCTAAGTATTTGACAGTATTCACACTAGGGATTAAAGTGCCATTGAGAAGCATAGCTGGGCAATTTTCTCTTCTTTTTGTAAAAGTGATGTGCCTTGACTTTTGGGTGTTAACAACAATGTTCCATTTCGTAAGCCAATCGTAAAGACTATTTAGCTGCAGCTGCAAAATTCTAGAAGCCTCTGTAGGGGTTTGCTTACAACATAATGCTGTGTCGTCGGCATAAGTAGCGACTGTTACATCTTCTTTTGTTGGCATATCATAGGTGTATAAAGTATATAAAATCGGTCCAAGGACGCTTCCCTGTGGGATTCCAGCTTCTATTTGACAAATTGACTTTGACGTAGAAACATCTGTCTTTCAGATATGATAAAAAGAATAAATATAATAGAGCAGGAAGCAAGTTTTTCAATTTGTATAATAATCCCTTATGCCATACTTTATCAAAAGCCTTCTGTATATCCAAAAATACAGAAGAACAAAATTTTTTATTTTCAATAGAGTCAGTTATCACTTTAATAATTCGATGAGATTGTTCTGGAGTGCCGTGTTGACTTCGAAAACCAAACTGATGATCGGGAATTATATTGCATTTCTGGAGAAATGGAAAAATTTTTGATAAAATAGGCAATAAGCTGATAGGTCTGTACGGCATCATTAGAATTTTTGATAGGAACATTTCTTTTTGCAGGTCGCTTGATAAATTTTAGTAGCGTTATACAGTTCATGATCTTTATTTTTGTTTTGAGGTTTTAGTTCTTTTAGATATGAATTAATATTTTCATTTCTCTCTTTCGCCAACATCTCTGAGCATAATTTAATTGCCAAGTTCCAGTTAGCCTTATCCCTTGGGTTTCTGGTTCGGTGCCACACTCTTCTTAGACGTCTAGATTGTCTTATCAAATCTCGAGCAGCAGCGGATGCATGCACTTTTTGACCTAAATCCTGTGTACGAATGGATGATGGTGGGGTAGCTAAGGACGCAGCTTCATGTATTAATAAATTAAAAGAAAAGAGGTCCAAGTTAGTATTCCGTTTGATTAGTTTCCCATTTTTAGATGAAATTTTCACATTAGCATTAAAATTAATTATAACCGGTGTATGGTCAGAGCTTAAGCTATCGTCATCTAAAATATCTAGCGAGTGCCTAGAAATTCCAAAATACACGGCAAAATGGAGAAGATCTGGTATCTTTGCTACATCAGTGGGCTAATATGTTGGGCTTCCCCCAGAAAGTGTAGTATAGTTGTTTTTTGAAATGCATTTGTATAATTCTTTACCTTTGGGGTTATTGAGCCTGGAGCCCCACCATGGGTGCTTTGCATTATAATCACCAGCAACAATAAAACGGGGTCCCAAAGATTTATAGAAGCTTTCGTATTGTTCGCATTTAACTGTGTGTCTAGAAGGAATATATATGGAGTGTATACTGATAGGTCTATTGTCACAGGTTATTTTTACACCAGCGGCTTGTAAATAGTCTTTTTGAAATTCTTTCTCAGGCTCATAACGAATAGAAGATTTTATAAATAACCCAGCACCAGCATGGGCTGTTCCATCTGGGTGATTTGTATACATAAAATCATAACCTTTTATTTTTATATGAGATTTCCACGTAAGGTGGGTTTCAGAAATAAGAAATATATCAATATGCTTTTCTTTCATAAAATAATCAATTTGGTTTAGTTATAATCAATAATCAATTTGGTCCTGCGAAATTATTTTGATTTTGGTTAGAGTTGAAATTAACTGACGGAGTGTTTTTTTGATTGGAAAAAATTTTTCTTTGATGATTTGCGATGGCTCGTTTTTCAGAAAGTTTTGTCTTTAATATATTTTGGTATATTTCACATCCTCTGTAACTAGCAGTATGTTGTTTCAAACAATGTACACATTTAGGAGGGGTTTCAACGTCATTTGGGCAATTTGGTGTTGGATGTCCAAGTCCACATTTAACGCATACAAAGGGTTTCCTGCAATATGTTTTCGAATGACCAAATTGTTGGCATCGGTGACATTGCACTATATCGGTCGTACTTCTGGGGGGTTCAATTTGAACCATACAGTGATTAATTTCACGAATTTCAAAAACCTTTTTATTATTTGGGTCGGGGTCAATATCCACATAGAACATTGGTAAAGGCTGTCTAGTGTATTTACTTTTAACATTTACTACATTTCTGACTGGGTGACCTTTGTATAGGAGATCAGCTTTTATATCTTCTATTTTGGTAGAGAAATAAAGGCCTTTAATTACAAATCTATAAGATCGCTCATTTTTGAGTTGGTAGGTATGATAACTAAAGTTATTGGTATCAAAATACTTAACTAACTTTCTATATGAGTCCACTGTTTTTATATTAAGTTTGACCTGACCATCATATAAAGCTTTATATTTAAATTCAGAAGAACTAATCACATTACTTATACATTTAATTATTTTAGTTACATTACTAACATTATTAATAAAAATAGGTGGAGGTTTAACTGAAAAACTATCAGCTTCATCATCACCAGGATCATTATCGTAAACATCAGAATTATTACCAGTATCCGTAACATCATTATCATTGTCCAAAGCAGCAAATTTATTAATGTTCAAACAATTCGGGCCGTCAACAATTGGTTTTTGTTTTTTTGAAGTGTTTATTATCGCTTTAGTCTTTTTGCGTTTTGTTATTATAACATGCCAGTTTAGCAAATTATCATCCTCATCACTTTCAGACACCATAATAGTTTACCATTAGCTGCTTTTCAATGAGATTCAACTTGTTTGGTTTTGAGAGCAAAAAATATTAAAATATTTTTATATGTTTGTTTTTGTAAACAGTAAGGAAAAAATAAGTCACAAAAGAAGTACTCAGAATAGTCTGCTTACTTTGAATAACCAAACGCGACTGAGATCAGGAATTTGAGATTAAGTTTATAAACTATAGTGTAAAAAAATAATTATTATTATAAAAACCGTGTGTGAGATGTATTTAAAAGATAATAATCAGGACGTTCATACCGTACAAGAAATAAATATACAAGGTGACGCAAAAATAACCTTCCGATGTTTTTTGGCTGTAATTTAAAAAAAAAATTAAAAACTTTGATTCTTCTTGTGGATTATTTTTATTTGGTCTTTTAATTTTTTTTACATCAAGTCGAGAATATGATGTCATGTAAATGGCCGCCGCCACAGTTGATTGTCATTTGAGCCCTTTTTATGGCATTTTCCATCACTTTGTCCAAAACTTCCGGCGATAGGTCCTCACATTCTTGACGGATATTGTCTTTAAGAGCTGCAAGAGTCTGAGGCTTGTTGACATAAACCCGCGATTTAAAAAAGCCCCACAAAAAGAAGTCTGGAGCGGTCAAATCAGGCGATCTTGCTGGCCAGTGCAAATCGCCAAAACGGGAGATTAGGCGCCCGGGAAATGCATCCTTCAGCATATCGGTTGTGGCACGTGCAGTGTGTGCCGTTGCACCGTCCTGTTGGAACCACATGTTCTCCAATTCCAATTCATCAAGTTGCGGCAAAAAGAACTCGTTGATCATTGCTGTGTAGCGCTCACCATTCACAGTAACCGTTTGACCCGCGACGTCTTCGAAGAAAAAAGGCCCGATGACTCCTCCAGCGAAAACAGCACACCATACAGTGACTTTGAGCGAGTGTAATGGCTCTTCGTGGGTTACACGCGGATTTTCAGTGCCCCAGAAGCGTACATTTTGCTTATTTACGTACCCGCTAAGATGGAAATGGGCCTCATCACTCATGATTATTTTTGATGAAAAATCATTTTCCTCTTGGTGGTGATTAAGGATGGCTTGAGCGTATATTAGACGCGATTGGCGGTCAGCAGCTAACAGCTGATGCACCGTCTGGACTTTTTACGGAAACATCTTCAAACCTTGTACCAAAATTCGCTGTAAAGACCGTCGACTGACACCCATTTGCGTGGCACGTCGTCTGGTCGATGTCGACGGCGCTGCCATGACATCCTCAGCTACAGCAGCAATATTCTCTGCAGAACGGCTACTCCGGGGTCTGCCGCACCTGGCAGCATCTCGTATTGAGCCAGTCTCTTCGAGGCGAGCGGCTAAACGTCGCAGTGTTTCACCAGTAGGCGTTGGACGGCTAGGAAATTTGCGACGAAATTCACGTTGTGCCAAAGTCACCGACCGATTATTGGTCAAATAAATAGTCACCACTATTCCGCGTTCTGCAGCAGTATAGCTGTTGTATTTCGCATGTGTTTACTACACAAATGTCAAAACAGACTGACATTAGGGGCCAATCGCAAAATTTATAGCATTTTCTGATAGGAGAATTACTTTTGCGCCACCTTGTATAAACAATACTTTTAAGTTTAACGGAATTGGCGAAATAATTGAAAATCGAACCTTTGCTTCAGAAGAAGTTTCAACTTTGAAATCAAAGCTATCATCTAACACATCAATAGATGAGGCGGTCTTATCGTTAGAAATTGTCTCCAAGTTCACAACATAGATAACATGAACTCAATATCAACTAAGGTGCAATGTTTTCCAGAAAAATCGCTTTATCTATTAGTAACTATACTCTGCCTAATAATTTCCACATTCAAATCAATATCAAACTCTAATATTGACGTCATAACAACAGGAAACTCGACTTCAGATTTATTTATTTATTATTTTATAACTTGCAAAGTAAATTTACAAGAATGGGCGTGGTAACGAAGACCATATGCTTATGATGGTGTTAACAGACTTTTATAAATGGCTCTGTGTGTAAGTTATACGTCGCATGCCTTCACATGAGAAGTAGCAGCATGGCCGACATGAAACTCCTCAAATCAACCGTAAACCAATACAATTATCTGAGGCGAATTAGTCAATTTGCTATATTTATATTTAAAAGGGGAAAAAAGAAATATATTCCACTTTATTATTTACTTCACAGCAACGTTTTATGGGTCTTTTGCTGTCCCTGAAATAATTTTTCCTAAAATTGCTTTTTTTAAATTGCCTGCTAAAGTGTTAAAAAGTCATTACCCTGGCTGGCTAGTTTTCTTAAACATATCTAGATTTTTAAAAAAATAGTGTATAATATTTTAATAAAATGATTGTATAATAAAAAATAATATTAAATGATCTCTTTTTTCATCTAAAATATAATATAAATTATATTTTATCAATTAATATTTTTATGAATGATAATATTTTGTCCCTCAACTTTCACGTCATTCCCCCGTAAAATCGTATATTTGTTAAAACTTAATTTTGCGAAACATTGGTGATTTGCAATAATTTAAATTTGAAAGAACATTATGTTTTCTGCGTATACATGTTGCAGCATTTTCACCAACAATATTAATAAAGAGAGGTCAGTGCCATTTGGCCTTTCGTATCGAGCATTCACACTTACGTTGGTCATTCCCAGTATGGTTCAAATACCGAAATTCAGAATATTTTATGTTTTTTTAAATTCATTTTAATTATCAGCTATCAAGTCAGGCAGATTTATTTAGAGGTAAGTCTTCAATTATCAGCTAAGAGATTTTTTAGATATTCGTCATTCCTCTGCCGCCATTCCCCTGTCAAAAATATGATAACTAACAGGGGGATGATAATTTAACACAAGTTACTGAAGTGTAATTTTTTAAAGTTTCATGATGCCTAAAAATAAAGCAAAAACCAAGGAAAAAGTATTGGTGGCTAAGCGAGAGGCAGAAAAAAACGATATAATAAGATTAAAAACGACCCAGTTAAGTATGAACAGCAAAAGCAAAAGGAGAAATTAAAGTATCTTAAGAAAAAAGAGAAAAAGTTAGTAAAACCTATTTCTGAAATGCCATCACGAGAAAAACGTGCCAAGAGAAAGTCTTGGAGAAATAATTCAAAAAATTACAGAGAAAACAAGAAGAAAAAGGAAACCGTGGTTAAACATTTTTAATGCTTATTTTCCACCGGACTCACATAACGATAATGGAAGCAATATACCAGACCTGCAACCAGGTGCATCTCCTGAATCGGCAGCTCTTCTCCTTCGAGAGAAAGTTCGAAAGTATAAACTGTTGACAACAAGAAACAGGAAAAGGTATTCTTTGGCAATAAAGGAAAAAGATAACATCATTCGTATATTGAAAAGCAAAAAAGAAATGTATAAGAAAAGATATAACAGTTTAAAGGCTATAAGGAAACCAAGATGTGAGGTAAATAAAATGGTTTCGGATTCTGAAATATCTCATAGTCCGGAAAGTACAAAAAACAATTTGTTCGGAAAAGTTCTACGAGATCAGTTAGTTTATAATTTTACAAGTATGAAATCGGATCGAGAAAGGCAAATGTTCACAAAAATAATTTCGGGTAAAATAATTAAAAAATATAGAATGCAAAATCAATGCTCTCGATTCTTAAAATACAAGACAACATCAAAGTACTATATCAACACTTCATCTTTGACCTATTCACGAAAAGATAGATTTGACACCATAAAAAACAGGAAGTCAGTACAGGAGTTCCTTGAGCTTGATATTAACAGCGGGATTTGTCCTGGCAAGCGTGAGTTTGCCCAAAAAGGAAAAATGTCGAAGCAAAAACGATTCTTAATGACACCTTAAAGAATTTGCATAACAAATTTTTTAAAGAATATCCAAATACTATCCTAAGTTATGCAACGTTTTGCACATATTGCCCATTTTGGATTCAGCAAATGAGTGTTAGCAACGGCGAAACATGTAAATGCATACATCACGCCAACTTCGAATTCTTGGTTGATTCATTTTTTAATAACAACGTCCTCAATGGAAAAAAACTCGGTGATGTTATTAGATCTATTTGTTGCAGAAAGGAAGCAAGATGCCTCCTAAGGATGTGTGATTTGTGCAGAGCTTAAAGTTACTTTTAAGGATTTTGTAAGCACAGAACCTACATACTACTTCAAATGGGGATGTACTAACGAAACATATTTCGATAAGCGAAGCAACCAAAATAAAACTGTGACGAGAAATCTAAAACAAAAAAATTGAATGCCAACTGCAGGCTATAGTACGCACTTTTGAAAAACAATTGCCTCTGTTTTTAAATCACGAAGGTACGAACATGTATCAGTTTAACGAAATCCAAAACTTGAAAGAAAATCTTAACGATGTATGGACTTTAGCGAGAATTATAAGCTGAAGTATGCGGAGGAATCGCAAAGTTTTCACTTCGGTGGAGCGCACAAGCAAATAACTCTACACTATGTTGTTGTTTATACAAAATGTGAGAACGGCCCTCCGAAAGTCGAGAGTTTTTGTACCTTGTCTGCGTCACTCCAATGTTTTTGCCATATGGGCTCACTTACAGCCAATTTTGGATCGCATAGCTTCAACAATAAAAGCGACGAATATAAATTTTTTACGTGACGGTCCAGCGACACAGTACAGAAACAAACTATGTTTTATTTTCTTGCCAACGAACTCCAAGAGTTTTATCCTCAAATGCCCGATGGCATTGCAGGAACTGTTAAACGAGCGCGGATCGTCTTGTTGCGCAAGGTACCGATTTGATGAATTTAAATATTTTATTGCAGAAACTGGAAAACAATTGGCCTGGAATTCTTTTTTTTTGTAATAAAAAATTAAGATCTTGAGACAAAGTTACAAAAAATTGAGAACATAAATATTTTACCATTTCCTGGCACTTTAAAAGTGCATCAAAAATGAAAAGTTCAAGTTATTTCGATTGTGAAGATTGTCATCACTTTGAATTAGGAATTGTCGACTATCACCAGCAAAGGACAAGACTTAATTTCTGCAGCTCACATGATTCTTTGGCAATTCATACTTCAAAAGCTTGGAAATACGAAGATGTGTACAATTCAAATGAAGGTGATAGCGACAGCGTTCGAAAAGAACAGAGTCTGAAAGATTGCATTTTCATAGTATTTAATTTTGCTGAAGGTGATAACGATAAAAAACAATTTAGATAAAAATTATATTTTGATATTATCTAATATTTCATATTTTTTTAAATTATAATTTCTTCTTTTAACAAATATGTTACCATTTGTCAAAAGGACTCCAAGGATGACAGAGTTCAAATTGCAAAACTTATATGTATATCTTTCCTAAACTGCGTTGCATTACTAACGAATTGTAAAGATGATGGTATTAAGTTCCATAGACGAATAGCGTGGACGAAAAACTGCCATTCAGATATCAGCTTCCTAAATCTAAACTGACCAGGTTCTTATTTCTTCGCGACTGTGCGAATGAGAGACGCGCAAATAAATAAGACGGCTCGGCAGTATAAATAATGTTAAGCAGGAGAAGTAGCAAGTTGAATACATATCTTAAATAGCATTATATGTAAGATTTAGTTTCCTAGTGCTTTTCTGCTCACAACTTGCAAAAACTTCGTTACCGTACAGTCAAACTGGAATAAGGTATGATTTAGCTAAAAGCAGTCGTATGTTAATCGGAGTCGAGTTGCCCATAGTGAACGAAGCATCGCAAATGCTCTGCCTGCAACATTGTTTATATGGTCTGACTATGTAAGTACAGAATTTAAAATAATGCCAAGGCTTTTTGTCTTCTTGACAATCTCAATTTTTTGCTATTTTAAGATGATATAGGGCTCCATAGTTATTTGATTGGTGTTTCTTGAAATTACAAGTCACTTAGATTTGACAGGATTCAGACATAAGCCATTCGCTACTGCCCAAGTTTCAATTTCAGCTAAATCCAAATTTATTTTTAAAATACATTCATCGGTCTTATCAGGTTCACTGGAAATATAAACTTGGACATCATCGGCATACATATGAATTTTACAATGTGATAACTGTTTTGGTAAATCGTTTATGTATATTGCAAATAGTAGCGGACCTAAAATGGACCCTTCGGGAACACCTTTGGTTACTGGTAACGGCGAAGAGTGTGTATTATTTGAGCTTACATACTGATACCGATTATTAAGACAGGATGAAACTAGATCAGAAGAGGTAAAATTGAACAGCTTAATTAATTTCATACAAAGCATATCATGATTAACCATATCAAATGCTTTAGAGTGATCCAATAGCACTAACAAAGCAACATTTCCATTATCAATATAGCTACGAACTTCCTCCGTTACTTCAATAAGTGCTGTAGTACAACTATGTTTGGGTCGAAAACCTGATTGCATATCAGTAAACAGATTGTTAGCTTGTATGTAGTCAACCATTTGTCTGTGCAAGAGCCTTTCGAAAACCTTAGATAAATATGAGAGAATAGCAATTGGACGGTACTCATCATTGTTTTTAGGGATAGGAACGATTTTCGCATACTTCAACTTTTGTGGAAAAATACTTTTTTTATAATTCTGCTGAAGATGTGTGTAATATGAGGAAGTAAGTAAGGTAGAGCGAGTTTTAAAATTTTTTGGTGTATCCTGTCTGGCCCAATTGCATTCGACTAAATATTATGGCAAGCCATAACGGTATCATCCTGAGAAACACATCGAAAAGAAAATTGGCTGGTAATGTTATGTACTGAACTAGTATAACTAGAGTAAAAGTTGGGATAAATGTTCACGTTTGGAATTCCAGTGAACAGCTCATTTAGTAAATTAACATTTATTTCTGAACAATTTACATCACTTGATTTTCCGATGCCAATATCACGAATAATTTTCCAATTTTTCTTTGTGTTTGCAGCAGTTGAGAATAAGTTGGAAAAATAAGAGAATTTTGAACGCTTAATAAGTTTATTTGCTTCCTTTCTAGCATTAACAAATTGCTCATATAGATCATCAGTTCTAAAGAGTTTCCAATATTTATACCCATAATCTCATTGATTTATTTTAGTTCTTATCTGTTCATTAAGCCAAGGCTTTGTAGTGCTATTCTCTTTAACTGTTTTTACTGGCACCGATTTTTAAAAAATTTCAACAAGATTTTGCTCCAAAAAAACAACTTGATCATCAACATCAGGCATAAAGTATATACTATCCCAATCAACTGTTCTAAGGTCAATCATCATTGCATTATAGTCCATTCTTTTAAAGTCATAATACGTCATCTCTTCCTTGGTATATTTAGTTTTGAAGTCAAAACACAAAAATATTAGGTCATGTTTTGAGAAACATGGAGCACAAATCTGAACAAATAAAAGAACTTTGCTTATATGGTTGACAAAAAATAGATCCCGAAGTGACTGATTCGTTGCAGCAAAATGCGTTGGTATTTGTATATTAGGATAAAATAAGCCAATTGATTCCATTGCGTCAAGTAGTTTGGTCTAACATAAAACATTGGAGTTGAAGTCACCACACAAAATAACGTTTTCATAATTTACAGTTATATTTTCGAGGTTTTGATGTAAGTCGCCCAAATCTATGCGCTTGTTTGGTCTATAAATACAGTCAATAAGTAGCTTTATTCCCATGGATGAAACTTCCACAAATATATATTAAAATATTTCGTCACTTCGAGATTTGAGAAGGAATTTGCTGGTTAAGCCCTTCTTAACATAGATGGCAACCCCTCCACCGTGAGTACGCCTGTCACAGCGATACATCTTAAAGCCACGTAATTCAAATATACGATCAAGGATATTATCATTAAACCATTTCCGACACATATAACACATCGACACAAGAATTTTCGAAGATATATCTATATTCATCAATTTTATTGTTTAATCTCTGTGCATTTATGTGACAGATGTTAATGCCAGATTTCTGCTTGTACAGGATACGAATCATGTTGGAAGTAGCGTCATTGGAACTAACAGAAATGCTATCGCTATTTAATACCATAATTTTGAATTTTTGCAAGAAAACGCAGATAGGAAAGAACAAAATTTAAGAATATAACGTTTACAATATCAAAATTCAAAAAATTAAGTGTAATAGTAATAGAAAAGTAACGAAAAATATTTAAAAAAACATATATTAAAAACAACTAAAACATTATGAGAAATAATAACAGTTATTAATAAATAAATTACAGAGTCAGTATTGTACGTCAGCCGAACCATTATTGTGCGATCGAAAAAAACTTTGCAAATCTTCAAAGGCATTAACCCGTATTGGTTCGTCATTTCCATAGGGTTTAACGTAGACGACTCCACGATATGTGAATGCTGCAGATATTGTCCTATTTCTTTTAAGTTGCAAGGCATGGATAAATATTTTGTGGTCCTCGGGTGTCAAATTTTCATTCACGTAAAGTGGCGCGGGGTTATTAAATCCAATTAGGTTCAAACGAAGTGGGCCTCTTTTATCTTTGATTTGCCTTCTAAAGCATTTTAATAAATAATTTCTGTCATACGGATTTGTGAATTTTATAATGATTATGCCAGCTTGTGTTCCATTATTATTATTATGTTTGTTTAGTTTTACCCGATACAGTTGTTAAACAGCAGGAGAATTGATCTGAATTAATTCACATAACTTGTACTGCTGTTTCTAATATTGATACTCTTTCTGTTAAATCGCTCACTGCTATATTTAGTCTTTTGTGAATCTCACTTAAGAGACGCTGTTCATACTCATGAAACATTGTTTGTATATTTGCCTGTAAAGGTGGATTCACCCATGGTGTCCGAACAAAATATTTGTTCAGACAAAAATTATTTTACTGCGAGTTTTCTCTGCTGCCGTATGTAAACAATAGTTTTGTAATATGGTATTATTACAGCTGATTTTATGATATTGTGTTGTTTCAATGTGAGGAAATTGTAATTGTTAAATTTTTTTTTAAATTAGTGAAAAAAGAAAATTACTTGTGTTATTAGCCCTTGAAATGCATAAAGCATTGCTATCAGCAGAGTATATACAAATGTACAGGGTGGTTAAATTGTATGGGCCGATGTTGAATGTGAACCACACCTAAACGCCAAGTTTTTTTCCGAATTTTATTTGACATTTCTCTATTTCAGACTTACTCAATTTGAACCATGGAGAGATACACAATCCAACAACGTCTTAAAGTTATCCAGACTTATTATGAAAATGGGAGTTCAAATCAAAATGCATATCGTGCACTTCGTAATTTTTTTGGTCAATTTCATCGTCCAAATGTGCGTACAATCGCAAAAATCGTGGAAAAATTCGAGCAAACCGGGTCTGTAGAAGATGTGAGAACACCAGTGCATGCTCGTACAGCTCGTACTGCAGAAAATATTGCTGCTGTTCGCGATAGTGTGGCTGAAGAGCCGTCCACCTCAACTCGTCGTCGTTCCCAACAATTGCACCTCTCACGCTCGTCGTTGATGAACATTATGCATAAAGTCTTGCATTTACACGCTTACAATGTGCAATTGGCTCAAGAACTAAAGCCTCTTGACCATTCCAAACGTCGTGAATGGGCAGAATGGTGGCAAGAAATGGCAACAGTGGATGATCAATTTTCGAAGAAAATCATCTTCAGTGATGAGGCACATTTTCACCTCAGTGGATTCGTCAATAAACAGAATTGCCGCATTTGGGCGAATGAGAATCCAAGAGTGATTGTCGAAAAACCAATGCACCCACAAAGAGTGACTGTTTGGTGCGGTTTATGGGCTGGCGGCATCATCGGGCCGTATTTTTTCCAAAATGAGGCCGGTCAGGCAGTTACTGTGAATGGTGTTCGCTATCGTGAGATGATAACGAACTTTTTATGACCCGAATTGGAAGATATGGATGTGGTTTCAGCAGGACGGTGCCACTTGCCACACAGCTAACGAAACAATGGCTCTTTTGCGCAACAAATTCAATGGCCGTGTTATCTCACGTAATGGCGATGTCAATTGGCCGCCAAGATCATGTGATTTGACACCGTTGGACTTTTTTCTTTGGGGTTATTTGAAATAAAAGGTGTACGTCGATAAGCCAGCAACAATTCAAGACCCAAAGGATCAGATAATTCGGCACATTAACGGCATAGAACCTCCATTATGCCTAAGCGTCATCGAAAATTTGGACCATCGGATGGAGGTGTGCCGCCGAGGTCGCGGCGCCCATTTGGCCGATATTTTGTTCCATACATAATTGAGTAATACCAATACATCATAATAAAATAAAATTACAATAATTTCCTAAATAGTTTGTGTTTTATTCAAAATCAACATCGGCCCTTGAAATTTAACCACCCTTTATATAGATATGACCGAATTTCTTCATCCTTATGGTGAAACAGGTACTATAATCTAGAATCAAAATGTATTCAATTGAAATTTACTAAAAATTATGTAGTTAAGTAGAATTCTAACATAATTTAAAAGGTTTCCTAAAAAATCTTTTGGAATAAACTAGAATTTATTGTATTAAAGTAGAATTGGATTTTTCCAAAAAAGAGCAACTGGAATAAATGAAAATTTTTAAGATTTTCAATTTGGTTTGGGATTGTTCTAATAGGAAAGTTATTCTACAAAAGCGTAAAAATATACGTATGTAGCTTTGTTTATACAAAAGTGCTTTAAACTTAAAATGATTTTCTTAATATATAGTTTATTATGTTTTTAGGACAAACAATTGTCTTATCAAAATAAATTGAAGAAAAAGGTTTAAAGGGACCTTCATTCGATTGATGGGGATTGTAGAGACTACAAAGTGTACGTACACTTAAAATAAAGGTATTGCCCCGCTCTTTTTAACTTGTTTTCTTCTTGATATCTGGTAGTGCTACGAGAACTATATTTTTATTTGAAAATTTTTATATTGCCATATTTTTTGTAAAATTTTGTGCACATATGTATATACAAATTTTATGAATCTGTTTTAAGCCTTTTCTGTTTTAGGTCACATAATTCTATTTCGTGTTGCTGTTTAGGAAACTTACGTCAATTACACCATGTATCCTACAATTCATTAAGTTTCCAAAATAAGTTCTTCATGCACTCATCTATGGCGACTTTGGGATCATCGAACTGTGCGATCATCATCTTTCTTGTATCCATTAGGTTTTCCAAAAGGTTTTATATGTCCGGAAAGAATTACGCTTGAAAGTAATGTACCAAGGAAATATGAACTAAACATACATACGTACATATTTTGTCAATGAATCATAGAATGTTTGGTTATTTCTCGTGGTCTTACTCATGGTTGAAGCAATATGGTTTGCCACAGGGATAGCATTGCAAATTTTTAAATTGTAACAAATGGTTTGAATAACTGTACTTTTGTGCCCTTAATTGTACTAAGACACATTTTTTTTGGTTTATATTACTTTTATTGCATAGACTTGTATAAAAAAGATAACTTAATTTTCATTTGTCCTATAACAAAAAACAATTCAGTATTGAATATGTATAAACTATTTACATATAAAGAAAATTAAAGAAAACACTGGCTTTCACATCGGTTTCGAGATCATAATTACAATTTTGATAATTACTTACTTAATATACGTATCTATTTACATATATCATAACAATTTCAATTTCTTGAATTCAGTATACCTTTTTTTTTGGATAAAGCCGAACAGAGTACATGTTTGTAGTCTGTTTCTCTCTTTGGCTTTAATTATGTATGTTTTGGTATAAAAATATATTCTTTTCACATTTGCTGATGAACGTGGAACTGATAATATTCTTCTGAAAATTTTTAAAAGTCCTCGAAACATGAATTCATTTGCCTTTTTTTTATTGTAGAAACTTTTGCTCAGAAATCTTTAATATTCGAATCTTTTTAGTTACATAAAAACGAACTGTCAAAACGAAACATGAAAACGCCGTGTGAATACCCTAGTTCGTACTTTGATTTAGAATGGCGTCTGAGCATGGTATTAATTATCGCAAAATGTTTTTATATTGATTAATGTGACCAGGTAATAAAAAAAAGGATTTTATCTTCTTTTTTCTATTTTTTTTCGCAAAAGTTCTAATTGTTCTTTTGAAAATAATTTCATTTAAGTATTTAAAATATCCGTTGCACTGAAACTTAATATGTTGCGTGAACAGCTTGTCGAAGAAAGTGCTGACTAAGAATTACTTGGAATTTACATACATAAGTGTATCTTAATGCTACAATGCCGCCTTATAAGTTCACAGGTGCGAACTGTTTTTCATATTTCGATACTCATTTGCTGATCTTCTTTAGGAAAATTTGTTCACTTATACAGCGACTTACTAAAGTCTTGGTACCCACAACATATTTTAGAATTTATTGTATTTTACTTTTAAAACAATCAAGAGAAATATGAGAAATCAACGTATGATTTTGGTTTATTCCAGAAATATTCATAATAAAAAGTAAAAAAATCACTCTCAAAATTCATGGTGCCTTTAAAATATTTTACGGAAAAAAATGAATTTGCTGGGTAAATTGAATTGCTTAATATTTTGTTGTATTTCATTTAAATTTTATAGTAGCTTTTAAGCAATCTGGAATTAAATGAACATGTTTTCGCGTTAAATTTTCTTCCATTCTTCGACGATAGCAGCGTTTATGTCAGATTTGTTCCTGATTTGTATTTTTCTTATTTGGATTTCCTATAATCAATTGGCTTGTGGTCTGGACTTTGAGCGGTAGCTTGAAGTACGTGGGGTGTGTCATAAATAATCCACATTTTGACAATTAGAGCACTATATTTCAGAAGTTCAAAACGTTTCTGGCTATTTCTATCACTTACGAGAGGTTTTTTAGGAGCCACTCGGGACTGATAAGCAGCACTTTCAATAGTTCTACGAACAGTTTCTGCACTACCCTTTTTTGAAACGACTGTTCCAGATCCAACACATTTTTAGTCGTCCTTTCGAATGTATTTTCAGGACGTCCACTACTGGACTTATTCTCTACTCTTCCTTCATTTTCGAGTCGGCTCGCCATTTTCTGCACAGTTGATTTGGAGCTCCCAACTATTTTTATTTACCTTGTTTATGGCAGTTTATTATTATTTTGCTTTGTTTGATAGAAAGTTCTCTTCGGGACATGTTTACTTTAACTATTTTGTTTATATTTTATTTTTTCATTAAATGAACGTATTGTTTTAATAACTGTAAGCTCCGCTGAAATGTAAAACAATAAAAAATTAAATGACGGTATAAGTCAGTGCTGCAGTTTCGGAAGCGATGCAAATATTGGTAATTGGTACTATGAATTTTGTGACTATTTACTGTTTCGGTTATTTTGTTCAACAATTTAAAATAAGTTTATATAGTTTGCATAAAGTGTAATAAAAATCACATAAACAAATAAGGAGTGAGTACTATTTAAAGGGTTGTGTTCAATATTTAAAAGAATTTAGCAAACGGTATGTAAAAACGCTTGGTACCAAGACTGTAGTGAGTCACTGTATCTGTTTCTTCTTCTTCTTTTGGCGTTACAGTCCGGGTTGAACCTGGGCCTCAACCAACAAGCTTTTCCAGCTGGCACGATCTTTAGTCAGCATCCTCCAATTTTGCACACCAAATTGGTTGAGGTCCCTCTAAACTTGTGTGCGCCTTCGGTTCCGTCGGCGTCCTCTATTGCGTTGTCCCAGTGGTTCGGAGTCGAAGATTCTACGTGTTTTAAATGCGCTCTACATGGCCCAACCACCTAGCTTTTGGATCCGTAGACGCGTGGTTAGGCTCATGTCGCTGTACAACCCGTACAGTTCGTTATTGAATCTTCTTCTTCAGAAACCATCGCGGAAGATTGAACGCAGAACTTTTCTCTCGAAAATACCAAGGACTTCCTCTTCGATACTGTTCATGCTTCCGCGCCATAGAGAAGGAAAGGGATGATCAAAGTGGTATATAGTGTCAGCTTGGTTTTTCGAGAAAGGGCTCAATTGCCTCTTGAGCCTAAAGAAAAAGCGATTGCCAAGAGTTATTCTGCGTTTAATCTCGGTACTGATGTTATTCGTATTGTTTACTTGGGAGCTAAGGTAGACGAAGTCCTTCAGTGCCTCGAAGTTATAGCTGCCTATTTTGGCCTAACGTATATGTTTAATGTAATTATTAAAAGTATATAAAAGAAATATACAATCTTTGTAAAGGTGTAATATAAAAGGTTTTAATATGTAAAAAGTATAATTTCTACATATGTATGTATGTACGTATGTAAAGCACAAAACAATTAAATACGAAAACAACGTAGAGAAAATTGTTATGTTTGTATAAATTATATATACATACATATGCATTAACTTACAAAAAGTTAGCAAAACAAACACATCTACTGTTTATTATTACTAGCACTTTGATACTTAAATTCTTTTATTAGATAAATGCCTGTACATCTGAGCGAGTTTCTTCGTGTCTGCTTTATAATTATGAATTCTTTATTTCTTAGTAGTAGCATGAATAATTGTAAGGATGGGGAATTGATAAAAGAACTGTTGTTGGTTTTAGAGAATGATTTTCTTAGTGGATTTTAGGTAATCCAGGCACTGTACTTGTTTATGTTTGAAGTTTGTATTTCTCCGCCACATGGAAAACTTGTTTTTTGTTTTATCGGAGAACGCATTAAGTAATACACTGACAAAACGAAATTACGTTCACACTAGTATCAAATTCCACGTTGAAATAATTTTCTTTCCCGAAAGTAATTGTATTTAATACTGCCAAGCATTTGATAGAGTTTTAGAAATAAGCAACAGAGAGTTTTACAAAAAGAATATTAAAACATTAAAGAGATTCTTTATAACAACGATTTTCAGACACTCATAATACATAATCTAATGTGACTAAATAAAAATCCAAGTCAGACTAGCAATGTGGCGATAGCAGCAACACTGAAAACAAGAAATTCTCGACATGAATCTGATTAGAAACATTAGAAAATTACATCTCGCACCTAGTTTTGAAGTTAAAGTTTTAAATACTCAGAGCAATAAGCCAATACGACGATTTTTATTGCTCAATTTTTTTGAACTTACTTTTATGTCCCTACAGTTTAACATTAACATCTGTAAGCTTACATACATACATATGTGCTATATAAATTTGTACAAATAAAACATTATCGCACATCACGATGTAAATCCAAATTCTAAAAACTAAAACATTTTTTCGTTTTTGTTCCTTCTTTTTTATTGTTTTTTGTTTTTATTTTTATTGTTTCACATACATACATACATATACTACATATTTTATATTTTGTATTTTATATTTAAATGTAGTATAACCAAAACATACATATGTATATATTATATTCAAATGTATGTAGTATAACGAAACAATGAATGAAACAAAATTCAAATATGCACTACAAAAAAATTGTCTGATTGCCCTCTCACTAAAATTGCCTATCACTAATAATAAACGTTTCAGCTACAAAAAAATTAAAAACTAAGTAAAATACTGTTATACTCAATATAATAACATAAATATAGTAACAATTCATTCACTTTATCAACAAAATCAAAAACTTCAAAACAATATAACGTATACATATGTATGTATGTATATACAATATTTAAGTGAAAAACGGTACAAACGAATACACATACATACATACGTACGTATATATGTTTATTGTTAATGCCTACATACATACATATGTATGTAATTATGTAACTACATACAATCAAAACTGTAGGAAGTTCATGTACAACATCGATTAAGCATGTTCTTCTGAGGCCAGCTGGGGTAGCTAGACTCACTGGTGATTCTTGTCTTCGAGACGGTGTTGTTTTGCAACAGACCCTGTTATGTAAAAAACTAGATGTACATGATGTAAGTTGGTTAAAGTCTGATGTTCCTTAACGATTTCGGTCCACCAACTAGGTACCTTTATCTTCCTTAAACTATCCAGGGAATTGCTGGCAGAGGCAATTAGATAGCTCTTGCGCAATGGGTTTGCATTATTTGCCATGACACTATTTTTCCACAAGTTGCCACCAGTTTGAGCCTTGCAAGCCACAAGGGGACTAACATCGTTTTTGAATTCAACATTTTGAAAGCGTTGTTTTGGTATAACTATCCGCAATGAAGTGTCAAAACAAACTAAACAAAAACCAACTATCTGCTGGTAAATGGGTAGTCAAGTAAAAACATGTCCAATATATACTACATACGAAGTCTCTTCAAAAATAAGATGAGGTTTAAATTTTTCAAAAAATATTTATATAAGTGCACTTTTTGATAAGTTTTCTCACAGCGATGCGATTTTTATCTCCTCAATCGTTGCACAACGCCGTCCTCTCATGAGTTTCTTCAATCTTGTAAATTGTGAAATGCATGGCATGAGCCAACCGATATCCTGACATCCTCAGCAACCTCTCTATTAGTAATTCGACGATTCTCCGTAACGATTTTCTTCACTTTCTTAAAAAATTTTACACACAATTTTTGATACACCTTTTTCGCCAGCGGAAGACTAAAAACTTTTAACATTTATGCCTCTAAAAAACAAACTAAACATGCTAAATAATTGATACAGTAAACGATTGTTCCAGTTCGAATTCGACGTATACCCCCAAAATTTTAAAATTCACCTCATAAATACATATGAAAAATACTAACTTACCAAAAAAATTAAAATAAATTTTTGGTTAATCTATTCATTTAAGGATAATAAGCAAATGTGGTATAATAATACATAGCAATTTTGTTGTACTCCATTGAGAAAGACAATAAATCATGAACATTATTCATAATATCAAATCAAAATAGATTTAATTCTATCTAATAATTAAACTATAGTAGTAAGTAGATTTTACGATTACATAAAGTATTAACAAAAAAAAAAAAAAAACAAAGTCATATCATAAATTGAAAAGCTATTTACATAAATATTTACAAATATGAAAGTTAATGCCGGAATGGCAAATCCAGAATGTGATGTCTTTTGAGTCTTTTTATTTCTTCAGTGTCATCAAGTAGAGCTTTCGCTAATGGATTAATATGCTGACTTAGCCTCTCTAAATAGCTTTCAGAAAAAGTTTTGATTTCGTCCATAAGCCGCGGTATGAAAGATACTTATGGTTTGAATTATTGGGAACAAACCATGGAGCATTGACCATTAATCGCAGAGTTTTTGACTGATATCTCTGTAATATTTCAATATTTGAGTTGCAAGATGTTCCCCACAACTGTATGTCTTAAGTCCAAACAGGTTTTAGATTTGTTTTATAATTTAGTATTTTGTTGTTTGAATTTAATTTAGATTTTGGATTAGTTTTAATATTTAATTGTTGCTTCTTTGCCTTTGTGTGCAACAATACGATGACATTGTTCTGGAGTTCCATGTTGACTTATAAGACCAAATTGGTGTTCAGGAATGATGTTAAATTCTTCTAACACTGGTAATAATCTTTTCAGAAATATTCTTTAAAATATTTTGGATAATAAGACCAGTACACTAATTCTACGGTAAGATAAGACCATGTTATAAGGCTTCTCTGTGCACTTCCAATGCACGGGAAAAGAACTTAACCTTAACATTGCATTATATATGTATATAAGTTAAGTATAGAGTACTTTTTTGGGCAGGGTTTGAACAACTTTCCCATTTATACCATCATAACCAAGAGATTTATTACAGTTTATCTTTTTTATTTGGTCGCGAAATTCATGTGGAGTAATATGTTTTATTGGGCAATCCATAGGACAAGGGCTATCTAAACATTTAACTATTTATTTTATGCTTGAATTTGTGTTTGAATGAGGTTGAAACGTATTTTGTAGGTGACGTGCAAATCCTTCAGCTTTAGATTTGTCATTTTTACACCATACATTGTTAGCATCTTTTATTCATATATTTCTTTTTATAGTACGTTTTACATATTTTGTTGCCTTCCATAAGGAAAACTCATTATCTCTAGTATTGTTTGTATTGAGATTGCTAAGAAAAGGACCGATTTGATCATTCCTCATGCCAAACAGCGCTTTTTTAAGGTCCTTAGTAGCTTTATTATACACTTGTTTGTCACGAGGATTTCTGCTGTTTTGCTAGATTTTTCTGGGTCGTCTCTTATTTCTTAAAAGTTCTCTTTATTCAGTTGTTATAAAAACTTGCTTCGATTGATTTTGGGTGGGCGGGTTTGGTGTTGGTAAGTGTCCTGCTTTGTGAATTATTCTATTGAAAATTTCTACTGTACTATCTTTTTCTTCTGGAGTTTTTAAAGAAACATTAAGGTTTATATTTCTTTCAATAAAACCCTAAACGATTTTATATCAGTTCTGTTGTAAAGAATTTGTTGTTTTGTATGTTTGAACTGTACATTAGTATTAACATTAGCAAACAAAGGCGTATGATCAGAGCTTAGTTCATCAATGTGAGAAATACGTATTAGGTGACTTGGGATTCCATTATAAACGGCAAAGACCAATCGATCTGGTATTTTTCGTGGATCTGTGGGCCAGTATGTTGGACTTCCCGTTGACAATACAGAGACATTTTCAAATTGATGACATTTGACCAAAAATCGCGGTGGAAAATAGAAAGCACAAAAGGTGATATCATTTAAATCACATTTAATTTTAATGCAGGCTGCTTGGAGATAAGATTATCTGACTTGGTCTAAAATTTCGTGCTTTATAGTTGATTTTATTAATATAGATGCTCCAGGATGTGCTCTTTCGTCTGGATGATTTGCTGTTATTAGGTTATATCCTCTAATTTTAAAGAGAGATCTGTTAGTAAAATGTGTCTCCGACACTAACATAATATCGATAAAATGTAATTTAAGAAAAAGTTCAACTTCTTGTATATGGTTTGAAAGCCAATTAGCATTCCATATTGCAATATTTAAATTTTGTTGCATATTTAGCAATTAAAACTGTTATCATATTCAACAGTTTGTTGGTTAACTCTACTTGATTTTCAATTAGGTTTTTTCACTTGTCAAGAAAATTTAGTTCATTTCCTCTCATGGCTTCTGAATACGTAGTTTTATTTTGATTTATATTAGGATTGATCGAGATTTGGCTTAAAACAGGATACTTATTTTCATTATGAATATAGCTAACGTTGTTTCGTCTATTAGAAATATTGGTTTAAAGTTGTTTCTTTAATAATTGCTTATAAACAATAGAACCTGTGTAGCTTGCTGGATGGCTTTGCAAACAATTTACACATCTTGGGAGAGTGCAATTACCTTTTTTACAAGTCAACAGACAGATGCCCTAGACCACATTTAACACAATTAACCGACTTCCTGCAGTAAGTTTTGGTATGAACAAATTCTTGACAACGGTGACATTGTACTAAATCATTCGTTTTCTTTGTCGGTACAGTATTTACAACAGCATTGCATATTGTTTAGATGTCATAAACATTATTGTTATTACGACTTGGTTCCAAATCCGCGAAAAACATGGGAAGAGTCAACTTTGTGACTTTACTTTTCATGTTGGTAACATTTCTAACCTTATGTCCCAAGGTTTCAAATTCATTCTGTATTTCTTCGTTTGGTATTGAAGGATGTACATTTTTAACGACAACCCTATAGGCTCTTTCTTGTTTCAATTGGTATGCGTTATAATTAATGTTCTTCTCATTTAGAAACGAGACAAAAGAGACCCTTATTTGTCCATTTCTTAATGTTTTACAGCTAAACAAATTAGTTTCGAGAATATTTTAATCATAGCGCTAATATCCGAAACATTTGGTATTGGGGTTTTGGAACATTTTCATTTGTTTTTGTGCATCATAGAATTCTTCGTCACTATTTATTAAAGCCAAATCTTAAATTTTTTTACATTGTTACTTGATGTACGAGTACTACGTTATTGTTGTTGAAATTCTTTTGGGCATTAATTGTATTGTTGTTATTGTTTTGCGATGAATATGCTAAAGCGTTGTTATTGTATTTTATTACACTGTTTGCGTTATTAATATTTTGCCTTTTGTTCAATATTATTTTTGGGGACTCAGTTTGCTTACATTTAATTGCTTTAGGCCATGTTACTACCTGCCAGCATGCACTATCATCATCGCTACTATCAGTATTGCCATCATTCAGCATGAAAGCAATGTAAATTGTTTTTACTCAAAAGAATTTGTACATGCAAATTGTTGTTGTTTCTTATTAATTATTATTTATGAATTGTAAGTAGAAAATGTTTCTTTTATTTATTTTTTATTCACTTTTGAATTTAAATAACTCAAATTTTTGTACGTCTAAACCCAATCACTGTCAGCAGGGGACTCGGTATAGATATGTGTATAAGTACAGTTAGTCAAAGTTTAAATTCTGCTTGCGCTTTATTTGGCTGTTAATTTTAGTGGTTTGTGTCTTTGTTTTCATTTTGTTGCTTAGTGCACATTTTAAGACAAAAATAAGACTTGATTTAAATTCTCATTTAAAGTTTACATAAATTTCCAATAAAAAGTATATACATATAAAAGACCAATCAGAGTTTTGTATATAGTTGTTGCTTGTAGTGTCACCTTCAAAGTAAGCTTAGCAAAATGGTAGGAATGTTTAAACATTTAAAGATAAGTGATCATATAAAGAATTAACAATTTTTCTTTTTTTAGATGTAAAGCCAGAGTTCACTAAAATTATCATATTCTTCTAAAGGAATCATACAAAATTTTTAACTTTGAGTAGAAGGTTGTACAATATGGACAAAAAGTCATAACATATTTACACAATAAATGGTTTTACCCGCCACCAAAAATAGTGAACTTCCTTAACAAGGAAGATCTTTACTTAGCCAAAATTAATGATAAAAGTAGGACAATTGTATACAAGGCCGTCAATTACCAAACGGTCCTGCAATATTCAAACTCTCTTTTAAAGGGTGGTTAAATTTCAAGGGCCGATGTTGATTTTGAATAAAACACAAACTATTTAGGAAATTATTGTAATTTTATTTTATTATGATGTATTGGTATTACTCAATTATGTATGGAACAAAATATCGGCCAAATGGGCGCCGCAACCTCGGCGGCACACCTCCATCCGATGGTCCAAATTTTCGATGACGCTGAAGCATAATGGAGGTTCTATGCCGTTAATGTGCCGAATTATCTGATCCTTTAGGTCTTGAATTGTTGCTGGCTTATCGACGTACACCTTTTCTTTCAAATAACCCCAAAGAAAAAAGTCCAACGGTGTCAAATCACATGATCTTGGCGGCCAATTGACATCGCCATTACGTGAGATAACACGGCCATTGAATTTGTTGCGCAAAAGAGCCATTGTTTCGTTAGCTGTGTGGCAAGTGGCACCGTCCTGCTGAAACCACATATCGTCCACATCCATATCTTCCAATTCGGGCCATAAAAAGTTCGTTATCATCTCACGATAGCGAACACCATTCACAGTAACTGCCTGACCGGCCTCATTTTGGAAAAAATACGGCCCGATGATGCCGCCAGCCCATAAACCGCACTAAACAGTTACTCTTTGTGGGTGCATTGGTTTTTCGACAATCACTCTTGGATTCTCATTCGCCCAAATGCGGCAATTCTGTTTATTGACGAATCCACTGAGGTGAAAATGTGCCTCATCACTGAAGATGATTTTCTTCGAAAATTGATCATCCACTGTTGCCATTTCTTGCCACCATTCTGCCCATTCACGACGTTTGGAATGGTCAAGAGGCTTTAGTTCTTGAGCCAATTGCACCTTGTAAGCGTGTAAATGCAAGACTTTATGCATAATGTTCATCAACGACGAGCGTGAGAGGTGCAATTGTTGGGAACGACGACGAGTTGAGGTGGACGGCTCTTCAGCCACACTATTGCGAACAGCAGCAATATTTTCTGCAGTACGAGCTGTACGAGCATGCACTGGTGTTCTCACATCTTCTACAGACCCGGTTTGCTCGAATTTTTCCACGATTTTTGCGATTGTACGCACATTTGGACGATGAAATTGACCAAAAAAATTACGAAGTGCACGATATGCATTTTGATTTGAACTCCCATTTTCATAATAAGTCTGGATAACTTTAAGACGTTGTTGGATTGTGTATCTCTCCATGGTTCAAATTGAGTAAGTCTGAAATAGAGAAATGTCAAATAAAATTCGGAAAAAAACTTGGCGTTTAGGTGTGGTTCACATTCAACATCGGCCCATACAATTTAACCACCCTTTAGTTAAATTTCATTTTATTCGTGTCGTATCCAAGACAACATTGTGCATTAATTTTTTTTACAGTAAATATTAGGAAGTTTTAAGTCAAATACAAATACTGTACTGTTATTTATAAAAGTTGAACATGCACGTGCATGCTGAAAAAATTATTCAAATTTTTTAACAATGCTAAACACCTGCGCAACACATACATTTGTACATATTAATGGGATTTTTTTCTCAGCGTCATGAATTACAGTTGCAAGTCTATAGGACTTGCAAGTGTCTAGAATATGTTATCTATTTTAGGCACTTCATACATTGTATACATATTCGTCTTATTTCTTCTTTTCTTAATTATTGGTTGGAAAAATGGATATATGTATGTATGTACATATATTAAGAAAAACCTAATCTACTACTCTAATCAATTCTCATTTTATCAATTCCACATTTGAGTTGAGTGTAAATGGAAATTCAGTACAAACCTCTCATCTATGTACATATATAAGCACAAAAACTTGACTATAGCTTCATTATATAGTTGTGATATGGTTTGGTTTATGTGTTTTGTTTGTTTTGGGGTATATAATAAAGAACATTCATGGAGGAGGTATTAAAGACGGCAACATAATGTGGCGATGGAAGCATATTAAAATTTACAAAGCGAAGAAGCCTTACGAGTTCGCTAGCAGAAATGTTCTTGCCATCATCGCCACAACTTCCATCATCAAGATTATTTTTACGACCGCCCTCAGCAACATAAGCATTACAACTACGGAAGGATGTCCCGTAACAATAGCATCACCCTCAACAACATCAGACCCAACATCTTCACCACAACCACCATCCTCAACAGAACTAGTTTTTAATCTAAGCCTGCTAGAGGAATATGTTGGAAATAAAGGAGTTGCTAGCTTTGCCTTCTTTAGATCTTACTTTTTTAAACCTGCTTGATTGTCTGGTTTAATAATAATAATTATTAAGTATAAATGTATAATTTATATAAATATTTTTAAGTATATGAAAATAAAAACAATATAAAACGATGCTTATATTGTTTATTATTTTGAATAGTTTTGAGAAGCCTTAATTTGAATGATATATGTAAATATGAAAAATGCGCTATAATAATCGGTACTCGCACATAAAACGTTCTTGTGTACAGTACTTGCTAGTAATAAGAAAAATAATGAAAGATATTATTTTATATTGGGGGTATTTATAATTAGTCAAATATAGCAACTTTGCTATGATTATTTTGTAAGCAATAGTTAGCAGCACTTGTAAATAAAGAAGGCACTTCACCTGCATAGTGAACGTGTAAACAACCATACGTTTCAATAATGGCGACGAGTGAAAAATAAATGTGATTGCTGGGATGCAACTTACATTTGACCCACAGATAACATCTTGAAAGAGCTGGGTGCAAAAATTGGAAACAGCCATCAACATTGCAGTCGATGAAGGTGTCAGCAAGCAAAAATATCTGCTCCACTACACCACCACCTTGTGAGACAAAGTGCTACTGAGAGTACCAGTATTTTCATCCAAAACCGCAAATTTACCGTTTCCATCTTCGCAAGCAAGAAGAGGGGAGTTTTTCTTGGAACACATGGTGGTATTAAAACGCATGGCCATTGAAAAGCGTTCAGAAAGAAGACAGATATACACCAGGAAGCAAGATAAGAGAAAATTCAAAGGAGCTGTTATCGATGGGGCAGCAGTGCCCACATTACACATCAATGTAGACACAAGGAAGCGATTTACAGTTTCTGCAGTACTAAAGGACATTTTCGACGAGTATGCTTGAAAGAGAGGAAACAATTGCACTGCTTGGAGAAAACGAACAAAGGGAGGATTTGTATAGCAGGGCCGAATCAATGAATCATTCGTTATTAGTTAATAATCGATTGTTTAAATTCGAAATACACACAGGGGCTGTTATCACTGTGGTAGGGTTAGCAAATGTACACAAAATATTGGGCAAAGTTAAAATTCACAGTAAGAGTACTAAAGTGTACAGCTACTGTAATAAACAAGTGGAGTGCTTGGGTTGTATGTAGGTGGATGCGGGTAACTACCGATCGTTAGTTTATATGTTGGTAAAAATGAAGTTGCTCAGGAGGATATATACGCCGTAGAAACTAACATAATTTCAACATTGCCAGTGACAGTAGCGGAGTTAAGTGTAGCAACAGAAGTAGATCAAATATCGCGAAACAGTCTGAAAGTGGGACGTGAATGCGACCTTAAACATAGATTTAATATTTAACAAACGAAATTCGGGTTACAGCAAGGGTGCTTTTTGAGACGAATAACGGTTTATATTCCAAAGGGGCTGATATCGGAAATGCATGCTGCACATTTTGGAATCACAAAAATTAAAACCCAAGAACTATGCCGACACGCTTATGGAACAGCAGAAATTTTTGAAAGAGTCCATGCTGTTTTGCTGGACTTTATATGGGAGAATACCTTTTCATTTTAGTCGACGCTTTCAGCAAATGGCCAGTGGTTCATATAATGCCCGATATTACCGCAAAAGCTGCAATAAAAATATGCGGCGATATTTTTGCCACTTTTGGACTACGAAATGTAATAGTAATCGGTCACGGAACACAATTTACAGCAGAGGAATTTTAAAGTTTCTTAAGTCTAATGAGATTGTGCATAAGCCGAAAGATTCGTGCAAACGATGAAGAACAAGCTGAGCGCAGTGAACTGTAAGCCATCAGAAATGAGAAAGGAAATTGCTTACCGCCAAGCAGTCCATTCCGTAACGCGGAAATCGCCTTCGCATCTAATGTTCGGTCGTCAAATCAGAACCAAATTAGATTTAATGCTACCTACGGTAGACATGAGTGCACCTTACACCCAGGAGAAACGTAGAACTTTTTCCTGTGGATATAGAGTCGCTGCTCGTGACTACTAAAGAGAAGTGGATATTTGGTACAATCATTAAAACTTTGGATAAGCTACATTACGAGATTAGACTGGACGACGGGAGAGAGTGGAAGCGACATGTCGACCAGTTGCGTAGACTCGGAAAAACTTGGGAATCAGCAACACCCTCGCACAGACTCCAATCGGAAATCCCTTCCCAACCAACAAATGGACAATAAGCCCCAATGTACGATAGCTGAGCCAGTAACCACGGCAGCAACCTTTGCTGTCGAGCCACTAACAACATACCTGAGTGAAAACACCGCTAACATGGAATCACTTGCGGTTCCAAACTTACTTCCATCACCTGTGAACGATAACAACAGAACTACACAAGCAAACAATGAGGAAAGGCCACCCAATAACGTATCCCCCAGATCAGTACGAGAGAGAAAACACCCAGCATGGACTGTGACGCATACTATATATCTTAATAGCAAAGCCAAACACCTAAACTTTAAATTATTTTATTCATACCTAATAAATATTAAGATTTGCTAAAAGAAATCAAAACGAATTTGTATGAAAAACAAAAAAAAACCTATTTAGTAGTACTTCTTTACAAGCGGCAAAACAATAGCACAAATTAAGTTCGTTAAACAAAAAAATCTTACACTAATATTTAATGACGTACCCTTTATTTTTTAAAACTTCATCACATCTGCGTGGCATGGACTCGATTATGTTCGATAAAATTTTACATGAAATTCCATTCCAAGCAATTTCCAAATTTTTGCAATTATTACGATATATTTTACGATCTACAATGCCCCATAGATTCTCTATGGGATTGAGATCAGATGATTGTGCTGGCCACTTCAAAACGTTGATCTTGTTGCTTGCGAGCCATTCTGTTACATACTTAGACTTGTGTTTTGTGTCGTTATCACGTTGATACCTCCACTTACGAGTAAGTGGATGTGGTAGCATTACACTTTGCAAGATATCCTTATACCTGAAACGATCCATTATACCTTTCAGTTTGTAGGTTTGTTCCGCGGCCGGAAAAACATGCCCGAGCAAAAAAATCCCTCCTCCGTGTTTCGTTGTCGTTGTCCTTTAAGTCTCCGTACCAGCTTAAATCCGTCTGAACTTTGATTCGTCAGGTAAGAGCATGGTATTCCATTGGGTTGTAGCCTAGTTTAAGTGCTCTGCAAATTCAATTCTGGCTAATCTATTTTTTGCAGAAATAAAATATTTTATTAGCTCTTTGGTACGACTTTAATCCACCTTCAACAGCTCTTTTCTGTATAGATCTTATGGATATATGTATTTAGTTGCATTTGGTTCGCATTGCACCTTACTGATATGGAAGGATCCTTTTTATGACTATAAGCACCGCCCGGAAGTCGCGTTTAGAAGT
The DNA here is from genome assembly GCA_932526305.1 of Epicampocera succincta. Taxonomy (NCBI): domain Eukaryota; kingdom Metazoa; phylum Arthropoda; class Insecta; order Diptera; family Tachinidae; genus Epicampocera; species Epicampocera succincta. Next base: position 35,406,656 of record OW052037.1, on the reverse strand, counting down.
TTTCCGCAGCCACCCACCTTTGCGTATGGTAGTCAGAGAGACCGTAGAACGAAAACTGCTTAAAATTCGGGAAATGACGCTGTGATTTATTCCAAATTTTTTGGAATTGATGTAACTGATTCACCACTATTGTTATAATTTGTTATTTCTTCTTTTATGTGTGCGGAGTACTTATTATTAGCCATTTTTCGTTAAAAGTTTTTAAAAGATAATTACCGTCTGAACAAGTGCATAATTTGACCAACTCTAATATTTAAAAGAGATTTGATTTTTGATTATATAACGCTACTTTATGTTCGTAGTAAAATGTCTTTATATGTGCTTTTGTTTTGCCGCGGGCCAAAAGCGACGTTGCAAAATTTTATGGAATATTTTCTTTTATCAATGTTATTTTTCTTTCGAGTCATCCGGGACTGAAAGGAGTCCATCTATTGTGACAAATAATTAAAAAGAACTTGTATACCATTAGTAGGCGACCAGATCTCTGGACCGATCTTCCCAAAATTTTCACTACAATTAACTGGGATTTCGGAACGAAGAATAGTCCACTTTTTTTACCACGTCTACTTTTTTAAATTATGTGAGTCCTTCTAAATAGTTTTCTTTAACAGATTTTGTAATATAAAAAAGCATATCTTCGCCATTTGTGGACGAATTTTCAAAATTCTTTTTGCATATTGAAAAGGTTGATTCATGATATCACTGTAACTTCTATTTTATGTTCGCTAATATAAAATAAGTTGTTTTATACGTCAACATTTGGTGTTGAATAATATACATATGTATAGATCATAAACATAATCTTCATTAAGTTGTATTGGTAGTTAAAATTGACATTTTAATGTTTGATGAATAAATTTGTTTGCAAATTCGTGACAGTTTTTATGGCGTTCAATTAGTGTGTTTAATTGTTATCCAGGAATTGTGTTCCGATGAAAAGTCTAACTATTTAACATATACAGACATAGTTTATTTCTCTTCCTTTTTCAAATTTGTTAAACTAAATATACTATTTCCGCCAATTTTTTTTTTCATTTCATAAAAAGCACATTTTTTCAAGTCTCTGATATTTTCAATAGTCTTTATTTTCAATATCTCTGTAGTTCAATTTGGAGCACAACCTTCCACAAAAGGATGCTTATGTTAGCTTATTCCAACATTGTCATTCACATTAAACTTAGGTTTTGTTAAATACTGTTTAATTGTTGTGGGTTGTGTCCAACAAACATTTTTCATTTGATGAATTTGTTTCATTCGTCATTTTTTTGTTCTATGATATGTACATATTCACCCTTATTCTATTTGGTGTCGGCAATAGAAAACAACGCCGTTTTTTTACACATTAAAACGCCGTTTTAAATTACTGCCTTATTAATTTTCCAACAGTCTAATACAGGCAGTAATTTAAAGGTTATTTTGATTTCGATCCTTCTGTGCTTTTTTAATTTAATCGAAGGACTAGTTCACGAGTATATGTAAATTATGCAATGCAGTATCCTCGTGTTTTCTATATAGCGGAAAATCTCGAGATACAGAGTCAATTAAAGAAAAGTAATGTATAGGCATTGATGGTCAGTACCAAGTATATACAAATTGACTACGAAACCTTAGGCCTTAGATAAAAAAATTTATTTTGTTGGTCTGTGTAATTTATTACTTTTAAATAAAAAAATGGATGGATGTTATTTTTGTGCCACAAAATTTTTAAGTGAAAATAATTTAATAAAAGTGAATTGAAAAGACTGATTTAAAACTATTGGAAGCTGTTTTTTATTTCTTCTCTTCTTTGATATGCCTCAGTACTTTGTGTACTTTCATGACCATCATTCCCTTCCACGTCGTTTGAGTAATTTTCCGTTTCTTCATTTGTCATATCCAATCCATATTCAATACAAATGTTGTGAAGTGCAGCACAAACATTTACAATTTTAATAGCTTTTGCTGGTCTGTAGTGAAGTTGACGTGCACCGAGAAGGCAACGAAATTTGTTTTTTAAGACACCTATGGTTCTTTCTATTACATTTCGCGCCTTAGCGTGTTTGGAATTGTAAACAGCCTCTGCACTTCCTTCACCAGCCGAGCGGTATGGCGTCATCAAATAAGGCTCTAGAGGATAGCCAGCATCACCTGATTAAAAAAAAGTTAAATTAATATACATATATGTAACGTCTAAATTAATATTATAATGTTACCTAAAAGCCACGAATTATGGTCATTTGCGTCATAGCGTGTTTTCAAAATTCGTTTTGCATGACTCACGCTCCAAATTAACGAATCATGGCTAGAGCCTGGATATCGTGCGTCCAAAAATCGAATCCGCATTTTGTGATCACAAATCTATGTTAGTATAAAATAGTTATACATAAATATAAAGAAAATAAAAAAAAATTACAAACTTACTATCATGGCATTTAAGCTAAAATATCCTTTCCGGTTGAAGTATAGATGCTGCTCTTCTTTTTTTGGGGCTAAAATTTTGATGTGGGTTCCGTCCACACACCCAATCACACCTGGAAATTGTGTTTTTTCGAAAAAATTTAACTTAGCTTCATTTTTTTCAGCATCCGTCATATCAAACTTTATCCATTCTGGACAAACTTCCTTCTCCATGACAACCAGAACCTCGGACAAAACTTTGGATACGACTGGCTGTGACAGTCCAAGGTTGAAATCATTTCCAATACTGAGCTGGTACGACCCCTGAGCCAAAAATCGCAATGTCGCTGCCAATTTTATGGTATTTGGAACATATGTTGACCTCGTCCCTTTTTTTAAATGAGGCTCTATTATTTGTAGGACATGTTTAAAAGACGGTTTATTTAACCGAAAATAACTTTCAAATCTTAAAAAGGATAAAAAATCCATTACTTGGGAAATTATTGCTTCAAATTTGTTACTTACTTCTCATCGGGCAAGTTAAAAATACAAGATTTCTGTCTAAGCAGTCTTCTTTCCGCTATCAATTTTTTATTATTTTCTTCGTCACTGGAGCCCGAATCGAGAAGAAAAATCATTTTTATTTTAATGTATGCACAATTTTTTTATTTATTCAAAAACACTTTTACCGAAAATAGTAAACTAAATGAATCAGCTGACTCAAATATTAGATATGTGTGTTGTATGTATCGATAAATAGTCAACATCGTCATAATACTGTTAGGGAATACAAAATTAGTATTGACGTTGTGTTAAATTGATGTTGCCTCACAATTGACGACGATTTTGCCGACACCAAATAGAATAAGGGTGATTATGTTTTTCAACAAGTTGTTGGAAGAAAAGAAAAGTCGAGATTTTAATTAGCGCTCTTAAAAACATGGATTTTTTAAAATAAACGAAAAAATTATGTTGAAAGAAAAATCAAAAAAAATAATAACGAACATCTTGTGAGAAAAAAATTAAAATAATAAATTGGTTGAAGAACCAGTGGAGAAAACGAAGGAAAACAGAAATATTGAGAGAAGTACAAAAAAACCAAATATGTACATATGTACATAAACCAAATATGTACATATATGCAAGTAAATTGAAAACAAACAACAGCGCAATGTCCGTTATATTGAAACCAAGAAGTAAGCAAAATAGTTTGGCGACAGAGAAACAAGTAAAAGAGAAAATAAAATTGTTGTAAGGGGGTTTAGATGTTGGTGTGTCACCATGTGTCACATATACATATGTACATATATATGTATGTATATGCAAAATGCAGCGAAAGTGGAGACTCATACAAAGAATGCAGAAATATGTACAGTTTGTAAAAAAAGGTTTTCAATACTAAAGATAATTAAAAACTTTAAATGAAACTTTAATTTTTAAGTAAAATTTATTATATTTTTTTATTTCACAGGATTTTAGATGTTTCTAAACATATTTCAATAAAAATTAACAAAATTAATTCTAATAACAAATCAATAATCGCAATTTAAAAAAATATGTCAGTTTGTACTCTGTAAAATAAATGTTTTCAAAATTGTACTAAGTGCGGTAAAATGTTTTTTAAATTGCAAAAAAAAAACAACATTTTGCCTGCTAGAGCTTTGTGTGCCCACCTTGAGCATCAACTACAGCTTCCATACGTCTACCCATGCAGCTAATAAGTTTTCGTATATCGTATTCTGTAGGTATTTTTTCCCACTCTTCTTTTATAAATGATATTAATTGGTTTTTGTTTTTCGGAGACCTTCTTCCGCCTTTTTTCTTTAAATGCACCTACAAACTGTCTATCGGGTATAAGTCTGGACTTTGTGCCGGGGTATCAATTACTTTTCTGCAATTATATAATAGCCAGGATCTGGATATATATGATTTATGTTTTGGGTCGTTATCTTGGTAAAATTTATATTTTAACTTTTCGGGGTTTTCATGATCAACAAATCCGAATTTTGCGGCACTACTACGTAATTCGTGTTCTAAAATATTCAGATAGACTTCCTTAGTCATTATATCAACCAAGATCCTTATTTCCCCGACACCCTTGCTTGATATACAACACCACACCATAACAGACAATTTTCCGAACTTTACTGTTGGTATTATATTTTTATTTTCTAAAGCCGTCAGAGGCTTGGGCCAAACTTTTGTGGTCAATTGCAAAATTATATATCTATATATGTATCTATATAGTATATATATTTCGAACCGTCTGATGAGAAATATGTACTCCACATTCATTATTGATGCCACGTGCTATTCGCCTGGTACTTAAATGAGGATTTCCGACAATAATTTTTAAAATTTTTGTTTCAATGCGCCGCGTTACTTTTTTTTGGCCCGCCTGGTGTTTGTTTAGGTTCAAGGCTACCTTCTTTTTCAGCGTGGTTAATAATGTTGTACACCGTCCTTAGGTTAAGGGAATACATTACAATAATTTCTATGTGAGATTTCCTTTTTTAATAGTGAAAATACTACCTGGGTAATATTTTTATCGAGTCGTTTTCCTGACATTGTTTAAACTTAGTTACGTGATCACATGTGTGCGCGTACTGAATTCATTTGATCAGTAAATGCTACATACCTATTATTCATTTGCATTGTTATCAGAAAAAAAAACATATGTACTTGTTATAACTGTGGAAAAAATAGAGATTTTTTGTAGCATTAGAATTTTTGAAAACATTTTTTTACATCATTCAAAGCAGGTAAAAATTGTTTTACAGTGTTGTTGCTGGAATACATGCGGTTATTATTCAAAATTCCGACGGTGTACTGTCGACAAGACGCAAAATAACAGTGACATGCAAAAACAAAATACAAATAAATGAAATTTGTTGTTGTTATTCTTTATTTAAAGTGAAATTCCTAAAAAAAATACCTTTGAAAACCTTTTTTTTACAAACTGTATGTCAAATGTATTAATTGTGTAAAAACTAGCAAAATACTAAATTTGACAGACATAGACATAAATCGTGACTACAGGAGCGCTGAATGTCCAGTTTGGCAGACAAAAAATAAAATTATTTTGTAGAATTTTTTGAAGAAGAAATGCATAAAATTAATGATAATGAGAAAAATTTTGTAATTGGCGATTTTAGTATTGATAGGTTGGATAACCACATTTATAAAACAAAAATTCAAGAAATAATACAAGATAACAAGTAATAACAACCTACAAGAATAACTCAATTATCATCCACTTATTATGCTGTTACAAACATTTGGAAAATTCACGTTAAAACGAACGATATAATGAAAATAAGTGATAATTAATCCTTATAAATTAAAATTCCCATAGAGAATAAAATTGAAGCAACTAAAAAACGAAAATAAAAACTATATACATATATAAATAGTACATATTTAGACAAGAATCGTTTTCGCAGACATTTGCCTGCAGGCGAATTAAGTACAGTATCTTCGTATCATCCTCTGAACGAACTATCTACGATATTAAATAGAAGTATAAACATGACGTTAAGTACAATGATAACCACAAAGAAAGGTTTCAACTACTCCAACGAATCAATGGTTTAACTAAAATTTACACATATTTATGAAGAAAAATGAAAATATGCTTGTAGCAAACAGCTGTGTGGTTTAATAGTTTTTTCCCCTGGAACAATCACAAGCAGTTCAGAAATACTTACATATATACAAACCAGTCTCAAAAATAGCAAAGAGACATTTTTTGGATAATAAAATACACAATATAAACATATTTATTAAAAAACATAATTCCAAAATACAAGAAAAAAGTTAAATATAAAAACAATTTCTAACGAACAACAAATCTCAAACGATTTTAACGCATTTTTTACATATATCCAGTGTAACACAAGTTGTTGCTAGTATAACAGCAGTGTCATATACAAATTTGAAGAAAACCGAGAATGCCACTTTAAATTTGACGGAAATGCTGTAATCAGTCTCAAACCTGTAATGAAAAACATGAATAATAAAAAATATCAGCATTTTCGTACAGTTAAAAAATAATTATGATATTATTAGAAAATATTTACACCGTCATATTATGTTATCTATCCAAACCGGAACATTTCCCGATTGATTAAAAGAATCATTTATAGTACCTATTAAGAAAGTAAAAAATACAGCAGATTCTCAAGAAATTCATCCATTTAATATGTTCATGACAATAAGAAATATTTTGGATAAAGTAACGCATTTTCAGCCAAGAAAATTCAAACGCGAGTTGTTTCAAAAGATGCGTCCTGTTTATAGTAATTTGTGCCTTCTGAATCTAAATCCGTTGTCAGTTTGGCGATACCTTGTCCGTGAGTCCTGGAAATAGGTATTCGCAGGTGCTTACAATTTGACATGAATTCTCCATATGAAAAAATTACGTCCATTAATAAAAATGCAAAAACAATAAAAATGAGTAAGAGGGAACATGTCAAAATATATTTATTAACATATGTATGTATATTTAGTTACGAGTATATATTAAAATAATACTAAGATTTATTTTAGATGAAATTGTTGAAAGCATTGTGGATGCAAATGTTGATTGCAGTTTTGGCACATCCATTTAATTGGTTTGCTACACCCTTTAAGTTGGCACCGGCGTAGTTTTCCTTGTGGCTGAAGTATTGGAATATGTTTCCCTATAATACGTGACAATTAGTATGCAACGCTTCTGTCGGATCTTTCTTGAGCAGATCCATCATTTCATTGCGAACTTAATAGCAAGGCTTTGCTTACGCTCACTCTGAAATCTTTTTGAGATAAAACTGATGAACTAAGAACTGAAATAAAAAAAGGCCTAATTTTTATTCTGTAAATCTGAAACTCCATTGTCGTGAAGGTCTACTCCATCCAATCCCATTGTTGTATGAGCTGACGAGCAATGGTTGTGTCACATTCCCACATTTTTCCAAGTCCAATACTTTACACTGCACATCGGTTCAACTTATTTGAAGTTTGTGAGCACCGTCACCTCTTTGTTGTCTGCCCAACCACAAACCAATATCGAAATTGTTCAAATTGATGATCACTTTCTCATGCGTAGTGGCGCTTTTGAAAAACGATTTGGGCGAACGGTGCCTGTGTAATATGATGTAAAAAAGATGTCGAACTATGTACATATGTATATTTCGTATAGAAGTGGATCTTCAACAGATTCCAAGAACCACGTCTGGACCCAAGCCAATTCGACGATCATACTGGTCACTCGAAGGAGAATATGGTATACAATTTAACAAATAACCGTCAGAAGAACACTAACACCAACTTTTGTACCCAAAAGGAATTGGTGTGATCCGTATATACATTTTACATGACTGACGACCAAAGTTTGAGACCATTTGTAGTTCACTACATACACCAAGTTGTACATATTTTTCGTTCGCAAGGTCAAACATCGGACGACCCTAATCAACCATTTTTAAAACTCAAATAAAAAGATAAACTAAAGTCTTTTACCTTTGACAGCTCATCATTTATATTCGGGTTATCATTGCTATTAAAATGAAGAAACCGTTTAATCTCTTTGAATTTCTTTGAACAACAATATTTTATCAAGCATGTTTTGCAAATAGCAGCCATTTGTTATGTTAACAGGTTTAATATGATATATGTAAATGGTGTGATTTCTTTAATTTTTTTAATTTTATTTGAGCATTTGAATTGTTTGCACAAATTTACTATATTTGGATTTAAAATGTTTTAAAAATTATTATTTTTGTGCCATTATGAAAAGCCTCTCTAAAAATACGCCACACTAAAAGCCCCTTCAGGTAAAACAATAGCTAAATTTTATATATTTTTTTACTATTAATTAAAATATGGGCTATATACTAAATAATGAAAATAAATATTAACAAATAAACGTATAAAACTGTGTAATTTGACGACAAAAACGACTAAATTTACTGTTCGCAAGTACGAACAGTGGCCGAAAATGGGGTAGTATATTCCAAATAAGGTAACTATTTTGAAATCATTAATTTATTACATGAAACCCAATCTGGTTTTAGACATAACCACAGGTGCGAATCTCTTTTAAATTTTGTAGTTACCCAATGGAAATCAGAAGTAGGATGTAAAAAAAGGATGCAATTTTTGTGGATCTAAAAACAACATTTGAGACGATTAACAAAGAAATATTGAACAGCGATCAAACAAGTCGGACGCCTTTATTTTTGCTTCTCCCAAAAACTTAAATTTGTCCGTTACAATAAAGGAAATAATAAATATACAAAACGAGACATCTAAATATAAAACAAATTAATAACTGATACCCGTAATAATAATATACATAACTATTTATATATTTAAAACACACAAATCAACAATAAATTATTTTGAACTCGTTAACGTGAAGCTATAAACGTAACACTGGAACAAATTATCCACAAACAAATAACTGGTAGACACACTTATACCAACAAACGCACAACTTCATTTCTACCTGAGATTTGATACTCACGTGATATAAATCTTACTGAATATCACAGTTACTGTTAAGTAAAATAAAACATAATTCGGCAAAGACAATTAACAAAACTTTTACTCCAACAACGAAGTCACAAGTGCACAACTTAATACTACCTGACGTGTCTGTTCTTCACTTAATGCAAAATATTACTGCTTTACATTTTTTCAATAATTCACCTACTGAAAACACTAACAACAACCTATAAGTTGGAAGTCAGTGTCACTCTCACTAGCTGAACAAACGATTTACGAAAAATTGTATACTTTTGGGGGAGGTCTGAAATAACATTCATTATCATAACCTAGCTAGCCAATGTATAATTTAAGAAAGAACACAAAGCCAGCTAAAATACGCAAACAAAAAGTATTAAAAATTTTAACACGTCGATCGCAGATATAAGTATTGAAAAACTGAAACCACAGTCTAGTCGTTCAACAACAGCAATAAGTAGGGTCGATACGTCAAAAAGACGTATTAAGGATAATTTGAAAAATTCACTCCTTAATACTGAGTGTAATTGTAATCCAGACTCGCCTTTCAAATTGTTACGGTTATGGGTAAGCGGTTTGAGAAAGTCACGGAACAAATTTAGAAAGTAATAATAAATAAACTTAGTGAGTACAAAGTCGAAATACTGGCGGAACTCGATAAAAGATTTAATAAGCTGGAAAATTACCTTCACTGTGTAACATAAAGCGTGCCGCAACGGATCCGAGTTACGGTGAAATGATATTCCCTCTTGTGAAAATGAGAATCTCTTTGCACATCTTTTCCAATATCTGTCAACTATAGAAGTCACAGTTCCCGCGTTAAAATCTATCTACCGTTTACAAAATCGTAACAATAAGCGTAGTACTTATTCGAGGGATGCAGTTATTATTGCTGAATTGAGATCGGTCTATGATAAAAAAGTGCTTATATAAATCTATTAAACGTGCTCAGTCCTGATACTTTTAAGGGCCTGCCTATACATACGGACGACAAGGAGCACAACAGCAATTTATTTCGTGCCTCAGAACGATTTCTTCCACCAACTAGGACCAACTGAATCTAATTGGTTTTATATTCACATTGATATTTATAGAAGTATTTCGTCAACTTTTCTTAACATCATCTTAACTTACTTCTCTATTTTTTATAATTCGTGCATTACTTCTGCTTATATTATTCTAATTATAATAAACACAAATGAACAGCTTAAGTAACAACAGGGCTCGATCTAGAGACGGACTTGCGGATATGATAAAAATCCTGTCTAATCAAAGAAGCGGTATAACAATCTGCCATATCAATGCTCAAAGCTTGAGAAATAAAATTGGCGAGCTTCGTATGTTTTCCAAAGATTGGTCATAATCAAGTGACTAGTTACCTTGAGAACAATAATATTCTTAGCAGCTGCCAATCTGATTTTCGCAAAAAACACAGTGGCATAACGTCTCTAGTGGATATTTCGGAGGACATTAGGCAACAAGTTGATTGTGGCAATGTTACATTCTTAGGTCTCCTTGTTCACTCTAAGGCATTCGAAACTGTTGACCACAAGATACTTTATTATTGTGAATATACTTGTAACTTGTAAAATTGAATCAGTTGAACGATGTGTGAGAATTTTAAATGAAGACTTACATTTTTTTTCGAATGGGCTACCGCTAATGGACTGTAGTTAAACGCTACCAAATCTAAATGTTTGATTATTAAAAAGAAACTACTGCAACTTGATTATAAACCCACATCAGTTTTAAATAATAAGTCCATCAAGACTGTAACTGATGCTTAAAATCTGGGAAGTTATGTCCACAGCACTCTGACTTGGTAAAACCATATTAATTTTGCCTGTGGTCGTGTACTTTCTATGTTAAGAAATCTTTGGCAAAGCCATAACTTCACTTCTTTTAACATTTCCATACTTCTCGCTAAAACATATTTACTGCCGACTTTACTATATGGGTATGAGCTCTTTGCTAGTTGCGATGGTATAAGCAAAGGGAAACTAAATGTGTCTTTTGGTAAAATAATTCGTTACGTACATATATGGGTTGAGAAGATATGATCACGTTTCCTTGTATGTAAACAAACTTTATGGTATTTGTTTTGAAGACTAGCTGAAGTAAAGGATTTTATTATTTATGCATAAAATAACAGTTGCTTTGTTTTAGATACAGCAGCCAAATATCTAAATACCAATTCTTTATACATGTAATCGGTATCTGGAACAATGTTCCTCACAGCCAATTATTAAGTTAATCCTATTTGACATTTACACATGTTTTTTTATTATATGACAGGTATTGGAAGAAGCAATTGTATGTTTGTTTGCTGATGATGCAAAAAGTAATGGTTATAAATGCAAGCACAACAGAAAACGTAATTACTGAGAATGTAGCAATTGAAATGGTGTCAAATTTTAAATATCTAGGCGTGGTTCTTGATAAAAATTTTAAATTTAATTTATATTTGTTAGAAAATGTCAAAGAAAGTTTCTTTTCTAAAAAGAATTCGTTATAAAATACCAGCATCTTCTTTCGTTAAAATACATACATACATACATACATACATATATAATACAACAATAAAACCGCATTTTAAATATTGTTCATCGTTGCTATTCCTGGGGACACAACAGATGAAATATCGACTTCAAAAACTACTAAACAAGGGTGTGAGATGTATTCTACGCTGTCATAGGTTAACACATATCCGTGATATGGTACAGAAATATAGCAATTTCTGGCTTACGGTAAACCAAAGGCTTTTCATGATTTATTTATCTATAAAATATGAAGTGGAAAGATGCCGAGACATACATATGTAAACACAACTAGTTTATGTTCAGAAAAAATGTTAGCCGAACAAACTTCAGTCAAAATTCAATGTATAAAATCTTTTTAACTACAAATAATAATTAATATATTTTTTAATAGCATTAAATATGTAAACAATAAAAAAAATAATTAAAAAAAGTTATTAATCTCTTTATAACTAAATTCCTTCCACATTAATCCTTTTAATGTTCTATTAAATGGCTGCACTAAGATACCTTTTTCAATTTCATTAGTTGTTCTTTATTATAAAATTCTTTGAACATTTTTGGGTTTTCTGATATTTTTACCAAAAATATTTCTCATAACAGGTGTAACATTTTTGCGCGTTTGGCAAAAGTACACTAGAATACACCATCCCTAGCTTTGGGATTCATCAGCATTTGTAACAGCAATTTGTATAATTTGTAACTGTATATTGAAATTTAATTGAATTTCGCTTTAAATTTCCTCTTATATGTGTATAAACTACTTATCTCTTAATTGTTTAGCATCAGACACGTTGCACAAAAAATGCTTATAAACCATAACAAAAGAGAACCTTATTATCAGTTTAAACTTGGTTACTGAACAACATAACAAATGAATTAATTATATTTTGAAATTCAATTCAGGATATGAATTTTGTGGCCCTGGAAAAAAAAACTTTGTACGTATAAACGGAAAGGGATAAATATATTAGATGTCGCTTGTAGAAAGTACAATACAGTATATTCTCAACCGAATGATTTAAGTAAGGGACAGAAGATAAAACATATAGATTTTGTAGTTTAAAAGAAAAAACGCATGTTTGATTGGTAACATAAGGAATGGTAGCGAAGAAATCCTCCAAAGTTATAGATATTTCGGGCTAAAAAATTAAGGTGTAACTCAAGTTTTTATATACATATTTTCACTTGTTTTGAAAACTTCGCGATATCCAGATCTTTGTGAATAACCTGACTTCTTCCGTAACAGGGGACTGGTGTAATCATTCAGATGATTTTATTTTCTCGTCTTTGAATTTTCTCCACATGGGCGGTGCCCATAATTGGATGCCATAGGACTATATGGGATTTAGAAGCGAAGTGTGGAACAGGAGTTTACAATCTACTAGCTCTAAAATCTTTTTGTTCACTGTACTCGTATTATCAACACCTGCAGATTTTTTCGAATTTAAGCCAGCAATAGCCGTCTCAGTTTTCCTAATATTGAATCTCGTAGGAACATCTGATGCAGCTGGTGGTAGTTCAAACATATTAGCAGATAAGTATGGCGTAAATACATTTTGAAGATGATACATTTTTTCCATATCAGTTTTTGCCCAACTTCCATTGCAGCATCGTAATGGAGGTTTACATATCTCGGGTCTCTTTAATACTTTAATTGTGGTGTTGCATCAAATTCAAGCAGAAATATTTGTAGAGAAGCAGTTTTTCTTATAGCTTTTTGAGATGTTTGGTGCTTTCGCTTACCGTAGGTTTTAACTGAGGCGATCTATAACGCTACCATTCTCTTTAAAGTTCTCTTTTTTCATTTAGAAGCCTTTCTATACCTACAGAGTAAATTTTTTATATCTCACCTGTAGATTTTTAGCAGCAACATTAGTCCAACTTGCTTCAGATTAGTTGCTATCAGCATATGATCACAACGGCGTACTTTCAGAGCAATGCGCACTCAACTACTTTTTGTATTTCAACCAATCAATACGTGAAGCTGTAAATAATCACGATCTATTGGGCAAGACGTTGGTTTTGCGCTTGATATTACATTCAAACCCATTTTAGGAATAGTATTTAAAAAAATGTGACCTTTAATAGTGTGCTGCTGCTAGAAAACGTGGGCTCACGATTTGTATAACGTTTTGTATTGACTTTCCGTGATTGAAAACTATCGATATATCGATGATATTACCTGGTTTTGATGAAAACTTTCTAGGCACACATACGTTGCTTGACGGTATTTTTCACAGAAGTCTTGTAAAAAATAGTGCCTCAATCGCAAGTTTATTAGTATTGCTGATGACCAAGTTTGTGATTGTTGTGCTTTTTAGATAAATTTATTGGTCTTTTTACACTGAGAGGCATATAAAATGCTGCTTTTATTTTAAGATTTTTGACATCTTCATAAAAGGCTTCTTCTTGACATATCTTGTATAAAAGAAATTCTGCTGACGCTACCACAGAATTCTCTATGAAAGGTTTCAATTCTGCACATACCTTTTTGTATCTAAGCAGTTTGAGCATAAAATTTTAAATTAATAATCTGGCATCCGCAAAGTTTTTCCCACTTACTAAAGCGTGTCGGTTCAGCTGTAATTGCGGAAAATGTTGGCCCTGATGTTTTTAAATTTATGTGACACAAAACCTCACTTTACTTGTCGTAATGAGTAAAGTCAGAAGGGGGCCAGACATCTGAGTCGTGGCTTAAAAATTACGGTCCGGTGACCCAGTGGCTGGGGCTGCTTAAGGCAGGACTACCATTTCCCTTATTAGCGTCATCGGCTACATTTTGTGATGATGGACCAGAAATGATTTTTCCAAAATCTCGCCGATGCGAACCACAACAAATTGTTAGAATTTTCTTGCATCAGATTTTATCCAATATAAAACATCTTTCGAGTCAGACCAGAATACACAGTGGGTGATTTTCAAAGATGACTCTATGCAATGAAATTCGCTAAGAGGTAGTCCGAGTATAGTTTCATTTTGGGTACAGTGGTACTACTCGAGTTTTCGACGACAGAAGCAAGCAATCTACTTGATTTTCATATTCAGCGCGCAAATATGCAACTGTGACATATGCAGCTATACTAGCAGCTGTGAATACATGAAGTTGACTGTTGTTTGAATTGCTTGCTAGCGAGTAGCCTCTGGAAACACTGACCGCTGAAATTTTTTTTGCGACTTTTATCCAATGCCTCCATTTTTCGCGTTCCGTTATGTGTATTTGTTCGGCCCATTTTACTTTGGACCTCAATATATCTTGCATGAGTATCTTAGCGTATATAACAAAGTTGCCTAACAGTCCGAGAGGATCAAAAATGGCCATTACTACTCGAAGAATGGCTTGCTTGGTTGGATGCACACTCTCATCAAAACCGCTTGCATTCAAATTTTAAATACCTAAAACCTTTTAAAATTAAAATTTTTTGTTTTTACAAAACCTTTTTGAGAATTTGCGCTATTTTTGTCTAAGCTGTGTAGGACCTTTTTCAAGTTGGAAAGCCAGTGTCGCATTTCAAACCATCATCCTGAACTACTCTGGCCATATCCACCTTCTCATCTTCAGTGTACACATTTTGTAGTCAGTCATCCCCAATTTAACCCCTACTGTTAATATATATTGTTTCTGCATTTTATCTAAACCGTTATCATTAAAATTGCATGAACAAATATGCAGCAGATGTTGTTGTTTAATTGAGCCCTCTTACTGACGTCCATGCACACCCCATCGTATTCGGCATCTTGTAGCGATAAGCCCTTCGTTATAATCTTTTCTGATTTCGAGTGTCACACACAGTTTCGCATTATCGAGTCTAATAAGCATTTTAGCTCTTGTAGCGTTATATGACATAATTAGAAAATCTTTTAAATGGTCGTGATCGTTGATTTGCGATTTCGTTAAGGTTTATACAGGTAAATCAAGATTTATAATGGTACGTACGTTGTTCAACAACAATTTAGATTTTTTTTTGCAATCTGAAATGTATAGAAAAATTCTTTTGGATTGATATTCTTTTTGCGTTATTTAGCCCTTAATTCCATTTTACAGTTTTGCCCTTCTATAAACCAACAATAAAATTACAATTTGCCATTTTTTTGTAGAAAGGCTTATTTAAACTAAAACAAATAGTTTTTCGTAATTTTTTGTATAAACTGTGGAAAAAACTATTTTAATTCATAACATGGAGTCAATAAATAGAATTCGAATAATAGGTAAGAGTATTCAATACAAGGAAGGAAACAAAATTAACAATTCCAATATTTACAGATACTTTAGATCTGCTTGCAATTACTTGGCAACTTAACGTATACAAGGAAAAATATTTTGCAGTCCCAAGACGATGGTGCTGATCTGCTTGTTTTCAAATGTTTATCGTTCTACGACTGCACCTGCATTACATGCTTTTTATACTTAAGCAAAGAGGTCACAAAATGCTTCCCATTCTTCGTAGTACCCGGTAAAATAGTAAATTTTTCAAGGGTCTGTTTTATGAAACTGGGTTTTGGGGATTGGAAATGAATTTTTTAGTTTTTTTAAGCTATTGTCATTAACCCTAAGTAGTAATAGAGTTGATGTGGCTTAAATCGTACCTTAATGATAGAATGCAAATGGTTAGAGTAAATATTGGAACGTCAAGCACAATAAATAACGAATTTTGTGTTCCGCGGGGCTCAATCCTAGGAGCACTTTTATTTATTATATATATAAATGATTTGCCTAATGTACTAAAAGATTGCGAAGCGGTTCTTTACGCAGATGATACATTGATATACACTGAAGCAGGATCTGATGAGCAATGCCAAAATAATTTAACAAATGATATGAATAACGTGAATATATATCTTAAAATGAATAAACTAAAATTAAACGAAAACAAAACGAAAGTGATGCAAATAAATGTAGACATTGAAACAGTATTTAAAATTAATAATAAAAATATAGAGAAATTAAATATCTCGGATTTATTTTAGATAAAAAGTTAACATTTAAAGAAGATATTGAATATATATGTAGAAAAATCGGTAAAAAAATCAGCTTTTTCAAACGTATTAGAAATAAAATCTCAATACTAACAGCAATAAATATATACATTGTGATAATAAAACCTCATTTTGAATTCGGGTCGGCAATATTATACACGAGTTGTACAACAAACCAAATAAATAGACTTCAAAAGCTGCAAAATAATACTATGCGTCCAATATTGAAATACAGTCGTTACACATCAATAAACCTCATGCTAGAAACGTTAAAATGGTTTGATATACCAAAGAGACTAGAAATGAATACTCTTATTTTTATACAAGGAATGAAAACTGGTAACGCACCTGAATATCTAATCAAACTTGGGTTGTTGGAGAAACGCAACCATACCCGCTAAGAAATGCTGAAAACTTTAGGATACAAAGAGCTATAAATGTGGGGATGCAGAGATCAATCTTTTATAAAGGAGTTCAATTATATAATAGTTCTCCAAACAACATTAAACTTGAAAATAATCCCAATGTCTTTAAAAATAAAATTGTTAAATTCTTAAAAAATGATAATATACATCAAATTATGTAATATATTAAAATATTGAAATATTGTAAAAGTATATTTGATACTACTAAATAAATACTACTACTACTACTCCTTTGGGATTTCTAGTTCTTTTAATTATAATTCCTAACCTCAATCAGTTTGGTCAGCCATAATTATTTTTTGAATTTCTGTGCAGAAACATATTATATGCTCCCAACAAGTTACAAACTGTTCTTGCTTAGGTAGCAAATTTATTTTCTGTAGAAGCATATACAATTTTCGACCTGAAATAAGAATGTAAATACGGATGCTCATAGGAATACGCGTTCGCAAAAAGATGTGGTATATGAAAAGACTACGTGCTTTAAAATATTCGGACTTAGTCCTTAGGTGACTTAACTCTTACGTTGTTAGTTAAAAAGTGATTTAAGCATTAGACAATCAATCACCACATCAAATGATGACTTTGGAGGAATGTTTAACTTACATAAAGACGAGGTTATTATTAATAGCTAAGGCCAATTCACCAAATGTCCTACTTCTTATTAACCAGGTGATGAAAAGTTAATACGAGTAACAACTCTCACATGAAATGAAAATATAAGATTTCAATTCACCTAACAAGGACCTCATTAATAAAAAAATCCTTTGTATGAAGGTTTCAAGGTTTTCAATGTAAATTTTGTTAAGAAAAAGAATTTAATATAATTAAATATTTTTGGCCGCTATTTCTTTTGTATAAAAAATTATTGTTTGTAGAACGTACTTCCATACATACATAAGAAGATTAAAAAAGTAGAGTCATTGAAAAGCAATCAAAATCCGTTTATTACGAGTATAACACTGAAATAAAGCGAACTATTGTGAAAACTTAAGCTGACTTAAATAAAAAGGGATCGTTTTATTCATAGCGACAATAATGAAACAATGAATATACATACATACATATAATCAATGAAATTAACTGGTATGACCTTTAAATACGGAGAAAAGCAACAAACAAATTATAAAAGGGATTTAAAGTTTTAAAAAATTTACAAAAATAAAATATGCAAATAATATATATATACATATGTATGTATATCTATGTTGGATATTTACGCCCTTATTGATA
This sequence comes from Epicampocera succincta, assembly GCA_932526305.1. Taxonomy (NCBI): domain Eukaryota; kingdom Metazoa; phylum Arthropoda; class Insecta; order Diptera; family Tachinidae; genus Epicampocera; species Epicampocera succincta. Next base: position 35,388,604 of record OW052037.1, on the reverse strand, counting down.
ATGGCGGAACTACGCAAATTCTGAAAAGTTTATATGTGAATTTATAATGAATAAAGTCAGTGTGAATGAAACCTTCAAAGAAAGAAGAAACAAGAAAAAACTAATTCAAGTGACATTGTAAAGTGCCTGTTTTTAGTTTGAATTTACATATGTATGTATGTGAATGTAATAAAAACGCAGTCGCGAGTGCGTGTTAAAAAAAATATATTAAATGGCAGAAATCGAAGAACTTTTAAAACAACAACAGGCGTTAGCGTAGCATTTAATAAAACACCAACAGGATTGGATTATGCTAAAGATTCCGTCATCGTCAAGAGAGAATATGGACCACCAAATGATACCTGCCTTTCATACATTTATAGCGTCTTGAAAAAAGTTTTGCAATCTATTAGCGTTAAATACAAACAGAAGTGTCAATTTTTAAAAACCATCATGCCATATCTAGGCTACCGAATTAGTTTTAAAGGAAAATAGCCAGATGAATCTGGTGTTCGGGCTGTAAAGAATCTAAAAAAAAAAAAAAAGCACTACAAAGGAGGGCACAATCTGTGCCTTATCAGCAATATTTGCAATTGAAGTTATTGCGGACACGATTGTTAGCGATAATTGGCCGCAGCTTTCTTGTGAAACACTTGGTGTAAAACATATCTCAACCGCTCCATTTCATCCAGCTTCTAACGGTCTGGCTGAGAGTTTTGTTAGGACATTTAAATGATCAGTGTAGAAAATTATTGATTGTAATATATCAATAAGGCAGGCAGTGCACAAATTTCTTTCAACATACCGCTTCATACATATTGCTGCTGGTAAGTTCTCTGCAGAACTTTTACATGGTAGACCAGTTTATACTGTGTGGTTCCAATTATTGGATAATCTGTGAATATCACAACATATTTGGTCGTATACTTCCAAATTCAGCAAAAACCAAAATGTGTTCATTCGTTATTATGGTAAGCGATGAAACTGTGTTCTAGGACTCATAAGGCAATATATTGGAAAGATGGAATTTATTGTTGATACCGGTATAGGGCAATGCAGACGTCTCGTAAGCCAAATCAAGCCGCAAAGCTCTATATACTCGCAAAAAAATTATGTTAGTTATAGTACCCAAAATGGTCAACTCCAGCCGATCAGTCAGACTCACCACAGAGCAGTAAAAAAAAGCCACAAATATCGCAGAGCCGTCCACCTGCCGGGACAGCGGAAGTCATACAAGAGCTGAAAGAAGACATTCATACAGTGGAGATAGGTGCATAAACAGGTCATAATACATTCCGTAGAAGTGCATGAACTATAAAGGGGGTATCACGCTATTCTCCAGATATTCTTCTAATTGAATAATGTATGCATATAATGTTTTAGCAAAAAATGAAATTGTATGTATTTACTTTAAACATAAGTATATATTTCATGTCTTGGTTCTTTGATAATATTGATTTTTTCTAAGCGTAAGTAATGTTGGATATTTACGCACTTATTGATTAGAATTCAATGCAACTTCAGAAGTTCTAAAAATCTCTTTTTGTGCATTTGTAATGAATAACGTCAGTCTGAACAAAACCTCCAAAATGTGTTAAATATACGTACGAGTATGTAGGCACTGCTATCATAAACAATAATTTTTCAAATGTAACACAAATTTAAATATGTAAGTAAGCTATAAATATTACGGCAACTATTGTATTTACAAAAAAAGGGTATGTACGAGTATGTATGCAATAGCAAACTGCGAATACCTGTTTTTTTTTTGCAAAACAAACAAAACGCGAAGAGAAGAAGAATTAGTTTCAAAGCGTAACAACTACGGGCAAAAGGAGGAATGTACACCATTATACAATGATTATGAAACAGGTTCAGCCAACTGAAAAAAAACTTTATTAAAAAAAGCCTGAATTCATTATTTTACTTGGAACTAGACTTGGTTATCAGGTTATCAAATTCTGCGAGCTTGAAAAGGATATGTATGTGGGCTTATAGTATGTTATGGATTTTTCTAAATGTTTGTAGACGTACTAGATGAATTAAATGAAATAATTTCTTCTTCCTTTGGCGCAACAGATCGGAGTGAACCTGGGCCTCAACCAACAAGAATTTCCAGCTGACGTGATTTTTAGCCAGCATCCTGCAATTTTGCACACCAAGTCTCCACTTGTGTGCGCCATCGGTTCCATGGGCGTCCTCTAATGCGATGTCCCACTCGTTCGGAGTCGAAGATTCTACAGGTCGGAGCAGTATTTTCCACATGGCCCAACCACCTTAGCCGTTGTATCCGTAGACGCGTGGTTAGGCTCATGTCGCTGTACAACCCGTACAGTTCTCCAAAAACAGTGAACGCAAAGAGGGCCGAAGATTGGACCCAGAACTTTTCTCTCGAAAATACCAAGGACTTCCTCATCCGCCTTCGATACTGTCCATGCTTCCGCGCCATAGAGAAGCACAGGAATGATCAAACTGGCACGAGTATATAGTGTCAACTTGGTTTTTCGAGAAAGGGTCTTACTACTCAATTGCCTCTTGAGTTCAAAGAAACAGCGATTGGCAAGAGTTATTCTGCGTTTAATCTCGGTACTGATGTTAATCGTATTGTTCACTTGGGAGCCAATGTAGACGAAGTTCTTCAGTACCTCGAAGTTATAGCTGTCTATGGTGACGTTCTGGCCCAGTCGTCGATGTTGTGTGTCCTTTCTCGATGACAGTATATACTTCGTTTTGCTAGATCCATTTTGGCCTCCTCCGTTGAAATACCAGCAAACGTTTCATTGACGGCTCGCTGTGTTCGACCAATCACGTCAATGTCGTCAGCGTATGCTAGCAGTTGTACGGACTTTTGGAAGATAGTGCCTCTGTTGTTGACGAAATAATTTATGATATTATAATATCGAATGAATTTGCTATTGATTGCTATAGAGAACAATTCTACAAAAACAAAATTATTTGTATACTCGACGATAATGGTATTAAGTAGATAATAGAAAAAATTAGTGAATACAAGGACCCAAAAAACTGAATTATTTAGCAACAAATAATCCAAATAACTCTGGAAAAATTAACACACTAAACAGATTTCATATATAATAATACGAAGTGAAATATATAATCCTAAGAAGCCGAACGAAATGTAGGAATGTGCAGAATCTAGTTTACAAAAAATCAATAAGAACAAATAATGTGTAAATAAGCACACAACTGCTTATAAATTAATTTAATTTTAGCAAAAATTACTAAATTGGCTTCGAGAGATATAAAGTTTTTTACATTGTAATCTATACATTATCATTATTATAATTCAAATTATTATTTTTATTATTATAATTGTTATTTTTGTTATTTTTATTATTATTATTTTTGTTGCTGTTATTATTATTTTCTAGTGTTAAAATTATTATCGTTGTTATCATTATTTTTATTATTAAAATTAGTATCGTAATTAATCAATTACTACTTTTATAAACTAAAATGATACCAATTCAAAAGTACCGAAATGGGCATATGAGTGCCACCATTGGCTTACGAATGTCACTTAACGGCCGTAAAAATCTATTTTATACAGGTTGAAACGTTACGTTACGAACGTACGTATGTACATTAGCTTAAGTGTAAGTTAAAAGAATTAAAATATAAAAATAAATAAATAAATTATTAGAAACAGGAGTATTTTCAGAAAACACAGCTTTAATGGTAACTCCAATTGAAAAGGATTAATATGTGGAGTTTGAAAATACATTATCAATATACCAATCGGAATTCAGACGATATTTCTTGATTTTAAAAGAGAATTTAAAATTATATATAGTATACATGCAGATATTTAGGTACAATTGCAGTTGTCAACTGCTGCAACGACAACAACAGAGGTATTATATCATCCAAAAATGTAGGAAAATGAAATTCCTTTTGTTGTTATTTGATGTGCCAGGAAGATTGTGTGCGAAAAGGAGTTTTGACAGTTTTCCTTGGGTTTTTTTGGTAGTTATTGCAGATGATGCCGGTAATTTAGTGGCATATGTTAACATTTTTCCTCAATTTGGGCTTTATATACTTTTATGCAGAAAGGCGGTAAATGTATTTAGTCAAAAGAAAATGCCAAAATAAATTAGCTATCCGGAAAAGGAGATGGTTTATTGACTGGACATCAAAGTTGTAGAAACAATGAAAATAACTGTTGGCTTTTTTTGGAGTTGGAAAAGTAAGGTTGAATAAGTCGGGACTAAAAGGCAATGTTGAGGTTGTATGGAATACAGAAATAAACAAACAAGTACGATTTTTTGTTTTTTTAATTTCAAGGTGTATTAAGTGAGAAGCGACAAGGACAAGTATTTAATAAAAGATGTAAAAGGTTGTGAAGGAAAGAAAACGAAGTTTAAAAGAAGTCATTAACTCTGGAAAGATGTAGTATCTAAAGCACAACAAAACAAGTTCTTGTCCAAACACTAAAAAGAAAACACCCAGGAAATACGGGAGTGTGTTAAGTACTAGCTTGATAATTGTAAAAAAAACTTCGGCAGATTCAAACTAAGTTAATAGGTTTGAGATAGCATAACGGTTTTTGTTGAATTGGAAAGCGTCCACAGATGTCTGGATGTATTATCTACATTGGGCACTATCAGAAAAGAAGAAAATATAGGAATTACAAAACTTTTGACTACATGACAACAATCAGGAATGCAAAATTAGCAAAACTTAGAATTTGGGCTTCAGAAAAGTAGGAAACCATTACCTAACACTGTTTCAAGTTTGGATTAATGGCAGTCGTGTTAGGTAGAAGAAAGGCAGAATACACACATATTGTAAACGTAAAAAAAACCTTGTTATATCAAGTTTTTAAGACGTGTGTTGACATATTACTCATTCTAATTCGGGAAAATAATTTTCTGAAAATAAAAATGTTCGTTCATAGCAATTAAACATATTTGTATAAACATTTTGTAGGGAAAATTGTTTTATTTGGCAACGCTGATTTTAAGGAACAAACGATGACACAACTTTCCTCTTATAATGTTCAAGCCAGACTGATTAATGATATTTCTCCACAATCTATGAGTAAAGAAGTAGTGGACGGAGGAGGTTTTGGATTGCAGGGTGGTATGCCACCGATGTGAGTGTAGCGGATATTTCATGTTTGGCTTTCTTAGATGGATTTTCTATGTGGGCGTATCCAGCGAGAGGCATATTTTGATATGGGATGGCTTTTTGAAAACAGGTCCTGAAGAAGTCGGAACAGTTAAAATTAGAGTCTCACCTTTCCAAGCTATCGAACCATTTGAAGAAAGCTCTAAAATAAGCAACCGCTTTAAAAATTAGGGCAGAGTCATTCCAGAACTAAAAAAGGAACACAGAACAAAGGAAAAATGTCTCTCTAAAGGCAACGAATTAAAAAGAATATGAGAACAGCGTGATCGATTAAAATTTTATCTCGAAAAATTTAGGCATGCCATCCAAATATGGCACAAAACAATGTTATGACGAATATGAACGTGACATTTTTTCGAAAGTTTTTAAAATACAGAATAGTCTCACCTGTTGTTGTTAATCTATGTGAGTTCGAAATTCCAGAAAGGAAATTTATCATGCAAAGGATAAAACATAAAGTGATAATCGAAACTACTGTTGCGATAAGGTTAACCCAACATGTTTATGAGAAGATTTTCAAACCAGAGACCCGCGGTAGAGAAAAAATGAATTTCTGCGAAAAAATTTATTCAACAGACTTTTTTTAATTTATGTTTTTTTATTCATGCCCTAAGTTTTGTACAATTAACCTTATTTTCGTTTTAAGTTTTACTAGCACTGCATGTATGGCTAGAAATGATAATATAATATACACATAGTGCGTTACTTTTTCTTCTCGAATAGCATTCGGTAGTGAGTCATTTAAAGAACTATTGGTTTCTGTTTAGACAGACTATTAAGAGAGAAATAAAGGTTTGGCTAATCCCATGGGAGGTATTAAGACCTGCTATTTCAATACCCAAAGCTTAAGACCTGAGTTTGAAGAGTTTGGATGTTTTACATTTTAATTTACTCAGGGGTTGATTTGATATATGTATGTATCTTAATTATCTTATCTTAGTGTGAAACAAAGTTCATCGATTAATCTATTTTTTTTAGGAGGATATATTCGCAAGGAGTAGCGTTGATAAAGTTTTAAATAAATCTTTAAGCTAATTTAATGGTCTCTCTTCTGTGTTCTAGAAATACATCAAAATACTTACTGTCGGAGATATGTTGTGATAAAACAAAATTAATTGAAACTTTTGTTTACATCGTAACTTGAAAAGCACAGAGTATGGAAAGGTATAGAAAAAAGTTTTTGGAATTGATTGGATTCTGAATCGAATGCTGCAGAGTTAGATTGAATTGATGTTCACCTTTTCTTCTGCGACACAATTTGAACTACCTGTTTTAGCGGCTCCATTGAGACCAGAAATTATTAATCGACACTAAAAGCTTCGGTTTTTTCGCGACAGAAAGCAATCAAATAATCGAAAAAACTTTCTCTATGCTTGTTAATGACGTTTTAAAGCCAATGAATTCTATAAGGAGTGTAGATACCCAAAACTATTAGCAGCCTAATTTAAAACGCAAAATCTAACTACTACTCTTCAAAGCTCTCCCCGAAATTAGCATTGACAAGTCTAATAGTCAAGCATCCCCAGATAAGCATGCACATATACAAACATCGCTACAATTTAAAAAATTTTTCTAATTATATTTTACAAGAAAGTGTATATTTCGTCACCATAAGCTGGTGTAATGTACTACCCACTTTCTTAAAAAAATTTAGTAAAGTTATTTATGTGACCCTGCATAGAAAACCCACCTTTTGTGTCAAAACAAGCTTTTTGAGTAAAAAACAATTTAAGTTTCCCCTCTGCATTGCATTTTAATTTTTTTTAAGTACAGTGTGATCTCTCTTAAGCGGGCGCCTAGGGGACAGCCGAACTTGTCCGCTTATGAGAGAAACACAAATATAGTATGAAATATATGGATAGTATTTTATTTCCAAAACATACATACATACATACATATAAAAATAAGACAATAAATAAAAAAGTATGCATAATCAGACATAAAAAAGTCAGACATTTTAGCTTTTCTTTAGTTTCAATATCTTGGAGATGAATTTGAAGATCAGTCAGAATTTGAACACTTGCAAGGTCGGTGTGATTTAAAAAAAAAGATATGCACAACAAGCCAGTATCTATAATTTTGGGAGCTTACTGTTCCTATACTTAAATCGAATTCTGATTTCACACCGATATCCATCTTGCCATTTCTATCTAAAGTATTTGAAAGAGTAATTCATAGCCAAGTATTTCTTGTAAATTCGAGGAAAATGGTATTAGTCACTTTTCATGCTGAGTAATATTTGGTGCTAGATTTTAAGCATTTACGTAATATAATTTTCTGTATATATTACACAACATGACCCATTTTGTTATAATTGACTGAGTAAATTTCAGTATACCTTACATTTTTATGTTATTTCATATTAATTAAATACGTGTTATGTATGACCATTGAAAGTAATAATAAATAAGTGAGTAAAACCTGAACCTCCAATAAACTACTTTAATTTACGCTACAACTCCAAACCAAGTTTAGTGCCATTATGACACTTCTGCTGTGATTTTCGCTCTCAAAGTGTTCACATCATTGGTATAATATATGCAATAGTGCAAAACTGTGCTCATATTTATATATGTATCTTTTAGAATATTAGAGCAAGAAATTGTAAAAAGGGCTTTATAATTAGTTGGATCTTATTACCAGTTTTCGTATATGCGTAGGGTAAAATAATATAAATGTTTATTGAAAATATCATGGTTAATATCATGAAAAGGTGTTAATATCTGGGTTTAAGCAATCTTAAATCTGCTGTGCTTACTAAGTTTCAAGCTTTATTATTTACAAATTTTTAGTTGAATTACTTGGCTATATCGGCGAAACCACCACCATCGAACTGTTAATTTACTTTTAAAAATTTGCTACATATTCCCGCACTTTTTTATACATTAGCGAAATACTATTCAAACTATTTTACAACAAAAAAGTTAGAATTATTTCTTTTGTTATTTTACATATTTTGAAGCGAACTTGTTGAATTGGTTTACATATCGCACCTGTTCATCAAAAGTAACACAACTCAAAATTTACAAGTTTCCAATATAATGGAATTATGGTTATAAAAAAATATACCGTTGTAAAGGAAACTCAATAATATTTTAATAAAATAACAAAATGTATTTCTTTTTACAGTTGTTAGATATGGTAATCATACACTCTTTCCTTCAAAAAAGTGGAAAATAGAATTTTTGAGTTGTGTTACTTTTGATGAACAAGTGCGATATTATCCTATATATGGAAAAAAAACATTTTGCAGGTTTGGGAAAATTGAAGCTTTAGTTCCCTTTTTTATTGCTGTTAATGCCGAACAACTATTGTCATTGGCTGATTGGCGCGAGAGAGATTTCCGTTGGGTTACTTTAGTTTCTTTTTTTAAAATATGTAAATAACCCACTTCTCTTTTCCAATAGCGGTATAGTGTATCTGCCTGTTACAGTTCAAAAGACACAGATTATTTTCCGAACAAAGCTTTTTTATAGAGACCTTAGAGATATTAGACCAATAGAAAAATTGGTCTTTCTACCAGCCACAAGTTCCATGTGATTTGATAGTCGGAACCTTGAAATTATTGTTTATTAAAGAAAAAGTTTTTCATATCTAAATTAACAAGACTTTCACGTAAAAATTAATAAATCCAAATCAATTCATTAGAAGTTTTGATCATATCTCAATGCAGAAAGCAGTCTGCTTAAGCTGCGTACAAGATACGTGTCATTTATCGCAACATCCATTCTCCAAATGAGCCACGTGTACTTCAGCAATCACGTTTTTGAGATGTTACAAAAATATCTTTAACAATTTAAGTTATTCCTTTAAATCAAGAAACATACCTTCTGTATTTGCAACACATAACTTCAATGTTGAAGAATTTTAAGCTTGTAAATAACTTAAGCCAAACGAACAAACTTATTGAATTTTTAAATTATGTTTGCATTCACTTGGCCCAAGTAATCTGCTGCTTAATACATTTTAGAAAATAACAAATCAATAGCACATAGTACGTGTGCTAATTTTGAACATATATACACACAAATGCACATACATATATGTATTCATATATATATACATATATGTACATTTATGTTATATATATATATATATTTATGTAAATTTTAATATGAATATTCTACAGGCAATGCGCCGCTTACAACGTTGAAAAATATTACTTTGAAATTAAAATTTATCAACATCAACAATGAAATCAACTAAACTTGTTTCGTGGCACTTCAAACTTATCACTTGCTGTTTTCCAGAATACTGGTGTTGCTTGTGTTAAGACGATCCGTTGACGACTACTGTTTGATCGGTTGTGACATACTTATCAGTTGTCAATATTCACCTGTAGCGTATCGTATCTTAACTGACTGTTAGAATTTCCGATGAAGTTTAAAACGTTTCAAACAAAATTTCAGTTAACAAAATTAAAACACAATCGCACACACATTAACAAAATATTTAAATACATATGTAAATACGTTCATATGTATGTATTTTTTAAGTAAATGCACCTACAAACATACATATGTGTGAAAGCATGTATATATATGTACAATGTATTTGTAGCGCATATTTGTATGTACATATGTACCTGCATACGAACTTATGATATCTATTTACGATCCAAATGTTATTGTTGCTTTATTGTTACTCTATTTAAAAAAATGTCAGCAGCTAAAAGTAAAAGCAATAACTAAGAACGTATACAAATAGCAAACTTTAACAATAAAAATGTCAACAACAGAAAATCAATAGCAAATGAAAAACCTGACGAGTAAATACAACAACCATGATAAGTTTGAAAACGTAGTCAACCTTCTTGTTGATCGATATACGTGGGCATACATACGCACATAAATCATCAAAAAGCAGAAAAGAGCGTGTGTCCAAAACAATAAAATCGAGACAGCTGGCAGTAATTTTTCACTTTTTTATTGTGTTATATTTTCTTCAAATCAGTCTTGTCAGATGTCGGAAAAGTTCGATCACATTGGGTGTTTTCATGACATCATATGAAACATACTAAAAGGAAGTTTTCAATTCTGATATTAATACCTGAGACAGAATTAAAGTGACACACACATAAGTACATATGTATGCATTTACTGACGAATATCAACTTCAAACCATATATGTATGTACGTACATACATATATACTCCTACATACATACATATACTATTTTTGTCAACAAGCGAAGGTCCAATGGAATTGAAATAGATTATCAATTTTATTAAGTGTTAGTTTCCATATTACAAGCAGTTGACTTGTAGCGGAAATTTATCTTGTGGAACCATTACTTAGCTAAGATCATATATAATTCAATTCTTCTAAATAAGTAATACGGACATATTTAATTCATCTTCATTTAATTTTTAAACTTTTTCAACTAAAATTGCTAAACATGAAAAATGTATTACCATTTCGCACTGAAATAAAATCGCATACCTGATTTTTGTGAATGCCAACTTTTATGGAAGAATAAGAAGTAAATGAAAATTAAAAGTAAAAGTGAACAATTACTTGTAAATGAAATGCAAACTGAAATATTTTCAAACATACATTGAATTGGCATTGGTATTTTTTTTTTAAAGATATATCACTCCATAAAACTAATCATTAAACTGTTAACCCCTTTCATTTTAAAATGGAAAATAACAAATTATAAACTTTTCAGGCTACACGACTCGTGACAGCACATTTCACGCACTACAACAATAGTTTAACATACATATACATACATAAGTATACATACTCACATATACATACCTTACTTAGGTAAAGTATTTTTTAAGTTTTGCAAATTCTAGAAGCAATTATTGTTTCCAAAATATAGTCATTCTATGCATTGAACTCAAGCCGATTGAAGGACTATAAGAAATCATGTAAAAGAATAAAAATAACCAAATAGTAAAAAAATGTAGCTTCACATGAAAGAGCCAAAAACTTACAATATTGGCAGTAGGTAAAGCAGAAAAGCACATTTATTTTAACTTAACGTCGTCATTTTTAGCTAACATGTAAGTTATTTGATTTTTCGAATCACTAGACCAAACAGAATTAACTATTAGACCACCAAAAAACTTCGGGTTTTTATTTGTTTTTAAAATTTTATGAAAGTTTATGGAGTACATATTACCATTAATGATTTCCAGTAAACTGCATCTTGAAAGATATAAGCTTGCTTCATGGAATATGCAAGAACCGCATTCATTAATGAAGCTTGGAATATAACGTCCATAGAGGACAATAGGGTAAGATGTCCTTATGAAACAAACTTATCGGTTTTTGTTTCGTAACATTATTTCGTTCTGATCTGACGTAGCAAGAATAAGAGCGCAAATTTATTTCAAAGGCGTAAACTTAATATACATAAGAAACTCCTAAGAAGAGTTGTTTGGCAAATTCTAAAAATTAAATAAAATGACTGAATACAAGAACTACCATTCTCAAAGTGTTCGGTTGGGGTTCTAAGATGCGTAGTTGTGTCCTAATTCGGTGAAGATTTAAATAAAGGATTCCAGGCTGAAATTTCCTTTATGAAAATATATATAATAAGTGGTTCACGTAAAATAGTGGTTCATACTCTGAAAAATGTATGGAAAGGCTTTTTCTAACATTAAATAACATTAATTTTTCACTTAAGCTGCACTCACAAAATTAGCAGTTCTAGAAAGCGAACATTGACATTGAAGGAAAACCAAAAGCCCCATCCAATCGTTGCTGATCAAAACAATGATTTTGATTTGCAAACTATGGCACAACGTAAAATCTACTGAGCCCAATAATTGATAAGGGTTAAAGAGATATCCTTTTGTTTGACTAAAAGAGTTCAATTTAAATCACTTTGCTTTATGCATTCCAATTTATAAAATCTTTACTGAAAGTATTAATCTTTTATGGTTAAGCTTTCTTTCTTCGCTTCGAATACATTAACTCCTGATTATTCAATTGGCTTTGCGTTTGATGTTGAAATTAAAAGCTTACTTTCTGATTTGCCTTATAAATATCACACACCAAATAGCAGGTAAAGTTTCAATAAGCAGGTAAACACAATATTTTATGTATCCAACTGGGAATCGTTTTTTCAATACCTTTTGTACTGTAAGATAAAGCAATAACTTATTTATATACATACATATGTATGTATGCATTGCAATTGATTTGAAAACATACATACATATTGATTGGCAAAAATCTGATAATGCTCAAAAGACCGGCAACTCTCCGCCAAATAAGAAATTCGGTATGTACATGTATGAACTACATACATACATACATACCTATGTACATACATGCACACATACATATGTACATACATACATATGACAAGATAACAATAATATTGTGTAATTAAGTAAAGTACCTCAACAGTACACAGTGTATCAACAAAAATGTTAGTATTTATAAAAAATAAAATAAAAATATTGCAATACAAAACATACTTCATATGTTTTAGCTTACGCAAATTAGTAATTTGCATAATTTGCCATTCGTCTCTATTTGCATTGAAAATATACCTACATACATACATACATACATATGTACATATATATGCAGATACTAAAGCGCTTGCCAGTTACGTGCAATTCTAGAGATACTGAATATGTATGAGTGCATTTCTTATCAGAGAGTACTTTTACTTGTTTATTTCTTTCAAACTACTATTTTCAGTTAATAACTCATGACAACGTTTTTTTCCCAACTATAGAGTTGAAACTCAAAATAGTATATTGTAATGTCACTAGAAAAAGATCTATTTCTCGATCTACGGAGGTTATAACTCTAAATAATGTACTGAATGTGCATAATAATATCAAAATATCATACAGAAATACATACTGTGTAATTAAAATCTTATTGGGTTTTGTTTTTATTGTGCTCAAGGTTCCCAGATTTCCTTTAAAACGCATCCAATATTGAAAATGTTTATCAACAAAACTCTCTGGAAAGTATTTCGGCTACATACATACTTACATACCTATATTATTCAGAATATACCCCATTAAAAATAGTACTACTTCAATTTCATTTCACTTACATAAGTATAACATCATGAATACACAGCGGATAATTTCATTTGTACACCTGTTTATATTTAAATTCATATGTATTTATATGTATTCTTACTGCATTTGTGTACATATAATTTAATTCTCGACACAAGAATTGTTTTTAGCTGTTTTATTTTTCTTAATTAAAATTCGGTAGAAAGATTTTTTTATTGGTTTTATTTTACTTGAAGAATTGTTCAAATTAATCAAGGATTTGGTTAAATATTATTTATTTTTATTTGTATTAATTAGTTATTTAATTCTTAAAAAATAGTTTATTCGCCCTATGGAGATTTGTCAAAGACTGGTCAAAATATGATTTGGTCAAAAATACGTTAACGTTGAAATTTCCTTAGGGTGAGCCAAAAAAATGAACAAAAAAAGAGCCAAAAATAATTATGCTGATGAAATTGCGACATATTGAATTTGCGTCGCTTAACATTCATTCCCATAACTAGATCTAACTATCTCAGCACAATTAACAATTATCGGGTCAATGAACATTAACAAAGAATTTATTTTAAAGTAGGCAAACAAACTGTCAGCAAAAAGAAGGAAATAATTGGAAACAATTTATTGTTGCTAACTTTCTTAACCCATTAAGTAACAGCGACCTTAACTCTTCCCCACTTTAAGCGGTTGCGACGTTTGGATTATTTTTCGCTTCATTTTCCAGCCACTTAGTTATTACACGTGATTTTCTCTTCTTTGCCCAAACGCCAATTGCAAAACCGACTACCGGTGTAAGACCCGTCGTTCCTAAGCTCAAGAAGGAGGTCGTTGTGTAATCTTCTTTTAAGGATTCTATGTAGCGTTTGTTATTCAAATGCAATTCTTTTATTAATTGCAGCTATAGTGTTTCTTCGAAGATGTGAGTAGAGTTTGAAGAGGCCAGAATAGCCGGTAGTGGCTTGTATTCTAGTTCTTCAAAAAAATCGTATCTAGTATTATTAATGAATACTGATGTGTTATGGTCAGTTACTATGAACTGGTTACTGGGTTATTATTTATAACAATTGTAGGAGTTGAAAAATAGAATGCCGGGTTGTATGATTTCAACGGAAGGAATATGAGAACTATTACTCTTCTTACATACTGCCGGTTTACTCTGGAGGAGGTTAGGAATACATTTCTTATTCGATATATCCTTTATGCTATTTCTTTTGCATATGTTTAAATCATCATATGACTTAAGCCTGCAGTACATGGCATGTAAAAAGCCACATTCACATGTATAGGGTGTTTTTTATTGAGGTATAGAACTTTAAGTTGGCATCACTTTTTTAACTGGCGGCCATTTTGTCAGCTGTCAAGTGATTAATATTTAGTTTGGTTTGCCATTTCATCATGAACAGGTTGACAAAAGAACAACGCTTGCAAATCGTGCAAATTTATTTCGAAAATAATGGTTCAGTTCGCGAAGTTTACCGCAAGCTCCGTCCATTTTATGGTTATCAGAGCAATTAATTCGGTTAACCATGGATCGTTTTCACACTACGTTTACTCTATGTGATAATACGCATCCGCAGAGACGTCGAACAGTGCGCACCGAAGAAACAATTGCCGCTGTAGAGCAAAGTGTTGAAGAGGACCCGAATGAATCGATTCGCCACCGTGCACAGCAATTGGAGCTTTGTGGTTGTGGTTGAAAATTGGACCTGTAGAATTGGCTTTATTCGAGCCAGCCGCGGCGGCCACATGCCCGAAATCATATTTAAACATTAATGGCATAAAATTATCCTTCCAATAAAGCCAAATTGATGGACATTAAAACGATTTTCTTGTGTTTTATTTCAATTCGAAGTTCTATACCTCTAAAAAAACACCCTGTAGTTCTGACGCAATTTTGACGTCACCATGAAGCTGCATTGGCAACATGTCGTGTACTACCAATTTTTGTGACTTGTCAACAAAATTTTACTGCTGTTAATTCATTCTAGTCTAATTGTAAACCAATTTTTTAATATTTTACTCTAATCATAACATTTGACGTGACTTGACTATGTAAAATTACTAGTGGTGAATTGGTTTTGGTATTTTATCAAGGCGAACTTAACATTCATCATGATATAAATTCATCACGCATAGACATCGGGTAAGGGAAAGATAGCAGGAAGTTTTTTTTAAATTTATTTAAAAATATATTTCATATAACAAACAAATAATAATAATATTTATAATAATAAAAAATAAAAATGTTTTTTATTATGCATAATGCCGTTCTACACTTTATTTTAATTCTTCTTTAGGGAATTTTTTCCCTGGTGCTACGGACTTCGGTAATTTTCTGATAAAAATTTGGTAACAAAATCTGATTGTCGCCCATTACAACCGACATCGACATATAATAATTTATATTCGGCATCTGCTATTGCCATCAGCACAATACTGTGTGACCCTTAGTACATACAAAGACTTGCACACGTATTTTACAAACCTTTGTAATTATAAAATACACTTCCGGAGTTGGCCGGAGCGATCATTACTATATGTTTGCCGTCAACGGCACCAATACAATTTGGGAAATTTCACCTTGCATTGAATTCTTGGGATACTTTTTCACATTCGTCTTCACTTTTTGGTAACTGTAGATAAGAGAAAAATAACAAAAGTGTCGTGAATTTGCATATATAAAGCTCACTTTAACGTAGTCCTGGACAAATACATTGTATATTGCATAAAGAGCCTCTGGTATAATCCGAGAGATGGTTGTCTGCGGAATGCGAAATATGTATTGCAAAGGCGTTAAATTTTCACCTGTTGCCTAGTAGCGCAGCGCCAACGTCAAACGAGTTGCTGGTGAAATGCTCAATCGCATATTAGTATCCTTTTTCTGGATGTAGGGTGTAACCAATTGCAACAAATGGTCAAATTGATCTGCAGTCATACGCACGAATCCTCGATATAAATGAGGCTCTTCAGCACGTAATTCGTTTCTTCAACCATTCTCTCATCCACACACTATGCACCCTCTTCTTGTTTTTTACTTCCTCGTCATCATTTAAAATATATGTGGCCAAAATGGAAATAGCAGCCCACTTTCTCTTTGAGATTTTCAAAAATTCACAAAAATATTTTATAAAAACATATATGTAATTGGCGCAAATGTTGACATATGAAATGTACACACATGTTACATGTCGTGTACTGATAACAAATATGTAGCCATTCAAAAATGTACGCATGTGCTGCCATTGCACATGTGCACGCTTCGGCAACATTTGTCACATTTAAATTTTGTGACAAAACTAAATTTCGTGTAATATCAAAATTTTTAAACATGTAGCCACTGTTACATATTTAACAAATGTAAACAAAATGCTGAGAGTTGTCATGACGTCAGAGCCACATGTGAATGAGGCTTTTTACATGCCATTTACTGCAGGCTTTACACGTACTTTTGACCTCATATATTTCATCTTGACATATAATTACATTTGGACTATCCAGTTTTACAATTTCTCTATTATTTTTTACAGGCTTTATTAGTACTGCTTGACAATAGTTTGGTTTAACAATAGGTAAGCTAATCATATACAATATAATGGAATTGTTAGTAGCAATTTTAAATCAGCAAATTTGAGACATTGTTCAAGGTTGGAATACGGAAAACTCTGTTGCTTTATAGACTTTCTCAACAAACTGACTTCTTTTTCCGAGAAAAGGAATGCGTTAATAATATTACTTTTAGCCCACATAAAGGCCTGTTTCACGCTAGTTACTTCCTCCTTCAGCACTTCTAACTCAAACTTAAACCTCAGAGCTTCTGTCCTTTGTACGTCTCCGTCTCTGTGAAGGTCCTTCATAATCTGGTTCGTTACTTCATTGAGTTTTACTTCAATCAAATGGTTAATAATAATTTGGTTTTATGTTTGTCTTATACTGTTGTTGATTCTTTCATTTATTAGCCGAAAATTATCTCTGTCAGGTGTTCCAGCTATCCATTTCCAAGCCGTTCCTATCGCATGTGTTGATCTTTTCATCGTTCGGAAGGGTGTTATTCTATCTATACTATCTTTAATGCTAGTTATCTCATGCTTCAGGAACGACAAAGAGCGTTGTGAGGCTGTATTTAATATTTTATGTGGTCGTCAATTAGTTTGAGTTCTCGTTCGTACAATGAAATGTCTATCATATGAATCAGTCTAAAGTATCCATCTTGTATCAGCATATGCCCGGTCCTAAGAGTCACTACTTCGGAGTTTGAGTAGTCCAACATTTGAACCTCACATGTTGTTAAAGAGAGCAGCAACCTGAAAGAACAGGGTTTATCTAATATTATCTTTATGAACTATCTGGTTGTCTATCAGAATTTTGGACCCAAGGTCTTTTTGAATAATCTTTTTCACATACAATTTTGAAAATTTATTCCCTAATCTTTTATTTGTCAAAAACCTTCTCTCCTTGACAAAATCTCCTATCTGCTGGCTTTTTGTTTTGTCTTGCCAAACATGCCACCTGAGCTGACTGTATTTCTTCTTTTACCGAATTCTTCAACTCTGGGGGTATAGAATGTATTATTTCTATGGTTTTCTTATTTGTCACTGAGTTAATAGATCTATTATATTTTATCTTGGCGAGAAGAATCAGGTCTACTGTATCTTCTATTGAGAATTACTCAGCCTCCATGCATCTTGCAATTTACCCTAGAGTGCCGTGAAAGCGCTCTACCTGGCCGTTAGAACTGCTGTGCATAGGTGGGCACGTAAATATCTCTATCTCTAGTTACGTTTTACTCTACGATCTCGTAGTTACGGTTTTATTGTCTGTGAGTTTAGGGATTTTTCATTGTCGCAGACTACAGCTGCAGGTAAGACAATGGCAAATTTCGAGAATTTATCGACGCACGTTAGAAAATGCTTCTTGTCAGTGATAAAAATATCCACATGCAATACCTCTCTTTTGTAATTTGGTATGGGGCTCACACCTACATCTTGTTTCTTTGGGTGGCGATTATATTTTGATTCTTTGCATATTTTGCAGTTGGTCACAAGCTCCATTAGCCTTTTCTTCTGGAAAATTCTGGAAATTCTGGAAAAAAAGTAATCCTTCAATATTTGTTTTTCATTTTCCTTTGCCGATCTATGTGCCCTGTTATGTTTGGTGGCTATACTGGTGGCTATAATCTCCGCTTGGTCATCTTCATTGAACACGTCAATAACTTGGTGAGGAGTATGGACGAACATGGTCGCAGGAAATCTTTTCTGTAGTTCGTCCTGAATTTTGCCGAGTACAGATAAGTCACACAAAAGAGCATTCGTAACATTTGGATTTATACATGCCTTCATATCCTTCAACTGGTTTCCTATAGAATCAAACACAATCACATGTCTTATTTGAGATTTGAATAGGATCTTCTCAGATACCTTCGAAGTTTTCCCATTTTCAATCAAAATTTGATTTCTGAAGCAATTTATTGGATTTGTTACTGGTTTGATAACCTTGCTCAAGGATATTTGACTATGAACTGTCTCTATTGATGAAGTCGAATCCAGGGTATTGATATATTGCCTGGATAACGCGCTGCTATAACATTTTCTTTACCAGGTTTGTAAACAAACTTCGGGGAAAACTGTTCAATAAAAGACATCTAACGGCGTATCTTAGAATTTGGGTTCTTTTCCGATATAGTGAACGTTAGCGGCTCATGATCGGTGAATATGTTTAATTATTTTACACCGTACAAGTAGTTCTTCAGCTTCTGCAAAGCCCACACTATTGCCAGAAGTTCCCTTTCATTGGTCGCATAGTTTTCCTCCGTTTTTGTAAGAGTACGGGAAATCATAGTTATTGGTTTTCCATTTTGCGATAGAACTGCTCCTATGGCACTCAGGTTGCAGGAGCAAAACGTTCTTAGATGCAAGAATTTTCTTTACTTGTTCAAAGACTGTTAGGGCTTCGTTATCCAGCTCAATCTTAACATTTTTAGACTTATTTGCCCCTATCGAGCGGTTTTCCCCTCTTAGATATTTGGTCAGAGGTTTTACTATAGCTGAGTAATATCTTACAAATCTCCTATAATACCCTACCAGTCCCAAAAACGAGCGCAGGCCTCGTAAAGTCTTCGGTGTTTCATACATCATAATATCCTTTATCTTATCTGGACAAGTTTTTATGCCTTCCTTTGAAATGAAAAATCCTAAGTATTCCAATTCATCCAAAAGGAACCTTGACTTCTCCCTAGATACTCTCATATTTGCACTGTGTAATCTACATATAATTCAGTTAATATGACATCATCGATATAGACGTAGCAGCTAGTATGCTAGGGGCATTTTTCAGTCCAAAAGGAAGCCTATAAAACTCAAATTTCCCGTGATTTATTGAAAAAGCTGTCTTCGGCCGATCCTGTCCTCTAAGTTTTATCTGGTGAAAACCTGACTTAAGATTTAAGGTTGATAGTACTGAAGCCTTCCCTAAATTTGCTAGAATCACTGAGATATCTGGAATTGGGTATCTTTCACTAAGTCTCTTCTCATTAAGCTTCCTGAAATCTATAACCATGCGGAGCTTTGCTTTTCCCATTTTCGTCTATTCCTTTCTTATCTAAGATCCATATGGGATTGTTATATGGAGAACGAGATGGTTGAATAATTTTGTTTCTTAGCAATTCATTAATTTCTCTCTCTGCAAACTCTGTTAAAGCGACAGGATATAGATATGGCTTTGAACATACTGCCTGATCATCGGTTGTTTTAATAGTGGCTACTATTGAAATGTTGTATGGCAAAGTTTCGTCTGGATCGGCAAAAGCTTTAATTAAAATTTATTCAATTTATATTATTCTTATAATTAAATATATTATTAAAAAATTTATTAATATTTTAAATATATTGCATAATATTAATTAAACTTATTAATATATTATTAATGTAAAAATTAATATAAAAATTATGAGTTTATATCTTCACGAGAGACTGATATTTTAGTTACGTCCCTGCAGTGAACATACAATAGTTTTTCGTTTCCTCCATCATATTTAAGAGTATTTTCCTTAAAATCTATGTTGCCATTTACTTCATTCAAGAGGTCAACTCCGATTATTGCATCAACGATTTTTAGCTCGGGAAGAATGAAAAAATTAGTGTTCTTTCCAAATATCACAACCACACATTTGCTAGTAATCTTCGATTGACCATGTAGAGACTTCACGAGAAATGGATTTATTATTTATTTAACGCCTTTTAGAGTATTCATTGGTTTAATATAATTTTTTTAAGTGCCAGTGTCCAACAAAATTTAAATTTTTCTCCCTCCTTTTTCCCGTTCTACATACGGTAGCAGGGAACGTCCCCTAAAAAATTTACTTCGTCAACCGAATAGCATTCGGAGTCATTTTCATGTTCATCATAAACTGAGTCAATACCTAAATTATCTTCTTCACAACTAATGTCCTCTTCCCATTCATGGGTCATTTGATTCACCCTCTGAGCTTTTGCAGCTGGACGATATTGTCCGGCCTGCGGATTGATCCTGCTTAGATCCTTGTGCATGCTTCTATCGATTTCCATGGGCTCATGTCTTTGTAACCTGTTACTGTGCCTTCCGAAATTGTGGTTCTGAATGTCCTTGTGGACCAGTTTGATTCCTAGTGTCAGGTTGGTAATCCATTTGGCCCATTGGTCGCAGCTGTGGATGATTCCTGGCATGCTGATAGTGGGTAGATGTCGGTTTCTGCTTTGAGTTATTCCAATACGTCGTAGCAAAATTATATCTAACATGATTTGCTTCTAATTTCTGCACCAAGGCTAGTGCTGATGGCATGTCCTGTGGCTTACACGAGAAAAGTATGTCGCACATAGGATGACGTAATCCTGATATAAAAACTCGTAGCGCATCTTGTCTGTATTTTTGGTTTAACGATGCGATTAGAGATGTATTCCCTTCATTAGTCATAATGACTTCATTTATAATTAGCGTGAGCCTTTACTCTACCTCATCGTAAAAATCGATTATTCCTCTTGACCCTAAAGTAAACAGTGTCCTCTTATCTCCGTACGAAAAGTCCAGTCTTACCAGTATGGCTTTGAAATTCAGTACTATGTTGTAGGAACTCAATACTGTGTCCGCCGTATCTACCAAGGATTGTAATTGTAATTGTGAGTAGCGTCCATTTTTACCCTAGTGCCTACAGAAAATTTTTTCAGTTGATCTGCTAAGTCGTCTATACTCATATAAAAGGAGGTAACTAACGTTAATCAATCTTTCTTCCACTTTTTTTTTCGTGAATAGCATAATTTTAACACAATTTTAATTTTAATAACACAATTTTAATTTCAATTGAATAACTCAAATCTCTTATTTTTGTATTCTTATTTCTAATTTCTTTACTTATCAAAATAACTTACATTATTTTTTTCTTTTTCGTGATTCTTTTTTAAACCTTTTTAATTACAAGGATTTTTTTTAATCAAGGATTTGGTTAAATATTATTTATTTTTATTTGTTTTAATTAGTTATTTAATTCTTAAAAAATAGTTTATTCGCCCTATGGAGATTTGTCAAAGACTGGTCAAAATATGATTTGGTCAAAAATACGTTAACGTTGAAATTTCCTTAGCGTGAGCCAAAAAATTAACAAAAAAAAAGAGCCAAAAATAATTATGCTGATGAAATTGCGACATATTGAATTTGCGTCGCTTAACATTCATTCCCATAACTAGATCTCACTAACTCAGCACAATTAACAATTATCGGGTCAATGAACATTAGCAAAGAATTTATTTTAAAGTAGGCAAATTTGAATCAATAAAATAATAAAAAAAAAAAAAAAGAATATAAAAAAATTAAAATTTATAAAACATTTTCGTGTATATCAATATACATATGTACATACATACTCGTACATATATGTATGTATAAATATTTCTTACCTAAAAATAAAAGCAAATTTATTCTTGTGACAAAGAAAAAAACCAATATACATTTATTAGATTCCAAAATCAATTTAGTGCGGGAATGCACACAAAAAGTGCATTCTTAAGTACAATAACAATGGTAAACCTAAGTGATAATATGGATGATGATGATATAAATAAAACTAAAGAAAATACTAACAATAATGAACAAACTTGGCAATGTGTAACAACAAATAAATGCAAATGGATTGAGTCACCGAAAAAAGCTAAAAGAATAAATTCAGATGATATTCCAACTACATCATTCAATAGCAACAAGTTTGCTGTGCTTGATACTCATGACGATGAAGAAAATTGTGATCAAATTGCAACACCAAAACCTCCACCAATTTACATTCCCAATGTAGCAAGTATAAATCTTATGATAAGAAAATTAAGTGAAATTGTACCTAATACTGATTTTAATTATAAGTCTTTAAGGGAAGGTCAAGTAAGATTGATGATAAAGTCCGTTGATTCGTACAGAAAAGTCGTTAAGTATTTAGAGAGTTCAAGCATCTTATTTCATACTTATCAGCTAAAACAAGAAAGAGCGTACAGAGTTGTTGTTAAAGGACTACATCCGTCAATCCCCGCTGAGGATATTAAAGCTGAACTTGTTAGTTTAGGTCACTCCGTTAGATCTGTTACAAATGTTAGAAGTCGTGTAACAAAAGACCCACTTTCAATGTTCTTTGTAGATTTGGAACCAGGACCCAGTAATAAAACTATTTATAATATTAAACACATAAATCATGCTGTCGTCAAAATTGAACCACCACTGAGAACCAACGAACTGGTACAATGTCATCGATGTCAACAGTTTGGACATACGAAAGCGTACTGCAAAAAACCGTACAGATGTGTTAAGTGCGGGATGGACCACCCTACTTTAGAGTGTAAGAAAACTGCTGATACTCCACCTCGTTGTTTACATTGTATGCTAAATCATACTGCAAATTACAAAGGCTGTAGAGTTTATCAAGATTTAGTGTCTAGCAGAAGTAATAAGCAAAGCAGCCAAAAAAATCACGTCAATTCTTCGAGTCATGTTGATTTTCCTCAGTTAAATAATTATACTGGCACCAATAGTGAAGCAAATAATGGATTGTCATATGCATATGCTGTTAAAGGATCTAATATAAATGAAAATAGTCGTTTGGAAAGACTTGAAAGAATGATGGAAAATTTGATGAATATGATGTCAATGTTAATGGCCAAAGTATGCAAATAAATTTAAGGATAGCAATTTGGAATGCAAATGGAATATATAGTCACATAAATGAAGTAGAAATTTTCGTTAAAACTAATTATATTGATATATTTTTAATATCAGAAACTCATTTTACGAACAGAACATTTTTCAAAATAAAAGACTACGATTTGGTTATTGCTAACCACCCCGATAATAGAGCTCATGGCGGTGCTGCTATTTTGATAAAATCGAATATTAAATATGAAATGCTTTCTCCAGTTGAAGAAACTTGTTTGCAAGCTGCTGGTGTAAAAATTACATGCGATAATAATGAAATTAGTATATATTCTATTTATTTTCCTCCCAGACATAGCGTTACATGTATGGAATATGAAAACTTTTTTAAACAACTCGGTTCAAGGTTTATTGTTGGAGGCGATTTTAATGCGAAACATCCCTGGTGGGGATCTCGCTTGATAAATCCAAAAGGAAGGGAATTATATAAATGCATTTGCAGAAATAATTATTCTGCACTATCGGCAGGTGGGCACACATACTGGCCCAGTGATCCACAGAAAATACCCGATCTTCTGGATTTCTTCGTTTTTAAAGGGATAGCAACGACATCTATGGACATAACAGACTGTGCGGACTTAAGCTCTGATCACAGTCCTGTAGTTTTGACACTTAACTTAGCTATTCAAACCTTAACAAAGAATCTTAAAGTACTTACTTCAAGAACAGATATGCAACTGTTTACATCGTGGATAGAAGAGCATTTAAATCTAAATTTACAAATTAATGATGGGGATCAGTTGGAAGATATCGTTGAAACTTTCACCAATTTGATTCATGAAGCAGCTTTTATAGCTACTCCACAGCAGCAGCAAATAAACGGTTATAATGTTTGTCTATCGGCTGAAATAAGGGGGCTAATTGCAAATAGGAGGAGATTAAGGAGGATATATCAAAACACTAGAAGCATAGTTGATAAAACTAATTTTAACAGAGCATCTCAACAACTAAAAAAGCGTATAAAGGATTATAAAAACGATTTGTTAAGCAATTATTTGAAGAATTTGGATGCGGTAACTGTTATAATGATCATAAGCTGTGGAATGCAACTAAATATTTAAAGCGGCCAATAAAAAGAAACATACCAATAAAAAATTTAAACGGTGTCTGGTGTAGGTCACACACCAGCAAAGCTAATGCTTTTAAGGAACACTTAGAGTCAACATTCAACCCATTTATTTTAAACAGTCCCATTGTAAGGGCTGATGTTGAGAACTTTTTAGATGTTCCTTGTCAAATGGATCGCCCCATTAAATCGATATCCCCAGGTGAAGTAGAAAAAGCCATTGATAAATTGAATAATACCAAAACTCCTGGCTACGATAATATTGATTCCAAGGTTTTAAAATCTTTGCCAAAAAAAGGAATTGTTTTTCTCACAACAATTTATAATTCTATTTTAAGGCTGAACCATTTTCCGTCGCAGTGGAAATATGCAAAAATAATAATGGTACTAAAACCAAATAAGCCCGAAAATAACGTTGCTTCCTATAGACCAATCAGTTTGTTGTCAAGTTTTTCAAAAATTTTTGAAAGGCTATTTTTAAAGAGATTAACGCCAATCTTAGAAGAGCAAAATATTATACCAGACTACCAATTCGGTTTTAGGCATAAGCATGGCACGCCAGAACAATGTCATAGGATTGTCAATAATATCTCTTACGCCTTAGAAAGAAAATTGTATTGTTCTGCGGTATTTTTAGATGTGCAACAAGCTTTTGACAGAGTCTGGCACAATGGACTTTTATATAAATTGAAAACCCTTATCCCAGCGCCATTTTATTTGCTTCTTAAAGCATATATACAGGGAAGATCCTTTTTTGTGAGCATAAATGAAAATTATTCAAGTTTCGGCTGCATTAATGCAGGTATTCCACAAGGCAGTGTTCTGGGTCCAGTATTGTATACAATTTTTACAGCAGATATGCCTACAATAGAAAACATAACTACTGCTACATACGCAGATGATACTGCTTTATTAGCCGCCAATGAATCACCGGTAATTGCTTCCGAGTTGCTGCAAAATCAATTGAATCTTCTTCAAGATTGGCTTCAAAAATGGAACATTAAAGTTAATAATTCAAAGTCTGTCCATGTTACATTTACCCTAAGAAAAAATGATTGCTCGCCTGTTTGCCTAAATGGTACAATTATACCAAGTTGCAATACTGTAAAATATTTAGGGCTTCATCTCGATCGAAGACTAACTTGGAAAGAACATGTCAAAAAGAAACGTGAGCAACTTAATTTAAAAACAAGAAAAATGTTTTGGTTATTGGGCCCAAGATCAAGCTTAAGCTTAGAAAACAAGATTCTGCTTTACAAAACAATACTTAAACCGATATGGACATATGGCATCCAGCTGTGGGGAACTAAAAGTAATTCTAACGTTGAGATACTACAGAGGTACCAGTCAAAAACCCTAAGACTTTTAGCAAATGCGCCTTGGTTTATGACCAACAAAAATATACACAAAGATCTTCGAATTTTATTGGTCAAAGACGAAATAAATAACTTCAGCGAGAGATACCTAAATAGACTAAGCAATCATTCCAACGTGTTAGCAATCAGTCTTTTAGATGATAGCAATGAAATCCAAAGACTTAAAAGACTTCATGTACTTGACCTTCCCTTCCGAAAAAGTTAAAATTCGTTACTCTGTATTTTAATTAAAAAGTAAATTCTTCTTGTATTTATTTTGTTTTTGGGTTTTAGGAAACTCAATATATGTGATGTTGTTATTTAAGAGTCATGAAATTTGCTTATTATTTTAATTGTAAAATAGATCGTAAATAAAACAGTTTTAAAAAAAAAAAAAAAAAAAAAAAAAAAAAAAAGTAGGCAAACAAACTGTCAGCAAAAAGAAGGAAATAAATTGCAATTTATTGTTGCTCACTTTTCTTAACCCATTAAGTAACAGCGGCTTGAACCATTAAGTAACAGCGACCTTAAGTTATACATGTATTCTAACAAATTATTGCCTTTTAAAATTTGGTTGATAAAATTAAAAACGTTGGTATTCAAATCTTTTTTATCTGCATATGTCTGAAGCCGTTTGTTACAACGTTACCATTTCTGGAGATGGTTTAAACGTGCCACAATAAATTCAATTATTTTAAAACGAAAAAGAGATTCGAACATTTGGACCACATTTTGTTTGGCTCAAATTGTTATTGAGTATTATTAGGTTCATTGCAGCAAAGTTGTCCGTTGTACGCACATATTAAATCTGCCGACTTTTTAGTGGCCGTGATTCTGCAACATCTGGGAATGATAAACTACTAACCGAAACATATTTAAGACGCTGGAAATAAATCACTCCACATTTCTGAAATATTTTTCATTATGATACATTATCATAATTTTTGTTGTCATCGATTTTGGATGGAAATTTGGAAAATTGTTTACATTCTGAAATCGATTTTACCCCTTGCATTTGTTGCAATAACCTTTATAGAAATTTCTTGAAGTACCCAAATCGTAAGTATGATCCTCAATAAATTTCCAAATAATATTTTTATTCCCATTTCGAGATAAATTCGCGATTTGAAGACAAATTCCCTAGTCTGGAGACAATCGTACTGGCTCCTTTCATTGCAGTCTTAAATTACATGTATATATATAATTTAAATAATAGAGTTTAAAAACGATGTTTCATGATTATTAAATTATTTTTTCGGTATGAAGTAAAAAACTAGTTTGAAAAAGTTGTTTCCGATGACCGCCGTTAACAGAAGAGTTTTCTCTAGTTTCCTGCCACGTTGAATTTTTTAAAAACTTGAGAGCTTGTAATTATAATAAAAGATAGAATATTATTGCAATGATTTTTTCATTATAATCTCATACATAATTTCATAGCATTTATTTTTTAAGTACTATTTCCCGCATATGTCCATCGCGGCTATGAGTTGCATTCGATGGCCGTATGGCGTCAAGGGTAGCTTGATTATTGACTTCAGGAGTTATTGGTTTGTTGGCATAAACCATTAACGTAACACACCTCCATAAAAAGTAATCCAAAGGTGTTAAGTCGCAGGAACAGAAGGCCAGTGTTCGGTTTCGATTTTGCTCATTTCGAAAAAGGATATATGGCCCCAAATAGTAAATTTTAATGGATATAATGGTGATACTTTAACGGCTTCATGATTGTCTTGGGGGGGGGGGGGGGGGGAAATGGTTAAGTGGTTTGACCTCCTCGATGATTCTTTTTATAGTTGTATTTAGTTGTATTTGACTTTGATGTTTTTCTCCCTTTACATATAATGTGAGCTGAAATGCAAAACATATTATGGTACTTGCACTTCTGGTTAACGTATTTTCGGGGTTCGCTTATAAAATGTCTTATTTGTATTATATGAGAATAAAATTTGGAGTTAAGATAACGATACGAGTACTTTCAGTGAACTTTTGTTGTATTAATTATAAAATTTCTGATGAGAAACAAAGTTTAAAAATAATTGAGAAGAGCTTGCTGAAATAAAGTTTATGTCTTAAAGCTGTTTTACTCTTTTTTCTGTTATTGGTATTTTTTACCAAGGCTGAACCAATTTTAATGATTATGTTTGTAAAATTTCATAAGTCGAAACTTGGAAATGTCGCCTATTTAAAAAAAAAACACACTGTTGCGACTTTTGAATATTGGACATTCATAGAAATGGCCGGAGGAGTGTTCTCCAATAGTTTTTTTCGCCCATCACCTACCATTTTCGGAAAAAGGAGCAAAGTCCTTTTTAAAACTTCAAAACTCCAAATTTGGAAAAATGTCGCCTATTTTCAAAAAAACACACTTTAACGACTTATGAATATTGGACATTCATAGAAATGGCCGGAAGAGTGTTCCCCAATAAAGTTTTTTGGCCCATCTCCTACCATTTTCAAAAAAAGGAGCAAAGTCCATTTTAAAATTTCAAAAGTCCAAATTTGGAAAAATGTCGCCTATTTTCAAAAAAACACACTTTTGCGACTTTTGAATATTGGACATTCATAGGGAGGGCCGGAATAATGCTCCCCAATAATTTTTTTTTCCCAAATTTTCTACCATTTTCGAAAAAAGGAGCCAAGTCCTTTTTAAAACTTCAAAAGTCCAAATTTGGATAAATGTCGCCTATTTTCAAAAATACACACTGCTGCGACTTTTGAATATTGGACATTCATAGATATGGCCGGAAGAGTGTTCCCCAATACGGTTTTTTGCCCATCTCCTACCATTTTCGGAAAAAGGAGCAAAGTCCGTTTTCAAATTTCAAAAGTCCAAATTTGGAAAAATGTGGACTATTCTCAAAAAAACACACTTTTGCGACTTTTGAATATTGGACATTCATAGAAATGGCCGGAAGAGTGTTCCCCAATAATGTTTTTCGCCCATCTTCTACCATTTAAAAAAAAAAGGAGCAAAGTCCTTTTTAAAATTTCAAAAGTCGAAATTTGGAAAAATGTGGACTATTCTCAAAAAAACACACTTTTGCGACTTTTGAATATTGGACATTCATAGAAATGGCCGGAAGAGTGTTCCCCAATAATGTTTTTCGCCCATCTTCTACTATTTTCGAAAAAAGGAGCAAAGGAATAGTGTTCCCCAATAATTTTTTTTCGCAAATTTTCTACAATTTTCGAAAAAAGGAGCAAAGTCCTTTTTAAAATTTCAAAAGTCGAAATTCGGAAAAATGTCGCCTATTTTCAAAAAAACACACTTTTGCGACTTTTGAATATTGGACATTCATAGAAATGGCCGGAAAAGTGTTCCCCAATAATGTTTTTTGGCCCATCTCCTACCATTTTCAAAAAAAGGAGCAAAGTCCTTTTTAAAATTTCAAAAGTCCAAATTTGGAAAAATGTCGCTTATTTTCAAAAAAACACACTTTTGCGACTTTTGAATATTGGACATTCATAGGGATGGCCGGAATAATGCTCCCCAATAATTTTTTTTCCCCAAATTTTCTACCATTTTCGGAAAAAGGAGCAAAGTCCTTTTTAAAACTTCAAAAGTCCAAATTTGGAAAAATGTCGCCTATTTTCAAAAAAACACACTTTTGCGACTTTTGAATATTGGACATTCATAGAAATGGCCGGAAGAGTGTTCCCCAATAATTCTTTTTCTCCCATCTTCTACTATTTTCAAAAAAAGGAGCAAAGGAATAGTGTTCCCCAATAATTTTTTTTCGCAAATTTTCTACCATTTTCGAAAAAAGGATCAAAGTCCTTTTTAAAATTTCAAAAGTCGAAATTCGGAAAAATGTCGCCTATTTTCAAAAAAACACACTTTTGCGACTTTTGAATATTGGACAATCATAGAAATGGCCGGAAAAGTGTTCCCCAATAATGTTTTTTGGCCCATCTCCTAACATTTTCAAAAAAAGGAGCAAAGTCCTTTTTAAAATTTCAAAAGTCCAAATTTGGAAAAATGTCGCTTATTTTCAAAAAAAACACACTTTTGCGACTTTTAAATATTGGACATTCATAGGGATGGCCGGAATAATGCTCCCCAATAATTTTTTTTCCCAAATTTTCTACCATTTTCGAAAAAAGGATCAAAGTCGTTTTTAAAATTTCAAAAGTCCAAATTTGGGAAAATGTCGCCTATTTTCAAAAAAACACACTTTTGCGACTTTTGAATATTGGACATTCATAGAAATGGCCGGAAGAGTGTTCCCCAATAATTCTTTTTCTCCCATCTTCTACTATTTTCAAAAAAAGGAGCAAAGGAATAGTGTTCCCCAATAATTTTTTTTCGCAAATTTTCTACCATTTTCGAAAAAAGGATCAAAGTCCTTTTTAAAATTTCAAAAGTCGAAATTCGGAAAAATGTCGCCTATTTTCAAAAAAACACACTTTTGCGACTTTTGAATATTGGACAATCATAGAAATGGCCGGAAAAGTGTTCCCCAATAATGTTTTTTGGCCCATCTCCTAACATTTTCAAAAAAAGGAGCAAAGTCCTTTTTAAAATTTCAAAAGTCCAAATTTGGAAAAATGTCGCCTATTTTCAAAAAAACACACTTTTGCGACTTTTAAATATTGGACATTCATAGAAATGGCCGGAATAGTGTTCCCCAATAATTTTTTTCGCAAATTTTCTACCATTTTCGGAAAAAGGAGCAAAGTCCGTTTTAAAATTTCAAAAGTGGAAACTTGGAAAAATGTCGCCTATTTAAAAAAAAAAACACACTGTTACGACTTTTGAATATTGGACATTCATAGAAATGGCCAGAGGAGTGTTCTCCAATAATTTTTTTCGCCCATCACCTACCATTTTCAAAAAAAGGAGCAAAGTCCTTTTTAAAATTTCAAAAGTCGAAATTTGGAAAAATGTGGCCTATTTTCAAAAAAACACACTTTTGCGACTTTTGAATATTAGACATTCATAGAAATGGCCGGAAGAGTGTTCCCCAATAATGTTTTTTGGCCCATCTCCTACCATTTTAAAATTTCAAAAGTCCAAATTTGGAAAAATGTCGCCTATTTTCAAAAAAACACACTGTTGCGACTTTTGAATATTGGACATTCATAGAAATGGCCGGAATAGTGTTCCCCAGTAATTTTTTTTAGCAAATTTTCTACTATTTTCGAAAAAAGGAGCAAAGTCCTTTTTAAAATTTCAAAAGTCGAAATTCTGAAAAATGTCGCCTATTTTCAAAAAAACAAACTTTTGCGACTTTTGAATATTGGACATTCATAGGGATGGCCGGAATAGTGTTCCCCAATAATTTTTTTCGCAAATTTTCTACCATTTTCGAAAAAAGGAGCAAAGTCCTTTTTAAAATGTCAAAAGTCGAAATTTGGAAAAATGTCGCCTATTTAAAAAAACAACACACTGTTGCGACTTTTAAATATTGGACATTCATTGGGATGGCCAGAATAGTGTTCCCCAATAATTTTTTTCGCAAGTTTTCTACCATTTTCGAAAAAAGGAGCAAAGTCCTTTTTAAAATGTCAAAAGTCGAAATTTGGAAAAATGTCGCCTATTTAAAAAAAAAACACACACTTTTGCGACTTTTGAATATTGGACATTCATAGGGATGGCCGGAATAGTGTTCCCCAATAATTTTTTTCGCAAATTTTCTACCATTTTCGAAAAAAGGAGCAAAGTCCTTTTTAAAATGTCAAAAGTCGAAATTTGGAAAAATGTCGCCTATTTAAAAAAAACAACACACTGTTGCGACTTTTGAATATTGGACATTCATAGGGATGGCCGGAATAATGCTCCCCAATAATTTTTTTCCCCAAATTTTCTACCATTTTCGGAAAAAGGAGCAAAGTCCTTTTTAAAACTTCAAACGTCCAAATTTGGAAAAATGTCGCCTATTAAAAAAAAAACATTGGACATTCATAGAAATGGCCGGAGGAGTGTTTTCCAATAATTTTTTTCGCCCATCATTTAACATTTTCGAAAAAAGGAGCAAAGTCCGTTTTAAAATTTCAAAAGTCGAAACTTGGAAAAATGTCGTCTATTTAAAAAAAAAAACACACTGTTGCGACTTTTGAATATTGGAAATTCATAGGGATGGCTGGACTAGTGTTCCCCAATAATTTTTTTCGCAAATTTTCTACCATTTTCGAAAAAAGGATCAAAGTCGTGTTTAAAATTTCAAAAGTCCAAATTTGGAAAAATGTCGCCTATTTTCAAAAAAACACACTGTTGCGACTTTTAAATATTGGACATTCATAGAAATGGCCGGAATAGTGTTCCCCAGTAATTTTTTTTCGCAAATTTTCTACCATTTTCGAAAAAAGGAGCAAAGTCCTTTTTAAAATGTCAAAAGTCGAAATTTGGAAAAATGTCGCCTATTTAAAAAAACAACACACTGTTGCGACTTTTGAATATTGGACATTCATAGAAATGGCCGGAATAGTGTTCCCCAATAATTTTTTTTCGCAAATTTTCTACCATTTTCGAAAAAAGGAGCAAAGTCCTTTTTAAAATTTCAAAAGTCCAAATTTGGAAAAATGTCGCCTATTTTCAAAAAAACACACTGTTGCGACTTTTGAATATTCGACTTTTAAAATTTCAAAAGTCGAAATTTGGAAAACTGTCGCCTATTTTAAAAAAAACACACTGTTGCGACTTTTAAATATTGGACATTCATAGAAATGGCCGGAATAGTGTTCCCCAGTAATTTTTTTTAGCAAATTTTCTACTATTTTCGAAAAAAGGAGCAAAGTCCTTTTTAAAATTTCAAAAGTCGAAATTTGGAAAACTGTCGCCTATTTTCAAAACAACACACATTTGCGACTTTTAAATATTGGACATTCACAGAAATGGCCGGAATAGTGTTCCCCAGTAATTTTTTTTCGCAAATTTTCTACCATTTTCGAAAAAAGGAGCAAAGTCCTTTTTAAAATTTTAAAAGTCGAAATTCTGAAAAATGTCGCCTATTTTCAAAAAAACACACTTTTGCGACTTTTGAATATTGGACATTCATAGAAATGGCCGGAAGAGTGTTCCCCAATAATGTTTTTTCGCCCATCTCCTACCATTTTCAAAAAAAGGGGCAAAGTCCTTTTTAAAATTTCAAAAGTCGAAATTTGGATAAATGTCGCTTATTTTCAAAAAAACACACTGCTGCGACTTTTGAATATTGGACATTCATAGAAATGGCCTAAGAAGTGTTCTCCAATAATTCTTTTTCTCCCATTTTCTACTATTTTCGAAAAAAGCAGCAAAGGAATAGTGTTCCCCAATAATTTTTTTCGCAAATTTTCTACCATTTTCGAAAAAAGGAGCAAAGTCCTTTTTAAAATTTCAAAAGTCGAAATTCGGAAAAATGTCGCCTATTTTCAAAAAAACACACTTTTGCGACTTTTGAATATTGGACATTCATAGAAATGACCTGAGGAGTGTTCTCCAATACTTTTTTTCGCCCATCTCCTACAATTTTCAACAAAAGGAGCAAAGTCCTTCTTAAAATGTCAAAAGTCGAAATTTGGAAAAATGTCGCCTATTTAAAAAAACAACACACTGTTGCGACTTTTGAATATTGGACATTCATAGGGATGGCCGGAATAGTGTTCCCCAATAATTTTTTTTTCGCAAATTTTCTACCATTTTCGGAAAAAGGATCAAAGTCCTTTTTAAAATGTCAAAAGTCGAAATTTGGAAAAATGTCGCCTATTTAAAAAAAACAACACACTGTTGCGACTTTTGAGTATTGGACATTCATAGGGATGGCCGGAATAGTGTTCCCCAACATTTTTTTTCGCAAATTTTCTACCATTTTCGAAAAAAGGAGCAAAGTCCTTTTTAAAATTTCAAAAGTCGAAATTCGGAAAAATGTCGCCTATTTTCAAAAAAACACACTTTTGCGACTTTTGAATATTGGACATTCATAGAAATGACCTGAGGAGTGTTCTCCAATACTTTTTTTCGCCCATCTCCTACAATTTTCAAAAAAAGGAGCAAAGTCCTTTTTAAAATGTCAAAAGTCGAAATTTGGAAAAATGTCGCCTATTTAAAAAAACAACACACTGTTGCGACTTTTGAATATTGGACATTCATAGGGATGGCCGGAATAGTGTTCCCCAATAATTTTTTTTCGCAAATTTTCTACCATTTTCGAAAAAAGGAGCAAAGTCCTTTTTAAAATTTCAAAAGTCCAAATTTGGAAAAATGTCGCCTATTTTCAAAAAAACACACTGTTGCGACTTTTGAATATTCGACTTTTAAAATTTCAAAAGTCGAAATTTGGAAAAATGTCGCCTATTTAAAAAAAAACACACTGTTGCGACTTTTAAATATTGGACATTCATAGAAATGGCCGGAATAGTGTTCCCCAGTAATTTTTTTTCGCAAATTTTCTACCATTTTCGAAAAAAGGAGCAAAGTCCTTTTTAAAATTTCAAAAGTCGAAATTCTGAAAAATGTCGCCTATTTTCAAAAAAACACACTTTTGCGACTTTTGAATATTGGACATTCATAGGGATGGCCGGAATAGTGTTCCCCAGTAATTTTTTTTCGCAAATTTTCTACCATTTTCGAAAAAAGGAGCAAAGTCCTTTTTAAAATGTCAAAAGTCGAAATTTGGAAAAATGTCGCCTATTTAAAAAAAAAACACACTGTTGCGACTTTTGAATATTGGACATTCATAGGGATGGCCGGAATAGTGTTCCCCAATAATTTTTTTCGCAAATTTTCTACCATTTTCAGAAAAAGGATCAAAGTCCTTTTTAAAATGTCAAAAGTCGAAATTTGGAAAAATGTCGCCTATTTAAAAAAAACAACACACTGTTGCGACTTTTGAATATTGGACATTCATTGGGATGGCCAGAATAGTGTTCCCCAATAATTTTTTTCGCAAATTTTCTACCATTTTCGAAAAAAGGAGCAAAGTTCTTTTTAAAATTTCAAAAGTCCAAATTTGGAAAAATGTCGCCTATTTTCAAAAAAACACACTGTTGCGACTTTTGAATATTCGACTTTTAAAATTTCAAAAGTCGAAATTTGTAAAACTGTCGCCTATTTTCAAAAAAACACACTTTTGCGACTTTTAAATATTGGACATTCATAGAAATGGCCGGAATAGTGTTCCCCAGTAATTTTTTTTTCGCAAATTTTCTACCTTTTTCGAAAAAAGGAGCAAAGTCCTTTTTAAAATTTCAAAAGTCGAAATTCTGAAAAATGTCGCCTATTTTCAAAAAACACACTTTTGCGACTTTTGAATATTGGACATTCATAGAAATGGCCGGAAGAGTGTTCCCCAATAAAGTTTTTTCGCCCATCTCCTACCATTTTCAAAAAAAAGGGGCAAAGTCCTTTTTAAAATTTTAAAAGTCGAAATTTGGATAAATATCGCTTATTTTCAAAAAAACACACTGCTGTGACTTTTGAATATTGGACATTCATAGAAATGGCCTAAGAAGTGTTCTCCAATAATTCTTTTTCTCCCATCTTCTACTAATTTCGAAAAAAAGAGCAAAGGAATAGTGTTCCCCAATAATTTTTTTCGCAAATTTTCTACCATTTTCGAAAAAAGGAGCAAAGTCCTTTTTAAAATTTCAAAAGTCGAAATTCGGAAAAATGTCGCCTATTTTCAAAAAAACACACTTTTGCGACTTTTGAATATTGGACATTCATAGAAATGGCCTGAGCAGTGAGTGGGAAGAGTGTTCCCCAACAATATTTTTTCGCAAATTTTCTACCATTTTCGAAAAAAGGATCAAAGTCGTTTTTAAAATTTCAAAAGTCAAAATTTGGAAAAATGTCGCCTATTTAAAAAAACAACACACCGTTGCGACTTTTGAATATGGGACATTCATAGGGATGACCGGAATTGTGTTCACCAATAATTTTTTTTGCAAATTTTCTACCATTTTCGGAAAAAGGATCAAAGTCGTTTTTAAAATTTCAAAAGTCAAAATTTGGAAAAATGTCGCCTATTTTCAAAAAAACACACTGTTGCGACTTTTGAATATTGGACATTCATAGGGATGGCCGGAATAATACTCCCCAATAATTTTTTTTTCCCCAAATTTTCTACCATTTTCGGAAAAAGGAGCAAAGTCCTTTTTAAAACTTCAAAAGTCCAAATTTGGAAAAATGTCGCCTATTTAAAAAAAAAACATTGGACATTCATAGAAATGGCCGGAGGAGTGTTCTCCAATAATTTTTTTCGCCCATCATTTAACATTTTCGAAAAAAGGAGCAAAGTCCTTTTTTAAATTTCAAAGGTCGAAATTTGGAAAAATGTCGCCTATTTAAAAAAACAACACACTGTTGCGACTTTTGAATATTGGACATTCATAGGGATGGCCGGAATAGTGTTCCCCAATAATTTTTTTCGCAAATTTTCTACCATTTTCGAAAAAAGGAGCAAAGTCCTTTTTTAAATTTCAAAGGTCGAAATTTGGAAAAATGTCGCATATTTTCAAAAAAACACACTGTTGCGACTTTAGAATATTGGACATTCATAGAATTGGCCGGAGGAGTGTTCCCCAATACTTTTTTTCGCCCATCTCCTACCATTTTCGAAAAAAGTAGCAAAGTCCTTTTTAAAATGTCAAAAGTCGAAATTTGGAAAAATGTCGCCTATTTAAAAAAACAACACACCGTTGCGACTTTTGAATATGGGACAATCATAGGGATGACCGGAATTGTGTTCGCCAATAATTTTTTTTCGGAAATTTTCTACCATTTTCGGAAAAAGGATCAAAGTCGTTTTTAAAATTTCAAAAGTCAAAATTTGGAAAAATGTCGCCTATTTTCAAAAAAACACACTGTTGCGACTTTTGAATATTGGACATTCATAGGGATGGCCGGAATAATGCTCCCCAATAATTTTTTTTCCCCCAAATTTTCTACCATTTTCGGAAAAAGGAGCAAAGTCCTTTTTAAAACTTCAAAAGTCCAAATTTGGAAAAATGTCGCCTATTTAAAAAAAAACATTGGACATTCATAGAAATGGCCGGAGGAGTGTTCTCCAATAATTTTTTTCGCCTATCATTTAACATTTTCGAAAAAAGGAGCAAAGTCCGTTTTAAAATTTCAAAAGTCGAAACTTGGAAAAATGTCGTCTATTTAAAAAAAAAACACACTGTTGCGACTTTTGAATATTGGACATTCATAGGGATGGCCGGAATAGTGTTCCCCAATAATTTTTTTCGCAAATTTTCTACCATTTTCGAAAAAAGGATCAAAGTCGTGTTTAAAATTTCAAAAGTCCAAATTTGGAAAAATGTCGCCTATTTTCAAAAAAACACACTGTTGCGACTTTTAAATATTGGACATTCATAGAAATGGCCGGAATAGTGTTCCCCAGTAATTTTTTTTCGCAAATTTTCTACCATTTTCGAAAAAAGAAGCAAAGTCCTTTTTAAAATGTCAAAAGTCGAAATTTAGAAAAATGTCGCCTATTTAAAAAAACAACACACTGTTGCGACTTTTGAATATTGGACATTCATAGGGATGGCCGGAATAGTGTTCCCCAATAATTTTTTTCGCAAATTTTCTACAATTTTCGGAAAAAGGAGCAAAGTCCTTTTTAAAATTTCAAAAGTCCAAATTTGGAAAACTGTCGCCTATTTTCAAAAAAACGCACTGTTGCGACTTTTAAATATTGGACATTCATAGAAATGGCCGGAATAGTGTTCCCCAGTAATTTTTTTTAGCAAATTTTCTACTATTTTCGAAAAAAGGAGCAAAGTCCTTTTTAAAATTTCAAAAGTCGAAATTCTGAAAAATGTCGCCTATTTTCAAAAAAACACACTTTTGCGACTTTTGAATATTGGACATTCATAGGGATGGCCGGAATAGTGTTCCCCAATAATTTTTTTCGCAAATTTTCTACCATTTTCGAAAAAAGGAGCAAAGTCCTTTTTAAAATGTCAAAAGTCGAAATTTGGAAAAATGTCGCCTATTTAAAAAAACAACACACTGTTGCGACTTTTGAATATTGGACATTCATAGGGATGGCCGGAATAGTGTTCCCCAATAATTTTTTTCGCAAATTTTCTACCATTTTCGGAAAAAGGAGCAAAGTCCTTTTTAAAATTTCAAAAGTCCAAATTTGGAAAACTGTCGCCTATTTTCAAAAAAACACACTGTTGCGACTTTTAAATATTGGACATTCATAGAAATGGCCGGAATAGTGTTCCCCAGTAATTTTTTTTAGCAAATTTTCTACTATTTTCGAAAAAAGGAGCAAAGTCCTTTTTAAAATTTCAAAAGTCGAAATTCTGAAAAATGTCGCCTATTTTCAAAAAAACACACTTTTGCGACTTTTGAATATTGGACATTCATAGGGATGGCCGGAATAGTGTTCCCCAATAATTTTTTTCGCAAATTTTCTACCATTTTCGAAAAAAGGAGCAAAGTCCTTTTTAAAATGTCAAAAGTCGAAATTTGGAAAAATGTCGCCTATTTAAAAAAACAACACACTGTTGCGACTTTTAAATATTGGACATTCATTGGGATGGCCAGAATAGTGTTCCCCAATAATTTTTTTCGCAAATTTTCTACCATTTTCGAAAAAAGGAGCAAAGTCCTCTTTAAAATGTCAAAAGTCGAAATTTGGAAAAATGTCGCCTATTTAAAAAAAACAACACACTGTTGCGACTTTTAAATATTGGACATTCATAGAAATGGCCGGAATAGTGTTCCCCAGTAATTTTTTTTCGCAAATTTTCTACCATTTTCGAAAAAAGGAGCAAAGTCCTTTTTAAAATGTCAAAAGTCGAAATTTGGAAAAATGTCGCCTATTTAAAAAAACAACACACTGTTGCGACTTTTGAATATTGGACATTCATAGGGATGGCCGGAATAGTGTTCCCCAATAATTTTTTTCGCAAATTTTCTACCATTTTCGAAAAAAGGAGCAAAGTCCTTTTTAAAATTTCAAAAGTCCAAATTTGGAAAAATGTCGCCAATTTTCAAAAAAACACACTGTTGCGACTTTTGAATATTCGACTTTTAAAATTTCAAAAGTCGAAATTTGGAAAACTGTCGCCTATTTTAAAAAAAACACACTGTTGCGACTTTTAAATATTGGACATTCATAGAAATGGCCGGAATAGTGTTCCCCAGTAATTTTTTTTTAGCAAATTTTCTACTATTTTCGAAAAAAGGAGCAAAGTCCTTTTTAAAATTTCAAAAGTCGAAATTCTGAAAAATGTCGCCTATTTTCAAAAAAACACACTTTTGCGACTTTTGAATATTGGACATTCATAGGGATGGCCGGAATAGTGTTCCCCAATAATTTTTTTCTCAAATTTTCTACCATTTTCGAAAAAAGGAGCAAAGTCCTTTTTAAAATGTCAAAAGTCGAAATTTGGAAAAATGTCGCCTATTTAAAAAAAACAACACACTGTTGCGACTTTTAAATATTGGACATTCATTGGGATGGCCAGAATAGTGTTCCCCAATAATTTTTTTCGCAAATTTTCTACCATATTCGAAAAAAGGAGCAAAGTCCTTTTTAAAATTTCAAAAGTCCAAATTTGGAAAAATGTCGCCTATTTTCAAAAAAAAACACACTGTTGCGACTTTTGAATATTCGACTTTTAAAATTTCAAAAGTCGAAATTTGGAAAACTGTCGCCTATTTTCAAAAAAACACACTTTTGCGACTTTTAAATATTGGACATTCACAGAAATGGCCGGAATAGTGTTCCCCAGTAATTTTTTTTCGCAAATTTTCTACCATTTTCGAAAAAAGGAGCAAAGTCCTTTTTAAAATTTCAAAAGTCGAAATTCTGAAAAATGTCGCCTATTTTCAAAAAAACACACTTTTGCGACTTTTGAATATTGGACATTCATAGAAATGGCCGGAAGAGTGTTCCCCAATAATGTTTTTTCGCCCATCTCCTACCATTTAAAAAAAAAAGGGGCAAAGTCCTTTTTAAAATTTCAAAAGTCGAAATTTGGATAAATGTCGCTTATTTTCAAAAAAACACACTGCTGCGACTTTTGAATATTGGACATTCATAGAAATGGCCTAAGAAGTGTTCTCCAATAATTCTTTTTCTCCCATTTTCTACTATTTTCGAAAAAAGCAGCAAAGGAATAGTGTTCCCCAATAATTTTTTTCGCAAATTTTCTACCATTTTCGAAAAAAGGATCAAAGTCCTTTTTAAAATTTCAAAAGTCGAAATTCGGAAAAATTTCGCCTATTTTCAAAAAAAACACACTTTTGCGACTTTTGAATATTGGACATTCATAGAAATGACCTGAGGAGTGTTCTCCAATACTTTTTTTCGCCCATCTCCTACAATTTTCAAAAAAAGGAGCAAAGTCCTTCTTAAAATGTCAAAAGTCGAAATTTGGAAAAATGTCGCCTATTTAAAAAAAAAACACACTGTTGCGACTTTTGAATATTGGACATTCATAGGGATGGCCGGAATAGTGTTCCCCAATAATTTTTTTTTCGCAAATTTTCTACCATTTTCGGAAAAATGATCAAAGTCCTTTTTAAAATGTCAAAAGTCGAAATTTGGAAAAATGTCGCCTATTTAAAAAAAAACAACACACTGTTGCGACTTTTGAATATTGGACATTCATAGGGATGGCCGGAATAGTGTTCCCCAACATTTTTTTTCGCAAATTTTCTACCATTTTCGAAAAAAGGAGCAAAGTCCTTTTTAAAATTTCAAAAGTTGAAATTTGGAAAAATGTCGCCTATTTTCAAAAAAACACACTTTTGCGACTTTTGAATATTGGACATTCATAGAAATGGCCGGAATAGTGTTCCCCAGTAATTTTTTTTTAGCAAATTTTCTACTATTTTCGAAAAAAGGAGCAAAGTCCTTTTTAAAATTTCAAAAGTCGAAATTCGGAAAAATGTCGCCTATTTTCACAAAAACACACTTTTGCGACTTTTGAATATTGGACATTCATAGAAATGGCCGGAAGAGTGTTCCCCAATAAAGTTTTTTGCCCATCTCCTACCATTTTTAAAAAAAGGAGCAAGGTCCTCTTTAAAATTTCAAAAGTCGAATATTTGGAAAAATGTCGCCTATTTTCAAAAAAACACACTGTTGCGATTTTACAATATTGGATATTCATAGAAATGGCCTGAGGAGTGAGTGGGAAGAGTGTTCCCCAATAATGTTTTTTGCCCATCTCCTACCATTTTCGGAAAAAGGAGCAAAGTCCGTTTTCAAATGTCAAAAGTCGAAATTCTGAAAACTGTCTTTTTTTTTCAAAAAAACACACTGTTGCGACTTTTGAATATTGGACATTCATAGAAATGGCCTAAGAAGTGTTGTCCAATAATTCTTTTTCTCCCATCTTCTACTATTTTCGAAAAAAGAAGCAAAGTCCTTTTTAAAATTTCGAAAGTCCAAATTTGGAAAAATGTCGCTCATTTTCACAAAAACACACTTTTGCGACTTTTGAATATTGGACATTCATAGAAATGGCCGGAAGAGTGTTCCCCAATAAAGTTTTTTGCCCATCTCCTACGATATTTAAAAAAAGGAGCAAGGTCCTCTTTAAAATTTCAAAAGTCGAATATTTGGAAAAATGTCGCCTATTTTCAAAAAAACACACTGTTGCGATTTTACAATATTGGATATTCATAGAAATGGCCTGAGGAGTGAGTGGGAAGAGTGTTCCCCAATAATGTTTTTTGCCCATCTCCTACCATTTTCGGAAAAAGGAGCAAAGTCCGTTTTCAAATGTCAAAAGTCGAAATTCTGAAAACTGTCGCCTATTTTCAAAAAAAAACACTGTTTGCTACTTTTGAATATTGGACATTCATAGGGATGGCCGGAATAGTGTTCCCCAATAATTGTTTTTCGCAAATTTTCTACCATTTTTGGAAAAAGGATCAAAGTCGTTTTTAAAATTTCAAAAGTCCAAATTTGGGAAAATGTCGCCTATTTTCAAAAAAACACACTGTTGCGACTTTTAAATATTGGACATTCATAGAAATGGCCGGAATAGTGTTCCCCAGTAATTTTTTTTCGCAAATTTTCTACCATTTTCGGAAAAAGGAGCAAAGTCCTTTTTAAA
The DNA here is from genome assembly GCA_932526305.1 of Epicampocera succincta. NCBI lineage: Eukaryota > Metazoa > Arthropoda > Insecta > Diptera > Tachinidae > Epicampocera > Epicampocera succincta. The sequence goes on along the minus strand of OW052037.1, from coordinate 35,346,822 downwards.
ATGTCAAAAGTCGAAATTTGGAAAAATGTCGCCTATTTAAAAAAACCACACACTGTTGCGACTTTTGAATATTGGACATTCATAGAAATGGCCAGAAGAGTGTTCCCCAATAATGTTTTTTCGCCCATCTCCTACCATTTTCAAAAAAAGGAGCAAAGTCCTTTTTAAAATTTCAAAAGTCGAAATTTGGATAAATGTCGCCTATTTTCAAAAAAACACACTGCTGCGACTTTTGAATATTGGACATTCATAGGGATGGCCGGAATAGTGTTCCCCAATAATGTTTTTTGCCCATCTCCTACCATTTTCAAAAAAAGGAGCAAAGTCCTTTTTAAAATTTCAAAAGTCGAAATTCGGAAAAATGTCGCCTATTTTCAAAAAAAACACACTTTTGCGACTTTTGAATATTGGACATTCATAGAAATGGCCGGAAGAGTGTTCCCCAATATTGTTTTTTCGCCCATCTCCTACCATTTTCAAAAAAAGGAGCAAAGTCCTTTTTAAAATTTCAAAAGTCGAAATTTGGAAAAATGTCGCCTATTTTCAAAAAAACACACTGCTGCGACTTTTGAATATTGGACATTCATAGAAATGGCCGGAAAAGTGTTTCCCAATAATGTTTTTTTTGCCCATCTCCTACCATTTTCAAAAACAGGAGCAAAGTCCTTTTTAAAATTTCAAAAGTCGAAATTCGGAAAAATGTCGCCTATTTTCAAAAAAAACACACTTTTGCGACTTTTGAATATTCGACATTCATAGAAATGGCCGGAATAGTGTTCCCCAATAATTTTTTTTCGCAAATTTTTTACCACTTTCGAAAAAGGAGCAAAGTCCTTTTTAAAATTTCAAAAGTCGAATATTTGGAAAAATGTCGCCTATTTTCAAAAAAACACACTGTTGCGACTTTTGAATATTGGATATTCATAGAAATGGCCTGAGGAGTGAGTGGGAAAAGTGTTCCCCAATAATGTTTTTTGCCCATCTCCTACCATTTTCAAAAAAAGAGCAAAGTCCTTTTTAAAATGTCAAAAGTCGAAATTTGGAAAAATGTCGCCTATTTTCAAAAAAACACACTGTTGCGACTTTTGAATATTGGACATTCATAGGGATGGCCGGAATAGTGTTCCCCAATAATTTTTTTCGCAAATTTTCTACCATTTTCGGAAAAAGGAGCAAAGAGTCGAAATTCTGAAAACTGTCGCCTATTTTCAAAAAAACACACTGTTGCGACTTTTGAATATTGGACATTCATAGAAATGGCCGGACTAGTGTTCCCCAATAATTTTTTTCGCCCATCACCTACCATTTTCAAAAAAAGGAGCAAAGTCCTTTTTAAAATTTCAAAAGTCGAAGTTTGGAAAAATGTCGCCTATTTTCAAAAAAACACACTGCTGCGACTTTTGAATATTGGACATTCATAGAAATGGCCGGAAGAGTGTTTCCCAATAATGTTTTTTTTGCCCATCTCCTACCATTTTCAAAAACAGGAGCAAAGTCCTTTTTAAAATTTCAAAAGTCGAAATTCGGAAAAATGTCGCCTATTTTCAAAAAAACACACTTTTGCGACTTTTGAATATTCGACATTCATAGAAATGGCCGGAATAGTGTTCCCCAATAATTTTTTTTCGCAAATTTTTTACCACTTTCGAAAAAGGAGCAAAGTCCTTTTTAAAATTTCAAAAGTCGAATATTTGGAAAAATGTCGCCTATTTTCAAAAAAACACACTGTTGCGACTTTTGAATATTGGATATTCATAGAAATGGCCTGAGGAGTGAGTGGGAAAAGTGTTCCCCAATAATGTTTTTTGCCCATCTCCTACCATTTTCAAAAAAAGAGCAAAGTCCTTTTTAAAATGTCAAAAGTCGAAATTTGGAAAAATGTCGCCTATTTTCAAAAAAACACACTGTTGCGACTTTTGAATATTGGACATTCATAGGGATGGCCGGAATAGTGTTCCCCAATAATTTTTTTCGCAAATTTTCTACCATTTTCGGAAAAAGGAGCAAAGAGTCGAAATTCTGAAAACTGTCGCCTATTTTCAAAAAAACACACTGTTGCGACTTTTGAATATTGGAAATTCATAGAAATGGCCGGACTAGTGTTCCCCAATAATTTTTTTCGCCCATCACCTACCATTTTCAAAAAAAGGAGCAAAGTTCTTTTTAAAATTTCAAAAGTCGAAATTTGGAAAAATTTCGCCTATTTAAAAAAAAAAACACACTGTTGCGTTTTTGGAATATTGGACATTCATAATGATGGCCGGAATAATGCTCCCCAATAATTTTTTTTTCCCAAATTTTCTACCATTTTCGGAAAAAGGAGCAAAGTCCTTTTTAAAACTTCAAAAGTCCAAATTTGGAAAAATGACGCCTATTTTCAAAACAACACACTGTTGCGACTTTTGAATATTGGACATTCATAGGGATGGCCGGAATAATGCTCCCCAATAATTTTTTTTCCCCAAATTTTCTACCATATTCGGAAAAAGCCAAAGACCATATTCCAAATTTGGAAAAATGTCGCTTATTTTCAAAAAAACACACTTTTGCGACTTTTGAATATTGGACATTCATAGAAATGGCCGGAAGAGTGTTCCCCAATACTGTTTTTTGCCCATCTCCTACCATTTTCGGAAAAAGGAGCAAAGTACGTTTTCAAATTTCAAAAGTCGAAATTCTGAAAACTGTCGCCTATTTTCAAAAAAACACACTGTTGCGACTTTTGAATATTGGACATTCATAGGTATGGCCGGAATAGTGTTCCCCAATAATGTTTTTTGCCCATCTCCTACCATTTTCAAAAAAGGAGCAAAGTCCTTTTTAAAATGTCAAAAGTCGAAATTTGGAAAAATGTCGCCTATTTTCAAAAAAACACACTGTTGCAACTTTTGAATATTGGACATTCATAGAAATGGCCGGAAGAGTGTTCCCCAATAATGTTTTTTGCCCATCTCCTACCATTTTCAAAAAAAGGAGCAAAGTTCTTTTTAAAATTTCAAAAGTCGAAATTTGGAAAAATGTGGCCTATTCTCAAAAAAACACACTTTTGCGACTTTTGAATATTGGACATTCATAGGGATGGCCGGAATAGTGTTCCCCAATAATTTTTTTTCGAAAATTTTTTACCATTTTCGGAAAAAGGATCAAAGTCGTTTTTAAAATTTCAAAAGTCGAAATTCGGAAAAATGTCGCCTATTTTCAAAAAAAACACACTTTTGCGACTTTTGAATATTGGACATTCATAGAAATGGCCGGAAGAGTGTTCCCCAATAATGTTTTTTCGCCCATCTCCTACCATTTTCAAAAAAAGGAGCAAAGTCCTTTTTAAAATTTCAAAAGTCGAAATTTGGAAAAATGTCGCCTATTTTCAAAAAAACACACTGCTGCGACTTTTGAATATTGGACATTCATAGAAATGGCCGGAAGAGTGTTTCCCAATAATGTTTTTTTTGCCCATCTCCTACCATTTTCAAAAACAGGAGCAAAGTCCTTTTTAAAATTTCAAAAGTCGAAATTCGGAAAAATGTCGCCTATTTTCAAAAAAACACACTTTTGCGACTTTTGAATATACGACATTCATAGAAATGGCCGGAATAGTGTTCCCCAATAATTTTTTTTCGCAAATTTTTTACCACTTTCGAAAAAGGAGCAAAGCCCTTTTTAAAATTTCAAAAGTCGAATATTTGGAAAAATGTCGCCTATTTTCAAAAAAACACACTGTTGCGACTTTTGAATATTGGATATTCATAGAAATGGCCTGAGGAGTGAGTGGGAAAAGTGTTCCCCAATAATGTTTTTTGCCCATCTCCTACCATTTTCAAAAAAAGAGCAAAGTCCTTTTTAAAATGTCAAAAGTCGAAATTTGGAAAAATGTCGCCTATTTTCAAAAAAAACACACTGTTGCGACTTTTGAATATTGGACATTCATAGGGATGGCCGGAATAGTGTTCCCCAATAATTTTTTTCGCAAATTTTCTACCATTTTCGGAAAAAGGAGCAAAGAGTCGAAATTCTGAAAACTGTCGCCTATTTTCAAAAAAACACACTGTTGCGACTTTTGAATATTGGACATTCATAGAAATGGCCGGACTAGTGTTCCCCAATAATTTTTTTCGCCCATCACCTACCATTTTCAAAAAAAGGAGCAAAGTTCTTTTTAAAATTTCAAAAGTCGAAATTTGGAAAAATTTCGCCTATTTAAAAAAAAAACACACTGTTGCGTTTTTTGAATATTGGACATTCATAATGATGGCCGGAATAATGCTCCCCAATAATTTTTTTTTCCCAAATTTTCTACCATTTTCGGAAAAAGGAGCAAAGTCCTTTTTAAAACTTCAAAAGTCCAAAGTTGGAAAAATGACGCCTATTTTCGAAACAACACACTGTTGCGACTTTTGAATATTGGACATTCATAGGGATGGCCGGAATAATGCTCCCCAATAATTTTTTTTCCCCAAATTTTCTACCATATTCGGAAAAAGCCAAAGACCATATTCCAAATTTGGAAAAATGTCGCTTATTTTCAAAAAAACACACTTTTGCGACTTTTGAATATTGGACATTCATAGAAATGGCCGGAAGAGTGTTCCCCAATACTGTTTTTTGCCCATCTCCTACCATTTTCGGAAAAAGGAGCAAAGTACGTTTTCAAATTTCAAAAGTCGAAATTCTGAAAACTGTCGCCTATTTTCAAAAAAAACACACTGTTGCGACTTTTGAATATTGTACATTCATAGGTATGGCCGGAATAGTGTTCCCCAATAATGTTTTTTGCCCATCTCCTACCATTTTCAAAAAAGGAGCAAAGTCCTTTTTAAAATGTCAAAAGTCGAAATTTGGAAAAATGTCGCCTATTTTCAAAAAAACACACTGTTGTAACTTTTGAATATTGGACATTCATAGAAATGGCCGGAAGAGTGTTCCCCAATAATGTTTTTTGCCCATCTCCTACCATTTTCAAAAAAAGGAGCAAAGTTCTTTTTAAAATTTCAAAAGTCGAAATTTGGAAAAATGTGGCCTATTCTCAAAAAAACACACTTTTGCGACTTTTGAATATTGGACATTCATAGGGATGGCCGGAATAGTGTTCCCCAATAATTTTTTTTCGCAAATTTTCTACCATTTTCGGAAAAAGGATCAAAGTCTTTTTTATAATTTCAAAAGTCAAAATTTGGAAAAATGTCACCTATTTTCAAAAAAACACACTGTTGCGACTTTTGAATATTGGACATTCATAGGGATGGCCGGAATAGTGTTCCCAATAATTTTTTTCGCAAATTTTCTACCATTTTCAGAAAAAGGAGCAAAGTCCGTTTTCAAATTTCAAAAGTCGAAATTCGGAAAAATGTCGCCTATTTTCAAAAAAACACACTTTTGCGACTTTTGAATATTGGACATTCATAGAAATGGCCTGAGGAGTGTTCTCCAATACTTTTTTTCGCCCATCTCCTACCATTTTCAAAAAAAGGAGCAAAGTCCTTTTTAAAATGTCAAAAGTCGAAATTTGGAAAAATGTCGCCTATTTTCAAAAAAAAACACACTGTTGCGACTTTTGAATATTGGACATTCATAGAAATGGCCGGAAGAGTGTTCGCCAATAATGTTTTTTGCCCATCTCCTACCATTTTCAAAAAAAGAAGCAAAGTCCTTTTTAAAATTTCAAAAGTCGAAATTCGGAAAAATGTCGCCTATTTTCAAGAAAACACACTTTTGCGACTTTTGAATATTGGACATTCATAGAAATGGCCGGAAGAGTGTTCCCCAATAATGTTTTTTCGCCCATCTCCTACCATTTTCAAAAGAAGGAGCGAAGTCCTTTTTAAAATTTCAAAAGTCCAAATTTGTTTTTTCGCCCATCTCCTACCATTTTCAAAAAAAGGATCAAAGTCCTTTATAAAAATTTCAAAAGTCAAAATTTGGAAAAATGTCGCCTATTTTCAAAACAACACACTGTTGCGACTTTTGAATATTGGACATTCATAGGGATGGCCGGAATAATGCTCCCCAATATTTTTTTCCCCCAAATTTTTTACCATTTTCGGAAAAAGGAGCAAAGTCCTTTTTAAAACTTCAAAAGTCCAAATTTGGAAAAATGTCGCTTATTTTCAAAACAACACACTGTTATGACTTTTGAATATTGGACATTCATAGAAATGGCGGAATAGTGTTCCCCTGTAATTTTTTTCGCAAATTTTCGACCATTTTCGAAAAAAGGAGCAAAGTCCTTTTTAAAATTTCAAAAGTCGAAATTCGGAAAAATGTCGCCTATTTTAAAAAAAAAAACACACTTTTGCGACTTTTAAATATTGGGCATTCATAGAAATGGCCGGAAGAGTGTTCCCCAATAATGTTTTTTCGCCCATCTCCTACTATTTTCAAAAAAAGGAGCAAAGTCTTTTTTAAAATGTCAAAAGTCGAAATTTGGAAAAATGTCGCCTACTTTCAAAAAAAAACACACTGTTGCGACTTTTGAATATTGGACATTCATAGAAATGGGCGGACTAGTGTTCCCAAAAAATTTTTTTCGCAAATTTTTTACCATTTTCGAAAAAAGGAGCAAAGTCCTTTTTAAAATTTCAAAAGTCGAAATTCTGAAAAATGTCGCCTATTTTCAAAAAAACACACTGTTGCGACTTTTGAATATTGGATATTCATAGAAATGGCCTGAGGAGTGAGTGGGAAGAGTGTTCCCCAATAATGTTTTATCGCCCATCTCCTACCATTTTCAAAAAAAGGAGCGAAGTCCTTTTTAAAATTTCAAAAGTCCAAATTTGGAAAAATGTCGCCTATTTTCAAAAAAACACACTGCTGCGACTTTTGAATATTGGACATTCATAGAAATGGCCGGAAGAGTGTTCTTTAATAATGTTTTTTCGCCTATCTCCTACTATTTTCAAAAAAAGGAGCAAAGTCCTTTTTAATATGTCAAAAGTCGAAATTTGGAAAAATGTCGCCTACTTTCAAAAAAAAACACACTGTTGCGACTTTTGAATATTGGACATTCATAGAAATGGGCGGACTAGTGTTCCCCAAAAATTTTTTTCGCAAATTTTCTACCATTTTCGAAAAAAGGAGCAAAGTCCTTTTTAAAATTTCAAAAGTCGAAATTTGGAAAAATGTCGCCTATTTTGAAAAAAAACACACTGTTGCGACTTTTGAATATTGGACATTCATAGAAATGGCCGGACTAGTGTTCCCCAATAAGTTTTTTAAAAATTTTTCTACCATTTTCGGAAAAAGGAGCAAAGTCCTTTTTAAAATTTCAAAAGTCGAAATTTGGAAAAATGTCGCCTATTTAAAAAAAAACACATTGTTGCGACTTTTGAATATTGGACATTCATAGGGATGGCCGGAATAGTGTTCCCAATAATTTTTTTCGCAAATTTTCTACCATTTTTGGAAAAAGGATCAAAGTCGTTTTTAAAATTTCAAAAGTCCAAATTTGGGAAAATGTCGCCTATTTTCAAAAAAACACACTGTTGCGACTTTTGAATATTGGACATTCATAGAAATGGCCAGAAGAGTGTTCCCCAATAATGTTTTTTCGCCCATCTCCTACCATTTTCAAAAAAAGGAGCAAAGTCCTTTTTAAAATTTCAAAAGTCGAAATTTGGAAAAATGTCGCCTATTTTCAAAAAAACACACTGCTGCGACTTTTGAATATTGGACATTCATAGAAATGGCCGGAAGAGTGTTTCCCAATAATGTTTTTTTTGCCCATCTCCTACCATTTTCAAAAACAGGAGCAAAGTCCTTTTTAAAATTTCAAAAGTCGAAATTCGGAAAAATGTCGCCTATTTTCAAAAAAACACACTTTTGCGACTTTTGAATATTCGACATTCATAGAAATGGCCGGAATAGTGTTCCCCAATAATTTTTTTTCGCAAATTTTTTACCACTTTCGAAAAAGGAGCAAAGTCCTTTTTAAAATTTCAAAAGTCGAATATTTGGAAAAATGTCGCCTATTTTCAAAAAAACACACTGTTGCGACTTTTGAATATTGGATATTCATAGAAATGGCCTGAGGAGTGAGTGGGAAAAGTGTTCCCCAATAATGTTTTTTGCCAATCTCCTACCATTTTCAAAAAAAGAGCAAAGTCCTTTTTAAAATGTCAAAAGTCGAAATTTGGAAAAATGTCGCCTATTTTCAAAAAAACACACTGTTGCGACTTTTGAATATTGGACATTCATAGGGATGGCCGGAATAGTGTTCCCCAATAATTTTTTTCGCAAATTTTCTACCATTTTCGGAAAAAGGAGCAAAGAGTCGAAATTTTGAAAACTGTCGCCTATTTTCAAAAAAACACACTGTTGCGACTTTTGAATATTGGACATTCATAGAAATGGCCGGACTAGTGTTCCCCAATAATTTTTTTCGCCCATCACCTACCATTTTCAAAAAAAGGAGCAAAGTTCTTTTTAAAATTTCAAAAGTCGAAATTTGGAAAAATTTCGCCTATTTAAAAAAAAAACACACTGTTGCGTTTTTTGAATATTGGACATTCATAATGATGGCCGGAATAATGCTCCCCAATAATTTTTTTTTCCCAAATTTTCTACCATTTTCGGAAAAAGGATCAAAGTCTTTTTTATAATTTCAAAAGTCAAAATTTGGAAAAATGTCACCTATTTTCAAAAAAACACACTGTTGCGACTTTTGAATATTGGACATTCATAGGGATGGCCGGAATAGTGTTCCCAATAATTTTTTTCGCAAATTTTCTACCATTTTCGGAAAAAGGATCAAAGTCTTTTTTATAATTTCAAAAGTCAAAATTTGGAAAAATGTCACCTATTTTCAAAAAAACACACTGTTGCGACTTTTGAATATTGGACATTCATAGGGATGGCCGGAATAGTGTTCCCAATAATTTTTTTCGCAAATTTTCTACCATTTTCAGAAAAAGGAGCAAAGTCCGTTTTCAAATTTCAAAAGTCGAAATTCGGAAAAATGTCGCCTATTTTCAAAAAAACACACTTTTGCGACTTTTGAATATTGGACATTCATAGAAATGGCCTGAGGAGTGTTCTCCAATACTTTTTTTCGCCCATCTCCTACCATTTTCAAAAAAAGGAGCAAAGTCCTTTTTAAAATGTCAAAAGTCGAAATTTGGAAAAATGTCGCCTATTTTCAAAAAAAAACACACTGTTGCGACTTTTGAATATTGGACATTCATAGAAATGGCCGGAAGAGTGTTCGCCAATAATGTTTTTTGCCCATCTCCTACCATTTTCAAAAAAAGAAGCAAAGTCCTTTTTAAAATTTCAAAAGTCGAAATTCGGAAAAATGTCGCCTATTTTCAAGAAAACACACTTTTGCGACTTTTGAATATTGGACATTCATAGAAATGGCCGGAAGAGTGTTCCCCAATAATGTTTTTTCGCCCATCTCCTACCATTTTCAAAAGAAGGAGCGAAGTCCTTTTTAAAATTTCAAAAGTCCAAATTTGTTTTTTCGCCCATCTCCTACCATTTTCAAAAAAAGGATCAAAGTCCTTTATAAAAATTTCAAAAGTCAAAATTTGGAAAAATGTCGCCTATTTTCAAAACAACACACTGTTGCGACTTTTGAATATTGGACATTCATAGGGATGGCCGGAATAATGCTCCCCAATATTTTTTTCCCCCAAATTTTTTACCATTTTCGGAAAAAGGAGCAAAGTCCTTTTTAAAACTTCAAAAGTCCAAATTTGGAAAAATGTCGCTTATTTTCAAAACAACACACTGTTATGACTTTTGAATATTGGACATTCATAGAAATGGCGGAATAGTGTTCCCCTGTAATTTTTTTCGCAAATTTTCGACCATTTTCGAAAAAAGGAGCAAAGTCCTTTTTAAAATTTCAAAAGTCGAAATTCGGAAAAATGTCGCCTATTTTAAAAAAAAAAACACACTTTTGCGACTTTTAAATATTGGGCATTCATAGAAATGGCCGGAAGAGTGTTCCCCAATAATGTTTTTTCGCCCATCTCCTACTATTTTCAAAAAAAGGAGCAAAGTCTTTTTTAAAATGTCAAAAGTCGAAATTTGGAAAAATGTCGCCTACTTTCAAAAAAAAACACACTGTTGCGACTTTTGAATATTGGACATTCATAGAAATGGGCGGACTAGTGTTCCCAAAAAATTTTTTTCGCAAATTTTTTACCATTTTCGAAAAAAGGAGCAAAGTCCTTTTTAAAATTTCAAAAGTCGAAATTCTGAAAAATGTCGCCTATTTTCAAAAAAACACACTGTTGCGACTTTTGAATATTGGATATTCATAGAAATGGCCTGAGGAGTGAGTGGGAAGAGTGTTCCCCAATAATGTTTTATCGCCCATCTCCTACCATTTTCAAAAAAAGGAGCGAAGTCCTTTTTAAAATTTCAAAAGTCCAAATTTGGAAAAATGTCGCCTATTTTCAAAAAAACACACTGCTGCGACTTTTGAATATTGGACATTCATAGAAATGGCCGGAAGAGTGTTCTTTAATAATGTTTTTTCGCCTATCTCCTACTATTTTCAAAAAAAGGAGCAAAGTCCTTTTTAATATGTCAAAAGTCGAAATTTGGAAAAATGTCGCCTACTTTCAAAAAAAAACACACTGTTGCGACTTTTGAATATTGGACATTCATAGAAATGGGCGGACTAGTGTTCCCCAAAAATTTTTTTCGCAAATTTTCTACCATTTTCGAAAAAAGGAGCAAAGTCCTTTTTAAAATTTCAAAAGTCGAAATTTGGAAAAATGTCGCCTATTTTGAAAAAAAACACACTGTTGCGACTTTTGAATATTGGACATTCATAGAAATGGCCGGACTAGTGTTCCCCAATAAGTTTTTTAAAAATTTTTCTACCATTTTCGGAAAAAGGAGCAAAGTCCTTTTTAAAATTTCAAAAGTCGAAATTTGGAAAAATGTCGCCTATTTAAAAAAAAACACATTGTTGCGACTTTTGAATATTGGACATTCATAGGGATGGCCGGAATAGTGTTCCCAATAATTTTTTTCGCAAATTTTCTACCATTTTTGGAAAAAGGATCAAAGTCGTTTTTAAAATTTCAAAAGTCCAAATTTGGGAAAATGTCGCCTATTTTCAAAAAAACACACTGTTGCGACTTTTGAATATTGGACATTCATAGAAATGGCCAGAAGAGTGTTCCCCAATAATGTTTTTTCGCCCATCTCCTACCATTTTCAAAAAAAGGAGCAAAGTCCTTTTTAAAATTTCAAAAGTCGAAATTTGGAAAAATGTCGCCTATTTTCAAAAAAACACACTGCTGCGACTTTTGAATATTGGACATTCATAGAAATGGCCGGAAGAGTGTTTCCCAATAATGTTTTTTTTGCCCATCTCCTACCATTTTCAAAAACAGGAGCAAAGTCCTTTTTAAAATTTCAAAAGTCGAAATTCGGAAAAATGTCGCCTATTTTCAAAAAAACACACTTTTGCGACTTTTGAATATTCGACATTCATAGAAATGGCCGGAATAGTGTTCCCCAATAATTTTTTTTCGCAAATTTTTTACCACTTTCGAAAAAGGAGCAAAGTCCTTTTTAAAATTTCAAAAGTCGAATATTTGGAAAAATGTCGCCTATTTTCAAAAAAACACACTGTTGCGACTTTTGAATATTGGATATTCATAGAAATGGCCTGAGGAGTGAGTGGGAAAAGTGTTCCCCAATAATGTTTTTTGCCAATCTCCTACCATTTTCAAAAAAAGAGCAAAGTCCTTTTTAAAATGTCAAAAGTCGAAATTTGGAAAAATGTCGCCTATTTTCAAAAAAACACACTGTTGCGACTTTTGAATATTGGACATTCATAGGGATGGCCGGAATAGTGTTCCCCAATAATTTTTTTCGCAAATTTTCTACCATTTTCGGAAAAAGGAGCAAAGAGTCGAAATTTTGAAAACTGTCGCCTATTTTCAAAAAAACACACTGTTGCGACTTTTGAATATTGGACATTCATAGAAATGGCCGGACTAGTGTTCCCCAATAATTTTTTTCGCCCATCACCTACCATTTTCAAAAAAAGGAGCAAAGTTCTTTTTAAAATTTCAAAAGTCGAAATTTGGAAAAATTTCGCCTATTTAAAAAAAAAACACACTGTTGCGTTTTTTGAATATTGGACATTCATAATGATGGCCGGAATAATGCTCCCCAATAATTTTTTTTTCCCAAATTTTCTACCATTTTCGGAAAAAGGAGCAAATGCCTTTTTAAAACTTCAAAAGTCCAAATTTGGAAAAATGACGCCTATTTTCAAAACAACACACTGTTGCGACTTTTGAATATTGGACATTCATAGGGATGGCCGGAATAATGCTCCCCAATAATTTTTTTTCCCCAAATTTTCTACCATATTCGGAAAAAGCCAAAAACCATATTCCAAATTTGGAAAAATGTCGCTTATTTTCAAAAAAACACACTTTTGCGACTTTTGAATATTGGACATTCATAGAAATGGCCGGAAGAGTGTTCCCCAATACTGTTTTTTGCCCATCTCCTACCATTTTCGGAAAAAGGAGCAAAGTACGTTTTCAAATTTCAAAAGTCGAAATTCTGAAAACTGTCGCCTATTTTCAAAAAAACACACTGTTGCGACTTTTGAATATTGGACATTCATAGGTATGGCCGGAATAGTGTTCCCCAATAATGTTTTTTGCCCATCTCCTACCATTTTCATAAAAGGAGCAAAGTCCTTTTTAAAATGTCAAAAGTCGAAATTTGGAAAAATGTCGCCTATTTTCAAAAAAAACACTGTTGCAACTTTTGAATATTGGACATTCATAGAAATGGCCGGAAGAGTGTTCCCCAATAATGTTTTTTGCCCATCTCCTACCATTTTCAAAAAAAGGAGCAAAGTTCTTTTTAAAATTTCAAAAGTCGAAATTTGGAAAAATGTGGCCTATTCTCAAAAAAACACACTTTTGCGACTTTTGAATATTGGACATTCATAGGGATGGCCGGAATAGTGTTCCCCAATAATTTTTTTTTGCAAATTTTCTACCATTTTCGGAAAAAGGATCAAAGTCTTTTTTATAATTTCAAAAGTCAAAATTTGGAAAAATGTCACCTATTTTCAAAAAAACACACTGTTGCGACTTTTGAATATTGGACATTCATAGGGATGGCCGGAATAGTGTTCCCAATAATTTTTTTCGCAAATTTTCTACCATTTTCAGAAAAAGGAGCAAAGTCCGTTTTCAAATTTCAAAAGTCGAAATTCGGAAAAATGTCGCCTATTTTCAAAAAAACACACTTTTGCGACTTTTGAATATTGGACATTCATAGAAATGGCCTGAGGAGTGTTCTCCAATACTTTTTTTCGCCCATCTCCTACCATTTTCAAAAAAAGGAGCAAAGTCCTTTTTAAAATGTCAAAAGTCGAAATTTGGAAAAATGTCGCCTATTTTCAAAAAAAAAACACACTGTTGCGACTTTTGAATATTGGACATTCATAGAAATGGCCGGAAGAGTGTTCGCCAATAATGTTTTTTGCCCATCTCCTACCATTTTCAAAAAAAGAAGCAAAGTCCTTTTTAAAATTTCAAAAGTCGAAATTCGGAAAAATGTCGCCTATTTTCAAGAAAACACACTTTTGCGACTTTTGAATATTGGACATTCATAGAAATGGCCGGAAGAGTGTTCCCCAATAATGTTTTTTCGCCCATCTCCTACCATTTTCAAAAGAAGGAGCGAAGTCCTTTTTAAAATTTCAAAAGTCCAAATTTGGAAAAATGTCGCCTATTTTCAAAACAACACACTTTTGCGACTTTTGAATATTGGACATTCATAGAAATGGCCGGAAGAGTGTTCCCCAATAATGTTTTTTCGCCCATCTCCTACCATTTTCAAAAAAAGGATCAAAATCCTTTATAAAAATTTCAAAAGTCAAAATTTGGAAAAATGTCGCCTATTTTCAAAACAACACACTGTTGCGACTTTTGAATATTGGACATTCATAGGGATGGCCGGAATAATGCTCCCTAATATTTTTTTCCCCCAAATTTTTAACCATTTTCGGAAAAAGGAGCAAAGTCCTTTTTAAAACTTCAAAAGTCCAAATTTGGAAAAATGTCGCTTATTTTCAAAACAACACATTGTTATGACTTTTGAATATTGGACATTCATAGAAATGGCGGAATAGTGTTCCCCTGTAATTTTTTTTCGCAAATTTTCGACCATTTTCGAAAAAAGGAGCAAAGTCCTTTTTAAAATTTCAAAAGTCGAAATTCGGAAAAATGTCGCCTATTTTAAAAAAAAAACACACTTTTGCGACTTTTAAATATTGGGCATTCATAGAAATGGCCGGAAGAGTGTTCCCCAATAATGTTTTTTCGCCCATCTCCTACTATTTTCAAAAAAAGGAGCAAAGTCTTTTTTAAAATGTCAAAAGTCGAAATTTGGAAAAATGTCGCCTACTTTCAAAAAAAAAACACACTGTTGCGACTTTTGAATATTGGACATTCATAGAAATGGGCGGACTAGTGTTCCCAAAAAATTTTTATCGCAAATTTTCTACCATTTTCGAAAAAAGGAGCAAAGTCCTTTTTAAAATTTCAAAAGTCGAAATTCTGAAAAATGTCGCCTATTTTCAAAAAAACACACTGTTGCGACTTTTGAATATTGGATATTCATAGAAATGGCCTGAGGAGTGAGTGGGAAGAGTGTTCCCCAATAATGTTTTATCGCCCATCTCCTACCATTTTCAAAAAAAGGAGCGAAGTCCTTTTTAAAATTTCAAAAGTCCAAATTTGGAAAAATGTCGCCTATTTTCAAAAAAACACACTGCTGCGACTTTTGAATATTGGACATTCATAGAAATGGCCGGAAGAGTGTTCTTTAATAATGTTTTTTCGCCTATCTCCTACTATTTTCAAAAAAAGGAGCAAAGTCCTTTTTAATATGTCAAAAGTCGAAATTTGGAAAAATGTCGCCTACTTTCAAAAAAAAACACACTGTTGCGACTTTTGAATATTGGACATTCATAGAAATGGGCGGACTAGTGTTCCCCAAAAATTTTTTTCGCAAATTTTCTACCATTTTCGAAAAAAGGAGCAAAGTCCTTTTTAAAATTTCAAAAGTCGAAATTTGGAAAAATGTCGCCTATTTTGAAAAAAAACACACTGTTGCGACTTTTGAATATTGGATATTCATAGAAATGGCCTGAGGAGTGAGTGGGAAGAGTGTTCCCCAATAATATTTTTTGCCCATCTCCTACCATTTTCGAAAAAAGGAGCAAAGTCCTTTTTAAAATGTCAAAAGTCGAAATTTGGAAAAATGTCGCCTATTTTCAAAAAAAAAACACACTGTTGCGACTTTTGAATATTGGACATTCATAGAAATGGCCGGACTAGTGTTCCCCAATAAGTTTTTTAAAAATTTTTCTACCATTTTCGGAAAAAGGAGCAAAGTCCTTTTTAAAATTTCAAAAGTCGAAATTTGGAAAAATGTCGCCTATTTAAAAAAAAACACACTGTTGCGACTTTTGAATATTGGACATTCATAATGATGGCCGGAATAATGCTCCCCAATAATTTTTTTTCCCCAAATTTTCTACCATTTTCGGAAAAAGGAGCAAAGTCCTTTTTAAAACTTCAAAAGTCCAATTTTGGAAAAATGTCGCCTATTTTCAAAACAACACACACTAATGCTAACCAAAAATTTTTTTTCCCCAAATTTTCTACCATTTTCGGAAAAAGTTCATAGAAATGGCCGGAAAAGTGTTCCCCAATAATGTTTTTTGGCCCATCTCCTACCATTTTCAAAAAAAGGAGCAAAGTCCTTTTTAAAATTTCAAAAGTCCAAATTTGGAAAAATGTCGCTTATTTTCAAAAAAACACACTTTTGCGACTTTTGAATATTGGACATTCATAGGGATGGCCGGAATAATGCTCCCCAATAATTTTTTTTCCCCAAATTTTCTACCATTTTCGGAAAAAGGAGCAAAGTCCTTTTTAAAACTTCAAAAGTCCAAATTTGGAAAAATGTCGCCTATTTTCAAAAAAACACACTTTTGCGACTTTTGAATATTGGACATTCATAGAAATGGCCGGAATAGTGTTCCCCAGTAATTTTTTTTCGAAAATTTTCTACCATTTTCGAAAAAAGGAGCAAAGTCCTTTTTAAAATTTCAAAAGTCGAAATTCGGAAAAATGCCGCCTATTTTCAAAAAAACACACTTTTGCGACTTTTGAATATTGGACATTCATAGAAATGGCCGGAAGAGTGTTCCCCAATAATGTTTTTTGCCCCTCTCCTACAATTTTCAAGAAAAGGAGCAAAGTCCTTTTTAAAATTTTAAAAGTCGAAATTTGGATAAATGTCGCCTATTTTAAAAAAAACACACTGCTGCGACTTTTGAATATTGGACATTCATAGAAATGGCCTAATAAGTGTTCTCCAATAATTCTTTTTTTCCCATCTTTTACTATTTTCAAAAAAAGGAGCAAAGGAATAGTGTTCCCCAATAATTTTTTTTCGCAAATTTTCTACCATTTTCGAAAAAAGGAGCAAAGTCCTTTTTAAAATTTCAAAAGTCGAAATTCGGAAAAATGTCGCCTATTTTCAAAAAAACACACTTTTGCGACTTTTGAATATTGGACAATCATAGAAATGGCCGGCAAAGTGTTCCCCAATAATGTTTTTTGGCCCATCTCCTAACATTTTCAAAAAAAGGAGCAAAGTCCTTTTTAAAATTTCAAAAGTCCAAATTTGGAAAAATGTCGCTTATTTTCAAAAAAACACACTTTTGCGACTTTTGAATATTGGACATTCATAGGGATGGCCGGAATAATGCTCCCCAATAATTTTTTTTCCCCAAATTTTCTACCATTTTCGGAAAAAGGAGCAAAGTCCTTTTTAAAACTTCAAAAGTCCAAATTTGGAAAAATGTCGCCTATTTTCAAAAAAACACACTTTTGCGACTTTTGAATATTGGACATTCATAGAAATGGCCGGAATAGTGTTCCCCAATAATTTTTTTCGCAAATTTTCTACCATTTTCGGAAAAAGGAGCAAAGTCCGTTTTAAAATTTCAAAAGTGGAAACTTGGAAAAATGTCGCCTAGTTAAAAAAAAAACACACTGTTACGACTTTTGAATATTGGACATTCATAGAAATGGCCGGAGGAGTGTTCTCCAATAATTTTTTTCGCCCATCACCTACCATTTTCAAAAAAAGGAGCAAAGTCCTTTTTAAAATTTCAAAAGTCGAAATTTGGAAAAATGTGGCCTATTTTCAAAAAAACACACTTTTGCGACTTTTGAATATTAGACATTCATAGAAATGGCCGGAAGAGTGTTCCCCAATAATGTTTTTTGGCCCATCTCCTACCATTTTCAAAAGCAAAGTCCTTTTTAAAATTTCAAAAGTCCAAATTTGGAAAAATGTCGCCTATTTTCAAAAAAACACACTTTTGCGACTTTTGAATATTGGACATTCATAGGGATGGCCGGAATAATGCTCCCCAATAATTTTTTTTCCCCAAATTTTCTACCATTTTCGGAAAAAGGAGCAAAGTGCTTTTTAAAACTTCAAAAGTCCAAATTTGGAAAAATGTCGCCTATTTGCAAAACAACACACTTTTGCGACTTTTGAATATTGGACATTCATAGAAATGGCCTAAGGAGTGAGTGGGAAGAGTGTTCCCCAATAATGTTTTTTGCCCATCTCCTACCATTTTCGGAAAAAGGATCAAAGTCGTTTTTAAAATTTTAAAAGTCAAAATTTGGAAAAATGTCGCCTATTTTCAAAAAAACACACTGTTGCGACTTTTGAATATTGGACATTCATAGGGATGGCCGGAATAATGCTCCCCAATAATTTTTTTCCCCAAATTTTCTACCATTTTCGGAAAAAGGAGCAAAGTCCTTTTTAAAACTTCAAAAGTCCAAATTTGGAAAAATGTCGCCTATTTTCAAAAAAACACACTGTTGCGACTTTTGAATATTGGACATTCATAGAAATGGCCGGAATAGTGTTCCCCAGTAATTTTTTTTCGCAAATTTTCTACCATTTTCGGAAAAAGGAGCAAAGTCCTTTTTAAAACTTCAAAAGTCCAAATTTGGAAAAATGTCGCCTATTTTCAAAAAAACACACTGTTGCGACTTTTGAATATTGGACATTCATAGAAATGGCCGGAATAGTGTTCCCCAGTAATTTTTTTTCGCAAATTTTCTACCATTTTCGGAAAAAGGAGCAAAGTCCTTTTTAAAACTTCAAAAGTCCAAATTTGGAAAAATGTCGCCTATTTTCAAAAAAAAAAACACTTTTGCGACTTTTGAATATTGGACATTCATTGAAATGGCCTAAGGAGTAAGTGGGAAGAGTGGTCCCCCAATAATATTTTTTGCCCATCTCCTACCATTTTCGGAAAAAGGAGCAAAGTCCTTTTTAAAATTTTAAAAGTCAAAATTTGGAAAAATGTCGCCTATTTTCAAAAAAACACACTGTTGCGACTTTTGAATATTGGACATTCATAGGGATGGCCGGAATAATGCTCCCCAATAATTTTTTTCCCCAAATTTTCTACCATTTTCGGAAAAAGGAGCAAAGTCCTTTTTAAAACTTCAAAAGTCCAAATTTGGAAAAATGTCGCCTATTTTCAAAAAAACACACTGTTGCGACTTTTGAATATTGGACATTCATAGAAATGGCCGGAATAGTGTTCCCCAGTAATTTTTTTTCGCAAATTTTCTACCATTTTCGGAAAAAGGAGCAAAGTCCTTTTTAAAACTTCAAAAGTCCAAATTTGGAAAAATGTCGCCTATTTTCAAAAAAACACACTGTTGCGACTTTTGAATATTGGACATTCATAGAAATGGCCGGAATAGTGTTCCCCAGTAATTTTTTTTCGCAAATTTTCTACCATTTTCGGAAAAAGGAGCAAAGTCCTTTTTAAAACTTCAAAAGTCCAAATTTGGAAAAATGTCGCCTATTTTCAAAAAAACACACTGTTGCGACTTTTGAATATTGGACATTCATAGGGATGGCCGGAATAATGCTCCCCAATAATTTTTTTCCCCAAATTTTCTACCATTTTCGGAAAAAGGAGCAAAGTCCTTTTTAAAACTTCAAAAGTCCAAATTTGGAAAAATGTCGCCTATTTTCAAAAAAACACACTGTTGCGACTTTTGAATATTGGACATTCATAGAAATGGCCGGAAGAGTGTTCCCCAATAATGTTTTTTCGCCCATCTCCTACCATTTTCAAAAGAAGGAGCGAAGTCCTTTTTAAAATTTCAAAAGTCCAAATTTGGAAAAATGTCGCCTATTTTCAAAACAACACACTTTTGCGACTTTTGAATATTGGACATTCATAGAAATGGCCGGAAGAGTGTTCCCCAATAATGTTTTTTCGCCCATCTCCTACCATTTTCAAAAAAAGGATCAAAATCCTTTATAAAAATTTCAAAAGTCAAAATTTGGAAAAATGTCGCCTATTTTCAAAACAACACACTGTTGCGACTTTTGAATATTGGACATTCATAGGGATGGCCGGAATAATGCTCCCTAATATTTTTTTCCCCCAAATTTTTAACCATTTTCGGAAAAAGGAGCAAAGTCCTTTTTAAAACTTCAAAAGTCCAAATTTGGAAAAATGTCGCTTATTTTCAAAACAACACATTGTTATGACTTTTGAATATTGGACATTCATAGAAATGGCGGAATAGTGTTCCCCTGTAATTTTTTTTCGCAAATTTTCGACCATTTTCGAAAAAAGGAGCAAAGTCCTTTTTAAAATTTCAAAAGTCGAAATTCGGAAAAATGTCGCCTATTTTAAAAAAAAAACACACTTTTGCGACTTTTAAATATTGGGCATTCATAGAAATGGCCGGAAGAGTGTTCCCCAATAATGTTTTTTCGCCCATCTCCTACTATTTTCAAAAAAAGGAGCAAAGTCTTTTTTAAAATGTCAAAAGTCGAAATTTGGAAAAATGTCGCCTACTTTCAAAAAAAAACACACTGTTGCGACTCTTGAATATTGGACATTCATAGAAATGGGCGGACTAGTGTTCCCAAAAAATTTTTATCGCAAATTTTCTACCATTTTCGAAAAAAGGAGCAAAGTCCTTTTTAAAATTTCAAAAGTCGAAATTCTGAAAAATGTCGCCTATTTTCAAAAAAACACACTGTTGCGACTTTTGAATATTGGATATTCATAGAAATGGCCTGAGGAGTGAGTGGGAAGAGTGTTCCCCAATAATGTTTTATCGCCCATCTCCTACCATTTTCAAAAAAAGGAGCGAAGTCCTTTTTAAAATTTCAAAAGTCCAAATTTGGAAAAATGTCGCCTATTTTCAAAAAAACACACTGCTGCGACTTTTGAATATTGGACATTCATAGAAATGGCCGGAAGAGTGTTCTTTAATAATGTTTTTTCGCCTATCTCCTACTATTTTCAAAAAAAGGAGCAAAGTCCTTTTTAATATGTCAAAAGTCGAAATTTGGAAAAATGTCGCCTACTTTCAAAAAAAAACACACTGTTGCGACTTTTGAATATTGGACATTCATAGAAATGGGCGGACTAGTGTTCCCCAAAAATTTTTTTCGCAAATTTTCTACCATTTTCGAAAAAAGGAGCAAAGTCCTTTTTAAAATTTCAAAAGTCGAAATTTGGAAAAATGTCGCCTATTTTGAAAAAAAACACACTGTTGCGACTTTTGAATATTGGATATTCATAGAAATGGCCTGAGGAGTGAGTGGGAAGAGTGTTCCCCAATAATATTTTTTGCCCATCTCCTACCATTTTCGAAAAAAGGAGCAAAGTCCTTTTTAAAATGTCAAAAGTCGAAATTTGGAAAAATGTCGCCTATTTTCAAAAAAAAAACACACTGTTGCGACTTTTGAATATTGGACATTCATAGAAATGGCCGGACTAGTGTTCCCCAATAAGTTTTTTAAAAATTTTTCTACCATTTTCGGAAAAAGGAGCAAAGTCCTTTTTAAAATTTCAAAAGTCGAAATTTGGAAAAATGTCGCCTATTTAAAAAAAAACACACTGTTGCGACTTTTGAATATTGGACATTCATAATGATGGCCGGAATAATGCTCCCCAATAATTTTTTTTCCCCAAATTTTCTACCATTTTCGGAAAAAGGAGCAAAGTCCTTTTTAAAACTTCAAAAGTCCAATTTTGGAAAAATGTCGCCTATTTTCAAAACAACACACACTAATGCTAACCAAAAATTTTTTTTCCCCAAATTTTCTACCATTTTCGGAAAAAGTTCATAGAAATGGCCGGAAAAGTGTTCCCCAATAATGTTTTTTGGCCCATCTCCTACCATTTTCAAAAAAAGGAGCAAAGTCCTTTTTAAAATTTCAAAAGTCCAAATTTGGAAAAATGTCGCTTATTTTCAAAAAAACACACTGTTGCGACTTTTGAATATTGGACATTCATAGGGATGGCCGGAATAATGCTCCCCAATAATTTTTTTTTCCCAAATTTTCTACCATTTTCGGAAAAAGGAGCAAAGTCCTTTTTAAAACTTCAAAAGTCCAAATTTGGAAAAATGTCGCCTATTTTCAAAAAAACACACTTTTGCGACTTTTGAATATTGGACATTCATAGAAATGGCCGGAAGAGTGTTCCCCAATAATGTTTTTTGCCCATCTCCTACAATTTTCAAGAAAAGGAGCAAAGTCCTTTTTAAAATTTTAAAAGTCGAAATTTGGATAAATGTCGCCTATTTTAAAAAAAACACACTGCTGCGACTTTTGAATATTGGACATTCATAGAAATGGCCTAATAAGTGTTCTCCAATAATTCTTTTTTTCCCATCTTTTACTATTTTCAAAAAAAGGAGCAAAGGAATAGTGTTCCCCAATAATTTTTTTTCGCAAATTTTCTACCATTTTCGAAAAAAGGAGCAAAGTCCTTTTTAAAATTTCAAAAGTCGAAATTCGGAAAAATGTCGCCTATTTTCAAAAAAACACACTTTTGCGACTTTTGAATATTGGACAATCATAGAAATGGCCGGAAAAGTGTTCCCCAATAATGTTTTTTGGCCCATCTCCTAACATTTTCAAAAAAAGGAGCAAAGTCCTTTTTAAAATTTCAAAAGTCCAAATTTGGAAAAATGTCGCTTATTTTCAAAAAAACACACTTTTGCGACTTTTGAATATTGGACATTCATAGGGATGGCCGGAATAATGCTCCCCAATAATTTTTTTCGCAAATTTTCTACCATTTTCGGAAAAAGGAGCAAAGTCCGTTTTAAAATTTCAAAAGTGGAAACTTGGAAAAATGTCGCCTATTTAAAAAAAAAACACACTGTTACGACTTTTGAATATTGGACATTCATAGAAATGGCCGGAGGAGTGTTCTCCAATAATTTTTTTCGCCCATCACCTACCATTTTCAAAAAAAGGAGCAAAGTCCTTTTTAAAATTTCAAAAGTCGAAATTTGGAAAAATGTGGCCTATTTTCAAAAAAACACACTTTTGCGACTTTTGAATATTAGACATTCATAGAAATGGCCGGAAGAGTGTTCCCCAATAATGTTTTTTGGCCCATCTCCTACCATTTTCAAAAGCAAAGTCCTTTTTAAAATTTCAAAAGTCCAAATTTGGAAAAATGTCGCCTATTTTCAAAAAAACACACTTTTGCGACTTTTGAATATTGGACATTCATAGGGATGGCCGGAATAATGCTCCCCAATAATTTTTTTTCCCCAAATTTTCTACCATTTTCGGAAAAAGGAGCAAAGTGCTTTTTAAAACTTCAAAAGTCCAAATTTGGAAAAATGTCGCCTATTTGCAAAACAACACACTTTTGCGACTTTTGAATATTGGACATTCATAGAAATGGCCTAAGGAGTGAGTGGGAAGAGTGTTCCCCAATAATGTTTTTTGCCCATCTCCTACCATTTTCGGAAAAAGGATCAAAGTCGTTTTTAAAATTTTAAAAGTCAAAATTTGGAAAAATGTCGCCTATTTTCAAAAAAACACACTGTTGCGACTTTTGAATATTGGACATTCATAGGGATGGCCGGAATAATGCTCCCCAATAATTTTTTTCCCCAAATTTTCTACCATTTTCGGAAAAAGGATCAAAGTCCTTTTTAAAATGTCAAAAGTCCAAATTTGGAAAAATGTCGCCTATTTTCAAAAAAACACACTGTTGCGACTTTTGAATATTGGACATTCATAGAAATGGCCGGAATAGTGTTCCCCAGTAATTTTTTTTCGCAAATTTTCTACCATTTTCGGAAAAAGGAGCAAAGTCCTTTTTAAAACTTCAAAAGTCCAAATTTGGAAAAATGTCGCCTATTTTCAAAAAAACACACTGTTGCGACTTTTGAATATTGGACATTCATAGAAATGGCCGGAATAGTGTTCCCCAGTAATTTTTTTTCGCAAATTTTCTACCATTTTCGGAAAAAGGAGCAAAGTCCTTTTTAAAACTTCAAAAGTCCAAATTTGGAAAAATGTCGCCTATTTTCAAAAAAAAAAACACTTTTGCGACTTTTGAATATTGGACATTCATTGAAATGGCCTAAGGAGTAAGTGGGAAGAGTGGTCCCCCAATAATATTTTTTGCCCATCTCCTACCATTTTCGGAAAAAGGAGCAAAGTCCTTTTTAAAATTTTAAAAGTCAAAATTTGGAAAAATGTCGCCTATTTTCAAAAAAACACACTGTTGCGACTTTTGAATATTGGACATTCATAGGGATGGCCGGAATAATGCTCCCCAATAATTTTTTTCCCCAAATTTTCTACCATTTTCGGAAAAAGGAGCAAAGTCCTTTTTAAAACTTCAAAAGTCCAAATTTGGAAAAATGTCGCCTATTTTCAAAAAAACACACTGTTGCGACTTTTGAATATTGGACATTCATAGAAATGGCCGGAATAGTGTTCCCCAGTAATTTTTTTTCGCAAATTTTCTACCATTTTCGGAAAAAGGAGCAAAGTCCTTTTTAAAACTTCAAAAGTCCAAATTTGGAAAAATGTCGCCTATTTTCAAAAAAACACACTGTTGCGACTTTTGAATATTGGACATTCATAGAAATGGCCGGAATAGTGTTCCCCAGTAATTTTTTTTCGCAAATTTTCTACCATTTTCGGAAAAAGGAGCAAAGTCCTTTTTAAAACTTCAAAAGTCCAAATTTGGAAAAATGTCGCCTATTTTCAAAAAAAAAACACTTTTGCGACTTTTGAATATTGGACATTCATAGAAATGGCCTAAGGAGTGAGTGGGAAGAGTGTTCCCCAATAATATTTTTTGCCCATCTCCTACCATTTTCGGAAAAAGGAGCAAAGTCCTTTTTAAAATTTTAAAATTCAAAATTTGGAAAAATGTCGCCTATTTTCAAAAAAACACACTGTTGCGACTTTTGAATATTGGACATTCATAGAAATGGGCGGACTAGTGTTCCCCAAAAATTTTTTTCGCAAATTTTCTACCATTTTCGGAAAAAGGAGCAAAGTCCTTTTTAAAACTTCAAAAGTCCAAATTTGGAAAAATGTCGCCTATTTTCAAAAAAACACACTGTTGCGACTTTTGAATATTGGACATTCATAGAAATGGCCGGAATAGTGTTCCCCAGTAATTTTTTTTCGCAAATTTTCTACCATTTTCGGAAAAAGGATCAAAGTCGTTTTTAAAATTTTAAAAGTCAAAATTTGGAAAAATGTCGCCTATTTTCAAAAAAACACACTGTTGCGACTTTTGAATATTGGACATTCATAGGGATGGCCGGAATAATGCTCCCCAATAATTTTTTTCCCCAAATTTTCTACCATTTTCGGAAAAAGGAGCAAAGTCCTTTTTAAAACTTCAAAAGTCCAAATTTGGAAAAATGTCGCCTATTTTCAAAAAAACACACTTTTGCGACTTTTGAATATTGGACATTCATAGAAATGGCCGGAAGAGTGTTCCCCAATAATGTTTTTTCGCCCATCTCTTACCATTAAAAAAAAAGGAGCAAAGTCCTTTTTAAAATTTCAAAAGTCCAAATTTGGATAAATGTCGCCTATTTAAAAAAAAAAACACACTGCTGCGACTTTTGAATATTGGACATTCATAGAAATGGCCTAAGAAGTGTTCTCCAATAATTTTTTTTCTCCCATCTTCTACTACTTTCGAAAAAAGGAGCAAAGTCCTTTTTAAAATTTCGAAAGTCCAAATTTGGAAAAATGTCGCTAATTTTCACAAAAACACACTTTTGCGACTTTTGAATATTGGACATTCATAGAAATGGCCGGAAGAGTGTTCCCCAATAATATTTTTTCGCCCATCTCCTACCATTTTCGAAAAAAGGAGCAAAGTCCTTTTTAAAATTTCAAAAGTCGAAATTCGGAAAAATGTCGCCTATTTTCAAAAAAACACACTTTTGCGACTTTTGAATATTGGACATTCATAGAAATGGCCGGAAGAGTGTTCCCAAATAATGTTTTTTCGCCCATCTCCTACCATTTTCAAAAAAAAGAGCAAAGTCCTTTTTAAAATTTCAAAAGTTGAAATTTGGAAAAATGTCGCCTATTATCAAAAAACACACTTATGCGACTTTTGAATATTGGACATTCAAAGAAATGGCCGGAAAAGTGTTCCCCAGTAATTTTTTTTTCGCAAATTTTCTACCATTTTCGAAAAAAGGAGCAAAGTCCTTTTTAAAATTTCAAAAGTCGAAATTCGGAAAAATGTCGCCTATTTTCAAAAAAAACACACTTTTGCGACTTTTGAATATTGGACATTCATAGAAATGGCCGGAAGAGTGTTCCCCAATAATGTTTTTTCGCCCATCTCCTACTATTTTCAAAAAAAGGAGCAAAGTCCTTTTTAAAATTCAAAAGTCGAAATTTGGATAAATGTCGCCTATTTTCAAAAAAAACACACTGCTGCGACTTTTGAATATTGGACATTCATAGAAATGGCCTAAGAAGTGTTCTCCAATAATTCTTTTTCTCCCATCTTCTACTATTTTCGAAAAAAGGAGCAAAGGAATAGTTTTCCCCAATAATTTTTTTTCGCAAATTTTCTACCATTTTCGAAAAAAGGAGCAAAGTCCTTTTTAAAATTTCAAAAGTCGAAATTCGGAAAAATGTCGCCTTTTTTCAAAAAAACACACTTTTGCGACTTTTGAATATTGGACATTCATAGAAATGGCCTGAGGAGTGTTCTCCAATACTTTTTTTCGCCCATCTCCTACCATTTTCAAAAAAAAAGGAGCAAAGTCCTTTTTAAAATGTCAAAAGTCGAATATTTGGAAAAATGTCGCCTATTTAAAAAAACAACACACTGTTGCGACTTTTGAATATTGGACATTCATAGGGATGGCCGGAATAGTGTTCCCCAATAATTTTTTTTCGCAAATTTTCTACCATTTTCGGAAAAAGGATCAAAGTCCTTTTTGAAATGTCTAAAGTCAAAATTTTGAAAAATGTCACCTATTTAAAAAAAACAACACACTGTTGCGACTTTTGAATATTGGACATTCATAGGGATGGCCGGAATAGTGTTCCCCAATAATTTTTTTCGCAAATTTTCTACCATTTTCGAAAAAAGGAGCAAAGTCATTTTAAAATTTCAAAAGTCCAAATTTGGTAAAATGTCGCCTTTTTTCAAAAAAACACACTCTTGCGACTTTTGAATATTCGACTTTTAAAATTTCAAAAGTCGAAATTTAAAAAACTGTCGCCTATTTTAAAAACAAACATACTGTTGCGACTTTTAAATATTGGACATTCATAGATATGGCCTGAAGAGTGTTCTCCAATACTTTTTTTCGCCCATTTCCTACCATTTTCAAAAAAAGGAGCAAAGTCCTCTTTAAAATGTCAAAAGTCGAAATTTGGAAAAATGTCGCCTATTTAAAAAAACAACACACTGTTGCGACTTTTGAATATTGGACATTCACAGGGATGGCCGGAATAGTGTTCCCCAATAATTTTTTTTTCGCAAATTTTCTACCATTTTCGGAAAATAGATCAAAGTCCTTTTTAAAATGTCAAAAGTCGAAATTTGGAAAAATGTCGCCTATTTAAAAAAAACAACACACTGTTGCGACTTTTGAATATTGGACATTCATAGGGATGGCCGGAATAGTGTTCCCTCATATTTTTTTTCGCAAATATTCTACCATTTTCGAAAAAAGGAGCAAAGTCCTTTTTAAAATTTCAAAAGTCCAAATTTGGAAAAATGTCACCTATTTTCAAAAAAACACACTATTGCGACTTTTGAATATTGGATATTCATAGAAATGGCCTGAGGAGTGAGTGGGAAGAGTGTTCCCCAATAATGTTTTTTGCCCATCTCCTACCATTTTCGAAAAAAGGAGCAAAGTCCTTTTTAAAATGTCAAAAGTCGAAATTTGGAAAAATGTCGCCTATTTAAAAAAACAACACACTGTTGCGACTTTTGAATATTGGACATTCATAGGGATGGCCGGAATAGTGTTCCCCAATAATTTTTTTTTCGCAAATTTTCTACCATTTTCGGAAAAAGGATCAAAGTCCTTTTTAAAATGTCAAAAGTCGAAATTTGGAAAAATGTCGCCTATTTAAAAAAAAACAACACACTGTTGCGACTTTTGAATATTGGACATTCATAGGGATGGCCGGAAAAGTGTTCCCCAATAATTTTTTTCGCAAATTTTTACCATTTTCTGAAAAAGGCGCAAACTCCGTTTTCAAATTTCAAAAGTCAAAATTTGGAAAAATGACGCCTATTTTCAAAAAAACACACTGTTGCGACTTTTGAATATTGGACATTCATAGAGATGGCCGGAATAATGCTCCCCAGTAATTTTTTTCCCAAATTTTCTACCATTTTCGAAAAAAGGAGCAAAGTCCTTTTTAAAATTTCAAAAGTCGAAACTTGGAAAAATGTCGCTAATTTTAACAAAAACACACTTTTGCGACTTTTGAATATTGGACATTCATAGAAATGGCCGGAAGAGTGTTCCCCAATAATGTTTTTGCCCATCTCCTACCATTTTCAAAAAAAGGAGCAACTTTTGAATATTGGACATTCATAGGGATGGCCGGAATAATGCTCCCCAATAATTTTTTTCCCCAAATTTTCTACCATTTTCGGAAAAAGGAGCAAAGTCCTTTTTAAAACTTCAAAAGTCCAAATTTGGAAGAATGTCGCCTATTTTCAAAAAAACACACTGTTGCGACTTTTGAATATTGGACATTCATAGAAATGGCCGGAATAGTGTTCCCCAGTAATTTTTTTTCGCAAATTTTCTACCATTTTCGGAAAAAGGAGCAAAGTCCTTTTTAAAACTTCAAAAGTCCAAATTTGGAAAAATGTCGCCTATTTTCAAAAAAACACACTGTTGCGACTTTTGAATATTGGACATTCATAGAAATGGCCGGAATAGTGTTCCCCAGTAATTTTTTTTCGCAAATTTTCTACCATTTTCGGGAAAAGGAGCAAAGTCCTTTTTAAAACTTCAAAAGTCCAAATTTGGAAAAATGTCGCCTATTTTCAAAAAAAAACACTTTTGCGACTTTTGAATATTGGACATTCATAGAAATGGCCTAAGGAGTGAGTGGGAAGAGTGTTCCCCAATAATATTTTTTGCCCATCTCCTACCATTTTCGGAAAAAGGAGCAAAGTCCTTTTTAAAATTTTAAAATTCAAAATTTGGAAAAATGTCGCCTATTTTCAAAAAAACACACTGTTGCGACTTTTGAATATTGGACATTCATAGAAATGGGCGGACTAGTGTTCCCCAAAAATTTTTTTCGCAAATTTTCTACCATATTCGGAAAAAGGAGCAAAGTCCTTTTTAAAACTTCAAAAGTCCAAATTTGGAAAAATGTCGCCTATTTTCAAAAAAACACACTGTTGCGACTTTTGAATATTGGACATTCATAGAAATGGCCGGAATAGTGTTCCCCAGTAATTTTTTTTCGCAAATTTTCTACCATTTTCGGAAAAAGGATCAAAGTCGTTTTTAAAATTTTAAAAGTCAAAATTTGGAAAAATGTCGCCTATTTTCAAAAAAACACACTGTTGCGACTTTTGAATATTGGACATTCATAGGGATGGCCGGAATAATGCTCCCCAATAATTTTTTTCCCCAAATTTTCTACCATTTTCGGAAAAAGGAGCAAAGTCCTTTTTAAAACTTCAAAAGTCCAAATTTGGAAAAATGTCGCCTATTTTCAAAAAAACACACTTTTGCGACTTTTGAATATTGGACATTCATAGAAATGGCCGGAAGAGTGTTCCCCAATAATGTTTTTTCGCCCATCTCTTACCATTAAAAAAAAAAGGAGCAAAGTCCTTTTTAAAATTTCAAAAGTCCAAATTTGGATAAATGTCGCCTATTTAAAAAAAAAAAACACACTGCTGCGACTTTTGAATATTGGACATTCATAGAAATGGCCTAAGAAGTGTTCTCCAATAATTTTTTTTCTCCCATCTTCTACTACTTTCGAAAAAAGGAGCAAAGTCCTTTTTAAAATTTCGAAAGTCCAAATTTGGAAAAATGTCGCTAATTTTCACAAAAACACACTTTTGCGACTTTTGAATATTGGACATTCATAGAAATGGCCGGAAGAGTGTTCCCCAATAATGTTTTTTCGCCCATCTCCTACCATTTTCGAAAAAAGGAGCAAAGTCCTTTTTAAAATTTCAAAAGTCGAAATTCGGAAAAATGTCGCCTATTTTCAAAAAAACACACTTTTG
Source organism: Epicampocera succincta (assembly GCA_932526305.1). Taxonomy (NCBI): domain Eukaryota; kingdom Metazoa; phylum Arthropoda; class Insecta; order Diptera; family Tachinidae; genus Epicampocera; species Epicampocera succincta. The sequence continues at coordinate 35,317,199 of OW052037.1, read as the reverse complement.
CGACTTTTGAATATTGGACATTCATAGAAATGGCCGGAAGAGTGTTCCCAAATAATGTTTTTTCGCCCATCTCCTACCATTTTCAAAAAAAGGAGCAAAGTCCTTTTTAAAATTTCAAAAGTTGAAATTTGGAAAAATGTCGCCTATTATCAAAAAACACACTTATGCGACTTTTGAATATTGGACATTCAAAGAAATGGCCGGAAAAGTGTTCCCCAGTAATTTTTTTTTCGCAAATTTTCTACCATTTTCGAAAAAAGGAGCAAAGTCCTTTTTAAAATTTCAAAAGTCGAAATTCGGAAAAATGTCGCCTATTTTCAAAAAAAACACACTTTTGCGACTTTTGAATATTGGACATTCATAGAAATGGCCGGAAGAGTGTTCCCCAATAATGTTTTTTCGCCCATCTCCTACTATTTTCAAAAAAAGGAGCAAAGTCCTTTTTAAAATTCAAAAGTCGAAATTTGGATAAATGTCGCCTATTTTCAAAAAAAACACACTGCTGCGACTTTTGAATATTGGACATTCATAGAAATGGCCTAAGAAGTGTTCTCCAATAATTCTTTTTCTCCCATCTTCTACTATTTTCGAAAAAAGGAGCAAAGGAATAGTTTTCCCCAATAATTTTTTTTCGCAAATTTTCTACCATTTTCGAAAAAAGGAGCAAAGTCCTTTTTAAAATTTCAAAAGTCGAAATTCGGAAAAATGTCGCCTTTTTTTCAAAAAAACACACTTTTGCGACTTTTGAATATTGGACATTCATAGAAATGGCCTGAGGAGTGTTCTCCAATACTTTTTTTCGCCCATCTCCTACCATTTTCAAAAAAAAAGGAGCAAAGTCCTTTTTAAAATGTCAAAAGTCGAATATTTGGAAAAATGTCGCCTATTTAAAAAAACAACACACTGTTGCGACTTTTGAATATTGGACATTCATAGGGATGGCCGGAATAGTGTTCCCCAATAATTTTTTTTCGCAAATTTTCTACCATTTTCGGAAAAAGGATCAAAGTCCTTTTTGAAATGTCTAAAGTCAAAATTTTGAAAAATGTCACCTATTTAAAAAAAACAACACACTGTTGCGACTTTTGAATATTGGACATTCATAGGGATGGCCGGAATAGTGTTCCCCAATAATTTTTTTCGCAAATTTTCTACCATTTTCGAAAAAAGGAGCAAAGTCATTTTAAAATTTCAAAAGTCCAAATTTGGTAAAATGTCGCCTTTTTTCAAAAAAACACACTCTTGCGACTTTTGAATATTCGACTTTTAAAATTTCAAAAGTCGAAATTTAAAAAACTGTCGCCTATTTTAAAAACAAACATACTGTTGCGACTTTTAAATATTGGACATTCATAGATATGGCCTGAAGAGTGTTCTCCAATACTTTTTTTCGCCCATCTCCTACCATTTTCAAAAAAAGGAGCAAAGTCCTCTTTAAAATGTCAAAAGTCGAAATTTGGAAAAATGTCGCCTATTTAAAAAAACAACACACTGTTGCGACTTTTGAATATTGGACATTCACAGGGATGGCCGGAATAGTGTTCCCCAATAATTTTTTTTTCGCAAATTTTCTACCATTTTCGGAAAAAGGATCAAAGTCCTTTTTAAAATGTCAAAAGTCGAAATTTGGAAAAATGTCGCCTATTTAAAAAAAACAACACACTGTTGCGACGTTTGAATATTGGACATTCATAGGGATGGCCGGAATAGTGTTCCCTCATATTTTTTTTCGCAAATATTCTACCATTTTCGAAAAAAGGAGCAAAGTCCTTTTTAAAATTTCAAAAGTCCAAATTTGGAAAAATGTCACCTATTTTCAAAAAAACACACTATTGCGACTTTTGAATATTGGATATTCATAGAAATGGCCTGAGGAGTGAGTGGGAAGAGTGTTCCCCAATAATGTTTTTTGCCCATCTCCTACCATTTTCGAAAAAAGGAGCAAAGTCCTTTTTAAAATGTCAAAAGTCGAAATTTGGAAAAATGTCGCCTATTTAAAAAAACAACACACTGTTGCGACTTTTGAATATTGGACATTCATAGGGATGGCCGGAATAGTGTTCCCCAATAATTTTTTTTTCGCAAATTTTCTACCATTTTCGGAAAAAGGATCAAAGTCCTTTTTAAAATGTCAAAAGTCGAAATTTGGAAAAATGTCGCCTATTTAAAAAAAAACAACACACTGTTGCGACTTTTGAATATTGGACATTCATAGGGATGGCCGGAAAAGTGTTCCCCAATAATTTTTTTCGCAAATTTTTACCATTTTCTGAAAAAGGCGCAAACTCCGTTTTCAAATTTCAAAAGTCAAAATTTGGAAAAATGACGCCTATTTTCAAAAAAACACACTGTTGCGACTTTTGAATATTGGACATTCATAGAGATGGCCGGAATAATGCTCCCCAGTAATTTTTTTCCCAAATTTTCTACCATTTTCGAAAAAAGGAGCAAAGTCCTTTTTAAAATTTCAAAAGTCGAAACTTGGAAAAATGTCGCTAATTTTAACAAAAACACACTTTTGCGACTTTTGAATATTGGACATTCATAGAAATGGCCGGAAGAGTGTTCCCCAATAATGTTTTTGCCCATCTCCTACCATTTTCAAAAAAAGGAGCAAAGTCCTTTTTAAAATTTCAAAAGTCAAAACTTGGAAAAATATCGCCTATTTTCAAAAAAACACACTGTTGCGACTTTTAAATATTGGACATTCATAGAAATGGCCGGAGGAGTGTTCTCCAATAGTTTTTTTTGCTCATCACCTACCATTTTCGGAAAAAGGAGCAAAGTCCTTTTTAAAATTTCAAAAGTTGAAATTTGGAAAAATGTCGCCTATTTTCAAAAAAACACACTTTTGCCACTTTTGAATATTGGACATTCATAGAAATGGCCGGAATAGTGTTCCCCAGTAATTTTTTTTCGCAAATTTTCTACCATTTTCGAAAAAAGGAGCAAAGTCCTTTTTAAAATTTCAAAAGTCGAAATTCGGAAAAATGTCGCCTATTTTCAAAAAAACACACTTTTGGGACTTTTGAATATTGGACATTCATAAAAATGGCCGGAAGAGTGTTCCCCAATAATCCTTTTTCGCCCATCTGCTACCATTTTCAAAAAAAAGAGCAAAGTCCTTTTTAAAATTTCAAAAGTCGAAATTTGGATAAATGTCTCCTATTTTCAAAAAAACACTCTGCTGCGACTTTTGAATATTGGACATTCATAGGGATGGCCGGAATAGTGTTCCCCAATAATTTTTTTTCGCAAATTTTCTACCATTTTCAGAAAAAGGATCAAAGTCCTTTTTAAAATGTCAAAAGTCGAAATTTGGAAAAAAGTCGCCTATTTAAAAAAAAAAACAGACTGTTGCGACTCTTGAATATTGGACATTCATAGGGCTGGCCGGAATGGTGTTCCCCTATAATTTTTTTCGCAAATTTTCTACCATTTTCGAAAAAAGGAGTAAAGTCCTTTTTAAAATTTCATAAGTCCAAATTTGGAAGAATGTCGCCTATTGTCAAAAAAACACACTTTTGTATATTGGACAGTCATAGGAATGGCCGGAATAGTGTTCCGCAATAATTTTTTTTCGCAAATTTTCTACCATTTTCGGAAAAAGGATCAAAGTCCTTTTTAAAATGTCAAAAGTCGAAATTTGGAAAAATGTCGCCTATTTAAAAAAACAACACACTGTTGCGACTTTTGAATATTCGACTTTTAAAATATCAAAAGTCGAAATTTGGAAAACTGTCGCCTATTTTCAAAAAAACACACTGTTGCGACTTTTAAATATTGGACATTCATAGAAATGGCCGGAATAATCTTCCCCAGTAATTTTTTTTCGCAAATTTTCTACCATTTTCGAAAAAAGGAGCAAAGTCCTTTTTAAAATTTCAAAAGTCGAAATTCGAAAAAATGTCACCTATTTTCAAAAAAACACACTGCTGCGACTTTTGAATATTGGACATTCATAGAAATGGCCGGAAGAGTGTTCCCCAATAATGCTTTTTCGCCCATCTCCTACCATTTTCAAAAAAAGGAGCAAAGTCCTTTTTAAAATTTCAAAAGTCGAAATTTGGATAAATGTCGCCTATATTCAAAAAAACACACTGCTGCGACTTTTGAATATGGACATTCATAGAAATGGCCTAAGAAGTGTTCTCCAATAATTCTTTTTCTCCCATCTTCTACTATTTTCGAAAAAAGGAGCAAAGGAATAGTGTTCCCCAATAATTTTTTTTCCCAAATTTTCTACCATTTTCGGAAAAAGGATCAAAGTCCTTTTTAAAATGTCAAAAGTCGAAATTTGGAAAAAAGTCGCCTATTTTCAAAAAAAACACACTGTTGCGACTTTTGAATATTGGACATTCATAGGGATGGCCGGAATAGTGTTCCCCAATAATTTTTTTTCGCAAATTTTCTACCATTTTTGGAAAAAGGATCAAAGTCGTTTTTAAAATTTCAAAAGTCCAAATTTGGAAAACTGTCGCCTATTTTCAAAAAAACACACTGTTGCGACTTTTAAATATTGGACATTCATAGAAATGGCCTGAGGAGTGAGTGGGAAGAGTGTTCCCCAATAATGTTTTTTGCCCATCTCCTACCATTTTCGAAAAAAGGAGCAAAGTCCTTTTTAAAATGTCAAAAGTCGAAATTTGTAAAAATGTCGCCTATTTAAAAAAACAACACACTGTTGCGACTTTTGAATATTGGACATTCATAGGGATGGCCGGAATAGTGTTCCCCAATAATTTTTTTTTCGCAAATTTTCTACCATTTTCGGAAAAAGGATCAAAGTCCTTTTTAAAATGTCAAAAGTCGAAATTTGGAAAAATGTCGCCTATTTAAAAAAAAACAACACACTGTTGCGACTTTTGAATATTGGACATTCATAAAGATGGCCGGAAAAGTGTTCCCCAATAATTTTTTTCGCAAATTTTTACCATTTTCTGAAAAAGGCGCAAACTCCGTTTTCAAATTTCAAAAGTCAAAATTTGGAAAAATGACGCCTATTTTCAAAAAAACACACTGTTGCGACTTTTGAATATTGGACATTCATAGAGATGGCCGGAATAATGCTCCCCAGTAATTTTTTTTCCCAAATTTTCTACCATTTTCGAAAAAAGGAGCAAAGTCCTTTTTAAAATTTCAAAATTCGAAATTTGGAAAAATGTCGCTAATTTTAACAAAAACACACTTTTGCGACTTTTGAATATTGGACATTCATAGAAATGGCCGGAAGAGTGTTCCCCAATAATGTTTTTGCCCATCTCCTACCATTTTCAAAAAAAGGAGCAAAGTCCTTTTTAAAATTTCAAAAGTCAAAACTTGGAAAAATATCGCCTATTTTCAAAAAAACACACTGTTGCGACTTTTAAATATTGGACATTCATAGAAATGGCCGGAGGAGTGTTCTCCAATAGTTTTTTTTGCTCATCACCTACCATTTTCGGAAAAAGGAGCAAAGTCCTTTTTAAAATTTCAAAAGTTGAAATTTGGAAATATGTCCCCTATTTTCAAAAAAACACACTTTTGCCACTTTTGAATATTGGACATTCATAGAAATGGCCGGAATAGTGTTCCCCAGTAATATTTTTTCGCAAATTTTCTACCATTTTCGAAAAAAGGAGCAAAGTCCTTTTTAAAATTTCAAAAGTCGAAATTCGGAAAAATGTCGCCTATTTTCAAAAAAACACACTTTTGGGACTTTTGAATATTGGACATTCATAGAAATGGCCGGAAGAGTGTTCCCCAATAATCCTTTTTCGCCCATCTGCTACCATTTTCAAAAAAAAGAGCAAAGTCCTTTTTAAAATTTCAAAAGTCGAAATTTGGATAAATGTCTCCTATTTTCAAAAAAACACTCTGCTGCGACTTTTGAATATTGGACATTCATAGGGATGGCCGGAATAGTGTTCCCCAATAAATTTTTTTGCAAATTTTCTACCATTTTCAGAAAAAGGATCAAAGTCCTTTTTAAAATGTCAAAAGTCGAAATTTGGAAAAATGTCGCCTATTTAAAAAAAACAACACACTGTTGCGACTCTTGAATATTGGACATTCATAGGGATGGCCGGTGTTCCCCTATAATTTTTTTCGCAAATTTTCTACCATTTTCGAAAAAAGGAGCAAAGTCCTTTTTAAAATTTCATAAGTCCAAATTTGGAAGAATGTCGCCTATTGGACATTCATAGGGATGGCCGGAATAGTGTTCCCCAATAATTTTTTTTCGCAAATTTTCTACCATTTTCGGAAAAAGGATCAAAGTCCTTTTTAAAATGTCAAAAGTCGAAATTTGGAAAAATGTCGCCTATTTAAAAAAACAACACACTGTTGCGACTCTTGAATATTGGACATTCATAGGGATGGCCGGAATAGTGTTCCCCTATAATTTTTTTCGCAAATTTTCTACCATTTTCGAAAAAAGGAGCAAAGTCCTTTTTAAAATTTCATAAGTCCAAATTTGGAAGAATGTCGCCTATTGTCAAAAAAACACACTTTTGTATATTGGACAGTCATAGGAATGGCCGGAATAGTGTTCCCCAATAATTTTTTTTCGCAAATTTTCTACCATTTTCGGAAAAAGGATCAAAGTCCTTTTTAAAATGTCAAAAGTCGAAATTTGGAAAAATGTCGCCTATTTAAAAAAAACAACACACTGTTGCGACTCTTGAATATTGGACATTCATAGGGATGGCCGGAATAGTGTTCCCCAATAATTTTTTTCGCAAATTTTCTACCATTTTCGAAAAAAGGAGCAAAGTCCTTTTTAAAATTTCAAAAGTCCAAATTTGGAAAAATTTCGCCTATTTTCAAAAAAACACACTGTTGCGACTTTTCAATATTCGACTTTTACAATATAAAAAAGTCGAAATTTGGAAAACTGTCGCCTATTTTCAAAAAAACACACTGTTGCGACTTTTAAATATTGGACATTCATAGAAATGGCCGGAATAGTCTTCCCCAGTAATTTTTCTTCGCAAATTTTCTACCATTTTCGAAAAAAGGAGCAAAGTCCTTTTTAAAATTTCAAAAGTCGAAATTCGGAAAAATGTCGCCTATTTTCAAAACAAAATACACACTTTTGCGACTTTTGAATAATGGACATTCATAGAAATGGCCGGAAGAGTGTTCCCCAATAATGCTTTTTCGCCCATCTCCTACCATTTTCAAAAAAAGGAGCAAAGTCCTTTTTAAAATTTCAAAAGTCGAAATTTGGATAAATGTCGCCTATTTCCAAAAAAACACCCTGCTGCGACTTTTGAATATTGGACATTCATAGAAATGGCCTAAAAAGTGTTCTCCAATAATTCTTTTTCTCCCATCTTCTACTATTTTCGAAAAAAGGAGCAAAGGAATAGTTTTCCCCAATAATTTTTTTTCGCAAATTTTCTACCATTTTCGAAAAAAGGAGCGAAGTCCTTTTTAAAATTTCAAAAGTCGAAATTCGGAAAAATATCGCCTATTTTCAAAAAAACACACTGCTACGACTTTTGAATATTGGACATTCATAGAAATGGCCTAAGAAGTGTTCTCCAATAATTCTTTTTCTCCCATCTTCTACTATTTTCGAAAAAAGGAGCAAAGGAATAGTGTTCCCCAATAATTTTTTTTCCCAAATTTTTTACCATTTTCGGAAAAAGGATAAAAGTCCTTTTTAAAATGTCAAAAGTCGAAATTTGGAAAAATGTCGCCTATTTTCAAAAAAAACACACTGTTGCGACTTTTGAATATTGGACATTCATAGGGATGGCCGGAATAGTGTTCCCCAATAATTTTTTTTCGCAAATTTTCTACCATTTTCGGAAAAAGGATCAAAGTCGTTTTTAAAATTTCAAAAGTCCAAATTTGGAAAAATGTCGCCTATTTTCAAAAAAACACACTGTTGCAACTTTTGAATATTGGACATTCATAGAAATGGCCGGAATAGTGTTCCCCAGTAATTTTTTTCCGCAAATTTTTTACCATTTTCGAAAAAAGGAGCAAAGTCCTTTTTAAAATGTCAAAAGTCGAAATTTGGAAAAATGTCGCCTATTTAAAAAAACAACACACTGTTGCGACTTTTGAATATTGGACAGTCATAGGGATGGCCGGAATAGTGTTCCCCAATAATTTTTTTCGCAAATTTTCTACCATTTTCGAAAAAGGAGCAAAGTCCTTTTTAAAATTTCAAAAGTCGAAATTTCGAAAACTATCGCCTATTTTCAAAAAAACACACTTTTGCGACTTTTAAATATTGGACATTCATAGAAATGGCCGGAATAGCGTTCCCCAGTAATTTTTTTTCGCAAATTTTCTACCATTTTCGAAAAAAGGAGCAAAGTCCTTTTTAAAATTTCAAAAGTCGAAATTCGGAAAAATGTCGCCTATTTTAAAAAAAAAACACACTTTTGCGACTTTTGAATATTGGACATTCATAGAAATGGCCGGAAGAGTTTTCCCCAATAATGTTTTTTCGCCCATCTCCTACCATTTTCGAAAAAAGGAGCAAAGTCCTTTTTAAAATGTCAAAAGTCGAAATTTGGAAAAATGTCGCCTATTTAAAAAAAACAACACACTGTTGCGACTTTTGAATATTGGACATTCATAGGAATGGCCGGAATAGTGTTCCCCAATAATTTTTTTTCGCAAATTTTCTACCATTTTCGGAAAAAGGATCAAAGTCCTTTTTAAAATGTCAAAAGTCGAAATTTGGAAAAATGTCGCCTATTTAAAAAAAACAACACACTGTTGCGACTTTTGAATATTGGACATTCATAGGGATGGCCGGAATAGTGTTCCCCAATAATTTTTTTCGCAAATTTTTTACCATTTTCGAAAAAAGGAGCAAAGTCCTTTTTAAAATGTCAAAAGTCGAAATTTGGAAAAATGTCGCCTATTTAAAAAAACAACACACTGTTGCGACTTTTGAATATTGGACATTCATAGGAATGGCCGGAATAGTGTTCCCCAATAATTTTTTTTCGCAAATTTTCTACCATTTTCGGAAAAAGGATCAAAGTACTTTTTAAAATGTCAAAAGTCGAAATTTGGAAAAATGTCGCCTATTTAAAAAAAACAACACACTGTTGCGACTTTTGAATATTGGACATTCATAGGGATGGCCGGAATAGTGTTCCCCAATAATTTTTTTCGCAAATTTTTTACCATTTTCGAAAAAAGGAGCAAAGTCCTTTTTAAAATTTCAAAAGTCGAAATTTGGAAAAATGTCGCCTATTTTCAAAAAAAGCACACTGTTGCGACTTTTGAATAAGGGACACTCATAGGGATGACCGGAATTGTGTTCACCAATAATTTTTTTTCGCAAATTTTCTACCATTTTCGGAAAAAGGATCAAAGTCGTTTTTAAAATTTCAAAAGTCCAAATTTGGAAAAATGTCGCCTATTTTCAAAAAAACACACTGTTGCGACTTTTAAATATTGGACATTCATAGAAATGGCCGGAATAGTGTTCCCCAGTAATTTTTTTCGCAAATTTTCTACCATTTTCGAAAAAAGGAGCGAAGTCCTTTTTAAAATGTCAAAAGTCGAAATTTGGAAAAATGTCGCCTATTTAAAAAAACAACACACTGTTGCGACTTTTAAATATGGGACATTCATAGGGATGACCGGAATTGTGTTCACCAATAATTTTTTTTCGCAAATTTTCTACCATTTTCGGAAAAAGGATCAAAGTCGTTTTTAAAATTTCAAAAGTCAAAATTTGGAAAAATGTAGCCTATTTTCAAGAAAACACACTGTTGCGACTTTTGAATATTGGACATTCATAGGGATGGCCGGAATAGTGTTCCTTAATAATTTTTTTCGCATATTTTTTACCATTTTCGAAAAAAGGAGCAAAGTCCTTTTTAAAATGTCAAAAGTCGAAATTTGGAAAAATGTCGCCTATTTAAAAAAAAACACACTGTTGCGACTTTTAAATATGGGACATTCATAGGGATGACCGGAATTGTGTTCACCAATAATTTTTTTTCGCAAATTTTCTACCATTTTCGGAAAAAGGATCAAAGTCGTTTTTAAAATTTCAAAAGTCAAAATTTGGAAAAATGTAGCCTATTTTCAAAAAAACACACTGTTGCGACTTTTGAATATTGGACATTCATAGGGATGGCCGGAATAATGCTCCCCAATAATTTTTTTTCCCCAAATTTTTTACCATTTTCGGAAAAAGGAGCATAGTCCTTTTTAAAACTTCAAAAGTCCAAATTTGGAAAAATGTCGCCTATTTAAAAATAAACACACACTGTTGCGACTTTTGAATATTGGACATTCATAGGGATGGCCGGAATAGTGTTCCCCAATAATTTTTTTCGCATATTTTTTACCATTTTCGAAAAAAGGAGCAAAGTCCTTTTTAAAATGTCAAAAGTCGAAATTTGGAAAAATGTCGCCTATTTTCAAAAAAAAACACACTGTTGCGACTTTTAAATATGGGACATTCATAGGGATGACCGGAATTGTGTTCACCAATAATTTTTTTCGCAAATTTTCTACCATTTTCGGAAAAAGGATCAAAGTCGTTTTTAAAATTTCAAAAGTCAAAATTTGGAAAAATGTAGCCTATTTTCAAAAAAACACACTGTTGCGACTTTTGAATATTGGACATTCATAGGGATGGCCGGAATAGTGTTCCCCAATAATTTTTTTCGCATATTTTTTACCATTTTCGAAAAAAGGAGCAAAGTCCTTTTTAAAATGTCAAAAGTCGAAATTTGGAAAAATGTCGCCTATTTAAAAAAAACACACTGTTGCGACTTTTGAATATTGGACATTCATAGAAATGGCCGGAAGAGTGTTCTCCAATAATTTTTTTTTGCAAATTTTCTACCATTTTCGGAAAAAGGATCAAAGTCCTTTTTAAAATGTCAAAAGTCGAAATTTGGAAAAATGTCGCCTATTTTAAAAAAAAACGCACTGTTGCGACTTTTGAATATTGGACATTCATAGGGATGGCCGGAATAGTGTTCCCCAATAATTTTTTTTCCCAAATTTTCTACCATTTTCGGAAAAAGGATCAAAGTCGAGTTTAAAATGTCAAAAGTCGAAATTTGGAAAAATGTCGCCTATTTTCAAAAAAACACACTGTTGCGACTTTTAAATATTGGACATTCATAGAAATGGCCGGAATAGTGTTCCCCAGTAATTTTTTTCGGAAATTTTCTACCATTTTCGAAAAAAGGAGCAAAGTCCTTTTTAAAATGTCAAAAGTCGAAATTTGGAAAAATGTCGCAAAGTCCGTTTTAAAATTTCATAAGTCGAAACTTGGAAAAATGTCGCCTATTTAAAAAAAAAAAACACACTGTTGCGACTTTTGAATATTGGACATTCATAGAAATGGCCGGAGGAGTGTTCTCCAATAGTTTTTTTTGCCCATCACCTACCATTTTTGGAAAAAGGAGCAAAGTCCTTTTTAAAACTTCAAAAGTCCAAATTTGGAAAAATGTCGCCTATTTTCAAAAAAACACACTTTTGCGACTTTTGAATATTGGACATTCATAGAAATGGCCGGAATAGTGTTCCCCAGTAATTTTTTTCGCAAATTTTCTACCATTTTCGAAAAAAGGAGCGAAGTCCTTTTTAAAATGTCAAAAGTCGAAATTTGGAAAAATGTCGCCTATTTAAAAAAACAACACACTGTTGCGACTTTTGAATATTGGACATTCATAGGGATGGCCGGAAAAGGTTCCTTAATCATTTTTTTTCGCAAATTTTTTACCATTTTCGGAAAAAGGATCAAAGTCCTTTTTAAAATGTCAAAAGTCGAAATTTGGAAAAATGTCGCCTATTTAAAAAAAAAACACACTGTTGCGACTTTTGAATATTGGACATTCATAGAAATGGCCTGAGGAGTGTTCTCCAATACTTTTTTTCGCCCATCTCCTACCATTTTTAAAAAAAGGAGCAAAGTCCTTTTTAAAATTTCAAAAAAAAAAACACACTTTTGAATATAGGACATTCATAGAAATGGCCGGAAGAGTGTTCTCCAATAATTTTTTTTTGCAAATTTTCTACCATTTTCGGAAAAAGGATCAAAGTCCTTTTTAAAATGTCAAAAGTCGAAATTTGGAAAAATGTCGCCTATTTTAAAAAAAAACACACTGTTGCGACTTTTGAATATTGGACATTCATAGGGATGGCCGGAATAGTGTTCCCCAATAATTTTTTTTCCCAAATTTTCTACCATTTTCGGAAAAAGGATCAAAGTCGTGTTTAAAATGTCAAAAGTCGAAATTTGGAAAAATGTCGCCTATTTTCAAAACAACACACTGTTGCGACTTTTAAATATTGGACATTCATAGAAATGGCCGGAATAGTGTTCCCCAGTAATTTTTTTCGCAAATTTTCTACCATTTTCGAAAAAAGGAGCGAAGTCCTTTTTAAAATGTCAAAAGTCGAAATTTGGAAAAATGTCGCCTATTTAAAAAAACAACACACTGTTGCGACTTTTGAATATTGGACATTCATAGGGATGGCCGGAAAAGGTTCCTTAATAATTTTTTTTCGCAAATTTTTTACCATTTTCGGAAAAAGGATCAAAGTCCTTTTTAAAATGTCAAAAGTCGAAATTTGGAAAAATGTCGCCTATTAAAAAAAAACAACACACTGTTGCGACTTTTGAATATTGGACATTCATAGGGACGGCCGGAATAGTGTTCCCCAATAATTTTTTTCGCAAATTTTTTACCATTTTCGAAAAAAAGAGCAAAGTCCTTTTTAAAATTTCAAAAGTCGAAATTTGGAAAACTATCGCCTATTTTCAAAAAAACACACTGTTGCGACTTTTAAATATTGGACATTCATAGAAATGGCCGGAATAGTGTTCCCCAGTAATTTTTTTTCGCAAATTTTCTACCATTTTCGAAAAAAGGAGCAAAGTCCTTTTTAAAATGTCAAAAGTCGAAATTTGGAAAAATGTCGCCTATTTAAAAAAAACAACACACTGTTGCGACTTTTGAATATTGGACATTCATAGGGATGGCCGGAATAGTGTTCCCCAATAATTTTTTTCGCATATTTTTTACCATTTTCGAAAAAAGGAGCAAAGTCCTTTTTAAAATTTCAAAAGTCGAAATTTGGAAAACTATCGCCTATTTTCAAAAAAACACACTGTTGCGACTTTTAAATATTGGACATTCATAGAAATGGCCGGAATAGTGTTCCCCAATCATTTTTTTTCGCAAATTTTCCACCATTTTCGGAAAAAGGATCAAAGTCCTTTTTAAAATGTCAAAAGTCGAAATTTGGAAAAATGTCGCCTATTTAAAAAAAACAACACACTGTTGCGACTTTTGAATATTGGAAATTCATAGGGATGGCCGGAATAGTGTTCCCCAATAATTTTTTTCGCATATTTTTTACCATTTTCGAAAAAAGGAGCAAAGTCCTTTTTAAAATGTCAAAAGTCGAAATTTGGAAAAATGTCGCCTATTTTCAAAAAAAAACACACTGTTGCGACTTTTAAATATGGGACATTCATAGGGATGACCGGAATTGTGTTCACCAATAATTTTTTTTCGCAATTTTTCTACCATTTTCGGAAAAAGGATCAAAGTCGTTTTTAAAATTTCAAAAGTCAAAATTTGGAAAAATGTAGCCTATTTTCAAAAAAACACACTGTTGCGACTTTTGAATATTGGACATTCACAAGGATGGCCGGAATAATGCTCCCCAATAATTTTTTTTCCCCAAATTTTCTACCATTTTCGGAAAAAGGAGCATAGTCCTTTTTAAAACTTCAAAAGTCCAAATTTGGAAAAATGTCGCCTATTTTAAAAAAAACACACACTGTTGCGACTTTTGAATATTGGACATTCATAGGGATGGCCGGAATAGTGTTCCCCAATAATTTTTTTCGCATATTTTTTACCATTTTCGAAAAAAGGAGCAAAGTCCTTTTTAAAATGTCAAAAGTCAAAATTTGGAAAAATGTCGCCTATTTTCAAAAAAAAAACACACTGTTGCGACTTTTAAATATGGGACATTCATAGGGATGACCGGAATTGTGTTCACCAATAATTTTTTTTCGCAAATTTTCTACCATTTTCGGAAAAAGGATCAAAGTCGTTTTTAAAATTTCAAAAGTCAAAATTTGGAAAAATGTAGCCTATTTTCAAGAAAACACACTGTTGCGACTTTTGAATATTGGACATTCATAGGGATGGCCGGAATAGTGTTCCTTAATAATTTTTTTCGCATATTTTTTACCATTTTCGAAAAAAGGAGCAAAGTCCTTTTTAAAATGTCAAAAGTCGAAATTTGGAAAAATGTCGCCTATTTAAAAAAAAACACACTGTTGCGACTTTTAAATATGGGACATTCATAGGGATGACCGGAATTGTGTTCACCAATAATTTTTTTTCGCAAATTTTCTACCATTTTCGGAAAAAGGATCAAAGTCGTTTTTAAAATTTCAAAAGTCAAAATTTGGAAAAATGTAGCCTATTTTCAAAAAAACACACTGTTGCGACTTTTGAATATTGGACATTCATAGGGATGGCCGGAATAATGCTCCCCAATAATTTTTTTCCCCCAAATTTTTTACCATTTTCGGAAAAAGGAGCATAGTCCTTTTTAAAACTTCAAAAGTCCAAATTTGGAAAAATGTCGCCTATTTAAAAATAAACACACACTGTTGCGACTTTTGAATATTGGACATTCATAGGGATGGCCGGAATAGTGTTCCCCAATAATTTTTTTCGCATATTTTTTACCATTTTCGAAAAAAGGAGCAAAGTCCTTTTTAAAATGTCAAAAGTCGAAATTTGGAAAAATGTCGCCTATTTTCAAAAAAAAACACACTGTTGCGACTTTTAAATATGGGACATTCATAGGGATGACCGGAATTGTGTTCACCAATAATTTTTTTCGCAAATTTTCTACCATTTTCGGAAAAAGGATCAAAGTCGTTTTTAAAATTTCAAAAGTCAAAATTTGGAAAAATGTAGCCTATTTTCAAAAAAACACACTGTTGCGACTTTTGAATATTGGACATTCATAGGGATGGCCGGAATAGTGTTCCCCAATAATTTTTTTCGCATATTTTTTACCATTTTCGAAAAAAGGAGCAAAGTCCTTTTTAAAATGTCAAAAGTCGAAATTTGGAAAAATGTCGCCTATTTAAAAAAAACACACTGTTGCGACTTTTGAATATTGGACATTCATAGAAATGGCCGGAAGAGTGTTCTCCAATAATTTTTTTTTGCAAATTTTCTACCATTTTCGGAAAAAGGATCAAAGTCCTTTTTAAAATGTCAAAAGTCGAAATTTGGAAAAATGTCGCCTATTTTAAAAAAAAACGCACTGTTGCGACTTTTGAATATTGGACATTCATAGGGATGGCCGGAATAGTGTTCCCCAATAATTTTTTTTCCCAAATTTTCTACCATTTTCGGAAAAAGGATCAAAGTCGAGTTTAAAATGTCAAAAGTCGAAATTTGGAAAAATGTCGCCTATTTTCAAAAAAACACACTGTTGCGACTTTTAAATATTGGACATTCATAGAAATGGCCGGAATAGTGTTCCCCAGTAATTTTTTTCGGAAATTTTCTACCATTTTCGAAAAAAGGAGCAAAGTCCTTTTTAAAATGTCAAAAGTCGAAATTTGGAAAAATGTCGCAAAGTCCGTTTTAAAATTTCATAAGTCGAAACTTGGAAAAATGTCGCCTATTTAAAAAAAAAAAACACACTGTTGCGACTTTTGAATATTGGACATTCATAGAAATGGCCGGAGGAGTGTTCTCCAATAGTTTTTTTTGCCCATCACCTACCATTTTTGGAAAAAGGAGCAAAGTCCTTTTTAAAACTTCAAAAGTCCAAATTTGGAAAAATGTCGCCTATTCTCAAAAAAACACACTTTTGCGACTTTTGAATATTGGACATTCATAGGGATGGCCGGAAGAGTGTTCTCCAATAATTTTTTTTCGCAAATTTTTTACCATTTTCGGAAAAAGGATCAAAGTCCTTTTTAAAATGTCAAAAGTCGAAATTTGGAAAAATGTCGCCTATTTTCAAAAAAAAAACACACTGTTGCGACTTTTGAATATTGGACATTCATAGGGATGGCCGGAATAGTGTTCCCCAATAATTTTTTTCGCAAATTTTTTACCATTTTCGGAAAAAGGAGCAAAGTCCGTTTTAAAATGTCAAAAATCGAAATTTGGAAAAATGTCGCCTATTTTCAAAAAAAAAACACACTGTTGCGACTTTTGAATATTGGACATTCATAGAAATGGCCGGAGGAGTGTTCTCCAATAGTTTTTTTTGCCCATCACCTACCATTTTTGGAAAAAGGAGCAAAGTCCTTTTTAAAACTTCAAAAGTCCAAATTTGGAAAAATGTCGCCTATTTTCAAAAAAACACACTTTTGCGACTTTTGAATATTGGACATTCATAGAAATGGCCGGAAGAGTGTTCCCCAATAATGTTTTTTCGCCCATCTCCTACCATTTTCAAAAAAAGGGGCAAAGTCCTTTTTAAAATTTCAAAAGTCGAAATTTGGATAAATGTCGCTTATTTTCAAAAAAACACACTGCTGCGACTTTTGAATATTGGACATTCATAGAAATGGCCTAAGAAGTGTTCTCCAATAATTCTTTTTCTCCCATTTTCTACTATTTTCGAAAAAAGCAGCAAAGGAATAGTGTTCCCCAATAATTTTTTTCGCAAATTTTCTACCATTTTCGAAAAAAGGAGCAAAGTCCTTTTTAAAATTTCAAAAGTCGAAATTCGGAAAAATGTCGCCTATTTTCAAAAAAACACACTTTTGCGACTTTTGAATATTGGACATTCATAGAAATGACCTGAGGAGTGTTCTCCAATACTTTTTTTCGCCCATCACCTACCATTTTCGGAAAAAGGAGCAAAGTCCTTTTTAAAATTTCAAAAGTCCAAATTTGGAAAAATGTCGCCTATTTTCAAAAAAACACACTGTTGCGACTTTTGAATATTGGACATTCATAGAAATGGCCGGAGGAGTGTTCTCCAATAGTTTTTTTCGCCCATCACCTACCATTTTCGGAAAAAGGAGCAAAGTGCTTTTTAAAACTTCAAGAGTCTAAATTTGAAAAATGTCGCCTATTTTCAAAAAAACACACTTTTGCGACTTTTGAATATTGGACATTCATAGAAATGGCCGGAATAGTGTTCCCCAGTAATTTTTTTTCGCAAATGTTTTACCATTTTCGAAAAAAGGAGCAAAGTCGTTTTTAAAATTTCAAAAGTCGAAATTTGGATAAATGTCGCCTATTTTCAAAAAAACACACTGCTGCGACTTTTGAATATTGGACATTCATAGAAATGGCCTAAGAAGTGTTCTCCAATAATTCTTTTTCTCCCATCTTCTACTATTTTCGAAAAAAGGAGCAAAGGAATAGTGTTCCCCAATAATTTTTTTTTGCAAATTTTCTACCATTTTCGAAAAAAGGAGCAAAGTCCTTTTTAAAATTTCAAAAGTCGAAATTTGGATAAATGTCGCCTATTTTCAAAAAAACACACTGCTGCGACTTTTGAATATTGGACATTCATAGAAATTGCCTGAGGAGTGTTCTCCAATACTTTTTTTCGCCCATCTCCTACCATTTTCAAAAAAAGGAGCAAAGTCCTTTTTAAAATGTCAAAAGTCGAAATTTGGAAAAATGTCGCCCATTTAAAAAAACAACACACTGTTGCGACTTTTGAATATTGGACATTCATAGGGATGGCCGGAATAGTGTTCCCCAATAATGTTTTTTGCCCATCTCCTACCATTTTCAAGAAAAGGAGCAAAGTCCTTTTTAAAATTTCAAAAGTCCAAATTTGGAAAAATGTTGCCTATTTTCAAAAAAACACACTTTTGCGACTTTTGAATATTGGACATTCATAGAAAGGGCCTGAATAATGCTCCCCAATAATTTTTTTTCCCCAAATTTTCTACCATTTTCGAAAAAAGGAGCAAAGTCCTTTTTAAAACTTCAAAAGTCCAAATTTGGATAAATGTCGACTATTTTCAAAAAAACACACTGCTGCGACTTTTGAATATTGGACATTCATAGATATGGCCGGAAGAGTGTTCCCCAATACGGTTTTTTGCCCATCTCCTACCATTTTCGGAAAAAGGAGCAAAGTCCGTTTTCAAATTTCAAAAGTCCAAATTTGGAAAAATGTGGAGTATTCTCAAAAAAACACACTTTTGCGACTTTTGAATATTGGACATTCATAGAAATGGCCGGAAGAGTGTTCCCCAATAATGTTTTTCGCCCATCTTCTACCATTTTAAAAAAAAAAGGAGCAAAGTCCTTTTTAAAATTTCAAAAGTCGAAATTTGGAAAAATGTGGACTATTCTCAAAAAACACACTTTTGCGACTTTTGAATATTGGACATTCATAGAAATGGCCGGAAGAGTGTTCCCCAATAATGTTTTTCGCCCATCTTCTACTATTTTCGAAAAAAGGAGCAAAGGAATAGTGTTCCCCAATAATTTTTTTTCGCAAATTTTCTACCATTTTCGAAAAAAGGAGCAAAGTCCTTTTTAAAATTTCAAAAGTCGAAATTCGGAAAAATGTCGCCTATTTTCAAAAAAACACACTTTTGCGACTTTTGAATATTGGAAAAAAAGGAGCAAAGTCCTTTTTAAAATGTCAAAAGTCGAAATTGGGAAAAATGTCGCCTATTTTCAAAAAAAACACACTGTTGCGACTTTTGAATATTGGACATTCATAGAAATGGCCGGAAGAGTGTTCATCAATAATGTTTTTTCGCAAATTTTCTACCATTTTCGGAAAAAGGATCAAAGTCCTTTTTAAAATTTCAAAAGTCCAAATTTGGAAAAATGTCGCCTATTTAAAAAAAAACACACTTTTGCGACTTTTGAATATTGGACATTCATAGAAATGGCCGGAAGAGTGTTCTCCAATAATGTTTTTTGCCCATCTCCTACCATTTTCAAAAAAAAAGAGCAATCCTTTTTAAAATTTCAAAAGTCCAAATTTGGAAAAATGTCGCCTATTTTCAAAAAAACACACTGTTGCGACTTTTGAATATTGGGCATTCATAGGGATGGCCGGAATAGTGTTCCCCAATAATTTTTTTTCGCAAATTTTCTACCATTTTCGGAAAAAGGAGCAAACTCCGTTTTAAAATTTCAAAAGTCGAAACTTGGAAAAATGTCGCCTATTTAAAAAAAAAACACACTGTTGCGACTTTTGAATATTGGATATTCATAGAAATGGCCTGAGGAGTGAGTGGGAAGAGTGTTCCCCAATAATGTTTTTTGCCCATCTCCTACCATTTTCGAAAAAAGGAGCAAAGTCCTTTTTAAAATGTCAAAAGTCGAAATTTGGAAAAATGTCGCCTATTTTCAAAAAAAACACACTGTTGCAATTTTTGAATATTGGACATTCATAGGGATGGCCGGAATAGTTTTCCCCAATAATGTTTTTTGGCTCATCTCCTACCATTTTCAAAAAAGGAGCAAAGTCCTTTTTAAAATTTCAAAAGTCGAAATTTGGAAAAATGTGGCCTATTCTCAAAAAAACACACTTTTGCGACTTTTGAATATTGGACATTCATAGGGATGGCCGGAATAGTGTTCCCCAATAATTTTTTTTCGAAAATTTTCTACCATTTTCGGAAAAAGGATCAAAGTCGTTTTTAAAATTTCAAAGGTCCAAATTTGGAAAAATGTGGCCTATTTTCAAAAAAAACACACTTTTGCGACTTTTGAATATTGGACATTCATAGAAATGGCCGGAATAGTGTTCCCCAATAATTTTTTTTCGAAAATTTTCTACCATTTTCGAAAAAAGAAGCAAAAAATTAAAAATCCTTTTTAAAATTTCAAAAGTCGAAATTCGGAAAAATGTCGCCTATTTTCAAAAAAACACACTTTTGCGACTTTTGAGTATTGGACGTTCATAGAAATGGCCGGAAGAGTGTTCCGCAATAATGTTTTTTCGCCCATCTCCTACCATTTTCAAAAAAAGGAGCAAAGTCCTTTTTAAAATTTCAAAAGTCAAAATTTGGAAAAATGTCGCCTATTTAAAAAAAAACACACTTTAAACGACTTTGATCCTTTTTCCGAAAATGGTAGAAAATTTGCGAAAAAAAATTATTGGGGAACACTATTCCGGCCATCCCTATGAATGTCCAATATTCAAAAGTCGCAACAGTGTTTTTTTTTTGAAAATAGGCGACATTTTTCCAAATTTCGACTTTTGACATTTTAAAAAGGACTTTGCTCCTTTTTCCAAAAATGGTAGAAAATTTGCGAAAAAAAATTATTGGGGAACACTATTCCGGCCATCCCTATGAATGTCCAATATTCAAAAGTCGCAACAGTGTGTTTTTTTTGAAAATAGGCGACATTTTTCCAAGTTTCGACTTTTGACATTTTAAAAAGGACTTTGCTCCTTTTTTCGAAAATGGTAGGAGATGGGCAAAAAACACTATTGGAGAACACTCTTCCGGCCATCCCTATGAATGTCCAATATTCAAAAGTCACAACAGTGTGTTTTTGTGAAAATAGGCGACATTTTTCCAAATTTTGACTTTTGAAATTTTAAAAAGGACTTTGCTCCTTTTTTTGAAAATGGTAGGAGATGGGCAAAAAACATTATTGGGGAACACTCTTCCGGCCATTTCTATGAATGTCCAATATTCAAAAGTCACAACAGTGTGTTTTTGTGAAAATAGGCGACATTTTTCCAAATTTTGACTTTTGAAATTTTAAAAAGGACTTTGCTCCTTTTTTTGAAAATGGTAGGAGATGGGCAAAATACATTATTGGGGAACACTCTTCCGGCCATCCCTATGAATGTCCAATATTCAAAAATCGCAACAGTGTGTTTTTTTGAAAATAGGCGACATTTTTCCAAATTTGAACTTTTGAAATTTTAAAAATGATTTTGATCCTTTTTCCGAAAATGGTAGAAAATTTGCGAAAAAAAATTATTGGGGAACACTATTCCGGCCATCCCTATGAATGTCCAATATTCAAAAGTCGCAACAGTGTGTTTTTTTTTGAAAATAGGCGACATTTTTCCAAATTTCGACTTTTGACATTTTAAAAAGGACTTTGCTCCTTTTTTCGAAAATGGTAGGAGATGGGCAAAAAACATTATTGGGGAACACTCTTCCCACTCACTCCTCAGGCCATTTCTATGAATATCCAATATTCAAAAGTCGCAACAGTGTGTTTTTTTAAAAAAAAGAGGCGACATTTTTCCAAATTTGGACTTTTGAAATTTTAAAAAGGACTTTGCTCCTTTTTTTGAAAATGGAAGAAATTTTGCGAAAAAAAATTATTGGGGAACACTATTCCGGCCATCCCTATGAATGTCCAATATTCAAAAGTCGCAACAGTGTGTTGTTTTTTTAAAAAGGCGACATTTTTCCAAATTTCGACTTTTGACATTTTAAAAAGGACTTTGCTCCTTTTTTTGAAAATGGTAGGAGATGGGCGATAAAAAGTATTGGAGGACACTCCTCAGGCCATTTCTATGAATGTCCAATATTCAAAAGTCGCAACAGTGTGTTTGTTTGAAAATAGGCGACATTTTTCCAAATTTCGACTTTTGACATTTTAAAAAGGACTTTGATCCTTTTTCCGAAAATGGTAGAAAATTTGCGAAAAAAAATTATTGGGGAACACTATTCCGGCCATCCCTATGAATGTCCAATATTCAAAAGTCGCAACAGTGTGTTTTTTTTTTTGAAAATAGGCGACATTTTTCCAAATTTCGACTTTTGACATTTTAAAAAGGACTTTGATCCTTTTTCCGAAAATGGTAGAAAATTTGCAAAAAAAAAATTATTGGGGAACACTATTCCGGCCATCCCTATGAATGTCCAATATTCAAAAGTCGCAACAGTGTGTTTTTTTTGAAAATAGGCGACATTTTTCCAAGCTTCGACTTTTGACATTTTAAAAAGGACTTTGCTCCTTTTTTCGAAAATGGTAGGAGATGGGCAAAAAACATTATTGGGGAACACTCTTCCCACTCACTCCTCAGGCCATTTCTATGAATATCCAATATTCAAAAGTCGCAACAGTGTGTTTTTTTGAAAATAGGCGACATTTTTCCAAATTTGGACTTTTGAAATTTTAAAAAGGACTTTGCTCCTTTTTTTGAAAATGGTAGGAGATGGGCAAAAAACATTATTGGGGAACACTCTTCCGGCCATCCCTATGAATGTCCAATATTCAAAAGTCGCAACAGTGTGTTTTTTTGGAAATAGGCGACATTTTTCCAAATTTTGACTTTTGAAATTTTAAAAAGGACTTTGCTCCTTTTTTCGAAAATGGTAGGAGATGGGCAAAAAACATTATTGGGGAACACTCTTCCCACTCACTCCTCAGGCCATTTCTATGAATATCCAATATTCAAAAGTCGCAACAGTGTGGTTTTTTGAAAATAGGCGACATTTTTCCAAATTTTGACTTTTGAAATTTTAAAAAGGACTTTGCTCCTTTTTTTGAAAATGGTAGGAGATGGGCAAAAAAAAGTATTGGAGAACACTCCTCAGGCCATTTAGAGAAAATTTGCGAAAAAAAATTATTGGGGAACACTATTCCGGTCGTCCCTATGAATGTCCCATATTCAAAAGTCGCAACAGTGTGTTTTTTTTTGAAAATAGGCGACATTTTTCCAAATTTCGACTTTTGACATTTTAAAAAGGACTTTGCTCCTTTTTTTCGAAAATAGTAGGAGATGGGCAAAAAACATTATTGGGGAACACTCTTCCCACTCACTCCTCAGGCCATTTCTATGAATATCCAATATTCAAAAGTCGCAACAGTGTTTTTTTTTTTTGAAAATAGGCGACATTTTTCCAAATTTCGACTTTTGACATTTTAAAAAGGACTTTGATCCTTTTTCCGAAAATGGTAGAAAATTTGCGAAAAAAAATTATTGGGGAACACTATTCCGGCCATCCCTATGAATGTCCAATATTCAAAAGTCGCAACAGTGTGTTGTTTTTTTAAATAGGCGACATTTTTCCAAATTTGGACTTTTGAAATTTTAAAAAGGACTTTGCTCCTTTTTTTGAAAATGGTAGGAGATGGGCAAAAACATTATTGGGGAACACTCTTCCGGCCATCCCTATGAATGTCCAATATTCAAAAGTCGCAACAGTGTGTTGTTTTGAAAATAGGCGACATTTTTCCAAATTTAGACTTTTGAAATTTTAAAAACGACTTTGCTCCTTTTTTTGAAAATGGTAGGAGATGGGCAAAAAACATTATTGGAGAACACTCCTCAGGCCATTTCTATGAATGTCCAATATTCAAAAGTCGCAACAGTGTGTTTGTTTGAAAATAGGCGACATTTTTCCAAATTTGGACTTTTGAAATTTTAAAAAGGACTTTGCTCCTTTTTTTGAAAATGGTAGGAGATGGGCAAAAAACATTATTGGGGAACACTCTTCCGGCCATCCCTATGAATGTCCAATATTCAAAAGTCGCAACAGTGTGTTGTTTTGAAAATAGGCGACATTTTTCCAAATTTGGACTTTTGAAATTTTAAAAACGACTTTGATCCTTTTTCCGAAAATGGTAGAAAATTTGCGAAAAAAAATTATTGGGGAACACTATTCCGGCCATCCCTATGAATGTCCAATATTCAAAAGTCGCAACAGTGTTTTTTTTTTTGAAAATAGGCGACATTTTTCCAAATTTCGACTTTTGACATTTTAAAAAGGACTTTGCTCCTTTTTCCGAAAATGGTAAAAAATTTGCGAAAAAAAATTATTGGGGAACACTATTCCGGCCATCCCTATGAATGTCCAATATTCAAAAGTCGCAACAGTATGTTTTTTTTGAAAATAGGCGACATTTTTCCAAGTTTCGACTTTTGACATTTTAAAAAGGACTTTGCTCCTTTTTTCGAAAATGGTAGGAGATGGGCAAAAAACACTATTGGAGAACACTCTTCCGGCCATCCCTATGAATGTCCAATATTCAAAAGTCACAACAGTGTGTTTTTTTTTTAAATAGGCGACATTTTTCCAAATTTCGACTCTTGAAATTTTAAAAAGGACTTTGCTCCTTTTTTTGAAAATGGTAGGAGATGGGCAAAAAACATTATTGGGGAACACTCTTCCGGCCATTTCTATGAATGTCCAATATTCAAAAGTCACAACAGTGTGTTTTTGTGAAAATAGGCGACATTTTTCCAAATTTTGACTTTTGAAATTATAAAAAGGACTTTGCTCCTTTTTTTGAAAATGGTAGGAGATGGGCAAAACACATTATTGGGGAACACTCTTCCGGCCATCCCTATGAATGTCCAATATTCAAAAATCGCAACAGTGTGTTTTTTTGAAAATAGGCGACATTTTTCCAAATTTGAACTTTTGAAATTTTAAAAATGACTTTGATCCTTTTTCCGAAAATGGTAGAAAATTTGCGAAAAAAAATTATTGGGGAACACTATTCCGGCCATCCCTATGAATGTCTAATGTTCAAAAGTCGCAACAGTGTGTTTTTTTTTTGAAAATAGGCGACATTTTTCCAAATTTCGACTTTTGACATTTTAAAAAGGACTTTGATCCTTTTTCCGAAAATGGTAGAAAATTTGCGAAAAAAAATTATTGGGGAACACTATTCCGGCCATCCCTATAAATGTCCAATATTCAAAAGTCGCAACAGTGTGTTTTTTTTGAAAATAGGCGACATTTTTCCAAGTTTCGACTTTTGACATTTTAAAAAGGACTTTGCTCCTTTTTTCGAAAATGGTAGGAGATGGGCAAAAAACATTATTGGGGAACACTCTTCCCACTCACTCCTCAGGCCATTTCTATGAATATCCAATATTCAAAAGTCGCAACAGTGTGTTTTTTTGAAATAGGCGACATTTTTCCAAATTTGGACTTTTGAAATTTTAAAAAGGACTTTGCTCCTTTTTTTGAAAATGGTAGGAGATGGGCAAAAAACATTATTGGGGAACACTCTTCCGGCCATCCCTATGAATGTCCAATATTCAAAAGTCGCAACAGTGTGTTTTTTTGAAAATAGGCGACATTTTTCCAAATTTTGACTTTTGAAATTTTAAAAAGGACTTTGCTCCTTTTTTCGAAAATGGTAGGAGATGGGCAAAAAACATTATTGGGGAACACTCTTCCCACTCACTCTCAGGCCATTTCTATGAATATCCAATATTCAAAAGTCGCAACAGTGTGTTTTTTTGAAAATAGGCGACATTTTTCCAAATTTTGACTTTTGAAATTTTAAAAAGGACTTTGCTCCTTTTTTTGAAAATGGTAGGAGATGGGCAAAAAAAAAGTATTGGAGAACACTCCTCAGGCCATTTAGAGAAAATTTGGGAAAAAAAATTATTGGGGAACACTATTTCGGTCTTCCCTATGAATGTCCCATATTCAAAAGTCGCAACAGTGTGTTTTTTTTTTTGAAAATAGACGACATTTTTCCAAATTTCGACTTTTGACATTTTAAAAAGGACTTTGCTCCTTTTTTTCGAAAATAGTAGGAGATGGGCAAAAAACATTATTGGGGAACACTCTTCCGACTCACTCCTCAGGCCATTTCTATGAATATCCAATATTCAAAAGTCGCAACAGTGTGTTTTTTTGAAAATAGGCGACATTTTTCCAAATTTCGACTTTTGAAATTTTAAAAAGGACTTTGATCCTTTTTCCGAAAATGGTAGAAAATTTGCGAAAAAAAATTACTGGGGAACACTATTCCGGCCATCCCTATGAATGTCCAATATTCAAAAGTCGCAACAGTGTGTTTTTTTTTTAAATAGGCGACATTTTTCCAAATTTCGACTTTTGACATTTTAAAAAGGACTTTGATCCTTTTTCCGAAAATGGTAGAAAATTTGCGAAAAAAAATTATTGGGGAACACTATTCCGGCCATCCCTATGAATGTCCAATATTCAAAAGTCGCAACAGTGTGTTGTTTTTTTAAAAAGGCGACATTTTTCCAAATTTCGACTTTTGACATTTTAAAAAGGACTTTGCTCCTTTTTTTGAAAATGGTAGGAGATGGGCGATAAAAAGTATTGGAGGACACTCCTCAGGCCATTTCTATGAATGTCCAATATTCAAAAGTCGCAACAGTGTGTTTGTTTGAAAATAGGCGACATTTTTCCAAATTTTGACTTTTGAAATTTTAAAAAGGACTTTGATCCTTTTTCCGAAAATGGTAGAAAATTTGCGAAAAAAAATTATTGGGGAACACTATTCCGGCCATCCCTATGAATGTCCAATATTCAAAAGTCGCAACAGTGTGTTTTTTTTTTGAAAATAGGCGACATTTTTCCAAATTTCGACTTTTGACATTTTAAAAAGGACTTTGATCCTTTTTCCGAAAATGGTAGAAAATTTGCGAAAAAAAATTATTGGGGAACACTATTCCGGCCATCCCTATAAATGTCCAATATTCAAAAGTCGCAACAGTGTGTTTTTTTTGAAAATAGGCGACATTTTTCCAAGTTTCGACTTTTGACATTTTAAAAAGGACTTTGCTCCTTTTTTCGAAAATGGTAGGAGATGGGCAAAAAACATTATTGGGGAACACTCTTCCCACTCACTCCTCAGGCCATTTCTATGAATATCCAATATTCAAAAGTCGCAACAGTGTGTTTTTTTGAAAATAGGCGACATTTTTCCAAATTTCGACTTTTGAAATTTTAAAAAGGACTTTGCTCCTTTTTTTGAAAATGGTAGGAGATGGGCAAAAAACATTATTGGGGAACACTCTTCCGGCCATCCCTATGAATGTCCAATATTCAAAAGTCGCAACAGTGTGTTTTTGTGAAAATAGGCGACATTTTTCCAAATTTTGACTTTTGAAATTTTAAAAAGGACTTTGCTCCTTTTTTCGAAAATGGTAGGAGATGGGCAAAAAACATTATTGGGGAACACTCTTCCCACTCACTCTCAGGCCATTTCTATGAATATCCAATATTCAAAAGTCGCAACAGTGTGTTTTTTTGAAAATAGGCGACATTTTTCCAAATTTTGACTTTTGAAATTTTAAAAAGGACTTTGCTCCTTTTTTTGAAAATGGTAGGAGATGGGCAAAAAAAAGTATTGGAGAACACTCCTCAGGCCATTTAGAGAAAATTTGCGAAAAAAAATTATTGGGGAACACTATTCCGGTCTTCCCTATGAATGTCCCATATTCAAAAGTCGCAACAGTGTGTTTTTTTTTGAAAATAGGCGACATTTTTCCAAATTTCGACTTTTGACATTTTAAAAAGGACTTTGCTCCTTTTTTTCGAAAATAGTAGGAGATGGGCAAAAAACATTATTGGGGAACACTCTTCCGACTCACTCCTCAGGCCATTTCTATGAATATCCAATATTCAAAAGTCGCAACAGTGTGTTTTTTTGAAAATAGGCGACATTTTTCCAAATTTCGACTTTTGAAATTTTAAAAAGGACTTTGATCCTTTTTCCGAAAATGGTAGAAAATTTGCGAAAAAAAATTACTGGGGAACACTATTCCGGCCATCCCTATGAATGTCCAATATTCAAAAGTCGCAACAGTGTGTTTTTTTTTTAAATAGGCGACATTTTTCCAAATTTCGACTTTTGACATTTTAAAAAGGACTTTGATCCTTTTTCCGAAAATGGTAGAAAATTTGCGAAAAAAAATTATTGGGGAACACTATTCCGGCCATCCCTATGAATGTCCAATATTCAAAAGTCGCAACAGTGTGTTTTTTTTTTGAAAATAGGCGACATTTTTCCAAATTTCGACTTTTGACATTTTAAAAAGGACTTTGATCCTTTTTCCGAAAATGGTAGAAAATTTGCGAAAAAAAATTATTGGGGAACACTATTCCGGCCATCCCTATGAATGTCCAATATTCAAAAGTCGCAACAGTGTGTTTTTTTTGAAAATAGGCGACATTTTTCCAAGCTTCGACTTTTGACATTTTAAAAAGGACTTTGCTCCTTTTTTCGAAAATGGTAGGAGATGGGCAAAAAACATTATTGGGGAACACTCTTCCCACTCACTCCTCAGGCCATTTCTATGAATATCCAATATTCAAAAGTCGCAACAGTGTGTTTTTTTG
The DNA here is from genome assembly GCA_932526305.1 of Epicampocera succincta. Classification (NCBI taxonomy): domain Eukaryota; kingdom Metazoa; phylum Arthropoda; class Insecta; order Diptera; family Tachinidae; genus Epicampocera; species Epicampocera succincta. Next base: position 35,289,181 of record OW052037.1, on the reverse strand, counting down.
AAAATAGGCGACATTTTTCCAAATTTGGACTTTTGAAATTTTAAAAAGGACTTTGCTCCTTTTTTTGAAAATGGTAGGAGATGGGCAAAAAACATTATTGGGGAACACTCTTCCGGCCATCCCTATGAATGTCCAATATTCAAAAGTCGCAACAGTGTGTTTTTTTGAAAATAGGCGACATTTTTCCAAATTTTGACTTTTGAAATTTTAAAAAGGACTTTGCTCCTTTTTTCGAAAATGGTAGGAGATGGGCAAAAAACATTATTGGGGAACACTCTTCCCACTCACTCCTCAGGCCATTTCTATGAATATCCAATATTCAAAAGTCGCAACAGTGTGGTTTTTTGAAAATAGGCGACATTTTTCCAAATTTTGACTTTTGAAATTTTAAAAAGGACTTTGATCCTTTTTTTGAAAATGGTAGGAGATGGGCAAAAAAAAGTATTGTAGAACACTCCTCAGGCCATTTAGAGAAAATTTGCGAAAAAAAATTATTGGGGAACACTATTCCGGTCGTCCCTATGAATGTCCCATATTCAAAAGTCGCAACAGTGTGTTTTTTTTTGAAAATAGGCGACATTTTTCCAAATTTCGACTTTTGACATTTTAAAAAGGACTTTGCTCCTTTTTTTCGAAAATAGAAGGAGATGGGCAAAAAACATTATTGGGGAACACTCTTCCCACTCACTCCTCAGGCCATTTCTATGAATATCCAATATTCAAAAGTCGCAACAGTGTGTTTTTTTGAAAATAGGCGACATTTTTCCAAATTTCGACTTTTGAAATTTTAAAAAGGACTTTGCTCCTTTTTTCGAAAATGGTAAAAAATTGGGGAAAAAATTATTGGGGAACACTATTCCGGCCATCCCTATGAATGTCCAATATTCAAAAGTCGCAACAGTGTGTTTTTTTGAAAATAGGCGACATTTTTCCAAATTTTGACTTTTGAAATTTTAAAAAGGACTTTGATCCTTTTTCCGAAAATGGTAAAAAATTTGCGAAAAAAATTACTGGGGAACACTATTCCGGCCATCCCTATGAATGTCCAATATTCAAAAGTCGCAACAGTGTGTTTTTTTTTTAAATAGGCGACATTTTTCCAAATTTCGACTTTTGACATTTTAAAAAGGACTTTGATCCTTTTTCCGAAAATGGTATTCCGGCCATCCCTATGAATGTCCAATATTCAAAAGTCGCAACAGTGTGTTGTTTTTTTAAAAAGGCGACATTTTTCCAAATTTCGACTTTTGACATTTTAAAAAGGACTTTGCTCCTTTTTTTGAAAATGGTAGGAGATGGGCGATAAAAAGTATTGGAGGACACTCCTCAGGCCATTTCTATGAATGTCCAATATTCAAAAGTCGCAACAGTGTGTTTTTTTTTTGAAAATAGGCGACATTTTTCCAAATTTCGACTTTTGACATTTTAAAAAGGACTTTGCTCCTTTTTTTGAAAATGGTAGGAGATGGGCGATAAAAAGTATTGGGGAACACTATTCCGGCCATCCCTATGAATGTCCAATATTCAAAAGTTGCAACAGTGTGTTTTTTTGAAAATAGGCGACATTTTTCCAAATTTCGACTTTTGACATTTTAAAAAGGACTTTGCTCCTTTTTTTGAAAATGGTAGGAGATGGGCGAAAAAAAGTATTGGAGAACACTCCTCAGGCCATTTCTATGAATGTCCAATATTAAAAAGTCGCAAAAGTGTGTTTTTTTGAAAATAAGCGACATTTTTCCAAATTTGGAATATGGTCTTTGGCTTTCTCCGCATATGGTAGAAAATTTGGGGAAAAAAAATTATTGGGGAGCATTATTCCGGCCATCCCTATGAATGTCCAATATTCAAAACTCGCAACAGTGTGTTGTTTTGAAAATAGGCGACATTTTTCCAAATTTGGACTTTTGAAATTTTAAAAACGACTTTGATCCTTTTTCCGAAAATGGTAGAAAATTTGCAAAAAAAAATTATTGGGGAACACTATTCCGGCCATCCCTATGAATGTCCAATATTCAAAAGTCGCAACAGTGTGTTTTTTTGAAAATAGGCGACATTTTTCCAAATTTCGACTTTTGACATTTTAAAAAGGACTTTGATCCTTTTTCCGAAAATGGTAAAAAATTTGCGAAAAAAAATTATTGGGGAACACTATTCCGGCCATCCCTATGAATGTCCAATATTCAAAAGTCGCAACAGTGTGTTTTTTTTTGAAAATAGGCGACATTTTTCCAAATTTCGACTTTTGACATTTTAAAAAGGACTTTGCTCCTTTTTTCGAAAATGGTAGGAGATGGGCAAAAAATATTATTGATGAACACTCTTCCCACTCACTCCTCAGGCCATTTCTATGAATATCTAATATTCAAAAGTTGCAACAGTGTGTTTTTTTGAAAATAGGCGACATTTTTCCAAATTTGGACTTTTGAAATTTTAAAAAGGACTTTGCTCCTTTTTTTGAAAATGGTAGGAGATGGGCAAAAAACATTATTGGGGAACACTCTTCCGGCCATCCCTATGAATGTCCAATATTCAAAAGTCGCAACAGTGTGTTTTTGTGAAAATAGGCGACATTTTTCCAAATTTTGACTTTTGAAATTTTAAAAAGGACTTTGCTCCTTTTTTTTAAAATGGTAGGAGATGGGCAAAACACATTATTGGGGAACACTCTTCCGGCCATCCCTATGAATGTCCAATATTCAAAAGTCGCAACAGTGTGTTTTTTTGAAAATAGGCGACATTTTTCCAAATTTGAACTTTTAAAATTTTAAAAATGACTTTGATCCTTTTTCCGAAAATGGTAGAAAATTTGCGAAAAAAATTATTGGGGAACACTATTCCGGCCATCCCTATGAATGTCCAATATTCAAAAGTCGCAACAGTGTGTTTTTTTTGAAAATAGGCGACATTTTTCCAAGTGTCGACTTTTGACATTTTAAAAAGGACTTTGCTCCTTTTTTCGAAAATGGTAGGAGATGGGCAAAAAACATTATTGGGGAACACTATTCCCACTCACTCCTCAGGCCATTTCTATGAATATCCAATATTCAAAAGTCGCAACAGTGTGTTTTTTTAAAAAAAAGAGGCGACATTTTTCCAAATTTGGACTTTTGAAATTTTAAAAAGGACTTTGCTCCTTTTTTTGAAAATGGTAGGAGATGGGCAAAAAACATTATTGGGGAACACTCTTCCGGCCATCCCTATGAATGTCCAATATTCAAAAGTCGCAACAGTGTGTTTTTTGAAAATAGGCGACATTTTTCCAAATTTTGACTTTTGAAATTTTAAAAAGGACTTTGCTCCTTTTTTCGAAAATGGTAGGAGATGGGCAAAAAACATTATTGGGGAACACTCTTCCCACTCACTCCTCAGGCCATTTCTATGAATATCCAATATTCAAAAGTCGCAACAGTGTGGTTTTTTGAAAATAGGCGACATTTTTCCAAATTTTGACTTTTGAAATTTTAAAAAGGACTTTGCTCCTTTTTTTGAAAATGGTAGGAGATGGGCGAAAAAAAGTATTGGAGAACACTCCTCAGGCTATTTAGAGAAAATTTGCGAAAAAAAAATTATTGGGGAACACTATTCCGGTCTTCCCTATGAATGTCCCATATTCAAAAGTCGCAACAGTGTGTTTTTTTTAGAAAATAGGCGACATTTTTCCAAATTTCGACTTTTGACATTTTAAAAAGTACTTTGCTCCTTTTTTCGAAAATGGTAGGAGATGGGCAAAAAATATTATTGATGAACACTCTTCCCACTCACTCCTCAGGCCATTTCTATGAATATCCAATATTCAAAAGTTGCAACAGTGTGTTTTTTTGAAAATAGGCGACATTTTTCCAAATTTGGACTTTTGAAATTTTAAAAAGGACTTTGCTCCTTTTTTTGAAAATGGTAGGAGATGGGCAAAAAACATTATTGGGGAACACTCTTCCGGCCATCCCTATGAATGTCAAATATTCAAAAGTCGCAACAGTGTGTTTTTGTGAAAATAGGCGACATTTTTTCAAATTTGGACTTTTGAAATTTTAAAAAGGACTTTGCTCCTTTTTCTTAAAATGGTAGGAGATGGGCAAAAAACATTATTGGGGAACACTCTTCCGGCCATCCCTATGAATGTCCAATATTCAAAAGTCGCAACAGTGTTTTTTTTTTTTTAAATAGGCGACATTTTTCCAAATTTCGACTTTTGACATTTTAAAAAGGACTTTGCTCCTTTTTTCGAAAATGGTAGGAGATGGGCAAAAAATATTATTGATGAACACTCTTCCCACTCACTCCTCAGGCCATTTCTAAGAATATCCAATATTCAAAAGTTGCAACAGTGTGTTTTTTTGGAAATAGGCGACATTTTTCCAAATTTGGACTTTTGAAATTTTAAAACGGACTTTGCTCCTTTTTTTCGAAAATGGTAGGAGATGGGCAAAATCATTATTGGGGAACACTTTTCCCACTCACTCCTCAGGCCATTTCTATGAATATCCAATATTCAAAAGTCGCAACAGTGTGTTTTTTTGAAAATAGGCGACATTTTTCCAAATTTCGACTTTTGACATTTTAAAAAGGACTTTGCTCCTTTTTTCGAAAATGGTAGGAGATGGGCAAAAAATATTATTGATGAACACTCTTCCCACTCACTCCTCAGGCCATTTCTATGAATATCCAATATTCAAAAGTTGCAACAGTGTGTTTTTTTGAAAATAGGCGACATTTTTCCAAATTTGGACTTTTGAAATTTTATAAAGGACTTTGCTCCTTTTTTTGAAAATGGTAGGAGATGGGCAAAAAACATTATTGGGGAACACTCTTCCGGCCATCCCTATGAATGTCCAATATTCAAAAGTCGCAACAGTGTGTTGTTTTTTTAAATAGGCGACATTTTTCCAAATTTTGACTTTTGAAATTTTAAAAAGGACTTTGCTCCTTTTTTTGAAAATGGTAGGAGATAGGCAAAACACATTATTAGGGAACACTCTTCCGGCCATCCCTATGAATGTCCAATATTCAAAAGTCGCAACAGTGTGTTGTTTTGAAAATAGGCGACATTTTTCCAAATTTTGACTTTTGAAATTTTAAAAATGACTTTGATCCTTTTTCCGAAAATGGTAGAAAATTTGCGAAAAAAATTATTGGGGAACACTATTCCGGCCATCTCTATTAATGTCCAATATTCAGAAGTCGCAACAGTGTGTTTTTTTTTTGAAAATATGCGACATTTTTCCAAATTTCGACTTTTGACATTTTAAAAAGGACTTTAATCCTTTTTCCGAAAATGGTAGAAAATTTGCGAAAAACAATTATTGGGGAACACTATTCCGGCCATCCCTATGAATGTCCAATATTCAAAAGTCGCAACAGTGTGTTTTTTTTGAAAATAGGCGACATTTTTCCAAGTTTCGACTTTTGACATTTTAAAAAGGACTTTACTCCTTTTTTCGAAAATGGTAGGAGATGGGCAAAAAACATTATTGGGGAACACTCTTCCCACTCACTCCTCAGGCCATTTCTATGAATATCCAATATTCAAAAGTCGCAACAGTGTGTTTTTTTGAAAATAGGCGACATTTTTCCAAATTTCGACTTTTGACATTTTAAAAAGGACTTTGCTCCTTTTTTCGAAAATGGTAGGAGATGGGCAAAAAATATTATTGATGAACACTCTTCCCACTCACTCCTCAGGCCATTTCTATGAATATCCAATATTCAAAAGTCGCAACAGTGTGTTTTTTGAAAATAGGCGACATTTTTCCAAATTTGGACTTTTGAAATTTTAAAAAGGACTTTGCTCCTTTTTTTGAAAATGGTAGGAGATGGGCGAAAAAACATTATTGGGGAACACTATTTAGGCCATCCCTATGAATGTCCAATATTCAAAAGGCGCAACAGTGTGTTTTTTTGAAAATAGGCGACATTTTTCCAAATTTGAACTTTTGAAATTTTAAAAATGACTTTGATCCTTTTTCCGAAAATGGTAGAAAATTTGCGAAAAAAAATTATTGGGGAACACTATTCCGGCCATCCCTATGAATGTCCAATATTCAAAAGTCGCAACAGTGTGTTTTTTTTGAAAATAGGCGACATTTTTCCAAATTTCGACTTTTGACATTTTAAAAAGGACTTTGATCCTTTTTCCGAAAATGGTAGAAAATTTGCGAAAAAAAATTATTGGGGAACACTATTCCGGCCATCCCTATGAATGTCCAATATTCAAAAGTCGCAACAGTGTTTTTTTTTTTGAAAATAGGCGACATTTTTCCAAGTTTCGACTTTTGACATTTTAAAAAGGACTTTACTCCTTTTTTCGAAAATGGTAGGAGATGGGCAAAAAACATTATTGGGGAACACTCTTCCCACTCACTCCTCAGGCCATTTCTATGAATATCCAATATTCAAAAGTCGCAACAGTGTGTTTTTTGAAAATAGGCGACATTTTTCCAAATTTTGACTTTTGAAATTTTAAAAAGGACTTTGCTCCTTTTTTTGAAAATGGTAGGAGATGGGCAAAACACATTATTGGGGAACACTCTTCCGGCCATCCCTATGAATGTCCAATATTCAAAAGTCGCAACAGTGTGTTTTTTTGAAAATAGGCGACATTTTTCCAAATTTTGACTTTTGAAATTTTAAAAAGGACTTTGATCCTTTTTCCGAAAATGGTAGAAAATTTGCGAAAAAAAATTATTGGGGAACACTATTCCGGCCATCCCTATGAATGTCCAATATTCAAAAGTCGCAACAGTGTGTTTTTTTTGAAAATAGGCGACATTTTTCCAAGTTTCGACTTTTGACATTTTAAAAAGGACTTTACTCCTTTTTTCGAAAATGGTAGGAGATGGGCAAAAAACATTATTGGGGAACACTCTTCCCACTCACTCCTCAGGCCATTTCTATGAATATCCAATATTCAAAAGTCGCAACAGTGTGTTTTTTGAAAATAGGCGACATTTTTCCAAATTTGGACTTTTGAAATTTTAAAAAGGACTTTGCTCCTTTTTTCGAAAATGGTAGGAGATGGGCAAAAAACATTATTGGGGAACACTCTTCCCACTCACTCCTCAGGCCATTTCTATGAATATCCAATATTCAAAAGTCGCAACAGTGTGGTGTTTTGAAAATAGGCGACATTTTTCCAAATTTTGACTTTTGAAATTTTAAAAGGACTTTGCTCCTTTTTTTGAAAATGGTAGGAGATGGGCAAAAAACATTATTGGGGAACACTCTTCCGGCCATCCCTATGAATGTCCAATATTCAAAAGTCGCAACAGTGTGTTTTTGTGAAAATAGGCGACATTTTTCCAAATTTTGACTTTTGAAATTTTAAAAAGGACTTTGCTCCTTTTTTTGAAAATGGTAGGAGATGGGCAAAACATATTATTGGGGAACACTCTTCCGGCCATCCCTTTGAATGTCCAATATTCAAAAGTCGCAACAGTGTGTTTTTTTGAAAATAGGCGACATTTTTCCAAATTTGAACTTTTGAAATTTTAAAAATGACTTTGATCCTTTTTCCGAAAATGGTAGAAAATTTGCGAAAAAAAATTATTGGGGAACACTATTCCGGCCATCTCTATGAATGTCCAATATTCAAAAGTCGCAACAGTGTGTTTTTTTTTTGAAAATAGGCGACATTTTTCCAAATTTCGACTTTTGACATTTTAAAAAGGACTTTGATCCTTTTTCCGAAAATGGTAGAAAATTTGCGAAAAACAATTATTGGGGAACACTATTCCGGCCATCCCTATGAATGTCCAATATTCAAAAGTCGCAACAGTGTGTTTTTTTTGAAAATAGGCGACATTTTTCCAAGTTTCGACTTTTGACATTTTAAAAAGGACTTTACTCCTTTTTTCGAAAATGGTAGGAGATGGGCAAAAAACATTATTGGGGAACACTCTTCCCACTCACTCCTCAGGCCATTTCTATGAATATCCAATATTCAGAAGTCGCAACAGTGTGTTTTTTTGAAAATAGGCGGCATTTTTCCAAATTCCGACTTTTGAAATTTTAAAAAGGACTTTGCTCCTTTTTTCGAAAATGGTAGGAGATGGGCAAAAAATATTATTGATGAACACTCTTCCCACTCCCTCCTCAGGCCATTTCTATGAATATCCAATATTCAAAAGTCGCAACAGTGTGTTTTTTGAAAATAGGCGACATTTTTCCAAATTTGGACTTTTGAAATTTTAAAAAGGACTTTGCTCCTTTTTTTGAAAATGTTAAGAGATGGGCGAAAAAACATTATTGGGGAACACTATTTAGGCCATCCCTATGAATGTCCAATATTCAAAAGTCGCAACAGTGTGTTTTTGTGAAAATAGGCGACATTTTTCCAAATTTGAACTTTTGAAATTTTAAAAATGACTTTGATCCTTTTTCCGAAAATGGTAGAAAATTTGCGAAAAAAAATTATTGGGGAACACTATTCCGGCCATCCCTATGAATGTCCAATATTCAAAAGTCGCAACAGTGTGTTTTTTTTTGAAAATAGGCGACATTTTTCCAAATTTCGACTTTTGACATTTTAAAAAGGACTTTGATCCTTTTTCCGAAAATGGTAGAAAATTTGCGAAAAAAATTATTGGGGAACACTATTCCGGCCATCCCTATGAATGTCCAATATTCAAAAGTCGCAACAGTGTTTTTTTTTTTTTGAAAATAGGCGACATTTTTCCAAGTTTCGACTTGTGACATTTTAAAAAGGACTTTACTCCTTTTTTCGAAAATGGTAGGAGATGGGCAAAAAACATTATTGGGGAACACTCTTCCCACTCACTCCTCAGGCCATTTCTATGAATATCCAATATTCAAAAGTCGCAACAGTGTGTTTTTTGAAAATAGGCGATATTTTTCCAAATTTGGACTTTTGAAATTTTAAAAAGGACTTTGCTCCTTTTTTTGAAAATGGTAGGAGATGGGCAAAAAACATTATTGGGGAACACTCTTCCGGGCATCCCTATGAATGTCCAATATTCAAAAGTCGCAACAGTGTGTTTTTTTTTTTAAATAGGCGACATTTTTCCAAGTTTCGACTTTTGACATTTTAAAAAGGACTTTACTCCTTTTTTCGAAAATGGTAGGAGATGGGCAAAAAACATTATTGGGGAACACTCTTCCCACTCACTCCTCAGGCCATTTCTATGAATATCCAATATTCAAAAGTCGCAACAGTGTGTTTTTTGAAAATAGGCGACATTTTTCCAAATTTTGACTTTTGAAATTTTAAAAAGGACTTTGCTCCTTTTTTTGAAAATGGTAGGAGATGGGCAAAACACATTATTGGGGAACACTCTTCCGGCCATCCCTATGAATGTCCAATATTCAAAAGTCGCAACAGTGTGTTTTTTTGAAAATAGGCGACATTTTTCCAAATTTCGACTTTTGACATTTTAAAAAGGACTTTGATCCTTTTTCCGAAAATGGTAGAAAATTTGCGAAAAAAAATTATTGGGGAACACTATTCCGGCCATCCCTATGAATGTCCAATATTCAAAAGTCGCAACAGTGTGTTTTTTTGAAAATAGGCGACATTTTTCCAAGTTTCGACTTTTGACATTTTAAAAAGGACTTTACTCCTTTTTTCGAAAATGGTAGGAGATGGGCAAAAAACATTATTGGGGAACACTCTTCCCACTCACTCCTCAGGCCATTTCTATGAATATCCAATATTCAAAAGTCGCAACAGTGTGTTTTTTGAAAATAGGCGACATTTTTCCAAATTTGGACTTTTGAAATTTTAAAAAGGACTTTGCTCCTTTTTTCGAAAATGGTAGGAGATGGGCAAAAAACATTATTGGGGAACACTCTTCCCACTCACTCCTCAGGCCATTTCTATTAATATCCAATATTCAAAAGTCGCAACAGTGTGGTTTTTTGAAAATAGGCGACATTTTTCCAAATTTTGACTTTTGAAATTTTAAAAAGGACTTTGCTCCTTTTTTTGAAAATGGTAGGAGATGGGCGAAAAAAAGTATTGGAGAACACTCCTCAGGCCATTTAGAGAAAATTTGCGAAAAAAAATTACTGGGGAACACTATTCCGGTCTTCCCTATGAATGTCCCATATTCAAAAGTCGCAACAGTGTGTTTTTTTTTTGAAAATAGGCGACAGTTTTCCAAATTTCGACTTTTGCATTTTAAAAAGGACTTTGCTCCTTTTTTTCGAAAATGGTAGGAGATGGGCAAAAAACATTATTGGGGAACACTCTTCCCACTCACTCCTCAGGCCATTTCTATGAATATCCAATATTCAAAAGTCGCAACAGTGTGCTTTTTTGAAAATAGGCGACATTTTTCCAAATTTCGACTTTTGAAATTTTAAAAAGGACTTTGCTCCTTTTTTCGAAAATGGTAGAAAATTTGCGAAAAAAATTATTGGGGAACACTATTCCGGCCATCCCTATGAATGTCCAATATTCAAAAGTCGCAACAGTGTGTTTTTTTGAAAATAGGCGACATTTTTCCAAATTTTGACTTTTGAAATTTTAAAAAGGACTTTGATCCTTTTTCCGAAAATGGTAGAAAATTTGCGAAAAAAAATTATTGGGGAACACTATTCCGGCCATCCCTATGAATGTCCAATATTCAAAAGTCGCAACAGTGTGTTTTTTTGAAAATAGGCGACATTTTTCCAAATTTCGACTTTTGACATTTTAAAAAGGACTTTGATCCTTTTTCCGAAAATGGTAGAAAATTTGCGAAAAAAAATTATTGGGGAACACTATTCCGGCCATCCCTATGAATGTCCAATATTCAAAAGTCGCAACAGTGTGTTTTTTTGAAAATAGGCGACATTTTTCCAAGTTTCGACTTTTGAAATTTTAAAAAGGACTTTGATCCTTTTTCCGAAAATGGTAGAAAATTTGCGAAAAAAAATTACTGGGGAACACTATTCCGGCCATCCCTATGAATGTCCAATATTCAAAAGTCGCAACAGTGTTTTTTTTTGAAAATAGGCGACATTTTTCCAAATTTCGACTTTTGACATTTTAAAAAGGACTTTGCTCCTTTTTTTGAAAATGGTAGGAGATGGGCGAAAAAAAGTATTGGAGAACACTCCTCAGGCCATTTCTATGAATGTCCAATATTCAAAAGTCGCAACAGTGTGTTTTTTTTTAAATAGGCGACATTTTTCCAAATTTCGACTTTTGGCATCTTAAAAAGGACTTTGATCCTTTTTCCGAAAATGGTAGAAAATTTGCGAAAAAAAATTATTGGGGAACACTATTCCGGCCATCCCTATGAATGTCCAATATTCAAAAGTCGCAACAGTGTGTTGTTTTTTTAAATAGGCGACATTTTTCCAAATTTCGACTTTTGACATTTTAAAAAGGACTTTGCTCCTTTTTTTGAAAATGGTAGGAGATGGGCGATAAAAAGTATTGGAGAACACTCCTTAGGCCATTTCTATGAATGTCCAATATTCAAAAGTGGCAACAGTGTGTTTTTTTTGAAAATAGGCGACATTTTTCCAAATTTCGACTTTTGACATTTTAAAAAGGACTTTGCTCCTTTTTTTGAAAACGGTAGGAGATGGGCGAAAAAAAGTATCGGAGAACACTCCTCAGGCCATTTAGAGAAAATTTGCGAAAAAAAATTATTGGGGAACACTATTCCGGCCTTCCCTATGAATGTCCCATATTCAAAAGTCGCAACAGTGTGTTTTTTTGAAAATAGGCGACATTTTTCCAAATTTCGACTTTTGACATTTTAAAAAGGACTTTGCTCCTTTTTTCGAAAATGGTAGGAGATGGGCAAAAAACATTATTGGGAAACACTCTTCCCACTCACTCCTCAGGCCATTTCTATGAATATCCAATATTCAAAAGTCGCAACAGTGTGTTTTTTTGAAAATAGGCCTCATTTTTCCAAATTTGGACTTTTGAAATTTTAAAAAGGACTTTGCTCCTTTTTTCGAAAATGGTAGAAAATTTGCGAAAAAAATTATTGGGGATCACTATTCCGGCCATCCCTATGAATGTCCAATATTCAAAAGTGTGTTTCTTTTTGAAAATTGGCGACATTTTTCCAAGTTTCGACTTTTGACCTTTTTAAAAGGACTTTACTCCTTTTTTCGAAAATGGTAGGAGATGGGCAAAAAACATTATTGGGGAACACTCTTCCCACTCACTCCTCAGGCCATTTCTATGAATATCCAATATTCAAAAGTCGCAACAGTGTGTTTTTTGAAAATAGGCGACATTTTTCCAAATTTGGACTTTTGAAATTTTAAAAAGGACTTTGCTCCTTTTTTCGAAAATGGTAGGAGATGGGCAAAAAACATTATTGGGGAACACTCTTCCCACTCACTCCTCAGGCCATTTCTATTTATATCCAATATTCAAAAGTCGCAACAGTGTGGTTTTTTGAAAATAGGCGACATTTTTCCAAATTTTGACTTTTGAAATTTTAAAAAGGACTTTGCTCCTTTTTTTGAAAATGGTAGGAGATGGGCGAAAAAAAGTATTGGAGAACACTCCTCAGGCCATTTAGAGAAAATTTGCGAAAAAAAATTACTGGGGAACACTATTCCGGTCTTCCCTATGAATGTCCCATATTCAAAAGTCGCAACAGTGTGTTTTTTTTTGAAAATAGGCGACAATTTTCCAAATTTCGACTTTTGACATTTTAAAAAGGACTTTGCTCCTTTTTTTCGAAAATGGTAGGAGATGGGCAAAAAACATTATTGGGGAACACTCTTCCCACTCACTCCTCAGGCCATTTCTATGAATATCCAATATTCAAAAGTCGCAACAGTGTGCTTTTTTGAAAATAGGCGACATTTTTCCAAATTTCGACTTTTGAAATTTTAAAAAGGACTTTGCTCCTTTTTTCGAAAATGGTAGAAAATTTGCGAAAAAAATTATTGGGGAACACTATTCGGGCCATCCCTATGAATGTCCAATATTCAAAAGTCGCAACAGTGTGTTTTTTTGAAAATAGGGGACATTTTTCCAAATTTTGACTTTTGAAATTTTAAAAAGGACTTTGATCCTTTTTCCGAAAATGGTAGAAAATTTGCGAAAAAAAATTACTGGGGAACACTATTCCGGCCATCCCTATGAATGTCCAATATTCAAAAGTCGCAACAGTGTGTTTTTTTTTTTAAATAGGCGACATTTTTCCAAATTTCGACTTTTGACATTTTAAAAAGGACTTTGATCCTTTTCCCGAAAATGGTAGAAAATTTGCGAAAAAAAATTATTGGGGAACACTATTCCGGCCATCCCTATGAATGTCCAATATTCAAAAGTCGCAACAGTGTGTTGTTTTTTTAAATAGGCGGCATTTTTCCAAATTTCGACTTTTGACATTTTAAAAAGGACTTTGCTCCTTTTTTTGAAAATGGTAGGAGATGGGCGATAAAAAGTATTGGAGAACACTCCTCAGGCCATTTCTATGAATGTCCAATATTCAAAAGTCGCAACAGTGTGTTTTTTTGAAAATAGGCGACATTTTTCCAAATTTCGACTTTTGACATTTTAAAAAGGACTTTGATCCTTTTTCCGAAAATGGTAGAAAATTTGCGAAAAAAAAATTATTGGGGAACACTATTCCGGCCATTGCTATGAATGTCCAATATTCAAAAGTCGCAACAGTGTGTTTTTTTTGAAAATAGGCGACATTTTTCCAAGTTTCGACTTTTGACATTTTAAAAAGGACTTTACTCCTTTTTTCGAAAATGGTAGGAGATGGGCAAAAAACATCATTGGGGAACACTCTTCCCACTCACTCCTCAGGCCATTTCTATGAATATCCAATATTCAAAAGTCGCAACAGTGTGGTTTTTTGAAAATAGGCGACATTTTTCCAAATTTTGACTTTTGAAATTTTAAAAAGGACTTTGCTCCTTTTTTTGAAAAAGGTAGGAGATGGGCGAAAAAAAGTATTGGAGAACACTCCTCAGGCCATTTAGAGAAAATTTGCGAAAAAAAATTACTGGGGAACACTATTCCGGTCTTCCCTATGAATGTCCCATATTCAAAAGTCGCAACAGTGTGTTTTTTTTTGAAAATAGGCGACAATTTTCCAAATTTCGACTTTTGACATTTTAAAAAGGACTTTGCTCCTTTTTTTCGAAAATGGTAGGAGATGGGCAAAAAACATTATTGGGGAACACTCTTCCCACTCACTCCTCAGGCCATTTCTATGAATATGCAATATTCAAAAGTCGCAACAGTGTGCTTTTTTGAAAATAGGCGACATTTTTCCAAATTTCGACTTTTGAAATTTTAAAAAGGACTTTGCTCCTTTTTTCGAAAATGGTAGAAAATTTGCGAAAAAAATTATTGGGGAACACTATTCCGGCCATCCCTATGAATGTCCAATATTCAAAAGTCGCAACAGTGTGTTTTTTTGAAAATAGGCGACATTTTTCCAAATTTTGACTTTTGAAATTTTAAAAAGGACTTTGATCCTTTTTCCGAAAATGGTAGAAAATTTGCGAAAAAAAATTACTGGGGAACACTATTCCGGCCATCCCTATGAATGTCCAATATTCAAAAGTCGCAACAGTGTGTTTTTTTTTTTTAAATAGGCGACATTTTTCCAAATTTCGACTTTTGACATTTTAAAAAGGACTTTGATCCTTCTTCCGAAAATGGTAGAAAATTTGCGAAAAAAAATTATTGGGGAACACTATTCCGGCCATCCCTATGAATGTCCAATATTCAAAAGTCGCAACAGTGTGTTGTTTTTTTAAATAGGCGACATTTTTCCAAATTTCGACTTTTGACATTTTAAAAAGGACTTTGCTCCTTTTTTTGAAAATGGTAGGAGATGGGTGATAAAAAGTATTGGAGAACACTCCTCAGGCCATTTCTATGAATGTCCAATATTCAAAAGTCGCAACAGTGTGTTTTTTTTGAAAATAGGCGACATTTTTCCAAATTTCGACTTTTGACATTTTAAAAAGGACTTTGCTCCTTTTTTTGAAAATGGTAGGAGATGGGCGAAAAAAAGTATCGGAGAACACTCCTCAGGCCATTTAGAGAAAATTTGCGAAAAAAAATTATTGGGGAACACTATTCCGGTCTTCCCTATGAATGTCCCATATTCAAAAGTCGCAACAGTGTGTTTTTTTGAAAATAGGCGACATTTTTCCAAATTTCGACTTTTGACATTTTAAAAAGGACTTTGCTCCTTTTTTCGAAAATGGTAGGAGATGGGCAAAAAACATTATTGGGAAACACTCTTCCCACTCACTCCTCAGGCCATTTCTATGAATATCCAATATTCAAAAGTCGCAACAGTGTGTTTTTTTGAAAATAGGCCTCATTTTTCCAAATTTGGACTTTTGAAATTTTAAAAAGGACTTTGCTCCTTTTTTTTAAAATGGTAGAAAATTTGCGAAAAAAATTATTGGGGACCACTATTCCGGTCATCCCTATGAATGTCCAATATTCAAAAGTCGCAATTGTGTGTTTTTTTTTGAAAATAGGCGACATTTTTCCAAATTTCGACTTTTGACATTTTAAAAAGGACTTTGCTCCTTTTTTTGAAAATGGTTGGAGATGGGCGAAAAAACATTATTGGGGAACACTATTTAGGCCATCCCTATGAATGTCCAATATTCAAAAGTCGCAACAGTGTGTTTTTTTTGAAAATAGGCGACATTTTTCCAAATTTCGACTTTTGACATTTTAAAAAGGACTTTGCTCCTTTTTTTGAAAATGGTAGGTGGTTGAAAAAGTATTGGAGAACACTCCTCAGGCCATTTCTATGAATGTCCAATATTCAAAAGTCGCAAAAGTGTGTTTTTTTTGAAAATAAGCGACATTTTTCCAAATTTGGACTTTTGAAATTTTAAAAAGGACTTTGCTCCTTTTTTTGAAAATGGTAAAAAATTTGCGAAAAAATTATAGGGGAACACTATTCCGGCCATTTCTATGAATGTCCAATATTCAAAAGTCGCAAAAGTGTGTTTTTTTGAAAATAGGCCACATTTTTCCAAATTTCGACTTTTGAAATTTTAAAAAGGACTTTGCTCCTTTTTCCGAAAATGGTAGGTGATGGGCGAAAAAAATTATTGGAGAACACTCCTCCGGCCATTTCTATGAATGTCCAATATTCAAAAGTCGCAACAGTGTGTTTTTTTGAAAATAGGCGACATTTTTCCAAATTTCGACTTTTGAAGTTTTAAAAAGGACTTTGCTCCTTTTTCCGAATATGGTAGAAAATTTGGGAATCCCTATGAATGTCCAATATTCAAAAGTCGCAACAGTGTGTTTTTTTTTTTAAATAGGCGACATTTTTCCGAATTTCGACTTTTGAAATTTTAAAAAGGACTTTGCTCCTTTTTTTGAAAATGGTAGGAGATGGGCGAAAAAAATTATTGGAGAACACTCCTCAGGCCATTTCTATGAATATCCAATATTTAAAAGTCGCAACAGTGTGTTTGTTTGAAAATAGGCGACATTTTTCCAAATTTCGACTTTTGAAATTTTAAAAAGGACTTTGCTTCTTTTTTCGAAAATGGTAGCAAATTTGGGGAAAAAAAATTATTGGGGAGCATTATTCTGGCCATCCCTATGAATGTCCAAAATTCAAAAGTGTGTTTTTTTGACAATAGGCGACATTCTTCCAAATTTCGACTTTTGAAATTTTAAAAAGGACTTTGCTCCTTTTTTTGAAAATGGTAGGAGATGGGCGAAAAAAATTATTGGAGAACACTCCTCAGGCCATTTCTATGAATATCCAATATTTAAAAGTCGCAACAGTGTGTTTTTTTGAAAATAGGCGACATTTTTCCAAATTTCGACTTTTGAAATTTTAAAAAGGACTTTGCTCCTTTTTTCGAAAATGGTAGCAAATTTGGGAAAAAAAATTATTGGGGAGCATTATTCTGGCCATCCCTATGAATGTCCAAAATTCAAAAGTCGCAACAGTGTGTTTTTTTTTTAAATAGGCGACATTTTTCCAAATTTCGACTTTTGAAATTTTAAAAAGGACTTTGCTCCTTTTTTTTCAAAATGGTAAGTGATGGGCGAAAAAAATTATTGGAGAACACTCCTCAGGCCATTTCTATGAATATCCAATATTTAAAAGTCGCAACAGTGTGTTTTTTTGAAAATAGGCGACATTTTTCCAAATTTCGACTTTTGAAATTTTAAAAAGGACTTTGCTCCTTTTTTCGAAAATGGTAGGAGATGGGCAAAAAAAATTATTGGAGAACACTCCTCAGGCCATTTCTATGAATATCCAATATTTAAAAGTCGCAACAGTGTGTTTTTTTGAAAATAGGCGACATTTTTCCAAATTTCGACTTTTGAAATTTTAAAAAGGACTTTGCTCCTTTTTCCGAAAGTGGTAGAAAATTTGCAAAAAAAATTATTGGGGAACACTATTCCGGCCATTCCTATGAATGTCCAATATTCAAAAGTGTGTTTTTTTGACAATAGGCGACTTTCTTCCAAGTTTCGACTTTTGAAATTTTAAAAAGGACTTTGCTCCTTTTTTTGAAAATGGTAGGAGATGGGCGAAAAAAATTATTAGAGAACACTCCTCAGGCCATTTCTATGAATATCCAATATTTAAAAGTCGCAACAGTGTGTTTTTTTGAAAATAGGCGACATTTTTCCAAATTTGGACTTTTGAAATTTTAAAAAGGACTTTGCTTCTTTTTTCGAAAATGGTAGCAAATTTGCGAAAAAAAAATTATTGGGGAGCATTATTCTGGCCATCCCTATGAATGTCCAAAATTCAAAAGTCGCAACAGTGTGTTTTTTTTAAATAGGCGACATTTTTCCAAATTTCGACTTTTGAAATTTTAAAAAGGACTTTGCTCCTTTTTTTTGAAAATGGTAAGTGATGGGCGAAAAAAATTATTGGAGAATACTCCTCAGGCCATTTCTATGAATATCCAATATTTAAAAGTCGCAACAGTGTGTTTTTTTGAAAATAGGCGACATTTTTCCAAATTTCGACTTTTGAAATTTTAAAAAGGACTTTGTTCCTTTTTTCGAAAATGGTAGAAAATTTGGGAAAAAAATTATTGGGGAACACTATTCCAGCCATCCCTATGAATGTCCAATATTCAAAAGTCGCAACAGTGTGTTGTTTTTTTAAATAGGCGACATTTTTCCAAATTTCGACTTTTGACATTTTAAAAAGGACTTTGCTCCTTTTTTTGAAAATGGTAGGAGATGGGCGATAAAAAGTATTGGAGAACACTCCTCAGGCCATTTCTAAGAATGTCCAATATTCAAAAGTCGCAACAGTGTGTTTTTTTTGAAAATAGGCGACATTTTTCCAAATTTTGACTTTTGACATTTTAAAAAGGACTTTGCTCCTTTTTTTGAAAATAGTAGGAGATGGGCGAAAAAAAGTATCGGAGAACACTCCTCAGGCCATTTAGAGAAAATTTGCGAAAAAAAATTATTGGGGAACACTATTCCGGTCTTCCCTATGAATGTCCCATATTCAAAAGTCGCAACAGTGTGTTTTTTTTTTTAAATAGGCCACATTTTTCCAAATTTCGACTTTTGACATTTTAAAAAGGACTTTGCTCCTTTTTTTGAAAATGGTTGGAGATGGGCGAAAAAACATTATTGGGGAACACTATTTAGGCCATCCCTATGAATGTCCAATATTCAAAAGTCGCAACAGTGTGTTTTTTTGAAAATAGGCGACATTTTTCCAAATTTCGACTTTTGAAATTTTAAAAAGGCCTTTGCTCCTTTTTTTGAAAATGGTTGGAGATGGGCGAAAAAACATTATTGGGGAACACTATTTAGGCCATCCCTATGAATGTCCAATATTCAAAAGTCGCAACAGTGTGTTTTTTTTTGAAAATAGGCGACATTTTTCCAAATTTCGACTTTTGACATTTTAAAAAGGACTTTGCTCCTTTTTTTGAAAATGGTAGGTGGTTGAAAAAGTATTGGAGAACACTCCTCAGGCCATTTCCATGAATGTCCAATATTCAAAAGTCGCAAAAGTGTGTTTTTTTTGAAAATAAGTGACATTTTTCCAAATTTGGACTTTTGAAATTTTAAAAAGGACTTTGCTCCTTTTTTTGAAAATGGTAAAAAATTTGCGAAAAAATTATAGGGGAACACTATTCCGGCCATTTCTATGAATGTCCAATATTCAAAAGTCGCAAAAGTGTGTTTTTTTGAACATAGGCGACCTTTTTCCAAATTTCGACTTTTGAAATTTTAAAAAGGACTTTGCTCCTTTTTTTGAAAATGGTAGGAGATGGGCCAAAAACATTATTGGGGAACACTTTTCTGGCCATCCCTATGAATGTCTAATATTCAAAAGTCGCAACAGTGTGTTGTTTTGAAAATAGGCGACATTTTTCCAAATTTGGACTTTTGAAATTTTAAAAACGACTTTGATCCTTTTTCCGAAAATGGTAGAAAATTTGCGAAAAAAAATTATTGGGGAACACTCTTCCGGCCATCCCTATGAATGTCCAATATTCAAAAGTCGCAAAAGTGTGTTTTTTAAACATAGGCGACCTTTTTCCAAATTTCGACTTTTGAAATTTTAAAAAGGACTTTGCTCCTTTTTCCGAAAATGGTAGGTGATGGGCGAAAAAAATTATTGGGGAACACTATTCCGGCCATTTCTATGAATGTCCAATATTCAAAAGTCGCAACAGTGTGTTTTTTTGAAAATAGGCGACATTTTTCCAAATTTCGACTTTTGAAGTTTTAAAAAGGACTTTGCTCCTTTTTCCGAATATGGTAGAAAATTTGGGGAAAAAAATTATTGAGGAGCATTATTCCGGCCATCCCTATGAATGTCCAATATTCAAAAGTCGCAACAGTGTGTTTTTTTTTTTTTAAATAGGCGACATTTTTCCAAATTTGGACTTTTGAAATTTTAAAAAGGACTTTGCTCCTTTTTTTGAAAATGGTAGGAGATGGGCGAAAAAAATTATTGGAGAACACTCCTCAGGCCATTTCTATGAATATCCAATATTCAAAAGTCGCAACAGTGTGTTTTTTTGAAAATAGGCGACATTTTTCCAAATTTCGACTTGTGAAATTTTAAAAAGGACTTTGCTCCTTTTTTCGAAAATGGTAGAAAATTTGGGAAAAAAAATTATTGGGGAGTTTTATTCCGGCCATCCCTATGAATGTCCAATATTCAAAAGTCGCAACAGTGTGTTTTTTTGAAAATAGGCGACATTTTTCCAAATTTCGACTTTTGAAGTTTTAAAAAGGACTTTGCTCCTTTTTCCGAAATTGTAGGTGATGGGCGAAAAAAATTATTGAAGAACACTCCTCAGGCCATTTTTATGAATGTCCAATATTCAAAAGTTGCAACAGTGTGTTTTTTTGACAATAGGCGACATTTTTCCAAATTTCGAATTTTGAAATTTTTAAAAGGACTTTGCTCCTTTTTCCGAAAATGGTAGAAAATTTGTAAAAAAAATTATTGGGGAACATCATTCCGGCCATCCCAATGAATGTCCAATATTCAAAAGTGTGTTTTTGTTGAAATTTTAAAAAGGATTTTGCTCCTTTTTAGAAAATGGTAGGTGATGGGCGAAAAAAATTATTGGAGAACACTCCTCAGGCCATTTCTATAAATGTCCAATATTCAAAAGTCGCAATAGTGTGTTTTTTTGAAAATAGGCTACATTTTTCCAAATTTCGACTTTTGAAGTTTTAAAAAGGACTTTGCTCCTTTTTCCGAAATTGTAGGTGATGGGCGAAAAAACATTATTGGAGAACACTCCTCAGGCCATTTCTATGAATGTCCAATATTCAAAAGTCGCAACAGTGTGTTTTTTTTAAAATAGGCGACATTTTTCCAAATTTCGACTTTTGAAGTTTTAAAAAGGACTTTGCTCCTTTTTCCGAATATGGTAGAAAATTTGGGGAAAAAAATTATTGAGGAGCATTATTCCGGCCATCCCTATGAATGTCCAATATTCAAAAGTCGCAACAGTGTGTTTTTTTTTTTTTAAATAGGCTACATTTTTCCAAATTTGGACTTTTGAAATTTTAAAAAGGACTTTGCTCCTTTTTTCGAAAATGGTAGCAAATTTGGGAAAAAAAATTATTGGGGAGCATTATTCTGGCCATCCCTATGAATGTCCAAAATTCAAAAGTCGCAACAGTGTGTTTTTTTTTAAATAGGCGACATTTTTCCAAATTTCGACTTTTGAAGTTTTAAAAAGGACTTTGCTCCTTTTTCCGAATATGGTAGAAAATTTGGGAAAAAAAATTACTGAGGAGCATTATTCCGGCCATCCCTATGAATGTCCAATATTCAAAAGTCGCAACAGTGTGTTTTTTTTTTTAAATAGGCGACATTTTTCCAAATTTGGACTTTTGAAATTTTAAAAAGGACTTTGCTCCTTTTTTTGAAAATGGTAGGAGATGGGCGAAAAAAATTATTGGAGAACACTCCTCAGGCCATTTCTATGAATATCCAATATTCAAAAGTCGCAACAGTGTGTTTTTTTGAAAATAGGCGACATTTTTCCAAATTTCGACTTTTGAAATTTTAAAAAGGACTTTGCTCCTTTTTTCGAAAATGGTAGAAAATTTGGGAAAAAAATTATTGGGTAGTTTTATTCCGGCCATCCCTATGAATGTCCAATATTCAAAAGTCGCAACAGTGTGTTTTTTTGAAAATAGGCGACATTTTTCCAAATTTCGACTTTTGAAATGTTAAAAAGGACTTTGCTCCTTTTTCCGAAAATGGTAGGTGATGGGCGAAAAAACATTATTGGAGAACACTCCTCAGGCCATTTCTATGAATGTTCAATATTGAAAAGTCGCAACAGTGTGTTTTTTTTTGAAAATAGGCTACATTTTTCCAAATTTGGACTTTTGAAATGTTAAAAAGGACTTTGCTCCTTTTTCCGAAAATGGTAGGTGATGGGCGAAAAAAATTATTGAAGAACACTCCTCAGGCCATTTTTATGAATGTCCAATATTCAAAAGTTGCAACAGTGTGTTTTTTTGACAATAGGCGACATTTTTCCAAATTTCGACTTTTGAAATTTTTAAAAGGACTTTGCTCCTTTTTCCGAAAATGGTAGAAAATTTGTAAAAAAAATTATTGGGGAACATCATTCCGGCCATCCCAATGAATGTCCAATATTCAAAAGTGTGTTTTTGTTGAAATTTTAAAAAGGATTTTGCTCCTTTTTAGAAAATGGTAGGTGATGGGCGAAAAAAATTATTGGAGAACACTCCTCAGGCCATTTCTATAAATGTCCAATATTCAAAAGTCGCAATAGTGTGTTTTTTTGAAAATAGGCTACATTTTTCCAAATTTCGACTTTTGAAATTTTAAAAAGGACTTTTCACCTTTTTCCGAAAATGGTAGGTGATGGGCGAAAAAAATTATTGAAGAACACTCCTCAGGCCATTTCTATGAATGTCCAATATTCAAAAGTCGCAACAGTGTGTTTGTTTTGAAAATAGGCGACATTTTTCCAAACTTCGACTTTTGACATTTTAAAAAGGACTTTGCTCCTTTTTTCGAAAATGGTAGAAAATTTGGGAAAAAAAATTATTGGGGAGCATTATTCCGGCCATCCCTATAAATGTCCAATATTCAAAAGTCGCAACAGTGCGTTGTTTTTTTAAATAGGCGACATTTTTCCAAATTTCGACTTTTGAAATTTTAAAAAGGACTTTCATCCTTTTTCCGAAAGTGGTAGAAAATTTGCGAAAAAAAATTATTGGGGAACACTATTCCAGCCATCCCTATGAATGTCCAATATTCAAAAGTCGCAACAGTGTGTTGTTTTTTTAAATAGGCCACATTTTTCCAAATTTGGACTTTTGAAATTTTAAAAAGGACTTTGCTCCTTTTTTTGAAAATGGTAAGTGATGGGCGAAAAAAATTATTGGAGAACTCTCCTCAGGCCATTTCTATGAATATCCAATATTTAAAAGTCGCAACAGTGTGTTTTTTTGAAAATAGGCGACATTTTTCCAAATTTGGACTTTTGAAATTTTAAAAAGGGCTTTGCTCCTTTTTTCGAAAATGGTAGAAAATTTGGGGAAAAAAAAATATTGGGGAGCATTATTCCGGCCATCCCAATGAATGTCCAATATTCAAAAGTCGCAACAGTGTGTTTTTTTTTTTAAATAGGCGACATTTTTCCAAATTTGGACTTTTGAAATTTTAAAAAGGACTTTGCTCCTTTTTTTGAAAATGGTAAGTGATGGGCGAAAAAAACTATTGGAGAACACTCTTCAGGCCATTTCTATGAATATCCAATATTCAAAAGTCGCAACAGTGTGTTTTTTTGAAAATAGGCGACATTTTTCCAAATTTCGACTTTTGAAATTTTAAAAAGGACTTTGCTCCTTTTTCTGAAAATGGTAGAAAATTTGGAAAAAAAAATTATTGGGGAGCAATATTCCGGCCATCCCTATGAATGTCTAATATTCAAAAGTCGCAACAGTGTGTTTTTTTTAAATAGGCGACATTTTTCCAAATTTGGACTTTTGAAATTTTAAAAAGGACTTTGCTCCTTTTTTTGAAAATGGTAAGTGATGGGCGAAAAAAATTATTGGAGAACACTCCTCAGGCCATTTAGAGAAAATTTGCGAAAAAAAATTATTGGGGAACACTATTCCGGCCATCCCTATGAATGTCCAGTATTCAAAAGTTGCAACAGTGTGTTGTTTTGAAAATAGGCGACATTTTTTTCTAAATTTTGACTTTTGACATTTTAAAAAGGACTTTGATCCTTTTTCCGAAAATGGTAGAAAATTTGCGAAAAAAAATTATTGGGGAACACTATTCCGGCCATCTTTATGAATGTCCAATATTCAAAAGTCGCAACAGTGCGTTGTTTTTTTAAATAGGCGACATTTTTCCAAATTTCGACTTTTGAAATTTTAAAAAGGACTTTCATCCTTTTTCCGAAAGTGGTAGAAAATTTGCGAAAAAAAATTATTGGGGAACACTATTCCAGCCATCCCTATGAATGTCCAATATTCAAAAGTCGCAACAGTGTGTTGTTTTTTTAAATAGGCCACATTTTTCCAAATTTGGACTTTTGAAATTTTAAAAAGGACTTTGCTCCTTTTTTTGAAAATGGTAAGTGATGGGCGAAAAAAATTATTGGAGAACTCTCCTCAGGCCATTTCTATGAATATCCAATATTTAAAAGTCGCAACAGTGTGTTTTTTTGAAAATAGGCGACATTTTTCCAAATTTGGACTTTTGAAATTTTAAAAAGGGCTTTGCTCCTTTTTTCGAAAATGGTAGAAAATTTGGGGAAAAAAAAATATTGGGGAGCATTATTCCGGCCATCCCTATGAATGTCCAATATTCAAAAGTCGCAACAGTGTGTTTTTTTTTTAAATAGGCGACATTTTTCCAAATTTGGACTTTTGAAATTTTAAAAAGGACTTTGCTCCTTTTTTTGAAAATGGTAAGTGATGGGCGAAAAAAACTATTGGAGAACACTCTTCAGGCCATTTCTATGAATATCCAATATTCAAAAGTCGCAACAGTGTGTTTTTTTGAAAATAGGCGACATTTTTCCAAATTTCGACTTTTGAAATTTTAAAAAGGACTTTGCTCCTTTTTCTGAAAATGGTAGAAAATTTGGAAAAAAAAATTATTGGGGAGCAATATTCCGGCCATCCCTATGAATGTCTAATATTCAAAAGTCGCAACAGTGTGTTTTTTTTAAATAGGCGACATTTTTCCAAATTTGGACTTTTGAAATTTTAAAAAGGACTTTGCTCCTTTTTTTGAAAATGGTAAGTGATGGGCGAAAAAAATTATTGGAGAACACTCCTCAGGCCATTTCTATGAATATCCAATATTCAAAAGTCGCAACCGTGTGTTTTTTTGAAAATAGGCGACATTTTTCCAAATTTCGACTTTTGAAGTTTTAAAAAGGACTTTGCTCCTTTTTCCGAATATGGTAGAAAATTTGGAAAAAAAAATTAATTGGGGAACACTATTCCGGCCATCCCTATGAATATCCAATATTCAAAAGTCGCAACAGTGTGTTGTTTTGAAAATAGGCGACATTTTTCTAAATTTGGACTTTTGAAGTTTTAAAAAGGACTTTGCTCCTTTTTCCGAAAATCGTAGAAAATTTGCGAATAAAAATTATTGGGGAACACTACTCCGGCCATCCCTATGAATGTCCAATATTCAAAAGTCACAACAGTGTGTTTTTTTTTAAAATAGGCGACATTTTTCCAAATTTCAACTTTTGAAATTTTAAAACGGACTTTGCTCCTTTTTCCGAAAATGGTAGGTGATGGGCGAAAAAAATTATTGAAGAACACTCCTCCGGCCATTGCTATGAAGGTCCAATATTCAAAAGTCGCAACAGTGTGTTTTTTTTTTTAAATAGGCGACATTTTTCCAAGTTTCGACTTTTGAAATTTTAAAACGGACTTTGCTCCTTTTTTCGAAAATGGTAGAAAATTTGCGAAAAAAATTATTGGGGAACACTATTCCGGCCATTTCTATGAATGTCCAATATTCAAAAGTCGCAACAGTGTGTTTTTTTGAAAATAGGGACATTTTTCCAAATTTGGACTTTTGAAGTTTTAAAAAGGACTTTGCTCCTTTTTCCGAATATGGTAGAAAATTTGGGAAAAAAAATTATTGGGGAGCATTATTCCGGCCATCCCTATGAATGTCCAATATTCAAAAGTCGCAACAGTGTGTTTTTTTTTTTAAATAGGCGACATTTTTCCAAATTTCGACTTTTAAAATTTTAAAAAGGACTTTGCTCCTTTTTTTGAAAATGGTAAGTGATGGGCGAAAAAAATTATTGGAGAACTCTCCTCAGGCCATTTCTATGAATATCCATTATTTAAAAGTCGCAACAGTGTGTTTTTTTGAAAATAGGCGACATTTTTCCAAATTTGGACTTTTGAAATTTTTAAAAGGGCTTTGCTCCTTTTTTCGAAAATGCTAGAAAATTTGGAAAAAAAAATTATTGGGGAGCAATATTCCGGCCATCCCTATGAATGTCTTATATTCAAAAGTCGCAACAGTGTGTTTTTTTTTTAATAGGCGACATTTTTCCAAATTTGGACTTTTGAAATTTTAAAAAGGACTTTGCTCCTTTTTTTTAAAATGGTAAGTGATGGGCGAAAAAAACTATTGGAGAACACTCCTCAGGCCATTTTTATGAATATCCAATATTCAAAAGTCGCAACAGTGTGTTTTTTTGAAAATAGGCGACATTTTTCCAAATTTCCACTTTTGAAATTTTAAAAAGGACTTTGCTCCTTTTTCCGAAAATAGTAGAAAATTTGAAAAAAAAATTATTGGGGAGCAATATTCCGGCCATCCCTATGAATGTCTAATATTCAAAAGTCGCAACAGTGTGTTTTTTTTTAAATAGGCGACATTTTTCCAAATTTCGACTTTTGAAATTTTAAAAAGGACTTTGCTCTTTTTTTTGAAAATGGTAAGTGATGGGCGAAAAACATTATTGGAGAACACTCCTCAGGCCATTTCTATGAATATCCAATATTCAAAAGTCACAACAGTGTGTTTTTCTTTTTAAATAGGCGACATTTTTCCAAGTTTCGACTTCTGAAATTTTAAAACGGACTTTGCTCCTTTTTTTGAAAATGGTAAGTGATGGGCGAAAAAAATTATTGGAGAACTCTCCTCAGGCCATTTCTATGAATATCCAATATTTAAAAGTCGCAACAGTGTGTTTTTTTTTTAAATAGGCGACATTTTTCCAAATTTGGACTTTTGAAATTTTAAAAAGGACTTTGCTCCTTTTTTTGAAAATGGTAAGTGATGGGCGAAAAAAATTATTGGAGAACACTCCTCAGGCCATTTCTATGAATATCCAATATTTAAAAGTCGCAACAGTGTGTTTTTTTGAAAATAGGCGACATTTTTCCAAATTTCGACTTTTGAAATTTTAAAAAGGACTTTGCTCCTTTTTTTGCAAATGGTAGGAGATGGGCGAAAAAAATTATTGGAGAACACTCCTCAGGCCATTTCTATGAATATCCAATATTTAAAAGTCGCAACAGTGTGTTTTTTTTTGAAAATAGGCGACATTTTTCCAAATTTGGACTTTTGAAATTTTAAAAAGGACTTTGCTCCTTTTTTCGAAAATGGTAGCAAATTTGGGAAAAAAAAATTATTGGGGAGCATTATTCTGGCCATCCCTATGAATGTCCAAAATTCAAAAGTCGCAACAGTGTGTTTTTTTTTAAATAGGCGACATTTTTCCAAATTTCGACTTTTGAAATTTTAAAAAGGACTTTGCTCCTTTTTTTTGAAAATGGTAAGTGATGGGCGAAAAAAATTATTGGAGAATACTCCTCAGGCCATTTCTATGAATATCCAATATTTAAAAGTCGCAA
Organism: Epicampocera succincta; assembly: GCA_932526305.1. Classification (NCBI taxonomy): domain Eukaryota; kingdom Metazoa; phylum Arthropoda; class Insecta; order Diptera; family Tachinidae; genus Epicampocera; species Epicampocera succincta. The sequence continues at coordinate 35,261,886 of OW052037.1, read as the reverse complement.
CAGTGTGTTTTTTTGAAAATAGGCGACATTTTTCCAAATTTCGACTTTTGAAATTTTAAAAAGGACTTTGTTCCTTTTTTCGAAAATGGTAGAAAATTTGGGAAAAAAATTATTGGGGAACACTATTCCGGCCATCCCTATGAATGTCCAATATTCAAAAGTCGTAACAGTGTGTTTTTTTGAAAATAGGCGACATTTTTCCAAATTTCGACTTTTGACATTTTAAAAAGGACTTTGCTCCTTTTTTTGAAAATGGTAGGAGATGGGCGATAAAAAGTATTGGAGAACACTCCTCAGGCCATTTCTATGAATGTCCAATATTCAAAAGTCGCAACAGTGTGTTTTTTTTGAAAATAGGCGACATTTTTCCAAATTTCGACTTTTGACATTTTAAAAAGGACTTTGCTCCTTTTTTTGAAAATAGTAGGAGATGGGCGAAAAAAAGTATCGGAGAACACTCCTCAGGCCATTTAGAGAAAATTTGCGAAAAAAAATTATTGGGGAACACTATTCCGGTCTTCCCTATGAATGTCCCATATTCAAAAGTCGCAACAGTGTGTTTTTTTTTTTAAATAGGCCACATTTTTCCAAATTTCGACTTTTGACATTTTAAAAAGGACTTTGCTCCTTTTTTCGAAAATGGTAGGAGATGGGCAAAAAACATTATTGGGAAACACTCTTCCCACTCACTCCTCAGGCCATTTCTATGAATATCCAATATTCAAAATTCGCAACAGTGTGTTTTTTTGAAAATAGGCCTCATTTTTCCAAATTTGGACTTTTGAAATTTTAAAAAGGACTTTGCTCCTTTTTTCGAAAATGTTAGAAAATTTAAGAAAAAAATTATTGGGGAACACTATTCCGGCCATTTCTATGAATGTCCAATATTCAAAAGTCGCAACAGTGTGTTTTTTTGAAAATAGGCGACATTTTTCCAAATTTTGACTTTTGAAATTTTAAAAAGGACTTTGCTCCTTTTTTTGAAAATGGTTGGAGATGGGCGAAAAAACATTATTGGGGAACACTATTTAGGCCATCCCTATGAATGTCCAATATTCAAAAGTCGCAACAGTGTGTTTTTTTTGAAAATAGGCGACATTTTTCCAAATTTCGACTTTTGACATTTTAAAAAGGACTTTGCTCCTTTTTTTGAAAATGGTAGGTGGTTGAAAAAGTATTGGAGAACACTCCTCAGGCCATTTCTATGAATGTCCAATATTTAAAAGTCGCAAAAATGTGTTTTTTTTGAAAATAAGCGACATTTTTCCAAATTTGGACTTTTGAAATTTTAAAAAGGACTTTGCTCCTTTTTTTGAAAATGGTAAAAAATTTGCGAAAAAATTATAGGGGAACACTATTCCGGCCATTTCTATGAATGTCCAATATTCAAAAGTCGCAAAAGTGTGTTTTTTTTAAAATAGGCCACATTTTTCCAAATTTCGACTTTTGAAATTTTAAAAAGGACTTTGCTCCTTTTTCCGAAAATGGTAGGTGATGGGCGAAAAAAATTATTGGGGAACACTATTCTGGCCATTTCTATGAATGTCCAATATTCAAAAGTCGCAACAGTGTGTTTTTTTGAAAATTGGCGACATTTTTCCAAATTTCGACTTTTGAAGTTTTAAAAAGGACTTTGCTCCTTTTTCCGAATATGGTAGAAAATTTGGGAAAAAAAATTATTGAGGAGCATTATTCCGGCCATCCGTATGAATGTCCAATATTCAAAAGTCGCAACAGTGTGTTTTTTTTTTTTAAATAGGCGACATTTTTCCAAATTTGGACTTTTGAAATTTTAAAAAGGACTTTGCTCCTTTTTTTGAAAATGGTAGGAGATGGGCGAAAAAAATTATTGGAGAACACTCCTCAGGCCATTTCTATATATATCCAATATTCAAAAGTCGCAACAGTGTGTTTTTTTGAAAATAGGCGACATTTTTCCAAATTTCGACTTTTGAAATTTTAAAAAGGACTTTGCTCCTTTTTTCGAAAATGGTAGCAAATTTGGGAAAAAAAAATTATTGGGGAGCATTATTCTGGCCATCCCTATGAATGTCCAAAATTCAAAAGTCGCAACAGTGTGTTTTTTTTTAAATAGGCGACATTTTTCCAAATTTCGACTTTTGAAGTTTTAAAAAGGACTTTGCTCCTTTTTCCGAATATGGTAGAAAATTTGGGAAAAAAAATTACTGAGGAGCATTATTCCGGCCATCCCTATGAATGTCCAATATTCAAAAGTCGCAACAGTGTGTTTTTTTTTTTAAATAGGCGACATTTTTCCAAATTTGGACTTTTGAAATTTTAAAAAGGACTTTGCTCCTTTTTTTTAAAATGGTAGGAGATGGGCGAAAAAAATTATTGGAGAACACTCCTCAGGCCATTTCTATGAATATCCAATATTCAAAAGTCGCAACAGTGTGTTTTTTTGAAAATAGGCGACATTTTTCCAAATTTCGACTTTTGAAATTTTAAAAAGGACTTTGCTCCTTTTTTCGAAAATGGTAGAAAATTTGGGAAAAAAAATTATTGGGGAGTTTTATTCCGGCCATCCCTATGAATGTCCAATATTCAAAAGTCGCAACAGTGTGTTTTTTTGAAAATAGGCGACATTTTTCCAAATTTCGACTTTTGAAGTTTTAAAAAGGACTTTGCTCCTTTTTCCGAAATTGTAGGTGATGGGCGAAAAAACATTATTGGAGAACACTCCTCAGGCCATTTCTATGAATGTCCAATATTCAAAAGTCGCAACAGTGTGTTTGTTTTGAAAATAGGCGACATTTTTCCAAATTTCGACTTTTGACATTTTAAAAAGGACTTTGCTCTTTTTTTCGAAAATGGTAGAAAACTTGCGAAAAAAAATTATTGGGGAACACTATTCCGGCCATCCCTATGAATGTCCAATATTCAAAAGTTGCAACAGTGTGTTTTTTTGACAATAGGCGACATTTTTCCAAATTTCGACTTTTGAAATTTTTAAAAGGACTTTGCTCCTTTTTCCGAAAATGGTAGAAAATTTGTAAAAAAAATTATTGGGGAACACTATTCCGGCCATCCCAATGAATGTCCAATATTCAAAAGTGTGTTTTTGTTGAAATTTTAAAAAGGATTTTGCTCCTTTTTAGAAAATGGTAGGTGATGCGCGAAAAAAATTATTGGAGAACACTCTTCAGGCCATTTCTATGAATATCCAATATTCAAAAGTCGCAACAGTGTGTTTTTTTGAAAATAGGCGACATTTTTCCAAATTTCGACTTTTGAAATTTTAAAAAGGACTTTGCTCCTTTTTCCGAAAATGGTAGAAAATTTGGAAAAAAAAATTATTGGGGAGCAATATTCCGGCCATCCCTATGAATGTCTAATATTCAAAAGTCGCAACAGTGTGTTTTTTTTAAATAGGCGACATTTTTCCAAATTTGGACTTTTGAAATTTTAAAAAGGACTTTGCTCCTTTTTTTGAAAATGGTAAGTGATGGGCGAAAAAAATTATTGGAGAACACTCCTCAGGCCATTTCTATGAATATCCAATATTCAAAAGTCGCAACAGTGTGTTTTTTTGAAAATAGGCGACATTTTTCCAAATTTCGACTTTTGAAGTTTTAAAAAGGACTTTGCTCCTTTTTCCGAATATGGTAGAAAATTTGGAAAAAAAAAATAATTGGGGAACACTATTCCGGCCATCCCTATGAATATCCAATATTCAAAAGTCGCAACAGTGTGTTGTTTTGAAAATAGGCGACATTTTTCTAAATTTGGACTTTTGAAGTTTTAAAAAGGACTTTGCTCCTTTTTCCGAAAATCGTAGAAAATTTGGGGAATAAAAATTATTGGTGAACACTACTCCGGCCATCCCTATGAATGTCCAATATTCAAAAGTCACAACAGTGTGTTTTTTTTGAAAATAGGCGACATTTTTCCAAATTTCAACTTTTGAAATTTTAAAACGGACTTTGCTCCTTTTTCCGAAAATGGTAGGTGATGGGCGAAAAAAATTATTAAAGAACACTCTTCCGGCCATTGCTATGAAGGTCCAATATTCAAAAGTCGCAACAGTGTGTTTTTTTTTTAAATAGGCGACATTTTTCCAAGTTTCGACTTTTGAAATTTTAAAACGGACTTTGCTCCTTTTTTCGAAAATGGTAGAAAATTTGCGAAAAAAATTATTGGGGAACACTATTCCGGCCATTTCTATGAATGTCCAATATTCAAAAGTCGCAACAGTGTGTTTTTTTGAAAATAGGGACATTTTTCCAAATTTGGACTTTTGAAGTTTTAAAAAGGACTTTGCTCCTTTTTCCGAATATGGTAGAAAATTTGGGAAAAAAAATTATTGGGGAGCATTATTCCGGCCATCCCTATGAATGTCCAATATTCAAAAGTCGCAACAGTGTGTTTTTTTTTTAAATAGGCGACATTTTTCCAAATTTGGACTTTTGAAATTTTAAAAAGGACTTTGCTCCTTTTTTTGAAAATGGTAAGTGATGGGCGAAAAAAATTATTGGAGAACTCTCCTCAGGCCATTTCTATGAATATCCATTATTTAAAAGTCGCAACAGTGTGTTTTTTTGAAAATAGGCGACATTTTTCCAAATTTGGACTTTTGAAATTTTTAAAAGGGCTTTGCTCCTTTTTTCGAAAATGCTAGAAAATTTGGAAAAAAAAATTATTGGGGAGCAATATTCCGGCCATCCCTATGAATGTCTTATATTCAAAAGTCGCAACAGTGTGTTTTTTTTTAATAGGCGACATTTTTCCAAATTTGGACTTTTGAAATTTTAAAAAGGACTTTGCTCCTTTTTTTTAAAATGGTAAGTGATGGGCGAAAAAAACTATTGGAGAACACTCCTCAGGCCATTTTTATGAATATCCAATATTCAAAAGTCGCAACAGTGTGTTTTTTTTAAAATAGGCGACATTTTTCCAAATTTCCACTTTTGAAATTTTAAAAAGGACTTTGCTCCTTTTTCCGAAAATAGTAGAAAATTTGGAAAAAAAAATTATTGGGGAGCAATATTCCGGCCATCCCTATGAATGTCTTATATTCAAAAGTCGCAACAGTGTGTTTTTTTTTTTTTAATAGGCGACATTTTTCCAAATTTGGACTTTTGAAATTTTAAAAAGGACTTTGCTCTTTTTTTTGAAAATGGTAAGTGATGGGCGAAAAAAATTATTGGAGAACACTCCTCAGGCCATTTCTATGAATATCCAATATTCAAAAGTCGCAACAGTGTGTTTTTCTTTTTAAATAGGCGACATTTTTCCAAGTTTCGACTTTTGAAATTTTAAAACGGACTTTGCTCCTTTTTTTGAAAATGGTAAGTGATGGGCGAAAAAAATTATCGGAGAACTCTCCTCAGGCCATTTCTATGAATATCCAATATTTAAAAGTCGCAACAGTGTGTTTTTTTTTAAATAGGCGACATTTTTCCAAATTTGGACTTTTGAAATTTTAAAAAGGACTTTGCTCCTTTTTTTGAAAATGGTAAGTGATGGGCGAAAAAAATTATTGGGGAACACTATTCCGGCCATCCCTATGAATGTCCAATATTCAAAAGTCACAACAGTGTGTTTTTTTTTTTAAATAGGCGACATTTTTCCAAATTTCAACTTTTAAAATTTTAAAACGGACTTTGCTCCTTTTTCCGAAAATGGTAGGTGATGGGCGAAAAAAATTATTGAAGAACACTCCTCCGGTCATTGCTATGAAGGTCCAATATTCAAAAGTCGCAACAGTGTGTTTTTTTTTTTTAAATAGGCGACATTTTTCCAAGTTTCGACTTTTGAAATTTTAAAACGGACTTTGCTCCTTTTTCCGAAAATGGTAGAAAATTTGCGAAAAAAATTATTGGGGAACACTATTCCGGCCATTTCTATGAATATCCAATATTCAAAAGTCGCAACAGTGTGTTTTTTTGAAAATAGGGACATTTTTCCAAATTTCGACTTTTGAAGTTTTAAAAAGGACTTTGATCCTTTTTTCGAAAATGGTAGAAAATTTGCGAAAAAAATTATTGGGGAACACTCTTCCGGCCATATCTATGAATGTCCAATATTCAATAGTCGCAAAAGTGAGTTTTTTTTAAAATAGGCGACATTTTTCCGAATTTCGACTTTTGAAATTTTAAAAAGGACTTTGCTCCTTTTTTCGAAAATGGTAGGAGATGGGCAAAAAACATTATTGGGGAACACTCTTCCGGCCATTTCTATGAATGTCCAATATTCAAAAGACGCAAAAGTGTGTTTTTTTGAAAATAAGCGACATTTTTCCAAATTTGGAATATGGTCTTTGGCTTTTTCCGAATATGGCAGAAAATTTGGGAAAAAAATTATTGGGGAGCATTATTCCGGCCATCCCTATGAATGTCCAATATTCAAAAGTCGCAACAGTGTGTTGTTTTGAAAATAGGCGACATTTTTCCAAATTTGGACTTTTGAAATTTTAAAAACGACTTGGATCCTTTTTTCGAAAATGGTAGGAGATGGGCAAAAAACATTATTGGGGAACACTCTTCCGGCCATATCTATGAATGTCCAATATTCAAAAGTCGCAAAAGTGAGTTTTTTTTTAAATAGGCGACATTTTTCCGAATTTCGACTTTTGAAATTTTAAAAATGACTTTGCTCCTTTTTTCGAAAATGGTAGGAGATGGGCAAAAAACATTATTGGGGAACACTCTTCCGGCCATTTCTATGAATGTACAATATTCAAAAGTCGCAAAAGTGTGTTTTTTTGAAAATAAGCGACATTTTTCCAAATTTGGAATATGGTCTTTGGCTTTTTCCGAATATGGTAGAAAATTTGGGAAAAAAAATTATTGGGGAGCATTATTCCGGCCATCCCTATGAATGTCCAATATTCAAAAGTCGCAACAGTGTGTTGTTTTGAAAATAGGCGACATTTTTCCAAATTTGGACTTTTGAAATTTTAAAAACGACTTTGATCCTTTTTTCGAAAATGGTAGGAAATGGGCAAAAAACATTATTGGGGAACACTCTTCCGGCCATATCTATGAATGTCCAATATTCAAAAGTCGCAAAAGTGTGTTTTTTTGAAAATAAGCGACATTTTTCCAAATTTGGAATATGGTCTTTGGCTTTTTCCGAATATGGTAGAAAATTTGGGAAAAAAAATTATTGGGGAGCATTATTCCGGCTATCCCTATGAATGTCCAATATTCAAAAGTCGCAACAGTGTGTTGTTTTGAAAATAGGCGACATTTTTCCGAATTTCGACTTTTGAAATTTTAAAAAGGACTTTGCTCCTTTTTTCGAAAATGGTAGGAGATGGGCAAAAAACATTATTGGGGAACACTCTTCCGGCCATTTCTATGAATGTCCAATATTCAAAAGTCGCAAAAGTGTGTTTTTTTGAAAATAAGCGACATTTTTCCAAATTTGGAATATGGTCTTTGGCTTTTTCCGAATATGGTAGAAAATTTGGGAAAAAAAATTATTGGGGAGCATTATTCCGGCTATCCCTATGAATGTCCAATATTCAAAAGTCGCAACAGTGTGTTGTTTTGAAAATAGGCGACATTTTTCCAAATTTGGACTTTTGAAATTTTAAAAACGACTTTGATCCTTTTTTTCGAAAATGGTAGGAGATGGGCAAAAAACATTATTGGGGAACACTCTTCCGGCCATATCTATGAATGTCCAATATTCAAAAGTCGCAAAAGTGAGTTTTTTTTAAAATAGGCGACATTTTTCCGAATTTCGACTTTTGAAATTTTAAAAAGGACTTTGCTCCTTTTTTCGAAAATGGTAGGAGATGGGCAAAAAACATTATTGTGGAACACTCTTCCGGCCATTTCTATGAATGTCCAATATTCAAAAGTCGCAAAAGTGTGTTTTTTTGAAAATAAGCGACATTTTTCCAAATTTGGAATATGGTCTTTGGCTTTTTCCGAATATGGTAGAAAATTTGGGAAAAAAAATTATTGGGGAGCATTATTCCGGCCATCCCTATGAATGTCCAATATTCAAAAGTCGCAACAGTGTGTTGTTTTGAAAATAGGCGACATTTTTCCAAATTTGGACTTTTGAAATTTTAAAAACGACTTTGATCCTTTTTCCGAAAATGGTAGAAAATTGGCAAAAAAAATTATTGGGGAACACTATTCCGGCCATCCCTATGAATGTCCAATATTCAAAAGTCGCAACAGTGTGTTTTTTTTTGAAAATAGGCGACATTTTTCCAAATTTCGACTTTTGACATTTTAAAAAGGACTTTGATCCTTTTTCCGAAAATGGTAGAAAATTTGGGAAAAAAATTATTGGGGAACACTATTCCGGCCATCCCTATGAATGTCCAATATTCAAAAGTCGCAACAGTGTGTTTTTTTTTAAATAGGCGACATTTTTCCAAATTTGGACTTTTGAAATTTTAAAAAGGACTTTGCTCCTTTTTTTGAAAATGGTAAGTGATGGGCGAAAAAAATTATTGGAGAACTCCTCAGGCCATTTCTATGAATATCCAATATTTAAAAGTCGCAACAGTGTGTGTTTTTGAAAATAGGCGACATTTTTCCAAATTTGGACTTTTGAAATTTTAAAAGGGCTTTGCTCCTTTTTTCGAAAATGCTAGAAAATTTGGGAAAAAACAATTATTGGGGAGCATTATTCCGCCCATCCCTATGAATGTCCAATATTCAAAAGTCGCAACAGTGTTTTTTTTTTTTTTAAATAGGCGACATTTTTCCAAATTTGGACTTTTGAAATTTTAAAAAGGACTTTGCTCCTTTTTTTGAAAATGGTAAGTGATGGGCGAAAAAAATTATTGGAGAACTCTCCTCAGGCCATTTCTATGAATATCCAATATTTAAAAGTCGCAACAGTGTGTTTTTTTGAAAATAGGCGACATTTTTCCAAATTTCGACTTTTGAAGTTTTAAAAAGGACTTTGCTCCTTTTTCCGAATATGGTAGAAAATTTGGAAAAAAAAATAATTGGGGAACACTATTCCGGCCATCCCTATGAATGTCCAATATTCAAAAGTCGCAACAGTGTGTTGTTTTGAAAATAGGCGACATTTTTCTAAATTTGGACTTTTGAAGTTTTAAAAAAGGACTTTGCTCCTTTTTCCGAAAATCGTAGAAAATTTGGGGAATAAAAATTATTGGGGAACACTATTCCGGCCATCCCTATGAATGTCCAATATTCAAAAGTCACAACAGTGTGTTTTTTTTGAAAATAGGCGACATTTTTCCAAATTTCAACTTTTGAAATTTTAAAACGGACTTTGCTCCTTTTTCCGAAAATGGTAGGTGATGGGCGAAAAAAATTATTGGAGAACACTCCTCCGGCCATTTCTATGAATGTCCAATATTCAAAAGTCACAACAGTGTGTTTTTTTGAAAATAGGCGACATTTATCCAAATTTGAACTTTTGAAATTTTAAAAGGACTTTGCTCCTTTTTTCGAAAATGGTAGAAAATTTGCGAAAAAAATTATTGGGGAACACTATTCCGGCCATCCCTATGAATGTCCAATATTCAAAAGTCGCAACAGTGTGTTTTTTTGAAAATAGGCGACATTTTTCCAAATTTGGACTTTTGAAATTTTAAAAAGGACTTTGATCCTTTTTTTGAAAATGGTAGAAGATGGGCGAAAAAAAGGATTGGAGAACACTCCTCAGGCCATTTCTATGAATGTCCAATATTTAAAAGTCGCAACAGTGTGTTTTTTTTGAAAATAGTCGACAGTTTTCCAAATTTCGACTTTTGACATTTTAAAAAGGACTTTGCTCCTTTTTTCGAAAATGGTAGGAGATGGGCAAAAAACATTATTGTTGAACACTCTTCCCACTTACTCCTCAGGCCATTTCTATGAATATCCAATATTCAAAAGTCGCAACAGTGTGTTTTTTTGAAAATAGGCGACATTTTTCCAAATTTGAACTTTTGAAGTTTTAAAAGGACTTTGCTCCTTTTTTCGAAAATGGTAGAAAATTTGCGAAAAAAAATTATTGGGGAACACTATTCCGGCCATTCCTATGAATGTCCAATATTCAAAAGTCGCAACAGTGTGTTTTTTTTGAAAATAGGCGACATTTTTCCGAATTTCGACTTTTGAAATTTTAAAACGGACTTTGGTCCTTTTTCCGAAAATGGTAGAAAATTTGCGAAAAAAAGTTATTGGGGAACACTATTCCGGCCATCCCTACGAATGTCCAATATTCAAAAGTGTGTTTTTTTTTTTTGAAATTTTAAAAAGGACTTTGCTCCTTTTTTCGAAAATGGTAGGTGATGGGCGAAAAAAAGAACACTCCTCAGGCATTTTCTATGAATGTCCAATATTCAAAAGTCGCAACAGTGTGTTTTTTTTAAAATAGGCGACATTTTTCTAAATTTCGACTTTTGAAGTTTCAAAAAGGACTTTGCTCCTTTTTCCGAAAATGGTAGAAAATTTGGAAAAAAAAATTATTGGGGAGCATTATTCCGGTCTTCCCTATGAATGTCCAATATTCAAAAGTCGCAACAGTGTGTTTTTTTTTTAAATAGGCGACATTTTTCCAAATTTGGACTTTTGAAATTTTAAAAAGGACTTTGCTCCTTTTTTAGAAAATTGTAAGTAATGGGCAAAAAAAATTATTGGAGAACACTCCTCCGGCCATTCCTATGAATGTCCAATATTCAAAAGTCGCAACAGTGTGTTTTTTTGAAAATAGGCGACATTTTTCCGAATTTCGACTTTTGAAATTTTAAAACGGACTTTGGTCCTTTTTCCGAAAATGGTAGAAAATTTGCGAAAAAAATTATTGGGGAACACTATTCCGGCCATCCCTATGAATGTCCAATATTCAAAAGTGTGTTTTTTTAAATTTTCAAAAGGACTTTGCTCTTTTTTTCGAAAATGGTAGGTGATGGGCGAAAAAAAGTATTGGAGAACACTCCTCAGGCATTTTCTATGAATGTCCAATATTCAAAAGTCGCAACAGTGCGTTTTTTTGAAAATAGGCGACAGTTTTCCAAATTTCGACTTTTGAAATTTTAAAAAGGACTTTGCTCCTTTTTCGGAAAATGGTAGGTGATGGGCGAAAAAATAACTATTGAAAAACACTCCTCCGGCCATTTCTATGAATGTCCAATATTCAAAAGTCGCAACAGCGTGTTTTTTTTTAAATAGGCGACATTTTCCCAAGTTTCGACTTTTGAAATTTTAAAACGGACTTCGCTCCTTTTTCCGAAAATGGTAGGTGATGGGCGAAAAAAATTATTGGAGAACACTCCTCCGGCCATTTCTATGAATGTCCAATATTCAAAAGTCGCAACAGTGTGTTTTTTTTTTTAAATAGGCGACATTTTTCCAAGTTTCGACTTTTGAAATTTTAAAACGGACTTTGCTCCTTTTTCCGAAAATGGTAGAAAATTTGCGAAAAAAATTATTGGGGAACACTATTCAGGCCATTTCTATGAATGTCCAATATTCAAAAGTCGCAAAAGTGTTTTTTTTTTTTGAAAATAGGCGATATTTTTCCAAATTTGGACTTTTGAAGTTTTAAAAAGGACTTTGCTCCTTTTTCCGAAAATGGTAGAAAATTTGGGGGAAAAAAATTATTGGGGAACACTATTCCGGCCATCCCTATGAATGTCCAATATTCAAAAGTTGCAAAAGTGTGTTTTTTTTTTGAAAATAGGCGACATTTTTCCAAATTTTTACTTTTGAAATTTTAAAAAGGACTTTGATCCTTTTTCCGAAAATGGTAGAAAATTTGCGAAAAAAAATTATTGGGGAACACTATTCCGGCCATCCCTATGAATGTCCAATATTCAAAAGTCGCAACAGTGTGTTTTTTTTAAATAGGCGCCATTTTTCCAAATTTGGACTTTTGACATTTTAAAAAGGACTTTGATCCTTTTTCCGAAAATGGTAGAAAATTTGCGACTTTGCTCCTTTTTTTTGAAAATGGTAGGAGATGGGCGAAAAAACATTATTGGGGAACACTCCTCAGGCCATTTCTATGAATGTCCAATATTTAAAAGTCGCAACAGTGTGTTTTTTTGAAAATAGGCGACAATTTTCCAAATTTCGACTTTTGACATTTTCAAAAGGACTTTGCTCTTTTTTTCGAAAATGGTAGAAAATTTGGGGAAAAAAATTATTGGGGAGCATTATTCCGGCCATTCCTATGAATGTCCAATATTCAAAAGTCGCAACAGTGTGTTTTTTTGAAACTAGGCGACATTTTTCCAAATTTCGACTTTTGAAGTTTTAAAAAGGACTTTGCTCCTTTTACCGCAAATGGTAGGTGATGGGCGAAAAAAATTATTGGAGAACACTCCTCAGGTCATTTCTATGAACGTCCAATATTCAAAAGTCGCAACAGTGTGTTTTTTTGAAAATAGGCGACATTTATCCAAATTTCGACTTTTGAAATCTTAAAAAGGACTTTGCTCCTTTTTCCGAAAATGGTAGAAAATTTTTGAAAAAAATTATTGGGGAACACTATTCCGGCCATCCCTATGAATGTCCAATATTCAAAAGTGTTTTTTTTTTTGAAATTTTATAAAGAACTTTGCTCCTTTTTTAGAAAATGGTAGGTGATGGGCGAAAAAAATTATTGGAGAACACTCCTCAGGCCATTTCTATGAATGTCCAATATTCAAAAGTTGCAACAGTATGTTTTTTTGACAATAGGCGACATTTTTCCAAATTTCGACTTTTGAAATTTTAAAAAGGACTTTGCTCCTTTTTCCGAAAATGGTAGACAATTTGCGAAAAAAATTATTGGGGAACACTATTCCGGCCATTTCTATGAATGTCCAATATTCAAAAGTTGCAACAGGGTGTTTTTTTGACAATAGGCGACATTTTTCCAAATTTCGACTTTTGAAATTTTAAAAAGGGCTTTGCTCCTTTTTTCGAAAATGGTAGAAAATTTGGGAAAAAAAATTATTGGGGAGCATTATTCCGGCCATCCCTATGTATGTCCAATATTCAAAAGTCGCAACAGTGTGTTTTTTTTTTTAATAGGCGACATTTTTCCAAATTTGGTCTTTTGAAATTTTAAAAAGGACTTTGCTCCTTTTTTTGAAAATGGTAAGTGATGGGCGAAAAAAATTATTGGAGAACACTCCTCAGGCCATTTTTATAAATATCCAATATTCAAAAGTCGCAACAGTGTGTTTTTTTGAAAATAGGCGACATTTTTCCAAATTTCGACTTTTGAAATTTTAAAAAGGGCTTTGCTCCTTTTTTCGAAAATGGTAGAAAATTCGGGAAAAAAAATTATTGGGGAGCATTATACCGGCCATCCCTATGAATGTCCAATATTCAAAAGTCGCAACAGTGCGTTTTTTTGAAAATAGGCGACATTTTTCCAAATTTCGACTTTTGAAATTTTAAAACGGACTTTGCTCCTTTTTTTGAAAATGGTAAGTGATGGGCGAAAAAAAGTATTGGAGAACACTCCTCAGGCCATTTCTATGAATGTCCAATATTCAAAAGTTGCAACAGTATGTTTTTTTGACAATAGGCGACATTTTTCCAAATTTCGACTTTTGAAATTTTAAAAAGGACTTTGCTCCTTTTTCCGAATTTGGTAGAAAATTTGCGAAAAAAAATTATCGGGGAGCATTATTCCGGCCATCCCTATGAATGTCCAATATTCAAAAGTCGCAACAGTGTGTTTTTTTTTTTTAAATAGGCGACATTTTTCCAAATTTCGACTTTTGACACTTTAAAACGGACTTTGCTCCTTTTTTTGAAAATGGTAAGTGATGGGCGAAAAAAATTATTGGAGAACACTTCTCAGGCCAATTCTATGAATATCCAATATTCAAAAGTCGCAACAGTGTGTTTTTTTGAAAATAGGCGACATTTTTCCAAATTTCGACTCTTGAAATTTTAAAAAGGGCTTTGCTCCTTTTTTCGAAAATGGTAGAAAATTTGGGAAAAAAAATTATTGGGGAGCATTATTCCGGCCAACCCTATGAATGTCCAATATTCAAAAGTCGCAACAGTGTGTTTTTTTTTACATAGGCGACATATTTCCAAATTTGAACTTTTGTAATTTTAAAAAGGACTTTGCTCCTTTTTTTGAAAATGGTAAGTGATGGGCGAAAAAAATTATTGGAGAACACTCCTCAGGCCATTTCTATGAATATCCAATATTCAAAAGTCGCAAAAGTGTGTTTTTTTGAAAATAAGCGACATTTTTCCAAATTTGGAATACGGGCTTTGGCTTTTTCCGAATTAGGTAGAAAATTTGGGAAAAAAAAAATAATTGGGGGACATTATTCCGGCCATCCCTATGAATGTCCAATATTCAAAAGTGTGTTTTTTTTGAAATTTTAAAAAGGACTTTGCTCCTTTTTTAGAAAATGGTAGGTGATGGGCGAAAAAAATTATTGGAGAACACTCCTCAGGCCATTTCTATGAATGTCCAATATTCAAAAGTCGCAACAGTGTGTTTTTTTGAAAATAGGCTACATTTTTCCAAATTTCGACTTTTGAAATTTTAAAAAGGACTTTGCTCCTTTTTCCGAAAGTGGTAGAAAATTTGGAAAAAAAAATAATTTGGGAGCATTATTCCGGCCATCCCTATGAATGTCCAATATTCAAAAGTGTGTTTTTTTTGAAATTTTAAAAAGGACTTTGCTCCTTTTTTAGAAAATGGTAGGTGATGGGCAAAAAACATTATTGGAGAACACTCCTCAGGCCATTTCTATGAATGTCCAATATTCAAAAGTCGCAACAGTGTGTTTTTTTGAAAATAGGCGACATTTTTCCAAATTTCGACTTTTGAAATTTTAAAAAGGACTTTGCTCCTTTTTCCGAATATGGTAGAAAATTTGGGAAAAAAAATTATCGGGGAGCATTATTCCGGCCATCCCTATGAATGTCCAATAATCAAAAGTCGCAACAGTGAGTTTTTTTTTTTAAATAGGCGACATTTTTCCAAATTTCGACTTTTGACACTTTAAAACGGACTTTGCTCCTTTTTTCGAAAATGGTAGGTGATGGGCGAAAAAAAGTATTGGAGAACACTCCTCAGGCATTTTCTATGAATGTCCAATATTCAAAAGTCGCAACAGTGTGTTGTTTTGAAAATAGGCAACATTTTTCCAAATTTCGACTTTTGAAGTTTTAAAAAGGACTTTGCTCCTTTTACCAAAAATGGTAGGTGATGGGCGAAAAAAATTATTGGAGAACACTATTCCGGCCATTTCTATGAATGTCCAATATTCAAAGGTCGCAACAGTGTGTTTTTTTGAAAATAGGCGACATTTTTCCAAATTTCGACTTTTGAAATCTTTAAAAGGACTTTGCTCCTTTTTCCGAAAATGGTAGAAAATTTGTGAAAAAAATTATTGGGGAACACTATTCCGGCCATCCCTATGAATGTCCAATATTCAAAAGTGTGTGTTTTTTTTAAATTTTATAAAGGACTTTGCTCCTTTTTTAGAAAATTGTAGGTCCAATATTCAAAAGTGTGTGTTTTTTTTAAATTTTATAAAGGACTTTGCTCCTTTTTTAGAAAATTGTAGGTGATGGACGAAAAAAATTATTGGGGAACACTATTCCGGCCATTCCTATGAATATCCAATATTCATAAGTGTGTTTTTTTGAAAATAGGCGACATTCTTTCAAATTTCGACTTTTGAAATTTTAAAAAGGACTTTGCTCCTTTTTCTGAAAATGGTAGAAAATTTGCGAAAAAAAATTATTGGGGAACACTATTGCGGCCATTCCTATGAATGTTCAATTTTCAAAAGTGTGTTTTTTTGACAATAGGCGACATTTTTCCAAATTTGGAATACGGGCTTTGGCTTTTTCCGAATATG
Organism: Epicampocera succincta; assembly: GCA_932526305.1. Classification (NCBI taxonomy): domain Eukaryota; kingdom Metazoa; phylum Arthropoda; class Insecta; order Diptera; family Tachinidae; genus Epicampocera; species Epicampocera succincta. Next base: position 35,246,105 of record OW052037.1, on the reverse strand, counting down.
GTAGAAAATTTGGGAAAAAAAATAATTGGGGAGCATTATTCCGGCCATCCCTATAAATGTCCAATATTCAAAAGTGTGTTTTTTTTTAAATTTTAAAAAGGACTTTGCTCCTTTTTTAGAAAATGGTAGGTGATGGGCGAAAAAAATTATTGGAGAACACTCCTCAGGCCATTTCTATGAATGTCCAATATTCAAAAGTCGCAACAGTGTGTTTTTTTGAAAATAGGCTACATTTTTCCAAATTTCGACTTTTGAAATTTTAAAAAGGACTTTGCTCCTTTTTCCGAAAGTGGTAGAAAATTTGGAAAAAAAAATAATTGGGGAGCATTATTCCGGCCATCCCTATGAATGTCCAATATTCAAAAGTGTGTTTTTTTTTAAATTTTAAAAAGGACTTTGCTCCTTTTTTAGAAAATGGTAGGTGATGGGCGAAAAAAATTATTGGAGAACACTCCTCAGGCCATTTCTATGAATGTCCAATATTCAAACTGTGTTTTTTTGACAATAGGCGACATTCTTCGAAATTTCGACTTTTGAAATTTTAAAAAGGACTTTGCTCCTTTTTCCGAAAATGGTAGAAAATTTGCGAAAAAAAATTATTGGGGAACACTATTCCGGCCATTCCTATGAATGTCCAATATTCAAAAGTGTGTTTTTTTGACAATAGGCGACATTCTTCCAAATTTCGACTTTTGAAATTTTAAAAAGGACTTTGCTCCTTTTTCCGAAAATGGTAGAAAATTTGCGAAAAAAAATTATTGGGGAACACTATTCCGGCCATTCCTATGAATGTCCAATATTCAAAAGTGTGTTTTTTGACAATAGGCGACATTCTTCCAAATTTCGACTTTTGAAATTTTAAAAAGGACTTTGCTCCTTTTTCCGAAAATGGTAGAAAATTTGCGAAAAAAAATTATTGGGGAACACTATTCCGGCCATTCCTATGAATGTCCAATATTCAAAAGTGTGTTTTTGACAATAGGCGACATTCTTCCAAATTTCGACTTTTGAAGTTTTAAAAAGGACTTTGCTCCTTTTTCCGAAAATGGTAGAAAATTTGGGAAAAAAAATTATTGGGGAACACTATTCCGGCCATTCCTATGAATGTTCAATATTCAAAAGTGTGTTTTTTTGACAATAGGCGACATCTTCCAAATTTCGACTTTTGAAATTTTAAAAAGGACTTTGCTCCTTTTTCTGAAAATGGTAGAAAATTTGCGAAAAAAAATTATTGGGGAACACTATTCCGGCCATTCCTATGAATGTTCAATTTTCAAAAGTGTGTTTTTTTTGACAATAGGTGACATTGTTCCAAATTTCGACTTTTGAAATTTAAAAAAGGACTTTGCTCCTTTTTCCGAAAATTGTAGGAGATAAGCGAAAAAACATTATTGGAGAACACTCATCCGGCCATTGCTATGAATGTCAATATTCAAAAGTCTTAACAGTGTGTTTTTTTTTGAAAATTGGCGACATTTTTCCAAATTTCAACTTTTGAAATTTTAGAAAGGACTTTGCTCCTTTTTCCGAAAATGATAGTAAATTTCCGAAAAAAAATTATTGGGGAACACTATTCCGGCCATTCCTATGAATATCCAATATTCAAAAGTGTGTTTTTTTGACAATAGGCGACATTCTTCCAAATTTCAACTTTTGAAATTTTAAAAAGGACTTTGCTCCTTTTTCCGAAAATGGTAGAAAATTTGCGAAAAAAAATTATTGGGGAACACTATTCCGGCCATTCCTATGAATATCCAATATTCATAAGTGTGTTTTTTTGACAATAGGCGACATTCTTCCAAATTTCAACTTTTGAAATTTTAGAAAGGACTTTGCTCCTTTTTCCGAAAATGGTAGAAAATTTGCGAAAAAAAATTATTGGGGAACACTATTCCGGCCATTCCTATGAATATCCAATATTCAAAAGTGTGTTTTTTTGACAATAGGCGACATTCTTCCAAATTTCAACTTTTGAAATTTTAGAAAGGACTTTGCTCCTTTTTCCGAAAATGGTAGAAAATTTCCGAAAAAAAATTATTGGGGAACACTATTCCGGCCATTCCTATGAATGTCCAATATTCAAAAGTGTGTTTTTTTGACAATAGGCGACATTCTTCCAAATTTCGACTTTTGAAATTTTAAAAAGGACTTTGCTCCTTTTTCCGAAAATGGTAGAAAATTTGCGAAAAAAAATTATTGGGGAACACTATTCCGGCCATTCCTATGAATGTCCAATATTCAAAAGTGTGTTTTTTTGACAATAGGCGACATTCTTCCAAATTTCGACTTTTGAAATTTTAAAAAGGACTTTGCTCCTTTTTCCGAAAATGGTAGAAAATTTGCGAAAAAAAATTATTGGAGAACACTATTCCGGCCATTCCTATGAATGTCCAATATTCAAAAGTGTGTTTTTTGACAATAGGCGACATTCTTCCAAATTTCGACTTTTGAAATTTTAAAAAGGACTTTGCTCCTTTTTCCGAAAATGGTAGAAAATTTGCGAAAAAAAATTATTGGGGAACACTATTCCGGCCATTCCTATGAATGTCCAATATTCAAAAGTGTGTTTTTGACAATAGGCGACATTCTTCCAAATTTCGACTTTTGAAGTTTTAAAAAGGACTTTGCTCCTTTTTCCGAAAATGGTAGAAAATTTGGGAAAAAAAATTATTGGGGAACACTATTCCGGCCATTCCTATGAATGTTCAATATTCAAAAGTGTGTTTTTTTGACAATAGGCGACATCTTCCAAATTTCGACTTTTGAAATTTTAAAAAGGACTTTGCTCCTTTTTCTGAAAATGGTAGAAAATTTGCGAAAAAAAATTATTGGGGAACACTATTCCGGCCATTCCTATGAATGTTCAATTTTCAAAAGTGTGTTTTTTTTGACAATAGGTGACATTGTTCCAAATTTCGACTTTTGAAATTTAAAAAAGGACTTTGCTCCTTTTTCCGAAAATTGTAGGAGATAAGCGAAAAAACATTATTGGAGAACACTCTTCCGGCCATTGCTATGAATGTCAATATTCAAAAGTCGTAACAGTGTGTTTTTTTGAAAATTGGCGACATTTTTCCAAATTTCAACTTTTGAAATTTTAGAAAGGACTTTGCTCCTTTTTCCGAAAATGATAGTAAATTTCCGAAAAAAAATTATTGGGGAACACTATTCCGGCCATTCCTATGAATATCCAATATTCAAAAGTGTGTTTTTTTGACAATAGGCGACATTCTTCCAAATTTCAACTTTTGAAATTTTAAAAAGGACTTTGCTCCTTTTTCCGAAAATGGTAGAAAATTTGCGAAAAAAAATTATTGGGGAACACTATTCCGGCCATTCCTATGAATATCCAATATTCATAAGTGTGTTTTTTTGACAATAGGCGACATTCTTCCAAATTTCAACTTTTGAAATTTTAGAAAGGACTTTGCTCCTTTTTCCGAAAATGGTAGAAAATTTGCGAAAAAAAATTATTGGGGAACACTATTCCGGCCATTCCTATGAATATCCAATATTCAAAAGTGTGTTTTTTTGACAATAGGCGACATTCTTCCAAATTTCAACTTTTGAAATTTTAGAAAGGACTTTGCTCCTTTTTCCGAAAATGGTAGAAAATTTCCGAAAAAAAATTATTGGGGAACACTATTCCGGCCATTCCTATGAATGTCCAATATTCAAAAGTGTGTTTTTTTGACAATAGGCGACATTCTTCCAAATTTCAACTTTTGAAATTTTAGAAAGGACTTTGCTCCTTTTTCCGAAAATGGTAGAAAATTTGCGAAAAAAAATTATTGGGGAACACTATTCCGGCCATTCCTATGAATGTCCAATATTCAAAAGTGTGTTTGTTTGACAATAGGCGACATTGTTCCAAATTTGGACTTTTGAAATTTTAAAAAGGACTTTGCTCCTTTTTCCGAAAATGGTAGAAAATTTGCGAAAAAAAATTATTGGGGAACACTATTCCGGCCATTCCTATGAATGTCCAATATTCAAAAGTGTGTGTTTTTGACAATAGGCGACATTCTTCCAAATTTCGACTTTTGAAATTTTAAAAAGGACTTTGCTCCTTTTTCCGAAAATGGTAGAAAATTTGCGAAAAAAAATTATTGGGAAACACTATTCCGGCCATTCCTATGAATGGCCAATATTCAAAAGTGTGTTTTTTTGACAATAGGCGACATTCTTCCAAATTTCGAGTTTTGAAATTTTAAAAAGGACTTTGCTCCTTTTTCCGAAAATGGTAGAAAATTTGCGAAAAAAATTATTGAGGAACACTACTCCGGCCATTCCTATGAATGTCCAATATTCAAAAGTGTATTTTTTTGACAATAGGCGACATTCTTCCAAATTTCGACTTTTGAAATTTTAAAAAGGACTTTGCTCCTTTTTCCGAAAATGGTAGAAAACTTGCGAAATAAAATTATTGGGGAACACTATTCCGGCCATTCCTATGAATGTCCAATATTCAAAAGTTTGTTTTTTTGACAACAGGCGACATTCTTCCAAATTTCGACTTTTGAAATTTTAATAAGGACTTTGCTCCTTTTTCCGAAAATGGTAGAAAATATTGCGAAAAGAAATTATTGGGGAACACTATTCCGGCCATTCCTATGTGTTTTTTTTGACAATAGGCGACATTATTCCAAATTTCGACTTTTGAAATTTTAAAAAGGACTTTGCTCCTTTTTCCGAAAATGGTAGAAAATTTGCGAAAAAAAATTATTGGGGAACACTATTCCGGCCATCCCTATGAATGTCCAATATTCAAAAGTCGTAACAGTGTGTTTTTTTGAAAATAGGCGAAATTTTTCAAAATTTGGACTTTTGAAATTTTAAAAAAGACTTTGATCCTTTTTCCGAAAATAGTAGAAAATTTGCGAAAAAAAATTATTGGGGAACACTATTCCGGCCATCCCTATGAATGTCCAATATTCAAAAGTCGCAACAGTGTGTTTTTTTGAAAATAGGCGACATTTTTCCAAATTTCGACTTTTAAAATTTTATAAAGGACTTTGCTCCTTTTTTCGAAAATGGTAGAAAATTTGCGAAAAAAAATTATTGGGGAACACTATTCCGGCCATTTCTATGAATGTCCAATATTCAAAAGTCGCAACAGTGTGTTTTTTTGAAAATAGGCGACATTCTTCCAAATTTGGACTTTCGAAATTTTAAAAAGGACTTTGCTCCTTTTTTCGAAAATAGTAGAAAATTTGCGAAAAAAATTATTGGGGAACACTATTCCGGCCATCCCTATGAATGTCCAATATTCAAAAGTCGCAACAGTGTGTTTTTTTGAAAATAGGCTACATTTTTCCAAATTTCGACTTTTGACATTTTAAAAAGGACTTTGCTCCTTTTTTCGAAAATGGTAGGAGATGGGCAAAAAACATTATTGGCGAACACTCTTTCCACTCACTCCTCAGGCCATTTCTATGAATATCCAATATTCAAAAGTCGCAACAGTGTGTTTTTTTGAAAATAGGCGACATTTTTCCAAACTTCGACTTTTGAAATTTTAAAAAGGACTTTGCTCCTTTTTTCGAAAATGGTAGAAAATTTGCGAAAAAAATTATTGAAGAACACTATTCCGGCCATTCCTATGAATGTCCAATATTCAAAAGTGTGTTTTTTTGACAATAGGCGACATTCTTCCAAATTTGGACTTTTGAAATTTTAAAAAGGACTTTGCTCCTTTTTCCGAAAATGGTAGAAAATTTGCGAAAAAAAATTATTGGGGAACACTATTCCGGCCATTCCTGTGTGTTTTTTTGACAATAGGCGACATTCTTCCAAATTTCGACTTTTGAAATTTTAAAAAGGACTTTGCTCCTTTTTCCGAAAATGGTAGAAAATTTGCGAAAAAAAATTATTGGGAAACACTATTCCGGCCATTCCTATGAATGTCCAATATTCAAAAGTGTGTTTTTTTGACAATAGGCGACATTCTTCCAAATTTGGACTTTTGAAATTTTAAAAAGGACTTTGCTCCTTTTTCCGAAAATGGTAGAAAATTTGCGAAAAAAAATTATTGGGGAACACTATTCCGGCCATTCCTATGTGTTTTTTTGACAATAGGCGACATTCTTCCAAATTTCGACTTTTGAAATTTTAAAAAGGACTTTGCTCCTTTTTCCGAAAATGGTAGAAAACTTGCGAAAAAAATTATTGGGGAACACTATTCCGGCCATTTCTATGAATGTCCAATATTCAAAAGTCTTAACAGTGTGTTTGTTTTTGAAAATTGGCGACATTTTTCCAAATTTCAACTTTTGAAATTTTAAAAAGGACTTTGCTCCTTTTTTCGAAAATGGTAGGAGATGGGCGAAAAAACATTATTGGGGAACACTCTTCCGGCCATTTCTATGAATGTCCAAAATTCAAAAGTCGCAAAAGTGTGTTTTTTTGAAAATAGGCGACATTTTTCCAAATTTCGACTTTTGACATTTTAAAAAGGACTTTGCTCCTTTTTTTGAAAATGATAGGGGATGGGCGAAAAAAAGTATTGGAGAACACTCCTCAGGCCATTTCTATGAATGTCCAATATTCAAAAGTCGCAAAAGTGTGTTTTTTTGAAAATAGGCGACATTTTTCCAAATTTCGACTTTTGAAATTTTAAAAAGGACTTGGCTCCTTTTTCCGAAAATGGTAGGAGATGGGCGAAAAAACATTATTGGGGAACACTCTTCCGGCCATTTCTATGAATGTCCAATATTCAAAATTCGCAAAAGTGTGTTTTTTTGAAAATAGGCGACATTTTTCCAAATTTGGACTTTCGAAATTTTAAAAGGACTTTGCTCCTTTTTTCGAAACTAGTTTTTGAAATTTTAAAAAGGACTTTGCTCCTTTTTCCAAAAATGGTAGAAAATTTGCGAAAAAAAATTATTGGGAAACACTATTCCGGCCATTCCTATGAATGTCCAATATTCAAAAGTGTGTTTTTTTGACAATAGGCGACATTCTTCCAAATTTGGACTTTTGAAATTTTAAAAAGGACTTTGCTCCTTTTTCCGAAAATGGTAGAAAATTTGCGAAAAAAAATTATTGGGGAACACTATTCCGGCCATTCCTATGTGTTTTTTTGACAATAGGCGACATTCTTCCAAATTTCGACTTTTGAAATTTTAAAAAGGACTTTGCTCCTTTTTCCGAAAATGGTAGAAAACTTGGGAAAAAAATTATTGGGGAACACTATTCCGGCCATTTCTATGAATGTCCAATATTCAAAAGTCTTAACAGTGTGTTTGTTTTTGAAAATTGGCGACATTTTTCCAAATTTCAACTTTGGAAATTTTAAAAAGGACTTTGCTCCTTTTTCCGAAAATGGTAGAAAATTTGCGAAAAAAAATTATTGGGGAACACTATTCCGGCCATTCCTATGAATGTCCAATATTCAAAAGTGTTTTTTTGACAATAGGCGACATTCTTCCAAATTTCGACTTTTGAAATTTTAAAAAGGACTTTGCTCCTTTTTCCGAAAATGGTAGAAAATTTGCGAAAAAAATTTATTGGGGAACACTATACCGGCCATTCCTATGAATGTCCAATATTCATAAGTGTGTTTTTTTGACAATAGGCGACATTCTTCCAAATTTCGACTTTTGAAATTTTAAAAAGGACTTTGCTCCTTTTTCCGAAAATGGTAGAAAATTTGGGAAAAAAAATTATTGGGGAAAACTACTCCGGCCATTCCCATGAATGTCCAATATTCAAAAGTGTGTTTTTTTGCCAATAGGCGACATTCTTCCAAATTTCGACTTTTGAAATTTTAAAAAACACTTTGCTCCTTTTTCCGAAAATGGTAGAAAATTTGCAAAAAAAAATTATTGGGGAACACTATTCCGGCCATTCCTATGAATGTCCAATATTCAAAAGTGTGTTTTTTTGACAATAGGCGACATTCTTCCAAATTTCGACTTTTGAAATTTTAAAAAGGACTTTGCTCCTTTTTCCGAAAATGGTAGAAAATTTGCGAAAAAAATTTATTGGGGAACACTATACCGGCCATTCCTATGAATGTCCAATATTCAAAAGTGTGTTTTTTTGACAATAGGCGACATTCTTCCAAATTTCGACTTTTGAAATTTTAAAAAGGACTTTGCTCCTTTTTCCGAAAATGGTAGAAAATTTGGGAAAAAAAATTATTGGGGAAAACTACTCCGGCCATTCCCATGAATGTCCAATATTCAAAAGTGTGTTTTTTTGCCAATAGGCGACATTCTTCCAAATTTCGACTTTTGAAATTTTAAAAAACACTTTGCTCCTTTTTCCGAAAATGGTAGAAAATTTGCAAAAAAAAATTATTGGGGAACACTATTCCGGCCATTCCTATGAATGTCCAATATTCAAAAGTGTGTTTTTTTGACAATAGGCGACATTCTTCCAAATTTCGACTTTTGAAATTTTAAAAAGGACTTTGCTCCTTTTTCCGAAAATGGTAGAAAATTTGCGAAAAAAATTTATTGGGGAACACTATTCCGGCCATTCCTATGAATGTCCAATATTCAAAAGTGTGTTTTTTTGACAATAGGCGACATTCTTCCAAATTTCGACTTTTGAAATTTTAAAAAAGACTTTGCTCCTTTTTCCGAAAATGGTAGAAAATTTGCGAAAAAAAATTATTGGGGAACACTATTCCGGCCATTTCTATGAATGTCCAATATTCAAAAGTGTATTTTTTTGACAATAGGCGACATTCTTCCAAATTTCGACTTTTGAAATTTTAAAAAAGACTTTGCTCCTTTTTCCGAAAATGGTAGAAAATTTGCGAAAAAAAATTATTGGGGAACACTATTCCGGCCATTCCTATGAATGTCCAATATTCAAAAGTGTGTTTTTTTGACAATAGGCGACATTCTTCCAAATTTGGACTTTTGAAATTTTAAAAAGGACTTTGCTCCTTTTTCCGAAAATGGTAGAAAATTTGCGAAAAAAATTATTGGGGAACACTATTCCGGCCATTCCTATGAATGTCCAATATTCAAAAGTGTATTTTTTTGACAATAGGCGATATTCTTCCAAATTTCGACTTTTGAAATTTTAAAAAGGACTTTGCTCCTTTTTCCGAAAATGGTAGAAAACTTGCGAAAAAAAATTATTGGGGAACACTATTCCGGCCATTCCTATGAATGTCCAATATTCAAAAGTGTGTTTTTTTTGACAATAGGCGATATTCTTCCAAATTTCGACTTTTGAAATTTTAAAAAGGACTTTGCTCCTTTTTCCGAAAATGGTAGAAAACTTGCGAAAAAAAATTATTGGGGAACACTATTCCGGCCATTCCTATGAATGTCCAATATTCAAAAGTGTGTTTTTTTGACAATAGGCGACATTCTTCCGAATTTGGACTTTTGAAATTTTAAAAAGGACTTTGCTCCTTTTTCCAAAAATGGTAGAAAATTTGCGAAAAAAATTTATTGGGGAACACTATTCCGGCCATTCCTATGAATGTCCAATATTCAAAAGTGTGTTTTTTTGACAATAGGCGACATTCTTCCAAATTTCGACTTTTGAAATTTTAAAAAAGACTTTGCTCCTTTTTCCGAAAATGGTAGAAAATTTGCGAAAAAAAATTATTGGGGAACACTATTCCGGCCATTCCTATGAATGTCCAATATTCAAAAGTGTGTTTTTTTGACAATAGGCGACATTCTTCCAAATTTGGACTTTTGAAATTTTAAAAAGGACTTTGCTCCTTTTTCCGAAAATGGTAGAAAATTTGCGAAAAAAATTATTGGGGAACACTATTCCGGCCATTCCTATGAATGTCCAATATTCAAAAGTGTGTTTTTTTGACAATAGGCGATATTCTTCCAAATTTCGACTTTTGAAATTTTAAAAAGGACTTTGCTCCTTTTTCCGAAAATGGTAGAAAACTTGCGAAAAAAAATTATTGGGGAACACTATTCCGGCCATTCCTATGAATGTCCAATATTCAAAAGTGTGTTTTTTTTGACAATAGGCGACATTCTTCCAAATTTCGACTTTTGAAATTTTAAAAAGGACTTTGCCCCTTTTTCCGAAAATGGTAGAAAATTTGCGAAAAAAAATTATTGGGGAACACTATTCCGGCCATTCCTATGAATGTCCAATATTCAAAAGTGTGTTTTTTTGACAATAGGCGACATTCTTCCGAATTTGGACTTTTGAAATTTTAAAAAGGACTTTGCTCCTTTTTCCAAAAATGGTAAAAAATTTGCGAAAAAAATTTATTGGGGAACACTATTCCGGCCATTCCTATGAATGTCCAATATTCAAAAGTGTGTTTTTTTGACAATAGGCGACATTCTTCCAAATTTCGACTTTTGAAATTTTAAAAAGGACTTTGCTCCTTTTTCCGAAAATGGTAGAAAATTTGCGAAAAAAAATTATTGGGGAACACAATTCCAGCCATTCCTATGTGTTTTTTTTGACAATAGGCGACATTCTTCCAAATTTCGACTTTTGAAATTTTAAAAAGGTCTTTGCTCCTTTTTCCGAAAATGGTAGAAAACTTGCGAAAAAAATTATTGGGGAACACTATTCCGGCCATTTCTATGAATGTCCAATATTCAAAAGTCTTAACAGTGTGTTTTTTTTTTTTAAAATTGGCGACATTTTTCCAAATTTCAACTTTTGAAATTTTAAAAAGGACTTTGCTCCTTTTTCCGAAAATGGTAGAAAATTTGCGAAAAAAAATTATTGGGGAACACTATTCCGGCCATTCCTATGAATGTCCAATATTCAAAAGTGTGTTTTTTTGACAATAGGCGACATTCTTCCAAATTTCGACTTTTGAAATTTTAAAAAGGACTGCTCCTTTATCCGAAAATGGTAGAAAATTTGCGAAAAAAAATTATTGGGGAACACTATTCCGGCCATTCCTATGAATGTCTAATATTCAAAAGTGTGTTTTTTGACAATAGGCGACATTCTTCCAAATTTGGACTTTTGAAATTTTAAAAAGGACTTTGCTCCTTTTTCCGAAAATGGTAGAAAATTAGCAAAAAAAATTATTGGGGAACACTATTCCGGCCATTCCTATGAATGTCCAATATTCAAAAGTGTGTTTTTCTGACAATAGGCGACATTCTTCCAAATTTGGACTTTTGAAATTTTAAAAAGGACTTTGCTCCTTTTTCCGAAAATGGTAAAAAATTTGCGAAAAAAAATTATTGGGGAACACTATTCCGGCCATTCCTATGAATGTCCAATATTCAAAAGTGTGTTTTTTTGACAATAGGCGACATTCTTCCAAATTTCGACTTTTGAAATTTTAAAAAAGACTTTGCTCCTTTTTCCGAAAATGGTAGAAAATTTGCGAAAAAAAATTATTGGGGAACACTATTCCGGCCATTCCTATGAATGTCCAATATTCAAAAGTGTGTTTTTTTGACAATAGGCGACATTCTTCCAAATTTGGACTTTTGAAATTTTAAAAAGGACTTTGCTCCTTTTTCCGAAAATGGTAGAAAATTTGCGAAAAAAATTATTGGGGAACACTATTCCGGCCATTCCTATGAATGTCCAATATTCAAAAGTGTGTTTTTTTGACAATAGGCGATATTCTTCCAAATTTCGACTTTTGAAATTTTAAAAAGGACTTTGCTCCTTTTTCCGAAAATGGTAGAAAACTTGCGAAAAAAAATTATTGGGGAACACTATTCCGGCCATTCCTATGAATGTCCAATATTCAAAAGTGTGTTTTTTTTGACAATAGGCGACATTCTTCCAAATTTCGACTTTTGAAATTTTAAAAAGGACTTTGCCCCTTTTTCCGAAAATGGTAGAAAATTTGCGAAAAAAAATTATTGGGGAACACTATTCCGGCCATTCCTATGAATGTCCAATATTCAAAAGTGTGTTTTTTTGACAATAGGCGACATTCTTCCGAATTTGGACTTTTGAAATTTTAAAAAGGACTTTGCTCCTTTTTCCAAAAATGGTAAAAAATTTGCGAAAAAAATTTATTGGGGAACACTATTCCGGCCATTCCTATGAATGTCCAATATTCAAAAGTGTGTTTTTTTGACAATAGGCGACATTCTTCCAAATTTCGACTTTTGAAATTTTAAAAAGGACTTTGCTCCTTTTTCCGAAAATGGTAGAAAATTTGCGAAAAAAAATTATTGGGGAACACAATTCCAGCCATTCCTATGTGTTTTTTTTGACAATAGGCGACATTCTTCCAAATTTCGACTTTTGAAATTTTAAAAAGGTCTTTGCTCCTTTTTCCGAAAATGGTAGAAAACTTGCGAAAAAAATTATTGGGGAACACTATTCCGGCCATTTCTATGAATGTCCAATATTCAAAAGTCTTAACAGTGTGTTTTTTTTTTTTAAAATTGGCGACATTTTTCCAAATTTCAACTTTTGAAATTTTAAAAAGGACTTTGCTCCTTTTTCCGAAAATGGTAGAAAATTTGCGAAAAAAAATTATTGGGGAACACTATTCCGGCCATTCCTATGAATGTCCAATATTCAAAAGTGTGTTTTTTTGACAATAGGCGACATTCTTCCAAATTTCGACTTTTGAAATTTTAAAAAGGACTGCTCCTTTATCCGAAAATGGTAGAAAATTTGCGAAAAAAAATTATTGGGGAACACTATTCCGGCCATTCCTATGAATGTCTAATATTCAAAAGTGTGTTTTTTGACAATAGGCGACATTCTTCCAAATTTGGACTTTTGAAATTTTAAAAAGGACTTTGCTCCTTTTTCCGAAAATGGTAGAAAATTAGCAAAAAAAATTATTGGGGAACACTATTCCGGCCATTCCTATGAATGTCTAATATTCAAAAGTGTGTTTTTTGACAATAGGCGACATTCTTCCAAATTTGGACTTTTGAAATTTTAAAAAGGACTTTGCTCCTTTTTCCGAAAATGGTAGAAAATTAGCAAAAAAAATTATTGGGGAACACTATTCCGGCCATTCCTATGAATGTCCAATATTCAAAAGTGTGTTTTTCTGACAATAGGCGACATTCTTCCAAATTTGGACTTTTGAAATTTTAAAAAGGACTTTGCTCCTTTTTCCGAAAATGGTAAAAAATTTGCGAAAAAAAATTATTGGGGAACACTATTCCGGCCATTCCTATGAATGTCCAATATTCAAAAGTGTGTTTTTTTGACAATAGGCGACATTCTTCCAAATTTCGACTTTTGAAATTTTAAAAAAGACTTTGCTCCTTTTTCCGAAAATGGTAGAAAATTTGCGAAAAAAAATTATTGGGGAACACTATTCCGGCCATTTCTATGAATGTCCAATATTCAAAAGTCTTAACAGTGTGTTTTTTTTTTTTAAAATTGGCGACATTTTTCCAAATTTCAACTTTTGAAATTTTAAAAAGGACTTTGCTCCTTTTTCCGAAAATGGTAGAAAACTTGCGAAAAAAATTATTGGGGAACACTATTCCGGCCATTTCTATGAATGTCCAATATTCAAAAGTCTTAACAGTGTGTTTGTTTTTGAAAATTGGCGACATTTTTCCAAATTTCAACTTTTGAAATTTTAAAAAGGACTTTGCTCCTTTTTTCGAAAATGGTAGGAGATGGGCGAAAAAACATTATTGGGGAACACTCTTCCGGCCATTTCTATGAATGTCCAAAATTCAAAAGTCGCAAAAGTGTGTTTTTTTGAAAATAGGCGACATTTTTCCAAATTTCGACTTTTGACATTTTAAAAAGGACTTTGCTCCTTTTTTTGAAAATGATAGGGGATGGGCGAAAAAAAGTATTGGAGAACACTCCTCAGGCCATTTCTATGAATGTCCAATATTCAAAAGTCGCAAAAGTGTGTTTTTTTGAAAATAGGCGACATTTTTCCAAATTTCGACTTTTGAAATTTTAAAAAGGACTTGGCTCCTTTTTCCGAAAATGGTAGGAGATGGGCGAAAAAACATTATTGGGGAACACAATTCCAGCCATTCCTATGTGTTTTTTTTGACAATAGGCGACATTCTTCCAAATTTCGACTTTTGAAATTTTAAAAAGGTCTTTGCTCCTTTTTCCGAAAATGGTAGAAAATTTGCGAAAAAAAATTATTGGGGAACACAATTCCAGCCATTCCTATGTGTTTTTTTTGACAATAGGCGACATTCTTCCAAATTTCGACTTTTGAAATTTTAAAAAGGTCTTTGCTCCTTTTTCCGAAAATGGTAGAAAACTTGCGAAAAAAAATTATTGGGGAACACTATTCCGGCCATTCCTATGAATGTCCAATATTCAAAAGTGTGTTTTTTTTGACAATAGGCGACATTCTTCCAAATTTCGACTTTTGAAATTTTAAAAAGGACTTTGCCCCTTTTTCCGAAAATGGTAGAAAATTTGCGAAAAAAAATTATTGGGGAACACTATTCCGGCCATTCCTATGAATGTCCAATATTCAAAAGTGTGTTTTTTTGACAATAGGCGACATTCTTCCGAATTTGGACTTTTGAAATTTTAAAAAGGACTTTGCTCCTTTTTCCGAAAATGGTAGAAAATTTGCGAAAAAAAATTATTGGGGAACACAATTCCAGCCATTCCTATGTGTTTTTTTTGACAATAGGCGACATTCTTCCAAATTTCGACTTTTGAAATTTTAAAAAGGTCTTTGCTCCTTTTTCCGAAAATGGTAGAAAACTTGCGAAAAAAATTATTGGGGAACACTATTCCGGCCATTTCTATGAATGTCCAATATTCAAAAGTCTTAACAGTGTGTTTTTTTTTTTTAAAATTGGCGACATTTTTCCAAATTTCAACTTTTGAAATTTTAAAAAGGACTTTGCTCCTTTTTCCGAAAATGGTAGAAAATTTGCGAAAAAAAATTATTGGGGAACACTATTCCGGCCATTCCTATGAATGTCCAATATTCAAAAGTGTGTTTTTTTGACAATAGGCGACATTCTTCCAAATTTCGACTTTTGAAATTTTAAAAAGGACTTTGCTCCTTTTTCCGAAAATGGTAGAAAATTTGCGAAAAAAAATTATTGGGGAACACAATTCCAGCCATTCCTATGTGTTTTTTTTGACAATAGGCGACATTCTTCCAAATTTCGACTTTTGAAATTTTAAAAAGGTCTTTGCTCCTTTTTCCGAAAATGGTAGAAAACTTGCGAAAAAAAATTATTGGGGAACACTATTCCGGCCATTCCTATGAATGTCCAATATTCAAAAGTGTGTTTTTTTTGACAATAGGCGACATTCTTCCAAATTTCGACTTTTGAAATTTTAAAAAGGACTTTGCCCCTTTTTCCGAAAATGGTAGAAAATTTGCGAAAAAAAATTATTGGGGAACACTATTCCGGCCATTCCTATGAATGTCCAATATTCAAAAGTGTGTTTTTTTGACAATAGGCGACATTCTTCCGAATTTGGACTTTTGAAATTTTAAAAAGGACTTTGCTCCTTTTTCCAAAAATGGTAGAAAATTTGCGAAAAAAATTTATTGGGGAACACTATTCCGGCCATTCCTATGAATGTCCAATATTCAAAAGTGTGTTTTTTTGACAATAGGCGACATTCTTCCAAATTTCGACTTTTGAAATTTTAAAAAGGACTTTGCTCCTTTTTCCGAAAATGGTAGAAAATTTGCGAAAAAAAATTATTGGGGAACACAATTCCAGCCATTCCTATGTGTTTTTTTTGACAATAGGCGACATTCTTCCAAATTTCGACTTTTGAAATTTTAAAAAGGTCTTTGCTCCTTTTTCCGAAAATGGTAGAAAACTTGCGAAAAAAATTATTGGGGAACACTATTCCGGCCATTTCTATGAATGTCCAATATTCAAAAGTCTTAACAGTGTGTTTTTTTTTTTTAAAATTGGCGACATTTTTCCAAATTTCAACTTTTGAAATTTTAAAAAGGACTTTGCTCCTTTTTCCGAAAATGGTAGAAAATTTGCGAAAAAAAATTATTGGGGAACACTATTCCGGCCATTCCTATGAATGTCCAATATTCAAAAGTGTGTTTTTTTGACAATAGGCGACATTCTTCCAAATTTCGACTTTTGAAATTTTAAAAAGGACTGCTCCTTTATCCGAAAATGGTAGAAAATTTGCGAAAAAAAATTATTGGGGAACACTATTCCGGCCATTCCTATGAATGTCTAATATTCAAAAGTGTGTTTTTTGACAATAGGCGACATTCTTCCAAATTTGGACTTTTGAAATTTTAAAAAGGACTTTGCTCCTTTTTCCGAAAATGGTAGAAAATTAGCAAAAAAAATTATTGGGGAACACTATTCCGGCCATTCCTATGAATGTCCAATATTCAAAAGTGTGTTTTTCTGACAATAGGCGACATTCTTCCAAATTTGGACTTTTGAAATTTTAAAAAGGACTTTGCTCCTTTTTCCGAAAATGGTAAAAAATTTGCGAAAAAAAATTATTGGGGAACACTATTCCGGCCATTCCTATGTGTTTTTTTTGACAATAGGCGACATTCTTCCAAATTTCGACTTTTGAAATTTTAAAAAGGACTTTGCTCCTTTTTCCGAAAATTGTAGAAAATTTGCGAAAAAAATTATTGGGGAACACTATTCCGGCCATTTCTATGAATGTCCAATATTAAAAAGTCTTAACAGTGTGTTTTTTTTTTGAAAATTGGCGACATTTTTTTGAAATTTCGACTTTTGAAATTTTAAAAAGGACTTTGCTCCTCTTTCCGAAAATGGTAGAAAATTTGCGAAAAAAATTATTGGGGAACATTATTCCGGCCATTCCTATGAATGTCCAATATTCAAAAGTGTGTTTTTTTGACAATAGGCGACATTCTTCCAAATTTCGACTTTTGAAATTTTAAAAAGGACTTTGCTCCTTTTTCCGAAAATGGTAGAAAATTTGCGAAAAAAAATTATTGGGGAACACTATTCCGGCCATTCCTATGTGTTTTTTTGACAATAGGCGACATTCTTCCAAATTTCGACTTTTGAAATTTTAAAAAGGACTTTGCTCCTTTTTCCGAAAATGGTAGAAAATTTGCGAAAAAAAATTATTGGGGAACACTATTCCGGCCATTCCTATGAATGTCCAATATTCAAAAGTGTGTTTTTTTGACAATAGGCGACATTCTTCCAAATTTCGACTTTTGAAATTTTAAAAAGGACTTTGCTCCTTTTTCCGAAAATGGTAGAAAATTTGGAAAAAAAATTATTGGGGAACACTATTCCGGCCATTCCTATGAATGTCCAATATTCAAAAGTGTGTTTTTTTGACAATAGGCGACATTCTTCCAAATTTCGACTTTTGAAATTTTAAAAAGGACTTTACTCCTTTTTCCGAAAATGGTAGAAAATTTGCGAAAAAAAATTATTGGGGAAGACTATTCCGGCCATTCCTATGAATGTCCAATATTCAAAAGTGTGTTTTTTTGACAATAGGCGACATTCTTCCAAATTTCGACTTTTGAAATTTTAAAAAGGACTTTGCTCCTTTTTCCGAAAATGGTAGAAAATTAGCGAAACAAAATTATTGGGGAACACTATTCCGGCCATTCCTATGAATGTCCAATATTCAAAAGTGTGTTTTTTTGACAATAGGCGACATTCTTCCAAATTTCGACTTTTGAAATTTTAAAAAGGACTTTGCTCCTTTTTCCGAAAATGGTAGAAAATTTGGAAAAAAAATTATTGGGGAACACTATTCCGGCCATTCCTATGAATGTCCAATATTCAAAAGTGTGTTTTTTTGACAATAGGCGACATTCTTCCAAATTTCGACTTTTGAAATTTTAAAAAGGACTTTGCTCCTCTTTCCGAAAATGGTAGAAAATTTGCGAAAAAAATTATTGGGGAACATTATTCCGGCCATTCCTATGAATGTCCAATATTCAAAAGTGTGTTTTTTTGACAATAGGCGACATTCTTCCAAATTTCGACTTTTGAAATTTTAAAAAGGACTTTGCTCCTTTTTCCGAAAATGGTAGAAAATTTGCGAAAAAAAATTATTGGGGAACACTATTCCGGCCATTCTTATGTGTTTTTTTTGACAATAGGCGACATTCTTCCAAATTTCGACTTTTGAAATTTTAAAAAGGACTTTGCTCCTTTTTCCGAAAATGGTAGAAAATTTGCGAAAAAAAATTATTGGGGAACACTATTCCGGCCATTCCTATGAATGTCCAATATTCAAAAGTGTGTTTTTTTGACAATAGGCGACATTCTTCCAAATTTCGACTTTTGAAATTTTAAAAAGGACTTTGCTCCTTTTTCCGAAAATGGTAGAAAATTTGGAAAAAAAATTATTGGGGAACACTATTCCGGCCATTCCTATGAATGTCCAATATTCAAAAGTGTGTTTTTTTGACAATAGGCGACATTCTTCCAAATTTCGACTTTTGAAATTTTAAAAAGGACTTTACTCCTTTTTCCGAAAATGGTAGAAAATTTGCGAAAAAAAATTATTGGGGAAGACTATTCCGGCCATTCCTATGAATGTCCAATATTCAAAAGTGTGTTTTTTTGACAATAGGCGACATTCTTCCAAATTTCGACTTTTGAAATTTTAAAAAGGACTTTGCTCCTTTTTCCGAAAATGGTAGAAAATTAGCGAAACAAAATTATTGGGGAACACTATTCCGGCCATTCCTATGAATGTCCAATATTCAAAAGTGTGTTTTTTTGACAATAGGCGACATTCTTCCAAATTTCGACTTTTGAAATTTTAAAAAGGACTTTGCTCCTTTTTCCGAAAATGGTAGAAAATTTGCGAAAAAAAATTATTGGGGAACACTATTCCGGCCATTCCTATGAATGTCCAATATTCAAAAGTGTGTTTTTTTGACAATAGGCGACATTCTTCCAAATTTCGACTTTTGAAATTTTAAAAAGGACTTTGCTCCTTTTTCCGAAAATGGTAGAAAATTTGCGAAAAAAAATTATTGGGGAACACTATTCCGGCCATTCCTATGAATGTCCAATATTCAAAAGTGTGTTTTTCTGACAATAGGCGACATTCTTCCAAATTTGGACTTTTGAAATTTTAAAAAGGACTTTGCTCCTTTTTCCGAAAATGGTAAAAAATTTGCGAAAAAAAATTATTGGGGAACACTATTCCGGCCATTCCTATGTGTTTTTTTTGACAATAGGCGACATTCTTCCAAATTTCGACTTTTGAAATTTTAAAAAGGACTTTGCTCCTTTTTCCGAAAATGGTAGAAAATTTGGGAAAAAAAATTATTGGGGAACACTATTCCGGCCATTCCTATGAATGTCCAATATTCAAAAGTGTGTTTTTTTGACAATAGGCGACATTCTTCCAAATTTCGACTTTTGAAATTTTAAAAAGGACTTTGCTCCTTTTTCCGAAAATGGTAGAAAATTTGCGAAAAAAAATTATTGGGGAAGACTATTCCGGCCATTCCTATGAATGTCCAATATTCAAAAGTGTGTTTGTTTGACAATAGGCGACATTGTTCCAAATTTCGACTTTTGAAATTTTAAAAAGGACTTTGCTCCTTTTTCCGAAAATGGTAGAAAATTAGCGAAACAAAATTATTGGGGAACACTATTCCGGCCATTCCTATGAATGTCCAATATTCAAAAGTGTGTTTTTTTGACAATAGGCGACATTCTTCCAAATTTCGACTTTTGAAATTTTAAAAAGGACTTTGCTCCTTTTTCCGAAAATGGTAGAAAATTTGCGAAAAAAAATTATTGGGGAACACTATTCCGGCCATTCCTATGAATGTCCAATATTCAAAAGTGTGTTTTTTTGACAATAGGCGACATTCTTCCAAATTTCGACTTTTGAAATTTTAAAAAGGACTTTGCTCCTTTTTCCGAAAATGGTAGAAAATTTGCGAAAAAAAATTATTGGGGAACACTATTCCGGCCATTTTTATGAATGTCCAATATTCAACAGTCTTAACAGTGCGTTTTTTTTTGAAAATTGGCGACATTTTTCCAAATTTCGACTTTTGAAATTTTAAAAAGGACTTTGCTCCTTTTTCCGAAAATGGTAGAAAATTTGCGAAAAAAAATTATTGGGGAACACTATTCCGGCCATTCCTATGAATGTCCAATATTCAAAAGTGTGTTTTTTTGACAATAGGCGACATTCTTCCATATTTCGACTTTTGAAATTTTAAAAAGGACTTTGCTCCTTTTTCCGAAAATGGTAGAAAATTTGCGAAAAAAAATTATTGGGGAACACTATTCCGGCCATTCCTATGTGTTTTTTTGACAATAGGCGACATTCTTCCAAATTTCGACTTTTGAAATTTTAAAAAGGACTTTGCTCCTTTTTCCAAAAATGGTAGAAAACTTGCGAAAAAAATTATTGGGGAACACTATTCCGGCCATTTCTATGAATGTCCAATATTCAAAAGTCTTAACAGTGTGTTTTTTTTTGAAAATTGGCGACATTTTTCCAAATTTCGACTTTTGAAATTTTAAAAAGGACTTTGCTCCTTTTTCCGAAAATGGTAGAAAATTTGCGAAAAAAAATTATTGGGGAACACTATTCCGGCCATTCCTATGAATGTCCAATATTCAAAAGTGTGTTTTTTTGACAATAGGCGACATTCTTCCATATTTCGACTTTTGAAATTTTAAAAAGGACTTTGCTCCTTTTTCCGAAAATGGTAGAAAATTTGCGAAAAAAAATTATTGGGGAACACTATTCCGGCCATTCCTATGTGTTTTTTTGACAATAGGCGACATTCTTCCAAATTTCGACTTTTGAAATTTTAAAAAGGACTTTGCTCCTTTTTCCAAAAATGGTAGAAAACTTGCGAAAAAAATTATTGGGGAACACTATTCCGGCCATTTCTATGAATGTCCAATATTCAAAAGTCTTAACAGTGTGTTTTTTTTGAAAATTGGCGACATTTTTCCAAATTTCGACTTTTGAAATTTTAAAAAGGACTTTGCTCCTTTTTCCGAAAATGGTAGAAAATTTGCGAAAAAAAATTATTGGGGAACACTATTCCGGCCATTCCTATGAATGTCCAATATTCAAAAGTGTGTTTTTTTGACAATAGGCGACATTCTTCCAAATTTCGACTTTTGAAATTTTAAAAAGGACTTTGCTCCTTTTTCCGAAAATGGTAGAAAATTTGCGAAAAAAAATTATTGGGGAACACTATTCCGGCCATTCCTATGAATGTCCAATATTCAAAAGTGTGTTTTTTTGACAATAGGCGACATTCTTCCAAATTTCGACTTTTGAAATTTTAAAAAGGACTTTGCTCCTTTTTCCGAAAATGGTAGAAAATTTGCGAAAAAAAATTATTGGGGAACACTATTCCGGCCATTCCTATGAATGTCCAATATTCAAAAGTGTGTTTTTCTGACAATAGGCGACATTCTTCCAAATTTGGACTTTTGAAATTTTAAAAAGGACTTTGCTCCTTTTTCCGAAAATGGTAAAAAATTTGCGAAAAAAAATTATTGGGGAACACTATTCCGGCCATTCCTATGTGTTTTTTTTGACAATAGGCGACATTCTTCCAAATTTCGACTTTTGAAATTTTAAAAAGGACTTTGCTCCTTTTTCCGAAAATGGTAGAAAATTTGGGAAAAAAAATTATTGGGGAACACTATTCCGGCCATTCCTATGAATGTCCAATATTCAAAAGTGTGTTTTTTTGACAATAGGCGACATTCTTCCAAATTTCGACTTTTGAAATTTTAAAAAGGACTTTGCTCCTTTTTCCGAAAATGGTAGAAAATTTGCGAAAAAAAATTATTGGGGAAGACTATTCCGGCCATTCCTATGAATGTCCAATATTCAAAAGTGTGTTTGTTTGACAATAGGCGACATTGTTCCAAATTTCGACTTTTGAAATTTTAAAAAGGACTTTGCTCCTTTTTCCGAAAATGGTAGAAAATTAGCGAAACAAAATTATTGGGGAACACTATTCCGGCCATTCCTATGAATGTCCAATATTCAAAAGTGTGTTTTTTTGACAATAGGCGACATTCTTCCAAATTTCGACTTTTGAAATTTTAAAAAGGACTTTGCTCCTTTTTCCGAAAATGGTAGAAAATTTGCGAAAAAAAATTATTGGGGAACACTATTCCGGCCATTCCTATGAATGTCCAATATTCAAAAGTGTGTTTTTTTGACAATAGGCGACATTCTTCCAAATTTCGACTTTTGAAATTTTAAAAAGGACTTTGCTCCTTTTTCCGAAAATGGTAGAAAATTTGCGAAAAAAAATTATTGGGGAACACTATTCCGGCCATTTTTATGAATGTCCAATATTCAACAGTCTTAACAGTGCGTTTTTTTTTGAAAATTGGCGACATTTTTCCAAATTTCGACTTTTGAAATTTTAAAAAGGACTTTGCTCCTTTTTCCGAAAATGGTAGAAAATTTGCGAAAAAAAATTATTGGGGAACACTATTCCGGCCATTCCTATGAATGTCCAATATTCAAAAGTGTGTTTTTTTGACAATAGGCGACATTCTTCCATATTTCGACTTTTGAAATTTTAAAAAGGACTTTGCTCCTTTTTCCGAAAATGGTAGAAAATTTGCGAAAAAAAATTATTGGGGAACACTATTCCGGCCATTCCTATGTGTTTTTTTGACAATAGGCGACATTCTTCCAAATTTCGACTTTTGAAATTTTAAAAAGGACTTTGCTCCTTTTTCCAAAAATGGTAGAAAACTTGCGAAAAAAATTATTGGGGAACACTATTCCGGCCATTTCTATGAATGTCCAATATTCAAAAGTCTTAACAGTGTGTTTTTTTTTGAAAATTGGCGACATTTTTCCAAATTTCGACTTTTGAAATTTTAAAAAGGACTTTGCTCCTTTTTCCGAAAATGGTAGAAAATTTGCGAAAAAAAATTATTGGGGAACACTATTCCGGCCATTCCTATGAATGTCCAATATTCAAAAGTGTGTTTTTTTGACAATAGGCGACATTCTTCCATATTTCGACTTTTGAAATTTTAAAAAGGACTTTGCTCCTTTTTCCGAAAATGGTAGAAAATTTGCGAAAAAAAATTATTGGGGAACACTATTCCGGCCATTCCTATGTGTTTTTTTGACAATAGGCGACATTCTTCCAAATTTCGACTTTTGAAATTTTAAAAAGGACTTTGCTCCTTTTTCCAAAAATGGTAGAAAACTTGCGAAAAAAATTATTGGGGAACACTATTCCGGCCATTTCTATGAATGTCCAATATTCAAAAGTCTTAACAGTGTGTTTTTTTTTGAAAATTGGCGACATTTTTCCAAATTTCGACTTTTGAAATTTTAAAAAGGACTTTGCTCCTTTTTCCGAAAATGGTAGAAAATTTGCGAAAAAAAATTATTGGGGAACACTATTCCGGCCATTCCTATGAATGTCCAATATTCAAAAGTGTGTTTTTTTGACAATAGGCGACATTCTTCCAAATTTCGACTTTTGAAATTTTAAAAAGGACTTTGCTCCTTTTTCCGAAAATGGTAGAAAATTTGCGAAAAAAAATTATTGGGGAACACTATTCCGGCCATTCCTATGAATGTCCAATATTCAAAAGTGTGTTTTTTTGACAATAGGCGACATTCTTCCAAATTTCGACTTTTGAAATTTTAAAAAGGACTTTGCTCCTTTTTCCGAAAATGGTAGAAAATTTGCGAAAAAAAATTATTGGGGAACACTATTCCGGCCATTCCTATGAATGTCCAATATTCAAAAGTGTGTTTTTCTGACAATAGGCGACATTCTTCCAAATTTGGACTTTTGAAATTTTAAAAAGGACTTTGCTCCTTTTTCCGAAAATGGTAAAAAATTTGCGAAAAAAAATTATTGGGGAACACTATTCCGGCCATTCCTATGTGTTTTTTTTGACAATAGGCGACATTCTTCCAAATTTCGACTTTTGAAATTTTAAAAAGGACTTTGCTCCTTTTTCCGAAAATGGTAGAAAATTTGGGAAAAAAAATTATTGGGGAACACTATTCCGGCCATTCCTATGAATGTCCAATATTCAAAAGTGTGTTTTTTTGACAATAGGCGACATTCTTCCAAATTTCGACTTTTGAAATTTTAAAAAGGACTTTGCTCCTTTTTCCGAAAATGGTAGAAAATTTGCGAAAAAAAATTATTGGGGAAGACTATTCCGGCCATTCCTATGAATGTCCAATATTCAAAAGTGTGTTTGTTTGACAATAGGCGACATTGTTCCAAATTTCGACTTTTGAAATTTTAAAAAGGACTTTGCTCCTTTTTCCGAAAATGGTAGAAAATTAGCGAAACAAAATTATTGGGGAACACTATTCCGGCCATTCCTATGAATGTCCAATATTCAAAAGTGTGTTTTTTTGACAATAGGCGACATTCTTCCAAATTTCGACTTTTGAAATTTTAAAAAGGACTTTGCTCCTTTTTCCGAAAATGGTAGAAAATTTGCGAAAAAAAATTATTGGGGAACACTATTCCGGCCATTCCTATGAATGTCCAATATTCAAAAGTGTGTTTTTTTGACAATAGGCGACATTCTTCCAAATTTCGACTTTTGAAATTTTAAAAAGGACTTTGCTCCTTTTTCCGAAAATGGTAGAAAATTTGCGAAAAAAAATTATTGGGGAACACTATTCCGGCCATTCCTATGAATGTCCAATATTCAAAAGTGTGTTTTTTTGACAATAGGCGACATTCTTCCAAATTTCGACTTTTGAAATTTTAAAAAGGACTTTGCTCCTTTTTCCGAAAATGGTAGAAAATTTGCGAAAAAAAATTATTGGGGCACACTATTCCGGCCATTCCTATGTGTTTTTTTGAAAATAGGCGACATTCTTCCAAATTTCGACTTTTGAAATTTTAAAAAGGACTTTGCTCCTTTTTCCGAAAATGGTAGAAAACTTGCGAAAAAAATTATTGGAGAACACTATTCCGGCCATTTTTATGAATGTCCAATATTCAACAGTCTTAACAGTGCGTTTTTTTTTGAAAATTGGCGACATTTTTCCAAATTTCGACTTTTGAAATTTTAAAAAGGACTTTGCTCCTTTTTCCGAAAATGGTAGAAAATTTGCGAAAAAAAATTATTGGGGAACACTATTCCGGCCATTCCTATGAATGTCCAATATTCAAAAGTGTGTTTTTTTGACAATAGGCGACATTCTTCCATATTTCGACTTTTGAAATTTTAAAAAGGACTTTGCTCCTTTTTCCGAAAATGGTAGAAAATTTGCGAAAAAAAATTATTGGGGAACACTATTCCGGCCATTCCTATGTGTTTTTTTGACAATAGGCGACATTCTTCCAAATTTCGACTTTTGAAATTTTAAAAAGGACTTTGCTCCTTTTTCCAAAAATGGTAGAAAACTTGCGAAAAAAATTATTGGGGAACACTATTCCGGCCATTTCTATGAATGTCCAATATTCAAAAGTCTTAACAGTGTGTTTTTTTTTGAAAATTGGCGACATTTTTCCAAATTTCGACTTTTGAAATTTTAAAAAGGACTTTGCTCCTTTTTCCGAAAATGGTAGAAAATTTGCGAAAAAAAATTATTGGGGAACACTATTCCGGCCATTCCTATATGTTTTTTTGACAATAGGCGACATTCTTCCAAATTTGGACTTTTAAAATTTTAAAAAGGACTTTGCTCCTTTTTCCGAAAATGGTAGAAAATTTGCGAAAAAAAATTATTGGGGAACACTATTCCGGCCATTCCTATGTGTTTTTTTTGACAATAGGCAACATTCTTCCAAATTTCGACTTTTGAAATTTTAAAAAGGACTTTGCTCCTTTTTCCGAAAATGGTAGAAAACTTGCGAAAAAAATTATTGGGGAACACTATTCCGGCCATTTCTATGAATGTCCAATATTCAAAAGTCTTAACAGTGTGTTTTTTTTTTGAAAATTGGCGACATTTTTCCAAATTTCGACTTTTCAAATTTTAAAAAGGACTTTGCTCCTTTTTCCGAAAATGGTAGAAAATTTGCGAAAAAAAATTATTGGGGAACACTATTCCGGCCATTTCTATGAATGTCCAATATTCAAAAGTGTGTTTTTTTGACAATAGGCGACATTCTTCCAAATTTGGACTTTTGAAATTTTAAAAAGGACTTTGCTCCTTTTTCCGAAAATGGTAGAAAATTTGCGAAAAAAAATTAATGGGGAACACTATTCCGGCCATTCCTATGTGTTTTTTTGACAATAGGCGACATTCTTCCAAATTTCGACTTTTGAAATTTTAAAAAGGACTTTGCTCCTTTTTCCGAAAATGGTAGAAAACTTGCGAAAAAAATTATTGGGGAACACTATTCCGGCCATTTCTATGAATGTCCAATATTCAAAAGTCTTAACAGTGTGGTTTTTTTTTTGAAAATTGGCGACATTTTTCCAAATTTCGACTTTTGAAATTTTAAAAAGGACTTTGCTCCTTTTTCCGAAAATGGTAGAAAATTTGCGAAAAAAAATTATTGGGGAACACTATTCCGGCCATTCCTATGTGTTTTTTTTGACAATAGGCGACATTCTTCCAAATTTCGACTTTTGAAATTTTAAAAAGGACTTTGCTCCTTTTTCCGAAAATGGTAGAAAACTTGCGAAAAAAATTATTGGGGAACACTATTCCGGCCATTTCTATGAATGTCCAATATTCAAAAGTCTTAACAGTGTGTTTTTTTTTGAAAATTGGCGACATTTTTCCAAATTTCGACTTTTGAAATTTTAAAAAGGACTTTGCTCCTTTTTCCGAAAATGGTAGAAAATTTGGGAAAAAAAATTATTGGGGAACACTATTCCGGCCATTCCTATGAATGTCCAATATTCAAAAGTGTGTTTTTTTGACAATAGGCGACATTCTTCCATATTTCGACTTTTGAAATTTTAAAAAGGACTTTGCTCCTTTTTCCGAAAATGGTAGAAAATTTGCGAAAAAAAATTATTGGGGAACACTATTCCGGCCATTATTATGTGTTTTTTTTGACAATAGGCGACATTCTTCCAAATTTCGACTTTTGAAATTTTAAAAAACACTTTGCTCCTTTTTCCGAAAATGGTAGAAAATTTGCAAAAAAAAATTATTGGGGAACACTATTCCGGCCATTCCTATGAATGTCCAATATTCAAAAGTGTGTTTTTTTGACAATAGGCGATATTCTTCCAAATTTCGACTTTTGAAATTTTAAAAAGGACTTTGCTCCTTTTTCCGAAAATGGTAGAAAATTTGCGAAAAAAATTATTGGGGAACACTATTCCGGCCATTTCTATGAATGTCCAATATTCAAAAGTCTTAACAGTGTGGTTTTTTTTTGAAAATTGGCGACATTTTTCCAAATTTCGACTTTTGAAATTTTAAAAAGGACTTTGCTCCTTTTTCCGAAAATGGTAGAAAATTTGCGAAAAAAATTATTGGGGAACACTATTCCGGCCATTTCTATGAATGTCCAATATTCAAAAGTCTTAACAGTGTGGTTTTTTTTGAAAATTGGCGACATTTTTCCAAATTTCGACTTTTGAAATTTTAAAAAGGACTTTGCTCCTTTTTCCGAAAATGGTAGAAAATTTGCGAAAAAAAATTATTGGGGAACACTATTCCGGCCATTCCTATGAATGTCCAATATTCAAAAGTGTGTTTTTTTGACAATAGGCGACATTCTTCCAAATTTCGACTTTTGAAATTTTAAAAAGGACTTTGCTCCTTTTTCCGAAAATGGTAGAAAATTTGCGAAAAAAAATTATTGGGGAACACTATTCCGGCCATTCCTATGTGTTTTTTTGACAATAGGCGACATTCTTCCAAATTTCGACTTTTGAAATTTTAAAAAGGACTTTGCTCCTTTTTCCGAAAATGGTAGAAAATTAGCAAAAAAAATTATTGGGGAACACTATTCCGGCCATTCCTATGAATGTCCAATATTCAAAAGTGTGTTTTTCTGACAATAGGCGACATTCTTCCAAATTTGGACTTTTGAAATTTTAAAAAGGACTTTGCTCCTTTTTCCGAAAATGGTAAAAAATTTGCGAAAAAAAATTATTGGGGAACACTATTCCGGCCATTCCTATGTGTTTTTTTTGACAATAGGCGACATTCTTCCAAATTTCGACTTTTGAAATTTTAAAAAGGACTTTGCTCCTTTTTCCGAAAATGGTAGAAAACTTGCGAAAAACATTATTGGGGAACACTCTTCCGGCCATTTCTATGAATGTCCAATATTCAAAATTCGCAAAAGGGTGTTTTTTCGAAAATAGTTTTTGAAATTTTAAAAAGGACTTTGCTCCTTTTTCCAAAAATGGTAGAAAATTTGCGAAAAAAAATTATTGGGAAACACTATTCCGGCCATTCCTATGAATGTCCAATATTCAAAAGTGTGTTTTTTTGACAATAGGCGACATTCTTCCAAATTTGGGCTTTTGAAATTTTAAAAAGGACTTTGCTCCTTTTTCCGAAAATGGTAGAAAATTTGGGAAAAAAAATTATTGGGGAACACTATTCCGGCCATTCCTATGTGTTTTTTTGACAATAGGCGACATTCTTCCAAATTTCGACTTTTGAAATTTTAAAAAGGACTTTGCTCCTTTTTCCGAAAATGGTAGAAAACTTGCGAAAAAAATTATTGGGGAACACTATTCCGGCCATTTCTATGAATGTCCAATATTCAAAAGTCTTAACAGTGTGTTTGTTTTTGAAAATTGGCGACATTTTTCCAAATTTCAACTTTTGAAATTTTAAAAAGGACTTTGCTCCTTTTTCCGAAAATGGTAGAAAATTTGCGAAAAAAAATTATTGGGGAACACTATTCCGGCCATTCCTATGAATGTCCAATATTCAAAAGTGTGTTTTTTTGACAATAGGCGACATTCTTCCAAATTTCGACTTTTGAAATTTTAAAAAGGACTGCTCCTTTATCTGAAAATGGTAGAAAATTTGCGAAAAAAAATTATTGGGGAACACTATTCCGGCCATTCCCATGAATGTCCAATATTCAAAAGTGTGTTTTTTTGACAATAGGCGACATTCTTCCAAATTTCGACTTTTGAAATTTTAAAAAGGACTTTGCTCCTTTTTCCGAAAATGGTAGAAAATTAGCGAAAAAAAATTATTAGGGAACACTATTCCGGCCATTCCTATGAACGTCCAATATTCAAAAGTGTGTTTTTTTGACAATAGGCGACATTCTTCCAAATGTCGACTTTTGAAATTTTAAAAAGGACTTTGCTCCTTTTTCCGAAAATGGTAGAAAATTTGGGAAAAAAAATTATTGGGGAAAACTACTCCGGCCATTCCCATGAATGTCCAATATTCAAAAGTGTGTTTTTTTGCCAATAGGCGACATTCTTCCAAATTTCGACTTTTGAAATTTTAAAAAACACTTTGCTCCTTTTTCCGAAAATGGTAGAAAATTTGCAAAAAAAAATTATTGGGGAACACTATTCCGGCCATTCCTATGAATGTCCAATATTCAAAAGTGTGTTTTTTTGACAATAGGCGATATTCTTCCAAATTTCGACTTTTGAAATTTTAAAAAGGACTTTGCTCCTTTTTCCGAAAATGGTAGAAAATTTGCGAAAAAAATTTATTGGGGAACACTATTCCGGCCATTCCTATGAATGTCCAATATTCAAAAGTGTGTTTTTTTGACAATAGGCGACATTCTTCCAAATTTCGACTTTTGAAATTTTAAAAAAGACTTTGCTCCTTTTTCCGAAAATGGTAGAAAATTTGGGGAAAAAAATTTTTGGGGAACACTATTCCGGCCATTTCTATGAATGTCCAATATTCAAAAGTGTGTTTTTTTGACAATAGGCGACATTCTTCCAAATTTCGACTTTTGAAATTTTAAAAAAGACTTTGCTCCTTTTTCCGAAAATGGTAGAAAATTTGGGAAAAAAAATTATTGGGGAACACTATTCCGTCCATTCCTATGAATGTCCAATATTCAAAAGTGTGTTTTTTTGACAATAGGCGACATTCTTCCAAATTTGGACTTTTGAAATTTTAAAAAGGACTTTGCTCCTTTTTCCGAAAATGGTAGAAAATGTGCGAAAAAAATTATTGGGGAACACTATTCCGGCCATTCCTATGAATGTCCAATATTCAAAAGTGTGTTTTTTTGACAATAGGCGATATTCTTCCAAATTTCGACTTTTGAAATTTTAAAAAGGACTTTGCTCCTTTTTCCGAAAATGGTAGAAAACTTGCGAAAAAAAATTATTGGGGAACACTATTCCGGCCATTCCTATGAATGTCCAATATCCAAAAGTGTGTTTTTTTGACAATAGGCGACATTCTTCCAAATTTCGACTTTTGAAATTTTAAAAAGGACTTTGCCCCTTTTTCCGAAAATGGTAGAAAATTTGCGAAAAAAAATTATTGGGGAACACTATTCCGGCCATTCCTATGAATGTCCAATATTCAAAAGTGTGTTTTTTTGACAATAGGCGACATTCTTCAAATTTGGACTTTTGAAATTTTAAAAAGGACTTTGCTCCTTTTTCCAAAAATGGTAGAAAATTTGCGAAAAAAATTTATTGGGGAACACTATTCCGGCCATTCCTATGAATGTCCAATATTCAAAAGTGTGTTTTTTTGACAATAGGCGACATTCTTCCAAATTTGGACTTTTGAAATTTTAAAAAGGACTTTGCTCCTTTTTCCGAAAATGGTAGAAAATTTGCGAAAAAAAATTATTGGGGAACACAATTCCGGCCATTCCTATGTGTTTTTTTTGACAATAGGCGACATTCTTCCAAATTTCGACATTTGAAATTTTAAAAAGGACTTTGCTCCTTTTTCCGAAAATGGTAGAAAACTTGCGAAAAAAATTATTGGGGAACACTATTCCGGCCATTTCTATGAATGTCCAATATTCAAAAGTCTTAACAGTGTGTTTTTTTTTTGAAAATTGGCGACATTTTTCCAAATTTCAACTTTTGAAATTTTAAAAAGGACTTTGCTCCTTTTTCCGAAAATGGTAGAAAATTTGCGAAAAAAAATTATTGGGGAACACTATTCCGGCCATTCCTATGAATGTCCAATATTCAAAAGTGTGTTTTTTTGACAATAGGCGACATTCTTCCAAATTTCGACTTTTGAAATTTTAAAAAGGACTGCTCCTTTATCCGAAAATGGTAGAAAATTTGCGAAAAAAAATTATTGGGGAACACTATTCCGGCCATTCCTATGAATGTCTAATATTCAAAAGTGTGTTTTTTGACAATAGGCGACATTCTTCCAAATTTGGACTTTTGAAATTTTAAAAAGGACTTTGCTCCTTTTTCCGAAAATGGTAGAAAATTAGCAAAAAAATTATTGGGGAACACTATTCCGGCCATTCCTATGAATGTCCAATATTCAAAAGTGTGTTTTTCTGACAATAGGCGACATTCTTCCATATTTGGACTTTTGAAATTTTAAAAAGGACTTTGCTCCTTTTTCCGAAAATGGTAAAAAATTTGCGAAAAAAAATTATTGGGGAACACTATTCCGGCCATTCCTATGTGTTTTTTTTGACAATAGGCGACATTCTTCCAAATTTCGACTTTTGAAATTTTAAAAAGGACTTTGCTCCTTTTTCCGAAAATGGTAGAAAACTTGCGAAAAAAATTATTGGGGAACACTATTCCGGCCATTTCTATGAATGTCCAATATTCAAAAGTCTTAACAGTGTGTTTTTTTTTTGAAAATTGGCGACATTTTTCCAAATTTCGACTTTTGAAATTTTAAAAAGGACTTTGCTCCTTTTTCCGAAAATGGTAGAAAACTTGCGAAAAAAAATTATTGGGGAACACTATTCCGGCCATTCCTATGAATGTCCAATATTCAAAAGTGTGTTTTTTTGACAATAGGCGACATTCTTCCAAATTTCGACTTTTGAAATTTTAAAAAGGACTTTGCTCCTTTTTCCGAAAATGGTAGAAAACTTGCGAAAAAAATTATTGGGGAACACTATTCCGGCCATTCCTATGAATGTCCAATATTCAAAAGTGTGTTTTTTTGACAATAGGCGACATTCTTCCAAATTTCGACTTTTGAAATTTTAAAAAGGACTGCTCCTTTATCCGAAAATGGTAGAAAATTTGCGAAAAAAAATTATTGGGGAACACTATTCCGGCCATTCCTATGAATGTCTAATATTCAAAAGTGTGTTTTTTGACAATAGGCGACATTCTTCCAAATTTGGACTTTTGAAATTTTAAAAAGGACTTTGCTCCTTTTTCCGAAAATGGTAGAAAATTTGCGAAAAAAAATTATTGGGGAACACTATTCCGGCCATTCCTATGAATGTCCAATATTCAAAAGTGTGTTTTTTTGACAATAGGCGACATTCTTCCAAATTTCGACTTTTGAAATTTTAAAAAGGACTTTGCTCCTTTTTCCGAAAATGGTAGAAAATTTGCGAAAAAAAATTATTGGGGAACACTATTCCGGCCATTCCTATGTGTTTTTTTGACAATAGGCGACATTCTTCCAAATTTCGACTTTTGAAATTTTAAAAAGGACTTTGCTCCTTTTTCCGAGAATGGTAGAAAATTAGCGAAAAAAAATTATTGGGGAACACTATTCCGGCCATTCCTATGAATGTCCAATATTCAAAAGTGTGTTTTTTTGACAATAGGCGACATTCTTCCAAATTTCGACTTTTGAAATTTTAAAAAGGACTTTGCTCCTTTTTCCGAAAATGGTAGAAAATTTGGGAAAAAAAATTATTGGGGAACACTATTCCGGCCATTCCTATGAATGTCCAATATTCAAAAGTGTGTTTTTTAGACAATAGGCGACATTCTTCCAAATTTGGACTTTTGAAATTTTAAAAAGGACTTTGCTCCTTTTTCCGAAAATGGTAGAAAATTTGCGAAAAAAAATTATTGGGGAACACAATTCCGGCCATTCCTATGTGTTTTTTTTTGACAATAGGCGACATTCTTCCAAATTTCGACATTTGAAATTTTAAAAAGGACTTTGCTCCTTTTTCCGAAAATGGTAGAAAACTTGCGAAAAAAATTATTGGGGAACACTATTCCGGCCATTTCTATGAATGTCCAATATTCAAAAGTCTTAACAGTGTGTTTTTTTTTTGAAAATTGGCGACATTTTTCCAAATTTCAACTTTTGAAATTTTAAAAAGGACTTTGCTCCTTTTTCCGAAAATGGTAGAAAATTTGCGAAAAAAAATTATTGGGGAACACTATTCCGGCCATTCCTATGAATGTCCAATATTCAAAAGTGTGTTTTTTTGACAATAGGCGACATTCTTCCAAATTTCGACTTTTGAAATTTTAAAAAGGACTGCTCCTTTATCCGAAAATGGTAGAAAATTTGCGAAAAAAAATTATTGGGGAACACTATTCCGGCCATTCCTATGAATGTCTAATATTCAAAAGTGTGTTTTTTGACAATAGGCGACATTCTTCCAAATTTGGACTTTTGAAATTTTAAAAAGGACTTTGCTCCTTTTTCCGAAAATGGTAGAAAATTAGCAAAAAAAATTATTGGGGAACACTATTCCGGCCATTCCTATGAATGTCCAATATTCAAAAGTGTGTTTTTCTGACAATAGGCGACATTCTTCCATATTTGGACTTTTGAAATTTTAAAAAGGACTTTGCTCCTTTTTCCGAAAATGGTAAAAAATTTGCGAAAAAAAATTATTGGGGAACACTATTCCGGCCATTCCTATGTGTTTTTTTTGACAATAGGCGACATTCTTCCAAATTTCGACTTTTGAAATTTTAAAAAGGACTTTGCTCCTTTTTCCGAAAATGGTAGAAAACTTGCGAAAAAAATTATTGGGGAACACTATTCCGGCCATTTCTATGAATGTCCAATATTAAAAAGTCTTAACAGTGTGTTTTTTTTTTTTGAAAATTGGCGACATTTTTCCAAATTTCGACTTTTGAAATTTTAAAAAGGACTTTGCTCCTCTTTCCGAAAATGGTAGAAAATTTGCGAAAAAAAATTATTGGGGAACACTATTCCGGCCATTCCTATGAATGTCCAATATTCAAAAGTGTGTTTTTTTGACAATAGGCGACATTCTTCCAAATTTCGACTTTTGAAATTTTAAAAAGGACTGCTCCTTTATCCCAAAATGGTAGAAAATTTGCGAAAAAAAATTATTGGGGAACACTATTCCGGCCATTCCTATGAATGTCTAATATTCAAAAGTGTGTTTTTTGACAATAGGCGACATTCTTCCAAATTTGGACTTTTGAAATTTTAAAAAGGACTTTGCTCCTTTTTCCGAAAATGGTAGAAAATTTGCGAAAAAAAATTATTGGGGAACACTATTCCGGCCATTCCTATGAATGTCCAATATTCAAAAGTGTGTTTTTTTGACAATAGGCGACATTCTTCCAAATTTCGACTTTTGAAATTTTAAAAAGGACTTTGCTCCTTTTTCCGAAAATGGTAGAAAATTTGCGAAAAAAAATTATTGGGGAACACTATTCCGGCCATTCCTATGAGTTTTTTTTGACAATAGGCAACATTCTTCCAAATTTCGACTTTTGAAATTTTAAAAAGGACTTTGCTCCTTTTTCCGAAAATGGTAGAAAACTTGCGAAAAAAATTATTGGGGAACACTATTCCGGCCATTTCTATGAATGTCCAATATTCAAAAGTCTTAACAGTGTGTTTTTTTTTTGAAAATTGGCGACATTTTTCCAAATTTCGACTTTTCAAATTTTAAAAAGGACTTTGCTCCTTTTTCCGAAAATGGTAGAAAATTTGCGAAAAAAAATTATTGGGGAACACTATTCCGGCCATTTCTATGAATGTCCAATATTCAAAAGTGTGTTTTTTTGACAATAGGCGACATTCTTCCAAATTTGGACTTTTGAAATTTTAAAAAGGACTTTGCTCCTTTTTCCGAAAATGGTAGAAAATTTGCGAAAAAAAATTAATGGGGAACACTATTCCGGCCGTTCCTATGTGTTTTTTTGACAATAGGCGACATTCTTCCAAATTTCGACTTTTGAAATTTTAAAAAGGACTTTGCTCCTTTTTCCGAAAATGGTAGAAAACTTGCGAAAAAAATTATTGGGGAACACTATTCCGGCCATTTCTATGAATGTCCAATATTCAAAAGTCTTAACAGTGTGGTTTTTTTTTGAAAATTGGCGACATTTTTCCAAATTTCGACTTTTGAAATTTTAAAAAGGACTTTGCTCCTTTTTCCGAAAATGGTAGAAAATTTGCGAAAAAAAATTATTGGGGAACACTATTCCGGCCATTCCTATGTGTTTTTTTTGACAATAGGCGACATTCTTCCAAATTTCGACTTTTGAAATTTTAAAAAGGACTTTGCTCCTTTTTCCGAAAATGGTAGAAAACTTGCGAAAAAAATTATTGGGGAACACTATTCCGGCCATTTCTATGAATGTCCAATATTCAAAAGTCTTAACAGTGTGTTTTTTTTTGAAAATTGGCGACATTTTTCCAAATTTCGACTTTTGAAATTTTAAAAAGGACTTTGCTCCTTTTTCCGAAAATGGTAGAAAATTTGGGAAAAAAAATTATTGGGGAACACTATTCCGGCCATTCCTATGAATGTCCAATATTCAAAAGTGTGTTTTTTTGACAATAGGCGACATTCTTCCGTATTTCGACTTTTGAAATTTTAAAAAGGACTTTGCTCCTTTTTCCGAAAATGGTAGAAAATTTGCGAAAAAAAATTATTGGGGAACACTATTCCGGCCATTATTATGTGTTTTTTTTGACAATAGGCGACATTCTTCCAAATTTCGACTTTTGAAATTTTAAAAAACACTTTGCTCCTTTTTCCGAAAATGGTAGAAAATTTGCAAAAAAAAATTATTGGGGAACACTATTCCGGCCATTCCTATGAATGTCCAATATTCAAAAGTGTGTTTTTTTGACAATAGGCGATATTCTTCCAAATTTCGACTTTTGAAATTTTAAAAAGGACTTTGCTCCTTTTTCCGAAAATGGTAGAAAATTTGCGAAAAAAATTATTGGGGAACACTATTCCGGCCATTTCTATGAATGTCCAATATTCAAAAGTCTTAACAGTGTGGTTTTTTTTTGAAAATTGGCGACATTTTTCCAAATTTCGACTTTTGAAATTTTAAAAAGGACTTTGCTCCTTTTTCCGAAAATGGTAGAAAATTTGCGAAAAAAATTATTGGGGAACACTATTCCGGCCATTTCTATGAATGTCCAATATTCAAAAGTCTTAACAGTGTGGTTTTTTTTGAAAATTGGCGACATTTTTCCAAATTTCGACTTTTGAAATTTTAAAAAGGACTTTGCTCCTTTTTCCGAAAATGGTAGAAAATTTGCGAAAAAAAATTATTGGGGAACACTATTCCGGCCATTCCTATGAATGTCCAATATTCAAAAGTGTGTTTTTTTGACAATAGGCGACATTCTTCCAAATTTCGACTTTTGAAATTTTAAAAAGGACTTTGCTCCTTTTTCCGAAAATGGTAGAAAATTTGCGAAAAAAAATTATTGGGGAACACTATTCCGGCCATTCCTATGTGTTTTTTTGACAATAGGCGACATTCTTCCAAATTTCGACTTTTGAAATTTTAAAAAGGACTTTGCTCCTTTTTCCGAAAATGGTAGAAAATTAGCAAAAAAAATTATTGGGGAACACTATTCCGGCCATTCCTATGAATGTCCAATATTCAAAAGTGTGTTTTTCTGACAATAGGCGACATTCTTCCAAATTTGGACTTTTGAAATTTTAAAAAGGACTTTGCTCCTTTTTCCGAAAATGGTAAAAAATTTGCGAAAAAAAATTATTGGGGAACACTATTCCGGCCATTCCTATGTGTTTTTTTTGACAATAGGCGACATTCTTCCAAATTTCGACTTTTGAAATTTTAAAAAGGACTTTGCTCCTTTTTCCGAAAATGGTAGAAAACTTGCGAAAAACATTATTGGGGAACACTCTTCCGGCCATTTCTATGAATGTCCAATATTCAAAATTCGCAAAAGGGTGTTTTTTCGAAAATAGTTTTTGAAATTTTAAAAAGGACTTTGCTCCTTTTTCCAAAAATGGTAGAAAATTTGCGAAAAAAAATTATTGGGAAACACTATTCCGGCCATTCCTATGAATGTCCAATATTCAAAAGTGTGTTTTTTTGACAATAGGCGACATTCTTCCAAATTTGGGCTTTTGAAATTTTAAAAAGGACTTTGCTCCTTTTTCCGAAAATGGTAGAAAATTTGGGAAAAAAAATTATTGGGGAACACTATTCCGGCCATTCCTATGTGTTTTTTTGACAATAGGCGACATTCTTCCAAATTTCGACTTTTGAAATTTTAAAAAGGACTTTGCTCCTTTTTCCGAAAATGGTAGAAAACTTGCGAAAAAAATTATTGGGGAACACTATTCCGGCCATTTCTATGAATGTCCAATATTCAAAAGTCTTAACAGTGTGTTTGTTTTTGAAAATTGGCGACATTTTTCCAAATTTCAACTTTTGAAATTTTAAAAAGGACTTTGCTCCTTTTTCCGAAAATGGTAGAAAATTTGCGAAAAAAAATTATTGGGGAACACTATTCCGGCCATTCCTATGAATGTCCAATATTCAAAAGTGTGTTTTTTTGACAATAGGCGACATTCTTCCAAATTTCGACTTTTGAAATTTTAAAAAGGACTGCTCCTTTATCTGAAAATGGTAGAAAATTTGCGAAAAAAAATTATTGGGGAACACTATTCCGGCCATTCCCATGAATGTCCAATATTCAAAAGTGTGTTTTTTTGACAATAGGCGACATTCTTCCAAATTTCGACTTTTGAAATTTTAAAAAGGACTTTGCTCCTTTTTCCGAAAATGGTAGAAAATTAGCGAAAAAAAATTATTAGGGAACACTATTCCGGCCATTCCTATGAACGTCCAATATTCAAAAGTGTGTTTTTTTGACAATAGGCGACATTCTTCCAAATGTCGACTTTTGAAATTTTAAAAAGGACTTTGCTCCTTTTTCCGAAAATGGTAGAAAATTTGGGAAAAAAAATTATTGGGGAAAACTACTCCGGCCATTCCCATGAATGTCCAATATTCAAAAGTGTGTTTTTTTGCCAATAGGCGACATTCTTCCAAATTTCGACTTTTGAAATTTTAAAAAACACTTTGCTCCTTTTTCCGAAAATGGTAGAAAATTTGCAAAAAAAAATTATTGGGGAACACTATTCCGGCCATTCCTATGAATGTCCAATATTCAAAAGTGTGTTTTTTTGACAATAGGCGATATTCTTCCAAATTTCGACTTTTGAAATTTTAAAAAGGACTTTGCTCCTTTTTCCGAAAATGGTAGAAAATTTGCGAAAAAAATTTATTGGGGAACACTATTCCGGCCATTCCTATGAATGTCCAATATTCAAAAGTGTGTTTTTTTGACAATAGGCGACATTCTTCCAAATTTCGACTTTTGAAATTTTAAAAAAGACTTTGCTCCTTTTTCCGAAAATGGTAGAAAATTTGCGAAAAAAAATTATTGGGGAACACTATTCCGGCCATTTCTATGAATGTCCAATATTCAAAAGTGTGTTTTTTTGACAATAGGCGACATTCTTCCAAATTTCGACTTTTGAAATTTTAAAAAAGACTTTGCTCCTTTTTCCGAAAATGGTAGAAAATTTGGGAAAAAAAATTATTGGGGAACACTATTCCGTCCATTCCTATGAATGTCCAATATTCAAAAGTGTGTTTTTTTGACAATAGGCGACATTCTTCCAAATTTGGACTTTTGAAATTTTAAAAAGGACTTTGCTCCTTTTTCCGAAAATGGTAGAAAATGTGCGAAAAAAATTATTGGGGAACACTATTCCGGCCATTCCTATGAATGTCCAATATTCAAAAGTGTGTTTTTTTGACAATAGGCGATATTCTTCCAAATTTCGACTTTTGAAATTTTAAAAAGGACTTTGCTCCTTTTTCCGAAAATGGTAGAAAACTTGCGAAAAAAAATTATTGGGGAACACTATTCCGGCCATTCCTATGAATGTCCAATATCCAAAAGTGTGTTTTTTTGACAATAGGCGACATTCTTCCAAATTTCGACTTTTGAAATTTTAAAAAGGACTTTGCCCCTTTTTCCGAAAATGGTAGAAAATTTGCGAAAAAAAATTATTGGGGAACACTATTCCGGCCATTCCTATGAATGTCCAATATTCAAAAGTGTGTTTTTTTGACAATAGGCGACATTCTTCAAATTTGGACTTTTGAAATTTTAAAAAGGACTTTGCTCCTTTTTCCAAAAATGGTAGAAAATTTGCGAAAAAAATTTATTGGGGAACACTATTCCGGCCATTCCTATGAATGTCCAATATTCAAAAGTGTGTTTTTTTGACAATAGGCGACATTCTTCCAAATTTGGACTTTTGAAATTTTAAAAAGGACTTTGCTCCTTTTTCCGAAAATGGTAGAAAATTTGCGAAAAAAAATTATTGGGGAACACAATTCCGGCCATTCCTATGTGTTTTTTTTTGACAATAGGCGACATTCTTCCAAATTTCGACATTTGAAATTTTAAAAAGGACTTTGCTCCTTTTTCCGAAAATGGTAGAAAACTTGCGAAAAAAATTATTGGGGAACACTATTCCGGCCATTTCTATGAATGTCCAATATTCAAAAGTCTTAACAGTGTGTTTTTTTTTTGAAAATTGGCGACATTTTTCCAAATTTCAACTTTTGAAATTTTAAAAAGGACTTTGCTCCTTTTTCCGAAAATGGTAGAAAATTTGCGAAAAAAAATTATTGGGGAACACTATTCCGGCCATTCCTATGAATGTCCAATATTCAAAAGTGTGTTTTTTTGACAATAGGCGACATTCTTCCAAATTTCGACTTTTGAAATTTTAAAAAGGACTGCTCATTTATCCGAAAATGGTAGAAAATTTGCGAAAAAAAATTATTGGGGAACACTATTCCGGCCATTCCTATGAATGTCTAATATTCAAAAGTGTGTTTTTTGACAATAGGCGACATTCTTCCAAATTTGGACTTTTGAAATTTTAAAAAGGACTTTGCTCCTTTTTCCGAAAATGGTAGAAAATTAGCAAAAAAATTATTGGGGAACACTATTCCGGCCATTCCTATGAATGTCCAATATTCAAAAGTGTGTTTTTCTGACAATAGGCGACATTCTTCCATATTTGGACTTTTGAAATTTTAAAAAGGACTTTGCTCCTTTTTCCGAAAATGGTAAAAAATTTGCGAAAAAAAATTATTGGGGAACACTATTCCGGCCATTCCTATGTGTTTTTTTTGACAATAGGCGACATTCTTCCAAATTTCGACTTTTGAAATTTTAAAAAGGACTTTGCTCCTTTTTCCGAAAATGGTAGAAAACTTGCGAAAAAAATTATTGGGGAACACTATTCCGGCCATTTCTATGAATGTCCAATATTCAAAAGTCTTAACAGTGTGTTTTTTTTTTTGAAAATTGGCGACATTTTTCCAAATTTCGACTTTTGAAATTTTAAAAAGGACTTTGCTCCTTTTTCCGAAAATGGTAGAAAACTTGCGAAAAAAAATTATTGGGGAACACTATTCCGGCCATTCCTATGAATGTCCAATATTCAAAAGTGTGTTTTTTTGACAATAGGCGACATTCTTCCAAATTTCGACTTTTGAAATTTTAAAAAGGACTTTGCTCCTTTTTCCGAAAATGGTAGAAAACTTGCGAAAAAAATTATTGGGGAACACTATTCCGGCCATTCCTATGAATGTCCAATATTCAAAAGTGTGTTTTTTTGACAATAGGCGACATTCTTCCAAATTTCGACTTTTGAAATTTTAAAAAGGACTGCTCCTTTATCCGAAAATGGTAGAAAATTTGCGAAAAAAAATTATTGGGGAACACTATTCCGGCCATTCCTATGAATGTCTAATATTCAAAAGTGTGTTTTTTGACAATAGGCGACATTCTTCCAAATTTGGACTTTTGAAATTTTAAAAAGGACTTTGCTCCTTTTTCCGAAAATGGTAGAAAATTTGCGAAAAAAAATTATTGGGGAACACTATTCCGGCCATTCCTATGAATGTCCAATATTCAAAAGTGTGTTTTTTTGACAATAGGCGACATTCTTCCAAATTTCGACTTTTGAAATTTTAAAAAGGACTTTGCTCCTTTTTCCGAAAATGGTAGAAAATTTGCGAAAAAAAATTATTGGGGAACACTATTCCGGCCATTCCTATGTGTTTTTTTGACAATAGGCGACATTCTTCCAAATTTCGACTTTTGAAATTTTAAAAAGGACTTTGCTCCTTTTTCCGAGAATGGTAGAAAATTAGCGAAAAAAAATTATTGGGGAACACTATTCCGGCCATTCCTATGAATGTCCAATATTCAAAAGTGTGTTTTTTTGACAATAGGCGACATTCTTCCAAATTTCGACTTTTGAAATTTTAAAAAGGACTTTGCTCCTTTTTCCGAAAATGGTAGAAAATTTGGGAAAAAAAATTATTGGGGAACACTATTCCGGCCATTCCTATGAATGTCCAATATTCAAAAGTGTGTTTTTTAGACAATAGGCGACATTCTTCCAAATTTGGACTTTTGAAATTTTAAAAAGGACTTTGCTCCTTTTTCCGAAAATGGTAGAAAATTTGCGAAAAAAAATTATTGGGGAACACAATTCCGGCCATTCCTATGTGTTTTTTTTTGACAATAGGCGACATTCTTCCAAATTTCCACATTTGAAATTTTAAAAAGGACTTTGCTCCTTTTTCCGAAAATGGTAGAAAACTTGCGAAAAAAATTATTGGGGAACACTATTCCGGCCATTTCTATGAATGTCCAATATTCAAAAGTCTTAACAGTGTGTTTTTTTTTTGAAAATTGGCGACATTTTTCCAAATTTCAACTTTTGAAATTTTAAAAAGGACTTTGCTCCTTTTTCCGAAAATGGTAGAAAATTTGCGAAAAAAAATTATTGGGGAACACTATTCCGGCCATTCCTATGAATGTCCAATATTCAAAAGTGTGTTTTTTTGACAATAGGCGACATTCTTCCAAATTTCGACTTTTGAAATTTTAAAAAGGACTGCTCCTTTATCCGAAAATGGTAGAAAATTTGCGAAAAAAAATTATTGGGGAACACTATTCCGGCCATTCCTATGAATGTCTAATATTCAAAAGTGTGTTTTTTGACAATAGGCGACATTCTTCCAAATTTGGACTTTTGAAATTTTAAAAAGGACTTTGCTCCTTTTTCCGAAAATGGTAGAAAATTAGCAAAAAAAATTATTGGGGAACACTATTCCGGCCATTCCTATGAATGTCCAATATTCAAAAGTGTGTTTTTCTGACAATAGGCGACATTCTTCCATATTTGGACTTTTGAAATTTTAAAAAGGACTTTGCTCCTTTTTCCGAAAATGGTAAAAAATTTGCGAAAAAAAATTATTGGGGAACACTATTCCGGCCATTCCTATGTGTTTTTTTTGACAATAGGCGACATTCTTCCAAATTTCGACTTTTGAAATTTTAAAAAGGACTTTGCTCCTTTTTCCGAAAATGGTAGAAAACTTGCGAAAAAAATTATTGGGGAACACTATTCCGGCCATTTCTATGAATGTCCAATATTAAAAAGTCTTAACAGTGTGTTTTTTTTTTTTGAAA
Organism: Epicampocera succincta; assembly: GCA_932526305.1. Lineage (NCBI taxonomy): Eukaryota > Metazoa > Arthropoda > Insecta > Diptera > Tachinidae > Epicampocera > Epicampocera succincta. Next base: position 35,203,652 of record OW052037.1, on the reverse strand, counting down.
ATTGGCGACATTTTTCCAAATTTCGACTTTTGAAATTTTAAAAAGGACTTTGCTCCTCTTTCCGAAAATGGTAGAAAATTTGCGAAAAAAAATTATTGGGGAACACTATTCCGGCCATTCCTATGAATGTCCAATATTCAAAAGTGTGTTTTTTTGACAATAGGCGACATTCTTCCAAATTTCGACTTTTGAAATTTTAAAAAGGACTGCTCCTTTATCCCAAAATGGTAGAAAATTTGCGAAAAAAAATTATTGGGGAACACTATTCCGGCCATTCCTATGAATGTCTAATATTCAAAAGTGTGTTTTTTGACAATAGGCGACATTCTTCCAAATTTGGACTTTTGAAATTTTAAAAAGGACTTTGCTCCTTTTTCCGAAAATGGTAGAAAATTTGCGAAAAAAAATTATTGGGGAACACTATTTCGGCCATTCCTATGAATGTCCAATATTCAAAAGTGTGTTTTTTTGACAATAGGCGACATTCTTCCAAATTTCGACTTTTGAAATTTTAAAAAGGACTTTGCTCCTTTTTCCGAAAATGGTAGAAAATTTGGGAAAAAAAATTATTGGGGAACACTATTCCGGCCATTCCTATGTGTTTTTTTGACAATAGGCGACATTCTTCCAAATTTCGACTTTTGAAATTTTAAAAAGGACTTTGCTCCTTTTTCCGAGAATGGTAGAAAATTAGCGAAAAAAAATTATTGGGGAACACTATTCCGGCCATTCCTATGAATGTCCAATATTCAAAAGTGTGTTTTTTTGACAATAGGCGACATTCTTCCAAATTTCGACTTTTGAAATTTTAAAAAGGACTTTGCTCCTTTTTCCGAAAATGGTAGAAAATTTGGGAAAAAAAATTATTGGGGAACACTATTCCGGCCATTCCTATGAATGTCCAATATTCAAAAGTGTGTTTTTTTGACAATATGCGACATTCTTCCAAATTTCGACTTTTGAAATTTTAAAAAGGACTTTGCTCCTTTTTCCGAAAATGGTAGAAAATTTGCGAAAAAAAATTATTGGGGAAGACTATTCCGGCCATTCCTATGAATGTCCAATATTCAAAAGTGTGTTTTTTTGACAATAGGCGACATTCTTCCAAATTTCGACTTTTGAAATTTTAAAAAGGACTTTGCTCCTTTTTCCGAAAATGGTAGAAAATTAGCGAAACAAAATTATTGGGGAACACTATTCCGGCCATTCCTATGAATGTCCAATATTCAAAAGTGTGTTTTTTTGACAATAGGCGACATTCTTCCAAATTTGGACTTTTGAAATTTTAAAAAGGACTTTGCTCCTTTTTCCGAAAATGGTAGAAAATTTGCGAAAAAAAATTATTGGGGAACACTATTCCGGCCATTCCTATGAATGTCCAATATTCAAAAGTGTGTTTTTTTGACAATAGGCGACATTCTTCCAAATTTCGACTTTTGAAAATTTAAAAAGGACTTTGCTCCTTTTTCCGAAAATGGTAGAAAATTTGGGAAAAAAAATTATTGGGGAACACTATTCCGGCCATTCCTATGAATGTCCAATATTCAAAAGTGTGTTTTTTTGACAATAGGCGACATTCTTCCAAATTTCGACTTTTGAAATTTTAAAAAGGACTTTGCTCCTTTTTCCGAAAATGGTAGAAAATTTGCGAAAAAAAAATATTGGGGCACACTATTCCGGCCATTCCTATGTGTTTTTTTGAAAATAGGCGACATTCTTCCAAATTTCGACTTTTGAAATTTTAAAAAGGACTTTGCTCCTTTTTCCGAAAATGGTAGAAAACTTGCGAAAAAAATTATTGGAGAACACTATTCCGGCCATTTTTATGAATGTCCAATATTCAACAGTCTTAACAGTGCGTTTTTTTTTTAAAATTGGCGACATTTTTCCAAATTTCGACTTTTGAAATTTTAAAAAGGACTTTGCTCCTTTTTCCGAAAATGGTAGAAAATTTGCGAAAAAAAATTATTGGGGAACACTATTCCGGCCATTCCTATGAATGTCCAATATTCAAAAGTGTGTTTTTTTGACAATAGGCGACATTCTTCCAAATTTCGACTTTTGAAATTTTAAAAAGGACTTTGCTCCTTTTTCCGAAAATGGTAGAAAATTTGCGAAAAAAAATTATTGGGGAACACTATTCCGGCCATTCCTATGTGTTTTTTTTGACAATAGGCGACATTCTTCCAAATTTCGACTTTTGAAATTTTAAAAAGGACTTTGCTCCTTTTTCCAAAAATGGTAGAAAACTTGCGAAAAAAGTTATTGGGGAACACTATTCCGGCCATTTCTATGAATGTCCAATATTCAAAAGTCTTAACAGTGTGTTTTTTTTTGAAAATTGGCGACATTTTTCCAAATTTCGACTTTTGAAATTTTAAAAAGGACTTTGCTCCTTTTTCCGAAAATGGTAGAAAATTTGCGAAAAAAAATTATTGGGGAACACTATTCCGGCCATTCCTATATGTTTTTTTGACAATAGGCGACATTCTTCCAAATTTGGACTTTTAAAATTTTAAAAAGGACTTTGCTCCTTTTTCCGAAAATGGTAGAAAATTTGCGAAAAAAAATTATTGGGGAACACTATTCCGGCCATTCCTATGTGTTTTTTTTGACAATAGGCAACATTCTTCCAAATTTCGACTTTTGAAATTTTAAAAAGGACTTTGCTCCTTTTTCCGAAAATGGTAGAAAACTTGCGAAAAAAATTGTTGGGGAACACTATTCCGGCCATTTCTATGAATGTCCAATATTCAAAAGTCTTAACAGTGTGTTTTTTTTTTGGAAAATTGGCGACATTTTTCCAAATTTCGACTTTTGAAATTTTAAAAAGGACTTTGCTCCTTTTTCCGAAAATGGTAGAAAATTTGCGAAAAAAAATTATTGGGGAACACTATTCCGGCCATTTCTATGAATGTCCAATATTCAAAAGTGTGTTTTTTTGACAATAGGCGACATTCTTCCAAATTTCGACTTTTGAAATTTTAAAAAGGACTTTGCTCCTTTTTCCGAAAATGGTAGAAAATTTGCGAAAAAAAATTAATGGGGAACACTATTCCGGCCATTCCTATGTGTTTTTTTGACAATAGGCGACATTCTTCCAAATTTCGACTTTTGAAATTTTAAAAAGGACTTTGCTCCTTTTTCCGAAAATGGTAGAAAACTTGCGAAAAAAATTATTGGGGAACACTATTCCGGCCATTTCTATGAATGTCCAATATTCAAAAGTCTTAACAGTGTGGTTTTTTTTTTGAAAATTGGCGACATTTTTCCAAATTTCGACTTTTGAAATTTTAAAAAGGACTTTGCTCCTTTTTCCGAAAATGGTAGAAAATTTGCGAAAAAAAATTATTGGGGAACACTATTCCGGCCATTCCTATGAATGTCCAATATTCAAAAGTGTGTTTTTTTGACAATAGGCGACATTCTTCCAAATTTCGACTTTTGAAATTTTAAAAAGGACTTTGCTCCTTTTTCCGAAAATGGTAGAAAATTTGCGAAAAAAAATTATTGGGGAACACTATTCCGGCCATTCCTATGTGTTTTTTTGACAATAGGCGACATTCTTCCAAATTTCGACTTTTGAAATTTTAAAAAGGACTTTGCTCCTTTTTCCGAAAATGGTAGAAAACTTGGGAAAAAATTATTGGGGAACACTATTCCGGCCATTTCTATGAATGTCCAATATTCAAAAGTCTTAACAGTGTGTTTTTTTTTGAAAATTGGCGACATTTTTCCAAATTTCGACTTTTGAAATTTTAAAAAGGACTTTGCTCCTTTTTTCGAAAATGGTAGAAAATTTGCGAAAAAAAATTATTGGGGAACACTATTCCGGCCATTCCTATGAATGTCCAATATTCAAAAGTGTGCTTTTTGACAATAGGCGACATTCTTCCAAATTTCGACTTTTGAAATTTTAAAAAGGACTTTGCTCCTTTTTCCGAAAATGGTAGAAAATTTGCGAAAAAAAATTATTGGGGAACACTATTCCGGCCATTCCTATGAATGTCCAATATTCAAAAGTGTGTTTTTTTGACAATAGGCGACATTCTTCCAAATTTGGACTTTTGAAATTTTAAAAAGGACTTTGCTCCTTTTTCCGAAAATGGTAGAAAATTTGCGAAAAAAATTATTGGGGAACACTATTCCGGCCATTCCTATGAATGTCCAATATTCAAAAGTGTGTTTTTTTGACAATAGGCGACATTCTTCCAAATTTGGACTTTTGAAATTTTAAAAAGGACTTTGCTCCTTTTTCCGAAAATGGTAGAAAATTTGCGAAAAAAAATTATTGGGGAACACTATTCCGGCCATTCCTATGAATGTCCAATATTCAAAAGTGTGTTTTTTTGACAATAGGCGACATTCTTCCAAATTTGGACTTTTGAAATTTTAAAAAGGACTTTGCTCCTTTTTCCGAAAATGGTAGAAAATTTGCGAAAAAAATTATTGGGGAACACTATTCCGGCCATTCCTATGAATGTCCAATATTCAAAAGTGTGTTTTTTTGACAATAGGCGACATTCTTCCAAATTTGGACTTTTGAAATTTTGAAAAGGACTTTGCTCCTTTTTCCGAAAATGGTAGAAAATTTGCGAAAAAAAATTATTGGGGAACACTATTCCGGCCATTCCTATATGTTTTTTTGACAATAGGCGACATTCTTCCAAATTTCGACTTTTGAAATTTTAAAAAGGACTTTGCTCCTTTTTCCGAAAATGGTAGAAAACTTGCGAAAAAAATTATTGGGGAACACTATTCCGGCCATTTCTATGAATGTCCAATATTCAAAAGTCTTAACAGTGTGTTTTTTTTTGAAAATTGGCGACATTTTTCCAAATTTCGACTTTTGAAATTTTAAAAAGGACTTTGCTCCTTTTTCCGAAAATGGTAGAAAATTTGCCAAAAAAAATTATTGGGGAACACTATTCCGGCCATTCCTATGAATGTCCAATATTCAAAAGTGTGTTTTTTTGACAATAGGCGACATTCTTCCAAATTTGGACTTTTGAAATTTTAAAAAGGACTTTGCTCCTTTTTCCGAAAATGGTAGAAAATTTGCGAAAAAAAATTATTGGGGAACACTATTCCGGCCATTCCTATGTGTTTTTTTGACAATAGGCGACATTCTTCCAAATTTCGACTTTTGAAATTTTAAAAAGGACTTTGCTCCTTTTTCCGAAAATGGTAGAAAACTTGCGAAAAAAAATTATTGGGGAACACTATTCCGGCCATTTCTATGAATGTCCAATATTCAAAAGTCTTAACAGTGTGTTTTTTTTTTTGAAAATTGGCGACATTTTTCCAAATTTCGACTTTTGAAATTTTAAAAAGGACTTTGCTCCTTTTTCCGAAAATGGTAGAAAATTTGCGAAAAAAAATTATTGGGGAACACTATTCCGGCCATTCCTATGAATGTCCAATATTCAAAAGTGTGTTTTTTTGACAATAGGCGACATTCTTCCAAATTTCGACCTTTGAAATTTTAAAAAGGACTTTGCTCCTTTTTCCGAAAATGGTAGAAAATTTGCGAAAAAAAATTATTGGGGAACACTATTCCGGCCATTCCTATGAATGTCCAATATTCAAAAGTCGCAACAGTGTGTTTTTTTGAAAATAGGCGACATTCTTCCAAATTTCGACTTTTGAAATTTTAAAAAGGACTTTGCTCCTTTTTCCGAAAATGGTAGAAAATTAGCGAAAAAAAATTATTGGGGAACACTATTCCGGCCATTCCTATGAATGTCCAATATTCAAAAGTGTGTTTTTTTGACAATAGGCGACATTCTTCCAAATTTCGACTTTTGAAATTTTAAAAAGGACTTTGCTCCTTTTTCCGAAAATGGTAGAAAATTTGCGAAAAAAAATTATTGGGGAACACTATTCCGGCCATTCCTATGAATGTCCAATATTCAAAAGTGTGTTTTTCTGACAATAGGCGACATTCTTCCAAATTTCGACTTTTGAAATTTTAAAAAGGACTTTGCTCCTTTTTCCGAAAATGGTAGAAAATTTGGGGGAAAAAATTATTGGGGAAAACTACTCCGGCCATTCCCATGAATGTCCAATATTCAAAAGTGTGTTTTTTTGCCAATAGGCGACATTCTTCCAAATTTCGACTTTTGAAATTTTAAAAAACACTTTGCTCCTTTTTCCGAAAATGGTAGAAAATTTGCAAAAAAAAATTATTGGGGAACACTATTCCGGCCATTCCTATGAATGTCCAATATTCAAAAGTGTGTTTTTTTGACAATAGGCGACATTCTTCCAAATTTGGACTTTTGAAATTTTAAAAAAGACTTTGCTCCTTTTTCCGAAATTGGTAGAAAATTTGCGAAAAAAAATTATTGGGGAACACTATTCCGGCCATTCCTATGAATGTCCAATATTCAAAAGTGTGTTTTTTTGACAATAGGCGACATTCTTCCAAATTTCGACTTTTGAAATCTTAAAAATGACTTTGCCCCTTTTTCCGAAAATGGTAGAAAATTTGCGAAAAAAAATTATTGGGGAACACTATTCCGGCCATTCCTATGTGTTTTTTTTGACAATACGCGACATTCTTCCAAATTTCGACTTTTGAAATTTTAAAAAGGACTTTGCTCCTTTTTCCGAAAATGGTAGAAAACTTGCGAAAAAAATTATTGGGGAACACTATTCCGGCCATTCCTATGAATGTCCAATATTCAAAAGTGTGTTTTTTTGACAATAGGCGACATTTTTCCAAATTTCCACTTTTGAAATTTTAAAAAGGACTTTGCTCCTTTTTCCGAAAATGGTAGAAAACTTGCGAAAAAAATTATTGGGGAACACTATTCCGGCCATTCCTATGTGTTTTTTTTGACAATAGGCGACATTCTTCCAAATTTCGACTTTTGAAATTTTAAAAGGACTTTGCTCCTTTTTCCGAAAATGGTAGAAAACTTGCGAAAAAAATTATTGGGGAACACTATTCCGGCCATTTCTATGAATGTCCAATATTCAAAAGTCTTAACAGTGTGTTTTTTTTTGAAAATTGGCGACATTTTTCCAAATTTCGACTTTTGAAATTTTAAAAAGGGCTTTGCTCCTTTTGCCGAAAATGGTAGAAAATTTGGGAAAAAAAATTATTGGGGAACACTATTCCGGCCATTCCTATGAATGTCCAATATTCAAAAGTGTGTTTTTTTGACAATAGGCGACATTCTTCCAAATTTCGACTTTTGAAATTTTAAAAAGGACTTTGCTCCTTTTTCCGAAAATGGTAGAAAATTTGCGAAAAAAATTAATTGGGGAACACTATTCCGGCCATTCCTATGTGTTTTTTTTGACAATAGGCGACATTCTTCCAAATTTCGACTTTTGAAATTTTAAAAAGGACTTTGCTCCTTTTTCCGAAAATGGTAGAAAATTTGCGAAAAAAAATTATTGGGGAACACTATTCCGGCCATTCCTATGTGTTTTTTTTGACAATAGGCGACATTTTTCCAAATTTCGACTTTTGAAATTTTAAAAAGGGCTTTGCTCCTTTTGCCGAAAATGGTAGAAAATTTGGGAAAAAAAATTATTGGGGAACACTATTCCGGCCATTCCTATGAATGTCCAATATTCAAAAGTGTGTTTTTTTGACAATAGGCGACATTCTTCCAAATTTGGACTTTTGAAATTTTAAAAAGGACTTTGCTCCTTTTTCCGAAAATGGTAGAAAACTTGCAAAAAAAATTATTGGGGAACACTATTCCGGCCATTTCTATGAATGTCCAATATTCAAAAGTCTTAACAGTGTGGTTTTTTTTTGAAAATTGGCGACATTTTTCCAAATTTCGACTTTTGAAATTTTAAAAAGGACTTTGCTCCTTTTTCCGAAAATGGTAGAAAATTTGCGAAAAAAAATTATTGGGGAACACTATTTCGGCCATTCCTATGAATGTCCAATATTCAAAAGTGTGTTTTTTTGACAATAGGCGACATTCTTCCAAATTTCGACTTTTGAAATTTTAAAAAGGACTTTGCTCCTTTTTCCGAAAATGGTAGAAAATTTGCGAAAAAAAATTATTGGGGAACACTATTCCGGCCATTCCTATGTGTTTTTTTTGACAATAGGCGACATTCTTCCAAATTTCGACTTTTGAAATTTTAAAAAGGACTTTGCTCCTTTTTCCGAAAATGGTAGAAAACTTGGGAAAAAAATTATTGGGGAACACTATTCCGGCCATTTCTATGAATGTCCAATATTCAAAAGTCTTAACAGTGTGTTTTTTTTTGAAAATTGGCGACATTTTTCCAAATTTCGACTTTTGAAATTTTAAAAAGGACTTTGCTCCTTTTTTCGAAAATGGTAGAAAATTAGCGAAAAAAAATTATTGGGGAACACTATTCCGGCCATTCCTATGAATGTCCAATATTCAAAAGTGTGTTTTTTTGACAATAGGCGACATTCTTCCAAATTTGGACTTTTGAAATTTTAAAAAGGACTTTTCTCCTTTTTCCGAAAATGGTAGAAAATTTGCGAAAAAAATTATTGGGGAACACTATTCCGGCCATTCCTATGAATGTCCAATATTCAAAAGTGTGTTTTTTTGACAATAGGCGACATTCTTCCAAATTTGGACTTTTGAAATTTTGAAAAGGACTTTGCTCCTTTTTCCGAAAATGGTAGAAAATTTGCGAAAAAAAATTATTGGGGAACACTATTCCGGCCATTCCTATATGTTTTTTTTGACAATAGGCGACATTCTTCCAAATTTCGACTTTTGAAATTTTAAAAAGGACGTTGCTCCTTTTTCCGAAAATGGTAGAAAACTTGCGAAAAAAATTATTGGGGAACACTATTCCGGCCATTCCTATGTGTTTTTTTTGACAATAGGCGACATTCTTCCAAATTTCGACTTTTGAAATTTTAAAAAGGACTTTGCTCCTTTTTCCGAAAATGGTAGAAAACTTGGGAAAAAAATTATTGGGGAACACTATTCCGGCCATTTCTATGAATGTCCAATATTCAAAAGTCTTAACAGTGTGTTTTTTTTTGAAAATTGGCGACATTTTTCCAAATTTCGACTTTTGAAATTTTAAAAAGGACTTTGCTCCTTTTTTCGAAAATGGTAGAAAATTTGCGAAAAAAAATTATTGGGGAACACTATTCCGGCCATTCCTATGAATGTCCAATATTCAAAAGTGTGTTTTTTTGACAATAGGCGACATTCTTCCAAATTTCGACTTTTGAAATTTTAAAAAGGACTTTGCTCCTTTTTCCGAAAATGGTAGAAAATTTGGGAAAAAAAATTATTGGGGAACACTATTCCGGCCATTCCTATGAATGTCCAATATTCAAAAGTGTGCTTTTTGACAATAGGCGACATTCTTCCAAATTTCGACTTTTGAAATTTTAAAAAGGCTTTGCTCCTTTTTCCGAAAATGGTAGAAAATTAGCGAAAAAAAATTATTGGGGAACACTATTCCGGCCATTCCTATGAATGTCCAATATTCAAAAGTGTGTTTTTTTGACAATAGGCGACATTCTTCCAAATTTGGACTTTTGAAATTTTAAAAAGGACTTTGCTCCATTTTCCGAAAATGGTAGAAAATTTGCGAAAAAAAATTATTGGGGAACACTATTCCGGCCATTCCTATGAATGTCCAATATTCAAAAGTGTGTTTTTTTGACAATAGGCGACATTCTTCCAAATTTGGACTTTTGAAATTTTAAAAAGGACTTTGCTCCTTTTTCCGAAAATGGTAGAAAATTTGCGAAAAAAATTATTGGGGAACACTATTCCGGCCATTCCTATGAATGTCCAATATTCAAAAGTGTGTTTTTTTGACAATAGGCGACATTCTTCCAAATTTGGACTTTTGAAATTTTGAAAAGGACTTTGCTCCTTTTTCCGAAAATGGTAGAAAATTTGCGAAAAAAAATTATTGGGGAACACTATTCCGGCCATTCATATATGTTTTTTTGACAATAGGCGATATTCAAAAGTCTTAACAGTGTGTTTTTTTTTGAAAATTGGCGACATTTTTCCAAATTTCGACTTTTGAAATTTTAAAAAGGACTTTGCTCCTTTTTCCGAAAATGGTAGAAAATTTGGGAAAAAAAATTATTGGGGAACACTATTCCGGCCATTCCTATGAATGTCCAATATTCAAAAGTGTGTTTTTTTGACAATAGGCGACATTCTTCCAAATTTGGACTTTTGAAATTTTAAAAAGGACTTTGCTCCTTTTTCCGAAAATGGTAGAAAATTAGCGAAAAAAAATTATTGGGGAACACTATTCCGGCCATTTCTATGAATGTCCAATATTCAAAAGTCTTAACAGTGTGTTTTTTTTTGAAAATTGGCGACATTTTTCCAAATTTCGACTTTTGAAATTTTAAAAAGGACTTTGCTCCTTTTTCCGAAAATGGTAGAAAACTTGCGAAAAAAATTATTGGGGAACACTATTCCGGCCATTTCTATGAATGTCCAATATTCAAAAGTCTTAACAGTGTGTTTTTTTTTGAAAATTGGCGACATTTTTCCAAATTTCGACTTTTGAAATTTTAAAAAGGGCTTTGCTCCTTTTGCCGAAAATGGTAGAAAACTTGCGAAAAAAATTATTGGGGAACACTATTCCGGCCATTCCTATGAATGTCCAATATTCAAAAGTGTGTTTTTTTGACAATAGGCGACATTCTTCCAAATTTCGACTTTTGAAATTTTAAAAAGGACTTTTCTCCTTTTTCCGAAAATGGTAGAAAATTTGCGAAAAAAATTATTGGGGAACACTATTCCGGCCATTCCTATGAATGTCCAATATTCAAAAGTGTGTTTTTTTGACAATAGGCGACATTCTTCCAAATTTGGACTTTTGAAATTTTGAAAAGGACTTTGCTCCTTTTTCCGAAAATGGTAGAAAATTTGCGAAAAAAAATTATTGGGGAACACTATTCCGGCCATTCATATATGTTTTTTTGACAATAGGCGATATTCAAAAGTCTTAACAGTGTGTTTTTTTTTGAAAATTGGCGACATTTTTCCAAATTTCGACTTTTGAAATTTTAAAAAGGACTTTGCTCCTTTTTCCGAAAATGGTAGAAAATTTGGGAAAAAAAATTATTGGGGAACACTATTCCGGCCATTCCTATGAATGTCCAATATTCAAAAGTGTGTTTTTTTGACAATAGGCGACATTCTTCCAAATTTGGACTTTTGAAATTTTAAAAAGGACTTTGCTCCTTTTTCCGAAAATGGTAGAAAATTAGCGAAAAAAAATTATTGGGGAACACTATTCCGGCCATTTCTATGAATGTCCAATATTCAAAAGTCTTAACAGTGTGTTTTTTTTTGAAAATTGGCGACATTTTTCCAAATTTCGACTTTTGAAATTTTAAAAAGGGCTTTGCTCCTTTTGCCGAAAATGGTAGAAAATTTGGGAAAAAAAATTATTGGGGAACACTATTCCGGCCATTCCTATGAATGTCCAATATTCAAAAGTGTGTTTTTTTGACAATAGGCGACATTCTTCCAAATTTCGACTTTTGAAATTTTAAAAAGGACTTTGCTCCTTTTTCCGAAAATGGTAGAAAACTTGCGAAAAAAATTATTGGGGAACACTATTCCGGCCATTTCTATGAATGTCCAATATTCAAAAGTCTTAACAGTGTGTTTTTTTTTGAAAATTGGCGACATTTTTCCAAATTTCGACTTTTGAAATTTTAAAAAGGGCTTTGCTCCTTTTGCCGAAAATGGTAGAAAATTTGGGAAAAAAAATTATTGGGGAACACTATTCCGGCCATTCCTATGAATGTCCAATATTCAAAAGTGTGTTTTTTTGACAATAGGCGACATTCTTCCAAATTTCGACTTTTGAAATTTTAAAAAGGACTTTGCTCCTTTTTCCGAAAATGGTAGAAAATTTGCGAAAAAAATTAATTGGGGAACACTATTCCGGCCATTCCTATGTGTTTTTTTTGACAATAGGCGACATTCTTCCAAATTTCGACTTTTGAAATTTTAAAAAGGACTTTGCTCCTTTTTCCGAAAATGGTAGAAAATTTGCGAAAAAAATTATTGGGGAACACTATTCCGGCCATTCCTATGTGTTTTTTTGACAATAGGCGACATTTTTCCAAATTTCGACTTTTGAAATTTTAAAAAGGGCTTTGCTCCTTTTGCCGAAAATGGTAGAAAATTTGGGAAAAAAAATTATTGGGGAACACTATTCCGGCCATTCCTATGAATGTCCAATATTCAAAAGTGTGTTTTTTTGACAATAGGCGACATTCTTCCAAATTTGGACTTTTGAAATTTTAAAAAGGACTTTGCTCCTTTTTCCGAAAATGGTAGAAAACTTGCAAAAAAAATTATTGGGGAACACTATTCCGGCCATTTCTATGAATGTCCAATATTCAAAAGTCTTAACAGTGTGGTTTTTTTTTGAAAATTGGCGACATTTTTCCAAATTTCGACTTTTGAAATTTTAAAAAGGACTTTGCTCCTTTTTCCGAAAATGGTAGAAAATTTGCGAAAAAAAATTATTGGGGAACACTATTTCGGCCATTCCTATGAATGTCCAATATTCAAAAGTGTGTTTTTTTGACAATAGGCGACATTCTTCCAAATTTCGACTTTTGAAATTTTAAAAAGGACTTTGCTCCTTTTTCCGAAAATGGTAGAAAATTTGCGAAAAAAAATTATTGGGGAACACTATTCCGGCCATTCCTATGTGTTTTTTTTGACAATAGGCGACATTCTTCCAAATTTCGACTTTTGAAATTTTAAAAAGGACTTTGCTCCTTTTTCCGAAAATGGTAGAAAACTTGGGAAAAAAATTATTGGGGAACACTATTCCGGCCATTTCTATGAATGTCCAATATTCAAAAGTCTTAACAGTGTGTTTTTTTTTGAAAATTGGCGACATTTTTCCAAATTTCGACTTTTGAAATTTTAAAAAGGACTTTGCTCCTTTTTTCGAAAATGGTAGAAAATTAGCGAAAAAAAATTATTGGGGAACACTATTCCGGCCATTCCTATGAATGTCCAATATTCAAAAGTGTGTTTTTTTGACAATAGGCGACATTCTTCCAAATTTGGACTTTTGAAATTTTAAAAAGGACTTTTCTCCTTTTTCCGAAAATGGTAGAAAATTTGCGAAAAAAATTATTGGGGAACACTATTCCGGCCATTCCTATGAATGTCCAATATTCAAAAGTGTGTTTTTTTGACAATAGGCGACATTCTTCCAAATTTGGACTTTTGAAATTTTGAAAAGGACTTTGCTCCTTTTTCCGAAAATGGTAGAAAATTTGCGAAAAAAAATTATTGGGGAACACTATTCCGGCCATTCCTATATGTTTTTTTGACAATAGGCGACATTCTTCCAAATTTCGACTTTTGAAATTTTAAAAGGACGTTGCTCCTTTTTCCGAAAATGGTAGAAAACTTGCGAAAAAAATTATTGGGGAACACTATTCCGGCCATTCCTATGTGTTTTTTTTGACAATAGGCGACATTCTTCCAAATTTGGACTTTTGAAATTTTAAAAAGGACTTTGCTCCTTTTTCCGAAAATGGTAGAAAACTTGGGAAAAAAATTATTGGGGAACACTATTCCGGCCATTTCTATGAATGTCCAATATTCAAAAGTCTTAACAGTGTGTTTTTTTTTGAAAATTGGCGACATTTTTCCAAATTTCGACTTTTGAAATTTTAAAAAGGACTTTGCTCCTTTTTTCGAAAATGGTAGAAAATTTGCGAAAAAAAATTATTGGGGAACACTATTCCGGCCATTCCTATGAATGTCCAATATTCAAAAGTGTGTTTTTTTGACAATAGGCGACATTCTTCCAAATTTGGACTTTTGAAATTTTAAAAAGGACTTTGCTCCTTTTTCCGAAAATGGTAGAAAACTTGGGAAAAAAATTATTGGGGAACACTATTCCGGCCATTTCTATGAATGTCCAATATTCAAAAGTCTTAACAGTGTGTTTTTTTTTGAAAATTGGCGACATTTTTCCAAATTTCGACTTTTGAAATTTTAAAAAGGACTTTGCTCCTTTTTTCGAAAATGGTAGAAAATTTGCGAAAAAAAATTATTGGGGAACACTATTCCGGCCATTCCTATGAATGTCCAATATTCAAAAGTGTGTTTTTTTGACAATAGGCGACATTCTTCCAAATTTCGACTTTTGAAATTTTAAAAAGGACTTTGCTCCTTTTTCCGAAAATGGTAGAAAATTTGGGAAAAAAAATTATTGGGGAACACTATTCCGGCCATTCCTATGAATGTCCAATATTCAAAAGTGTGCTTTTTGACAATAGGCGACATTCTTCCAAATTTCGACTTTTGAAATTTTAAAAAGGCTTTGCTCCTTTTTCCGAAAATGGTAGAAAATTAGCGAAAAAAAATTATTGGGGAACACTATTCCGGCCATTCCTATGAATATCCAATATTCAAAAGTGTGTTTTTTTGACAATAGGCGACATTCTTCCAAATTTGGACTTTTGAAATTTTAAAAAGGACTTTGCTCCATTTTCCGAAAATGGTAGAAAATTTGCGAAAAAAAATTATTGGGGAACACTATTCCGGCCATTCCTATGAATGTCCAATATTCAAAAGTGTGTTTTTTTGACAATAGGCGACATTCTTCCAAATTTGGACTTTTGAAATTTTAAAAAGGACTTTTCTCCTTTTTCCGAAAATGGTAGAAAATTTGCGAAAAAAATTATTGGGGAACACTATTCCGGCCATTCCTATGAATGTCCAATATTCAAAAGTGTGTTTTTTTGACAATAGGCGACATTCTTCCAAATTTGGACTTTTGAAATTTTGAAAAGGACTTTGCTCCTTTTTCCGAAAATGGTAGAAAATTTGCGAAAAAAAATTATTGGGGAACACTATTCCGGCCATTCATATATGTTTTTTTGACAATAGGCGATATTCAAAAGTCTTAACAGTGTGTTTTTTTTTGAAAATTGGCGACATTTTTCCAAATTTCGACTTTTGAAATTTTAAAAAGGACTTTGCTCCTTTTTCCGAAAATGGTAGAAAAATTGGGAAAAAAAATTATTGGGGAACACTATTCCGGCCATTCCTATGAATGTCCAATATTCAAAAGTGTGTTTTTTTGACAATAGGCGACATTCTTCCAAATTTGGACTTTTGAAATTTTAAAAAGGACTTTGCTCCTTTTTCCGAAAATGGTAGAAAATTAGCGAAAAAAAATTATTGGGGAACACTATTCCGGCCATTTCTATGAATGTCCAATATTCAAAAGTCTTAACAGTGTGTTTTTTTTTGAAAATTGGCGACATTTTTCCAAATTTCGACTTTTGAAATTTTAAAAAGGACTTTGCTCCTTTTTCCGAAAATGGTAGAAAACTTGCGAAAAAAATTATTGGGGAACACTATTCCGGCCATTTCTATGAATGTCCAATATTCAAAAGTCTTAACAGTGTGTTTTTTTTTGAAAATTGGCGACATTTTTCCAAATTTCGACTTTTGAAATTTTAAAAAGGACTTTGCTCCTTTTTCCGAAAATGGTAGAAAATTTGCGAAAAAAAATTATTGGGGAACACTATTCCGGCCATTCCTATGAATATCCAATATTCAAAAGTGTGTTTTTTTGACAATAGGCGACATTCTTCCAAATTTGGACTTTTGAAATTTTGAAAAGGACTTTGCTCCTTTTTCCGAAAATGGTAGAAAATTTGCGAAAAAAAATTATTGGGGAACACTATTCCGGCCATTCCTATGTGTTTTTTTGACAATAGGCGACATTCTTCCAAATTTCGACTTTTGAAATTTTAAAAAGGACTTTGCTCCTTTTTCCGAAAATGGTAGAAAACTTGCGAAAAAAAATTATTGGGGAACACTATTCCGGCCATTTCTATGAATGTCCAACATTCAAAAGTCTTAACAGTGTGTTTTTTTTTGAAAATTGGCGACATTTTTCCAAATTTCAACTTTTGAAATTTTAAAAAGGACTTTGCTCCTTTTTCCGCAAATGGTAGAAAATTTGGGAAAAAAATTATTGGGGAAAACTACTCCGGCCATTCCCATGAATGTCCAATATTCAAAAGTGTGTTTTTTTGCCAATAGGCGACATTCTTCCAAATTTCGACTTTTGAAATTTTAAAAAACACTTTGCTCCTTTTTCCGAAAATGGTAGAAAATTTGCAAAAAAAAATTATTGGGGAACGCTATTCCGGCCATTCCTATGAATGTCCAATATTCAAAAGTGTGTTTTTTTGACAATAGGCGACATTCTTCCAAATTTCGACTTTTGAAATTTTAAAAAGGAGTTTACTCCTTTTTCCGAAAATGGTAGAAAATTTGCGAAAAAAAATTTTTGGGGAACACTATTCCGGCCATTCCTATGAATGTCCAATATTCAAAAGTGTGTTTTTTTGACAATAGGCGACATTCTTCCAAATTTCGACTTTTGAAATTTTAAAAAAGACTTTGCTCCTTTTTCCGAAAATGGTAGAAAATTTGCGAAAAAAAAATATTGGGGAACACTATTCCGGCCATTCCTATGTGTTTTTTTGACAATAGGCGACATTCTTCCAAATTTCGACTTTTGAAATTTTAAAAAGGACTTTGCTCCTTTTTCCGAAAATGGTAGAAAACTTGCGAAAAAAAATTATTGGGGAACACTATTCCGGCCATTTCTATGAATGTCCAACATTCAAAAGTCTTAACAGTGTGTTTTTTTTTGAAAATTGGCGACATTTTTCCAAATTTCAACTTTTGAAATTTTAAAAAGGACTTTTCTCCTTTTTCCGAAAATGGTAGAAAATTTGCGAAAAAAATTATTGGGGAACACTATTCCGGCCATTCCTATGAATGTCCAATATTCAAAAGTGTGTTTTTTTGACAATAGGCGACATTCTTCCAAATTTGGACTTTTGAAATTTTGAAAAGGACTTTGCTCCTTTTTCCGAAAATGGTAGAAAATTTGCGAAAAAAAATTATTGGGGAACACTATTCCGGCCATTCCTATATGTTTTTTTGACAATAGGCGACATTCTTCCAAATTTCGACTTTTGAAATTTTAAAAAGGACGTTGCTCCTTTTTCCGAAAATGGTAGAAAACTTGCGAAAAAAATTATTGGGGAACACTATTCCGGCCATTCCTATGTGTTTTTTTTGACAATAGGCGACATTCTTCCAAATTTGGACTTTTGAAATTTTAAAAAGGACTTTGCTCCTTTTTCCGAAAATGGTAGAAAACTTGGGAAAAAAATTATTGGGGAACACTATTCCGGCCATTTCTATGAATGTCCAATATTCAAAAGTCTTAACAGTGTGTTTTTTTTTGAAAATTGGCGACATTTTTCCAAATTTCGACTTTTGAAATTTTAAAAAGGACTTTGCTCCTTTTTTCGAAAATGGTAGAAAATTTGCGAAAAAAAATTATTGGGGAACACTATTCCGGCCATTCCTATGAATGTCCAATATTCAAAAGTGTGTTTTTTTGACAATAGGCGACATTCTTCCAAATTTGGACTTTTGAAATTTTAAAAAGGACTTTGCTCCTTTTTCCGAAAATGGTAGAAAACTTGGGAAAAAAATTATTGGGGAACACTATTCCGGCCATTTCTATGAATGTCCAATATTCAAAAGTCTTAACAGTGTGTTTTTTTTTGAAAATTGGCGACATTTTTCCAAATTTCGACTTTTGAAATTTTAAAAAGGACTTTGCTCCTTTTTTCGAAAATGGTAGAAAATTTGCGAAAAAAAATTATTGGGGAACACTATTCCGGCCATTCCTATGAATGTCCAATATTCAAAAGTGTGTTTTTTTGACAATAGGCGACATTCTTCCAAATTTCGACTTTTGAAATTTTAAAAAGGACTTTGCTCCTTTTTCCGAAAATGGTAGAAAATTTGGGAAAAAAAATTATTGGGGAACACTATTCCGGCCATTCCTATGAATGTCCAATATTCAAAAGTGTGCTTTTTGACAATAGGCGACATTCTTCCAAATTTCGACTTTTGAAATTTTAAAAAGGCTTTGCTCCTTTTTCCGAAAATGGTAGAAAATTAGCGAAAAAAAATTATTGGGGAACACTATTCCGGCCATTCCTATGAATATCCAATATTCAAAAGTGTGTTTTTTTGACAATAGGCGACATTCTTCCAAATTTGGACTTTTGAAATTTTAAAAAGGACTTTGCTCCATTTTCCGAAAATGGTAGAAAATTTGCGAAAAAAAATTATTGGGGAACACTATTCCGGCCATTCCTATGAATGTCCAATATTCAAAAGTGTGTTTTTTTGACAATAGGCGACATTCTTCCAAATTTGGACTTTTGAAATTTTAAAAAGGACTTTTCTCCTTTTTCCGAAAATGGTAGAAAATTTGCGAAAAAAATTATTGGGGAACACTATTCCGGCCATTCCTATGAATGTCCAATATTCAAAAGTGTGTTTTTTTGACAATAGGCGACATTCTTCCAAATTTGGACTTTTGAAATTTTGAAAAGGACTTTGCTCCTTTTTCCGAAAATGGTAGAAAATTTGCGAAAAAAAATTATTGGGGAACACTATTCCGGCCATTCATATATGTTTTTTTGACAATAGGCGATATTCAAAAGTCTTAACAGTGTGTTTTTTTTTGAAAATTGGCGACATTTTTCCAAATTTCGACTTTTGAAATTTTAAAAAGGACTTTGCTCCTTTTTCCGAAAATGGTAGAAAAATTGGGAAAAAAAATTATTGGGGAACACTATTCCGGCCATTCCTATGAATGTCCAATATTCAAAAGTGTGTTTTTTTGACAATAGGCGACATTCTTCCAAATTTGGACTTTTGAAATTTTAAAAAGGACTTTGCTCCTTTTTCCGAAAATGGTAGAAAATTAGCGAAAAAAAATTATTGGGGAACACTATTCCGGCCATTTCTATGAATGTCCAATATTCAAAAGTCTTAACAGTGTGTTTTTTTTTGAAAATTGGCGACATTTTTCCAAATTTCGACTTTTGAAATTTTAAAAAGGACTTTGCTCCTTTTTCCGAAAATGGTAGAAAACTTGCGAAAAAAATTATTGGGGAACACTATTCCGGCCATTTCTATGAATGTCCAATATTCAAAAGTCTTAACAGTGTGTTTTTTTTTGAAAATTGGCGACATTTTTCCAAATTTCGACTTTTGAAATTTTAAAAAGGACTTTGCTCCTTTTTCCGAAAATGGTAGAAAATTTGCGAAAAAAAATTATTGGGGAACACTATTCCGGCCATTCCTATGAATATCCAATATTCAAAAGTGTGTTTTTTTGACAATAGGCGACATTCTTCCAAATTTGGACTTTTGAAATTTTGAAAAGGACTTTGCTCCTTTTTCCGAAAATGGTAGAAAATTTGCGAAAAAAAATTATTGGGGAACACTATTCCGGCCATTCCTATGTGTTTTTTTGACAATAGGCGACATTCTTCCAAATTTCGACTTTTGAAATTTTAAAAAGGACTTTGCTCCTTTTTCCGAAAATGGTAGAAAACTTGCGAAAAAAAATTATTGGGGAACACTATTCCGGCCATTTCTATGAATGTCCAACATTCAAAAGTCTTAACAGTGTGTTTTTTTTTGAAAATTGGCGACATTTTTCCAAATTTCAACTTTTGAAATTTTAAAAAGGACTTTGCTCCTTTTTCCGCAAATGGTAGAAAATTTGGGAAAAAAATTATTGGGGAAAACTACTCCGGCCATTCCCATGAATGTCCAATATTCAAAAGTGTGTTTTTTTGCCAATAGGCGACATTCTTCCAAATTTCGACTTTTGAAATTTTAAAAAACACTTTGCTCCTTTTTCCGAAAATGGTAGAAAATTTGCAAAAAAAAATTATTGGGGAACGCTATTCCGGCCATTCCTATGAATGTCCAATATTCAAAAGTGTGTTTTTTTGACAATAGGCGACATTCTTCCAAATTTCGACTTTTGAAATTTTAAAAAGGAGTTTACTCCTTTTTCCGAAAATGGTAGAAAATTTGCGAAAAAAAATTTTTGGGGAACACTATTCCGGCCATTCCTATGAATGTCCAATATTCAAAAGTGTGTTTTTTTGACAATAGGCGACATTCTTCCAAATTTCGACTTTTGAAATTTTAAAAAAGACTTTGCTCCTTTTTCCGAAAATGGTAGAAAATTTGCGAAAAAAAAATATTGGGGAACACTATTCCGGCCATTCCTATGTGTTTTTTTGACAATAGGCGACATTCTTCCAAATTTCGACTTTTGAAATTTTAAAAAGGACTTTGCTCCTTTTTCCGAAAATGGTAGAAAACTTGCGAAAAAAAATTATTGGGGAACACTATTCCGGCCATTTCTATGAATGTCCAATATTCAAAAGTCTTAACAGTGTGTTTTTTTTTGAAAATTGGCGACATTTTTCCAAATTTCAACTTTTGAAATTTTAAAAAGGACTTTGCTCCTTTTTCCGAAAATGGTAGAAAATTAGCGAAAAAAAATTATTGGGGAACACTATTCCGGCCATTCCTATGAATGTCCAATATTCAAAAGTGTGTTTTTTTGACAATAGGCGACATTCTTCCAAATTTCGACTTTTGAAATTTTAAAAAGGACTTTGCTCCTTTTTCCGAAAATGGTAGAAAATTTGCGAAAAAAAATTATTGGGGAACACTATTCCGGCCATTCCTATGAATGTCCAATATTCAAAAGTCGCAACAGTGTGTTTTTTTGAAAATAGGCGACATTCTTCCAAATTTCGACTTTTGAAATTTTAAAAAGGACTTTGCTCCTTTTTCCGAAAATGGTAGAAAATTAGCGAAAAAAAATTATTGGGGAACACTATTCCGGCCATTCCTATGAATGTCCAATATTCAAAAGTGTGTTTTTTTGACAATAGGCGACATTCTTCCAAATTTCGACTTTTGAAATTTTAAAAAGGACTTTGCTCCTTTTTCCGAAAATGGTAGAAAATTTGCGAAAAAAAATTATTGGGGAACACTATTCCGGCCATTCCTATGAATGTCCAATATTCAAAAGTGTGTTTTTCTGACAATAGGCGACATTCTTCCAAATTTCTACTTTTGAAATTTTAAAAAGGACTTTGCTCCTTTTTCCGAAAATGGTAGAAAATTTGCGAAAAAAAAATATTGGGGAACACTATTCCGGCCATTCCTATGAATGTCCAATATTCAAAAGTGTGTTTTTTTGACAATAGGCGACATTCTTCCAAATTTCGACTTTTGAAATTTTAAAAAGGAATTTTTAAAAGGCTCCTTTTTCCGAAAATGGTAGAAAATTTGCGAAAAAAAATTATTGGGGAACACTATTCCGGCCATTCCTATGAATGTCCAATATTCAAAAGTGTGTTTTTTTGACAATAGGCGACATTCTTCCAAATTTCGACTTTTGAAATTTTAAAAAGGAATTTTTAAAAGGCTCCTTTTTCCGAAAATGGTAGAAAATTTGGGAAAACAAATTATTGGGGAAAACTACTCCGGCCATTCCCATGAATGTCCAATATTCAAAAGTGTGTTTTTTTGCAAATAGGCGACATTCTTCCAAATTTCGACTTTTGAAATTTTAAAAAACACTTTGCTCCTTTTTCCGAAAATGGTAGAAAATTTGCAAAAAAAAATTATTGGGGAACACTATTCCGGCCATTCCTATGAATGTCCAATATTCAAAAGTGTGTTTTTTTGACAATAGGCGACATTCTTCCAAATTTGGACTTTTGAAATTTTAAAAAGGACTTTGCTCCTTTTTCCGAAAATGGTAGAAAATTTGCGAAAAAAAATTATTGGGGAACACTATTCCGGCCATTCCTATGAATGTCCAATATTCAAAAGTGTGTTTTTTTGACAATAGGCGACATTCTTCCAAATTTCGACTTTTGAAATCTTAAAAATGACTTTGCCCCTTTTTCCGAAAATGGTAGAAAATTTGCAAAAAAAAATTATTGGGGAACACTATTCCGGCCATTCCTATGAATGTCCAATATTCAAAAGTGTGTTTTTTTGACAATAGGCGACATTCTTCCAAATTTGGACTTTTGAAATTTTAAAAAGGACTTTGCTCCTTTTTCCAAAAATGGTAGAAAATTTGCGAAAAAAAATTATTGGGGAACACTATTCCGGCCATTCCTATGTGTTTTTTTTGACAATAGGCGACATTCTTCCAAATTTCGACTTTTGAAATTTTAAAAAGGACTTTGCTCCTTTTTCCGATAATGGTAGAAAACTTGCGAAAAAAATTATTGGGGAACACTATTCCGGCCATTTTTATGAATGTCCAATATTCAAAAGTCTTAACAGTGTGTTTTTTTTTTTGAAAATTGGCGACATTTTTCCAAATTTCAACTTTTGAAATTTTAAAAAGGACTTTGCTCCTTTTTCCGAAAATGGTAGAAAATTTGCGAAAAAAAATTATTGGGGAACACTATTCCGGCCATTCCTATGAATGTCCAATATTCAAAAGTGTGTTTTTTTGACAATAGGCGACATTCTTCCAAATTTCGACTTTTGAAATTTTAAAAAGGACTTTGCTCCTTTTTCCGAAAATGGTAGAAAATTTGCGAAAAAAAATTATTGGGGAAAACTACTCCGGCCATTCCTATGAATGTCCAATATTCAAAAGTGTGTTTTTTTGACAATAGGCGACATTCTTCCAAATTTCGACTTTTGAAATTTTAAAAAGGACTTTGCTCCTTTTTCCAAAAATGGTAAAAAATTTGCGAAAAAAATTATCGGGGAACACTATTCCGGCCATTCCTATGAATGTCCAATATTCAAAAGTGTGTTTTTTTGACAATAGACGACATTCTTCCAAATTTGGACTTTTGAAATTTTAAAAAGGACTTTGCTCCTTTTTCCGAAAATGGTAGAAAATTTGCGAAAAAAAATTATTGGGGAACACTATTCCGGCCATTCCTATGTGTTTTTTGACAATAGGCGACATTTTTCCAAATTTCGACTTTTGAAATTTTAAAAAGGACTTTGCTCCTTTTTCCGAAAATGGTAGAAAATTTGCGAAAAAAAATTATTGGGGAAAACTACTCCGGCCATTCCCATGAATGTCCAATATTCAAAAGTGTGTTTTTTTGCCAATAGGCGACATTCTTCCAAATTTCGACTTTTGAAATTTTAAAAAGGACTTTGCTCCTTTTTCCAAAAATGGTAGAAAATTTGCGAAAAAAAATTATTGGGGAACACTATTCCGGCCATTCCTATGAATGTCCAATATTCAAAAGTGTGTTTTTTTGACAATAGGCGACATTCTTCCAAATTTCGACTTTTGAAATTTTAAAAAGGACTTTGCTCCTTTTTCCGAAAATGGTAGAAAACTTGCGAAAAAAAATTATTGGGGAACACTATTCCGGCCATTCCTATGAATGTCCAATATTCAAAAGTCTTAACAGTGTGTTTTTTTTTTTGAAAATTGGCGACATTTTTCCAAATTTCGACTTTTGAAATTTTAAAAAGGACTTTGCTCCTTTTTCCGAAAATGGTAAAAAATTTGGAAAAAAAATTATTGGGGAACACTATTCCGGCCATTTCTATGAATGTCCAATATTCAAAAGTCTTAACAGTGTGTTTTTTTTTGAAAATTGGCGACATTTTTCCAAATTTCAACTTTTGAAATTTTAAAAAGGACTTTGCTCCTTTTTCCGAAAATGGTAGAAAATTTGCGAAAAAAAATTATTGGGGAACACTATTCCTGCCATTCCTATGAATGTCCAATATTCAAAAGTGTGTTTTTTTGACAATAGGCGACATTCTTCCAAATTTCGACTTTTGAAATTTTAAAAAGGACTTTGCTCCTTTTTCCGAAAATGGTAGAAAATTAGCGAAAAAAAATTATTGGGGAACACTATTCCGGCCATTCCTATGAATGTCCAATATTCAAAAGTGTGTTTTTTTGACAATAGGCGATATTCTTCCAAATTTCGACTTTTGAAATTTTAAAAAGGACTTTGCTCCTTTTTCCGAAAATGGTAGAAAATTAGCGAAAAAAAATTATTGGGGAACACTATTCCGGCCATTCCTATGAATGTCCAATATTCAAAAGTGTGTTTTTTTGACAATAGGCGACATTCTTCCAAATTTCGACTTTTGAAATTTTAAAAAGGACTTTGCTCCTTTTTCCGAAAATGGTAGAAAATTAGCGAAAAAAAATTATTGGGGAACACTATTCCGGCCATTCCTATGTGTTTTTTGACAATAGGCGACATTTTTCCAAATTTCGACTTTTGAAATTTTAAAAAGGACTTTGCTCCTTTTTCCGAAAATGGTAGAAAATTTGCGAAAAAAAATTATTGGGGAACACTATTCCGGCCATTCCTATGAATGTCCAATATTCAAAAGTGTGTTTTTTTGATAATAGGCGGCATTCTTCCAAATTTGGACTTTTGAAATTTTAAAAAGGACTTTGCTCCTTTTTCCAAAAATGGTAGAAAATTTGCGAAAAAAAATTATTGGGGAACACTATTCCGGCCATTCCTATGAATGTCCAATATTCAAAAGTGTGTTTTTTTGACAATAGGCGACATTCTTCCAAATTTCGACTTTTGAAATTTTAAAAAGGACTTTGCTCCTTTTTCCGAAAATGGTAGAAAACTTGCGAAAAAAAATTATTGGGGAACACTATTCCGGCCATTCCTATGAATGTCCAATATTCAAAAGTCTTAACAGTGTGTTTTTTTTTTTGAAAATTGGCGACATTTTTCCAAATTTCGACTTTTGAAATTTTAAAAAGGACTTTGCTCCTTTTTTCGAAAATAGTAGAAAATTTGCTAAAAAAAAATTACTGGGGAACACTATTCCGGCCATTTCTATGAATGTCCAATATTCAAAAGTCTTAACAGTGTGTTTTTTTTTGAAAATTGGCGACATTTTTCCAAATTTCAACTTTTGAAATTTTAAAAAGGACTTTGCTCCTTTTTCCGAAAATGGTAGAAAATTTGCGAAAAAAAATTATTGGGGAACACTATTCCTGCCATTCCTATGAATGTCCAATATTCAAAAGTGTGTTTTTTTGACAATAGGCGACATTCTTCCAAATTTCGACTTTTGAAATTTTAAAAAGGACTTTGCTCCTTTTTCCGAAAATGGTAGAAAATTAGCGAAAAAAAATTATTGGGGAACACTATTCCGGCCATTCCTATGAATGTCCAATATTCAAAAGTGTGTTTTTTTGACAATAGGCGATATTCTTCCAAATTTCGACTTTTGAAATTTTAAAAAGGACTTTGCTCCTTTTTCCGAAAATGGTAGAAAATTAGCGAAAAAAAATTATTGGGGAACACTATTCCGGCCATTCCTATGAATGTCCAATATTCAAAAGTGTGTTTTTTTGACAATAGGCGACATTCTTCCAAATTTCGACTTTTGAAATTTTAAAAAGGACTTTGCTCCTTTTTCCGAAAATGGTAGAAAATTAGCAAAAAAAAATTATTGGGGAACACTATTCCGGCCATTCCTATGAATGTCCAATATTCAAAAGTTTGTTTTTTTGACAATAGGCGACATTCTTCCAAATTTCGACTTTTGAAATTTTAAAAAGGACTTTGCTCCTTTTTCCGAAAATGGTAGAAAATTTGCGAAAAAAAATTATTGGGGAACACTACTCCGGCCATTCCTATGAATGTCCAATATTCAAAAGTGTGTTTTTCTGACAATAGGCGACATTCTTCCAAATTTCGACTTTTGAAATTTTAAAAAGGACTTTGCTCCTTTTTCCGAAAATGGTAGAAAATTTGCGAAAAAAAATTATTGGGGAACACTATTCCGGCCATTCCTATGAATGTCCAATATTCAAAAGTGTGTTTTTTTGACAATAGGCGACATTCTTCCAAATTTCGACTTTTGAAATTTTAAAAAGGACTTTGCTCCTTTTTCCGAAAATGGTAGAAAATTTGCGAAAAAAAATTATTGGGGAACACTATTCCGGCCATTCCTATGAATGTCCAATATTCAAAAGTGTGTTTTTTTGACAATAGGCGACATTCTTCCAAATTTCGACTTTTGAAATTTTAAAAAGGACTTTGCTCCTTTTTCCGAAAATGGTAGAAAATTTGCGAAAAAAAATTATTGGGGAACACTATTCCGGCCATTCCTATGAATGTCCCATATTCAAAAGTGTGTTCTTTTGACAATAGGCGATATTCTTCCAAATTTCGACTTTTGAAATTTTAAAAAGGACTTTTCTCCTTTTTCCGAAAATGGTAGAAAATTTGCGAAAAAAAATTATTGGGGAACACTATTCCGGCCATTCCTATGAATGTCCAATATTCAAAAGTGTGTTTTTTGACAATAGGCGACATTCTTCCAAATTTCGACTTTTGAAATTTTAAAAAGGACTGCTCCTTTATCCGAAAACGGTAGAAAATTAGCGAAAAAAAATTATTGGGGAACACTATTCCGGCCATTCCTATGAATGTCCAATATTCAAAAGTGTGTTTTTTGACAATAGGCGACATTCTTCCAAATTTGGACTTTTGAAATTTTAAAAAGGACTTTGCTCCTTTTTCCGAAAATGGTAGAAAATTAGCGAAAAAAAATTATTGGGGAACACTATTCCGGCCATTTCTATGAATGTCCAATATTCAAAAGTCTTAACAGTGTGTTTTTTTTTTGAAAATTGGCGACATTTTTCCAAATTTCGACTTTTGAAATTTTAAAAAGGACTTTGCTCCTTTTTCCGAAAATGGTAAAAAATTTGCGAAAAAAATTATTGGGGAACACTTTTCCGGCCATTTCTATGAATGTCCAATATTCAAAAGTCTTAACAGTGTGTTTTTTTTTTGAAAATTGGCGACATTTTTCCAAATTTCAACTTTTGAAATTTTAAAAAGGACTTTGCTCCTTTTTCCGAAAATGGTAAAAAATTTGCAAAAAAAATTATTGGGGAACACTATTCCGGCCATTTCTATGAATGTCCAATATTCAAAAGTCTTAACAGTGTGTTTTTTTTTTGAAAATTGGCGACATTTTTCCAAATTTCGACTTTTGAAATTTTAAAAAGGACTTTGCTCCTTTTTCCGAAAATGGTAAAAAATTTGCGAAAAAAATTATTGGGGAACACTATTCCGGCCATTTCTATGAATGTCCAATATTCAAAAGTCTTAACAGTGTGTTTTTTTTTGAAAATTGGCGACATTTTTCCATGTTTCAACTTTTGAAATTTTAAAAAGGACTTTGCTCCTTTTTCCGAAAATGGTAGAAAATTTGCGAAAAAAAATTATTGGGGAACACTATTCCGGCCATTCCTATGAATGTCCAATATTCAAAAGTGTGTTTTTTTGACAACAGGCGATATTCTTCCAAATTTCGACTTTTGAAATTTTAAAAAGGACTTTGCTCCTTTTTCCGAAAATGGTAGAAAATTAGCGAAAAAGAATTATTGGGGAACACTATTCCGGCCATTCCTATGAATGTCCAATATTCAAAAGTCTTAACAATGTGTTTTTTTTTTGAAAATTGGCGACATTTTTCCAAATTTCGACTTTTGAAATTTTAAAAAGGACTTTGCTCCTTTTTCCGAAAATGGTAAAAAATTTGCGAAAAAAATTATTGGGGAACACTATTCTGGCCATTCCTATGAATGTCCAATATTCAAAAGTGTGTTTTTTTGACAACAGGCGATATTCTTCCAAATTTCGACTTTTGAAATTTTAAAAAGGACTTTGCTCCTTTTTCCGAAAATGGTAGAAAATTAGCGAAAAAGAATTATTGGGGAACACTATTCCGGCCATTCCTATGAATGTCCAATATTCAAAAGTGTGTTTTTTGACAATAGACGACATTCTTCCAAATTTGGACTTTTGAAATTTTAAAAAGGACTTTGCTCCTTTTTCCGAAAATGGTAGAAAATTAGCGAAAAAAAATTATTGGGGAACACTATTCCGGCCATTCCTATGAATGTCCAATATTCAAAAGTGTGTTTTTTTGACAATAGGCGACATTCTTCCAAATTTCGACTTTTGAAATTTTAAAAAGGACTTTTCTCCTTTTTCCGAAAATGGTAGAAAATTTGCGAAAAAAAATTATTGGGGAACACTATTCCGGCCATTCCTATGAATGTCCAATATTCAAAAGTGTGTTTTTCTGACAATAGGCGACATTCTTCCAAATTTCGACTTTTGAAATTTTAAAAAGGACTTTGCTCCTTTTTCCGAAAATGGTAGAAAATTTGCGAAAAAAAATTATTGGGGAACACTATTCCGGCCATTCCTATGAATGTCCAATATTCAAAAGTGTGTTTTTTTGACAATAGGCGACATTCTTCCAAATTTCGACTTTTGAAATTTTAAAAAGGACTTTGCTCCTTTTTCCGAAAATAGTAGAAAATTAGCGAAAAAGAATTATTGGGGAACACTATTCCGGCCATTCCTATGAATGTCCAATATTCAAAAGTCTTAACAGTGTGTTTTTTTTTTGAAAATTGGCGACATTTTTCCAAATTTCGACTTTTGAAATTTTAAAAAGGACTTTGCTCCTTTTTCCGAAAATGGTAAAAAATTTGCGAAAAAAATTATTGGGGAACACTATTCCGGCCATTCCTATGAATGTCCAATATTCAAAAGTGTGTTTTTTTTGACAATAGGCGACATTCTTCCAAATTTCGACTTTTGAAATTTTAAAAAGGACTGCTCCTTTATCCGAAAATGGTAGAAAATTTGCGAAAAAAAATTATTGGGGAACACTATTCCGGCCATTCCTATGAATGTCCAATATTCAAAAGTGTGTTTTTTGACAATAGGCGACATTCTTCCAAATTTGGACTTTTGAAATTTTAAAAAGGACTTTGCTCCTTTTTCCGAAAATGGTAGAAAATTAGCGAAAAAAAATTATTGGGGAACACTATTCCGGCCATTCCTATGAATGTCCAATATTCAAAAGTGTGTTTTTTTGACAATAGGCGACATTCTTCCAAATTTCGACTTTTGAAATTTTAAAAAGGACTTTGCTCCTTTTTCCGAAAATGGTAGAAAATTTGCGAAAAAAAATTATTGGGGAACACTATTCCGGCCATTCCTATGAATGTCCAATATTCAAAAGTGTGTTCTTTTGACAATAGGCGATATTCTTCCAAATTTCGACTTTTGAAATTTTAAAAAGGACTTTTCTCCTTTTTCCGAAAATGGTAGAAAATTTGCGAAAAAAAATTATTGGGGAACACTATTCCGGCCATTCCTATGAATGTCCAATATTCAAAAGTGTGTTTTTTGACAATAGGCGACATTCTTCCAAATTTCGACTTTTGAAATTTTAAAAAGGACTGCTCCTTTATCCGAAAACGGTAGAAAATTAGCGAAAAAAAATTATTGGGGAACACTATTCCGGCCATTCCTATGAATGTCCAATATTCAAAAGTGTGTTTTTTGACAATAGGCGACATTCTTCCAAATTTGGACTTTTGAAATTTTAAAAAGGACTTTGCTCCTTTTTCCGAAAATGGTAGAAAATTTGCGAAAAAAAATTATTGGGGAACACTATTCCGGCCATTTCTATGAATGTCCAATATTCAAAAGTCTTAACAGTGTGTTTTTTTTTTGAAAATTGGCGACATTTTTCCAAATTTCGACTTTTGAAATTTTAAAAAGGACTTTGCTCCTTTTTCCGAAAATGGTAAAAAATTTGCGAAAAAAATTATTGGGGAACACTATTCCGGCCATTTCTATGAATGTCCAATATTCAAAAGTCTTAACAGTGTGTTTTTTTTTGAAAATTGGCGACATTTTTCCATGTTTCAACTTTTGAAATTTTAAAAAGGACTTTGCTCCTTTTTCCGAAAATAGTAGAAAATTTGCGAAAAAAAATTATTGGGGAACACTATTCCGGCCATTCCTATGAATGTCCAATATTCAAAAGTGTGTTTTTTTGACAACAGGCGATATTCTTCCAAATTTCGACTTTTGAAATTTTAAAAAGGACTTTGCTCCTTTTTCCGAAAATGGTAGAAAATTAGCGAAAAAGAATTATTGGGGAACACTATTCCGGCCATTCCTATGAATGTCCAATATTCAAAAGTCTTAACAGTGTGTTTTTTTTTTGAAAATTGGCGACATTTTTCCAAATTTCGACTTTTGAAATTTTAAAAAGGACTTTGCTCCTTTTTCCGAAAATGGTAGAAAATTTGCGAAAAAAAATTATTGGGGAACACTATTCCGGCCATTCCTATGAATGTCCAATATTCAAAAGTGTGTTCTTTTGACAATAGGCGATATTCTTCCAAATTTCGACTTTTGAAATTTTAAAAAGGACTTTTCTCCTTTTTCCGAAAATGGTAGAAAATTTGCGAAAAAAAATTATTGGGGAACACTATTCCGGCCATTCCTATGAATGTCCAATATTCAAAAGTCGCAACAGTGTGTTTTTTTGAAAATAGGCGACGTTTTTCCAAATTTGGACTTTTGAAATTTTAAAAAGGACTTTGCTCCTTTTTTTGAAAATGGTAGGAGATGGGCAAAAAACATTATTGGGGAACACTCTTCCGGCCATCCCTATGAATGTCCAATATTCAAAAGTCGCAACAGTGTGTTTGTTTGAAAATAGGCGACATTTTTCAAACACTCTTCCGGCGATCCCTATGAATGTCCAATATTCAAAAGTCTTAACAGTGTGTTTTTTTTTGAAAATTGGCGACATTTTTCCAAATTTCAACTTTTGAAATTTTAAAAAGGACTTTGCTCCTTTTTCCGAAAATGGTAGAAAATTTGCGAAAAAAAATTATTGGGGAACACTATTCCGGCCATTCCTATGAATGTCCAATATTCAAAAGTTTGTTTTTTTGACAATAGGCGACATTCTTCCAAATTTCGACTTTTGAAATTTTAAAAAGGACTTTGCTCCTTTTTCCGAAAATGGTAGAAAATTTGCGAAAAAAAATTATTGGGGAACACTACTCCGGCCATTCCTATGAATGTCCAATATTCAAAAGTCTGTTTTTCTGACAATAGGCGACATTCTTCCAAATTTCGACTTTTGAAATTTTAAAAAGGACTTTGCTCCTTTTTCCGAAAATGGTAGAAAATTTGCGAAAAAAAATTATTGGGGAACACTATTCCGGCCATTCCTATGAATGTCCAATATTCAAAAGTGTGTTTTTTTGACAATAGGCGACATTCTTCCAAATTTCGACTTTTGAAATTTTAAAAAGGACTTTGCTCCTTTTTCCGAAAATGGTAGAAAATTTGCGAAAAAAAATTATTGGGGAACACTATTCCGGCCATTCCTATGAATGTCCAATATTCAAAAGTGTGTTTTTTTGACAATAGGCGACATTCTTCTACATTTCGACTTTTGAAATTTTAAAAAGGACTTTGCTCCTTTTTCCGAAAATGGTAGAAAATTTGCGAAAAAAAATTATTGGGGAACACTATTCCGGCCATTCCTATGAATGTCCAATATTCAAAAGTGTGTTCTTTTGACAATAGGCGATATTCTTCCAAATTTCGACTTTTGAAATTTTAAAAAGGACTTTGCTCCTTTTTCCGAAAATGGTAGAAAATTTGCGAAAAAAAATTATTGGGGAACACTATTCCGGCCATTCCTATGAATGTCCAATATTCAAAAGTGTGTTTTTTGACAATAGGCGACATTCTTCCAAATTTCGACTTTTGAAATTTTAAAAAGGACTGCTCCTTTATCCGAAAACGGTAGAAAATTAGCGAAAAAAAATTATTGGGGAACACTATTCCGGCCATTCCTATGAATGTCCAATATTCAAAAGTGTGTTTTTTGACAATAGGCGACATTCTTCCAAATTTGGACTTTTGAAATTTTAAAAAGGACTTTGCTCCTTTTTCCGAAAATGGTAGAAAATTTGCGAAAAAAAATTATTGGGGAACACTATTCCGGCCATTTCTATGAATGTCCAATATTCAAAAGTCTTAACAGTGTGTTTTTTTTTTGAAAATTGGCGACATTTTTCCAAATTTCGACTTTTGAAATTTTAAAAAGGACTTTGCTCCTTTTTCCGAAAATGGTAAAAAATTTGCGAAAAAAATTATTGGGGAACACTATTCCGGCCATTTCTATGAATGTCCAATATTCAAAAGTCTTAACAGTGTGTTTTTTTTTGAAAATTGGCGACATTTTTCCATGTTTCAACTTTTGAAATTTTAAAAAGGACTTTGCTCCTTTTTCCGAAAATAGTAGAAAATTTGCGAAAAAAAATTATTGGGGAACACTATTCCGGCCATTCCTATGAATGTCCAATATTCAAAAGTGTGTTTTTTTGACAACAGGCGATATTCTTCCAAATTTCGACTTTTGAAATTTTAAAAAGGACTTTGCTCCTTTTTCCGAAAATGGTAGAAAATTAGCGAAAAAGAATTATTGGGGAACACTATTCCGGCCATTCCTATGAATGTCCAATATTCAAAAGTCTTAACAGTGTGTTTTTTTTTTGAAAATTGGCGACATTTTTCCAAATTTCGACTTTTGAAATTTTAAAAAGGACTTTGCTCCTTTTTCCGAAAATGGTAAAAAATTTGCGAAAAAAATTATTGGGGAACACTATTCCGGCCATTTCTATGAATGTCCAATATTCAAAAGTCTTAACAGTGTGTTTTTTTTTGAAAATTGGCGACATTTTTCCAAATTTCAACTTTTGAAATTTTAAAAAGGACTTTGCTCCTTTTTCCGAAAATGGTAGAAAATTTGCGAAAAAAAATTATTGGGGAACACTATTCCGGCCATTCCTATGAATGTCCAATATTCAAAAGTGTGTTTTTTTGACAATAGGCGACATTCTTCCAAATTTCGACTTTTGAAATTTTAAAAAGGACTGCTCCTTTATCCGAAAATGGTAGAAAATTTGCGAAAAAAAATTATTGGGGAACACTATTCCGGCCATTCCTATGAATGTCCAATATTCAAAAGTGTGTTTTTTGACAATAGGCGACATTCTTCCAAATTTCGACTTTTGAAATTTTAAAAAGGACTTTGCTCCTTTTTCCGAAAATGGTAGAAAATTAGCGAAAAAAAATTATTGGGGAACACTATTCCGGCCATTCCTATGAATGTCCAATATTCAAAAGTGTGTTTTTTTGACAATAGGCGACATTCTTCCAAATTTGGACTTTTGAAATTTTAAAAAGGACTTTGCTCCTTTTTCCGAAAATGGTAGAAAATTTGCGAAAAAAAATTATTGGGGAACACTATTCCGGCCATTCCTATGTGTTTTTTTGACAATAGGCGACATTCTTCCAAATTTCGACTTTTGAAATTTTAAAAAGGACTTTGCTCCTTTTTCCGAAAATGGTAGAAAACTTGCGAAAAAAATTATTGGGGAACACTATTCCGGCCATTTCTATGAATGTCCAATATTCAAAAGTCTTAACAGTGTGTTTTTTTTTTTGAAAATTGGCGACATTTTTCCAAATTTCGACTTTTGAAATTTTAAAAAGGACTTTGCTCCTTTTTCCGAAAATGGTAGAAAATTAGCGAAAAAAAATTATTGGGGAACACTATTCCGGCCATTCCTATGAATGTCCAATATTCAAAAGTGTGTTTTTTTGACAATAGGCGACATTCTTCCAAATTTCGACTTTTGAAATTTTAAAAAGGACTTTGCTCCTTTTTCCGAAAATGGTAGAAAATTAGCGAAAAAAAATTATTGGGGAACACTATTCCGGCCATTCCTATGAATGTCCAATATTCAAAAGTGTGTTTTTTTGACAATAGGCGACATTCTTCCAAATTTCGACTTTTGAAATTTTAAAAAGGACTTTGCTCCTTTTTCCGAAAATGGTAGAAAATTAGCGAAAAAAAATTATTGGGGAACACTATTCCGGCCATTCCTATGAATGTCCAATATTCAAAAGTGTGTTTTTTTGACAATAGGCGACATTCTTCCAAATTTCGACTTTTGAAATTTTAAAAAGGACTTTGCTCCTTTTTCCGAAAATGGTAGAAAATTAGCGAAAAAAAATTATTGGGGAACACTATTCCGGCCATTCCTATGAATGTCCAATATTCAAAAGTTTGTTTTTTTGACAATAGGCGACATTCTTCCAAATTTCGACTTTTGAAATTTTAAAAAGGACTTTGCTCCTTTTTCCGAAAATGGTAGAAAATTTGCGAAAAAAAATTATTGGGGAACACTATTCCGGCCATTCCTATGAATGTCCAATATTCAAAAGTGTGTTTTTCTGACAATAGGCGACATTCTTCCAAATTTCGACTTTTGAAATTTTAAAAAGGACTTTGCTCCTTTTTCCGAAAATGGTAGAAAATTTGCGAAAAAAAATTATTGGGGAACACTATTCCAGCCATTCCTATGAATGTCCAATATTCAAAAGTGTGTTTTTTTGACAATAGGCGACATTCTTCCAAATTTCGACTTTTGAAATTTTAAAAAGGACTTTGCTCCTTTTTCCGAAAATGGTAGAAAATTTGCGAAAAAAAATTATTGGGGAACACTATTCCGGCCATTCCTATGAATGTCCAATATTCAAAAGTGTGTTTTTTGACAATAGGCGACATTCTTCCAAATTTCGGCTTTTAAAATTTTAAAAAGGACTTTGCTCCTTTTTCCGAAAATGGTAGAAAATTTGCGAAAAAAAATTATTGGGGAACACTATTCCGGCCATTCCTATGAATGTCCAATATTCAAAAGTGTGTTTTTTTGACAATATCTGAATATATATGAATGTCCAATATTCAAAAGTGTGTTTTTTTGACAAGAGGCGATATTCTTCCAAATTTCGACTTTTGAAATTTTAAAAAGGACTTTGCTCCTTTTTCCGAAAATGGTAGAAAATTTGCGAAAAAAAATTATTGGGGAACACTATTCCGGCCATTCCTATGAATGTCCAATATTCAAAAGTGTGTTTTTTTGACAATAGGCGACATTCTTCCAAATTTCGACTTTTGAAATTTTAAAAAGGACTTTGCTCCTTTTTCCGAAAATGGTAGAAAATTTGGGAAAAAAAATTATTGGGGAAAACTACTCCGGCCATTAACATGAATGTCCAATATTCAAAAGTGTGTTTTTTTGCCAATAGGCGACATTCTTCCAAATTTCGACTTTTGAAATTTTAAAAAACACTTTGCTCCTTTTTCCGAAAATGGTAGAAAATTTGCAAAAAAAAATTATTGGGGAACACTATTCCGGCCATTCCTATGAATGTCCAATATTCAAAAGTGTGTTTTTTTGACAATAGGCGACATTCTTCCAAATTTCGACTTTTGAAATTTTAAAAAGGAGTTTGCTCCTTTTTCCGAAAATGGTAGAAAATTTGCGAAAAAAATTTATTGGGGAACACTATTCCGGCCATTCCTATGAATGTCCAATATTCAAAAGTGTGTTTTTTTGACAATAGGCGACATTCTTCCAAATTTCGACTTTTGAAATTTTAAAAAAGACTTTGCTCCTTTTTCCGAAAATGGTAGAAAATTTGCGAAAAAAAATTATTGGGGAATACTATTCCGGCCATTCCCATGAATGTCCAATATTCAAAAGTGTGTTTTTTTGACAATAGGCGACATTCTTCCAAATTTCGACTTTTGAAATTTTAAAAAGGACTTTGCTCCTTTTTCCGAAAATGGTAGAAAATTTGCGAAAAAAAATTATTGGGGAACACTATTCCGGCCATTTCTATGAATGTCCAATATTCAAAAGTCTTAACAGTGTGTTTTTTTTTGAAAATTGGCGACAGTTTTCCAAATTTCGACTTTTGAAATTTTAAAAAGGACTTTGCTCCTTTTTCCGAAAATGGTAGAAAATTTGCGAAAAAAAATTATTGGGGAACACTATTCCGGCCATTCCCATGAATGTCCAATATTCAAAAGTGTGTTTTTTTGCCAATAGGCGACATTCTTCCAAATTTCGACTTTTGAAATTTTAAAAAACACTTTGCTCCTTTTTCCGAAAATGGTAGAAAATTTGCGAAAAAAAATTATTGGGGAACACTATTCCGGCCATTCCTATGAATGTCCAATATTCAAAAGTTTGTTTTTTGACAATATCTGAATATATATGAATGTCCAATATTCAAAAGTGTGTTTTTTTGACAATAGGCGATATTCTTCCAAATTTCGACTTTTGAAATTTTAAAAAGGACTTTGCTCCTTTTTCCGAAAATGGTAGAAAATTTGCGAAAAAAAATTATTGGGGAACACTATTCCGGCCATTCCTATGAATGTCCAATATTCAAAAGTGTGTTTTTTTGACAATAGGCGACATTCTTCCAAATTTCGACTTTTGAAATTTTAAAAAGGAGTTTGCTCCTTTTTCCGAAAATGGTAGAAAATTTGCGAAAAAAATTTATTGGGGAACACTATTCCGGCCATTCATATGAATGTCCAATATTCAAAAGTGTGTTTTTTTGACAATAGACGACATTCTTCCAAATTTCGACTTTTGAAATTTTAAAAAAGACTTTAATCCTTTTTCCGAAAATGGTAGAAAATTTGCGAAAAAAAATTATTGGGGAACACTATTCCGGCCATTCCTATGAATGTCCAATATTCAAAAGTGTGTTTTTTTGACAATAGGCGACATTCTTCCAAATTTCGACTTTTGAAATTTTAAAAAGGACTTTGCTCCTTTTTCCGAAAATGGTAGAAAATTTGGGAAAAAAAAAATTGGTAAAAACTACTCCGGCCATTCCCATGAATGTCCAATATTCAAAAGTGTGTTTTTTTGCCAATAGGCGACATTCTTCCAAATTTCGACTTTTGAAATTTTAAAAAACACTTTGCTCCTTTTTCCGAAAATGGTAGAAAATTTGCGAAAAAAAATTATTGGGGAACACTATTCCGGCCATTCCTATGAATGTCCAATATTCAAAAGTGTGTTTTTTTGACAATAGGCGACATTCTTCCAAATTTCGACTTTTGAAATTTTAAAAAAGACTTTGCTCCTTTTTCCGAAAATGGTAGAAAATTTGCGAAAAAAAATTATTGGGGAATTCTACTCCGGCCATTCCCATGAATGTCCAATATTCAAAAGTGTGTTTTTTTGACAATAGGCGACATTCTTCCAAATTTCGACTTTTGAAATTTTAAAAAGGACTTTGCTCCTTTTTCCGAAAATGGTAGAAAATTTGCGAAAAAAAATTATTGGGGAACACTATTCCGGCCATTCCTATGAATGTCCAATATTCAAAAGTGTGTTTTTTTGACAATAGGCGACATTCTTCCAAATTTCGACTTTTGAAATTTTAAAAAGGACTTTGCTCCTTTTTCCGAAAATGGTAGAAAATTTGGGAAAAAAAATTATTGGGGAAAACTACTCCGGCCATTCCCATGAATGTCCAATATTCAAAAGTGTGTTTTTTTGCCAATAGGCGACATTCTTCCAAATTTCGACTTTTGAAATTTTAAAAAACACTTTGCTCCTTTTTCTGAAAATGGTAGAAAATTTGCGAAAAAAAATTATTGGGGAACACTATTCCGGCCATTCCTATGAATGTCCAATATTCAAAAGTGTGTTTTTTTGACAATAGGCGACATTCTTCCAAATTTCGACTTTTGAAATTTTAAAAAGGAGTTTGCTCCTTTTTCCGAAAATGGTAGAAAATTTGCGAAAAAAATTTATTGGGGAACACTATTTTGGCCATTCCTATGAATGTCCAATATTCAAAAGTGTGTTTTTTTGACAATAGGCGACATTCTTCCAAATTTCGACTTTTGAAATTTTAAAAAAGACTTTGCTCCTTTTTCCGAAAATGGTAGAAAATTTGCGAAAAAAAATTATTGGGGAATTCTACTCCGGCCATTCCCATGAATGTCCAATATTCAAAAGTGTGTTTTTTTGACAATAGGCGACATTCTTCCAAATTTCGACTTTTGAAATTTTAAAAAGGACTTTGCTCCTTTTTCCGAAAATGGTAGAAAATTTGCGAAAAAAAATTATTGGGGAACACTATTCCGGCCATTCCTATGAATGTCCAATATTCAAAAGTGTGTTTTTTTGACAATAGGCGACATTCTTCCAAATTTCGACTTTTGAAATTTTAAAAAGGAGTTTGCTCCTTTTTCCGAAAATGGTAGAAAATTTGCGAAAAAAATTTATTGGGGAACACTATTCCGGCCATTCCTATGAATGTCCAATATTCAAAAGTGTGTTTTTTTGACAATAGGCGACATTCTTCCAAATTTCGACTTTTGAAATTTTAAAAAAGACTTTGCTCCTTTTTCCGAAAATGGTAGAAAATTTGCGAAAAAAAATTATTGGGGAATACTATTCCGGCCATTCCCATGAATGTCCAATATTCAAAAGTGTGTTTTTTTGACAATAGGCGACATTCTTCCAAATTTCGACTTTTGAAATTTTAAAAAGGACTTTGCTCCTTTTTCCGAAAATGGTAGAAAATTTGCGAAAAAAAATTATTGGGGAACACTATTCCGGCCATTTCTATGAATGTCCAATATTCAAAAGTCTTAACAGTGTGTTTTTTTTTGAAAATTGGCGACAGTTTTCCAAATTTCGACTTTTGAAATTTTAAAAAGGACTTTGCTCCTTTTTCCGAAAATGGTAGAAAATTTGCGAAAAAAAATTATTGGGGAACACTATTCCGGCCATTCCCATGAATGTCCAATATTCAAAAGTGTGTTTTTTTGCCAATAGGCGACATTCTTCCAAATTTCGACTTTTGAAATTTTAAAAAACACTTTGCTCCTTTTTCCGAAAATGGTAGAAAATTTGCGAAAAAAAATTATTGGGGAACACTATTCCGGCCATTCCTATGAATGTCCAATATTCAAAAGTTTGTTTTTTGACAATATCTGAATATATATGAATGTCCAATATTCAAAAGTGTGTTTTTTTGACAATAGGCGATATTCTTCCAAATTTCGACTTTTGAAATTTTAAAAAGGACTTTGCTCCTTTTTCCGAAAATGGTAGAAAATTTGCGAAAAAAAATTATTGGGGAATACTATTCCGGCCATTCCCATGAATGTCCAATATTCAAAAGTGTGTTTTTTTGACAATAGGCGACATTCTTCCAAATTTCGACTTTTGAAATTTTAAAAAGGACTTTGCTCCTTTTTCCGAAAATGGTAGAAAATTTGCGAAAAAAAATTATTGGGGAACACTATTCCGGCCATTTCTATGAATGTCCAATATTCAAAAGTCTTAACAGTGTGTTTTTTTTTGAAAATTGGCGACAGTTTTCCAAATTTCGACTTTTGAAATTTTAAAAAGGACTTTGCTCCTTTTTCCGAAAATGGTAGAAAATTTGCGAAAAAAAATTATTGGGGAACACTATTCCGGCCATTCCCATGAATGTCCAATATTCAAAAGTGTGTTTTTTTGCCAATAGGCGACATTCTTCCAAATTTCGACTTTTTAAATTTTAAAAAAGACTTTGCTCCTTTTTCCGAAAATGGTAGAAAATTTGCGAAAAAAAATTATTGGGGAACACTATTCCGGCCATTCCTATGAATGTCCAATATTCAAAAGTGTGTTTTTTTGACAATAGGCGACATTCTTCCAAATTTCGACTTTTGAAATTTTAAAAAAGACTTTGCTCCTTTTTCCGAAAATGGTAGAAAATTTGCGAAAAAAAATTATTGGGGAATTCTACTCCGGCCATTCCCATGAATGTCCAATATTCAAAAGTGTGTTTTTTTGACAATAGGCGACATTCTTCCAAATTTCGACTTTTGAAATTTTAAAAAGGACTTTGCTCCTTTTTCCGAAAATGGTAGAAAATTTGCGAAAAAAAATTATTGGGGAACACTATTCCGGCCATTCCTATGAATGTCCAATATTCAAAAGTGTGTTTTTTTGACAATAGGCGACATTCTTCCAAATTTCGACTTTTGAAATTTTAAAAAGGACTTTGCTCCTTTTTCCGAAAATGGTAGAAAATTTGGGAAAAAAAATTATTGGGGAAAACTACTCCGGCCATTCCCATGAATGTCCAATATTCAAAAGTGTGTTTTTTTGCCAATAGGCGACATTCTTCCAAATTTCGACTTTTGAAATTTTAAAAAACACTTTGCTCCTTTTTCTGAAAATGGTAGAAAATTTGCGAAAAAAAATTATTGGGGAACACTATTCCGGCCATTCCTATGAATGTCCAATATTCAAAAGTGTGTTTTTTTGACAATAGGCGACATTCTTCCAAATTTCGACTTTTGAAATTTTAAAAAACACTTTGCTCCTTTTTCCGAAAATGGTAGAAAATTTGCAAAAAAAAATTATTGGGGAACACTATTCCGGCCATTCCTATGAATGTCCAATATTCAAAAGTGTGTTTTTTTGACAATAGGCGACATTCTTCCAAATTTCGACTTTTGAAATTTTAAAAAGGAGTTTGCTCCTTTTTCCGAAAATGGTAGAAAATTTGCGAAAAAAATTTATTGGGGAACACTATTCCGGCCATTCCTATGAATGTCCAATATTCAAAAGTGTGTTTTTTTGACAATAGGCGACATTCTTCCAAATTTCGACTTTTGAAATTTTAAAAAAGACTTTGCTCCTTTTTCCGAAAATGGTAGAAAATTTGCGAAAAAAAATTATTGGGGAATACTATTCCGGCCATTCCCATGAATGTCCAATATTCAAAAGTGTGTTTTTTTGACAATAGGCGACATTCTTCCAAATTTCGACTTTTGAAATTTTAAAAAGGACTTTGCTCCTTTTTCCGAAAATGGTAGAAAATTTGCGAAAAAAAATTATTGGGGAACACTATTCCGGCCATTTCTATGAATGTCCAATATTCAAAAGTCTTAACAGTGTGTTTTTTTTTGAAAATTGGCGACAGTTTTCCAAATTTCGACTTTTGAAATTTTAAAAAGGACTTTGCTCCTTTTTCCGAAAATGGTAGAAAATTTGCGAAAAAAAATTATTGGGGAACACTATTCCGGCCATTCCCATGAATGTCCAATATTCAAAAGTGTGTTTTTTTGCCAATAGGCGACATTCTTCCAAATTTCGACTTTTGAAATTTTAAAAAACACTTTGCTCCTTTTTCCGAAAATGGTAGAAAATTTGCGAAAAAAAATTATTGGGGAACACTATTCCGGCCATTCCTATGAATGTCCAATATTCAAAAGTTTGTTTTTTGACAATATCTGAATATATATGAATGTCCAATATTCAAAAGTGTGTTTTTTTGACAATAGGCGATATTCTTCCAAATTTCGACTTTTGAAATTTTAAAAAGGACTTTGCTCCTTTTTCCGAAAATGGTAGAAAATTTGCGAAAAAAAATTATTGGGGAACACTATTCCGGCCATTCCTATGAATGTCCAATATTCAAAAGTGTGTTTTTTTGACAATAGGCGACATTCTTCCAAATTTCGACTTTTGAAATTTTAAAAAGGAGTTTGCTCCTTTTTCCGAAAATGGTAGAAAATTTGCGAAAAAAATTTATTGGGGAACACTATTCCGGCCATTCATATGAATGTCCAATATTCAAAAGTGTGTTTTTTTGACAATAGACGACATTCTTCCAAATTTCGACTTTTGAAATTTTAAAAAAGACTTTAATCCTTTTTCCGAAAATGGTAGAAAATTTGCGAAAAAAAATTATTGGGGAACACTATTCCGGCCATTCCTATGAATGTCCAATATTCAAAAGTGTGTTTTTTTGACAATAGGCGACATTCTTCCAAATTTCGACTTTTGAAATTTTAAAAAGGACTTTGCTCCTTTTTCCGAAAATGGTAGAAAATTTGCGAAAAAAAATTATTGGGGAACACTATTCCGGCCATTCCTATGAATGTCCAATATTCAAAAGTGTGTTTTTTTGACAATAGGCGACATTCTTCCAAATTTCGACTTTTGAAATTTTAAAAAGGACTTTGCTCCTTTTTCCGAAAATGGTAGAAAATTTGGGAAAAAAAATTATTGGGGAAAACTACTCCGGCCATTAACATGAATGTCCAATATTCAAAAGTGTGTTTTTTTGCCAATAGGCGACATTCTTCCAAATTTCGACTTTTGAAATTTTAAAAAACACTTTGCTCCTTTTTCCGAAAATGGTAGAAAATTTGCAAAAAAAAATTATTGGGGAACACTATTCCGGCCATTCCTATGAATGTCCAATATTCAAAAGTGTGTTTTTTTGACAATAGGCGACATTCTTCCAAATTTCGACTTTTGAAATTTTAAAAAGGAGTTTGCTCCTTTTTCCGAAAATGGTAGAAAATTTGCGAAAAAAATTTATTGGGGAACACTATTCCGGCCATTCCTATGAATGTCCAATATTCAAAAGTGTGTTTTTTTGACAATAGGCGACATTCTTCCAAATTTCGACTTTTTAAATTTTAAAAAAGACTTTGCTCCTTTTTCCGAAAATGGTAGAAAATTTGCGAAAAAAATTTATTGGGGAACACTATTCCGGCCATTCCTATGAATGTCCAATATTCAAAAGTGTGTTTTTTTGACAATAGGCGACATTCTTCCAAATTTCGACTTTTGAAATTTTAAAAAGGAGTTTGCTCCTTTTTCCGAAAATGGTAGAAA
Organism: Epicampocera succincta; assembly: GCA_932526305.1. NCBI lineage: Eukaryota > Metazoa > Arthropoda > Insecta > Diptera > Tachinidae > Epicampocera > Epicampocera succincta. Next base: position 35,161,295 of record OW052037.1, on the reverse strand, counting down.
ATTTGCGAAAAAAATTTATTGGGGAATACTATTCCGGCCATTCCCATGAATGTCCAATATTCAAAAGTGTGTTTTTTTGACAATAGGCGACATTCTTCCAAATTTCGACTTTTTAAATTTTAAAAAAGACTTTGCTCCTTTTTCCGAAAATGGTAGAAAATTTGCGAAAAAAAATTATTGGGGAACACTATTCCGGCCATTCCCATGAATGTCTAATATTCAAAAGTGTTTTTTTTTGACAGTAGGCGACATTCCTCCAAATTTCGACTTTTTAAAATTTTAAAAAGGACTTTGCTCCTTTTTCCGAAAATGGTAGAAAATTTGCGAAAAAAAATTATTGGGGAACACTATTCCGGCCATTCCCATGAATTTCCAATATTCAAAAGTGTGTTTTTTTGACAATAGGCGACATTCTTCCAAATTTGGACTTTTGAAATTTTAAAAAGGACTTTGCTCCTTTTTCCGAAAATGGTACAAAACTTGCGAAAAAAATTATTGGGGAACACTATTCCGGCCATTTCTATGAACGTCCAATATTCAAAAGTCTTAACAGTGTGTTTGTTTTTGAAAATTGGCGACATTTTTCCAAATTTCGACTTTTGAAATTTTAAAAAGGACTTTGCTCCTTTTTCCGAAAATGGTAGAAAATTTGCGAAAAAAATTATTAGGGAACACTATTCCGGCCATTTCTATGAATGTCCAATATTCAAAAGTCTTAACAGTGTGTTTTTTTTTGAAAATTGGCGACATTTTTCCAAATTTCAACTTTTGAAATTTTAAAAAGGACTGCTCCTTTATCCGAAAATGGTAGAAAATTTGCGAAAAAAAATTATTGGGGAACACTATTCCGGCCATTCCTATGAATGTCCAATATTCAAAAGTGTGTTTTTTGACCAAAGGCGACATTCTTCCAAATTTGGACTTTTGAAATTTTAAAAAGGACTTTGCTCCTTTTTCCGAAAATGGTAGAAAATTAGCGAAAAAAAATTATTGGGGAACACTATTCCGGCCATTCCTATGAATGTCCAATATTCAAAAGTGTGTTTTTTTGACAATAGGCGACATTCTTCCAAATTTGGACTTTTGAAATTTTAAAAAGGACTTTGCTCCTTTTTCCGAAAATGGTAGAAAATTTGCGAAAAAAATTATTGGGGAACACTATTCCGGCCATTCCTATGTGTTTTTTTTGACAATAGGCGACATTCTTCCAAATTTCGACTTTTGAAATTTTAAAAAGGACTTTGCTCCTTTTTCCGAAAATGGTAGAAAATTTGCGAAAAAAAATTATTGGGGAACACTATTCCGGCCATTTCTATGAATGTCCAATATTCAAAAGTCGCAACAGTGTGTTTTTTTTTTTTGAAAATTGGCGACATTTTTCCAAATTTCGACTTTTGAAATTTTAAAAAGGACTTTGCTCCTTTTTCCGAAAATGGTAGAAAATTTGCGAAAAAAAATTATTGGGGAACACTATTCCGGCCATTCCTATGAATGTCCAATATTCAAAAGTGTGTTTTTTTGACAATAGACGACATTCTTCCAAATTTCGACTTTTGAAATTTTAAAAAGGACTTTGCTCCTTTTTCCGAAAATGGAAGAAAATTTGCGAAAAAAAATTATTGGGGAACACTATTCCGGCCATTCCTATGAATGTCCAATATTCAAAAGTGTGTTTTTTTGACAATAGGCGACATTCTTCCAAATTTCGACTTTTGAAATTTTAAAAAGGACTTTGCTCCTTTTTCCGAAAATGGTAGAAAATTTGCGAAAAAAAATTATTGGGGAACACTATTCCGGCCATTCCTATGAATGTCCAATATTCAAAAGTGTGTTTTTTTGACAATAGGCGACATTCTTCCAAATTTCGACTTTTGAAATTTTAAAAAGGACTTTGCTCCTTTTTCCGAAAATGGTAGAAAATTAGCGAAAAAAAATTATTGGGGAACACTATTCCGGCCATTCCTATGAATGTCCAATATTCAAAGTTTGTTTTTTTGACAATAGGCGACATTCTTCCAAATTTCGACTTTTGAAATTTTAAAAAGGACTTTGCTCCTTTTTCCGAAAATGGTAGAAAATTTGGGGAAAAAAATTATTGGGGAACACTATTCCGGCCATTCCTATGAATGTCCAATATTCAAAAGTGTGTTTTTCTGACAATAGGCGACATTCTTCCAAATTTCGACTTTTAAAATTTTAAAAAGGACTTTGCTCCTTTTTCCGAAAATGGTAGAAAATTTGCGAAAAAAAATTATTGGGGAACACTATTCCGGCCATTCCTATGAATGTCCAATATTCAAAAGTGTGTTTTTTTGACAATAGGCGACATTCTTCCAAATTTCGACTTTTGAAATTTTAAAAAGGACTTTGCTCCTTTTTCCGAAAATGGTAGAAAATTTGCGAAAAAAAATTATTGGGGAACACTATTCCGGCCATTCCTATGAATGTCCAATATTCAAAAGTGTGTTTTTTTTGACAATAGGCGACATTCTTCTAAATTTCGACTTTTGAAATTTTAAAAAGGACTTTGCTCCTTTTTCCGAAAATGGTAGAAAATTTGCGAAAAAAAATTATTGGGGAACACTATTCCGGCCATTCCTATGAATGTCCAATATTCAAAAGTGTGTTTTTTTGACAATAGGCGACATTCTTCCAAATTTCGGCTTTTAAAATTTTAAAAAGGACTTTGCTCCTTTTTCCGAAAATGGTAGAAAATTTGCGAAAAAAAATTATTGGGGAACACTATTCCGGCCATTCCTATGAATGTCCAATATTCAAAAGTGTGTTTTTTGACAATATCTGAATATATATGAATGTCCAATATTCAAAAGTGTGTTTTTTTGACAATAGGCGATATTCTTCCAAATTTCGACTTTTGAAATTTTAAAAAGGACTTTGCTCCTTTTTCCGAAAATGGTAGAAAATTTGCGAAAAAAAATTATTGGGGAACACTATTCCGGCCATTCCTATGAATGTCCAATATTCAAAAGTGTGTTTTTTTGACAATAGGCGACATTCTTCCAAATTTCGACTTTTGAAATTTTAAAAAGGACTTTGCTCCTTTTTCCGCAAATGGTAGAAAATTTGGGAAAAAAAATTATTGGGGAAAACTACTCCGGCCATTCCCATGAATGTCCAATATTCAAAAGTGTGTTTTTTTGCCAATAGGCGACATTCTTCCAAATTTCGACTTTTGAAATTTTAAAAAACACTTTGCTCCTTTTTCCGAAAATGGTAGAAAATTTGCAAAAAAAAATTATTGGGGAACACTATTCCGGCCATTCCAATGTGTTTTTTGACAATAGGCGACATTCTTCCAAATTTCAACTTTTGAAATTTTAAAAAGGACTTTGCTCCTTTTTCCGAAAATGGTAGAAAATTTGCGAAAAAAAATTATTGGGGAACACTATTCCGGCCATTCCTATGAATGTCCAATATTCAAAAGTGTGTTTTTTTGACAATAGGCGACATTCTTCCAAATTTGGACTTTTGAAATTTTAAAAAGGACTTTGCTCCTTTTTCCGAAAATGGTAGAAAATTTGCGAAAAAAAATTATTGGGGAACACTATTCCGGCCATTCCAATGTGTTTTTTGACAATAGGCGACATTCTTCCGAATTTCGACTTTTGAAATTTTAAAAAGGACTTTGCTCCTTTTTCCGAAAATGGTAGAAAACTTGCGAAAAAAAATTATTGGGGAACACTATTCCGGCCATTTCTATGAATGTCCAATATTCAAAAGTCTTAACAGTGTGTTTTTTTTTGAAAATTGGCGACATTTTTCCAAATTTCAACTTTTGAAATTTTAAAAAGGACTTTGCTCCTTTTTCCGCAAATGGTAGAAAATTTGGGAAAAAAAATTATTGGGGAAAACTAGTCCGGCCATTCCCATGAATGTCCAATATTCAAAAGTGTGTTTTTTTGCCAATAGGCGACATTCTTCCAAATTTCGACTTTTGAAATTTTAAAAAACACTTTGCTCCTTTTTCCGAAAATGGTAGAAAATTTGCAAAAAAAAATTATTGGGGAACACTATTCCGGCCATTCCTATGAATGTCCAATATTCAAAAGTGTGTTTTTTTGACAATAGGCGACATTCTTCCAAATTTCGACTTTTGAAATTTTAAAAAGGAGTTTACTCCTTTTTCCGAAAATGGTAGAAAATTTGCGAAAAAAAATTTTTGGGGAACACTATTCCGGCCATTCCTATGAATGTCCAATATTCAAAAGTGTGTTTTTTTGACAATAGGCGACATTCTTCCAAATTTCGACTTTTGAAATTTTAAAAAAGACTTTGCTCCTTTTTCCGAAAATGGTAGAAAATTTGCGAAAAAAAAATATTGGGGAACACTATTCCGGCCATTCCCATGAGTGTCCAATATTCAAAAGTGTGTTCTTTTGACAATAGGCGACATTCTTCCAAATTTCGACTTTTTAAAATTTTAAAAAGGACTTTGCTCCTTTTTCCGAAAATGGTAGAAAATTTGCGAAAAAAAATTATTGGGGAACACTATTCCGGCCATTCCTATGAATGTCCAATATTCAAAAGTGTGTTTTTTTGACAATAGGCGACATTCTTCCAAATTTCGACTTTTGAAATTTTAAAAAAGACTTTGCTCCTTTTTCCGAAAATTGTAGAAAATTTGCGAAAAAAAATTATTGGGGAACACTATTCCGGCCATTCCCATGAATGTCCAATTTTCAAAAGTGTGTTTTTTTGACAATAGGCGACATTCTTCCAAATTTCGACTTTTTAAAATTTTAGAAAGGACTTTGCTCCTTTTTCTGAAAATGGTAGAAAATTTGCGAAAAAAAATTATTGGGGAACACTATTCCGGTCATTCCTATGAATGTCCAATATTCAAAAGTCTTAACAGTGTGTTTTTTTGAAAATTGGCGACATTTTTCCAAATTTCAACTTTTGAAATTTTAGAAAGGACTTTGCTCCTTTTTCCGAAAATGGTAGAAAATTTGCGAAAAAATATTATTGGGGAACACTATTCCGGCCATTCCTATGAATGTCCAATATTCAAAAGTGTGTTTTTTTGACAATAGGCGACATTCTTCCAAATTTCGACTTTTGAAATCTTTAAAAGGACTTTGCCCCTTTTTCCGAAAATGGTAGAAAATTTGCGAAAAAAAATTATTGGGGAACACTATTCCGGCCATTCCTATGAATGTCCAATATTCAAAAGTGTGTTTTTTTGACAATAGGCGACATTCTTCCAAATTTGGACTTTTGAAATTTTAAAAAGGACTTTGCTCCTTTTTCCGAAAATGGTAGAAAATTTGCGAAAAAAAATTATTGGGGAACACTATTCCGGCCATTCCTATGAATGTCCAATATTCAAAAGTGTGTTTTTTTGACAATAGGCGACATTCTTCCAAATTTGGACTTTTGAAATTTTAAAAAGGACTTTGCTCCTTTTTCCGAAAATGGTAGAAAATTTGCGAAAAAAAATTATTGGGGAACACTATTCCGGCCATTCCAATGTGTTTTTTGACAATAGGCGACATTCTTCCGAATTTCGACTTTTGAAATTTTAAAAAGGACTTTGCTCCTTTTTCCGAAAATGGTAGAAAACTTGCGAAAAAAAATTATTGGGGAACACTATTCCGGCCATTTCTATGAATGTCCAATATTCAAAAGTCTTAACAGTGTGTTTTTTTTTGAAAATTGGCGACATTTTTCCAAATTTCAACTTTTGAAATTTTAAAAAGGACTTTGCTCCTTTTTCCGAAAATGGTAGAAAATTTGCGAAAAAAAATTATTGGGGAACACTATTCCGGCCATTCCAATGTGTTTTTTGACAATAGGCGACATTCTTCCAAATTTGGACTTTTGAAATTTTAAAAAGGACTTTGCTCCTTTTTCCGAAAATGGTAGAAAATTTGCGAAAAAAAATTATTGGGGAACACTATTCCGGCCATTCCTATGAATGTCCAATATTCAAAAGTGTGTTTTTTTGACAATAGGCGACATTCTTCCAAATTTGGACTTTTGAAATTTTAAAAAGGACTTTGCTCCTTTTTCCGAAAATGGTAGAAAATTTGCGAAAAAAAATTATTGGGGAACACTATTCCGGCCATTCCAATGTGTTTTTTGACAATAGGCGACATTCTTCCGAATTTCGACTTTTGAAATTTTAAAAAGGACTTTGCTCCTTTTTCCGAAAATGGTAGAAAACTTGCGAAAAAAATTATTGGGGAACACTATTCCGGCCATTCCAATGTGTTTTTTGACAATAGGCGATATTCTTCCAAATTTCGACTTTTGAAATTTTAAAAAGGACTTTGCTCCTTTTTCCGAAAATGGTAGAAAATTTGCGAAAAAAAATTATTGGGGAACACTATTCCGGCCATTCCTATGAATGTCCAATATTCAAAAGTGTGTTATTTTGACAATAGGCGACATTCTTCCAAATTTCGGCTTTTAAAATTTTAAAAAGGACTTTGCTCCTTTTTCCGAAAATGGTAGAAAATTTGCGAAAAAAAATTATTGGGGAACACTATTCCGGCCATTCCTATGAATGTCCAATATTCAAAAGTGTGTTTTTTTGACAATATCTGAATATATATGAATGTCCAATATTCAAAAGTGTGTTTTTTTGACAATAGGCGATATTCTTCCAAATTTCGACTTTTGAAATTTTAAAAAGGACTTTGCTCCTTTTTCCGAAAATGGTAGAAAATTTGCGAAAAAAAATTATTGGGGAACACTATTCCGGCCATTCCTATGAATGTCCAATAATCAAAAGTGTGTTTTTTGACAATAGGCGACATTCTTCCAAATTTCGACTTTTGAAATTTTAAAAAGGACTTTGCTCCTTTTTCCGCAAATGGTAGAAAATTTGGGAAAAAAAATTATTGGGGAAAACTACTCCGGCCATTCCCATGAATGTCCAATATTCAAAAGTGTGTTTTTTTTTGCCAATAGGCGACATTCTTCCAAATTTCGACTTTTGAAATTTTAAAAAACACTTTGCTCCTTTTTCCGAAAATGGTAGAAAATTTGCAAAAAAAAATTATTGGGGAACACTATTCCGGCCATTCCTATGAATGTCCAATATTCAAAAGTGTGTTTTTTTGACAATAGGCGACATTCTTCCAAATTACGACTTTTGAAATTTTAAAAAGGAGTTTACTCCTTTTTCCGAAAATGGTAGAAAATTTGCGAAAAAAATTTATTGGGGAACACTATTCCGGCCATTCCTATGAATGTCCAATATTCAAAAGTGTGTTTTTTTGACAATAGGCGACATTCTTCCAAATTTCGACTTTTGAAATTTTAAAAAAGACTTTGCTCCTTTTTCCGAAAATGGTAGAAAATTTGCGAAAAAAAAATATTGGGGAACACTATTCCGGCCATTCCCATGAATGTCCAATATTCAAAAGTGTGTTCTTTTGACAATAGGCGACATTCTTCCAAATTTCGACTTTTTAAAATTTTAAAAAGGACTTTGCTCCTTTTTCCGAAAATGGTAGAAAATTTGCGAAAAAAAATTATTGGGGAACACTATTCCGGCCATTCCTATGAATGTCCAATATTCAAAAGTGTGTTTTTTTGACAATAGGCGACATTCTTCCAAATTTCGACTTTTGAAATTTTAAAAAAGACTTTGCTCCTTTTTCCGAAAATGGTAGAAAATTTGCGAAAAAAAATTATTGGGGAACACTATTCCGGCCATTCCCATGAATGTCCAATATTCAAAAGTGTGTTTTTTTGACAATAGGCGACATTCTTCCAAATTTCGACTTTTTAAAATTTTAGAAAGGACTTTGCTCCTTTTTCCGAAAATGGTAGAAAATTTGGGAAAAAAAATTATTGGGGAACACTATTCCGGTCATTCCTATGAATGTCCAATATTCAAAAGTCTTAACAGTGTGTTTTTTTGAAAATTGGCGACATTTTTCCAAATTTCAACTTTTGAAATTTTAGAAAGGACTTTGCTCCTTTTTCCAAAAATGGTAGAAAATTTGCGAAAAAAAATTATTGGGGAACACTATTCCGGCCATTCCTATGAATGTCCAATATTCAAAAGTGTGTTTTTTTTTGACAATAGGCGACATTCTTCCAAATTTCGACTTTTGAAATCTTTAAAAGGACTTTGCCCCTTTTTCCGAAAATGGTAGAAAATTTGCGAAAAAAAATTATTGGGGAATACTATTCCGGCCATTCCTATGAATGTCCAATATTCAAAAGTGTGTTTTTTTGACAAAAGGCTACATTCTTCCAAATTTGGACTTTTGAAATTTTAAAAAGGACTTTGCTCCTTTTTCCGAAAATGGTAGAAAATTTGCGAAAAAAAATTATTGGGGAACACTATTCCGGCCATTCCTATGAATGTCCAATATTCAAAAGTGTGTTTTTTTGACAATAGGCGACATTCTTCCAAATTTGGACTTTTGAAATTTTAAAAAGGACTTTGCTCCTTTTTCCGAAAATGGTAGAAAATTTGCGAAAAAAAATTATTGGGGAACACTATTCCGGCCATTCCAATGTGTTTTTTGACAATAGGCGACATTCTTCCGAATTTCGACTTTTGAAATTTTAAAAAGGACTTTGCTCCTCTTTCCGAAAATGGTAGAAAACTTGCGAAAAAAATTATTGGGGAACACTATTCCGGCCATTTCTATGAATGTCCAATATTCAAAAGTCTTAACAGTGTGTTTTTTTTTGAAAATTGGCGACATTTTTCCAAATTTCAACTTTTGAAATTTTAAAAAGGACTTTGCTCCTTTTTCCGAAAATGGTAGAAAATTTGCGAAAAAAAATTATTGGGGAACACTATTCCGGCCATTCCTATGAATGTCCAATATTCAAAAGTGTGTTTTTTTTGACAATAGGCGACATTCTTCCAAATTTCGACTTTTGAAATTTTAAAAAGGACTGCTCCTTTATCCGAAAATGGTAGAAAATTTGCGAAAAAAAATTATTGGGGAACACTATTCCGGCCATTCCTATGAATGTCCAATATTCAAAAGTGTGTTTTTTGACAACAGGCGACATTCTTCCAAATTTGGACTTTTGAAATTTTAAAAAGGACTTTGGTCCTTTTTCCGAAAATGGTAGAAAATTTGGGAAAAAAAATTATTGGGGAACACTATTCCGGCCATTCCTATGAATGTCCAATATTCAAAAGTGTGTTTTTTTGACAATAGGCGACATTCTTCCAAATTTCGACTTTTGAAATTTTAGAAAGGACTTTGCTCCTTTTTCCGAAAATGGTAGAAAATTAGCAAAAAAAAATTATTGGGGAACACTATTCCGGCCATTCCTATGAATGTCCAATATTCAAAAGTGTGTTTTTTTGACAATAGGCGACATTCTTCGAAATTTCGACTTTTGAAATTTTAAAAAGGACTTTGCTCCTTTTTCCGAAAATGGTAGAAAATTTGCGAAAAAAAATTATTGGGGAACACTATTCCGGCCATTCCTATGAATGTTCAATATGCAAAAGTGTGTTTTTTGACAATAGGCGACATTCTTCCAAATTTCGACTTTTGAAATTTTAAAAAAGACTTTGCTCCTTTTTCCGAAAATGGTAGAAAATTAGCGAAAAAAAATTATTGGGGAACACTATTCCGGCCATTCCTATGAATGTCCAATATTCAAAAGTGTGTTTTTTTGACAATAGGCGACATTCTTCCAAATTTCGACTTTTGAAATTTTAAAAAGGACTTTGCTCCTTTTTCCGAAAATGGTAAAAAATTTGCGAAAAAAAATTATTGGGGAACACTATTCCGGCCATTCCTATGAATGTCCAATATTCAAAAGTGTGTTTTTTTGACAATAGGCGACATTCTTCCAAATTTCGACTTTTGAAATTTTAAAAAGGACTTTGCTCGTTTTTCCGAATATGGTAGAAAATTTGCGAAAAAAAGTTATTGGGGAACACTATTCCGGCCATTCCTTTGAATGTCCAATATTCAAAAGTGTGTTTTTTTGACAATAGGCGACATTCTTCCAAATTTGGACTTTTGAAATTTTAAAAAGGACTTTGCTCCTTTTTCCGAAAATGGTAGAAAATTTGCGAAAAAAAATTATCGGGGAACACTATTCCGGCCATTCCTATGAATGTCCAATATTCAAAAGTGTGTTTTTTTGACAATAGGCGACATTCTTTCAAATTTCGACTTTTGAAATTTTAAAAAGGACTTTGCTCCTTTTTCTGAAAATAGTAGAAAATTTGCGAAAAAAAATTATTGGGGAACACTATTCCGGCCATTCCTATGAATGTCCAATATTCAAAAGTGTGTTTTTTTGACAATAGGCGACATTCTTCCAAATTTCGACTTTTGAAATTTTAAAAAGGACTTTGCTCCTTTTTCGAAAATGGTAGAAAATTTGCGAAAAAAATTATTGGGGAACACTATTCCGGCCATTTCTATGAATGTCCAATATTAAAAAGGGTGTTTTTTTGACAATAGGCGACATTCTTCCAAATTTCGACTTTTGAAATTTTAAAAAGGACTTTGCTCCTTTTTCGAAAATGGTAGAAAATTTGCGAAAAAAAATTATTGGGGAACACTATTCCGGCCATTCCTATGAATGTCCAATATTCAAAAGTGTGTTTTTTTGACAATAGGCGACATTCTTCCAAATTTGGACTTTTGAAATTTTAAAAAGGACTTTGCTCCTTTTTCCGAAAATGGTAGAAAATTTGCGAAAAAAAATTATTGAAGAACACTATTCCGGCCATTCCTATGAATGTCCAAGATTCAAAAGTGTGTTTTTTTGACAATAGGCGACATTCTTCCAAATTTCGACTTTTGAAATTTTAAAAAGGACTTTGCTCCTTTTTCCAAAAATGGTAGAAAATTTGCGAAAAAAAATTATTGGGGAACACTATTCCGGCCATTCCCATGAATGTGCAATATTCAAAAGTGTGTTTTTTGACAATAGGCGACATTCTTCCAAATTTAGACTTTTGAAATTTTAAAAAAGACTTTGCTCCTTTTTCCGAAAATGGTAGAAAATTTGCGAAAAAAAATTATTGGGGAACACTATTCCGGCAATTCCTATGAATGTCCAATATTAAAAAGTGTGTTTTTTTGACAATAGGCGACATTCTTCCACATTTCGACTTTTGAAATTTTAAAAAGGACTTTGCTCCTTTTTCCGAAAATGGTAGAAAATTTGCGAAAAAAAATTATTGGGGAACACTATTCCGGCAATTCCTATGAATGTCCAATATTAAAAAGTGTGTTTTTTTGACAATAGGCGACATTCTTCCAAATTTCGACTTTTGAAATTTTAAAAAGGACTTTGCTCCTTTTTCCGAAAATGGTAGAAAATTTGCGAAAAAAAATTATTGGGGAACACTATTCCGGCCATTCCTATGAATGTCCAATATTCAAAAGTGTGTTTTTTTGACAATAGGCGACATTCTTCCAAATTTCGACTTTTGAAATTTTAAAAAGGACTTTGCTCCTTTTTCCGAAAATGGTAGAAAATTTGCGAAAAAAAAATTATTGGGGAACACTATTCCGGCCATTCCTATGAATGTCCAATATTCAAAAGTGTGTTTTTTTTGACAATAGGCGACATTCTTCCAAATTTCGACTTTTGAAATTTTAAAAAGGACTTTGCTCCTTTTTCCGAAAATGGTAGAAAATTTGCGAAAAAAAATTATTGGGGAACACTATTCCGGCCATCCCTATGAATGTCCAATATTCAAAAGTGTGTTTTTTTTTTTGAAATTTTAAAAAGGACTTTGCTCCTTTTTTCGAAAATGGTAGGTGATGGGCGAAAAAAAGTATTGGGGAACACTAGTCCGGCCATTTCTTTGACTATCCAATATTGAAAAGTCGCAACAGTGTGTTTTTTTTTTTAAATAGGCGACATTTTTCCAAATTTGGACTTTTGAAATTTTAAAAAGGACTTTGCTCCTTTTTTTGAAAATGGTAAGTGATGGGTGAAAAAAATTATTGGAGAACACTCCTCTCGCCATTTCTTTGACTATCCAATATTGAAAAGTCGCAACAGTGTGTTTTTTTGAAAATAGGCGACATTTTTCCAAATTTCGACTTTTGAAATTTTAAAAAGGACCTAGCTCCTTTTTCCGAAAATGGTAGAAAATTTGGAAAAAAAATTATTGGGGAGCATTATTCCGGCCATCCCTATGAATGTCCAATATTTAAAAGTGTGTTTTTTTGACAATAGGCGACATTCTTCCAAATTTCGACTTTTGAAATTTTAAAAAAGACTGCTCCTTTTTCCGAAAATGGTAGAAAATTTGCGAAAAAAAATTATTGGGGAACACTATTCCGGCAATTCCTATGAATGTCCAATATTAAAAAGTGTGTTTTTTTGACAATAGGCGACATTCTTCCAAATTTCGACTTTTGAAATTTTAAAAAGGACTTTGCTCCTTTTTCCGAAAATGGTAGAAAATTTGCGAAAAAAAATTATTGGGGAACACTATTCCGGCAATTCCTATGAATGTCCAATATTAAAAAGTGTGTTTTTTTGACAATAGGCGACATTCTTCCAAATTTGGACTTTTGAAATTTTAAAAAGGACTTTGCTCCTTTTTCCGAAAATGGTAGAAAATTTGCGAAAAAAAATTATTGGGGAACACTATTCCGGCCATTCCTATGAATGTCCAATATTCAAAAGTGTGTTTTTTTGACAATAGGCGACATTCTTCCAAATTTCGACTTTTGAAATTTTAAAAAGGACTTTGCTCCTTTTTCCGAAAATGGTAGAAAATTTGCGAAAAAAAATTATTGGGGAACACTATTCCGGCCATTCCTATGAATGTCCAATATTCAAAAGTGTGTTTTTTTTGACAATAGGCGACATTCTTCCAAATTTCGACTTTTGAAATTTTAAAAAGGACTTTGCTCCTTTTTCCGAAAATGGTAGAAAATTTGCGAAAAAAAATTATTGGGGAACACTATTCCGGCCATTCCCATGAATGTGCAATATTCAAAAGTGTGTTTTTTGACAATAGGCGACATTCTTCCAAATTTAGACTTTTGAAATTTTAAAAAAGACTTTGCTCCTTTTTCCGAAAATGGTAGAAAATTTGCGAAAAAAAATTATTGGGGAACACTATTCCGGCAATTCCTATGAATGTCCAATATTAAAAAGTGTGTTTTTTTGACAATAGGCGACATTCTTCCAAATTTCGACTTTTGAAATTTTAAAAAGGACTTTGCTCCTTTTTCCGAAAATGGTAGAAAATTAGCGAAAAAAAATTATTGGGGAACACTATTCCGGCCATTCCTATGAATGTCCAATATTCAAAAGTGTGTTTTTTGAAAATAGGCGACATTCTTCGAAATTTCGACTTTTGAAATTTTAAAAAGGACTTTGCTCCTTTTTCCGAAAATGGTAGAAAATTTGCGAAAAAAAATTATTGGGGAATACTATTCCGGCCATTCCTATGAATGTCCAATATTCAAAAGTGTGTTTTTTTGACAATAGGCGACATTCTTCCAAATTTCGACTTTTGAAATTTTAGAAAGGACTTTGCTCCTTTTTCCGAAAATGGTAGAAAATTTGCGAAAAAAAATTATTGGGGAACACTATTCCGGCCATTCCTATGAATGTCCAATATTCAAAAGTGTGTTTTTTTGACAATAGGCGACATTCTTCCAAATTTCGACTTTTGAAATTTTAAAAAGGACTTTGTTCCTTTTTTCGAAATGGTAGAAAATTAGCGAAAAAAAATTATTGGGGAACACTATTCCGGCCATTCCTATGAATGTCCAATATTTAAAAGTGTGTTTTTTTGACAATAGGCGACATTCTTCCAAATTTCGACTTTTGAAATTTTAAAAAAGACTGCTCCTTTTTCCGAAAATAGTAGAAAATTTGCGAAAAAAAATTATTGGGGAACACTATTTCGGCCATTCCTATGAATGTCCAATATTCAAAAGTGTGTTTTTTTGACAATAGGCGACATTCTTCCAAATTTCGACTTTTGAAATTTTAAAAAGGACTTTGCTCCTTTTTCCGAAAATGGTAAAAAATTTGCGAAAAAAAATTATTGGGGAACACTATTCCGGCCATTCCTATGAATGTCCAATATTCAAAAGTGTGTTTTTTTGACAATAGGCGACATTCTTCCAAATTTCGACTTTTGAAATTTTAAAAAGGACTTTGCTCCTTTTTCCGAATATGGTAGAAAATTTGCGAAAAAAGTTATTGGGGAACACTATTCCGGCCATTCCTTTGAATGTCCAATATTCAAAAGTGTGTTTTTTTGACAATAGGCGACATTCTTCCAAATTTCGACTTTTGAAATTTTAAAAAGGACTTTGCTCCTTTTTCCGAAAATGGTAGAAAATTTGCGAAAAAAAATTATTGGGGAACACTATTCCGGCCATTCCTATGAATGTCCAATATTCAAAAGTGTGTTTTTTGACAATAGGCGACATTCTTTCAAATTTCGACTTTTGAAATTTTAAAAAGGATTTTGCTCCTTTTTCCGAAAATGGTAGAAAATTTGCGAAAAAAAATTATTGGGGAACACTATTCCGGCCATTCCTATGAATGTCCAATATTCAAACGTGTGTTTTTTTGACAATAGGCGACATTCTTCCAAATTTCGACTTTTGAAATTTTAAAAAGGACTTTGCTCCTTTTTCGAAAATGGTAGAAAATTTGCGAAAAAAAATTATTGGGGAACACTATTCCGGCCATTCCTATGAATGTCCAATATTCAAAAGTGTGTTTTTTTGACAATAGGCGACATTCTTCCAAATTTCGACTTTTGAAATTTTAAAAAGGACTTTGCTCCTTTTTCGAAAATGGTAGAAAATTTGCGAAAAAAAATTATTGGGGAACACTATTCCGGCCATTCCTATGAATGTCCAATATTCAAAAGTGTGTTTTTTTGACAATAGGCGACATTCTTCCAAATTTCGACTTTTGAAATTTTAAAAAGGACTTTGCTCCTTTTTCCGAAAATGGTAGAAAATTTGCGAAAAAAAATTATTGGGGAACACTATTCCGGCCATTCCTATGAATGTCCAATATTCAAAAGTGTGTTTTTTTGACAATAGGCGACATTCTTCCAAATTTCGACTTTTGAAATTTTAAAAAAGACTTTGCTCCTTTTTCCGAAAATGGTAGAAAATTTGCGAAAAAAAATTATTGGGGAACACTATTCCGGTCATTCCTATGAATGTCCAATATTAAAAAGTGTGTTTTTTTGACAATAGGCGACATTCTTCCAAATTTCGACTTTTGAAATTTTAAAAAGGACTTTGCTCCTTTTTCCGAAAATGGTAGAAAATTTGCGAAAAAAAATTATTGGGGAACACTATTCTGGCCATTCCTATGAATGTCCAATATTCAAAAGTGTGTTTTTTGACAATAGGCGACATTCTTCCAAATTTCGACTATTGAAATTTTAAAAAAGACTTTGCTCCTTTTTCCGAAAATGGTAGAAAATTTGCGAAAAAAAATTATTGGGGAACACTATTCCGGCCATTCCTATGAATGTCCAATATTCAAAAGTGTGTTTTTTTGACAATATCTGAATATATATGAATGTCCAATATTCAAAAGTGTGTTTTTTGACAATAGGCGACATTCTTCCAAATTTCGACTTTTGAAATTTTAAAAAAGACTTTGCTCCTTTTTCCGAAAATGGTAGAAAATTTGCAAAAAAAAATTATTGGGGAACACTATTCCGGCCATTCCTATGAATGTCCAATATTCAAAAGTGTGTTTTTTTGACAATAGGCGACATTCTTCCAAATTTCGACTTTTGAAATTTTAAAAAGGAGTTTGCTCCTTTTTCCGAAAATGGTAGAAAATTTGCGAAAAAAATTTATTGGGGAACACTATTCCGGCCATTCCTATGAATGTCCAATATTCAAAAGTGTGTTTTTTTGACAATAGGCGACATTCTTCAAAATTTCGACTTTTGAAATTTTAAAAAAGACTTTGCTCCTTTTTCCGAAAATGGTAGAAAATTTGCGAAAAAAAATTATTGGGGAACACTATTCCGGCCATTCCCATGAATGTCCAATATTCAAAAGTGTGTTTTTTTGACAATAGGCGACATTCTTCCAAATTTCGACTTTTGAAATTTTAAAAAGGACTTTGCTCCTTTTTCCGAAAATGGTAGAAAATTTGCGAAAAAAAAGTTATTGGGGAACACTATTCCGGCCATTCCTATGAATGTCCAATATTCAAAAGTGTGTTTTTTTGACAATAGGCGACATTCTTCCAAATTTCGACTTTTGAAATCTTTAAAAGGACTTTGCCCCTTTTTCCGAAAATGGTAGAAAATTTGCGAAAAAAAATTATTGGGGAACACTATTCCGGCCATTCCTATGAATGTCCAATATTCAAAAGTGTGTTTTTTTGACAATAGGCGACATTCTTCCAAATTTCGACTTTTGAAATCTTTAAAAGGACTTTGCCCCTTTTTCCGAAAATGGTAGAAAATTTGCGAAAAAAAATTATTGGGGAACACTATTCCGGCCATTCCTATGAATGTCCAATATTCAAAAGTGTGTTTTTTTGACAATAGGCGACATTCTTCCAAATTTGGACTTTTGAAATTTTAAAAAGGACTTTGCTCCTTTTTCCGAAAATGGTAAAAAATTTGCGAAAAAAAATTATTGGGGAACACTATTCCGGCCATTCCTATTAATGTCCAATATTCAAAAGTGTGTTTTTTTGACAATAGGCGACATTCTTCCAAATTTGGACTTTTGAAATTTTAAAAAGGACTTTGCTCCTTTTTCCGAAAATGGTAAAAAATTTGCGAAAAAAAATTATTGGGGAACACTATTCCGGCCATCCCAATGTGTTTTTTTTGACAATAGGCGACATTCTTCCAAATTTCGACTTTTGAAATTTTAAAAAGGACTTTGCTCCTTTTTCCGATAATGGTAGAAAACTTGCGAAAAAAATTATTGGGGAACACTATTCCGGCCATTTTTATGAATGTCCAATATTCAAAAGTCTTAACAGTGTGTTTTTTTTTTGAAAATTGGCGACATTTTTCCAAATTTCAACTTTTGAAATTTTAAAAAGGACTTTGCTCCTTTTTTTGAAAATGGTAGGAGATGGGCGAAAAAAAATTATTGGGGAACACTATTCCGGCCATTCCTATGAATGTCCAATATTCAAAAGTGTGTTTTTTTGACAATAGGCGACATTCTTCCAAATTTGGACTTTTGAAATTTTAAAAAGGACTTTGCTCCTTTTTCCGAAAATGGTAAAAAATTTGCGAAAAAAAATTATTGGGGAACACTATTCCGGCCATTCCTATTAATGTCCAATATTCAAAAGTGTGTTTTTTTGACAATAGGCGACATTCTTCCAAATTTGGACTTTTGAAATTTTAAAAAGGACTTTGCTCCTTTTTCCGAAAATGGTAAAAAATTTGCGAAAAAAAATTATTGGGGAACACTATTCCGGCCATCCCAATGTGTTTTTTTTGACAATAGGCGACATTCTTCCAAATTTCGACTTTTGAAATTTTAAAAAGGACTTTGCTCCTTTTTCCGATAATGGTAGAAAACTTGCGAAAAAAATTATTGGGGAACACTATTCCGGCCATTTTTATGAATGTCCAATATTCAAAAGTCTTAACAGTGTGTTTTTTTTTTGAAAATTGGCGACATTTTTCCAAATTTCAACTTTTGAAATTTTAAAAAGGACTTTGCTCCTTTTTTTGAAAATGGTAGGAGATGGGCGAAAAAAAATTATTGGGGAACACTATTCCGGCCATTCCTATGAATGTCCAATATTCAAAAGTGTGTTTTTTTGACAATAGGCGACATTCTTCCAAATTTCGACTTTTGAAATTTTAAAAAAGACTTTGCTCCTTTTTCCGAAAATGGTAGAAAATTTGCAAAAAAAAATTATTGGGGAACACTATTCCGGCCATTCCTATGAATGTCCAATATTCAAAAGTGTGTTTTTTTGACAATAGGCGACATTCTTCCAAATTTCGACTTTTGAAATTTTAAAAAGGAGTTTGCTCCTTTTTCCGAAAATGGTAGAAAATTTGCGAAAAAAATTTATTGGGGAACACTATTCCGGCCATTCCTATGAATGTCCAATATTCAAAAGTGTGTTTTTTTGACAATAGGCGACATTCTTCAAAATTTCGACTTTTGAAATTTTAAAAAAGACTTTGCTCCTTTTTCCGAAAATGGTAGAAAATGTGCGAAAAAAAATTATTGGGGAACACTATTCCGGCCATTCCCATGAATGTCCAATATTCAAAAGTGTGTTTTTTTGACAATAGGCGACATTCTTCCAAATTTCGACTTTTGAAATTTTAAAAAGGACTTTGCTCCTTTTTCCGAAAATGGTAGAAAATTTGCGAAAAAAAAGTTATTGGGGAACACTATTCCGGCCATTCCTATGAATGTCCAATATTCAAAAGTGTGTTTTTTTGACAATAGGCGACATTCTTCCAAATTTCGACTTTTGAAATCTTTAAAAGGACTTTGCCCCTTTTTCCGAAAATGGTAGAAAATTTGCGAAAAAAAATTATTGGGGAACACTATTCCGGCCATTCCTATGAATGTCCAATATTCAAAAGTGTGTTTTTTTGACAATAGGCGACATTCTTCCAAATTTCGACTTTTGAAATCTTTAAAAGGACTTTGCCCCTTTTTCCGAAAATGGTAGAAAATTTGCGAAAAAAAATTATTGGGGAACACTATTCCGGCCATTCCTATGAATGTCCAATATTCAAAAGTGTGTTTTTTTGACAATAGGCGACATTCTTCCAAATTTGGACTTTTGAAATTTTAAAAAGGACTTTGCTCCTTTTTCCGAAAATGGTAAAAAATTTGCGAAAAAAAATTATTGGGGAACACTATTCCGGCCATTCCTATTAATGTCCAATATTCAAAAGTGTGTTTTTTTGACAATAGGCGACATTCTTCCAAATTTGGACTTTTGAAATTTTAAAAAGGACTTTGCTCCTTTTTCCGAAAATGGTAAAAAATTTGCGAAAAAAAATTATTGGGGAACACTATTCCGGCCATCCCAATGTGTTTTTTTTGACAATAGGCGACATTCTTCCAAATTTCGACTTTTGAAATTTTAAAAAGGACTTTGCTCCTTTTTCCGATAATGGTAGAAAACTTGCGAAAAAAATTATTGGGGAACACTATTCCGGCCATTTTTATGAATGTCCAATATTCAAAAGTCTTAACAGTGTGTTTTTTTTTTGAAAATTGGCGACATTTTTCCAAATTTCAACTTTTGAAATTTTAAAAAGGACTTTGCTCCTTTTTTTGAAAATGGTAGGAGATGGGCGAAAAAAAATTATTGGGGAACACTATTCCGGCCATTCCAATGTGTTTTTTTTGACAATAGGCGACATTCTTCCAAATTTCGACTTTTGAAATTTTAAAAAGGACTTTGCTCCTTTTTCCGAAAATGGTAAAAAACTTGCGAAAAAAATTATTGGGGAACACTATTCCGGCCATTTCTATGAATGTCCAATATTCAAAAGTCTTAACAGTGTGTTTTTTTTTGAAAATTGGCGACATTTTTCCAAATTTCAACTTTTGAAATTTTAAAAAGGACTTTGCTCCTTTTTCCGAAAATGGTAGAAAATTTGCGAAAAAAAATTATTGGGGAACACTATTCCGGCCATTCCTATGAATGTCCAATATTCAAAAGTGTGTTTTTTTGACAATAGGCGACATTCTTCCAAATTTCGACTTTTGAAATTTTAAAAAGGACTGCTCCTTTATCCGAAAATGGTAGAAAATTTGGGAAAAAAAATTATTGGGGAACACTATTCCGGCCATTCCTATGAATGTCCAATATTCAAAAGTGTGTTTTTTGACAATAGGCGACATTCTTCCAAATTTGGACTTTTGAAATTTTAAAAAGGACTTTGCTCCTTTTTCCGAAAATGGTAGAAAATTTGGGAAAAAAAATTATTGGGGAAGACTATTCCGGCCATTCCTATGAATGTCCAATATTCAAAAGTGTGTTTTTTTGACAATAGGCGACATTCTTCCAAATTTCGACTTTTGAAATTTTAAAAAGGACTTTGCTCCTTTTTCCGAAAATGGTAAAAAATTTGCGAAAAAAAATTATTGGGGAACACTATTCCGGCCATTCCTATGAATGTCCAATATTCAAAAGTGTGTTTTTTTGACAATAGGCGACATTCTTCCAAATTTGGACTTTTGAAATTTTAAAAAGGACTTTGCTCCTTTTCCGAAAATGGTAGAAAATTTGCGAAAAAAAATTATTGGGGAACACTATTCCGGCCATTCCAATGTGTTTTTTTTTGACAATAGGCGACATTCTTCCAAATTTCGACTTTTGAAATTTTAAAAAGGACTTTGCTCCTTTTTCCGAAAATGGTAGAAAACTTGCGAAAAAAATTATTGGGGAACACTATTCCGGCCATTTCTATGAATGTCCAATATTCAAAAGTCTTAACAGTGTGTTTTTTTTTGAAAATTGGCGACATTTTTCCAAATTTCAACTTTTGAAATTTTAAAAAGGACTTTGCTCCTTTTTCCGAAAATGGTAGAAAATTTGCGAAAAAAAATTATTGGGGAACACTATTCCGGCCATTCCAATGTGTTTTTTTTGACAATAGGCGACATTCTTCCAAATTTCGACTTTTGAAATTTTAAAAAGGACTTTGCTCCTTTTTCCGAAAATGGTAGAAAACTTGCGAAAAAAATTATTGGGGAACACTATTCCGGCCATTCCTATGAATGTCCAATATTCAAAAGTGTGTTTTTTTGACAATAGGCGACATTCTTCCAAATTTGGACTTTTGAAATTTTAAAAAGGACTTTGCTCCTTTTTCCGAAAATGGTAAAAAATTTGCGAAAAAAAATTATTGGGGAACACTATTCCGGCCATTCCTATGAATGTCCAATATTCAAAAGTGTGTTTTTTTGACAATAGGCGACATTCTTCCAAATTTGGACTTTTGAAATTTTAAAAAGGACTTTGCTCCTTTTTCGAAAATGGTAGAAAATTTGCGAAAAAAAATTATTGGGGAACACTATTCCGGCCATTCCTATGAATGTCCAATATTCAAAAGTGTGTTTTTTTGACAATAGGCGACATTCTTCCAAATTTCGACTTTTGAAATTTTAAAAAGGACTTTGCTCCTTTTTCGAAAATGGTAGAAAATTTGCGAAAAAAAATTATTGGGGAACACTATTCCGGCCATTCCTATGAATGTCCAATATTCAAAAGTGTGTTTTTTTGACAATAGGCGACATTCTTCCAAATTTGGACTTTTGAAATTTTAAAAAGGACTTTGCTCCTTTTCCGAAAATGGTAGAAAATTTGCGAAAAAAAATTATTGGGGAACACTATTCCGGCCATTCCAATGTGTTTTTTTTGACAATAGGCGAGATTCTTCCAAATTTCGACTTTTGAAATTTTAAAAAGGACTTTGCTCCTTTTTCCGAAAATGGTAGAAAACTTGCGAAAAAAATTATTGGGGAACACTATTCCGGCCATTTCTATGAATGTCCAATATTCAAAAGTCTTAACAGTGTGTTTTTTTTTGAAAATTGGCGACATTTTTCCAAATTTCAACTTTTGAAATTTTAAAAAGGACTTTGCTCCTTTTTCCGAAAATGGTAGAAAATTTGCGAAAAAAAATTATTGGGGAACACTACTCCGGCCATTCCTATGAATGTCCAATATTCAAAAGTGTGTTTTTTTGACAATAGGCGACATTCTTCCAAATTTCGACTTTTGAAATTTTAAAAAGGACTTTGCTCCTTTTTCCGAAAATGGTAGAAAACTTGCGAAAAAAAATTATTGGGGAACACTATTCCGGCCATTTCTATGAATGTCCAATATTCAAAAGTCTTAACAGTGTGTTTTTTTGAAAATTGGCGACATTTTTCCAAATTTCAACTTTTGAAATTTTAAAAAGGACTTTGCTCCTTTTTCCGAAAATGGTAGAAAATTTGCGAAAAAAAATTATTGGGGAACACTATTCCGGCCATTCCTATGAATGTCCAATATTCAAAAGTGTGTTTTTTTGACAATAGGCGACATTCTTCCAAATTTCGACTTTTTTAATTTTAAAAAGGACTTTGCTCCTTTTTCCGAAAATGGTAGAAAATTTGCGAAAAAAAATTATTGGGGAACACTATTCCGGCCATTCCAATGTGTTTTTTTTGACAATAGGCGACATTCTTCCAAATTTCGACTTTTGAAATTTTAAAAAGGACTTTGCTCCTTTTTCCGAAAATGGTAGAAAATTTGGGAAAAAAAATTATTGGGGAACACTATTCCGGCCATTCCTATGAATGTCCAATATTCAAAAGTGTGTTTTTTTGACAATAGGCGACATTCTTCCAAATTTGGACTTTTGAAATTTTAAAAAGGACTTTGCTCCTTTTTCCGAAAATGGTAGAAAATTTGCGAAAAAAAATTATTGGGGAACACTATTCCGGCCATTCCAATGTGTTTTTTTTGACAATAGGCGACATTCTTCCAAATTTCGACTTTTGAAATTTTAAAAAGGACTTTGCTCCTTTTTCCGAAAATGGTAAAAAATTTGCGAAAAAAAATTATTGGGGAACACTATTCCGGCCATTCCTATGAATGTCCAATATTCAAAAGTGTGTTTTTTTGACAATAGGCGACATTCTTCCAAATTTGGACTTTTGAAATTTTAAAAAGGACTTTGCTCCTTTTTCCGAAAGTGGTAGAAAATTTGCGAAAAAAAATTATTGGGGAACACTATTCCGGCCATTCCAATGTGTTTTTTTTGACAATAGGCGACATTCTTCCAAATTTCGACTTTTGAAATTTTAAAAAGGACTTTGCTCCTTTTTCCGAAAATGGTAGAAAACTTGCGAAAAAAATTATTGGGGAACACTATTCCGGCCATTTCTATGAATGTCCAATATTCAAAAGTCTTAACAGTGTGTTTTTTTTTGAAAATTGGCGACATTTTTCCAAATTTCAACTTTTGAAATTTTAAAAAGGACTGCTCCTTTATCCGAAAATGGTAGAAAATTTGCGAAAAAAAATTATTGGGGAACACTATTCCGGCCATTTCTATGAATGTCCAATATTCAAAAGTCTTAACAGTGTGTTTTTTTTTGAAAATTGGCGACATTTTTCCAAATTTCGACTTTTGAAATTTTAAAAAGGACTTTGCTCCTTTTTCTGAAAATGGTAGAAAACTTGCGAAAAAAATTATTGGGGAACACTATTCCGGCCATTTCTATGAATGTCCAATATTCAAAAGTCTTAACAGTGTGTTTTTTTTTGAAAATTGGCGACATTTTTCCAAATTTCGACTTTTGAAATTTTAAAAAGGACTTTGCTCCTTTTTCCGAAAATGGTAGAAAATTTGCGAAAAAAAATTATTGGGGAACACTATTCCGGCCATTCCTATGAATGTCCAATATTCAAAAGTGTGTTTTTTGACAATAGGCGACATTCTTCCAAATTTGGACTTTTGAAATTTTAAAAAGGACTTTGCTCCTTTTTCCGAAAATGGTAGAAAATTTGCGAAAAAAAATTATTGGGGAACACTATTCCGGCCATTCCAATGTGTTTTTTTTGACAATAGGCGACATTCTTCCAAATTTCGACTTTTGAAATTTTAAAAAGGACTTTGCTCCTTTTTCCGAAAATGGTAGAAAACTTGCGAAAAAAATTATTGGGGAACACTATTCCGGCCATTCCTATGAATGTCCAATATTCAAAAGTGTGTTTTTTTGACAATAGGCGACATTCTTCCAAATTTGGACTTTTGAAATTTTAAAAAGGACTTTGCTCCTTTTTCCGAAAATGGTAGAAAATTTGGGAAAAAAAATTATTGGGGAACACTATTCCGGCCATTCCTATGAATGTCCAATATTCAAAAGTGTGTTTTTTTGACAATAGGCGACATTCTTCCAAATTTCGACTTTTGAAATTTTAGAAAGGACTTTGCTCCTTTTTCCGAAAATGGTAGAAAATTTGCGAAAAAAAAGTTATTGGGGAACACTATTCCGGCCATTCCTATGAATGTCCAATATTCAAAAGTGTGTTTTTTTGACAATAGGCGACATTCTTCCAAATTTGGACTTTTGAAATTTTAAAAAGGACTTTGCTCCTTTTTCCGAAAATGGTAGAAAATTTGGGAAAAAAAATTATTGGGGAACACTATTCCGGCCATTCCTATGAATGTCCAATATTCAAAAGTGTGTTTTTTTGACAATAGGCGACATTCTTCCAAATTTCGACTTTTGAAATTTTAAAAAGGACTTTGCTCCTTTTTCCGAAAATGGTAAAAAGTTTGCGAAAAAAAATTATTGGGGAACACTATTCCGGCCATTCCTATGAATGTCCAATATTCAAAAGTGTGTTTTTTTGACAATAGGCGACATTCTTCCAAATTTGGACTTTTGAAATTTTAAAAAGGACTTTGCTCCTTTTTCCGAAAATGGTAGAAAATTTGCGAAAAAAAATTATTGGGGAACACTATTCCGGCCATTCCAATGTGTTTTTTTTGACAATAGGCGACATTCTTCCAAATTTCGACTTTTGAAATTTTAAAAAGGACTTTGCTCCTTTTTCCGAAAATGGTAGAAAACTTGCGAAAAAAATTATTGGGGAACACTATTCCGGCCATTTCTATGAATGTCCAATATTCAAAAGTCTTAACAGTGTGTTTTTTTTTTGAAAATTGGCGACATTTTTCCAAATTTCAACTTTTGAAATTTTAAAAAGGACTTTGCTCCTTTTTCCGAAAATGGTAGAAAATTTGCGAAAAAAAATTATTGGGGAACACTATTCCGGCCATTCCTATGAATGTCCAATATTCAAAAGTGTGTTTTTTTGACAATAGGCGACATTCTTCCAAATTTCGACTTTTGAAATTTTAAAAAGGACTGCTCCTTTATCCGAAAATGGTAGAAAATTTGCGAAAAAAAATTATTGGGGAACACTATTCCGGCCATTCCTATGAATGTCCAATATTCAAAAGTGTGTTTTTTGACAATAGGCGACATTCTTCCAAATTTGGACTTTTGAAATTTTAAAAAGGACTTTGCTCCTTTTTCCGAAAATGGTAGAAAATTTGCGAAAAAAAATTATTGGGGAACACTATTCCGGCCATTCCTATGAATGTCCAATATTCAAAAGTGTGTTTTTTTGACAATAGGCGACATTCTTCCAAATTTCGACTTTTGAAATTTTAAAAAGGACTTTGCTCCTTTTTCCGAAAATGGTAGAAAATTTGCGAAAAAAAATTATTGGGGAAGACTATTCCGGCCATTCCTATGAATGTCCAATATTCAAAAGTGTGTTTTTTTGACAATAGGCGACATTCTTCCAAATTTCGACTTTTGAAATTTTAAAAAAGACTTTGCTCCTTTTTCCGAAAATGGTAGAAAATTTGCGAAAAAAAATTATTGGGGAACACTATTCCGGCCATTCCTATGAATGTCCAATATTCAAAAGTGTGTTTTTTTGACAATAGGCGACATTCTTCCAAATTTCGACTTTTGAAATTTTAAAAAAGACTTTGCTTCTTTTTCCGAAAATGGTAGAAAATTTGCGAAAAAAAATTATTGGGGAACACTATTCCGGCAATTCCCATGAATGTCCAATATTCAAAAGTGTGTTTTTTTGACAATAGGCGACATTCTTCCAAATTTCGACTTTTGAAATTTTAAAAAGGACTTTGCTTCTTTTTCCGAAAATGGTAGAAAATTTGCGAAAAAAAATTATTGCGGAACACTATTCCGGCCATTCTTATGAATGTCCAATATTCAAAAGTGTGTTTTTATGACAATAGGCGACATTCTTCCAAATTTCGACTTTTGAAATTTTAGAAAGGACTTTGCTCCTTTTTCCGAAAATGGTAGAAAATTTGCGAAAAAAAAGTTATTGGGGAACACTATTCCGGCCATTCCTATGAATGTCCAATATTCAAAAGTGTGTTTTTTTGACAATAGGCGACATTCTTCCAAATTTCGACTTTTGAAATTTTAAAAAGGACTTTGCTCCTTTTTTCGAAAATGGTAGAAAATTAGCGAAAAAAAATTATTGGGGAACACTATTCCGGCCATTCCTATGAATGTCCAATATTCAAAAGTGTGTTTTTTTGACAATAGGCGACATTCTTCCAAATTTCGACTTTTGAAATTTTAAAAAGGACTGCTCCTTTATCCGAAAATGGTAGAAAATTTGCGAAAAAAAATTATTGGGGAACACTATTCCGGCCATTCCTATGAATGTCCAATATTCAAAAGTGTGTTTTTTGACAATAGGCGACATTCTTCCAAATTTGGACTTTTGAAATTTTAAAAAGGACTTTGCTCCTTTTTCCGAAAATGGTAGAAAATTTGCGAAAAAAAATTATTGGGGAACACTATTCCGGCCATTCCTATGAATGTCCAATATTCAAAAGTGTGTTTTTTTTGACAATAGGCGACATTCTTCCAAATTTCGACTTTTGAAATTTTAAAAAGGACTTTGCTCCTTTTTCTGAAAATGGTAGAAAATTTGCGAAAAAAAATTATTGGGGAAGACTATTCCGGCCATTCCTATGAATGTCCAATATTCAAAAGTGTGTTTTTTTGACAATAGGCGACATTCTTCCAAATTTCGACTTTTGAAATTTTAAAAAAGACTTTGCTCCTTTATCCGAAAATGGTAGAAAATTTGCGAAAAAAAATTATTGGGGAACACTATTCCGGCCATTCCTATGAATGTCCAATATTCAAAAGTGTGTTTTTTTTGACAATAGGCGACATTCTTCCAAATTTCGACTTTTGAAATTTTAAAAAGGACTTTGCTCCTTTTTCCGAAAATGGTAGAAAATTTGCGAAAAAAAATTATTGGGGAACACTATTCCGGCCATTCCCATGAATGTCCAATATTCAAAAGTGTGTTTTTTTGACAATAGGCGACATTCTTCCAAATTTCGACTTTTGAAATTTTAAAAAAGACTTTGCTTCTTTTTCCGAAAATGGTAGAAAATTTGCGAAAAAAAAGTTATTGGGGAACACTATTCCGGCCATTCCTATGAATGTCCAATATTCAAAAGTGTGTTTTTTTGACAATAGGCGACATTCTTCCAAATTTCGACTTTTGAAATTTTAAAAAAGACTTTGCTTCTTTTTCCGAAAATGGTAGAAAATTTGCGAAAAAAAATTATTGGGGAACACTATTCCGGCAATTCCCATGAATGTCCAATATTCAAAAGTGTGTTTTTTTGACAATAGGCGACATTCTTCCAAATTTCGACTTTTGAAATTTTAAAAAGGACTTTGCTTCTTTTTCCGAAAATGGTAGAAAATTTGCGAAAAAAAATTATTGGGGAACACTATTCCGGCCATTCCTATGAATGTCCAATATTCAAAAGTGTGTTTTTTTGACAATAGGCGACATTCTTCCAAATTTCGACTTTTGAAATTTTAGAAAGGACTTTGCTCCTTTTTCCGAAAATGGTAGAAAATTTGCGAAAAAAAAGTTATTGGGGAACACTATTCCGGCCATTCCTATGAATGTCCAATATTCAAAAGTGTGTTTTTTTGACAATAGGCGACATTCTTCCAAATTTCGACTTTTGAAATTTTAAAAAGGACTTTGCTCCTTTTTTCGAAAATGGTAGAAAATTAGCGAAAAAAAATTATTGGGGAACACTATTCCGGCCATTCCTATGAATGTCCAATATTCAAAAGTGTGTTTTTTTGACAATAGGCGACATTCTTCCAAATTTCGACTTTTGAAATTTTAAAAAAGACTTTGCTCCTTTTTCCGAAAATGGTAGAAAATTTGCGAAAAAAAATTATTGGGGAACACTATTCCGGCCATTCCTATGAATGTCCAATATTCAAAAGTGTGTTTTTTTGACAATAGGCGACATTCTTCCAAATTTCGACTTTTGAAATTTTAAAAAGAACTTTGCTCCTTTTTCCGAAAATGGTAAAAAATTTGCGAAAAAAAATTATTGGGGAACACTATTCCGGCTATTCCTATGAATGTCCAATATTCAAAAGTGTGTTTTTTTGACAATAGGCGGCATTCTTCCAAATTTCGACTTTTGAAATTTTAAAAAGGACTTTGCTCCTTTTTCCGAATATGGTAGAAAATTTGCGAAAAAAAGTTATTGGGGAACACTATTCCGGCCATTCCTTTGAATGTCCAATATTCAAAAGTGTGTTTTTTTGACAATAGGCGACATTCTTCCAAATTTCGACTTTTGAAATTTTAAAAAGGACTTTGCTCCTTTTTCCGAAAATGGTAGAAAATTTGCGAAAAAAAATTATTGGGGAACACTATTCCGGCCATTCCTATGAATGTCCAATATTCAAAAGTGTGTTTTTTTGACAATAGGCGACATTCTTTCAAATTTCGACTTTTGAAATTTTAAAAAGGCCTTTGCTCCTTTTTCCGAAAATGGTAGAAAATTTGCGAAAAAAAATTATTGGGGAACACTATTCCGGCCATTCCTATGAATGTCCAATATTCAAAAGTGTGTTTTTTTGACAATAGGCGACATTCTTCCAAATTTCGACTTTTGAAATTTTAAAAAGGACTTTGCTCCTTTTTCCGAAAATGGTAGAAAATTTGCGAAAAAAAATTATTGGGGAACACTATTCCGGCCATTCCTATGAATGTCCAATATTCAAAAATGTGTTTTTTTGACAATAGGCGACATTCTTCCAAATTTCGACTTTTGAAATTTTAAAAAAGACTTTGCTCCTTTTTCCGAAAATGGTAGAAAATTTGCAAAAAAAAATTATTGGGGAACGCTATTCCGGTCATTCCTATGAATGTCCAATATTCAAAAGTGTGTTTTTTTGACAATAGGCGACATTCTTCAAATTTCGACTTTTGAAATTTTAAAAAGGACTTTGCTCCTTTTTCCGAAAATGGTAGAAAATTTGCGAAAAAAAATTATTGGGGAACACTATTCTGGCCATTCCTATGAATGTCCAATATTCAAAAGTGTGTTTTTTGACAATAGGCGACATTCTTCCAAATTTCGACTACTGAAATTTTAAAAAAGACTTTGCTCCTTTTTCCGAAAATGGTAGAAAATTTGGGAAAAAAAATTATTGGGGAACACTATTCCGGCCATTCCTATGAATGTCCAATATTCAAAAGTGTGTTTTTTTGACAATAGGCGACATTCTTCTAAATTTCGACTTTTGAAATTTTAAAAAGGACTTTGCTCCTTTTTCCGAAAATGGTAGAAAATTTGCGAAAAAAAATTATTGGGGAACACTATTCCGGCCATTCCTATGAATGTCCAATATTCAAAAGTGTGTTTTTTTGACAATAGGCGACATTCTTCCAAATTTCGACTTTTGAAATTTTAAAAAGGACTTTGCTCCTTTTTCCGAAACTGGTGGAAAATTTGCGAAAAAAAATTATTGGGGAACACTATTCCGGCCATTCCTATGAATGTCCAATATTCAAAAGTGTGTTTTTTTGACAATAGGCGACATTCTTCCAAATTTCGACTTTTGAAATTTTAAAAAGGACTTTGCTCCTTTTTCGAAAATGGTAGAAAATTTGCGAAAAAAAATTATTGGGTAACACTATTCCGGCCATTCCTATGAATGTCCAATATTCAAAAGTCTTAACAGTGTGTTTTTTTGAAAATTGGCGACATTTTTCCAAATTTCAACTTTTGAAATTTTAGAAAGGACTTTGCTCCTTTTTCCGAAAATGGTAGAAAATTTGCGAAAAAAAATTGTTGGGGAACACTATTCCGGCCATTCCTATGAATGTCCAATATTCAAAAGTGTGTTTTTTTTGACAATAGGCGACATTCTTTCAAATTTCGACTTTTGAAATTTTAAAAAAGACTTTGCTCCTTTTTCCGAAAATGGTAGAAAATTTGCGAAAAAAAATTATTGGGGAACACTATTCCGGCCATTCCTATGAATGTCCAATATTCAAAAGTGTGTTTTTTTGACAATAGGCGACATTCTTCCAAATTTCGACTTTTGAAATTTTAAAAAGGACTTTGCTCCTTTTTCCGAAAATGGTAGAAAATTTGCGAAAAAAAATTATTGGGGAACACTATTCCGGCCATTCCTATGAATGTCCAATATTCAAAAGTGTGTTTTTTTGACAATAGGCGACATGCTTCCAAATTTCGACTTTTGAAATTTTAAAAAGGACTTTGCTCCTTTTTCCGAAAATGGTAGAAAATTTGCGAAAAAAAATTATTGGGGAACACTATTCCGGCCATTCCTATGAATGTCCAATATTCAAAAGTGTGTTTTTTTGACAATAGGCGACATTCTTCCAAATTTCGACTTTTGAAATTTTAAAAAGGACTTTGCTCCTTTTTCCGAAAATGGTAGAAAATTTGCGAAAAAAAATTATTGGGGAACACTATTCCGGCCATTCCTATGAATGTCCAATATTCAAAAGTGTGTTTTTTTGACAATAGGCGACATTCTTCCAAATTTCGACTTTTGAAATTTTAAAAAGGACTTTGCTCCTTTTTCCGAAAATGGTAGAAAATTTGCCAAAAAAAATTATTGGGGAACACTATTCCGGCCATTCCTATGAATGTCCAATATTCAAAAGTGTGTTTTTTTGACAATAGGCGACATTCTTCCAAATTTCGACTTTTGAAATTTTAAAAAGGACTTTGCTCCTTTTTCCGAAAATGGTAGAAAATTTGCGAAAAAAAATTATTGGGGAACACTATTCCGGCCATTCCTATGAATGTCCAATATTCAAAAGTGTGTTTTTTTTGACAATAGGCGACATTCTTCCAAATTTGGACTTTTGAAATTTTAAAAAGGACTTTGCTTCTTTTTCCGAAAATGGTAGAAAATTTGCGAAAAAAAATTGTTGGGGAACACTATTCCGGCCATTCCTATGAATGTCCAATATTCAAAAGTGTGTTTTTTTGACAATAGGCGACATTCTTTCAAATTTCGACTTTTGAAATTTTAAAAAGGACTTTGCTCCTTTTTCCGAAAATGGTAGAAAATTTGCGAAAAAAAATTATTGGGGAACACTATTCCGGCCATTCCTATGAATGTCCAATATTCAAAAGTGTGTTTTTTTGACAATAGGCGACATTCTTCCAAATTTCGACTTTTGAAATTTTGAAAAGGACTTTGCTTCTTTTTCCGAAAATGGTAGAAAGTTTCGAAAAAAAATTATTGGGGAACACTATTCCGGCCATTCCTATGAATGTCCAATATTCAAAAGTGTGTTTTTTTTTGACAATAGGCGACATTCTTCCAAATTTCGACTTTTGAAATTTTAAAAAGGACTTTGCTCCTTTTTCCGAAAATGGTAGAAAATTTGCGAAAAAAAATTATTGGGGAACACTATTCCGGCCATTCCTATGAATGTCCAATATTCAAAAGTGTGTTTTTTTGACAATAGGCGACATTCTTCCAAATTTCGACTTTTGAAATTTTCAAAAGGACTTTGCTCCTTTTTCCGAAAATGGTAGAAAATTTGCGAAAAAAAATTATTGGGGAACACTATTCCAGCCATTCCTATGAATGTCCAATATTCAAAAGTGTGTTTTTTTGACAATAGGCGACATTCTTCCAAATTTGGACTTTTGAAATTTTAAAAAGGACTTTGCTCCTTTTTCCGAAAATGGTAGAAAATTTGCGAAAAAAAATTATTGGGGAACACTATTCCGGCCATTCCTATGAATGTCCAATATTCAAAAGTGTGTTTTTTTGACAATAGGCGACATTCTTCCAAATTTCGACTTTTGAAATTTTAAAAAGGACTTTGCTCCTTTTTCCGAAAATGGTAGAAAATTTGCGAAAAAAAATTATTGGGGAACACTATTCCGGCCATTCCTATGAATGTCCAATATTCAAAAGTGTGTTTTTTTGACAATAGGCGACATTCTTCCAAATTTCGAATTTTGAAATTTTGAAAAGCACTTTGCTCCTTTTTCCGAAAATGGTAGAAAATTTGCGAAAAAAAATTATTGGGGAACACTATTCCGGCCATTCCTATGAATGTCCAATATTCAAAAGTGTGTTTTTTTGACAATAGGCAACATTCTTCCAAATTTCGACTTTTGAAATTTTAAAAAGGACTTTGCTCCTTTTTCCGAAAATGGTAGAAAATTTGCGAAACAAAATTATTGGGGAACACTATTCCGGCCATTCCTATGAATGTCCAATATTCAAAAGTGTGTTTTTTTGACAATAGGCGACATTCTTCCAAATTTCGACTTTTGAAATTTTAAAAAGGACTTTGCTCCTTTTTACGAAAATGGTAGAAAATTTGCGAAAAAAAATTATTGGGGAACACTATTCCGGCCATTCCTATGAATGTCCAATATTCAAAAGTGTGTTTTTTTGACAATAGGCGACATTCTTCCAAATTTCGACTTTTGAAATTTTGAAAAGGACTTTGCTTCTTTTTCCGAAAATGGTAAAAAATTTCGAAAAAAAATTATTGGGGAACACTATTCCGGCCATTCCTATGAATGTGCAATATTCAAAAGTGTGTTTTTTTGACAATAGGCGACATTCTTCCAAATTTCGACTTTTGAAATTTTAAAAAGGACTTTGCTCCTTTTTACGAAAATGGTAGAAACTTTGCGAAAAAAAATTATTGGGGAACACTATTCCGGCCATTCCTATGAATGTCCAATATTCAAAAGTGTGTTTTTTTGACAATAGGCGACATTCTTCCAAATTTCGACTTTTGAAATTTTCAAAAGGACTTTGCTCCTTTTTCCGAAAATGGTAGAAAATTTGCGAAAAAAAATTATTGGGGAACACTATTCCGGCCATTCCTATGAATGTCCAATATTCAAAAGTGTGTTTTTTTGACAATAGGCGACATTCTTCCAAATTTCGACTTTTGAAATTTTAAAAAGGACTTTGCTCCTTTTTCCGAAAATGGTAGAAAATTTGCGAAAAAAAATTATTGGGGAACACTATTCCGGCCATTCCTATGAATGTCCAATATTCAAAAGTGTGTTTTTTTGACAATAGGCGACATTCTTCCAAATTTGGACTTTTGAAATTTTAAAAAGGACTTTGCTCCTTTTTCCGAAAATGGTAGAAAATTTGCGAAAAAAAATTATTGGGGAACACTATTCCGGCCATTCCTATGAATGTCCAATATTCAAAAGTGTGTTTTTTTGACAATAGGCGACATTCTTCCAAATTTCGAATTTTGAAATTTTGAAAAGCACTTTGCTCCTTTTTCCGAAAATGGTAGAAAATTTGCGAAAAAAAATTATTGGGGAACACTATTCCGGCCAT
This sequence comes from Epicampocera succincta, assembly GCA_932526305.1. Lineage (NCBI taxonomy): Eukaryota > Metazoa > Arthropoda > Insecta > Diptera > Tachinidae > Epicampocera > Epicampocera succincta. Next base: position 35,128,116 of record OW052037.1, on the reverse strand, counting down.
TCCTATGAATGTCCAATATTCAAAAGTGTGTTTTTTTGACAATAGGCAACATTCTTCCAAATTTCGACTTTTGAAATTTTAAAAAGGACTTTGCTCCTTTTTCCGAAAATGGTAGAAAATTTGCGAAACAAAATTATTGGGGAACACTATTCCGGCCATTCCTATGAATGTCCAATATTCAAAAGTGTGTTTTTTTGACAATAGGCGACATTCTTCCAAATTTCGACTTTTGAAATTTTAAAAAGGACTTTGCTCCTTTTTACGAAAATGGTAGAAAATTTGCGAAAAAAAATTATTGGGGAACACTATTCCGGCCATTCCTATGAATGTCCAATATTCAAAAGTGTGTTTTTTTGACAATAGGCGACATTCTTCCAAATTTCGACTATTGAAATTTTAAAAAGGACTTTGCTCCTTTTTCCGAAAATGGTAGAAAATTTGCGAAACAAAATTATTGGGGAACACTATTCCGGCCATTCCTATGAATGTCCAATATTCAAAAGTGTGTTTTTTTGACAATAGGCGACATTCTTCCAAATTTCGACTTTTGAAATTTTAAAAAGGACTTTGCTCCTTTTTACGAAAATGGTAGAAAATTTGCGAAAAAAAATTATTGGGGAACACTATTCCGGCCATTCCTATGAATGTCCAATATTCAAAAGTGTGTTTTTTTGACAAAAGGCGACATTCTTCCAAATTTCGACTTTTGAAATTTTGAAAAGGACTTTGCTCCTTTTTCCGAAAATGGTAGAAAATTTGCGAAAAAAAATTATTGGGGAACACTATTCCGGCCATTCCTATGAATGTCCAATATTCAAAAGTGTGTTTTTTTTGACAATAGGCGAAATTCTTCCAAATTTCGACTTTTGAAATTTTAAAAAGGACTTTGCACCTTTTTCCGAAAATGATAAAATATTTGGGAAAAAAAATTATTGGGGATCACTATTCCGGCCATTCCTATGAATGTCCAATATTCAAAAGTGTGTTTTTTTGACAATAGGCGACATTCTTCCAAATTTGGACTTTTGAAATTTTAAAAAGGACTTTGCTCCTTTTTCCGAAAATGGTAGAAAATGTGCGAAAAAAATTATTGGGGAACACTATTCCGGCCATTCCTATGAATGTCCAATATTCAAAAGTATGTTTTTTTGACAATAAGCGACATTCTTCCAAATTTCGAATTTTGAAATTTTGAAAAGCACTTTGCTCCTTTTTCCGAAAATGGTAGAAAATTTGCGAAAAAAAATTATTGGGGAACACTATTCCGGCCATTCCTATGAATGTCCAATATTCAAAAGTGTGTTTTTTTGACAATAGGCGACATTCTTCCAAATTTCGACTTTTGAAATTTTAAAAAGGACTTTGCTCCTTTTTCGAAAATGGTAGAAAATTTGCGAAAAAAAATTATTGGGGAACACTATTCCGGCCATTCCTATGAATGTCCAATATTCAAAAGTGTGTTTTTTTGACAATAGGCGACATTCTTCCAAATTTCGACTTTTGAAATTTTAAAAAGGACTTTGCACCTTTTTCCGAAAATGGTAGAAAATTTGCGAAAAAAAATTATTGGGGAACACTATTCCGGCCATTCCTATGAATGTGCAATATTCAAAAGTGTGTTTTTTTGACAATAGGCGACATTCTTCCAAATTTCGACTTTTGAAATTTTAAAAAGGACTTTGCTCCTTTTTCCGAAAATGGTAGAAAATTTGGGAAAAAAAATTATTGGGGAACACTATTCCGGCCATTCCTATGAATGTCCAATATTCAAAAGTCTTAACAGTGTGTTTTTTTGAAAATTGGCGACATTTTTCCAAATTTCGACTTTTGAAATTTTAAAAAGGACTTTGCTCCTTTTTCCGAAAATGGTAGAAAATTTGCGAAAAAAAATTGTTGGGGAACACTATTCCGGCCATTGCTATGAATGTCCAATATTCAAAAGTGTGTTTTTTTGACAATAGGCGACATTCTTTCAAATTTCGACTTTTGAAATTTTAAAAAGGACTTTGCTCCTTTTTCCGAAAATGGTAGAAAATTTGCGAAAAAAAATTATTGGGGAACACTATTCCGGCCATTCCTATGAATGTCCAATATTCAAAAGTGTGTTTTTTTGACAATAGGCGATATTCTTCCAAATTTCGACTTTTGAAATTTTAAAAAGGACTTTGCTCCTTTTTCCGAAAATGGTAGAAAATTTGCGAAAAAAAATTATTGGGGAACACTATTCCGGCCATTCCTATGAATGTCCAATATTCAAAAGTGTGTTTTTTTGACAATAGGCGACATTCTTCCAAATTTGGACTTTTGAAATTTTAAAAAGGACTTTGCTCCTTTTTCCGAAAATGGTAGAAAATTTGCGAAAAAAAATTATTGGGGAACACTATTCCGGCCATTCCTATGAATGTCCAATATTCAAAAGTGTGTTTTTTTGACAATAGGCGACATTCTTCCAAATTTCGACTTTTGAAATTTTAAAAACGACTTTGATCCTTTTTCCGAAAATGGTAGAAAATTTTCGAAAAAAAATTATTGGGGAACACTATTCCGGCCATCCCTATGAATGTCCAATATTCAAAAGTGTGTTTTTTTGACAATAGGCGACATTCTTCCAAATTTCGACTTTTGAAATTTTAAAAAGGACTTTGCTCCTTTTTACGAAAATGGTAGAAAATTTGCGAAAAAAAATTATTGGGGAACACTATTCCGGCCATTCCTATGAATGTCCAATATTCAAAAGTGTGTTTTTTTGACAATAGGCGACATTCTTCCAAATTTCGACTTTTGAAATTTTAAAAAGGACTTTGCTCCTTTTTCCGAAAATGGAAGAAAATTTGCGAAAAAAAATTATTGGGGAACACTATTCCGGCCATTCCTATGAATGTCCAATATTCAAAAGTGTGTTTTTTTGACAATAGGCGACATTCTTCCAAATTTCGACTTTTGAAATTTTAAAAAGGACTTTGCTCCTTTTTACGAAAATGGTAGAAAATTTGCGAAAAAAAATTATTGGGGAACACTATTCCGGCCATTCCTATGAATGTCCAATATTCAAAAGTGTGTTTTTTTGACAAAAGGCGACATTCTTCCAAATTTCGACTTTTGAAATTTTGAAAAGGACTTTGCTCCTTTTTCCGAAAATGGTAGAAAATTTGCGAAAAAAAATTATTGGGGAACACTATTCCGGCCATTCCTATGAATGTCCAATATTCAAAAGTGTGTTTTTTTTTGACAATAGGCGAAATTCTTCCAAATTTCGACTTTTGAAATTTTAAAAAGGACTTTGCACCTTTTTCCGAAAATGATAAAATATTTGGGAAAAAAAATTATTGGGGATCACTATTCCGGCCATTCCTATGAATGTCCAATATTCAAAAGTGTGTTTTTTTGACAATAGGCGACATTCTTCCAAATTTGGACTTTTGAAATTTTAAAAAGGACTTTGCTCCTTTTTCCGAAAATGGTAGAAAATTTGCGAAAAAAAATTATTGGGGAACACTATTCCGGCCATTCCTATGAATGTCCAATATTCAAAAGTGTGTTTTTTTGACAATAGGCGACATTCTTCCAAATTTCGACTTTTGAAATTTTAAAAAGGACTTTGCTCCTTTTTCGAAAATGGTAGAAAATTTGCGAAAAAAAATTATTGGGGAACACTATTCCGGCCATTCCTATGAATGTCCAATATTCAAAAGTGTGTTTTTTTGACAATAGGCGACATTCTTCCAAATTTCGACTTTTGAAATTTTAAAAAGGACTTTGCACCTTTTTCCGAAAATGGTAGAAAATTTGCGAAAAAAAATTATTGGGGAACACTATTCCGGCCATTCCTATGAATGTGCAATATTCAAAAGTGTGTTTTTTTGACAATAGGCGACATTCTTCCAAATTTCGACTTTTGAAATTTTAAAAAGGACTTTGCTCCTTTTTCCGAAAATGGTAGAAAATTTGCGAAAAAAAATTATTGGGGAACACTATTCCGGCCATTCCTATGAATGTCCAATATTCAAAAGTCTTAACAGTGTGTTTTTTTGAAAATTGGCGACATTTTTCCAAATTTCGACTTTTGAAATTTTAAAAAGGACTTTGCTTCTTTTTCCGAAAATGGTAGAAAATTTGCGAAAAAAAATTGTTGGGGAACACTATTCCGGCCATTCCTATGAATGTCCAATATTCAAAAGTGTGTTTTTTTGACAATAGGCGACATTCTTTCAAATTTCGACTTTTGAAATTTTAAAAAGGACTTTGCTCCTTTTTCCGAAAATGGTAGAAAATTTGCGAAAAAAAATTATTGGGGAACACTATTCCGGCCATTCCTATGAATGTCCAATATTCAAAAGTGTGTTTTTTTGACAATAGGCGATATTCTTCCAAATTTCGACTTTTGAAATTTTAAAAAGGACTTTGCTCCTTTTTCCGAAAATGGTAGAAAATTTGCGAAAAAAAATTATTGGGGAACACTATTCCGGCCATTCCTATGAATGTCCAATATTCAAAAGTGTGTTTTTTTGACAATAGGCGACATTCTTCTAAATTTCGACTTTTGAAATTTTAAAAAGGACTTTGCTCCTTTTTCCGAAAATGGTAGAAAATTTGCGAAAAAAAATTATTGGGGAACACTATTCCGGCCATTCCTATGAATGTCCAATATTCAAAAGTGTGTTTTTTTGACAATAGGCGACATTCTTCCAAATTTCGACTTTTGAAATTTTAAAAAGGACTTTGCTCCTTTTTTCGAAAATGGTAGAAAATTTGCGAAAAAAAATTATTGGGGAACACTATTCCGGCCATTCCTATGAATGTCCAATATTCAAAAGTGTGTTTTTTTGACAATAGGCGACATTTTGAAAATTTCGACTTTTGAAATTTTAAAAAAGACTTTGCTCCTTTTTCCGAAAATGGTAGAAAATTTGCGAAAAAAAATTATTGGGGAACACTATTCCGGCCATTCCTATGAATGTCCAATATTCAAAAGTGTGTTTTTTTGACAATAGGCGACATTCTTCTAAATTTCGACTTTTGAAATTTTAAAAAGGACTTTGCTCCTTTTTCCGAAAATGGTAGAAAATTTGCGAAAAAAAATTATTGGGGAACACTATTCCGGCCATTCCTATGAATGTCCAATATTCAAAAGTGTGTTTTTTTGACAATAGGCGACATTCTTCCAAATTTCGACTTTTGAAATTTTAAAAAGGACTTTGCTCCTTTTTTCGAAAATGGTAGAAAATTTGCGAAAAAAAATTATTGGGGAACACTATTCCGGCCATTCCTATGAATGTCCAATATTCAAAAGTGTGTTTTTTTGACAATAGGCGACATTCTTCCAAATTTCGACTTTTGAAATTTTGAAAAGGACTTTGCTTCTTTTTCCGAAAATGGTAGAAAATTTTGAAAAAAAATTATTGGGGAACACTATTCCGGCCATTCCTATGAATGTCCAATATTCAAAAGTGTGTTTTTTTTTGACAATAGGCGACATTCTTCCAAATTTCGACTTTTGAAATTTTAAAAAGGACTTTGCTCCTTTTTCCGAAAATGGTAAAAAATTTGCGAAAAAAAATTATTGGGGAACACTATTCCGGCCATTCCTATGAATGTCCAATATTCAAAAGTGTGTTTTTTTGACAATAGGCGACATTCTTCCAAATTTCGACTTTTGAAATTTTAAAAAGGACTTTGCTCCTTTTTTCGAAAATGGTAGAAAATTTGCGAAAAAAAATTATTGGGGAACACTATTCCGGCCATTCCTATGAATGTCCAATATTCAAAAGTGTGTTTTTTTGACAATAGGCGACATTCTTCCAAATTTCGACTTTTGAAATTTTAAAAAGGACTTTGCTCCTTTTTTCGAAAATGGTAGAAAATTTGCGAAAAAAAATTATTGGGGAACACTATTCCGGCCATTCCTATGAATGTCCAATATTCAAAAGTGTGTTTTTTTGACAATAGGCGACATTCTTCCAAATTTCGACTTTTGAAATTTTAAAAAGGACTTTGCTCCTTTTTCCGAAAATGGTAGAAAATTTGCGAAAAAAAATTATTGGGGAACACTATTCCGGCCATTCCTATGAATGTCCAATATTCAAAAGTGTGTTTTTTTGACAATAGGCGACATTCTTCCAAATTTCGACTTTTGAAATTTTAAAAAGGACTTTGCTCCTTTTTCCGAAAATGGTAGAAAATTTGCGAAAAAAAATTATTGGGGAACACTATTCCGGCCATTCCTATGAATGTCCAATATTCAAAAGTGTGTTTTTTTGACAATAGGCGACATTCTTCCAAATTTGGACTTTTGAAATTTTAAAAAGGACTTTGCTCCTTTTTCCGAAAATGGTAGAAAATTTGCGAAAAAAAATTATTGGGGAACACTATTCCGGCCATTCCTATGAATGTCCAATATTCAAACGTGTGTTTTTTTGACAATAGGCGACATTCTTCCAAATTTCGACTTTTGAAATTTTAAAAAGGACTTTGCTCCTTTTTCCGAAAATGGTAGAAAATTTGCGAAAAAAAATTATTGGGGAACACTATTCCGGCCATTCCTATGAATGTCCAATATTCAAAAGTGTGTTTTTTTGACAATAGGCAACATTCTTCCAAATTTCGACTTTTGAAATTTTAAAAAGGACTTTGCTCCTTTTTCCGAAAATGGTAGAAAATTTGCGAAACAAAATTATTGGGGAACACTATTCCGGCCATTCCTATGAATGTCCAATATTCAAAAGTGTGTTTTTTTGACAATAGGCGACATTCTTCCAAATTTCGACTTTTGAAATTTTAAAAAGGACTTTGCTCCTTTTTACGAAAATGGTAGAAAATTTGCGAAAAAAAATTATTGGGGAACACTATTCCGGCCATTCCTATGAATGTCCAATATTCAAAAGTGTGTTTTTTTTGACAATAGGCGACATTCTTCCAAATTTCGACTTTTGAAATTTTGAAAAGGACTTTGCTCCTTTTTCCGAAAATGGTAGAAAATTTGCGAAAAAAAATTATTGGGGAACACTATTCCGGCCATTCCTATGAATGTCCAATATTCAAAAGTGTGTTTTTTTTGACAATAGGCGAAATTCTTCCAAATTTCGACTTTTGAAATTTTAAAAAGGACTTTGCACCTTTTTCCGAAAATGATAAAATATTTGGGAAAAAAAATTATTGGGGATCACTATTCCGGCCATTCCTATGAATGTCCAATATTCAAAAGTGTGTTTTTTTGACAATAGGCGACATTCTTCCAAATTTGGACTTTTGAAATTTTAAAAAGGACTTTGCTCCTTTTTCCGAAAATGGTAGAAAATGTGCGAAAAAAATTATTGGGGAACACTATTCCGGCCATTCCTATGAATGTACAATATTCAAAAGTATGTTTTTTTGACAATAAGCGACATTCTTCCAAATTTCGACTTTTGAAATTTTAAAAAGGACTTTGCTCCTTTTTCCGAAAATGGGAGAAAATTTGGGAAAAAAAATATTTGGGGAACACTATTCCGGCCATTCCTATGAATGTCCAATATTCAAAAGTGTGTTTTTTTGACAATAGGCGACATTCTTCCAAATTTCGACTTTTGAAATTTTAAAAAGGACTTTGCTCCTTTTTCCGAAAATGGTAGAAAATTTGCGAAAAAAAATTATTGGGGAACACTATTCCGGCCATTCCTATGAATGTCCAATATTCAAAAGTGTGTTTTTTTGACAATAGGCGACATTCTTCCAAATTTCGACTTTTGAAATTTTAAAAAGGACTTTGCTCCTTTTTCCGAAAATGGTAGAAAATTTGCGAAAAAAAATTATTGGGGAACACTATTCCGGCCATTCCTATGAATGTCCAATATTCAAAAGTGTGTTTTTTGGACAATAGGCGACATTCTTCCAAATATCGACTTTTGAAATTTTAAAAAGGACTTTGCTCCTTTTTCCGAAAATGGTAGAAAATTTGCGAAAAAAAATTATTGGGGAACACTATTCCGGCCATTCCTATGAATGTCCAATATTCAAAAGTGTGTTTTTTTGACAATAGGCGACATTCTTCCAAATTTCGACTTTTGAAATTTTAAAAAGGACTTTGCTCCTTTTTCCGAAAATGGTAGAAAATTTGCGAAAAAAAATTATTGGGGAACACTATTCCGGCCATTCCTATGAATGTCCAATATTCAAAAGTGTGTTTTTTTGACAATAGGCGACATTCTTCCAAATTTCGACTTTTGAAATTTTAAAAAGGACTTTGCTCCTTTTTCCGAAAATGGTAGAAAATTTGCGAAAAAAAATTATTGGGGAACACTATTCCGGCCATTCCTATGAATGTCCAATATTCAAAAGTGTGTTTTTTTGACAATAGGCGACATTCTTCCAAATTTCGACTTTTGAAAATTTAAAAAGGACTTTGCTCCTTTTTCCGAAAATGGTAGAAAATTTGCGAAAAAAAATTATTGGGGAACACTATTCCGGCCATTCCTATGAATGTCCAATATTCAAAAGTGTGTTTTTTTGACAATAGGCGACATTCTTCCAAATTTCGACTTTTGAAATTTTGAAAAGGACTTTGCTCCTTTTTCCGAAAATGGTAGAAAATTTGCGAAAAAAAATTATCGGGGAACACTATTCCGGCCATTCCTATGAATGTCCAATATTCAAAAGTGTGTTTTTTTGACAATAGGCGACATTCTTCTAAATTTCGACTTTTGAAATTTTAAAAAGGACTTTGCTCCTTTTTCCGAAAATGGTAAAAAATTTGCGAAAAAAAATTATTGGGGAACACTATTCCGGCCATTCCTATGAATGTCCAATATTCAAAAGTGTGTTTTTTTGACAATAGGCGACATTCGACTTTTGAAATTTTAAAAAGGACTTTGCTCCTTTTTCCGAAAATGGTAAAAAATTTGCGAAAAAAAATTATTGGGGAACACTATTCCGGCCATTCCTATGAATGTCCAATATTCAAAAGTGTGTTTTTTTGACAATAGGCGACATTCTTCCAAATTTCGACTTTTGAAATTTTAAAAAGGACTTTGCTCCTTTTTCCGAAAATGGTAGAAAATTTGCGAAAAAAAATTATTGGGGAACACTATTCCGGCCATTCCTATGAATGTCCAATATTCAAAAGTGTGTTTTTTTGACAATAGGCGACATTCTTCCAAATTTCGACTTTTGAAATTTTAAAAAGGACTTTGCTCCTTTTTCCGAAAATGGTAGAAAATTTGCGAAAAAAAATTATTGGGGAACACTATTCCGGCCATTCCTATGAATGTCCAATATTCAAAAGTGTGTTTTTTTGACAATAGGCGACATTCTTCCAAATTTCGACTTTTGAAAATTTAAAAAGGACTTTGCTCCTTTTTCCGAAAATGGTAGAAAATTTGCGAAAAAAAATTATTGGGGAACACTATTCCGGCCATTCCTATGAATGTCCAATATTCAAAAGTGTGTTTTTTTGACAATAGGCGACATTCTTCCAAATTTCGACTTTTGAAATTTTGAAAAGGACTTTGCTCCTTTTTCCGAAAATGGTAGAAAATTTGCGAAAAAAAATTATCGGGGAACACTATTCCGGCCATTCCTATGAATGTCCAATATTCAAAAGTGTGTTTTTTTGACAATAGGCGACATTCTTCTAAATTTCGACTTTTGAAATTTTAAAAAGGACTTTGCTCCTTTTTCCGAAAATGGTAAAAAATTTGCGAAAAAAAATTATTGGGGAACACTATTCCGGCCATTCCTATGAATGTCCAATATTCAAAAGTGTGTTTTTTTGACAATAGGCGACATTCGACTTTTGAAATTTTAAAAAGGACTTTGCTCCTTTTTCCGAAAATGGTAGAAAATTTGCGAAAAAAATTTATTGGGGAACACTATTCCGGCCATTCCTATGAATGTCCAATATTCAAAAGTGTGTTTTTTTGACAATAGGCGACATTCTTCCAAATTTCGACTTTTGAAATTTTGAAAAGGACTTTGCTCCTTTTTCCGAAAATGGTAGAAAATTTGCGAAAAAAAATTATTGGGGAACACTATTCCGGCCATTCCTATGAATGTCCAATATTCAAAAGTGTGTTTTTTTTGACAATAGGCGACATTCTTCCAAATTTGGCCTTTTGAAATTTTAAAAAGGACTTTGTTCCTTTTTCCGAAAATGGTAGAAAATTTGCGAAAAAAATTATTGGGGAACACTATTCCGGCCATTCCTATGAATGTCCAATATTCAAAAGTGTGTTTTTTGACAATAGGCGACATTCTTCCAAATTTCGACTTTTGAAATTTTGAAAAGGACTTTGCTCCTTTTTCTGAAAATGGTAGAAAATTTGCGAAAAAAAATTATTGGGAAACACTATTCCGGCCATTCCTATGAATGTCCAATATTCAAAAGTGTGTTTTTTTGACAATAGGCGACATTCTTCCAAATTTCGACTTTTGAAATTTTAAAAAGGACTTTGCTCCTTTTTTCAAAAATGGTACAAAATTTGCGAAAAAAAATTATTGGGGAACACTATTCCGGCCATCCCTATGAATGTCCAATATTCAAAAGTGTGTTTTTTTGACAATAGGCGACATTCTTCCAAATTTCGACTTTTGAAATTTTAAAAAGGACTTTGCTCCTTTTTCCGAAAATGGTAGAAAATTTGGGAAAAAAAATTATTGGGGAACACTTTTCCGGCCATTCCTATGTGTTTTTTTGACAATAGGCGACATTCTTCCAAATTTCGACTTTTGAAATTTTAAAAAGGACTTTGCTCCTTTTTCCGAAAATGGTAGAAAATTTGCGAAAAAAAATTATTGGGGAACACTATTCCGGCCATTCCTATGAATGTCCAATATTCAAAAGTGTGTTTTTTTGACAATAGGCGACATTCTTCCAAATTTCGACTTTTGAAATTTTAAAAAGGACTTTGCTCCTTTTTCCGAAAATGGTAGAAAATTTGCGAAAAAAAATTATTGGGGAACACTATTCCGGCCATTCCTATGAATGTCCAATATTCAAAAGTGTGTTTTTTTGACAATAGGCGACATTCTTCCAAATTTCGACTTTTGAAAATTTAAAAAGGACTTTGCTCCTTTTTCCGAAAATGGTAGAAAATTTGCGAAAAAAAATTATTGGGGAACACTATTCCGGCCATTCCTATGAATGTCCAATATTCAAAAGTGTGTTTTTTTGACAATAGGCGACATTCTTCCAAATTTCGACTTTTGAAATTTTGAAAAGGACTTTGCTCCTTTTTCCGAAAATGGTAGAAAATTTGCGAAAAAAAATTATTGGGGAACACTATTCTGGCCATTCCTATGAATGTCCAATATTCAAAAGTGTGTTTTTTTGACAATAGGCGACATTCTTCCAAATTTCGACTTTTGAAATTTTAAAAAGGACTTTGCTCCTTTTTCCGAAAATGGTAGAAAATTTGCGAAAAAAAATTATTGGGGAACACTATTCCGGCCATTCCTATGAATGTCCAATATTCAAAAGTGTGTTTTTTTGACAATAGGCGACATTCTTCCAAATTTCGACTTTTGAAATTTTAAAAAGGACTTTGCTCCTTTTTCCGAAAATGGTAGAAAATTTGCGAAAAAAAATTATTGGGGAACACTATTCCGGCCATTCCTATGAATGTCCAATATTCAAAAGTGTGTTTTTTTGACAATAGGCGACATTCTTCCAAATTTCGACTTTTGAAATTTTAAAAAGGACTTTGCTCCTTTTTCCGAAAATGGTAGAAAATTTGCGAAAAAAAATTATTGGGGAACACTATTCCGGCCATTCCTATGAATGTCCAATATTCAAAAGTGTGTTTTTTTGACAATAGGCGACATTCTTCCAAATTTCGACTTTTGAAAATTTAAAAAGGACTTTGCTCCTTTTTCCGAAAATGGTAGAAAATTTGCGAAAAAAAATTATTGGGGAACACTATTCCGGCCATTCCTATGAATGTCCAATATTCAAAAGTGTGTTTTTTTGACAATAGGCGACATTCTTCCAAATTTCGACTTTTGAAATTTTGAAAAGGACTTTGCTCCTTTTTCCGAAAATGGTAGAAAATTTGCGAAAAAAAATTATTGGGGAACACTATTCCGGCCATTCCTATGAATGTCCAATATTCAAAAGTGTGTTTTTTTGACAATAGGCGACATTCTTCCAAATTTCGACTTTTGAAATTTTAAAAAGGACTTTGCTCCTTTTTCCGAAAATGGTAGAAAATTTGCGAAAAAAAATTATTGGGGAACACTATTCCGGCCATTCCTATGAATGTCCAATATTCAAAAGTGTGTTTTTTTGACAATAGGCGACATTCTTCCAAATTTCGACTTTTGAAATTTTAAAAAGGACTTTGCTCCTTTTTCCGAAAATGGTAGAAAATTTGCGAAAAAAAATTATTGGGGAACACTATTCCGGCCATTCCTATGAATGTCCAATATTCAAAAGTGTGTTTTTTTGACAATAGGCGACATTCTTCCAAATTTCGACTTTTGAAATTTTGAAAAGGACTTTGTTCCTTTTTCCGAAAATGGTAGAAAATTTGCGAAAAAAAATTATTGGGGAACACTATTCCGGCCATTCCTATGAATTTCCAATATTCAAAAGTGTGTTTTTTTTTTACAATAGGCGAAATTCTTCCAAATTTCGACTTTTGAAATTTTAAAAAGGACTTTGCACCTTTTTCCGAAAATGATAAAATATTTGGGAAAAAAAATTATCGGGGAACACTATTCCGGCCATTCCTATGAATGTCCAATATTCAAAAGTGTGTTTTTTTGACAATAGGCGACATTCTTCCAAATTTCGACTTTTGAAATTTTAAAAAGGACTTTGCTCCTTTTTCCGAAAATGGTAGAAAATTTGCGAAAAAAAATTATTGGGGAACACTATTCCGGCCATTCCTATGAATGTCCAATATTCAAAAGTGTGTTTTTTTGACAATAGGCGACATTCTTCCAAATTTCGACTTTTGAAATTTTAAAAAGGACTTTGCTCCTTTTTCCGAAAATGGTAGAAAATTTGCGAAAAAAAATTATTGGGGAATACTATTCCGGCCATTCCTATGAATGTCCAATATTCAAAAGTGTGTTTTTTTGACAATAGGTGACATTCTTCCAAATTTCGACTTTTGAAATTTTAAAAAGGACGTTGCTGCTTTTTCCGAAAATGGTAGAAAATTTGCGAAAAAAAATTATTGGGGAACACTATTCCGGCCATTCCTATGAATGTCCAATATTCAAAAGTGTGTTTTTTTGACAATAGGCGACATTCTTCCAAATTTCGACTTTTGAAATTTTAAAAAGGACTTTGCTCCTTTTTCCGAAAATGGGAGAAAATTTGCGAAAAAAAATTATTGGGGAACACTACTCCGGCATTCCTATGAATATCCAATATTCAAAAGTGTGTTTTTTTGACAATAGGCGACATTCTTCCAAATTTAGACTTTTGAAATTTTAAAAAGGACTTTAATCCTTTTTCCGAAAATGGTAGAAAATTTGCGAAAAAAAATTATTGGGGAACACTACTCCGGCCATTCCTATGAATGTCCAATATTCAAAAGTGTGTTTTTTTGACAATAGGCGAAATTCTTCCAAATTTCGACTTTTGAAATTTTAAAAAGGACTTTGCTCCTTTTTCCGAAAATGATAAAATATTTGGGAAAAAAAATTATTGGGGAACACTATTCCTATGAATGTCCAATATTCAAAAGTGTGTTTTTTTGACAATAGGCGACATTCTTCCAAATTTGGACTTTTGAAATTTTAAAAAGGACTTTGCTCCTTTTTCCGAAAATGGTAGAAAATTTGCGAAAAAAAATTATTGGGGAACACTATTCCGGCCATTCCTATGAATGTCCAATATTCAAAAGTGTGTTTTTTTGACAATAGGCGACATTCATCCAAATTTCGACTTTTGAAATTTTAAAAAGGACTTTGCTCCTTTTTCCGAAAATGGTAGAAAATTTGCGAAAAAAAATTATTGGGGAACACTATTCCGGCCATTCCAATGTCCAATATTCAAAAGTCTTAACAGTGTGTTTTTTTGAAAATTGGCGACATTTTTCCAAATTTCAACGTTTGAAATTTTAAAAAGGACTTTGCTCCTTTTTCCGAAAATGGTAGAAAATTTGCGAAAAAAAATTATTGGGGAACACTATTCCGGTTATTTCTATCAATGTCCAGTATTCAAAAGTCTTAACAGTGTGTTTTTTTTGAAAATTGGCGACATTTTTCCAAATTTCAACGTTTGAAATTTTAAAAAGGACTTTGCTCCTTTTTCCGAAAATGGTAGAAAATTTGCGAAAAAAATTATTGGGGAACACTATTCCGGTTATTTCTATGAATGTCCAATATTCAAAAGTGTGTTTTTTTGACAATAGGCGACATTCTTCCAAATTTCGACTTTTGAAATTTTAAAAAGGACTTTGCTCCTTTTTCCGAAAATGGTAGAAAATTTGCGAAAAAAAATTATTGGGGAACACTATTCCGGCCATTCCTATGAATGTCCAATATTCAAAAGTGTGTTTTTTTGACAATAGGCGACATTCTTCCAAATTTGGACTTTTGAAATTTTAAAAAGGACTTTGCTCCTTTTTCCGAAAATGGTAGAAAATTTGCAAACAAAATTATTGGGGAACACTATTCCGGTTATTTCTATCAATATCCAGTATTCAAAAGTCTTAACAGTGTGTTTTTTTTTTGAAAATTGGCGACATTTTTCCAAATTTCAACTTTTGAAATTTTAGAAAGGACTTTGCTCCTTTTTCCTAAAATGGTAGAAAATTTGCGAAAAAAAATTATTGGGGAACACTATTCCGGCCATTCCTATGAATGTCCAATATTCAAAAGTGTGTTTTTTTGACAATAGGCGACATTCTTCCAAATTTCGACTTTTGAAATTTTAAAAAGGACTTTGCTCCTTTTTCCGAAAATGGTAGAAAATTTGCGAAAAAATATTATTGGGGAACACTATTCCGGCCATTCCTATGAATGTCCAATATTCAAAAGTGTGTTTTTTTGACAATAGGCGACATTTTGAAAATTTCGACTTTTGAAATTTTAAAAAAGACTTTGCTCCTTTTTCCGAAAATGGTAGAAAATTTGCGAAAAAAAATTATTGGGGAACACTATTCCGGCCATTCCTATGAATGTCCAATATTCAAAAGTGTGTTTTTTTAACAATAGGCGACATTTGGAAAATTTCGACTTTTGAAATTTTAAAAAGGACTTTGCTCCGGCCATTGCTATGAATGTCCAATATTCAAAAGTGTGTTTTTTTGACAATAGGCGACATTCTTCCAAATTTGGACTTTTGAAATTTTAAAAAGGACTTTGCTCCTTTTTCCGAAAATGGTAGAAAATTTGCGAAAAAAAATTATTGGGGAACACTATTCCGGCCATTCCTATGAATGTCCAATATTCAAAAGTGTGTTTTTTTGACAATAGGCGACATTCTTCCAAATTTCGACTTTTGAAATTTTAAAAAGGACTTTGCTCCTTTTTCCGAAAATGGTAGAAAATTTGCGAAAAAAAATTATTGGGGAACACTATTCCGGCCATTCCAATGAATGTCCAATATTCAAAAGTGTGTTTTTTTGACAATAGGCGACATTCTTCCAAATTTCGACTTTTGAAATTTTAAAAAAGACTTTGCTCCTTTTTCCGAAAATGGTAGAAAATTTGCGAAAAAAAATTATTGGGGAACACTATTCCGGTCATTCCTATGAATGTCCAATATTCAAAAGTCTTAACAGTGTGTTTTTTTGAAAATTGGCGACATTTTTCCAAATTTCAACGTTTGAAATTTTAAAAAGGACTTTGCTCCTTTTTCCGAAAATGGTAGAAAATTTGCGAAAAAATATTATTGGGGAACACTATTGCGGCCATTTCTATGAATGTGCAATATTCGAAAGTCTTAACAGTGTGTTAATTTGAAAATTGGCGACATTTTTCGAAATTTCAACTTTTGAAATTTTAGAAAGGACTTTGCTCCTTTTTCCGAAAATGGTAGAAAATTTGCGAAAAAAAATTATTGGGGAACACTATTCCGGCCATTCCTATGAATGTCCAATATTCAAAAGTCGCAACAGTGTGTTTTTTTGAAAATTGGCGACATTTTTCCAAATTTCAACGTTTGAAATTTTAAAAAGGACTTTGCTCCTTTTTCCGAAAATGGTAGAAAATTTGCGAAAAAATATTATTGGGGAACACTATTGCGGCCATTTCTATGAATGTCCAATATTCAAAAGTCTTAACAGTGTGTTTTTTTGAAAATTGGCGACATTTTTCCAAATTTCAACTTTTGAAATTTTAGAAAGGACTTTGCTCCTTTTTCCGAAAATGGTAGAAAGTTTGGAAAAAAAATTATTGGGGAACACTCTTCCGGCCATTCCTATGAATGTACAATATTCAAAAGTGTGTTTTTTTGACAATAGGCGACATTCTTCCAAATTTCGACTTTTGAAATTTTAAAAAAGACTTTGCTCCTTTTTCCGAAAATGGTAGAAAATTTGCGAAAAAAAATTATTGGGGAACACTATTTCGGCCATTCCTATGAATGTCCAATATTCAAAAGTGTGTTTTTTTGACAATAGGCGACATTCTTCCAAATTTCGACTTTTGAAATTTTAAAAAAGACTTTGCTCCTTTTTCCGAAAATGGTAGAAAATTTGCGAAAAAAATTATTGGGGAACACTATTCCGGCCATTCCTATGAATGTCCAATATTCAAAAGTCTTAACAGTGTGTTTTTTTGAAAATTGGCGACATTTTTCCAAATTTCAACGTTTGAAATTTTAAAAAGGACTTTGCTCCTTTTTCCGAAAATGGTAGAAAATTTGCGAAAAAATATTATTGGGGAACACTATTGCGGCCATTTCTATGAATGTCCAATATTCAAATGTCTTAACAGTGTGTTTTTTTGAAAATTGGCGACATTTTTCCAAATTTCAACTTTTGAAATTTTAGAAAGGACTTTGCTCCTTTTTCCGAAAATGGTAGAAAATTTGCGAAAAAAAATTATTGGGGAACACTATTCCGGCCATTCCTATGAATGTCCAATATTCAAAAGTGTGTTTTTTTGACAATAGGCGACATTCTTCCAAATTTCGACTTTTGAAATTTTTAAAAGGACTGCTCCTTTATCCGAAAATGGTAGAAAATTTGCGAAAAAAAAATTATTGGGGAAAACTATTCCGGCCATTCCTATGAATGTCCAATATTCAAAAGTGTGTTTTTTTAACAATAGGCGACATTTGGAAAATTTCGACTTTTGAAATTTTAAAAAAGACTTTGCTCCTTTTTCCGAAAATGGTAGAAAATTTGCGAAAAAAAATTATTGGGTAACACTATTCCGGCCATTTCTATGAATGTCCAATATTCAAAAGTCTTAACAGTGTGTTTTTTTGAAAATTGGCGACATTTTTCCAAATTTCAACGTTTGAAATTTTAAAAAGGACTTTGTTCCTTTTTCCGAAAATGGTAGAAAATTTGCGAAAAAAAATTATTGGGGAACACTACTCCGGTCATTCCTATGAATGTCCAATATTCAAAAGTCTTAACAGTGTGTTTTTTTGAAAATTGGCGACATTTTTCCAAATTTCAACTTTTGAAATTTTAAAAAGGACTTTGCTCCTTTTTCCGAAAATGGTAGAAAATTTGCAAAAAAAAATTATTGGGGAACACTATTCCGGACATTCCTATGAATGTCCAATATTCAAAAGTGTATTTTTTTGACAATAGGCGACATTTTTCCAAATTTCAATTTTTGAAATTTTAGAAAGGACTTTGCTCCTTTTTTCGAAAATGGTAGAAAATTTGCGAAAAAAAATTATTGGGGAACACTATTCCGGTCATTCCTATGAATGTCCAATATTCAAAAGTGTGTTTTTTTTACAATAGGCGACATTCTTCCAAATTTCGACTTTTGAAATTTTAAAAAGGACTTTGCTCCTTTTTCCGAAAATGGTAGAAAATTTGCGAAAAAAAGTTATTGGGGAACACTATTCCGGCCATTCCTATGAATGTCCAATATTCAAAAGTGTGTTTTTTTGACAATAGGCGACATTCTTCCAAATTTGGACTTTTGAAATTTTAAAAAGGACTTTGCTCCTTTTTCCGAAAATGGTAGAAAATTTGCGAAAAAAAATTATTGGGGAACACTATTCCGGCCATTCCTATGAATGTCCAGTATTCAAAAGTGTGTTTTTTTGACAATAGGCGACATTCTTCCAAATTTCAACTTTGGAAATTTTAAAAAAGACTTTGCTCCTTTTTCCGAAAATGGTAGAAAATTTGGGAAAAAAAATATTGGGGAACACTATTCCGGCCATTCCTATGAATGTCCAATATTCAAAAGTGTGTTTTTTTGACAATAGGCGACATTCTTCCAAATATTGACTTTTGAAATTTTAAAAAGGACTTTGCTCCTTTTTCCGAAAATGGTAGAAAATTTGCGAAAAAAAATTATTGGGGAACACTATTCCGGCCATTCCTATGAATGTCCAATATTCAAAAGTGTGTTTTTTTGACAATAGGCGACATTCTTCCAAATTTCGACTTTTGAAATTTTAAAAAGGACTTTGCACCTTTTTCCGAAAATGGTAGAAAATTTGCGAAAAAAAATTATTGGGGAACACTATTCCGGCCATTCCTATGAATGTCCAATATTCAAAAGTGTGTTTTTTGACAATAGGCGACAGTCTTCCAAATTTCGACTTTTGAAATTTTAAAAAGGACTTTGCTCCTTTTTCCGAAAATGGTAGAAAATTTGCGAAAAAAAATTATTGGGGAACACTATTCCGGCCATTCCCATGAATGTCCAATATTCAAAAGTGTGTATTTTTGACAATAGGCGACATTCTTCCAAATTTCGACTTTTGAAATTTTAAAAAAGACTTTGCTCCTTTTTCCGAAAATGGTAGAAAATTTGCAAAAAAAATTATTGGGGAACACTATTCCGTCAATTCCTATGAATGTCCAATATTCAAAAGTGTGTTTTTTTGACAATAGGCGACATTCTTCCAAATTTCGACTTTTGAAATTTTAAAAAGGACTTTGCTCCTTTTTCCGAAAATGGTAGAAAATTTGCAAAAAAAAATTATTGGGGAACACTATTCCGGCCATTCCTATGAATGTCCAATATTCAAAAGTCTTAACAGTGTGTTTTTTTGAAAATTGGGTACATTTTTCCAAATTTCAACTTTTGAAATTTTAGAAAGGACTTTGCTCCTTTTTCCGAAAATGGTAGAAAATTTGCGAAAAAAAATTATTTGCGAACACTATTCCGGCCATTCCTATGAATGTCCAATATTCAAAAGTGTGTTTTTTTGACAATAGGCGACATTCTTCTAAATTTCGACTTTTGAAATTTTAAAAAGGACTTTGCTCCTTTTTCCGAAAATTGTAGGAGATAAGCGAAAAAAAATTATTGGGGAACACTATTGCGGCCATTTCTATGAATGTCCAATATTTAAAAGTCTTAACAGTGTGTTTTTTTGAAAATTGGCGACATTTTTCCAAATATCAACTTTTGAAATTTTAGAAAGGACTTTGCTCCTTTTTCCGAAAATTGTAGGAGATAAGCGAAAAAAAATTATTGGGGAACACTATTCCGGCCATTCCTATGAATGTCCAATATTCAAAAGTGTGTTTTGTTTGACAATAGGCGACATTCTTCTAAATTTCGACTTTTGAAATTTTAAAAAAGACTTTGCTCCTTTTTCCGAAAATGGTAGAAAATTTGCGAAAAAAAATTATTGGGGAACACTATTCCGGCCATTCCTATGAATGTCCAATATTCAAAAGTGTGTTTTTTTGACAATAGGCGACATTCTTCCAAATTTGGACTTTTGAAATTTTAAAAAGGACTTTGCTCCTTTTTCCGAAAATTGTAGGAGATAAGCGAAAAAAAATTATTGGGGAACACTATTCCGGCCATTCCTATGAATGTCCAATATTCAAAAGTGTGTTTTGTTTGACAATAGGCGACATTCTTCTAAATTTCGACTTTTGAAATTTTAAAAAAGACTTTGCTCCTTTTTCCGAAAATGGTAGAAAATTTGCGAAAAAAAATTATTGGGGAACACTATTCCGGCCATTCCTATGAATGTCCAATATTCAAAAGTGTGTTTTTTTGACAATAGGCGACATTCTTCCAAATTTCGACTTTTGAAATTTTAAAAAGGACTTTGCTCCTTTTTCCGAAAATTGTAGGAGATAAGCGAAAAAAAATTATTGGGGAACACTATTGCGGCCATTTCTATGAATGTCCAATATTCAAAAGTCTTAACAGTGTGTTTTTTTGAAAATTGGCGACATTTTTCCAAATTTCAACTTTTGAAATTTTAGAAAGGACTTTGCTCCTTTTTCCGAAAATGGTAGAAAATTTGCAAAAAAAACATTATTGGGGAACACTATTCCGGCCATTCCTATGAATGTCCAATATTCAAAAGTGTGTTTTTTTGACAATAGGCGACATTCTTCCAAATTTGGACTTTTGAAATTTTAAAAAGGACTTTGCTCCTTTTTCCAAAAATGGTAGAAAATTTGAATGTCCAATATTCAAAAGTGTGTTTTTTTGACAATAGGCGACATTCTTCCAAATTTCGACTTTTGAAATTTTAAAAAAGACTGCTCCTTTATCCGAAAATGGTAGAAAATTTGCGAAAAAAAATTATTGGGGAACACTATTCCGGCCATTCCTATGAATGTCCAATATTCAAAAGTATGTTTTTTTGACAATAGGCGACATTCTTCCAAATTTCGACTTTTGAAATTTTAAAAAGGACTTTGCTCCTTTTTCCGAAAATGGTAGAAAATTTGCGAAAAAAAATTATTGGGGAACACTATTCCGGCCATTCCTATGAATATCCAATATTCAAAAGTGTGTTTTTTTGACAATAGGCGACATTCTTCCAAATTTCGACTTTTGAAATTTTAAAAAGGACTTTGCTCCTTTTTCCGAAAATGGTAGAAAATTTGCGATAAAAAATTATTGGGGAACACTATTGCGGCCATTTCTATGAATGTCCAATATTCAAAAGTCTTAACAGTGTGTTTTTTTGAAAATTGGCGACATTTTTCCAAATTTCAACTTTTGAAATTTTAAAAAGGACTTTGCTCCTTTTTCCGAAAATGGTAGAAAATTTGGGAAAAAAAATTATTGGGGAACACTATTCCGGCCATTCCTATGAATGTCCAATATTCAAAAGTGTGTTTTTTTGACAATAGGCGACATTCTTCCAAATTTCGACTTTTTAAATTTTAAAAAGGACTGCTCCTTTATCCGAAAACGGTAGAAAATTTGCGAAAAAAAATTATTGGGGAATACTATTCCGGCCATTCCTATGAATGTCCAATATTCAAAAGTGCCTTTTTTTGACAATAGGCGACATTGTTCCAAATTTCGACTTTTGAAATTTTAAAAAGGACTGCTCCTTTATCCGAAAATGGTAGAAAATTTGCGAAAAAAAATTATTGGGGAACACTATTCCGGCCATTCCTATGAATGTCCAATATTCAAAAGTGTGTTTTTTTGACAATAGGCGACATTTTTCCAAATTTCAACTTTTGAAATTTTAGAAAGGACTTTGCTCCTTTTTCCGAAAATGGTAGAAAATTTGCGAAAAAAAATTATTGGGGAACACTATTCCGGTCATTCCTATGAATGTCCAATATTCAAAAGTGTGTTTTTTTGACAATAGGCGACATTCTTCCAAATTTCGACTTTTGAAATTTTAAAAAGGACTTTGCTCCTTTTTCCGAAAATGGTAGAAAATTTGCGAAAAAAAATTATTGGGGAACACTATTCCGGCCATTCCTATGAATGTCCAATATTCAAAAGTGTGTTTTTTTGACAATAGGCGACATTCTTCCAAATTTCGACTTTTGAAATTTTAAAAAGGACTTTGCTCCTTTTTCCGAAAATGGTAGAAAATTTGCGAAAAAAAATTATTGGGGAACACTATTCCGGCCATTCCTATGAATGTCCAATATTCAAAAGTGTGTTTTTTTGACAATAGGCGACATTCTTCCAAATTTCGACTTTTGAAATTTTAAAAAGGACTTTGCACCTTTTTCCGAAAATGGTAGAAAATTTGCGAAAAAAAATTATTGGGGAACACTATTCCGGCCATTCCTATGAATGTCCAATATTCAAAAGTGTGTTTTTTGACAATAGGCGACAGTCTTCCAAATTTCGACTTTTGAAATTTTAAAAAGGACTTTGCTCCTTTTTCCGAAAATGGTAGAAAATTTGCAAAAAAAATTATTGGGGAACACTATTCCGGCCATTCCCATGAATGTCCAATATTCAAAAGTGTGTATTTTTGACAATAGGCGACATTCTTCCAAATTTCGACTTTTGAAATTTTAAAAAAGACTTTGCTCCTTTTTCCGAAAATGGTAGAAAATTTGCAAAAAAAATTATT
Source organism: Epicampocera succincta (assembly GCA_932526305.1). Classification (NCBI taxonomy): domain Eukaryota; kingdom Metazoa; phylum Arthropoda; class Insecta; order Diptera; family Tachinidae; genus Epicampocera; species Epicampocera succincta. The sequence goes on along the minus strand of OW052037.1, from coordinate 35,105,732 downwards.
GGGGAACACTATTCCGTCAATTCCTATGAATGTCCAATATTCAAAAGTGTGTTTTTTTGACAATAGGCGACATTCTTCCAAATTTCGACTTTTGAAATTTTAAAAAGGACTTTGCTCCTTTTTCCGAAAATGGTAGAAAATTTGCAAAAAAAAATTATTGGGGAACACTATTCCGGCCATTCCTATGAATGTCCAATATTCAAAAGTCTTAACAGTGTGTTTTTTTGAAAATTGGGTACATTTTTCCAAATTTCAACTTTTGAAATTTTAGAAAGGACTTTGCTCCTTTTTCCGAAAATGGTAGAAAATTTGCGAAAAAAAATTATTTGCGAACACTATTCCGGCCATTCCTATGAATGTCCAATATTCAAAAGTGTGTTTTTTTGACAATAGGCGACATTCTTCTAAATTTCGACTTTTGAAATTTTAAAAAGGACTTTGCTCCTTTTTCCGAAAATTGTAGGAGATAAGCGAAAAAAAATTATTGGGGAACACTATTGCGGCCATTTCTATGAATGTCCAATATTTAAAAGTCTTAACAGTGTGTTTTTTTGAAAATTGGCGACATTTTTCCAAATATCAACTTTTGAAATTTTAGAAAGGACTTTGCTCCTTTTTCCGAAAATTGTAGGAGATAAGCGAAAAAAAATTATTGGGGAACACTATTCCGGCCATTCCTATGAATGTCCAATATTCAAAAGTGTGTTTTGTTTGACAATAGGCGACATTCTTCTAAATTTCGACTTTTGAAATTTTAAAAAAGACTTTGCTCCTTTTTCCGAAAATGGTAGAAAATTTGCGAAAAAAAATTATTGGGGAACACTATTCCGGCCATTCCTATGAATGTCCAATATTCAAAAGTGTGTTTTTTTGACAATAGGCGACATTCTTCCAAATTTGGACTTTTGAAATTTTAAAAAGGACTTTGCTCCTTTTTCCGAAAATTGTAGGAGATAAGCGAAAAAAAATTATTGGGGAACACTATTCCGGCCATTCCTATGAATGTCCAATATTCAAAAGTGTGTTTTGTTTGACAATAGGCGACATTCTTCTAAATTTCGACTTTTGAAATTTTAAAAAAGACTTTGCTCCTTTTTCCGAAAATGGTAGAAAATTTGCGAAAAAAAATTATTGGGGAACACTATTCCGGCCATTCCTATGAATGTCCAATATTCAAAAGTGTGTTTTTTTGACAATAGGCGACATTCTTCCAAATTTGGACTTTTGAAATTTTAAAAAGGACTTTGCTCCTTTTTCCAAAAATGGTAGAAAATTTGAATGTCCAATATTCAAAAGTGTGTTTTTTTGACAATAGGCGACATTCTTCCAAATTTCGACTTTTGAAATTTTAAAAAAGACTGCTCCTTTATCCGAAAATGGTAGAAAATTTGCGAAAAAAAATTATTGGGGAACACTATTCCGGCCATTCCTATGAATGTCCAATATTCAAAAGTATGTTTTTTTGACAATAGGCGACATTCTTCCAAATTTCGACTTTTGAAATTTTAAAAAGGACTTTGCTCCTTTTTCCGAAAATGGTAGAAAATTTGCGAAAAAAAATTATTGGGGAACACTATTCCGGCCATTCCTATGAATATCCAATATTCAAAAGTGTGTTTTTTTGACAATAGGCGACATTCTTCCAAATTTCGACTTTTGAAATTTTAAAAAGGACTTTGCTCCTTTTTCCGAAAATGGTAGAAAATTTGCGATAAAAAATTATTGGGGAACACTATTGCGGCCATTTCTATGAATGTCCAATATTCAAAAGTCTTAACAGTGTGTTTTTTTGAAAATTGGCGACATTTTTCCAAATTTCAACTTTTGAAATTTTAAAAAGGACTTTGCTCCTTTTTCCGAAAATGGTAGAAAATTTGGGAAAAAAAATTATTGGGGAACACTATTCCGGCCATTCCTATGAATGTCCAATATTCAAAAGTGTGTTTTTTTGACAATAGGCGACATTCTTCCAAATTTCGACTTTTTAAATTTTAAAAAGGACTGCTCCTTTATCCGAAAACGGTAGAAAATTTGCGAAAAAAAATTATTGGGGAATACTATTCCGGCCATTCCTATGAATGTCCAATATTCAAAAGTGCCTTTTTTTGACAATAGGCGACATTGTTCCAAATTTCGACTTTTGAAATTTTAAAAAGGACTGCTCCTTTATCCGAAAATGGTAGAAAATTTGCGAAAAAAAATTATTGGGGAACACTATTCCGGCCATTCCTATGAATGTCCAATATTCAAAAGTGTGTTTTTTTGACAATAGGCGACATTTTTCCAAATTTCAACTTTTGAAATTTTAGAAAGGACTTTGCTCCTTTTTCCGAAAATGGTAGAAAATTTGCGAAAAAAAATTATTGGGGAACACTATTCCGGTCATTCCTATGAATGTCCAATATTCAAAAGTGTGTTTTTTTGACAATAGGCGACATTCTTCCAAATTTCGACTTTTGAAATTTTAAAAAGGACTTTGCTCCTTTTTCCGAAAATGGTAGAAAATTTGCGAAAAAAAATTATTGGGGAACACTATTCCGGCCATTCCTATGAATGTCCAATATTCAAAAGTGTGTTTTTTTGACAATAGGCGACATTCTTCCAAATTTCGACTTTTGAAATTTTAAAAAGGACTTTGCTCCTTTTTCCGAAAATGGTAGAAAATTTGCGAAAAAAAATTATTGGGGAACACTATTCCGGCCATTCCTATGAATGTCCAATATTCAAAAGTGTGTTTTTTTGACAATAGGCGACATTCTTCCAAATTTCGACTTTTGAAATTTTAAAAAGGACTTTGCTCCTTTTTCCGAAAATGGTAGAAAATTTGCGAAAAAAAATTATTGGGGAACACTATTCCGGCCATTCCCATGAATGTCCAATATTCAAAAGTGTGTTTTTTTGACAATAGGCGACATTTGGAAAATTTCGACTTTTGAAATTTTAAAAAAGACTTTGCTCCTTTTTCCGAAAATGGTAGAAAATTTGGGAAAAAAAATATTGGGGAACACTATTCCGGCCATTCCTATGAATGTCCAATATTCAAAAGTGTGTTTTTTTTGACAAAAGGCGACATTCTTCCAAATATTGACTTTTGAAATTTTAAAAAGGACTTTGCTCCTTTTTCCGAAAATGGTAGAAATTTTGCGAAAAAAAATTATTGGGGAACACTATTCCGGCCATTCCTATGAATGTCCAATATTCAAAAGTGTGTTTTTTTGACAATAGGCGACATTCTTCCAAATTTCGACTTTTGAAATTTTAAAAAGGACTTTGCACCTTTTTCCGAAAATGGTAGAAAATTTGCGAAAAAAAATTATTGGGGAACACTATTCCGGCCATTCCTATGAATGTCCAATATTCAAAAGTGTGTTTTTTGACAATAGGCGACAGTCTTCCAAATTTCGACTTTTAAAATTTTAAAAAGGACTTTGCTCCTTTTTCCGAAAATGGTAGAAAATTTGCAAAAAAAAATTATTGGGGAACACTATTCCGGCCATTCCTATGAATGTCCAATATTCAAAAGTGTGTATTTTTGACAATAGGCGACATTCTTCCAAATTTCGACTTTTGAAATTTTAAAAAAGACTTTGCTCCTTTTTCCGAAAATGGTAGAAAATTTGCAAAAAAAATTATTGGGGAACACTATTCCGTCAATTCCTATGAATGTCCAATATTCAAAAGTGTGTTTTTTTGACAATAGGCGACATTCTTCCAAATTTCGACTTTTGAAATTTTAAAAAGGACTTTGCTCCTTTTTCCGAAAATGGTAGAAAATTTGCGAAAAAAAATTATTGGGGAACACTATTCCGGCCATTCCTATGAATGTCCAATATTCAAAAGTGTGTTTTTTTGACAATAGGCGACATTCTTCCAAATTTCAACTTTGGAAATTTTAAAAAAGACTTTGCTCCTTTTTCCGAAAATGGTAGAAAATTTGGGAAAAAAAATATTGGGGAACACTATTCCGGCCATTCCTATGAATGTCCAATATTCAAAAGTGTGTTTTTTTGACAATAGGCGACATTCTTCCAAATATTGACTTTTGAAATTTTAAAAAGGACTTTGCTCCTTTTTCCGAAAATGGTCGAAAATTTGCGAAAAAAAATTATTGGGGAACACTATTCCGGCCATTCCTATGAATGTCCAATATTCAAAAGTGTGTTTTTTTGACAATAGGCGACATTCTTCCAAATTTCGACTTTTGAAATTTTAAAAAGGACTTTGCACCTTTTTCCGAAAATGGTAGAAAATTTGCGAAAAAAAATTATTGGGGAACACTATTCCGGCCATTCCTATGAATGTCCAATATTCAAAAGTGTGTTTTTTGACAATAGGCGACAGTCTTCCAAATTTCGACTTTTGAAATTTTAAAAGGACTTTGCTCCTTTTTCCGAAAATGGTAGAAAATTTGCAAAAAAAAATTATTGGGGAACACTATTCCGGCCATTCCCATGAATGTCCAATATTCAAAAGTGTGTATTTTTGACAATAGGCGACATTCTTCCAAATTTCGACTTTTGAAATTTTAAAAAAGACTTTGCTCCTTTTTCCGAAAATGGTAGAAAATTTGCAAAAAAAATTATTGGGGAACACTATTCCGTCAATTCCTATGAATGTCCAATATTCAAAAGTGTGTTTTTTTGACAATAGGCGACATTCTTCCAAATTTCGACTTTTGAAATTTTAAAAAGGACTTTGCTCCTTTTTCCGAAAATGGTAGAAAATTTGCAAAAAAAAATTATTGGGGAACACTATTCCGGCCATTCCTATGAATGTCCAATATTCAAAAGTCTTAACAGTGTGTTTTTTTGAAAATTGGGCACATTTTTCCAAATTTCAACTTTTGAAATTTTAGAAAGGACTTTGCTCCTTTTTCCGAAAATGGTAGAAAATTTGCGAAAAAAAATTATTGGCGAACACTATTCCGGCCATTCCTATGAATGTCCAATATTCAAAAGTGTGTTTTTTTGACAATAGGCGACATTCTTCTAAATTTCGACTTTTGAAATTTTAAAAAGGACTTTGCTCCTTTTTCCGAAAATTGTAGGAGATAAGCGAAAAAAAATTATTGGGGAACACTATTCCGGCCATTTCTATGAATGTCCAATATTTAAAAGTCTTAACAGTGTGTTTTTTTGAAAATTGGCGACATTTTTCCAAATATCAACTTTTGAAATTTTAGAAAGGACTTTGCTCCTTTTTCCGAAAATGGTAGAAAATTTGCGAAAAAAAATTATTGGGGAACACTATTCCGGCCATTCCTATGAATGTCCAATATTCAAAAGTGTGTTTTTTTGACAATAGGCGACATTCTTCCAAATTTGGACTTTTGAAATTTTAAAAAGGACTTTGCTCCTTTTTCCGAAAATTGTAGGAGATAAGCGAAAAAAAATGATTGGGGAACACTATTGCGGCCATTTCTATGAATGTCCAATATTCAAAAGTCTTAACAGTGTGTTTTTTTGAAAATTGGCGACATTTTTCCAAATTTCAACTTTTGAAATTTTAAAAAGGACTTTGCTCCTTTTTCCAAAAATGGTAGAAAATTTGAATGTCCAATATTCAAAAGTGTGTTTTTTTGACAATAGGCGACATTCTTCCAAATTTCGACTTTTGAAATTTTAAAAAAGACTGCTCCTTTATCCGAAAATGGTAGAAAATTTGCGAAAAAAAATTATTGGGGAACACTATTCCGGTCATTCCTATGAATGTCCAATATTCAAAAGTATGTTTTTTTGACAATAGGCGACATTCTTCCAAATTTCGACTTTTGAAATTTTAAAAAGGACTTTGCTCCTTTTTCCGAAAATGGTAGAAAATTTGAATGTCCAATATTCAAAAGTGTGTTTTTTTGACAATAGGCGACATTCTTCCAAATTTCGACTTTTGAAATTTTAAAAAAGACTGCTCCTTTATCCGAAAATGGTAGAAAATTTGCGAAAAAAAATTATTGGGGAACACTATTCCGGCCATTCCTATGAATGTCCAATATTCAAAAGTATGTTTTTTTGACAATAGGCGACATTCTTCCAAATTTCGACTTTTGAAATTTTAAAAAGGACTTTGCTCCTTTTTCCGAAAATGGTAGAAAATTTGCGAAAAAAAATTATTGGCGAACACTATTCCGGCCATTCCTATGAATGTCCAATATTCAAAAGTGTGTTTTTTTGACAATAGGCGACATTCTTCTAAATTTCGACTTTTGAAATTTTAAAAAGGACTTTGCTCCTTTTTCCGAAAATGGTAGAAAATTTGCGAAAAAAAATTATTGGGGAACACTATTGCGGCCATTTCTATGAATGTCCAATATTCAAAAGTCTTAACAGTGTGTTTTTTTGAAAATTGGCGACATTTTTCCAAATTTCAACTTTTGAAATTTTAAAAAGGACTTTGCTCCTTTTTCCGAAAATGGTAGAAAATTTGCGAAAAAAAATTATTGGGGAACACTATTCCGGCCATTCCTATGAATGTCCAATATTCAAAAGTGTGTTTTTTTGACAATAGGCGACATTCTTCCAAATTTCGACTTTTTAAATTTTAAAAAGGACTGCTCCTTTATCCGAAAACGGTAGAAAATTTGCGAAAAAAAATTATTGGGGAATACTATTCCGGCCATTCCTATAAATGTCCAATATTCAAAAGTGTCTTTTTTTGACAATAGGCGACATTGTTCCAAATTTCGACTTTTGAAATTTTAAAAAGGACTGCTCCTTTATCCGAAAATGGTAGAAAATTTGCGAAAAAAAATTATTGGGGAACACTATTCCGGCCATTCCTATGATTGTCCATGAATGAATGTTTTTTTGAAAATTGGCGACATTTTTCCAAATTTCAACTTTTGAAATTTTAAAAAGGACTTTGCTCCTTTTTCCGAAAATGGTAGAAAATTTGGGAAAAAAATTTATTGGGGAACACTATTCCGGCCATTCCTATGAATGTCCAATATTCAAAAGTGTGTTTTTTTGACAATAGGCGACATTCTTCCAAATTTCGACTTTTGAAATTTTAAAAAAGACTTTGCTCCTTTTTCCGAAAATGGTAGAAAATTTGCGAAAAAAAATTATTGGGGAACACTATTCCGGCCATTCCTATGAATGTCCAATATTCAAAAGTGTGTTTTTTTGACAATAGGCGACATTCTTCCAAATTTCGACTTTTGAAATTTTAAAAAGGACTTTGCTCCTTTTTCCGAAAATGGTAGAAAATTAGCGAAAAAAAATTATTGGGGAACACTATTCCGGCCATTCCTATGAATGTCCAATATTCAAAAGTGTGTTTTTTTGACAATAGGCGACATTCTTCCAAATTTCGACTTTTGAAATTTTAAAAAGGACTTTGCTCCTTTTTCCGAAAACGGTAGAAAATTTGCGAAAAAAAATTATTGGGGAACAATATTCCGGCCATTCCTATGAATGTCCAATATTCAAAAGTGTGTTTTTTTGACAATAGGCGACATTTGGAAAATTTCGACTTTTGAAATTTTAAAAAAGACTTTGCTCCTTTTTCCGAAAATGGTAGAAAATTTGCGAAAAAAAATTATTGGGGAACAATATTCCGGCCATTCCTATGAATGTCCAATATTCAAAAGTGTGTTTTTTTGACAATAGGCGACATTCTTCCAAATTTCGACTTTTGAAATTTTAAAAAGGACTTTGCTCCTTTTTCCGAAAATGGAAGAAAATTTGCGAAAAAAAATTATTTGGGAACACTATTCCGGCCATTCCTATAAATATCCAATATTCAAAAGTGTGTTTTTTTGACAATAGGCGACATTCTTCCAAATTTCGACTTTTGAAATTTTAAAAAAGACTTTGCTCCTTTTTCCGAAAATGGTAGAAAATTTGCGAAAAGAAATTATTGGGGAACACTATTCCGGCCATTCCTATGAATGTCCAATATTCAAAAGTGTGTTTTTTTGACAATAGGCGACATTCTTCCAAATTTCGACTTTTGAAATTTTAAAAAGGACTTTGCTCCTTTTTCCGAAAATGGTAGAAAATTTGCAAAGAAACAATAATTGGGGAACACTATTCCGGCCATTCCTATGAATGTCCAATATTTAAAAGTGTGTTTTTTTGACAATATGCGACATTCTTCCAAATTTCGACTTTTGAAATTTTAAAAAAGACTGCTCCTTTATCCGAAAATGGTAGAAAATTTGCGAAAAAAAATTATTGGGGAACACTATTCCGGCCATTCCTATGAATGTCCAATATTTAAAAGTGTGTTTTTCTGACAATAGGCGACATTCTTCCAAATTTCGACTTTTGAAATTTTAAAAAGGACTTTGCTCCTTTTTCCGAAAATGGAAGAAAATTTGCGAAAAAAAATTATTGGGGAACACTATTCCGGCCATTCCTATGAATGTCCAATATTCAAAAGTGTGTTTTTTTGACAATAGGCGACATTCTTCCAAATTTGGACTTTTGAAATTTTAAAAAGGACTTTGCTCCTTTTTCCGAAAATGGTAGAAAATTTGCGAAAAAAAATTATTGGGGAACAATATTCCGGCCATTCCTATGAATGTCCAATATTCAAAAGTGTGTTTTTTTGACAATAGGCGACATTCTTCCAAATTTCGACTTTTGAAATTTTAAAAAGGACTTTGCTCCTTTTTCCGAAAATGGAAGAAAATTTGCGAAAAAAAATTATTGGGGAACACTATTCCGGCCATTCCTATGAATGTCCAATATTCAAAAGTGTGTTTTTTTGACAATAGGCGACATTTGGAAAATTTCGACTTTTGAAATTTTAAAAAAGACTTTGCTCCTTTTTCCGAAAATGGTAGAAAATTTGCGAAAAAAAATTATTGGGGAACAATATTCCGGCCATTCCTATGAATGTCCAATATTCAAAAGTGTGTTTTTTTGACAATAGGCGACATTCTTCCAAATTTCGACTTTTGAAATTTTAAAAAGGACTTTGCTCCTTTTTCCGAAAATGGTAGAAAATTTGCGAAAAAAAATTATTGGGGAACACTATTCCGGCCATTCCTATGAATGTCCAATATTTAAAAGTGTGTTTTTTTGACAATATGCGACATTCTTCCAAATTTCGACTTTTGAAATTTTAAAAAAGACTGCTCCTTTATCCGAAAATGGTAGAAAATTTGCGAAAAAAAATTATTGGGGAACACTATTCCGGCCATTCCTATGAATGTCCAATATTTAAAAGTGTGTTTTTTTGACAATATGCGACATTCTTCCAAATTTCGACTTTTGAAATTTTAAAAAAGACTGCTCCTTTATCCGAAAATGGTAGAAAATTTGCGAAAAAAAATTATTGGGGAACACTATTCCGGCCATTCCTATGAATGTCCAATATTTAAAAGTGTGTTTTTTTGACAATAGGCGACATTCTTCCAAATTTCGACTTTTGAAATTTTAAAAAGGACTTTGCTCCTTTTTCCGAAAATGGAAGAAAATTTGCGAAAAAAAATTATTTGGGAACACTATTCCGGCCATTCCTATAAATATCCAATATTCAAAAGTGTGTTTTTTTGACAATAGGCGACATTCTTCCAAATTTCGACTTTTGAAATTTTAAAAAGGACTTTGCTCCTTTTTCCGAAAATGGAAGAAAATTTGCGAAAAAAAATTATTGGGGAACACTATTCCGGCCATTCCTATGAATGTCCAATATTCAAAAGTGTGTTTTTTTGACAATAGGCGACATTCTTCCAAATTTGGACTTTTGAAATTTTAAAAAGGACTTTGCTCCTTTTTCCGAAAATGGTAGAAAATTTGCGAAAAAAAATTATTGGGGAACACTATTCCGGCCATTCCTATGAATGTCCAATATTTAAAAGTGTGTTTTTTTGACAATATGCGACATTCTTCCAAATTTCGACTTTTGAAATTTTAAAAAAGACTGCTCCTTTATCCGAAAATGGTAGAAAATTTGCGAAAAAAAATTATTGGGGAACACTATTCCGGCCATTCCTATGAATGTCCAATATTTAAAAGTGTGTTTTTTTGACAATAGGCGACATTCTTCCAAATTTCGACTTTTGAAATTTTAAAAAGGACTTTGCTCCTTTTTCCGAAAATGGTAGAAAATTTGCGAAAAAAAATTATTGGGGAACACTATTCCGGCCATTCCTATGAATGTCCAATATTCAAAAGTGTGTTTTTTTGACAATATGCGACATTCTTCCAAATTTCGACTTTTGAAATTTTAAAAAGGACTTTGCTCCTTTTTCCGAAAATGGTAGAAAATTTGCGAAAAAAAATTATTGGGGAACACTATTCCGGCCATTCCTATGAATGTCCAATATTCAAAAGTGTGTTTTTTTGACAATAGGCGACATTCTTCCAAATTTCGACTTTTGAAATTTTAAAAAGGACTTTGCTCCTTTTTCCGAAAATGGTAGAAAATTTGAATGTCCAATATTCAAAAGTGTGTTTTTTTGACAATAGGCGACATTCTTCCAAATTTGGACTTTTGAAATTTTAAAAAGGACTTTGCTCCTTTTTCCGAAAATGGTAGAAAATTTGAATGTCCAATATTCAAAAGTGTGTTTTTTTGACAATAGGCGACATTCTTCCAAATTTGGACTTTTGAAATTTTAAAAAGGACTTTGCTCCTTTTTCCAAAAATGGTAGAAAATTTGAATGTCCAATATTCAAAAGTGTGTTTTTTTGACAATATGCGACATTTTTCGAAATTTCGACTTTTGAAATTTTAAAAAGGACTTTGCTCCTTTTTCCGAAAATGGTAGAAAATTTGCGAAAAAAAATTATTGGGGAACACTATTCCGGCCATTCCTATGATTGTCCATGAATGAATGTTTTTTTGAAAATTGGCGACATTTTTCCAAATTTCAACTTTTGAAATTTTAAAAAGGACTTTGCTCCTTTTTCCGAAAATGGTAGAAAATTTGCGAAAAAAAATTATTGGGGAACACTATTCCGGCCATTCCTATGAATGTCCAATATTCAAAAGTGTGTTTTTATGACAATATGCGACATTCTTCCAAATTTCGACTTTTGAAATTTTAAAAAGGAATTTTCTCCTTTTTCCGAAAATGGTAGAAAATTTGCGAAAAAAAATTATTGGGGAACACTATTCCGGCCATTCCTATGAATGTCCAATATTCAAAAGTGTGTTTTTATGACAATATGCGACATTCTTCCAAATTTCGACTTTTGAAATTTTAAAAAGGAATTTTCTCCTTTTTCCGAAAATGGTAGAAAATTTGCGAAAAAAAATTATTGGGGAACACTATTGCGGCCATTTCTATGAATGTCCAATATTCAAAAGTCTTAACAGTGTGTTTTTTTGAAAATTGGCGACATTTTTCCAAATTTCAACTTTTGAAATTTTAGAAAGGACTTTGCTCTTTTTCCGAAAATGGTAGAAAATTTGCAAAAAAAAAATTATTGGGGAACACTATTCCGGCCATTCCTATGAATGTCCAATATTCAAAAGTGTGTTTTTTTGACAATAGGCGACATTCTTCCAAATTTGGACTTTTGAAATTTTAAAAAGGACTTTGCTCCTTTTTCCAAAAATGGTAGAAAATTTGAATGTCCAACATTCAAAAGTGTGTTTTTTTGACAATAGGCGACATTCTTCCAAATTTCGACTTTTGAAATTTTAAAAAAGACTGCTCCTTTATCCGAAAATGGTAGAAAATTTGCGAAAAAAAATTATTGGGGAACACTATTCCGGCCATTCCTATGAATGTCCAATATTCAAAAGTGTGTTTTTTTGACAATAGGCGACATTCTTCCAAATTTCGACTTTTGAAATTTTAAAAAAGACTGCTCCTTTATCCGAAAATGGTAGAAAATTTGCGAAAAAAAATTATTGGGGAACACTATTCCGGCCATTCCTATGAATGTCCAATATTCAAAAGTGTGTTTTTTTGACAATAGGCGACATTCTTCCAAATTTGGACTTTTGAAATTTTAAAAAGGACTTTGCTCCTTTTTCCGAAAATGGTAGAAAATTTGCGAAAAAAAATTATTGGGGAACACTATTCCGGCCATTCCTATGAATGTCCAATATTCAAAAGTGTGTTTTTTTGACAATAGGCGACATTCTTCCAAATTTCGACTTTTGAAATTTTAAAAAAGACTGCTCCTTTATCCGAAAATGGTAGAAAATTTGCGAAAAAAAATTATTGGGGAACACTATTCCGGCCATTCCTATGAATGTCCAATATTCAAAAGTGTGTTTTTTTGACAATAGGCGACATTCTTCCAAATTTCGACTTTTGAAATTTTAAAAAGGACTTTGCTCCTTTTTCCGAAAATGGTAGAAAATTTGCGAAAAAAAATTATTGGGGAACACTATTCCGGCCATTCCTATGAATGTCCAATATTTAAAAGTGTGTTTTTTTGACAATATGCGACATTCTTCCAAATTTCGACTTTTGAAATTTTAAAAAAGACTGCTCCTTTATCCGAAAATGGTAGAAAATTTGCGAAAAAAAATTATTGGGGAGCACTATTCCGGCCATTCCTATGAATGTCCAATATTTAAAAGTGTGTTTTTTTGACAATAGGCGACACTCTTCCAAATTTCGACTTTTGAAATTTTAAAAAGGACTTTGCTCCTTTTTCCGAAAATGGTAGAAAATTTGCGAAAAAAAATTATTGGGGAACACTATTCCGGCCATTCCTATGAATGTCCAATATTCAAAAGTGTGTTTTTTTGACAATATGCGACATTCTTCCAATTTTCGACTTTTGAAATTTTAAAAAGGAATTTGCTCCTTTTTCCGAAAATGGTAGAAAATTTGGGAAAAAAAATTATTGGGGAACACTATTCCGGCCATTCCTATGAATGTCCAATATTCAACAGTGTGTTTTTTTGACAATAGGCGACATTCTTCCAAATTTCGACTTTTGAAATTTTAAAAAGGACTTTGCTCCTTTTTCCGAAAATGGTAGAAAATTTGCGAAAAAAAATTATTGGGGAACACTATTCCGGCCATTCCTATGAATGTCCAATATTCAAAAGTGTGTTTTTTTGACAATAGGCGACATTCTTCCAAATTTCAACTTTTGAAATTTTAGAAAGGACTTTGCTCCTTTTTCCGAAAATGGTAGAAAATTTGAATGTCCAATATTCAAAAGTGTGTTTTTTTGACAATAGGCGACATTCTTCCAAATTTCGACTTTTGAAATTTTAAAAAGGACTTTGCCCCTTTTTCCAAAAATGGTAGAAAATTTGAATGTCCAATATTCAAAAGTGTGTTTTTTTGACAATATGCGACATTCTTCGAAATTTCGACTTTTGAAATTTTAAAAAGGACTTTGCTCCTTTTTCCGAAAATGGTAGAAAATTTGCGAAAAAAAATAATTGGGGAACACTATTCCGGCCATTCCTATGATTGTCCATGAATGAATGTTTTTTTGAAAATTGGCGACATTTTTCCAAATTTCAACTTTTGAAATTTTAAAAAGGACTTTGCTCCTTTTTCCGAAAATGGTAGAAAATTTGCGAAAAAAAATTATTGGGGAACACTATTCCGGCCATTCCTATGAATGTCCAATATTCAAAAGTGTGTTTTTATGACAATATGCGACATTCTTCCAAATTTCGACTTTTGAAATTTTAAAAAGGAATTTTCTCCTTTTTCCGAAAATGGTAGAAAATTTGCGAAAAAAAATTATTGGGGAACACTATTCCGGCCATTCCTATGAATGTCCAATATTCAAAAGTGTGTTTTTATGACAATATGCGACATTCTTCCAAATTTCGACTTTTGAAATTTTAAAAAGGAATTTTCTCCTTTTTCCGAAAATGGTAGAAAATTTGCGAAAAAAAATTATTGGGGAACACTATTGCGGCCATTTCTATGAATGTCCAATATTCAAAAGTCTTAACAGTGTGTTTTTTTGAAAATTGGCGACATTTTTCCAAATTTCAACATTTGAAATTTTAGAAAGGACTTTGCTCCTTTTTCCGAAAATGGTAGAAAATTTGCAAAAAAAAAATTATTGGGGAACACTATTCCGGCCATTCCTATGAATGTCCAATATTCAAAAGTGTGTTTTTTTGACAATAGGCGACATTCTTCCAAATTTGGACTTTTGAAATTTTAAAAAGGACTTTGCTCCTTTTTCCAAAAATGGTAGAAAATTTGAATGTCCAATATTCAAAAGTGTGTTTTTTTGACAATAGGCGACATTCTTCCAAATTTCGACTTTTGAAATTTTAAAAAAGACTGCTCCTTTATCCGAAAATGGTAGAAAATTTGCGAAAAAAAATTATTGGGGAACACTATTCCGGCCATTCCTATGAATGTCCAATATTCAAAAGTGTGTTTTTTTGACAATAGGCGACATTCTTCCAAATTTCGACTTTTGAAATTTTAAAAAGGACTTTGCTCCTTTTTCCGAAAATGGTAGAAAATTTGCGAAAAAAAATTATTGGGGAACACTATTCCGGCCATTCCTATGAATGTCCAATATTCAAAAGTGTGTTTTTTTGACAATAGGCGACATTCTTCCAAATTTCGACTTTTGAAATTTTAAAAAGGACTTTGCTCCTTTTTCCGAAAATGGTAGAAAATTTGCGAAAAAAAATTGTTGGGGAACACTATTCCGGCCATTCCTATGAATGTCCAATATTCAAAAGTGTGTTTTTTTGACAATAGGCGACATTCTTCCAAATTTCGACTTTTTAAATTTTAAAAAGGACTGCTCCTTTATCCGAAAATGGTAGAAAATTTGCGAAAAAAAATTATTGGGGAACACTATTCCGGCCATTCCTATGAATGTCCAATATTCAAAAGTGTCTTTTTTTGACAATAGGCGACATTCTTCCAAATTTCGACTTTTGAAATTTTAAAAAGGACTGCTCCTTTATCCGAAAATGGTAGAAAAGTTGCGAAAAAAAATTATTGGGGAACACTATTCCGGCCATTCCTATGAATGTCCAATATTCAAAAGTGTGTTTTTCTGACAATAGGCGACATATTTCCAAATTTCAACTTTTGAAATTTTAGAAAGGACTTTGCTCCTTTTTCCGAAAATGGTAGAAAATTTGCGAAAAAAAATTATTGGGGAACACTATTCCGGTCATTCCTATGAATGTCCAATATTCAAAAGTGTGTTTTTTTGACAATAGGCGACATTCTTCCAAATTTCGACTTTTGAAATTTTAAAAAGGACTTTGCTCCTTTTTCCGAAAATGGTAGAAAATTTGCGAAAAAAAATTATTGGGGAACACTATTCCGGCCATTCCTATGAATGTCCAATATTCAAAAGTGTGTTTTTTTGACAATAGGCAACATTCTTCCGAATTTCGACTTTTGAAATTTTAAAAAGGACTTTGCACCTTTTTCCGAAAATGGTAGAAAATTTGCAAAAAAAATTATTGGGGAACACTATTCCGGCCATTCCTATGAATGTCCAATATTCAAAAGTGTGTTTTTTTGACAATAGGCGACAGTCTTCCAAATTTCGACTTTTGAAATTTTAAAAAGGACTTTGCTCCTTTTTCCGAAAATGGTCGAAAATTTGCGAAAAAAAATTATTGGGGAACACTATTCCGGCCATTCCTATGAATGTCCAATATTCAAAAGTGTGTTTTTTTGACAATAGGCGACAGTCTTCCAAATTTCGACTTTTGAAATTTTAAAAAGGACTTTGCTCCTTTTTCCGAAAATGGTAGAAAATTTGCGAAAAAAAATTATTGGGGAACACTATTCCGGCCATTCCCATGAATGTCCAATATTCAAAAGTGTGTTTTTTTGACAATAGACGACATTCTTCCAAATTTCGACTTTTGAAATTTTAAAAAAGACTTTGCTCCTTTTTCCGAAAATGGTAGAAAATTTGCAAAAAAAAATTATTGGGGAACACTATTCCGGCAATTCCTATGAATGTTCAATATTCAAAAGTGTGTTTTTTTGACAATAGGCGACATTCTTCAAAATTTGGACTTTTGAAATTTTAAAAAGGACTTTGCTTCTTTTTCCGAAAATGGTAGAAAATTAGCGAAAAAAAATTATTGGGGAACACTATTCCGGCCATTCCTATGAATGTCCAATATTCAAAAGTGTGTTTTTCTGACAATAGGCGACATTCTTCCAAATTTCGACTTTTGAAATTTTAAAAAAGAACTTTGCTCCTTTTTCCGAAAATGGTAGAAAATTTGCGAAAAAAAATTATTGGGGAACACTATTCCGGCCATTCCTATGAATGTCCAATATTCAAAAGTGTGTTTTTTTGACAATAGGAAACATTCTTCCAAATTTCGACTTTTGAAATTTTAAAAAAGACTTTGCTCCTTTTTCCGAAAATGGTAGAAAATTTGGGAAAAAAAAATTATTGGGGAAAACTATTCCGGCCATTCCCATGAATGTCCAATATTCAAAAGTGTGTTTTTTGACAATAGGCGACATTCTTCCAAATTTCGACTTTTAAAATTTTAAAAAGGACTTTGCTCCTTTTTCCGAAAATGGTAGAAAATTTGCGAAAAAAAATTATTGGGGAACACTATTCCGGCATTCCTATGAATATTCAATATTCAAAAGTGTGTTTTTTTGACAATAGGCGACATTCTTCCAAATTTCGACTTTTGAAATTTTAAAAAGGACTTTGCTCCTTTTTCCGAAAATGGTAGAAAATTTGCAAAAAAAAATTATTGGGGAACACTATTCCGGCCATTCCTATGAATGTCCAATATTCAAAAGTGTGTTTTTTTTGACAATAGGCGACATTCTTCCAAACTTGGACTTTAGAAATTTTAAAAAGGACTTTGCTCCTTTTTCCGAAAATGGTAGAAAATTTGCAAAAAAAAATTATTGGGGAACACTACTCCGGCCATTCCTATGAATGTCCAATATTCAAAAGTGTGTTTTTTTGACAATAGGCGACATTCTTCCAAATTTCGACTTTTGAAATTTTAAAAAGGACTTTGCTCATTTTTCCGAAAATGGTAGAAAATTTGCGAAAAAAAATTATTGGGGAACACTATTCCGGCCATTCCTATGAATGTCCAATATTCAAAAGTGTGTTTTTTTGACAATAGGCGACATTCTTCCAAATTTCGACTTTTGAAATTTTAAAAACGACTTTGCTCCTTTTTCCGAAAATGGTAGAAAATTTGCGAAAAAAAATTATTGGGGAAAAATATTGTTCCAAATTTCGACTTTTGAAATTTTAAAAAGGACTTTGCTCCTTTTTCCGAAAATGGTAGAAAATTTGCGAAAAAAAATTATTGGGGAACACTATTGCGGCTATTTCTATGAATGTCCAATATTCAAAAGTCTTAACAGTGTGTTTTTTTGAAAATTGGCGACATTTTTCCAAATTTCAACTTTTGAAATTTTAAAAAGGACTTTGCTCCTTTTTCCGAAAATGGTAGAAAATTTGCGAAAAAAAATTATTGGGGAACACTATTCCGGCCATTCCTATGAATGTCCAATATTCAAAAGTGTGTTTTTTTGACAATAGGCGACATTCTTCCAAATTTCGACTTTTTAAATTTTAAAAAGGACTGCTCCTTTATCCGAAAATGGTAGAAAATTTGCGAAAAAAAATTATTGGGGAACACTATTCCGGCCATTCCTATGAATGTCCAATATTCAAAAGTGTCTTTTTTTGACAATAGGCGACATTGTTCCAAATTTCGACTTTTGAAATTTTAAAAAGGACTGCTCCTTTATCCGAAAATGGTAGAAAATTTGCGAAAAAAAATTATTGGGGAACACTATTCCGGCCATTCCTATGAATGTCCAATATTCAAAAGTGTGTTTTTTTGACAATAGGCGACATTTTTCCAAATTTCAACTTTTGAAATTTTAGAAAGGACTTTGCTCCTTTTTCCGAAAATGGTAGAAAATTTGCGAAAAAAAATTATTGGGGAACACTATTCCGGTCATTCCTATGAATGTCCAATATTCAAAAGTGTGTTTTTTTGACAATAGGCGACATTCTTCCAAATTTCGACTTTTGAAATTTTAAAAAGGACTTTGCTCCTTTTTCCGAAAATGGTAGAAAATTTGCGAAAAAAAATTATTGGGGAACACTATTCCGGCCATTCCTATGAATGTCCAATATTCAAAAGTGTGTTTTTTTGACAATAGGCGACATTCTTCCAAATTTGGACTTTTGAAATTTTAAAAAGGACTTTGCTCCTTTTTCCGAAAATGGTAAAAAATTTGCGAAAAAAATTATTGGGGAACACTATTCCAGCCATTCCTATGAATGTCCAATATTCAAAAGTGTGTTTTTTTGACAATAGGCGACATTCTTCCAAATTTCGACTTTTGAAATTTTAAAAAGGACTTTGCTCCTTTTTCCGAAAATGGTAGAAAATTTGCGAAAAAAAATTATTGGGGAACACTATTCCGGCCATTCCCATGAATGTCCAATATTCAAAAGTGTGTTTTTTTGACAATAGGCGACATTCTTCCAAATTTCGACTTTTAAAATTTTAAAAAAGACTTTGCTCCTTTTTCCGAAAATGGTAGAAAATTTGCGAAAAAAAATTATTGGGGAACACTATTCCGGCCATTCCTATGAATGTCCAATATTTAAAAGTGTGTTTTTTTGACAATAGGCGACATTCTTCCAAATTTCGACTTTTGAAATTTTAAAAAGGACTTTGCTCCTTTTTCCGAAAATGGTAGAAAATTTGCGAAAAAAAATTATTGGGGAACACTATTCCGGCCATTCCTATGAATGTCCAATATTCAAAAGTGTGTTTTTTTGACAATAGGCGACATTCTTCGAAATTTCGACTTTTGAAATTTTAAAAAGGACTTTGCTCCTTTTTCCGAAAATGGTAGAAAATTTGCGAAAAAAAATTATTGGGGAACACTATTCCGGCCATTCCTATGAATGTCCAATATTCAAAAGTGTGTTTTTTTGACAATAGGCGACATTTGGAAAATTTGGACTTTTGATATTTTAAAAAAGACTTTGCTCCTTTTTCCGAAAATGGTAGAAAATTTGCGAAAAAAAATTATTGGGGAACACTATTCCGGCCATTCCTATGAATGTCCATGAATTAATGTTTTTTTGAAAATTGGCGACATTTTTCCAAATTTCAACTTTTGAAATTTTAAAAAGGACTTTGCTCCTTTTTCCGAAAATGGTAGAAAATTTGCGAAAAAAAATTATTGGGGAACACTATTGCGGCCATTTCTATGAATGTCCAATATTCAAAAGTCTTAACAGTGTGTTTTTTTGAAAATTGGCGACATTTTTCCAAATTTCAACTTTTGAAATTTTAGAAAGGACTTTGCTCCTTTTTCCGAAAATGGTAGAAAATTTGCAAAAAAAAAATTATTGGGGAACACTATTCCGGCCATTCCTATGAATGTCCAATATTCAAAAGTGTGTTTTTTTGACAATAGGCGACATTCTTCCAAATTTGGACTTTTGAAATTTTAAAAAGGACTTTGCTCTTTTTTCCAAAAATGGTAGAAAATTTGAATGTCCAACATTCAAAAGTGTGTTTTTTTGACAATAGGCGACATTCTTCCAAATTTCGACTTTTGAAATTTTAAAAAAGACTGCTCCTTTATCCGAAAATGGTAGAAAATTTGCGAAAAAAAATTATTGGGGAACACTATTCCCGCCATTCCTATGAATGTCCAATATTCAAAAGTGTGTTTTTTTGACAATAGGCGACATTCTTCCAAATTTCGACTTTTGAAATTTTAAAAAGGACTTTGCTCCTTTTTCCGAAAATGGTAGAAAATTTGCGAAAAAAAATTATTGGGGAACACTATTCCGGCCATTCCTATGAATGTCCAATATTCAAAAGTGTGTTTTTTTGACAATAGGCGACATTTTTCCAAATTTCAACTTTTGAAATTTTAGAAAGGACTTTGCTCCTTTTTCCGAAAATGGTAGAAAATTTGCGAAAAAAAATTATTGGGGAACACTATTCCGGTCATTCAATTTTAAAAAGGACTTTGCTCCTTTTTCCGAAAATGGTAGAAAATTTGCGAAAAAAAATTATTGGGGAACACTATTGCGGCCATTTCTATGAATGTCCAATATTCAAAAGTCTTAGCAGTGTGTTTTTTTGAAAATTGGCGACATTTTTCCAAATTTCAACTTTTGAAATTTTAAAAAGGACTTTGCTCCTTTTTCCGAAAATGGTAGAAAATTTACGAAAAAAAATTATTGGGGAACACTATTCCGGCCATTCCTATGAATGTCCAATATTCAAAAGTGTGTTTTTTTGACAATAGGCGACATTCTTCCAAATTTCGACTTTTTAAATTTTAAAAAGGACTGCTCCTTTATCCGAAAATGGTAGAAAATTTGCGAAAAAAAATTATTGGGGAACACTATTCCGGCCATTCCTATGAATGTCCAATATTCAAAAGTGTCTTTTTTTGACAATAGGCGACATTGTTCCAAATTTCGACTTTTGAAATTTTAAAAAGGACTGCTCCTTTATCCGAAAATGGTAGAAAATTTGCGAAAAAAAATTATTGGGGAACACTATTCCGGCCATTCCTATGAATGTCCAATATTCAAAAGTGTGTTTTTTTGACAATAGGCGACATTTTTCCAAATTTCAACTTTTGAAATTTTAGAAAGGACTTTGCTCCTTTTTCCGAAAATGGTAGAAAATTTGCGAAAAAAAATTATTGGGGAACACTATTCCGGTCATTCCTATGAATGTCCAATATTAAAAAGTGTGTTTTTTTGACAATAGGCGACATTCTTTAAAATTTCGACTTTTGAAATTTTAAAAAGGACTTTGCTCCTTTTTCCGAAAATGGTAGAAAATTTGCGAAAAAAAATTATTGGGGAACACTATTCCGGCCATTCCTATGAATGTACAATATTCAAAAGTGTGTTTTTTTGACAATAGGCAACATTCTTCCAAATTTGGACTTTTGAAATTTTAAAAAGGACTTTGCTCCTTTTTCCAAAAATGGTAGAAAATTTGAATGTCCAACATTCAAAAGTGTGTTTTTTTGACAATAGGCGACATTCTTCCAAATTTCGACTTTTGAAATTTTAAAAAAGACTGCTCCTTTATCCGAAAATGGTAGAAAATTTGCGAAAAAAAATTATTGGGGAACACTATTCCGGCCATTCCTATGAATGTCCAATATTCAAAAGTGTGTTTTTTTGACAATAGGCGACATTCTTCCAAATTTCGACTTTTGAAATTTTAAAAAGGACTTTGCTCCTTTTTCCGAAAATGGTAGAAAATTTGCGAAAAAAAATTATTGGGGAACACTATTCCGGCCATTCCTATGAATGTCCAATATTCAAAAGTCTTAAGAGTGTGTTTTTTTGACAATAGGCGACATTCTTCCAAATTTCGACTTTTGAAAATTTAAAAAGGACTTTGCTCCTTTTTCCGAAAATGGTAGAAAATTTGCGAAAAAAAATTATTGGGGAACACTATTCCGGCCATTTCTATGAATGTCCAATATTCAAAAGTCTTAACAGTGTGTTTTTTTGAAAATTGGCGACATTTTTCCAAATTTCAACTTTTGAAATTTTAAAAAGGACTTTGCTCCTTTTTCCGAAAATGGTAGAAAATTTGGGAAAAAAAATTATTGGGGAACACTATTCCGGCCATTCCTATGAATGTCCAATATTAAAAAGTGTGTTTTTTTGACAATAGGCGACATTCTTCCAAATTTCGACTTTTGAAATTTTAAAAAGGACTTTGCTCCTTTTTCCGAAAATGGTAGAAAATTTGCGAAAAAAAATTATTGGGGAACACTATTCCGGCCATTCCTATGAATGTCCAATATTCAAAAGTGTGTTTTTCTGACAATAGGCGACATTCTTCCAAATTTCGACTTTTGAAATTTTAAAAAAGGACTTTGCTCCTTTTTCCGAAAATGGTAGAAAATTTGGGAAAAAAAATTATTGGGGAACACTATTCCGGCCATTCCTATGAATGTCCAATATTCAAAAGTGTGTTTTTTTTGACAATAGGCGACATTCTTCCAAACTTGGACTTTAGAAATTTTAAAAAGGACTTTGCTCCTTTTTCCGAAAAGGTAGAAAATTTGCAAAAAAAAATTATTGGGGAACACTACTCCGGCCATTCCTATGAATGTCCAATATTCAAAAGTGTGTTTTTTTGACAATAGGCGACATTCTTCCAAATTTCGACTTTTTAAATTTTAAAAAGGACTGCTCCTTTATCCGAAAATGGTAGAAAATTTGCGAAAAAAAATTATTGGGGAACACTATTCCGGCCATTCCTATGAATGTCCAATATTCAAAAGTGTGTTTTTTTGACAATAGGCGACATTTTTCCAAATTTCAACTTTTGAAATTTTAGAAAGGACTTTGCTCCTTTTTCCGAAAATGGTAGAAAATTTGCGAAAAAAAATTATTGGGGAACACTATTCCGGTCATTCCTATGAATGTCCAATATTCAAAAGTGTGTTTTTTTGACAATAGGCGACATTCTTCCAAATTTCGACTTTTGAAATTTTAAAAAGGACTTTGCTCCTTTTTCCGAAAATGGTAGAAAATTTGCGAAAAAAATTATTGGGGAACACTATTCCGGCCATTCCTATGAATGTCCAATATTCAAAAGTGTGTTTTTTTGACAATAGGCGACATTCTTCCAAATTTGGACTTTTGAAATTTTAAAAAGGACTTTGCTCCTTTTTCCGAAAATGGTAAAAAATTTGCGAAAAAAAATTATTGGGGAACACTATTCCAGCCATTCCTATGAATGTCCAATATTCAAAAGTGTGTTTTTTTGACAATAGGCGACATTCTTCCAAATTTCGACTTTTGAAATTTTAAAAAGGACTTTGCTCCTTTTTCCGAAAATGGTAGAAAATTTGCGAAAAAAAATTATTGGGGAACACTATTCCGGCCATTCCCATGAATGTCCAATATTCAAAAGTGTGTTTTTTTGACAATAGGCGACATTCTTCCAAATTTCGACTTTTAAAATTTTAAAAAAGACTTTGCTCCTTTTTCCGAAAATGGTAGAAAATTTGCGAAAAAAAATTATTGGGGAACACTATTCCGGCCATTCCTATGAATGTCCAATATTTAAAAGTGTGTTTTTTTGACAATAGGCGACATTCTTCCAAATTTCGACTTTTGAAATTTTAAAAAGGACTTTGCTCCTTTTTCCGAAAATGGTAGAAAATTAGCGAAAAAAAGTTATTGGGGAACACTATTCCGGCCATTCCTATGAATGTCCAATATTCAAAAGTGTGTTTTTTTGACAATAGGCGACATTTGGAAAATTTGGACTTTTGATATTTTAAAAAAGACTTTGCTCCTTTTTCCGAAAATGGTAGAAAAATTGCGAAAAAAAATTATTGGGGAACACTATTCCGGCCATTCCTATGAATGTCCATGAATTAATGTTTTTTTGAAAATTGGCGACATTTTTCCAAATTTCAACTTTTGAAATTTTAAAAAAGACTTTGCTCCTTTTTCCGAAAATGGTAGAAAATTTGCGAAAAAAAATTATTGGGGAACACTACTGCGGCCATTTCTATGAATGTCCAATATTCAAAAGTCTTAACAGTGTGTTTTTTTGAAAATTGGCGACATTTTTCCAAATTTCAACTTTTGAAATTTTAGAAAGGACTTTGCTCCTTTTTCCGAAAATGGTAGAAAATTTGCAAAAAAAAAATTATTGGGGAACACTATTCCGGCCATTCCTATGAATGTCCAATATTCAAAAGTGTGTTTTTTTGACAATAGGCGACATTCTTCCAAATTTGGACTTTTGAAATTTTAAAAAGGACTTTGCTCCTTTTTCCAAAAATGGTAGAAAATTTGAATGTCCAACATTCAAAAGTGTGTTTTTTTGACAATAGGCGACATTCTTCCAAATTTCGACTTTTGAAATTTTAAAAAAGACTGCTCCTTTATCCGAAAATGGTAGAAAATTTGCGAAAAAAAATTATTGGGGAACACTATTCCGGCCATTCCTATGAATGTCCAATATTCAAAAGTGTGTTTTTTTGACAATAGGCGACATTCTTCCAAATTTCGACTTTTGAAATTTTAAAAAGGACTTTTCTCCTTTTTCCGAAAATGGTAGAAAATTTGCGAAAAAAAATTATTGGGGAACACTATTCCGGCCATTCCTATGAATGTCCAATATTCAAAAGTGTGTTTTTTTGACAATAGGCGACATTCTTCCAAATTTCGACTTTTGAAATTTTAAAAAGGACTTTGCTCCTTTTTCCGAAAATGGTAGAAAATTTGCGAAAAAAAATTATTGGGGAACACTATTGCGGCCATTTCTATGAATGTCCAATATTCAAAAGTCTTAACAGTGTGTTTTTTTGAAAATTGGCGACATTTTTCCAAATTTCAACTTTTGAAATTTTAAAAAGGACTTTGCTCCTTTTTCCGAAAATGGTAGAAAATTTACGAAAAAAAATTATTGGGGAACACTATTCCGGCCATTCCTATGAATGTCCAATATTCAAAAGTGTGTTTTTTGACAATAGGCGACATTCTTCCAAATTTCGACTTTTTAAATTTTAAAAAGGACTGCTCCTTTATCCGAAAATGGTAGAAAATTTGCGAAAAAAAATTATTGGGGAACACTATTCCGGCCATTCCTATGAATGTCCAATATTCAAAAGTGTCTTTTTTTGACAATAGGCGACATTGTTCCAAATTTCGACTTTTGAAATTTTAAAAAGGACTGCTCTATTATCCGAAAATGGTAGAAAATTTGCGAAAAAAAATTATTGGGGAACACTATTCCGGCCATTCCTATGAATGTCCAATATTCAAAAGTGTGTTTTTTTGACAAGAGGCAACATTCTTCCAAATTTCGACTTTTGAAATTTTAAAAAGGACTTTGCACCTTTTTCCGAAAATGGTAGAAAATTTGCAAAAAAAAATTATTGGGGAACACTATTCCGGCCATTCCTATGAATGTCCAATATTCAAAAGTGTGTTTTTTTGACAATAGGCGACAGTCTTCCAAATTTCGACTTTTGAAATTTTAAAAAGGACTTTGCTCCTTTTTCCGAAAATGGTAGAAAATTTGCGAAAAAAAATTATTGGGGAACACTATTCCGGCCATTCCTATGAATGTCCAATATTCAAAAGTGTGTTTTTTTGACAATAGGCGACATTCTTTAAAATTTCGACTTTTGAAATTTTAAAAAGGACTTTGCTCCTTTTTCCGAAAATGGTAGAAAATTTGCGAAAAAAAATTATTGGGGAACACTATTCCGGCCATTCCTATGAATGTCCAATATTCAAAAGTGTGTTTTTTTGACAATAGGCAACATTCTTCCAAATTTCGACTTTAGAAATTTTAAAAAGGACTTTGCTCCTTTTTCCGAAAATGGTAGAAAATTTGCGAAAAAAAATTATTGGGGAACACTATTCCGGCCATTCCCATGAATGTCCAATATTCAAAAGTGTGTTTTTTTGACAATAGGCGACATTCTTCCAAATTTCGACTTTTAAAATTTTAAAAAAGACTTTGCTCCTTTTTCCGAAAATGGTAGAAAATTTGCGAAAAAAAATTATTGGGGAACACTATTCCGGCCATTCCTATGAATGTCCAATATTTAAAAGTGTGTTTTTTTGACAATAGGCGACATTCTTCCAAATTTCGACTTTTGAAATTTTAAAAAGGACTTTGCTCCTTTTTCCGAAAATGGTAGAAAATTTGCGAAAAAAAATTATTGGGGAACACTATTCCGGCCATTCCTATGAATGTCCAATATTCAAAAGTGTGTTTTTTTGACAATAGGCGACATTCTTCGAAATTTCGACTTTTGAAATTTTAAAAAGGACTTTGCTCCTTTTTCCGAAAATGGTAGAAAATTTGCGAAAAAAAATTATTGGGGAACACTATTCCGGCCATTCCTATGAATGTCCAATATTCAAAAGTGTGTTTTTTTGACAATAGGCGACATTTGGAAAATTTGGACTTTTGATATTTTAAAAAAGACTTTGCTCCTTTTTCCGAAAATGGTAGAAAATTTGCGAAAAAAAATTATTGGGGAACACTATTCCGGCCATTCCTATGAATGTCCATGAATTAATGTTTTTTTGAAAATTGGCGACATTTTTCCAAATTTCAACTTTTGAAATTTTAAAAAGGACTTTGCTCCTTTTTCCGAAAATGGTAGAAAATTTGCGAAAAAAAATTATTGGGGAACACTATTGCGGCCATTTCTATGAATGTCCAATATTCAAAAGTCTTAACAGTGTGTTTTTTTGAAAATTGGCGACATTTTTCCAAATTTCAACTTTTGAAATTTTAGAAAGGACTTTGCTCCTTTTTCCGAAAATGGTAGAAAATTTGCAAAAAAAAAATTATTGGGGAACACTATTCCGGCCATTCCTATGAATGTCCAATATTCAAAAGTGTGTTTTTTTGACAATAGGCGACATTCTTCCAAATTTGGACTTTTGAAATTTTAAAAAGGACTTTGCTCTTTTTTCCAAAAATGGTAGAAAATTTGAATGTCCAACATTCAAAAGTGTGTTTTTTTGACAATAGGCGACATTCTTCCAAATTTCGACTTTTGAAATTTTAAAAAAGACTGCTCCTTTATCCGAAAATGGTAGAAAATTTGCGAAAAAAAATTATTGGGGAACACTATTCCCGCCATTCCTATGAATGTCCAATATTCAAAAGTGTGTTTTTTTGACAATAGGCGACATTCTTCCAAATTTCGACTTTTGAAATTTTAAAAAGGACTTTGCTCCTTTTTCCGAAAATGGTAGAAAATTTGCGAAAAAAAATTATTGGGGAACACTATTCCGGCCATTCCTATGAATGTCCAATATTCAAAAGTGTGTTTTTTTGACAATAGGCGACATTTTTCCAAATTTCAACTTTTGAAATTTTAGAAAGGACTTTGCTCCTTTTTCCGAAAATGGTAGAAAATTTGCGAAAAAAAATTATTGGGGAACACTATTCCGGTCATTCAATTTTAAAAAGGACTTTGCTCCTTTTTCCGAAAATGGTAGAAAATTTGCGAAAAAAAATTATTGGGGAACACTATTCCGGCCATTCCTATGAATGTCCAATATTCAAAAGTGTGTTTTTTTGACAATAGGCGACATTCTTCGAAATTTCGACTTTTGAAATTTTAAAAAGGACTTTGCTCCTTTTTCCGAAAATGGTAGAAAATTTGCGAAAAAAAATTATTGGGGAACACTATTCCGGCCATTCCTATGAATGTCCAATATTCAAAAGTGTGTTTTTTTGACAATAGGCGACATTTGGAAAATTTGGACTTTTGATATTTTAAAAAAGACTTTGCTCCTTTTTCCGAAAATGGTAGAAAATTTGCGAAAAAAAATTATTGGGGAACACTATTCCGGCCATTCCTATGAATGTCCATGAATTAATGTTTTTTTGACAATAGGCGACATTGTTCCAAATTTCAACTTTTGAAATTTTAAAAAGGACTTTGCTCCTTTTTCCGAAAATGGTAGAAAATTTGCGAAAAAAAATTATTGGGGAACACTATTGCGGCCATTTCTATGAATGTCCAATATTCAAAAGTCTTAACAGTGTGTTTTTTTGAAAATTGGCGACATTTTTCCAAATTTCAACTTTTGAAATTTTAGAAAGGACTTTGCTCCTTTTTCCGAAAATGGTAGAAAATTTGCAAAAAAAAAATTATTGGGGAACACTATTCCGGCCATTCCTATGAATGTCCAATATTCAAAAGTGTGTTTTTTTGACAATAGGCGACATTCTTCCAAATTTGGACTTTTGAAATTTTAAAAAGGACTTTGCTCTTTTTTCCAAAAATGGTAGAAAATTTGAATGTCCAACATTCAAAAGTGTGTTTTTTTGACAATAGGCGACATTCTTCCAAATTTCGACTTTTGAAATTTTAAAAAAGACTGCTCCTTTATCCGAAAATGGTAGAAAATTTGCGAAAAAAAATTATTGGGGAACACTATTCCCGCCATTCCTATGAATGTCCAATATTCAAAAGTGTGTTTTTTTGACAATAGGCGACATTCTTCCAAATTTCGACTTTTGAAATTTTAAAAAGGACTTTGCTCCTTTTTCCGAAAATGGTAGAAAATTTGCGAAAAAAAATTATTGGGGAACACTATTCCGGCCATTCCTATGAATGTCCAATATTCAAAAGTGTGTTTTTTTGACAATAGGCGACATTTTTCCAAATTTCAACTTTTGAAATTTTAGAAAGGACTTTGCTCCTTTTTCCGAAAATGGTAGAAAATTTGCGAAAAAAAATTATTGGGGAACACTATTCCGGTCATTCAATTTTAAAAAGGACTTTGCTCCTTTTTCCGAAAATGGTAGAAAATTTGCGAAAAAAAATTATTGGGGAACACTATTGCGGCCATTTCTATGAATGTCCAATATTCAAAAGTCTTAGCAGTGTGTTTTTTTGAAAATTGGCGACATTTTTCCAAATTTCAACTTTTGAAATTTTAAAAAGGACTTTGCTCCTTTTTCCGAAAATGGTAGAAAATTTACGAAAAAAAATTATTGGGGAACACTATTCCGGCCATTCCTATGAATGTCCAATATTCAAAAGTGTGTTTTTTTGACAATAGGCGACATTCTTCCAAATTTCGACTTTTTAAATTTTAAAAAGGACTGCTCCTTTATCCGAAAATGGTAGAAAATTTGCGAAAAAAAATTATTGGGGAACACTATTCCGGCCATTCCTATGAATGTCCAATATTCAAAAGTGTCTTTTTTTGACAATAGGCGACATTGTTCCAAATTTCGACTTTTGAAATTTTAAAAAGGACTGCTCCTTTATCCGAAAATGGTAGAAAATTTGCGAAAAAAAATTATTGGGGAACACTATTCCGGCCATTCCTATGAATGTCCAATATTCAAAAGTGTGTTTTTTTGACAATAGGCGACATTTTTCCAAATTTCAACTTTTGAAATTTTAGAAAGGACTTTGCTCCTTTTTCCGAAAATGGTAGAAAATTTGCGAAAAAAAATTATTGGGGAACACTATTCCGGTCATTCCTATGAATGTCCAATATTAAAAAGTGTGTTTTTTTGACAATAGGCGACATTCTTTAAAATTTCGACTTTTGAAATTTTAAAAAGGACTTTGCTCCTTTTTCCGAAAATGGTAGAAAATTTGCGAAAAAAAATTATTGGGGAACACTATTCCGGCCATTCCTATGAATGTACAATATTCAAAAGTGTGTTTTTTTTGACAATAGGCAACATTCTTCCAAATTTGGACTTTTGAAATTTTAAAAAGGACTTTGCTCCTTTTTCCAAAAATGGTAGAAAATTTGAATGTCCAACATTCAAAAGTGTGTTTTTTTGACAATAGGCGACATTCTTCCAAATTTCGACTTTTGAAATTTTAAAAAAGACTGCTCCTTTATCCGAAAATGGTAGAAAATTTGCGAAAAAAAATTATTGGGGAACACTATTCCGGCCATTCCTATGAATGTCCAATATTCAAAAGTGTGTTTTTTTGACAATAGGCGACATTCTTCCAAATTTCGACTTTTGAAATTTTAAAAAGGACTTTGCTCCTTTTTCCGAAAATGGTAGAAAATTTGCGAAAAAAAATTATTGGGGAACACTATTCCGGCCATTCCTATGAATGTCCAATATTCAAAAGTCTTAAGAGTGTGTTTTTTTGACAATAGGCGACATTCTTCCAAATTTCGACTTTTGAAAATTTAAAAAGGACTTTGCTCCTTTTTCCGAAAATGGTAGAAAATTTGCGAAAAAAAATTATTGGGGAACACTATTCCGGCCATTTCTATGAATGTCCAATATTCAAAAGTCTTAACAGTGTGTTTTTTTGAAAATTGGCGACATTTTTCCAAATTTCAACTTTTGAAATTTTAAAAAGGACTTTGCTCCTTTTTCCGAAAATGGTAGAAAATTTGGGAAAAAAAATTATTGGGGAACACTATTCCGGCCATTCCTATGAATGTCCAATATTAAAAAGTGTGTTTTTTTGACAATAGGCGACATTCTTCCAAATTTCGACTTTTGAAATTTTAAAAAGGACTTTGCTCCTTTTTCCGAAAATGGTAGAAAATTTGCGAAAAAAAATTATTGGGGAACACTATTCCGGCCATTCCTATGAATGTCCAATATTCAAAAGTGTGTTTTTCTGACAATAGGCGACATTCTTCCAAATTTCGACTTTTGAAATTTTAAAAAAGGACTTTGCTCCTTTTTCCGAAAATGGTAGAAAATTTGGGAAAAAAAATTATTGGGGAACACTATTCCGGCCATTCCTATGAATGTCCAATATTCAAAAGTGTGTTTTTTTTGACAATAGGCGACATTCTTCCAAACTTGGACTTTAGAAATTTTAAAAAGGACTTTGCTCCTTTTTCCGAAAAGGTAGAAAATTTGCAAAAAAAAATTATTGGGGAACACTACTCCGGCCATTCCTATGAATGTCCAATATTCAAAAGTGTGTTTTTTTGACAATAGGCGACATTCTTCCAAATTTCGACTTTTTAAATTTTAAAAAGGACTGCTCCTTTATCCGAAAATGGTAGAAAATTTGCGAAAAAAAATTATTGGGGAACACTATTCCGGCCATTCCTATGAATGTCCAATATTCAAAAGTGTGTTTTTTTGACAATAGGCGACATTTTTCCAAATTTCAACTTTTGAAATTTTAGAAAGGACTTTGCTCCTTTTTCCGAAAATGGTAGAAAATTTGCGAAAAAAAATTATTGGGGAACACTATTCCGGTCATTCCTATGAATGTCCAATATTCAAAAGTGTGTTTTTTTGACAATAGGCGACATTCTTCCAAATTTCGACTTTTGAAATTTTAAAAAGGACTTTGCTCCTTTTTCCGAAAATGGTAGAAAATTTGCGAAAAAAATTATTGGGGAACACTATTCCGGCCATTCCTATGAATGTCCAATATTCAAAAGTGTGTTTTTTTGACAATAGGCGACATTCTTCCAAATTTGGACTTTTGAAATTTTAAAAAGGACTTTGCTCCTTTTTCCGAAAATGGTAAAAAATTTGCGAAAAAAAATTATTGGGGAACACTATTCCAGCCATTCCTATGAATGTCCAATATTCAAAAGTGTGTTTTTTTGACAATAGGCGACATTCTTCCAAATTTCGACTTTTGAAATTTTAAAAAGGACTTTGCTCCTTTTTCCGAAAATGGTAGAAAATTAGCGAAAAAAAATTATTGGGGAACACTATTCCGGCCATTCCCATGAATGTCCAATATTCAAAAGTGTGTTTTTTTGACAATAGGCGACATTCTTCCAAATTTCGACTTTTAAAATTTTAAAAAAGACTTTGCTCCTTTTTCCGAAAATGGTAGAAAATTTGCGAAAAAAAATTATTGGGGAACACTATTCCGGCCATTCCTATGAATGTCCAATATTTAAAAGTGTGTTTTTTTGACAATAGGCGACATTCTTCCAAATTTCGACTTTTGAAATTTTAAAAAGGACTTTGCTCCTTTTTCCGAAAATGGTAGAAAATTAGCGAAAAAAAGTTATTGGGGAACACTATTCCGGCCATTCCTATGAATGTCCAATATTCAAAAGTGTGTTTTTTTAACAATAGGCGACATTTGGAAAATTTGGACTTTTGATATTTTAAAAAAGACTTTGCTCCTTTTTCCGAAAATGGTAGAAAAATTGCGAAAAAAAATTATTGGGGAACACTATTCCGGCCATTCCTATGAATGTCCATGAATTAATGTTTTTTTGAAAATTGGCGACATTTTTCCAAATTTCAACTTTTGAAATTTTAAAAAAGACTTTGCTCCTTTTTCCGAAAATGGTAGAAAATTTGCGAAAAAAAATTATTGGGGAACACTACTGCGGCCATTTCTATGAATGTCCAATATTCAAAAGTCTTAACAGTGTGTTTTTTTGAAAATTGGCGACATTTTTCCAAATTTCAACTTTTGAAATTTTAGAAAGGACTTTGCTCCTTTTTCCGAAAATGGTAGAAAATTTGCAAAAAAAAAATTATTGGGGAACACTATTCCGGCCATTCCTATGAATGTCCAATATTCAAAAGTGTGTTTTTTTGACAATAGGCGACATTCTTCCAAATTTGGACTTTTGAAATTTTAAAAAGGACTTTGCTCCTTTTTCCAAAAATGGTAGAAAATTTGAATGTCCAACATTCAAAAGTGTGTTTTTTTGACAATAGGCGACATTCTTCCAAATTTCGACTTTTGAAATTTTAAAAAAGACTGCTCCTTTATCCGAAAATGGTAGAAAATTTGCGAAAAAAAATTATTGGGGAACACTATTCCGGCCATTCCTATGAATGTCCAATATTCAAAAGTGTGTTTTTTTGACAATAGGCGACATTCTTCCAAATTTCGACTTTTGAAATTTTAAAAAGGACTTTTCTCCTTTTTCCGAAAATGGTAGAAAATTTGCGAAAAAAAATTATTGGGGAACACTATTCCGGCCATTCCTATGAATGTCCAATATTCAAAAGTGTGTTTTTTTGACAATAGGCGACATTCTTCCAAATTTCGACTTTTGAAATTTTAAAAAGGACTTTGCTCCTTTTTCCGAAAATGGTAGAAAATTTGCGAAAAAAAATTATTGGGGAACACTATTGCGGCCATTTCTATGAATGTCCAATATTCAAAAGTCTTAACAGTGTGTTTTTTTGAAAATTGGCGACATTTTTCCAAATTTCAACTTTTGAAATTTTAAAAAGGACTTTGCTCCTTTTTCCGAAAATGGTAGAAAATTTACGAAAAAAAATTATTGGGGAACACTATTCCGGCCATTCCTATGAATGTCCAATATTCAAAAGTGTGTTTTTTGACAATAGGCGACATTCTTCCAAATTTCGACTTTTTAAATTTTAAAAAGGACTGCTCCTTTATCCGAAAATGGGAGAAAATTTGCGAAAAAAAATTATTGGGGAACACTATTCCGGCCATTCCTATGAATGTCCAATATTCAAAAGTGTCTTTTTTTGACAATAGGCGACATTGTTCCAAATTTCGACTTTTGAAATTTTAAAAAGGACTGCTCTATTATCCGAAAATGGTAGAAAATTTGCGAAAAAAAATTATTGGGGAACACTATTCCGGCCATTCCTATGAATGTCCAATATTCAAAAGTGTGTTTTTTTGACAAGAGGCAACATTCTTCCAAATTTCGACTTTTGAAATTTTAAAAAGGACTTTGCACCTTTTTCCGAAAATGGTAGAAAATTTGCAAAAAAAAATTATTGGGGAACACTATTCCGGCCATTCCTATGAATGTCCAAT
Organism: Epicampocera succincta; assembly: GCA_932526305.1. Lineage (NCBI taxonomy): Eukaryota > Metazoa > Arthropoda > Insecta > Diptera > Tachinidae > Epicampocera > Epicampocera succincta. The sequence goes on along the minus strand of OW052037.1, from coordinate 35,072,590 downwards.
ATTCAAAAGTGTGTTTTTTTGACAATAGGCGACAGTCTTCCAAATTTCGACTTTTGAAATTTTAAAAAGGACTTTGCTCCTTTTTCCGAAAATGGTAGAAAATTTGCGAAAAAAAATTATTGGGGAACACTATTCCGGCCATTCCTATGAATGTCCAATATTCAAAAGTGTGTTTTTTTGACAATAGGCGACATTCTTTAAAATTTCGACTTTTGAAATTTTAAAAAGGACTTTGCTCCTTTTTCCGAAAATGGTAGAAAATTTGCGAAAAAAAATTATTGGGGAACACTATTCCGGCCATTCCTATGAATGTCCAATATTCAAAAGTGTGTTTTTTTGACAATAGGCAACATTCTTCCAAATTTCGACTTTAGAAATTTTAAAAAGGACTTTGCTCCTTTTTCCGAAAATGGTAGAAAATTTGCAAAAAAAAATTATTGGGGAACACTATTCCGGCAATTCCTATGAATGTCCAATATTCAAAAGTGTGTTTTTTTGACAATAGGCGACAGTCTTCCAAATTTCGACTTTTGAAATTTTAAAAAGGACTTTGCTCCTTTTTCCGAAAATGGTAGAAAATTTGCGAAAAAAAATTATTGGGGAACACTATTCCGGCCATTCCTATGAATGTCCAATATTCAAAAGTGTGTTTTTTTGACAATAGGCGACAGTCTTCCAAATTTGGACTTTTGAAATTTTAAAAAGGACTTTGCTCCTTTTTCCGAAAATGGTAGAAAATTTGCGAAAAAAAATTATTGGGGAACACTATTCCGGCCATTCCCATGAATGTCCAACATTCAAAAGTGTGTTTTTTTGACAATAGGCGACATTCTTCCAAATTTCGACTTTTGAAATTTTAAAAAAGACTGCTCCTTTATCCGAAAATGGTAGAAAATTTGCGAAAAAAAATTATTGGGGAACACTATTCCGGCCATTCCTATGAATGTCCAATATTCAAAAGTGTGTTTTTTTGACAATAGGCGACATTCTTCCAAATTTCGACTTTTGAAATTTTAAAAAGGACTTTGCTCCTTTTTCCGAAAATGGTAGAAAATTTGCGAAAAAAAATTATTGGGGAACACTATTCCGGCCATTCCTATGAATGTCCAATATTCAAAAGTGTGTTTTTTTGACAATAGGCGACATTCTTCCAAATTTCGGCTTTTGAAATTTTAAAAAGGACTTTGCTCCTTTTTCCGAAAATGGTAGAAAATTTGCGAAAAAAATTATTGGGGAACACTATTCCGGCCATTCCTATGAATGTCCAATATTCAAAAGTGTGTTTTTTTGACAATAGGCGACATTTGGAAAATTTGGACTTTTGATATTTTAAAAAAGACTTTGCTCCTTTTTCCGAAAATGGTAGAAAAATTGCGAAAAAAAATTATTGGGGAACACTATTCCGGCCATTCCTATGAATGTCCATGAATTAATGTTTTTTTGAAAATTGGCGACATTTTTCCAAATTTCAACTTTTGAAATTTTAAAAAAGACTTTGCTCCTTTTTCCGAAAATGGTAGAAAATTTGCGAAAAAAAATTATTGGGGAACACTACTGCGGCCATTTCTATGAATGTCCAATATTCAAAAGTCTTAACAGTGTGTTTTTTTGAAAATTGGCGACATTTTTCCAAATTTCAACTTTTGAAATTTTAGAAAGGACTTTGCTCCTTTTTCCGAAAATGGTAGAAAATTTGCAAAAAAAAAATTATTGGGGAACACTATTCCGGCCATTCCTATGAATGTCCAATATTCAAAAGTGTGTTTTTTTGACAATAGGCGACATTCTTCCAAATTTGGACTTTTGAAATTTTAAAAAGGACTTTGCTCCTTTTTCCAAAAATGGTAGAAAATTTGAATGTCCAACATTCAAAAGTGTGTTTTTTTGACAATAGGCGACATTCTTCCAAATTTCGACTTTTGAAATTTTAAAAAAGACTGCTCCTTTATCCGAAAATGGTAGAAAATTTGCGAAAAAAAATTATTGGGGAACACTATTCCGGCCATTCCTATGAATGTCCAATATTCAAAAGTGTGTTTTTTTGACAATAGGCGACATTCTTCCAAATTTCGACTTTTGAAATTTTAAAAAGGACTTTTCTCCTTTTTCCGAAAATGGTAGAAAATTTGCGAAAAAAAATTATTGGGGAACACTATTCCGGCCATTCCTATGAATGTCCAATATTCAAAAGTGTGTTTTTTTGACAATAGGCGACATTCTTCCAAATTTGGACTTTTGAAATTTTAAAAAGGACTTTGCTCCTTTTTCCGAAAATGGTAGAAAATTTGCGAAAAAAAATTATTGGGGAACACTATTGCGGCCATTTCTATGAATGTCCAATATTCAAAAGTCTTAACAGTGTGTTTTTTTGAAAATTGGCGACATTTTTCCAAATTTCAACTTTTGAAATTTTAAAAAGGACTTTGCTCCTTTTTCCGAAAATGGTAGAAAATTTACGAAAAAAAATTATTGGGGAACACTATTCCGGCCATTCCTATGAATGTCCAATATTCAAAAGTGTGTTTTTTGACAATAGGCGACATTCTTCCAAATTTCGACTTTTTAAATTTTAAAAAGGACTGCTCCTTTATCCGAAAATGGTACAAAATTTGCGAAAAAAAATTATTGGGGAACACTATTCCGGCCATTCCTATGAATGTCCAATATTCAAAAGTGTCTTTTTTTGACAATAGGCGACATTGTTCCAAATTTCGACTTTTGAAATTTTAAAAAGGACTGCTCCTTTATCCAAAAATGGTAGAAAATTTGCGAAAAAAAATTATTGGGGAACACTATTCCGGCCATTCCTATGAATGTCCAATATTCAAAAGTGTGTTTTTTTGACAAGAGGCAACATTCTTCCAAATTTCGACTTTTGAAATTTTAAAAAGGACTTTGCACCTTTTTCCGAAAATGGTAGAAAATTTGCAAAAAAAAATTATTGGGGAACACTATTCCGGCCATTCCTATGAATGTCCAATATTCAAAAGTGTGTTTTTTTGACAATAGGCGACAGTCTTCCAAATTTCGACTTTTGAAATTTTAAAAAGGACTTTGCTCCTTTTTCCGAAAATGGTAGAAAATTTGCGAAAAAAAATTATTGGGGAACACTATTCCGGCCATTCCTATGAATGTCCAATATTCAAAAGTGTGTTTTTTTGACAATAGGCGACATTCTTTAAAATTTCGACTTTTGAAATTTTAAAAAGGACTTTGCTCCTTTTTCCGAAAATGGTAGAAAATTTGCGAAAAAAAATTATTGGGGAACACTATTCCGGCCATTCCTATGAATGTCCAATATTCAAAAGTGTGTTTTTTTGACAATAGGCAACATTCTTCCAAATTTCGACTTTAGAAATTTTAAAAAGGACTTTGCTCCTTTTTCCGAAAATGGTAGAAAATTTGCAAAAAAAAATTATTGGGGAACACTATTCCGGCCATTCCTATGAATGTCCAATATTCAAAAGTGTGTTTTTTTGACAATAGGCGACAGTCTTCCAAATTTCGACTTTTGAAATTTTAAAAAGGACTTTGCTCCTTTTTCCGAAAATGGTAGAAAATTTGCGAAAAAAAATTATTGGGGAACACTATTCCGGCCATTCCCATGAATGTCTAATATTCAAAAGTGTGTTTTTTTGACAATAGGCGACATTTTTCCAAATTTCGACTTTTGAAATTTTAAAAAGGACTTTGCACCTTTTTCCGAAAATGGTAGAAAATTTGCAAAAAAAAATTATTGGGGAACACTATTCCGGTCATTCCTATGAATGTCCAATATTCAAAAGTGTGTTTTTTTGACAATAGGCGACAGTCTTCCAAATTTGGACTTTTGAAATTTTAAAAAGGACTTTGCTCCTTTTTCCGAAAATGGTAGAAAATTTGCGAAAAAAAATTATTGGGGAACACTATTCCGGCCATTCCCATGAATGTCCAACATTCAAAAGTGTGTTTTTTTGACAATAGGCGACATTCTTCCAAATTTCGACTTTTGAAATTTTAAAAAAGACTGCTCCTTTATCCGAAAATGGTAGAAAATTTGCGAAAAAAAATTATTGGGGAACACTATTCCGGCCATTCCTATGAATGTCCAATATTCAAAAGTGTGTTTTTTTGACAATAGGCGACATTCTTCCAAATTTCGACTTTTGAAATTTTAAAGAGGACTTTGCTCCTTTTTCCGAAAATGGTAGAAAATTTGCGAAAAAAAATTATTGGGGAACACTATTCCGGCCATTCCTATGAATGTCCAATATTCAAAAGTGTGTTTTTTTTGACAATAGGCGACATTCTTCCAAATTTCGACTTTTGAAATTTTAAAAAGGACTTTGCTCCTTTTTCCGAAAATGGTAGAAAATTTGCGAAAAAAAATTATTGGGGAACACTATTGCGGCCATTTCTATGAATGTCCAATATTCAAAAGTCTTAACAGTGTGTTTTTTTGAAAATTGGCGACATTTTTCCAAATTTCAACTTTTGAAATTTTAAAAAGGACTTTGCTCCTTTTTCCGAAAATGGTAGAAAATTTACGAAAAAAAATTATTGGGGAACACTATTCCGGCCATTCCTATGAATGTCCAATATTCAAAAGTGTGTTTTTTTGACAATAGGCGACATTCTTCCAAATTTCGACTTTTTAAATTTTAAAAAGGACTGCTCCTTTATCCGAAAATGGTAGAAAATTTGCGAAAAAAATTATTGGGGAACACTATTCCGGCCATTCCTATGAATGTCCAATATTCAAAAGTGTCTTTGTTTGACAATAGGCGACATTGTTCCAAATTTCGACTTTTGAAATTTTAAAAAGGACTGCTCCTTTATCCGAAAATGGTAGAAAATTTGCGAAAAAAAATTATTGGGGAACACTATTCCGGCCATTCCTATGAATGTCCAATATTCAAAAGTGTGTTTTTTTGACAATAGGCGACATTTTTCCAAATTTCAACTTTTGAAATTTTAGAAAGGACTTTGCTCCTTTTTCCGAAAATGGTAGAAAATTTGCGAAAAAAAATTATTGGGGAACACTATTCCGGCCATTCCTATGAATGTCCAATATTCAAAAGTGTGTTTTTTTGACAATAGGCAACATTCTTCCAAATTTCGACTTTTGAAATTTTAAAAAGGACTTTGCACCTTTTTCCGAAAATGGTAGAAAATTTGCAAAAAAAAATTATTGGGGAACACTATTCCGGCCATTCCTATGAATGTCCAATATTCAAAAGTGTGTTTTTTTGACAATAGGCGACAGTCTTCCAAATTTCGACTTTTGAAATTTTAAAAAGGACTTTGCTCCTTTTTCCGAAAATGGTAGAAAATTTGCGAAAAAAAATTATTGGGGAACACTATTCCGGCCATTCCTATGAATGTCCAATATTCAAAAGTGTGTTTTTTTGACAATAGGCGACATTCTTTAAAATTTCGACTTTTGAAATTTTAAAAAGGACTTTGCTCCTTTTTCCGAAAATGGTAGAAAATTTGCGAAAAAAAATTATTGGGGAACACTATTCCGGCCATTCCTATGAATGTCCAATATTCAAAAGTGTGTTTTTTTGACAATAGGCAACATTCTTCCAAATTTCGACTTTTGAAATTTTAAAAAGGACTTTGCACCTTTTTCCGAAAATGGTAGAAAATTTGCAAAAAAAAATTATTGGGGAACACTATTCCGGCCATTCCTATGAATGTCCAATATTCAAAAGTGTGTTTTTTTGACAATAGGCGACAGTCTTCCAAATTTCGACTTTTGAAATTTTAAAAAGGACTTTGCTCCTTTTTCCGAAAATGGTAGAAAATTTGCGAAAAAAAATTATTGGGGAACACTATTCCGGCCATTCCTATGAATGTCCAATATTCAAAAGTGTGTTTTTTTGACAATAGGCGACTTTCTTCCAAATTTCGACTTTTGAAATTTTAAAAAGGACTTTGCACCTTTTTCCGAAAATGGTAGAAAATTTGCAAAAAAAAATTATTGGGGAACACTATTCCGGTCATTCCTATGAATGTCCAATATTCAAAAGTGTGTTTTTTTGACAATAGGCGACAGTCTTCCAAATTTGGACTTTTGAAATTTTAAAAAGGACTTTGCTCCTTTTTCCGAAAATGGTAGAAAATTTGCGAAAAAAAATTATTGGGGAACACTATTCCGGCCATTCCCATGAATGTCCAATATTCAAAAGTGTGTTTTTTTGACAATAGACGACATTCTTCCAAATTTCGACTTTTGAAATTTTAAAAAAGACTTTGCTCCTTTTTCCGAAAATGGTAGAAAATTTGCAAAAAAAAATTATTGGGGAACACTATTCCGGCCATTCCTATGAATGTCCAATATTCAAAAGTGTGTTTTTTTGACAATAGGCGACATTCTTCCAAATTTGGACTTTTGAAATTTTAAAAAGGACTTTGCTCCTTTTTCCGAAAATGGTAGAAAATTTGCGAAAAAAAATTATTGGGGAACACTATTCCGGCCATTCCTATGAATGTCCAATATTCAAAAGTGTTTTTTTTTGACAATAGGCGACATTCTTCCAAATTTCGACTTTTGAAATTTTAAAAAGGACTTTGCTCCTTTTTCCGAAAATGGTAGAAAATTTGCGAAAAAAAATTATTGGGGAACACTATTCCGGCCATTCCTATGAATGTCCAATATTCAAAAGTCGCAACAGTGTGTTTTTTTTGAAAATAGGCGACATTGTTCCAAATTCCGACTTTTGAAATTTTAAAAAGGACTTTGCTCCTTTTTCCGAAAATGGTAGAAAATTTGGGAAAAAAATTATTGGGGAACACTATTCCGGTCATTCCTATGAATGTCCAATATTCAAAAGTGTGTTTTTTTGACAATAGGCGACATTCTTCCAAATTTCGACTTTTGAAATTTTAAAAAGGACTTTGCTCCTTTTTCCGAAAATGGTAGAAAATTTGGGAAAAAAAATTATTGGGGAACACTATTCCGGCCATTCCTATGAATGTCCAATATTCAAAAGTGTGTTTTTTTTGACAATAGGCGACATTCTTCCAAATTTCGATTTTGAAATTTTAAAAAGGACTTTGCTGCTTTTTCCGAAAATGGTAGAAAATTTGCGAAAAAAAATTATTGGGGAACACTATTCCGGTCACTCCTATGAATGTCCAATATTCAAAAGTGTGTTTTTTGACAATAGGCGACATTCTTCCAAATTTCGACTTTTGAAATTTTAAAAAGGACTTTGCTCCTTTTTCCGAAAATGGTAGAAAATTTGCGAAAAAAAATTATTGGGGAACACTATTCCGGTCATTCCTATGAATGTCCAATATTCAAAAGTGTGTTTTTTTGACAATAGGCGACATTCTTCCAAATTTCGACTTTTGAAATTTTAAAAAGGACTTTGCTCCTTTTTCCGAAAATGGTAGAAAATTTGCGAACAAAAAGTATTGGGGAACACTATTCCGGCCATTCCTATGAATGTCCAATATTCAAAAGTGTGTTTTTTTGACAATAGGCGACATTCTTCCAAATTTCGACTTTTGAAATTTTAAAAAGGACTTTGCTCCTTTTTCCGAAAATGGTAGAAAATTTGCGAACAAAAAGTATTGGGGAACACTATTCCGGCCATTCCTATGAATGTCCAATATTCAAAAGTGTGTTTTTTTGACAATATGCGACATTGTTCCAAATTTCGACTTTTGAAATTTTAAAAAGGACTTTGCTCCTTTTTCCGAAAATGGTAGAAAATTTGCGAAAAAAAATTATTGGGGAACACTATTCCGGCCATTCCTATGAATGTCCAATATTCAAAAGTGTGTTTTTTTTGACAATAGGCGACATTCTTCCAAATTTCGACTTTTGAAATTTTAAAAAGGACTTTGCTCCTTTTTCCGAAAATGGTAGAAAATTTGCGAAAAAAAATTATTGGGGAACACTATTCCGGCCATTCCTATGAATGTCCAATATTCAAAAGTGTGTTTTTTTGACAATAGGCGACATTCTTCTAAATTTCGACTTTTGAAATTTTAAAAAGGACTTTGCTCCTTTTTCCGAAAATGGTAGAAAATTAGCGAAAAAAAATTTTTGTGGAACACTATTCCGGCCATCCCTATGAATGTCCATTATTTAAAAGTCGCAACAGTGTGTTTTTTTGAAAATAGGCTACATTTTTTCAAATTTGGACTTTTGAAATGTTAAAAAGGACTTTGCTCCTTTTTCCGAAAATGGTAGAAAATTTGCAAAAAAAAATTATTGGGGAACACTATTCCGGCCATTCCTATGAATGTCCAATATTCAAAAGTGTGTTTTTCTGACAACAGGCGACATTCTTCCAAATTTCGACTTTTGAAATTTTAAAAAGGACTTTGCTCCTTTTTCCGAAAATGGTAGAAAATTTGCGGACAAAAAGTATTGGGGAACACTATTCCGGCCATTCCTATGAATGTCCAATATTCAAAAGTGTGTTTTTTTGACAATAGGCGACATTCTTCCAAATTTCGACTTTTGAAATTTTAAAAAGGACTTTGCTGCTTTTTCCGAAAATGGTAGAAAATTTGGGAAAAAAAATTATTGGGGAACACTATTCCGGCCATTCCTATGAATGTCCAATATTCAAAAGTGTGTTTTTTTTGACAATAGGCGACATTCTTCCAAATTTCGACTTTTGAAATTTTAAAAAGGACTTTGCTCCTTTTTCCGAAAATGGTAGAAAATTTGCGAAAAAAAATTATTGGGGAACACTATTCCGGTCATTCCTATGAATGTCCAATATTCAAAAGTGTGTTTTTTTGACAATAGGCGACATTCTTCCAAATTTCGACTTTTGAAATTTTAAAAAGGACTTTGCTCCTTTTTCCGAAAATGGTAGAAAATTTGCGAAAAAAAATTATTGGGGAACACTATTCCGGCCATTCCTATGAATGTCCAATATTCAAAAGTGTGTTTTTTTGACAATAGGCAACATTCTTCCGAATTTCGACTTTTGAAATTTTAAAAAGGACTGCACCTTTTTCCGAAAATGGTAGAAAATTTGCAAAAAAAATTATTGGGGAACACTATTCCGGCCATTCCTATGAATGCCCAATATTCAAAAGTGTGTTTTTTTGACAATAGGCGACAGTCTTCCAAATTTCGACTTTTGAAATTTTAAAAAGGACTTTGCTCCTTTTTCCGAAAATGGTCGAAAATTTGCGAAAAAAAATTATTGGGGAACACTATTCCGGCCATTCCTATGAATGTCCAATATTCAAAAGTGTGTTTTTTTGACAATAGGAAACATTCTTCCAAATTTCGACTTTTGAAATTTTGAAAAAGACTTTGCTCCTTTTTCCGAAAATGGTAGAAAATTTGGGGAAAAAAAATTATTGGGGAAAACTATTCCGGCCATTCCCATGAATGTCCAATATTCAAAAGTGTGTTTTTTGACAATAGGCGACATTCTTCCAAATTTCGACTTTTAAAATTTTAAAAAGGACTTTGCTCCTTTTTCCGAAAATGGTAGAAAATTTGCGAAAAAAAATTATTGGGGAACACTATTCCGGCATTCCTATGAATATTCAATATTCAAAAGTGTGTTTTTTTGACAATAGGCGACATTCTTCCAAATTTCGACTTTTGAAATTTTAAAAAGGACTTTGCTCCTTTTTCCGAAAATGGTAGAAAATTTGCGAAAAAAAATTATTGGGGAACACTATTCCGGTCATTCCTATGAATGTCCAATATTCAAAAGTGTGTTTTTTTGACAATAGGCGACATTCTTCCAAATTTCGACTTTTGAAATTTTAAAAAGGACTTTGCTCCTTTTTCCGAAAATGGTAGAAAATTTGCGAAAAAAAATTATTGGGGAACACTATTCCGGCCATTCCTATGAATGTCCAATATTCAAAAGTGTGTTTTTTTGACAATAGGCAACATTCTTCCGAATTTCGACTTTTGAAATTTTAAAAAGGACTGCACCTTTTTCCGAAAATGGTAGAAAATTTGCAAAAAAAATTATTGGGGAACACTATTCCGGCCATTCCTATGAATGCCCAATATTCAAAAGTGTGTTTTTTTGACAATAGGCGACAGTCTTCCAAATTTCGACTTTTGAAATTTTAAAAAGGACTTTGCTCCTTTTTCCGAAAATGGTCGAAAATTTGCGAAAAAAAATTATTGGGGAACACTATTCCGGCCATTCCTATGAATGTCCAATATTCAAAAGTGTGTTTTTTTTGACAATAGGCGACATTCTTCCAAACTTGGACTTTAGAAATTTTAAAAAGGACTTTGCTCCTTTTTCCGAAAATGGTAGAAAATTTGGGAAAAAAAATTATTGGGGAACACTATTCCGGCCATTCCTATGAATGTCCAATATTCAAAAGTGTGTTTTTTTTGACAATAGGCGACATTCTTCCAAATTTCGACTTTTGAAATTTTAAAAAGGACTTTGCTCCTTTTTCCGAAAATGGTAGAAAATTTGCGAAAAAAAATTATTGGGGAACACTATTCCGGCCATTCCTATGAATGTCCAATATTCAAAAGTGTGTTTTTTTGACAATAGGCGACATTCTTCCAAATTTCGACTTTTGAAATTTTAAAAAGGACTTTGCTGCTTTTTCCGAAAATGGTAGAAAATTTGGGAAAAAAAATTATTGGGGAACACTATTCCGGCCATTCCTATGAATGTCCAATATTCAAAAGTGTGTTTTTTTTGACAATAGGCGACATTCTTCCAAATTTCGACTTTTGAAATTTTAAAAAGGACTTTGCTCCTTTTTCCGAAAATGGTAGAAAATTTGCGAAAAAAATTATTGGGGAACACTATTCCGGTCATTCCTATGAATGTCCAATATTCAAAAGTGTGTTTTTTTGACAATAGGCGACATTCTTCCAAATTTCGACTTTTGAAATTTTAAAAAGGACTTTGCTCCTTTTTCCGAAAATGGTAGAAAATTTGCGAAAAAAAATTATTGGGGAACACTATTCCGGCCATTCCTATGAATGTCCAATATTCAAAAGTGTGTTTTTTTGACAATAGGCAACATTCTTCCGAATTTCGACTTTTGAAATTTTAAAAAGGACTGCACCTTTTTCCGAAAATGGTAGAAAATTTGCAAAAAAAATTATTGGGGAACACTATTCCGGCCATTCCTATGAATGCCCAATATTCAAAAGTGTGTTTTTTTGACAATAGGCGACAGTCTTCCAAATTTCGACTTTTGAAATTTTAAAAAGGACTTTGCTCCTTTTTCCGAAAATGGTCGAAAATTTGCGAAAAAAAATTATTGGGGAACACTATTCCGGCCATTCCTATGAATGTCCAATATTCAAAAGTGTGTTTTTTTGACAATAGGAAACATTCTTCCAAATTTCGACTTTTGAAATTTTGAAAAAGACTTTGCTCCTTTTTCCGAAAATGGTAGAAAATTTGGGGAAAAAAAATTATTGGGGAAAACTATTCCGGCCATTCCCATGAATGTCCAATATTCAAAAGTGTGTTTTTTGACAATAGGCGACATTCTTCCAAATTTCGACTTTTAAAATTTTAAAAAGGACTTTGCTCCTTTTTCCGAAAATGGTAGAAAATTTGCGAAAAAAAATTATTGGGGAACACTATTCCGGCATTCCTATGAATATTCAATATTCAAAAGTGTGTTTTTTTGACAATAGGCGACATTCTTCCAAATTTCGACTTTTGAAATTTTAAAAAGGACTTTGCTCCTTTTTCCGAAAATGGTAGAAAATTTGCGAAAAAAAATTATTGGGGAACACTATTCCGGTCATTCCTATGAATGTCCAATATTCAAAAGTGTGTTTTTTTGACAATAGGCGACATTCTTCCAAATTTCGACTTTTGAAATTTAAAAAAGGACTTTGCTCCTTTTTCCGAAAATGGTAGAAAATTTGCGAAAAAAAATTATTGGGGAACACTATTCCGGCCATTCCTATGAATGTCCAATATTCAAAAGTGTGTTTTTTTGACAATAGGCAACATTCTTCCGAATTTCGACTTTTGAAATTTTAAAAAGGACTGCACCTTTTTCCGAAAATGGTAGAAAATTTGCAAAAAAAATTATTGGGGAACACTATTCCGGCCATTCCTATGAATGCCCAATATTCAAAAGTGTGTTTTTTTGACAATAGGCGACAGTCTTCCAAATTTCGACTTTTGAAATTTTAAAAAGGACTTTGCTCCTTTTTCCGAAAATGGTCGAAAATTTGCGAAAAAAAATTATTGGGGAACACTATTCCGGCCATTCCTATGAATGTCCAATATTCAAAAGTGTGTTTTTTTTGACAATAGGCGACATTCTTCCAAACTTGGACTTTAGAAATTTTAAAAAGGACTTTGCTCCTTTTTCCGAAAATGGTAGAAAATTTGCAAAAAAAAATTATTGGGGAACACTACTCCGGCCATTCCTATGAATGTCCAATATTCAAAAGTGTGTTTTTTTGACAATAGGCGACATTCTTCCAAATTTCGACTTTTGAAATTTTAAAAAGGACTTTGCTCCTTTTTCCGAAAATGGTAGAAAATTTGCGAAAAAAAATTATTGGGGAACACTATTCCGGCCATTCCTATGAATGTCCAATATTCAAAAGTGTGTTTTTTTGACAATAGGCGACATTCTTCTAAATTTCGACTTTTGAAATTTTAAAAAGGACTTTGCTCCTTTTTCCGAAAATGGTAGAAAATTTGCGAAAAAAAATTATTGGGGAACACTATTCCGGCCATTCCTATGAATGTCCAATATTCAAAAGTGTGTTTTTTTGACAATAGGCGACATTCTTCCAAATTTCGACTTTTGAAATTTTAAAAAGGACTTTGCTCCTTTTTCCGAAAATGGTAGAAAATTAGCGAAAAAAAATTTTTGTGGAACACTATTCCGGCCATCCCTATGAATGTCCATTATTTAAAAGTCGCAACAGTGTGTTTTTTTGAAAATAGGCTACATTTTTTCAAATTTGGACTTTTGAAATGTTAAAAAGGACTTTGCTCCTTTTTCCGAAAATGGTAGAAAATTTGCAAAAAAAAATTATTGGGGAACACTATTCCGGCCATTCCTATGAATGTCCAATATTCAAAAGTGTGTTTTTCTGACAACAGGCGACATTCTTCCAAATTTCGACTTTTGAAATTTTAAAAAGGACTTTGCTCCTTTTTCCGAAAATGGTAGAAAATTTGCGGACAAAAAGTATTGGGGAACACTATTCCGGCCATTCCTATGAATGTCCAATATTCAAAAGTGTGTTTTTTTGACAATAAGCGACATTGTTCCAAATTTCGACTTATGAAATTTTAAAAAGGACTTTGCTCCTTTTTCCGAAAATGGTAGAAAATTTGCGAAAAAAAATTATTGGGGAACACTATTCCGGCCATTCCTATGAATGTCCAATATTCAAAAGTGTGTTTTTTTGACAATAGGCGACATTCTTCCAAATTTCGACTTTTGAAATTTTAAAAAGGACTTTGCTGCTTTTTCCGAAAATGGTAGAAAATTTGGGAAAAAAAATTATTGGGGAACACTATTCCGGCCATTCCTATGAATGTCCAATATTCAAAAGTGTGTTTTTTTTGACAATAGGCGACATTCTTCCAAATTTCGACTTTTGAAATTTTAAAAAGGACTTTGCTCCTTTTTCCGAAAATGGTAGAAAATTTGCGAAAAAAAATTATTGGGGAACACTATTCCGGTCATTCCTATGAATGTCCAATATTAAAAAGTGTGTTTTTTTGACAATAGGCGACATTCTTCCAAATTTCGACTTTTGAAATTTTAAAAAGGACTTTGCTCCTTTTTCCGAAAATGGTAGAAAATTTGCGAAAAAAAATTATTGGGGAACACTATTCCGGCCATTCCTATGAATGTCCAATATTCAAAAGTGTGTTTTTTTGACAATAGGCAACATTCTTCAGAATTTCGACTTTTGAAATTTTAAAAAGGACTGCACCTTTTTCCGAAAATGGTAGAAAATTTGCAAAAAAAATTATTGGGGAACACTATTCCGGCCATTCCTATGAATGCCCAATATTCAAAAGTGTGTTTTTTTGACAATAGGCGACAGTCTTCCAAATTTCGACTTTTGAAATTTTAAAAAGGACTTTGCTCCTTTTTCCGAAAATGGTCGAAAATTTGCGAAAAAAAATTATTGGGGAACACTATTCCGGCCATTCCTATGAATGTCCAATATTCAAAAGTGTGTTTTTTTGACAATAGGAAACATTCTTCCAAATTTCGACTTTTGAAATTTTGAAAAAGACTTTGCTCCTTTTTCCGAAAATGGTAGAAAATTTGGGGAAAAAAAATTATTGGGGAAAACTATTCCGGCCATTCCCATGAATGTCCAATATTCAAAAGTGTGTTTTTTGACAATAGGCGACATTCTTCCAAATTTCGACTTTTAAAATTTTAAAAAGGACTTTGCTCCTTTTTCCGAAAATGGTAGAAAATTTGCGAAAAAAAATTATTGGGGAACACTATTCCGGCATTCCTATGAATATTCAATATTCAAAAGTGTGTTTTTTTGACAATAGGCGACATTCTTCCAAATTTCGACTTTTGAAATTTTAAAAAGGACTTTGCTCCTTTTTCCGAAAATGGTAGAAAATTTGCGAAAAAAAATTATTGGGGAACACTATTCCGGTCATTCCTATGAATGTCCAATATTCAAAAGTGTGTTTTTTTTGACAATAGGCGACATTCTTCCAAATTTCGACTTTTGAAATTTTAAAAAGGACTTTGCTCCTTTTTCCGAAAATGGTAGAAAATTTGCGAAAAAAAATTATTGGGGAACACTATTCCGGCCATTCCTATGAATGTCCAATATTCAAAAGTGTGTTTTTTTGACAATAGGCAACATTCTTCCGAATTTCGACTTTTGAAATTTTAAAAAGGACTGCACCTTTTTCCGAAAATGGTAGAAAATTTGCAAAAAAAATTATTGGGGAACACTATTCCGGCCATTCCTATGAATGCCCAATATTCAAAAGTGTGTTTTTTTGACAATAGGCGACAGTCTTCCAAATTTCGACTTTTGAAATTTTAAAAAGGACTTTGCTCCTTTTTCCGAAAATGGTCGAAAATTTGCGAAAAAAAATTATTGGGGAACACTATTCCGGCCATTCCTATGAATGTCCAATATTCAAAAGTGTGTTTTTTTTGACAATAGGCGACATTCTTCCAAACTTGGACTTTAGAAATTTTAAAAAGGACTTTGCTCCTTTTTCCGAAAATGGTAGAAAATTTGCAAAAAAAAATTATTGGGGAACACTACTCCGGCCATTCCTATGAATGTCCAATATTCAAAAGTGTGTTTTTTTGACAATAGGCGACATTCTTCCAAATTTCGACTTTTGAAATTTTAAAAAGGACTTTGCTCATTTTTCCGAAAATGGTAGAAAATTTGCGAAAAAAAATTATTGGGGAACACTATTCCGGCCATTCCTATGAATGTCCAATATTCAAAAGTGTGTTTTTTTGACAATAGGCGACATTCTTCCAAATTTCGACTTTTGAAATTTTAAAAAGGACTTTGCTCCTTTTTCCGAAAATGGTAGAAAATTTGCGAAAAAAAATTATTGGGGAAAAATATTGTTCCAAATTTCGACTTTTGAAATTTTAAAAAGGACTTTGCTCCTTTTTCCGAAAATGGTAGAAAATTTGCGAAAAAAAATTATTGGGGAACACTATTGCGGCTATTTCTATGAATGTCCAATATTCAAAAGTCTTAACAGTGTGTTTTTTTGAAAATTGGCGACATTTTTCCAAATTTCAACTTTTGAAATTTTAAAAAGGACTTTGCTCCTTTTCCCGAAAATGGTAGAAAATTTGCGAAAAAAAATTATTGGGGAACACTATTCCGGCCATTCCTATGAATGTCCAATATTCAAAAGTGTGTTTTTTTGACAATAGGCGACATTCTTCCAAATTTCGACTTTTTAAATTTTAAAAAGGACTGCTCCTTTATCCGAAAATGGTAGAAAATTTGCGAAAAAAAATTATTGGGGAACACTATTCCGGCCATTCCTATGAATGTCCAATATTCAAAAGTGTCTTTTTTTGACAATAGGCGACATTGTTCCAAATTTCGACTTTTGAAATTTTAAAAAGGACTGCTCCTTTATCCGAAAATGGTAGAAAATTTGCGAAAAAAAATTATTGGGGAACACTATTCCGGCCATTCCTATGAATGTCCAATATTCAAAAGTGTGTTTTTTTGACAATAGGCGACATTTTTCCAAATTTCAACTTTTGAAATTTTAGAAAGGACTTTGCTCCTTTTTCCGAAAATGGTAGAAAATTTGCGAAAAAAAATTATTGGGAAACACTATTCCGGTCATTCCTATGAATGTCCAATATTCAAAAGTGTGTTTTTTTGACAATAGGCGACATTCTTCCAAATTTCGACTTTTGAAATTTTAAAAAGGACTTTGCTCCTTTTTCCGAAAATGGTAGAAAATTTGCGAAAAAAAATTATTGGGGAACACTATTCCGGCCATTCCTATGAATGTCCAATATTCAAAAGTGTGTTTTTTTGACAATAGGCGACATTCTTCCAAATTTGGACTTTTGAAATTTTAAAAAGGACTTTGCTCCTTTTTCCGAAAATGGTAAAAAATTTGCGAAAAAAAATTATTGGGGAACACTATTCCAGCCATTCCTATGAATGTCCAATATTCAAAAGTGTGTTTTTTTGACAATAGGCGACATTTTTCCAAATTTCGACTTTTGAAATTTTAAAAAGGACTTTGCTCCTTTTTCCGAAAATGGTAGAAAATTTGCGAAAAAAAATTATTGGGGAACACTATTCCGGCCATTCCCATGAATGTCCAATATTCAAAAGTGTGTTTTTTTGACAATAGGCGACATTCTTCCAAATTTCGACTTCTAAAATTTTAAAAAAGACTTTGCTCCTTTTTCCGAAAATGGTAGAAAATTTGCGAAAAAAAATTATTGGGGAACACTATTCCGGCCATTCCTATGAATGTCCAATATTTAAAAGTGTGTTTTTTTGACAATAGGCGACATTCTTCCAAATTTCGACTTTTGAAATTTTAAAAAGGACTTTGCTCCTTTTTCCGAAAATGGTAGAAAATTAGCGAAAAAAAATTATTGGGGAACACTATTCCGGCCATTCCTATGAATGTCCAATATTCAAAAGTGTGTTTTTTTGACAATAGGCGACATTCTTCGAAATTTCGACTTTTGAAATTTTAAAAAGGACTTTGCTCCTTTTTCCGAAAATGGTAGAAAATTTGCGAAAAAAAATTATTGGGGAACACTATTCCGGCCATTCCTATGAATGTCCAATATTCAAAAGTGTGTTTTTTTGACAATAGGCGACATTCTTCCAAATTTCGACTTTTGAAATTTTAAAAAGGACTTTGCTCCTTTTTCCGAAAATGGTAGAAAATTTGCGAAAAAAAATTATTGGGGAACACTATTCCGGCCATTCCTATGAATGTCCATGAATTAATGTTTTTTTGAAAATTGGCGACATTTTTCCAAATTTCAACTTTTGAAATTTTAAAAAGGACTTTGCTCCTTTTTCCGAAAATGGTAGAAAATTTGCGAAAAAAAATTATTGGGGAACACTATTGCGGCCATTTCCATGAATGTCCAATATTCAAAAGTCTTAACAGTGTGTTTTTTTGAAAATTGGCGACATTTTTCCAAATTTCAACTTTTGAAATTTTAGAAAGGACTTTGCTCCTTTTTCCGAAAATGGTAGAAAATTTGCAAAAAAAAAAATTATTGGGGAACACTATTCCGGCCATTCCTATGAATGTCCAATATTCAAAAGTGTGTTTTTTTGACAATAGGCGACATTCTTCCAAATTTGG
Source organism: Epicampocera succincta (assembly GCA_932526305.1). Lineage (NCBI taxonomy): Eukaryota > Metazoa > Arthropoda > Insecta > Diptera > Tachinidae > Epicampocera > Epicampocera succincta. The sequence goes on along the minus strand of OW052037.1, from coordinate 35,054,807 downwards.
ACTTTTGAAATTTTAAAAAGGACTTTGCTCCTTTTTCCAAAAATGGTAGAAAATTTGAATGTCCAACATTCAAAAGTGTGTTTTTTTGACAATAGGCGACATTCTTCCAAATTTCGACTTTTGAAATTTTAAAAAGGACTGCTCCTTTATCCGAAAATGGTAGAAAATTTGCGAAAAAAAATTATTGGGGAACACTATTCCGGCCATTCCTATGAATGTCCAATATTCAAAAGTGTGTTTTTTTGACAATAGGCGACATTCTTCCAAATTTCGACTTTTGAAATTTTAAAAAGGACTGTGCTCCTTTTTCCGAAAATGGTAGAAAATTTGCAAAAAAAAATTATTGGGGAACACTATTCCGGCCATTCCTATGAATGTCCAATATTCAAAAGTGTGTTTTTTTGACAATAGGCGACATTTTTCCAAATTTCAACTTTTGAAATTTTAGAAAGGACTTTGCTCCTTTTTCCGAAAATGGTAGAAAATTTGCGAAAAAAAATTATTGGGGAACACTATTGCGGCTATTTCTATGAATGTCCAATATTCAAAAGTCTTAACAGTGTGTTTTTTTGAAAATTGGCGACATTTTTCCAAATTTCAACTTTTGAAATTTTAAAAAGGACTTTGCTCCTTTTCCCGAAAATGGTAGAAAATTTGCGAAAAAAAATTATTGGGGAACACTATTCCGGCCATTCCTATGAATGTCCAATATTCAAAAGTGTGTTTTTTTTGACAATAGGCGACATTCTTCCAAATTTCGACTTTTGAAATTTTAAAAAGGACTTTGCTGCTTTTTCCGAAAATGGTAGAAAATTTGCGAAAAAAAATTATTGGGGAACACTATTCCGGTCACTCCTATGAATGTCCAATATTCAAAAGTGTGTTTTTTGACAATAGGCGACATTCTTCCAAATTTCGACTTTTGAAATTTTAAAAAGGACTTTGCTCCTTTTTCCGAAAATGGTAGAAAATTTGCGAAAAAAAATTATTGGGGAACACTATTCCGGTCATTCCTATGAATGTCCAATATTCAAAAGTGTGTTTTTTTTGACAATAGGCGACATTCTTCCAAACTTGGACTTTAGAAATTTTAAAAAGGACTTTGCTCCTTTTTCCGAAAATGGTAGAAAATTTGCAAAAAAAAATTATTGGGGAACACTACTCCGGCCATTCCTATGAATGTCCAATATTCAAAAGTGTGTTTTTTTGACAATAGGCGACATTCTTCCAAATTTCGACTTTTGAAATTTTAAAAAGGACTTTGCTCATTTTTCCGAATATGGTAGAAAATTTGCGAAAAAAAATTATTGGGGAACACTATTCCGGCCATTCCTATGAATGTCCAATATTCAAAAGTGTGTTTTTTTGACAATAGGCGACATTCTTCCAAATTTCGACTTTTGAAATTTTAAAAAGGACTTTGCTCCTTTTTCCGAAAATGGTAGAAAATTTGCGAAAAAAAATTATTGGGGAACACTATTCCGGCCATTCCTATGAATGTCCAATATTCAAAAGTGTGTTTTTTTTGACAATAGGCGACATTCTTCCAAACTTGGACTTTAGAAATTTTAAAAAGGACTTTGCTCCTTTTTCCGAAAATGGTAGAAAATTTGCAAAAAAAAATTATTGGGGAACACTACTCCGGCCATTCCTATGAATGTCCAATATTCAAAAGTGTGTTTTTTTGACAATAGGCGACATTCTTCCAAATTTCGACTTTTGAAATTTTAAAAAGGACTTTGCTCATTTTTCCGAAAATGGTAGAAAATTTGCGAAAAAAAATTATTGGGGAACACTATTCCGGCCATTCCTATGAATGTCCAATATTCAAAAGTGTGTTTTTTTGACAATAGGCGACATTCTTCCAAATTTCGACTTTTGAAATTTTAAAAAGGACTTTGCTCCTTTTTCCGAAAATGGTAGAAAATTTGCGAAAAAAAATTATTGGGAAAAAATATTGTTCCAAATTTCGACTTTTGAAATTTTAAAAAGGACTTTGCTCCTTTTTCCGAAAATGGTAGAAAATTTGCGAAAAAAAATTATTGGGGAACACTATTGCGGCTATTTCTATGAATGTCCAATATTCAAAAGTCTTAACAGTGTGTTTTTTTGAAAATTGGCGACATTTTTCCAAATTTCAACTTTTGAAATTTTAAAAAGGACTTTGCTCCTTTTCCCGAAAATGGTAGAAAATTTGCGAAAAAAAATTATTGGGGAACACTATTCCGGCCATTCCTATGAATGTCCAATATTCAAAAGTGTGTTTTTTTGACAATAGGCGACATTCTTCCAAATTTCGACTTTTTAAATTTTAAAAAGGACTGCTCCTTTATCCGAAAATGGTACAAAATTTGCGAAAAAAAATTATTGGGGAACACTATTCCGGCCATTCCTATGAATGTCCAATATTCAAAAGTGTCTTTTTTTGACAATAGGCGACATTGTTCCAAATTTCGACTTTTGAAATTTTAAAAAGGACTGCTCCTTTATCCGAAAATGGTAGAAAATTTGCGAAAAAAAATAATGGGGGAACACTATTCCGACCATTCCTATGAATGTCCAATATTCAAAAGTGTGTTTTTTTGACAATAGGCGACATTTTTCCAAATTTCAACTTTTGAAATTTTAGAAAGGACTTTGCTCCTTTTTCCGAAAATGGTAGAAAATTTGCGAAAAAAAATTATTGGGAAACACTATTCCGGTCATTCCTATGAATGTCCAATATTCAAAAGTGTGTTTTTTTGACAATAGGCGACATTCTTCCAAATTTCGACTTTTGAAATTTTAAAAAGGACTTTGCTCCTTTTTCCGAAAATGGTAGAAAATTTGCGAAAAAAAATTATTGGGGAACACTATTCCGGCCATTCCTATGAATGTCCAATATTCAAAAGTGTGTTTTTTTGACAATAGGCGACATTCTTCCAAATTTGGACTTTTGAAATTTTAAAAAGGACTTTGCTCCTTTTTCCGAAAATGGTAAAAAATTTGCGAAAAAAAATTATTGGGGAACACTATTCCAGCCATTCCTATGAATGTCCAATATTCAAAAGTGTGTTTTTTTGACAATAGGCGACATTTTTCCAAATTTCGACTTTTGAAATTTTAAAAAGGACTTTGCTCCTTTTTCCGAAAATGGTAGAAAATTAGCGAAAAAAAATTATTGGGGAACACTATTCCGGCCATTCCTATGAATGTCCAATATTCAAAAGTGTGTTTTTTTGACAATAGGCGACATTCTTCGAAATTTCGACTTTTGAAATTTTAAAAAGGACTTTGCTCCTTTTTCCGAAAATGGTAGAAAATTTGCGAAAAAAAATTATTGGGGAACACTATTCCGGCCATTCCTATGAATGTCCAATATTCAAAAGTGTGTTTTTTTGACAATAGGCGACATTCTTCCAAATTTCGACTTTTGAAATTTTGAAAAGGACTTTGCTCCTTTTTCCGAAAATGGTAGAAAATTTGCGAAAAAAAATTATTGGGGAACACTATTCCGGCCATTCCTATGAATGTCCATGAATTAATGTTTTTTTGAAAATTGGCGACATTTTTCCAAATTTCAACTTTTGAAATTTTAAAAAGGACTTTGCTCCTTTTTCCGAAAATGGTAGAAAATTTGCGAAAAAAAATTATTGGGGAACACTATTGCGGCCATTTCCATGAATGTCCAATATTCAAAAGTCTTAACAGTGTGTTTTTTTGAAAATTGGCGACATTTTTCCAAATTTCAACTTTTGAAATTTTAGAAAGGACTTTGCTCCTTTTTCCGAAAATGGTAGAAAATTTGCGAAAAAAAATTATTGGGAAACACTATTCCGGTCATTCCTATGAATGTCCAATATTCAAAAGTGTGTTTTTTTGACAATAGGCGACATTCTTCCAAATTTCGACTTTTGAAATTTTAAAAAGGACTTTGCTCCTTTTTCCGAAAATGGTAGAAAATTTGCGAAAAAAAATTATTGGGGAACACTATTCCGGCCATTCCTATGAATGTCCAATATTCAAAAGTGTGTTTTTTTGACAATAGGCGACATTCTTCCAAATTTGGACTTTTGAAATTTTAAAAAGGACTTTGCTCCTTTTTCCGAAAATGGTAAAAAATTTGCGAAAAAAAATTATTGGGGAACACTATTCCAGCCATTCCTATGAATGTCCAATATTCAAAAGTGTGTTTTTTTGACAATAGGCGACATTTTTCCAAATTTCGACTTTTGAAATTTTAAAAAGGACTTTGCTCCTTTTTCCGAAAATGGTAGAAAATTTGCGAAAAAAAATTATTGGGGAACACTATTCCGGCCATTCCCATGAATGTCCAATATTCAAAAGTGTGTTTTTTTGACAATAGGCGACATTCTTCCAAATTTCGACTTTTAAAATTTTAAAAAAGACTTTGCTCCTTTTTCCGAAAATGGTAGAAAATTTGCGAAAAAAAATTATTGGGGAACACTATTCCGGCCATTCCTATGAATGTCCAGTATTTAAAAGTGTGTTTTTTTGACAATAGGCGACATTCTTCCAAATTTCGACTTTTGAAATTTTAAAAAGGACTTTGCTCCTTTTTCCGAAAATGGTAGAAAATTAGCGAAAAAAAATTATTGGGGAACACTATTCCGGCCATTCCTATGAATGTCCAATATTCAAAAGTGTGTTTTTTTGACAATAGGCGACATTCTTCGAAATTTCGACTTTTGAAATTTTAAAAAGGACTTTGCTCCTTTTTCCGAAAATGGTAGAAAATTTGCGAAAAAAAATTATTGGGGAAGACTATTCCGGCCATTCCTATGAATGTCCAATATTCAAAAGTGTGTTTTTTTGACAATAGGCGACATTCTTCCAAATTTCGACTTTTGAAATTTTGAAAAGGACTTTGCTCCTTTTTCCGAAAATGGTAGAAAATTTGCGAAAAAAAATTATTGGGGAACACTATTCCGGCCATTCCTATGAATGTCCATGAATTAATGTTTTTTTGAAAATTGGCGACATTTTTCCAAATTTCAACTTTTGAAATTTTAAAAAGGACTTTGCTCCTTTTTCCGAAAATGGTAGAAAATTTGCGAAAAAAAATTATTGGGGAACACTATTGCGGCCATTTCCATGAATGTCCAATATTCAAAAGTCTTAACAGTGTGTTTTTTTGAAAATTGGCGACATTTTTCCAAATTTCAACTTTTGAAATTTTAGAAAGGACTTTGCTCCTTTTTTCGAAAATGGTAGAAAATTTGCAAAAAAAAAAATTATTGGGGAACACTATTCCGGCCATTCCTATGAATGTCCAATATTCAAAAGTGTGTTTTTTTGACAATAGGCGACATTCTTCCAAATTTGGACTTTTGAAATTTTAAAAAGGACTTTGCTCCTTTTTCCAAAAATGGTAGAAAATTTGAATGTCCAACATTCAAAAGTGTGTTTTTTTGACAATAGGCGACATTCTTCCAAATTTCGACTTTTGAAATTTTAAAAAGGACTGCTCCTTTATCCGAAAATGGTAGAAAATTTGCGAAAAAAAATTATTGGGGAACACTATTCCGGCCATTCCTATGAATGTCCAATATTCAAAAGTGTGTTTTTTTGACAATAGGCGACATTCTTCCAAATTTCGACTTTTGAAATTTTAAAAAGGACTGCTCCTTTTTCCGAAAATGGTAGAAAATTTGCAAAAAAAAATTATTGGGGAACACTATTCCGGCCATTCCTATGAATGTCCAATATTCAAAAGTGTGTTTTTTTTGACAATAGGCGACATTCTTCCAAATTTCGACTTTTGAAATTTTAAAAAGGACTTTGCTCCTTTTTCCGAAAATGGTAGAAAATTTGCGAAAAAAAATTATTGGGGAACACTATTCCGGTCATTCCTATGAATGTCCAATATTCAAAAGTGTGTTTTTTTGACAATAAGCGACATTGTTCCAAATTTCGACTTATGAAATTTTAAAAAGGACTTTGCTCCTTTTTCCGAAAATGGTAGAAAATTTGCGGACAAAAAGTATTGGGGAACACTATTCCGGCCATTCCTATGAATGTCCAATATTCAAAAGTGTGTTTTTTTGACAATAAGCGACATTGTTCCAAATTTCGACTTATGAAATTTTAAAAAGGACTTTGCTCCTTTTTCCGAAAATGGTAGAAAATTTGCGAAAAAAAATTATTGGGGAACACTATTCCGGCCATTCCTATGAATGTCCAATATTCAAAAGTGTGTTTTTTTTGACAATAGGCGACATTCTTCCAAATTTCGACTTTTGAAATTTTAAAAAGGACTTTGCTGCTTTTTCCGAAAATGGTAGAAAATTTGGGAAAAAAAATTATTGGGGAACACTATTCCGGCCATTCCTATGAATGTCCAATATTCAAAAGTGTGTTTTTTTTGACAATAGGCGACATTCTTCCAAATTTCGACTTTTGAAATTTTAAAAAGGACTTTGCTCCTTTTTCCGAAAATGGTAGAAAATTTGCGAAAAAAAATTATTGGGGAACACTATTCCGGTCATTCCTATGAATGTCCAATATTCAAAAGTGTGTTTTTTTGACAATAGGCGACATTCTTCCAAATTTCGACTTTTGAAATTTTAAAAAGGACTTTGCTCCTTTTTCCGAAAATGGTAGAAAATTTGCGAAAAAAAATTATTGGGGAACACTATTCCGGCCATTCCTATGAATGTCCAATATTCAAAAGTGTGTTTTTTTGACAATAGGCAACATTCTTCCGAATTTCGACTTTTGAAATTTTAAAAAGGACTGCACCTTTTTCCGAAAATGGTAGAAAATTTGCAAAAAAAATTATTGGGGAACACTATTCCGGCCATTCCTATGAATGCCCAATATTCAAAAGTGTGTTTTTTTGACAATAGGCGACAGTCTTCCAAATTTCGTCTTTTGAAATTTTAAAAAGGACTTTGCTCCTTTTTCCGAAAATGGTAGAAAATTTGCGAAAAAAAATTATTGGGGAACACTATTCCGGTCATTCCTATGAATGTCCAATATTCAAAAGTGTGTTTTTTTGACAATAAGCGACATTGTTCCAAATTTCGACTTATGAAATTTTAAAAAGGACTTTGCTCCTTTTTCCGAAAATGGTAGAAAATTTGCGGACAAAAAGTATTGGGGAACACTATTCCGGCCATTCCTATGAATGTCCAATATTCAAAAGTGTGTTTTTTTGACAATAAGCGACATTGTTCCAAATTTCGACTTATGAAATTTTAAAAAGGACTTTGCTCCTTTTTCCGAAAATGGTAGAAAATTTGCGAAAAAAAATTATTGGGGAACACTATTCCGGCCATTCCTATGAATGTCCAATATTCAAAAGTGTGTTTTTTTTGACAATAGGCGACATTCTTCCAAATTTCGACTTTTGAAATTTTAAAAAGGACTTTGCTGCTTTTTCCGAAAATGGTAGAAAATTTGGGAAAAAAAATTATTGGGGAACACTATTCCGGCCATTCCTATGAATGTCCAATATTCAAAAGTGTGTTTTTTTTGACAATAGGCGACATTCTTCCAAATTTCGACTTTTGAAATTTTAAAAAGGACTTTGCTCCTTTTTCCGAAAATGGTAGAAAATTTGCGAAAAAAAATTATTGGGGAACACTATTCCGGTCATTCCTATGAATGTCCAATATTCAAAAGTGTGTTTTTTTGACAATAGGCGACATTCTTCCAAATTTCGACTTTTGAAATTTTAAAAAGGACTTTGCTCCTTTTTCTGAAAATGGTAGAAAATTTGCGAAAAAAAATTATTGGGGAACACTATTCCGGCCATTCCTATGAATGTCCAATATTCAAAAGTGTGTTTTTTTGACAATAGGCAACATTCTTCCGAATTTCGACTTTTGAAATTTTAAAAAGGACTGCACCTTTTTCCGAAAATGGTAGAAAATTTGCAAAAAAAATTATTGGGGAACACTATTCCGGCCATTCCTATGAATGCCCAATATTCAAAAGTGTGTTTTTTTGACAATAGGCGACAGTCTTCCAAATTTCGACTTTTGAAATTTTAAAAAGGACTTTGCTCCTTTTTCCGAAAATGGTCGAAAATTTGCGAAAAAAAATTATTGGGGAACACTATTCCGGCCATTCCTATGAATGTCCAATATTCAAAAGTGTGTTTTTTTGACAATAGGAAACATTCTTCCAAATTTCGACTTTTGCAATTTTGAAAAAGACTTTGCTCCTTTTTCCGAAAATGGTAGAAAATTTGGGGAAAAAAAATTATTGGGGAAAACTATTCCGGCCATTCCCATGAATGTCCAATATTCAAAAGTGTGTTTTTTGACAATAGGCGACATTCTTCCAAATTTCGACTTTTAAAATTTTAAAAAGGACTTTGCTCCTTTTTCCGAAAATGGTAGAAAATTTGCGAAAAAAAATTATTGGGGAACACTATTCCGGCATTCCTATGAATATTCAATATTCAAAAGTGTGTTTTTTTGACAATAGGCGACATTCTTCCAAATTTCGACTTTTGAAATTTTAAAAAGGACTTTGCTCCTTTTTCCGAAAATGGTAGAAAATTTGCGAAAAAAAATTATTGGGGAACACTATTCCGGCCATTCCTATGAATGTCCAATATTCAAAAGTGTGTTTTTTTTGACAATAGGCGACATTCTTCCAAACTTGGACTTTAGAAATTTTAAAAAGGACTTTGCTCCTTTTTCCGAAAATGGTAGAAAATTTGCAAAAAAAAATTATTGGGGAACACTACTCCGGCCATTCCTATGAATGTCCAATATTCAAAAGTGTGTTTTTTTGACAATAGGCGACATTCTTCCAAATTTCGACTTTTGAAATTTTAAAAAGGACTTTGCTCATTTTTCCGAAAATGGTAGAAAATTTGCGAAAAAAAATTATTGGGGAACACTATTCCGGCCATTCCTATGAATGTCCAATATTCAAAAGTGTGTTTTTTTGACAATATGCGACATTCTTCCAAATTTCGACTTTTGAAATTTTAAAAAGGACTTTGCTCCTTTTTCCGAAAATGGTAGAAAATTTGCGAAAAAAAATTATTGGGGAAAAATATTGTTCCAAATTTCGACTTTTGAAATTTTAAAAAGGACTTTGCTCCTTTTTCCGAAAATGGTAGAAAATTTGCGAAAAAAAATTATTGGGGAACACTATTGCGGCTATTTCTATGAATGTCCAATATTCAAAAGTCTTAACAGTGTGTTTTTTTGAAAATTGGCGACATTTTTCCAAATTTCAACTTTTGAAATTTTAAAAAGGACTTTGCTCCTTTTCCCGAAAATGGTAGAAAATTTGCGAAAAAAAATTATTGGGGAACACTATTCCGGCCATTCCTATGAATGTCCAATATTCAAAAGTGTGTTTTTTTGACAATAGGCGACATTCTTCCAAATTTCGACTTTTTAAATTTTAAAAAGGACTGCTCCTTTATCCGAAAATGGTAGAAAATTTGCGAAAAAAAATTATTGGGGAACACTATTCCGGCCATTCCTATGAATGTCCAATATTCAAAAGTGTCTTTTTTTGACAATAGGCGACATTGTTCCAAATTTCGACTTTTGAAATTTTAAAAAGGACTGCTCCTTTATCCGAAAATGGTAGAAAATTTGCGAAAAAAAATTATTGGGGAACACTATTCCGGCCATTCCTATGAATGTCCAATATTCAAAAGTGTGTTTTTTTGACAATAGGCGACATTTTTCCAAATTTCAACTTTTGAAATTTTATAAAGGACTTTGCTCCTTTTTCCGAAAATGGTAGAAAATTTGCGAAAAAAAACTATTGGGAAACACTATTCCGGTCATTCCTATGAATGTCCAATATTCAAAAGTGTGTTTTTTTGACAATAGGCGACATTCTTCCAAATTTCGACTTTTGAAATTTTAAAAAGGACTTTGCTCCTTTTTCCGAAAATGGTAGAAAATTTGCGAAAAAAAATTATTGGGGAACACTATTCCGGCCATTCCTATGAATGTCCAATATTCAAAAGTGTGTTTTTTTGACAATAGGCGACATTCTTCCAAATTTGGACTTTTGAAATTTTAAAAAGGACTTTGCTCCTTTTTCCGAAAATGGTAAAAAATTTGCGAAAAAAAATTATTGGGGAACACTATTCCAGCCATTCCTATGAATGTCCAATATTCAAAAGTGTGTTTTTTTGACAATAGGCGACATTTTTCCAAATTTCGACTTTTGAAATTTTAAAAAGGACTTTGCTCCTTTTTCCGAAAATGGTAGAAAATTTGCGAAAAAAAATTATTGGGGAACACTATTCCGGCCATTCCCATGAATGTCCAATATTCAAAAGTGTGTTTTTTTGACAATAGGCGACATTCTTCCAAATTTCGACTTTTAAAATTTTAAAAAAGACTTTGCTCCTTTTTCCGAAAATGGTAGAAAATTTGCGAAAAAAAATTATTGGGGAACACTATTCCGGCCATTCCTATGAATGTCCAATATTTAAAAGTGTGTTTTTTTGACAATAGGCGACATTCTTCCAAATTTCGACTTTTGAAATTTTAAAAAGGACTTTGCTCCTTTTTCCGAAAATGGTAGAAAATTTGCGAAAAAAAATTATTGGGGAACACTATTCCGGCCATTCCTATGAATGTCCAATATTCAAAAGTGTGTTTTTTTGACAATAGGCGACATTCTTCGAAATTTCGACTTTTGAAATTTTAAAAAGGACTTTGCTCCTTTTTCCGAAAATGGTAGAAAATTTGCGAAAAAAAATTATTGGGGAACACTATTCCGGCCATTCCTATGAATGTCCAATATTCAAAAGTGTGTTTTTTTGACAATAGGCGACATTCTTCCAAATTTCGACTTTTGAAATTTTGAAAAGGACTTTGCTCCTTTTTCCGAAAATGGTAGAAAATTTGCGAAAAAAAATTATTGGGGAACACTATTCCGGCCATTCCTATGAATGTCCATGAATTAATGTTTTTTTGAAAATTGGCGACATTTTTCCAAATTTCAACTTTTGAAATTTTAAAAAGGACTTTGCTCCTTTTTCCGAAAATGGTAGAAAATTTGCGAAAAAAAATTATTGGGGAACACTATTGCGGCCATTTCCATGAATGTCCAATATTCAAAAGTCTTAACAGTGTGTTTTTTTGAAAATTGGCGACATTTTTCCAAATTTCAACTTTTGAAATTTTAGAAAGGACTTTGCTCCTTTTTCCGAAAATGGTAGAAAATTTGCAAAAAAAAAAATTATTGGGGAACACTATTCCGGCCATTCCTATGAATGTCCAATATTCAAAAGTGTGTTTTTTTGACAATAGGCGACATTCTTCCAAATTTGGACTTTTGAAATTTTAAAAAGGACTTTGCTCCTTTTTCCAAAAATGGTAGAAAATTTGAATGTCCAACATTCAAAAGTGTGTTTTTTTGACAATAGGCGACATTCTTCCAAATTTCGACTTTTGAAATTTTAAAAAGGACTGCTCCTTTATCCGAAAATGGTAGAAAATTTGCGAAAAAAAATTATTGGGGAACACTATTCCGGCCATTCCTATGAATGTCCAATATTCAAAAGTGTGTTTTTTTGACAATAGGCGACATTCTTCCAAATTTCGACTTTTGAAATTTTAAAAAGGACTGTGCTCCTTTTTCCGAAAATGGTAGAAAATTTGCAAAAAAAAATTATTGGGGAACACTATTCCGGCCATTCCTATGAATGTCCAATATTCAAAAGTGTGTTTTTTTGACAATAGGCGACATTTTTCCAAATTTCAACTTTTGAAATTTTAGAAAGGACTTTGCTCCTTTTTCCGAAAATGGTAGAAAATTTGCGAAAAAAAATTATTGGGGAACACTATTCCGGTCATTCAATTTTAAAAAGGACTTTGCTCCTTTTTCCGAAAATGGTAGAAAATTTGCAAAAAAAAATTATTGGGGAACACTATTGCGGCCATTTCTATGAATGTCCAATATTCAAAAGTCTTAACAGTGTGTTTTTTTGAAAATTGGCGACATTTTTCCAAATTTCAACTTTTGAAATTTTAAAAAGGACTTTGCTCCTTTTTCCGAAAATGGTAGAAAATTTACGAAAAAAAATTATTGGGGAACACTATTCCGGCCATTCCTATGAATGTCCAATATTCAAAAGTGTGTTTTTTTGACAATAGGCGACATTCTTCCAAATTTCGACTTTTTAAATTTTAAAAAGGACTGCTCCTTTATCCGAAAATGGTAGAAAATTTGCGAAAAAAAATTATTGGGGAACACTATTCCGGCCATTCCTATGAATGTCCAATATTCAAAAGTGTCTTTTTTTGACAATAGGCGACATTGTTCCAAATTTCGACTTTTGAAATTTTAAAAAGGACTGCTCCTTTATCCGAAAATTGTAGAAAATTTGCGAAAAAAAATTATTGGGGAACACTATTCCGGCCATTCCTATGAATGTCCAATATTCAAAAGTGTGTTTTTTTGACAATAGGCGACATTTTTCCAAATTTCAACTTTTGAAATTTTAGAAAGGACTTTGCTCCTTTTTCCGAAAATGGTAGAAAATTTGCGAAAAAAAATTATTGGGGAACACTATTCCGGTCATTCCTATGAATGTCCAATATTCAAAAGTGTGTTTTTTTGACAATAGGTGACATTCTTTAAAATTTCGACTTTTGAAATTTTAAAAAGGACTTTGCTCCTTTTTCCGAAAATGGTAGAAAATTTGCGAAAAAAAATTATTGGGGAACACTATTCCGGCCATTCCTATGAATGTCCAATATTCAAAAGTGTGTTTTTTTGACAATAGGCAACATTCTTCCAAATTTGGACTTTTGAAATTTTAAAAAGGACTTTGCTCCTTTTTCCAAAAATGGTAGAAAATTTGAATGTCCAACATTCAAAAGTGTGTTTTTTTGACAATAGGCGACATTCTTCCAAATTTCGACTTTTGAAATTTTAAAAGGGACTTTGCTCCTTTTTCCGAAAATGGTAGAAAATTTGCGAAAAAAAATTATTGGGGAACACTATTCCGGCCATTCCTATGAATGTCCAATATTCAAAAGTGTGTTTTTTTGACAATAGGCGACATTCTTCCAAATTTCGACTTTTGAAATTTTAAAAAGGACTTTGCTCCTTTTTCCGAAAATGGTAGAAAATTGGCGAAAAAAAATTATTGGGGAACACTATTCCGGCCATTCCTATGAATGTCCAATATTCAAAAGTGTGTTTTTTTGACAATAGGCGACATTCTTCCAAATTTCGACTTTTGAAATTTTAAAAAGGACTTTGCTCCTTTTTCCGAAAATGGTAGAAAATTTGCGAAAAAAAATTATTGGGGAACACTATTCCGGCCATTCCTATGAATGTCCAATATTCAAAAGTGTGTTTTTTTGACAAGAGGCAACATTCTTCCAAATTTCGACTTTTGAAATTTTAAAAAGGACTTTGCACCTTTTTCCGAAAATGGTAGAAAATTTGCAAAAAAAAATTATTGGGGAACACTATTCCGGCCATTCCTATGAATGTCCAATATTCAAAAGTGTGTTTTTTTGACAATAGGCGACAGTCTTCCAAATTTCGACTTTTGAAATTTTAAAAAGGACTTTGCTCCTTTTTCCGAAAATGGTAGAAAATTTGCGAAAAAAAATTATTGGGGAACACTATTCCGGCCATTCCTATGAATGTCCAATATTCAAAAGTGTGTTTTTTTGACAATAGGCGACATTCTTTAAAATTTCGACTTTTGAAATTTTAAAAAGGACTTTGCTCCTTTTTCCGAAAATGGTAGAAAATTTGCGAAAAAAAATTATTGGGGAACACTATTCCGGCCATTCCTATGAATGTCCAATATTCAAAAGTGTGTTTTTTTGACAATAGGCGACATTCTTCGAAATTTCGACTTTTGAAATTTTAAAAAGGACTTTGCTCCTTTTTCCGAAAATGGTAGAAAATTTGGGGAAAAAAAATTATTGGGGAAAACTATTCCGGCCATTCCCATGAATGTCCAATATTCAAAAGTTTGTTTTTTGACAATAGGCGACATTCTTCCGAATTTCGACTTTTGAAATTTTAAAAAGGACTTTGCTCCTTTTTCCGAAAATGGTAGAAAATTAGCGAAAAAAAATTATTGGGGAACACTATTCCGGCCATTCCTATGAATGTCCAATATTCAAAAGTGTGTTTTTTTGACAATAGGCGACATTCTTGCAAATTTCGACTTTTGAAATTTTAAAAAAGGACTTTGCTCCTTTTTCCGAAAATGGTAGAAAATTTGGGAAAAAAAATTATTGGGGAACACTATTCCGGCCATTCCTATGAATGTCCAATATTCAAAAGTGTGTTTTTTTGACAATAGGCGACATTCTTGCAAATTTCGACTTTTGAAATTTTAAAAAAGGACTTTGCTCCTTTTTCCGAAAATGGTAGAAAATTTGGGAAAAAAAATTATTGGGGAACACTATTCCGGCCATTCCTATGAATGTCCAATATTCAAAAGTGTGTTTTTTTGACAATAGGCGACATTCTTCGAAATTTCGACTTTTGAAATTTTAAAAAGGACTTTGCTCCTTTTTCCGAAAATGGTAGAAAATTAGCGAAAAAAAATTATTGGGGAACACTATTCCGGCCATTCCTATGAATGTCCAATATTCAAAAGTGTGTTTTTTTGACAATAGGCGACATTCTTGCAAATTTCGACTTTTGAAATTTTAAAAAAGGACTTTGCTCCTTTTTCCGAAAATGGTAGAAAATTTGGGAAAAAAAATTATTGGGGAACACTATTCCGGCCATTCCTATGAATGTCCAATATTCAAAAGTGTGTTTTTTTGACAATAGGAGACATTCTTCCAAATTTCGACTTTTGAAATTTTAAAAAAGACTTTGCTCCTTTTTCCGAAAATGGTAGAAAATTTGGGGAAAACTATTCCGGCCATTCCCATGAATGTCCAATATTCAAAAGTTTGTTTTTTGACAATAGGCGACATTCTTCCGAATTTCGACTTTTAAAATTTTAAAAAGGACTTTGCTCCTTTTTCCGAAAATGGTAGAAAATTTGCGAAAAAAAATTATTGGGGAACACTATTCCGGCATTCCTATGAATATTCAATATTCAAAAGTGTGTTTTTTTGACAATAGGCGACATTCTTTAAAATTTCGACTTTTGAAATTTTAAAAAGGACTTTGCTCCTTTTTCCGAAAATGGTAGAAAATTTGGGAAAAAAAATTATTGGGGAACACTATTCCGGCCATTCCTATGAATGTCCAATATTCAAAAGTGTGTTTTTTTGACAATAGGCGACATTCTTGCAAATTTCGACTTTTGAAATTTTAAAAAAGGACTTTGCTCCTTTTTTCGAAAATGGTAGAAAATTTGCGAAAAAAAATTATTGGGGAACACTATTCCGGCCACTCCTATGAATGTCCAATATTCAAAAGTGTGTTTTTTTGACAATAGGCGACATTCTTCGAAATTTCGACTTTTGAAATTTTAAAAAGGACTTTGCTCCTTTTTCCGAAAATGGTAGAAAATTTGGGGAAAAAAAATTATTGGGGAAAACTATTCCGGCCATTCCCATGAATGTCCAATATTCAAAAGTTTGTTTTTTGACAATAGGCGACATTCTTCCGAATTTCGACTTTTGAAATTTTAAAAAGGACTTTGCTCCTTTTTCCGAAAATGGTAAAAAATTAGCGAAAAAAAATTATTGGGGAACACTATTCCGGCCATTTCTATGAATGTCCAATATTCAAAAGTCTTAACAGTGTGTTTTTTTGAAAATTGGCGACATTTTTCCAAATTTCAACTTTTGAAATTTTAAAAAGGACTTTGCTCCTTTTTCCGAAAATGGTAGAAAATTTACGAAAAAAAATTATTGGGGAACACTATTCCGGCCATTCCTATGAATGTCCAATATTCAAAAGTGTGTTTTTTTGACAATAGGCGACATTCTTCGAAATTTCGACTTTTGAAATTTTAAAAAGGACTTTGCTCCTTTTTCCGAAAATGGTAGAAAATTTGCGAAAAAAAATTATTGGGGAACACTATTCCGGCCATTCCTATGAATGTCCAATATTCAAAAGTGTGTTTTTTTGACAATAGGCGACATTCTTGCAAATTTCGACTTTTGAAATTTTAAAAAAGGACTTTCCTCCTTTTTCCGAAAATGGTAGAAAATTTGGGAAAAAAAATTATTGGGGAACACTATTCCGGCCATTCCTATGAATGTCCAATATTCAAAAGTGTGTTTTTTTGACAATAGGAGACATTCTTCCAAATTTCGACTTTTGAAATTTTAAAAAAGACTTTGCTCCTTTTTCCGAAAATGGTAGAAAATTTGGGGAAAAAAAATTATTGGGGAAAACTATTCCGGCCATTCCCATGAATGTCCAATATTCAAAAGTTTGTTTTTTGACAATAGGCGACATTCTTCCGAATTTCGACTTTTAAAATTTTAAAAAGGACTTTGCTCCTTTTTCCGAAAATGGTAGAAAATTTGCGAAAAAAAATTATTGGGGAACACTATTCCGGCATTCCTATGAATATTCAATATTCAAAAGTGTGTTTTTTTGACAATAGGCGACATTCTTCCAAATTTCGACTTTTGAAATTTTAAAAAGGACTTTGCTCCTTTTTCCGAAAATGGTAGAAAATTTGCGAAAAAAAATTATTGGGGAACACTATTCCGGCCATTCCTATGAATGTCCAATATTCAAAAGTGTGTTTTTTTTGACAATAGGCGACTTTCTTCCAAACTTGGACTTTAGAAATTTTAAAAAGGACTTTGCTCCTTTTTCCGAAAATGGTAGAAAATTTGCGAAAAAAAATTATTGGGGAACACTATTCCGGCATTCCTATGAATATTCAATATTCAAAAGTGTGTTTTTTTGACAATAGGCGACATTCTTCCAAATTTCGACTTTTGAAATTTTAAAAAAGACTTTGCTCCTTTTTCCGAAAATGGTAGAAAATTTGGGGAAAAAAAATTATTGGGGAAAACTATTCCGGCCATTCCCATGAATGTCCAATATTCAAAAGTTTGTTTTTTGACAATAGGCGACATTCTTCCGAATTTCGACTTTTAAAATTTTAAAAAGGACTTTGCTCCTTTTTCCGAAAATGGTAGAAAATTTGCGAAAAAAAATTATTGGGGAACACTATTCCGGCATTCCTATGAATATTCAATATTCAAAAGTGTGTTTTTTTGACAATAGGCGACATTCTTCCAAATTTCGACTTTTGAAATTTTAAAAAGGACTTTGCTCCTTTTTCCGAAAATGGTAGAAAATTTGCGAAAAAAAATTATTGGGGAACACTATTCCGGCCATTC
The DNA here is from genome assembly GCA_932526305.1 of Epicampocera succincta. Lineage (NCBI taxonomy): Eukaryota > Metazoa > Arthropoda > Insecta > Diptera > Tachinidae > Epicampocera > Epicampocera succincta. The sequence continues at coordinate 35,037,561 of OW052037.1, read as the reverse complement.
CTATGAATGTCCAATATTCAAAAGTGTGTTTTTTTTGACAATAGGCGACTTTCTTCCAAACTTGGACTTTAGAAATTTTAAAAAGGACTTTGCTCCTTTTTCCGAAAATGGTAGAAAATTTGCAAAAAAAAAATTATTGGGGAACACTACTCCGGCCATTCCTATGAATGTCCAATATTCAAAAGTGTGTTTTTTTGACAATAGGCGACATTCTTCCAAATTTCGACTTTTGAAATTTTAAAAAGGACTTTGCTCATTTTTCCGAAAATGGTAGAAAATTAGCGAAAAAAAATTATTGGGGAACACTATTCCGGCCATTCCTATGAATGTCCAATATTAAAAAGTGTGTTTTTTTGACAATAGGCGACATTCTTCCAAATTTCGACTTTTGAAATTTTAAAAAGGACTTTGCTCCTTTTTCCGAAAATGGTAGAAAATTTGCGAAAAAAAATTATTGGGGAAAAATATTGTTCCAAATTTCGACTTTTAAAATTTTAAAAAGGACTTTGCTCCTTTTTCCGAAAATGGTAGAAAATTTGCGAAAAAAAATTATTGGGGAACACTATTGCGGCTATTTCTATGAATGTCCAATATTCAAAAGTCTTAACAGTGTGTTTTTTTGAAAATTAACGACATTTTTCCAAATTTCAACTTTTGAAATTTTAAAAAGGACTTTGCTCCTTTTTCCGAAAATGGTAGAAAATTTGCGAAAAAAAATTATTGGGGAACACTATTCCGGCCATTCCTATGAATGTCCAATATTCAAAAGTGTGTTTTTTTGACAATAGGCGACATTCTTCGAAATTTCGACTTTTGAAATTTTAAAAAGGACTGCTCCTTTATCCGAAAATGGTAGAAAATTTTCGAAAAAAAATTATTGGGGAACACTATTCCGGCCATTCCTATGAATGTCCAATATTCAAAAGTGTCTTTTTTTGACAATAGGCGACATTGTTCCAAATTTCGACTTTTGAAATTTTAAAAAGGACTGCTCCTTTATCCGAAAATGGTAGAAAATTTGCGAAAAAAATTATTGGGGAACACTATTCCGGCCATTCCTATGAATGTCCAATATTCAAAAGTGTATTTTTTTGACAATAGGCGACATTTTTCCAAATTTCAACTTTTGAAATTTTAGAAAGGACTTTGCTCCTTTTTCCGAAAATGGTAGAAAATTTGCGAAAAAAAATTATTGGGGAACACTATTCCGGTCATTCCTATGAATGTCCAATATTCAAAAGTGTGTTTTTTTGACAATAGGCGACATTCTTCCAAATTTCGACTTTTGAAATTTTAAAAAGGACTTTGCTCCTTTTTCCGAAAATGGTAGAAAATTTGCGAAAAAAAATTATTGGGGAACACTATTCCGGCCATTCCTATGAATGTCCAATATTCAAAAGTGTGTTTTTTTGACAATAGGCGACATTCTTCCAAATTTCGACTTTTAAAATTTTAAAAAAGACTTTGCTCCTTTTTCCGAAAATGGTAGAAAATTTGCGAAAAAAAATTATTGGGGAACACTATTCCGGCCATTCCTATGAATGTCCAATATTTAAAAGTGTGTTTTTTTGACAATAGGCGACATTCTTCCAAATTTCGACTTTTGAAATTTTAAAAAGGACTTTGCTCCTTTTTCCGAAAATGGTAGAAAATTAGCGAAAAAAAATTATTGGGGAACACTATTCCGGCCATTCCTATGAATGTCCAATATTCAAAAGTGTGTTTTTTTGACAATAGGCGACATTTGGAAAATTTGGACTTTTGATATTTTAAAAAAGACTTTGCTCCTTTTTCCGAAAATGGTAGAAAAATTGCGAAAAAAAATTATTGGGGAACACTATTCCGGCCATTCCTATGAACGTCCATGAATTAATGTTTTTTTGAAAATTGGCGACATTTTTCCAAATTTCAACTTTTGAAATTTTAAAAAGGACTTTGCTCCTTTTTCCGAAAATGGTAGAAAATTTGCGAAAAAAAATTATTGGGGAACACTATTGCGGCCATTTCTATGAATGTCCAATATTCAAAAGTCTTAACAGTGTGTTTTTTTGAAAATTGGCGACATTTTTCCAAATTTCAACTTTTGAAATTTTAGAAAGGACTTTGCTCCTTTTTCCGAAAATGGTAGAAAATTTGCAAAAAAAAAATTATTGGGGAACACTATTCCGGCCATTCCTATGAATGTCCAATATTCAAAAGTGTGTTTTTTTGACAATAGGCGACATTCTTCCAAATTTGGACTTTTGAAATTTTAAAAAGGACTTTGCTCCTTTTTCCAAAAATGGTAGAAAATTTGAATGTCCAACATTCAAAAGTGTGTTTTTTTGACAATAGGCGACATTCTTCCAAATTTCGACTTTTGAAATTTTAAAAAAGACTGCTCCTTTATCCGAAAATGGTAGAAAATTTGCGAAAAAAAATTATTGGGGAACACTATTCCGGCCATTCCTATGAATGTCCAATATTCAAAAGTGTGTTTTTTTGACAATAGGCGACATTCTTCCAAATTTCGACTTTTGAAATTTTAAAAAGGACTTTGCTCCTTTTTCCGAAAATGGTAGAAAATTTGCGAAAAAAAATTATTGGGGAACACTATTCCGGCCATTCCTATGAATGTCCAATATTCAAAAGTGTGTTTTTTTGACAATAGGCGACATTCTTCCAAATTTCGACTTTTGAAATTTTAAAAAGGACTTTGCTCCTTTTTCCGAAAATGGTAGAAAATTTGCGAAAAAAAATTATTGGGGAACACTATTGCGGCCATTTCTATGAATGTCCAATATTCAAAAGTCTTAACAGTGTGTTTTTTTGAAAATTGGCGACATTTTTCCAAATTTCAACTTTTGAAATTTTAAAAAGGACTTTGCTCCTTTTTCCGAAAATGGTAGAAAATTTACGAAAAAAAATTATTGGGGAACACTATTCCGGCCATTCCTATGAATGTCCAATATTCAAAAGTGTGTTTTTTTGACAATAGGCGACATTCTTCCAAATTTCGACTTTTTAAATTTTAAAAAGGACTGCTCCTTTATCCGAAAATGGTAGAAAATTTGCGAAAAAAAATTATTGGGGAACACTATTCCGGCCATTCCTATGAATGTCCAATATTCAAAAATGTCTTTTTTTGACAATAGGCGACATTGTTCCAAATTTCGACTTTTGAAATTTTAAAAAGGACTGCTCCTTTATCCGAAAATGATAGAAAATTTGCGAAAAAAAACTATTGGGGAACACTATTCCGGCCATTCCTATGAATGTCCAATATTCAAAAGTGTGTTTTTTTGACAATAGGCGACATTTTTTCAAATTTCAAGTTTTGAAATTTTAGAAAGGACTTTGCTCCTTTTTCCGAAAATGGTAGAAAATTTGCGAAAAAAAATTATTGGGGAACACTATTCCGGTCATTCCTATGAATGTCCAATATTCAAAAGTGTGTTTTTTTGACAATAGGCGACATTCTTTAAAATTTCGACTTTTGAAATTTTAAAAAGGACTTTGCTCCTTTTTCCGAAAATGGTAGAAAATTTGCGAAAAAAAATTATTGGGGAACACTATTCCGGCCATTCCTATGAATGTCCAATATTCAAAAGTGTGTTTTTTTGACAATAGGCAACATTCTTCCAAATTTCGACTTTTGAAATTTTAAAAAGGACTTTGCAGCTTTTTCCGAAAATGGTAGAAAATTTGCAAAAAAAAATTATTGGGGAACACTATTCCGGCCATTCCTATGAATGTCCAATATTCAAAAGTGTGTTTTTTTGACAATAGGCGACAGTCTTCCAAATTTCGACTTTTGAAATTTTAAAAAGGACTTTGCTCCTTTTTCCGAAAATGGTAGAAAATTTGCGAAAAAAAATTATTGGGGAACACTATTCCGGCCATTCCTATGAATGTCCAATATTCAAAAGTGTGTTTTTTTGACAATAGGCGACTTTCTTCCAAATTTCGACTTTTGAAATTTTAAAAAGGACTTTGCACCTTTTTCCGAAAATGGTAGAAAATTTGCAAAAAAAAATTATTGGGGAACACTATTCCGGTCATTCCTATGAATGTCCAATATTCAAAAGTGTGTTTTTTTGACAATAGGCGACAGTCTTCCAAATTTGGACTTTTGAAATTTTAAAAAGGACTTTGCTCCTTTTTCCGAAAATGGTAGAAAATTTGCGAAAAAAAATTATTGGGGAACACTATTCCGGCCATTCCCATGAATGTCCAATATTCAAAAGTGTGTTTTTTTGACAATAGACGACATTCTTCCAAATTTCGACTTTTGAAATTTTAAAAAAGACTTTGCTCCTTTTTCCGAAAATGGTAGAAAATTTGCAAAAAAAAATTATTGGGGAACACTATTCCGGCAATTCCTATGAATGTCCAATATTCAAAAGTGTGTTTTTTTGACAATAGGCGACATTCTTCCAAATTTGGACTTTTGAAATTTTAAAAAGGACTTTGCTCCTTTTTCCGAAAATGGTAGAAAATTAGCGAAAAAAAATTATTGGGGAACACTATTCCGGCCATTCCTATGAATGTCCAATATTCAAAAGTGTGTTTTTCTGACAATAGGCGACATTCTTCCAAATTTCGACTTTTGAAATTTTAAAAAAGGACTTTGCTCCTTTTTCCGAAAATGGTAGAAAATTTGCGAAAAAAAATTATTGGGGAACACTATTCCGGCATTCCTATGAATATTCAATATTCAAAAGTGTGTTTTTTTGACAATAGGAGACATTCTTCCAAATTTCGACTTTTGAAATTTTAAAAAAGACTTTGCTCCTTTTTCCGAAAATGGTAGAAAATTTGGGGAAAAAAAATTATTGGGGAAAACTATTCCGGCCATTCCCATGAATGTCCAATATTCAAAAGTTTGTTTTTTGACAATAGGCGACATTCTTCCGAATTTCGACTTTTAAAATTTTAAAAAGGACTTTGCTCCTTTTTCCGAAAATGGTAGAAAATTTGCGAAAAAAAATTATTGGGGAACACTATTCCGGCATTCCTATGAATATTCAATATTCAAAAGTGTGTTTTTTTGACAATAGGCGACATTCTTGCAAATTTCGACTTTTGAAATTTTAAAAAAGGACTTTGCTCCTTTTTCCGAAAATGGTAGAAAATTTGGGAAAAAAAATTATTGGGGAACACTATTCCGGCCATTCCTATGAATGTCCAATATTCAAAAGTGTGTTTTTTTGACAATAGGAGACATTCTTCCAAATTTCGACTTTTGAAATTTTAAAAAAGACTTTGCTCCTTTTTCCGAAAATGGTAGAAAATTTGGGGAAAAAAAATTATTGGGGAAAACTATTCCGGCCATTCCCATGAATGTCCAATATTCAAAAGTTTGTTTTTTGACAATAGGCGACATTCTTCCGAATTTCGACTTTTAAAATTTTAAAAAGGACTTTGCTCCTTTTTCCGAAAATGGTAGAAAATTTGCGAAAAAAAATTATTGGGGAACACTATTCCGGCATTCCTATGAATATTCAATATTCAAAAGTGTGTTTTTTTGACAATAGGCGACATTCTTTAAAATTTCGACTTTTGAAATTTTAAAAAGGACTTTGCTCCTTTTTCCGAAAATGGTAGAAAATTTGGGAAAAAAAATTATTGGGGAACACTATTCCGGCCATTCCTATGAATGTCCAATATTCAAAAGTGTGTTTTTTTGACAATAGGCGACATTCTTGCAAATTTCGACTTTTGAAATTTTAAAAAAGGACTTTGCTCCTTTTTCCGAAAATGGTAGAAAATTTGCGAAAAAAAATTATTGGGGAACACTATTCCGGCCACTCCTATGAATGTCCAATATTCAAAAGTGTGTTTTTTTGCCAATAGGCGACATTCTTCGAAATTTCGACTTTTGAAATTTTAAAAAGGACTTTGCTCCTTTTTCCGAAAATGGTAGAAAATTTGGGGAAAAAAAATTATTGGGGAAAACTATTCCGGCCATTCCCATGAATGTCCAATATTCAAAAGTTTGTTTTTTGACAATAGGCGACATTCTTCCGAATTTCGACTTTTGAAATTTTAAAAAGGACTTTGCTCCTTTTTCCGAAAATGGTAAAAAATTAGCGAAAAAAAATTATTGGGGAACACTATTCCGGCCATTTCTATGAATGTCCAATATTCAAAAGTCTTAACAGTGTGTTTTTTTGAAAATTGGCGACATTTTTCCAAATTTCAACTTTTGAAATTTTAAAAAGGACTTTGCTCCTTTTTCCGAAAATGGTAGAAAATTTACGAAAAAAAATTATTGGGGAACACTATTCCGGCCATTCCTATGAATGTCCAATATTCAAAAGTGTGTTTTTTTGACAATAGGCGACATTCTTCGAAATTTCGACTTTTGAAATTTTAAAAAGGACTTTGCTCCTTTTTCCGAAAATGGTAGAAAATTTGCGAAAAAAAATTATTGGGGAACACTATTCCGGCCATTCCTATGAATGTCCAATATTCAAAAGTGTGTTTTTTTGACAATAGGCGACATTCTTGCAAATTTCGACTTTTGAAATTTTAAAAAAGGACTTTGCTCCTTTTTCCGAAAATGGTAGAAAATTTGGGAAAAAAAATTATTGGGGAACACTATTCTGGCCATTCCTATGAATGTCCAATATTCAAAAGTGTGTTTTTTTGACAATAGGAGACATTCTTCCAAATTTCGACTTTTGAAATTTTAAAAAAGACTTTGCTCCTTTTTCCGAAAATGGTAGAAAATTTGGGGAAAAAAAATTATTGGGGAAAACTATTCCGGCCATTCCCATGAATGTCCAATATTCAAAAGTTTGTTTTTTGACAATAGGCGACATTCTTCCGAATTTCGACTTTTAAAATTTTAAAAAGGACTTTGCTCCTTTTTCCGAAAATGGTAGAAAATTTGCGAAAAAAAATTATTGGGGAACACTATTCCGGCATTCCTATGAATATTCAATATTCAAAAGTGTGTTTTTTTGACAATAGGCGACATTCTTCCAAATTTCGACTTTTGAAATTTTAAAAAGGACTTTGCTCCTTTTTCCGAAAATGGTAGAAAATTTGCGAAAAAAAATTATTGGGGAACACTATTCCGGCCATTCCTATGAATGTCCAATATTCAAAAGTGTGTTTTTTTTGACAATAGGCGACTTTCTTCCAAACTTGGACTTTAGAAATTTTAAAAAGGACTTTGCTCCTTTTTCCGAAAATGGTAGAAAATTTGCGAAAAAAAATTATTGGGGAACACTATTCCGGCATTCCTATGAATATTCAATATTCAAAAGTGTGTTTTTTTGACAATAGGCGACATTCTTCCAAATTTCGACTTTTGAAATTTTAAAAAAGACTTTGCTCCTTTTTCCGAAAATGGTAGAAAATTTGGGGAAAAAAAATTATTGGGGAAAACTATTCCGGCCATTCCCATGAATGTCCAATATTCAAAAGTTTGTTTTTTGACAATAGGCGACATTCTTCCGAATTTCGACTTTTAAAATTTTAAAAAGGACTTTGCTCCTTTTTCCGAAAATGGTAGAAAATTTGCGAAAAAAAATTATTGGGGAACACTATTCCGGCATTCCTATGAATATTCAATATTCAAAAGTGTGTTTTTTTGACAATAGGCGACATTCTTCCAAATTTCGACTTTTGAAATTTTAAAAAGGACTTTGCTCCTTTTTCCGAAAATGGTAGAAAATTTGCGAAAAAAAATTATTGGGGAACACTATTCCGGCCATTCCTATGAATGTCCAATATTCAAAAGTGTGTTTTTTTTGACAATAGGCGACTTTCTTCCAAACTTGGACTTTAGAAATTTTAAAAAGGACTTTGCTCCTTTTTCCGAAAATGGTAGAAAATTTGCAAAAAAAAAATTATTGGGGAACACTACTCCGGCCATTCCTATGAATGTCCAATATTCAAAAGTGTGTTTTTTTGACAATAGGCGACATTCTTCCAAATTTCGACTTTTGAAATTTTAAAAAGGACTTTGCTCATTTTTCCGAAAATGGTAGAAAATTAGCGAAAAAAAATTATTGGGGAACACTATTCCGGCCATTCCTATGAATGTCCAATATTAAAAAGTGTGTTTTTTTGACAATAGGCGACATTCTTCCAAATTTCGACTTTTGAAATTTTAAAAAGGACTTTGCTCCTTTTTCCGAAAATGGTAGAAAATTTGCGAAAAAAAATTATTGGGGAAAAATATTGTTCCAAATTTCGACTTTTAAAATTTTAAAAAGGACTTTGCTCCTTTTTCCGAAAATGGTAGAAAATTTGCGAAAAAAAATTATTGGGGAACACTATTGCGGCTATTTCTATGAATGTCCAATATTCAAAAGTCTTAACAGTGTGTTTTTTTGAAAATTAACGACATTTTTCCAAATTTCAACTTTTGAAATTTTAAAAAGGACTTTGCTCCTTTTTCCGAAAATGGTAGAAAATTTGCGAAAAAAAATTATTGGGGAACACTATTCCGGCCATTCCTATGAATGTCCAATATTCAAAAGTGTGTTTTTTTGACAATAGGCGACATTCTTCGAAATTTCGACTTTTGAAATTTTAAAAAGGACTGCTCCTTTATCCGAAAATGGTAGAAAATTTTCGAAAAAAAATTATTGGGGAACACTATTCCGGCCATTCCTATGAATGTCCAATATTCAAAAGTGTCTTTTTTTGACAATAGGCGACATTGTTCCAAATTTCGACTTTTGAAATTTTAAAAAGGACTGCTCCTTTATCCGAAAATGGTAGAAAATTTGCGAAAAAAATTATTGGGGAACACTATTCCGGCCATTCCTATGAATGTCCAATATTCAAAAGTGTATTTTTTTGACAATAGGCGACATTTTTCCAAATTTCAACTTTTGAAATTTTAGAAAGGACTTTGCTCCTTTTTCCGAAAATGGTAGAAAATTTGCGAAAAAAAATTATTGGGGAACACTATTCCGGTCATTCCTATGAATGTCCAATATTCAAAAGTGTGTTTTTTTGACAATAGGCGACATTCTTCCAAATTTCGACTTTTGAAATTTTAAAAAGGACTTTGCTCCTTTTTCCGAAAATGGTAGAAAATTTGCGAAAAAAAATTATTGGGGAACACTATTCCGGCCATTCCTATGAATGTCCAATATTCAAAAGTGTGTTTTTTTGACAATAGGCGACATTCTTCCAAATTTCGACTTTTAAAATTTTAAAAAAGACTTTGCTCCTTTTTCCGAAAATGGTAGAAAATTTGCGAAAAAAAATTATTGGGGAACACTATTCCGGCCATTCCTATGAATGTCCAATATTTAAAAGTGTGTTTTTTTGACAATAGGCGACATTCTTCCAAATTTCGACTTTTGAAATTTTAAAAAGGACTTTGCTCCTTTTTCCGAAAATGGTAGAAAATTAGCGAAAAAAAATTATTGGGGAACACTATTCCGGCCATTCCTATGAATGTCCAATATTCAAAAGTGTGTTTTTTTGACAATAGGCGACATTTGGAAAATTTGGACTTTTGATATTTTAAAAAAGACTTTGCTCCTTTTTCCGAAAATGGTAGAAAAATTGCGAAAAAAAATTATTGGGGAACACTATTCCGGCCATTCCTATGAACGTCCATGAATTAATGTTTTTTTGAAAATTGGCGACATTTTTCCAAATTTCAACTTTTGAAATTTTAAAAAGGACTTTGCTCCTTTTTCCGAAAATGGTAGAAAATTTGCGAAAAAAAATTATTGGGGAACACTATTGCGGCCATTTCTATGAATGTCCAATATTCAAAAGTCTTAACAGTGTGTTTTTTTGAAAATTGGCGACATTTTTCCAAATTTCAACTTTTGAAATTTTAGAAAGGACTTTGCTCCTTTTTCCGAAAATGGTAGAAAATTTGCAAAAAAAAAATTATTGGGGAACACTATTCCGGCCATTCCTATGAATGTCCAATATTCAAAAGTGTGTTTTTTTGACAATAGGCGACATTCTTCCAAATTTGGACTTTTGAAATTTTAAAAAGGACTTTGCTCCTTTTTCCAAAAATGGTAGAAAATTTGAATGTCCAACATTCAAAAGTGTGTTTTTTTGACAATAGGCGACATTCTTCCAAATTTCGACTTTTGAAATTTTAAAAAAGACTGCTCCTTTATCCGAAAATGGTAGAAAATTTGCGAAAAAAAATTATTGGGGAACACTATTCCGGCCATTCCTATGAATGTCCAATATTCAAAAGTGTGTTTTTTTGACAATAGGCGACATTCTTCCAAATTTCGACTTTTGAAATTTTAAAAAGGACTTTGCTCCTTTTTCCGAAAATGGTAGAAAATTTGCGAAAAAAAATTATTGGGGAACACTATTCCGGCCATTCCTATGAATGTCCAATATTCAAAAGTGTGTTTTTTTGACAATAGGCGACATTCTTCCAAATTTCGACTTTTGAAATTTTAAAAAGGACTTTGCTCCTTTTTCCGAAAATGGTAGAAAATTTGCGAAAAAAAATTATTGGGGAACACTATTGCGGCCATTTCTATGAATGTCCAATATTCAAAAGTCTTAACAGTGTGTTTTTTTGAAAATTGGCGACATTTTTCCAAATTTCAACTTTTGAAATTTTAAAAAGGACTTTGCTCCTTTTTCCGAAAATGGTAGAAAATTTACGAAAAAAAATTATTGGGGAACACTATTCCGGCCATTCCTATGAATGTCCAATATTCAAAAGTGTGTTTTTTTGACAATAGGCGACATTCTTCCAAATTTCGACTTTTTAAATTTTAAAAAGGACTGCTCCTTTATCCGAAAATGGTAGAAAATTTGCGAAAAAAAATTATTGGGGAACACTATTCCGGCCATTCCTATGAATGTCCAATATTCAAAAATGTCTTTTTTTGACAATAGGCGACATTGTTCCAAATTTCGACTTTTGAAATTTTAAAAAGGACTGCTCCTTTATCCGAAAATGATAGAAAATTTGCGAAAAAAAACTATTGGGGAACACTATTCCGGCCATTCCTATGAATGTCCAATATTCAAAAGTGTGTTTTTTTGACAATAGGCGACATTTTTTCAAATTTCAAGTTTTGAAATTTTAGAAAGGACTTTGCTCCTTTTTCCGAAAATGGTAGAAAATTTGCGAAAAAAAATTATTGGGGAACACTATTCCGGTCATTCCTATGAATGTCCAATATTCAAAAGTGTGTTTTTTTGACAATAGGCGACATTCTTTAAAATTTCGACTTTTGAAATTTTAAAAAGGACTTTGCTCCTTTTTCCGAAAATGGTAGAAAATTTGCGAAAAAAAATTATTGGGGAACACTATTCCGGCCATTCCTATGAATGTCCAATATTCAAAAGTGTGTTTTTTTGACAATAGGCAACATTCTTCCAAATTTCGACTTTTGAAATTTTAAAAAGGACTTTGCAGCTTTTTCCGAAAATGGTAGAAAATTTGCAAAAAAAAATTATTGGGGAACACTATTCCGGCCATTCCTATGAATGTCCAATATTCAAAAGTGTGTTTTTTTGACAATAGGCGACAGTCTTCCAAATTTCGACTTTTGAAATTTTAAAAAGGACTTTGCTCCTTTTTCCGAAAATGGTAGAAAATTTGCGAAAAAAAATTATTGGGGAACACTATTCCGGCCATTCCTATGAATGTCCAATATTCAAAAGTGTGTTTTTTTGACAATAGGCGACTTTCTTCCAAATTTCGACTTTTGAAATTTTAAAAAGGACTTTGCACCTTTTTCCGAAAATGGTAGAAAATTTGCAAAAAAAAATTATTGGGGAACACTATTCCGGTCATTCCTATGAATGTCCAATATTCAAAAGTGTGTTTTTTTGACAATAGGCGACAGTCTTCCAAATTTGGACTTTTGAAATTTTAAAAAGGACTTTGCTCCTTTTTCCGAAAATGGTAGAAAATTTGCGAAAAAAAATTATTGGGGAACACTATTCCGGCCATTCCCATGAATGTCCAATATTCAAAAGTGTGTTTTTTTGACAATAGACGACATTCTTCCAAATTTCGACTTTTGAAATTTTAAAAAAGACTTTGCTCCTTTTTCCGAAAATGGTAGAAAATTTGCAAAAAAAAATTATTGGGGAACACTATTCCGGCAATTCCTATGAATGTCCAATATTCAAAAGTGTGTTTTTTTGACAATAGGCGACATTCTTCCAAATTTGGACTTTTGAAATTTTAAAAAGGACTTTGCTCCTTTTTCCGAAAATGGTAGAAAATTAGCGAAAAAAAATTATTGGGGAACACTATTCCGGCCATTCCTATGAATGTCCAATATTCAAAAGTGTGTTTTTCTGACAATAGGCGACATTCTTCCAAATTTCGACTTTTGAAATTTTAAAAAAGGACTTTGCTCCTTTTTCCGAAAATGGTAGAAAATTTGCGAAAAAAAATTATTGGGGAACACTATCCCGGCCATTCCTATGAATATCCAATATTCAAAAGTGTGTTTTTTTGACAATAGGCGACATTCTTCCAAATTTCGACTTTTGAAATTTTAAAAAGGACTTTGCTCCTTTTTCCGAAAATGGTAGAAAATTTGCGAAAAAAAATTATTGGGGAACACTATTCCGGCATTCCTATGAATATTCAATATTCAAAAGTGTGTTTTTTTGACAATAGGCGACATTCTTCCAAATTTCAACTTTTGAAATTTTAGAAAGGACTTTGCTCCTTTTTCCGAAAATGGTAGAAAATTTGCGAAAAAAAATTATTGGGGAACACTATTCCGGCCATTCCTATGAATGTCCAATATTCAAAAGTGTGTTTTTTTGACAATAGGCGACTTTCTTCCAAATTTCGACTTTTGAAATTTTAAAAAGGACTTTGCACCTTTTTCCGAAAATGGTAGAAAATTTGCGAAAAAAAATTATTGGGGAACACTATTCCGGCCATTCCTATGAATGTCCATGAATTAATGTTTTTTTGAAAATTGGCGACATTTTTCCAAATTTCAACTTTTGAAATTTTAAAAAGGACTTTGCTCCTTTTTCCGAAAATGGTAGAAAATTTGCGAAAAAAAATTATTGGGGAACACTATTCCGGCCATTTCCATGAATGTCCAATATTCAAAAGTCTTAACAGTGTGTTTTTTTGAAAATTGGCGACATTTTTCCAAATTTCAACTTTTGAAATTTTAGAAAGGACTTTGCTCCTTTTTCCGAAAATGGTAGAAAATTTGCAAAAAAAAAATTTATTGGGGAACACTATTCCGGCCATTCCTATGAATGTCCAATATTCAAAAGTGTGTTTTTTTGACAATAGGCGACATTCTTCCAAATTTGGACTTTTGAAATTTTAAAAAGGACTTTGCTCCTTTTTCCAAAAATGGTAGAAAATTTGAATGTCCAACATTCAAAAGTGTGTTTTTTTGACAATAGGCGACATTCTTCCAAATTTCGACTTTTGAAATTTTAAAAAAGACTGCTCCTTTATCCGAAAATGGTAGAAAATTTGCGAAAAAAAATTATTGGGGAACACTATTCCGGCCATTCCTATGAATGTCCAATATTCAAAAGTGTGTTTTTTTGACAATAGGCGACATTCTTCCAAATTTCGACTTTTGAAATTTTAAAAAGGACTTTGCTCCTTTTTCCGAAAATGGTAGAAAATTTGCGAAAAAAAATTATTGGGGAACACTATTCCGGCCATTCCTATGAATGTCCAATATTCAAAAGTGTGTTTTTTTGACAATAGGCGACATTTTTCCAAATTTCAACTTTTGAAATTTTAGAAAGGACTTTGCTCCTTTTTCCGAAAATGGTAGAAAATTTGCGAAAAAAAATTATTGGGGAACACTATTCCGGTCATTCAATTTTAAAAAGGACTTTGCTCCTTTTTCCGAAAATGGTAGAAAATTTGGGAAAAAAAATTATTGGGGAACACTATTGCGGCCATTCCTATGAATGTCCAATATTCAAAAGTGTGTTTTTTTGACAATAGGCGACATTCTTCCAAATTTCGACTTTTTAAATTTTAAAAAGGACTGCTCCTTTATCCGAAAATGGTAGAAAATTTGCGAAAAAAAATTATTGGGGAACACTATTCCGGCCATTCCTATGAATGTCCAATATTCAAAAGTGTCTTTTTTTGACAATAGGCGACATTGTTCCAAATTTCGACTTTTGAAATTTTAAAAAGGACTGCTCCTTTATCCGAAAATGGTAGAAAATTTGCGAAAAAAAATTATTGGGGAACACTATTCCGGCCATTCCTATGAATGTCCAATATTCAAAAGTGTGTTTTTTTGACAATAGGCGACATTTTTCCAAATTTCAACTTTTGAAATTTTAGAAAGGACTTTGCTCCTTTTTCCGAAAATGGTAGAAAATTTGCGAAAAAAAATTATTGGGGAACACTATTCCGGTCATTCCTATGAATGTCCAATATTCAAAAGTGTGTTTTTTTGACAATAGGTGACATTCTTTAAAATTTCGACTTTTGAAATTTTAAAAAGGATTTTGCTCCTTTTTCCGAAAATGGTAGAAAATTTGCGAAAAAAAATTATTGGGGAACACTATTCCGGCCATTCCTATGAATGTCCAATATTCAAAAGTGTGTTTTTTTGACAATAGGCAACATTCTTCCAAATTTGGACTTTTGAAATTTTTAAAAGGACTTTGCTCCTTTTTCCAAAAATGGTAGAAAATTTGAATGTCCAACATTCAAAAGTGTGGTTTTTTGACAATAGGCGACATTCTTCCAAATTTCGACTTTTGAAATTTTAAAAAAGACTGCTCCTTTATCCGAAAATGGTAGAAAATTTGCGAAAAAAAATTATTGGGGAACACTATTCCGGCCATTCCTATGAATGTCCAATATTCAAAAGTGTGTTTTTTTGACAATAGGCGACATTCTTCCAAATTTCGACTTTTGAAATTTTAAAAAGGACTTTGCTCCTTTTTCCGAAAATGGTAGAAAATTTGCGAAAAAAAATTATTGGGGAACACTATTCCGGCCATTCCTATGAATGTCCAATATTCAAAAGTGTGTTTTTTTGACAATAGGCGACATTCTTCCAAATTTCGACTTTGAAATTTTAAAAAGGACTTTGCTCCTTTTTCCGAAAATGGTAGAAAATTTGCGAAAAAAAATTATTGGGGAACACTATTGCGGCCATTTCTATGAATGTCCAATATTCAAAAGTCTTAACAGTGTGTTTTTTTGAAAATTGGCGACATTTTTCCAAATTTCAACTTTTGAAATTTTAAAAAGGACTTTGCTCCTTTTTCCGAAAATGGTAGAAAATTTACGAAAAAAAATTATTGGGGAACACTATTCCGGCCATTCCTATGAATGTCCAATATTCAAAAGTGTGTTTTTTTGACAATAGGCGACATTCTTCGAAATTTCGACTTTTGAAATTTTAAAAAGGACTTTGCTCCTTTTTCCGAAAATGGTAGAAAATTAGCGAAAAAAAATTATTGGGGAACACTATTCCGGCCATTCCTATGAATGTCCAATATTCAAAAGTGTGTTTTTCTGACAATAGGCGACATTCTTCCAAATTTCGACTTTTGAAATTTTAAAAAAGGACTTTGCTCCTTTTTCCGAAAATGGTAGAAAATTTGGGAAAAAAAATTATTGGGGAACACTATTCCGGCCATTCCTATGAATGTCCAATATTCAAAAGTGTGTTTTTTTGACAATAGGAGACATTCTTCCAAATTTCGACTTTTGAAATTTTAAAAAAGACTTTGCTCCTTTTTCCGAAAATGGTAGAAAATTTGGGGAAAAAAAATTATTGGGGAAAACTATTCCGGCCATTCCCATGAATGTCAAATATTCAAAAGTGTGTTTTTTGACAATTTAATATGTTAAATGGAAAACGTTGAATCCATGTAACCAAATTGTACAGGTGTCTCTAATGTGTGATTTTCTGCATTTACGTTGTCTGAATTATTACATAAATTTGCCGTTGTCGGCTGGCAATATGGTTTAGTAGTGTTAGGCATTTCTTGCGTTGGAGAAAAGGCCCAAATTCAATATAATTTTTACTCTTGCGAGTGTAAAGGTGAAAACGACCAAATTCTTACTCACTTACTCAAACAGTTTTATACAACTGAGTTAGCAGGGATAAGTAACTATACTCCAGCTCTTGGAAAAGATGACCAAAGGGCATTAAGTTTGCTAGAAACATATACGAAACAAAGATGCGATGGCCATTACGAGACAGCTTTGCTGTGGCGATATGACAATATTACACTTCCACAAAGCTTTGATATGGCGAAGAGACGACTGATTTGTCTCGAAAAAACTCTAAGAAAAAATAAAGAGTTGTTTCAACATTTCGAAAAAACAATTTCTGAATATTTTGAAAGAAATTACATAGCCAAAGTAAACAATGAAGATGATAAACAAAATGTATGGTATTTACCAATGTTTCCGGTATTTAACAAAAACAAACCGAATAAAACAAGAATAGTTTGGGATGCGGCCGCGAAGGCAAATGGTATTTCACTTAACTCTATGCTGCTCAAAGGGCCAGATTTGCTGTCTTCTCTTGCAGCTATTCTTTTTCGTTTTCGGCAAAGGCAAATTGCAATCTGTGGTGACATCGAACAAATGTTCCATCAGATTTATATACGCGATGAAGACTGCCATGCGTAAAGATTTTTATGGCGCAGCTGCGACGACAACAAATAACCCGAGAAACGTGTGGACAAAAGGAAAGGTCATCGAAGTTGCCAAATCCGAAGATGGACAAGTACGAAAGGCAAAAGTTTTGACAGTTTGTGGCGTTTTAGAAAGACCTGCTGCAAAATTAGCGGGTTTAGACGTGGCTGAAAGAAAGTAGAGTAAGTCTTCGAAATCTCGCCATACTGTGGGGGAGTGTTACCGCCACTCATAAATCGCTAATATGACACTACTGTTACCGCCACTCATAAATAGCTAATATGACATTACTGTTACCGCCACTCATAAATCGCTAATATGACATTACTGTTATCGATATGTAGAGAGATGAGCATGGCAAAATGTTCAATTATTCCTTTTAATTTTCCACGCGGTATAATTATGAGGCCATATTTAATCGAGACCACATACATAAGTATATAAAACACCTACATAGATTTAAGAGATTCATTCGTTCAGGTCATAAGGATTACGAAGCTTCGCTTGGAGTAGCCATACATAAAAGTTAGTATATCAGCAGTTTAGTATGTAAGTTTGTATAATGAATTTATTTATAATTTTAGGAATTTTAACATATTAAAGAGTAAGAATAAAGAATTAAAGTTTTCTAAAATTCTTACACTTGTGTTTATAATCTACATTGGCTATCTTGAGCTTGGGCCGCTTCACCCGCAACATTAAAATTCTTTTATGTGCCTCATCGGATCGTTTGAAGGAATCATCTTGGGTGTTAAAACGTAAGTCCTAACAGAATGCAACCTTCCACTCCCTCACAGGGTCAACCACTAAGTCGTCAACGACCAACTCAGTTAAGTCCTGCACCGAACAACTGTAACATTTGCAACAAGTCCACAGACAACGAAAAATTTATAAAATGCAGCAAGTGCCATCTTAATTTTCATTTACCATGTGTCAATCTCAGCAGCAATCAAGACCAACCTACATGGAGTTGCCAAAATTGTACGGTACAACATCAAATCACGATCGATTCTGCCTCTTCCATTCGCAGTGGCTCTTCGGCCGCTTCCCGCTCCCGCCGACAAGCTCTTGAGCTACGACGTCTAGAAGAAGAGACACAACTTGAAAGAGATTTCATTAAAAAGAAATACCAAATTCTCGAACAAGCAGTAGATGACTTCGAGGACGCACAATCAGTTAATAAACACTCAGCTGTCAGATCTGTACATCAGTGGTTAAATAATCAAATCCAACTCCCTACTTCGGCTATTGCAACCGCACACCAAAATATAGTTTCCGCAGCTCGTCAGTTTGAAACGCCACCTTACACATTTGTACCACAAGCCACAACAACGCAAGAAATGCCTAACACTACTAAACCATATTGCCAAAACCCGACAACGGCAAATTTATGTAATAATTCAGACAACGTAAATGCAGAAAATCACACATTAGAGACACCTGTACAATTTGGTTACATGGATTCAACGTTTTCCATGAACCCATCAAACCTCCAACCTGTTATATTACCTTCTCACAGGCTTTCGCAACAACAAATAAGCACGCGGCAGTCAGTACCAAAAGAGCTTCCAATTTTTACCGGCACTCCTGAAGAATGGCCCTTGTTTAGTGCCACATATGACTGGTCGACAGCAGTCTGTTTTAATACTTTTGCATTTATAGACGAGGGTTCGTCTGTAAGTCTGGTAAATGAACAATTAATTAATAAACTAGATTTAAATGGTGAGTCACAACCTCTATGCTTGAAATGGACAGGTGAAATAGGTCGCAACGAAGAAGACTCAAAAATAGTCTCAATGAAAATTTCAGGTATGAATAAAACTGAATTTTCTATTTCTGTTCGTACGGTTAAACAACTATCGCTTCCGAGTCAGAGCTTTAATTATAAAAAGTTACGTAAAAAATGTCCGCACCTTAAAGGGCTACCCATCGCCGATTTTGAAAATGCTGTACCAGATGTACTTTTAGGATTAAATAACTTGAAATTATGTGTGCCAACTCGTGTTAAAGAAGGCAAGAAAAACGAACTCGTCGCTTTACATACTCGCCTCGGCTGGCTAATATGTGGCAACTCCAGTGTTGGAGAAAAGGCCCAAATTCAATATAATTTTTACTCTTGCGAGTGTAAAGGTGAAAACGACCAAATTCTTACTCACTTACTCAAACAGTTTTATACAACTGAGTTAGCAGGGATAAGTAACTATATTCCAGCTCTTGGAAAAGATGACCAAAGGGCATTAAGTTTGCTAGAAACATATACGAAACAAAGATGCGATGGCCATTACGAGTCAGCTTTGCTGTGGCGATATGACAATATTACACTTCCACAAAGCTTTGATATGGCGAAGAGACGACTGATTTGTCTCGAAAAAACTCTAAGAAAAAATAAAGAGTTGTTTGAACATTTCGAAAAAACAATTTCTGAATATTTTGAAAGAAATTACATAGCCAAAGTAAACAATGAAGATGATAAACAAAATGTATGGTATTTACCAATGTTTCCGGTATTTAACAAAAACAAACCGAATAAAACAAGAATAGTTTGGGATGCGGCCGCGAAGGCAAATGGTATTTCACTTAACTCTATGCTGCTTAAAGGGCCAGATTTGCTGTCTTCTCTTGCAGCTATTCTTTTTTCGTTTTCGGCAAAGGCAAATTGCAATCTGTGGTGACATCGAACAAATGTTCCATCAGATTTATATACGCGATGAAGACTGCCATGCGTAAAGATTTTTATGGCGCAGCTGCGACGACAACAAATAACCCGAGAAACGTGTGGCCAAAAGGAAAGGTCATCGAAGTTGCCAAATCCGAAGATGGACAAGTACGAAAGGCAAAAGTTTTGACAGTTTGTGGCGTTTTAGAAAGACCTGCTGCAAAATTAGCGGTTTTAGACGTGGCTGAAAGAAAGTAGAGTAAGTCTTCGAAATCTCGCCATACTGTGGGGGAGTGTTACCGCCACTCATAAATCGCTAATATGACATTACTGTTACCGCCACTCATAAATCGCTAATATGACATTACTGTTATCGATATGTAGAGAGATGAGCATGGCAAAATGTTCAATTATTCCTTTTAATTTTCCACGCGGTATAATTATGAGGCCATATTTAATCGAGACCACATACATAGGTATATAAAACACCTACATAGATTGAAGATATTCATTCGTTCAGGTCATAAGGATTACGAAGCTTCGCTTGGAGTAGCCATACATAAAAGAATTTTAACATATCAAAGCGTAAGAATAAAGAATTAAAGTTTTCTAAAATTCTTACACTTGTGTTTATAATCTACATTGGCTATCTTGAGCTTGGGCCGCTTCACCCGCAACATTGTTGCGGTAACATTGATTAAATATGGCCTCATAATTATACCGCGTGGAAAATTAAAAGGAATAATTGAACATTTTGCCATGCTCATCTCTCTACATATCGATAACAGTAATGTCATATTAGCGATTTATGAGTGGCGGTAACAGTAATGTCATATTAGCTATTTATGAGTGGCGGTAACAGTAGTGTCATATTAGCGATTTATGAGTGGCGGTAACACTCCCCCACAGTATGGCGAGATTTCGAAGACTTACTCTACTTTCTTTCAGCCACGTCTAAAACCGCTAATTTTGCAGCAGGTCTTTCTAAAACGCCACAAACTGTCAAAACTTTTGCCTTTCGTACTTGTCCATCTTCGGATTTGGCAACTTCGATGACCTTTCCTTTTGGCCACACGTTTCTCGGGTTATTTGGATCAACCACTATCACTAAATCTCCCACAGATATGGGTTTGGCCTTTTGAAACCACTTCGTCCTACACGTCAAAGTAGGCAGGTACTCTGTCACCCATCTCTTCCAAAAGATTTGTGCATATTGTTGTGAACGCAACCAACTTTCTTTAAGTACAAGACCTTCGTCGTCGTACGATGCAAGGGGTTTTAAGCCACTGGAGTTGCCAAGCAAAATATGATTTGGTGTGATCGCTTCTTGATTTTCGCTTTCTATTGGCACATATGTAAGAGGACGGGAATTTATAATACTTTCGACTTCAGCCATCATGCTTTGCAGCATTTCATCGCTTGGAAACCGTTCTGTTTTAATATTGTAGAGTACAGTTTTTATGGATCGAACTAATCGTTCCCATGCTCCTCCCATATGAGGAGCAGAAGGTGGGTTAAAGTTCCATTTGGTGTAGGACGTTGTAAAACTTCGTATTAGCTCGTTCTTGTCCACCTCTCTTAAGGCTTCACGCAACTCTCGATCAGCACCGATAAAATTAGTACCATTGTCGCTGAAAAATTCTCTTGGGCTGCCTCTTCGCGAAATAAACTTACGTATTGCCATGATACACGAACTTGTATTAAGCGAATAGACGATTTCAATATGAACCGCACGTACCGTTAAACATGTAAATAGCGCACCGTATCTCTTTTCTTTATGTCGGTTAACAGTGACAAGCATAGGACCAAAAAAGTCAAGACCCGTGAATGTGAATGGTGAGAGATACGAACCCAGTCGAGCCCGAGGTAATTTTGCCATCTGCGGAATCTCCGGCATCGCAGTTTTAATTTTACACATTTGACACTGCTTAATGGTTGATTTACAAACGGTTCTCAATTTAGGAATATAGTATTTTTGCCGCAATTCATTCACCACTGTCTCAAGGCTACTATGACGGTACAGATTATGGTAATGTAATATTAAAAGGGTTGTTAGGCGGCAATGTTTAGGCAAAACGGCTGGATGCTTCAGTTCCTCCGGAACATCAGCATAATCAATTCGGCCACCTACTCTCAAGACACCTTTATGATCCAAATACGGGGACAATTTATACAAAAAATTTGTTTTTGTTAATTTATTCTTTTGTGATAGACAATTTATTTCATTTTGGAAATATACTTTCTGCGTATCTTTGATAAGAGTCAGTTCTGCTTTGAGCAACTCAATTTGAGTTAGTTCCTTTCCACAGGAAGGCGTGATATCTCTGTTTCTACGGCAGTGGCAAAAACGAATTACGTATGCAGTTGCCCTTAATGCTCTGCACCACTGAGAAAATCTTTGTAAGTTTATAAGTTGTTCTATACTTCGTGCCGTTAAATGGCACTCTTTCAACTCGAGCTTTGTTTCCAAAAGTTGTGTATTGGGTTCCCGCCATTCTTTCTCTGGCAACTTTAAAAAATCAGGGCCGCTAAACCAGCGCCCTGTATTCGATAGATTAGGTTTATTTGTGCATCGTGTTGCTTCGTCAGCTACATTCGTTTTTCCTGATATCCAGGACCACTCGTCCACCTCTGAAATATCGAGAATTTCACTTACACGAACTGCAACGAACTGGTGATATTTTCGGTGGTCGGAGCGTATCCAGCTTAAAACTGTTCGTGAATCTGACCAGAGTGTTTTTCGATTTATCTTAACGGTATGATGTTTTTCAATATATTTAGCAAACCGAGCACCAATAACAGCTGCCATCAGCTCTAAACGTGGTATCGATAAAACCTTTAGTGGCGCCACCCTAGTTTTTGATCCAATAAGTGAAATAGCGATTTCGTCCCCACAGCACATCCTAAAATACGCTACGGCGGCATAACCGTTTTCGCTTGCATCCACAAATACATGCAATTGAACATCTAGGTTATTATAGTTTTTCAATGTTTTAAGATAACAACGAGGTATATTTACATTTTTTAAATCTGGTAAAAGCGCTAGCCAGTTTTCCCACCTTAATTGTTGATTTACTAGAATATGTTCGTCCCAGTCGATATTGCTTCTCCAAACTTCTTGGAGAACTATTTTCAAATACATAAGGAAATTTCCTACAAGCCCTAAAGGGTCATAAATGCTCATTAGAGTTCTTAAAATTTCACGTTTGGTGGGAATTTTGTTTCCGAGAAGAAGTTCGCTGTTCAAGACAGACTGCGACAGTTTAAAGGTTATATTGTCCTCCCCAGGGTTCCAAAATATGCCAAGTACCTTTTCTGTTGCTTCGCCTACACTAACGTTTAGGCAAATATTGGTCAAAGGGTTAGAAGAGTTCAATTCTTTCAAAACGCTATCATTATTCGAACACCAGTTTCTAATTTTGAATCCTCCCTCACTATGAATGAATCGCACAGTTTTAGCCAGTTCGGCGGCTTCTGCAGGAGTATCCGAAGAAGCAAGAAAATCATCTACGTAGTGGTTGTCTTTGATGGCAGCAGCGGCTAAGGGATACTTGGCTTCAAATTTTGATGCGTTGAGGTTTTTAACATACTGAGATATGCACGGAGCGCAGGAGGCACCGAATATCATAACCTTCATTACGTACACTTCGGGTTCTTTGTTGTCGTCGCAGCTGCGCCATAAAAATCTTTGCGCATGGCAGTCTTCATCGCGTATATAAATCTGATGGAACATTTGTTCGATGTCACCACAGATTGCAATTTGCCTTTGCCGAAAACGAAAAAGAATAGCTGCAAGAGAAGACAGCAAATCTGGCCCTTTGAGCAGCATAGAGTTAAGTGAAATACCATTTGCCTTCGCGGCCGCATCCCAAACTATTCTTGTTTTATTCGGTTTGTTTTTGTTAAATACCGGAAACATTGGTAAATACCATACATTTTGTTTATCATCTTCATTGTTTACTTTGGCTATGTAATTTCTTTCAAAATATTCAGAAATTGTTTTTTCGAAATGTTCGAACAACTCTTTATTTTTTCTTAGAGTTTTTTCGAGACAAATCAGTCGTCTCTTCGCCATATCAAAGCTTTGTGGAAGTGTAATATTGTCATATCGCCACAGCAAAGCTGACTCGTAATGGCCATCGCATCTTTGTTTCGTATATGTTTCTAGCAAACTTAATGCCCTTTGGTCATCTTTTCCAAGAGCTGGAATATAGTTACTTATCCCTGCTAACTCAGTTGTATAAAACTGTTTGAGTAAGTGAGTAAGAATTTGGTCGTTTTCACCTTTACACTCGCAAGAGTAAAAATTATATTGAATTTGGGCCTTTTCTCCAACACTGGAGTTGCCACATATTAGCCAGCCGAGGCGAGTATGTAAAGCGACGAGTTCGTTTTTCTTGCCTTCTTTAACACGAGTTGGCACACATAATTTCAAGTTATTTAATCCTAAAAGTACATCTGGTACAGCATTTTCAAAATCGGCGATGGGTAGCCCTTTAAGGTGCGGACATTTTTTACGTAACTTTTTATAATTAAAGCTCTGACTCGGAAGCGATAGTTGTTTAACCGTACGAACAGAAATAGAAAATTCAGTTTTATTCATACCTGAAATTTTCATTGAGACTATTTTTGAGTCTTCTTCGTTGCGACCTATTTCACCTGTCCATTTCAAGCATAGAGGTTGTGACTCACCATTTAAATCTAGTTTATTAATTAATTGTTCATTTACCAGACTTACAGACGAACCCTCGTCTATAAATGCAAAAGTATTAAAACGTTTATTATTGTTTCCGTATATTGTTATGGGTATAATTTTAAATAAGATTTCATTGCATTCATTCCTATGGGCTGCATGTAAATTATCTCTTTTGCTTTTATTTTCAGTTTCTCTGGTAGCGTTTGTTTCTCTATCTTCAGTCATGGATTTATGCAGCAATGTATTATGTTTTATTTGACAATTATTTTCTCTGCAAACGATGCTGCTACTGCAAATACCGTAGTGACGTCGCAGGCACAGTTTACATAGATTGTACATTCTTACTAAGTTCCATCGCTCGCTTCTATTCGCAGCCAAGAATTTTTTACACTTCTCAGCGCTATTGCAGTTGCCAGAACACACTAAACAGATCTTTTTGTTTTGTTCTTCATGAGCATGCACATAAACGTTTTTTGGCTTACGCGAATACTGCTCTATTGACTTTGATGCGCTGCTGTCACTTTCTATATTTATGCTGCTTGCTGAGACACCGACTTCATATATCCAGTTAGCGAATTCAGTCAAACTAACTCTTTTGTTATTTTTTGCTAGTTTTATTTTTTGTTCACCCCAGTTAAGTTGAAAATGTGATGGCATTTTCATTATTAATTCATGTAATAAAGATGAATTGGTCAGTTCATTTATTAAACCACTGGCTTTAATTGTTGTTTCTAGGCCCTTTACTTCCACGGCGAAAGAGGTAATTGTGCTCAATTTATTTGTGTTCATTGCTGGTAGTGATCTTATTCTATTTTTTAGTGAGTTTAATATTTTTTCCGGTTGTCCGAAAAGCAATTTTAGTGTAGATAGAGCACATGGTACACCCGATGGATGGATCAAAATATGTTTAACAGATCGAAGTGCTTCCCCCTTTAGAGAACTTTGAAGCCTGACAAGATTTTCAGCGTCTGTAAAACCACAGACTGCTGTCGACCAGTCATATGTGGCACTAAACAAGGGCCATTCTTCAGGAGTGCCGGTAAAAATTGGAAGCTCTTTTGGTACTGACTGCCGCGTGCTTATTTGTTGTTGCGAAAGCCTGTGAGAAGGTAATATAACAGGTTGGAGGTTTGATGGGTTCATGGAAAACGTTGAATCCATGTAACCAAATTGTACAGGTGTCTCTAATGTGTGATTTTCTGCATTTACGTTGTCTGAATTATTACATAAATTTGCCGTTGTCGGCTGCTGACGGTTCGTTGTTGGGTCGTTAATAAATGAAGACATGTTATTAACGAATGACGTAGTTGTACATACGGGCGGAGTTATTGTTTTTGTCGTATAAACTAAGTCATTACTTACGTTTTGGCAATATGGTTTAGTAGTGTTAGGCATTTCTTGCGTTGTTGTGGCTTGTGGTACAAATGTGTAAGGTGGCGTTTCAAACTGACGAGCTGCGGAAACTATATTTTGGTGTGCGGTTGCAATAGCCGAAGTAGGGAGTTGGATTTGATTATCTAACCACTCATGTACAGATCTGACAGCTGAGTGTTTATTAACTGATTGTGCGTCCTCGAAATCATCTACTGCTTGTTCGAGAATTTGGTATTTCTTTTTAATGAAATCTCTTTCAAGTTGTGTCTCTTCTTCTAGACGTCGTAGCTCAAGAGCTTGTCGGCGGGAGCGGGAAGCGGCCGAAGAGCCACTACGAATGGAAGAGGCAGAATCGATCGTGATTTGATGTTGTACCGTACAATTTTGGCAACTCCATGTAGGTTGGTCTTGATTGCTGCTGAGATTGACACATGGTAAATGAAAATTAAGATGGCACTTGCTGCATTTTATAAATTTTTCGTTGTCTGTGGACTTGTTGCAAATGTTACAGTTGTTCGGTGCAGGACTTAACTGAGTTGGTCGTTGACGACTTAGTGGTTGACCCTGTGAGGGAGTGGAAGGTTACATTCTGTTAGGACTTACGTTTTAACACCCAAGATGATTCCTTCAAACGATCCGATGAGGCACATAAAAGAATTTTAATGTTGCGGGTGAAGCGGCCCAAGCTCAAGATAGCCAATGTAGATTATAAACACAAGTGTAAGAATTTTAGAAAACTTTAATTCTTTATTCTTACGCTTTGATATGTTAAAATTCTTTTATGTATGGCTACTCCAAGCGAAGCTTCGTAATCCTTATGACCTGAACGAATGAATATCTTCAATCTATGTAGGTGTTTTATATACCTATGTATGTGGTCTCGATTAAATATGGCCTCATAATTATACCGCGTGGAAAATTAAAAGGAATAATTGAACATTTTGCCATGCTCATCTCTCTACATATCGATAACAGTAATGTCATATTAGCGATTTATGAGTGGCGGTAACAGTAATGTCATATTAGCTATTTATGAGTGGCGGTAACAGTAGTGTCATATTAGCGATTTATGAGTGGCGGTAACAGGCGACATTCTTCCAAATTTCGACTTTTAAAATTTTAAAAAGGACTTTGCTCCTTTTTCCGAAAATGGTAGAAAATTTGCGAAAAAAAATTATTGGGGAACACTATTCCGGCATTCCTATGAATATTCAATATTCAAAAGTGTGTTTTTTTGACAATAGGCGACATTCTTCCAAATTTCGACTTTTGAAATTTTAAAAAGGACTTTGCTCCTTTTTCCGAAAATGGTAGAAAATTTGCGAAAAAAAATTATTGGGGAACACTATTCCGGCCATTCCTATGAATGTCCAATATTCAAAAGTGTGTTTTTTTTGACAATAGGCGACATTCTTCCAAACTTGGACTTTAGAAATTTTAAAAAGGACTTTGCTCCTTTTTCCGAAAATGGTAGAAAATTTGCAAAAAAAAAATTATTGGGGAACACTACTCCGGCCATTCCTATGAATGTCCAATATTCAAAAGTGTGTTTTTTTGACAATAGGCGACATTCTTCCAAATTTCGACTTTTGAAATTTTAAAAAGGACTGTTGAGAAGGCTATCGGCCGAGCCAGAAATTTCCACGGGATTTTGAATAAATTATAAATACGTAATAAAAGGCTTGATTTATTACGCAATAACCTTTATTAAAATTCCTTTATAATAAAATAATATACATATATAAGAAATTTACAGATTCAATAATAGCTTAATCTATTCTACATACTTTTTGGTATGGAAATTCCTGGTAATTTCTATTATAGATTTAAAGACAATCACGTCTGAACCGCTTCACAGTTAAGCTCCTACAAAAAATGGCGAAGGCGGTAAGACGCTTCTAGACAGTATATTCGTTAAAAAAAATGTATGTATATGTTGGAATTCTTATCCGTTATTATTTCGAAATTGCTTTAGTGCTACCAGATGGCAAAAGAATCATGGGGATTTTGGAAGTCGCGTTAACATTCCCCCCGCAGTATGACAAGAAACTTCCTCGATGTCAGACTTCTCTTCCGGAGCTACTTCCAAAACTGCTAGTTTGCTGGCAGGTCGCTCCATTATTCCGCGTTGAGTTAGGACCACTGCACTTCGCACCTGTCCATCTTTGGCCAATCTCACTTCTAGTACCTTACCACGAGGCCATACGTTTCTGGGAAGAGAAGGGTCAACAATGATAACTAAATCCCCCTGGCTTATAGGTTTTATTTTTTCATGCCATTTTGTCCTACAGGTCAAAGTCGGCAAATATTCAGATAACCACTTCTTCCAGAATATATTTGCGTACTGCTGAGAAATTAACCAGTTTTGTCTCAATACCATCCCGCTGTCGTCGCACGATGTTAGAGGTTTCAACCCACTAGAGCTTCCCATCAAGAAATGGTTTGGAGTTATAGCCTCTGCCGCATCTGTTTCAATGGGAACATATGCCAACGGTCTGGAATTTATTATATTTTCAATTTCAACAATCATGCTTAACAGGAGTTCATCAGTTGGGTGCCTTAATGGCATAATTTTGTATAAAATTGTCTTTACCGAGCGAATTAAACGCTCCCATGCGCCACCCATGTGGGGTGAAGCCGGTGGATTGAAACTCCATTTAGTTGTTGATGTTGTAAACGTCTTTACTAATTCATTGCGGTCAATATCTGCTAAAGCTTCTCGTAGCTCCCTATCAGCGCCCACAAAATTTGTTCCATTATCGCTAAAAAATTCAAGTGGAATTCCTCTTCGTCCCATAAAATTACGAATAGCCAAAATACAGGAACTTGTTGTTAAAGAATGTGTTATTTCAATATGAACCGCTCGAATTGTTAAACACGTAAACAAACAGCCATATCTTTTCTCCCTGTGGCGGTTTACAGTTACTAATATTGGACCAAAAAAATCAATCCCGGTATATGTAAACGGTGCACTATATGATGCAACACGTGCGCGTGGCAGTTTAGCCATTTGAGGGGTCTGTGGAGTAGCTTTAGTAATTTTACACATTTGGCAACATCGAATAATTGATTTGTATGTAGCACGAAGTCTTGATATACAATATTTTTGTCTTAACTCATTGACAGCTGTCTCATGATTTCCATGGTAAAGTTTTTCATGGTAGTGTAGGCATATAAGCTTGGTTAAATAATTTTTTCTTGGCAGTATTACTGGACGTTTCTGCTGTAAAGAAACGTTTGCCATATCGATTCTTCCATCGACGAACAAAACTCCGTCTTCTAGATAGGGTGACTTAGAATAAGTTTCACTTGATTTTTTGATGGACTTTTTAGATTTAAGTGCAGAAATCTCTAAATAATATGATTCATATTGTACTTGTTTATATAATGCGAGTTCAGCATTGTTTAACTCCTCTTGAGTTAATTCACCTTTCTCTTTCATTCTTCTTCCATATATGAATCGCAGAACATATGCCATTGTTCTAACCAAGCGGTTGTATTTTGAAAATCGAAATATATTTACAACAGCCTCACGTTTTGTTATCTGGTATACATTCTGTTTTCGCTCTTCTTCTGTTCGTGAAAATGGTTCTGCTTGTGGCCATTGCTCTTTAGGTTTGTATAAAAACTCGGGGCCTTTAAACCAACGATTAGATTTGAATGCGTTTTTTATATTAGTACATTTTGTTGCCTCATCTGCAACATTTTGTCTACTTGGCACCCAATTCCACTCTGTAAGAGATGTTAACTCTAAAATTTCTGTAACTCTAAAGGCTACGAACTGGCTGTATTTTCGGTGATCGGAATTGATCCAGCTCAACACGGTTTTTGAATCACACCAAAAATATTTGTCGGTTATTTTAATTTCATGGTTTTCTGCTATGAATTTGGCTAGACGAGCTCCAATTAGGGCAGCCATAAGTTCAAGTCTGGGAATAGAAACTAATTTCATCGGTGCTACCCTGGTTTTGGCACTAACCAATGAACATATAACTACATTGTTTCTGCTAAATCTAAAATAAGATGCTGCTGCGTAACCGTCAGCACCAGCATCAACAAATGTGTGCAGTTGTATTAACACGTTTTTATAATCTTGTAATGATTGCAAGTAGCATCTTTGTATTTTAATGTTTTGTAAATGTGGTAAGCTTGTTACCCATTGAGACCATTTATTTATTAGCTCCGGTGAAATTGGCTCATCCCAATCGACTTTACTTCGCCATACATCTTGCATCAGTATTTTAACAAACATTGTTATATGCGAAATGAGACCAAGTGGATCATAAATTGACATAATAAGTCTCAACATTTCTCTCTTAGTGGGAGATTTTCTTAGTAAAAATAAATCGCTTTCGAGAAGCCGAGGAGCAATTTTGAAGGTAATAGTGTCCTCCTTATATTCCCAGAAGACTCCTAAGACCTTTTCCACTTGATTGGTATCCTTAAAATTAATGCACTTTGCGTCATTTGAGTTCCTCGTTGAGAATTCCTGTCTAACAAGCTCACTATTTGACACCCAGTTTCTTATGTTGAAACCGGCCTGGCGGTGTATGTAGGATACGTCTGAGATTAGTTTGATTGCATCCTCTGACGTATTAACCGAATCTAATAAATCATCCACATAATGGTTTTCTCTAATAGATTTGACAGCGCATGGAAATTGATTTTTAAATTTATCTGCATTTATATTCTTTATATATTGAGATATGGTTGGAGCACAGGTGGCTCCAAATATCATAACATCCATAACATAAACATCAGGTGTTTTGTCCTGATCGCAATCGCGCCATAGAAACCTTTGAACATCGCGATCTTCTGGCCGTATATGAATTTGAAGAAACATCTCTTCGATGTCACCACACACAGCCACAGAGTTTTGCCTGAACTTAAAAAGGATTGCAGGCAGAGAGGCCAACATATCAGAGCCTTTTAGTAAAAATGAGTTTAAAGATAAAACATCAGACTTTGCTGCTGCATCCCACACCACTCGCGATTTTCCCGGTTTATTTTTATTGAACACAGCAAATATAGGCAAATACCAAACTTTTCCGTCATTACGCTTAATTTCTTTATTATTTAGTTTTCGAATATAACCTTTCTTCATATAACTTTCTATTGTATTTTTAAATATTTGAAATTGTGCGTCATCACGCATTAATTTTCTTTCTAAGCATATAAGTCGTTTAAGAGCCATATTAAAACTGTCTGGCAATTTAAAATTGTCGTGTCTCCATAGCAATGGAACCTCGTAATGTCCATTTTCTTTCCATATTGTGAAATTGTTTAGCAAACTTAATGCTCGAATTTCGTTATCTGAGACGAGGGAGTCTTTGGAGCAAATTCCTACACTTTCTAATGTATAGAAACTGCTAACTAATTCCTCCAACTTTCTATCAGTTTCAGCGCAATTGCAAATATGAAAATTGAAATTCTTACTTGTGTGTTTATTTGCAGCTGTTGATCCATAGATGAGCCAACCAAGTTTTGTCTGTACTGCGACAGGCTCGTGTGGAGCACCTTCACGGGTTTTGTTTGAAATTCCTAGGTTGAGGTGGTTTAATCCTATGAGTATCTTCGGTATAGCGTCGACATAGCTCTTGATCGGTAAATTTCGCAGGTGGCGATATCGTTGACACATTTTTGTGTAATTCAATGATTGGGTTGGCAAATTTAAAGACTCCACTGTACTTACGTTCAGCTTTATTAGATTATTATTTGCCCCTGAAACGTCAATTATTAATTTTACTGAATTTGTTTCGTTTCTTTGCATACCTCCCGTCCACCTTAAACATAATGGACTAGATACACCACTTACACCCAGTTCATTTGCAATTGATTCATCCATAAGGCTGATGGAGGACCCTTCATCAATAAATGCAAAGGTGTCAACTATTTTTTCATTACCATGTATTTTAACTGGTATTATTTTAAACAAAATTTCATCATCTTCATCTCTGTGTGTATTACAAATATTTTCTTCTTCTTGTTTGCTTCTTGCAATGTGCATATTTTTTGCATTTGACGTTTCTTTATTATTTTCAATATTTTTCGCTGCAGAACCCCGATGTAAAGACGGATGATGATAATAATTACAGTTTTCTTCACCACACTGTTTTTTTCTTTTGCATTCACCATTATGATAAGACAAGCAGAATTTACATAATTTATTCTCTCTTATTATTTTCCACTTCTCTTTACGATCCAATGAGTGATAAGTTTTGCACTCACTTATAGTTTTACAGCCATAGCTTTTACAAACAACACATCTACGTTCACCACTGTGAGAATTAACAAACGATCTTGTTGTTTGTTTGTTAAAACCTGAATTGTTGCGTGTGGTGTATTTATCTGGTGTGGATTTTGTTTGTTTATTGTTTTGTTGGATTGTGCTCGCTGTTAATCCGATGTTAAATAACCAGCTATCAAATTCAACTAAATTTGGCTTTTTGTTTTGATCAATTAATTTTAGTTTTAAAGAAGCCCATTGCATTTGGTAAGTAGTCGGTAATTTTTCTAATAATTGTTGCAATAAAAAAGAATTATTTAGTTCATCTAATAGGTTGCTGGCATTGATAGTGGATATTAAGCTGCGGACATTAACAGCAAAGGAAGTAAGGCTTTGTAAGTTATTTTCGTCAACTTTTGGGGATGAACTTATCCTATTTCTAATAGCATTTAAAATTTTTTCAGGTTGTCCATACAACATTCGAAGTATGTTTATGACTTGAGCTACATTTGAGGGGTGTACAAGCATGTGTTGTACGCTTTGGAGAGCATCACCTTTTATAGATTTTTGTAGACGAATGAGATTTTCGGCGTCCGAAAAGCAGCATGTGGCTGATGACCATTCGAAGGTGGATACAAATAAAGGCCAATCTTCGGGGTTACCGGAAAATATAGGCAACTCTTTCGGAACAGATTGTCGTGCGTTAAGAGTGCTTTGCATGTTACTAATATTTTGTGTTGTGTACAATGGATTATTAGTGTAATTAAATGATAAATTTGGGGAGTTGTTTGGGAGTGATCTGGGAAAAGTTGTGCTGCGCGGAAGTGTTGTTCCTAAGTTAAAATCATTATTTGGCATCGCAGTATGAAAGTAATCGGATGCAGGTAAATGTGAGAATGTCACATTGGTTGGCTGGTGGGAAAAACCTTGCGTACTAGAAAGGAGTTCATGTCTCCGATTGCCACCACTAGTGGCAGTGGCCGTTGCACAAACTGGTGCGACGTGTTCATTACGAAAGCGCGAAATGTTTTGACTCTCGCTAGTAGTGTAATATTGAGAAGTTCTCGGGATAATATCCACCGATTCTTTATTTTTCTCCGCTTGCACATTTGGTGCCAATTTTGAGGCATTTTCATTCTTTGAATTTATAGGTGATTGACCGTGAATAATCTGATTAGACGGTAGGTTTGCTATGGACATTTCGTCAATCCAGTTTTGAACCGCTTGGGATTTATTGGACGAAACATCAAGAACTTGTTCAGCTTCTTCTAGAAGCTTATGTTTTTTGTCTAAATATTCACGGCGTAATCTAACTTGGTCTAATTTTAATGCTAGATCTTCTTCAAGATGTTGAAGCTTAAGCTGAATAAGTCGTGATTGAGACTGTTGAGATTGAACAGATCGTCGACTGGCAATACTATGGTCAGGAGAAATTGATCTACCTGTATGACATTGCGGACATATAGGGTCTTCTGATGTGCTAATAGCATTTTTTTTATATTTCTTGCTGCATTTGATACATGTCGCTGCGCTATTAATTTCGAGGTTATGTGGCAGTGAACCGTAGTTATCATTTTCTTGTTGACCCTTTTCTATTTCGCTATTCATAGTACTTACTGTGGGATTGGCTTTGATGGTGAAGTGACTTAGGCAACAGGACGGACTGTAAGATTTTTGACTCAAAAAGAATTTTAAGATTGTTGAGAAGGCTATCGGCCGAGCCAGAAATTTCCACGGGATTTTGAATAAATTATAAATACGTAATAAAAGGCTTGATTTATTACGCAATAACCTTTATTAAAATTCCTTTATAATAAAATAATATATATAAGAAATTTACAGATTCAATAATAGCTTAATCTATTCTACATACTTTTTGGTATGGAAATTCCTGGTAATTTCTATTATAGATTTAAAGACAATCACGTCTGAACCGCTTCACAGTTAAGCTCCTACAAAAAATGGCGAAGGCGGTAAGACGCTTCTAGACAGTATATTCGTTAAAAAAATGTATGTATATGTTGGAATTCTTATCCGTTATTATTTCGAAATTGCTTTAGTGCTACCAGATGGCAAAAGAATCATGGGGATTTTGGAAGTCGCGTTAACAAGGACTTTGCTCATTTTTCCGAAAATGGTAGAAAATTTGCGAAAAAAAATTATTGGGGAACACTATTCCGGCCATTCCTATGAATGTCCAATATTCAAAAGTGTGTTTTTTTGACAATAGGCGACATTCTTCCAAATTTCGACTTTTGAAATTTTAATAAGGACTTTGCTCCTTTTTCCGAAAATGGTAGAAAATTTGCGAAAAAAAATTATTGGGGAAAAATATTGTTCCAAATTTCGACTTTTGAAATTTTAAAAAGGACTTTGCTCCTTTTTCCGAAAATGGTAGAAAATTTGCGAAAAAAAATTATTGGGGAACACTATTCCGGCCATTCCTATGAATGTCCAATATTCAAAAGTGTGTTTTTTTGACAATAGGCGACATTCTTCCAAATTTGGACTTTTGAAATTTTAAAAAGGACTTTGCTCCTTTTTCCGAAAATGGTAAAAAATTTGCGAAAAAAAATTATTGGGGAACACTATTCCAGCCATTCCTATGAATGTCCAATATTCAAAAGTGTGTTTTTTTGACAATAGGCGACATTCTTCCAAATTTCGACTTTTGAAATTTTAAAAAGGACTTTGCTCCTTTTTCCGAAAATGGTAGAAAATTTGCGAAAAAAAATTATTGGGGAACACTATTCCGGCCATTCCTATGAATGTCCAATATTCAAAAGTGTGTTTTTTTGACAATAGGCGACATTCTTCCAAATTTGGACTTTTGAAATTTTAAAAAGGACTTTGCTCCTTTTTCCGAAAATGGTAAAAAATTTGCGAAAAAAAATTATTGGGGAACACTATTCCAGCCATTCCTATGAATGTCCAATATTCAAAAGTGTGTTTTTTTGACAATAGGCGACATTCTTCCAAATTTCGACTTTTGAAATTTTAAAAAGGACTTTGCTCCTTTTTCCGAAAATGGTAGAAAATTTGCGAAAAAAAATTATTGGGGAACTCTATTCCGGCCATTCCCATGAATGTCCAATATTCAAAAATGTGTTTTTTTGACAATAGGCGACATTCTTCCAAATTTCGACTTTTAAAATTTTAAAAAAGACTTTGCTCCTTTTTCCGAAAATGGTAGAAAATTTGCGAAAAAAAATTATTGGGGAACACTATTCCGGCCATTCCTATGAATGTCCAATATTTAAAAGTGTGTTTTTTTGACAATAGGCGACATTCTTCCAAATTTCGACTTTTGAAATTTTAAAAAGGACTTTGCTCCTTTTTCCGAAAATGGTAGAAAATTAGCGAAAAAAAATTATTGGGGAACACTATTCCGGCCATTCCTATGAATGTCCAATATTCAAAAGTGTGTTTTTTTGACAATAGGCGACATTTGGAAAATTTGGACTTTTGATATTTTAAAAAAGACTTTGCTCCTTTTTCCGAAAATGGTAGAAAAATTGCGAAAAAAAATTATTGGGGAACACTATTCCGGCCATTCCTATGAATGTCCATGAATTAATGTTTTTTTGAAAATTGGCGACATTTTTCCAAATTTCAACTTTTGAAATTTTAAAAAGGACTTTGCTCCTTTTTCCGAAAATGGTAGAAAATTTGCGAAAAAAAATTATTGGGGAACACTATTGCGGCCATTTCTATGAATGTCCAATATTCAAAAGTCTTAACAGTGTGTTTTTTTGAAAATTGGCGACATTTTTCCAAATTTCAACTTTTGAAATTTTAGAAAGGACTTTGCTCCTTTTTCCGAAAATGGTAGAAAATTTGCAAAAAAAAAATTATTGGGGAACACTATTCCGGCCATTCCTATGAATGTCCAATATTCAAAAGTGTGTTTTTTTGACAATAGGCGACATTCTTCCAAATTTGGACTTTTGAAATTTTAAAAAGGACTTTGCTCCTTTTTCCAAAAATGGTAGAAAATTTGAATGTCCAACATTCAAAAGTGTGTTTTTTTGACAATAGGCGACATTCTTCCAAATTTCGACTTTTGAAATTTTAAAAAAGACTGCTCCTTTATCCGAAAATGGTAGAAAATTTGCGAAAAAAAAATTATTGGGGAACACTATTCCGGCCATTCCTATGAATGTCCAATATTCAAAAGTGTGTTTTTTTGACAATAGGCGACATTCTTCCAAATTTCGACTTTTGAAATTTTAAAAAGGACTTTGCTCCTTTTTCCGAAAATGGTAGAAAATTTGCGAAAAAAAATTATTGGGGAACACTATTCCGGCCATTCCTATGAATGTCCAATATTCAAAAGTGTGTTTTTTTGACAATAGGCGACATTCTTCCAAATTTCGACTTTTGAAATTTTAAAAAGGACTTTGCTCCTTTTTCCGAAAATGGTAGAAAATTTGCGAAAAAAAATTATTGGGGAACACTATTGCGGCCATTTCTATGAATGTCCAATATTCAAAAGTCTTAACAGTGTGTTTTTTTGAAAATTGGCGACATTTTTCCAAATTTCAACTTTTGAAATTTTAAAAAGGACTTTGCTCCTTTTTCCGAAAATGGTAGAAAATTTACGAAAAAAAATTATTGGGGAACACTATTCCGGCCATTCCTATGAATGTCCAATATTCAAAAGTGTGTTTTTTAGACAATAGGCGACATTCTTCCAAATTTCGACTTTTTAAATTTTAAAAAGGACTGCTCCTTTTTCCGAAAATGGTAGAAAATTTGCGAAAAAAAATTATTGGGGAACACTATTCCGGCCATTCCTATGAATGTCCAATATTCAAAAGTGTCTTTTTTTGACAATAGGCGACATTGTTCCAAATTTCGACTTTTGAAATTTTAAAAAGGACTGCTCCTTTATCCGAAAATGGTAGAAAATTTGCGAAAAAAAATTATTGGGGAACACTATTCCGGCCATTCCTATGAATGTCCAATATTCAAAAGTGTGTTTTTTTGACAATAGGCGACATTTTTCCAAATTTCAACTTTTGAAATTTTAGAAAGGACTTTGCTCCTTTTTCCGAAAATGGTAGAAAATTTGGCGAAAAAAAATTATTGGGGAACACTATTCCGGTCATTCCTATGAATGTCCAATATTCAAAAGTGTGTTTTTTTGACAATAGGCGACATTCTTCCAAATTTCGACTTTTGAAATTTTAAAAAGGACTTTGCTCCTTTTTCCGAAAATGGTAGAAAATTTGCGAAAAAAAATTATTGGGGAACACTATTCCGGCCATTCCTATGAATGTCCAATATTCAAAAGTGTGTTTTTTTGACAATAGGCGACTTTCTTCCAAATTTCGACTTTTGAAATTTTAAAAAGGACTTTGCACCTTTTTCCGAAAATGGTAGAAAATTTGCAAAAAAAAATTATTGGGGAACACTATTCCGGTCATTCCTATGAATGTCCAATATTCAAAAGTGTGTTTTTTTGACAATAGGCGACAGTCTTCCAAATTTGGACTTTTGAAATTTTAAAAAGGACTTTGCTCCTTTTTCCGAAAATGGTAGAAAATTTGCGAAAAAAAATTATTGGGGAACACTATTCCGGTCATTCCTATGAATGTCCAATATTCAAAAGTGTGTTTTTTTGACAATAGGCGACATTCTTCCAAATTTCGACTTTTGAAATTTTAAAAAGGACTTTGCTCCTTTTTCCGAAAATGGTAGAAAATTTGCGAAAAAAAATTATTGGGGAACACTATTCCGGCCATTCCTATGAATGTCCAATATTCAAAAGTGTGTTTTTTTGACAATAGGCGACATTCTTCCAAATTTGGACTTTTGAAATTTTAAAAAGGACTTTGCTCCTTTTTCCGAAAATGGTAAAAAATTTGCGAAAAAAAATTATTGGGGAACACTATTCCAGCCATTCCTATGAATGTCCAATATTCAAAAGTGTGTTTTTTTGACAATAGGCGACATTCTTCCAAATTTCGACTTTTGAAATTTTAAAAAGGACTTTGCTCCTTTTTCCGAAAATGGTAGAAAATTTGCGAAAAAAAATTATTGGGGAACACTATTCCGGCCATTCCCATGAATGTCCAATATTCAAAAGTGTGTTTTTTTTGACAATAGGCGACATTCTTCCAAATTTCGACTTTTAAAATTTTAAAAAAGACTTTGCTCCTTTTTCCGAAAATGGTAGAAAATTTGCGAAAAAAAATTATTGGGGAACACTATTCCGGCCATTCCTATGAATGTCCAATATTTAAAAGTGTGTTTTTTTAACAATAGGCGACATTCTTCCAAATTTCGACTTTTGAAATTTTAAAAAGGACTTTGCTCCTTTTTCCGAAAATGGTAGAAAATTAGCGAAAAAAAATTATTGGGGAACACTATTCCGGCCATTCCTATGAATGTCCAATATTCAAAAGTGTGTTTTTTTGACAATAGGCGACATTTGGAAAATTTGGACTTTTGATATTTTAAAAAAGACTTTTCTCCTTTTTCCGAAAATGGTAGAAAAATTGGGAAAAAAAATTATTGGGGAACACTATTCCGGCCATTCCTATGAATGTCCATGAATTAATGTTTTTTTGAAAATTGGCGACATTTTTCCAAATTTCAACTTTTGAAATTTTAAAAAGGACTTTGCTCCTTTTTCCGAAAATGGTAGAAAATTTGCGAAAAAAAATTATTGGGGAACACTATTGCGGCCATTCCTATGAATGTCCAATATTCAAAAGTGTGTTTTTTTGACAATAGGCGACATTCTTCCAAATTTGGACTTTTGAAATTTTAAAAAGGACTTTGCTCCTTTTTCCAAAAATGGTAGAAAATTTGAATGTCCAACATTCAAAAGTGTGTTTTTTTGACAATAGGCGACATTCTTCCAAATTTCGACTTTTGAAATTTTAAAAAAGACTGCTCCTTTATCCGAAAATGGTAGAAAATTTGCAAAAAAAAAATTATTGGGGAACACTATTCCGGCCATTCCTATGAATGTCCAATATTCAAAAGTGTGTTTTTTTGACAATAGGCGACATTCTTCCAAATTTGGACTTTTGAAATTTTAAAAAGGACTTTGCTCCTTTTTCCGAAAATGGTAGAAAATTTGCAAAAAAAAAATTATTGGGGAACACTATTCCGGCCATTCCTATGAATGTCCAATATTCAAAAGTGTGTTTTTTTGACAATAGGCGACATTCTTCCAAATTTGGACTTTTGAAATTTTAAAAAGGACTTTGCTCCTTTTTCCAAAAATGGTAGAAAATTTGAATGTCCAACATTCAAAAGTGTGTTTTTTTGACAATAGGCGACATTCTTCCAAATTTCGACTTTTGAAATTTTAAAAAAGACTGCTCCTTTATCCGAAAATGGTAGAAAATTTGCGAAAAAAAAATTATTGGGGAACACTATTCCGGCCATTCCTATGAATGTCCAATATTCAAAAGTGTGTTTTTTTGACAATAGGCGACATTCTTCCAAATTTCGACTTTTGAAATTTTAAAAAGGACTTTGCTCCTTTTTCCAAAAATGGTAGAAAATTTGAATGTCCAACATTCAAAAGTGTGTTTTTTTGACAATAGGCGACATTCTTCCAAATTTCGACTTTTGAAATTTTAAAAAAGACTGCTCCTTTATCCGAAAATGGTAGAAAATTTGCGAAAAAAAAATTATTGGGGAACACTATTCCGGCCATTCCTATGAATGTCCAATATTCAAAAGTGTGTTTTTTTGACAATAGGCGACATTCTTCCAAATTTGGACTTTTGAAATTTTAAAAAGGACTTTGCTCCTTTTTCCAAAAATGGTAGAAAATTTGAATGTCCAACATTCAAAAGTGTGTTTTTTTGACAATAGGCGACATTCTTCCAAATTTCGACTTTTGAAATTTTAAAAAAGACTGCTCCTTTATCCGAAAATGGTAGAAAATTTGCGAAAAAAAA
The DNA here is from genome assembly GCA_932526305.1 of Epicampocera succincta. Classification (NCBI taxonomy): domain Eukaryota; kingdom Metazoa; phylum Arthropoda; class Insecta; order Diptera; family Tachinidae; genus Epicampocera; species Epicampocera succincta. Next base: position 34,998,102 of record OW052037.1, on the reverse strand, counting down.
ATTATTGGGGAACACTATTCCGGCCATTCCTATGAATGTCCAATATTCAAAAGTGTGTTTTTTTGACAATAGGCGACATTCTTCCAAATTTCGACTTTTGAAATTTTAAAAAGGACTTTGCTCCTTTTTCCGAAAATGGTAGAAAGTTTGCGAAAAAAAATTATTGGGGAACACTATTCCGGCCATTCCTATGAATGTCCAATGTTCAAAAGTGTGTTTTTTTGACAATAGGCGACATTCTTCCAAATTTCGACTTTTGAAATTTTAAAAAGGACTTTGCTCCTTTTTCCGAAAATGGTAGAAAATTTGCGAAAAAAAATTATTGGGGAACACTATTGCGGCCATTTCTATGAATGTCCAATATTCAAAAGTCTTAACAGTGTGTTTTTTTGAAAATTGGCGACATTTTTCCAAATTTCAACTTTTGAAATTTTAAAAAGGACTTTGCTCCTTTTTCCGAAAATGGTAGAAAATTTACGAAAAAAAATTATTGGGGAACACTATTCCGGCCATTCCTATGAATGTCCAATATTCAAAAGTGTGTTTTTTTTGACAATAGGCGACATTCTTCCAAATTTCGACTTTTTAAATTTTAAAAAGTACTGCTCCTTTTTCCGAAAATGGTAGAAAATTTGCGAAAAAAAATTATTGGGGAACACTATTCCGGCCATTCCTATGAATGTCCAATATTCAAAAGTGTCTTTTTTTGACAATAGGCGACATTGTTCCAAATTTCGACTTTTGAAATTTTAAAAAGGACTGCTCCTTTATCCGAAAATGGTAGAAAATTTGCGAAAAAAAATTATTGGGGAACACTATTCCGGCCATTCCTATGAATGTCCAATATTCAAAAGTGTGTTTTTTTGACAATAGGCGACATTTTTCCAAATTTCAACTTTTGAAATTTTAGAAAGGACTTTGCTCCTTTTTCCGAAAATGGTAGAAAATTTGGCGAAAAAAAATTATTGGGGAACACTATTCCGGTCATTCCTATGAATGTCCAATATTCAAAAGTGTGTTTTTTTGACAATAGGCGACATTCTTTAAAATTTCGACTTTTGAAATTTTAAAAAGGACTTTGCTCCTTTTTCCGAAAATGGTAGAAAATTTGCGAAAAATAATTATTGGGGAACACTATTCCGGCCATTCCTATGAATGTCCAATATTCAAAAGTGTGTTTTTTTGACAATAGGCAACATTCTTCCAAATTTCGACTTTTGAAATTTTAAAAAGGACTTTGCACCTTTTTCCGAAAATGGTAGAAAATTTGCAAAAAAAAATTATTGGGGAACACTATTCCGGCCATTCCTATGAATGTCCAATATTCAAAAGTGTGTTTTTTTGACAATAGGCGACAGTCTTCAAAATTTCGACTTTTGAAATTTTAAAAAGGACTTTGCTCCTTTTTCCGAAAATGGTAGAAAATTTGGGAAAAAAAATTATTGGGGAACACTATTCCTGCCATTCCTATGAATGTCCAATATTCAAAAGTGTGTTTTTTTGACAATAGGCGACTTTCTTCCAAATTTCGACTTTTGAAATTTTAAAAAGGACTTTGCACCTTTTTCCGAAAATGGTAGAAAATTTGCAAAAAAAAATTATTGGGGAACACTATTCCGGTCATTCCTATGAATGTCCAATATTCAAAAGTGTGTTTTTTTGACAATAGGCGACAGTCTTCCAAATTTGGACTTTTGAAATTTTAAAAAGGACTTTGCTCCTTTTTCCGAAAATGGTAGAAAATTTGCGAAAAAAAATTATTGGGGAACACTATTCCGGCCATTCCCATGAATGTCCAATATTCAAAAGTGTGTTTTTTTGACAATAGACGACATTCTTCCAAATTTCGACTTTTGAAATTTTAAAAAAGGACTTTGCTCCTTTTTCCGAAAATGGTAGAAAATTTGGGAAAAAAAATTATTGGGGAACACTATTCCGGCCATTCCTATGAATGTCCAATATTCAAAAGTGTGTTTTTTTGACAATAGGCGACATTCTTCCAAATTTGGACTTTTGAAATTTTAAAAAGGACTTTGCTCCTTTTTCCGAAAATGGTAGAAAATTAGCGAAAAAAAATTATTGGGGAACACTATTCCGGCCATTCCTATGAATGTCCAATATTCAAAAGTGTGTTTTTCTGACAATAGGCGACATTCTTCCAAATTTCGACTTTTGAAATTTTAAAAAAGGACTTTGCTCCTTTTTCCGAAAATGGTAGAAAATTTGCGAAAAAAAATTATTGGGGAACACTATTCCGGCCATTCCTATGAATGTCCAATATTCAAAAGTGTGTTTTTTTGACAATAGGAGACATTCTTCCAAATTTCGACTTTTGAAATTTTAAAAAGGACTTTGCTCCTTTTTCCGAAAATGGTAGAAAATTTGCGAAAAAAAATTATTGGGGAACACTATTCCGGCCATTCCTATGAATGTCCAATATTCAAAAGTGTGTTTTTTTGACAATAGGCGACATTCTTCCAAATTTGGACTTTTGAAATTTTAAAAAGGACTTTGCTCCTTTTTCCGAAAATGGTAAAAAATTTGCGAAAAAAATGATTGGGGAACACTATTCCGGCCATTCCTATAAATGTCCAATATTCAAAAGTGTGTTTTTTTGACAATAGGCGACATTCTTCCAAATTTCGACTTTTGAAATTTTAAAAAGGACTTTGCTCCTTTTTCCGAAAATGGTAGAAAATTTGAGAAAAAAAATTATTGGGGAACACTATTCCGGCCATTCCTATGAATGTCCAATATTCAAAAGTGTGTTTTTTGACAATAGGCGACATTCTTCCAAATTTGGACTTTTGAAATTTTAAAAAGGACTTTGCTCCTTTTTCCGAAAATGGTAGAAAATTTGCGAAAAAAAATTATTGGGGAACACTATTCCGGCCATTCCTATGAATGTCCAATATTCAAAAGTGTGTTTTTTTGACAATAGGCGATATTCTTCCAAATTTCGACTTTTGAAATTTTAGAAAGGACTTTGCTCATTTTTCCGAAAATGGTAGAAAATTTGCGAAAAAAAATTATTGGGGAACACTATTCCGGCCATTCCTATGAATGTCCAATATTCAAAAGTGTGTTTTTTTGACAATAGGCGACATTCTTCCAAATTTGGACTTTTGAAATTTTAAAAAGGACTTTGCTCCTTTTTCCGAAAATGGTAGAAAATTTGCGAAAAAAAATTATTGGGGAACACTATTCCGGCCATTCCTATGAATGTCCAATATTCAAAAGTGTGTTTTTTTGACAATAGGCGACATTCTTCCAAATTTCGACTTGTGAAATTTTAAAAAGGACTTTGCTCCTTTTTCCGAAAATGGTAGAAAATTTGCGAAAAAAAATTATTGGGGAACACTATTCCGGCCATTCCTATGAATGTCCAATATTCAAAAGTGTGTTTTTTTGACAATAGGCGACATTCTTCCAAATTTCGACTTTTGAAATTTTAAAAAGGACTTTGCTCCTTTTTCCGAAAATGGTAGAAAATTTGCGAAAAAAAAATTATTGGGGAACACTATTCCGGCCATTCCTATGAATGTCCAATATTCAAAAGTGTGTTTTTTTGGACAATAGGCGACATTCTTCTAAATTTCGACTTTTGAAATTTTAAAAGGACTTTGCTCCTTTTTCCGAAAATGGTAGAAAATTTGCGAAAAAAAATTATTGGGGAACACTATTCCGGCCATTCCTATGAATATCCAATATTCAAAAGTGTGTTTTTTTGACAATAGGCGACATTCTTCCAAATTTCGACTTTTGAAATTTTAAAAAGGACTTTGCTCCTTTTTCCGAAAATGGTAGAAAATTTGCGAAAAAAAATTATTGGGGAACACTATTCCGGCCATTCCTATGAATGTCCAATATTCAAAAGTGTGTTTTTTTGACAATAGGCGACATTCTTCCAAATTTGGACTTTTGAAATTTTAAAAAGGACTTTGCTCCTTTTTCCGAAAATGGTAGAAAATTTGCGAAAAAAAATTATTGGGGAACACTATTCCGGCCATTCCTATGAATGTCCAATATTCAAAAGTGTTTTTTTTTGACAATAGGCGACATTCTTCCAAATTTCGACTTTTGAAATTTTAAAAAGGACTTTGCTCCTTTTTCCGAAAATGGTAGAAAATTTGCGAAAAAAAATTATTGGGGAACACTATTCCGGCCATTCCTATGAATGTCCAATATTCAAAAGTCGCAACAGTGTGTTTTTTTGAAAATAGGCGACATTGTTCCAAATTTCGACTTTTGAAATTTTAAAAAGGACTTTGCTCCTTTTTCCGAAAATGGTAGAAAATTTGGGAAAAAAAATTATTGGGGAACACTATTCCGGTCATTCCTATGAATGTCCAATATTCAAAAGTGTGTTTTTTTGACAATAGGCGACATTGTTCCAAATTTCGACTTTTGAAATTTTAAAAAGGACTTTGCTCCTTTTTCCGAAAATGGTAGAAAATTTGGGAAAAAAAATTATTGGGGAACACTATTCCGGCCATTCCTATGAATGTCCAATATTCAAAAGTGTGTTTTTTTGACAATAGGCGACATTCTTCCAAATTTCGACTTTTGAAATTTTAAAAAGGACTTTGCTGCTTTTTCCGAAAATGGTAGAAAATTTGCGAAAAAAAATTATTGGGGAACACTATTCCGGTCATTCCTATGAATGTCCAATATTCAAAAGTGTGTTTTTTTGACAATAGGCGACATTCTTCCAAATTTCGACTTTTGAAATTTTAAAAAGGACTTTGCTCCTTTTTCCGAAAATGGTAGAAAATTTGCGAACAAAAAGTATTGGGGAACACTATTCCGGCCATTCCTATGAATGTCCAATATTCAAAAGTGTGTTTTTTTGACAATAGGCGACATTCTTCCAAATTTCGACTTTTGAAATTTTAAAAAGGACTTTGCTGCTTTTTCCGAAAATGGTAGAAAATTTGCGAAAAAAAATTATTGGGGAACACTATTCCGGCCATTCCTATGAATGTCCAATATTCAAAAGTGTGTTTTTTTTGACAATAGGCGACATTCTTCCAAATTTCGACTTTTGAAATTTTGAAAAGGACTTTGCTCCTTTTTCCGAAAATGGTAGAAAATTTGCGAAAAAAAATTATTGGGGAACACTATTCCGGCCATTCCTATGAATGTCCAATATTCAAAAGTGTGTTTTTTTGACAATAGGCGACATTCTTCCAAATTTCGACTTTTGAAATTTTAAAAAGGACTTTGCTCCTTTTTCCGAAAATGGTAGAAAATTAGGGAAACAAAATTTTTGTGGAACACTATTTCGGCCATCCATATGAATGTCCATTATTCAAAAGTCGCAACAGTGTGTTTTTTTGAAAATAGGCTACATTTTTTCAAATTTGGACTTTTGAAATGTTAAAAAGGACTTTGCTCCTTTTTCCGAAAATGGTAGAAAATTTGCAAAAAAAAATTATTGGGGAACACTATTCCGGCCATTCCTATGAATGTCCAATATTCAAAAGTGTGTTTTTCTGACAATAGGCGACATTCTTCCAAATTTCGACTTTTGAAATTTTAAAAAGGACTTTGCTCCTTTTTCCGAAAATGGTAGAAAATTTGCGAACAAAAAGTATTGGGGAACACTATTCCGGCCATTCCTATGAATGTCCAATATTCAAAAGTGTGTTTTTTTGACAATAAGCGACATTGTTCCAAATTTCGACTTATGAAATTTTAAAAAGGACTTTGCTCCTTTTTCCGAAAATGGTAGAAAATTTGCGAAAAAAAATTATTGGGGAACACTATTCCGGCCATTCCTATGAATGTCCAATATTCAAAAGTGTGTTTTTTTGACAATAGGCGACATTCTTCCAAATTTCGACTTTTGAAATTTTAAAAAGGACTTTGCTGCTTTTTCCGAAAATGGTAGAAAATTTGCGAAAAAAAATTATTGGGGAACACTATTCCGGCCATTCCTATGAATGTCCAATATTCAAAAGTGTGTTTTTTTTTGACAATAGGCGACATTCTTCCAAATTTCGACTTTTGAAATTTTAAAAAGGACTTTGCTCCTTTTTCCGAAAATGGTAGAAAATTTGCGAAAAAAAATTATTGGGGAACACTATTCCGGCCATTCCTATGAATGTCCAATATTCAAAAGTGTGTTTTTTTGACAATAGGCGACATTCTTCCAAATTTCGACTTTTGAAATTTTAAAAAGGACTTTGCTCCTTTTTCCGAAAATGGTAGAAAATTTGCGAAAAAAAATTATTGGGGAACACTATTCCGGCCATTCCTATGAATGTCCAATATTCAAAAGTGTGTTTTTCTGACAATAGGCGACATTCTTCCAAATTTCGACTTTTGAAATTTTAAAAAGGACTTTGCTCCTTTTTCCGAAAATGGTAGAAAATTTGCGAAAAAAAATTATTGGGGAACACTATTCCGGCCATTCCTATGAATGTCCAATATTCAAAAGTGTGTTTTTTTGACAATAGGCGACATTCTTCCAAATTTCGACTTTTGAAATTTTAAAAAGGACTTTGCTGCTTTTTCCGAAAATGGTAGAAAATTTGGGAAAAAAAATTATTGGGGAACTCTACTCCGGTCATTCCTATGAATGTCCAATATTCAAAAGTGTGTTTTTTTTTGACAATAGGCGACATTCTTCCAAATTTCGACTTTTGAAATTTTAAAAAGGACTTTGCTCCTTTTTCCGAAAATGGTAGAAAATTTGCGAAAAAAAATTATTGGGGAACACTATTCCGGCCATTCCTATGAATGTCCAATATTCAAAAGTGTGTTTTTTTGACAATAGGCGACATTCTTCCAAATTTCGACTTTTGAAATTTTGAAAAGGACTTTGCTCCTTTTTCCGAAAATGGTAGAAAATTTGCGAAAAAAAATTATTGGGGAACACTATTCCGGACATTCCTATGAATGTCCAATATTCAAAAGTGTGTTTTTTTTGACAATAGGCGACATTCTTCCAAATTTCGACTTTTGAAATTTTGAAAAGGACTTTGCTCCTTTTTCCGAAAATGGTAGAAAATTTGCGAAAAAAAATTATTGGGGAACACTATTCCGGCCATTCCTATGAATGTCCAATATTCAAAAGTGTGTTTTTTTGACAATAGGCGACATTCTTCCAAATTTCGACTTTTGAAATTTTGAAAAGGACTTTGCTCCTTTTTCCGAAAATGGTAGAAAATTTGCGAAAAAAAATTATTGGGGAACACTACTTCGGCCATTCCTATGAATTTCCAATATTCAAAAGTGTGTTTTTTTTGACAATAGGCGAAATTCTTCCAAATTTCGACTTTTGAAATTTTAAAAAGGACTTTGCTCCTTTTTCCGAAAATGATAAAATATTTGCGAAAAAAAATTATTGGGGAACACTATTCCGGCCATTCCTATGAATGTCCAATATTCAAAAGTGTGTTTTTTTGACAATAGGCGACATTCTTCCAAATTTCGACTTTTGAAATTTTAAAAAGGACTTTGCTCCTTTTCCGAAAATGGTAGAAAATTCGCGAAAAAAAATTATTGGGGAACACTATTTCGGCCATTCCTATGAATTTCCAATATTCAAAAGTGTGTTTTTTTTGACAATAGGCGACATTCTTCAAAATTTGGACTTTTGAAATTTTAAAAAGGACCTTGCTCCTTTTTCCGAAAATGGTAGAAAATTTGCGAAAAAAATTATTGGTGAACACTATTCCGGCCATTCCTATGAATCTCCAATATTCATTAGTGTGTTTTTTTTTGACAATAAGCGACATTCTTCCAAATTTCGACTTTTGAAATTTTAAAAAGGACTTTGCTCCTTTTTCCGAAAATGGGAGAAAATTTGCGAAAAAAAATTATTGGGGAACACTATTCCGGTTATTTCTATGAATGTCCAATATTCAAAAGTCTTAACAGTGTGTTTTTTTGAAAATTGGCGACATTTTTCCAAATTTCAACTTTTGAAATTTTAGAAAGGACTTTGCTCCTTTTTCCGAAAATGGTAGAAAATTAGCGAAAAAAAATTATTGGGGAACACTATTCCGGCCATTCCTATGAATGTCAAATATTCAAAAGTGTGTTTTTTTGACAATAGGCGACATTCTTCCAAATTTGGACTTTTGAAATTTTAGAAAGGACTTTGCTCCTTTTTCCAAAAATGGTAGAAAATTTGCGAAAAAAAATTATTGGGGAACACTATTCCGGCCATTCCTATGAATGTCCAATATTCAAAAGTGTGTTTTTTTGACAATAGGCGACATTCTTCCAAATTTCGACTTTTGAAATTTTAAAAAGGACTTTGCTCCTTTTTCCGAAAATGGTAGAAAATTTGCGAAAAAAAATTATTGGGGAACACTATTCCGGCCATTCCCATGAATGTCCAATATTCAAAAGTGTGTTTTTTTGACAATAGGCGACATTCTTCCAAATTTCGACTTTTAAAATTTTAAAAAGGACTTTGCTCCTTTTTCCGAAAATGGTAGAAAATTTGCGAAAAAAAATTATTGGGGAACACTATTCCGGCATTCCTATGAATATCCAATATTCAAAAGTGTGTTTTTTTGACAATAGGCGACATTCTTCCAAATTTCGACTTTTGAAATTTTAAAAAGGACTTTGCTCCTTTTCCGAAAATGGTAGAAAATTCGCGAAAAAAAATTATTGGGGAACACTATTCCGGCCATTCCTATGAATGTCCAATATTCAAAAGTGTGTTTTTTTGATAATAGGCGGCATTCTTCCAAATTTGGACTTTTGAAATTTTAAAAAGGACTTTGCTCCTTTTTCCGAAAATGGTAGAAAATTTGCGAAAAAAAATTATTGGGGAACACTATTCCGGCCATTCCTATGAATGTCCAATATTCAAAAGTGTGTTTTTTTGACAATAGGCGACATTCTTCCAAATTTCGACTTTTGAAATTTTAAAAAGGACTTTGCTCCTTTTTCCGAAAATGGTAGAAAATTTACGAAAAAAAATTATTGGGGAACACTATTCCGGCCATTCCTATGAATGTCCAATATTCAAAAGTGTGTTTTTTTTGACAATAGGCGACATTCCTCCAAATTTTGACTTTTGAAATTTTGAAAAGGACTTTGCTCCTTTTTCCGAAAATGGTAGAAAATTTGCGAAAAAAAATTATTGGGGAACACTATTCCGGACATTCCTATGAATGTCCAATATTCAAAAGTGTGTTTTTTTTGACAATAGGCGACATTCTTCCAAATTTCGACTTTTGAAATTTTAAAAAAGACTTTGCTCCTTTTTCCGAAAATGGTAGAAAATTTGCGAACAAAAATTATTGGGGAACACTATTCCGGCCATTCCTATGAATGTCCAATATTCAAAAGTGTGTTTTTTTGACAATAGGCGACATTCTTCCAAATTTCGACTTTTGAAATTTTAAAAAGGACTTTGCTCCTTTTTCCGAAAATGGGAGAAAATTTGCGAAAAAAAATTATTGGGGAACACTATTCCGGACATTCCTATGAATGTCCAATATTCAAAAGTGTGTTTTTTTGACAATAGGCGACATTCTTCTAAATTTCGACTTTTGAAATTTTGAAAAGGACTTTGCTCCTTTTTCCGAAAATGGTAGAAAATTTGCGAAAAAAAATTATTGGGGAACACTATTCCGGCCATTCGTATGAATGTCCAATATTCAAAAGTGTGTTTTTTTTGACAATAGACGACATTCTTCCAAATTTCGACTTTTGAAATTTTAAAAAGGACTTTGCTCCTTTTTCCGAAAATGGTGGAAATTTGCGAAAAAAATTATTGGGGAATACTATTCCGGCCATTCCTATGAATATCCAATATTCAAAAGTGTGTTTTTTTGACAATAGGCGACATTCTTCCAAATTTCGACTTTTGAAATTTTAAAAAGGACTTTGCTCCTTTTTCCGAAAATGGTAGAAAATTTGCGAAAAAAAATTATTGGCGAACACTATTCCGGCCATTCCTATGAATGTCCAATATTCAAAAGTGTGTTTTTTTGACAATAGGCGACATTCTTCCAAATTTCGACTTTTGAAATTTTAAAAAGGACTTTGCTCCTTTTTCCGAAAATGGTAAAAAATTTGCGAAAAAAAATTATTGGGGAACACTATTCCGGTTATTTCTATGAATGTCCAATATTCAAAAGTCTTAACAGTGTGTTGTTTTGAAAATTGGCGACATTTTTCCAAATTTCAACTTTTGAAATTTTAGAAAGGACTTTGCTCCTTTTTCCGAAAATGGTAGAAAATTAGCGAAAAAAAATTATTGGGGAACACTATTCCGGCCATTCCTATGAATGTCCAATATTCAAAAGTGTGTTTTTTTGACAATAGGCGACATTCTTCCAAATTTGGTCTTTTGAAATTTTAAAAAGGACTTTGCTCCTTTTTCCGAAAATGGTAGAGAACTTGCGAAAAAAAATTATTGGGGAACACTATTCCGGCCATTCCTATGAATGTCCAATATTCAAAAGTGTGTTTTTTTGACAATAGGCGACATTCTTCCAAATTTCGACTTTTGAAATTTTAAAAAGGACTTTGCTCCTTTTTCCGAAAATGATAAAATATTTGCGAAAAAAAATTATTGGGGAACACTATTTCGGCCATTCCTATGAATTTCCAATATTCAAACGTGTGTTTTTTTTTGACAATAGGCGAAATTCTTCCAAATTTCGGCTTTTGAAATTTTAAAAAGGACTTTGCTCCTTTTTCCGAAAATGATAAAATATTTGCGAAAAAAAATTATTGGGGAACACTATTCCGGCCATTCCTATGAATGTCCAATATTCAAAAGTGTGTTTTTTTGACAATAGGCGACATTCTTCCAAATTTGGACTTTTGAAATTTTAAAAAGGACCTTGCTCCTTTTTCCGAAAATGGTAGAAAATTTGCGAAAAAAATTATTGCCTTGCAATAATATGACCTTGCTCCTTTTTCCGAAAATGGTAGAAAATTTGCGAAAAAAATTATTGGGGAACACTATTTCGGCCATTCCTATGAATGTCAAATATTCAAAAGTGTGTTTTTTTGACAATAGGCGAAATTCTTCCAAATTTCGGCTTTTGAAATTTTAAAAAGGACTTTGCTCCTTTTTCCGAAAATGATAAAATATTTGCGAAAAAAAATTATTGGGGAACACTATTCCGGCCATTCCTATGAATGTCCAATATTCAAAAGTGTGTTTTTTTTGACAATAAGCGACATTCTGCCAAATTTCGACTTTTGAAATTTTAAAAAGGACTTTGCTCCTTTTTCCGAAAATGGTAGAAAATTTGCGAAAAAAAATTATTGGGGAACACTATTCCGGCCATTCCTATAAATGTCCAATATTCAAAAGTGTGTTTTTTTGACAATAGACGACATTCTTCCAAATTTCGACTTTTGAAATTTTAAAAAAGACTTTGCTCCTTTTTCCGAAAATGGTAGAAAATTTGGAAAAAAAAATTATTGGGGAACACTATTCCGGCAATTCCTATGAATGTCCAATATTCAAAAGTGTGTTTTTTTGACAATAGGCGACATTCTTCCAAATTTGGACTTTTGAAATTTTAAAAAGGACTTTGCTCCTTTTTCCGAAAATGGTAGAAAATTTGCGAAAAAAATTATTGCCTTGCAATAATATGACCTTGCTCCTTTTTCCGAAAATGGTAGAAAATTTGCGAAAAAAATTATTGGGGAACACTATTTCGGCCATTCCTATGAATGTCAAATATTCAAAAGTGTGTTTTTTTGACAATAGGCGAAATTCTTCCAAATTTCGGCTTTTGAAATTTTAAAAAGGACTTTGCTCCTTTTTCCGAAAATGATAAAATATTTGCGAAAAAAAATTATTGGGGAACACTATTCCGGCCATTCCTATGAATGTCCAATATTCAAAAGTGTGTTTTTTTTGACAATAAGCGACATTCTGCCAAATTTCGACTTTTGAAATTTTAAAAAGGACTTTGCTCCTTTTTCCGAAAATGGTAGAAAATTTGCGAAAAAAAATTATTGGGGAACACTATTCCGGTTATTTCTATGAATATCCAATATTCAAAAGTGTGTTTTTTTGACAATAGGCGACATTCTTCCAAATTTCGACTTTTGAAATTTTAAAAAGGACTTTGCTCCTTTTCCGAAAATGGTAGAAAATTCGCGAAAAAAAATTATTGGGGAACACTATTCCGGCCATTCCTATGAATGTCCAATATTCAAAAGTGTGTTTTTTTGATAATAGGCGGCATTCTTCCAAATTTGGACTTTTGAAATTTTAGAAAGGACTTTGCTCCTTTTTCCGAAAATGGTAGAAAATTTGCGAAAAAAATTATTGGGGAACACTATTCCGGCCATTCCTATGAATGTCCAATATTCAAAAGTGTGTTTTTTTTGACAATAAGCGACATTCTGCCAAATTTCGACTTTTGAAATTTTAAAAAGGACTTTGCTCCTTTTTTCGAAAATGGTAGAAAATTTGCGAAAAAAAATTATTGGGGAACACTATTTCGGCCATTCCTATTAATGTCAAATATTCAAAAGTGTGTTTTTTTGACAATAAGCGACATTCTTCCAAATTTCGACTTTTGAAATTTTGAAAAGGACTTTGCTCCTTTTTCCGAAAATGGTAGAAAATTTGCGAACAAAAATTATTGGGGAACACTATTCCGGCCATTCCTATGAATGTCCAATATTCAAAAGTGTGTTTTTTTGACAATAGGCGACATTCTTCCAAATTTCGACTTTTGAAATTTTAAAAAGGACTTTGCTCCTTTTCCGAAAATGGTAGAAAATTCGCAAAAACAATTATTGGGGAACACTATTCCGGCCATTCCTATGAATGTCCAATATTCAAAAGTGTGTTTTTTTGATAATAGGCGGCATTCTTCCAAATTTGGACTTTTGAAATTTTAAAAAGGACTTTGCTCCTTTTTCCGAAAATGGTAGAAAATTTGCGAAAAAAAATTATTGGGGAACACTATTCCGGCCATTCCTATGAATGTCCAATATTCAAAAGTGCGTTTTTTTGACAATAGGCGACATTCTTCCAAATTTCGACTTTTGAAATTTTAAAAAGGACTTTGCTCCTTTTTCCGAAAATGGTAGAAAATTTGCGAAAAAAAATTATTGGGGAACACTATTCCGGCCATTCCTATGAATGTCCAATATTCAAAAGTGTGTTTTTTTGACAATAGGCGACATTCCTCCAAATTTCGACTTTTGAAATTTTGAAAAGGACTTTGCTCCTTTTTCCGAAAATGGTAGAAAATTTGCGACAAAAAATTATTGGGGAACACTATTCCGGACATTCCTATGAATGTCCAATATTCAAAAGTGTGTTTTTTTTGACAATAGGCGACATTCTTCCAAATTTCGACTTTTGAAATTTTAAAAAAGACTTTGCTCCTTTTTCCGAAAATGGTAGAAAATTTGCGAACAAAAATTATTGGGGAACACTATTCCGGCCATTCCTATGAATGTCCAATATTCAAAAGTGTGTTTTTTTGACAATAGGCGACATTCTTCCAAATTTAGACTTTTGAAATTTTAAAAAGGACTTTGCTCCTTTTTCCGAAAATGGGAGAAAATTTGCGAAAAAAATTATTGGGGAACACTATTCCGGACATTCCTATGAATGTCCAATATTCAAAAGTGTGTTTTTTTGACAATAGGCGACATTCTTCTAAATTTCGACTTTTGAAATTTTGAAAAGGACTTTGCTCCTTTTTCCGAAAATGGTAGAAAATTTGCGAAAAAAAATTATTGGGGAACACTATTCCGGCCATTCCCATGAATGTCCAATATTCAAAAGTGTGTTTTTTTGACAATAGGCGACATTCCTCCAAATTTCGACTTTTAAAATTTTAAAAAGGACTTTGCTCCTTTTTCCGAAAATGGTAGAAAATTTGCGAAAAAAAATTATTGGGGAACACTATTCCGGCATTCCTATGAATATCCAATATTCAAAAGTGTGTTTTTTTGACAATAGGCGACATTCTTCCAAATTTCGACTTTTGAAATTTTAAAAAGGACTTTGCTCCTTTTCCGAAAATGGTAGAAAATTCGCGAAAAAAAATTATTGGGGAACACTATTCCGGCCATTCCTATGAATGTCCAATATTCAAAAGTGTGTTTTTTTGATAATAGGCGGCATTCTTCCAAATTTGGACTTTTGAAATTTTAAAAAGGACTTTGCTCCTTTTTCCGAAAATGGTAGAAAATTTGCGAAAAAAAATTATTGGGGAACACTATTCCGGCCATTCCTATGAATGTCCAATATTCAAAAGTGTGTTTTTTTGACAATAGGCGGCATTCTTCCAAATTTGGACTTTTGAAATTTTAAAAAGGACTTTGCTCCTTTTTCCGAAAATGGTAGAAAATTTGCGAAAAAAAATTATTGGGGAACACTATTCCGGCCATTCCTATGAATGTCCAATATTCAAAAGTGTGTTTTTTTTGACAATAGGCGACATTCTTCCAAATTTCGACTTTTGAAATTTTAAAAAGGACTTTGCTCCTTTTTCCGAAAATGGTAGAAAATTTGCGAAAAAAATTATTGCCTTGCAATAATATGACTTTGCTCCTTTTTCCGAAAATGGTAGAAAATTTGCGAACAAAAATTATTGGGGAACACTATTCCGGCCATTCCTATGAATGTCCAATATTCAAAAGTGTGTTTTTTTGACAATAGGCGACATTCTTCCAAATTTCGACTTTTGAAATTTTAAAAAGGACTTTGCTCCTTTTCCGAAAATGGTAGAAAATTCGCAAAAACAATTATTGGGGAACACTATTCCGGCCATTCCTATGAATGTCCAATATTCAAAAGTGTGTTTTTTTGACAATAGGCGACATTCTTCCAAATTTCGACTTTTGAAATTTTAAAAAGGACTTTGCTCCTTTTCCGAAAATGGTAGAAAATTCGCAAAAACAATTATTGGGGAACACTATTCCGGCCATTCCTATGAATGTCCAATATTCAAAAGTGTGTTTTTTTGATAATAGGCGGCATTCTTCCAAATTTGGTCTTTTGAAATTTTAAAAAGGACTTTGCTCCTTTTTCCGAAAATGGTAGAGAACTTGCGAAAAAAAATTATTGGGGAACACTATTCCGGCCATTCCTATGAATGTCCAATATTCAAAAGTGTGTTTTTTTGACAATAGGCGACATTCTTCCAAATTTCGACTTTTGAAATTTTAAAAAGGACTTTGCTCCTTTTTCCGAAAATGATAAAATATTTGCGAAAAAAAATTATTGGGGAACACTATTTCGGCCATTCCTATGAATTTCCAATATTCAAACGTGTGTTTTTTTTTGACAATAGGCGAAATTCTTCCAAATTTCGGCTTTTGAAATTTTAAAAAGGACTTTGCTCCTTTTTCCGAAAATGATAAAATATTTGCGAAAAAAAATTATTGGGGAACACTATTCCGGCCATTCCTATGAATGTCCAATATTCAAAAGTGTGTTTTTTTGACAATAGGCGACATTCTTCCAAATTTGGACTTTTGAAATTTTAAAAAGGACCTTGCTCCTTTTTCCGAAAATGGTAGAAAATTTGCGAAAAAAATTATTGCCTTGCAATAATATGACCTTGCTCCTTTTTCCGAAAATGGTAGAAAATTTGCGAAAAAAATTATTGGGGAACACTATTTCGGCCATTCCTATGAATGTCAAATATTCAAAAGTGTGTTTTTTTGACAATAGGCGAAATTCTTCCAAATTTCGGCTTTTGAAATTTTAAAAAGGACTTTGCTCCTTTTTCCGAAAATGATAAAATATTTGCGAAAAAAAATTATTGGGGAACACTATTCCGGCCATTCCTATGAATGTCCAATATTCAAAAGTGTGTTTTTTTTGACAATAAGCGACATTCTGCCAAATTTC
Source organism: Epicampocera succincta (assembly GCA_932526305.1). Taxonomy (NCBI): domain Eukaryota; kingdom Metazoa; phylum Arthropoda; class Insecta; order Diptera; family Tachinidae; genus Epicampocera; species Epicampocera succincta. Next base: position 34,982,276 of record OW052037.1, on the reverse strand, counting down.
GACTTTTGAAATTTTAAAAAGGACTTTGCTCCTTTTTCCGAAAATGGTAGAAAATTTGCGAAAAAAAATTATTGGGGAACACTATTCCGGCCATTCCTATAAATGTCCAATATTCAAAAGTGTGTTTTTTTGACAATAGACGACATTCTTCCAAATTTCGACTTTTGAAATTTTAAAAAAGACTTTGCTCCTTTTTCCGAAAATGGTAGAAAATTTGGAAAAAAAAATTATTGGGGAACACTATTCCGGCAATTCCTATGAATGTCCAATATTCAAAAGTGTGTTTTTTTGACAATAGGCGACATTCTTCCAAATTTGGACTTTTGAAATTTTAAAAAGGACTTTGCTCCTTTTTCCGAAAATGGTAGAAAATTTGCGAAAAAAATTATTGCCTTGCAATAATATGACCTTGCTCCTTTTTCCGAAAATGGTAGAAAATTTGCGAAAAAAATTATTGGGGAACACTATTTCGGCCATTCCTATGAATGTCAAATATTCAAAAGTGTGTTTTTTTGACAATAGGCGAAATTCTTCCAAATTTCGGCTTTTGAAATTTTAAAAAGGACTTTGCTCCTTTTTCCGAAAATGATAAAATATTTGCGAAAAAAAATTATTGGGGAACACTATTCCGGCCATTCCTATGAATGTCCAATATTCAAAAGTGTGTTTTTTTTGACAATAAGCGACATTCTGCCAAATTTCGACTTTTGAAATTTTAAAAAGGACTTTGCTCCTTTTTCCGAAAATGGTAGAAAATTTGCGAAAAAAAATTATTGGGGAACACTATTCCGGTTATTTCTATGAATATCCAATATTCAAAAGTGTGTTTTTTTGACAATAGGCGACATTCTTCCAAATTTCGACTTTTGAAATTTTAAAAAGGACTTTGCTCCTTTTCCGAAAATGGTAGAAAATTCGCGAAAAAAAATTATTGGGGAACACTATTCCGGCCATTCCTATGAATGTCCAATATTCAAAAGTGTGTTTTTTTGATAATAGGCGGCATTCTTCCAAATTTGGACTTTTGAAATTTTAGAAAGGACTTTGCTCCTTTTTCCGAAAATGGTAGAAAATTTGCGAAAAAAATTATTGGGGAACACTATTCCGGCCATTCCTATGAATGTCCAATATTCAAAAGTGTGTTTTTTTTGACAATAAGCGACATTCTGCCAAATTTCGACTTTTGAAATTTTAAAAAGGACTTTGCTCCTTTTTTCGAAAATGGTAGAAAATTTGCGAAAAAAAATTATTGGGGAACACTATTTCGGCCATTCCTATGAATGTCAAATATTCAAAAGTGTGTTTTTTTGACAATAAGCGACATTCTTCCAAATTTCGACTTTTGAAATTTTAAAAAGGACTTTGCTCCTTTTTCCGAAAATGGTAGAAAATTTGCGAACAAAAATTATTGGGGAACACTATTCCGGCCATTCCTATGAATGTCCAATATTCAAAAGTGTGTTTTTTTGACAATAGGCGACATTCTTCCAAATTTCGACTTTTGAAATTTTAAAAAGGACTTTGCTCCTTTTCCGAAAATGGTAGAAAATTCGCAAAAACAATTATTGGGGAACACTATTCCGGCCATTCCTATGAATGTCCAATATTCAAAAGTGTGTTTTTTTGATAATAGGCGGCATTCTTCCAAATTTGGACTTTTGAAATTTTAAAAAGGACTTTGCTCCTTTTTCCGAAAATGGTAGAAAATTTGCGAAAAAAAATTATTGGGGAACACTATTCCGGCCATTCCTATGAATGTCCAATATTCAAAAGTGCGTTTTTTTGACAATAGGCGACATTCTTCCAAATTTCGACTTTTGAAATTTTAAAAAGGACTTTGCTCCTTTTTCCGAAAATGGTAGAAAATTTGCGACAAAAAATTATTGGGGAACACTATTCCGGACATTCCTATGAATGTCCAATATTCAAAAGTGTGTTTTTTTTGACAATAGGCGACATTCTTCCAAATTTCGACTTTTGAAATTTTAAAAAAGACTTTGCTCCTTTTTCCGAAAATGGTAGAAAATTTGCGAACAAAAATTATTGGGGAACACTATTCCGGCCATTCCTATGAATGTCCAATATTCAAAAGTGTGTTTTTTTGACAATAGGCGACATTCTTCCAAATTTAGACTTTTGAAATTTTAAAAAGGACTTTGCTCCTTTTTCCGAAAATGGGAGAAAATTTGCGAAAAAAATTATTGGGGAACACTATTCCGGACATTCCTATGAATGTCCAATATTCAAAAGTGTGTTTTTTTGACAATAGGCGACATTCTTCTAAATTTCGACTTTTGAAATTTTGAAAAGGACTTTGCTCCTTTTTCCGAAAATGGTAGAAAATTTGCGAAAAAAAATTATTGGGGAACACTATTCCGGCCATTCCCATGAATGTCCAATATTCAAAAGTGTGTTTTTTTGACAATAGGCGACATTCCTCCAAATTTCGACTTTTAAAATTTTAAAAAGGACTTTGCTCCTTTTTCCGAAAATGGTAGAAAATTTGCGAAAAAAAATTATTGGGGAACACTATTCCGGCATTCCTATGAATATCCAATATTCAAAAGTGTGTTTTTTTGACAATAGGCGACATTCTTCCAAATTTCGACTTTTGAAATTTTAAAAAGGACTTTGCTCCTTTTCCGAAAATGGTAGAAAATTCGCGAAAAAAAATTATTGGGGAACACTATTCCGGCCATTCCTATGAATGTCCAATATTCAAAAGTGTGTTTTTTTGACAATAGGCGGCATTCTTCCAAATTTGGACTTTTGAAATTTTAAAAAGGACTTTGCTCCTTTTTCCGAAAATGGTAGAAAATTTGCGAAAAAAAATTATTGGGGAACACTATTCCGGCCATTCCTATGAATGTCCAATATTCAAAAGTGTGTTTTTTTGACAATAGGCGGCATTCTTCCAAATTTGGACTTTTGAAATTTTAAAAAGGACTTTGCTCCTTTTTCCGAAAATGGTAGAAAATTTGCGAAAAAAAATTATTGGGGAACACTATTCCGGCCATTCCTATGAATGTCCAATATTCAAAAGTGTGTTTTTTTTGACAATAGGCGACATTCTTCCAAATTTCGACTTTTGAAATTTTAAAAAAGACTTTGCTCCTTTTTCCGAAAATGGTAGAAAATTTGCGAAAAAAAATTATTGGGGAACACTATTCCGGCCATTCCCATGAATGTCCAATATTCAAAAGTGTGTTTTTTTGACAATAGGCGACATTCCTCCAAATTTCGACTTTTAAAATTTTAAAAAGGACTTTGCTCCTTTTTCCGAAAATGGTAGAAAATTTGCGAAAAAAAATTATTGGGGAACACTATTCCGGCATTCCTATGAATATCCAATATTCAAAAGTGTGTTTTTTTGACAATAGGCGACATTCTTCCAAATTTCGACTTTTGAAATTTTAAAAAGGACTTTGCTCCTTTTCCGAAAATGGTAGAAAATTCGCGAAAAAAAATTATTGGGGAACACTATTCCGGCCATTCCTATGAATGTCCAATATTCAAAAGTGTGTTTTTTTGACAATAGGCGGCATTCTTCCAAATTTGGACTTTTGAAATTTTAAAAAGGACTTTGCTCCTTTTTCCGAAAATGGTAGAAAATTTGCGAAAAAAAATTATTGGGGAACACTATTCCGGCCATTCCTATGAATGTCCAATATTCAAAAGTGTGTTTTTTTGACAATAGGCGGCATTCTTCCAAATTTGGACTTTTGAAATTTTAAAAAGGACTTTGCTCCTTTTTCCGAAAATGGTAGAAAATTTGCGAAAAAAAATTATTGGGGAACACTATTCCGGCCATTCCTATGAATGTCCAATATTCAAAAGTGTGTTTTTTTGACAATAGGCGGCATTCTTCCAAATTTGGACTTTTGAAATTTTAAAAAGGACTTTGCTCCTTTTTCCGAAAATGGTAGAAAATTTGCGAAAAAAAATTATTGGGGAACACTATTCCGGCCATTCCTATGAATGTCCAATATTCAAAAGTGTGTTTTTTTGACAATAGGCGGCATTCTTCCAAATTTGGACTTTTGAAATTTTAAAAAGGACTTTGCTCCTTTTTCCGAAAATGGTAGAAAATTTGCGAAAAAAAATTATTGGGGAACACTATTCCGGCCATTCCTATGAATGTCCAATATTCAAAAGTGTGTTTTTTTGACAATAGGCGGCATTCTTCCAAATTTGGACTTTTGAAATTTTAAAAAGGACTTTGCTCCTTTTTCCGAAAATGGTAGAAAATTTGCGAAAAAAAATTTTTGGGGAACACTATTCCGGCCATTCCTATGAATGTCCAATATTCAAAAGTGTGTTTTTTTGACAATAGGCGGCATTCTTCCAAATTTGGACTTTTGAAATTTTAAAAAGGACTTTGCTCCTTTTTCCGAAAATGGTAGAAAATTTGCGAAAAAAAATTATTGGGGAACACTATTCCGGCCATTCCTATGAATGTCCAATATTCAAAAGTGTGTTTTTTTGACAATAGGCGGCATTCTTCCAAATTTGGACTTTTGAAATTTTAAAAAGGACTTTGCTCCTTTTTCCGAAAATGGTAGAAAATTTGCGAAAAAAAATTATTGGGGAACACTATTCCGGCCATTCCTATGAATGTCCAATATTCAAAAGTGTGTTTTTTTTGACAATAGGCGACATTCTTCCAAATTTCGACTTTTGAAATTTTAAAAAAGACTTTGCTCCTTTTTCCGAAAATGGTAGAAAATTTGCGAACAAAAATTATTGGGGAACACTATTCCGGCCATTCCTATGAATGTCCAATATTCAAAAGTGTGTTTTTTTGACAATAGGCGACATTCTTCCAAATTTCGACTTTTGAAATTTTAAAAAGGACTTTGCTCCTTTTTCCGAAAATGGGAGAAAATTTGCGAAAAAAAATTATTGGGGAACACTATTCCGGACATTCCTATGAATGTCCAATATTCAAAAGTGTGTTTTTTTGACAATAGGCGACATTCTTCTAAATTTCGACTTTTGAAATTTTGAAAAGGACTTTGCTCCTTTTTCCGAAAATGGTAGAAAATTTGCGAAAAAAATGATTGGGGAACACTATTCCGGCCATTCCTATGAATGTCCAATATTCAAAAGTGTGTTTTTTTTGACAATAGGCGACATTCTTCCAAATTTCGACTTTTGAAATTTTAAAAAGGACTTTGCTCCTTTTTCCGAAAATGGTGGAAATTTGCAAAAAAAAATTATTGGGGAATACTATTCCGGCCATTCCTATGAATGTCCAATATTCAAAAGTGTGTTTATATGACAATATGCGACATTCTTCCAAATTTCGACTTTTAAATTTTGAAAAGGACTTTGCTCCTTTTTCCGAAAATGGTAGAAAATTTGCGAAAAAAAATTATTGGGGAACACTATTCCGGCCATTCCTATGAATGTCCAATATTCAAAAGTGTGTTTTTTTGACAATAGGCGACATTCTTCCAAATTTCGACTTTTGAAATTTTAAAAAGGACTTTGCTCCTTTTTCCGAAAATGGTAGAAAATTAGCGAAAAAAAATTATTGGGGAACACTATTCCGGCCATTCCTATGAATGTCCAATATTCAAAAGTGTGTTTTTTTGACAATAGGCGACATTCTTCCAAATTTGGTCTTTTGAAATTTTAAAAAGGACTTTGCTCCTTTTTCCGAAAATGGTAGAGAATTTGCGAAAAAGTTATTGGGGAACACTATTCCGGCCATTCCTATGAATGTCCAATATTCAAAAGTGTGTTTTTTTGACAATAGGCGATATTCTTCCAAATTTCGACTTTTGAAATTTTAAAAAGGACTTTGCTCCTTTTTCCGAAAATGGTAGAAAATTTGCGAAAAAAAATTATTGGGGAACACTACTCCGGCCATTCCTATGAATGTCCAATATTCAAAAGTGTGTTTTTTTTAAAATAAGCGACATTCTTCCAAATTTCGACTTTTGAAATTTTAAAAAGGACTTTGTTCCTTTTTCCGAAAATGATAAAATATTTGCGAAAAAAAATTATTGGGGAACACTATTTCGGCCATTCCTATGAATTTCCAATATTCAAAAGTGTGTTTTTTTTGACAATAGGCAAAATTCTTCCAAATTTCGGCTTTTGAAATTTTAAAAAGGACTTTGCTCCTTTTTCCGAAAATGATAAAATATTTGCGAAAAAAAATTATTGGGGAACACTATTCCGGCCATTCCTATGAATGTCCAATATTCAAAAGTGTGTTTTTTTGACAATAGGCGACATTCTTCCAAATTTGGACTTTTGAAATTTTAAAAAGGACCTTGCTCCTTTTTCCGAAAATGGTAGAAAATTTGCGAAAAAAATTATTGGGGAACACTATTCCGGCCATTCCTATGAATGTCCAATATTCAAAAGTGTGTTTTTTTGACAATAAGCGACATTCTGCCAAATTTCGACTTTTGAAATTTTAAAAAGGACTTTGCTCCTTTTTCCGAAAATGGTAGAAAATTTGCGAAAAAAAATTATTGGGGAACACTATTCCGGTTATTTCTATGAATGTCCAATATTCAAAAGTCTTAACAGTGTGTTTTTTTGAAAATTGGCGACATTTTTCCAAATTTCAACTTTTGAAATTTTAGAAAGGACTTTGCTCCTTTTTCCGAAAATGGTAGAAAATTAGCGAAAAAGAATTATTGGGGAACACTATTCCGGCCATTCCTATGAATGTCCAATATTCAAAAGTGTGTTTTTTTGACAATAGGCGACATTCTTCCAAATTTGGACTTTTGAAATTTTAAAAAGGACTTTGCTCCTTTTTCCGAAAATGGTAAAAAAATTTGCGAAAAAAAATTATTGGGGAACACTATTCCGGCCATTCCTATGAATGTCCAATATTCAAAAGTGTGTTTTTTTGACAATAGGCGACATTCTTCCAAATTTCGACTTTTGAAATTTTAAAAAGGACTTTGCTCCTTTTTCCGAAAATGGTAGAAAATTAGGGAAACAAAATTTTTGTGGAACACTATTTCGGCCATTCCCATGAATGTCCAATATTCAAAAGTGTGTTTTTTTGACAATAGGCGACATTCTTCCAAATTTCGACTTTTAAAATTTTAAAAAGGACTTTGCTCCTTTTTCCGAAAATGGTAGAAAATTTGCGAAAAAAAAATTATTGGGGAACACTATTCCGGCATTCCTATGAATATCCAATATTCAAAAGTGTGTTTTTTTTGACAATAGGCGACATTCTTCCAAATTTCGACTTTTGAAATTTTAAAAAGGACTTTGCTCCTTTTTCGAAAATGGTAGAAAATTTGCGAAAAAAAATTATTGGGGAACACTATTCCGGCCATTCCTATGAATGTCCAATATTCAAAAGTGTGTTTTTTTGACAATAGGCGACATTCTTCCAAATTTGGACTTTTGAAATTTTGAAAAGGACTTTGCTCCTTTTTCCGAAAATGGTAGAAAATTTGCGAACAAAAATTATTGGGGAACACTATTCCGGCCATTCCTATGAATGTCCAATATTCAAAACTGTGTTTTTTTGACAATAGGCGACATTCTTCCAAATTTCGACTTTTGAAATTTTAAAAAGGACTTTGCTCCTTTTTCCGAAAATGGGAGAAAATTTGCGAGAAAAAATTATTGGGGAACACTATTCCGGCCATTCCTATGAATGTCCAATATTCAAAACTGTGTTTTTTTGACAATAGGCGACATTCTTCCAAATTTCGACTTTTGAAATTTTAAAAAGGACTTTGCTCCTTTTTCCGAAAATGGGAGAAAATTTGCGAGAAAAAATTATTGGGGAACACTATTCCGGACATTCCTATGAATGTCCAATATTCAAAAGTGTGTTTTTTTGACAATGGCGACATTCTTCCAAATTTCGACTTTTGAAATTTTGAAAAGGACTTTGCTCCTTTTTCCGAAAATGGTAGAAAATTTGCGAAAAAATATTATTGGGGAACACTATTCCGGCCATTCCTATGAATGTCCAATATTCAAAAGTGTGTTTTTTTTGACAATAGGCGACATTCTTCCAAATTTCGACTTTTGAAATTTTAAAAAGGGCTTTGCTCCTTTTTCCGAAAATGGTAGAAAATTTGCGAAAAAAATTATTGGGGAACACTATTCCGGCCATTCCTATGTGTTTTTTTGACAATAGGCGACATTCTTCCAAATTTCGACTTTTGAAATTTTAAAAAGGGCTTTGCTCCTTTTTCCGAAAATGGGAGAAAATTTGCGAGAAAAAATTATTGGGGAACACTATTCCGGACATTCCTATGAATGTCCAATATTCAAAAGTGTGTTTTTTTGACAATGGCGACATTCTTCCAAATTTCGACTTTTGAAATTTTGAAAAGGACTTTGCTCCTTTTTCCGAAAATGGTAGAAAATTTGCGAAAAAATATTATTGGGGAACACTATTCCGGCCATTCCTATGAATGTCCAATATTCAAAAGTGTGTTTTTTTTGACAATAGGCGACATTCTTCCAAATTTCGACTTTTGAAATTTTAAAAAGGGCTTTGCTCCTTTTTCCGAAAATGGTAGAAAATTTGCGAAAAAAATTATTGGGGAACACTATTCCGGCCATTCCTATGTGTTTTTTTGACAATAGGCGACATTCTTCCAAATTTCGACTTTTGAAATTTTAAAAAGGACTTTGCTCCTTTTTCCGAAAATGGTAGAAAATTTGCGAAAAAAAATTATTGGGGAACACTATTCCGGCCATTCCTATGAATGTCCAATATTCAAAAGTGTGTTTTTTTGACAATAGGCGACATTCTTCCAAATTTCGACTTTTGAAATTTTAAAAAGGACTTTGCTCCTTTTTCCGAAAATGGTAGAAAATTTGCGAAAAAAAATTATTGGGGAACACTATTCCGGTTATTTCTATGAATGTCCAATATTCAAAAGTCTTAACAGTGTGTTTTTTTGAAAATTGGCGACATTTTTCCAAATTTCAACTTTTGAAATTTTAGAAAGGACTTTGCTCCTTTTTCCGAAAATGGTAGAAAATTAGCGAAAAAAAATTATTGGGGAACATATTCCGGCCATTCCTATGAATGTCAAATATTCAAAAGTGTGTTTTTTTGACAATAGGCGACATTCTTCCAAATTTCGACTTTTGAAATTTTATAAAGGACTTTGCTCCTTTTTCCGAAAATGGGAGAAAATTTGCGAAAAAAAATTATTGGGGAACACTATTCCGGACATTCCTATGAATGTCCAATATTCAAAAGTGTGTTTTTTTGACAATAGGCGACATTCTTCCAAATTTCGACTTTTGAAATTTTGAAAAGGACTTTGCTCCTTTTTCCGAAAATGGTAGAAAATTTGCGAAAAAAAATTATTGGGGAACACTATTCCGGCCATTCCTATGAATGTCCAATATTCAAAAGTGTGTTTTTTTTGACAATAGGCGACATTCTTCCAAATTTCGACTTTTGAAATTTTAAAAAGGACTTTGCTCCTTTTTCCGAAAATGGTAGAAAATTTGCGAAAAAAAATTATTGGGGAACACTATTCCGGCCATTCCTATGTGTTTTTTTTGACAATAGGCGACATTCTTCCAAATTTCGACTTTTGAAATTTTAAAAAGGACTTTGCTCCTTTTTCCGAAAATGGTAGAAAATTTGCGAAAAAAAATTATTGGGGAACACTATTCCGGCCATTCCTATGAATGTCCAATATTCAAAAGTGTGTTTTTTTGACAATAGGCGACATTCTTCCAAATTTCGACTTTTGAAATTTTAAAAAGGACTTTGCTCCTTTTTCCGAAAATGGTAGAAAATTTGCGAAAAAAAATTATTGGGGAACACTATTCCGGTTATTTCTATGAATGTCCAATATTCAAAAGTCTTAACATTGTGTTTTTTTGAAAATTGGCGACATTTTTCCAAATTTCAACTTTTGAAATTTTAGAAAGGACTTTGCTTTTTTTTCCGAAAATGGTAGAAAATTAGCGAAAAAAAATTATTGGGGAACACTATTCCGGCCATTCCTATGAATGTCAAATATTCAAAAGTGTGTTTTTTTGACAATAGGCGACATTCTTCCAAATTTGGACTTTTGAAATTTTAAAAAGGACTTTGCTCCTTTTTCCGAAAATGGTAGAAAATTTGCGAAAAAAAATTATTGGGGAACACTATTCCGGCCATTCCTATGAATGTCCAATATTCAAAAGTGTGTTTTTTTGACAATAGGCGACATTCTTCCAAATTTCGACTTTTGAAATTTTGAAAAGGACTTTGCTCCTTTTTCCGAAAATGGTAGAAAATTTGCGAAAAAAAATTATTGGGGAACACTATTTCGGCCATTCCTATGAATTTCCAATATTCAAAAGTGTGTTTTTTTGACAATAGGCGAAATTCTTCCAAATTTCGACTTTTGAAATTTTAAAAAGGACTTTGCTCCTTTTTCCGAAAATGATAAAATATTTGCGAAAAAAAATTATTGGGGAACACTATTCCGGCCATTCCTATGAATGTCCAATATTCAAAAGTGTGATTTTTTGAAAATTGGCGACATTTTTCCAAATTTGCACTTTTGAAATTTTAAAAAGGACCTTGCTCCTTTTTCCGAAAATGGTAGAAAATTTGCGAAAAAAAATTATTGGGGAACAATATTCCGGCCATTCCTATGTGTTTTTTTTTGACAATAGGCGACATTCTTCCAAATTTCGACTTTTGAAATTTTAAAAAGGACTTTGCTCCTTTTTCCGAAAATGGTAGAAAATTTGCGAAAAAAAATTATTGGGGAACACTATTCCGGCCATTCCTATGAATGTCCAATATTCAAAAGTGTGTTTTTTTGACAATAAGCGACATTCTTCCAAATTTCGACTTTTGAAATTTTAAAAAGGACTTTGCTCCTTTTTCCGAAAATGATAAAATATTTGCGAAAAAAAATTATTGGGGAACACTATTCCGGCCATTCCTATGAATGTCCAATATTCAAAAGTGTGTTTTTTTGACAATAGGCGACATTCTTCCAAATTTCGACTTGTGAAATTTTAAAAAGGACTTTGCTCCTTTTTCCGAAAATGGTAGAAAATTTGCGAAAAAAAATTATTGGGGAACACTATTCCGGCCATTCCTATGAATGTCCAATATTCAAAAGTGTGTTTTTTTGACAATAGGCGACATTCTTCCAAATTTCGACTTGTGAAATTTTGAAAAGGACTTTGCTCCTTTTTCCGAAAATGGTAGAAAATTTGCGAAAAAAAAATTATTGGGGAACACTATTCCGGCCATTCCCATGAATGTCCAATATTCAAAAGTGTGTTTTTTTGACAATAGGCGACATTCTTCCAAATTTCGACTTTTGAAATTTTAAAAAGGACTTTGCTCCTTTTTCCGAAAATGGTAGAAAATTTGCGAAAAAAAATTATTGGGGAACACTATTCCGGCCATTCCTATGAATGTCCAATATTCAAAAGTGTGTTTTTTTGACAATAGGCGACATTCTTCCAAATTTCGACTTTTGAAATTTTAAAAAGGACTTTGCTCCTTTTTCCGAAAATGATAAAATATTTCCGAAAAAAAATTATTGGGGAACACTATTCCGGCCATTCCTATGAATGTCCAATATTCAAAAGTGTGTTTTTTTGACAATAGGCGACATTCTTCCAAATTTCGACTTGTGAAATTTTGAAAAGGACTTTGCTCCTTTTTCCGAAAATGGTAGAAAATTTGCGAAAAAAAAATTATTGGGGAACACTATTCCGGCCATTCCCATGAATGTCCAATATTCAAAAGTGTGTTTTTTTGACAATAGGCGACATTCTTCCAAATTTCGACTTTTAAAATTTTAAAAAGGACTTTGCTCCTTTTTCCGAAAATGGTAGAAAATTTGCGAAAAAAAAATATTGGGGAACACTATTCCGGCATTCCTATGAATATCCAATATTCAAAAGTGTGTTTTTTTGACAATAGGCGACATTCTTCCAAATTTCGACTTTTGAAATTTTAAAAAGGACTTTGCTCCTTTTCCGAAAATGGTAGAAAATTTGCGAAAAAAAATCATTGGGGAACACTATTCCGGCCATTCCTATGAATGTCCAATATTCAAAAGTGTGTTTTTTTGACAATAGGCGACATTCTTCCAAATTTCGACTTTTGAAATTTTAAAAAAGACTTTGCTTCTTTTTCCGAAAATGGTAGAAAATTTGCGAACAAAAATTATTGGGGAACACTATTCCGGCCATTCCTATGAATGTCCAATATTCAAAAGTGTGTTTTTTTTGACAATAGGCGACATTCTTCCAAATTTCGACTTTTGAAATTTTAAAAAGGACTTTGCTCCTTTTTCCGAAAATGGGAGAAAATTTGCGAAAAAAAATTATTGGGGAACACTATTCCGGCCATTCCTATGAATGTCCAATATTCAAAAGTGTGTTTTTTTGACAATAGGCGACATTCTTCCAAATTTCGACTTTTGAAATTTTAAAAAGGACTTTGCTCCTTTTTCCGAAAATGGTAGAAAATTTGCGAAAAAAAAATTATTGGGGAACACTATTCCGGTCATTCCTGTGTGTTTTTTTTGACAATAGGCGACATTCTTCCAAATTTCGACTTTTGAAATTTTAGAAAGGACTTTGCTCCTTTTTCCGAAAATGGTAGAAAATTTGAGAAAAAAAATTATTGGGGAACACTATTCCGGCCATTCCTATGAATGTCCAATATTCAAAAGTGTGTTTTTTTGACAATAGGCGACATTCTTCCAAATTTCGACTTTTGAAATTTTAAAAAGGACTTTGCTCCTTTTTCCGAAAATGGGAGAAAATTTGCGAAAAAAAATTATTGGGGAACACTATTCCGGACATTCCTATGAATGTCCAATATTCAAAAGTGTGTTTTTTTGACAATAGGCGACATTCTTCCAAATTTCGACTTTTGAAATTTTGAAAAGGACTTTGCTCCTTTTTCCGAAAATGGTAGAAAATTTGAGAAAAAAAATTATTGGGGAACACTATTCCGGCCATTCCTATGAATGTCCAATATTCAAAAGTGTGTTTTTTTTGACAATAGGCGACATTCTTCCAAATTTCGACTTTTGAAATTTTAAAATGGACTTTGCTCCTTTTTCCGAAAATGGTAAAAAATTTGCGAAAAAAAATTATTGGGGAACACTATTCCGGCCATTCCTATGAATGTCCAATATTCAAAAGTCTTAACAGTGTGTTTTTTTGAAAATTGGCGACATTTTTCCAAATTTCAACTTTTGAAATTTTAGAAAGGACTTTGCTCCTTTTTCCGAAAATGGTAGAAAATTTGCGAAAAAAAATTATTGGGGAACACTATTCCGGCCATTCCTATGAATGTCCAATATTCAAAAGTGTGTTTTTTTGACAATAGGCGACATTCTTCCAAATTTCGACTTTTGAAATTTTAAAAAGGACTTTGCTCCTTTTTCCGAAAATGGTAGAAAATTTGCGAAAAAAAATTATTGGGGAACACTATTCCGGCCATTCCTATGAATGTCCAATATTCAAAAGTGTGTTTTTTTGACAATAGGCGACATTCTTCCAAATTTCGACTTTTGAAATTTTAAAAAGGACTTTGCTCCTTTTTCCGAAAATGGTAGAAAATTCGCGAAAAAAAATTATTGGGGAACACTATTCCGGCCATTCCTATGAATGTCCAATATTCATAAGTGTGTTTTTTTTGACAATAAGCGACATTCTTCCAAATTTCGACTTTTGAAATTTTAAAAAGGACTTTGCTCCTTTTTCCGAAAATGATAAAATATTTGCGAAAAAAAATTATTGGGGAACACTATTTCGGCCATTCCTATGAATTTCCAATATTCAAAAGTGTGTTTTTTTTGACAATAGGCGAAATTCTTCCAAATTTCGACTTTTGAAATTTTAAAAAGGACTTTGCTCCTTTTTCCGAAAATGATAAAATATTTGCGAAAAAAAAATATTGGGGAACACTATTCCGGCCATTCCTATGAATGTCCAATATTCAAAAGTGTGTTTTTTTGACAATAGGCGACATTCTTCCAAATTTGGACTTTTGAAATTTTAAAAAGGACCTTGCTCCTTTTTCCGAAAATGGTAGAAAATTTGCAAAAAAAATTATTGGAGAACACTCTTCCGGCCATTCCTTTGAATGTCCAATATTCAAAAGTGTGTTTTTTTGACAATAGGCGACATTCTTCCAAATTTCGACTTTTGAAATTTTAAAAAGGACTTTGCTCCTTTTTCCGAAAATGGTAGAAAATTTGCGAAAAAAAATTATTGGGGAACACTATTCCGGCCATTCCTATGAATGTCCAATATTCAAAAGTCTTAACAGTGTGTTTTTTTGAAAATTGGGGACATTTTTCCAAATTTCAACTTTTGAAATTTTAGAAAGGACTTTGCTCCTTTTTCCGAAAATGGTAAAAAATTAGCGAAAAAAAATTGTTGGGGAACACTATTCCGGCCATTCCTATGAATGTCAAATATTCAAAAGTGTGTTTTTTTGACAATAGGCGACATTCTTCCAAATTTGGACTTTTGAAATTTTAAAAAGGACTTTGCTCCTTTTTCCGAAAATGGTAGAAAATTTGCGAAAAAAAATTATTGGGGAACACTATTCCGGCCATTCCTATGAATGTCCAATATTCAAAAGTGTGTTTTTTTTACAATAGGCGACATTCTTCCAAATTTCGACTTTTGAAATTTTAAAAAGGACTTTGCTCCTTTTTCCGAAAATGGTAGAAAATTTGCGAAAAAAAATTATTGGGGAACACTATTCCGGCCATTCCTATGAATGTCCAATATTCAAAAGTGTGTTTTTTTGACAATAGGCGACATTCTTCCAAATTTGGACTTTTGAAATTTTAAAAAGGACTTTGCTCCTTTTTCCGAAAATGGTAGAAAATTTGCGAAAAAAAATTATTGGGGAACACTATTCCGGCCATTCCTATGAATGTCCAATATTCAAAAGTGTGTTTTTTTTTAAATAGGCGACATTCTTCCAAATTTCGACTTTTGAAATTTTGAAAAGGACTTTGCTCCTTTTTCCGAAAATGGTAGAAAATTTGCGAAAAAAAATTATTGGGGAACACTATTCCGGACATTCCTATGAATGTCCAATATTCAAAAGTGTGTTTTTTTGAAAATAGGCGACATTCTTCCAAATTTCGACTTTTGAAATTTTAAAAAAGACTTTGCTCCTTTTTCCGAAAATGGTAGAAAATTTGCGAACAAAAAGTATTGGGGAACACTATTCCGGCCATTCCTATGAATGTCCAATATTCAAAAGTGTGTTTTTTTGACAATAGGCGACATTCTTCCAAAACTCGACTTTTGAAATTTTAAAAAGGACTTTGCTCCTTTTTCCGAAAATGGTAGAAAATTTGCGAAAAAAAATTATTGGGGAACACTATTCCGGCCATTCCTATGAATGTCCAATATTCAAAAGTGTGTTTTTTTGACAATAGGCGACATTTTTCCAAATTTCAACTTTTGAAATTTTAGAAAGGACTTTGCTCCTTTTTCCGAAAATGGTAGAAAATTTGCGAAAAAAAATTATTGGGGAACACTATTCCGGCCATTCCTATGTGTTTTTTTGACAATAGGCGACATTCTTCCAAATTTCGACTTTTGAAATTTTAAAAAGGACTTTGCTCCTTTTTCCGAAAATGGTAGAAAATTTGCGAAAAAAAATTATTGGGGAACACTATTCCGGCCATTCCTATGAATGTCCAATATTCAAAAGTGTGTTTTTTTGACAATAGGCGACATTCTTCCAAATTTCGACTTTTGAAATTTTAAAAAGGACTTTGCTCCTTTTTCCGAAAATGGTAGAAAATTTGCGAAAAAAAATTATTGGGGAACACTATTCCGGCCATTCCTATGAATGTCCAATATTCAAAAGTGTCTTTTTTTGACAATAGGCGACATTTTTCCAAATTTCAACTTTTGAAATTTTAGAAAGGACTTTGCTCCTTTTTCCGAAAATGGTAGAAAATTTGCGAAAAAAAATTATTGGGGAACACTATTCCAGCCATTCCTATGAATGTCCAATATTCAAAAGTGTGTTTTTTGACAATAGGCGACATTCTTCCAAATTTCGACTTTTGAAATTTTAAAAAGGAGTTTGCTCCTTTTTCCGAAAATGGTAGAAAATTTGCGAAAAAAAGTTATTGGGGAATACTATTCCGGCCATTCCTATGAATGTCCAATATTCAAAAGTGTGTTTTTTTGACAATAGGCGACATTCTTCCAAATTTCGACTTTTGAAATTTTGAAAAGGACATTGCTCCTTTTTCCGAAAATGGTAGAAAATTTGCGAAAAAAAATTATTGGGGAACACTATTCCGGCCATTCCTATGAATGTCCAATATTCAAAAGTGTGTTTTTTTGACAATAGGCAACATTCTTTCAAATTTCGACTTTTGAAATTTTAAAAAGGACTTTGCTCCTTTTTCCGAAAATGGTAGAAAATTTGCGAAAAAAAATTATTGGGGAAGACTATTCCGGCCATTCCTATGAATGTCCAATATTCAAAAGTGTGATTTTTTGAAAATTGGCGACATTTTTCCAAATTTGGACTTTTGAAATTTTAAAAAGGACCTTGCTCCTTTTTCCGAAAATGGTAGAAAATTTGCGAAAAAAATTATTGGGGAACAATATTCCGGCCATTCCTATGTGTTTTTTTTTGACAATAGGCGACATTCTTCCAAATTTCGACTTTTGAAATTTTAAAAAGGACTTTGCTCCTTTTTCCGAAAATGGTAGAAAATTTGCGAAAAAAAATTATTGGGGAACACTATTCCGGCCATTCCTATGAATGTCCAATATTCAAAAGTGTGTTTTTTTGACAATAGGCGACATTCTTCCAAATTTCGACTTTTGAAATTTTGAAAAGGACTTTGCTCCTTTTTCCGAAAATGGTAGAAAATTTGCGAAAAAAAATTATTGGGGAACACTATTTCGGCCATTCCTATGAATTTCCAATATTCAAAAGTGTGTTTTTTTGACAATAGGCGAAATTCTTCCAAATTTCGACTTTTGAAATTTTAAAAAGGACTTTGCTCCTTTTTCCGAAAATGATAAAATATTTGCGAAAAAAAATTATTGGGGAACACTATTCCGGCCATTCCTATGAATGTCCAATATTCAAAAGTGTGATTTTTTGAAAATTGGCGACATTTTTCCAAATTTGGACTTTTGAAATTTTAAAAAGGACCTTGCTCCTTTTTCCGAAAATGGTAGAAAATTTGCGAAAAAAATTATTGGGGAACAATATTCCGGCCATTCCTATGTGTTTTTTTTTGACAATAGGCGACATTCTTCCAAATTTCGACTTTTGAAATTTTAAAAAGGACTTTGCTCCTTTTTCCGAAAATGGTAGAAAATTTGCGAAAAAAAAT
Source organism: Epicampocera succincta (assembly GCA_932526305.1). Lineage (NCBI taxonomy): Eukaryota > Metazoa > Arthropoda > Insecta > Diptera > Tachinidae > Epicampocera > Epicampocera succincta. The sequence continues at coordinate 34,964,934 of OW052037.1, read as the reverse complement.
TATTGGGGAACACTATTCCGGCCATTCCTATGAATGTCCAATATTCAAAAGTGTGTTTTTTTGACAATAGGCGACATTCTTCCAAATTTCGACTTTTGAAATTTTGAAAAGGACTTTGCTCCTTTTTCCGAAAATGGTAGAAAATTTGCGAAAAAAAATTATTGGGGAACACTACTTCGGCCATTCCTATGAATTTCCAATATTCAAAAGTGTGTTTTTTTGACAATAGGCGAAATTCTTCCAAATTTCGACTTTTGAAATTTTAAAAAGGACTTTGCTCCTTTTTCCGAAAATGATAAAATATTTGCGAAAAAAAATTATTGGGGAACACTATTCCGGCCATTCCTATGAATGTCCAATATTCAAAAGTGTGTTTTTTTTGACAATAGGCGACATTCTTCCAAATTTCGACTTTTGAAATTTTAAAAAGGACTTTGCTCCTTTTTCCGAAAATGGTAGAAAATTTGCGAAAAAAAATTATTGGGGAACACTATTCCGGCCATTCCTATGAATGTCCAATATTCAAAAGTGTCTTTTTTTGACAATAGGCGACATTTTTCCAAATTTCAACTTTTGAAATTTTAGAAAGGACTTTGCTCCTTTTTCCGAAAATGGTAGAAAATTTGCGAAAAGAAATTATTGGGGAACACTATTCCGGCCATTCCTATGAATGTCCAATATTCAAAAGTGTGTTTTTTGACAATAGGCGACATTCTTCCAAATTTCGACTTTTGAAATTTTAAAAAGGACTTTGCTCCTTTTTCCGAAAATGGTAGAAAATTTGCGAAAAAAAATTATTGGGGAATACTATTCCGGCCATTCCTATGAATGTCCAATATTCAAAAGTGTGTTTTTTTGACAATAGGCAACATTCTTCCAAATTTCGAGTTTTGAAATTTTGAAAAGGACTTTGCTCCTTTTTCCAAAAATGGTAGAAAATTTGCGAAAAAAAATTATTGGGGAACACTATTCCGGCCATTCCTATGAATGTCCAATATTCAAAAGTGTGTTTTTTTGACAATAGGCGACATTCTTTCAAATTTCGACTTTTGAAATTTTAAAAAGGACTTTGCTCCTTTTTCCGAAAATGGTAGAAAATTTGCGAAAAAAAATTATTGGGGAACACTATTCCGGTTATTTCTATGAATGTCCAATATTCAAAAGTCTTAAGTGTGTGTTTTTTTGACAATAGGCGACATTCTTCCAAATTTCGACTTTTGAAATTTTAAAAAGGACTTTGCTGCTTTTTCCGAAAATGGTAGAAAATTTGCGAAAAAAATTATTGGGGAACACTATTCCGGCCATTCCTATGTGTTTTTTTTTTTTTTGACAATAGGCGACATTCTTCCAAAGTTCGACTTTTGAAATTTTAAAAAGGACTTTGCTCCTTTTTCCGAAAATGGTAGAAAATTTGCGAAAAAAAATTATTGGGGAACACTATTCCGGCCATTCCTATGAATGTCCAATATTCAAAAGTGTGTTTTTTTGACAATAGGCGACATTCTTCCAAATTTCGAGTTTTGAAATTTTGAAAAGGACTTTGCTCCTTTTTCCGAAAATGGTAGAAAATTTGCGAAAAAAAATTATTGGGGAACACTATTTCGGCCATTCCTATGAATTTCCAATATTCAAAAGTGTCTTTTTTTTGACAATAGGCGACATTCTTTCAAATTTCGACTTTTGAAATTTTAAAAAGGACTTTGCTCCTTTTTCCGAAAATGGTAGAAAATTTGCGAGAAAAAATTATTGGGGAACACTATTCCGGTTATTTCTATGAATGTCCAATATTCAAAAGTCTTAAGAGTGTGTTTTTTTTACAATAGGCGACATTCTTCCAAATTTCGACTTTTGAAATTTTAAAAAGGACTTTGCTGCTTTTTCCGAAAATGGTAGAAAATTTGCGAAAAAAAATTATTGGGGAAGACTATTCCGGCCATTCCTATGAATGTCCAATATTCAAAAGTGTGTTTTTTTGACAATAGGCGACATTCTTCCAAATTTGGACTTTTGAAATTTTAAAAAGGACCTTGCTCCTTTTTCCGAAAACGGTAGAAAAGTTGCGAAAAAAATTATTGGGGAACACTATTCCGACCATTCCTATGTGTTTTTTTTTTGACAATAGGCGACATTCTTCCAAATTTCGACTTTTGAAATTTTAAAAAGGACTTTGCTCCTTTTTCCGAAAATGGTAGAAAATTTGCGAAAAAAAATTATTGGGGAACACTATTCCGGCCATTCCTATGAATGTCCAATATTCAAAAGTGTGTTTTTTTGACAATAGGCGACATTCTTCCAAATTTCGAGTTTTGAAGTTTTGAAAAGGACTTTGCTCCTTTTTCCGAAAATGGTAGAAAATTTGCGAAAAAAAATTATTGGGGAACACTATTTCGGCCATTCTTATGAATTTCCAATATTCAAAAGTGTCTTTTTTTTGACAATAGGCGAAATTCTTCCAAATTTCGACTTTTGAAATTTTAAAAAGGACTTTGCTCCTTTTTCCGAAAATGATAAAATATTTGCGAAAAAAAATTATTGGGGAACACTATTCCGGCCATTCCTATGAATGTCCAATATTCAAAAGTGTGTTTTTTTGACAATAGGCGACATTCTTCCAAATTTGGACTTTTGAAATTTTAAAAAGGACTTTGCTCGTTTTTCCGAAAATGGTAGAAAATTTGCGAAAAAAAATTATTGGGGAACACTATTCCGGTTATTTCTATGAATGTCCAATATTCAAAAGTCTTAACAGTGTGTTTTTTTGAAAATTGGCGACATTTTTCCAAATTTCAACTTTTGAAATTTTAAAAAGGACTTTGCTCCTTTTTCCGAAAATGGTAGAAAATTAGCGAAAAAAAATTATTGGGGAACACTATTCCGGCCATTCCTATGAATGTCCAATATTCAAAAGTGTGTTTTTTTGACAATAGGCGACATTCTTCCAAATTTGGACTTTTGAAATTTTAAAAAGGACTTTGCTCCTTTTTCCGAAAATGGTAGAAAATTTGCGAAAAAAAATTATTGGGGAACACTATTCCGGCCATTCCTATGAATGTCCAATATTCAAAAGTGTGTTTTTTTGACAATAGGCGACATTCTTCCAAATTTCGACTTTTGAAATTTTAAAAAGGACTTTGCTCCTTTTTCCGAAAATGGGAGAAAATTTGCGAAAAAAAATTATTGAAGAACACTATTCCGGCCATTCCTATGAATGTCCAATATTCAAAAGTGTGTTTTTTTGACAATAGGCGACATTATTCCAAATTTCGACTTTTGAAATTTTAAAAAGGACTTTGCTCCTTTTTCCGAAAATGGTAGAAAATTTGCGAAAAAAATTATTGGGGAACACTATTCCGGCCATTCCTATGAATGTTCAATATTCAAAAGTGTGTTTTTTTGACAATAGGCGACATTCTTCCAAATTTCGACTTTTGAAATTTTAAAAAGGACCTTGCTCCTTTTTCCGAAAATTGGAGGAGATAAGCGAAAAAAAATTATTGGGGAACACTATTCCGGCCATTCCTATGAATGTCCAATATTCAAAAGTGTGTTTTTTTGACAATAGGCGCCATTCTTCCAAATTTCGACTTTTGAAATTTTAAAAAGGACTTTGCTCCTTTTTCCGAAAATGGTAGAAAATTTGCGAACAAAAAGTATTGGGGAACACTATTCCGGCCATTCCTATGAATGTCCAATATTCAAAAGTGTGTTTTTTTGACAATAGGCGACATTCTTCCAAATTTCGACTTTTGAAATTTTAAAAAGGACTTTGCTCCTTTTTCCGAAAATGGTAGAAAATTTGCGAAAAAAAATTATTGGGGAACACTATTCCGGCCATTCCTATGTGTTTTTTTGACAATAGGCGACATTCTTTCAAATTTCGACTTTTGAAATTTTAAAAAGGACTTTGCGCCTTTTTCCGAAAATGGGAAAAAATTTGCGAAAAAAAATTATTGGGGAACACTATTCCGGCCATTCCTATGAATGTCCAATATTCAAAAGTGTGTTTTTTTGACAATAGGCGACATTCTTCCAAATTTCGACTTTTGAAATTTTGAAAAGGACTTTGCTCCTTTTTCCGAAAATGGTAGAAAATTTGCGAAAAAAAAATTATTGGGGAACACTATTCCGGCCATTCCTATGAATGTCCAATATTCAAAAGTGTGTTTTTTTGACAATAGGCGAAATTCTTCCAAATTTCGACTTTTGAAATTTTAAAAAGGACTTTGCTCCTTTTTCCGAAAATGATAAAATATTTGGGGAAAAAAATTATTGGGGAACACTATTCCGGCCATTCCTATGTGTTTTTTTTTTGACAATAGGCGACATTCTTCCAAATTTCGACTTTTGAAATTTTAAAAAGGACTTTGCTCCTTTTTCCGAAAATGGTAAAAAATTTGCGAAAAAAAATTATTGCGGAACACTATTCCGGCCATTCCTATGAATGTCCAATATTCAAAAGTTTTAACAGTGTGTTTTTTTGAAAATTGGCGACATTTTACCAAATTTCAACTTTTGAAATTTTAGAAAGGACTTTGCTCCTTTTTCCGAAAATGGTAGAAAATTTGCGAAAAAAAATTATTGGGGAACACTATTCCGGCCATTCCTATGAATGTCCAATATTCAAAAGTGTGTTTTTTTGACAATAGGCGACATTCTTCCAAATTTGGACTTTTGAAATTTTAAAAAGGACTTTGCTCCTTTTTCCGAAAATGGTAGAAAATTTGCGAAAAAAATTATTGGGGAACACTACTCCGGCCATTCTTATGAATGTCCAATATTCAAAAGTGTGTTTTTTTGACAATAGGCGACATTCTTCCAAATTTCGACTTTTGAAATTTTAAAAAGGACTTTGCTCCTTTTTCCGAAAATGGTAGAAAATTCGCGAAAAAAAATTATTGGGGAACACTATTCCGGCCATTCCTATGAATGTCCAATATTCAAAAGTGTGTTTTTTTGACAATAAGCGACATTCTTCCAAATTTCGACTTTTGAAATTTTAAAAAGGACTTTGCTCCTTTTTCGAAAATGATAAAATATTTGCGAAAAAAAATTATTGGGGAACACTATTTCGGCCATTCCTATGAATTTCCAATATTCAAAAGTGTGTTTTTTTTGACAATAGGCGAAATTCTTCCAAATTTCGACTTTTGAAATTTTAAAAAGGACTTTGCTCCTTTTTCCGAAAATGATAAAATATTTGCGAAAAAAAAATATTGGGGAACACTATTCCGGCCATTCCTATGAATGTCCAATATTCAAAAGTGTGTTTTTTTGACAATAGGCGACATTCTTCCAAATTTGGACTTTTGAAATTTTAAAAAGGACCTTGCTCCTTTTTCCGAAAATGGTAGAAAATTTGCAAAAAACATTATTGGAGAACACTCTTCCGGCCATTCCTTTGAATGTCCAATATTCAAAAGTGTGTTTTTTTGACAATAGGCGACATTCTTCCAAATTTCGACTTTTGAAATTTTAAAAAGGACTTTGCTCCTTTTTCCGAAAATGGTAGAAAATTTGCGAAAAAAAATTATTGGGGAACACTATTCCGGTTATTTCTATGAATGTCCAATATTCAAAAGTCTTAACAGTGTGTTTTTTTGAAAATTGGCGACATTTTTCCAAATTTCAACTTTTGAAATTTTAGAAAGGACTTTGCTCCTTTTTCCGAAAATGGTAAAAAATTAGCGAAAAAAAATTGTTGGGGAACACTATTCCGGCCATTCCTATGAATGTCAAATATTCAAAAGTGTGTTTTTTTTTAAATAGGCGACATTCTTCCAAATTTGGACTTTTGAAATTTTAAAAAGGACTTTGCTCCTTTTTCCGAAAATGGTAGAAAATTTGCGAAAAAAAATTATTGGGGAACACTATTCCGGCCATTCCTATGAATGTCCAATATTCAAAAGTGTGTTTTTTTGACAATAGGCGACATTCTTCCAAATTTCGACTTTTGAAATTTTAAAAAGGACTTTGCTCCTTTTTCCGAAAATGGTAGAAAATTTGCGAAAAAAATTATTGGGGAACACTATTCCGGCCATTCCTATGAATGTCCAATATTCAAAAGTGTGTTTTTTTGACAATAGGCGACATTCTTCCAAATTTGGACTTTTGAAATTTTAAAAAGGACTTTGCTCCTTTTTCCGAAAATGGTAGAAAATTTGCGAAAAAAAATTATTGGGGAACACTATTCCGGCCATTCCTACGAATGTCCAATATTCAAAAGTGTGTTTTTTTGACAATAGGCGACATTCTTCCAAATTTCGACTTTTAAAATTTTAAAAAGGACTTTGCTCCTTTCTCCGAAAATGGTAGAAAATTTGCGAAAAAAAATTATTGGGGAACACTATTCCGGCCATTCCTATGAATGTCCAATATTCAAAAGTGTGTTTTTTTGACAATAGGCGACATTCTTCCAAATTTCGACTTTTGAAATTTTGAAAAGGACTTTGCTCCTTTTTCCGAAAATGGTAGAAAATTTGCGAAAAAAAATTATTGGGGAACACTATTCCGGACATTCCTATGAATGTCCAATATTCAAAAGTGTGTTTTTTTGAAAATAGGCGACATTCTTCCAAATTTCGACTTTTGAAATTTTAAAAAAGACTTTGCTCCTTTTTCCGAAAATGGTAGAAAATTTGCGAACAAAAAGTATTGGGGAACACTATTCCGGCCATTCCTATGAATGTCCAATATTCAAAAGTGTGTTTTTTTGACAATAGGCGACATTCTTCCAAAATTCGACTTTTGAAATTTTAAAAAGGACTTTGCTCCTTTTTCCGAAAATGGGAGAAAATTTGCGAAAAAAAATTATTGGGGAACACTATTCCGGACATTCCTATGAATGTCCAATATTCAAAAGTGTGTTTTTTTGACAATAGGCGACATTCTTCCAAATTTCGACTTTTGAAATTTTGAAAAGGACTTTGCTCCTTTTTCCGAAAATGGTAGAAAATTTGCGAAAAAAAATTATTGGGGAACACTATTCCGGCCATTCCTATGAATGTCCAATATTCAAAAGTGTCTTTTTTTGACAATAGGCGACATTTTTCCAAATTTCAACTTTTGAAATTTTAGAAAGGACTTTGCTCCTTTTTCCGAAAATGGTAGAAAATTTGCGAAAAAAAATTATTGGGGAACACTATTCCGGCCATTCCTATGTGTTTTTTTGACAATAGGCGACATTCTTCCAAATTTCGACTTTTGAAATTTTAAAAAGGACTTTGCTCCTTTTTCCGAAAATGGTAGAAAATTTGCGAAAAAAAATTATTGGGGAACACTATTCCGGCCATTCCTATGAATGTCCAATATTCAAAAGTGTGTTTTTTTGACAATAGGCGACATTCTTCCAAATTTCGACTTTTGAAATTTTAAAAAGGACTTTGCTCCTTTTTCCGAAAATGGTAGAAAATTTGCGAAAAAAAATTATTGGGGAACACTATTCCGGCCATTCCTATGAATGTCCAATATTCAAAAGTGTCTTTTTTTGACAATAGGCGACATTTTTCCAAATTTCAACTTTTGAAATTTTAGAAAGGACTTTGCTCCTTTTTCCGAAAATGGTAGAAAATTTGCGAAAAAAAGTTATTGGGGAATACTATTCCGGCCATTCCTATGAATGTCCAATATTCAAAAGTGTGTTTTTTTGACAATAGGCGACATTCTTCCAAATTTCGACTTTTGAAATTTTGAAAAGGACATTGCTCCTTTTTCCGAAAATGGTAGAAAATTTGCGAAAAAAAATTATTGGGGAACACTATTGCGGCCATTCCTATGAATGTCCAATATTCAAAAACGTGTTTTTTTGACAATAGGCAACATTCTTTCAAATTTCGACTTTTGAAATTTTAAAAAGGACTTTGCTCCTTTTTCCGAAAATGGTAGAAAATTTGCGAAAAAAAATTATTGGGGAAGACTATTCCGGCCATTCCTATGAATGTCCAATATTCAAAAGTGTGATTTTTTGAAAATTGGCGACATTTTTCCAAATTTGGACTTTTGAAATTTTAAAAAGGACCTTGCTCCTTTTTCCGAAAATGGTAGAAAATTTGCGAAAAAAATTATTGGGGAACAATATTCCGGCCATTCCTATGTGTTTTTTTTTTTGACAATAGGCGACATTCTTCCAAATTTCGACTTTTGAAATTTTAAAAAGGACTTTGCTCCTTTTTCCGAAAATGGTAGAAAATTTGCGAAAAAAAATTATTGGGGAACACTATTCCGGCCATTCCTATGAATGTCCAATATTCAAAAGTGTGTTTTTTTGACAATAGGCGACATTCTTCCAAATTTCGACTTTTGAAATTTTGAAAAGGACTTTGCTCCTTTTTCCGAAAATGGTAGAAAATTTGCGAAAAAAAATTATTGGGGAACACTATTTCGGCCATTCCTATGAATTTCCAATATTCAAAAGTGTGTTTTTTTGACAATAGGCGAAATTCTTCCAAATTTCGACTTTTGAAATTTTAAAAAGGACTTTGCTCCTTTTTCCGAAAATGATAAAATATTTGCGAAAAAAAATTATTGGGGAACACTATTCCGGCCATTCCTATGAATGTCCAATATTCAAAAGTGTGATTTTTTGAAAATTGGCGACATTTTTCCAAATTTGCACTTTTGAAATTTTAAAAAGGACCTTGCTCCTTTTTCCGAAAATGGTAGAAAATTTGCGAAAAAAAATTATTGGGGAACAATATTCCGGCCATTCCTATGTGTTTTTTTTTGACAATAGGCGACATTCTTCCAAATTTCGACTTTTGAAATTTTAAAAAGGACTTTGCTCCTTTTTCCGAAAATGGTAGAAAATTTGCGAAAAAAAATTATTGGGGAACACTATTCCGGCCATTCCTATGAATGTCCAATATTCAAAAGTGTGTTTTTTTGACAATAGGCGACATTCTTCCAAATTTCGACTTTTGAAATTTTGAAAAGGACTTTGCTCCTTTTTCCGAAAATGGTAGAAAATTTGCGAAAAAAAATTATTGGGGTACACTATTTCGGCCATTCCTATGAATTTCCAATATTCAAAAGTGTGTTTTTTTTGACAATAGGCGAAATTCTTCCAAATTTCGACTTTTGAAATTTTAAAAAGGACTTTGCTCCTTTTTCCGAAAATGATAAAATATTTGCGAAAAAAAATTATTGGGGAACACTATTCCGGCCATTCCTATGAATGTCCAATATTCAAAAGTGTGTTTTTTTTGACAATAGGCGACATTCTTCCAAATTTCGACTTTTGAAACTTTAAAAAGGACTTTGCTCCTTTTTCCGAAAATGGTAGAAAATTTGCGAAAAAAAATTATTGGGGAACACTATTCCGGCCATTCCTATGAATGTCCAATATTCAAAAGTGTCTTTTTTTGACAATAGGCGACATTTTTCCAAATTTCAACTTTTGAAATTTTAGAAAGGACTTTGCTCCTTTTTCCGAAAATGGTAGAAAATTTGCGAAAAAAAATTATTGGGGAACACTATTCCGGCCATTCCTATGAATGTCCAATATTCAAAAGTGTGTTTTTTGACAATAGGCGACATTCTTCCAAACTTCGACTTTTGAAATTTTAAAAAGGACTTTGCTCCTTTTTCCGAAAATGGTAGAAAATTTGCGAAAAAAAATTATTGGGGAATACTATTCCGGCCATTCCTATGAATGTCCAATATTCAAAAGTGTGTTTTTTTGACAATAGGCGACATTCTTCCAAATTTCGAGTTTTGAAATTTTGAAAAGGACTTTGCTCCTTTTTCCGAAAATGGTAGAAAATTTGCGAAAAAAAAATTATTGGGGAACACTATTCCGGCCATTCCTATGAATGTCCAATATTCAAAAGTGTGTTTTTTTGACAATAGGCGACATTCTTTCAAATTTCGACTTTTGAAATTTTAAAAGGACTTTGCTCCTTTTTCCGAAAATGGTAGAAAATTTGCGAAAAAAAATTATTGGGGAACACTATTCCGGTTATTTCTATGAATGTCCAATATTCAAAAGTCTTAAGAGTGTGTTTTTTTGACAATAGGCGACATTCTTCCAAATTTCGACTTTTGAAATTTTAAAAAGGACTTTGCTGCTTTTTCCGAAAATGGTAGAAAACTTGCGAAAAAAATTATTGGGGAACACTATTCCGGCCATTCCTATGTGTTTTTTTTTTTGACAATAGGCGACATTCTTCCAAAGTTCGACTTTTGAAATTTTAAAAAGGACTTTGCTCCTTTTTCCGAAAATGGTAGAAAATTTGCGAAAAAAAATTATTGGGGAACACTATTCCGGCCATTCCTATGAATGTCCAATATTCAAAAGTGTGTTTTTTTGACAATAGGCGACATTCTTCCAAATTTCGAGTTTTGAAATTTTGAAAAGGACTTTGCTCCTTTTTCCGAAAATGGTAGAAAATTTGCGAAAAAAAATTATTGGGGAACACTATTTCGGCCATTCCTATGAATTTCCAATATTCAAAAGTGTCTTTTTTTTGACAATAGGCGACATTCTTTCAAATTTCGACTTTTGAAATTTTAAAAAGGACTTTGCTCCTTTTTCCGAAAATGGTAGAAAATTTGCGAGAAAAAATTATTGGGGAACACTATTCCGGTTATTTCTATGAATGTCCAATATTCAAAAGTCTTAAGAGTGTGTTTTTTTGACAATAGGCGACATTCTTCCAAATTTCGACTTTTGAAATTTTAAAAAGGACTTTGCTGCTTTTTCCGAAAATGGTAGAAAATTTGCGAAAAAAAATTATTGGGGAACACTATTCCGGCCATTCCTATGAATGTCCAATATTCAAAAGTGTGTTTTTTTGACAATAGGCGACATTCTTCCAAATTTGGACTTTTGAAATTTTAAAAAGGACCTTGCTCCTTTTTCCGAAAACGGTAGAAAAGTTGCGAAAAAAATTATTGGGGAACACTATTCCGGCCATTCCTATGTGTTTTTTTTTTTTGACAATAGGCGACATTCTTCCAAATTTCGACTTTTGAAATTTTAAAAAGGACTTTGCTCCTTTTTCCGAAAATGGTAGAAAATTTGCGAAAAAAAATTATTGGGGAACACTATTCCGGCCATTCCTATGAATGTCCAATATTCAAAAGTGTGTTTTTTTGACAATAGGCGACATTCTTCCAAATTTCGAGTTTTGAAGTTTTGAAAAGGACTTTGCTCCTTTTTCCGAAAATGGTAGAAAATTTGCGAAAAAAAATTATTGGGGAACACTATTTCGGCCATTCCTATGAATTTCCAATATTCAAAAGTGTCTTTTTTTTGACAATAGGCGAAATTCTTCCAAATTTCGACTTTTGAAATTTTAAAAAGGACTTTGCTCCTTTTTCCGAAAATGATAAAATATTTGCGAAAAAAAATTATTGGGGAACACTATTCCGACCATTCCTATGAATGTCCAATATTCAAAAGTGTGTTTTTTTGACAATAGGCGACATTCTTCCAAATTTGGACTTTTGAAATTTTAAAAAGGACTTTGCTCCTTTTTCCGAAAATGGTAGAAAATTTACGAAAAAAATTATTGGGGAACACTATTCCGGCCATTCCTATGAATGTCCAATATTAAAAAGTGTGTTTTTTTTGACAATAAGCGACATTCTTCCAAATTTCGACTTTTGAAATTTTAAAAAGGACTTTGCTCGTTTTTCCGAAAATGGTAGAAAATTTGCGAAAAAAAATTATTGGGGAACACTACTCCGGTTATTTCTATGAATGTCCAATATTCAAAAGTCTTAACAGTGTGTTTTTTTGAAAATTGGCGACATTTTTCCAAATTTCAACTTTTGAAATTTTAAAAAGGACTTTGCTCCTTTTTCCGAAAATGGTAGAAAATTAGCGAAAAAAAATTATTGGGGACCACTATTCCGGCCATTCCTATGAATGTCCAATATTCAAAAGTGTGTTTTTTTGACAATAGGCGACATTCTTCCAAATTTCGACTTTTGAAATTTTAAAAAGGACTTTGCTCCTTTTTCCGAAAATGGTAGAAAATTTGCGAAAAAAAATTATTGGGGAACACTATTCCGGGCATTCCTATGAATGTCCAATATTCAAAAGTGTGTTTTTTTGACAATAGGCGACATTCTTCCAAATTTCGACTTTTGAAATTTTAAAAAGGACTTTGCTCCTTTTTCCGAAAATGGTAGAAAATTTGCGAAAAAAAATTATTGGGGAACACTATTCCGGCCATTCCTATGAATGTCCAATATTCAAAAGTGTGTTTTTTTGACAATAGGCGACATTCTTCCAAATTTCGACTTTTGAAATTTTAAAAAGGACTTTGCTCCTTTTTCCGAAAATGGTAGAAAATTTGCGAAAAAAATTATTGGGGAACACTATTCCGGCCATTCCTATGTGTTTTTTTGACAATAGGCGACATTCTTCCAAATTTCGACTTTTGAAATTTTAAAAAGGACTTTGCTCCTTTTTCCGAAAATGGTAGAAAATTTGCGAAAAAAAATTATTGGGGAACACTATTCCGGCCATTCCTATGAATGTCCAATATTCAAAAGTGTGTTTTTTTGACAATAGGCGACATTCTTCCAAATTTCGACTTTTGAAATTTTAAAAAGGACTTTGCTCCTTTTTCCGAAAATGGTAGAAAATTTGCGAAAAAAAATTATTGGGGAACACTATTCCGGCCATTCCTATGAATGTCCAATATTCAAAAGTGTCTTTTTTTGACAATAGGCGACATTTTTCCAAATTTCAACTTTTGAAATTTTAGAAAGGACTTTGCTCCTTTTTCCGAAAATGGTAGAAAATTTGCGAAAAAAAGTTATTGGGGAATACTATTCCGGCCATTCCTATGAATGTCCAATATTCAAAAGTGTGTTTTTTTGACAATAGGCGACATTCTTCCAAATTTCGACTTTTGAAATTTTGAAAAGGACATTGCTCCTTTTTCCGAAAATGGTAGAAAATTTGCGAAAAAAAATTATTGGGGAACACTATTCCGGCCATTCCTATGAATGTCCAATATTCAAAAACGTGTTTTTTTGACAATAGGCAACATTCTTTCAAATTTCGACTTTTGAAATTTTAAAAAGGACTTTGCTCCTTTTTCCGAAAATGGTAGAAAATTTGCGAAAAAAAATTATTGGGGAAGACTATTCCGGCCATTCCTATGAATGTCCAATATTCAAAAGTGTGATTTTTTGAAAATTGGCGACATTTTTCCAAATTTGGACTTTTGAAATTTTAAAAAGGACCTTGCTCCTTTTTCCGAAAATGGTAGAAAATTTGCGAAAAAAATTATTGGGGAACAATATTCCGGCCATTCCTATGTGTTTTTTTTTTTGACAATAGGCGACATTCTTCCAAATTTCGACTTTTGAAATTTTAAAAAGGACTTTGCTCCTTTTTCCGAAAATGGTAGAAAATTTGCGAAAAAAAATTATTGGGGAACACTATTCCGGCCATTCCTATGAATGTCCAATATTCAAAAGTGTGTTTTTTTGACAATAGGCGACATTCTTCCAAATTTCGACTTTTGAAATTTTGAAAAGGACTTTGCTCCTTTTTCCGAAAATGGTAGAAAATTTGCGAAAAAAAATTATTGGGGAACACTATTTCGGCCATTCCTATGAATTTCCAATATTCAAAAGTGTGTTTTTTTGACAATAGGCGAAATTCTTCCAAATTTCGACTTTTGAAATTTTAAAAAGGACTTTGCTCCTTTTTCCGAAAATGATAAAATATTTGCGAAAAAAAATTATTGGGGAACACTATTCCGGCCATTCCTATGAATGTCCAATATTCAAAAGTGTGATTTTTTGAAAATTGGCGACATTTTTCCAAATTTGCACTTTTGAAATTTTAAAAAGGACCTTGCTCCTTTTTCCGAAAATGGTAGAAAATTTGCGAAAAAAAATTATTGGGGAACAATATTCCGGCCATTCCTATGTGTTTTTTTTTGACAATAGGCGACATTCTTCCAAATTTCGACTTTTGAAATTTTAAAAAGGACTTTGCTCCTTTTTCCGAAAATGATAGAAAATTTGCGAAAAAAAATTATTGGGGAACACTATTCCGGCCATTCCTATGAATGTCCAATATTCAAAAGTGTGTTTTTTTGACAATAGGCGACATTCTTCCAAATTTCGACTTTTGAAATTTTGAAAAGGACTTTGCTCCTTTTTCCGAAAATGGTAGAAAATTTGCGAAAAAAAATTATTGGGGTACACTATTTCGGCCATTCCTATGAATTTCCAATATTCAAAAGTGTGTTTTTTTTGACAATAGGCGAAATTCTTCCAAATTTCGACTTTTGAAATTTTAAAAAGGACTTTGCTCCTTTTTCCGAAAATGATAAAATATTTGCGAAAAAAAATTATTGGGGAACACTATTCCGGCCATTCCTATGAATGTCCAATATTCAAAAGTGTGTTTTTTTTGACAATAGGCGACATTCTTCCAAATTTCGACTTTTGAAATTTTAAAAAGGACTTTGCTCCTTTTTCCGAAAATGGTAGAAAATTTGCGAAAAAAAATTATTGGGGAACACTATTCCGGCCATTCCTATGAATGTCCAATATTCAAAAGTGTCTTTTTTTGACAATAGGCGACATTTTTCCAAATTTCAACTTTTGAAATTTTAGAAAGGACTTTGCTCCTTTTTCCGAAAATGGTAGAAAATTTGCGAAAAAAAATTATTGGGGAACACTATTCCGGCCATTCCTATGAATGTCCAATATTCAAAAGTGTGTTTTTTGACAATAGGCGACATTCTTCCAAACTTCGACTTTTGAAATTTTAAAAAGGACTTTGCTCCTTTTTCCGAAAATGGTAGAAAATTTGCGAAAAAAAATTATTGGGGAATACTATTCCGGCCATTCCTATGAATGTCCAATATTCAAAAGTGTGTTTTTTTGACAATAGGCGACATTCTTCCAAATTTCGAGTTTTGAAATTTTGAAAAGGACTTTGCTCCTTTTTCCGAAAATGGTAGAAAATTTGCGAAAAAAAAATTATTGGGGAACACTATTCCGGCCATTCCTATGAATGTCCAATATTCAAAAGTGTGTTTTTTTGACAATAGGCGACATTCTTTCAAATTTCGACTTTTGAAATTTTAAAAGGACTTTGCTCCTTTTTCCGAAAATGGTAGAAAATTTGCGAAAAAAAATTATTGGGGAACACTATTCCGGTTATTTCTATGAATGTCCAATATTCAAAAGTCTTAAGAGTGTGTTTTTTTGACAATAGGCGACATTCTTCCAAATTTCGACTTTTGAAATTTTAAAAAGGACTTTGCTGCTTTTTCCGAAAATGGTAGAAAATTTGCGAAAAAAATTATTGGGGAACACTATTCCGGCCATTCCTATGTGTTTTTTTTTTGACAATAGGCGACATTCTTCCAAAGTTCGACTTTTGAAATTTTAAAAAGGACTTTGCTCCTTTTTCCGAAAATGGTAGAAAATTTGCGAAAAAAAATTATTGGGGAACACTATTCCGGCCATTCCTATGAATGTCCAATATTCAAAAGTGTGTTTTTTTGACAATAGGCGACATTCTTCCAAATTTCGAGTTTTGAAATTTTGAAAAGGACTTTGCTCCTTTTTCCGAAAATGGTAGAAAATTTGCGAAAAAAAATTATTGGGGAACACTATTTCGGCCATTCCTATGAATTTCCAATATTCAAAAGTGTCTTTTTTTTGACAATAGGCGACATTCTTTCAAATTTCGACTTTTGAAATTTTAAAAAGGACTTTGCTCCTTTTTCCGAAAATGGTAGAAAATTTGCGAGAAAAAATTATTGGGGAACACTATTCCGGTTATTTCTATGAATGTCCAATATTCAAAAGTCTTAAGAGTGTGTTTTTTTGACAATAGGCGACATTCTTCCAAATTTCGACTTTTGAAATTTTAAAAAGGACTTTGCTGCCTTTTCCGAAAATGGTAGAAAATTTGCGAAAAAAAATTATTGGGGAACACTATTCCGGCCATTCCTATGAATGTCCAATATTCAAAAGTGTGTTTTTTTGACAATAGGCGACATTCTTCCAAATTTGGACTTTTGAAATTTTAAAAAGGACCTTGCTCCTTTTTCCGAAAACGGTAGAAAAGTTGCGAAAAAAATTATTGGGGAACACTATTCCGGCCATTCCTATGTGTTTTTTTTTTGACAATAGGCGACATTCTTCCAAATTTCGACTTTTGAAATTTTAAAAAGGACTTTGCTCCTTTTTCCGAAAATGGTAGAAAATTTGCGAAAAAAAATTATTGGGGAACACTATTCCGGCCATTCCTATGAATGTCCAATATTCAAAAGTGTGTTTTTTTGACAATAGGCGACATTCTTCCAAATTTCGAGTTTTGAAGTTTTGAAAAGGACTTTGCTCCTTTTTCCGAAAATGGTAGAAAATTTGCGAAAAAAAATTATTGGGGAACACTATTTCGGCCATTCCTATGAATTTCCAATATTCAAAAGTGTCTTTTTTTTGACAATAGGCGAAATTCTTCCAAATTTCGACTTTTGAAATTTTAAAAAGGACTTTGCTCCTTTTTCCGAAAATGATAAAATATTTGCGAAAAAAAATTATTGGGGAACACTATTCCGACCATTCCTATGAATGTCCAATATTCAAAAGTGTGTTTTTTTGACAATAGGCGACATTCTTCCAAATTTGGACTTTTGAAATTTTAAAAAGGACTTTGCTCCTTTTTCCGAAAATGGTAGAAAATTTACGAAAAAAATTATTGGGGAACACTATTCCGGCCATTCCTATGAATGTCCAATATTAAAAAGTGTGTTTTTTTTGACAATAAGCGACATTCTTCCAAATTTCGACTTTTGAAATTTTAAAAAGGACTTTGCTCGTTTTTCCGAAAATGGTAGAAAATTTGCGAAAAAAAATTATTGGGGAACACTATTCCGGTTATTTCTATGAATGTCCAATATTCAAAAGTCTTAACAGTGTGTTTTTTTGAAAATTGGCGACATTTTTCCAAATTTCAACTTTTGAAATTTTAAAAAGGACTTTGCTCCTTTTTCCGAAAATGGTAGAAAATTAGCGAAAAAAAATTATTGGGGACCACTATTCCGGCCATTCCTATGAATGTCCAATATTCAAAAGTGTGTTTTTTTGACAATAGGCGACATTCTTCCAAATTTCGACTTTTGAAATTTTAAAAAGGACTTTGCTCCTTTTTCCGAAAATGGTAGAAAATTTGCGAAAAAAAATTATTGGGGAACACTATTCCGGGCATTCCTATGAATGTCCAATATTCAAAAGTGTGTTTTTTTGACAATAGGCGACATTCTTCCAAATTTCGACTTTTGAAATTTTAAAAAGGACTTTGCTCCTTTTTCCGAAAATGGGAGAAAATTTGCGAAAAAAAATTATTGGGGAACACTATTCCGGCCATTCCTATGAATGTCCAATATTCAAAAGTGTGTTTTTTTGACAATAGGCGACATTCTTCCAAATTTCGACTTTTGAAATTTTAAAAAGGACTTTGCTCCTTTTTCCGAAAATGGTAGAAAATTTGCGAAAAAAATTATTGGGGAACACTATTCCGGCCATTCCTATGAATGTCCAATATTCAAAAGTGTGTTTTTTTGACAATAGGCGACATTCTTCCAAATTTCGACTTTTGAAATTTTAAAAAGGACCTTGCTCCTTTTTCCGAAAATTGGAGGAGATAAGCGAAAAAAAATTATTGGGGAACACTATTCCGGCCATTCCTATGAATGTCCAATATTCAAAAGTGTGTTTTTTTGACAATAGGCGACATTCTTCCAAATTTCGACTTTTGAAATTTTAAAAAGGACTTTGCTCCTTTTTCCGAAAATGGTAGAAAATTTGCGAAAAAAAATTATTGGGGAACACTATTCCGGCCATTCCTATGTGTTTTTTTGACAATAGGCGACATTCTTTCAAATTTCGACTTTTGAAATTTTAAAAAGGACTTTGCGCCTTTTTCCGAAAATGGGAAAAAATTTGCGAAAAAAAATTATTGGGGAACACTATTCCGGCCATTCCTATGAATGTCCAATATTCAAAAGTGTGTTTTTTTGACAATAGGCGACATTCTTCCAAATTTCGACTTTTGAAATTTTGAAAAGGACTTTGCTCCTTTTTCCGAAAATGGTAGAAAATTTGCGAAAAAAAAATTATTGGGGAACACTATTCCGGCCATTCCTATGAATGTCCAATATTCAAAAGTGTGTTTTTTTTGACAATAGGCGAAATTCTTCCAAATTTCGACTTTTGAAATTTTAAAAAGGACTTTGCTCCTTTTTCCGAAAATGATAAAATATTTGGGAAAAAAAATTATTGGGGAACACTATTCCGGCCATTCCTACGAATGTCCAATATTCAAAAGTGTGTTTTTATGACAATATGCGACATTCTTCCAAATTTCGACTTTTGAAATTTTAAAAAGGAATTTTCTCCTTTTTCCGAAAATGGTAGAAAATTTGCGAAAAAAAATTATTGGGGAACACTATTCCGGCCATTCCTATGAATGTCCAATATTCAAAAGTGTGTTGTTTTTGACAATAGGCGACATTCTTCCAAATTTGGACTTTTGAAATTTTAAAAAGGACTTTGCTCCTTTTTCCGAAAATGGTAAAAAATTTGCGAAAAAAAATTATTGGGGAACACTATTCCGGCCATTCCTATGAATGTCCAATATTCAAAAGTGTGTTTTTTTGACAATAGGCGACATTCGACTTTTGAAATTTTAAAAAGGACTTTGCTCCTTTTTCCGAAAATGGTAGAAAATTTGCGAAAAAAAATTATTGGGGAACACTATTCCGGCCATTCCTATGAATGTCCAATATTCAAAAGTGTGTTTTTTTGACAATAGGCGACATTCTTCCAAATTTCGACTTTTGAAATTTTAAAAAGGACTTTGCTCCTTTTTCCGAAAATGGTAGAAAATTTGCGAAAAAAAATTATTGGGGAACACTATTCCGGCCATTCCTATGAATGTCCAATATTCAAAAGTGTGTTTTTTTGACAATAGGCGACATTCTTCCAAATTTCGACTTTTGAAATTTTAAAAGGGACTTTGCTCCTTTTTCCGAAAATGGTAGAAAATTTACGAAAAAAAATTATTGGGGAACACTATTCCGGCCATTCCTATGAATGTCCAATATTCAAAAGTGTGTTTTTTTGACAATAGGCGACATTCTTCCAAATTTCGACTTTTGAAATTTTAAAAAGGACTTTGCTCCTTTTTCCGAAAATGGTAGAAAATTTGCGAAAAAAAATTATTGGGGAACACTATTTCGGCCATTCCTATGAATGTCCAATATTCAAAAGTGTGTTTTTTTGACAATAGGCGACATTCTTCCAAATTTGGACTTTTGAAATTTTAAAAAGGACTTTGCTCCTTTTTCCGAAAATGGTAAAAAATTTACGAAAAAAATTATTGGGGAACACTATTCCGGCCATTCCTATGAATGTCCAATATTAAAAAGTGTGTTTTTTTTTGACAATAAGCGACATTCTTCCAAATTTCGACTTTTGAAATTTTAAAAAGGACTTTGCTCGTTTTTCCGAAAATGGTAGAAAATTTGCGAAAAAAAATTATTGGGGAACACTATTCCGGTTATTTCTATGAATGTCCAATATTCAAAAGTCTTAACAGTGTGTTTTTTTGAAAATTGGCGACATTTTTCCAAATTTCAACTTTTGAAATTTTAAAAAGGACTTTGCTCCTTTTTCCGAAAATGGTAGAAAATTAGCGAAAAAAAATTATTGGGGAACACTATTCCGGCCATTCCTATGAATGTCCAATATTCAAAAGTGTGTTTTTTTGACAATAGGCGACATTCTTCCAAATTTCGACTTTTGAAATTTTAAAAAGGACTTTGCTCCTTTTTCCGAAAATGGGAGAAAATTTGCGAAAAAAAATTATTGGGGAACACTATTCCGGCCATTCCTATGAATGTCCAATATTCAAAAGTGTGTTTTTTTGACAATAGGCGACATTCTTCCAAATTTCGACTTTTGAAATTTTAAAAAGGACTTTGCTCCTTTTTCCGAAAATGGTAGAAAATTTGCGAAAAAAATTATTGGGGAACACTATTCCGGCCATTCCTATGAATGTCCAATATTCAAAAGTGTGTTTTTTTGACAATAGGCGACATTCTTCCAAATTTCGACTTTTGAAATTTTAAAAAGGACCTTGCTCCTTTTTCCGAAAATTGGAGGAGATAAGCGAAAAAAAATTATTGGGGAACACTATTCCGGCCATTCCTATGAATGTCCAATATTCAAAAGTGTGTTTTTTTGACAATAGGCGACATTCTTCCAAATTTCGACTTTTGAAATTTTAAAAAGGACTTTGCTCCTTTTTCCGAAAATGGTAGAAAATTTGCGAACAAAAAGTATTGGGGAACACTATTCCGGCCATTCCTATGAATGTCCAATATTCAAAAGTGTGTTTTTTTGACAATAGGCGACATTCTTCCAAATTTCGACTTTTGAAATTTTAAAAAGGACTTTGCTCCTTTTTCTGAAAATGGTAGAAAATTTGCGAAAAAAAATTATTGGGGAACACTATTCCGGCCATTCCTATGTGTTTTTTTGACAATAGGCGACATTCTTTCAAATTTCGACTTTTGAAATTTTAAAAAGGACTTTGCGCCTTTTTCCGAAAATGGGAAAAAATTTGCGAAAAAAAATTATTGGGGAACACTATTCCGGCCATTCCTATGAATGTCCAATATTCAAAAGTGTGTTTTTTTGACAATAGGCGACATTCTTTCAAATTTCGACTTTTGAAATTTTGAAAAGGACTTTGCTCCTTTTTCCGAAAATGGTAGAAAATTTGCGAAAAAAAAATTATTGGGGAACACTATTCCGGCCATTCCTATGAATGTCCAATATTCAAAAGTCTGTTTTTTTTGACAATAGGCGACATTCGACTTTTGAAATTTTAAAAAGGACTTTGCTCCTTTTTCCGAAAATGGTAGAAAATTTGCGAAAAAAAATTATTGGGGAACACTATTCCGGCCATTCCTATGAATGTCCAATATTCAAAAGTGTCTTTTTTGACAATAGGCGACATTCTTCCAAATTTCGACTTTTGAAATTTTAAAAAGGACTTTGCTCCTTTTTCCGAAAATGGTAGAAAATTTGCGAAAAAAAATTATTGTTGAACACTATTCCGGCCATTCCTATGAATGTCCAATATTCAAAAGTGTGTTTTTTTGACAATAGGCGATATTCTTCCAAATTTCGACTTTTGAAATTTTAAAAAGGACTTTGCTCCTTTTTCCGAAAATGGTAGAAAATTTACGAAAAAAAATTATTGGGGAACACTATTCCGGCCATTCCTATGAATGTCCAATATTCAAAAGTGTGTTTTTTTGACAATAGGCGACATTCTTCCAAATTTCGACTTTTGAAATTTTAAAAAGGACTTTGCTCCTTTTTCCGAAAATGGTAGAAAATTTGGGAAAAAAAATTATTGGGGAACACTATTCCGGCCATTCCTATGAATGTCCAATATTCAAAAGTGTGTTTTTTTGACAATAGGCGACATTCTTCCAAATTTGGACTTTTGAAATTTTAAAAAGGACTTTGCTCCTTTTTCCGAAAATATTGGAAAATTTACGAAAAAAATTATTGGGGAACACTATTCCGGCCATTCCTATGAATGTCCAATATTCAAAAGTGTGTTTTTTTTTGACAATAGGCGACATTCTTCCAAATTTCGACTTTTGAAATTTTGAAAAGGACTTTGCTCCTTTTTCCGAAAATGGTAGAAAATTTGCGAAAAAAAATTATTGGGGAACACTATTCCGGCCATTCCTATGAATGTACAATATTCAAAAGTGTGTTTTTGTTGACAATAGGCGAAATTCTTCCAAATTTCGACTTTTGAAATTTTAAAATGGACTTTGCTCCTTTTTCCGAAAATGATAAAATATTTGCGAAAAAAAATTATTGGGGAACACTATTCCGGCCATTCCTACGAATGTCCAATATTCAAAAGTGTGTTTTTATGACAATATGCGACATTCTTCCAAATTTCGACTTTTGAAATTTTAAAAAGGAATTTTCTCCTTTTTCCGAAAATGGTAGAAAATTTGCGAAAAAAAATTATTGGGGAACACTATTCCGGCCATTCCTATGAATGTCCAATATTCAAAAGTGTGTTTTGTTTGACAATAGGCGACATTCTTCTAAATTTCGACTTTTGAAATTTTAAAAAGGACTTTGCTCCTTTTTCCGAAAATGGTAGAAAATTTGGGAAAAAAATTATTGGGGAACACTATTCCGGCCATTCCTATGAATATCCAATATTCAAAAGTGTGTTTTTTTGACAATAGGCGACATTCTTCCAAATTTCGACTTTTGAAATTTTAAAAAAGGCTTTGCTCCTTTTTCCGAAAATGGTAGAAAATTTGCGAAAAGAAATTATTGGGCAACACTATTCCGGCCATTCCTATGAATGTCCAATATTCAAAAGTGTGTTTTTTTGACAATAGGCGACATTCTTCCAAATTTCGACTTTTGAAATTTTAAAAAGGACTTTGCTCCTTTTTCCGAAAATGGTAGAAAATTTGCGAAGAAAAATTATTGGGGAACACTATTCCGGCCATTCCTATGAATGTCCAATATTCAAAAGTGTGTTTTTATGACAATATGCGACATTCTTCCAAATTTCGACTTTTGAAATTTTAAAAAGGAATTTTCTCCTTTTTCCGAAAATGGTAGAAAATTTGCGAAAAAAAATTATTGGGGAACACTATTCCGGCCATTCCTATGTGTTTTTTTGACAATAGGCGACATTCTTCCAAATTTCGACTTTTGAAATTTTAAAAAGGACCTTGCTCCTTTTTCCGAAAATTGGAGGAAATAAGCGAAAAAAAATTATTGGGGAACACTATTCCGGCCATTCCTATGAATGTCCAATATTCAAAAGTGTGTTTTTTTGACAATAGGCGACATTCTTCCAAATTTCGACTTTTGAAATTTTAAAAAGGACTTTGCTCCTTTTTCCGAAAATGGTAGAAAATTTGCGAAAAAAAATTATTGGGGAACACTATTCCGGCCATTCCTATGAATTTCCAATACTCAAAAGTGTGTTTTTTTGACAATAGGCGACATTCTTCCAAATTTCGACTTTTGAAATTTTAAAAAGGACTTTGCTCCTTTTTCCGAAAATGGTAGAAAATTTGCGAAAAAAAATTATTGGGGAACACTATTTCGGCCATTCCTATGTGTTTTTTTTGACAATAGGCGACATTCTTCCAAATTTCGACTTTTGAAATTTTAAAAAGGACCTTGCTCCTTTTTCCGAAAATGGTAGAAAATTTGCGAAAAAAAAATTATTGGGGAACACTATTTCGGCCATTCCTATGTGTTTTTTTTGACAATAGGCGACATTCTTCCAAATTTCGACTTTTGAAATTTTAAAAAGGACTTTGCTCCTTTTTCCGAAAATGGTAGAAAATTTGCGAAAAAAAATTATTGGGGAACACTATTTCGGCCATTCCTATGTGTTTTTTTTGACAATAGGCGACATTCTTCCAAATTTCGACTTTTGAAATTTTAAAAAGGACCTTGCTCCTTTTTCCGAAAATTGGAGGAGATAAGCGAAAAAAAATTATTGGGGAACACTATTCCGGCCATTCCTATGAATGTTCAATATTCAAAAGTGTGTTTTTTTGACAATAGGCGACATTCTTCCAAATTTCGACTTTTGAAATTTTAAAAAGGACTTTGCTCCTTTTTCCGAAAATGGTAGAAAATTTGCGAACAAAAAGTATTGGGGAACACTATTCCGGCCATTCCTATGAATGTCCAATATTCAAAAGTGTGTTTTTTTGACAATAGGCGACATTCTTCCAAATTTCGACTTTTGAAATTTTAAAAAGGACTTTGCTCCTTTTTCCGAAAATGATAAAATATTTGGGATAAAAAATTATTGGGGAACACTATTCCGGCCATTCCTACGAATGTCCAATATTCAAAAGTGTGTTTTTATGACAATATGCGACATTCTTCCAAATTTCGACTTTTGAAATTTTAAAAAGGAATTTTCTCCTTTTTCCGAAAATGGTAGAAAATTTGCGAAAAAAAATTATTGGGGAACACTATTCCGGCCATTCCTATGAATGTCCAATATTCAAAAGTGTGTTTTTTTGACAATAGGCGACATTCTTCCAAATTTCGACTTTTGAAATTTTAAAAAGGACTTTGCTCCTTTTTCCGAAAATGGTAGAAAATTTACGAAAAAAAATTATTGGGGAACACTATTCCGGCCATTCCTATGAATGTCCAATATTCAAAAGTGTGTTTTTTTGACAATAGGCGACATTCTTCCAAATTTCGACTTTTGAAATTTTAAAAAGGACTTTGCTCCTTTTTCCGAAAAT
Source organism: Epicampocera succincta (assembly GCA_932526305.1). NCBI lineage: Eukaryota > Metazoa > Arthropoda > Insecta > Diptera > Tachinidae > Epicampocera > Epicampocera succincta. Next base: position 34,940,602 of record OW052037.1, on the reverse strand, counting down.
GGTAGAAAATTTGCGAAAAAAAATTATTGGGGAACACTATTTCGGCCATTCCTATGTGTTTTTTTTGACAATAGGCGACATTCTTCCAAATTTCGACTTTTGAAATTTTAAAAAGGACTTTGCTCCTTTTTGCGAAAATGGTAGAAAATTTGCGAAAAAAAATTATTGGGGAACACTATTCCGGCCATTCCTATGAATGTCCAATATTCAAAAGTGTGTTTTTTTTGACAATAGGCGACATTCTTCCAAATTTCGACTTTTGAAATTTTGAAAAGGACTGTGCTCCTTTTTCCGAAAATGGTAGAAAATTTGCGAAAAAAAATTATTGGGGAACACTATTCCGGCCATTCCTATGAATGTACAATATTCAAAAGTGTGTTTTTGTTGACAATAGGCGAAATTCTTCCAAATTTCGACTTTTGAAATTTTAAAAAGGACTTTGCTCCTTTTTCCGAAAATGATAAAATATTTGCGAAAAAAAATTATTGGGGAACACTATTCCGGCCATTCCTACGAATGTCCAATATTCAAAAGTGTGTTTTTATGACAATATGCGACATTCTTCCAAATTTCGACTTTTGAAATTTTAAAAAGGAATTTTCTCCTTTTTCCGAAAATGGTAGAAAATTTGCGAAAAAAAATTATTGGGGAACACTATTCCGGCCATTCCTATGAATGTCCAATATTCAAAAGTGTGTTTTGTTTGACAATAGGCGACATTCTTCTAAATTTCGACTTTTGAAATTTTAAAAAGGACTTTGCTCCTTTTTCCGAAAATGGTAAAAAATTTGGGAAAAAAATTATTGGGGAACACTATTCCGGCCATTCCTATGAATGTCCAATATTCAAAAGTGTGTTTTTTTGACAATAGGCGACATTCTTCCAAATTTCGACTTTTGAAATTTTAAAAAAGACTTTGCTCCTTTTTCCGAAAATGGTAGAAAATTTGCGAAAAGAAATTATTGGGGAACACTATTCCGGCCATTCCTATGAATGTCCAATATTCAAAAGTGTGTTTTTTTGACAATAGGCGACATTCTTCCAAATTTCGACTTTTGAAATTTTAAAAAGGACTTTGCTCCTTTTTCCGAAAATGGTAGAAAATTTGCGAAGAAAAAATTATTGGGGAACACTATTCCGGCCATTCCTATGAATGTCCAATATTCAAAAGTGTGTTTTTTTGACAAAAGGCGACATTCTTCCAAATTTCGACTTTTGAAATTTTAAAAAGGAATTTTCTCCTTTTTCCGAAAATGGTAGAAAATTTGCGAAAAAAAATTATTGGGGAACACTATTCCGGCCATTCCTATGAATGTCCAATATTCAAAAGTGTGTTTTTATGACAATATGCGACATTCTTCCAAATTTCGACTTTTGAAATTTTAAAAAGGAATTTTCTCCTTTTTCCGAAAATGGTAGAAAATTTGCGAAAAAAAATTGTTGGGGAACACTATTCCGGCCATTCCTATGAATGTCCAATATTCAAAAGTGTGTTTTTTTGACAAAAGGCGACATTCTTCCAAATTTCGACTTTTGAAATTTTAAAAAGGAATTTTCTCCTTTTTCCGAAAATGGTAGAAAATTTGCGAAAAAAAATTATTGGGGAACACTATTCCGGCCATTCCTATGAATGTCCAATATTCAAAAGTGTGTTTTTTTGACAATAGGCGACATTCTTCCAAATTTCGACTTTTGAAATTTTAAAAAGGACTTTGCGCCTTTTTCCGAAAATGGGAAAAAATTTGCGAAAAAAAATTATTGGGGAACACTATTCCGGCCATTCCTATGAATGTCCAATATTCAAAAGTGTGTTTTTTTGACAATAGGCGACATTCGACTTTTGAAATTTTAAAAAGGACTTTGCTCCTTTTTCCGAAAATGGTAGAAAATTTGCGAAAAAAAATTATTGGGGAACACTATTCCGGCCATTCCTATGAATGTCCAATATTCAAAAGTGTCTTTTTTGACAATAGGCGACATTCTTCCAAATTTCGACTTTTGAAATTTTAAAAAGGACTTTGCTCCTTTTTCCGAAAATGGTAGAAAATTTGCGAAAAAAAATTATTGGGGAACACTATTCCGGCCATTCCTATGAATGTCCAATATTCAAAAGTGTGTTTTTTTGACAATAGGCGACATTCTTCCAAATTTCGACTTTTGAAATTTTAAAAAGGACTTTGCTCCTTTTTCCGAAAATGATAAAATATTTGCGAAAAAAAATTATTGGGGAACACTATTCCGGCCATTCCTACGAATGTCCAATATTCAAAAGTGTGTTTTTATGACAATATGCGACATTCTTCCAAATTTCGACTTTTGAAATTTTAAAAAGGACTTTGCTCCTTTTTGCGAAAATGGTAGAAAATTTGCGAAAAAAAAATTATTGGGGAACACTATTCCGGCCATTCCTATGAATGTCCAATATTCAAAAGTGTGTTTTTTTTTGACAATAGGCGACATTCTTCCAAATTTCGACTTTTGAAATTTTGAAAAGGACTTTGCTCCTTTTTCCGAAAATGGTAGAAAATTTGCGAAAAAAAATTATTGGGGAACACTATTCCGGCCATTCCTATGAATGTACAATATTCAAAAGTGTGTTTTTGTTGACAATAGGCGAAATTCTTCCAAATTTCGACTTTTGAAATTTTAAAAAGGACTTTGCTCCTTTTTCCGAAAATGATAAAATATTTGCGAAAAAAAATTATTGGGGAACACTATTCCGGCCATTCCTACGAATGTCCAATATTCAAAAGTGTGTTTTTTTGACAATAGGCGACATTCTTCCAAATTTCGACTTTTGAAATTTTGAAAAGGACTTTGCTCCTTTTTCCGAAAATGGTAGAAAATTTGCGAAAAAAAATTATTGGGGAACACTATTCCGGCCATTCCTATGAATGTACAATATTCAAAAGTGTGTTTTTGTTGACAATAGGCGAAATTCTTCCAAATTTCGACTTTTGAAATTTTGAAAAGGACTTTGCTCCTTTTTGCGAAAATGGTAGAAAATTTGCGAAAAAAAAATTATTGGGGAACACTATTCCGGCCATTCCTACGAATGTCCAATATTCAAAAGTGTGTTTTTATGACAATATGCGAAATTCTTCCAAATTTCGACTTTTGAAATTTTAAAAAGGTCTTTGCTCCTTTTTCCGAAAATGATAAAATATTTGCGAAAAAAAATTATTGGGGAACACTATTCCGGCCATTCCTACGAATGTCCAATATTCAAAAGTGTGTTTTTATGACAATATGCGACATTCTTCCAAATTTCGACTTTTGAAATTTTAAAAAGGAATTTTCTCCTTTTTCCGAAAATGGTAGAAAATTTGCGAAAAAAAAATTATTGGGGAACACTATTCCGGCCATTCCTACGAATGTCCAATATTCAAAAGTGTGTTTTTATGACAATATGCGACATTCTTCCAAATTTCGACTTTTGAAATTTTAAAAAGGACTTTGCTCCTTTTTGCGAAAATGGTAGAAAATTTGCGAAAAAAAAATTATTGGGGAACACTATTCCGGCCATTCCTATGAATGTACAATATTCAAAAGTGTGTTTTTGTTGACAATAGGCGAAGTTCTTCCAAATTTCGACTTTTGAAATTTTAAAAAGGACTTTGCTCCTTTTTCCGAAAATGATAAAATATTTGCGAAAAAAAATTATTGGGGAACACTATTCCGGCCATTCCTACGAATGTCCAATATTCAAAAGTGTGTTTTTATGACAATATGCGACATTCTTCCAAATTTCGACTTTTGAAATTTTAAAAAGGACTTTGCTCCTTTTTCCGAAAATGGTAGAAAATTTGCGAAAAAAAATTATTGGGGAACACTATTCCGGCCATTCCTATGAATGTCCAATATTCAAAAGTGTGTTTTGTTTGACAATAGGCGACATTCTTCTAAATTTCGACTTTTGAAATTTTAAAAAGGACTTTGCTCCTTTTTCCGAAAATGGTAGAAAATTTGCGAAAAGAAATTATTGAAGAACACTATTCCGGCCATTCCTATGAATATCCAATATTCAAAAGTGTGTTTTTTTGACAATAGGCGACATTCTTCCAAATTTCGACTTTTGAAATTTTAAAAAAGACTTTGCTCCTTTTTCCGAAAATGGTAGAAAATTTGCGAAAAGAAATTATTGAAGAACACTATTCCGGCCATTCCTATGAATGTCCAATATTCAAAAGTGTGTTTTTTTGACAATAGGCGACATTCTTCCAAATTTCGACTTTTGAAATTTTAAAAAGGAATTTTCTCCTTTTTCCGAAAATGGTAGAAAATTTGCGAAAAAAATTATTGGGGAACACTATTCCGGCCATTCCTATGAATGTCCAATATTCAAAAGTGTGTTTTTATGACAATATGCGACATTCTTCCAAATTTCGACTTTTGAAATTTTAAAAAGGAATTTTCTCCTTTTTCCGAAAATGGTAGAAAATTTGCGAAAAAAAATTATTGGGGAACACTATTCCGGCCATTCCTATGAATGTCCAATATTCAAAAGTGTGTTTTTGTGACAATAGGCGACATTCTTCCAAATTTCGACTTTTGAAATTTTAAAAAGGACTTTGCTCCTTTTTCCGAAAATGGTAGAAAATTTGGGAAAAAAATTATTGGGGAACACTATTCCGGCCATTCCTATGAATGTCCAATATTCAAAAGTGTGTTTTTTTGACAATAGGCGATATTCTTCCAAATTTCGACTTTTGAAATTTTAAAAAGGAATTTTCTCCTTTTTCCGAAAATGGTAGAAAATTTGCGAAAAAAAATTATTGGGGAACACTGTTCCGGCCATTCCTATGAATGTCCAATATTCAAAAGTGTGTTTTTATGACAATATGCGACATTCTTCCAAATTTCGACTTTTGAAATTTTAAAAAGGACTTTGCTCCTTTTTCCGAAAATGGTAGAAAACTTGCGAAAAAAATTATTGGGGAACACTATTCCGGCCATTCCTATGAATGTCCAATATTCAAAAGTGTGTTTTTTTGACAATAGGCGACATTCTTCCAAATTTCGACTTTTAAATTTTGAAAAGGACTTTGCTCCTTTTTCCGAAAATGGTAGAAAATTTGCGAAGAAAAAATTATTGGGGAACACTATTCCGGCCATTCCTATGTGTTTTTTTGACAATAGGCGACATTCTTGCAAATTTCGACTTTTGAAATTTTAAAAAGGACTTTGCTCCTTTTTCCGAAAATGGTAGAAAATTTGCGAAAAAAAATTATTGGGGAACACTATTCCGGCCATTCCTATGGACGTCCAATATTCCAAAGTGTAATTTTTTGACAATAAGCGACATTCTTCCAAATTTCGACTTTTGAAATTTTGAAAAGGACTTTGCTCCTTTTTCCGAAAATGGTAGAAAATTTGCGAAAAAAAATTATTGGGGAACACTATTCCGGCCATTCCTATGAATGTCCAATATTCAAAAGTGTGTTTTTTTGACAATAGGCGACATTCTTCCAAATTTCGACTTTTGAAATTTTAAAAAGGACTTTGCTCCTTTTTCCGAAAATGATAAAATATTTGCGAAAAAAAATTATTGGGGAACACTATTCCGGCCATTCCTATGAATCTCCAATATTCATTAGTGTGTTTTTTTTGACAATAAGCGACACTCTTCCAAATTTCGACTTTTGAAATTTTAAAAAGGACTTTGCTCCTTTTTCCGAAAATGGTAGAAAATTTGCGAAAAAAATTATTGGGGAACACTATTCCGGTTATTTCTATGAATGTCCAATATTCAAAAGTCTTAAGAGTGTGTTTTTTTGAAAATTGGCGACATTTTTCCAAATTTAAACTTTTGAAATTTTAGAAAGGACTTTGCTCCTTTTTCCGAAAATGGTAGAAAATTTGCGAAAAAAAATTATTGGGGAACACTATTCCGGCCATTCCCATGAATGTCCAATATTCAAAAGTGTGTTTTTTTGGCAATAGGCGACATTCTTCCAAATTTCGACTTTTGAAATTTTAAAAAGGACTTTGCTCCTTTTTCCGAAAATGGTAGAAAATTTAAGAAAAAAAATTATTGGGGAACACTATTCCGGCCATTCCTATGAATGTCCAATATTCAAAAGTGTGTTTTTTTTGACAATAGGCGACATTCTTCCAAATTTCGACTTTTGAAATTTTAAAAAGGACTTTGCTCCTTTTTCCGAAAATGGTAGAAAATTTGCGAAAAAAATTATTGGGGAGCACTATTCCGGCCATTCCTATGAATGTCCAATATTCAAAAGTGTGTTTTTTTTGACAATAGGCGACATTCTTCCAAATTTCGACTTTTGAAATTTTAAAAAGGACTTTGCTCCTTTTTCCGAAAATGGTAGAAAATTTGCGAAAGAAAATTATTGGGGAACACAATTCCGGCCATTCCTATGTGTTTTTTTTGACAATAGGCGACATTCTTCCAAATTTCGACATTTGAAATTTTAAAAAGGACTTTGCTGCTTTTTCCGAAAATGGTAGAAAATTTGCGAAAAAAAATGATTGGGGAACACTATTCCGGCCATTCCTATGAATGTCCAATATTCAAAAGTGTGTTTTTTTGACAATAGGCGACATTCTTCCAAATTTCGACTTTTGAAATTTTGAAAAGGACTTTGCTCCTTTTTCCGAAAATGGTAGAAAATTTGGGAAAAAAAATTATTGGGGAACACTATTCCGGCCATTCCTATGAATGTCCAATATTCCAAAGTGTGTTTTTTTTGACAATAGGCGAAATTCTTCCAAATTTCGACTTTTGAAATTTTAAAAAGGACTTTGCTCCTTTTTCCGAAAATGATAAAATATTTGGGAAAAAAAATTTTTGGGGAACACTATTCCGGCCATTCCTACGAATGTCCAATATTCAAAAGTGTGTTTTTATGACAATATGCGACATTCTTCCAAATTTCGACTTTTGAAATTTTAAAAAGGAATTTTCTCCTTTTTCCGAAAATGGTAGAAAATTTGCGAAAAAAATTATTGGGGAACCCTATTCCGGCCATTCCTATGAATGTCCAATATTCAAAAGTGTGTTTTTTTGACAATAGGCGACATTCTTCCAAATTTCGACTTTTGAAATTTTAAAAAAGACTTTGCTCCTTTTTCCGAAAATGGGAAAAAATTTGCGAAAAAAAATTATTGGGGAACACTATTCCGGCCATTCCTATGAATGTCCAATATTCAAAAGTGTGTTTTTTTGACAATAGGCGACATTCTTCCAAATTTCGACTTTTGAAATTTTGAAAAGGACTTTGCTCCTTTTTCCGAAAATGGTAGAAAATTTCCGAAAAAAAATTATTGGGGAACACTATTCCGGCCATTCCTATGAATGTCCAATATTCAAAAGTGTGTTTTTTTGACAATAGGCGACATTCTTCCAAATTTCGACTTTTGAAATTTTAAAAAAGACTTTGGTCCTTTTTCCGAAAATGGTAGAAAATTTGCGAAAAAAAATTATTGGGGAACACTATTCCGGCCATTCCTATGAATGTCCAATATTCAAAAGTGTGTTTTTTTGACAATAGGCGACATTCTTCCAAATTTCGACTTTTGAAATTTTGAAAAGGGCTTTGCTCCTTTTTCCGAAAATGGTAGAAAATTTGCGAAAAAAAATTATTGGGGAACACTATTCCGGCCATTCCTATGTGTTTTTTTGACAATAGGCGACATTCTTCCAAATTTCGACTTTTGAAATTTTAAAAAGGACTTTGCTGCTTTTTCCGAAAATGGTAGAAAATTAGCGAAAAAAAATTATTGGGGAACACTATTCCGGCCATTCCTACGAATGTCCAATATTCAAAAGTGTGTTTTTTTGACAATAGGCGACATTCTTCCAAATTTCGACTTTTGAAATTTTAAAAAGGACTATGCTCCCCTTTCCGAAAATGGTAGAAAATTTGCGAAAAAAAATTATTGGGGAACACTATTTCGGCCATTCCTATGTGTTTTTTTGACAATAGGCGACATTCTTCCAAATTTCGACTTTTGAAATTTTAAAAAGGACTTTGCTCCTTTTTCCGAAAATGGTAGAAAATTTGCGAAAAAAAATTATTGGGGAACACTATTCCGGCCATTCCTATGAATGTCCAATATTCAAAAGTGTGTTTTTTTTTGACAATAGGCGACATTCTTCCAAATTTCGACTTTTGAAATTTTGAAAAGGACTTTGCTCCTTTTTCCGAAAATGGTAGAAAATTTGCGAAAAAAAATTATTGGGGAACACTATTCCGGCCATTCCTATGAATGTACAATATTCAAAAGTGTGTTTTTTTTGACAATAGGCGAAATTCTTCCAAATTTTGACTTTTGAAATTTTAAAAAGGACTTTGCTCCTTTTTCCGAAAATGATAAAATATTTGCGAAAAAAAATTATTGGGGAACACTATTCCGGCCATTCCTACGAATGTCCAATATTCAAAAGTGTGTTTTTATGACAATATGCGACATTCTTCCAAATTTCGACTTTTGAAATTTTAAAAAGGAATTTTCTCCTTTTTCCGAAAATGGTAGATAATTTGCGAAAAAAAATTATTGGGGAACACTATTCCGGCCATTCCTATGAATGTCCAATATTCAAAAGTGTGTTTTGTTTGACAATAGGCGACATTCTTCTAAATTTCGACTTTTGAAATTTTAAAAAGGACTTTGCTCCTTTTTCCGAAAATGGTAGAAAATTTGGGAAAAAAATTATTGGGGAACACTATTCCGGCCATTCCTATGAATATCCAATATTCAAAAGTGTGTTTTTTTGACAATAGGCGACATTCTTCCAAATTTCGACTTTTGAAATTTTAAAAAAGACTTTGCTCCTTTTTCCGAAAATGGTAGAAAATTTGCGAAAAGAAATTATTGGGGAACACTATTCCGGCCATTCCTATGAATGTCCAATATTCAAAAGTGTGTTTTTTTGACAATAGGCGACATTCTTCCAAATTTCGACTTTTAAATTTTGAAAAGGACTTTGCTCCTTTTTCCGAAAATGGTAGAAAATTTGCGAAGAAAAAATTATTGGGGAACAATATTCCGGCCATTCCTATGAATGTCCAATATTCAAAAGTGTGTTTTTTTGACAATAGGCGACATTCTTTCAAATTTCGACTTTTGAAATTTAAAAAAGGAATTTTCTCCTTTTTCCGAAAATGGTAGAAAATTTGCGAAAAAAAATTATTGGGGAACACTATTCCGGACATTCCTATGAATGTCCAATATTCAAAAGTGTGTTTTTATGACAATATGCGACATTCTTGCAAATTTCGACTTTTGAAATTTTAAAAAGGACTTTGCTCCTTTTTCCGAAAATGGTAGAAAATTTGCGAAAAAAAATTATTGGGGAACACTATTCCGGCCATTCCTATGGACGTCCAATATTCCAAAGTGTAATTTTTTGACAATAGGCGACATTCTTCCAAATTTCGACTTTTGAAATTTTGAAAAGGACTTTGCTCCTTTTTCCGAAAATGGTAGAAAATTTGCGAAAAAAAATTATTGGGGAACACTATTCCGGCCATTCCTATGAATGTCCAATATTCAAAAGTGTGTTTTTTTGACAATAGGCGACATTCTTCCAAATTTCGACTTTTGAAATTTTAAAAAGGACTTTGCTCCTTTTTCCGAAAATGATAAAATATTTGCGAAAAAAAATTATTGGGGAACACTATTCCGGCCATTCCTATGAATCTCCAATATTCATTAGTGTGTTTTTTTTTGACAATAAGCGACACTCTTCCAAATTTTGACTTTTGAAATTTTAAAAAGGACTTTGCTCCTTTTTCCGAAAATGGTAGAAAATTTGCAAAAAAAATTATTGGGGAACACTATTCCGGTTATTTCTATGAATGTCCAATATTCAAAAGTCTTAAGAGTGTGTTTTTTTGAAAATTGGCGACATTTTTCCAAATTTAAACTTTTGAAATTTTAGAAAGGACTTTGCTCCTTTTTCCGAAAATGGTAGAAAATTTGCGAAAAAAAATTATTGGGGAACACTATTCCGGCCATTCCCATGAATGTCCAATATTCAAAAGTGTGTTTTTTTGGCAATAGGCGACATTCTTCCAAATTTCGACTTTTGAAATTTTAAAAAGGACTTTGCTCCTTTTTCCGAAAATGGTAGAAAATTTAAGAAAAAAAATTATTGGGGAACACTATTCCGGCCATTCCTATGAATGTCCAATATTCAAAAGTGTGTTTTTTTTGACAATAGGCGACATTCTTCCAAATTTCGACTTTTGAAATTTTAAAAAGGACTTTGCTCCTTTTTCCGAAAATGGTAGAAAATTTGCGAAAAAAATTATTGGGGAGCACTATTCCGGCCATTCCTATGAATGTCCAATATTCAAAAGTGTGTTTTTTTTGACAATAGGCGACATTCTTCCAAATTTCGACTTTTGAAATTTTAAAAAGGACTTTGCTCCTTTTTCCGAAAATGGTAGAAAATTTGCGAAAAAAAATTATTGGGGAACACAATTCCGGCCATTCCTATGTGTTTTTTTTGACAATAGGCGACATTCTTCCAAATTTCGACATTTGAAATTTTAAAAAGGACTTTGCTGCTTTTTCCGAAAATGGTAGAAAATTTGCGAAAAAAAATGATTGGGGAACACTATTCCGGCCATTCCTATGAATGTCCAATATTCAAAAGTGTGTTTTTTTGACAATAGGCGACATTCTTCCAAATTTCGACTTTTGAAATTTTGAAAAGGACTTTGCTCCTTTTTCCGAAAATGGTAGAAAATTTGGGAAAAAAAATTATTGGGGAACACTATTCCGGCCATTCCTATGAATGTCCAATATTCAAAAGTGTGTTTTTTTTGACAATAGGCGAAATTCTTCCAAATTTCGACTTTTGAAATTTTAAAAAGGACTTTGCTCCTTTTTCCGAAAATGATAAAATATTTGGGAAAAAAAATTTTTGGGGAACACTATTCCGGCCATTCCTACGAATGTCCAATATTCAAAAGTGTGTTTTTATGACAATATGCGACATTCTTCCAAATTTCGACTTTTGAAATTTTAAAAAGGAATTTTCTCCTTTTTCCGAAAATGGTAGAAAATTTGCGAAAAAAATTATTGGGGAACCCTATTCCGGCCATTCCTATGAATGTCCAATATTCAAAAGTGTGTTTTTTTTGACAATAGGCGAAATTCTTCCAAAATTCGACTTTTGAAATTTTAAAAAAGACTTTGCTCCTTTTTCCGAAAATGGGAAAAAATTTGCGAAAAAAAATTATTGGGGAACACTATTCCGGCCATTCCTATGAATGTCCAATATTCAAAAGTGTGTTTTTTTGACAATAGGCGACATTCTTCCAAATTTCGACTTTTGAAATTTTAAAAAAGACTTTGGTCCTTTTTCCGAAAATGGTAGAAAATTTGCGAAAAAAAATTATTGGGGAACACTATTCCGGCCATTCCTATGAATGTCCAATATTCAAAAGTGTGTTTTTTTGACAATAGGCGACATTCTTCCAAATTTCGACTTTTGAAATTTTGAAAAGGGCTTTGCTCCTTTTTCCGAAAATGGTAGAAAATTTGCGAAAAAAAATTATTGGGGAACACTATTCCGGCCATTCCTATGTGTTTTTTTGACAATAGGCGACATTCTTCCAAATTTCGACTTTTGAAATTTTAAAAAGGACTTTGCTGCTTTTTCCGAAAATGGTAGAAAATTAGCGAAAAAAAATTATTGGGGAACACTATTCCGGCCATTCCTATGAATGTCCAATATTCAAAAGTGTGTTTTTTTGACAATAGGCGACATTCTTCCAAATTTCGACTTTTGAAATTTTAAAAAGGACTTTGCTCCTCTTTCCGAAAATGGTAGAAAATTTGCGAAAAAAAATTATTGGGGAACACTATTTCGGCCATTCCTATGTGTTTTTTTGACAATAGGCGACATTCTTCCAAATTTCGACTTTTGAAATTTTAAAAAGGACTTTGCTCCTTTTTCCGAAAATGGTAGAAAATTTGCGAAAAAAAATTATTGGGGAACACTATTCCGGCCATTCCTATGAATGTCCAATATTCAAAAGTGTGTTTTTTTTTGACAATAGGCGACATTCTTCCAAATTTCGACTTTTGAAATTTTGAAAAGGACTTTGCTCCTTTTTCCGAAAATGGTAGAAAATTTGGGAAAAAAAATTATTGGGGAACACTATTCCGGCCATTCCTATGAATGTACAATATTCAAAAGTGTGTTTTTTTGACAATAGGCGAAATTCTTCCAAATTTCGACTTTTGAAATTTTAAAAAGGACTTTGCTCCTTTTTCCGAAAATGATAAAATATTTGCGAAAAAAAATTATTGGGGAACACTATTCCGGCCATTCCTACGAATGTCCAATATTCAAAAGTGTGTTTTTATGACAATATGCGACATTCTTCCAAATTTGGACTTTTGAAATTTTAAAAAGGAATTTTCTCCTTTTTCCGAAAATGGTAGATAATTTGCGAAAAAAAATTATTGGGGAACACTATTCCGGCCATTCCTATGAATGTCCAATATTCAAAAGTGTGTTTTGTTTGACAATAGGCGACATTCTTCTAAATTTCGACTTTTGAAATTTTAAAAAGGAATTTTCTCCTTTTTCCGAAAATGGTAGAAAATTTGCGAAAAAAAATTATTGGGGAACACTATTCCGGACATTCCTATGAATGTCCAATATTCAAAAGTGTGTTTTTTTGACAATAGGCGACATTCTTCCAAATTTCGACTTTTGAAATTTTAAAAAGGAATTTTCTCCTTTTTCCGAAAATGGTAGAAAATTTGCGAAAAAAAATTATTGGGGAACACTATTCCGGCCATTCCTATGAATGTCCAATATTCAAAAGTGTGTTTTTTTGACAATAGGCGACATTCTTCCAAATTTGGACTTTTGAAATTTTAAAAAGGACTTTGCTCCTTTTTCCGAAAATGGTAGAAAATTTGGGAAAAAAAATTATTGGGGAACACTATTCCGGCCATTCCTATGAATGTCCAATATTCAAAAGTGTGTTTTTTTGACAATAGGCGACATTCGACTTTTGAAATTTTAAAAAGGACTTTGCTCCTTTTTCCGAAAATGGTAGAAAATTTGCGAAAAAAAATTATTGGGGAACACTATTCCGGCCATTCCTATGAATGTCCAATATTCAAAAGTGTCTTTTTTGACAATAGGCGACATTCTTCCAAATTTCGACTTTTGAAATTTTAAAAAGGAATTTTCTCCTTTTTCCGAAATTGGTAGAAAATTTGGGAAAAAAAATTATTGGGGAACACTATTCCGGACATTCCTATGGACGTCCAATATTCCAAAGTGTAATTTTTTGACAATAGGCGACATTCTTCCAAATTTCGACTTTTGAAATTTTGAAAAGGACTTTGCGCCTTTTTCCGAAAATGGGAAAAAATTTGCGAAAAAAAATTATTGGGGAACACTATTCCGGCCATTCCTATGAATGTCCAATATTCAAAAGTGTGTTTTTTTGACAATAGGCGACATTCGACTTTTGAAATTTTAAAAAGGACTTTGCTCCTTTTTCCGAAAATGGTAGAAAATTTGCGAAAAAAAATTATTGGGGAACACTATTCCGGCCATTCCTATGAATGTCCAATATTCAAAAGTGTCTTTTTTGACAATAGGCGACATTCTTCCAAATTTCGACTTTTGAAATTTTAAAAAGGACTTTGCTCCTTTTTCCGAAAATGGTAGAAAATTTGCGAAAAAAAATTATTGGGGAACACTATTCCGGCCATTCCTATGAATGTCCAATATTCAAAAGTGTGTTTTTTTGACAATAGGCGACATTCTTCCAAATTTCGACTTTTGAAATTTTAAAAAAGACTTTGCTCCTTTTTCCGAAAATGGTAGAAAATTTACGAAAAAAAATTATTGGGGAACACTATTCCGGCCATTTCTATGAATGTCCAATATTCAAAAGTGTGTTTTTTTGACAATAGGCGACATTCTTCCAAATTTCGACTTTTGAAATTTTAAAAAAGACTTTGCTCCTTTTTCCGAAAATGGTAGAAAATTTGCGAAAAAAAATTATTGGGGAACACTATTCCGGCCATTCCTATGAATGTACAATATTCAAAAGTGTGTTTTTGTTGACAATAGGCGAAATTCTTCCAAATTTCGACTTTTGAAATTTTAAAAAGGACTTTGCTCCTTTTTCCGAAAATGATAAAATATTTGCGAAAAAAAATTATTGGGGAACACTATTCCGGCCATTCCTATGAATGTACAATATTCAAAAGTGTGTTTTTATGACAATATGCGACATTCGACTTTTGAAATTTTAAAAAGGACTTTGCTCCTTTTTCCGAAAATGGTAGAAAATTTGCGAAAAAAAATTATTGGGGAACACTATTCCGGCCATTCCTATGAATGTCCAATATTCAAAAGTGTCTTTTTTGACAATAGGCGACATTCTTCCAAATTTCGACTTATGAAATTTTAAAAAGGACTTTGCTCCTTTTTCCGAAAATGGTAGAAAATTTGCGAAAAAAAATTATTGGGGAACACTATTCCGGCCATTCCTATGAATGTCCAAGATTCAAAAGTGTGTTTTTTTGACAATAGGCGACATTCTTCCAAATTTCGACTTTTGAAATTTTAAAAAAGACTGCTCCTTTTTCCGAAAATGGTAGAAAATTTACGAAAAAAAATTATTGGGGAACACTATTCCGGCCATTCCTATGAATGTCCAATATTCAAAAGTGTGTTTTTTTGACAATAGGCGACATTCTTCCAAATTTCGACTTTTGAAATTTTAAAAAGGACTTTGCTCCTTTTTCCGAAAATGGTAGAAAATTTGCGAAAAAAAATTATTGGGGAACACTATTTCGGCCATTCCTATGTGTTTTTTTGACAATAGGCGACATTCTTCCAAATTTCGACTTTTGAAATTTTAAAAAGGACTTTGCTCCTTTTTGCGAAAATGGTAGAAAACTTGCGAAAAAAAAATTATTGGGGAACACTATTCCGGCCATTCCTATGAATGTCCAATATTCAAAAGTGTGTTTTTTTTTGACAATAGGCGACATTCTTCCAAATTTCGACTTTTGAAATTTTAAAAAAGACTTTGCTCCTTTTTCCGAAAATGGTAGAAAATTTGCGAAAAGAAATTATTGGGGAACACTATTCCGGCCATTCCTATGAATGTCCAATATTCAAAAGTGTGTTTTTTTGACAATAGGCGACATTCTTCCAAATTTCGACTTTTAAATTTTGAAAAGGACTTTGCTCCTTTTTCCGAAAATGGTAGAAAATTTAAGAAAAAAAATTATTGGGGAACACTATTCCGGCCATTCCTATGAATGTCCAATATTCAAAAGTGTGTTTTTTTTGACAATAGGCGACATTCTTCCAAATTTCGACTTTTGAAATTTTAAAAAGGACTTTGCTCCTTTTTCCGAAAATGGTAGAAAATTTGCGAAAAAAATTATTGGGGAGCACTATTCCGGCCATTCCTATGAATGTCCAATATTCAAAAGTGTGTTTTTTTGGCAATAGGCGACATTCTTCCAAATTTCGACTTTTGAAATTTTAAAAAGGACTTTGCTCCTTTTTCCGAAAATGGTAGAAAATTTAAGAAAAAAAATTATTGGGGAACACTATTCCGGCCATTCCTATGAATGTCCAATATTCAAAAGTGTGTTTTTTTTGACAATAGGCGACATTCTTCCAAATTTCGACTTTTGAAATTTTAAAAAGGACTTTGCTCCTTTTTCCGAAAATGGTAGAAAATTTGCGAAAAAAAATTATTGGGGAACACTATTCCGGCCATTCCCATGAATGTCCAATATTCAAAAGTGTGTTTTTTTGGCAATAGGCGACATTCTTCCAAATTTCGACTTTTGAAATTTTAAAAAGGACTTTGCTCCTTTTTCCGAAAATGGTAGAAAATTTAAGAAAAAAAATTATTGGGGAACACTATTCCGGCCATTCCTATGAATGTCCAATATTCAAAAGTGTGTTTTTTTTGACAATAGGCGACATTCTTCCAAATTTCGACTTTTGAAATTTTAAAAAGGACTTTGCTCCTTTTTCCGAAAATGGTAGAAAATTTGCGAAAAAAATTATTGGGGAGCACTATTCCGGCCATTCCTATGAATGTCCAATATTCAAAAGTGTGTTTTTTTGGCAATAGGCGACATTCTTCCAAATTTCGACTTTTGAAATTTTAAAAAGGACTTTGCTCCTTTTTCCGAAAATGGTAGAAAATTTAAGAAAAAAAATTATTGGGGAACACTATTCCGGCCATTCCTATGAATGTCCAATATTCAAAAGTGTGTTTTTTTGGCAATAGGCGACATTCTTCCAAATTTCGACTTTTGAAATTTTAGAAAGGACTTTGCTCCTTTTTCCGAAAATGGTAGAAAATTTGCGAAAAAAAATTATTGGGGAACACTATTCCGGCCATTCCCATGAATGTCCAATATTCAAAAGTGTGTTTTTTTGGCAATAGGCGACATTCTTCCAAATTTCGACTTTTGAAATTTTAAAAAGGACTTTGCTCCTTTTTCCGAAAATGGTAGAAAATTTAAGAAAAAAAATTATTGGGGAACACTATTCCGGCCATTCCTATGAATGTCCAATATTCAAAAGTGTGTTTTTTTTGACAATAGGCGACATTCTTCCAAATTTCGACTTTTGAAATTTTAAAAAGGACTTTGCTCCTTTTTCCGAAAATGGTAGAAAATTTGCGAAAAAAATTATTGGGGAGCACTATTCCGGCCATTCCTATGAATGTCCAATATTCAAAAGTGTGTTTTTTTTGACAATAGGCGACATTCTTCCAAATTTCGACTTTTGAAATTTTAAAAAGGACTTTGCTCCTTTTTCCGAAAATGGTAGAAAATTTGCGAAAAAAAATTATTGGGGAACACTATTTCGGCCATTCCTATGTGTTTTTTTGACAATAGGCGACATTCTTCCAAATTTCGACTTTTGAAATTTTAAAAAGGACTTTGCTCCTTTTTCCGAAAATGGTAGAAAATTTGCGAAAAAAAATTATTGGGGAACACTATTCCGGCCATTCCTATGAGTGTCCAATATTCAAAAGTGTGTTTTTTTTTGACAATAGGCGACATTCTTCCAAATTTCGACTTTTGAAATTTTGAAAAGGACTTTGCTCCTTTTTCCGAAAATGGTAGAAAATTTGCGAAAAAAAATTATTGGGGAACACTATTCCGGCCATTCCTATGAATGTACAATATTCAAAAGTGTGTTTTTTTTGACAATAGGCGAAATTCTTCCAAATTTTGACTTTTGAAATTTTAAAAAGGACTTTGCTCCTTTTTCCGAAAATGATAAAATATTTGCGAAAAAAAATTATTGGGGAACACTATTCCGGCCATTCCTACGAATGTCCAATATTCAAAAGTGTGTTTTTATGACAATATGCGACATTCTTCCAAATTTCGACTTTTGAAATTTTAAAAAGGAATTTTCTCCTTTTTCCGAAAATGGTAGATAATTTGCGAAAAAAAATTATTGGGGAACACTATTCCGGCCATTCCTATGAATGTCCAATATTCAAAAGTGTGTTTTGTTTGACAATAGGCGACATTCTTCTAAATTTCGACTTTTGAAATTTTAAAAAGGACTTTGCTCCTTTTTCCGAAAATGGTAGAAAATTTGGGAAAAAAATTATTGGGGAACACTATTCCGGCCATTCCTATGAATATCCAATATTCAAAAGTGTGTTTTTTTGACAATAGGCGACATTCTTCCAAATTTCGACTTTTGAAATTTTAAAAAAGACTTTGCTCCTTTTTCCGAAAATGGTAGAAAATTTGCGAAAAGAAATTATTGGGGAACACTATTCCGGCCATTCCTATGAATGTCCAATATTCAAAAGTGTGTTTTTTTGACAATAGGCGACATTCTTCCAAATTTCGACTTTTGAAATTTTGAAAAGGACTTTGCTCCTTTTTCCGAAAATGGTAGAAAATTTGCGAAGAAAAAATTATTGGGGAACAATATTCCGGCCATTCCTATGAATGTCCAATATTCAAAAGTGTGTTTTTTTGACAATAGGCGACATTCTTTCAAATTTCGACTTTTGAAATTTAAAAAAGGAATTTTCTCCTTTTTCCGAAAATGGTAGAAAATTTGCGAAAAAAAATTATTGGGGAACACTATTCCGGACATTCCTATGAATGTCCAATATTCAAAAGTGTGTTTTTATGACAATATGCGACATTCTTGCAAATTTCGACTTTTGAAATTTTAAAAAGGACTTTGCTCCTTTTTCCGAAAATGGTAGAAAATTTGCGAAAAAAAATTATTGGGGAACACTATTCCGGCCATTCCTATGGACGTCCAATATTCCAAAGTGTAATTTTTTGACAATAGGCGACATTCTTCCAAATTTCGACTTTTGAAATTTTGAAAAGGACTTTGCTCCTTTTTCCGAAAATGGTAGAAAATTTGCGAAAAAAAATTATTGGGGAACACTATTCCGGCCATTCCTATGAATGTCCAATATTCAAAAGTGTGTTTTTTTGACAATAGGCGACATTCTTCCAAATTTCGACTTTTGAAATTTTAAAAAGGACTTTGCTCCTTTTTCCGAAAATGATAAAATATTTGCGAAAAAAAATTATTGGGGAACACTATTCCGGCCATTCCTATGAATCTCCAATATTCATTAGTGTGTTTTTTTTGACAATAAGCGACACTCTTCCAAATTTCGACTTTTGAAATTTTAAAAAGGACTTTGCTCCTTTTTCCGAAAATGGTAGAAAATTTGCGAAAAAAATTATTGGGGAACACTATTCCGGTTATTTCTATGAATGTCCAATATTCAAAAGTCTTAAGAGTGTGTTTTTTTGAAAATTGGCGACATTTTTCCAAATTTAAACTTTTGAAATTTTAGAAAGGACTTTGCTCCTTTTTCCGAAAATGGTAGAAAATTTGCGAAAAAAAATTATTGGGGAACACTATTCCGGCCATTCCCATGAATGTCCAATATTCAAAAGTGTGTTTTTTTGGCAATAGGCGACATTCTTCCAAATTTCGACTTTTGAAATTTTAAAAAGGACTTTGCTCCTTTTTCCGAAAATGGTAGAAAATTTAAGAAAAAAAATTATTGGGGAACACTATTCCGGCCATTCCTATGTGTTTTTTTTGACAATAGGCGACATTCTTCCAAATTTCGACATTTGAAATTTTAAAAAGGACTTTGCTGCTTTTTCCGAAAATGGTAGAAAATTTGCGAAAAAAAATGATTGGGGAACACTATTCCGGCCATTCCTATGAATGTCCAATATTCAAAAGTGTGTTTTTTTGACAATAGGCGACATTCTTCCAAATTTCGACTTTTGAAATTTTAAAAAGGACTTTGCTCCTTTTTCCGAAAATGATAAAATATTTGGGAAAAAAAATTTTTGGGGAACACTATTCCGGCCATTCCTACGAATGTCCAATATTCAAAAGTGTGTTTTTATGACAATATGCGACATTCTTCCAAATTTCGACTTTTGAAATTTTAAAAAGGAATTTTCTCCTTTTTCCGAAAATGGTAGAAAATTTGCGAAAAAAATTATTGGGGAACCCTATTCCGGCCATTCCTATGAATGTCCAATATTCAAAAGTGTGTTTTTTTTGACAATAGGCGAAATTCTTCCAAAATTCGACTTTTGAAATTTTAAAAAAGACTTTGCTCCTTTTTCCGAAAATGGGAAAAAATTTGCGAAAAAAAATTATTGGGGAACACTATTCCGGCCATTCCTATGAATGTCCAATATTCAAAAGTGTGTTTTTTTGACAATAGGCGACATTCTTCCAAATTTCGACTTTTGAAATTTTAAAAAAGACTTTGCTCCTTTTTCCGAAAATGGTAGAAAATTTGCGAAAAAAAATTATTGGGGAACACTATTCCGGCCATTCCTATGAATGTCCAATATTCAAAAGTGTGTTTTTTTGACAATAGGCGACATTCTTCCAAATTTCGACTTATGAAATTTTGAAAAGGACTTTGCTCCTTTTTCCGAAAATGGTAGAAAATTTCCGAAAAAAAATTATTGGGGAACACTATTCCGGCCATTCCTATGAATGTACAATATTCAAAAGTGTGTTTTTTTTGACAATAGGCGAAATTCTTCCAAATTTCGACTTTTGAAATTTTAAAAAGGACTTTGCTCCTTTTTCCGAAAATGATAAAATATTTGCGAAAAAAAATTATTGGGGAACACTATTCCGGCCATTCCTACGAATGTCCAATATTCAAAAGTGTGTTTTTTTGACAATAGGCGACATTCTTCTAAATTTCGACTTTTGAAATTTTAAAAAGGACTTTGCTCCTTTTTCCGAAAATGGTAGAAAATTTGGGAAAAAAATTATTGGGGAACACTATTCCGGCCATTCCTATGAATATCCAATATTCAAAAGTGTGTTTTTTTGACAATAGGCGACATTCTTCCAAATTTCGACTTTTGAAATTTTAAAAAAGACTTTGCTCCTTTTTCCGAAAATGGTAGAAAATTTGCGAAAAGAAATTATTGGGGAACACTATTCCGGCCATTCCTATGAATGTCCAATATTCAAAAGTGTGTTTTTTTGACAATAGGCGACATTCTTCCAAATTTCGACTTTTAAATTTTGAAAAGGACTTTGCTCCTTTTTCCGAAAATGGTAGAAAATTTGCGAAGAAAAAATTATTGGGGAACAATATTCCGGCCATTCCTATGAATGTCCAATATTCAAAAGTGTGTTTTTTTGACAATAGGCGACATTCTTTCAAATTTCGACTTTTGAAATTTAAAAAAGGAATTTTCTCCTTTTTCCGAAAATGGTAGAAAATTTGCGAAAAAAAATTATTGGGGAACACTATTCCGGCCATTCCTATGAATGTCCAATATTCAAAAGTGTGTTTTTTTTGACAATAGGCGACATTCTTCCAAATTTCGACTTTTGAAATTTTAAAAAGGACTTTGCTCCTTTTTCCGAAAATGGTAGAAAATTTGCGAAAAAAAATTATTGGGGAACACTATTCCGGCCATTCCCATGAATGTCCAATATTCAAAAGTGTGTTTTTTTGGCAATAGGCGACATTCTTCCAAATTTCGACTTTTGAAATTTTAAAAAGGACTTTGCTCCTTTTTCCGAAAATGGTAGAAAATTTAAGAAAAAAAATTATTGGGGAACACTATTCCGGCCATTCCTATGAATGTCCAATATTCAAAAGTGTGTTTTTTTTGACAATAGGCGACATTCTTCCAAATTTCGACTTTTGAAATTTTAAAAAGGACTTTGCTCCTTTTTCCGAAAATGGTAGAAAATTTGCGAAAAAAATTATTGGGGAGCACTATTCCGGCCATTCCTATGAATGTCCAATATTCAAAAGTGTGTTTTTTTGGCAATAGGCGACATTCTTCCAAATTTCGACTTTTGAAATTTTAAAAAGGACTTTGCTCCTTTTTCCGAAAATGGTAGAAAATTTAAGAAAAAAAATTATTGGGGAACACTATTCCGGCCATTCCTATGAATGTCCAATATTCAAAAGTGTGTTTTTTTGGCAATAGGCGACATTCTTCCAAATTTCGACTTTTGAAATTTTAGAAAGGACTTTGCTCCTTTTTCCGAAAATGGTAGAAAATTTGCGAAAAAAAATTATTGGGGAACACTATTCCGGCCATTCCCATGAATGTCCAATATTCAAAAGTGTGTTTTTTTGGCAATAGGCGACATTCTTCCAAATTTCGACTTTTGAAATTTTAAAAAGGACTTTGCTCCTTTTTCCGAAAATGGTAGAAAATTTAAGAAAAAAAATTATTGGGGAACACTATTCCGGCCATTCCTATGAATGTCCAATATTCAAAAGTGTGTTTTTTTTGACAATAGGCGACATTCTTCCAAATTTCGACTTTTGAAATTTTAAAAAGGACTTTGCTCCTTTTTCCGAAAATGGTAGAAAATTTGCGAAAAAAATTATTGGGGAGCACTATTCCGGCCATTCCTATGAATGTCCAATATTCAAAAGTGTGTTTTTTTTGACAATAGGCGACATTCTTCCAAATTTCGACTTTTGAAATTTTAAAAAGGACTTTGCTCCTTTTTCCGAAAATGGTAGAAAATTTGCGAAAAAAAATTATTGGGGAACACTATTTCGGCCATTCCTATGTGTTTTTTTGACAATAGGCGACATTCTTCCAAATTTCGACTTTTGAAATTTTAAAAAGGACTTTGCTCCTTTTTCCGAAAATGGTAGAAAATTTGCGAAAAAAAATTATTGGGGAACACTATTCCGGCCATTCCTATGAGTGTCCAATATTCAAAAGTGTGTTTTTTTTTGACAATAGGCGACATTCTTCCAAATTTCGACTTTTGAAATTTTGAAAAGGACTTTGCTCCTTTTTCCGAAAATGGTAGAAAATTTGCGAAAAAAAATTATTGGGGAACACTATTCCGGCCATTCCTATGAATGTACAATATTCAAAAGTGTGTTTTTTTTGACAATAGGCGAAATTCTTCCAAATTTTGACTTTTGAAATTTTAAAAAGGACTTTGCTCCTTTTTCCGAAAATGATAAAATATTTGCGAAAAAAAATTATTGGGGAACACTATTCCGGCCATTCCTACGAATGTCCAATATTCAAAAGTGTGTTTTTATGACAATATGCGACATTCTTCCAAATTTCGACTTTTGAAATTTTAAAAAGGAATTTTCTCCTTTTTCCGAAAATGGTAGATAATTTGCGAAAAAAAATTATTGGGGAACACTATTCCGGCCATTCCTATGAATGTCCAATATTCAAAAGTGTGTTTTGTTTGACAATAGGCGACATTCTTCTAAATTTCGACTTTTGAAATTTTAAAAAGGACTTTGCTCCTTTTTCCGAAAATGGTAGAAAATTTGGGAAAAAAATTATTGGGGAACACTATTCCGGCCATTCCTATGAATATCCAATATTCAAAAGTGTGTTTTTTTGACAATAGGCGACATTCTTCCAAATTTCGACTTTTGAAATTTTAAAAAAGACTTTGCTCCTTTTTCCGAAAATGGTAGAAAATTTGCGAAAAGAAATTATTGGGGAACACTATTCCGGCCATTCCTATGAATGTCCAATATTCAAAAGTGTGTTTTTTTGACAATAGGCGACATTCTTCCAAATTTCGAATTTTGAAATTTTGAAAAGGACTTTGCTCCTTTTTCCGAAAATGGTAGAAAATTTGCGAAGAAAAAATTATTGGGGAACAATATTCCGGCCATTCCTATGAATGTCCAATATTCAAAAGTGTGTTTTTTTCACAATAGGCGACATTCTTTCAAATTTCGACTTTTGAAATTTAAAAAAGGAATTTTCTCCTTTTTCCGAAAATGGTAGAAAATTTGCGAAAAAAAATTATTGGGGAACACTATTCCGGACATTCCTATGAATGTCCAATATTCAAAAGTGTGTTTTTATGACAATATGCGACATTCTTGCAAATTTCGACTTTTGAAATTTTAAAAAGGACTTTGCTCCTTTTTCCGAAAATGGTAGAAAATTTGCGAAAAAAAATTATTGGGGAACACTATTCCGGCCATTCCTATGGACGTCCAATATTCCAAAGTGTAATTTTTTGACAATAGGCGACATTCTTCCAAATTTCGACTTTTGAAATTTTGAAAAGGACTTTGCTCCTTTTTCCGAAAATGGTAGAAAATTTGCGAAAAAAAATTATTGGGGAACACTATTCCGGCCATTCCTATGAATGTCCAATATTCAAAAGTGTGTTTTTTTGACAATAGGCGACATTCTTCCAAATTTCGACTTTTGAAATTTTAAAAAGGACTTTGCTCCTTTTTCCGAAAATGATAAAATATTTGCGAAAAAAAATTATTGGGGAACACTATTCCGGCCATTCCTATGAATCTCCAATATTCATTAGTGTGTTTTTTTTGACAATAAGCGACACTCTTCCAAATTTCGACTTTTGAAATTTTAAAAAGGACTTTGCTCCTTTTTCCGAAAATGGTAGAAAATTTGCGAAAAAAATTATTGGGGAACACTATTCCGGTTATTTCTATGAATGTCCAATATTCAAAAGTCTTAAGAGTGTGTTTTTTTGAAAATTGGCGACATTTTTCCAAATTTAAACTTTTGAAATTTTAGAAAGGACTTTGCTCCTTTTTCCGAAAATGGTAGAAAATTTGCGAAAAAAAATTATTGGGGAACACTATTCCGGCCATTCCCATGAATGTCCAATATTCAAAAGTGTGTTTTTTTGGCAATAGGCGACATTCTTCCAAATTTCGACTTTTGAAATTTTAAAAAGGACTTTGCTCCTTTTTCCGAAAATGGTAGAAAATTTAAGAAAAAAAATTATTGGGGAACACTATTCCGGCCATTCCTATGAATGTCCAATATTCAAAAGTGTGTTTTTTTTGACAATAGGCGACATTCTTCCAAATTTCGACTTTTGAAATTTTAAAAAGGACTTTGCTCCTTTTTCCGAAAATGGTAGAAAATTTGCGAAAAAAATTATTGGGGAGCACTATTCCGGCCATTCCTATGAATGTCCAATATTCAAAAGTGTGTTTTTTTTGACAATAGGCGACATTCTTCCAAATTTCGACTTTTGAAATTTTAAAAAGGACTTTGCTCCTTTTTCCGAAAATGGTAGAAAATTTGCGAAAAAAAATTATTGGGGAACACAATTCCGGCCATTCCTATGTGTTTTTTTTGACAATAGGCGACATTCTTCCAAATTTCGACATTTGAAATTTTAAAAAGGACTTTGCTGCTTTTTCCGAAAATGGTAGAAAATTTGCGAAAAAAAATGATTGGGGAACACTATTCCGGCCATTCCTATGAATGTCCAATATTCAAAAGTGTGTTTTTTTGACAATAGGCGACATTCTTCCAAATTTCGACTTTTGAAATTTTGAAAAGGACTTTGCTCCTTTTTCCGAAAATGGTAGAAAATTTGGGAAAAAAAATTATTGGGGAACACTATTCCGGCCATTCCTATGAATGTCCAATATTCAAAAGTGTGTTTTTTTTGACAATAGGCGAAATTCTTCCAAATTTCGACTTTTGAAATTTTAAAAAGGACTTTGCTCCTTTTTCCGAAAATGATAAAATATTTGGGAAAAAAAATTTTTGGGGAACACTATTCCGGCCATTCCTACGAATGTCCAATATTCAAAAGTGTGTTTTTATGACAATATGCGACATTCTTCCAAATTTCGACTTTTGAAATTTTAAAAAGGAATTTTCTCCTTTTTCCGAAAATGGTAGAAAATTTGCGAAAAAAATTATTGGGGAACCCTATTCCGGCCATTCCTATGAATGTCCAATATTCAAAAGTGTGTTTTTTTTGACAATAGGCGAAATTCTTCCAAAATTCGACTTTTGAAATTTTAAAAAAGACTTTGCTCCTTTTTCCGAAAATGGGAAAAAATTTGCGAAAAAAAATTATTGGGGAACACTATTCCGGCCATTCCTATGAATGTCCAATATTCAAAAGTGTGTTTTTTTGACAATAGGCGACATTCTTCCAAATTTCGACTTTTGAAATTTTAAAAAAGACTTTGCTCCTTTTTCCGAAAATGGTAGAAAATTTGCGAAAAAAAATTATTGGGGAACACTATTCCGGCCATTCCTATGAATGTCCAATATTCAAAAGTGTGTTTTTTTGACAATAGGCGACATTCTTCCAAATTTCGACTTATGAAATTTTGAAAAGGACTTTGCTCCTTTTTCCGAAAATGGTAGAAAATTTCCGAAAAAAAATTATTGGGGAACACTATTCCGGCCATTCCTATGAATGTCCAATATTCAAAAGTGTGTTTTTTTGACAATAGGCGACATTCTTCCAAATTTCGACTTTTGAAATTTTAAAAAAGACTTTGGTCCTTTTTCCGAAAATGGTAGAAAATTTGCGAAAAAAAATTATTGGGGAACACTATTCCGGCCATTCCTATGAATGTCCAATATTCAAAAGTGTGTTTTTTTGACAATAGGCGACATTCTTCCAAATTTCGACTTTTGAAATTTTGAAAAGGGCTTTGCTCCTTTTTCCGAAAATGGTAGAAAATTTGCGAAAAAAAATTATTGGGGAACACTATTCCGGCCATTCCTATGTGTTTTTTTGACAATAGGCGACATTCTTCCAAATTTCGACTTTTGAAATTTTAAAAAGGACTTTGCTGCTTTTTCCGAAAATGGTAGAAAATTAGCGAAAAAAAATTATTGGGGAACACTATTCCGGCCATTCCTATGAATGTCCAATATTCAAAAGTGTGTTTTTTTGACAATAGGCGACATTCTTCCAAATTTCGACTTTTGAAATTTTAAAAAGGACTATGCTCCTCTTTCCGAAAATGGTAGAAAATTTGCGAAAAAAAATTATTGGGGAACACTATTTCGGCCATTCCTATGTGTTTTTTTGACAATAGGCGACATTCTTCCAAATTTCGACTTTTGAAATTTTAAAAAGGACTTTGCTCCTTTTTCCGAAAATGGTAGAAAATTTGCGAAAAAAAATTATTGGGGAACACTATTCCGGCCATTGCTATGAATGTCCAATATTCAAAAGTGTGTTTTTTTTTGACAATAGGCGACATTCTTCCAAATTTCGACTTTTGAAATTTTGAAAAGGACTTTGCTCCTTTTTCCGAAAATGGTAGAAAATTTGCGAAAAAAAATTATTGGGGAACACTATTCCGGCCATTCCTATGAATGTACAATATTCAAAAGTGTGTTTTTTTTGACAATAGGCGAAATTCTTCCAAATTTCGACTTTTGAAATTTTAAAAAGGACTTTGCTCCTTTTTCCGAAAATGATAAAATATTTGCGAAAAAAAATTATTGGGGAACACTATTCCGGCCATTCCTACGAATGTCCAATATTCAAAAGTGTGTTTTTACGACAATATGCGACATTCTTCCAAATTTCGACTTTTGAAATTTTAAAAAGGAATTTTCTCCTTTTTCCGAAAATGGTAGATAATTTGCGAAAAAAAATTATTGGGGAACACTATTCCGGCCATTCCTATGAATGTCCAATATTCAAAAGTGTGTTTTGTTTGACAATAGGCGACATTCTTCTAAATTTCGACTTTTGAAATTTTAAAAAGGACTTTGCTCCTTTTTCCGAAAATGGTAGAAAATTTGGGAAAAAAATTATTGGGGAACACTATTCCGGCCATTCCTATGAATATCCAATATTCAAAAGTGTGTTTTTTTGACAATAGGCGACATTCTTCCAAATTTCGACTTTTGAAATTTTAAAAAAGACTTTGCTCCTTTTTCCGAAAATGGTAGAAAATTTGCGAAAAGAAATTATTGGGGAACACTATTCCGGCCATTCCTATGAATGTCCAATATTCAAAAGTGTGTTTTTTTGACAATAGGCGACATTCTTCCAAATTTCGACTTTTAAATTTTGAAAAGGACTTTGCTCCT
Source organism: Epicampocera succincta (assembly GCA_932526305.1). NCBI lineage: Eukaryota > Metazoa > Arthropoda > Insecta > Diptera > Tachinidae > Epicampocera > Epicampocera succincta. Next base: position 34,913,233 of record OW052037.1, on the reverse strand, counting down.
TTTTCCGAAAATGGTAGAAAATTTGCGAAGAAAAAATTATTGGGGAACAATATTCCGGCCATTCCTATGAATGTCCAATATTCAAAAGTGTGTTTTTTTGACAATAGGCGACATTCTTTCAAATTTCGACTTTTGAAATTTAAAAAAGGAATTTTCTCCTTTTTCCGAAAATGGTAGAAAATTTGCGAAAAAAAATTATTGGGGAACACTATTCCGGACATTCCTATGAATGTCCAATATTCAAAAGTGTGTTTTTATGACAATATGCGACATTCTTCCAAATTTCGACTTTTGAAATTTTAAAAAGGAATTTTCTCCTTTTTCCGAAAATGGTAGAAAATTTGCGAAAAAAAATTATTGGGGAACACTATTCCGGCCATTCCTATGAATGTCCAATATTCAAAAGTGTGTTTTTTTGACAATAGGCGACATTCTTCCAAATTTGGACTTTTGAAATTTTAAAAAGGACTTTGCTCCTTTTTCCGAAAATGGTAGAAAATTTGGGAAAAAAAATTATTGGGGAACACTATTCCGGCCATTCCTATGAATGTCCAATATTCAAAAGTGTGTTTTTTTGACAATAGGCGACATTCGACTTTTGAAATTTTAAAAAGGACTTTGCTCCTTTTTCCGAAAATGGTAGAAAATTTGCGAAAAAAAATTATTGGGGAACACTATTCCGGCCATTCCTATGAATGTCCAATATTCAAAAGTGTCTTTTTTGACAATAGGCGACATTCTTCCAAATTTCGACTTTTGAAATTTTAAAAAGGAATTTTCTCCTTTTTCCGAAATTGGTAGAAAATTTGGGAAAAAAAATTATTGGGGAACACTATTCCGGACATTCCTATGGACGTCCAATATTCCAAAGTGTAATTTTTTGACAATAGGCGACATTCTTCCAAATTTCGACTTTTGAAATTTTGAAAAGGACTTTGCGCCTTTTTCCGAAAATGGGAAAAAATTTGCGAAAAAAAATTATTGGGGAACACTATTCCGGCTATTCCTATGAATGTCCAATATTCAAAAGTGTGTTTTTTTGACAATAGGCGACATTCTTCCAAATTTCGACTTTTGAAATTTTAAAAAGGACTTTGCTCCTTTTTCCGAAAATGGTAGAAAATTTGCGAAAAAAAATTATTGGGGAACACTATTTCGGCCATTCCTATGTGTTTTTTTGACAATAGGCGACATTCTTCCAAATTTCGACTTTTGAAATTTTAAAAAGGACTTTGCTCCTTTTTGCGAAAATGGTAGAAAATTTGCGAAAAAAAAATTATTGGGGAACACTATTCCGGCCATTCCTATGAATGTCCAATATTCAAAAGTGTGTTTTTTTTTGACAATAGGCGACATTCTTCCAAATTTCGACTTTTGAAATTTTGAAAAGGACTTTGCTCCTTTTTCCGAAAATGGTAGAAAATTTGCGAAAAAAAATTATTGGGGAACACTATTCCGGCCATTCCTATGAATGTACAATATTCAAAAGTGTGTTTTTGTTGACAATAGGCGACATTCTTCCAAATTTCGACTTTTGAAATTTTAAAAAGGACTTTGCTCCTTTTTCCGAAAATGATAAAATATTTGCGAAAAAAAATTATTGGGGAACACTATTCCGGCCATTCCTACGAATGTCCAATATTCAAAAGTGTGTTTTTATGACAATATGCGACATTCTTCCAAATTTCGACTTTTGAAATTTTAAAAAGGAATTTTCTCCTTTTTCCGAAAATGGTAGAAAATTTGCGAAAAAAAATTATTGGGGAACACTATTCCGGCCATTCCTATGAATGTCCAATATTCAAAAGTGTGTTTTTGTGACAATAGGCGACATTCTTCCAAATTTCGACTTTTGAAATTTTAAAAAGGACTTTGCTCCTTTTTCCGAAAATGGTAGAAAATTTGGGAAAAAAATTATTGGGGAACACTATTCCGGCCATTCCTATGAATGTCCAATATTCAAAAGTGTGTTTTTTTGACAATAGGCGATATTCTTCCAAATTTCGACTTTTGAAATTTTAAAAAGGAATTTTCTCCTTTTTCCGAAAATGGTAGAAAATTTGCGAAAAAAAAATTATTGGGGAACACTGTTCCGGCCATTCCTATGAATGTCCAATATTCAAAAGTGTGTTTTTATGACAATATGCGACATTCTTCCAAATTTCGACTTTTGAAATTTTAAAAAGGACTTTGCTCCTTTTTCCGAAAATGGTAGAAAACTTGCGAAAAAAATTATTGGGGAACACTATTCCGGCCATTCCTATGAATGTCCAATATTCAAAAGTGTGTTTTTTTGACAATAGGCGACATTCTTCCAAATTTCGACTTTTAAATTTTGAAAAGGACTTTGCTCCTTTTTCCGAAAATTGTAGAAAATTTGCGAAGAAAAAATTATTGGGGAACACTATTCCGGCCATTCCTATGTGTTTTTTTGACAATAGGCGACATTCTTGCAAATTTCGACTTTTGAAATTTTAAAAATTACTTTGCTCCTTTTTCCGAAAATGGTAGAAAATTTGCGAAAAAAAATTATTGGGGAACACTATTCCGGCCATTCCTATGAATGTCCAATATTCAAAAGTGTGTTTTTTTGACAATAGGCGACATTCTTCCAAATTTCGACTTTTAAATTTTGAAAAGGACTTTGCTCCTTTTTCCGAAAATTGTAGAAAATTTGCGAAGAAAAAATTATTGGGGAACACTATTCCGGCCATTCCTATGTGTTTTTTTTGACAATAGGCGACATTCTTGCAAATTTCGACTTTTGAAATTTTAAAAATTACTTTGCTCCTTTTTCCGAAAATGGTAGAAAATTTGCGAAAAAAAATTATTGGGGAACACTATTCCGGCCATTCCTATGGACGTCCAATATTCCAAAGTGTAATTTTTTGACAATAGGCGACATTCTTCCAAATTTCGACTTTTGAAATTTTGAAAAGGACTTTGCTCCTTTTTCCGAAAATGGTAGAAAATTTGCGAAAAAAAATTATTGGGGAACACTATTCCGGCCATTCCTATGAATGTCCAATATTCAAAAGTGTGTTTTTTTGACAATAGGCGACATTCTTCCAAATTTCGACTTTTGAAATTTTAAAAAGGACTTTGCTCCTTTTTCCGAAAATGATAAAATATTTGCGAAAAAAAATTATTGGGGAACACTATTCCGGCCATTCCTATGAATCTCCAATATTCATTAGTGTGTTTTTTTTGACAATAAGCGACACTCTTCCAAATTTCGACTTTTGAAATTTTGAAAAGGACTTTGCTCCTTTTTCCGAAAATGGTAGAAAATTTGGACAAAAAAATTATTGGGGAACACTATTCCGGCCATTCCTATGAATGTCCAATATTCAAAAGTGTGTTTTTTTTGACAATAGGCGAAATTCTTTTAAATTTCGACTTTTGAAATTTTAAAAAGGACTTTGCTCCTTTTTCCGAAAATGATAAAATATTTGGGAAAAAAAATTTTTGGGGAACACTATTCCGGCCATTCCTACGAATGTCCAATATTCAAAAGTGTGTTTTTATGACAATATGCGACATTCTTCCAAATTTCGACTTTTGAAATTTTAAAAAGGAATTTTCTCCTTTTTCCGAAAATGGTAGAAAATTTGCGAAAAAAATTATTGGGGAACACTATTCCGGCCATTCCTATGAATGTCCAATATTCAAAAGTGTGTTTTTTTTGACAATAGGCGAAATTCTTCCAAAATTCGACTTTTGAAATTTTAAAAAAGACTTTGCTCCTTTTTCCGAAAATGGGAGAAAATTTGCGAAAAAAAATTATTGGGGAACACTATTCCGGCCATTCCTATGAATGTCCAATATTCAAAAGTGTGTTTTTTTGACAATAGGCGACATTCTTCCAAATTTCGACTTTTGAAATTTTAAAAAAGACTTTGCTCCTTGTTCCGAAAATGGGAAAAAATTTGCGAAAAAAAATTATTGGGGAACACTATTCCGGCCATTCCTATGAATGTCCAATATTCAAAAGTGTGTTTTTTTGACAATAGGCGACATTCTTCCAAATTTCGACTTTTGAAATTTTGAAAAGGACTTTGCTCCTTTTTCCGAAAATGGTAGAAAATTTGCGAAAAAAAATTATTGGGGAACACTATTCCGGCCATTCCTATGAATGTCCAATATTCAAAAGTGTGTTTTTTTGACAATAGGCGACATTCTTCCAAATTTCGACTTTTGAAATTTTAAAAAAGACTTTGGTCCTTTTTCCGAAAATGGTAGAAAATTTGGGAAAAAAAATTATTGGGGAACACTATTCCGGCCATTCCTATGAATGTCCAATATTCAAAAGTGTGTTTTTTTGACAATAGGCGACATTCTTCCAAATTTCGACTTTTGAAATTTTGAAAAGGGCTTTGCTCCTTTTTCCGAAAATGGTAGAAAATTTGCGAAAAAAAATTATTGGGGAACACTATTCCGGCCATTCCTATGTGTTTTTTTGACAATAGGCGACATTCTTCCAAATTTCGACTTTTGAAATTTTAAAAAGGACTTTGCTCCTTTTTCCGAAAATGGTAGAAAATTAGCGAAAAAAAATTATTGGGGAACACTATTCCGGCCATTCCTATGAATGTCCAATATTCAAAAGTGTGTTTTTTTGACAATAGGCGACATTCTTCCAAATTTCGACTTTTGAAATTTTAAAAAGGACTATGCTCCTTTTTCCGAAAATGGTAGAAAATTTGCGAAAAAAAATTATTGGGGAACACTATTTCGGCCATTCCTATGTGTTTTTTTGACAATAGGCGACATTCTTCCAAATTTCGACTTTTGAAATTTTAAAAAGGACTTTGCTCCTTTTTCCGAAAATGGTAGAAAATTTGCGAAAAAAAATTATTGGGGAACACTATTCCGGCCATTCCTATGAATGTCCAATATTCAAAAGTGTGTTTTTTTTTGACAATAGGCGACATTCTTCCAAATTTCAACTTTTGAAATTTTGAAAAGGACTTTGCTCCTTTTTCCGAAAATGGTAGAAAATTTGCGAAAAAAAATTATTGGGGAACACTATTCCGGCCATTCCTATGAATGTACAATATTCAAAAGTGTGTTTTTTTTGACAATAGGCGAAATTCTTCCAAATTTCGACTTTTGAAATTTTAAAAAGGACTTTGCTCCTTTTTCCGAAAATGATAAAATATTTGCGAAAAAAAATTATTGGGGAACACTATTCCGGCCATTCCTACGAATGTCCAATATTCAAAAGTGTGTTTTTATGACAATATGCGACATTCTTCCAAATTTCGACTTTTGAAATTTTAAAAAGGAATTTTCTCCTTTTTCCGAAAATGGTAGATAATTTGCGAAAAAAAATTATTGGGGAACACTATTCCGGCCATTCCTATGAATGTCCAATATTCAAAAGTGTGTTTTGTTTGACAATAGGCGACATTCTTCTAAATTTCGACTTTTGAAATTTTAAAAAGGACTTTGCTCCTTTTTCCGAAAATGGTAGAAAATTTGGGAAAAAAATTATTGGGGAACACTATTCCGGCCATTCCTATGAATATCCAATATTCAAAAGTGTGTTTTTTTGACAATAGGCGACATTCTTCCAAATTTCGACTTTTGAAATTTTAAAAAAGACTTTGCTCCTTTTTCCGAAAATGGTAGAAAATTTGCGAAAAAAAATTATTGGGGAACACTATTCCGGCCATTCCTATGAATGTCCAATATTCAAAAGTGTGTTTTTTTGACAATAGGCGACATTCTTCCAAATTTGGACTTTTGAAATTTTAAAAAGGACTTTGCTCCTTTTTCCGAAAATGGTAGAAAATTTGGGAAAAAAAATTATTGGGGAACACTATTCCGGCCATTCCTATGAATGTCCAATATTCAAAAGTGTGTTTTTTTGACAATAGGCGACATTCTTCCAAATTTCGACTTTTAAAATTTTAAAAAGGAATTTTCTCCTTTTTCCGAAATTGGTAGAAAATTTGCGAAGAAAAAATTATTGGGGAACACTATTCCGGCCATTCCTATGAATGTCCAATATTCAAAAGTGTGTTTTTATGACAATATGCGACATTCTTCCAAATTTCGACTTTTGAAATTTTAAAAAGGAATTTTCTCCTTTTTCCGAAAATGGTAGAAAATTTGGGAAAAAAAATTATTGGGGAACACTATTCCGGCCATTCCTATGATTGTCCAATATACAAAAGTGTGTTTTTTTGACAATAGGCGACATTCTTCCAAATTTCGACTTTTGAAATTTTAAAAAGGACTTTGCTTCTTTTTCCGAAAATGGTAGAAAATTTGGGAAAAAAAATTATTGGGGAACACTATTCCGGCGATTCCTATGAATGTCCAATATTCAAAAGTGTGTTTTTTTGACAATAGGCGACATTCTTCCAAATTTCGACTTTTAAGTTTTGAAAAGGACTTTGCTCCTTTTTCCGAAAATGGTAGAAAATTTGCAAAGAAAAAATTATTGGGGAGCACTATTCCGGCCATTCCTATGTGTTTTTTTGACAATAGGCGACATTCTTCCAAATATCGACTTTTGAAATTTTAAAAAGGACTTTGCTCCTTTTTCCGAAAATGGTAGAAAATTTGCGAAAAAAAATTATTGGGGAACACTATTCCGGCCATTCCTATGGATGTCCAATATTCAAAAGTGTAATTTTTTGACAATAGGCGACATTCTTCCAAATTTCGACTTTTGAAATTCTGAAAAGGACTTTGCTCCTTTTTCCGAAAATAGTAGAAAACTTGCGAAAAAAAATTATTGGGGAACACTATTCCGGCCATTCCTATGAATGTCCAATATTCAAAAGTGTGTTTTTTTGACAATAGGCGACATTCTTCCAAATTTTGACTTTTGAAATTTTAAGAAGGACTTTGCTCCTTTTTCCGAAAATGATAAAATATTTGCGAAAAAAAATTATTGGGGAACACTATTCCGGCCATTCCTATGAATCTCCAATATTCATTAGTGTGTTTTTTTGACAATAAGCGACATTCTTCCAAATTTCGACTTTTGAAATTTTAAAAAGGACTTTGCTCCTTTTTCCGAAAATGGTAGAAAATTTGCGAAAAAAAATTATTGGGGAACACTATTCCGGTTATTTCTATGAATGTCCAATATTCAAAAGTCTTAAGAGTGTGTTTTTTTGACAATAGGCGACATTCTTCCAAATTTCGACTTTTGAAATTTTAAAAAGGACTTTGCTGCTTTTTCCGAATATGGTAGAAAATTTAAGAAAAAAAATTATTGGGGAACACTATTCCGGCCATTCCTATGAATGTCCAATATTCAAAAGTGTGTTTTTTTGACAATAGGCGACATTCTTCCAAATTTCGGCTTTTGAAATTTTAAAAAGGACTTTGCTCCTTTTTCCGAAAATAGTAGAAAACTTGCGAAAAAAAATTATTGGGGAACACTATTCCGGGCATTCCTATGAATGTCCAATATTCAAAAGTGTGTTTTTTTGACAATAGGCGACATTCTTCCAAATTTCGACTTTTGAAATTTTAAAAAGGACTTGACTCCTTTTTCCGAAAATGGTACAAAATTTGCGAAAAAAAATTATTGGGGAACACTATTCCGGCCATTCCTATGAATGTCCAATATTCAAAAGTGTGTTTTTTTGACAATAGGCGACATTCTTCCAAATTTCGACTTTTGAAATTTTGAAAAGGACTTTGCTCCTTTTTCCGAAAATGGGAGAAAATTTGCGAAAAAAAATTATTGGGGAACACTATTCCGGCCATTCCTATGAATGTCCAATATTCAAAAGTGTGTTTTTTTGACAATAGGCGACATTCTTCCAAATTTCGACTTTTGAAATTTTAAAAAGGACTTTGCTCCTTTTTCCGAAAATGGGAGAAAATTTGCGAAAAAAAATTATTGGGGAACACTATTCCGGCCATTCCTATGAATGTCCAATATTCAAAAGTGTGTTTTTTTGACAATAGGCGACATTCTTCCAAATTTCGGCTTTTGAAATTTTAAAAAGGACTTTGCTCCTTTTTCCGAAAATAGTAGAAAATTTGCGAAAAAAAATTATTGGGGAACACTATTCCGGCCATTCCTATGAATGTCCAATATTCAAAAGTGTGTTTTTTTGACAATAGGCGACATTCTTCCAAATTTCGACTTTTGAAATTTTAAAAAGGACTTGACTCCTTTTTCCGAAAATGGTACAAAATTTGCGAAAAAAAATTATTGGGGAACACTATTCCGGCCATTCCTATGAATGTCCAATATTCAAAAGTGTGTTTTTTTGACAATAGGCGACATTCTTCCAAATTTCGACTTTTGAAATTTTGAAAAGGACTTTGCTCCTTTTTCCGAAAATGGGAGAAAATTTGCGAAAAAAAATTATTGGGGAACACTATTCCGGCCATTCCTATGAATGTCCAATATTCAAAAGTGTGTTTTTTTTGACAATAGGCGAAATTCTTCCAAATTTCGACTTTTGAAATTTTAAAAAGGACTTTGCTCCTTTTTCCGAAAATGATAAAATATTTAAGAAAAAAAATTATTGGGGAACACTATTCCGGCCATTCCTACGAATGTCCAATATTCAAAAGTGTGTTTTTATGACAATATGCGACATTCTTCCAAATTTCGACTTTTGAAATTTTAAAAAGGAATTTTCTCCTTTTTCCGAAAATGGTAGAAAATTTGCGAAAAAAAATTATTGGGGAACACTATTCCGGCCATTCCTATGAATGTCCAATATTCAAAAGTGTGTTTTTTTGACAATAGGCGACATTCTTGCAAATTTGGACTTTTGAAATTTTAAAAAGGACTTTGCTCCTTTTTCCGAAAATGGTAGAAAATTTGCGAAAAAAAATTATTGGGGAACACTATTCCGGCCATTCCTATGAATGTCCAATATTCAAAAGTGTGTTTTTTTGACAATAGGCGACATTCTTCCAAATTTCGACTTTTGAAATTTTAAAAAGGACTTTGCTCCTTTTTCCGAAAATGGTAGAAAATTTGCGAAAAAAAATTATTGGGGAACACTATTCCGGCCATTCCTATGAATGTCCAATATTCAAAAGTGTGTTTTTTTGACAATAAGCGACATTCTTCCAAATTTCGACTTTTGAAATTTTAAAAAGGACTTTGCTCCTTTTTCCGAAAATGGTAAAAAATTTGCGAAAAAAAATTATTGGGGAACACTATTCCGGCCATTCCTATGAATGTCCAATATTCAAAAGTGTGTTTTTTTGACAATAGGCGACATTCTTCCAAATTTCGACTTTTGAAATTTTAAAAAGGACTTTGCTGCTTTTTCCGAAAATGGTAGAAAATTTGCGAAAAAAAATTTTTGGGGAACACTATTCCGGCCATTCCTATGTGTTTTTTTTGACAATAGGCGACATTCTTCCAAATATCGACTTTTGAAATTTTAAAAAGGACTTTGCTCCTTTTTCCGAAAATGGTAGAAAATTTGCGAAAAAAAATTATTGGGGAACACTATTCCGGCCATTCCTATGAATGTCCAATATTAAAAAGTGTGTTTTTTTGACAATAGGCGACATTCTTCCAAATTTCGACTTTTGAAATTTTAAAAAGGACTTTGCTCCTTTTTCCGAAAATGATAAAATATTTAAGAAAAAAAATTATTGGGGAACACTATTCCGGCCATTCCTACGAATGTCCAATATTCAAAAGTGTGTTTTTATGACAATATGCGACATTCTTCCAAATTTCGACTTTTGAAATTTTAAAAAGGAATTTTCTCCTTTTTCCGAAAATGGTAGAAAATTTGCGAAAAAAAATTATTGGGGAACACTATTCCGGCCATTCCTATGGACGTCCAATATTCCAAAGTGTAATTTTTTGACAATAGGCGACATTCTTCCAAATTTCGACTTTTGAAATTTTGAAAAGGACTTTGCTCCTTTTTCCGAAAATGGTAGAAAATTTGCGAAAAAAAATTATTGGGGAACACTATTCCGGCCATTCCTATGAATGTCCAATATTCAGAAGTGTGTTTTTTTGACAATAGGCGACATTCTTCCAAATTTGGACTTTTGAAATTTTAAAAAGGACTTTGCTGCTTTTTCCGAAAATGGTAGAAAATTTGCGAAAAAAATTATTGGGGAACACTATTCCGGCCATTCCTATGTGTTTTTTTTTTGACAATAGGCGACATTCTTCCAAAGTTCGACTTTTGAAATTTTAAAAAGGACTTTGCTCCTTTTTCCGAAAATAGTAGAAAATTTGCGAAAAAAAATTATTGGGGAACACTATTCCGGTTATTTCTATGAATGTCCAATATTCAAAAGTCTTAAGAGTGTGTTTTTTTGACAATAGGCGACATTCTTCCAAATTTCGACTTTTGAAATTTTAAAAAGGACTTTGCTCCTTTTTCCGAAAATGGTAGAAAATTTGCGAAAAAAAATTATTGGGGAACACTATTCCGGCCATTCCTATGAATGTCCAATATTCAGAAGTGTGTTTTTTTGACAATAGGCGACATTCTTCCAAATTTGGACTTTTGAAATTTTAAAAAGGACTTTGCTGCTTTTTCCGAAAATGGTAGAAAATTTGCGAAAAAAATTATTGGGGAACACTATTCCGGCCATTCCTATGTGTTTTTTTTTTGACAATAGGCGACATTCTTCCAAAGTTCGACTTTTGAAATTTTAAAAAGGACTTTGCTCCTTTTTCCGAAAATGGTACAAAATTTGCGAAAAAAAATTATTGGGGAACACTATTCCGGCCATTCCTATGAATGTCCAATATTCAAAAGTGTGTTTTTTGGACAATAGGCGACATTCTTCCAAATTTCGACTTTTGAAATTTTGAAAAGGACTTTGCTCCTTTTTCCGAAAATGGGAGAAAATTTGCGAAAAAAAATTATTGGGGAACACTATTCCGGCCATTCCTATGAATGTCCAATATTCAAAAGTGTGTTTTTTTTGACAATAGGCGAAATTCTTCCAAATTTCGACTTTTGAAATTTTAAAAAGGACTTTGCTCCTTTTTCCGAAAATGATAAAATATTTAAGAAAAAAAATTATTGGGGAACACTATTCCGGCCATTCCTACGAATGTCCAATATTCAAAAGTGTGTTTTTATGACAATATGCGACATTCTTCCAAATTTCGACTTTTGAAATTTTAAAAAGGAATTTTCTCCTTTTTCCGAAAATGGTAGAAAATTTGCGAAAAAAAATTATTGGGGAACACTATTCCGGCCATTCCTATGAATGTCCAATATTCAAAAGTGTGTTTTTTTGACAATAGGCGACATTCTTGCAAATTTGGACTTTTGAAATTTTAAAAAGGACTTTGCTCCTTTTTCCGAAAATGGTAGAAAATTTGCGAAAAAAAATTATTGGGGAACACTATTCCGGCCATTCCTATGAATGTCCAATATTCAAAAGTGTGTTTTTTTGACAATAGGCGACATTCTTCCAAATTTCGACTTTTGAAATTTTAAAAAGGACTTTGCTCCTTTTTCCGAAAATGGTAGAAAATTTGCGAAAAAAAATTATTGGGGAACACTATTCCGGCCATTCCTATGAATGTCCAATATTCAAAAGTGTGTTTTTTTGACAATAAGCGACATTCTTCCAAATTTCGACTTTTGAAATTTTAAAAAGGACTTTGCTCCTTTTTCCGAAAATGGTAAAAAATTTGCGAAAAAAAATTATTGGGGAACACTATTCCGGCCATTCCTATGAATGTCCAATATTCAAAAGTGTGTTTTTTTGACAATAAGCGACGTTCTTCCAAATTTCGACTTTTGAAATTTTAAAAAGGACTTTGCTCCTTTTTCCGAAAATGGTAAAAAATTTGCGAAAAAAAATTATTGGGGAACACTATTCCGGCCATTCCTATGAATGTCCAATATTCAAAAGTGTGTTTTTTTGACAATAGGCGACATTCTTCCAAATTTCGACTTTTGAAATTTTGAAAAGGACTTTGCTCCTTTTTCCGAAAATGGGAGAAAATTTGCAAAAAAAAATTATTGGGGAACACTATTCCGGCCATTCCTATGAATGTCCAATATTCAAAAGTGTGTTTTTTTTGACAATAGGCGAAATTCTTCCAAATTTCGACTTTTGAAATTTTAAAAAGGACTTTGCTCCTTTTTCCGAAAATGATAAAATATTTAAGAAAAAAAATTATTGGGGAACACTATTCCGGCCATTCCTACGAATGTCCAATATTCAAAAGTGTGTTTTTATGACAATATGCGACATTCTTCCAAATTTCGACTTTTGAAATTTTAAAAAGGAATTTTCTCCTTTTTCCGAAAATGGTAGAAAATTTGCGAAAAAAAATTATTGGGGAACACTATTCCGGCCATTCCTATGAATGTCCAATATTCAAAAGTGTGTTTTTTTGACAATAGGCGACATTCTTGCAAATTTGGACTTTTGAAATTTTAAAAAGGACTTTGCTCCTTTTTCCGAAAATGGTAGAAAATTTGCGAAAAAAAATTATTGGGGAACACTATTCCGGCCATTCCTATGAATGTCCAATATTCAAAAGTGTGTTTTTTTGACAATAGGCGACATTCTTCCAAATTTCGACTTTTGAAATTTTAAAAAGGACTTTGCTCCTTTTTCCGAAAATGGTAGAAAATTTGCGAAAAAAAATTATTGGGGAACACTATTCCGGCCATTCCTATGAATGTCCAATATTCAAAAGTGTGTTTTTTTGACAATAAGCGACATTCTTCCAAATTTCGACTTTTGAAATTTTAAAAAGGACTTTGCTCCTTTTTCCGAAAATGGTAAAAAATTTGCGAAAAAAAATTATTGGGGAACACTATTCCGGCCATTCCTATGAATGTCCAATATTCAAAAGTGTGTTTTTTTGACAATAGGCGACATTCTTCCAAATTTCGACTTTTGAAATTTTAAAAAGGACTTTGCTGCTTTTTCCGAAAATGGTAGAAAATTTGCGAAAAAAAATTATTGGGGAACACTATTCCGGCCATTCCTATGTGTTTTTTTTGACAATAGGCGACATTCTTCCAAATATCGACTTTTGAAATTTTAAAAAGGACTTTGCTCCTTTTTCCGAAAATGGTAGAAAATTTGCGAAAAAAAATTATTGGGGAACACTATTCCGGCCATTCCTATGAATGTCCAATATTCAAAAGTGTGTTTTTTTGACAATAGGCTACATTCTTCCAAATTTCGACTTTTGAAATTTTAAAAAGGACTTTGCTGCTTTTTCCGAAAATGGTAGAAAATTTGCGAAAAAAAATTATTGGGGAACACTATTTCGGCCATTCCTATGAATGTCCAATATTCAAAAGTGTGTTTTTTTGACAATAGGCGACATTCTTCCAAATTTCGACTTTTGAAATTTTAAAAAGGACTTTGCTCCTTTTTCCGAAAATGGTAGAAAATTTGCGAAAAAAAATTATTGGGGAACACTATTCCGGCCATTCCTATGAATGTCCAATATTCAGAAGTGTGTTTTTTTGACAATAGGCGACATTCTTCCAAATTTGGACTTTTGAAATTTTAAAAAGGACTTTGCTCCTTTTTCCGAAAATGGTAGAAAATTTGCGAAAAAAAATTATTGGGGAACACTATTCCGGCCATTCCTATGAATGTCCAATATTCAGAAGTGTGTTTTTTTGACAATAGGCGACATTCTTCCAAATTTGGACTTTTGAAATTTTAAAAAGGACTTTGCTCCTTTTTCCGAAAATGGTAGAAAATTTGCGAAAAAAAATTATTGGGGAACACTATTCCGGCCATTCCTATGAATGTCCATTATTCAAAAGTGTGTTTTTTTGACAATAGGCGACATTCTTCCAAATTTCGACTTTTGAAATTTTGAAAAGGACTTTGCTCCTTTTTCCGAAAATGGTAGAAAATTTGCGAAAAAAAATTATTGGGGAACACTATTCCGGCCATTCCTATGAATGTCCAATATTCAGAAGTGTGTTTTTTTGACAATAGGCGACATTCTTCCAAATTTGGACTTTTGAAATTTTAAAAAGGACTTTGCTGCTTTTTCCGAAAATGGTAGAAAATTTGCGAAAAAAATTATTGGGGAACACTATTCCGGCCATTCCTATGTGTTTTTTTTTTGACAATAGGCGACATTCTTCCAAAGTTCGACTTTTGAAATTTTAAAAAGGACTTTGCTCCTTTTTCCGAAAATGGTAGAAAATTTGCGAAAAAAAATTATTGGGGAACACTATTCCGGCCATTCCTATGAATGTCCAATATTCAAAAGTGTGTTTTTTTGACAATAGGCTACATTCTTCCAAATTTCGACTTTTGAAATTTTAAAAAGGACTTTGCTGCTTTTTCCGAAAATGGTAGAAAATTTGCGAAAAAAAATTATTGGGGAACACTATTTCGGCCATTCCTATAAATGTCCAATATTCAAAAGTGTGTTTTTTTGACAATAGGCGACATTCTTCCAAATTTCGACTTTTGAAATTTTAAAAAGGACTTTGCTCCTTTTTCCGAAAATGGGAGAAAATTTGCGAAAAAAAATTATTGGGGAACACTATTCCGGCCATTCCTATGAATGTCCAATATTCAGAAGTGTGTTTTTTTGACAATAGGCGACATTCTTCCAAATTTGGACTTTTGAAATTTTAAAAAGGAATTTTCTCCTTTTTCCGAAAATGGGAGAAAATTTGCGAAAAAAAATTATTGGGGAACACTATTCCGGCCATTCCTATGAATGTCCAATATTCAAAAGTGTGTTTTTTTGACAATAGGCGACATTCTTCCAAATTTCGGCTTTTGAAATTTTAAAAAGGACTTTGCTCCTTTTTCCGAAAATGGTAAAAAATTTGTGAAAAAAAATTATTGGGGAACACTATTCCGGCCATTCCTATGAATGTCCAATATTCAAAAGTGTGTTTTTTTGACAATAGGCGACATTCTTCCAAATTTCGACTTTTGAAATTTAAAAAGGACTTTGCTCCTTTTTCCGAAAATGGTAGAAAATTTGTGAAAAAAATTATTGGGGAACACTATTCCGGCCATTCCTATGAATGTCCAATATTCAAAAGTGTGTTTTTTTGACAATAGGCGACATTCTTCCAAATTTCGACTTTTGAAATTTTAAAAAGGACTTCCAATGTCCAATATTCAAAAGTGTGTTTTTTTTGACAATAGGCGACATTCTTCCAAATTTCGACTTTTGAAATTTTAAAAAGGACTTTGCTCCTTTTTCCAAAAATGGTAGAAAATTTGGGAAAAAAAATATTGGGGAACACTACTCCGGCCATTCCTATGAATGTCCAATATTCAAAAGTGTGTTTTTTTTGACAATAGGCGACATTCTTCCAAATTTCGACTTTTGAAATTTTAAAAAGGACTTTGCTCCTTTTTGCGAATATGGTAGAAAATTTGGGAAAAAAAATTATTGGGGAACACTATTCCGGCCATTCCTATGAATGTCCAATATTCAAAAGTCTGTTTTTTTGGCAAAAGGCGGCATTCTTCCAAATTTCGACTTTTGAAATTTTAAAAAGGACTTTGCTCCTTTTTCCGAAAATGGTAGAAAATTTGGGAAAAAAAATATTGGGGAACACTATTCCGGCCATTCCTATGAATGTCCAATATTCAAAAGTGTGTTTTTTTGACAATAGGCGACATTGTTCCAAATTTCGACTTTTGAAATTTTAAAAAGGACTTTGCTCCTTTTTCCGAAAATTGTAGGAGATAAGCGAAAAAACATTATTGGAGAACACTCTTCCGGCCATTTCTATGAATGCCCAATATTCAAAAGTGTGTTTTTTTGACAATAGGCGACATTCTTCCAAATTTCGACTTTTGAAATTTTAAAAAGGACTTTGCTCCTTTTTCCGAAAATGGTAGAAAATTTGCGAAAAAAAATTATTGGGGAACATTATTCCGGCCATTCCTATGAATGTCCAATATTCAAAAGTGTGTTTTTTTGACAATAGGCGACATTCTTCCAAATTTCGACTTTTGAAATTTTAAAAAGGACTTTGCTCCTTTTTCCGAAAATGGTAGAAAATTTGCGAAAAAAATTATTGGGGAACACTATTCCGGCCATTCCTATGTGTTTTTTTGACAATAGGCGACATTCTTCCAAATTTCGACTTTTGAAATTTTAAAAAGGACTTTGCTCCTTTTTCCGAAAATGGTAGAAAACTTGGGAAAAAAATTATTGGGGAACACTATTCCGGCCATTTCTATGAATGTCCAATATTCAAAAGTCTTAACAGTGTGTTTTTTTTTGAAAATTGGCGACATTTTTCCAAATTTCGACTTTTGAAATTTTAAAAAGGACTTTGCTCTTTTTTCCGAAAATTGTAGGAGATAAGCGAAAAAACATTATTGGAGAACACTCTTCCGGCCATTTCTATGAATGCCCAATATTCAAAAGTGTGTTTTTTTGACAATAGGCGACATTCTTCCAAATTTCGACTTTTGAAATTTTAAAAAGGACTTTGCTCTTTTTTCCGAAAATTGTAGGAGATAAGCAAAAAAACATTATTTGAGAACACTCTTCCGGCCATTTCTATGAATGTCCAATATTCAAAAATCTTAACAGTGTGTTTTTTTGAAAATTGGCGACATTTTTCCAAATTTCAGCTTTTGAAATTTTAGAAAGGACTTTGCTCCTTTTTCCGAAAATGGTAGAAAATTTGCGAAAAAAAATTATTGGGGAACACTATTCCGGCCATTCCTATGAATGTCCAATATTCAAAAATGTGTTTTTTTGACAATAGGCGACATTCTTCCAAATTTCGACTTTTGAAATTTTAAAAAGGACTTTGTTCCTTTTTCCGAAAATGGTAGAAAATTTGCGAAAAAAAATTATTGCGGTACACTATTCCGGGCATTCCTATGAATGTCCAATATTCAAAAGTGTGTTTTTTTGACAATAGGCGACATTCTTCCAAATTTCGACTTTTGAAATTTTAAAAAGGACTTTGCTCCTTTTTTCGAAAATGGTAAAAAATTTGTGAAAAAAAATTATTGGGGAACACTATTCCGGCCATTCCTATGAATGTCCAATATTCAAAAGTGTGTTTTTTTGACAATAGGCGACATTCTTCCAAATTTCGACTTTTGAAATTTTAAAAAGGACCTTGCTCCTTTTTCCGAAAATGGTAGAAAATTTGGGAAAAAAAATTATTGGGGAACACTATTCCGGCCATTCCTATAAATGTCCAATATTCAAAAGTGTGTTTTTTTGACAATAGGCGACATTCTTCCAAATTTCGACTTTTGAAATTTTAAAAAGGACCTTGCTCCTTTTTCCGAAAATGGTAGAAAATTTGTGAAAAAAAATTATTGGGGAACACTATTACGGCCATTCCTATGAATGTCCAATATTCAAAAGTGTGTTTTTTTGACAATAGGCGACATTCTTCCAAATTTCGACTTTTGAAATTTTAAAAAGGACTTTGCTCTTTTTTCCGAAAATTGTAGGAGATAAGCAAAAAAACATTATTTGAGAACACTCTTCCGGCCATTTCTATGAATGTCCAATATTCAAAAATCTTAACAGTGTGTTTTTTTGCAAATTGGCGACATTTTTCCAAATTTCAGCTTTTGAAATTTTAGAAAGGACTTTGCTCCTTTTTCCAAAAATGGTAGAAAATTTGCGAAAAAAAATTATTGGGGAACACTATTCCGGCCATTCCTAGACAATAGGCGACATTCTTCCAAATTTCGACTTTTGAAATTTTAAAAGGACTTTGCTCCTTTTTTCGAAAATGGTAGAAAATTTGCGAAAAAAAATTATTGGGGAACACTATTACGGCCATTCCTATGAATGTCCAATATTCAAAAGTGTGTTTTTTTGACAATAGGCGACATTCTTCCAAATTTCGACTTTTGAAATTTTAAAAAGGACCTTGCTCCTTTTTCCGAAAATGGTAGAAAATTTGGGAAAAAAAATTATTGGGGAACACTATTCCGGCCATTCCTATAAATGTCCAATATTCAAAAGTGTGTTTTTTTGACAATAGGCGACATTCTTCCAAATTTCGACTTTTGAAATTTTAAAAAGAACTTTGCTCCTTTTTCCGAAAATGGTAGAAAATTTGGGAAAAAAAATATTGGGGAACACTATTCCGGCCATTCCTATGTGTTTTTTTTTTTGACAATAGGCGACATTCTTCCAAAGTTCGACTTTTGAAATTTTAAAAAGGACTTTGCTCCTTTTTCCGAAAATGGTAGAAAATTTGCGAAAAAAAATTATTGGGGAACACTATTCCGGCCATTCCTATGAATGTCCAATATTCAAAAGTGTG
Organism: Epicampocera succincta; assembly: GCA_932526305.1. NCBI lineage: Eukaryota > Metazoa > Arthropoda > Insecta > Diptera > Tachinidae > Epicampocera > Epicampocera succincta. Next base: position 34,895,021 of record OW052037.1, on the reverse strand, counting down.
TTTTTTTGACAATAGGCTACATTCTTCCAAATTTCGACTTTTGAAATTTTAAAAAGGACTTTGCTGCTTTTTCCGAAAATGGTAGAAAATTTGCGAAAAAAAATTATTGGGGAACACTATTTCGGCCATTCCTATAAATGTCCAATATTCAAAAGTGTGTTTTTTTGACAATAGGCGACATTCTTCCAAATTTCGACTTTTGAAATTTTAAAAAGGACTTTGCTCCTTTTTCCGAAAATGGGAGAAAATTTGCGAAAAAAAATTATTGGGGAACACTATTCCGGCCATTCCTATGAATGTCCAATATTCAGAAGTGTGTTTTTTTGACAATAGGCGACATTCTTCCAAAATTGGACTTTTGAAATTTTAAAAAGGAATTTTCTCCTTTTTCCGAAAATGGGAGAAAATTTGCGAAAAAAAATTATTGGGGAACACTATTCCGGCCATTCCTATGAATGTCCAATATTCAAAAGTGTGTTTTTTTGACAATAGGCGACATTCTTCCAAATTTCGGCTTTTGAAATTTTAAAAAGGACTTTGCTCCTTTTTCCGAAAATGGTAAAAAATTTGTGAAAAAAAATTATTGGGGAACACTATTCCGGCCATTCCTATGAATGTCCAATATTCAAAAGTGTGTTTTTTTGACAATAGGCGACATTCTTCCAAATTTCGACTTTTGAAATTTTAAAAAGGACTTTGCTCCTTTTTCCGAAAATGGGAGAAAATTTGCGAAAAAAAATTATTGGGGAACACTATTCCGGCCATTCCTATGAATGTCCAATATTCAAAAGTGTGTTTTTTTGACAATAGGCGACATTGTTCCAAATTTCGACTTTTGAAATTTAAAAAGGACTTTGCTCCTTTTTCCGAAAATGGTAAAAAATTTGTGAAAAAAAATTATTGGGGAACACTATTCCGGCCATTCCTATGAATGTCCAATATTCAAAAGTGTGTTTTTTTGACAATAGGCGACATTCTTCCAAATTTCGACTTTTGAAATTTTAAAAAGAACTTTGCTCCTTTTTCCGAAAATGGTAGAAAATTTGGGAAAAAAAATATTGGGGAACACTATTCCGGCCATTCCTATGAATGTCCAATATTCAAAAGTGTGTTTTTTTGACAATAGGCGACATTCTTCCAAATTTCGACTTTTGAAATTTTAAAAGGACTTTGCTCCTTTTTCCGAAAATTGTAGGAGATAAGCGAAAAAACATTATTTGAGAACACTCTTCCCGCCATTTCTATGAATGCCCAATATTCAAAAATCTTAACAGTGTGTTTTTTTGCAAATTGGCGACATTTTTCCAAATTTCAGCTTTTGAAATTTTAGAAAGGACTTTGCTCCTTTTTCCGAAAATGGTAGAAAATTTGAGAAAAAAATTATTGGGGAACACTATTCCGGCCATTCCTATGAATGCCCAATATTCAAAAGTGTGTTTTTTTGACAATAGGCGACATTTTTCCAAATTTCGACTTTTGAAATTTTAAAAAGGACTTTGCTCCTTTTCCCGAAAATGGTAGAAAATTTGCGAAAAAAAATATTGGGGAACACTATTCTGGCCATTCCTATGAATGTCCCATATTCAAAAGTGTGTTTTTTTGACAATAGGCGACATTCTTCCAAATTTCGACTTTTGAAATTTTAAAAAGGACTTTGCTCTTTTTTCCGAAAATTGTAGGAGATAAGCAAAAAAACATTATTTGAGAACACTCTTCCGGCCATTTCTATGAATGTCCAATATTCAAAAATCTTAACAGTGTGTTTTTTTGCAAATTGGCGACATTTTTCCAAATTTCAGCTTTTGAAATTTTAGAAAGGACTTTGCTCCTTTTTCCAAAAATGGTAGAAAATTTGCGAAAAAAAATTATTGGGGAACACTATTCCGGCCATTCCTAGACAATAGGCGACATTCTTCCAAATTTCGACTTTTGAAATTTTAAAAGGACTTTGCTCCTTTTTTCGAAAATGGTAGAAAATTTGCGAAAAAAAATTATTGGGGAACACTATTACGGCCATTCCTATGAATGTCCAATATTCAAAAGTGTGTTTTTTTGACAATAGGCGACATTCTTCCAAATTTCGACTTTTGAAATTTTAAAAAGGACCTTGCTCCTTTTTCCGATAATGGTAGAAAATTTGGGAAAAAAAATTATTGGGGAACACTATTCCGGCCATTCCTATAAATGTCCAATATTCAAAAGTGTGTTTTTTTGACAATAGGCGACATTCTTCCAAATTTCGACTTTTGAAATTTTAAAAAGAACTTTGCTCCTTTTTCCGAAAATGGTAGAAAATTTGGGAAAAAAAATATTGGGGAACACTATTCCGGCCATTCCTATGTGTTTTTTTTTTTTGACAATAGGCGACATTCTTCCAAAGTTCGACTTTTGAAATTTTAAAAAGGACTTTGCTCCTTTTTCCGAAAATGGTAGAAAATTTGCGAAAAAAAATTATTGGGGAACACTATTCCGGCCATTCCTATGAATGTCCAATATTCAAAAGTGTGTTTTTTTGACAATAGGCTACATTCTTCCAAATTTCGACTTTTGAAATTTTAAAAAGGACTTTGCTGCTTTTTCCGAAAATGGTAGAAAATTTGCGAAAAAAAATTATTGGGGAACACTATTTCGGCCATTCCTATAAATGTCCAATATTCAAAAGTGTGTTTTTTGACAATAGGCGACATTCTTCCAAATTTCGACTTTTGAAATTTAAAAAGGACTTTGCTCCTTTTTCCGAAAATGGTAGAAAATTTGTGAAAAAAATTATTGGGGAACACTATTCCGGCCATTCCTATGAATGTCCAATATTCAAAAGTGTGTTTTTTTGACAATAGGCGACATTCTTCCAAATTTCGACTTTTGAAATTTTAAAAAGGACTTCCAATGTCCAATATTCAAAAGTGTGTTTTTTTTGACAATAGGCGACATTCTTCCAAATTTCGACTTTTGAAATTTTAAAAAGGACTTTGCTCCTTTTTCCAAAAATGGTAGAAAATTTGGGAAAAAAAATATTGGGGAACACTACTCCGGCCATTCCTATGAATGTCCAATATTCAAAAGTGTGTTTTTTTTGACAATAGGCGACATTCTTCCAAATTTCGACTTTTGAAATTTTAAAAAGGACTTTGCTCCTTTTTGCGAATATGGTAGAAAATTTGGGAAAAAAAATTATTGGGGAACACTATTCCGGCCATTCCTATGAATGTCCAATATTCAAAAGTGTGTTTTTTTGACAATAAGCGACATTCTTCCAAATTTCGACTTTTGAAATTTTAAAAAGGACTTTGCTCCTTTTTCCGAAAATGGTAGAAAATTTGCGAAAAAAAATTATTGGGGAACACTATTACGGCCATTCCTATGAATGTCCAATATTCAAAAGTGTGTTTTTTTGACAATAGGCGACATTCTTCCAAATTTCGACTTTTGAAATTTTAAAAAGGACTTTGCTGCTTTTTCCGAAAATGGTAGAAAATTTGCGAAAAAAAATTATTGGGGAACACTATTTCGGCCATTCCTATAAATGTCCAATATTCAAAAGTGTGTTTTTTGACAATAGGCGACATTCTTCCAAATTTCGACTTTTGAAATTTAAAAAGGACTTTGCTCCTTTTTCCGAAAATGGTAGAAAATTTGTGAAAAAAATATTGGGGAACACTATTCCGGCCATTCCTATGTGTTTTTTTTTTTGACAATAGGCGACATTCTTCCAAAGTTCGACTTTTGAAATTTTAAAAAGGACTTTGCTCCTTTTTCCGAAAATGGTAGAAAATTTGCGAAAAAAAATTATTGGGGAACACTATTCCGGCCATTCCTATGAATGTCCAATATTCAAAAGTGTGTTTTTTTGACAATAGGCGACATTGTTCCAAATTTCGACTTTTGAAATTTAAAAAGGACTTTGCTCCTTTTTCCGAAAATGGTAAAAAATTTGTGAAAAAAAATTATTGGGGAACACTATTCCGGCCATTCCTATGAATGTCCAATATTCAAAAGTGTGTTTTTTTGACAATAGGCGACATTCTTCCAAATTTCGACTTTTGAAATTTTAAAAAGAACTTTGCTCCTTTTTCCGAAAATGGTAGAAAATTTGGGAAAAAAAATATTGGGGAACACTATTCCGGCCATTCCTATGAATGTCCAATATTCAAAAGTGTGTTTTTTTGACAATAGGCGACATTCTTCCAAATTTCGACTTTTGAAATTTTAAAAGGACTTTGCTCCTTTTTCCGAAAATTGTAGGAGATAAGCGAAAAAACATTATTTGAGAACACTCTTCCCGCCATTTCTATGAATGCCCAATATTCAAAAATCTTAACAGTGTGTTTTTTTGCAAATTGGCGACATTTTTCCAAATTTCAGCTTTTGAAATTTTAGAAAGGACTTTGCTCCTTTTTCCGAAAATGGTAGAAAATTTGAGAAAAAAATTATTGGGGAACACTATTCCGGCCATTCCTATGAATGCCCAATATTCAAAAGTGTGTTTTTTTGACAATAGGCGACATTTTTCCAAATTTCGACTTTTGAAATTTTAAAAAGGACTTTGCTCCTTTTCCCGAAAATGGTAGAAAATTTGCGAAAAAAAATTATTGGGGAACACTATTCTGGCCATTCCTATGAATGTCCCATATTCAAAAGTGTGTTTTTTTGACAATAGGCGACATTCTTCCAAATTTCGACTTTTGAAATTTTAAAAAGGACTTTGCTCTTTTTTCCGAAAATTGTAGGAGATAAGCAAAAAAACATTATTTGAGAACACTCTTCCGGCCATTTCTATGAATGTCCAATATTCAAAAATCTTAACAGTGTGTTTTTTTGCAAATTGGCGACATTTTTCCAAATTTCAGCTTTTGAAATTTTAGAAAGGACTTTGCTCCTTTTTCCAAAAATGGTAGAAAATTTGCGAAAAAAAATTATTGGGGAACACTATTCCGGCCATTCCTAGACAATAGGCGACATTCTTCCAAATTTCGACTTTTGAAATTTTAAAAGGACTTTGCTCCTTTTTTCGAAAATGGTAGAAAATTTGCGAAAAAAAATTATTGGGGAACACTATTACGGCCATTCCTATGAATGTCCAATATTCAAAAGTGTGTTTTTTTGACAATAGGCGACATTCTTCCAAATTTCGACTTTTGAAATTTTAAAAAGGACCTTGCTCCTTTTTCCGAAAATGGTAGAAAATTTGGGAAAAAAAATTATTGGGGAACACTATTCCGGCCATTCCTATAAATGTCCAATATTCAAAAGTGTGTTTTTTTGACAATAGGCGACATTCTTCCAAATTTCGACTTTTGAAATTTTAAAAAGAACTTTGCTCCTTTTTCCGAAAATGGTAAAAAATTTGGGAAAAAAAATATTGGGGAACACTATTCCGGCCATTCCTATGAATGTCCAATATTCAAAAGTGTGTTTTTTTGACAATAGGCGACATTCTTCCAAATTTCGACTTTTGAAATTTTAAAAAGGACTTTGCTCCTTTTTCCGAAAATTGTAGGAGATAAGCGAAAAAACATTATTTGAGAACACTCTTCCGGCCATTTCTATGAATGCCCAATATTCAAAAATCTTAACAGTGTGTTTTTTTGCAAATTGGCGACATTTTTCCAAATTTCAGCTTTTGAAATTTTAGAAAGGACTGTGCTCCTTTTTCCGAAAATGGTAGAAAATTTGCGAAAAAAAATTATTGGGGAACACTATTCCGGCCATTCCTATGAATGCCCAATATTCAAAAATCTTAACAGTGTGTTTTTTTGCAAATTGGCGACATTTTTCCAAATTTCAATTTTTGAAATTTTAGAAAGGACTGTGCTCCTTTTTCCGAAAATGGTAGAAAATTTGCGAAAAAAAATTATTGGGGAACACTATTCCGGCCATTCCTATGAATGTCCAATATTCAAAAGTGTGTTTTTTTGACAATAGGCGACATTCTTCCAAATTTCGACTTTTGAAATTTTAAAAAGGACTTTGCTCCTTTTTCCGAAAATGGTAGAAAATTTGCGAAAAAAAATTATTGGGGAACATTATTCCGGCCATTCCTATGAATGTCCAATATTCAAAAGTGTGTTTTTTTGACAATAGGCGACATTCTTCCAAATTTCGACTTTTGAAATTTTAAAAAGGACTTTGCTCCTTTTTCCGAAAATGGTAGAAAATTTGCGAAAAAAATTATTGGGGAACACTATTCCGGCCATTCCTATGTGTTTTTTTGACAATAGGCGACATTCTTCCAAATTTCGACTTTTGAAATTTTAAAAAGGACTTGCTCCTTTTTCCGAAAATGGTAGAAAACTTGGGAAAAAAATTATTGGGGAACACTATTCCGGCCATTTCTATGAATGTCCAATATTCAAAAGTCTTAACAGTGTGTTTTTTTTTGAAAATTGGCGACATTTTTCCAAATTTCGACTTTTGAAATTTTAAAAAGGACTTTGCTCTTTTTTCCGAAAATTGTAGGAGATAAGCGAAAAAACATTATTGGAGAACACTCTTCCGGCCATTTCTATGAATGCCCAATATTCAAAAGTGTGTTTTTTTGACAATAGGCGACATTCTTCCAAATTTCGACTTTTGAAATTTTAAAAAGGACTTTGCTCTTTTTTCCGAAAATTGTAGGAGATAAGCAAAAAAACATTATTTGAGAACACTCTTCCGGCCATTTCTATGAATGTCCAATATTAAAAAATCTTAACAGTGTGTTTTTTTGAAAATTGGCGACATTTTTCCAAATTTCAGCTTTTGAAATTTTAGAAAGGACTTTGCTCCTTTTTCCGAAAATGGTAGAAAATTTGCGAAAAAAAATTATTGGGGAACACTATTCCGGCCATTTCTATGAATGTCCAATATTCAAAAGTGTGTTTTTTTGACAATAGGCGACATTCTTCCAAATTTCGACTTTTGAAATTTTAAAAAGCACTTTGTTCCTTTTTCCGAAAATGGTAGAAAATTTGCGAAAAAAAATTATTGCGGTACACTATTCCGGGCATTCCTATGAATGTCCAATATTCAAAAGTGTGTTTTTTTGACAATAGGCGACATTCTTCCAAATTTCGACTTTTGAAATTTTAAAAAGGACTTTGCTCCTTTTTCCGAAAATGGTAGAAAATTTGCGAAAAAAAATTATTGGGGAACATTATTCCGGCCATTCCTATGAATGTCCAATATTCAAAAGTGTGTTTTTTTGACAATAGGCGACATTCTTCCAAATTTCGACTTTTGAAATTTTAAAAAGGACTTTGCTCCTTTTTCCGAAACTGGTAGAAAATTTGCGAAAAAAAATTATTGGGGAACACTATTCCGGCCATTCCTATGTGTTTTTTTGACAATAGGCGACATTCTTCCAAATTTCGACTTTTGAAATTTTAAAAAGGACTTTGCTCCTTTTTCCGAAAATGGTAGAAAACTTGGGAAAAAAATTATTGGGGAACACTATTCCGGCCATTTCTATGAATGTCCAATATTCAAAAGTCTTAACAGTGTGTTTTTTTTTTTGAAAATTGGCGACATTTTTCCAAATTTCGACTTTTGAAATTTTAAAAAGGACTTTGCTCTTTTTTCCGAAAATTGTAGGAGATAAGCGAAAAAACATTATTGGAGAACACTCTTCCGGCCATTTCTATGAATGCCCAATATTCAAAAGTGTGTTTTTTTGACAATAGGCGACATTCTTCCAAATTTCGACTTTTGAAATTTTAAAAAGGACTTTGCTCTTTTTTCCGAAAATTGTAGGAGATAAGCAAAAAAACATTATTTGAGAACACTCTTCCGGCCATTTCTATGAATGTCCAATATTCAAAAATCTTAACAGTGTGTTTTTTTGAAAATTGGCGACATTTTTCCAAATTTCAGCTTTTGAAATTTTAGAAAGGACTTTGCTCCTTTTTCCGAAAATGGTAGAAAATTTGCGAAAAAAAATTATTGGGGAACACTATTCCGGCCATTCCTATGAATGTCCAATATTCAAAAGTGTGTTTTTTTGACAATAGGCGACATTCTTCCAAATTTCGACTTTTGTAATTTTAAAAAGGACTTTGTTCCTTTTTCCGAAAATGGTAGAAAATTTGGGAAAAAAAATTATTGCGGTACACTATTCCGGGCATTCCTATGAATGTCCAATATTCAAAAGTGTGTTTTTTTGACAATAGGCGACATTCTTCCAAATTTCGACTTTTGAAATTTTAAAAAGGACTATACTCCTTTTTCCGAAAATTGTACGAGATAAGCGAAAAAACATTATTGGAGAACACTATTCCGGCCATTTCTATGAATGTCCAATATACAAAAATCTTAACAGTGTGTTTTTTTTTAAATTGGCGACATTCTTCCAAATTTCGACTTTTGAAATTTTAAAAAGGACTTTGCTCCTTTTTCCGAAAATGGTAGAAAATTTGGGAAAAAAAATTATTGGGGAACACTATTCCGGCCATTCCTATGAATGTCCAATATTCAAAAGTGTGTTTTTTTGACAATAGGCGACATTCTTCCAAATTTCGACTTTTGAAATTTTAAAAAGGACTTTGCTCCTTTTTCCGAAAATGGTAGAAAATTTGGGAAAAAAAATTATTGGGGAACACTATTCCGGCCATTCCTATGAATGTCCAATATTCAAAAGTCTGTTTTTTTGACAATAGGCGGCATTCTTCCAAATTTCGACTTTTGAAATTTTAAAAAGGACTTTGCTCTTTTTTCCGAAAATTGTAGGAGATAAGCGAAAAAACATTATTGGAGAACACTCTTCCGGCCATTTCTATGAATGCCCAATATTCAAAAGTGTGTTTTTTTGACAATAGGCGACATTCTTCCAAATTTCGACTTTTGAAATTTTAAAAAGGACTTTGCTCCTTTTTCCGAAAATGGTAGAAAATTTGCGAAATAAAATTATTGGGGAACACTATTCCGGCCATTTCTATGAATGTCCAATATTCAAAAGTGTGTTTTTTTGACAACAGGCGACATTCTTCCAAATTTCGACTTTTGAAATTTTAAAAAGGACTTTGCTCCTTTTTCCGAAAATGGTAGAAAATTTGCGAAAAAAATTATTGGGGAACACTATTCCGGCCATTCCTATGAATGTCCAATATTCAAAAGTGTGTTTTTTTGACAATAGGCGACATTCTTCCAAATTTCGACTTTTGAAATTTTAAAAAGGACTTTGCTCCTTTTTCCGAAAATGGTAGAAAATTTGCGAAAAAAAATTATTGGGGAACACTATTCCGGCCATTCCTATGAATGTCCAATATTCAAAAGTGTGTTTTTTTGACAATAGGCGACATTCTTCCAAATTTCGACTTTTGAAATTTTAAAAAGGACTTTGCTCCTTTTTCCGAAAATGGTAGAAAATTTGCGAAAAAAAATTATTGGGGAACACTATTCCGGCCATTCCTATGTGTTTTTTTTGACAATAGGCGACATTCTTCCAAATTTCGACTTTTGAAATTTTAAAAAGGACTTTGCTCCTTTTTCCGAAAATGGTAGAAAATTTGCGAAAAAAAATAATGGGGAACACTATTCCGGCCATTCCTATGAATGTCCAATATTCAAAAGTGTGTTTTTTTGACAATAGGCGACATTCTTCCAAATTTCGACTTTTGAAATTTTAAAAAGGACTTTGCTCTTTTTTCCGAAAATTGTAGGAGATAAGCAAAAAAACATTATTTGAGAACACTATTCCGGCCATTTCTATGAACATCCAATATACAAAAATTTTAACAGTGTGTTTTTTTTTAAATTGGCGACATTCTTCCAAATTTCGACTTTTGAAATTTTAAAAAGGACTTTGCTCCTTTTTCCGAAAATGGTAGAAAATTTGCGAAAAAAAATTATTGCGGAACACTATTCCGGGCATTCCTATGAATGTCCAATATTCAGAAGTGTGTTTTTTTGACAATAGGCGACATTCTTCCAAATTTCGACTTTTGAAATTTTAAAAAGGACTTTGCTCTTTTTTCCGAAAATTGTAGGAGATAAGCAAAAAAACATTATTTGAGAACACTATTCCGGCCATTTCTATGAACATCCAATATACAAAAATTTTAACAGTGTGTTTTTTTTTAAATTGGCGACATTCTTCCAAATTTCGACTTTTGAAATTTTAAAAAGGACTTTGCTCCTTTTTCCGAAAATGGTAGAAAATTTGCGAAAAAAAATTATTGCGGAACACTCTTCCGGCCATTTCTATGAATGCCCAATATTCAAAAGTGTGTTTTTTTGACAATGGGCGACATTCTTCCAAATTTCGACTTTTGAAATTTTAAAAAGGACTTTGCTCCTTTTTCCGAAAATTGTACGAGATAAGCGAAAAAACATTATTGGAGAACACTATTCCGGCCATTTCTATGAATGTCCAATATACAAAAATCTTAACAGTGTGTTTTTTTTTAAATTGGCGACATTCTTCCAAATTTCGACTTTTGAAATTTTAAAAAGGACTTTGCTCCTTTTTCCGAAAATGGTAGAAAATTTGGGAAAAAAAATATTGGGGAACACTATTCCGGCCATTCCTATGAATGTCCAATATTCAAAAGTGTGTTTTTTTGACAATAGGCGATATTCTTCCAAATTTCGACTTTTGAAATTTTAAAAAGGACTTTGCTCTTTTTTCCGAAAATTGTAGGAGATAAGCGAAAAAACATTATTGGAGAACACTCTTCCGGCCATTTCTATGAATGCCCAATATTCAAAAGTGTGTTTTTTTGACAATAGGCGACATTCTTCCAAATTTCGACTTTTGAAATTTTAGAAAGGACTTTGCTCCTTTTTCCGAAAATGGTAGTAAATTTGCGAAAAAAAATTATTGGGGAACACTATTCCGGCCATTCCTATGAATGTCCAATATTCAAAAGTGTGTTTTTTAGACAATAGGCGATATTCTTCCAAATTTCGACTTTTGAAATTTTAAAAAGGACTTTGCTCTTTTTTCCGAAAATTGTAGGAGATAAGCGAAAAAACATTATTGGAGAACACTCTTCCGGCCATTTCTATGAATGCCCAATATTCAAAAGTGTGTTTTTTTGACAATGGGCGACATTCTTCCAAATTTCGACTTTTGAAATTTTAAAAAGGACTTTGCTCCTTTTTCCGAAAATTGTAGGAGATAAGCGAAAAAACATTATTGGAGAACACTCTTCCGGCCATTTCTATGAATGCCCAATATTCAAAAGTGTGTTTTTTTGACAATAGGCGACATTCTTCCAAATTTCGACTTTTGAAATTTTAAAAAGGACTATGCTCCTTTTTCCGAAAATTGTACGAGATAAGCGAAAAAACATTATTGGAGAACACTATTCCGGCCATTTCTATGAATGTCCAATATACAAAAATCTTAACAGTGTGTTTTTTTTTAAATTGGCGACATTCTTCCAAATTTCGACTTTTGAAATTTTAAAAAGGACTTTGCTCCTTTTTTCGAAAATGGTAGAAAATTTGCGAAAAAAAATTATTGGGGAACACTATTCCGGCCATTCCTATGAATGTCCAATATTCAAAAGTGTGTTTTTTTGACAATAGGCGACATTCTTCCAAATTTGGACTTTTGAAATTTTAAAAAGGACTTTGCTCCTTTTTCCGAAAATGGTAGAAAATTTGCGAAAAAAAATTATTGCGGAACACTATTCCGGGCATTCCTATGAATGTCCAATATTCAAAAGTGTGTTTTTTTGACAATAGGCGACATTCTTCCAAATTTCGACTTTTGAAATTTTAAAAAGGACTATGCTCCTTTTTCCGAAAATTGTACGAGATAAGCGAAAAAACATTATTGGAGAACACTATTCCGGCCATTTCTATGAATGTCCAATATACAAAAATCTTAACAGTGTGTTTTTTTTTTTAAATTGGCGACATTCTTCCAAATTTCGACTTTTGAAATTTTAAAAAGGACTTTGCTCCTTTTTCCGAAAATGGTAGAAAATTTGGGAAAAAAAATATTGGGGAACACTATTCCGGCCATTCCTATGAATGTCCAATATTCAAAAGTGTGTTTTTTTGACAATAGGCGATATTCTTCCAAATTTCGACTTTTGAAATTTTAAAAAGGACTTTGCTCTTTTTTCCGAAAATTGTAGGAGATAAGCGAAAAAACATTATTGGAGAACACTCTTCCGGCCATTTCTATGAATGCCCAATATTCAAAAGTGTGTTTTTTTGACAATAGGCGACATTCTTCCAAATTTCGACTTTTGAAATTTTAAAAAGGACTTTGCTCCTTTTTCCGAAAATTGTAGGAGATAAGCGAAAAAACATTATTGGAGAACACTCTTCCGGCCATTTCTATGAATGCCCAATATTCAAAAGTGTGTTTTTTTGACAATAGGCGACATTCTTCCAAATTTCGACTTTTGAAATTTTAAAAAGGACTTTGCTCCTTTTTCCGAAAATTGTAGGAGATAAGCGAAAAAACATTATTGGAGAACACTCTTCCGGCCATTTCTATGAATGCCCAATATTCAAAAGTGTGTTTTTTTGACAATAGGCGACATTCTTCCAAATTTCGACTTTTGAAATTTTAAAAAGGACTTTGCTCCTTTTTCCGAAAATGGTAGAAAATTTGCGAAAAAAAATTATAGGGGAACACTATTCCGGCCATTCCTATGAATGTCCAATATTCAAAAGTGTGTTTTTTTGACAATAGGCGACATTCTTCCAAATTTCGACTTTTGAAATTTTAAAAAGGACTTTGCTCCTTTTTCCGAAAATGGTAGAAAATTTGCGAAAAAAAATTATTGGGGAACACTATTCCGGCCATTCCTATGTGTTTTTTTGACAATAGGCGACATTCTTCCAAATTTCGACTTTTGAAATTTTAAAAAGGACTTTGCTCCTTTTTCCGAAAATGGTAGAAAACTTGGGAAAAAAATTATTGGGGAACACTATTCCGGCCATTTCTATGAATGTCCAATATTCAAAAGTCTTAACAGTGTGTTTTTTTTGAAAATTGGCGACATTTTTCCAAATTTCGACTTTTGAAATTTTAAAAAGGACTTTGCTCTTTTTTCCGAAAATTGTAGGAGATAAGCGAAAAAACATTATTGGAGAACACTCTTCCGGCCATTTCTATGAATGCCCAATATTCAAAAGTGTGTTTTTTTGACAATAGGCGACATTCTTCCAAATTTCGACTTTTGAAATTTTAAAAAGGACTTTGCTCTTTTTTCCGAAAATTGTAGGAGATAAGCAAAAAAACATTATTTGAGAACACTCTTCCGGCCATTTCTATGAATGTCCAATATTCAAAAATCTTAACAGTGTGTTTTTTTGAAAATTGGCGACATTTTTCCAAATTTCAGCTTTTGAAATTTTAGAAAGGACTTTGCTCCTTTTTCCGAAAATGGTAGAAAATTTGCGAAAAAAAATTATTGGGGAACACTATTCCGGCCATTCCTATGAATGTCCAATATTCAAAAGTGTGTTTTTTTGACAATAGGCGATATTCTTCCAAATTTCGACTTTTGAAATTTTAAAAAGGACTTTGCTCTTTTTTCCGAAAATTGTAGGAGATAAGCGAAAAAACATTATTGGTGAACACTCTTCCGGCCATTTCTATGAATGCCCAATATTCAAAAGTGTGGTTTTTTGACAATAGGCGACATTCTTCCAAATTTCGACTTTTGAAATTTTAAAAAGGACTTTGCGCCTTTTTCCGAAAATGGTAGAAAATTTGCGAAAAAAAATTATTGGGGAACACTATTCCGGCCATTCCTATGAATGTCCAATATTCAAAAGTGTGTTTTTTTGACAATAGGCGACATTCTTCCAAATTTCGACTTTTGAAATTTTAAAAAGGACTTTGCTCCTTTTTCCGAAAATGGTAGAAAATTTGCGAAAAAAAATTATTGGGGAACACTATTCCGGCCATTCCTATGTGTTTTTTTGACAATAGGCGACATTCTTCCAAATTTCGACTTTTGAAATTTTAAAAAGGACTTTGCTCCTTTTTCCGAAAATGGTAGAAAACTTGGGAAAAAAATTATTGGGGAACACTATTCCGGCCATTTCTATGAATGTGCAATATTCAAAAGTCTTAACAGTGTGTTTTTTTTTGAAAATTGGCGACATTTTTCCAAATTTCGACTTTTGAAATTTTAAAAAGGACTTTGCTCTTTTTTCCGATAAAAGCGAAAAAACATTATTGGAGAACACTCTTCCGGCCATTTCAATGAATGCCCAATATTCAAAAGTGTGTTTTTTTGACAATAGGCGACATTCTTCCAAATTTCGACTTTTGAAATTTTAAAAAAGACTTTGCTCTTTTTTCCGAAAATTGTAGGAGATAAGCAAAAAAACATTATTGGAGAACACTCTTCCGGCCATTTCTATGAATGTCCAATATACAAAAATCTTAACAGTGTGTTTTTTTTTAAATTGGCGACATTCTTCCAAATTTCGACTTTTGAAATTTTAAAAAGGACTTTGCTCCTTTTTCCGAAAATGGTAGAAAATTTGCGAAAAAAAATTATTGGGGAACACTATTCCGGCCATTCCTATGAATGTCCAATATTCAAAAGTGTGTTTTTTTGACAATAGGCGACATTCTTCCAAATTTGGACTTTTGAAATTTTAAAAAGGACCTTGCTCCTTTTTCCGAAAATGGTAGAAAATTTGGGAAAAAAAATTATTGGGGAACACTATTCCGGCCATTCCTATGTGTTTTTTTGACAATAGGCGACATTCTTCCAAATTTCGACTTTTGAAATTTTAAAAAGGACTTTGCTCCTTTTTCCGAAAATGGTAGAAAACTTGGGAAAAAAACTATTGGGGAACACTATTCCGGCCATTTCTATGAATGTCCAATATTCAAAAGTCTTAACAGTGTGTTTTTTTTTGAAAATTGGCGACATTTTTCCAAATTTCGACTTTTGAAATTTTAAAAAGGACTTTGCTCTTTTTTCCGAAAATTGTAGGAGATAAGCGAAAAAACATTATTGGAGAACACTCTTCCGGCCATTCCTATGAATGTCCAATATTCAAAAGTCTGTTTTTTTGACAATAGGCGACATTCTTCCAAATTTCGACTTTTGTAATTTTAAAAAGGACTTTGTTCCTTTTTCCGAAAATGGTAGAAAATTTGCGAAAAAAAATTATTGGGGAACACTATTCCGGCCATTTCTATGAATGTCCAATATTCAAAAGTCTTAACAGTGTGTTTTTTTTTGAAAATTGGCGACATTTTTCCAAATTTCGACTTTTGAAATTTTAAAAAGGACTTTGCTCTTTTTTCCGAAAATTGTAGGAGATAAGCGAAAAAACATTATTGGAGAACACTCTTCCGGCCATTTCTATGAATGCCCAATATTCAAAAGTGTGTTTTTTTGACAATAGGCGACATTCTTCCAAATTTCGACTTTTGAAATTTTAAAAAGGACTTTGCTCTTTTTTCCGAAAATTGTAGGAGATAAGCAAAAAAACATTATTTGAGAACACTCTTCCGGCCATTTCTATGAATGTCCAATATTCAAAAATCTTAACAGTGTGTTTTTTTGAAAATTGGCGACATTTTTCCAAATTTCAGCTTTTGAAATTTTAGAAAGGACTTTGCTCCTTTTTCCGAAAATGGTAGAAAATTTGCGAAAAAAAATTATTGGGGAACACTATTCCGGCCATTCCTATGAATGTCCAATATTCAAAAGTGTGTTTTTTTGACAATAGGCGACATTCTTCCAAATTTCGACTTTTGTAATTTTAAAAAGGACTTTGTTCCTTTTTCCGAAAATGGTAGAAAATTTGCGAAAAAAAATTATTGCGGTACACTATTCCGGCCATTCCTATGAATGTCCAATATTCAAAAGTGTGTTTTTTTGACAATAGGCGACATTCTTCCAAATTTCGACTTTTGAAATTTTAAAAAGGACTATGCTCCTTTTTCCGAAAATTGTACGAGATAAGCGAAAAAACATTATTGGAGAACACTATTCCGGCCATTTCTATGAATGTCCAATATACAAAAATCTTAACAGTGTGTTTTTTTTTAAATTGGCGACATTCTTCCAAATTTCGACTTTTGAAATTTTAAAAAGGACTTTGCTCCTTTTTCCGAAAATGGTAGAAAATTTGGGAAAAAAAATTATTGGGGAACACTATTCCGGCCATTCCTATGAATGTCCAATATTCAAAAGTGTGTTTTTTTGACAATAGGCGACATTCTTCCAAATTTCGACTTTTGAAATTTTAAAAAGGACTTTGCTCCTTTTTCCGAAAATGGTAGAAAATTTGGGAAAAAAAATTATTGGGGAACACTATTCCGGCCATTCCTATGAATGTCCAATATTCAAAAGTCTGTTTTTTTGACAATAGGCGGCATTCTTCCAAATTTCGACTTTTGAAATTTTAAAAAGGACTTTGCTCTTTTTTCCGAAAATTGTAGGAGATAAGCAAAAAAACATTATTGGAGAACACTCTTCCGGCCATTTCTATGAATGCCCAATATTCAAAAGTGTGTTTTTTTGACAATAGGCGACATTCTTCCAAATTTCGACTTTTGAAATTTTAAAAAGGACTTTGCTCCTTTTTCCGAAAATGGTAGAAAATTTGCGAAATAAAATTATTGGGGAACACTATTCCGGCCATTTCTATGAATGTCCAATATTCAAAAGTGTGTTTTTTTGACAACAGGCGACATTCTTCCAAATTTCGACTTTTGAAATTTTAAAAAGGACTTTGCTCCTTTTTCCGAAAATGGTAGAAAATTTGCGAAAAAAATTATTGGGGAACACTATTCCGGCCATTCCTATGAATGTCCAATATTCAAAAGTGTGTTTTTTTGACAATAGGCGACATTCTTCCAAATTTCGACTTTTGAAATTTTAAAAAGGACTTTGCTCCTTTTTCCGAAAATGGTAGAAAATTTGCGAAAAAAAATTATTGGGGAACACTATTCCGGCCATTCCTATGTGTTTTTTTGACAATAGGCGACATTCTTCCAAATTTCGACTTTTGAAATTTTAAAAAGGACTTTGCTCCTTTTTCCGAAAATGGTAAAAAACTTGGGAAAAAAATTATTGGGGAACACTATTCCGGCCATTTCTATGAATGTCCAATATTCAAAAGTCTTAACAGTGTGTTTTTTTTTGAAAATTGGCGACATTTTTCCAAATTTCGACTTTTGAAATTTTAAAAAGGACTTTGCTCTTTTTTCCGAAAATTGTAGGAGATAAGCGAAAAAACATTATTGGAGAACACTCTTCCGGCCATTTCTATGAATGCCCAATATTCAAAAGTGTGTTTTTTTGACAATAGGCGACATTCTTCCAAATTTCGACTTTTGAAATTTTAAAAAGGACTTTGCTCTTTTTTCCGAAAATTGTAGGAGATAAGCAAAAAAACATTATTTGAGAACACTCTTCCGGCCATTTCTATGAATGTCCAATATTAAAAAATCTTAACAGTGTGTTTTTTTGAAAATTGGCGACATTTTTCCAAATTTCAGCTTTTGAAATTTTAGAAAGGACTTTGCTCCTTTTTCCGAAAATGGTAGAAAATTTGCGAAAAAAAATTATTGGGGAACACTATTCCGGCCATTCCTATGAATGTCCAATATTCAAGTGTGTGTTTTTTTGACAATAGGCGACATTCTTCCAAATTTCGACTTTTGAAATTTTAAAAAGGACTTTGTTCCTTTTTCCGAAAATGGTAGAAAATTTGCGAAAACAAATTATTGCGGTACACTATTCCGGGCATTCCTATGAATGTCCAATATTCAAAAGTGTGTTTTTTTGACAATAGGCGACATTCTTCCAAATTTCGACTTTTGAAATTTTAAAAAGGACTTTGCTCCTTTTTCCGAAAATGGTAGAAAATTTGCGAAAAAAAATTATTGGGGAACATTATTCCGGCCATTCCTATGAATGTCCAATATTCAAAAGTGTGTTTTTTTGACAATAGGCGACATTCTTCCAAATTTCGACTTTTGAAATTTTAAAAAGGACTTTGCTCCTTTTTCCGAAAATGGTAGAAAATTTGCGAAAAAAAAGTATTGGGGAACACTATTCCGGCCATTCCTATGTGTTTTTTTGACAATAGGCGACATTCTTCCAAATTTCGACTTTTGAAATTTTAAAAAGGACTTTGCTCCTTTTTCCGAAAATGGTAGAAAACTTGGGAAAAAAATTATTGGGGAACACTATTCCGGCCATTTCTATGAATGTCCAATATTCAAAAGTCTTAACAGTGTGTTTTTTTTTGAAAATTGGCGACATTTTTCCAAATTTCGACTTTTGAAATTTTAAAAAGGACTTTGCTCTTTTTTCCGAAAATTGTAGGAGATAAGCGAAAAAACATTATTGGAGAACACTCTTCCGGCCATTTCTATGAATGCCCAATATTCAAAAGTGTGTTTTTTTGACAATAGGCGACATTCTTCCAAATTTCGACTTTTGAAATTTTAAAAAGGACTTTGCTCTTTTTTCCGAAAATTGTAGGAGATAAGCAAAAAAACATTATTTGAGAACACTCTTCCGGCCATTTCTATGAATGTCCAATATTCAAAAATCTTAACAGTGTGTTTTTTTGAAAATTGGCGACATTTTTCCAAATTTCAGCTTTTGAAATTTTAGAAAGGACTTTGCTCCTTTTTCCGAAAATGGTAGAAAATTTGCGAAAAAAAATTATTGGGGAACACTATTCCGGCCATTCCTATGAATGTCCAATATTCAAAAGTGTGTTTTTTTGACAATAGGCGACATTCTTCCAAATTTCGACTTTTGTAATTTTAAAAAGGACTTTGTTCCTTTTTCCGAAAATGGTAGAAAATTTGCGAAAAAAAATTATAGCGGTACACTATTCCGGGCATTCCTATGAATGTCCAATATTCAAAAGTGTGTTTTTTTGACAATAGGCGACATTCTTCCAAATTTCGACTTTTGAAATTTTAAAAAGGACTATGCTCCTTTTTCCGAAAATTGTACGAGATAAGCGAAAAAACATTATTGGAGAACACTATTCCGGCCATTTCTATGAATGTCCAATATTCAAAAATCTTAACAGTGTGTTTTTTTTTAAATTGGCGACATTCTTCCAAATTTCGACTTTTGAAATTTTAAAAAGGACTTTGCTCCTTTTTCCGAAAATGGTAGAAAATTTGGGAAAAAAAATTATTGGGGAACACTATTCCGGCCATTCCTATGAATGTCCAATATTCAAAAGTGTGTTTTTTTGACAATAGGCGACATTCTTCCAAATTTCGACTTTTGAAATTTTAAAAAGGACTTTGCTCTTTTTTCCGAAAATTGTAGGAGATAAGCGAAAAAACATTATTGGAGAACACTCTTCCGGCCATTTCTATGAATGCCCAATATTCAAAAGTGTGTTTTTTTGACAATAGGCGACATTCTTCCAAATTTCGACTTTTGAAATTTTAAAAAGGACTTTGCTCCTTTTTCCGAAAATGGTAGAAAATTTGCGAAATAAAATTATTGGGGAACACTATTCCGGCCATTTCTATGAATGTCCAATATTCAAAAGTGTGTTTTTTTGACAACAGGCGACATTCTTCCAAATTTCGACTTTTGAAATTTTAAAAAGGACTTTGCTCCTTTTTCCGAAAATGGTAGAAAATTTGCGAAAAAAATTATTGGGGAACACTATTCCGGCCATTCCTATGAATGTCCAATATTCAAAAGTGTGTTTTTTTGACAATAGGCGACATTCTTCCAAATTTCGACTTTTGAAATTTTAAAAAGGACTTTGCTCCTTTTTCCGAAAATGGTAGAAAATTTGCGAAAAAAAATAATGGGGAACACTATTCCGGCCATTCCTATGAATGTCCAATATTCAAAAGTGTGTTTTTTTGACAATAGGCGACATTCTTCCAAATTTCGACTTTTGAAATTTTAAAAAGGACTTTGTTTTTTTTTTCCGAAAATTGTAGGTGATAAGCAAAAAAACATTATTTGAGAACACTATTCCGGCCATTTCTATGAACATCCAATATACAAAAATTTTAACAGTGTGTTTTTTTTAAATTGGCGACATTCTTCCAAATTTCGACTTTTGAAATTTTAAAAAGGACTTTGCTCCTTTTTCCGAAAATGGTAGAAAATTTGCGAAAAAAAAATATTGCGGAACACTATTCCGGGCATTCCTATGAATTTCCAATATTCAAAAGTGTGTTTTTTTGACAATAGGCGACATTCTTCCAAATTTCGACTTTTGAAATTTTAAAAAGGACTATGCTCCTTTTTCCGAAAATTGTACGAGATAAGCGAAAAAACATTATTGGAGAACACTATTCCGGCCATTTCTATGAATGTCCAATATGCAAAAATCTTAACAGTGTGTTTTTTTTTAAATTGGCGACATTCTTCCAAATTTCGACTTTTGAAATTTTAAAAAGGACTTTGCTCCTTTTTCCGAAAATGGTAGAAAATTTGGGAAAAAAAATATTGGGGAACACTATTCCGGCCATTTCTATGAATGTCCAATATTCAAAAGTCTTAACAGTGTGTTTTTTTGAAAATTGGCGACATTTTTCCAAATTTCGACTTTTGAAATTTTAAAAAGGACTTTGCTCTTTTTTCCGAAAATTGTAGGAGATAAGCGAAAAACCATTATTGGGGAACACTATTCCGGCCATTTCTATGAATGCCCAATATTCAAAAGTGTGTTTTTTTGACAATAGGCGACATTCTTCCAAATTTCGACTTTTGAAATTTTAGAAAGGACTTTGCTCCTTTTTCCGAAAATGGTAGTAAATTTGCGAAAAAAAATTATTGGGGAACACTATTCCGGCCATTCCTATGAATGTCCAATATTCAAAAGTGTGTTTTTTAGACAATAGGCGATATTCTTCCAAATTTCGACTTTTGAAATTTTAAAAAGGACTTTGCTCTTTTTTCCGAAAATTGTAGGAGATAAGCGAAAAAACATTATTGGAGAACACTCTTCCGGCCATTTCTATGAATGCCCAATATTCAAAAGTGTGTTTTTTTGACAATAGGCGACATTCTTCCAAATTTCGACTTTTGAAATTTTAAAAAGGACTTTGCTCCTTTTTCCGAAAATTGTAGGAGATAAGCGAAAAAACATTATTGGAGAACACTCTTCCGGCCATTTCTATGAATGCCCAATATTCAAAAGTGTGTTTTTTTGACAATAGGCGACATTCTTCCAAATTTCGACTTTTGAAATTTTAAAAAGGACTTTGCTCCTTTTTCCGAAAATTGTAGGAGATAAGCGAAAAAACATTATTGGAGAACACTCTTCCGGCCATTTCTATGAATGCCCAATATTCAAAAGTGTGTTTTTTTGACAATAGGCGACATTCTTCCAAATTTCGACTTTTGAAATTTTAAAAAGGACTTTGCTCCTTTTTCCGAAAATGGTAGAAAATTTGCGAAAAAAAATTATTGGGGAACACTATTCCGGCCATTCCTATGTGTTTTTTTGACAATAGGCGACATTCTTCCAAATTTCGACTTTTGAAATTTTAAAAAGAACTTTGCTCCTTTTTCCGAAAATGGTAGAAAACTTGGGAAAAAAATTATTGGGGAACACTATTCCGGCCATTTCTATGAATGTCCAATATTCAAAAGTCTTAACAGTGTGTTTTTTTTTGAAAATTGGCGACATTTTTCCAAATTTCGACTTTTGAAATTTTAAAAAGGACTTTGCTCTTTTTTCCGAAAATTGTAGGAGATAAGCGAAAAAACATTATTGGAGAACACTCTTCCGGCCATTTCTATGAATGCCCAATATTCAAAAGTGTGTTTTTTTGACAATAGGCGACATTCTTCCAAATTTCGACTTTTGAAATTTTAAAAAGGACTTTGCTCTTTTTTCCGAAAATTGTAGGAGATAAGCAAAAAAACATTATTTGAGAACACTCTTCCGGCCATTTCTATGAATGTCCAATATTCAAAAATCTTAACAGTGTGTTTTTTTGAAAATTGGCGACATTTTTCCAAATTTCAGCTTTTGAAATTTTAGAAAGGACTTTGCTCCTTTTTCCGAAAATGGTAGAAAATTTGCGAAAAAACATTATTGGAGAACACTCTTCCGGCCATTTCTATGAATGCCCAATATTCAAAAGTGTGGTTTTTTGACAATAGGCGACATTCTTCCAAATTTCGACTTTTGAAATTTTAAAAAGGACTTTGCTCCTTTTTCCGAAAATGGTAGAAAATTTGCGAAAAAAAATTATTGGGGAACACTATTCCGGCCATTCCTATGAATGTCCAATATTCAAAAGTGTGTTTTTTTGACAATAGGCGACATTCTTCCAAATTTCGACTTTTGAAATTTTAAAAAGGACTTTGCTCCTTTTTCCGAAAATGGTAGAAAATTTGCGAAAAAAAATTATTGGGGAACACTATTCCGGCCATTCCTATGTGTTTTTTTGACAATAGGCGACATTCTTCCAAATTTCGACTTTTGAAATTTTAAAAAGGACTTTGCTCCTTTTTCCGAAAATGGTAGAAAACTTGGGAAAAAAATTATTGGGGAACACTATTCCGGCCATTTCTATGAATGTGCAATATTCAAAAGTCTTAACAGTGTGTTTTTTTTTGAAAATTGGCGACATTTTTCCAAATTTCGACTTTTGAAATTTTAAAAAGGACTTTGCTCTTTTTTCCGAAAATGGTAGAAAATTTGGGAAAAAAAATTATTGGGGAACACTATTCCGGCCATTCCTATGAATGTCCAATATTCAAAAGTCTGTTTTTTTGACAATAGGCGACATTCTTCCAAATTTCGACTTTTGTAATTTTAAAAAGGACTTTGTTCCTTTTTCCGAAAATGGTAGAAAATTTGCGAAAAAAAATTATTGGGGAACACTATTCCGGCCATTTCTATGAATGTCCAATATTCAAAAGTCTTAACAGTGTGTTTTTTTTTGAAAATTGGCGACATTTTTCCAAATTTCGACTTTTGAAATTTTAAAAAGGACTTTGCTCTTTTTTCCGAAAATTGTAGGAGATAAGCGAAAAAACATTATTGGAGAACACTCTTCCGGCCATTTCTATGAATGCCCAATATTCAAAAGTGTGTTTTTTTGACAATAGGCGACATTCTTCCAAATTTCGACTTTTGAAATTTTAAAAAGGACTTTGCTCTTTTTTCCGAAAATTGTAGGAGATAAGCAAAAAAACATTATTTGAGAACACTCTTCCGGCCATTTCTATGAATGTCCAATATTCAAAAATCTTAACAGTGTGTTTTTTTGAAAATTGGCGACATTTTTCCAAATTTCAGCTTTTGAAATTTTAGAAAGGACTTTGCTCCTTTTTCCGAAAATGGTAGAAAATTTGCGAAAAAAAATTATTGGGGAACACTATTCCGGCCATTTCTATGAATGTCCAATATTCAAAAGTGTGTTTTTTTGACAATAGGCGACATTCTTCCAAATTTCGACTTTTGTAATTTTAAAAAGGACTTTGTTCCTTTTTCCGAAAATGGTAGAAAATTTGCGAAAAAAAATTATTGCGGTACACTATTCCGGGCATTTCTATGAATGTCCAATATTCAAAAGTGTGTTTTTTTGACAATAGGCGACATTCTTCCAAATTTCGACTTTTGAAATTTTAAAAAGGACTATGCTCCTTTTTCCGAAAATGGTAGAAAATTTGCGAAAAAAAATAATGGGGAACACTATTCCGGCCATTCCTATGAATGTCCAATATTCAAAAGTGTGTTTTTTTGACAATAGGCGACATTCTTCCAAATTTCGACTTTTGAAATTTTAAAAAGGACTTTGCTCTTTTTTCCGAAAATTGTAGGAGATAAGCAAAAAAACATTATTTAAGAACACTATTCCGGCCATTTCTATGAACATCCAATATACAAAAATTTTAACAGTGTGTTTTTTTTTAAATTGGCGACATTCTTCCAAATTTCGACTTTTGAAATTTTAAAAAGGACTTTGCTCCTTTTTCCGAAAATGGTAGAAAATTTGCGAAAAAAAATTATTGCGGAACACTATTCCGGGCATTCCTATGAATGTCCAATATTCAAAAGTGTGTTTTTTTGACAATAGGCGACATTCTTCCAAATTTCGACTTTTGAAATTTTAAAAAGGACTATGCTCCTTTTTCCGAAAATTGTACGAGATAAGCGAAAAAACATTATTGGAGAACACTATTCCGGCCATTTCTATGAATGTCCAATATACAAAAATCTTAACAGTGTGTTTTTTTTTAAATTGGCGACATTCTTCCAAATTTGGACTTTTGAAATTTTAAAAAGGACTTTGCTCCTTTTTCCGAAAATGGTAGAAAATTTGGGAAAAAAAATATTGGGGAACACTATTCCGGCCATTCCTATGAATGTCCAATATTCAAAAGTGTGTTTTTTTGACAATAGGCGATATTCTTCCAAATTTCGACTTTTGAAATTTTAAAAAGGACTTTGCTCTTTTTTCCGAAAAATGTAGGAGATAAGCGAAAAAACATTATTGGAGAACACTCTTCCGGCCATTTCTATGAATGCCCATTATTCAAAAGTGTGTTTTTTTGACAATAGGCGACATTCTTCCAAATTTCGACTTTTGAAATTTTAGAAAGGACTTTGCTCCTTTTTCCGAAAATGGTAGTAAATTTGCGAAAAAAAATTATTGGGGAACACTATTCCGGCCATTCCTATGAATGTCCAATATTCAAAAGTGTGTTTTTTTGACAATAGGCGACATTCTTCCAAATTTCGACTTTTGAAATTTTAAAAAGGACTTTGCTCCTTTTTCCGAAAATGGTAGAAAATTTGCGAAAAAAAATTATTGGGGAACACTATTCCGGCCATTCCTATGTGTTTTTTTGACAATAGGCGACATTCTTCCAAATTTCGACTTTTGAAATTTTAAAAAGGACTTTGCTCCTTTTTCCGAAAATGGTAGAAAACTTGGGAAAAAAATTATTGGGGAACACTATTCCGGCCATTTCTATGAATGTCCAATATTCAAAAGTCTTAACAGTGTGTTTTTTTTTGAAAATTGGCGACATTTTTCCAAATTTCGACTTTTGAAATTTTAAAAAGGACTTTGCTCTTTTTTCCGAAAATTGTAGGAGATAAGCGAAAAAACATTATTGGAGAACACTCTTCCGGCCATTTCTATGAATGCCCAATATTCAAAAGTGTGTTTTTTTGACAATAGGCGACATTCTTCCAAATTTCGACTTTTGAAATTTTAAAAAGGACTTTGCTCTTTTTTCCGAAAATTGTAGGAGATAAGCAAAAAAACATTATTTGAGAACACTCTTCCGGCCATTTCTATGAATGTCCAATATTCAAAAATCTTAACAGTGTGTTTTTTTGAAAATTGGCGACATTTTTCCAAATTTCAGCTTTTGAAATTTTAGAAAGGACTTTGCTCCTTTTTCCGAAAATGGTAGAAAATTTGCGAAAAAAAAATATTGGGGAACACTATTCCGGCCATTCCTATGAATGTCCAATATTCAAAAGTGTGTTTTTTTGACAATAGGCGATATTCTTCCAAATTTCGACTTTTGAAATTTTAAAAAGGGACTTTGCTCCTTTTTCCGAAAATGGTAGAAAATTTGCGAAAAAAAATTATTGGGGAACACTATTCCGGCCATTCCTATGAATGTCCAATATTCAAAAGTGTGTTTTTTTGA
The DNA here is from genome assembly GCA_932526305.1 of Epicampocera succincta. Taxonomy (NCBI): domain Eukaryota; kingdom Metazoa; phylum Arthropoda; class Insecta; order Diptera; family Tachinidae; genus Epicampocera; species Epicampocera succincta. The sequence goes on along the minus strand of OW052037.1, from coordinate 34,869,468 downwards.
CAATAGGCGACATTCTTCCAAATTTCGACTTTTGAAATTTTAAAAAGGACTTTGCTCCTTTTTCCGAAAATGGTAGAAAATTTGCGAAAAAAAATTATTGGGGAACACTATTCCGGCCATTCCTATGTGTTTTTTTGACAATAGGCGACATTCTTCCAAATTTCGACTTTTGAAATTTTAAAAAGGACTTTGCTCCTTTTTCCGAAAATGGTAGAAAACTTGGGAAAAAAATTATTGGGGAACACTATTCCGGCCATTTCTATGAATGTCCAATATTCAAAAGTCTTAACAGTGTGTTTTCTTTTGAAAATTGGCGACATTTTTCCAAATTTCGACTTTTGAAATTTTAAAAAGGACTTTGCTCTTTTTTCCGAAAATTGTAGGAGATAAGCGAAAAAACATTATTGGAGAACAATCTTCCGGCCATTTCAATGAATGCCCAATATTCAAAAGTGTGTTTTTTTGACAATAGGCGACATTCTTCCAAATTTCGACTTTTGAAATTTTAAAAAAGACTTTGCTCTTTTTTCCGAAAATTGTAGGAGATAAGCAAAAAAACATTATTGGAGAACACTCTTCCGGCCATTTCTATGAATGCCCAATATTCAAAAGTGTGTTTTTTTGACAATAGGCGACATTCTTCCAAATTTCGACTTTTGAAATTTTAAAAAGGACTTTGCTCCTTTTTCCGAAAATGGTAGAAAATTTGCGAAATAAAATTATTGGGGAACACTATTCCGGCCATTTCTATGAATGTCCAATATTCAAAAGTGTGTTTTTTTGACAACAGGCGACATTCTTCCAAATTTCGACTTTTGAAATTTTAAAAAGGACTTTGCTCCTTTTTCCGAAAATGGTAGAAAATTTGCGAAAAAAATTATTGGGGAACACTATTCCGGCCATTCCTATGAATGTCCAATATTCAAAAGTGTGTTTTTTTGACAATAGGCGACATTCTTCCAAATTTCGACTTTTGAAATTTTAAAAAGGACTTTGCTCCTTTTTCCGAAAATGGTAGAAAATTTGCGAAAAAAAATAATGGGGAACACTATTCCGGCCATTCCTATGAATGTCCAATATTCAAAAGTGTGTTTTTTTGACAATAGGCGACATTCTTCCAAATTTCGACTTTTGAAATTTTAAAAAGGACTTTGCTCTTTTTTCCGAAAATTGTAGGAGATAAGCAAAAAAACATTATTTGAGAACACTATTCCGGCCATTTCTATGAACATCCAATATACATAAATTTTAACAGTGTGTTTTTTTTTAAATTGGCGACATTCTTCCAAATTTCGACTTTTGAAATTTTAAAAAGGACTTTGCTCCTTTTTCCGAAAATGGTAGAAAATTTGCGAAAAAAATTATTGCGGAACACTATTCCGGGCATTCCTATGAATGTCCAATATTCAAAAGTGTGTTTTTTTGACAATAGGCGACATTCTTCCAAATTTCGACTTTTGAAATTTTAAAAAGGACTATGCTCCTTTTTCCGAAAATTGTACGAGATAAGCGAAAAAACATTATTGGAGAACACTATTCCGGCCATTTCTATGAATGTCCAATATACAAAAATCTTAACAGTGTGTTTTTTTTTAAATTGGCGACATTCTTCCAAATTTCGACTTTTGAAATTTTAAAAAGGACTTTGCTCCTTTTTCCGAAAATGGTAGAAAATTTGGGAAAAAAAATATTGGGGAACACTATTCCGGCAATTCCTATGAATGTCCAATATTCAAAAGTGTGTTTTTTTGACAATAGGCGATATTCTTCCAAATTTCGACTTTTGAAATTTTAAAAAGGACTTTGCTCTTTTTTCTGAAAATTGTAGGAGATAAGCGAAAAAACATTATTGGAGAACACTCTTCCGGCCATTTCTATGAATGCCCAATATTCAAAAGTGTGTTTTTTTGACAATAGGCGACATTCTTCCAAATTTCGACTTTTGAAATTTTAGAAAGGACTTTGCTCCTTTTTCCGAAAATGGTAGTAAATTTGCGAAAAAAAATTATTGGGGAACACTATTCCGGCCATTCCTATGAATGTCCAATATTCAAAAGTGTGTTTTTTAGAAAAAAGGCGATATTCTTCCAAATTTCGACTTTTGAAATTTTAAAAAGGACTTTGCTCTTTTTTCCGAAAATTGTAGGAGATAAGCGAAAAAACATTATTGGAGAACACTCTTCCGGCCATTTCTATGAATGCCCAATATTCAAAAGTGTGTTTTTTTGACAATAGGCGACATTCTTCCAAATTTCGACTTTTGAAATTTTAAAAAGGACTTTGCTCCTTTTTCCAAAAATTGTAGGAGATAAGCGAAAAAACATTATTGGAGAACACTCTTCCGGCCATTTCTATGAATGCCCAATATTCAAAAGTGTGTTTTTTTGACAATAGGCGACATTCTTCCAAATTTCGACTTTTGAAATTTTAAAAAGGACTTTGCTCCTTTTTCCGAAAATGGTAGAAAATTTGCGAAAAAAAATTATTGGGGAACACTATTCCGGCCATTCCTATGAATGTCCAATATTCAAAAGTGTGTTTTTTTGACAATAGGCGACATTCTTCCAAATTTCGACTTTTGAAATTTTAAAAAGGACTTTGCTCCTTTTTCCGAAAATGGTAGAAAATTTGCGAAAAAAAATTATTGGGGAACACTATTCCGGCCATTCCTATGTGTTTTTTTTGACAATAGGCGACATTCTTCCTAATTTCGACTTTTGAAATTTTAAAAAGGACTTTGCTCCTTTTTCCGAAAATGGTAGAAAACTTGGGAAAAAAATTATTGGGGAACACTATTCCGGCCATTTCTATGAATGTCCAATATTCAAAAGTCTTAACAGTGTGTTTTTTTTTGAAAATTGGCGACATTTTTCCAAATTTCGACTTTTGAAATTTTAAAAAGGACTTTGCTCTTTTTTCCGAAAATTGTAGGAGATAAGCGAAAAAACATTATTGGAGAACACTCTTCCGGCCATTTCTATGAATGCCCAATATTCAAAAGTGTGTTTTTTTGACAATAGGCGACATTCTTCCAAATTTCGACTTTTGAAATTTTAAAAAGGACTTTGCTCTTTTTTCCGAAAATTGTAGGAGATAAGCAAAAAAACATTATTTGAGAACACTCTTCCGGCCATTTCTATGAATGTCCAATATTCAAAAATCTTAACAGTGTGTTTTTTTGAAAATTGGCGACATTTTTCCAAATTTCAGCTTTTGAAATTTTAGAAAGGACTTTGCTCCTTTTTCCGAAAATGGTAGAAAATTTGCGAAAAAAAATTATTGGGGAACACTATTCCGGCCATTTCTATGAATGTGCAATATTCAAAAGTCTTAACAGTGTGTTTTTTTTTGAAAATTGGCGACATTTTTCCAAATTTCGACTTTTGAAATTTTAAAAAGGACTTTGCTCTTTTTTCCGAAAATTGTAGGAGATAAGCGAAAAAACATTATTGGAGAACACTCTTCCGGCCATTTCAATGAATGCCCAATATTCAAAAGTGTGTTTTTTTGACAATAGGCGACATTCTTCCAAATTTCGACTTTTGAAATTTTAAAAAGGACTTTGCTCTTTTTTCCGAAAATTGTAGGAGATAAGCAAAAAAACATTATTGGAGAACACTCTTCCGGCCATTTCTATGAATGCCCAATATTCAAAAGTGTGTTTTTTTGACAATAGGCGACATTCTTCCAAATTTCGACTTTTGAAATTTTAAAAAGGACTTTGCTCCTTTTTCCGAAAATGGTAGAAAATTTGCGAAAAAAAATTATTGGGGAACACTATTCCGGCCATTCCTATGAATGTCCAATATTCAAAAGTGTGTTTTTTTGACAATAGGCGACATTCTTCCAAATTTCGACTTTTGAAATTTTAAAAAAGGACTTTGCTCTTTTTTCCGAAAATTGTAGGAGATAAGCGAAAAAACATTATTGGAGAACACTCTTCCGGCCATTTCAATGAATGCCCAATATTCAAAAGTGTGTTTTTTTGACCATAGGCGACATTCTTCCAAATTTCGACTTTTGAAATTTTAAAAAGGACTTTGCTCTTTTTTCCGAAAATTGTAGGAGATAAGCAAAAAAACATTATTTGAGAACACTCTTCCGGCCATTTCTATGAATGTCCAATATTCAAAAATCTTAACAGTGTGTTTTTTTGAAAATTGGCGACATTTTTCCAAATTTCAGCTTTTGAAATTTTAGAAAGGACTTTGCTCCTTTTTCCAAAAATGGTAGAAAATTTGCGAAAAAAAAATATTGGGGAACACTATTCCGGCCATTCCTATGAATGTCCAATATTCAAAAGTGTGTTTTTTTGACAATAGGCGACATTCTTCCAAATTTCGACTTTTGAAATTTTAAAAAGGACTTTGTTCCTTTTTCCGAAAATGGTAGAAAATTTGCGAAAAAAAATTATTGCGGAACACTATTCCGGGCATTCCTATGAATGTCCAATATTCAAAAGTGTGTTTTTTTGACAATAGGCGACATTCTTCCAAATTTCGACTTTTGAAATTTTAAAAAGGACTATGCTCCTTTTTCCGAAAATTGTACGAGATAAGCGAAAAAACATTATTGGAGAACACTATTCCGGCCATTTCTATGAATGTCCAATATACAAAAATCTTAACAGTGTGTTTTTTTTTAAATTGGCGACATTCTTCCAAATTTCGACTTTTGAAATTTTAAAAAGGACTTTGCTCCTTTTTCCGAAAATGGTAGAAAATTTGGGAAAAAAAATTATTGGGGAACACTATTCCGGCCATTCCTATGAATGTCCAATATTCAAAAGTCTGTTTTTTTTGACAATAGGCGGCATTCTTCCAAATTTCGACTTTTGAAATTTTAAAAAGGACTTTGCTCTTTTTTCCGAAAATTGTAGGAGATAAGCAAAAAAAAATTATTGGGGAACACTATTCCGGCCATTCCTATGAATGTCCAATATTCAAAAATCTGTTTTTTTTGACAATAGGCGGCATTCTTCCAAATTTCGACTTTTGAAATTTTAAAAAGGACTTTGCTCTTTTTTCCGAAAATTGTAGGAGATAAGCAAAAAAACATTATTGGAGAACACTCTTCCGGCCATTTCTATGAATGCCCAATATACAAAAATCTTAACAGTGTGTTTTTTTTAAATTGGCGACATTCTTCCAAATTTCGACTTTTGAAATTTTAAAAAGGACTTTGCTCCTTTTTCCGAAAATGGTAGAAAATTTGCGAAAAAAAATTATTGGGGAACACTATTCCGGGCATTCCTATGAATGTCCAATATTTAAAAGTGTGTTTTTTTGACAATAGGCGACATTCTTCCAAATTTCGACTTTTGAAATTTTAAAAAGGACTTTGCTCCTTTTTCCGAAAATGGTAGAAAATTTGCGAAAAAAAATATTGGGGAACACTATTCCGGCCATTCCTATGAATGTCCAATATTCAAAAGTGTGTTTTTTTGACAATAGGCGACATTCTTCCAAATTTCGACTTTTGAAATTTTAAAAAGGACTTTGCTCTTTTTTCCGAAAATTGTAGGAGATAAGCAAAAAAACATTATTTGAGAACACTATTCCGGCCATTTCTATGAATGTCCAATATACAAAAATTTTAACAGTGTGTTTTTTTTTAAATTGGCGACATTCTTCCAAATTTCGACTTTTGAAATTTTAAAAAGGACTTTGCTCCTTTTTCCGAAAATGGTAGAAAATTTGCGAAAAAAAATTATTGCGGAACACTATTCCGGGCATTCCTATGAATGTCCAATATTCAAAAGTGTGTTTTTTTGACAATAGGCGACATTCTTCCAAATTTCGACTTTTGAAATTTTAAAAAGGACTATGCTCCTTTTTCCGAAAATTATACGAGATAAGCGAAAAAACATTATTGGAGAACACTATTCCGGCCATTTCTATGAATGTCCAATATACAAAAATCTTAACAGTGTGTTTTTTTGCAAATTGGCGACATTTTTCCAAATTTCAGCTTTTGAAATTTTAGAAAGGACTTTGCTCCTTTTTCCGAAAATGGTAGTAAATTTGCGAAAAAAAATTATTGGGGAACACTATTCCGGCCATTCCTATGAATGTCCAATATTCAAAAGTGTGTTTTTTTGACAATAGGCGATATTCTTCCAAATTTCGACTTTTGAAATTTTAAAAAGGACTTTGCTCTTTTTTCCGAAAATTGTAGGAGATAAGCGAAAAAACATTATTGGAGAACACTCTTCCGGCCATTTCTATGAATGCCCAATATTCAAAAGTGTGTTTTTTTGACAATAGGCGACATTCTTCCAAATTTCGACTTTTGAAATTTTAAAAAGGACTTTGCTCCTTTTTCCGAAAATGGTAGAAAATTTGCGAAAAAAAATTATTGGGGAACACTATTCCGGCCATTCCTATGAATGTCCAATATTCAAAAGTCTTAACAGTGTGTTTTCTTTTGAAAATTGGCGACATTTTTCCAAATTTCGACTTTTGAAATTTTAGAAAGGACTTTGCTCCTTTTTTCCGAAAATGGTAGAAAATTTGCGAAAAAAAATTATTGGGGAACACTATTCCGGCCATTCCTATGTGTTTTTTTGACAATAGGCGACATTCTTCCAAATTTCGACTTTTGAAATTTTAAAAAGGACTTTGCTCCTTTTTCCGAAAATGGTAGAAAACTTGGGAAAAAAATTATTGGGGAACACTATTCCGGCCATTTCTATGAATGTCCAATATTCAAAAGTCTTAACAGTGTGTTTTCTTTTGAAAATTGGCGACATTTTTCCAAATTTCGACTTTTGAAATTTTAGAAAGGACTTTGCTCCTTTTTTCCGAAAATGGTAGAAAATTTGCGAAAAAAAATTATTGGGGAACACTATTCCGGCCATTCCTATGAATGTCCAATATTCAAAAGTCTGTTTTTTTGACAATAGGCGACATTCTTCCAAATTTCGACTTTTGAAATTTTAAAAAGGACTATGCTCCTTTTTCCGAAAATTGTACGAGATAAGCGAAAAAACATTATTGAAGAACACTATTCCGGCCATTTCTATGAATGTCCAATATATAGGGTGTTTTTTATTGAGGTATAGAACTTTAAGTTGGCATCACTTTTTTAACTGGCGGCCATTTTGTCAGCTGTCAAGTGATTTATATTTAGTTTGGTTTGCCATTTCATCATGAACAGGTTGACAAAAGAACAACGCTTGCAAATCGTGCAAATTTATTTCGAAAATAATGGTTCAGTTCGCGAAGTTCGAATCGATTTATTGAAGGAAACATTCGATGAGCGCATAATTTCGCGGAATGGACCTGTCAATTGGCCACCAAGATCGTGTGATTTGACACCATTGGATTATTTTCTTTGGGGATATGTGAAGTCGTTCGTCTACGCCAACAAACCAGAAACGTTAGGGGACTTGGAAGCCAACATTCGTGTTATTGCCAACATACGGCCCCATATGCTCGAAAAAGTGGTTGAAAATTGGACCTGTAGAATTGGCTTTATTCGAGCCAGCTGCGGCGGCCACATGCCCGAAATCATATTTAAACATTAATGGCATAAAATTATCCTTCCAATAAAGCCAAATTGATGGACATTAAAACGATTTTCTTGTGTTTTATTTCAATTCGAAGTTCTATACCTCTAAAAAAAAACACCCTGTACAAAAATTTTAACAGTGTTTTTTTTTGAAAATTGGCGACATTTTTCCAAATTTCGACTTTTGAAATTTTAAAAAGGACTTTGCTCCTTTTTCCGAAAATGGTAGAAAATTTGGGAAAAAAAATTATTGGGGAACACTATTCCGGCCATTCCTATGAATGTCCAATATTCAAAAGTGTGTTTTTTTGACAATAGGCGACATTCTTCCAAATTTCGACTTTTGAAATTTTAAAAAGGACTTTGCTCTTTTTTCCGAAAATTGTAGGAGATAAGCAAAAAAACATTATTTGAGAACACTATTCCGGCCATTTCTATGAATGTCCAATATACAAAAATTTTAACAGTGTGTTTTTTTTAAATTGGCGACATTCTTCCAAATTTCGACTTTTGAAATTTTAAAAAGGACTTTGCTCCTTTTTCCGAAAATGGAAGAAAATTTGCGAAAAAAAATTATTGCGGAACACTATTCCGGGCATTCCTATGAATGTCCAATATTCAAAAGTGTGTTTTTTTGACAATAGGCGACATTCTTCCAAATTTCGACTTTTGAAATTTTAAAAAGGACTATGCTCCTTTTTCCGAAAATTGTACGAGATAAGCGAAAAAACATTATTGGAGAACACTATTCCGGCCATTTCTATGAATGTCCAATATACAAAAATCCTAACAGTGTGTTTTTTTTTAAATTGGCGACATTCTTCCAAATTTCGACTTTTGAAATTTTAAAAAGGACTTTGCTCCTTTTTCCGAAAATGGTAGAAAATTTGGGAAAAAAGTTATTGGGGAACACTATTCCGGCCATTCCTATGAATGTCCAATATTCAAAAGTCTGTTTTTTTGACAATAGGCGGCATTCTTCCAAATTTCGACTTTTGAAATTTTAAAAAGGACTTTGCTCTTTTTTCCGAAAATTGTAGGAGATAAGCAAAAAAACATTATTTGAGAACACTATTCCGGCCATTTCTATGAATGTCCAATATACAAAAATTTTAACAGTGTGTTTTTTTTTTAAATTGGCGACATTATTCCAAATTTCGGCTTTTGAAATTTTAAAAAGGACTTTGCTCCTTTTTCCGAAAATGGTAGAAAATTTGGGAAAAAAAATTATTGGGGAACACTATTCCGGCCATTCCTATGAATGCCCAATATTCAAAAGTCTGTTTTTTTGACAATAGGCGGCATTCTTCCAAATTTCGACTTTTGAAATTTTAAAAAGGACTTTGCTCTTTTTTCCGAAAATTGTAGGAGATAAGCGAAAAAACATTATTGGAGAACACTCTTCCGGCCATTTCTATGAATGCCCAATATACAAAAATCTTAACAGTGTGTTTTTTTTTAAATTGGCGACATTCTTCCAAATTTCGACTTTTGAAATTTTAAAAAGGACTTTGCTCCTTTTTCCGAAAATGGTAGAAAATTTGGGAAAAAAAATTATTGGGGAACACTATTCCGGCCATTCCTATGAATGTCCAATATTCAAAAGTGTGTTTTTTTGACAATAGGCGACATTCTTCCAAATTTCGACATTTGAAATTTTAAAAAGGACTATGCTCCTTTTTCCGAAAATTGTACGAGATAAGCGAAAAAACATTATTGGAGAACACTATTCCAGCCATTTCTATGAATGTCCAATATACAAAAATCTTAACAGTGTGTTTTTTTTTTAAATTGGCGACATTCTTCCAAATTTCGACTTTTGAAATTTTAAAAAGGACTTTGCTCCTTTTTCCGAAAATGGTAGAAAATTTGGGAAAAAAAATTATTGGGGAACACTATTCCGGCCATTCCTATCAATGTCCAATATTCAAAAGTCTGTTTTTTTGACAATAGGCGGCATTCTTTTGAAATTTTAAAAAGGACTTTGCTCCTTTTTCCGAAAATAGTAGAAAATTTGGGAAAAAAATTATTAGGGAACACTATTCCGGCCATTCCTATGAATGTCCAATATTCAAAAGTCTGTTTTTATGACAATAGGCGACATTCTTCCAAATTTCGACTTTTGAAATTTTAAAAAGGACTTTGCTCTTTTTTCCGAAAATTGTAGGAGATAAGCGAAAAAACATTATTGGAGAACACTCTTCCGGCCATTTCTATGAATGCCCAATATTCAAAAGTGTGTTTTTTTGACAATAGGCGACATTCTTCCAAATTTCGACTTTTGAAATTTTAAAAAGGACTTTGCTCCTTTTTCCGAAAATTGTACGAGATAAGCGAAAAAACATTATTGAAGAACACTATTCCGGCCATTTCTATGAATGTCCAATATACAAAAATTTTAACAGTGTGTTTTTTTTTAAATTGGCGACATTCTTCCAAATTTCGACTTTTGAAATTTTAAAAAGGACTTTGCTCCTTTTTCCGAAAATGGTAGAAAATTTGGGAAAAAAAATTATTGGGGAACACTATTCCGGCCATTCCTATGAATGTCCAATATTCAAAAGTCTGTTTTTTTGACAATAGGCGACATTCTTCCAAATTTCGACTTTTGAAATTTTAAAAAGGACTTTGCTCTTTTTTCCGAAAATTGTAGGAGATAAGCAAAAAAACATTATTTGAGAACACTATTCCGGCCATTTCTATGAATGTCCAATATACAAAAATTTTAACAGTGTGTTTTTTTTTAAATTGGCGACATTCTTACAAATTTCGACTTTTGAAATTTTAAAAAGGACTTTGCTCCTTTTTCCGAAAATGGTAGAAAATTTGCGAAAAAAAATTATTGCGGAACACTATTCCGGGCATTCCTATGAATGTCCAATATTCAAAAGTGTGTTTTTTTGACAATAGGCGACATTCTTCCAAATTTCGACTTTTGAAATTTTAAAAAGGACTTTGCTCCTTTTTCCGAAAATGGTAGAAAATTTGCGAAAAAAAATTATTGGGGAACACTATTCCGCCCATTCCTATGAATGTCCAATATTCAAAAGTGTGTTTTTTTGACAATAGGCGACATTCTTCCAAATTTCGACTTTTGAAATTTTAAAAAGGACTTTGCTCCTTTTTCCGAAAATGGTAGAAAATTTGCGAAAAAAAATTATTGGGGAACACTATTCCGCCCATTCCTATGAATGTCCAATATTCAAAAGTGTGTTTTTTTGACAATAGGCGACATTCTTCCAAATTTCGACTTTTGAAATTTTAAAAAGGACTTTGCTCCTTTTTCCGAAAATGGTAGAAAATTTGGGAAAAAAAATTATTGGGGAACACTATTCCGGCCATTCCTATGAATGTCCAATATTCAAAAGTCTGTTTTTTTGACAATAGGCGACATTCTTCCAAATTTCGACTTTTGAAATTTTAAAAAGGACTTTGCTCTTTTTTCCGAAAATTGTAGGAGATAAGCAAAAAAACATTATTTGAGAACACTATTCCGGCCATTTCTATGAATGTCCAATATACAAAAATTTTAACAGTGTGTTTTTTTTTAAATTGGCGACATTCTTACAAATTTCGACTTTTGAAATTTTAAAAAGGACTTTGCTCCTTTTTCCGAAAATGGTAGAAAATTTGCGAAAAAAAATTATTGCGGAACACTATTCCGGCCATTCCTATGAATGTCCAATATTCAAAAGTTTGTTTTTTTGACAATAGGCGATATTCTTCCAAATTTCGACTTTTGAAATTTTAAAAAGGACTATGCTCCTTTTTCCGAAAATTGTACGAGATAAGCGAAAAAACATTATTGGAGAACACTATTCCGGCCATTTCTATGAATGTCCAATATACAAAAATCTTAACAGTGTGTTTTTTTTTAAATTGGCGCCATTCTTCCAAATTTCGACTTTTGAAATTTTAAAAAGGACTTTGCTCCTTTTTCCGAAAATGGTAGAAAATTTGGGAAAAAAAATTATTGGGGAACACTATTCCGGCCATTCCTATGAATGTCCAATATTCAAAAGTCTGTTTTTTTGACAATAGGCGGCATTCTTCCAAATTTCGACTTTTGAAATTTTAAAAAGGACTTTGCTCTTTTTTCCGAAAATTGTAGGAGATAAGCGAAAAAACATTATTGGAGAACACTCTTCCGGCCATTTCTATGAATGCCCAATATTCAAAAGTGTGTTTTTTTGACAATAGGCGACATTCTTCCAAATTTCGACTTTTGAAATTTTAAAAAGGACTTTGCTTCTTTTTCCGAAAATGGTAGAAAATTTGGGGAAAAAAATTATTGGGGAACACTATTCCGGCCATTCCTATGAATGTCCAATATTCAAAAGTCTGTTTTTTTGACAATAGGCGACATTCTTCCAAATTTCGACTTTTGAAATTTTAAAAAGGACTTTGCTCTTTTTTCCGAAAATTGTAGGAGATAAGCAAAAAAACATTATTTGAGAACACTATTCCGGCCATTTCTATGAATGTCCAATATACAAAAATTTTAACAGTGTGTTTTTTTTTAAATTGGCGACATTCTTCCAAATTTCGACTTTTGAAATTTTAAAAAGGACTTTGCTCCTTTTTCCGAAAATGGTAGAAAATTTGCGCAAAAAAATTATTGCGGAACACTATTCCGGGCATTCCTATGAATGTCCAATATTCAAAAGTGTGTTTTTTTGACAATAGGCGACATTCTTCCAAATTTCGACATTTGAAATTTTAAAAAGGACTATGCTCCTTTTTCCGAAAATTGTAGGAGATAAGCAAAAAAACATTATTGGAGAACACTATTCCAGCCATTTCTATGAATGTCCAATATACAAAAATCTTAACAGTGTGTTTTTTTTAAATTGGCGACATTCTTCCAAATTTCGACTTTTGAAATTTTAAAAAGGACTTTGCTCCTTTTTCCGAAAATGGTAGAAAATTTGGGAAAAAAAATTATTGGGGAACACTATTCCGGCCATTCCTATGAATGTCCAATATTCAAAAGTCTGTTTTTTTGACAATAGGCGACATTCTTCCAAATTTCGACTTTTGAAATTTTAAAAAGGACTTTGCTCCTTTTTCCGAAAATGGTAGAAAATTTGGGAAAAAAAATTATTGGGGAACACTATTCCGGCCATTCCTATGAATGTCCAATATTCAAAAGTCTGTTTTTTTGACAATAGGCGACATTCTTCCAAATTTCGACTTTTGAAATTTTAAAAAGGACTTTGCTCTTTTTTCCGAAAATTGTAGGAGATAAGCGAAAAAACATTATTGGAGAACACTCTTCCGGCCATTTCTATGAATGCCCAATATTCAAAAGTGTGTTTTTTTGACAATAGGCGACATTCTTCCAAATTTGGACTTTTGAAATTTTAAAAAGGACTTTGCTCCTTTTTCCGAAAATGGTAGAAAATTTGCGAAAAAAAATTATTGGGGAACACTATTCCGGCCATTCCTATGAATGTCCAATATTCAAAAGTGTGTTTTTTTGACAATAGGCGACATTCTTCCAAATTTCGACTTTTGAAATTTTAAAAAAGGACTTTGCTCTTTTTTCCGAAAATTGTAGGAGATAAGCAAAAAAACATTATTGGGGAACACTATTCCGGCCATTTCTATGAATGTCCAATATTTAAAAGTGTGTTTTTTTGACAACAGGCGACATTCTTCCAAATTTCGACTTTTGAAATTTTAAAAAGGACTTTGCTCCTTTTTCCGAAAATGGTAGAAAATTTGCGAAAAAAAATTATTGCGGAACACTATTCAGGGCATTCCTATGAATGTCCAATATTCAAAAGTGTGTTTTTTTGACAATAGGCGACATTCTTCCAAATTTCGACTTTTGAAATTTTAAAAAGGACTTTGCTCCTTTTTCCGAAAATGGTAGAAAATTTGCGAAAAAAAATTATTGGGGAACACTATTCCGGCCATTCCTATGAATGTCCAATATTCAAAAGTGTGTTTTTTTGACAATAGGCGACATTCTTCCAAATTTCGACTTTTGAAATTTTAAAAAGGACTTTGCTCCTTTTTCCGAAAATTGTACGAGATAAGCGAAAAAACATTATTGGAGAACACTATTCCGGCCATTTCTATGAATGTCCAATATACAAAAATCTTAACAGTGTGTTTTTTTTTAAATTGGCGACATTCTTCCAAATTTCGACTTTTGAAATTTTAAAAAGGACTTTGCTCCTTTTTCCGAAAATTGTACGAGATAAGCGAAAAAACATTATTGGAGAACACTATTCCGGCCATTTCTATGAATGTCCAATATACAAAAATCTTAACAGTGTGTTTTTTTTTAAATTGGCGACATTCTTCCAAATTTCGACTTTTGAAATTTTAAAAAGGACTTTGCTCCTTTTTCCGAAAATGGTAGAAAATTTGGGAAAAAAAATTATTGGGGAACACTATTCCGGCCATTCCTATGAATGTCCAATATTCAAAAGTGTGTTTTTTTGACAATAGGCGACATTCTTCCAAATTTCGACTTTTGAAATTTTAAAAAGGACTTTGCTCTTTTTTCCGAAAATTGTAGGAGATAAGCAAAAAAACATTATTTGAGAACACTATTCCGGCCATTTCTATGAATGTCCAATATACAAAAATTTTAACAGTGTGTTTTTTTTTAAATTGGCGACATTTTTCCAAATTTCGACTTTTGAAATTTTAAAAAGGACTTTGCTCCTTTTTCCGAAAATGGTAGAAAATTTGGGAAAAAAAATTATTGGGGAACACTATTCCGGCCATTCCTATGAATGTCCAATATTCAAAAGTGTGTTTTTTTGACAATAGGCGACATTCTTCCAAATTTCGACTTTTGAAATTTTAAAAAGGACTATGCTCCTTTTTCCGAAAATTGTACGAGACAAGCAAAAAAACATTATTTGAGAACACTATTCCGGCCATTTCTATGAATGTCCAATATACAAAAATTTTAACAGTGTGTTTTTTTTTAAATTGGCGACATTCTTCCAAATTTCGACTTTTGAAATTTTAAAAAGGACTTTGCTCCTTTTTCCGAAAATGGAAGAAAATTTGCGAAAAAAAATTATTGCGGAACACTATTCCGGGCATTCCTATGAATGTCCAATATTCAAAAGTGTGTTTTTTTGACAATAGGCGACATTCTTCCAAATTTCGACTTTTGAAATTTTAAAAAGGACTATGCTCCTTTTTCCGAAAATTGTACGAGATAAGCGAAAAAACATTATTGGAGAACACTATTCCGGCCATTTCTATGAATGTCCAATATACAAAAATCTTAACAGTGTGTTTTTTTTTAAATTGGCGACATTCTTCCAAATTTCGACTTTTGAAATTTTAAAAAGGACTTTGCTCCTTTTTCCGAAAATGGTAGAAAATTTGGGAAAAAAATTATTGGGGAACACTATTCCGGCCATTCCTATGAATGTCCAATATTCAAAAGTCTGTTTTTTTGACAATAGGCGGCATTCTTCCAAATTTCGACTTTTGAAATTTTAAAAAGGACTTTGCTCTTTTTTCCGAAAATTGTAGGAGATAAGCAAAAAAACATTATTTGAGAACACTATTCCGGCCATTTCTATGAATGTCCAATATACAAAAATTTTAACAGTGTGTTTTTTTTTTAAATTGGCGACATTCTTCCAAATTTCGACTTTTGAAATTTTAAAAAGGACTTTGCTCCTTTTTCCGAAAATGGTAGAAAATTTGGGAAAAAAAATTATTGGGGAACACTATTCCGGCCATTCCTATGAATGTCCAATATTCAAAAGTCTGTTTTTTTTGACAATAGGCGGCATTCTTCCAAATTTCGACTTTTGAAATTTTAAAAAGGACTTTGCTCTTTTTTCCGAAAATTGTAGGAGATAAGCGAAAAAACATTATTGGAGAACACTCTTCCGGCCATTTCTATGAATGCCCAATATTCAAAAGTGTGTTTTTTTGACAATAGGCGACATTCTTCCAAATTTCGACTTTTGAAATTTTAAAAAGGACTTTGCTCCTTTTTCCGAAAATTGTACGAGATAAGCGAAAAAACATTATTGAAGAACACTATTCCGGCCATTCCTATGAATGTCCAATATACAAAAATTTTAACAGTGTGTTTTTTTTTTAAATTGGCGACATTCTTCCAAATTTCGACTTTTGAAATTTTAAAAAGGACTTTGCTCCTTTTTCCGAAAATGGTAGAAAATTTGGGAAAAAAAATTATTGGGGAACACTATTCCGGCCATTCCTATGAATGTCCAATATTCAAAAGTGTGTTTTTTTGACAATAGGCGACATTCTTCCAAATTTCGACATTTGAAATTTTAAAAAGGACTTTGCTCTTTTTTCCGAAAATTGTAGGAGATAAGCGAAAAAACATTATTGGAGAACACTCTTCCGGCCATTTCTATGAATGCCCAATATTCAAAAGTCTGTTTTTTTTGACAATAGGCGGCATTCTTCCAAATTTCGACTTTTGAAATTTTAAAAAGGACTTTGCTCTTTTTTCCGAAAATTGTAGGAGATAAGCGAAAAAACATTATTGGAGAACACTCTTCCGGCCATTTCTATGAATGCCCAATATTCAAAAGTGTGTTTTTTTGACAATAGGCGGCATTCTTCCAAATTTCGACTTTTGAAATTTTAAAAAGGACTTTGCTCTTTTTTCCGAAAATTGTAGGAGATAAGCAAAAAAACATTATTTGAGAACACTATTCCGGCCATTTCTATGAATGTCCAATATACAAAAATTTTAACAGTGTGTTTTTTTTTAAATTGGCGACATTCTTACAAATTTCGACTTTTGAAATTTTAAAAAGGACTTTGCTCCTTTTTCCGAAAATGGTAGAAAATTTGCGAAAAAAAATTATTGCGGAACACTATTCCGGGCATTCCTATGAATGTCCAATATTCAAAAGTGTGTTTTTTTGACAATAGGCGACATTCTTCCAAATTTCGACTTTTGAAATTTTAAAAAGGACTATGCTCCTTTTTCCGAAAATTGTACGAGATAAGCGAAAAAACATTATTGGAGAACACTATTCCGGCCATTTCTATGAATGTTCAATATACAAAAATCTTAACAGTGTGTTTTTTTTTTTAAATTGGCGACATTCTTCCAAATTTCGACTTTTGAAATTTTAAAAAGGACTTTGCTCCTTTTTCCGAAAATGGTAGAAAATTTGGGAAAAAAAAATTATTGGGGAACACTATTCCGGCCATTCCTATGAATGTCCAATATTCAAAAGTCTGTTTTTTTGACAATAGGCGGCATTCTTCCAAATTTCGACTTTTGAAATTTTAAAAAGGACTTTGCTCTTTTTTCCGAAAATTGTACGAGATAAGCGAAAAAACATTATTGGAGAACACTATTCCGGCCATTTCTATGAATGTCCAAATATACAAAAATCTTAACAGTGTGTTTTTTTTTTTAAATTGGCGACATTCTTCCAAATTTCGACTTTTGAAATTTTAAAAAGGACTTTGCTCCTTTTTCCGAAAATGGTAGAAAATTTGGGAAAAAAAATTATTGGGGAACACTATTCCGGCCATTCCTATGAATGTCCAATATTCAAAAGTCTGTTTTTTTGACAATAGGCGGCATTCTTCCAAATTTCGACTTTTGAAATTTTAAAAAGGACTTTGCTCTTTTTTCCGAAAATTGTAGGAGATAAGCGAAAAAACATTATTGGAGAACACTCTTCCGGCCATTTCTATGAATGCCCAATATTCAAAAGTGTGTTTTTTTTGACAATAGGCGACATTCTTCCAAATTTCGACTTTTGAAATTTTAAAAAGGACTTTGCTCCTTTTTCCGAAAATGGTAGAAAATTTGGGAAAAAAAATTATTGGGGAACACTATTCCGGCCATTCCTATGAATGTCCAATATTCAAAAGTCTGTTTTTTTGACAATAGGCGACATTCTTCCAAATTTCGACTTTTGAAATTTTAAAAAGGACTTTGCTCTTTTTTCCGAAAATTGTAGGAGATAAGCAAAAAAACATTATTTGAGAACACTATTCCGGCCATTTCTATGAATGTGCAATATACAAAAATTTTAACAGTGTGTTTTTTTTTTAAATTGGCGACATTCTTCCAAATTTCGACTTTTGAAATTTTAAAAAGGACTTTGCTCCTTTTTCCGAAAATGGTAGAAAATTTGCGAAAAAAAATTATTGCGGAACACTATTCCGGGCATTCCTATGAATGTCCAATATTCAAAAGTGTGTTTTTTTGACAATAGGCGACATTCTTCCAAATTTCGACATTTGAAATTTTAAAAAGGACCATGCTCCTTTTTCCGAAAATTGTACGAGATAAGCGAAAAAACATTATTGGAGAACACTATTCCAGCCATTTCTATGAATGTCCAATATACAAAAATCTTAACAGTGTGTTTTTTTTTAAATTGGCGACATTCTTCCAAATTTCGACTTTTGAAATTTTAAAAAGGACTTTGCTCCTTTTTCCGAAAATGGTAGAAAATTTGGGAAAAAAAATTATTGGGGAACACTATTCCGGCCATTCCTATGAATGTCCAATATTCAAAAGTCTGTTTTTTTGACAATAGGCGGCATTCTTTTGAAATTTTAAAAAGGACTTTGCTCCTTTTTCCGAAAATGGTAGAAAATTTGGGAAAAAAATTATTGGGGAACACTATTCCGGCCATTCCTATGAATGTCCAATATTCAAAAGTGTGTTTTTATGACAATAGGCGACATTCTTCCAAATTTCGACTTTTGAAATTTTAAAAAGGACTTTGCTCCTTTTTCCGAAAATTGTACGAGATAAGCGAAAAAACATTATTGAAGAACACTATTCCGGCCATTTCTATGAATGTCCAATATACAAAAATTTTAACAGTGTGTTTTTTTTTGAAAATTGGCGACATTTTTCCAAATTTCGACTTTTGAAATTTTAAAAAGGACTTTGCTCCTTTTTCCGAAAATGGTAGAAAATTTGGGAAAAAAAATTATTGGGGAACACTATTCCGGCCATTCCTATGAATGTCCAATATTCAAAAGTGTGTTTTTTTGACAATAGGCGACATTCTTCCAAATTTCGACTTTTGAAATTTTAAAAAGGACTTTGCTCTTTTTTCCGAAAATTGTAGGAGATAAGCAAAAAAACATTATTTGAGAACACTATTCCGGCCATTTCTATGAATGTCCAATATACAAAAATTTTAACAGTGTGTTTTTTTTAAATTGGCGACATTCTTCCAAATTTCGACTTTTGAAATTTTAAAAAGGACTTTGCTCCTTTTTCCGAAAATGGAAGAAAATTTGCGAAAAAAAATTATTGCGGAACACTATTCCGGGCATTCCTATGGATGTCCAATATTCAAAAGTGTGTTTTTTTGACAATAGGCGACATTCTTCCAAATTTCGACTTTTGAAATTTTAAAAAGGACTATGCTCCTTTTTCCGAAAATTGTACGAGATAAGCGAAAAAACATTATTGGAGAACACTATTCCGGCCATTTCTATGAATGTCCAATATACAAAAATCTTAACAGTGTGTTTTTTTTTAAATTGGCGACATTCTTCCAAATTTCGACTTTTGAAATTTTAAAAAGGACTTTGCTCCTTTTTCCGAAAATGGTAGAAAATTTGGGAAAAAAATTATTGGGGAACACTATTCCGGCCATTCCTATGAATGTCCAATATTCAAAAGTCTGTTTTTTTGACAATAGGCGGCATTCTTCCAAATTTCGACTTTTGAAATTTTAAAAAGGACTTTGCTCTTTTTTCCGAAAATTGTAGGAGATAAGCAAAAAAACATTATTTGAGAACACTATTCCGGCCATTTCTATGAATGTCCAATATACAAAAATTTTAACAGTGTGTTTTTTTTTAAATTGGCGACATTCTTCCAAATTTCGACTTTTGAAATTTTAAAAAGGACTTTGCTCTTTTTTCCGAAAATTGTAGGAGATAAGCAAAAAAACATTATTTGAGAACACTATTCCGGCCATTTCTATGAATGTCCAATATACAAAAATTTTAACAGTGTGTTTTTTTTTAAATTGGCGACATTCTTCCAAATTTCGACTTTTGAAATTTTAAAAAGGACTTTGCTCCTTTTTCCGAAAATGGTAGAAAATTTGGGAAAAAAAATTATTGGGGAACACTATTCCGGCCATTCCTATGAATGTCCAATATTCAAAAGTCTGTTTTTTTGACAATAGGCGGCATTCTTCCAAATTTCGACTTTTGAAATTTTAAAAAGGACTTTGCTCTTTTTTCCGAAAATTGTAGGAGATAAGCGAAAAAACATTATTGGAGAACACTCTTCCGGCCATTTCTATGAATGCCCAATATTCAAAAGTGTGTTTTTTTGACAATAGGCGACATTCTTCCAAATTTCGACTTTTGAAATTTTAAAAAGGACTTTGCTCCTTTTTCCGAAAATGGTACAAAATTTGGGAAAAAAAATTATTGGGGAACACTATTCCGGCCATTCCTATGAATGTCCAATATTCAAAAGTGTGTTTTTTTGACAATAGGCGACATTCTTCCAAATTTCGACTTTTGAAATTTTAAAAAGGACTTTGCTCTTTTTTCCGAAAATTGTAGGAGATAAGCAAAAAAACATTATTTGAGAACACTATTCCGGCCATTCCTATGAATGTCCAATATTCAAAAGTCTGTTTTTTTGACAATAGGCGGCATTCTTCCAAATTTCGACTTTTGAAATTTTAAAAAGGACTTTGCTCCTTTTTCCGAAAATGGTAGAAAATTTGGGAAAAAAAATTATTGGGGAACACTATTCCGGCCATTCCTATGAATGTCCAATATTCAAAAGTCTGTTTTTTTGACAATAGGCGGCATTCTTCCAAATTTCGACTTTTGAAATTTTAAAAAGGACTTTGCTCTTTTTTCCGAAAATTGTAGGAGATAAGCAAAAAAACATTATTGGAGAACACTATTCCAGCCATTTCTATGAATGTCCAATATACAAAAATCTTAACAGTGTGTTTTTTTTAAATTGGCGACATTCTTCCAAATTTCGACTTTTGAAATTTTAAAAAGGACTTTGCTCCTTTTTCCGAAAATGGTAGAAAATTTGGGAAAAAAAATTATTGGGGAACACTATTCCGGCCATTCCTATGAATGTCCAATATTCAAAAGTGTGTTTTTTTGACAATAGGCGACATTCTTCCAAATTTCGACTTTTGAAATTTTAAAAAGGACTTTGCTCTTTTTTCCGAAAATTGTAGGAGATAAGCAAAAAAACATTATTTGAGAACACTATTCCGGCCATTTCTATGAATGTCCAATATACAAAAATTTTAACAGTGTGTTTTTTTTTAAATTGGCGACATTTTTCCAAATTTCGACTTTTGAAATTTTAAAAAGGACTTTGCTCCTTTTTCCGAAAATGGTAGAAAATTTGGGAAAAAAAATTATTGGGGAACACTATTCCGGGCGTTCCTATGAATGTCCAATATTCAAAAGTGTGTTTTTTTGACAATAGGCGACATTCTTCCAAATTTCGACTTTTGAAATTTTAAAAAGGACTATGCTCCTTTTTCCGAAAATTGTACGAGATAAGCGAAAAAACATTATTGGAGAACACTATTCCGGCCATTTCTATGAATGTCCAATATACAAAAATCTTAACAGTGTGTTTTTTTTTAAATTGGCGACATTCTTCCAAATTTCGACTTTTGAAATTTTAAAAAGGACTTTGCTCCTTTTTCCGAAAATGGTAGAAAATTTGGGAAAAAAATTATTGGGGAACACTATTCCGGCCATTCCTATGAATGTCCAATATTCAAAAGTCTGTTTTTTTGACAATAGGCGGCATTCTTCCAAATTTCGACTT
The DNA here is from genome assembly GCA_932526305.1 of Epicampocera succincta. Lineage (NCBI taxonomy): Eukaryota > Metazoa > Arthropoda > Insecta > Diptera > Tachinidae > Epicampocera > Epicampocera succincta. Next base: position 34,848,158 of record OW052037.1, on the reverse strand, counting down.
TTGAAATTTTAAAAAGGACTTTGCTCTTTTTTCCGAAAATTGTAGGAGATAAGCAAAAAAACATTATTTGAGAACACTATTCCGGCCATTTCTATGAATGTCCAATATACAAAAATTTTAACAGTGTGTTTTTTTTTTAAATTGGCGACATTCTTCCAAATTTCGACTTTTGAAATTTTAAAAAGGACTTTGCTCCTTTTTCCGAAAATGGTAGAAAATTTGGGAAAAAAAATTATTGGGGAACACTATTCCGGCCATTCCTATGAATGTCCAATATTCAAAAGTCTGTTTTTTTTGACAATAGGCGGCATTCTTCCAAATTTCGACTTTTGAAATTTTAAAAAGGACTTTGCTCTTTTTTCCGAAAATTGTAGGAGATAAGCGAAAAAACATTATTGGAGAACACTCTTCCGGCCATTTCTATGAATGCCCAATATTCAAAAGTGTGTTTTTTTGACAATAGGCGACATTCTTCCAAATTTCGACTTTTGAAATTTTAAAAAGGACTTTGCTCCTTTTTCCGAAAATTGTACGAGATAAGCGAAAAAACATTATTGAAGAACACTATTCCGGCCATTCCTATGAATGTCCAATATACAAAAATTTTAACAGTGTGTTTTTTTTTAAATTGGCGACATTCTTCCAAATTTCGACTTTTGAAATTTTAAAAAGGACTTTGCTCCTTTTTCCGAAAATGGTAGAAAATTTGGGAAAAAAAATTATTGGGGAACACTATTCCGGCCATTCCTATGAATGTCCAATATTCAAAAGTGTGTTTTTTTGACAATAGGCGACATTCTTCCAAATTTCGACTTTTGAAATTTTAAAAAGGACTTTGCTCTTTTTTCCGAAAATTGTAGGAGATAAGCAAAAAAACATTATTTGAGAACACTATTCCGGCCATTTCTATGAATGTCCAATATACAAAAATTTTAACAGTGTGTTTTTTTTTAAATTGGCGACATTCTTACAAATTTCGACTTTTGAAATTTTAAAAAGGACTTTGCTCCTTTTTCCGAAAATGGTAGAAAATTTGCGAAAAAAAATTATTGCGGAACACTATTCCGGGCATTCCTATGAATGTCCAATATTCAAAAGTGTGTTTTTTTGACAATAGGCGACATTCTTCCAAATTTCGACTTTTGAAATTTTAAAAAGGACTATGCTCCTTTTTCCGAAAATTGTACGAGATAAGCGAAAAAACATTATTGGAGAACACTATTCCGGCCATTTCTATGAATGTCCAATATACAAAAATCTTAACAGTGTGTTTTTTTTTTAAATTGGCGACATTCTTCCAAATTTCGACTTTTGAAATTTTAAAAAGGACTTTGCTCCTTTTTCCGAAAATGGTAGAAAATTTGGGAAAAAAAATTATTGGGGAACACTATTCCGGCCATTCCTATGAATGTCCAATATTCAAAAGTCTGTTTTTTTGACAATAGGCGGCATTCTTCCAAATTTCGACTTTTGAAATTTTAAAAAGGACTTTGCTCTTTTTTCCGAAAATTGTAGGAGATAAGCGAAAAAACATTATTGGAGAACACTCTTCCGGCCATTTCTATGAATGCCCAATATTCAAAAGTGTGTTTTTTTGACAATAGGCGACATTCTTCCAAATTTCGACTTTTGAAATTTTAAAAAGGACTTTGCTCCTTTTTCCGAAAATGGTAGAAAATTTGGGAAAAAAATTATTGGGGAACACTATTCCGGCCATTCCTATGAATGTCCAATATTCAAAAGTCTGTTTTTTTGACAATAGGCGACATTCTTCCAAATTTCGACTTTTGAAATTTTAAAAAGGACTTTGCTCTTTTTTCCGAAAATTGTAGGAGATAAGCAAAAAAACATTATTTGAGAACACTATTCCGGCCATTTCTATGAATGTCCAATATACAAAAATTTTAACAGTGTGTTTTTTTTTAAATTGGCGACATTCTTCCAAATTTCGACTTTTGAAATTTTAAAAAGGACTTTGCTCCTTTTTCCGAAAATGGTAGAAAATTTGCGCAAAAAAATTATTGCGGAACACTATTCCGGGCATTCCTATGAATGTCCAATATTCAAAAGTGTGTTTTTTTGACAATAGGCGACATTCTTCCAAATTTCGACATTTGAAATTTTAAAAAGGACCATGCTCCTTTTTCCGAAAATTGTACGAGATAAGCGAAAAAACATTATTGGAGAACACTATTCCAGCCATTTCTATGAATGTCCAATATACAAAAATCTTAACAGTGTGTTTTTTTTTTAAATTGGCGACATTCTTCCAAATTTCGACTTTTGAAATTTTAAAAAGGACTTTGCTCCTTTTTCCGAAAATGGTAGAAAATTTGCGCAAAAAAATTATTGCGGAACACTATTCCGGGCATTCCTATGAATGTCCAATATTCAAAAGTGTGTTTTTTTTGACAATAGGCGACATTCTTCCAAATTTCGACATTTGAAATTTTAAAAAGGACCATGCTCCTTTTTCCGAAAATTGTACGAGATAAGCGAAAAAACATTATTGGAGAACACTATTCCAGCCATTTCTATGAATGTCCAATATACAAAAATCTTAACAGTGTGTTTTTTTTTAAATTGGCGACATTCTTCCAAATTTCGACTTTTGAAATTTTAAAAAGGACTTTGCTCCTTTTTCCGAAAATGGTAGAAAATTTGGGAAAAAAAATTATTGGGGAACACTATTCCGGCCATTCCTATGAATGTCCAATATTCAAAAGTCTGTTTTTTTGACAATAGGCGGCATTCTTTTGAAATTTTAAAAAGGACTTTGCTCCTTTTTCCGAAAATGGTAGAAAATTTGGGAAAAAAATTATTGGGGAACACTATTCCGGCCATTCCTATGAATGTCCAATATTCAAAAGTGTGTTTTTATGACAATAGGCGACATTCTTCCAAATTTCGACTTTTGAAATTCTAAAAAGGACTTTGCTCCTTTTTCCGAAAATTGTACGAGATAAGCGAAAAAACATTATTGAAGAACACTATTCCGGCCATTTCTATGAATGTCCAATATACAAAAATTTTAACAGTGTGTTTTTTTTTTGAAAATTGGCGACATTTTTCCAAATTTCGACTTTTGAAATTTTAAAAAGGACTTTGCTCCTTTTTCCGAAAATGGTAGAAAATTTGGGAAAAAAAATTATTGGGGAACACTATTCCGGCCATTCCTATGAATGTCCAATATTCAAAAGTGTGTTTTTTTGACAATAGGCGACATTCTTCCAAATTTCGACTTTTGAAATTTTAAAAAGGACTTTGCTCTTTTTTCCGAAAATTGTAGGAGATAAGCAAAAAAACATTATTTGAGAACACTATCCCGGCCATTTCTATGAATGTCCAATATACAAAAATTTTAACAGTGTGTTTTTTTTAAATTGGCGACATTCTTCCAAATTTCGACTTTTGAAATTTTAAAAAGGACTTTGCTCTTTTTTCCGAAAATTGTAGGAGATAAGCAAAAAAACATTATTTGAGAACACTATTCCGGCCATTTCTATGAATGTCCAATATACAAAAATTTTAACAGTGTGTTTTTTTTTAAATTGGCGACATTCTTCCAAATTTCGACTTTTGAAATTTTAAAAAGGACTTTGCTCCTTTTTCCGAAAATGGTAGAAAATTTGGGAAAAAAAATTATTGGGGAACACTATTCCGGCCATTCCTATCAATGTCCAATATTCAAAAGTCTGTTTTTTTGACAATAGGCGGCATTCTTTTGAAATTTTAAAAAGGACTTTGCTCCTTTTTCCGAAAATAGTAGAAAATTTGGGAAAAAAATTATTAGGGAACACTATTCCGGCCATTCCTATGAATGTCCAATATTCAAAAGTGTGTTTTTTTGACAATAGGCGACATTCTTCCAAATTTCAACTTTTGAAATTTTAAAAAGGACTTTGCTCTTTTTTCCGAAAATTGTAGGAGATAAGCAAAAAAACATTATTTGAGAACACTATTCCGGCCATTTCTATGAATGTCCAATATACAAAAATTTTAACAGTGTGTTTTTTTTTAAATTGGCGACATTCTTACAAATTTCGACTTTTGAAATTTTAAAAAGGACTTTGCTCCTTTTTCCGAAAATGGTAGAAAATTTGCGAAAAAAAATTATTGCGGAACACTATTCCGGGCATTCCTATGAATGTTCAATATTCAAAAGTGTGTTTTTTTGACAATAGGCGACATTCTTCCAAATTTCGACATTTGAAATTTTAAAAAGGACTATGCTCCTTTTTCCGAAAATTGTACGAGATAAGCGAAAAAACATTATTGGAGAACACTATTCCAGCCATTTCTATGAATGTCCAATATACAAAAATCTTAACAGTGTGTTTTTTTTTTAAATTGGCGACATTCTTTCAAATTTCGACTTTTGAAATTTTAAAAAGGACTTTGCTCCTTTTTCCGAAAATGGTAGAAAATTTGGGAAAAAAAATTATTGGGGAACACTATTCCGGCCATTCCTATCAATGTCCAATATTCAAAAGTCTGTTTTTTTGACAATAGGCGGCATTCTTTTGAAATTTTAAAAAGGACTTTGCTCCTTTTTCCGAAAATAGTAGAAAATTTGGGAAAAAAATTATTAGGGAACACTATTCCGGCCATTCCTATGAATGTCCAATATTCAAAAGTGTGTTTTTTTGACAATAGGCGACATTCTTCCAAATTTCGACTTTTGAAATTTTAAAAAGGACTTTGCTCCTTTTTCCGAAAATGGTAGAAAATTTGGGAAAAAAAATTATTGGGGAACACTATTCCGGCCATTCCTATGAATGTCCAATATTCAAAAGTGTGTTTTTTTGACAATAGGCGACATTCTTCCAAATTTCGACTTTTGAAATTTTAAAAAGGACTTTGCTCTTTTTTCCGAAAATTGTAGGAGATAAGCAAAAAAACATTATTTGAGAACACTATTCCGGCCATTTCTATGAATGTCCAATATACAAAAATTTTAACAGTGTGTTTTTTTTTAAATTGGCGACATTCTTACAAATTTCGACTTTTGAAATTTTAAAAAGGACTTTGCTCCTTTTTCCGAAAATGGTAGAAAATTTGCGAAAAAAAATTATTGCGGAACACTATTCCGGGCATTTCTATGAATGTCCAATATTCAAAAGTGTGTTTTTTTGACAATAGGCGACATTCTTCCAAATTTCGACTTTTGAAATTTTAAAAAGGACTATGCTCCTTTTTCCGAAAATTGTACGAGATAAGCGAAAAAACATTATTGGAGAACACTATTCCGGCCATTTCTATGAATGTCCAATATACAAAAATCTTAACAGTGTGTTTTTTTTTAAATTGGCGACATTCTTCCAAATTTCGACTTTTAAAATTTTAAAAAGGACTTTGCTCCTTTTTCCGAAAATGGTAGAAAATTTGCGAAAAAAAATTATTGGGGAACACTATTCCGGCCATTCCTATGAATGTCCAATATTCAAAAGTCTGTTTTTTTGACAATAGGCGGCATTCTTCCAAATTTCGACTTTTGAAATTTTAAAAAGGACTTTGCTCTTTTTTCCGAAAATTGTAGGAGATAAGCGAAAAAACATTATTGGAGAACACTCTTCCGGCCATTTCTATGAATGCCCAATATTCAAAAGTGTGTTTTTTTGACAATAGGCGACATTCTTCCAAATTTCGACTTTTGAAATTTTAAAAAGGACTTTGCTCCTTTTTCCGAAAATGGTAGAAAATTTGGGAAAAAAAATTATTGGGGAACACTATTCCGGCCATTCCTATGAATGTCCAATATTCAAAAGTCTGTTTTTTTGACAATAGGCGACATTCTTCCAAATTTCGACTTTTGAAATTTTAAAAAGGACTTTGCTCTTTTTTCCGAAAATTGTAGGAGATAAGCAAAAAAACATTATTTGAGAACACTATTCCGGCCATTTCTATGAATGTCCAATATACAAAAATTTTAAAAGTGTGTTTTTTTTTAAATTGGCGACATTCTTCCAAATTTCGACTTTTGAAATTTTAAAAAGGACTTTGCTCCTTTTTCCGAAAATGGTAGAAAATTTGCGCAAAAAAATTATTGCGGAACACTATTCCGGGCATTCCTATGAATGTCCAATATTCAAAAGTGTGTTTTTTTGACAATAGGCGACATTCTTCCAAATTTCGACATTTGAAATTTTAAAAAGGACTATGCTCCTTTTTCCGAAAATTGTACGAGATAAGCGAAAAAACATTATTGGAGAACACTATTCCAGCCATTTCTATGAATGTCCAATATACAAAAATCTTAACAGTGTGTTTTTTTTTAAATTGGCGACATTCTTCCAAATTTCGACTTTTGAAATTTTAAAAAGGACTTTGCTCCTTTTTCCGAAAATGGTAGAAAATTTGGGAAAAAAAATTATTGGGGAACACTATTCCGGCCATTCCTATGAATGTCCAATATTCAAAAGTGTGTTTTTTTGACAATAGGCGACATTCTTCCAAATTTCGACTTTTGAAATTTTAAAACGGACTTTGCTCCTTTTTCCGAAAATTGTACGAGATAAGCGAAAAAACATTATTGGAGAACACTATTCCGGCCATTTCTATGAATGTCCAATATTTAAAAGTGTGTTTTTTTGACAACAGGCGACATTCTTCCAAATTTCGACTTTTGAAATTTTAAAAAGGACTTTGCTCCTTTTTCCGAAAATGGTATAAAATTTGCGAAAAAAAATTATTGCGGAACACTATTCCGGGCATTCCTATGAATGTCCAATATTCAAAAGTGTGTTTTTTTGACAATAGGCGACATTCTTCCAAATTTCGACTTTTGAAATTTTAAAAAGGACTTTGCTCCTTTTTCCGAAAATGGTAGAAAATTTGCGAACAAAAATTATTGGGGAACACTATTCCGGCCATTCCTATGAATGTCCAATATTCAAAAGTGTGTTTTTTTGACAATAGGCGACATTCTTCCAAATTTCGACTTTTGAAATTTTAAAAAGGACTTTGCTCCTTTTTCCGAAAATTGTACGAGATAAGCGAAAAAACATTATTGGAGAACACTATTCCGGCCATTTCTATGAATGTCCAATATACAAAAATCTTAACAGTGTGTTTTTTTTTAAATTGGCGACATTCTTCCAAATTTCGACTTTTGAAATTTTAAAAAGGACTTTGCTCCTTTTTCCGAAAATGGTAGAAAATTTGCGAAAAAAAATTATTGCGGAACACTATTCCGGCCATTTCTATGAATGTCCAATATACAAAAAACTTAACAGTGTGTTTTTTTTTAAATTGGCGACATTCTTCCAAATTTCGACTTTTGAAATTTTAAAAAGGACTTTGCTCCTTTTTCCGAAAATTGTAGGAGATAAGCAAAAAAACATTATTTGGGAACACTATTCCGGCCATTTCTATGAATGTCCAATATACAAAAATTTTAACAGTGTGTTTTTTTTTAAATTGGCGACATTCTTCCAAATTTCGACTTTTGAAATTTTAAAAAGGACTTTGCTCCTTTTTCCGAAAATTGTACGAGATAAGCGAAAAAACATTATTGGAGAACACTATTCCGGCCATTCCTATGAATGTCCAATATTCAAAAGTGTGTTTTTTTGACAATAGGCGACATTCTTCCAAATTTCGACTTTTGAAATTTTAAAAAGGACTTTGCTCTTTTTTCCGAAAATTGTAGGAGATAAGCAAAAAAACATTATTTGGGAACACTATTCCGGCCATTTCTATGAATGTCCAATATACAAAAATTTTAACAGTGTGTTTTTTTTTAAATTGGCGACATTCTTCCAAATTTCGACTTTTGAAATTTTAAAAAGGACTTTGCTCCTTTTTCCGAAAATGGTAGAAAATTTGCGAAAAAAAATTATTGCGGAACACTATTCCGGCCATTTCTATGAATGTCCAATATTTAAAAGTGTGTTTTTTTGACAACAGGCGACATTCTTCCAAATTTCGACTTTTGAAATTTTAAAAAGGACTTTGCACCTTTTTCCGAAAATGGTAGAAAATTTGCAAAAAAAAATTATTGGGGAACACTATTCCGGCCATTCCTATGAATGTCCAATATTCAAAAGTGTGTTTTTTTGACAATAGGCGACAGTCTTCCAAATTTCGACTTTTGAAATTTTAAAAAGGACTTTGCTCCTTTTTCCGAAAATGGTAGAAAATTTGCGAAAAAAAATTATTGGGGAACACTATTCCTGCCATTCCTATGAATGTCCAATATTCAAAAGTGTGTTTTTTTGACAATAGGCGACTTTCTTCCAAATTTCGACTTTTGAAATTTTAAAAAGGACTTTGCACCTTTTTCCGAAAATGGTAGAAAATTTGCAAAAAAAAATTATTGGGGAACACTATTCCGGTCATTCCTATGAATGTCCAATATTCAAAAGTGTGTTTTTTTGACAATAGGCGACAGTCTTCCAAATTTGGACTTTTGAAATTTTAAAAAGGACTTTGCTCCTTTTTCCGAAAATGGTAGAAAATTTGCGAAAAAAAATTATTGGGGAACACTATTCCGGCCATTCCCATGAATATCCAATATTCAAAAGTGTGTTTTTTTGACAATAGACGACATTCTTCCAAATTTCGACTTTTGAAATTTTAAAAAAGACTTTGCTCCTTTTTCCGAAAATGGTAGAAAATTTGCAAAAAAAAATTATTGGGGAACACTATTCCGGCAATTCCTATGAATGTCCAATATTCAAAAGTGTGTTTTTTTGACAATAGGCGACATTCTTCCAAATTTGGACTTTTGAAATTTTAAAAAGGACTTTGCTCCTTTTTCCGAAAATGGTAGAAAATTTGCGAAAAAAAATTATTGGGGAACACTATTCCGGCCATTCCTATGAATGTCCAATATTCAAAAGTGTGTTTTTTTGACAATAGGCGACATTCTTCCAAATTTGGACTTTTGAAATTTTAAAAAGGACTTTGCTCCTTTTTCCGAAAATGGTAGAAAATTTGCAAAAAAAAATTATTGGGGAACACTATTCCGGCCATTCCTATGAATGTCCAATATTCAAAAGTGTGTTTTTTTGACAATAGGCGACATTCTTCCAAATTTGGACTTTTGAAATTTTAAAAAGGACTTTGCTCCTTTTTCCGAAAATGGTAGAAAATTTGCGAAAAAAATGATTGGGGAACACTATTCCGGCCATTCCTATGAATGTCCAATATTCAAAAGTGTGTTTTTTTGACAATAGGCGACATTCTTCCAAATTTCGACTTTTGAAATTTTAAAAAGGACTTTGCTCATTTTTCCGAAAATGGTAGAAAATTTGCGAAAAAAAATTATTGGGGAACACTATTCCGGCCATTCCTATGAATGTCCAATATTCAAAAGTGTGTTTTTTTGACAATAGGCGACATTCTTCCAAATTTGGACTTTTGAAATTTTAAAAAGGACTTTGCTCCTTTTTCCGAAAATGGTAGAAAATTTGCGAAAAAAATTATTGGGGAACACTATTCCGGCCATTCCTATGAATGTCCAATATTCAAAAGTGTGTTTTTTTGACAATAGGCGACATTCTTCCAAATTTCGACTTTTGAAATTTTAAAAAGGACTTTGCTCATTTTTCCGAAAATGGTAGAAAATTTGCGAAAAAAAATTATTGGGGAACACTATTCCGGCCATTCCTATGAATGTCCAATATTCAAAAGTGTGTTTTTTTGACAATAGGCGACATTCTTCCAAATTTGGACTTTTGAAATTTTAAAAAGGACTTTGCTCCTTTTTCCGAAAATGGTAGAAAATTTGCGAAAAAAAATTATTGGGGAACACTATTCCGGCCATTCCTATGAATGTCCAATATTCAAAAGTGTGTTTTTTTGACAATAGGCGACATTCTTCCAAATTTCGACTTGTGAAATTTTAAAATGGACTTTGCTCCTTTTTCCGAAAATGGTAGAAAATTTGCGAAAAAAAATTATTGGGGAACACTATTCCGGCCATTCCTATGAATGTCCAATATTCAAAAGTGTGTTTTTTTGACAATAGGCGACATTCTTCCAAATTTCGACTTTTGAAATTTTAAAAAGGACTTTGCTGCTTTTTCCGAAAATGGTAGAAAATTTGCGAAAAAAAATTATTGGGGAACACTATTCCGGTCATTCCTATGAATGTCCAATATTCAAAAGTGTGTTTTTTTGACAATAGGCGACATTCTTCCAAATTTCGACTTTAGAAATTTTAAAAAGGACTTTGCTCCTTTTTCCGAAAATGGTAGAAAATTTGCGAACAAAAAGTATTGGGGAACACTATTCCGGCCATTCCCATGAATGTCCAATATTCAAAAGTGTGTTTTTTTGACAATAGACGACATTCTTCCAAATTTCGACTTTTGAAATTTTAAAAAAGACTTTGCTCCTTTTTCCGAAAATGGTAGAAAATTTGCAAAAAAAAATTATTGGGGAACACTATTCCGGCAATTCCTATGAATGTCCAATATTCAAAAGTGTGTTTTTTTGACAATAGGCGACATTCTTCCAAATTTGGACTTTTGAAATTTTAAAAAGGACTTTGCTCCTTTTTCCGAAAATGGTAGAAAATTTGCGAAAAAAAATTATTGGGGAACACTTCTCCGGCCATTCCTATGAATGTCCAATATTCAAAAGTGTGTTTTTTTGATAATAGGCGACATTCTTCCAAATTTCGACTTTTGAAATTTTAAAAAGGACTTTGCTCATTTTTCCGAAAATGGTAGAAAATTTGCGAAAAAAAATTATTGGGGAACACTATTCCGGCCATTCCTATGAATGTCCAATATTCAAAAGTGTGTTTTTTTGACAATAGGCGACATTCTTCCAAATTTCGACTTTTGAAATTTTAAAAAGGACTTTGCTCCTTTTTCCGAAAATGGTAGAAAATTTGCAAAAAAAAATTATTGGGGAACACTATTCCGGCCATTCCTATGAATGTCCAATATTCAAAAGTGTGTTTTTTGACAATAGGCGACATTCTTCCAAATTTGGACTTTTGAAATTTTAAAAAGGACTTTGCTCCTTTTTCCGAAAATGGTAGAAAATTTGCGAAAAAAATGATTGGGGAACACTATTCCGGCCATTCCTATGAATGTCCAATATTCAAAAGTGTGTTTTTTTGACAATAGGCGACATTCTTCCAAATTTCGACTTTTGAAATTTTAAAAAGGACTTTGCTCATTTTTCCGAAAATGGTAGAAAATTTGCGAAAAAAAATTATTGGGGAACACTATTCCGGCCATTCCTATGAATGTCCAATATTCAAAAGTGTGTTTTTTTGACAATAGGCGACATTCTTCCAAATTTCGACTTGTGAAATTTTAAAATGGACTTTGCTCCTTTTTCCGAAAATGGTAGAAAATTTGCGAAAAAAAATTATTGGGGAACACTATTCCGGCCATTCCTATGAATGTCCAATATTCAAAAGTGTGTTTTTTTGACAATAGGCGACATTCTTCCAAATTTCGACTTTTGAAATTTTAAAAAGGACTTTGCTGCTTTTTCCGAAAATGGTAGAAAATTTGCGAAAAAAAATTATTGGGGAACACTATTCCGGTCATTCCTATGAATGTCCAATATTCAAAAGTGTGTTTTTTTGACAATAGGCGACATTCTTCCAAATTTCGACTTTAGAAATTTTAAAAAGGACTTTGCTCCTTTTTCCGAAAATGGTAGAAAATTTGCGAACAAAAAGTATTGGGGAACACTATTCCGGCCATTCCTATGAATGTCCAATATTCAAAAGTGTGTTTTTTTGACAATAGGCGACATTCTTCCAAATTTCGACTTTTGAAATTTTAAAAAGGACTTTGCTGCTTTTTCCGAAAATGGTAGAAAATTTGCGAAAAAAAATTATTGGGGAACACTATTCCGGCCATTCCTATGAATGTCCAATATTCAAAAGTGTGTTTTTTTTGACAATAGGCGACATTCTTCCAAATTTCGACTTTTGAAATTTTAAAAAGGACTTTGCTCCTTTTTCCGAAAATGGTAGAAAATTTGCGAAAAAAAATTATTGGGGAACACTATTCCGGCCATTCCTATGAATGTCCAATATTCAAAAGTGTGTTTTTTTGACAATAGGCGACATTCTTCCAAATTTCGACTTTTGAAATTTTAAAAAGGACTTTGCTCCTTTTTCCGAAAATGGTAGAAAATTAGGGAAAAAAATTTTTGTGGAACACTATTCCGGCCATCCCTATGAATGTCCATTATTCAAAAGTCGCAACAGTGTGTTTTTTTGAAAATAGGCTACATTTTTTCAAATTTGGACTTTTGAAATGTTAAAAAGGACTTTGCTCCTTTTTCCGAAAATGGTAGAAAATTTGCAAAAAAAAATTATTGGGGAACACTATTCCGGCCATTCCTATGAATGTCCAATATTCAAAAGTGTGTTTTTCTGACAATAGGCGACATTCTTCCAAATTTCGACTTTTGAAATTTTAAAAAGGACTTTGCTCCTTTTTCCGAAAATGGTAGAAAATTTGCGAACAAAAAGTATTGGGGAACACTATTCCGGCCATTCCTATGAATGTCCAATATTCAAAAGTGTGTTTTTTTGACAATAAGCGACATTGTTCCAAATTTCGACTTATGAAATTTTAAAAAGGACTTTGCTCCTTTTTCCGAAAATGGTAGAAAATTTGCGAAAAAAAATTATTGGGGAACACTATTCCGGCCATTCCTATGAATGTCCAATATTCAAAAGTGTGTTTTTTTGACAATAGGCGACATTCTTCCAAATTTCGACTTTTGAAATTTTAAAAAGGACTTTGCTGCTTTTTCCGAAAATGGTAGAAAATTTGCGAAAAAAAATTATTGGGGAACACTATTCCGGCCATTCCTATGAATGTCCAATATTCAAAAGTGTGTTTTTTTTTGACAATAGGCGACATTCTTCCAAATTTCGACTTTTGAAATTTTAAAAAGGACTTTGCTCCTTTTTCCGAAAATGGTAGAAAATTTGCGAAAAAAAATTATTGGGGAACACTATTCCGGCCATTCCTATGAATGTCCAATATTCAAAAGTGTGTTTTTTTGACAATAGGCGACATTCTTCCAAATTTCGACTTTTGAAATTTTAAAAAGGACTTTGCTCCTTTTTCCGAAAATGGTAGAAAATTTGCGAAAAAAAAATTATTGGGGAACACTATTCCGGCCATTCCTATGAATGTCCAATATTCAAAAGTGTGTTTTTTTGACAATAGGCGACATTCTTCCAAATTTCGACTTTTGAAATTTTGAAAAGGACTTTGCTCCTTTTTCCGAAAATGGTAGAAAATTTGCGAAAAAAAATTATTGGGGAACACTATTCCGGACATTCCTATGAATGTCCAATATTCAAAAGTGTGTTTTTTTTGACAATAGGCGACATTCTTCCAAATTTCGACTTTTGAAATTTTGAAAAGGACTTTGCTCCTTTTTCCGAAAATGGTAGAAAATTTGCAAAAAAAAATTATTGGGGAACACTATTCCGGCCATTCCTATGAATGTCCAATATTCAAAAGTGTGTTTTTTTGACAATAGGCGACATTCTTCCAAATTTCGACTTTTGAAATTTTGAAAAGGACTTTGCTCCTTTTTCCGAAAATGGTAGAAAATTTGCGAAAAAAAATTATTGGGGAACACTATTTCGGCCATTCCTATGAATTTCCAATATTCAAAAGTGTGTTTTTTTTTTGACAATAGGCGAAATTCTTCCAAATTTCGACTTTTGAAATTTTAAAAAGGACTTTGCTCCTTTTTCCGAAAATGATAAAATATTTGCGAAAAAAAATTATTGGGGAACACTATTCCGGCCATTCCTATGAATGTCCAATATTCAAAAGTGTGGTTTTTTGACAATAGGCGACATTCTTCAAAATTTGGACTTTTGAAATTTTAAAAAGGACCTTGCTCCTTTTTCCGAAAATGGTAGAAAATTTGCGAAAAAAAATTATTGGGGAACACTATTCCGGCCATTCCTATGAATGTCCAATATTCAAAAGTGTGTTTTTTTGACAATAGGCGACATTCTTCCAAATTTCGACTTTTGAAATTTTAAAAAGGACTTTGCTCCTTTTTCCGAAAATGGTAGAAAATTTGCGAAAAAAAAATTATTGGGGAACACTATTCCGGCCATTCCTATGAATGTCCAATATTCAAAAGTGTGTTTTTTTGACAATAGGCGACATTCTTCCAAATTTCGACTTTTTAAATTTTAAAAAGGACTTTGCTCCTTTTTCCGAAAATGGTAGAAAATTAGGGAAAAAAAATTTTTGTGGAACACTATTCCGGCCATCCCTATGAATGTCCATTATTCAAAAGTCGCAACAGTGTGTTTTTTTGAAAATAGGCTACATTTTTTCAAATTTGGACTTTTGAAATGTTAAAAAGGACTTTGCTCCTTTTTCCGAAAATGGTAGAAAATTTGCAAAAAAAAATTATTGGGGAACACTATTCCGGCCATTCCTATGAATGTCCAATATTCAAAAGTGTGTTTTTCTGACAATAGGCGACATTCTTCCAAATTTCGACTTTTGAAATTTTAAAAAGGACTTTGCTCCTTTTTCCGAAAATGGTAGAAAATTTGCGAACAAAAAGTATTGGGGAACACTATTCCGGCCATTCCTATGAATGTCCAATATTCAAAAGTGTGTTTTTTTGACAATAAGCGACATTGTTCCAAATTTCGACTTATGAAATTTTAAAAAGGACTTTGCTCCTTTTTCCGAAAATGGTAGAAAATTTGCGAAAAAAAATTATTGGGGAACACTATTCCGGCCATTCCTATGAATGTCCAATATTCAAAAGTGTGTTTTTTTGACAATAGGCGACATTCTTCCAAATTTCGACTTTTGAAATTTTAAAAAGGACTTTGCTGCTTTTTCCGAAAATGGTAGAAAATTTGCGAAAAAAAATTATTGGGGAACACTATTCCGGCCATTCCTATGAATGTCCAATATTCAAAAGTGTGTTTTTTTTTGACAATAGGCGACATTCTTCCAAATTTCGACTTTTGAAATTTTAAAAAGGACTTTGCTCCTTTTTCCGAAAATGGTAGAAAATTTGCGAAAAAAAATTATTGGGGAACACTATTCCGGCCATTCCTATGAATGTCCAATATTCAAAAGTGTGTTTTTTTGACAATAGGCGACATTCTTCCAAATTTCGACTTTTGAAATTTTAAAAAGGACTTTGCTCCTTTTTCCGAAAATGGTAGAAAATTTGCGAAAAAAAAATTATTGGGGAACACTATTCCGGCCATTCCTATGAATGTCCAATATTCAAAAGTGTGTTTTTTTGACAATAGGCGACATTCTTCCAAATTTCGACTTTTGAAATTTTGAAAAGGACTTTGCTCCTTTTTCCGAAAATGGTAGAAAATTTGCGAAAAAAAATTATTGGGGAACACTATTCCGGACATTCCTATGAATGTCCAATATTCAAAAGTGTGTTTTTTTTGACAATAGGCGACATTCTTCCAAATTTCGACTTTTGAAATTTTGAAAAGGACTTTGCTCCTTTTTCCGAAAATGGTAGAAAATTTGCAAAAAAAAATTATTGGGGAACACTATTCCGGCCATTCCTATGAATGTCCAATATTCAAAAGTGTGTTTTTTTGACAATAGGCGACATTCTTCCAAATTTCGACTTTTGAAATTTTGAAAAGGACTTTGCTCCTTTTTCCGAAATTGGTAGAAAATTTGCGAAAAAAAATTATTGGGGAACACTATTTCGGCCATTCCTATGAATTTCCAATATTCAAAAGTGTGTTTTTTTTTTGACAATAGGCGAAATTCTTCCAAATTTCGACTTTTGAAATTTTAAAAAGGACTTTGCTCCTTTTTCCGAAAATGATAAAATATTTGCGAAAAAAAATTATTGGGGAACACTATTCCGGCCATTCCTATGAATGTCCAATATTCAAAAGTGTGGTTTTTTGACAATAGGCGACATTCTTCAAAATTTGGACTTTTGAAATTTTAAAAAGGACCTTGCTCCTTTTTCCGAAAATGGTAGAAAATTTGCGAAAAAAATTATTGGTGAACACTATTCCGGCCATTCCTATGAATCTCCAATATTCATTAGTGTGTTTTTTTTGACAATAAGCGACATTCTTCCAAATTTCGACTTTTGAAATTTTAAAAAGGACTTTGCTCCTTTTTCCGAAAATGGGAGAAAATTTGCGAAAAAAAATTATTGGGGAACACTATTCCGGTTATTTCTATGAATGTCCAATATTCAAAAGTCTTAACAGTGTGTTTTTTTGAAAATTGGCGACATTTTTCCAAATTTCAACTTTTGAAATTTTAGAAAGGACTTTGCTCCTTTTTCCGAAAATGGTAGAAAATTAGCGAACAAAAATTATTGGGGAACACTATTCCGGCCATTCCTATGAATGTCCAATATTCAAAAGTGTGTTTTTTTGACAATAGGCGACATTCTTCCAAATTTGGACTTTTGAAATTTTAGAAAGGACTTTGCTCCTTTTTCCAAAAATGGTAGAAAATTTGCGAAAAAAATTATTGGGGAACACTATTCCGGCCATTCCTATGAATGTCCAATATTCAAAAGTGTGTTTTTTTGACAATAGGCGACATTCTTCCAAATTTCGACTTTTGAAATTTTAAAAAGGACTTTGCTCCTTTTTCCGAAAATGGTAGAAAATTTGCGAAAAAAAATTATTGGGGAACACTATTCCGGCCATTCCCATGAATGTCCAATATTCAAAAGTGTGTTTTTTTGACAATAGGCGACATTCTTCCAAATTTCGACTTTTAAAATTTTAAAAAGGACTTTGCTCCTTTTCCGAAAATGGTAGAAAATTTGCGAAAAAAAAATTATTGGGGAACACTATTCCGGCCATTCCTATGAATGTCCAATATTCAAAAGTGTGTTTTTTTGACAATAGGCGACATTCTTCCAAATTTCGACTTTTGAAATTTTGAAAAGGACTTTGCTCCTTTTTCCGAAAATGGTAGAAAATTTGCGAAAAAAAATTATTGGGGAACACTATTCCGGACATTCCTATGAATGTCCAATATTCAAAAGTGTTTTTTTTTTGACAATAGGCGACATTCTTCCAAATTTAGACTTTTGAAATTTTGAAAAGGACTTTGCTCCTTTTTCCGAAAATGGTAGAAAATTTGCAAAAAAAAATTATTGGGGAACACTATTCCGGCCATTCCTATGAATGTCCAATATTCAAAAGTGTGTTTTTTTGACAATAGGCGACATTCTTCCAAATTTCGACTTTTGAAATTTTGAAAAGGACTTTGCTCCTTTTTCCGAAAATGGTAGAAAATTTGCGAAAAAAAATTATTGGGGAACACTATTTCGGCCATTCCTATGAATTTCCAATATTCAAAAGTGTGTTTTTTTTTTGACAATAGGCGAAATTCTTCCAAATTTCGACTTTTGAAATTTTAAAAAGGACTTTGCTCCTTTTTCCGAAAATGATAAAATATTTGCGAAAAAAAATTATTGGGGAACACTATTCCGGCCATTCCTATGAATGTCCAATATTCAAAAGTGTGGTTTTTTGACAATAGGCGACATTCTTCAAAATTTGGACTTTTGAAATTTTAAAAAGGACCTTGCTCCTTTTTCCGAAAATGGTAGAAAATTTGTGAAAAAAATTATTGGTGAACACTATTCCGGCCATTCCTATGAATCTCCAATATTCATTAGTGTGTTTTTTTTGACAATAAGCGACATTCTTCCAAATTTCGACTTTTGAAATTTTAAAAAGGACTTTGCTCCTTTTTCCGAAAATGGGAGAAAATTTGCGAAAAAAAATTATTGGGGAACACTATTCTGGTTATTTCTATGAATGTCCAATATTCAAAAGTCTTAACAGTGTGTTTTTTTGAAAATTGGCGACATTTTTCCAAATTTCAACTTTTGAAATTTTAGAAAGGACTTTGCTCCTTTTTCCGAAAATGGTAGAAAATTAGCGAACAAAAATTATTGGGGAACACTATTCCGGCCATTCCTATGAATGTCCAATATTCAAAAGTGTGTTTTTTTGACAATAGGCGACATTCTTCCAAATTTGGACTTTTGAAATTTTAGAAAGGACTTTGCTCCTTTTTCCAAAAATGGTAGAAAATTTGCGAAAAAAATTATTGGGGAACACTATTCCGCCCATTCCTATGAATGTCCAATATTCAAAAGTGTGTTTTTTTGACAATAGGCGACATTCTTCCAAATTTCGACTTTTGAAATTTTAAAAAGGACTTTGCTCCTTTTTCCGAAAATGGTACAAAATTTGCGAAAAAAAATTATTGGGGAACACTATTCCGGCCATTCCCATGAATGTCCAATATTCAAAAGTGTGTTTTTTTGACAATAGGCGACATTCTTCCAAATTTCGACTTTTAAAATTTTAAAAAGGACTTTGCTCCTTTTTCCGAAAATGGTAGAAAATTTGCGAAAAAAAATTATTGGGGAACACTATTCCGGCATTCCTATGAATATCCAATATTCAAAAGTGTGTTTTTTTGACAATAGGCGACATTCTTCCAAATTTCGACTTTTGAAATTTTAAAAAGGACTTTGCTCCTTTTCCGAAAATGGTAGAAAATTCGCGAAAAAAAATTATTGGGGAACACTATTCCGGCCATTCCTATGAATGTCCAATATTCAAAAGTGTGTTTTTTTGAAAATAGGCGACATTCTTCCAAATTTCGACTTTTGAAATTTTAAAAAGGACTTTGCTCCTTTTTCCGAAAATGGTAGAAAATTTGCGAAAAAAAATTATTGGGGAACACTATTCCGGCCATTCCTATGAATGTCCAATATTCAAAAGTGTGTTTTTTTTGACAATAGGCGACATTCCTCCAAATTTCGACTTTTGAAATTTTGAAAAGGACTTTGCTCCTTTTTCCGAAAATGGTAGAAAATTTGCGAAAAAAAATTATTGGGGAACACTATTCCGGACATTCCTATGAATGTCCAATATTCAAAAGTGTTTTTTTTTTGACAATAGGCGACATTCTTCCAAATTTCGACTTTTGAAATTTTAAAAAAGACTTTGCTCCTTTTTCCGAAAATGGTAGAAAATTTGCGAACAAAAATTATTGGGGAACACTATTCCGGCCATTCCTATGAATGTCCAATATTCAAAAGTGTGTTTTTTTGACAATAGGCGACATTCTTCCAAATTTCGACTTTTGAAATTTTAAAAAGGACTTTGCTCCTTTTTCCGAAAATGGTAGAAAATTTGCGAAAAAAAATTATTGGGGAACACTATTCCGGCCATTCCTATGAATGTCCAATATTCAAAAGTGTGTTTTTTTGACAATAGGCGACATTCTTCCAAATTTCGACTTTTGAAATTTTGAAAAGGACTTTGCTCCTTTTTCCGAAAATGGTAGAAAATTTGCGAAAAAAAATTATTGGGGAACACTATTCCGGACATTCCTATGAATGTCCAATATTCAAAAGTGTGTTTTTTTTGACAATAGGCGACATTCTTCCAAATTTCGACTTTTGAAATTTTGAAAAGGACTTTGCTCCTTTTTCCGAAAATGGTAGAAAATTTGCAAAAAAAAATTATTGGGGAACACTATTCCGGCCATTCCTATGAATGTCCAATATTCAAAAGTGTTTTTTTTTTGACAATAGGCGACATTCTTCCAAATTTCGACTTTTGAAATTTTAAAAAAGACTTTGCTCCTTTTTCCGAAAATGGTAGAAAATTAGCGAACAAAAATTATTGGGGAACACTATTCCGGCCATTCCTATGAATGTCCAATATTCAAAAGTGTGTTTTTTTGACAATAGGCGACATTCTTCCAAATTTCGACTTTTGAAATTTTAAAAAGGACTTTGCTCCTTTTTCCGAAAATGGGAGAAAATTTGCGAAAAAAAATTATTGGGGAACACTATTCCGGACATTCCTATGAATGTCCAATATTCAAAAGTGTGTTTTTTTGACAATAGGCGACATTCTTCTAAATTTCGACTTTTGAAATTTTGAAAAGGACTTTGCTCCTTTTTCCGAAAATGGTAGAAAACTTGCGAAAAAAAATTATTGGGGAACACTATTCCGGCCATTCGTATGAATGTCCAATATTCAAAAGTGTGTTTTTTTTGACAATAGGCGACATTCTTCCAAATTTCGACTTTTGAAATTTTAAAAAGGACTTTGCTCCTTTTTCCGAAAATGGTGGAAATTTGCGAAAAAAAATTATTGGGGAATACTATTCCGGCCATTCCTATGAATATCCAATATTCAAAAGTGTGTTTTTTTGACAATAGGCGACATTCTTCCAAATTTCGACTTTTGAAATTTTAAAAAGGACTTTGCTCCTTTTTCCGAAAATGGTAGAAAATTTGCGAAAAAAAATTATTGGGGAACACTATTCCGGCCATTCCTATGAATGTCCAATATTCAAAAGTGTGTTTTTTTGACAATAGGCGACATTCTTCCAAATTTCGACTTTTGAAATTTTAAAAAGGACTTTGCTCCTTTTTCCGAAAATGGGAGAAAATTTGCGAAAAAAAATTATTGGGGAACACTATTCCGGACATTCCTATGAATGTCCAATATTCAAAAGTGTGTTTTTTTGACAATAGGCGACATTCTTCTAAATTTCGACTTTTGAAATTTTGAAAAGGACTTTGCTCCTTTTTCCGAAAATGGTAGAAAACTTGCGAAAAAAAATTATTGGGGAACACTATTCCGGCCATTCGTATGAATGTCCAATATTCAAAAGTGTGTTTTTTTTGACAATAGGCGACATTCTTCCAAATTTCGACTTTTGAAATTTTGAAAAGGACTTTGCTCCTTTTTCCGAAAATGGTAGAAAATTTGCAAAAAAAAATTATTGGGGAACACTATTCCGGCCATTCCTATGAATGTCCAATATTCAAAAGTGTTTTTTTTTTGACAATAGGCGACATTCTTCCAAATTTCGACTTTTGAAATTTTAAAAAAGACTTTGCTCCTTTTTCCGAAAATGGTAGAAAATTTGCGCACAAAAATTATTGGGGAACACTATTCCGGCCATTCCTATGAATGTCCAATATTCAAAAGTGTGTTTTTTTGACAATAGGCGACATTCTTCCAAATTTCGACTTTTGAAATTTTAAAAAGGACTTTGCTCCTTTTTCCGAAAATGGGAGAAAATTTGCGAAAAAAAATTATTGGGGAACACTATTCTGGTTATTTCTATGAATGTCCAATATTCAAAAGTCTTAACAGTGTGTTTTTTTGAAAATTGGCGACATTTTTCCAAATTTCAACTTTTGAAATTTTAGAAAGGACTTTGCTCCTTTTTCCGAAAATGGTAGAAAATTAGCGAACAAAAATTATTGGGGAACACTATTCCGGCCATTCCTATGAATGTCCAATATTCAAAAGTGTGTTTTTTTGACAATAGGCGACATTCTTCCAAATTTGGACTTTTGAAATTTTAGAAAGGACTTTGCTCCTTTTTCCAAAAATGGTAGAAAATTTGCGAAAAAAATTATTGGGGAACGCTATTCCGGCCATTCCTATGAATGTCCAATATTCAAAAGTGTGTTTTTTTGACAATAGGCGACATTCTTCCAAATTTCGACTTTTGAAATTTTAAAAAGGACTTTGCTCCTTTTTCCGAAAATGGTACAAAATTTGCGAAAAAAAATTATTGGGGAACACTATTCCGGCCATTCCCATGAATGTCCAATATTCAAAAGTGTGTTTTTTTGACAATAGGCGACATTCTTCCAAATTTCGACTTTTAAAATTTTAAAAAGGACTTTGCTCCTTTTTCCGAAAATGGTAGAAAATTTGCGAAAAAAAATTATTGGGGAACACTATTCCGGCATTCCTATGAATATCCAATATTCAAAAGTGTGTTTTTTTGACAATAGGCGACATTCTTCCAAATTTCGACTTTTGAAATTTTAAAAAGGACTTTGCTCCTTTTCCGAAAATGGTAGAAAATTCGCGAAAAAAAATTATTGGGGAACACTATTCCGGCCATTCCTATGAATGTCCAATATTCAAAAGTGTGTTTTTTTGATAATAGGCGGCATTCTTCCAAATTTGGACTTTTGAAATTTTAAAAAGGACTTTGCTCCTTTTTCCGAAAATGGTAGAAATTTTGCGAAAAAAAATTATTGGGGAACACTATTCCGGCCATTCCTATGAATGTCCAATATTCAAAAGTGTGTTTTTTTGAAAATAGGCGACATTCTTCCAAATTTCGACTTTTGAAATTTTAAAAAGGACTTTGCTCCTTTTTCCGAAAATGGTAGAAAATTTGCGAAAAAAAATTATTGGGGAACACTATTCCGGCCATTCCTATGAATGTCCAATATTCAAAAGTGTGTTTTTTTTGACAATAGGCGACATTCCTCCAAATTTCGACTTTTGAAATTTTGAAAAGGACTTTGCTCCTTTTTCCGAAAATGGTAGAAAATTTGCGAAAAAAAATTATTGGGGAACACTATTCCGGACATTCCTATGAATGTCCAATATTCAAAAGTGTTTTTTTTTTGACAATAGGCGACATTCTTCCAAATTTCGACTTTTGAAATTTTAAAAAAGACTTTGCTCCTTTTTCCGAAAATGGTAGAAAATTTGCGAACAAAAATTATTGGGGAACACTATTCCGGCCATTCCTATGAATGTCCAATATTCAAAAGTGTGTTTTTTTGACAATAGGCGACATTCTTCCAAATTTCGACTTTTGAAATTTTAAAAAGGACTTTGCTCCTTTTTCCGAAAATGGTAGAAAATTTGCGAAAAAAAATTATTGGGGAACACTATTCCGGCCATTCCTATGAATGTCCAATATTCAAAAGTGTGTTTTTTTGACAATAGGCGACATTCTTCCAAATTTCGACTTTTGAAATTTTGAAAAGGACTTTGCTCCTTTTTCCGAAAATGGTAGAAAATTTGCGAAAAAAAATTATTGGGGAACACTATTCCGGACATTCCTATGAATGTCCAATATTCAAAAGTGTGTTTTTTTTGACAATAGGCGACATTCTTCCAAATTTCGACTTTTGAAATTTTGAAAAGGACTTTGCTCCTTTTTCCGAAAATGGTAGAAAATTTGCAAAAAAAAATTATTGGGGAACACTATTCCGGCCATTCCTATGAATGTCCAATATTCAAAAGTGTTTTTTTTTTGACAATAGGCGACATTCTTCCAAATTTCGACTTTTGAAATTTTAAAAAAGACTTTGCTCCTTTTTCCGAAAATGGTAGAAAATTTGCGAACAAAAATTATTGGGGAACACTATTCCGGCCATTCCTATGAATGTCCAATATTCAAAAGTGTGTTTTTTTGACAATAGGCGACATTCTTCCAAATTTCGACTTTTGAAATTTTAAAAAGGACTTTGCTCCTTTTTCCGAAAATGGGAGAAAATTTGCGAAAAAAAATTATTGGGGAACACTATTCCGGACATTCCTATGAATGTCCAATATTCAAAAGTGTGTTTTTTTGACAATAGGCGACATTCTTCTAAATTTCGACTTTTGAAATTTTGAAAAGGACTTTGCTCCTTTTTCCGAAAATGGTAGAAAACTTGCGAAAAAAAATTATTGGGGAACACTATTCCGGCCATTCGTATGAATGTCCAATATTCAAAAGTGTGTTTTTTTTGACAATAGGCGACATTCTTCCAAATTTCGACTTTTGAAATTTTAAAAAGGACTTTGCTCCTTTTTCCGAAAATGGTAGAAAATTTGCGAACAAAAATTATTGGGGAACACTATTCCGGCCATTCCTATGAATGTCCAATATTCAAAAGTGTGTTTTTTTGACAATAGGCGACATTCTTCTAAATTTCGACTTTTGAAATTTTGAAAAGGACTTTGCTCCTTTTTCCGAAAATGGTAGAAAACTTGCGAAAAAAAATTATTGGGGAACACTATTCCGGCCATTCCCATGAATGTCCAATATTCAAAAGTGTGTTTTTTTGACAATAGGCGACATTCTTCCAAATTTCGACTTTTAAAATTTTAAAAAGGACTTTGCTCCTTTTTCCGAAAATGGTAGAAAATTTGCGAAAAAAAATTATTGGGGAACACTATTCCGGCATTCCTATGAATATCCAATATTCAAAAGTGTGTTTTTTTGACAATAGGCGACATTCTTCCAAATTTCGACTTTTGAAATTTTAAAAAGGACTTTGCTCCTTTTCCGAAAATGGTAGAAAATTCGCGAAAAAAAATTATTGGGGAACACTATTCCGGCCATTCCTATGAATGTCCAATATTCAAAAGTGTGTTTTTTTGATAATAGGCGGCATTCTTCCAAATTTGGACTTTTGAAATTTTAAAAAGGACTTTGCTCCTTTTTCCGAAAATGGTAGAAATTTTGCGAAAAAAAATTATTGGGGAACACTATTCCGGCCATTCCTATGAATGTCCAATATTCAAAAGTGTGTTTTTTTGAAAATAGGCGACATTCTTCCAAATTTCGACTTTTGAAATTTTAAAAAGGACTTTGCTCCTTTTTCCGAAAATGGTAGAAAATTTGCGAAAAAAAATTATTGGGGAACACTATTCCGGCCATTCCTATGAATGTCCAATATTCAAAAGTGTGTTTTTTTTGACAATAGGCGACATTCCTCCAAATTTCGACTTTTGAAATTTTGAAAAGGACTTTGCTCCTTTTTCCGAAAATGGTAGAAAATTTGCGAAAAAAAATTATTGGGGAACACTATTCCGGACATTCCTATGAATGTCCAATATTCAAAAGTGTTTTTTTTTTGACAATAGGCGACATTCTTCCAAATTTCGACTTTTGAAATTTTAAAAAAGACTTTGCTCCTTTTTCCGAAAATGGTAGAAAATTTGCGAACAAAAATTATTGGGGAACACTATTCCGGCCATTCCTATGAATGTCCAATATTCAAAAGTGTGTTTTTTTGACAATAGGCGACATTCTTCCAAATTTCGACTTTTGAAATTTTAAAAAGGACTTTGCTCCTTTTTCCGAAAATGGTAGAAAATTTGCGAAAAAAAATTATTGGGGAACACTATTCCGGCCATTCCTATGAATGTCCAATATTCAAAAGTGTGTTTTTTTGACAATAGGCGACATTCTTCCAAATTTCGACTTTTGAAATTTTGAAAAGGACTTTGCTCCTTTTTCCGAAAATGGTAGAAAATTTGCGAAAAAAAATTATTGGGGAACACTATTCCGGACATTCCTATGAATGTCCAATATTCAAAAGTGTGTTTTTTTTGACAATAGGCGACATTCTTCCAAATTTCGACTTTTGAAATTTTGAAAAGGACTTTGCTCCTTTTTCCGAAAATGGTAGAAAATTTGCAAAAAAAAATTATTGGGGAACACTATTCCGGCCATTCCTATGAATGTCCAATATTCAAAAGTGTTTTTTTTTTGACAATAGGCGACATTCTTCCAAATTTCGACTTTTGAAATTTTAAAAAAGACTTTGCTCCTTTTTCCGAAAATGGTAGAAAATTTGCGAACAAAAATTATTGGGGAACACTATTCCGGCCATTCCTATGAATGTCCAATATTCAAAAGTGTGTTTTTTTGACAATAGGCGACATTCTTCCAAATTTCGACTTTTGAAATTTTAAAAAGGACTTTGCTCCTTTTTCCGAAAATGGGAGAAAATTTGCGAAAAAAAATTATTGGGGAACACTATTCCGGACATTCCTATGAATGTCCAATATTCAAAAGTGTGTTTTTTTGACAATAGGCGACATTCTTCTAAATTTCGACTTTTGAAATTTTGAAAAGGACTTTGCTCCTTTTTCCGAAAATGGTAGAAAACTTGCGAAAAAAAATTATTGGGGAACACTATTCCGGCCATTCGTATGAATGTCCAATATTCAAAAGTGTGTTTTTTTTGACAATAGGCGACATTCTTCCAAATTTCGACTTTTGAAATTTTAAAAAGGACTTTGCTCCTTTTTCCGAAAATGGTGGAAATTTGCGAAAAAAAATTATTGGGGAATACTATTCCGGCCATTCCTATGAATATCCAATATTCAAAAGTGTGTTTTTTTGACAATAGGCGACATTCTTCCAAATTTCGACTTTTGAAATTTTAAAAAGGACTTTGCTCCTTTTTCCGAAAATGGTAGAAAATTTGCGAAAAAAAATTATTGGGGAACACTATTCCGGCCATTCCTATGAATGTCCAATATTCAAAAGTGTGTTTTTTTGACAATAGGCGACATTCTTCCAAATTTCGACTTTTGAAATTTTAAAAAGGACTTTGCTCCTTTTTCCGAAAATGGTAGAAAATTTGCGAAAAAAAATTATTGGGGAACACTATTCCGGTTATTTCTATGAATGTCCAATATTCAAAAGTCTTAACAGTGTGTTTTTTTGAAAATTGGCGACATTTTTCCAAATTTCAACTTTTGAAATTTTAGAAAGGACTTTGCTCCTTTTTCCGAAAATGGTAGAAAATTAGCGAAAAAAAATTATTGGGGAACACTATTCCGGCCATTCCTATGAATGTCCAATATTCAAAAGTGTGTTTTTTTGACAATAGGCGACATTCTTCCAAATTTGGTCTTTTGAAATTTTAAAAAGGACTTTGCTCCTTTTTCCGAAAATGGTAGAGAACTTGCGAAAAAGAATTATTGGGGAACACTATTCCGGCCATTCCTATGAATGTCCAATATTCAAAAGTGTGTTTTTTTGACAATAGGCGACATTCTTCCAAATTTCGACTTTTGAAATTTTAAAAAGGACTTTGCTCCTTTTTCCGAAAATGGTAGAAAATTTGCGAAAAAAAATTATTGGGGAACACTACTCCGGCCATTCCTATGAATGTCCAATATTCAAAAGTGTGTTTTTTTGACATTAAGCGACATTCTTCCAAATTTCGACTTTTGAAATTTTAAAAAGGACTTTGTTCCTTTTTCCGAAAATGATAAAATATTTGCGAAAAAAAATTATTGGGGAACACTATTTCGGCCATTCCTATGAATTTCCAATATTCAAACGTGTGTTTTTTTTTGACAATAGGCGAAATTCTTCCAAATTTCGACTTTTGAAATTTTAAAAAGGACTTTGCTCCTTTTTCCGCAAATGGGAGAAAATTTGCGAAAAAAAATTATTGGGGAACACTATTCCGGACATTCCTATGAATGTCCAATATTCAAAAGTGTGTTTTTTTGACAATAGGCGACATTCTTCTAAATTTCGACTTTTGAAATTTTGAAAAGGACTTTGCTCCTTTTTCCGAAAATGGTAGAAAACTTGCAAAAAAAAATTATTGGGGAACACTATTCCGGCCATTCGTATGAATGTCCAATATTCAAAAGTGTGTTTTTTTTGACAATAGGCGACATTCTTCCAAATTTCGACTTTTGAAATTTTAAAAAGGACTTTGCTCCTTTTTCCGAAAATGGTGGAAATTTGCGAAAAAAAATTATTGGGGAATACTATTCCGGCCATTCCTATGAATATCCAATATTCAAAAGTGTGTTTTTTATGACAATAGGCGACATTCTTCCAAATTTCGACTTTTGAAATTTTAAAAAGGACTTTGCTCCTTTTTCCGAAAATGGTAGAAAATTTGCGAAAAAAAATTATTGGGGAACACTATTCCGGCCATTCCCATGAATGTCCAATATTCAAAAGTGTGTTTTTTTGACAATAGGCGACATTCTTCCAAATTTCGACTTTTAAAATTTTAAAAAGGACTTTGCTCCTTTTTCCGAAAATGATAAAATATTTGCGAAAAAAAATTATTGGGGAACACTATTCCGGCCATTCCTATGAATGTCCAATATTCAAAAGTGTGTTTTTTTGACAATAGGCGACATTCTTCCAAATTTCGACTTTTGAAATTTTAAAAAGGACTTTGCTCCTTTTTCCGAAAATGGTAGAAAATTTGCGAAAAAAAAATTATTGGGGAACACTATTCCGGCCATTCCTATGAATGTCCAATATTCAAAAGTGTGTTTTTTTGACAATAGGCGACATTCTTCCAAATTTCGACTTTTGAAATTTTGAAAAGGACTTTGCTCCTTTTTCCGAAAATGGTAGAAAATTTGCGAAAAAAAATTATTGGGGAACACTATTCCGGACATTCCTATGAATGTCCAATATTCAAAAGTGTGTTTTTTTTGACAATAGGCGACATTCTTCCAAATTTCGACTTTTGAAATTTTGAAAAGGACTTTGCTCCTTTTTCCGAAAATGGTAGAAAATTTGCGAAAAAAAATTATTGGGGAACACTATTCCGGCCATTCCTATGAATGTCCAATATTCAAAAGTGAGTTTTTTTGACAATAGGCGACATTCTTCCAAATTTCGACTTTTGAAATTTTGAAAAGGACTTTGCTCCTTTTTCCGAAAATGGTAGAAAATTTGCGAAAAAAAATTATTGGGGAACACTATTTCGGCCATTCCTATGAATTTCCAATATTCAAAAGTGTGTTTTTTTTTTGACAATAGGCGAAATTCTTCCAAATTTCGACTTTTGAAATTTTAAAAAGGACTTTGCTCCTTTTTCCGAAAATGATAAAATATTTGCGAAAAAAAATTATTGGGGAACACTATTCCGGCCATTCCTATGAATGTCCAATATTCAAAAGTGTGGTTTTTTGACAATAGGCGACATTCTTCAAAATTTCGACTTTTGAAATTTTAAAAAGGACCTTGCTCCTTTTTCCGAAAATGGTAGAGAATTTGCGAAAAAAATTATTGGTGAACACTATTCCGGCCATTCCTATGAATCTCCAATATTCATTAGTGTGTTTTTTTTGACAATAAGCGACATTCTTCCAAATTTCGACTTTTGAAATTTTAAAAAGGACTTTGCTCCTTTTTCCGAAAATGGGAGAAAATTTGCGAAAAAAAATTATTGGGGAACACTATTCCGGTTATTTCTATGAATGTCCAATATTCAAAAGTCTTAACAGTGTGTTTTTTTGAAAATTGGCGACATTTTTCCAAATTTCAACTTTTGAAATTTTAGAAAGGACTTTGCTCCTTTTTCCGAAAATGGTAGAAAATTAGCGAACAAAAATTATTGGGGAACACTATTCCGGCCATTCCTATGAATGTCCAATATTCAAAAGTGTGTTTTTTTGACAATAGGCGACATTCTTCCAAATTTGGACTTTTGAAATTTTAGAAAGGACTTTGCTCCTTTTTCCAAAAATGGTAGAAAATTTGCGAAAAAAAATTATTGGGGAACACTATTCCGGCCATTCCTATGAATGTCCAATATTCAAAAGTGTGTTTTTTTGACAATAGGCGACATTCTTCCAAATTTCGACTTTTGAAATTTTAAAAAGGACTTTGCTCCTTTTTCCGAAAATGGTAGAAAACTTGCAAAAAAAAATTATTGGGGAACACTATTCCGGCCATTCGTATGAATGTCCAATATTCAAAAGTGTGTTTTTTTTGACAATAGGCGACATTCTTCCAAATTTCGACTTTTGAAATTTTAAAAAGGACTTTGCTCCTTTTTCCGAAAATGGTGGAAATTTGCGAAAAAAAATTATTGGGGAATACTATTCCGGCCATTCCTATGAATATCCAATATTCAAAAGTGTGTTTTTTATGACAATAGGCGACATTCTTCCAAATTTCGACTTTTGAAATTTTAAAAAGGACTTTGCTCCTTTTTCCGAAAATGGTAGAAAATTTGCGAAAAAAAATTATTGGGGAACACTATTCCGGCCATTCCCATGAATGTCCAATATTCAAAAGTGTGTTTTTTTGACAATAGGCGACATTCTTCCAAATTTCGACTTTTAAAATTTTAAAAAGGACTTTGCTCCTTTTTCCGAAAATGATAAAATATTTGCGAAAAAAAATTATTGGGGAACACTATTCCGGCCATTCCTATGAATGTCCAATATTCAAAAGTGTGTTTTTTTGACAATAGGCGACATTCTTCCAAATTTCGACTTTTGAAATTTTAAAAAGGACTTTGCTCCTTTTTCCGAAAATGGTAGAAAATTTGCGAAAAAAAAATTATTGGGGAACACTATTCCGGCCATTCCTATGAATGTCCAATATTCAAAAGTGTGTTTTTTTGACAATAGGCGACATTCTTCCAAATTTCGACTTTTGAAATTTTGAAAAGGACTTTGCTCCTTTTTCCGAAAATGGTAGAAAATTTGCGAAAAAAAATTATTGGGGAACACTATTCCGGACATTCCTATGAATGTCCAATATTCAAAAGTGTGTTTTTTTTGACAATAGGCGACATTCTTCCAAATTTCGACTTTTGAAATTTTGAAAAGGACTTTGCTCCTTTTTCCGAAAATGGTAGAAAATTTGCGAAAAAAAATTATTGGGGAACACTATTCCGGCCATTCCTATGAATGTCCAATATTCAAAAGTGAGTTTTTTTGACAATAGGCGACATTCTTCCAAATTTCGACTTTTGAAATTTTGAAAAGGACTTTGCTCCTTTTTCCGAAAATGGTAGAAAATTTGCGAAAAAAAATTATTGGGGAACACTATTTCGGCCATTCCTATGAATTTCCAATATTCAAAAGTGTGTTTTTTTTTTGACAATAGGCGAAATTCTTCCAAATTTCGACTTTTGAAATTTTAAAAAGGACTTTGCTCCTTTTTCCGAAAATGATAAAATATTTGCGAAAAAAAATTATTGGGGAACACTATTCCGGCCATTCCTATGAATGTCCAATATTCAAAAGTGTGGTTTTTTGACAATAGGCGACATTCTTCAAAATTTCGACTTTTGAAATTTTAAAAAGGACCTTGCTCCTTTTTCCGAAAATGGTAGAGAATTTGCGAAAAAAATTATTGGTGAACACTATTCCGGCCATTCCTATGAATCTCCAATATTCATTAGTGTGTTTTTTTTGACAATAAGCGACATTCTTCCAAATTTCGACTTTTGAAATTTTAAAAAGGACTTTGCTCCTTTTTCCGAAAATGGGAGAAAATTTGCGAAAAAAAATTATTGGGGAACACTATTCCGGTTATTTCTATGAATGTCCAATATTCAAAAGTCTTAACAGTGTGTTTTTTTGAAAATTGGCGACATTTTTCCAAATTTCAACTTTTGAAATTTTAGAAAGGACTTTGCTCCTTTTTCCGAAAATGGTAGAAAATTAGCGAACAAAAATTATTGGGGAACACTATTCCGGCCATTCCTATGAATGTCCAATATTCAAAAGTGTGTTTTTTTGACAATAGGCGACATTCTTCCAAATTTGGACTTTTGAAATTTTAGAAAGGACTTTGCTCCTTTTTCCAAAAATGGTAGAAAATTTGCGAAAAAAAATTATTGGGGAACACTATTCCGGCCATTCCTATGAATGTCCAATATTCAAAAGTGTGTTTTTTTGACAATAGGCGACATTCTTCCAAATTTCGACTTTTGAAATTTTAAAAAGGACTTTGCTCCTTTTTCCGAAAATGGTAGAAAATTTGCGAAAAAAAATTATTGGGGAACACTATTCCGGCCATTCCCATGAATGTCCAATATTCAAAAGTGTGTTTTTTTGACAATAGGCGACATTCTTCCAAATTTCGACTTTTAAAATTTTAAAAAGGACTTTGCTCCTTTTTCCGAAAATGGTAGAAAATTTGCGAAAAAAAATTATTGGGGAACACTATTCCGGCATTCCTATGAATATCCAATATTCAAAAGTGTGTTTTTTTGACAATAGGCGACATTCTTCCAAATTTCGACTTTTGAAATTTTAAAAAGGACTTTGCTCCTTTTCCGAAAATGGTAGAAAATTCGCGAAAAAAAATTATTGGGGAACACTATTCCGGCCATTCCTATGAATGTCCAATATTCAAAAGTGTGTTTTTTTGACAATAGGCGACATTCTTCCAAATTTCGACTTTTGAAATTTTAAAAAGGACTTTGCTCCTTTTTCCGAAAATGGTAGAAAATTTGCGAAAAAAAATTATTGGGGAACACTATTCCGGCCATTCCCATGAATGTCCAATATTCAAAAGTGTGTTTTTTTGACAATAGGCGACATTCTTCCAAATTTCGACTTTTAAAATTTTAAAAAGGACTTTGCTCCTTTTTCCGAAAATGGTAGAAAATTTGCGAAAAAAAATTATTGGGGAACACTATTCCGGCATTCCTATGAATGTCCAATATTCAAAAGTGTGTTTTTTTGACAATAGGCGACATTCTTCCAAATTTGGTCTTTTGAAATTTTAAAAAGGACTTTGCTCCTTTTTCCGAAAATGGTAGAAAATTTGCGAAAAAAAATTATTGGGGAACACTATTCCGGCCATTCCTATGAATGTCCAATATTCAAAAGTGTGTTTTTTTGACAATAGGCGACATTCTTCCAAATTTCGACTTTTGAAATTTTAAAAAGGACTTTGCTCCTTTTTCCGAAAATGGTAGAAAATTTGCGAAAAAAAATTATTGGGGAACACTATTCCGGTTATTTCTATGAATGTCCAATATTCAAAAGTCTTAACAGTGTGTTTTTTTGAAAATTGGCGACATTTTTCCAAATTTCAACTTTTGAAATTTTAGAAAGGACTTTGCTCCTTTTTCCGAAAATGGTAGAAAATTAGCGAACAAAAATTATTGGGGAACACTATTCCGGCCATTCCTATGAATGTCCAATATTCAAAAGTGTGTTTTTTTGACAATAGGCGACATTCTTCCAAATTTGGACTTTTGAAATTTTAGAAAGGACTTTGCTCCTTTTTCCAAAAATGGTAGAAAATTTGCGAAAAAAAATTATTGGGGAACACTATTCCGGCCATTCCTATGAATGTCCAATATTCAAAAGTGTGTTTTTTTGACAATAGGCGACATTCTTCCAAATTTCGACTTTTGAAATTTTAAAAAGGACTTTGCTCCTTTTTCCGAAAATGGTAGAAAACTTGCAAAAAAAAATTATTGGGGAACACTATTCCGGCCATTCGTATGAATGTCCAATATTCAAAAGTGTGTTTTTTTTGACAATAGGCGACATTCTTCCAAATTTCGACTTTTGAAATTTTAAAAAGGACTTTGCTCCTTTTTCCGAAAATGGTGGAAATTTGCGAAAAAAAATTATTGGGGAATACTATTCCGGCCATTCCTATGAATATCCAATATTCAAAAGTGTGTTTTTTATGACAATAGGCGACATTCTTCCAAATTTCGACTTTTGAAATTTTAAAAAGGACTTTGCTCCTTTTTCCGAAAATGGTAGAAAATTTGCGAAAAAAAATTATTGGGGAACACTATTCCGGCCATTCCCATGAATGTCCAATATTCAAAAGTGTGTTTTTTTGACAATAGGCGACATTCTTCCAAATTTCGACTTTTAAAATTTTAAAAAGGACTTTGCTCCTTTTTCCGAAAATGATAAAATATTTGCGAAAAAAAATTATTGGGGAACACTATTCCGGCCATTCCTATGAATGTCCAATATTCAAAAGTGTGTTTTTTTGACAATAGGCGACATTCTTCCAAATTTCGACTTTTGAAATTTTAAAAAGGACTTTGCTCCTTTTTCCGAAAATGGTAGAAAATTTGCGAAAAAAAAATTATTGGGGAACACTATTCCGGCCATTCCTATGAATGTCCAATATTCAAAAGTGTGTTTTTTTGACAATAGGCGACATTCTTCCAAATTTCGACTTTTGAAATTTTGAAAAGGACTTTGCTCCTTTTTCCGAAAATGGTAGAAAATTTGCGAAAAAAAATTATTGGGGAACACTATTCCGGACATTCCTATGAATGTCCAATATTCAAAAGTGTGTTTTTTTTGACAATAGGCGACATTCTTCCAAATTTCGACTTTTGAAATTTTGAAAAGGACTTTGCTCCTTTTTCCGAAAATGGTAGAAAATTTGCGAAAAAAAATTATTGGGGAACACTATTCCGGCCATTCCTATGAATGTCCAATATTCAAAAGTGAGTTTTTTTGACAATAGGCGACATTCTTCCAAATTTCGACTTTTGAAATTTTGAAAAGGACTTTGCTCCTTTTTCCGAAAATGGTAGAAAATTTGCGAAAAAAAATTATTGGGGAACACTATTTCGGCCATTCCTATGAATTTCCAATATTCAAAAGTGTGTTTTTTTTTTGACAATAGGCGAAATTCTTCCAAATTTCGACTTTTGAAATTTTAAAAAGGACTTTGCTCCTTTTTCCGAAAATGATAAAATATTTGCGAAAAAAAATTATTGGGGAACACTATTCCGGCCATTCCTATGAATGTCCAATATTCAAAAGTGTGGTTTTTTGACAATAGGCGACATTCTTCAAAATTTCGACTTTTGAAATTTTAAAAAGGACCTTGCTCCTTTTTCCGAAAATGGTAGAGAATTTGCGAAAAAAATTATTGGTGAACACTATTCCGGCCATTCCTATGAATCTCCAATATTCATTAGTGTGTTTTTTTTGACAATAAGCGACATTCTTCCAAATTTCGACTTTTGAAATTTTAAAAAGGACTTTGCTCCTTTTTCCGAAAATGGGAGAAAATTTGCGAAAAAAAATTATTGGGGAACACTATTCCGGTTATTTCTATGAATGTCCAATATTCAAAAGTCTTAACAGTGTGTTTTTTTGAAAATTGGCGACATTTTTCCAAATTTCAACTTTTGAAATTTTAGAAAGGACTTTGCTCCTTTTTCCGAAAATGGTAGAAAATTAGCGAACAAAAATTATTGGGGAACACTATTCCGGCCATTCCTATGAATGTCCAATATTCAAAAGTGTGTTTTTTTGACAATAGGCGACATTCTTCCAAATTTGGACTTTTGAAATTTTAGAAAGGACTTTGCTCCTTTTTCCAAAAATGGTAGAAAATTTGCGAAAAAAAATTATTGGGGAACACTATTCCGGCCATTCCTATGAATGTCCAATATTCAAAAGTGTGTTTTTTTGACAATAGGCGACATTCTTCCAAATTTCGACTTTTGAAATTTTAAAAAGGACTTTGCTCCTTTTTCCGAAAATGGTAGAAAATTTGCGAAAAAAAATTATTGGGGAACACTATTCCGGCCATTCCCATGAATGTCCAATATTCAAAAGTGTGTTTTTTTGACAATAGGCGACATTCTTCCAAATTTCGACTTTTAAAATTTTAAAAAGGACTTTGCTCCTTTTTCCGAAAATGGTAGAAAATTTGCGAAAAAAAATTATTGGGGAACACTATTCCGGCATTCCTATGAATATCCAATATTCAAAAGTGTGTTTTTTTGACAATAGGCGACATTCTTCCAAATTTCGACTTTTGAAATTTTAAAAAGGACTTTGCTCCTTTTCCGAAAATGGTAGAAAATTCGCGAAAAAAAATTATTGGGGAACACTATTCCGGCCATTCCTATGAATGTCCAATATTCAAAAGTGTGTTTTTTTGACAATAGGCGACATTCTTCCAAATTTCGACTTTTGAAATTTTAAAAAGGACTTTGCTCCTTTTTCCGAAAATGGTAGAAAATTTGCGAAAAAAAATTATTGGGGAACACTATTCCGGCCATTCCCATGAATGTCCAATATTCAAAAGTGTGTTTTTTTGACAATAGGCGACATTCTTCCAAATTTCGACTTTTAAAATTTTAAAAAGGACTTTGCTCCTTTTTCCGAAAATGGTAGAAAATTTGCGAAAAAAAATTATTGGGGAACACTATTCCGGCATTCCTATGAATATCCAATATTCAAAAGTGTGTTTTTTTGACAATAGGCGACATTCTTCCAAATTTCGACTTTTGAAATTTTAAAAAGGACTTTGCTCCTTTTCCGAAAATGGTAGAAAATTCGCGAAAAAAAATTATTGGGGAACACTATTCCGGCCATTCCTATGAATGTCCAATATTCAAAAGTGTGTTTTTTTGATAATAGGCGGCATTCTTCCAAATTTGGACTTTTGAAATTTTAAAAAGGACTTTGCTCCTTTTTCCGAAAATGGTAGAAATTTTGCGAAAAAAAATTATTGGGGAACACTATTCCGGCCATTCCTATGAATGTCCAATATTCAAAAGTGTGTTTTTTTGAAAATAGGCGACAT
Source organism: Epicampocera succincta (assembly GCA_932526305.1). Lineage (NCBI taxonomy): Eukaryota > Metazoa > Arthropoda > Insecta > Diptera > Tachinidae > Epicampocera > Epicampocera succincta. The sequence goes on along the minus strand of OW052037.1, from coordinate 34,812,294 downwards.
TCTTCCAAATTTCGACTTTTGAAATTTTAAAAAGGACTTTGCTCCTTTTTCCGAAAATGGTAGAAAATTTGCGAAAAAAAATTATTGGGGAACACTATTCCGGCCATTCGTATGAATGTCCAATATTCAAAAGTGTGTTTTTTTTGACAATAGGCGACATTCTTCCAAATTTCGACTTTTGAAATTTTAAAAAGGACTTTGCTCCTTTTTCCGAAAATGGTGGAAATTTGCGAAAAAAAATTATTGGGGAATACTATTCCGGCCATTCCTATGAATATCCAATATTCAAAAGTGTGTTTTTTATGACAATAGGCGACATTCTTCCAAATTTCGACTTTTGAAATTTTAAAAAGGACTTTGCTCCTTTTTCCGAAAATGGTAGAAAATTTGCGAAAAAAAATTATTGGGGAACACTATTCCGGCCATTCCCATGAATGTCCAATATTCAAAAGTGTGTTTTTTTGACAATAGGCGACATTCTTCCAAATTTCGACTTTTAAAATTTTAAAAAGGACTTTGCTCCTTTTTCCGAAAATGATAAAATATTTGCGAAAAAAAATTATTGGGGAACACTATTCCGGCCATTCCTATGAATGTCCAATATTCAAAAGTGTGTTTTTTTGACAATAGGCGACATTCTTCCAAATTTCGACTTTTGAAATTTTAAAAAGGACTTTGCTCCTTTTTCCGAAAATGGTAGAAAATTTGCGAAAAAAAAATTATTGGGGAACACTATTCCGGCCATTCCTATGAATGTCCAATATTCAAAAGTGTGTTTTTTTGACAATAGGCGACATTCTTCCAAATTTCGACTTTTGAAATTTTGAAAAGGACTTTGCTCCTTTTTCCGAAAATGGTAGAAAATTTGCGAAAAAAAATTATTGGGGAACACTATTCCGGACATTCCTATGAATGTCCAATATTCAAAAGTGTGTTTTTTTTGACAATAGGCGACATTCTTCCAAATTTCGACTTTTGAAATTTTGAAAAGGACTTTGCTCCTTTTTCCGAAAATGGTAGAAAATTTGCGAAAAAAAATTATTGGGGAACACTATTCCGGCCATTCCTATGAATGTCCAATATTCAAAAGTGTGTTTTTTTGACAATAGGCGACATTCTTCCAAATTTCGACTTTTGAAATTTTGAAAAGGACTTTGCTCCTTTTTCCGAAAATGGTAGAAAATTTGCGAAAAAAAATTATTGGGGAACACTATTTCGGCCATTCCTATGAATTTCCAATATTCAAAAGTGTGTTTTTTTTTGACAATAGGCGAAATTCTTCCAAATTTCGACTTTTGAAATTTTAAAAAGGACTTTGCTCCTTTTTCCGAAAATGATAAAATATTTGCGAAAAAAAATTATTGGGGAACACTATTCCGGCCATTCCTATGAATGTCCAATATTCAAAAGTGTGGTTTTTTGACAATAGGCGACATTCTTCAAAATTTGGACTTTTGAAATTTTAAAAAGGACCTTGCTCCTTTTTCCGAAAATGGTAGAGAATTTGCGAAAAAAATTATTGGTGAACACTATTCCGGCCATTCCTATGAATCTCCAATATTCATTAGTGTGTTTTTTTGACAATAAGCGACATTCTTCCAAATTTCGACTTTTGAAATTTTAAAAAGGACTTTGCTCCTTTTTCCGAAAATGGGAGAAAATTTGCGAAAAAAAATTATTGGGGAACACTATTCCGGTTATTTCTATGAATGTCCAATATTCAAAAGTCTTAACAGTGTGTTTTTTTGAAAATTGGCGACATTTTTCCAAATTTACACTTTTGAAATTTTAGAAAGGACTTTGCTCCTTTTTCCGAAAATGGTAGAAAATTAGCGAACAAAAATTATTGGGGAACACTATTCCGGCCATTCCTATGAATGTCCAATATTCAAAAGTGTGTTTTTTTGACAATAGGCGACATTCTTCCAAATTTGGACTTTTGAAATTTTAGAAAGGACTTTGCTCCTTTTTCCAAAAATGGTAGAAAATTTGCGAAAAAAAATTATTGGAGAACACTATTCCGGCCATTCCTATGAATGTCCAATATTCAAAAGTGTGTTTTTTTGACAATAGGCGACATTCTTCCAAATTTCGACTTTTGAAATTTTAAAAAGGACTTTGCTCCTTTTTCCGAAAATGGTAGAAAATTTGCGAAAAAAAATTATTGGGGAACACTATTCCGGCCATTCCCATGAATGTCCAATATTCAAAAGTGTGTTTTTTTGACAATAGGCGACATTCTTCTAAATTTCGACTTTTAAAATTTTAAAAAGGACTTTGCTCCTTTTTCCGAAAATGGTAGAAAATTTGCGAAAAAAAATTATTGGGGAACACTATTCCGGCATTCCTATGAATATCCAATATTCAAAAGTGTGTTTTTTTGACAATAGGCGACATTCTTCCAAATTTCGACTTTTGAAATTTTAAAAAGGACTTTGCTCCTTTTCCGAAAATGGTAGAAAATTCGCGAAAAAAAATTATTGGGGAACACTATTCCGGCCATTCCTATGAATGTCCAATATTCAAAAGTGTGTTTTTTTGATAATAGGCGGCATTCTTCCAAATTTGGACTTTTGAAATTTTAAAAAGGACTTTGCTCCTTTTTCCGAAAATGGTAGAAATTTTGCGAAAAAAAATTATTGGGGAACACTATTCCGGCCATTCCTATGAATGTCCAATATTCAAAAGTGTGTTTTTTTGAAAATAGGCGACATTCTTCCAAATTTCGACTTTTGAAATTTTAAAAAGGACTTTGCTCCTTTTTCCGAAAATGGTAGAAAATTTGCGAAAAAAAATTATTGGGGAACACTATTCCGGCCATTCCTATGAATGTCCAATATTCAAAAGTGTGTTTTTTTTGACAATAGGCGACATTCCTCCAAATTTCGACTTTTGAAATTTTGAAAAGGACTTTGCTCCTTTTTCCGAAAATGGTAGAAAATTTGCGAAAAAAAATTATTGGGGAACACTATTCCGGACATTCCTATGAATGTCCAATATTCAAAAGTGTTTTTTTTTTGACAATAGGCGACATTCTTCCAAATTTCGACTTTTGAAATTTTAAAAAAGACTTTGCTCCTTTTTCCGAAAATGGTAGAAAATTTGCGAACAAAAATTATTGGGGAACACTATTCCGGCCATTCCTATGAATGTCCAATATTCAAAAGTGTGTTTTTTTGACAATAGGCGACATTCTTCCAAATTTCGACTTTTGAAATTTTAAAAAGGACTTTGCTCCTTTTTCCGAAAATGGGAGAAAATTTGCGAAAAAAAATTATTGGGGAACACTATTCCGGACATTCCTATGAATGTCCAATATTCAAAAGTGTGTTTTTTTGACAATAGGCGACATTCTTCTAAATTTCGACTTTTGAAATTTTGAAAAGGACTTTGCTCCTTTTTCCGAAAATGGTAGAAAACTTGCGAAAAAAAATTATTGGGGAACACTATTCCGGCCATTCGTATGAATGTCCAATATTCAAAAGTGTGTTTTTTTTGACAATAGGCGACATTCTTCCAAATTTCGACTTTTGAAATTTTAAAAAGGACTTTGCTCCTTTTTCCGAAAATGGTGGAAATTTGCGAAAAAAAATTATTGGGGAATACTATTCCGGCCATTCCTATGAATATCCAATATTCAAAAGTGTGTTTTTTTGACAATAGGCGACATTCTTCCAAATTTCGACTTTTGAAATTTTAAAAAGGACTTTGCTCCTTTTTCCGAAAATGGTAGAAAATTTGCGAAAAAAAATTATTGGGGAACACTATTCCGGCCATTCCTATGAATGTCCAATATTCAAAAGTGTGTTTTTTTGACAATAGGCGACATTCTTCCAAATTTCGACTTTTGAAATTTTAAAAAGGACTTTGCTCCTTTTTCCGAAAATGGTAGAAAATTTGCGAAAAAAAATTATTGGGGAACACTATTCCGGTTATTTCTATGAATGTCCAATATTCAAAAGTCTTAACAGTGTGTTTTTTTGAAAATTGGCGACATTTTTCCAAATTTCAACTTTTGAAATTTTAGAAAGGACTTTGCTCCTTTTTCCGAAAATGGTAGAAAATTTGCGAAAAAAAATTATTGGGGAACACTATTCCGGCCATTCCTATGAATGTCCAATATTCAAAAGTGTGTTTTTTTGACAATAGGCGACATTCTTCCAAATTTGGTCTTTTGAAATTTTAAAAAGGACTTTGCTCCTTTTTCCGAAAATGGTAGAGAACTTGCGAAAAAAAATTATTGGGGAACACTATTCCGGCCATTCCTATGAATGTCCAATATTCAAAAGTGTGTTTTTTTGACAATAGGCGACATTCTTCCAAATTTCGACTTTTGAAATTTTAAAAAGGACTTTGCTCCTTTTTCCGAAAATGGTAGAAAATTTGCGAAAAAAAATTATTGGGGAACACTACTCCGGCCATTCCTATGAATGTCCAATATTCAAAAGTGTGTTTTTTTGACATTAAGCGACATTCTTCCAAATTTCGACTTTTGAAATTTTAAAAAGGACTTTGTTCCTTTTTCCGAAAATGATAAAATATTTGCGAAAAAAAATTATTGGGGAACACTATTCCGGCCATTCCTATGAATTTCCAATATTCAAACGTGTGTTTTTTTTTGACAATAGGCGAAATTCTTCCAAATTTCGGCTTTTGAAATTTTAAAAAGGACTTTGCTCCTTTTTCCGAAAATGATAAAATATTTGCGAAAAAAAATTATTGGGGAACACTATTCCGGCCATTCCTATGAATGTCCAATATTCAAAAGTGTGTTTTTTTGACAATAGGCGACATTCTTCCAAATTTGGACTTTTGAAATTTTAAAAAGGACCTTGCTCCTTTTTCCGAAAATGGTAGAAAATTTGCGAAAAAAATTATTGGGGAACACTATTCCGGCCATTCCTATGAATGTCCAATATTCAAAAGTGTGTTTTTTTTGACAATAAGCGACATTCTGCCAAATTTCGACTTTTGAAATTTTAAAAAGGACTTTGCTCCTTTTTCCGAAAATGGTAGAAAATTTGCGAAAAAAAATTATTGGGGAACACTATTCCGGTTATTTCTATGAATGTCCAATATTCAAAAGTCTTAACAGTGTGTTTTTTTGAAAATTGGCGACATTTTTCCAAATTTCAACTTTTGAAATTTTAGAAAGGACTTTGCTCCTTTTTCCGAAAATGGTAGAAAATTAGCGAAAAAGAATTATTGGGGAACACTATTCCGGCCATTCCTATGAATGTCCAATATTCAAAAGTGTGTTTTTTTGACAATAGGCGACATTCTTCCAAATTTCGACTTTTGAAATTTTAAAAAGGACTTTGCTCCTTTTTCCGAAAATGGTAGAAAATTTGCGAAAAAAAATTATTGGGGAACACTATTCCGGTTATTTCTATGAATGTCCAATATTCAAAAGTCTTAACAGTGTGTTTTTTTGAAAATTGGCGACATTTTTCCAAATTTCAACTTTTGAAATTTTAGAAAGGACTTTGCTCCTTTTTCCGAAAATGGTAGAAAATTTGCGAAAAAAAATTATTGGGGAACACTATTCCGGCCATTCCTATGAATGTCCAATATTCAAAAGTGTGTTTTTTTGACAATAGGCGACATTCTTCCAAATTTGGTCTTTTGAAATTTTAAAAAGGACTTTGCTCCTTTTTCCGAAAATGGTAGAGAACTTGCGAAAAAAAATTATTGGGGAACACTATTCCGGCCATTCCTATGAATGTCCAATATTCAAAAGTGTGTTTTTTTGACAATAGGCGACATTCTTCCAAATTTCGACTTTTGAAATTTTAAAAAGGACTTTGCTCCTTTTTCCGAAAATGGTAGAAAATTTGCGAAAAAAAATTATTGGGGAACACTACTCCGGCCATTCCTATGAATGTCCAATATTCAAAAGTGTGTTTTTTTGACATTAAGCGACATTCTTCCAAATTTCGACTTTTGAAATTTTAAAAAGGACTTTGTTCCTTTTTCCGAAAATGATAAAATATTTGCGAAAAAAAATTATTGGGGAACACTATTCCGGCCATTCCTATGAATTTCCAATATTCAAACGTGTGTTTTTTTTTGACAATAGGCGAAATTCTTCCAAATTTCGGCTTTTGAAATTTTAAAAAGGACTTTGCTCCTTTTTCCGAAAATGATAAAATATTTGCGAAAAAAAATTATTGGGGAACACTATTCCGGCCATTCCTATGAATGTCCAATATTCAAAAGTGTGTTTTTTTGACAATAGGCGACATTCTTCCAAATTTGGACTTTTGAAATTTTAAAAAGGACCTTGCTCCTTTTTCCGAAAATGGTAGAAAATTTGCGAAAAAAATTATTGGGGAACACTATTCCGGCCATTCCTATGAATGTCCAATATTCAAAAGTGTGTTTTTTTTGACAATAAGCGACATTCTGCCAAATTTCGACTTTTGAAATTTTAAAAAGGACTTTGCTCCTTTTTCCGAAAATGGTAGAAAATTTGCGAAAAAAAATTATTGGGGAACACTATTCCGGTTATTTCTATGAATGTCCAATATTCAAAAGTCTTAACAGTGTGTTTTTTTGAAAATTGGCGACATTTTTCCAAATTTCAACTTTTGAAATTTTAGAAAGGACTTTGCTCCTTTTTCCGAAAATGGTAGAAAATTAGCGAAAAAGAATTATTGGGGAACACTATTCCGGCCATTCCTATGAATGTCCAATATTCAAAAGTGTGTTTTTTTGACAATAGGCGACATTCCTCCAAATTTCGACTTTTGAAATTTTGAAAAGGACTTTGCTCCTTTTTCCGAAAATGGTAGAAAATTTGCGAAAAAAAATTATTGGGGAACACTATTCCGGACATTCCTATGAATGTCCAATATTCAAAAGTGTTTTTTTTTTGACAATAGGCGACATTCTTCCAAATTTCGACTTTTGAAATTTTAAAAAAGACTTTGCTCCTTTTTCCGAAAATGGTAGAAAATTTGCGAACAAAAATTATTGGGGAACACTATTCCGGCCATTCCTATGAATGTCCAATATTCAAAAGTGTGTTTTTTTGACAATAGGCGACATTCTTCCAAATTTCGACTTTTGAAATTTTAAAAAGGACTTTGCTCCTTTTTCCGAAAATGGGAGAAAATTTGCGAAAAAAAATTATTGGGGAACACTATTCCGGACATTCCTATGAATGTCCAATATTCAAAAGTGTGTTTTTTTGACAATAGGCGACATTCTTCTAAATTTCGACTTTTGAAATTTTGAAAAGGACTTTGCTCCTTTTTCCGAAAATGGTAGAAAACTTGCGAAAAAAAATTATTGGGGAACACTATTCCGGCCATTCGTATGAATGTCCAATATTCAAAAGTGTGTTTTTTTTGACAATAGGCGACATTCTTCCAAATTTCGACTTTTGAAATTTTAAAAAGGACTTTGCTCCTTTTTCCGAAAATGGTGGAAATTTGCGAAAAAAAATTATTGGGGAATACTATTCCGGCCATTCCTATGAATATCCAATATTCAAAAGTGTGTTTTTTTGACAATAGGCGACATTCTTCCAAATTTCGACTTTTGAAATTTTAAAAAGGACTTTGCTCCTTTTTCCGAAAATGGTAGAAAATTTGCGAAAAAAAATTATTGGGGAACACTATTCCGGCCATTCCTATGAATGTCCAATATTCAAAAGTGTGTTTTTTTGACAATAGGCGACATTCTTCCAAATTTCGACTTTTGAAATTTTAAAAAGGACTTTGCTCCTTTTTCCGAAAATGGTAGAAAATTTGCGAAAAAAAATTATTGGGGAACACTATTCCGGTTATTTCTATGAATGTCCAATATTCAAAAGTCTTAACAGTGTGTTTTTTTGAAAATTGGCGACATTTTTCCAAATTTCAACTTTTGAAATTTTAGAAAGGACTTTGCTCCTTTTTCCGAAAATGGTAGAAAATTTGCGAAAAAAAATTATTGGGGAACACTATTCCGGCCATTCCTATGAATGTCCAATATTCAAAAGTGTGTTTTTTTGACAATAGGCGACATTCTTCCAAATTTGGTCTTTTGAAATTTTAAAAAGGACTTTGCTCCTTTTTCCGAAAATGGTAGAGAACTTGCGAAAAAAAATTATTGGGGAACACTATTCCGGCCATTCCTATGAATGTCCAATATTCAAAAGTGTGTTTTTTTGACAATAGGCGACATTCTTCCAAATTTCGACTTTTGAAATTTTAAAAAGGACTTTGCTCCTTTTTCCGAAAATGGTAGAAAATTTGCGAAAAAAAATTATTGGGGAACACTACTCCGGCCATTCCTATGAATGTCCAATATTCAAAAGTGTGTTTTTTTGACATTAAGCGACATTCTTCCAAATTTCGACTTTTGAAATTTTAAAAAGGACTTTGTTCCTTTTTCCGAAAATGATAAAATATTTGCGAAAAAAAATTATTGGGGAACACTATTCCGGCCATTCCTATGAATTTCCAATATTCAAACGTGTGTTTTTTTTTGACAATAGGCGAAATTCTTCCAAATTTCGGCTTTTGAAATTTTAAAAAGGACTTTGCTCCTTTTTCCGAAAATGATAAAATATTTGCGAAAAAAAATTATTGGGGAACACTATTCCGGCCATTCCTATGAATGTCCAATATTCAAAAGTGTGTTTTTTTGACAATAGGCGACATTCTTCCAAATTTGGACTTTTGAAATTTTAAAAAGGACCTTGCTCCTTTTTCCGAAAATGGTAGAAAATTTGCGAAAAAAATTATTGGGGAACACTATTCCGGCCATTCCTATGAATGTCCAATATTCAAAAGTGTGTTTTTTTTGACAATAAGCGACATTCTGCCAAATTTCGACTTTTGAAATTTTAAAAAGGACTTTGCTCCTTTTTCCGAAAATGGTAGAAAATTTGCGAAAAAAAATTATTGGGGAACACTATTCCGGTTATTTCTATGAATGTCCAATATTCAAAAGTCTTAACAGTGTGTTTTTTTGAAAATTGGCGACATTTTTCCAAATTTCAACTTTTGAAATTTTAGAAAGGACTTTGCTCCTTTTTCCGAAAATGGTAGAAAATTAGCGAAAAAGAATTATTGGGGAACACTATTCCGGCCATTCCTATGAATGTCCAATATTCAAAAGTGTGTTTTTTTGACAATAGGCGACATTCTTCCAAATTTGGACTTTTGAAATTTTAAAAAGGACTTTGCTCCTTTTTCCGAAAATGGTAAAAAAATTTGCGAAAAAAAATTATTGGGGAACACTATTCCGGCCATTCCTATGAATGTCCAATATTCAAAAGTGTGTTTTTTTGACAATAGGCGACATTCTTCCAAATTTCGACTTTTGAAATTTTAAAAAGGACTTTTGAAATTTTAAAAAGGACTTTGCTCCTTTTTTCGAAAATGGTAGAAAATTTGCGAAAAAAAATTATTGGGGAACACTATTTCGGCCATTCCTATGAATGTCAAATATTCAAAAGTGTGTTTTTTTGACAATAGGCGACATTCTTCCAAATTTCGACTTTTGAAATTTTGAAAAGGACTTTGCTCCTTTTTCCGAAAATGGTAGAAAATTAGCGAAAAAGAATTATTGGGGAACACTATTCCGGCCATTCCTATGAATGTCCAATATTCAAAAGTGTGTTTTTTTTGACAATAGGCGACATTCTTCCAAATTTCGACTTTTGAAATTTTGAAAAGGACTTTGCTCCTTTTTCCGAAAATGGTAGAAAATTTGCGAAAAATAATTATTGGGGAACACTATTCCGGCCATTCCTATGAATGTCCAATATTCAAAAGTGTGCTTTTTTAACAATAGGCGACATTTTTCCAAATTTCAACTTTTGAAATTTTAGAAAGGACTTTGCTCCTTTTTCCGAAAATGGTAGAAAATTAGCGAAAAAGAATTATTGGGGAACACTATTCCGGCCATTCCTATGAATGTCCAATATTCAAAAGTGTGTTTTTTTTGACAATAGGCGACATTCTTCCAAATTTCGACTTTTGAAATTTTGAAAAGGACTTTGCTCCTTTTTCCGAAAATGGTAGAAAATTTGCGAAAAATAATTATTGGGGAACACTATTCCGGCCATTCCTATGAATGTCCAATATTCAAAAGTGTGCTTTTTTAACAATAGGCGACATTTTTCCAAATTTCAACTTTTGAAATTTTAGAAAGGACTTTGCTCCTTTTTCCGAAAATGGTAGAAAATTTGCGAAAAAAAAATTATTGGGGAACACTATTCCGGCCATTCCTATGAATGTCCAATATTCAAAAGTGTGTTTTTTTGACAATAGGCGACATTCTTCCAAATTTCGACTTTTGAAATTTTAAAAAGGACTTTGCTCCTTTTTCCGAAAATGGTAGAAAATTTGCGAAAAAAAATTATTGGGGAACACTATTCCGGGCATTCCTATGAATGTCCAATATTCAAAAGTGTGTTTTTTTGACAATAGGCGACATTCTTCCAAATTTCGACTTTTGAAATTTTAAAAAGGACTTTGCTCCTTTTCCGAAAATGGTAGAAAATTCGCAAAAAAAATTATTGGGGAACACTATTCCGGCCATTCCTATGAATGTCCAATATTCAAAAGTGTGTTTTTTTGATAATAGGCGGCATTCTTCCAAATTTGGACTTTTGAAATTTTAAAAAGGACTTTGCTCCTTTTTCCGAAAATGGTAGAAAATTTGCGAAAAAAAATTATTGGGGAACACTATTCCGGCCATTCCTATGAATGTCCAATATTCAAAAGTGCGTTTTTTTGACAATAGGCGACATTCTTCCAAATTTCGACTTTTGAAATTTTAAAAAGGACTTTGCTCCTTTTTCCGAAAATGGTAGAAAATTTGCGAAAAAAAATTATTGGGGAACACTATTCCGGCCATTCCTATGAATGTCCAATATTCAAAAGTGTGTTTTTTTGACAATAGGCGACATTCTTCCAAATTTCGACTTTTGAAATTTTAAAAAGGACTTTGCTCCTTTTTCCGAAAATGGTGGAAATTTGCGAAAAAAAATTATTGGGGAATACTATTCCGGCCATTCCTATGAATATCCAATATTCAAAAGTGTGTTTTTTTGACAATAGGCGACATTCTTCCAAATTTCGACTTTTGAAATTTTAAAAAGGACTTTGCTCCTTTTTCCGAAAATGGTAGAAAATTTGCGAAAAAAAATTATTGGGGAACACTATTCCGGCCATTCCTATGAATGTCCAATATTCAAAAGTGTGTTTTTTTGACAATAGGCGACATTCTTCCAAATTTGGACTTTTGAAATTTTAAAAAGGACCTTGCTCCTTTTTCCGAAAATGGTAGAAAATTTGCGAAAAAAATTATTGGGGAACACTATTCCGGCCATTCCTATGAATGTCCAATATTCAAAAGTGTGTTTTTTTTGACAATAAGCGACATTCTGCCAAATTTCGACTTTTGAAATTTTAAAAAGGACTTTGTTCCTTTTTCCGAAAATGATAAAATATTTGCGAAAAAAAATTATTGGGGAACACTATTCCGGCCATTCCTATGAATTTCCAATATTCAAACGTGTGTTTTTTTTTGACAATAGGCGAAATTCTTCCAAATTTCGGCTTTTGAAATTTTAAAAAGGACTTTGCTCCTTTTTCCGAAAATGATAAAATATTTGCGAAAAAAAATTATTGGGGAACACTACTCCGGCCATTCCTATGAATGTCCAATATTCAAAAGTGTGTTTTTTTGACATTAAGCGACATTCTTCCAAATTTCGACTTTTGAAATTTTAAAAAGGACTTTGTTCCTTTTTCCGAAAATGATAAAATATTTGCGAAAAAAAATTATTGGGGAACACTATTCCGGCCATTCCTATGAATTTCCAATATTCAAACGTGTGTTTTTTTTTGACAATAGGCGAAATTCTTCCAAATTTCGGCTTTTGAAATTTTAAAAAGGACTTTGCTCCTTTTTCCGAAAATGATAAAATATTTGCGAAAAAAAATTATTGGGGAACACTATTCCGGCCATTCCTATGAATGTCCAATATTCAAAAGTGTGTTTTTTTGACAATAGGCGACATTCTTCCAAATTTGGACTTTTGAAATTTTAAAAAGGACCTTGCTCCTTTTTCCGAAAATGGTAGAAAATTTGCGAAAAAAATTATTGGGGAACACTATTCCGGCCATTCCTATGAATGTCCAATATTCAAAAGTGTGTTTTTTTTGACAATAAGCGACATTCTGCCAAATTTCGACTTTTGAAATTTTAAAAAGGACTTTGCTCCTTTTTCCGAAAATGGTAGAAAATTTGCGAAAAAAAATTATTGGGGAACACTATTCCGGTTATTTCTATGAATGTCCAATATTCAAAAGTCTTAACAGTGTGTTTTTTTGAAAATTGGCGACATTTTTCCAAATTTCAACTTTTGAAATTTTAGAAAGGACTTTGCTCCTTTTTCCGAAAATGGTAGAAAATTAGCGAAAAAAAATTATTGGGGAACACTATTCCGGTTATTTCTATGAATGTCCAATATTCAAAAGTCTTAACAGTGTGTTTTTTTGAAAATTGGCGACATTTTTCCAAATTTCAACTTTTGAAATTTTAGAAAGGACTTTGCTCCTTTTTCCGAAAATGGTAGAAAATTAGCGAAAAAGAATTATTGGGGAACACTATTCCGGCCATTCCTATGAATGTCCAATATTCAAAAGTGTGTTTTTTTGACAATAGGCGACATTCCTCCAAATTTCGACTTTTGAAATTTTGAAAAGGACTTTGCTCCTTTTTCCGAAAATGGTAGAAAATTTGCGAAAAAAAATTATTGGGGAACACTATTCCGGACATTCCTATGAATGTCCAATATTCAAAAGTGTTTTTTTTTTGACAATAGGCGACATTCTTCCAAATTTCGACTTTTGAAATTTTAAAAAAGACTTTGCTCCTTTTTCCGAAAATGGTAGAAAATTTGCGAACAAAAATTATTGGGGAACACTATTCCGGCCATTCCTATGAATGTCCAATATTCAAAAGTGTGTTTTTTTGACAATAGGCGACATTCTTCCAAATTTCGACTTTTGAAATTTTAAAAAGGACTTTGCTCCTTTTTCCGAAAATGGGAGAAAATTTGCGAAAAAAAATTATTGGGGAACACTATTCCGGACATTCCTATGAATGTCCAATATTCAAAAGTGTGTTTTTTTGACAATAGGCGACATTCTTCTAAATTTCGACTTTTGAAATTTTGAAAAGGACTTTGCTCCTTTTTCCGAAAATGGTAGAAAACTTGCGAAAAAAAATTATTGGGGAACACTATTCCGGCCATTCGTATGAATGTCCAATATTCAAAAGTGTGTTTTTTTTGACAATAGGCGACATTCTTCCAAATTTCGACTTTTGAAATTTTAAAAAGGACTTTGCTCCTTTTTCCGAAAATGGTGGAAATTTGCGAAAAAAAATTATTGGGGAATACTATTCCGGCCATTCCTATGAATATCCAATATTCAAAAGTGTGTTTTTTTGACAATAGGCGACATTCTTCCAAATTTCGACTTTTGAAATTTTAAAAAGGACTTTGCTCCTTTTTCCGAAAATGGTAGAAAATTTGCGAAAAAAAATTATTGGGGAACACTATTCCGGCCATTCCTATGAATGTCCAATATTCAAAAGTGTGTTTTTTTGACAATAGGCGACATTCTTCCAAATTTCGACTTTTGAAATTTTAAAAAGGACTTTGCTCCTTTTTCCGAAAATGGTAGAAAATTTGCGAAAAAAAATTATTGGGGAACACTATTCCGGTTATTTCTATGAATGTCCAATATTCAAAAGTCTTAACAGTGTGTTTTTTTGAAAATTGGCGACATTTTTCCAAATTTCAACTTTTGAAATTTTAGAAAGGACTTTGCTCCTTTTTCCGAAAATGGTAGAAAATTTGCGAAAAAAAATTATTGGGGAACACTATTCCGGCCATTCCTATGAATGTCCAATATTCAAAAGTGTGTTTTTTTGACAATAGGCGACATTCTTCCAAATTTGGTCTTTTGAAATTTTAAAAAGGACTTTGCTCCTTTTTCCGAAAATGGTAGAGAACTTGCGAAAAAAAATTATTGGGGAACACTATTCCGGCCATTCCTATGAATGTCCAATATTCAAAAGTGTGTTTTTTTGACAATAGGCGACATTCTTCCAAATTTCGACTTTTGAAATTTTAAAAAGGACTTTGCTCCTTTTTCCGAAAATGGTAGAAAATTTGCGAAAAAAAATTATTGGGGAACACTACTCCGGCCATTCCTATGAATGTCCAATATTCAAAAGTGTGTTTTTTTGACATTAAGCGACATTCTTCCAAATTTCGACTTTTGAAATTTTAAAAAGGACTTTGTTCCTTTTTCCGAAAATGATAAAATATTTGCGAAAAAAAATTATTGGGGAACACTATTCCGGCCATTCCTATGAATTTCCAATATTCAAACGTGTGTTTTTTTTTGACAATAGGCGAAATTCTTCCAAATTTCGGCTTTTGAAATTTTAAAAAGGACTTTGCTCCTTTTTCCGAAAATGATAAAATATTTGCGAAAAAAAATTATTGGGGAACACTATTCCGGCCATTCCTATGAATGTCCAATATTCAAAAGTGTGTTTTTTTGACAATAGGCGACATTCTTCCAAATTTGGACTTTTGAAATTTTAAAAAGGACCTTGCTCCTTTTTCCGAAAATGGTAGAAAATTTGCGAAAAAAATTATTGGGGAACACTATTCCGGCCATTCCTATGAATGTCCAATATTCAAAAGTGTGTTTTTTTTGACAATAAGCGACATTCTGCCAAATTTCGACTTTTGAAATTTTAAAAAGGACTTTGCTCCTTTTTCCGAAAATGGTAGAAAATTTGCGAAAAAAAATTATTGGGGAACACTATTCCGGTTATTTCTATGAATGTCCAATATTCAAAAGTCTTAACAGTGTGTTTTTTTGAAAATTGGCGACATTTTTCCAAATTTCAACTTTTGAAATTTTAGAAAGGACTTTGCTCCTTTTTCCGAAAATGGTAGAAAATTAGCGAAAAAAAATTATTGGGGAACACTATTCCGGTTATTTCTATGAATGTCCAATATTCAAAAGTCTTAACAGTGTGTTTTTTTGAAAATTGGCGACATTTTTCCAAATTTCAACTTTTGAAATTTTAGAAAGGACTTTGCTCCTTTTTCCGAAAATGGTAGAAAATTAGCGAAAAAGAATTATTGGGGAACACTATTCCGGCCATTCCTATGAATGTCCAATATTCAAAAGTGTGTTTTTTTGACAATAGGCGACATTCCTCCAAATTTCGACTTTTGAAATTTTGAAAAGGACTTTGCTCCTTTTTCCGAAAATGGTAGAAAATTTGCGAAAAAAAATTATTGGGGAACACTATTCCGGACATTCCTATGAATGTCCAATATTCAAAAGTGTTTTTTTTTTGACAATAGGCGACATTCTTCCAAATTTCGACTTTTGAAATTTTAAAAAAGACTTTGCTCCTTTTTCCGAAAATGGTAGAAAATTTGCGAACAAAAATTATTGGGGAACACTATTCCGGCCATTCCTATGAATGTCCAATATTCAAAAGTGTGTTTTTTTGACAATAGGCGACATTCTTCCAAATTTCGACTTTTGAAATTTTAAAAAGGACTTTGCTCCTTTTTCCGAAAATGGGAGAAAATTTGCGAAAAAAAATTATTGGGGAACACTATTCCGGACATTCCTATGAATGTCCAATATTCAAAAGTGTGTTTTTTTGACAATAGGCGACATTCTTCTAAATTTCGACTTTTGAAATTTTGAAAAGGACTTTGCTCCTTTTTCCGAAAATGGTAGAAAACTTGCGAAAAAAAATTATTGGGGAACACTATTCCGGCCATTCGTATGAATGTCCAATATTCAAAAGTGTGTTTTTTTTGACAATAGGCGACATTCTTCCAAATTTCGACTTTTGAAATTTTAAAAAGGACTTTGCTCCTTTTTCCGAAAATGGTGGAAATTTGCGAAAAAAAATTATTGGGGAATACTATTCCGGCCATTCCTATGAATATCCAATATTCAAAAGTGTGTTTTTTTGACAATAGGCGACATTCTTCCAAATTTCGACTTTTGAAATTTTAAAAAGGACTTTGCTCCTTTTTCCGAAAATGGTAGAAAATTTGCGAAAAAAAATTATTGGGGAACACTATTCCGGCCATTCCTATGAATGTCCAATATTCAAAAGTGTGTTTTTTTGACAATAGGCGACATTCTTCCAAATTTCGACTTTTGAAATTTTAAAAAGGACTTGGCTCCTTTTTCCGAAAATGGTAGAAAATTTGCGAAAAAAAATTATTGGGGAACACTATTCCGGTTATTTCTATGAATGTCCAATATTCAAAAGTCTTAACAGTGTGTTTTTTTGAAAATTGGCGACATTTTTCCAAATTTCAACTTTTGAAATTTTAGAAAGGACTTTGCTCCTTTTTCCGAAAATGGTAGAAAATTTGCGAAAAAAAATTATTGGGGAACACTATTCCGGCCATTCCTATGAATGTCCAATATTCAAAAGTGTGTTTTTTTGACAATAGGCGACATTCTTCCAAATTTGGTCTTTTGAAATTTTAAAAAGGACTTTGCTCCTTTTTCCGAAAATGGTAGAGAACTTGCGACAAAAAATTATTGGGGAACACTATTCCGGCCATTCCTATGAATGTCCAATATTCAAAAGTGTGTTTTTTTGACAATAGGCGACATTCTTCCAAATTTCGACTTTTGAAATTTTAAAAAGGACTTTGCTCCTTTTTCCGAAAATGGTAGAAAATTTGCGAAAAAAAATTATTGGGGAACACTACTCCGGCCATTCCTATGAATGTCCAATATTCAAAAGTGTGTTTTTTTGACATTAAGCGACATTCTTCCAAATTTCGACTTTTGAAATTTTAAAAAGGACTTTGTTCCTTTTTCCGAAAATGATAAAATATTTGCGAAAAAAAATTATTGGGGAACACTATTCCGGCCATTCCTATGAATTTCCAATATTCAAACGTGTGTTTTTTTTTGACAATAGGCGAAATTCTTCCAAATTTCGGCTTTTGAAATTTTAAAAAGGACTTTGCTCCTTTTTCCGAAAATGATAAAATATTTGCGAAAAAAAATTATTGGGGAACACTATTCCGGCCATTCCTATGAATGTCCAATATTCAAAAGTGTGTTTTTTTGACAATAGGCGACATTCTTCCAAATTTGGACTTTTGAAATTTTAAAAAGGACCTTGCTCCTTTTTCCGAAAATGGTAGAAAATTTGCGAAAAAAATTATTGGGGAACACTATTCCGGCCATTCCTATGAATGTCCAATATTCAAAAGTGTGTTTTTTTTGACAATAAGCGACATTCTGCCAAATTTCGACTTTTGAAATTTTAAAAAGGACTTTGCTCCTTTTTCCGAAAATGGTAGAAAATTTGCGAAAAAAAATTATTGGGGAACACTATTCCGGTTATTTCTATGAATGTCCAATATTCAAAAGTCTTAACAGTGTGTTTTTTTGAAAATTGGCGACATTTTTCCAAATTTCAACTTTTGAAATTTTAGAAAGGACTTTGCTCCTTTTTCCGAAAATGGTAGAAAATTAGCGAAAAAGAATTATTGGGGAACACTATTCCGGTTATTTCTATGAATGTCCAATATTCAAAAGTCTTAACAGTGTGTTTTTTTGAAAATTGGCGACATTTTTCCAAATTTCAACTTTTGAAATTTTAGAAAGGACTTTGCTCCTTTTTCCGAAAATGGTAGAAAATTAGCGAAAAAAAATTATTGGGGAACACTTTTCCGGTTATTTCTATGAATGTCCAATATTCAAAAGTCTTAACAGTGTGTTTTTTTGAAAATTGGCGACATTTTTCCAAATTTCAACTTTTGAAATTTTAGAAAGGACTTTGCTCCTTTTTCCGAAAATGGTAGAAAATTAGCGAAAAAGAATTATTGGGGAACACTATTCCGGCCATTCCTATGAATGTCCAATATTCAAAAGTGTGTTTTTTTGACAATAGGCGACATTCCTCCAAATTTCGACTTTTGAAATTTTGAAAAGGACTTTGCTCCTTTTTCCGAAAATGGTAGAAAATTTGCGAAAAAAAATTATTGGGGAACACTATTCCGGACATTCCTATGAATGTCCAATATTCAAAAGTGTTTTTTTTTTGACAATAGGCGACATTCTTCCAAATTTCGACTTTTGAAATTTTAAAAAAGACTTTGCTCCTTTTTCCGAAAATGGTAGAAAATTTGCGAACAAAAATTATTGGGGAACACTATTCCGGCCATTCCTATGAATGTCCAATATTCAAAAGTGTGTTTTTTTGACAATAGGCGACATTCTTCCAAATTTCGACTTTTGAAATTTTAAAAAGGACTTTGCTCCTTTTTCCGAAAATGGGAGAAAATTTGCGAAAAAAAATTATTGGGGAACACTATTCCGGACATTCCTATGAATGTCCAATATTCAAAAGTGTGTTTTTTTGACAATAGGCGACATTCTTCTAAATTTCGACTTTTGAAATTTTGAAAAGGACTTTGCTCCTTTTTCCGAAAATGGTAGAAAACTTGCGAAAAAAAATTATTGGGGAACACTATTCCGGCCATTCGTATGAATGTCCAATATTCAAAAGTGTGTTTTTTTTGACAATAGGCGACATTCTTCCAAATTTCGACTTTTGAAATTTTAAAAAGGACTTTGCTCCTTTTTCCGAAAATGGTGGAAATTTGCGAAAAAAAATTATTGGGGAATACTATTCCGGCCATTCCTATGAATATCCAATATTCAAAAGTGTGTTTTTTTGACAATAGGCGACATTCTTCCAAATTTCGACTTTTGAAATTTTAAAAAGGACTTTGCTCCTTTTTCCGAAAATGGTAGAAAATTTGCGAAAAAAAATTATTGGGGAACACTATTCCGGCCATTCCTATGAATGTCCAATATTCAAAAGTGTGTTTTTTTGACAATAGGCGACATTCTTCCAAATTTCGACTTTTGAAATTTTAAAAAGGACTTTGCTCCTTTTTCCGAAAATGGTAGAAAATTTGCGAAAAAAAATTATTGGGGAACACTATTCCGGTTATTTCTATGAATGTCCAATATTCAAAAGTCTTAACAGTGTGTTTTTTTGAAAATTGGCGACATTTTTCCAAATTTCAACTTTTGAAATTTTAGAAAGGACTTTGCTCCTTTTTCCGAAAATGGTAGAAAATTTGCGAAAAAAAATTATTGGGGAACACTATTCCGGCCATTCCTATGAATGTCCAATATTCAAAAGTGTGTTTTTTTGACAATAGGCGACATTCTTCCAAATTTGGTCTTTTGAAATTTTAAAAAGGACTTTGCTCCTTTTTCCGAAAATGGTAGAGAACTTGCGAAAAAAAATTATTGGGGAACACTATTCCGGCCATTCCTATGAATGTCCAATATTCAAAAGTGTGTTTTTTTGACAATAGGCGACATTCTTCCAAATTTCGACTTTTGAAATTTTAAAAAGGACTTTGCTCCTTTTTCCGAAAATGGTAGAAAATTTGCGAAAAAAAATTATTGGGGAACACTACTCCGGCCATTCCTATGAATGTCCAATATTCAAAAGTGTGTTTTTTTGACATTAAGCGACATTCTTCCAAATTTCGACTTTTGAAATTTTAAAAAGGACTTTGTTCCTTTTTCCGAAAATGATAAAATATTTGCGAAAAAAAATTATTGGGGAACACTATTCCGGCCATTCCTATGAATTTCCAATATTCAAACGTGTGTTTTTTTTTGACAATAGGCGAAATTCTTCCAAATTTCGGCTTTTGAAATTTTAAAAAGGACTTTGCTCCTTTTTCCGAAAATGATAAAATATTTGCGAAAAAAAATTATTGGGGAACACTATTCCGGCCATTCCTATGAATGTCCAATATTCAAAAGTGTGTTTTTTTGACAATAGGCGACATTCTTCCAAATTTGGACTTTTGAAATTTTAAAAAGGACCTTGCTCCTTTTTCCGAAAATGGTAGAAAATTTGCGAAAAAAATTATTGGGGAACACTATTCCGGCCATTCCTATGAATGTCCAATATTCAAAAGTGTGTTTTTTTTGACAATAAGCGACATTCTGCCAAATTTCGACTTTTGAAATTTTAAAAAGGACTTTGCTCCTTTTTCCGAAAATGGTAGAAAATTTGCGAAAAAAAATTATTGGGGAACACTATTCCGGTTATTTCTATGAATGTCCAATATTCAAAAGTCTTAACAGTGTGTTTTTTTGAAAATTGGCGACATTTTTCCAAATTTCAACTTTTGAAATTTTAGAAAGGACTTTGCTCCTTTTTCCGAAAATGGTAGAAAATTAGCGAAAAAGAATTATTGGGGAACACTATTCCGGCCATTCCTATGAATGTCCAATATTCAAAAGTGTGTTTTTTTGACAATAGGCGACATTCTTCCAAATTTGGACTTTTGAAATTTTAAAAAGGACTTTGCTCCTTTTTCCGAAAATGGTAAAAAAATTTGCGAAAAAAAATTATTGGGGAACACTATTCCGGCCATTCCTATGAATGTCCAATATTCAAAAGTGTGTTTTTTTGACAATAGGCGACATTCTTCCAAATTTCGACTTTTGAAATTTTAAAAAGGACTTTTGAAATTTTAAAAAGGACTTTGCTCCTTTTTTCGAAAATGGTAGAAAATTTGCGAAAAAAAATTATTGGGGAACACTATTTCGGCCATTCCTATGAATGTCAAATATTCAAAAGTGTGTTTTTTTGACAATAGGCGACATTCTTCCAAATTTCGACTTTTGAAATTTTGAAAAGGACTTTGCTCCTTTTTCCGAAAATGGTAGAAAATTTGCGAACAAAAATTATTGGGGAACACTATTCCGGCCATTCCTATGAATGTCCAATATTCAAAAGTGTGTTTTTTTGACAATAGGCGACATTCTTCCAAATTTCGACTTTTGAAATTTTAAAAAGGACTTTGCTCCTTTTCCGAAAATGGTAGAAAATTCGCAAAAAAAATTATTGGGGAACACTATTCCGGCCATTCCTATGAATGTCCAATATTCAAAAGTGTGTTTTTTTGATAATAGGCGGCATTCTTCCAAATTTGGACTTTTGAAATTTTAAAAAGGACTTTGCTCCTTTTTCCGAAAATGGTAGAAAATTTGCGAAAAAAAATTATTGGGGAACACTATTCCGGCCATTCCTATGAATGTCCAATATTCAAAAGTGCGTTTTTTTGACAATAGGCGACATTCTTCCAAATTTCGACTTTTGAAATTTTAAAAAGGACTTTGCTCCTTTTTCCGAAAATGGTAGAAAATTTGCGAAAAAAAATTATTGGGGAACACTATTCCGGCCATTCCTATGAATGTCCAATATTCAAAAGCGTGTTTTTTTGACAATAGGCGACATTCCTCCAAATTTCGACTTTTGAAATTTTGAAAAGGACTTTGCTCCTTTTTCCGAAAATGGTAGAAAATTTGCGACAAAAAATTATTGGGGAACACTATTCCGGACATTCCTATGAATGTCCAATATTCAAAAGTGTGTTTTTTTTGACAATAGGCGACATTCTTCCAAATTTCGACTTTTGAAATTTTAAAAAAGACTTTGCTCCTTTTTCCGAAAATGGTAGAAAATTTGCGAAAAAAAATTATTGGGGAACACTATTCCGGCCATTCCTATGAATGTCCAATATTCAAAAGTGTGTTTTTTTGACAATAGGCGACATTCTTCCAAATTTCGACTTTTGAAATTTTAAAAAGGACTTTGCTCCTTTTTCCGAAAATGGGAGAAAATTTGCGAAAAAAAATTATTGGGGAACACTATTCCGGACATTCCTATAAATGTCCAATATTCAAAAGTGTGTTTTTTTGACAATAGGCGACATTCTTCTAAATTTCGACTTTTGAAATTTTGAAAAGGACTTTGCTCCTTTTTCCGAAAATGGTAGAAAATTTGCGAAAAAAAATTATTGGGGAACACTATTCCGGCCATTCCCATGAATGTCCAATATTCAAAAGTGTGTTTTTTTGACAATAGGCGACATTCTTCCAAATTTCAACTTTTAAAATTTTAAAAAGGACTTTGCTCCTTTTTCCGAAAATGGTAGAAAATTTGCGAAAAAAAATTATTGGGGAACACTATTCCGGCATTCCTATGAATATCCAATATTTAAAAGTGTGTTTTTTTGACAATAGGCGACATTCTTCCAAATTTCGACTTTTGAAATTTTAAAAAGGACTTTGCTCCTTTTCCGAAAATGGTAGAAAATTCGCGAAAAAAAATTATTGGGGAACACTATTCCGGCCATTCCTATGAATGTCCAATATTCAAAAGTGTGTTTTTTTGATAATAGGCGGCATTCTTCCAAATTTGGACTTTTGAAATTTTAAAAAGGACTTTGCTCCTTTTTCCGAAAATGGTAGAAAATTTGCGAAAAAAAATTATTGGGGAACACTATTCCGGCCATTCCTATGAATGTCCAATATTCAAAAGTGTGTTTTTTTGACAATAGGCGACATTCTTCCAAATTTCGACTTTTGAAATTTTAAAAAGGACTTTGCTCCTTTTTCCGAAAATGGTAGAAAATTTGCGAAAAAAAATTATTGGGGAACACTATTCCGGTTATTTCTATGAATGTCCAATATTCAAAAGTCTTAACAGTGTGTTTTTTTGAAAATTGGCGACATTTTTCCAAATTTCAACTTTTGAAATTTTAGAAAGGACTTTGCTCCTTTTTCCGAAAATGGTAGAAAATTAGCGAAAAAGAATTATTGGGGAACACTATTCCGGCCATTCCTATGAATGTCCAATATTCAAAAGTGTGTTTTTTTGACAATAGGCGACATTCTTCCAAATTTGGACTTTTGAAATTTTAAAAAGGACTTTGCTCCTTTTTCCGAAAATGGTAAAAAAATTTGCGAAAAAAAATTATTGGGGAACACTATTCCGGCCATTCCTATGAATGTCCAATATTCAAAAGTGTGTTTTTTTGACAATAGGCGACATTCTTCCAAATTTCGACTTTTGAAATTTTAAAAAGGACTTTTGAAATTTTAAAAAGGACTTTGCTCCTTTTTTCGAAAATGGTAGAAAATTTGCGAAAAAAAATTATTGGGGAACACTATTTCGGCCATTCCTATGAATGTCAAATATTCAAAAGTGTGTTTTTTTGACAATAGGCGACATTCTTCCAAATTTCGACTTTTGAAATTTTGAAAAGGACTTTGCTCCTTTTTCCGAAAATGGTAGAAAATTTGCGAACAAAAATTATTGGGGAACACTATTCCGGCCATTCCTATGAATGTCCAATATTCAAAAGTGTGTTTTTTTGACAATAGGCGACATTCTTCCAAATTTCGACTTTTGAAATTTTAAAAAGGACTTTGCTCCTTTTCCGAAAATGGTAGAAAATTCGCAAAAAAAATTATTGGGGAACACTATTCCGGCCATTCCTATGAATGTCCAATATTCAAAAGTGTGTTTTTTTGATAATAGGCGACATTTTTCCAAATTTCAACTTTTGAAATTTTAGAAAGGACTTTGCTCCTTTTTCCGAAAATGGTAGAAAATTTGCGAAAAAAAATTATTGGGGAACACTATTCCGGTTATTTCTATGAATGTCCAATATTCAAAAGTCTTAACAGTGTGTTTTTTTGAAAATTGGCGACATTTTTCCAAATTTCAACTTTTGAAATTTTAGAAAGGACTTTGCTCCTTTTTCCGAAAATGGTAGAAAATTAGCGAAAAAGAATTATTGGGGAACACTATTCCGGCCATTCCTATGAATGTCCAATATTCAAAAGTGTGTTTTTTTGACAATAGGCGACATTCTTCCAAATTTCGACTTTTGAAATTTTAAAAAGGACTTTGCTCCTTTTCCGAAAATGGTAGAAAATTCGCAAAAAAAATTATTGGGGAACACTATTCCGGCCATTCCTATGAATGTCCAATATTCAAAAGTGTGTTTTTTTGACAATAGGCGACATTCTTCCAAATTTCGACTTTTGAAATTTTGAAAAGGACTTTGCTCCTTTTTCCGAAAATGGTAGAAAATTTGCGAAAAAAAATTATTGGGGAACACTATTCCGGTTATTTCTATGAATGTCCAATATTCAAAAGTCTTAACAGTGTGTTTTTTTGAAAATTGGCGACATTTTTCCAAATTTCAACTTTTGAAATTTTAGAAAGGACTTTGCTCCTTTTTCCGAAAATGGTAGAAAATTAGCGAAAAAGAATTATTGGGGAACACTATTCCGGCCATTCCTATGAATGTCCAATATTCAAAAGTGTGTTTTTTTGACAATAGGCGACATTCTTCCAAATTTGGACTTTTGAAATTTTAAAAAGGACTTTGCTCCTTTTTCCGAAAATGGTAAAAAAATTTGCGAAAAAAAATTATTGGGGAACACTATTCCGGCCATTCCTATGAATGTCAAATATTCAAAAGTGTGTTTTTTTGACAATAGGCGACATTCTTCCAAATTTCGACTTTTGAAATTTTAAAAAGGACTTTGCTCCTTTTCCGAAAATGGTAGAAAATTCGCAAAAAAAATTATTGGGGAACACTATTCCGGCCATTCCTATGAATGTCCAATATTCAAAAGTGTGTTTTTTTGATAATAGGCGACATTTTTCCAAATTTCAACTTTTGAAATTTTAGAAAGGACTTTGCTCCTTTTTCCGAAAATGGTAGAAAATTTGCGAAAAAAAATTATTGGGGAACACTATTCCGGTTATTTCTATGAATGTCCAATATTCAAAAGTCTTAACAGTGTGTTTTTTTGAAAATTGGCGACATTTTTCCAAATTTCAACTTTTGAAATTTTAGAAAGGACTTTGCTCCTTTTTCCGAAAATGGTAGAAAATTAGCGAAAAAGAATTATTGGGGAACACTATTCTGGCCATTCCTATGAATGTCCAATATTCAAAAGTGTGTTTTTTTGATAATAGGCGGCATTCTTCCAAATTTGGACTTTTGAAATTTTAGAAAGGACTTTGCTCCTTTTTCCGAAAATGGTAGAAAATTTGCGAAAAAAAATTATTGGGGAACACTATTCCGGTTATTTCTATGAATGTCCAATATTCAAAAGTCTTAACAGTGTGTTTTTTTGAAAATTGGCGACATTTTTCCAAATTTCAACTTTTGAAATTTTAGAAAGGACTTTGCTCCTTTTTCCGAAAATGGTAGAAAATTAGCGAAAAAGAATTATTGGGGAACACTATTCTGGCCATTCCTATGAATGTCAAATATTCAAAAGTGTGTTTTTTTGACAATAGGCGACATTCTTCCAAATTTCGACTTTTGAAATTTTAAAAAGGACTTTTGAAATTTTAAAAAGGACTTTGCTCCTTTTTTCGAAAATGGTAGAAAATTTGCGAAAAAAAATTATTGGGGAACACTATTCCGGCCATTCCTATGAATGTCCAATATTCAAAAGTGTGTTTTTTTGATAATAGGCGGCATTCTTCCAAATTTGGACTTTTGAAATTTTAAAAAGGACTTTGCTCCTTTTTCCGAAAATGGTAGAAAATTTGCGAAAAAAAATTATTGGGGAACACTATTCCGGCCATTCCTATGAATGTCCAATATTCAAAAGTGCGTTTTTTTGACAATAGGCGACATTCTTCCAAATTTCGACTTTTGAAATTTTAAAAAGGACTTTGCTCCTTTTTCCGAAAATGGTAGAAAATTTGCGAAAAAAAATTATTGGGGAACACTATTCCGGCCATTCCTATGAATGTCCAATATTCAAAAGCGTGTTTTTTTGACAATAGGCGACATTCCTCCAAATTTCGACTTTTGAAATTTTGAAAAGGACTTTGCTCCTTTTTCCGAAAATGGTAGAAAATTTGCGACAAAAAATTATTGGGGAACACTATTCCGGACATTCCTATGAATGTCCAATATTCAAAAGTGTGTTTTTTTTGACAATAGGCGACATTCTTCCAAATTTCGACTTTTGAAATTTTAAAAAAGACTTTGCTCCTTTTTCCGAAAATGGTAGAAAATTTGCGAAAAAAAATTATTGGGGAACACTATTCCGGCCATTCCTATGAATGTCCAATATTCAAAAGTGTGTTTTTTTGACAATAGGCGACATTCTTCCAAATTTCGACTTTTGAAATTTTAAAAAGGACTTTGCTCCTTTTTCCGAAAATGGGAGAAAATTTGCGAAAAAAAATTATTGGGGAACACTATTCCGGACATTCCTATAAATGTCCAATATTCAAAAGTGTGTTTTTTTGACAATAGGCGACATTCTTCTAAATTTCGACTTTTGAAATTTTGAAAAGGACTTTGCTCCTTTTTCCGAAAATGGTAGAAAATTTGCGAAAAAAAATTATTGGGGAACACTATTCCGGCCATTCCCATGAATGTCCAATATTCAAAAGTGTGTTTTTTTGACAATAGGCGACATTCTTCCAAATTTCAACTTTTAAAATTTTAAAAAGGACTTTGCTCCTTTTTCCGAAAATGGTAGAAAATTTGCGAAAAAAAATTATTGGGGAACACTATTCCGGCATTCCTATGAATATCCAATATTTAAAAGTGTGTTTTTTTGACAATAGGCGACATTCTTCCAAATTTCGACTTTTGAAATTTTAAAAAGGACTTTGCTCCTTTTCCGAAAATGGTAGAAAATTCGCGAAAAAAAATTATTGGGGAACACTATTCCGGCCATTCCTATGAATGTCCAATATTCAAAAGTGTGTTTTTTTTGATAATAGGCGGCATTCTTCCAAATTTGGACTTTTGAAATTTTAAAAAGGACTTTGCTCCTTTTTCCGAAAATGGTAGAAAATTTGCGAAAAAAAATTATTGGGGAACACTATTCCGGCCATTCCTATGAATGTCCAATATTCAAAAGTGTGTTTTTTTGACAATAGGCGACATTCTTCCAAATTTCGACTTTTGAAATTTTAAAAAGGACTTTGCTCCTTTTTCCGAAAATGGTAGAAAATTTGCGAAAAAAAATTATTGGGGAACACTATTCCGGCCATTCCTATGAATGTCCAATATTCAAAAGTGTGTTTTGTTTGACAATAGGCGACATTCTTCTAAATTTCGACTTTTGAAATTTTAAAAAGGACTTTGCTCCTTTTTCCGAAAATGGTAGAAAATTTGGGAAAAAAATTATTGGTGAACACTATTCCGGCCATTCCTATGAATATGCAATATTCAAAAGTGTGTTTTTTTGACAATAGGCGACATTCTTCCAAATTTCGACTTTTGAAATTTTAAAAAAGACTTTGCTCCTTTTTCCGAAAATGGTAGAAAATTTGCGAAAAGAAATTATTGGGCAACACTATTCCGGCCATTCCTATGAATGTCCAATATTCAAAAGTGTGTTTTTTTGACAATAGGCGACATTCTTCCAAATTTCGACTTTTGAAATTTTAAAAAAGACTTTGCTCCTTTTTCCGAAAATGGTAGAAAATTTGCGAACAAAAATTATTGGGGAACACTATTCCGGCCATTCCTATGAATGTCCAATATTCAAAAGTGTGTTTTTTTGACAATAGGCGACATTCTTCCAAATTTCGACTTTTGAAATTTTAAAAAGGACTTTGCTCCTTTTTCCGAAAATGGGAGAAAATTTGCGAAAAAAAATTATTGGGGAACACTATTCCGGACATTCCTATGAATGTCCAATATTCAAAAGTGTGTTTTTTTGACAATAGGCGACATTCTTCTAAATTTCGACTTTTGAAATTTTAAAAAGGACTTTGCTCCTTTTTCCGAAAATGGTAGAAAATTTGCGAAAAAAAATGATTGGGGAACACTATTCCGGCCATTCCTATGAATGTCCAATATTCAAAAGTGTGTTTTTTTTGACAATAGGCGACATTCTTCCAAATTTCGACTTTTGAAATTTTAAAAAGGACTTTGCTCCTTTTTCCGAAAATGGTGGAAATTTGCGAAAAAAAATTATTGGGGAATACTATTCCGGCCATTCCTATGAATATCCAATATTCAAAAGTGTGTTTTTTTTTTGACAATAGGCGACATTCTTCCAAATTTCGACTTTTGAAATTTTAAAAAGGACTTTGCTCCTTTTTCCGAAAATGGTAGAAAATTAGCGAAAAAAAATTATTGGGGAACACTATTCCGGCCATTCCTATGAATGTCCAATATTCAAAAGTGTGTTTTTTTTAAAATAAGCGACATTCTTCCAAATTTCGACTTTTGAAATTTTAAAAAGGACTTTGTTCCTTTTTCCGAAAATGATAAAATATTTGCGAAAAAAAATTATTGGGGAACACTATTTCGGCCATTCCTATGAATTTCCAATATTCAAAAGTGTGTTTTTTTTGACAATAGGCGAAATTCTTCCAAATTTCGGCTTTTGAAATTTTAAAAAGGACTTTGCTCCTTTTTCCGAAAATGATAAAATATTTGCGAAAAAAAATTATTGGGGAACACTATTCCGGCCATTCCTATGAATGTCCAATATTCAAAAGTGTGTTTTTTTGACAATAGGCGACATTCTTCCAAATTTGGACTTTTGAAATTTTAAAAAGGACCTTGCTCCTTTTTCCGAAAATGGTAGAAAATTTGCGAAAAAAATTATTGGGGAACACTATTCCGGCCATTCCTATGAATGTCCAATATTCAAAAGTGTGTTTTTTTTGACAATAAGCGACATTCTGCCAAATTTCGACTTTTGAAATTTTAAAAAGGACTTTGCTCCTTTTTCCGAAAATGGTAGAAAATTTGCGAAAAAAAATTATTGGGGAACACTATTCCGGTTATTTCTATGAATGTCCAATATTCAAAAGTCTTAACAGTGTGTTTTTTTGAAAATTGGCGACATTTTTCCAAATTTCAACTTTTGAAATTTTAGAAAGGACTTTGCTCCTTTTTCCGAAAATGGTAGAAAATTAGCGAAAAAGAATTATTGGGGAACACTATTCCGGCCATTCCTATGAATGTCCAATATTCAAAAGTGTGTTTTTTTGACAATAGGCGACATTCTTCCAAATTTGGACTTTTGAAATTTTAAAAAGGACTTTGCTCCTTTTTCCGAAAATGGTAAAAAAATTTGCGAAAAAAAATTATTGGGGAACACTATTCCGGCCATTTCTATGAATGTCCAATATTCAAAAGTGTGTTTTTTTGACAATAGGCGACATTCTTCCAAATTTCGACTTTTGAAATTTTAAAAAGGACTTTGCTCCTTTTTCCGAAAATGGTAGAAAATTTGCGAAAAAAAATTATTGGGGAACACTATTCCGGCCATTCCCATGAATGTCCAATATTCAAAAGTGTGTTTTTTTGACAATAGGCGACATTCTTCCAAATTTCGACTTTTAAAATTTTAAAAAGGACTTTGCTCCTTTTTCCGAAAATGGTAGAAAATTTGCGAAAAAAAAATTATTGGTGAACACTATTCCGGCATTCCTATGAATATCCAATATTCAAAAGTGTGTTTTTTTTGACAATAGGCGACATTCTTCCAAATTTCGACTTTTGAAATTTTAAAAAGGACTTTGCTCCTTTTTCGAAAATGGTAGAAAATTTGCGAAAAAAAATTATTGGGGAACACTATTCCGGCCATTCCTATGAATGTCCAATATTCAAAAGTGTGTTTTTTTGACAATAGGCGACATTCTTCCAAATTTGGACTTTTGAAATTTTAAAAAGGACTTTGCTCCTTTTTTCGAAAATGGTAGAAAATTTGCGAAAAAAAATTATTGGGGAACACTATTTCGGCCATTCCTATGAATGTCAAATATTCAAAAGTGTGTTTTTTTGACAATAGGCGACATTCTTCCAAATTTCGACTTTTGAAATTTTGAAAAGGACTTTGCTCCTTTTTCCGAAAATGGTAGAAAATTTGCGAACAAAAATTATTGGAGAACACTATTCCGGCCATTCCTATGAATGTCCAATATTCAAAACTGTGTTTTTTTGACAATAGGCGACATTCTTCCAAATTTCGACTTTTGAAATTTTAAAAAGGACTTTGCTCCTTTTTCCGAAAATGGGAGAAAATTGGCGAGAAAAAATTATTGGGGAACACTATTCCGGACATTCCTATGAATGTCCAATATTCAAAAGTGTGTTTTTTTGACAATGGCGACATTCTTCCAAATTTCGACTTTTGAAATTTTGAAAAGGACTTTGCTCCTTTTTCCGAAAATGGTAGAAAATTTGCGAAAAAATATTATTGGGGAACACTATTCCGGCCATTCCTATGAATGTCCAATATTCAAAAGTGTGTTTTTTTTGACAATAGGCGACATTCTTCCAAATTTCGACTTTTGAAATTTTAAAAAGGACTTTGCTCCTTTTTCCGAAAATGGTAGAAAATTTGCGAAAAAAATTATTGGGGAACACTATTCCGGCCATTCCTATGTGTTTTTTTGACAATAGGCGACATTCTTCCAAATTTCGACTTTTGAAATTTTAAAAAGGACTTTGCTCCTTTTTCCGAAAATGGTAGAAAATTTGCGAAAAAAAATTATTGGGGAACACTATTCCGGCCATTCCTATGAATGTCCAATATTCAAAAGTGTGTTTTTTTGACAATAGGCGACATTCTTCCAAATTTCGACTTTTGAAATTTTAAAAAGGACTTTGCTCCTTTTTCCGAAAATGGTAGAAAATTTGCGAAAAAAAATTATTGGGGAACACTATTCCGGTTATTTCTATGAATGTCCAATATTCAAAAGTCTTAACAGTGTGTTTTTTTGAAAATTGGCGACATTTTTCCAAATTTCAACTTTTGAAATTTTAGAAAGGACTTTGCTCCTTTTTCCGAAATTGGTAGAAAATTAGCGAAAAAAAATTATTGGGGAACACTATTCCGGCCATTCCTATGAATGTCAAATATTCAAAAGTGTGTTTTTTTGACAATAGGCGACATTCTTCCAAATTTCGACTTTTGAAATTTTAAAAAGGACTTTGCTCCTTTTTCCGAAAATGGTAGAAAATTTGCGAAAAAAAATTATTGGGGAACACTATTCCGGACATTCCTATGAATGTCCAATATTCAAAAGTGTGTTTTTTTGACAATAGGCGACATTCTTCCAAATTTCGACTTTTGAAATTTTGAAAAGGACTTTGCTCCTTTTTCCGAAAATGGTAGAAAATTTGCGAAAAAAAATTATTGGGGAACACTATTCCGGCCATTCCTATGAATGTCCAATATTCAAAAGTGTGTTTTTTTGACAATAGGCGACATTCTTCCAAATTTCGACTTTTGAAATTTTAAAAAGGACTTTGCTCCTTTTTCCGAAAATGGTAGAAAATTTGCGAAAAAAAATTATTGGGGAACACTATTCCGGCCATTCCTATGTGTTTTTTTTGACAATAGGCGACATTCTTCCAAATTTCGACTTTTGAAATTTTAAAAAGGACTTTGCTCCTTTTTCCGAAAATGGTAGAAAATTTGCGAAAAAAAATTATTGGGGAACACTATTCCGGCCATTCCTATGAATGTCCAATATTCAAAAGTGTGTTTTTTTGACAATAGGCGACATTCTTCCAAATTTCGACTTTTGAAATTTTGAAAAGGACTTTGCTCCTTTTTCCGAAAATGGTAGAAAATTTGCGAACAAAAATTATTGGAGAACACTATTCCGGCCATTCCTATGAATGTCCAATATTCAAAACTGTGTTTTTTTGACAATAGGCGACATTCTTCCAAATTTCGACTTTTGAAATTTTAAAAAGGACTTTGCTCCTTTTTCCGAAAATGGGAGAAAATTTGCGAGAAAAAATTATTGGGGAACACTATTCCGGACATTCCTATGAATGTCCAATATTCAAAAGTGTGTTTTTTTGACAATGGCGACATTCTTCCAAATTTCGACTTTTGAAATTTTGAAAAGGACTTTGCTCCTTTTTCCGAAAATGGTAGAAAATTTGCGAAAAAATATTATTGGGGAACACTATTCCGGCCATTCCTATGAATGTCCAATATTCAAAAGTGTGTTTTTTTTGACAATAGGCGACATTCTTCCAAATTTCGACTTTTGAAATTTTAAAAAGGACTTTGCTCCTTTTTCCGAAAATGGTAGAAAATTTGCGAAAAAAATTATTGGGGAACACTAGTCCGGCCATTCCTATGTGTTTTTTTGACAATAGGCGACATTCTTCCAAATTTCGACTTTTGAAATTTTAAAAAGGACTTTGCTCCTTTTTCCGAAAATGGTAGAAAATTTGCGAAAAAAAATTATTGGGGAACACTATTCCGGCCATTCCTATGAATGTCCAATATTCAAAAGTGTGTTTTTTTGACAATAGGCGACATTCTTCCAAATTTCGACTTTTGAAATTTTAAAAAGGACTTTGCTCCTTTTTCCGAAAATGGTAGAAAATTTGCGAAAAAAAATTATTGGGGAACACTATTCCGGTTATTTCTATGAATGTCCAATATTCAAAAGTCTTAACAGTGTGTTTTTTTGAAAATTGGCGACATTTTTCCAAATTTCAACTTTTGAAATTTTAGAAAGGACTTTGCTCCTTTTTCCGAAATTGGTAGAAAATTAGCGAAAAAAAATTATTGGGGAACACTATTCCGGCCATTCCTATGAATGTCAAATATTCAAAAGTGTGTTTTTTTGACAATAGGCGACATTCTTCCAAATTTCGACTTTTGAAATTTTAAAAAGGACTTTGCTCCTTTTTCCGAAAATGGGAGAAAATTTGCGAAAAAAAATTATTGGGGAACACTATTCCGGACATTCCTATGAATGTCCAATATTCAAAAGTGTGTTTTTTTGACAATAGGCGACATTCTTCCAAATTTCGACTTTTGAAATTTTGAAAAGGACTTTGCTCCTTTTTCCGAAAATGGTAGAAAATTTGCGAAAAAAAATTATTGGGGAACACTATTCCGGCCATTCCTATGAATGTCCAATATTCAAAAGTGTGTTTTTTTGACAATAGGCGACATTCTTCCAAATTTCGACTTTTGAAATTTTAAAAAGGACTTTGCTCCTTTTTCCGAAAATGGTAGAAAATTTGCGAAAAAAAATTATTGGGGAACACTATTCCGGCCATTCCTATGAATGTCCAATATTCAAAAGTGTGTTTTTTTGACAATAAGCGACATTCTTCCAAATTTCGACTTTTGAAATTTTAAAAAGGACTTTGCTCCTTTTTCCGAAAATGATAAAATATTTGCGAAAAAAAATTATTGGGGAACACTATTCCGGCCATTCCTATGAATGTCCAATATTCAAAAGTGTGTTTTTTTGACAATAGGCGACATTCTTCCAAATTTCGACTTGTGAAATTTTAAAAAGGACTTTGCTCCTTTTTCCGAAAATGGTAGAAAATTTGCAAAAAAAAATTATTGGGGAACACTATTCCGGCCATTCCCATGAATGTCCAATATTCAAAAGTGTGTTTTTTTGACAATAGGCGACATTCTTCCAAATTTCGACTTTTAAAATTTTAAAAAGGACTTTGTTCCTTTTTCCGAAAATGGTAGAAAATTTGCGAAAAAAAAATATTAGGGAACACTATTCCGGCATTCCTATGAATATCCAATATTCAAAAGTGTGTTTTTTTGACAATAGGCGACATTCTTCCAAATTTCGACTTTTGAAATTTTAAAAAGGACTTTGCTCCTTTTCCGAAAATGGTAGAAAATTTGCGAAAAAAAATCATTGGGGAACACTATTCCGGCCATTCCTATGAATGTCCAATATTCAAAAGTGTGTTTTTTTGACAATAGGCGACATTCTTCCAAATTTCGACTTTTGAAATTTTAAAAAAGACTTTGCTCCTTTTTCCGAAAATGGTAGAAAATTTGCGAACAAAAATTATTGGGGAACACTATTCCGGCCATTCCTATGAATGTCCAATATTCAAAAGTGTGTTTTTTTTGACAATAGGCGACATTCTTCCAAATTTCGACTTTTGAAATTTTAAAAAGGACTTTGCTCCTTTTTCCGAAAATGGGAGAAAATTTGCGAAAAAAAATTATTGGGGAACACTATTCCGGACATTCCTATGAATGTCCAATATTCAAAAGTGTGTTTTTTTGACAATAGGCGACATTCTTCCAAATTTCGACTTTTGAAATTTTGAAAAGGACTTTGCTCCTTTTTCCGAAAATGGTAGAAAATTTGAGAAAAAAAATTATTGGGGAACACTATTCCGGCCATTCCTATGAATGTCCAATATTCAAAAGTGTGTTTTTTTTGACAATAGGCGACATTCTTCCAAATTTCGACTTTTGAAATTTTAAAATGGACTTTGCTCCTTTTTCCGAAATTGGTAGAAAATTTGCGAAAAAAAATTATTGGGGAACACTATTCCGGCCATTCCTATGTGTTTTTTTTGACAATAGGCGACATTCTTCCATAGTTCGACTTTTGAAATTTTAGAAAGGACTTTGCTCCTTTTTCCGAAAATGGTAGAAAATTTGCGAAAAAAAATTATTGGGGAACACTATTCCGGCCATTCCTATGAATGTCCAATATTCAAAAGTGTGTTTTTTTGACAATAGGCGACATTCTTCCAAATTTCGACTTTTGAAATTTTGAAAAGGACTTTGCTCCTTTTTCCGAAAATGGTAGAAAATTTGCGAAAAAAAATTATTGGGGAACACTATTCCGGCCATTCCTATGAATGTCCAATATTCAAAAGTGTGATTTTTTGAAAATTGGCGACATTTTTCCAAATTTGGACTTTTGAAATTTTAAAAAGGACCTTGCTCCTTTTTCCGAAAATGGTAGAAAATTTGCGAAAAAAATTATTGGGGAACAATATTCCGGCCATTCCTATGTGTTTTTTTTTGACAATAGGCGACATTTTTCCAAATTTCGACTTTTGAAATTTTAAAAAGGACTTTGCTCCTTTTTCCGAAAATTATTGGGGAACACTATTCCGGCCATTCCTATGAATGTCCAATATTCAAAAGTGTGTTTTTTTGACAATAGGCGACATTCTTCCAAATTTCGACTTTTGAAATTTTGAAAAGGACTTTGCTCCTTTTTCCGAAAATAGTAGAAAATTTGCGAAAAAAAATTATTGGGGAACACTATTCCGGCCATTCCTATGAATGTCCAATATTCAAAAGTGTGTTTTTTTGACAATTAGCGACATTCTTCCAAATTTCGACTTTTGAAATTTTAGAAAGGACTTTGCTCCTTTTTCCGAAAATGGTAGAAAATTTGAGAAAAAAAATTATTAGGGAACACTATTCCGGCCATTCCTATGAATGTCCAATATTCAAAAGTGTGTTTTTTTTGACAATAGGCGACATTCTTCCAAATTTCGACTTTTGAAATTTTAAAAAGGACTTTGCTCCTTTTTCCGAAAATGGTAGAAAATTTGCGAAAAAAAATTATTGGGGAACACTATTCCGGCCATTCCTATGTGTTTTTTTTGACAATAGGCGACATTCTTCCAAATTTCGACTTTTGAAATTTTAGAAAGGACTTTGCTCCTTTTTCCGAAAATGGTAGAAAATTTGAGAAAAAAAATTATTAGGGAACACTATTCCGGCCATTCCTATGAATGTCCAATATTCAAAAGTGTGTTTTTTTTGACAATAGGCGACATTCTTCCAAATTTCGACTTTTGAAATTTTAAAAAGGACTTTGCTCCTTTTTCCGAAAATGGGAGAAAATTTGCGAAAAAAAATTATTGGGGAACACTATTCCGGACATTCCTATGAATGTCCAATATTCAAAAGTGTGTTTTTTTGACAATAGGCGACATTCTTCCAAATTTCGACTTTTGAAATTTTGAAAAGGACTTTGCTCCTTTTTCCGAAAATGGTAGAAAATTTGAGAAAAAAAATTATTGGGGAACACTATTCCGGCCATTCCTATGAATGTCCAATATTCAAAAGTGTGTTTTTTTTGACAATAGGCGACATTCTTCCAAATTTCGACTTTTGAAATTTTAAAATGGACTTTGCTCCTTTTTCCGAAATTGGTAAAAAATTTGCGAAAAAAAATTATTGGGGAACACTATTCCGGCCATTCCTATGAATGTCCAATATTCAAAAGTCTTAACAGTGTGTTTTTTTGAAAATTGGCGACATTTTTCCAAATTTCAACTTTTGAAATTTTAGAAAGGACTTTGCTCCTTTTTCCGAAAATGGTAGAAAATTTGCGAAAAAAAATTATTGGGGAACACTATTCCGGCCATTCCTATGAATGTCCAATATTCAAAAGTGTGTTTTTTTGACAATAGGCGACATTCTTCCAAATTTGGACTTTTGAAATTTTAAAAAGGACTTTGCTCCTTTTTCCGAAAATGGTAGAAAATTTGCGAAAAAAATTATTGGAGAACACTATTCCGGCCATTCCTATGAATGTCCAATATTCAAAAGTGTGTTTTTTTGACAATAGGCGACATTCTTCCAAATTTCGACTTTTGAAATTTTAAAAAGGACTTTGCTCCTTTTTCCGAAAATGGTAGAAAATTCGCGAAAAAAAATTATTGGGGAACACTATTCCGGCCATTCCTATGAATTTCCAATATCCAAAAGTGTGTTTTTTTTGACAATAGGCGAAATTCTTCCAAATTTGGACTTTTGAAATTTTAAAAAGGACCTTGCTCCTTTTTCCGAAAATGGTAGAAAATTTGCAAAAAACATTATTGGAGAACACTCTTCCGGCCATTCCTTTGAATGTCCAATATTCAAAAGTGTGTTTTTTTGACAATAGGCGACATTCTTCCAAATTTCGACTTTTGAAATTTTAAAAAGGACTTTGCTCCTTTTTCCGAAAATGGTAGAAAATTCGCGAAAAAAAATTATTGGGGAACACTATTTCGGCCATTCCTATGAATTTCCAATATTCAAAAGTGTGTTTTTTTTGACAATAGGCGAAATTCTTCTAAATTTCGACTTTTGAAATTTTAAAAAGGACTTTGCTCCTTTTTCCGAAAATGATAAAATATTTGCGAAAAAAAAATATTGGGGAACACTATTCCGGCCATTCCTATGAATGTCCAATATTCAAAAGTGTGTTTTTTTTGACAATAGGCGACATTCTTCCAAATTTGGACTTTTGAAATTTTAAAAAGGACCTTGCTCCTTTTTCCGAAAATGGTAGAAAATTTGCAAAAAACATTATTGGAGAACACTCTTCCGGCCATTCCTTTGAATGTCCAATATTCAAAAGTGTGTTTTTTTGACAATAGGCGACATTCTTCCAAATTTCGACTTTTGAAATTTTAAAAAGGACTTTGCTCCTTTTTCCGAAAATGGTAGAAAATTTGCGAAAAAAAATTATTGGGGAACACTATTCCGGCCATTCCTATGAATGTCCAATATTCAAAAGTCTTAACAGTGTGTTTTTTTGAAAATTGGGGACATTTTTCCAAATTTCAACTTTTGAAATTTTAGAAAGGACTTTGCTCCTTTTTCCGAAAATGGTAAAAAATTAGCGAAAAAAAATTGTTGGGGAACACTATTCCGGCCATTCCTATGAATGTCAAATATTCAAAAGTGTGTTTTTTTGACAATAGGCGACATTCTTCCAAATTTGGACTTTTGAAATTTTAAAAAGGACTTTGCTCCTTTTTCCGAAAATGGTAGAAAATTTGCGAAAAAAAATTATTGGGGAAGACTATTCCGGCCATTCCTATGAAAGTCCAATATTCAAAAGTGTGTTTTTTTGACAATAGGCGACATTCTTCCAAATTTCGACTTTTGAAATTTTAAAAAGGACTTTGCTCCTTTTTCCGAAAATGGTAGAAAATTTGCGAAAAAAAATTATTGGGGAACACTATTCCGGCCATTCCTATGAATGTCCAATATTCAAAAGTTTGTTTTTTTGACAATAGGCGACATTCTTCCAAATTTCGACTTTTGAAATTTTAAAAAGGAATTTTCTCCTTTTTCCGAAAATGGTAGAAAATTTGCGAAAAAAAATTATTGGGGAACACTATTCCGGCCATTCCTATGAATGTCCAATATTCAAAAGTGTGTTTTTTTGACAATAGGCGACATTCTTCCAAATTTCGACTTTTGAAATTTTGAAAAGGACTTTGCTCCTTTTCCCGAAAATGGTAGAAAATTTGCGAAAAAAAATTATTGGGGAACACTATTCCGGACATTCCTATGAATGTCCAATATTCAAAAGTGTGTTTTTTTGAAAATAGGCGACATTCTTCCAAATTTCGACTTTTGAAATTTTAAAAAAGACTTTGCTCCTTTTTCCGAAAATGGTAGAAAATTTGCGAACAAAAAGTATTGGGGAACACTATTCCGGCCATTCCTATGAATGTCCAATATTCAAAAGTGTGTTTTTTTGACAATAGGCGACATTCGACTTTTGAAATTTTAAAAAGGACTTTGCTCCTTTTTCCGAAAATGGGAGAAAATTTGCGAAAAAAAATTATTGGGGAACACTATTCCGGCCATTCCTATGAATGTCCAATATTCAAAAGTGTGTTTTTTTGACAATAGGCGACATTTTTCCAAATTTCAACTTTTGAAATTTTAGAAAGGACTTTGCTCCTTTTTCCGAAAATGGTAGAAAATTTGCGAAAAAAAATTATTGGGGAACACTATTCCGGCCATTCCTATGTGTTTTATTGACAATAGGCGACATTCTTCCAAATTTCGACTTTTGAAATTTTAAAAAGGACATTGCTCCTTTTTCCGAAAATGGTAGAAAATTTGCGAAAAAAAATTATTGGGGAACACTATTCCGGCCATTCCTATGAATGTCCAATATTCAAAAGTGTGTTTTTTTGACAATAGGCGACATTCTTCCAAATTTCGACTTTTGAAATTTTAAAAAGGACTTTGCTCCTTTTTCCGAAAATGGTAGAAAATTTGCGAAAAAAAATTATTGGGGAACACTATTCCGGCCATTCCTATGAATGTCCAATATTCAAAAGTGTCTTTT
The DNA here is from genome assembly GCA_932526305.1 of Epicampocera succincta. Lineage (NCBI taxonomy): Eukaryota > Metazoa > Arthropoda > Insecta > Diptera > Tachinidae > Epicampocera > Epicampocera succincta. The sequence goes on along the minus strand of OW052037.1, from coordinate 34,773,492 downwards.
TTTGACAATAGGCGACATTTTTCCAAATTTCAACTTTTGAAATTTTAGAAAGGACTTTGCTCCTTTTTCCGAAAATGGTAGAAAATTTGCGAAAAAAAATTATTGGGGAACACTATTCCGGCCATTCCTATGAATGTCCAATATTCAAAAGTGTGTTTTTTGACAATAGGCGACATTCTTCCAAATTTCGACTTTTGAAATTTTAAAAAGGAGTTTGCTCCTTTTTCCGAAAATGGTAGAAAATTTGCGAAAAAAAGTTATTGGGGAATACTATTCCGGCCATTCCTATGAATGTCCAATATTCAAAAGTGTGTTTTTTTGACAATAGGCGACATTCTTCCAAATTTCGACTTTTGAAATTTTGAAAAGGACATTGCTCCTTTTTCCGAAAATGGTAGAAAATTTGCGAAAAAAAATTATTGGGGAACACTATTCCGGCCATTCCTATGAATGTCCAATATTCAAAAGTGTGTTTTTTTGACAATAGGCAACATTCTTTCAAATTTCGACTTTTGAAATTTTAAAAAGGACTTTGCTCCTTTTTCCGAAAATGGTAGAAAATTTGCGAAAAAAAATTATTGGGGAACACTATTCCGGCCATTCCTATGAATGTCCAATATTCAAAAGTGTGATTTTTTGAAAATTGGCGACATTTTTCCAAATTTGGACTTTTGAAATTTTAAAAAGGACCTTGCTCCTTTTTCCGAAAATGGTAGAAAATTTGCGAAAAAAATTATTGGGGAACAATATTCCGGCCATTCCTATGTGTTTTTTTTTGACAATAGGCGACATTCTTCCAAATTTCGACTTTTGAAATTTTAAAAAGGACTTTGCTCCTTTTTCCGAAAATGGTAGAAAATTTGCGAAAAAAAATTATTGGGGAACACTATTCCGGCCATTCCTATGAATGTCCAATATTCAAAAGTGTGTTTTTTTGACAATAGGCGACATTCTTCCAAATTTCGACTTTTGAAATTTTAAAAAGGACTTTGCTCCTTTTTCCGAAAATGGTAGAAAATTTGGGAAAAAAAATTATTGGGGAACACTATTCCGGCCATTCCTATGAATGTCCAATATTCAAAAGTGTGTTTTTTTGACAATAGGCGACATTCTTCCAAATTTGGACTTTTGAAATTTTAAAAAGGACTTTGCTCCTTTTTCCGAAAATGGTAGAAAATTTGCGAAAAAAAATTATTGGGGAACACTATTCCGGCCATTCCTACGAATGTCCAATATTCAAAAGTGTGTTTTTTTGACAATAGGCGACATTCTTCCAAATTTCGACTTTTGAAATTTTAAAAAGGACTTTGCTCCTTTTTCCGAAAATGGTAGAAAATTTGCGAAAAAAAATTATTGGGGAACAATGTTCCGGCCATTCCTATGTGTTTTTTTTGACAATAGGCGACATTCTTCCAAATTTCGACTTTTGAAATTTTAAAAAGGACTTTGCTCCTTTTTCCGAAAATGGTAGAAAATTTGGGAAAAAAAATTATTGGGGAACACTATTCCGGCCATTCCTATGAATGTCCAATATTCAAAAGTGTGTTTTTTTGACAATAGGCGACATTCTTCCAAATTTCGACTTTTGAAATTTTGAAAAGGACTTTGCTCCTTTTTCCGAAAATTGTAGGAGATAAGCGAAAAAACATTATTGGAGAACACTCTTCCGGCCATTTCTATGAATGTCCAATATACAAAAATTTTAACAGTGTGTTTTTTTTTTTAAATTGGCGACATTCTTTCAAATTTCGACTTTTGAAATTTTAAAAAGGACTTTGCTCCTTTTTCCGAAAATGGTAGAAAATTTGGGAAAAAAAATTATTGGGGAACACTATTCCGGCCATTCCTATGAATGTCCAATATTCAAAAGTCTGTTTTTTTTGACAATAGGCGGCATTCTTCCAAATTTCGACTTTTGAAATTTTAAAAAGGACTTTGCTCTTTTTTCCGAAAATTGTAGGAGATAACCGAAAAAACATTATTGGAGAACACTCTTCCGGCCATTTCTATGAATGCCCAATATTCAAAAGTGTGTTTTTTTGACAATAGGCGACATTCTTCTTCTAAGTTTCGACTTTTGAAATTTTAAAAAGGACTTTGCTCCTTTTTCCGAAAATTGTACGAGATAAGCGAAAAAACATTATTGAAGAACACTATTCCGGCCATTTCTATGAATGTCCAATATACAAAAATTTTAACAGTGTGTTTTTTTTTAAATTGGCGACATTCTTCCAAATTTCGACTTTTGAAATTTTAAAAAGGACTTTGCTCCTTTTTCCGAAAATGGTAGAAAATTTGCGAAAAAAAATTATTGGGGAACACTATTCCGGCCATCTTTATGAATGTCCAATATTCAAAAGTGTGTTTTTTTTGACAATAGGCGACATTCTTCCAAATTTCGACTTTTGAAATTTTGAAAAGGACTTTGCTCCTTTTTCCGAAAATGGTAGAAAATTTGCGAAAAAAAATTATTGGGGAACACTATTTCGGCCATTCCTATGAATTTCCAATATTCAAAAGTGTGTTTTTTTGACAATAGGCGAAATTCTTCCAAATTTCGACTTTTGAAATTTTAAAAAGGACTTTGCTCCTTTTTCCGAAAATGGTAGAAAATTTGCGAAAAAAAATTATTGGGGAACACTATTCCGGCCATTCCTATGAATGTCCAATATTCAAAAGTGTCTTTTTTTGACAATAGGCGACATTTTTCCAAATTTCAACTTTTGAAATTTTAGAAAGGACTTTGCTCCTTTTTCCGAAAATGGTAGAAAATTTGCGAAAAAAAATTATTGGGGAACACTATTCCGGCCATTCCTATGTGTTTTTTTTTTTGACAATAGGCGGCATTCTTCCAAATTTCGAGTTTTGAAATTTTGAAAAGGACTTTGCTCCTTTTTCCGAAAATGGTAGAAAATTTGCGAAAAAAAATTATTGGGGAACACTATTCCGGCCATTCCTATGAATGTCCAATATTCAAAAGTGTGTTTTTTTGACAATAGGCGACATTCTTTCAAATTTCGACTTTTGAAATTTTAAAAAGGACTTTGCTCCTTTTTCCGAAAATGGTAGAAAATTTGCGAAAAAAAATTATTGGGGAACACTATTCCGGCCATTCCTATGAATGTCCAATATTCAAAAGTCTGTTTTTTTTGACAATAGGCGGCATTCTTCCAAATTTCGACTTTTGAAATTTTAAAAAGGACTTTGCTCTTTTTTCCGAAAATTGTAGGAGATAACCGAAAAAACATTATTGGAGAACACTCTTCCGGCCATTTCTATGAATGCCCAATATTCAAAAGTGTGTTTTTTTGACAATAGGCGACATTCTTCCAAATTTCGACTTTTGAAATTTTAAAAAGGACTTTGCTCCTTTTTCCGAAAATTGTACGAGATAAGCGAAAAAACATTATTGAAGAACACTATTCCGGCCATTTCTATGAATGTCCAATATACAAAAATTTTAACAGTGTGTTTTTTTTTAAATTGGCGACATTCTTCCAAATTTCGACTTTTGAAATTTTAAAAAGGACTTTGCTCCTTTTTCCGAAAATGGTAGAAAATTTGGGAAAAAAAATTATTGGGGAACACTATTCCGGCCATTCCTATGAATGTCCAATATTCAAAAGTGTGTTTTTTTTGACAATAGGCGACATTCTTCCAAATTTCGACTTTTGAAATTTTGAAAAGGACTTTGCTCCTTTTTCCGAAAATGGTAGAAAATTTGCGAAAAAAAATTATTGGGGAACACTATTTCGGCCATTCCTATGAATTTCCAATATTCAAAAGTGTGTTTTTTTGACAATAGGCGAAATTCTTCCAAATTTCGACTTTTGAAATTTTAAAAAGGACTTTGCTCCTTTTTCCGAAAATGGTAGAAAATTTGCGAAAAAAAATTATTGGGGAACACTATTCCGGCCATTCCTATGAATGTCTAATATTCAAAAGTGTCTTTTTTTGACAATAGGCGACATTTTTCCAAATTTCAACTTTTGAAATTTTAGAAAGGACTTTGCTCCTTTTTCCGAAAATGGTAGAAAATTTGCGAAAAAAAATTATTGGGGAACACTATTCCGGCCATTCCTATGTGTTTTTTTTTTTGACAATAGGCGACATTCTTCCAAATTTCGAGTTTTGAAATTTTGAAAAGGACTTTGCTCCTTTTTCCGAAAATGGTAGAAAATTTGCGAAAAAAAATTATTGGGGAACACTATTCCGGCCATTCCTATGAATGTCCAATATTCAAAAGTGTGTTTTTTTGACAATAGGCGACATTCTTTCAAATTTCGACTTTTGAAATTTTAAAAAGGACTTTGCTCCTTTTTCCGAAAATGGTAGAAAATTTGCGAAAAAAAATTATTGGGGAACACTATTCCGGTTATTTCTATGAATGTCCAATATTCAAAAGTCTTAAGAGTGTGTTTTTTTGACAATAGGCGACATTCTTCCAAATTTCGACTTTTGAAATTTTAAAAAGGACTTTGCTGCTTTTTCCGAAAATGGTAGAAAATTTGCGAAAAAAATTATTGGGGAACACTATTCCGGCCATTCCTATGTGTTTTTTTTTTGACAATAGGCGACATTCTTCCAAAGTTCGACTTTTGAAATTTTAAAAAGGACTTTGCTCCTTTTTCCGAAAATGGTAGAAAATTTGCGAAAAAAAATTATTGGGGAACACTATTCCGGCCATTCCTATGAATGTCCAATATTCAAAAGTGTGTTTTTTTGACAATAGGCGACATTCTTCCAAATTTCGACTTTTGAAATTTTAAAAAGGACTTTGCTCCTTTTTCCGAAAATGGTAGAAAATTTGCGAAAAAAAATTATTGGGGAACACTATTTCGGCCATTCCTATGAATTTCCAATATTCAAAAGTGTCTTTTTTTTGACAATAGGCGACATTCTTTCAAATTTCGACTTTTGAAATTTTAAAAAGGACTTTGCTCCTTTTTCCGAAAATGGTAGAAAATTTGCGAAAAAAAATTATTGGGGAACACTATTCCGGCCATTCCTATGAATGTCCAATATTCAAAAGTGTCTTTTTTTGACAATAGGCGACATTTTTCCAAATTTCAACTTTTGAAATTTTAGAAAGGACTTTGCTCCTTTTTCCGAAAATGGTAGAAAATTTGCGAAAAAAAGTTATTGGGGAATACTATTCCGGCCATTCCTATGAATGTCCAATATTCAAAAGTGTGTTTTTTTGACAATAGGCGACATTTTTCCAAATTTCAACTTTTGAAATTTTAGAAAGGACTTTGCTCCTTTTTCCGAAAATGGTAGAAAATTTGCGAAAAAAAATTATTGGGGAACACTATTCCGGCCATTCCTATGTGTTTTATTGACAATAGGCGACATTCTTCCAAATTTCGAGTTTTGAAATTTTGAAAAGGACTTTGCTCCTTTTTCCGAAAATGGTAGAAAATTTGCGAAAAAAAATTATTGGGGAACACTATTCCGGCCATTCCTATGAATGTCCAATATTCAAAAGTGTGTTTTTTTGACAATAGGCGACATTCTTTCAAATTTCGACTTTTGAAATTTTAAAAAGGACTTTGCTCCTTTTTCCGAAAATGGTAGAAAATTTGCGAAAAAAAATTATTGGGGAACACTATTCCGGTTATTTCTATGAATGTCCAATATTCAAAAGTCTTAAGAGTGTGTTTTTTTGACAATAGGCGACATTCTTCCAAATTTCGACTTTTGAAATTTTAAAAAGGACTTTGCTGCTTTTTCCGAAAATGGTAGAAAATTTGCAAAAAAAATTATTGGGGAACACTATTCCGGCCATTCCTATGTGTTTTTTTTTTTTGACAATAGGCGACATTCTTCCAAAGTTCGACTTTTGAAATTTTAAAAAGGACTTTGCTCCTTTTTCCGAAAATGGTAGAAAATTTGCGAAAAAAAATTATTGGGGAACACTATTCCGGCCATTCCTATGAATGTCCAATATTCAAAAGTGTGTTTTTTTGACAATAGGCGACATTCTTCCAAATTTCGAGTTTTGAAATTTTGAAAAGGACTTTGCTCCTTTTTCCGAAAATGGTAGAAAATTTGCGAAAAAAAATTATTGGGGAACACTATTTCGGCCATTCCTATGAATTTCCAATATTCAAAAGTGTCTTTTTTTTGACAATAGGCGACATTCTTTCAAATTTCGACTTTTGAAATTTTAAAAAGGACTTTGCTCCTTTTTCCGAAAATGGTAGAAAATTTGCGAAAAAAAATTATTGGGGAACACTATTCCGGCCATTCCTATGAATGTCCAATATTCAAAAGTGTCTTTTTTTGACAATAGGCGACATTTTTCCAAATTTCAACTTTTGAAATTTTAGAAAGGACTTTGCTCCTTTTTCCGAAAATGGTAGAAAATTTGCGAAAAAAAGTTATTGGGGAATACTATTCCGGCCATTCCTATGAATGTCCAATATTCAAAAGTGTGTTTTTTTGACAATAGGCGACATTTTTCCAAATTTCAACTTTTGAAATTTTAGAAAGGACTTTGCTCCTTTTTCCGAAAATGGTAGAAAATTTGCGAAAAAAAATTATTGGGGAACACTATTCCGGCCATTCCTATGTGTTTTATTGACAATAGGCGACATTCTTCCAAATTTCGAGTTTTGAAATTTTGAAAAGGACTTTGCTCCTTTTTCCGAAAATGGTAGAAAATTTGCGAAAAAAAATTATTGGGGAACACTATTCCGGCCATTCCTATGAATGTCCAATATTCAAAAGTGTGTTTTTTTGACAATAGGCGACATTCTTTCAAATTTCGACTTTTGAAATTTTAAAAAGGACTTTGCTCCTTTTTCCGAAAATGGTAGAAAATTTGCGAAAAAAAATTATTGGGGAACACTATTCCGGTTATTTCTATGAATGTCCAATATTCAAAAGTCTTAAGAGTGTGTTTTTTTGACAATAGGCGACATTCTTCCAAATTTCGACTTTTGAAATTTTAAAAAGGACTTTGCTGCTTTTTCCGAAAATGGTAGAAAATTTGCGAAAAAAATTATTGGGGAACACTATTCCGGCCATTCCTATGTGTTTTTTTTTTTGACAATAGGCGACATTCTTCCAAAGTTCGACTTTTGAAATTTTAAAAAGGACTTTGCTCCTTTTTCCGAAAATGGTAGAAAATTTGCGAAAAAAATTATTGGGGAACACTATTCCGGCCATTCCTATGTGTTTTTTTTTTGACAATAGGCGACATTCTTCCAAAGTTCGACTTTTGAAATTTTAGAAAGGACTTTGCTCCTTTTTCCGAAAATGGTAGAAAATTTGCGAAAAAAAGTTATTGGGGAATACTATTCCGGCCATTCCTATGAATGTCCAATATTCAAAAGTGTGTTTTTTTGACAATAGGCGACATTTTTCCAAATTTCAACTTTTGAAATTTTAGAAAGGACTTTGCTCCTTTTTCCGAAAATGGTAGAAAATTTGCGAAAAAAAATTATTGGGGAACACTATTCCGGCCATTCCTATGTGTTTTATTGACAATAGGCGACATTCTTCCAAATTTCGAGTTTTGAAATTTTGAAAAGGACTTTGCTCCTTTTTCCGAAAATGGTAGAAAATTTGCGAAAAAAAATTATTGGGGAACACTATTTCGGCCATTCCTATGAATTTCCAATATTCAAAAGTGTCTTTTTTTTGACAATACGCGACATTCTTTCAAATTTCGACTTTTGAAATTTTAAAAAGGACTTTGCTCCTTTTTCCGAAAATGGTAGAAAATTTGCGAAAAAAAATTATTGGGGAACACTATTCCGGCCATTCCTATGAATGTCCAATATTCAAAAGTGTCTTTTTTTGACAATAGGCGACATTTTTCCAAATTTCAACTTTTGAAATTTTAGAAAGGACTTTGCTCCTTTTTCCGAAAATGGTAGAAAATTTGCGAAAAAAAATTATTGGGGAACACTATTCCGGCCATTCCTATGTGTTTTTTTTTTTGACAATAGGCGACATTCTTCCAAATTTCGAGTTTTGAAATTTTGAAAAGGACTTTGCTCCTTTTTCCGAAAATGGTAGAAAATTTGCGAAAAAAAATTATTGGGGAACACTATTTCGGCCATTCCTATGAATTTCCAATATTCAAAAGTGTCTTTTTTTTGACAATAGGCGACATTCTTTCAAATTTCGACTTTTGAAATTTTAAAAAGGACTTTGCTCCTTTTTCCGAAAATGGTAGAAAATTTGCGAAAAAAAATTATTGGGGAACACTATTCCGGCCATTCCTATGAATGTCCAATATTCAAAAGTGTCTTTTTTTGACAATAGGCGACATTTTTCCAAATTTCAACTTTTGAAATTTTAGAAAGGACTTTGCTCCTTTTTCCGAAAATGGTAGAAAATTTGCGAAAAAAAGTTATTGGGGAATACTATTCCGGCCATTCCTATGAATGTCCAATATTCAAAAGTGTGTTTTTTTGACAATAGGCGACATTTTTCCAAATTTCAACTTTTGAAATTTTAGAAAGGACTTTGCTCCTTTTTCCGAAAATGGTAGAAAATTTGCGAAAAAAAATTATTGGGGAACACTATTCCGGCCATTCCTATGTGTTTTATTGACAATAGGCGACATTCTTCCAAATTTCGAGTTTTGAAATTTTGAAAAGGACTTTGCTCCTTTTTCCGAAAATGGTAGAAAATTTGCGAAAAAAAATTATTGGGGAACACTATTTCGGCCATTCCTATGAATTTCCAATATTCAAAAGTGTCTTTTTTTTGACAATAGGCGACATTCTTTCAAATTTCGACTTTTGAAATTTTAAAAAGGACTTTGCTCCTTTTTCCGAAAATGGTAGAAAATTTGCGAAAAAAAATTATTGGGGAACACTATTCCGGCCATTCCTATGAATGTCCAATATTCAAAAGTGTCTTTTTTTGACAATAGGCGACATTTTTCCAAATTTCAACTTTTGAAATTTTAGAAAGGACTTTGCTCCTTTTTCCGAAAATGGTAGAAAATTTGCGAAAAAAAATTATTGGGGAACACTATTCCGGCCATTCCTATGTGTTTTTTTTTTTGACAATAGGCGACATTCTTCCAAATTTCGAGTTTTGAAATTTTGAAAAGGACTTTGCTCCTTTTTCCGAAAATGGTAGAAAATTTGCGAAAAAAAATTATTGGGGAACACTATTTCGGCCATTCCTATGAATTTCCAATATTCAAAAGTGTCTTTTTTTTGACAATAGGCGACATTCTTTCAAATTTCGACTTTTGAAATTTTAAAAAGGACTTTGCTCCTTTTTCCGAAAATGGTAGAAAATTTGCGAAAAAAAATTATTGGGGAACACTATTCCGGCCATTCCTATGAATGTCCAATATTCAAAAGTGTCTTTTTTTGACAATAGGCGACATTTTTCCAAATTTCAACTTTTGAAATTTTAAAAAGGACTTTGCTCCTTTTTCCGAAAATGGTAGAAAATTTGCGAAAAAAAATTATTGGGGAACACTATTCCGGCCATTCCTATGAATGCCCAATATTCAAAAGTGTGTTTTTTTGACAATAGGCGACATTTTTCCAAATTTCAACTTTTGAAATTTTAGAAAGGACTTTGCTCCTTTTTCCGAAAATGGTAGAAAATTTGCGAAAAAAAATTATTGGGGAACACTATTCCGGCCATTCCTATGAATGTCCAATATTCAAAAGTGTGTTTTTTTGACAATAGGCGACATTTTTCCAAATTTCAACTTTTGAAATTTTAGAAAGGACTTTGCTCCTTTTTCCGAAAATGGTAGAAAATTTGCGAACAAAAAGTATTGGGGAACACTATTCCGGCCATTCCTATGAATGTCCAATATTCAAAAGTGTGTTTTTTTGACAATAGGCGACATTCGACTTTTGAAATTTTAAAAAGGACTTTGCTCCTTTTTCCGAAAATGGGAGAAAATTTGCGAAAAAAAATTATTGGGGAACACTATTCCGGCCATTCCTATGAATGTCCAATATTCAAAAGTGTGTTTTTTTGACAATAGGCGACATTTTTCCAAATTTCAACTTTTGAAATTTTAGAAAGGACTTTGCTCCTTTTTCCGAAAATGGTAGAAAATTTGCGAAAAAAAATTATTGGGGAACACTATTCCGGCCATTCCTATGTGTTTTATTGACAATAGGCGACATTCTTCCAAATTTCGACTTTTGAAATTTTAAAAAGGACATTGCTCCTTTTTCCGAAAATGGTAGAAAATTTGCGAAAAAAAATTATTGGGGAACACTATTCCGGCCATTCCTATGAATGTCCAATATTCAAAAGTGTGTTTTTTTGACAATAGGCGACATTCTTCCAAATTTCGACTTTTGAAATTTTAAAAAGGACTTTGCTCCTTTTTCCGAAAATGGTAGAAAATTTGCGAAAAAAAATTATTGGGGAACACTATTCCGGCCATTCCTATGAATGTCCAATATTCAAAAGTGTGTTTTTTGACAATAGGCGACATTCTTCCAAATTTCGACTTTTGAAATTTTAAAAAGGAGTTTGCTCCTTTTTCCGAAAATGGTAGAAAATTTGCGAAAAAAAGTTATTGGGGAATACTATTCCGGCCATTCCTATGAATGTCCAATATTCAAAAGTGTGTTTTTTTGACAATAGGCGACATTCTTCCAAATTTCGACTTTTGAAATTTTGAAAAGGACATTGCTCCTTTTTCCGAAAATGGTAGAAAATTTGCGAAAAAAAATTATTGGGGAACACTATTCCGGCCATTCCTATGAATGTCCAATATTCAAAAGTGTGTTTTTTTGACAATAGGCAACATTCTTTCAAATTTCGACTTTTGAAATTTTAAAAAGGACTTTGCTCCTTTTTCCGAAAATGGTAGAAAATTTGCGAAAAAAAATTATTGGGGAACACTATTCCGGCCATTCCTATGAATGTCCAATATTCAAAAGTGTGATTTTTTGAAAATTGGCGACATTTTTCCAAATTTGGACTTTTGAAATTTTAAAAAGGACCTTGCTCCTTTTTCCGAAAATGGTAGAAAATTTGCGAAAAAAATTATTGGGGAACAATATTCCGGCCATTCCTATGTGTTTTTTTTTGACAATAGGCGACATTCTTCCAAATTTCGACTTTTGAAATTTTAAAAAGGACTTTGCTCCTTTTTCCGAAAATGGTAGAAAATTTGCGAAAAAAAATTATTGGGGAACACTATTCCGGCCATTCCTATGAATGTCCAATATTCAAAAGTGTGTTTTTTTGACAATAGGCGACATTCTTCCAAATTTCGACTTTTGAAATTTTGAAAAGGACTTTGCTCCTTTTTCCGAAAATGGTAGAAAATTTGCGAAAAAAAATTATTGGGGAACACTATTTCGGCCATTCCTATGAATTTCCAATATTCAAAAGTGTGTTTTTTTGACAATAGGCGAAATTCTTCCAAATTTCGACTTTTGAAATTTTAAAAAGGACTTTGCTCCTTTTTCCGAAAATGATAAAATATTTGCGAAAAAAAATTATTGGGGAACACTATTCCGGCCATTCCTATGAATGTCCAATATTCAAAAGTGTGATTTTTTGAAAATTGGCGACATTTTTCCAAATTTGGACTTTTGAAATTTTAAAAAGGACTTTGCTCCTTTTTCCGAAAATGGTAGAAAATTTGCGAAAAAAATTATTGGGGAACAATGTTCCGGCCATTCCTATGTGTTTTTTTTGACAATAGGCGACATTCTTCCAAATTTCGACTTTTGAAATTTTAAAAAGGACTTTGCTCCTTTTTCCGAAAATGGTAGAAAATTTGGGAAAAAAAATTATTGGGGAACACTATTCCGGCCATTCCTATGAATGTCCAATATTCAAAAGTGTGTTTTTTTGACAATAGGCGACATTCTTCCAAATTTCGACTTTTGAAATTTTGAAAAGGACTTTGCTCCTTTTTCCGAAAATTGTAGGAGATAAGCGAAAAAACATTATTGGAGAACACTCTTCCGGCCATTTCTATGAATGTCCAATATACAAAAATTTTAACAGTGTGTTTTTTTTTTTAAATTGGCGACATTCTTTCAAATTTCGACTTTTGAAATTTTAAAAAGGACTTTGCTCCTTTTTCCGAAAATGGTAGAAAATTTGGGAAAAAAAATTATTGGGGAACACTATTCCGGCCATTCCTATGAATGTCCAATATTCAAAAGTCTGTTTTTTTTGACAATAGGCGGCATTCTTCCAAATTTCGACTTTTGAAATTTTAAAAAGGACTTTGCTCTTTTTTCCGAAAATTGTAGGAGATAACCGAAAAAACATTATTGGAGAACACTCTTCCGGCCATTTCTATGAATGCCCAATATTCAAAAGTGTGTTTTTTTGACAATAGGCGACATTCTTCCAAATTTCGACTTTTGAAATTTTAAAAAGGACTTTGCTCCTTTTTCCGAAAATTGTACGAGATAAGCGAAAAAACATTATTGAAGAACACTATTCCGGCCATTTCTATGAATGTCCAATATACAAAAATTTTAACAGTGTGTTTTTTTTTAAATTGGCGACATTCTTCCAAATTTCGACTTTTGAAATTTTAAAAAGGACTTTGCTCCTTTTTCCGAAAATGGTAGAAAATTTGGGAAAAAAAATTATTGGGGAACACTATTCCGGCCATTCCTATGAATGTCCAATATTCCAAAGTGTGTTTTTTTTGACAATAGGCGACATTCTTCCAAATTTCGACTTTTGAAATTTTGAAAAGGACTTTGCTCCTTTTTCCGAAAATGGTAGAAAATTTGCGAAAAAAAATTATTGGGGAACACTATTTCGGCCATTCCTATGAATTTCCAATATTCAAAAGTGTGTTTTTTTGACAATAGGCGAAATTCTTCCAAATTTCGACTTTTGAAATTTTAAAAAGGACTTTGCTCCTTTTTCCGAAAATGGTAGAAAATTTGCGAAAAAAAATTATTGGGGAACACTATTCCGGCCATTCCTATGAATGTCCAATATTCAAAAGTGTCTTTTTTTGACAATAGGCGACATTTTTCCAAATTTCAACTTTTGAAATTTTAGAAAGGACTTTGCTCCTTTTTCCGAAAATGGTAGAAAATTTGCGAAAAAAAATTATTGGGGAACACTATTCCGGCCATTCCTATGTGTTTTTTTTTTTTGACAATAGGCGACATTCTTCCAAATTTCGAGTTTTGAAATTTTGAAAAGGACTTTGCTCCTTTTTCCGAAAATGGTAGAAAATTTGCGAAAAAAAATTATTGGGGAACACTATTCCGGCCATTCCTATGAATGTCCAATATTCAAAAGTGTGTTTTTTTGACAATAGGCGACATTCTTTCAAATTTCGACTTTTGAAATTTTAAAAAGGACTTTGCTCCTTTTTCCGAAAATGGTAGAAAATTTGCGAAAAAAAATTATTGGGGAACACTATTCCGGTTATTTCTATGAATGTCCAATATTCAAAAGTCTTAAGAGTGTGTTTTTTTGACAATAGGCGACATTCTTCCAAATTTCGACTTTTGAAATTTTAAAAAGGACTTTGCTGCTTTTTCCGAAAATGGTAGAAAATTTGCGAAAAAAATTATTGGGGAACACTATTCCGGCCATTCCTATGTGTTTTTTTTTTTTTGACAATAGGCGACATTCTTCCAAAGTTCGACTTTTGAAATTTTAAAAAGGACTTTGCTCCTTTTTCCGAAAATGGTAGAAAATTTGCGAAAAAAAATTATTGGGGAACACTATTCCGGCCATTCCTATGAATGTCCAATATTCAAAAGTGTGTTTTTTTGACAATAGGCGACATTCTTCCAAATTTCGAGTTTTGAAATTTTGAAAAGGACTTTGCTCCTTTTTCCGAAAATGGTAGAAAATTTGCGAAAAAAAATTATTGGGGAACACTATTTCGGCCATTCCTATGAATTTCCAATATTCAAAAGTGTCTTTTTTTTGACAATAGGCGACATTCTTTCAAATTTCGACTTTTGAAATTTTAAAAAGGACTTTGCTCCTTTTTCCGAAAATGGTAGAAAATTTGCGAGAAAAAATTATTGGGGAACACTATTCCGGTTATTTCTATGAATGTCCAATATTCAAAAGTCTTAAGAGTGTGTTTTTTTTACAATAGGCGACATTCTTCCAAATTTCGACTTTTGAAATTTTAAAAAGGACTTTGCTGCTTTTTCCGAAAATGGTAGAAAATTTGCGAAAAAAAATTATTGGGGAAGACTATTCCGGCCATTCCTATGAATGTCCAATATTCAAAAGTGTGTTTTTTTGACAATAGGCGACATTCTTCCAAATTTGGACTTTTGAAATTTTAAAAAGGACCTTGCTCCTTTTTCCGAAAACGGTAGAAAAGTTGCGAAAAAAATTATTGGGGAACACTATTCCGGCCATTCCTATGTGTTTTTTTTTGACAATAGGCGAAATTCTTCCAAATTTCGACTTTTGAAATTTTAAAAAGGACTTTGCTCCTTTTTCCGAAAATGATAAAATATTTGCGAAAAAAAATTATTGGGGAACACTATTCCGGCCATTCCTATGAATGTCCAATATTCAAAAGTGTGTTTTTTTGACAATAGGCGACATTCTTCCAAATTTGGACTTTTGAAATTTTAAAAAGGACTTTGCTCCTTTTTCCGAAAATGGTAGAAAATTTACGAAAAAAATTATTGGGGAACACTATTCCGGCCATTCCTATGAATGTCCAATATTAAAAAGTGTGTTTTTTTTGACAATAAGCGACATTCTTCCAAATTTCGACTTTTGAAATTTTAAAAAGGACTTTGCTCGTTTTTCCGAAAATGGTAGAAAATTTGCGAAAAAAAATTATTGGGGAACACTATTCCGGTTATTTCTATGAATGTCCAATATTCAAAAGTCTTAACAGTGTGTTTTTTTGAAAATTGGCGACATTTTTCCAAATTTCAACTTTTGAAATTTTAAAAAGGACTTTGCTCCTTTTTCCGAAAATGGTAGAAAATTAGCGAAAAAAAATTATTGGGGAACACTATTCCGGCCATTCCTATGAATGTCCAATATTCAAAAGTGTGTTTTTTTGACAATAGGCGACATTCTTCCAAATTTGGACTTTTGAAATTTTAAAAAGGACTTTGCTCCTTTTTCCGAAAATGGTAGAAAATTTGCGAAAAAAAATTATTGGGGAACACTATTCCGGCCATTCCTATGAATGTCCAATATTCAAAAGTGTGTTTTTTTGACAATAGGCGACATTCTTCCAAATTTCGACTTTTGAAATTTTAAAAAGGACTTTGCTCCTTTTTCCGAAAATGGGAGAAAATTTGCGAAAAAAAATTATTGGGGAACACTATTCCGGCCATTCCTATGAATGTCCAATATTCAAAAGTGTGTTTTTTTGACAATAGGCGACATTCTTCCAAATTTCGACTTTTGAAATTTTAAAAAGGACTTTGCTCCTTTTTCCGAAAATGGTAGAAAATTTGCGAAAAAAATTATTGGGGAACACTATTCCGGCCATTCCTATGAATGTCCAATATTCAAAAGTGTGTTTTTTTGACAATAGGCGACATTCTTCCAAATTTCGACTTTTGAAATTTTAAAAAGGACCTTGCTCCTTTTTCCGAAAATTGGAGGAGATAAGCGAAAAAAAATTATTGGGGAACACTATTCCGGCCATTCCTATGAATGTCCAATATTCAAAAGTGTGTTTTTTGACAATAGGCGACATTCTTCCAAATTTCGACTTTTGAAATTTTAAAAAGGACTTTGCTCCTTTTTCCGAAAATGGTAGAAAATTTGCGAACAAAAAGTATTGGGGAACACTATTCCGGCCATTCCTATGAATGTCCAATATTCAAAAGTGTGTTTTTTTGACAATAGGCGACATTCTTCCAAATTTCGACTTTTGAAATTTTAAAAAGGACTTTGCTCCTTTTTCCGAAAATGGTAGAAAATTTGCGAAAAAAAATTATTGGGGAACACTATTCCGGCCATTCCTATGTGTTTTTTTTGACAATAGGCGACATTCTTTCAAATTTCGACTTTTGAAATTTTAAAAAGGACTTTGCGCCTTTTTCCGAAAATGGGAAAAAATTTGCGAAAAAAAATTATTGGGGAACACTATTCCGGCCATTCCTATGAATGTCCAATATTCAAAAGTGTGTTTTTTTGACAATAGGCGACATTCTTCCAAATTTCGACTTTTGAAATTTTGAAAAGGACTTTGCTCCTTTTTCCGAAAATGGTAGAAAATTTGCGAAAAAAAAATTATTGGGGAACACTATTCCGGCCATTCCTATGAATGTCCAATATTCAAAAGTGTGTTTTTTTTGACAATAGGCGAAATTCTTCCAAATTTCGACTTTTGAAATTTTAAAAAGGACTTTGCTCCTTTTTCCGAAAATGATAAAATATTTGGGGAAAAAAATTATTGGGGAACACTATTCCGGCCATTCCTATGTGTTTTTTTTTGACAATAGGCGACATTCTTCCAAATTTCGACTTTTGAAATTTTAAAAAGGACTTTGCTCCTTTTTCCGAAAATGGTAAAAAATTTGCGAAAAAAAATTATTGGGGAACACTATTCCGGCCATTCCTATGAATGTCCAATATTCAAAAGTCTTAACAGTGTGTTTTTTTGAAAATTGGCGACATTTTACCAAATTTCAACTTTTGAAATTTTAGAAAGGACTTTGCTCCTTTTTCCGAAAATGGTAGAAAATTTGCGAAAAAAAATTATTGGGGAACACTATTCCGGCCATTCCTATGAATGTCCAATATTCAAAAGTGTGTTTTTTTGACAATAGGCGACATTCTTCCAAATTTGGACTTTTGAAATTTTAAAAAGGACTTTGCTGCTTTTTCCGAAAATGGTAGAAAATTTGCGAAAAAAATTATTGGGGAACACTATTCCGGCCATTCTTATGAATGTCCAATATTCAAAAGTGTGTTTTTTTGACAATAGGCGACATTCTTCCAAATTTCGACTTTTGAAATTTTAAAAAGGACTTTGCTCCTTTTTCCGAAAATGGTAGAAAATTCGCGAAAAAAAATTATTGGGGAACACTATTCCGGCCATTCCTATGAATGTCCAATATTCAAAAGTGTGTTTTTTTTGACAATAGGCGAAATTCTTCCAAATTTCGACTTTTGAAATTTTAAAAAGGACTTTGCTCCTTTTTCCGAAAATGATAACATATTTGCGAAAAAAAAATATTGGGGAACACTATTCCGGCCATTCCTATGAATGTCCAATATTCAAAAGTGTGTTTTTTTGACAATAGGCGACATTCTTCCAAATTTGGACTTTTGAAATTTTAAAAAGGACCTTGCTCCTTTTTCCGAAAATGGTAGAAAATTTGCAAAAAACATTATTGGAGAACACTCTTCCGGCCATTCCTTTGAATGTCCAATATTCAAAAGTGTGTTTTTTTGACAATAGGCGACATTCTTCCAAATTTCGACTTTTGAAATTTTGAAAAGGACTTTGCTCCTTTTTCCGAAAATGGTAGAAAATTTGCGAAAAAAAATTATTGGGGAACACTATTCCGGTTATTTCTATGAATGTCCAATATTCAAAAGTCTTAACAGTGTGTTTTTTTGAAAATTGGCAACATATTTCCAAATTTCAACTTTTGAAATTTTAGAAAGGACTTTGCTCCTTTTTCCGAAAATGGTAAAAAATTAGCGAAAAAAAATTGTTGGGGAACACTATTCCGGCCATTCCTATGTGTTTTTTTTTGACAATAGGCGACATTCTTCCAAATTTCGACTTTTGAAATTTTAAAAAGGACTTTGCTCCTTTTTCCGAAAATGGTAGAAAATTTGCGAAAAAAAATTATTGGGGAACACTATTCCGGCCATTCCTATGAATGTCCAATATTCAAAAGTGTGTTTTTTTGACAATAGGCGACATTTTTCCAAATTTGCACTTTTGAAATTTTAAAAAGGACCTTGCTCCTTTTTCCGAAAATGGTAGAAAATTTGCGAAAAAAATTATTGGGGAACAATATTCCGGCCATTCCTATGTGTTTTTTTTTGACAATAGGCGACATTCTTCCAAATTTCGACTTTTGAAATTTTAAAAAGGACTTTGCTCCTTTTTCCGAAAATGGTAGAAAATTTGCGAAAAAAAATTATTGGGGAACACTATTCCGGCCATTCCTATGAATGTCCAATATTCAAAAGTGTGTTTTTTTGACAATAGGCGACATTCTTCCAAATTTCGACTTTTGAAATTTTGAAAAGGACTTTGCTCCTTTTTCCGAAAATGGTAGAAAATTTGCGAAAAAAAATTATTGGGGTACACTATTTCGGCCATTCCTATGAATTTCCAATATTCAAAAGTGTGTTTTTTTTTGACAATAGGCGAAATTCTTCCAAATTTCGACTTTTGAAATTTTAAAAAGGACTTTGCTCCTTTTTCCGAAAATGATAAAATATTTGCGAAAAAAAATTATTGGGGAACACTATTCCGGCCATTCCTATGAATGTCCAATATTCAAAAGTGTGTTTTTTTTGACAATAGGCGACATTCTTCCAAATTTCGACTTTTGAAATTTTAAAAAGGACTTTGCTCCTTTTTCCGAAAATGGTAGAAAATTTGCGAAAAAAAATTATTGGGGAACACTATTCCGGCCATTCCTATGAATGTCCAATATTCAAAAGTGTGTTTTTTTGACAATAGGCGACATTCTTTCAAATTTCGACTTTTGAAATTTTAAAAAGGACTTTGCTCCTTTTTCCGAAAATGGTAGAAAATTTGCGAAAAAAAATTATTGGGGAACACTATTCCGGTTATTTCTATGAATGTCCAATATTCAAAAGTCTTAAGAGTGTGTTTTTTTGACAATAGGCGACATTCTTCCAAATTTCGACTTTTGAAATTTTAAAAAGGACTTTGCTGCTTTTTCCGAAAATGGTAGAAAATTTGCGAAAAAAATTATTGGGGAACACTATTCCGGCCATTCCTATGTGTTTTTTTTTTTGACAATAGGCGACATTCTTCCAAAGTTCGACTTTTGAAATTTTAAAAAGGACTTTGCTCCTTTTTCCGAAAATGGTAGAAAATTTGCGAAAAAAAATTATTGGGGAACACTATTCCGGCCATTCCTATGAATGTCCAATATTCAAAAGTGTGTTTTTTTGACAATAGGCGACATTCTTCCAAATTTCGAGTTTTGAAATTTTGAAAAGGACTTTGCTCCTTTTTCCGAAAATGGTAGAAAATGTGCGAAAAAAAATTATTGGGGAACACTATTTCGGCCATTCCTATGAATTTCCAATATTCAAAAGTGTCTTTTTTTTGACAATAGGCGACATTCTTTCAAATTTCGACTTTTGAAATTTTAAAAAGGACTTTGCTCCTTTTTCCGAAAATGGTAGAAAATTTGCGAGAAAAAATTATTGGGGAACACTATTCCGGTTATTTCTATGAATGTCCAATATTCAAAAGTCTTAAGAGTGTGTTTTTTTGACAATAGGCGACATTCTTCCAAATTTCGACTTTTGAAATTTTAAAAAGGACTTTGCTCCTTTTTCCGAAAATGGTAGAAAATTTGCGAAAAAAAATTATTGGGGAACACTATTCCGGCCATTCCTATGAATTTCCAATATTCAAAAGTGTGTTTTTTTGACAATAGGCGACATTCTTCCAAATTTGGACTTTTGAAATTTTAAAAAGGACCTTGCTCCTTTTTCCGAAAACGGTAGAAAAGTTGCGAAAAAAATTATTGGGGAACACTATTCCGGCCATTCCTATGTGTTTTTTTTTTGACAATAGGCGACATTCTTCCAAATTTCGACTTTTGAAATTTTAAAAAGGACTTTGCTCCTTTTTCCGAAAATGGTAGAAAATTTGCGAAAAAAAATTATTGGGGAACACTATTCCGGCCATTCCTATGAATGTCCAATATTCAAAAGTGTGTTTTTTTGACAATAGGCGACATTCTTCCAAATTTCGAGTTTTGAAGTTTTGAAAAGGACTTTGCTCCTTTTTCCGAAAATGGTAGAAAATTTGCGAAAAAAAATTATTGGGGAACACTATTTCGGCCATTCCTATGAATTTCCAATATTCAAAAGTGTCTTTTTTTTGACAATAGGCGAAATTCTTCCAAATTTCGACTTTTGAAATTTTAAAAAGGACTTTGCTCCTTTTTCCGAAAATGATAAAATATTTGCGAAAAAAAATTATTGGGGAACACTATTCCGGCCATTCCTATGAATGTCCAATATTCAAAAGTGTGTTTTTTTGACAATAGGCGACATTCTTCCAAATTTGGACTTTTGAAATTTTAAAAAGGACTTTGCTCCTTTTTCCGAAAATGGTAGAAAATTTACGAAAAAAATTATTGGGGAACACTATTCCGGCCATTCCTATGAATGTCCAATATTAAAAAGTGTGTTTTTTTTGACAATAAGCGACATTCTTCCAAATTTCGACTTTTGAAATTTTAAAAAGGACTTTGCTCGTTTTTCCGAAAATGGTAGAAAATTTGCGAAAAAAAATTATTGGGGAACACTATTCCGGTTATTTCTATGAATGTCCAATATTCAAAAGTCTTAACAGTGTGTTTTTTTGAAAATTGGCGACATTTTTCCAAATTTCAACTTTTGAAATTTTAAAAAGGACTTTGCTCCTTTTTCCGAAAATGGTAGAAAATTAGCGAAAAAAAATTATTGGGGAACACTATTCCGGCCATTCCTATGAATGTCCAATATTCAAAAGTGTGTTTTTTTGACAATAGGCGACATTCTTCCAAATTTCGACTTTTGAAATTTTAAAAAGGACTTTGCTCCTTTTTCCGAAAATGGTAGAAAATTTGCGAAAAAAAATTATTGGGGAACACTATTCCGGCCATTCCTATGAATGTCCAATATTCAAAAGTGTGTTTTTTTGACAATAGGCGACATTCTTCCAAATTTCGACTTTTGAAATTTTAAAAAGGACTTTGCTCCTTTTTCCGAAAATGGGAGAAAATTTGCGAAAAAAAATTATTGGGGAACACTATTCCGGCCATTCCTATGAATGTCCAATATTCAAAAGTGTGTTTTTTTGACAATAGGCGACATTCTTCCAAATTTCGACTTTTGAAATTTTAAAAAGGACTTTGCTCCTTTTTCCGAAAATGGTAGAAAATTTGCGAAAAAAATTATTGGGGAACACTATTCCGGCCATTCCTATGAATGTCCAATATTCAAAAGTGTGTTTTTTTGACAATAGGCGACATTCTTCCAAATTTCGACTTTTGAAATTTTAAAAAGGACCTTGCTCCTTTTTCCGAAAATTGGAGGAGATAAGCGAAAAAAAATTATTGGGGAACACTATTCCGGCCATTCCTATGAATGTCCAATATTCAAAAGTGTGTTTTTTTGACAATAGGCGACATTCTTCCAAATTTCGACTTTTGAAATTTTAAAAAGGACTTTGCTCCTTTTTCCGAAAATGGTAGAAAATTTGCGAACAAAAAGTATTGGGGAACACTATTCCGGCCATTCCTATGAATGTCCAATATTCAAAAGTGTGTTTTTTTGACAATAGGCGACATTCTTCCAAATTTCGACTTTTGAAATTTTAAAAAGGACTTTGCTCCTTTTTCCGAAAATGGTAGAAAATTTGCGAAAAAAAATTATTGGGGAACACTATTCCGGCCATTCCTATGTGTTTTTTTTGACAATAGGCGACATTCTTTCAAATTTCGACTTTTGAAATTTTAAAAAGGACTTTGCGCCTTTTTCCGAAAATGGGAAAAAATTTGCAAAAAAAAATTATTGGGGAACACTATTCCGGCCATTCCTATGAATGTCCAATATTCAAAAGTGTGTTTTTTTGACAATAGGCGACATTCTTCCAAATTTCGACTTTTGAAATTTTGAAAAGGACTTTGCTCCTTTTTCCGAAAATGGTAGAAAATTTGCGAAAAAAAAAATTATTGGGGAACACTATTCCGGCCATTCCTATGAATGTCCAATATTCAAAAGTGTGTTTTTTTTGACAATAGGCGAAATTCTTCCAAATTTCGACTTTTGAAATTTTAAAAAGGACTTTGCTCCTTTTTCCGAAAATGATAAAATATTTGGGAAAAAAAATTATTGGGGAACACTATTCCGGCCATTCCTACGAATGTCCAATATTCAAAAGTGTGTTTTTATGACAATATGCGACATTCTTCCAAATTTCGACTTTTGAAATTTTAAAAAGGAATTTTCTCCTTTTTCCGAAAATGGTAGAAAATTTGCGAAAAAAAATTATTGGGGAACACTATTCCGGCCATTCCTATGAATGTCCAATATTCAAAAGTGTGTTGTTTTTGACAATAGGCGACATTCTTCCAAATTTGGACTTTTGAAATTTTAAAAAGGACTTTGCTCCTTTTTCCGAAAATGGTAAAAAATTTGCGAAAAAAAATTATTGGGGAACACTATTCCGGCCATTCCTATGAATGTCCAATATTCAAAAGTGTGTTTTTTTGACAATAGGCGACATTCGACTTTTGAAATTTTAAAAAGGACTTTGCTCCTTTTTCCGAAAATGGTAGAAAATTTGCGAAAAAAAATTATTGGGGAACACTATTCCGGCCATTCCTATGAATGTATAATATTCAAAAGTGTCTTTTTTGACAATAGGCGACATTCTTCCAAATTTCGACTTTTGAAATTTTAAAAAGGACTTTGCTCCTTTTTCCGAAAATGGTAGAAAATTTGCGAAAAAAAATTATTGGGGAACACTATTCCGGCCATTCCTATGAATGTCCAATATTCAAAAGTGTGTTTTTTTGACAATAGGCGCCATTCTTCCAAATTTCGACTTTTGAAATTTTAAAAAGGACTTTGCTCCTTTTTCCGAAAATGGTAGAAAATTTACGAAAAAAAATTATTGGGGAACACTATTCCGGCCATTCCTATGAATGTCCAATATTCAAAAGTGTGTTTTTTTGACAATAGGCGACATTCTTCCAAATTTCGACTTTTGAAATTTTAAAAAGGACTTTGCTCCTTTTTCCGAAAATGGTAGAAAATTTGCGAAAAAAAATTATTGGGGAACACTATTCCGGCCATTCCTATGTGTTTTTTTGACAATAGGCGACATTCTTCCAAACTTCGACTTTTGAAATTTTAAAAAGGACTTTGCTCCTTTTTGCGAAAATGGTAGAAAATTTGCGAAAAAAAATTATTGGGGAACACTATTCCGGCCATTCCTATGAATGTCCAATATTCAAAAGTGTGTTTTTTTTGACAATAGGCGACATTCTTCCAAATTTCGACTTTTGAAATTTTGAAAAGGACTTTGCTCCTTTTTCCGAAAATGGTAGAAAATTTGCGAAAAAAAATTATTGGGGAACACTATTCCGGCCATTCCTATGAATGTACAATATTCAAAAGTGTGTTTTTGTTGACAATAGGCGAAATTTGGAAGAATTTTAAATTAATTAATTTTAATTAATTAATTAATTTTTTTTTAATTAATTTTTTTTTTTTTTTTTTTTTTTTGAATAATTTTTTTTCGCAAATTTTCTACCATTTTCGGAAAAAGGAGCAAAGTCCTTTTCAAAATTTCAAAAGTCGAAATTTGGAAGAATGTCGCCTATTTTCAAAAAAAACACACTTTTGAATATTGGACATTCATAGGAATGGCCGGAATAGTGTTCCCCAATAATTTTTTTTCGCAAATTTTCTACCATTTTCGCAAAAAGGAGCAAAGTCCTTTTTAAAATTTCAAAAGTCGAAGTTTGGAAGAATGTCGCCTATTGTCAAAAAAACACATAGGAATGGCCGAAATAGTGTTCCCCAATAATTTTTTTTCGCAAATTTTCTACCATTTTCGGAAAAAGGAGCAAAGTCCTTTTTAAAATTTCAAAAGTCGAAATTTGGAAGAATGTCGCCTATTGTCAAAAAAACACACTTTTGAATATTGGACATTCATAGGAATGGCCGGAATAGTGTTCCCCAATAATTTTTTTTCGTAAATTTTCTACCATTTTCGGAAAAAGGAGCAAAGTCCTTTTTAAAATTTCAAAAGTCGAAATTTGGAAGAATGTCGCCTATTGTCAAAAAAACACACTTTTGAATATTGGACATTCATAGGAATGGCCGGAATAGTGTTCCCCAATAATTTTTTTTCGCAAATTTTCTACCATTTTCGGAAAAAGGAGCAAAGTCCTTTTTAAAATTTCAAAAGTCGAAATTTGGAAGAATGTCGCCTATTGTCAAAAAAGACACTTTTGAATATTATACATTCATAGGAATGGCCGGAATAGTGTTCCCCAATAATTTTTTTTCGCAAATTTTCTACCATTTTCGGAAAAAGGAGCAAAGTCCTTTTTAAAATTTCAAAAGTCGAAATTTGGAAGAATGTCGCCTATTGTCAAAAAAGACACTTTTGAATATTATACATTCATAGGAATGGCCGGAATAGTGTTCCCCAATAATTTTTTTTCGCAAATTTTCTACCATTTTCGGAAAAAGGAGCAAAGTCCTTTTTAAAATTTCAAAAGTCGAATGTCGCCTATTGTCAAAAAAACACACTTTTGAATATTGGACATTCATAGGAATGGCCGGAATAGTGTTCCCCAATAATTTTTTTTCGCAAATTTTTTACCATTTTCGGAAAAAGGAGCAAAGTCCTTTTTAAAATTTCAAAACTCGAAATTTGGAAGAATGTCGCCTATTGTCAAAAAAACACACTTTTGAATATTGGACATTCATAGGAATGGCCGGAATAGTGTTCCCCAATAATTTTTTTTCGCAAATTTTCTACCATTTTCGGAAAAAGGAGCAAAGTCCTTTTTAAAATTTCAAAAGTCGAAATTTGGAAGAATGTCGCATATTGTCATAAAAACACACTTTTGAATATTGGACATTCGTAGGAATGGCCGGAATAGTGTTCCCCAATAATTTTTTTTCCCAAATATTTTATCAATTTCGGAAAAAGGAGCAAAGTCCTTTTTAAAATTTCAAAAGTCGAAATTTGGAAGAATTTCGCCTATTGTCAAAAAAAACACACTTTTGAATATTGGACATTCATAGGAATGGCCGGAATAGTGTTCCCCAATAATTTTTTTTTTCGCAAATTTTCTACCATTTTCGGAAAAAGGAGCAAAGTCCTTTTCAAAATTTCAAAAGTCGAAATTTGGAAGAATGTCGCCTATTGTCAAAAAAACACACTTTTGAATATTGGACATTCATAGGAATGGCCGGAATAGTGTTCCCCAATAATTTTTTTTCGCAAATTTTTTCCCATTTTCGGAAAAAGGCGCAAAGTCCTTTTTAAAATTTCAAAAGTCGAAATTTGAAAGAATGTCGCCTATTGTCAAAAAAAACACATAGGAATGGCCGGAATAGTGTTCCCCAATAATTTTTTTTCGCAAATTTTCTACCATTTTCGGAAAAAGGAGCAAAGTCCTTTTTAAAATTTCAAAAGTCGAAATTTGGAAGAATGTCGCCTATTGTCAAAAAAACACACTTTTGAATATTGGACATTCATAGGAATGGCCGGAATAGTGTTCCCCAATACTTTTTGTTCGCAAATTTTCTACCATTTTCGGAAAAAGGAGCAAAGTCCTTTTTAAAATTTCAAAAGTCGAAATTTGGAAGAATGTCGCCTATTGTCAAAAAAACACACTTTTGAATATTGGACATTCATAGGAATGGCCGGAATAGTGTTCCCCAATAATTTTTTTTCGCTTATCTCCTCCAATTTTCGGAAAAAGGAGCAAGGTCCTTTTTAAAATTTCAAAAGTCGAAATTTGGAAGAATGTCGCCTATTGTCAAAAAAACACACTTTTGAATATTGGACATTCATAGGAATGGCCGGAATAGTGTTCCCCAATAATTTTTTTCGCAAATTTTCTACCATTTTCGGAAATAGGAGCAAAGTCCTTTTTAAAATTTCAAAAGTCGAAATTTGGAAGAATGTCGCCTATTGTCAAAAAAACACACTTTTGAATATTGGACATTCATAGGAATGGCCGGAATAGTGTTCCCCAATAATTTTTTTTCGCAAATTTTCTCCCATTTTCGGAAAAAGGAGCAAAGTCCTTTTTAAAATTTCAAAAGTCGAAATTTGGAAGAATGTCGCCTATTGTCAAAAAAACACACTTTTGAATATTGGACATTCATAGGAATGGCCGGAATAGTGTTCCGCAATAATTTTTTTTCGCAAATTTTCTACCATTTTCGGAAAAAGGAGCAAAGTCCTTTTTAAAATTTCAAAAGTCGAAATTTGGAAGAATGTCGCCTATTGTCAAAAAAACACACTTTTGAATATTGGACATTCATAGGAATGGCCGGAATAGTGTTCCCCAATAATTTTTTTTCGCTAATTTTCTACCATTTTCGGAAAAAGGAGCAAAGTCCTTTTTAAAATTTCAAAAGTTGAAATTTGGAAAAATGTCGCCAATTTTCAAAAAAACACACTGTTAAGACTTTTGAATATTGGACATTCATAGAAATAACCGGAATAGTGTTCCCCAATAATTTTTTTTCGCAAATTTTCTACCATTTTCGGAAAAACGAGCAAAGTCCTTTTTAAAATTTCAAAAGTCGAAATTTGGAAGAATGTCGCCTATTGTCAAAAAAACACACTTTTGAATATTGGACATTCATAGGAATGGCCGGAATAGTGTTCCCCAATAATTTTTTTTCGCAAATTTTTTACCATTTTCGGAAAAAGGAGCAAAGTCCTTTTTAAAATTTCAAAACTCGAAATTTGGAAGAATGTCGCCTATTGTCAAAAAAACACACTTTTGAATATTGGACATTCATAGGAATGGCCGGAATAGTGTTCCCCAATAATTTTTTTTCGCAAATTTTCTACCATTTTCGGAAAAAGGAGCAAAGTCCTTTTTAAAATTTCAAAAGTCGAAATTTGGAAGAATGTCGCATATTGTCATAAAAACACACTTTTGAATATTGGACATTCGTAGGAATGGCCGGAATAGTGTTCCCCAATAATTTTTTTTCCCAAATATTTTATCATTTTCGGAAAAAGGAGCAAAGTCCTTTTTAAAATTTCAAAAGTCGAAATTTGGAAGAATTTCGCCTATTGTCAAAAAAAACACACTTTTGAATATTGGACATTCATAGGAATGGCCGGAATAGTGTTCCCCAATAATTTTTTTTTTCGCAAATTTTCTACCATTTTCGGAAAAAGGAGCAAAGTCCTTTTCAAAATTTCAAAAGTCGAAATTTGGAAGAATGTCGCCTATTGTCAAAAAAACACACTTTTGAATATTGGACATTCATAGGAATGGCCGGAATAGTGTTCCCCAATAATTTTTTTTCGCAAATTTTTTCCCATTTTCGGAAAAAGGCGCAAAGTCCTTTTTAAAATTTCAAAAGTCGAAATTTGAAAGAATGTCGCCTATTGTCAAAAAAAACACATAGGAATGGCCGGAATAGTGTTCCCCAATAATTTTTTTTCGCAAATTTTCTACCATTTTCGGAAAAAGGAGCAAAGTCCTTTTTAAAATTTCAAAAGTCGAAATTTGGAAGAATGTCGCCTATTGTCAAAAAAACACACTTTTGAATATTGGACATTCATAGGAATGGCCGGAATAGTGTTCCCCAATACTTTTTGTTCGCAAATTTTCTACCATTTTCGGAAAAAGGAGCAAAGTCCTTTTTAAAATTTCAAAAGTCGAAATTTGGAAGAATGTCGCCTATTGTCAAAAAAACACACTTTTGAATATTGGACATTCATAGGAATGGCCGGAATAGTGTTCCCCAATAATTTTTTTTCGCTTATCTCCTCCAATTTTCGGAAAAAGGAGCAAGGTCCTTTTTAAAATTTCAAAAGTCGAAATTTGGAAGAATGTCGCCTATTGTCAAAAAAACACACTTTTGAATATTGGACATTCATAGGAATGGCCGGAATAGTGTTCCCCAATAATTTTTTTCGCAAATTTTCTACCATTTTCGGAAATAGGAGCAAAGTCCTTTTTAAAATTTCAAAAGTCGAAATTTGGAAGAATGTCGCCTATTGTCAAAAAAACACACTTTTGAATATTGGACATTCATAGGAATGGCCGGAATAGTGTTCCCCAATAATTTTTTTTCGCAAATTTTCTCCCATTTTCGGAAAAAGGAGCAAAGTCCTTTTTAAAATTTCAAAAGTCGAAATTTGGAAGAATGTCGCCTATTGTCAAAAAAACACACTTTTGAATATTGGACATTCATAGGAATGGCCGGAATAGTGTTCCCCAATAATTTTTTTTCGCAAATTTTCTACCATTTTCGGAAAAAGGAGCAAAGTCCTTTTTAAAATTTCAAAAGTCGAAATTTGGAAGAATGTCGCCTATTGTCAAAAAAACACACTTTTGAATATTGGACATTCATAGGAATGGCCGGAATAGTGTTCCCCAATAATTTTTTTTCGCTAATTTTCTACCATTTTCGGAAAAAGGAGCAAAGTCCTTTTTAAAATTTCAAAAGTTGAAATTTGGAAAAATGTCGCCAATTTTCAAAAAAACACACTGTTAAGACTTTTGAATATTGGACATTCATAGAAATAACCGGAATAGTGTTCCCCAATAATTTTTTTTCGCAAATTTTCTACCATTTTCGGAAAAACGAGCAAAGTCCTTTTTAAAATTTCAAAAGTCGAAATTTGGAAGAATGTCGCTTATTGTCAAAAAAAACACACTTTTTAATATTGGACATTCATAGGAATGGCCGGAATAGTGTTCCCCAATAATTTTTTTCGTAAATTTTCTACCATTTTCGGAAAAAGGAGCAAAGTCCTTTTTAAAATTTCAAAAGTCCAAATTCGGAAGAATGTCGCCTATTGTCAAAAAAACACACTTTTGAATATTGGACATTCATAGGAATGGCCGGAATAGTGTTCCCCAATAATTTTTTTTCGCAAATGTTTTATCATTTTCGGAAAAAGGAGCAAAGTCCTTTTTAAAATTTCAAAAGTCGAAATTTGGAAGAATTTCGCCTATTGTCAAAAAAAAGACACTTTTGAATATTGGAAATTCATAGGAATGGCCGAAATAGTGTTCCCCAATAATTTTTTTTCGCAAATTTTTTCCCATTTTCGGAAAAAGGAGCAAAGTCCTTTTCAAAACTTCAAAACTCGAAATTTGGAAGAATGTCGCCTATTGTCAAAAAAACACACTTTTGAATATTGGACATTCATAGGAATGGCCGGAATAGTGTTCCCCAATAATTTTTTTTCGCAAATTTTCTACCATTTTCGGAAAAAGGAGCAAAGTCCTTTTTAAAATTTCAAAAGTCGAAATTTGGAAGAATGTCGCCTATTGTCAAAAAAAAAAACACATAGGAATGGCCGGAATAGTGTTCCCCAATAATTTTTTTCGCAACTTTTCTACCGTTTTCGGAAAAAGGAGCAAGGTCCTTTTTAAAATTTCAAAAGTCCAAATTTGGAAGAATGTCGCCTATTGTCAAAAAAACACACTTTTGAATATTGGAAATTCATAGGAATGGCCGGAATAGTGTTCCCCAATAATTTTTTTTCGCAAATTTTCTACCATTTTCGGAAAAAGGAGCAATGTCCTTTTCAAAATTTCAAAAGTCGAAATTTGGAAGAATGTCGCCTATTGTCAAAAAAACACACTTTTGAATATTGGACATTCATAGGAATGGCCGGAATAGTGTTCCCCAATAATTTTTTTTCGCAAATTTTCTACCATTTTCGGAAAAAGGAGCAAAGTCCTTTTTAAAATTTCAAAAGTCGAAATTTGGAAGAATGTCGCCTATTGTCAAAAAAACACATAGGAATGGCCGGAATAGTGTTCCCCAATAATTTTTTTCGCAAATTTTCTACCATTTTCGGAAAAAGGAGCAAAGTCCTTTTTAAAATTTCAAAAGTCGAAATTTGGAAGAATGTCGCCTATTGTCAAAAAAACACACTCTTAAGACTTTTGAATATTGGACATTCATAGAAATAACCGGAATAGTGTTCCCCAATAATTTTTTCTCGCAAATTTTCTACCATTTTCGGAAAAAGGAGCAAAGTCCTTTTTAAAATTTCAAAAGTCGAAATTTGAAAGAATGTCGCCTATTGTCAAAAAAAAGACACTTTTGAATATTGGAAATTCATAGGAATGGCCGAAATAGTGTTCCCCAATAATTTTTTTTCGCAAATTTTCTACCATTTTCGGAAAAAGGAGCAAAGTCCTTTTCAAAATTTCAAAACTCGAAATTTGGAAGAATGTCGCCTATTGTCAAAAAAACACACTTTTGAATATTGGACATTCATAGGAATGGCCGGAATAGTGTTCCCCAATAATTTTTTTTCGCAAATTTTCTACCATTTTCGGAAAAAGGAGCAAAGTCCTTTTTAAAATTTCAAAAGTCGAACTTTGGAAGAATGTCGCCTATTGTCAAAAAAAAACACATAGGAATGGCCGGAATAGTGTTCCCCAATAATTTTTTTCGCAAATTTTCTACCATTTTCGGAAAAAGCAGCAAAGTTCTTTTTAAAATTTCAAAAGTCGAAATTTGGAAGAATGTCGCCTATTGTCAAAAAAACACACTCTTAAGACTTTTGAATATTGGACATTCATAGAAATAACCGGAATAGTGTTCCCCAATAATTTTTTTTCGCAAATTTTCTACCATTTTCGGAAAAAGGAGCAAAGTCCTTTTTAAAATTTCAAAAGTCGAAATTTGAAAGAATGTCGCCTATTGTCAAAAAAACACACTTTTGAATATTGGACATTCATAGGAATGGCCGGAATAGTGTTCCCCAATAATTTTTTTTCGCAAATTTTCTACCATTTTCGGAAAAAGGAGCAAAGTCCTTTTCAAAATTTCAAAACTCGAAATTTGGAAGAATGTCGCCTATTGTCAAAAAAACACACTTTTGAATATTGGACATTCATAGGAATGGCCGGAATAGTATTCCCCAATAATTTTTTTTCGCAAATTTTCTACCATTTTCGGAAAAAGGAGCAAAGTCCTTTTTAAAATTTCAAAAGTCGAAATTTGGAAGAATGTCGCCTATTGTCAAAAAACACACTTTTGAATATTGGACATTCATAGGAATGGCCGGAATAGTGTTCCCCAATAATTTTTTTTCGCAAATTTTCTACCATTTTCGGAAAAAGGAGCAAAGTCCTTTCTAAAATTTCAAAAGTTGAAATTTGGAAAAATGTCGCCTATTGTCAAAAAAAGACACTTTTGAATATTGGACATTCATAGGAATGGCCGGAATAGTGTTCCCCAATAATTTTTTTTCGCAAATTTTCTACCATTTTCGGAAAAAGGAGCAAAGTCCTTTTTAAAATTTCAAAAGTCGAAATTTGGAAGAATGTCGCCTATTGTCAAAAAAAACACACTTTTGAATATTGGACATTCATAGGAATGGCCGGAATAGTGTTCCCCAATAATTTTTTTTCGCAAATTTTCTACCATTTTCGGAAAAAGGAGCAAAGTCCTTTTTAAAATTTCAAAAGTCGAAATTTGGAAGAATGTCGCCTATTGTCAAAAAACACACTTTTGAATATTGGACATTCATAGGAATGGCCGGAATAGTGTTCCCCAATAATTTTTTTTCGCAAATTTTCTACCATTTTCGGAAAAAGGAGCAAAGTCCTTTCTAAAATTTCAAAAGTTGAAATTTGGAAAAATGTCGCCTATTGTCAAAAAAAGACACTTTTGAATATTGGACATTCATAGGAATGGCCGGAATAGTGTTCCCCAATAATTTTTTTTCGCAAATTTTCTACCATTTTCGGAAAAAGGAGCAAAGTCCTTTTCAAAATTTCAAAAGTCGAAATTTGGAAGAATGTCGCCTATTGTCAAAAAAACACACTTTTGAATATTGGACATTCATAGGAATGGCCGGAATAGTGTTCCCCAATAATTTTTTTTCGCAAATTTTCTACCATTTTCGGAAAAAGGAGCAAAGTCCTTTTTAAAATTTCAAAAGT
This sequence comes from Epicampocera succincta, assembly GCA_932526305.1. NCBI lineage: Eukaryota > Metazoa > Arthropoda > Insecta > Diptera > Tachinidae > Epicampocera > Epicampocera succincta. The sequence goes on along the minus strand of OW052037.1, from coordinate 34,741,681 downwards.
CGAAATTTGGAAGAATGTCGCCTATTGTCAAAAAAAAAACACATAGGAATGGCCGGAATATTGTTCCCCAATAATTTTTTTCGCAAATTTTCTACCATTTTCGGAAAAAGGAGCAAGGTCCTTTTTAAAATTTCAAAAGTGCAAATTTGGAAAAATGTCGCCAATTTTCAAAAAATCACACTTTTGAATATTGGACATTCATAGGAATGGCCGGAATAGTCTTCCCCAATAATTTTTTTTCGCAAATTTTCTACCATTTTCGGAAAAAGGAGCAAAGTCCTTTTTAAAATTTCAAAAGTCGAAATTTGAAAGAATGTTGCCTATTGTCAAAAAAACACGTTTTTGAATATTGGACATTCATAGGAATGGCCGGAATAGTGTTCCCCAATAATTTTTTTTCGCAAATTTTCTACCATTTTCGGAAAAAGGAGCAATGTCCTTTTCAAAATTTCAAAAGTCGAAATTTGGAAGAATGTCGCCTATTGTCAAAAAAACACACTTTTGAATATTGGACATTCATAGGAATGGCCGGAATAGTATTCCCCAATAACCTTTTTTCGCAAATTTTCTACCATTTTCGGAAAAAGGAGCAAAGTCCTTTCTAAAATTTCAAAAGTTGAAATTTGGAAAAATGTCGCCTATTGTCAAAAAAAGACACTTTTGAATATTGGACATTCATAGGAATGGCCGGAATAGTGTTCCCCAATAATTTTTTTTCGCAAATTTTCTACCATTTTCGGAAAAAGGAGCAAAGTCCTTTTTAAAATTTCAAAAGTCGAAATTTGGAAGAATGTCGCCTATTGTCAAAAAAACACACTTTTGAATATTGGACATTCATAGGAATGGCCGGAATAGTGTTCCCCAATAATTTTTTTTCGCAAATTTTCTACCATTTTCGGAAAAAGGAGCAAAGTCCTTTTTAAAATTTCAAAAGTCGAAATTTGGAAGAATGTCGCCTATTGTCAAAAAAACACATAGGAATGGCCGGAATAGTGTTCCCCAATAATTTTTTTTCGCAAATTTTCTACCATTTTCGGAAAAAGGAGCAAAGTCCTTTCTAAAATTTCAAAAGTTGAAATTTGGAAAAATGTCGCCTATTGTCAAAAAAAGACACTTTTGAATATTGGACATTCATAGGAATGGCCGGAATAGTGTTCCCCAATAATTTTTTTTCGCAAATTTTCTACCATTTTCGGAAAAAGGAGCAAAGTCCTTTTCAAAATTTCAAAAGTCGAAATTTGGAAGAATGTCGCCTATTGTCAAAAAAACACACTTTTGAATATTGGACATTCATAGGAATGTCCGGAATAGTGTTCCCCAATAATTTTTTTTCGCAAATTTTCTCCCATTTTCGGAAAAAGGAGCAAAGTCCTTTTTAAAATTTCAAAAGTCGAATTTTGGAAGAATGTCGCCTATTGTCAAAAAAACACACTTTTGAATATTGGACATTCATAGGAATGGCCGGAATAGTGTTCCCCAATACTTTTTGTTCGCAAATTTTCTACCATTTTCGGAAAAAGGAGCAAAGTCCTTTTCAAAATTTCAAAAGTCGAAATTTGGAAGAATGTCGCCTATTGTCAAAAAAACACACTTTTGAATATTGGGCATTCATAGGAATGGCCGGAATAGTGTTCCCCAATAATTTTTTTTCGCAAATTTTCTACCATTTTCGGAAAAAGGAGCAAAGTCCTTTTTAAAATTTCAAAAGTCGAAATTTGGAAGAATGTCGCCTATTGTCAAAAAAACACACTTTTGAATATTGGACATTCGTAGGAATGGCCGGAATAGTGTTCCCCAATAATTTTTTTTCGCAAATTTTCTACCATTTTCGGAAAAAGGAGCAAAGTCCTTTTTAAAATTTCAAAAGTCCAAATTTGGAAGAATGTCGCCTATTGTCAAAAAAACACACTTTTGAATATTGGACATTCATAGGAATGGCCGGAATAGTGTTCCCCAATAATTTTTTTTCCCAAATTTTCTACCATTTTCGGAAAAAGGAGCAAAGTCCTTTTTAAAATTTCAAAAGTCGAAATTTGGAAGAATGTCGCCTATTGTCAAAAAAACACACTTTTGAATATTGGACATTCATAGGAATGGCCGGAATAGTGTTCCCCAATAATTTTTTTTCGCAAATTTTCTACCATTTTCGGAAAAAGGAGCAAAGTCCTTTTTAAAATTTCAAAAGTCCAAATTTGGAAGAATGTCGCCTATTTAAAAAAAAACACACTTTTGAATATTTGACATTCATAGGAATGGTAGAAAATTTGCGAAAAAAAATTATTGGGGAACACTATTCCGGCCATTCCTATGAATGTCCAATATTCAAAAGTGTGTTTTTTTTGACAATAGGCGACATTCTTCCAAATTTCGACTTTTGAAATTTTGAAAAGGACTTTGCTCCTTTTTCCGAAAATGGTAGAAAATTTGCGAAAAAAAATTATTGGGGAACACTATTCCGGCCATTCCTATGAATGTACAATATTCAAAAGTGTGTTTTTGTTGACAATAGGCGAAATTCTTCCAAATTTCGACTTTTGAAATTTTAAAAAGGACTTTGCTCCTTTTTCCGAAAATGATAAAATATTTGCGAAAAAAAATTATTGGGGAACACTATTCCGGCCATTCCTACGAATGTCCAATATTCAAAAGTGTGTTTTTATGACAATATGCGACATTCTTCCAAATTTCGACTTTTGAAATTTTAAAAAGGAATTTTCTCCTTTTTCCGAAAATGGTAGAAAATTTGCGAAAAAAAATTATTGGGGAACACTATTCCGGCCATTCCTATGAATGTCCAATATTCAAAAGTGTGTTTTGTTTGACAATAGGCGACATTCTTCTAAATTTCGACTTTTGAAATTTTAAAAAGGACTTTGCTCCTTTTTCCGAAAATGGTAGAAAATTTGGGAAAAAAATTATTGGGGAACACTATTCCGGCCATTCCTATGAATATCCAATATTCAAAAGTGTGTTTTTTTGACAATAGGCGACATTCTTCCAAATTTCGACTTTTGAAATTTTAAAAAAGACTTTGCTCCTTTTTCCGAAAATGGTAGAAAATTTGCGAAAAGAAATTATTGGGCAACACTATTCCGGCCATTCCTATGAATGTCCAATATTCAAAAGTGTGTTTTTTTGACAATAGGCGACATTCTTCCAAATTTCGACTTTTGAAATTTTAAAAAGGACTTTGCTCCTTTTTCCGAAAATGGTAGAAAATTTGCGAAGAAAAATTATTGGGGAACACTATTCCGGCCATTCCTATGAATGTCCAATATTCAAAAGTGTGTTTTTATGACAATATGCGACATTCTTCCAAATTTCGACTTTTGAAATTTTAAAAAGGAATTTTCTCCTTTTTCCGAAAATGGTAAAAAATTTGCGAAAAAAAATTATTGGGGAACACTATTCCGGCCATTCCTATGTGTTTTTTTTGACAATAGGCGACATTCTTCCAAATTTCGACTTTTGAAATTTTAAAAAGGACCTTGCTCCTTTTTCCGAAAATTGGAGGAGATAAGCGAAAAAAAATTATTGGGGAACACTATTCCGGCCATTCCTATGAATGTCCAATATTCAAAAGTGTGTTTTTTTGACAATAGGCGACATTCTTCCAAATTTCGACTTTTGAAATTTTAAAAAGGACTTTGCTCCTTTTTCCGAAAATGGTAGAAAATTTGCGAAAAAAATTATTGGGGAACACTATTCCGGCCATTCCTATGAATGTCCAATATTCAAAAGTGTGTTTTTTTGACAATAGGCGACATTCTTCCAAATTTCGACTTTTGAAATTTTAAAAAGGACTTTGCTCCTTTTTCCGAAAATGGTAGAAAATTTGCGAAAAAAAATTATTGGGGAACACTATTTCGGCCATTCCTATGTGTTTTTTTGACAATAGGCGACATTCTTCCAAATTTCGACTTTTGAAATTTTAAAAAGGACCTTGCTCCTTTTTCCGAAAATGGTAGAAAATTTGCGAAAAAAAATTATTGGGGAACACTATTTCGGCCATTCCTATGTGTTTTTTTTGACAATAGGCGACATTCTTCCAAAATTCGACTTTTGAAATTTTAAAAAGGACTTTGCTCCTTTTTCCGAAAATGGTAGAAAATTTGCGAAAAAAAATTATTGGGGAACACTATTTCGGCCATTCCTATGTGTTTTTTTTGACAATAGGCGACATTCTTCCAAATTTCGACTTTTGAAATTTTAAAAAGGACCTTGCTCCTTTTTCCGAAAATTGGAGAAGATAAGCGAAAAAAAATTATTGGGGAACACTATTCCGGCCATTCCTATGAATGTCCAATATTCAAAAGTGTGTTTTTTTGACAATAGGCGACATTCTTCCAAATTTCGACTTTTGAAATTTTAAAAAGGACTTTGCTCCTTTTCCGAAAATGGTAGAAAATTTGCGAACAAAAAGTATTGTGGAACACTATTCCGGCCATTCCTATGAATGTCCAATATTCAAAAGTGTGTTTTTTTGACAATAGGCGACATTCTTCCAAATTTCGACTTTTGAAATTTTAAAAAGGACTTTGCTCCTTTTTCCGAAAATTGGAGGAGATAAGCGAAAAAAAATTATAGGGGAACACTATTCCGGCCATTCCTATGAATGTCCAATATTCAAAAGTGTGTTTTTTTGACAATAGGCGACATTCTTCCAAATTTCGACTTTTGAAATTTTAAAAAGGACTTTGCTCCTTTTTCCGAAAATGGTAGAAAATTTACGAAAAAAAATTATTGGGGAACACTATTCCGGCCATTCCTATGAATGTCCAATATTCAAAAGTGTGTTTTTTTGACAATAGGCGACATTCTTCCAAATTTCGACTTTTGAAATTTTAAAAAGGACTTTGCTCCTTTTTCCGAAAATGGTAGAAAATTTGCGAAAAAAAATTATTGGGGAACACTATTTCGGCCATTCCTATGTGTTTTTTGACAATAGGCGACATTCTTCCAAATTTCGACTTTTGAAATTTTAAAAAGGACTTTGCTCCTTTTTGCGAAAATGGTAGAAAATTTGCGAAAAAAAATTATTGGGGAACACTATTCCGGCCATTCCTATGAATGTCCAATATTCAAAAGTGTGTTTTTTTTGACAATAGGCGAAATTCTTCCAAATTTCGACTTTTGAAATTTTAAAAAGGACTTTGCTCCTTTTTCCGAAAATGATAAAATATTTGCGAAAAAAAATTATTGGGGAACACTATTCCGGCCATTCCCATGAATGTCCAATATTCAAAAGTGTGTTTTTTTGGCAATAGGCGACATTCTTCCAAATTTCGACTTTTGAAATTTTAAAAAGGACTTTGCTCCTTTTTCCGAAAATGGTAGAAAACTTGCGAAAAAAATTATTGGGGAACACTATTCCGGCCATTCCTATGAATGTCCAATATTCAAAAGTGTGTTTTTTTGACAATAGGCGACATTCTACCAAATTTCGACTTTTAAATTTTAAAAAGGACTTTGCTCCTTTTTCCGAAAATTGTAGAAAATTTGCGAAGAAAAAATTATTGGGGAACACTATTCCGGCCATTCCTATGTGTTTTTTTGACAATAGGCGACATTCTTGCAAATTTCGACTTTTGAAATTTTAAAAAGGACTTTGCTCCTTTTTCCGAAAATGGTAGAAAATTTGCGAAAAAAAATTATTGGGGAACACTATTCCGGCCATTCCTATGGACGTCCAATATTCCAAAGTGTAATTTTTTGACAATAGGCGACATTCTTCCAAATTTCGACTTTTGAAATTTTGAAAAGGACTTTGCTCCTTTTTCCGAAAATGGTAGAAAATTTGCGAAAAAAAATTATTGGGGAACACTATTCCGGTTATTTCTATGAATGTCCAATATTCAAAAGTCTTAAGAGTGTGTTTTTTTGAAAATTGGCGACATTTTTCCAAATTTAAACTTTTGAAATTTTAGAAAGGACTTTGCTCCTTTTTCCGAAAATGGTAGAAAATTTGCGAAAAAAAATTATTGGGGAACACTATTCCGGCCATTCCCATGAATGTCCAATATTCAAAAGTGTGTTTTTTTGGCAATAGGCGACATTCTTCCAAATTTCGACTTTTGAAATTTTAAAAAGGACTTTGCTCCTTTTTCCGAAAATGGTAGAAAATTTGCGAAAAAAAATTATTGGGGAACACTATTCCGGCCATTCCTATGAATGTCCAATATTCAAAAGTGTGTTTTGTTTGACAATAGGCGACATTCTTCTAAATTTCGACTTTTGAAATTTTAAAAAGGACTTTGCTCCTTTTTCCGAAAATGGTAGAAAATTTGGGAAAAAAATTATTGGGGAACACTATTCCGGCCATTCCTATGAATGTCCAATATTCAAATGTGTGTTTTTTTGACAATAGGCGACATTCTTCCAAATTTCGACTTTTGAAATTTTGAAAAGGACATTGCTCCTTTTTCCGAAAATGTTAGAAAATTTGCGAAAAGAAATTATTGGGGAACACTATTCCGGCCATTCCTATGAATGTCCAATATTCAAAAGTGTGTTTTTTTGACAATAGGCGACATTCTTCTAAATTTCGACTTTTGAAATTTTAAAAAGGACTTTGCTCCTTTTTCCGAAAATGGTAGAAAATTTGGGAAAAAAATTATTGGGGAACACTATTCCGGCCATTCCTATGAATGTCCAATATTCAAAAGTGTGTTTTTTTGACAATAGGCGACATTCTTCCAAATTTCGACTTTTGAAATTTTGAAAAGGACATTGCTCCTTTTTCCGAAAATGTTAGAAAATTTGCGAAAAGAAATTATTGGGGAACACTATTCCGGCCATTCCTATGAATGTCCAATATTCAAAAGTGTGTTTTGTTTGACAATAGGCGACATTCTTCTAAATTTCGACTTTTGAAATTTTAAAAAGGACTTTGCTCCTTTTTCCGAAAATGGTAGAAAATTTGGGAAAAAAATTATTGGGGAACACTATTCCGGCCATTCCTATGAATGTCCAATATTCAAAAGTGTGTTTTTTTGACAATAGGCGACATTCTTCCAAATTTCGACTTTTGAAATTTTGAAAAGGACATTGCTCCTTTTTCCGAAAATGTTAGAAAATTTGCGAAAAGAAATTATTGGGGAACACTATTCCGGCCATTCCTATGAATGTCCAATATTCAAAAGTGTGTTTTTTTGACAATAGGCGACATTCTTCCAAATTTCGACTTTTGAAATTTTAAAAAGGACTTTGCTCCTTTTTCCGAAAATGGTAGAAAATTTGCGAAGAAAAAATTATTGGGGAACACTATTCCGGCCATTCCTATGAATGTCCAATATTCAAAAGTGTGTTTTTTTGACAATAGGCGACATTCTTCCAAATTTCGACTTTTGAAATTTTAAAAAGGACTTTGCGCCTTTTTCCGAAAATGGGAAAAAATTTGCGAAAAAAAATTATTGGGGAACACTATTCCGGCCATTCCTATGAATGTCCAATATTCAAAAGTGTGTTTTTTTGACAATAGGCGACATTCGACTTTTGAAATTTTAAAAAGGACTTTGCTCCTTTTTCCGAAAATGGTAGAAAATTTGCGAAAAAAAATTATTGGGGAACACTATTCCGGCCATTCCTATGAATGTCCAATATTCAAAAGTGTCTTTTTTGACAATAGGCGACATTCTTCCAAATTTCGACTTTTGAAATTTTAAAAAGGACTTTGCTCCTTTTTCCGAAAATGGTAGAAAATTTGCGAAAAAAAATTATTGGGGAACACTATTCCGGCCATTCCTATGAATGTCCAATATTCAAAAGTGTGTTTTTTTGACAATAGGCGACATTCTTCCAAATTTCGACTTTTGAAATTTTAAAAAGGACTTTGCACCTTTTTCCGAAAATGGTAGAAAATTTACGAAAAAAAATTATTGGGGAACACTATTCCGGCCATTCCTATGAATGTCCAATATTCAAAAGTGTGTTTTTTTGACAATAGGCGACATTCTTCCAAATTTCGACTTTTGAAATTTTAAAAAGGACTTTGCTCCTTTTTCCGAAAATGGTAGAAAATTTGCGAAAAAAAATTATTGGGGAACACTATTTTGGCCATTCCTATGTGTTTTTTTGACAATAGGCGACATTCTTCCAAATTTCGACTTTTGAAATTTTAAAAAGGACTTTGCTCCTTTTTGCGAAAATGGTAGAAAATTTGCGAAAAAAAAATTATTGGGGAACACTATTCCGGCCATTCCTATGAATGTCCAATATTCAAAAGTGTGTTTTTTTTTGACAATAGGCGACATTCTTCCAAATTTCGACTTTTGAAATTTTGAAAAGGACTTTGCTCCTTTTTCCGAAAATGGTAGAAAATTTGCGAAAAAAAATTATTGGGGAACACTATTCCGGCCATTCCTATGAATGTACAATATTCAAAAGTGTGTTTTTGTTGACAATAGGCGAAATTCTTCCAAATTTCGACTTTTGAAATTTTAAAAAGGACTTTGCTCCTTTTTCCGAAAATGATAAAATATTTGCGAAAAAAAATTATTGGGGAACACTATTCCGGCCATTCCTACGAATGTCCAATATTCAAAAGTATGTTTTTATGACAATATGCGACATTCTTCCAAATTTCGACTTTTGAAATTTTAAAAAGGAATTTTCTCCTTTTTCCGAAAATGGTAGAAAATTTGCGAAAAAAAATTATTGGGGAACACTATTCCGGCCATTCCTATGAATGTCCAATATTCAAAAGTGTGTTTTGTTTGACAATAGGCGACATTCTTCTAAATTTCGACTTTTGAAATTTTAAAAAGGACTTTGCTCCTTTTTCCGAAAATGGTAGAAAATTTGCGAAAAGAAATTATTGGGGAACACTATTCCGGCCATTCCTATGAATGTCCAATATTCAAAAGTGTGTTTTTTTGACAATAGGCGAAATTCTTCCAAATTTCGACTTTTGAAATTTTAAAAAGGACTTTGCTCCTTTTTCCGAAAATGATAAAATATTTGCGAAAAAAAATTATTGGGGAACACTATTCCGGCCATTCCTACGAATGTCCAATATTCAAAAGTGTGTTTTTATGACAATATGCGACATTCTTCCAAATTTCGACTTTTGAAATTTTAAAAAGGAATTTTCTCCTTTTTCCGAAAATGGTAGAAAATTTGCGAAAAAAAATTATTGGGGAACACTATTCCGGCCATTCCTATGAATGTCCAATATTCAAAAGTGTGTTTTGTTTGACAATAGGCGAAATTCTTCCAAATTTCGACTTTTGAAATTTTAAAAAGGACTTTGCTCCTTTTTCCGAAAATGGTAGAAAATTTGGGAAAAAAATTATTGGGGAACACTATTCCGGCCATTCCTATGAATATCCAATATTCAAAAGTGTGTTTTTTTGACAATAGGCGACATTCTTCCAAATTTCGACTTTTGAAATTTTAAAAAGGACTTTGCTCCTTTTTCCGAAAATGGTAGAAAATTTGCGAAGAAACAATAATTGGGGAACACTATTCCGGCCATTCCTATGAATGTCCAATATTCAAAAGTGTGTTTTTATGACAATATGCGACATTCTTCCAAATTTCGACTTTTAAATTTTGAAAAGGACTTTGCTCCTTTTTCCGAAAATTGTAGAAAATTTGCGAAGAAAAAATTATTGGGGAACACTATTCCGGCCATTTCTATGTGTTTTTTTGACAATAGGCGACATTCTTGCAAATTTCGACTTTTGAAATTTTAAAAAGGACTTTGCTCCTTTTTCCGAAAATGGTAGAAAATTTGCGAAAAAAAATTATTGGGGAACACTATTCCGGCCATTCCTATGGACGTCCAATATTCCAAAGTGTAATTTTTTGACAATAGGCGACATTCTTCCAAATTTCGACTTTTGAAATTTTGAAAAGGACTTTGCTCCTTTTTCCGAAAATGGTAGAAAATTTGCGAAAAAAAATTATTGGGGAACACTATTCCGGCCATTCCTATGAATGTCCAATATTCAAAAGTGTGTTTTTTTGACAATAGGCGACATTCTTCCAAATTTCGACTTTTGAAATTTTAAAAAGGACTTTGCTCCTTTTTCCGAAAATGATAAAATATTTGCGAAAAAAAAATTATTGGGGAACACTATTCCGGCCATTCCTATGAATCTCCAATATTCATTAGTGTGTTTTTTTTGACAATAAGCGACACTCTTCCAAATTTCGACTTTTGAAATTTTAAAAAGGACTTTGCTCCTTTTTCCGAAAATGGTAGAAAATTTGCGAAAAAAAATTATTGGGGAACACTATTCCGGTTATTTCTATGAATGTCCAATATTCAAAAGTCTTAAGAGTGTGTTTTTTTGAAAATTGGCGACATTTTTCCAAATTTAAACTTTTGAAATTTTAGAAAGGACTTTGCTCCTTTTTCCGAAAATGGTAGAAAATTTGCGAAAAAAAATTATTGGGGAACACTATTCCGGCCATTCCCATGAATGTCCAATATTCAAAAGTGTGTTTTTTTGGCAATAGGCGACATTCTTCCAAATTTCGACTTTTGAAATTTTAAAAAGGACTTTGCTCCTTTTTCCGAAAATGGTAGAAAATTTAAGAAAAAAAATTATTGGGGAACACTATTCCGGCCATTCCTATGAATGTCCAATATTCAAAAGTGTGTTCTTTTTGACAATAGGCGACATTCTTCCAAATTTCGACTTTTGAAATTTTAAAAAGGACTTTGCTCCTTTTTCCGAAAATGGTAGAAAATTTGCGAAAAAAATTATTGGGGAACACTATTCCGGCCATTCCTATGAATCTCCAATATTCAAAAGTGTGTTTTTTTGACAATAGGCGACATTCTTCCAAATTTCGACTTTTGAAATTTTAAAAAGGACTTTGCTGCTTTTTCCGAAAATGGTAGAAAATTTGCGAAAAAAAATGATTGGGGAACACTATTCCGGCCATTCCTATGAATGTCCAATATTCAAAAGTGTGTTTTTTTGACAATAGGCGACATTCTTCCAAATTTCGACTTTTGAAATTTTGAAAAGGACTTTGCTCCTTTTTCCGAAAATGGTAGAAAATTTGGGGAAAAAAATTATTGGGGAACACTATTCCGGCCATTCCTATGAATGTCCAATATTCAAAAGTGTGTTTTTTTTTGACAATAGGCGAAATTCTTCCAAATTTCGACTTTTGAAATTTTAAAAAGGACTTTGCTCCTTTTTCCGAAAATGATAAAATATTTGGGAAAAAAAATTTTTGGGGAACACTATTCCGGCCATTCCTACGAATGTCCAATATTCAAAAGTGTGTTTTTATGACAATATGCGACATTCTTCCAAATTTCGACTTTTGAAATTTTAAAAAGGAATTTTCTCCTTTTTCCGAAAATGGTAGAAAATTTGCGAAAAAAATTATTGGGGAACACTATTCCGGCCATTCCTATGAATGTCCAATATTCAAAAGTGTGTTTTTTTTGACAATAGGCGAAATTCTTCCAAAATTCGACTTTTGAAATTTTAAAAAAGACTTTGCTCCTTTTTCCGAAAATGGGAAAAAATTTGCGAAAAAAAATTATTGGGGAACACTATTCCGGCCATTCCTATGAATGTCCAATATTCAAAAGTGTGTTTTTTTGACAATAGGCGACATTCTTCCAAATTTCGACTTTTGAAATTTTAAAAAAGACTTTGCTCCTTTTTCCGAAAATGGGAAAAAATTTGCGAAAAAAAATTATTGGGGAACACTATTCCGGCCATTCCTATGAATGTCCAATATTCAAAAGTGTGTTTTTTTGACAATAGGCGACATTCTTCCAAATTTCGACTTTTGAAATTTTAAAAAAGACTTTGGTCCTTTTTCCGAAAATGGTAGAAAATTTGCGAAAAAAAATTATTGGGGAACACTATTCCGGCCATTCCTATGAATGTCCAATATTCAAAAGTGTGTTTTTTTGACAATAGGCGACATTCTTCCAAATTTCGACTTTTGAAATTTTGAAAAGGGCTTTGCTCCTTTTTCCGAAAATGGTAAAAAATTTGCGAAAAAAAATTATTGGGGAACACTATTCCGGCCATTCCTATGTGTTTTTTTGACAATAGGCGACATTCTTCCAAATTTCGACTTTTGAAATTTTAAAAAGTACTTTGCTGCTTTTTCCGAAAATGGTAGAAAATTAGCGAAAAAAAATTATTGGGGAACACTATTCCGGCCATTCCTATGAATGTCCAATATTCAAAAGTGTGTTTTTTTGACAATAGGCGACATTCTTCCAAATTTCGACTTTTGAAATTTTAAAAAGGACTATGCTCCTTTTTCCGAAAATGGTAGAAAATTTGCGAAAAAAAATTATTGGGGAACACTATTTCGGCCATTCCTATGTGTTTTTTTTGACAATAGGCGACATTCTTCCAAATTTCGACTTTTGAAATTTTAAAAAGGACTTTGCTCCTTTTTCCGAAAATGGTAGAAAATTTGCGAAAAAAAATTATTGGGGAACACTATTCCGGCCATTCCTATGAATGTCCAATATTCAAAAGTGTGTTTTTTTTGACAATAGGCGAAATTCTTCCAAATTTCGACTTTTGAAATTTTAAAAAGGACTTTGCTCCTTTTTCCGAAAATGATAAAATATTTGCGAAAAAAAATTATTGGGGAACACTATTCCGGCCATTCCTACGAATGTCCAATATTCAAAAGTGTGTTTTTATGACAATATGCGACATTCTTCCAAATTTCGACTTTTGAAATTTTAAAAAGGAATTTTCTCCTTTTTCCGAAAATGGTAGATATTTTGCGAAAAAAAATTATTGGGGAACACTATTCCGGCCATTCCTATGAATGTCCAATATTCAAAAGTGTGTTTTGTTTGACAATAGGCGACATTCTTCTAAATTTCGACTTTTGAAATTTTAAAAAGGACTTTGCTCCTTTTTCCGAAAATGGTAGAAAATTTGGGAAAAAAATTATTGGGGAACACTATTCCGGCCATTCCTATGAATATCCAATATTCAAAAGTGTGTTTTTTTGACAATAGGCGACATTCTTTCAAATTTCGACTTTTGAAATTTAAAAAAGGAATTTTCTCCTTTTTCCGAAAATGGTAGAAAATTTGCGAAAAAAAATTATTGGGGAACACTATTCCGGACATTCCTATGAATGTCCAATATTCAAAAGTGTGTTTTTATGACAATATGCGACATTCTTCCAAATTTCGACTTTTGAAATTTTAAAAAGGAATTTTCTCCTTTTTCCGAAAATGGTAGAAAATTTGCGAAAAAAAATTATTGGGGAACACTATTCCGGCCATTCCTATGAATGTCCAATATTCAAAAGTGTGTTTTTTTGACAATAGGCGACATTCTTCCAAATTTGGACTTTTGAAATTTTAAAAAGGACTTTGCTCCTTTTTCCGAAAATGGTAGAAAATTTGGGAAAAAAAATTATTGGGGAACACTATTCCGGCCATTCCTATGAATGTCCAATATTCAAAAGTGTGTTTTTTTGACAATAGGCGACATTCGACTTTTGAAATTTTAAAAAGGACTTTGCTCCTTTTTCCGAAAATGGTAGAAAATTTGCGAAAAAAAATTATTGGGGAACACTATTCCGGCCATTCCTATGAATGTCCAATATTCAAAAGTGTCTTTTTTGACAATAGGCGACATTCTTCCAAATTTCGACTTTTGAAATTTTAAAAAGGAATTTTCTCCTTTTTCCGAAATTGGTAGAAAATTTGGGAAAAAAAATTATTGGGGAACACTATTCCGGACATTCCTATGGACGTCCAATATTCCAAAGTGTAATTTTTTGACAATAGGCGACATTCTTCCAAATTTCGACTTTTGAAATTTTGAAAAGGACTTTGCGCCTTTTTCCGAAAATGGGAAAAAATTTGCGAAAAAAAATTATTGGGGAACACTATTCCGGCCATTCCTATGAATGTCCAATATTCAAAAGTGTGTTTTTTTGACAATAGGCGACATTCGACTTTTGAAATTTTAAAAAGGACTTTGCTCCTTTTTCCGAAAATGGTAGAAAATTTGCGAAAAAAAATTATTGGGGAACACTATTCCGGCCATTCCTATGAATGTCCAATATTCAAAAGTGTCTTTTTTGACAATAGGCGACATTCTTCCAAATTTCGACTTTTGAAATTTTAAAAAGGACTTTGCTCCTTTTTCCGAAAATGGTAGAAAATTTGCGAAAAAAAATTATTGGGGAACACTATTCCGGCCATTCCTATGAATGTCCAATATTCAAAAGTGTGTTTTTTTGACAATAGGCGACATTCTTCCAAATTTCGACTTTTGAAATTTTAAAAAAGACTTTGCTCCTTTTTCCGAAAATGGTAGAAAATTTACGAAAAAAAATTATTGGGGAACACTATTCCGGCCATTTCTATGAATGTCCAATATTCAAAAGTGTGTTTTTTTGACAATAGGCGACATTCTTCCAAATTTCGACTTTTGAAATTTTAAAAAAGACTTTGCTCCTTTTTCCGAAAATGGTAGAAAATTTGCGAAAAAAAATTATTGGGGAACACTATTCCGGCCATTCCTATGAATGTACAATATTCAAAAGTGTGTTTTTGTTGACAATAGGCGAAATTCTTCCAAATTTCGACTTTTGAAATTTTAAAAAGGACTTTGCTCCTTTTTCCGAAAATGATAAAATATTTGCGAAAAAAAATTATTGGGGAACACTATTCCGGCCATTCCTACGAATGTCCAATATTCAAAAGTGTGTTTTTATGACAATATGCGACATTCGACTTTTGAAATTTTAAAAAGGACTTTGCTCCTTTTTCCGAAAATGGTAGAAAATTTGCGAAAAAAAATTATTGGGGAACACTATTCCGGCCATTCCTATGAATGTCCAATATTCAAAAGTGTGTTTTTTTTGACAATAAGCGACATTCTTCCAAATTTCGACTTTTGAAATTTTAAAAAGGACTTTGCTCCTTTTTCCGAAAATGATAAAATATTTGCGAAAAAAAATTATTGGGGAACACTATTCCGGCCATTCCTACGAATGTCCAATATTCAAAAGTGTGTTTTTATGACAATATGCGACATTCGACTTTTGAAATTTTAAAAAGGACTTTGCTCCTTTTTCCGAAAATGGTAGAAAATTTGCGAAAAAAAATTATTGGGGAACACTATTCCGGCCATTCCTATGAATGTCCAATATTCAAAAGTGTCTTTTTTGACAATAGGCGACATTCTTCCAAATTTCGACTTTTGAAATTTTAAAAAGGACTTTGCTCCTTTTTCCGAAAATGGGAGAAAATTTGCGAAAAAAAATTATTGGGGAACACTATTCCGGCCATTCCTATGAATGTCCAATATTCAGAAGTGTGTTTTTTTGACAATAGGCGACATTCTTCCAAATTTGGACTTTTGAAATTTTAAAAAGGAATTTTCTCCTTTTTCCGAAAATGGGAGAAAATTTGCGAAAAAAAATTATTGGGGAACACTATTCCGGCCATTCCTATGAATGTCCAATATTCAAAAGTGTGTTTTTTTTGACAATAGGCGACATTCTTCCAAATTTCGGCTTTTGAAATTTTAAAAAGGACTTTGCTCCTTTTTCCGAAAATGGTAAAAATATTGTGAAAAAAAATTATTGGGGAACACTATTCCGGCCATTCCTATGAATGTCCAATATTCAAAAGTGTGTTTTTTTGACAATAGGCGACATTCTTCCAAATTTCGACTTTTGAAATTTTAAAAAGGACTTTGCTCCTTTTTCCGAAAATGGTAGAAAATTTGTGAAAAAAAATTATTGGGGAACACTATTCCGGCCATTCCTATGAATGTCCAATATTCAAAAGTGTGTTTTTTTGACAATAGGCGACATTCTTCCAAATTTCGACTTTTGAAATTTTAAAAAGGACTTCCAATGTCCAATATTCAAAAGTGTGTTTTTTTTGACAATAGGCGACATTCTTCCAAATTTCGACTTTTGAAATTTTAAAAAGGACTTTGCTCCTTTTTCCAAAAATGGTAGAAAATTTGGGAAAAAAAATATTGGGGAACACTACTCCGGCCATTCCTATGAATGTCCAATATTCAAAAGTGTGTTTTTTTTGACAATAGGCGACATTCTTCCAAATTTCGACTTTTGAAATTTTAAAAAGGACTTTGCTCCTTTTTGCGAATATGGTAGAAAATTTGGGAAAAAAAATTATTGGGGAACACTATTCCGGCCATTCCTATGAATGTCCAATATTCAAAAGTCTGTTTTTTTGGCAAAAGGCGGCATTCTTCCAAATTTCGACTTTTGAAATTTTAAAAAGGACTTTGCTCCTTTTTCCGAAAATGGTAGAAAATTTGGGAAAAAAAATATTGGGGAACACTATTCCGGCCATTCCTATGAATGTCCAATATTCAAAAGTGTGTTTTTTGACAATAGGCGACATTCTTCCAAATTTCGACTTTTGAAATTTTAAAAAGGACTGTGCTCCTTTTTCCGAAAATTGTAGAAGATAAGCGAAAAAACATTATTGGAGAACACTCTTCCGGCCATTTCTATGAATGCCCAATATTCAAAAGTGTGTTTTTTTTGACAATAGGCGACATTCTTCCAAATTTCGACTTTTGAAATTTTAAAAAGGACTTTGCTCCTTTTTCCGAAAATGGTAGAAAATTTGCGAAAAAAAATTATTGGGGAACATTATTCCGGCCATTCCTATGAATGTCCAATATTCAAAAGTGTGTTTTTTTGACAATAGGCGACATTCTTCCAAATTTCGACTTTTGAAATTTTAAAAAGGACTTTGCTCCTTTTTCCGAAAATGGTAGAAAATTTGCGAAAAAAATTATTGGGGAACACTATTCCGGCCATTCCTATGTGTTTTTTTTGACAATAGGCGACATTCTTCCAAATTTCGACTTTTGAAATTTTAAAAAGGACTTTGCTCCTTTTTCCGAAAATGGTAGAAAACTTGGGAAAAAAATTATTGGGGAACACTATTCCGGCCATTTCTATGAATGTCCAATATTCAAAAGTCTTAACAGTGTGTTTTTTTTGAAAATTGGCGACATTTTTCCAAATTTCGACTTTTGAAATTTTAAAAAGGACTTTGCTCTTTTTTCCGAAAATTGTAGGAGATAAGCGAAAAAACATTATTGGAGAACACTCTTCCGGCCATTTCTATGAATGCCCAATATTCAAAAGTGTGTTTTTTTGACAATAGGCGACATTCTTCCAAATTTCGACTTTTGAAATTTTAAAAAGGACTTTGCTCTTTTTTCCGAAAATTGTAGGAGATAAGCAAAAAAACATTATTTGAGAACACTCTTCCGGCCATTTCTATGAATGTCCAATATTCAAAAATCTTAACGGTGTGTTTTTTTGAAAATTGGCGACATTTTTCCAAATTTCAGCTTTTGAAATTTTAGAAAGGACTTTGCTCCTTTTTCCGAAAATGGTAGAAAATTTGCGAAAAAAAATTATTGGGGAACACTATTCCGGCCATTCCTATGAATGTCCAATATTCAAAAGTGTGTTTTTTTGACAATAGGCGACATTCTTCCAAATTTGGTCTTTTGAAATTTTAAAAAGGACTTTGTTCCTTTTTCCGAAAATGGTAGAAAATTTGCGAAAAAAAATTATTGCGGTACACTATTCCGGGCATTCCTATGAATGTCCAATATTCAAAAGTGTGTTTTTTTGACAATAGGCGACATTCTTCCAAATTTCGACTTTTGAAATTTTAAAAAGGACTTTGCTCCTTTTTCCGAAAATGGTAAAAAATTTGTGAAAAAAAATTATTAGGGAACACTATTCCGGCCATTCCTATGAATGTCCAATATTCAAAAGTGTGTTTTTTTGACAATAGGCGACATTCTTCCAAATTTCGACTTTTGAAATTTTAAAAAGGACTGTTCCTTTTTCCGAAAATGGTAGAAAATTTGCGAAAAAAAATTATTGCGGTACACTATTCCGGGCATTCCTATGAATGTCCAATATTCAAAAGTGTGTTTTTTTGACAATAGGCGACATTCTTCCAAATTTCGACTTTTGAAATTTTAAAAAGGACTTTGCTCCTTTTTCCGAAAATGGTAGAAAATTTGGGAAAAAAAATTATTGGGGAACACTATTCCGGCCATTCCTATGAATGTCCAATATTCAAAAGTGTGTTTTTTTGACAATAGGCGACATTCTTCCAAATTTCAGCTTTTGAAATTTTAGAAAGGACTTTGCTCCTTTTTCCGAAAATGGTAGAAAATTTGAGAAAAAAATTATTGGGGAACACTATTCCGGCCATTCCTATGAATGCCCAATATTCAAAAGTGTGTTTTTTTGACAATAGGCGACATTCTTCCAAATTTCGACTTTTGAAATTTTAAAAAGGACTTTGCTCCTTTTTCCGAAAATGGTAGAAAATTTGCGAAAAAAAATTATTGGGGAACACTATTCTGGCCATTCCTATGAATGTCCCATATTCAAAAGTGTGTTTTTTTGACAATAGGCGACATTCTTCCAAATTTCGACTTTTGAAATTTTAAAAAGGACTTTGCTCTTTTTTCCGAAAATTGTAGGAGATAAGCAAAAAAACATTATTTGAGAACACTCTTCCGGCCATTTCTATGAATGTCCAATATTCAAAAATCTTAACAGTGTGTTTTTTTGCAAATTGGCGACATTTTTCCAAATTTCAGCTTTTGAAATTTTAGAAAGGACTTTGCTCCTTTTTCCAAAAATGGTAGAAAATTTGCGAAAAAAAATTATTGGGGAACACTATTCCGGCCATTCCTAGACAATAGGCGACATTCTTCCAAATTTCGACTTTTGAAATTTTAAAAGGACTTTGCTCCTTTTTTCGAAAATGGTAGAAAATTTGCGAAAAAAAATTATTGGGGAACACTATTACGGCCATTCCTATGAATGTCCAATATTCAAAAGTGTGTTTTTTTGACAATAGGCGACATTCTTCCAAATTTCGACTTTTGAAATTTTAAAAGGACTTTGCTCCTTTTTTCGAAAATGGTAGAAAATTTGCGAAAAAAAATTATTGGGGAACACTATTACGGCCATTCCTATGAATGTCCAATATTCAAAAGTGTGTTTTTTTGACAATAGGCGACATTCTTCCAAATTTCGACTTTTGAAATTTTAAAAAGGACTTTGCTCCTTTTTCCGAAAATTGTAGGAGATAAGCGAAAAAACATTATTTGAGAACACTCTTCCGGCCATTTCTATGAATGCCCAATATTCAAAAATCTTAACAGTGTGTTTTTTTTTGCAAATTGGCGACATTTTTCCAAATTTCAGCTTTTGAAATTTTAGAAAGGACTGTGCTCCTTTTTCCGAAAATGGTAGAAAATTTGCGAAAAAAAATTATTGGGGAACACTATTCCGGCCATTCCTATGAATGCCCAATATTCAAAAATCTTAACAGTGTGTTTTTTTGCAAATTGGCGACATTTTTCCAAATTTCAGCTTTTGAAATTTTAGAAAGGACTGTGCTCCTTTTTCCGAAAATGGTAGAAAATTTGCGAAAAAAAATTATTGGGGAACACTATTCCGGCCATTCCTATGAATGTCCAATATTCAAAAGTGTGTTTTTTTGACAATAGGCGACATTCTTCCAAATTTCGACTTTTGAAATTTTAAAAAGGACTTTGCTCCTTTTTCCGAAAATGGTAGAAAATTTGGGAAAAAAAATTATTGGGGAACACTATTCCGGCCATTCCTATGAATGTCCAATATTCAAAAGTGTGTTTTTTTGACAATAGGCGACATTCTTCCAAATTTCGACTTTTGAAATTTTAAAAAGGACTTGCTCCTTTTTCCGAAAATGGTAGAAAACTTGGAAAAAAAATTATTGGGGAACACTATTCCGGCCATTTCTATGAATGTCCAATATTCAAAAGTCTTAACAGTGTGTTTTTTTTGAAAATTGGCGACATTTTTCCAAATTTCGACTTTTGAAATTTTAAAAAGGACTTTGCTCTTTTTTCCGAAAATTGTAGGAGATAAGCGAAAAAACATTATTGGAGAACACTCTTCCGGCCATTTCTATGAATGCCCAATATTCAAAAGTGTGTTTTTTTGACAATAGGCGACATTCTTCCAAATTTCGACTTTTGAAATTTTAAAAAGGACTATGCTCCTTTTTCCGAAAATTGTACGAGATAAGCGAAAAAACATTATTGGAGAACACTATTCCGGCCATTTCTATGAATGTCCAATATACAAAAATCTTAACAGTGTGTTTTTTTGACAATAGGCGACATTCTTCCAAATTTCGACTTTTGAAATTTTAAAAAGGACTTTGCTCCTTTTTCCGAAAATGGTAGAAAATTTGGGAAAAAAATTTATTGGGGAACACTATTCCGGCCATTCCTATGAATGTCCAATATTCAAAAGTCTGTTTTTTTGACAATAGGCGGCATTCTTCCAAATTTCGACTTTTGAAATTTTAAAAAGGACTTTGCTCTTTTTTCCGAAAATTGTAGGAGATAAGCGAAAAAACATTATTGGAGAACACTCTTCCGGCCATTCCTATGAATGTCCAATATACAAAAATCTTAACAGTGTGTTTTTTTGACAATAGCCGACATTCTTCCAAATTTCGACTTTTGAAATTTTAAAAAGGACTTTGCTCCTTTTTCCGAAAATGGTAGAAAATTTGGGAAAAAAAATTATTGGGGAACACTATTCCGGCCATTCCTATGAATGTCCAATATTCAAAAGTCTGTTTTTTTGACAATAGGCGGCATTCTTCCAAATTTCGACTTTTGAAATTTTAAAAAGGACTTTGCTCTTTTTTCCGAAAATTGTAGGAGATAAGCGAAAAAACATTATTGGAGAACACTCTTCCGGCCATTTCTATGAATGCCCAATATTCAAAAGTGTGTTTTTTTGACAATAGGCGACATTCTTCCAAATTTCGACTTTTGAAATTTTAAAAAGGACTTTGCTCTTTTTTCCGAAAATTGTAGGAGATAAGCAAAAAAACATTATTTGAGAACACTATTCCGGCCATTTCTATGAACATCCAATATACAAAAATTTTAACAGTGTGTTTTTTTTTAAATTGGCGACATTCTTCCAAATTTCGACTTTTGAAATTTTAAAAAGGACTTTGCTCCTTTTTCCGAAAATGGTAGAAAATTTGCGAAAAAAAATTATTGCGGAACACTATTCCGGGCATTCCTATGAATGTCCAATATTCAAAAGTGTGTTTTTTTGACAATAGGCGACATTCTTCCAAATTTCGACTTTTGAAATTTTGAAAAGGACTATGCTCCTTTTTCCGAAAATTGTACGAGATAAGCGAAAAAACATTATTGGAGAACACTATTCCGGCCATTTCTATGAATGTCCAATATACAAAAATATTAACAGTGTGTTTTTTTTTAAATTGGCGACATTCTTCCAAATTTCGACTTTTGAAATTTTAAAAGGACTTTGCTCCTTTTTCCGAAAATGGTAGAAAATTTGGGAAAAAAAATATTGGGGAACACTATTCCGGCCATTCCTATGAATGTCCAATATTCAAAAGTGTGTTTTTTTGACAATAGGCGATATTCTTCCAAATTTCGACTTTTGAAATTTTAAAAAGGACTTTGCTCTTTTTTCCGAAAATTGTAGGAGATAAGCGAAAAAACATTATTGGAGAACACTCTTCCGGCCATTTCTATGAATGCCCAATATTCAAAAGTGTGTTTTTTTGACAATAGGCGACATTCTTCCAAATTTCGACTTTTGAAATTTTAAAAAGGACTTTGTTCCTTTTTCCGAAAATGGTAGAAAATTTGCGAAAAAAAATTATTGCGGTACACTATTCCGGGCATTCCTATGAATGTCCAATATTCAAAAGTGTGTTTTTTTGACAATAGGCGACATTCTTCCAAATTTCGACTTTTGAAATTTTAAAAAGGACTTTGCTCCTTTTTCCGAAAATGGTAGAAAATTTGCGAAAAAAAATTATTGGGGAACATTATTCCGGCCATTCCTATGAATGTCCAATATTCAAAAGTGTGTTTTTTTGACAATAGGCGACATTCTTCCAAATTTCGACTTTTGAAATTTTAAAAAGGACTATGCTCCTTTTTCCGAAAATTGTACGAGATAAGCGAAAAAACATTATTGGAGAACACTATTCCGGCCATTTCTATGAATGTCCAATATACAAAAATCTTAACAGTGTGTTTTTTTGACAATAGGCGACATTCTTCCAAATTTCGACTTTTGAAATTTTAAAAAGGACTTTGCTCCTTTTTCCGAAAATGGTAGAAAATTTGGGAAAAAAAATTATTGGGGAACACTATTCCGGCCATTCCTATGAATGTCCAATATTCAAAAGTCTGTTTTTTTGACAATAGGCGGCATTCTTCCAAATTTCGACTTTTGAAATTTTAAAAAGGACTTTGCTCTTTTTTCCGAAAATTGTAGGAGATAAGCGAAAAAACATTATTGGAGAACACTCTTCCGGCCATTTCTATGAATGCCCAATATTCAAAAGTGTGTTTTTTTGACAATAGGCGACATTCTTCCAAATTTCGACTTTTGAAATTTTAAAAAGGACTTTGCTCTTTTTTCCGAAAATTGTAGGAGATAAGCAAAAAAACATTATTTGAGAACACTATTCCGGCCATTTCTATGAACATCCAATATACAAAAATTTTAACTGTGTGTTTTTTTTTTAAATTGGCGACATTCTTCCAAATTTCGACTTTTGAAATTTTAAAAAGGACTTTGCTCCTTTTTCCGAAAATGGTAGAAAATTTGGGAAAAAAAATTATTGGGGAACACTATTACGGCCATTCCTATGAATGTCCAATATTCAAAAGTGTGTTTTTTTGACAATAGGCGACATTCTTCCAAATTTCGACTTTTGAAATTTTAAAAAGGACTTTGCTCCTTTTTCCGAAAATTGTAGGAGATAAGCGAAAAAACATTATTTGAGAACACTCTTCCGGCCATTTCTATGAATGCCCAATATTCAAAATTCTTAACAGTGTGTTTTGTTGCAAATTGGCGACATTTTTCCAAATTTCAGCTTTTGAAATTTTAGAAAGGACTGTGCTCCTTTTTCCGAAAATGGTAGAAAATTTGCGAAAAAAAATTATTGGGGAACACTATTCCGGCCATTCCTATGAATGCCCAATATTCAAAAATCTTAACAGTGTGTTTTTTTGCAAATTGGCGACATTTTTCCAAATTTCAGCTTTTGAAATTTTAGAAAGGACTGTGCTCCTTTTTCCGAAAATGGTAGAAAATTTGCGAAAAAAAATTATTGCGGAACACTATTCCGGGCATTCCTATGAATGTCCAATATTCAAAAGTGTGTTTTTTTGACAATAGGCGACATTCTTCCAAATTTCGACTTTTGAAATTTTAAAAAGGACTATGCTCCTTTTTCCGAAAATTGTACGAGATAAGCGAAAAAACATTATTGGAGAACACTATTCCGGCCATTTCTATGAACATCCAATATACAAAAATTTTAACAGTGTGTTTTTTTTTAAATTGGCGACATTCTTCCAAATTTCGACTTTTGAAATTTTAAAAAGGACTTTGCTCCTTTTTCCGAAAATGGTAGAAAATTTGCGAAAAAAAATTATTGCGGAACACTATTCCGGGCATTCCTATGAATGTCCAATATTCAAAAGTGTGTTTTTTTGACAATAGGCGACATTCTTCCAAATTACGACTTTTGAAATTTTAAAAAGGACTATGCTCCTTTTTCCGAAAATTGTACGAGATAAGCGAAAAAACATTATTGGAGAACACTATTCCGGCCATTTCTATGAATGTCCAATATACAAAAATCTTAACAGTGTGTTTTTTTTTAAATTGGCGACATTCTTCCAAATTTCGACTTTTGAAATTTTAAAAGGACTTTGCTCCTTTTTCCGAAAATGGTAGAAAATTTGGGAAAAAAAATATTGGGGAACACTATTCCGGCCATTCCTATGAATGTCCAATATTCAAAAGTGTGTTTTTTTGACAATAGGCGATATTCTTCCAAATTTCGACTTTTGAAATTTTAAAAAGGACTTTGCTCTTTTTTCCGAAAATTGTAGGAGATAAGCGAAAAAACATTATTGGAGAACACTCTTCCGGCCATTTCTATGAATGCCCAATATTCAAAAGTGTGTTTTTTTGACAATAGGCGATATTCTTCCAAATTTCGACTTTTGAAATTTTAAAAAGGACTTTGCTCTTTTTTCCGAAAATTGTAGGAGATAAGCGAAAAAACATTATTGGAGAACACTCTTCCGGCCATTTCTATGAATGCCCAATATTCAAAAGTGTGTTTTTTTGACAATAGGCAACATTCTTCCAAATTTCGACTTTTGAAATTTTAAAAAGGACTTTGCTCCTTTTTCCGAAAATGGTAGAAAATTTGCGAAAAAAAATTATTGGGGAACATTATTCCGGCCATTCCTATGAATGTCCAATATTCAAAAGTGTGTTTTTTTGACAATAGGCGACATTCTTCCAAATTTCGACTTTTGAAATTTTAAAAAGGACTTTGCTCCTTTTTCCGAAAATGGTAGAAAATTTGCGAAAAAAAATTATTGCGGTACACTATTCCGGGCATTCCTATGAATGTCCAATATTCAAAAGTGTGTTTTTTTGACAATAGGCGACATTCTTCCAAATTTCGACTTTTGAAATTTTAAAAAGGACTATGCTCCTTTTTCCGAAAATTGTACGAGATAAGCGAAAAAACATTATTGGAGAACACTATTCCGGCCATTTCTATGAATGTCCAATATACAAAAATCTTAACAGTGTGTTTTTTTGACAATAGGTGACATTCTTCCAAATTTCGACTTTTGAAATTTTAAAAAGGACTTTGCTCCTTTTTCCGAAAATGGTAGAAAATTTGGGAAAAAAAATTATTGGGGAACACTATTCCGGCCATTCCTATGAATGTCCAATATTCAAAAGTCTGTTTTTTTGACAATAGGCGGCATTCTTCCAAATTTCGACTTTTGAAATTTTAAAAAGGACTTTGCTCTTTTTTCCGAAAATTGTAGGAGATAAGCGAAAAAACATTATTGGAGAACACTCTTCCGGCCATTTCTATGAATGCCCAATATTCAAAAGTGTGTTTTTTTGACAATAGGCGACATTCTTCCAAATTTCGACTTTTGAAATTTTAAAAAGGACTTTGCTCTTTTTTCCGAAAATTGTAGGAGATAAGCAAAAAAACATTATTTGAGAACACTATTCCGGCCATTTCTATGAACATCCAATATACAAAAATTTTAACAGTGTGTTTTTTTTTAAATTGGCGACATTCTTCCAAATTTCGACTTTTGAAATTTTAAAAAGGACCTTGCTCCTTTTTCCAAAAATGGTAGAAAATTTGGGAAAAAAAATTATTGGGGAACACTATTCCGGCCATTCCTATAAATGTCCAATATTCAAAAGTGTGTTTTTTTGACAATAGGCGACATTCTTCCAAATTTCGACTTTTGAAATTTTAAAAAGAACTTTGCTCCTTTTTCCGAAAATGGTAGAAAATTTGGGAAAAAAAATATTGGGGAACACTATTCCGGCCATTCCTATGAATGTCCAATATTCAAAAGTGTGTTTTTTTGACAATAGGCGACATTCTTCCAAATTTCGACTTTTGAAATTTTAAAAAGGACTTTGCTCCTTTTTCCGAAAATTGTAGGAGATAAGCGAAAAAACATTATTTGAGAACACTCTTCCGGCCATTTCTATGAATGCCCAATATTCAAAAATCTTAACAGTGTGTTTTTTTGCAAATTGGCGACATTTTTCCAAATTTCAGCTTTTGAAATTTTAGAAAGGACTGTGCTCCTTTTTCCGAAAATGGTAGAAAATTTGCGAAAAAAAATTATTGGGGAACACTATTCCGGCCATTCCTATGAATGTCCAATATTCAAAAGTTTGTTTTTTTGACAACAGACCACATTGTTCCAAATTTCGACTTTTGAAATTTTAAAAAGGACTTTGCTCCTTTTTCCGAAAATGGTAGAAAATTTGCGAAAAAAAATTATTGGGGAACATTATTCCGGCCATTCCTATGAATGTCCAATATTCAAAAGTGTGTTTTTTTGACAATAGGCGACATTCTTCCAAATTTCGACTTTTGAAATTTTAAAAAGGACTTTGCTCCTTTTTCCGAAAATGGTAGAAAATTTGCGAAAAAAATTATTGGGGAACACTATTCCGGCCATTCCTATGTGTTTTTTTGACAATAGGCGACATTCTTCCAAATTTCGACTTTTGAAATTTTAAAAAGGACTTGCTCCTTTTTCCGAAAATGGTAGAAAACTGGGGAAAAAAATTATTGGGGAACACTATTCCGGCCATTTCTATGAATGTCCAATATTCAAAAGTCTTAACAGTGTGTTTTTTTTTGAAAATTGGCGACATTTTTCCAAATTTCGACTTTTGAAATTTTAAAAAGGACTTTGCTCTTTTTTCCGAAAATTGTAGGAGATAAGCGAAAAAACATTATTGGAGAACACTCTTCCGGCCATTTCTATGAATGCCCAATATTCAAAAGTGTGTTTTTTTGACAATAGGCGACATTCTTCCAAATTTCGACTTTTGAAATTTTAAAAAGGACTTTGCTCTTTTTTCCGAAAATTGTAGGAGATAAGCAAAAAAACATTATTTGAGAACACTATTCCGGCCATTTCTATGAATGTCCAATATACAAAAATTTTAACAGTGTGTTTTTTTTTAAATTGGCGACATTCTTCCAAATTTCGACTTTTGAAATTTTAAAAAGGACTTTGCTCCTTTTTCCGAAAATGGTAGAAAATTTGCGCAAAAAAATTATTGCGGAACACTATTCCGGGCATTCCTATGAATGTCCAATATTCAAAAGTGTGTTTTTTTGACAATAGGCGACATTCTTCCAAATTTCGACATTTGAAATTTTAAAAAGGACCATGCTCCTTTTTCCGAAAATTGTACGAGATAAGCGAAAAAACATTATTGGAGAACACTATTCCAGCCATTTCTATGAATGTCCAATATACAAAAATCTTAACAGTGTGTTTTTTTTTTAAATTGGCGACATTCTTCCAAATTTCGACTTTTGAAATTTTAAAAAGGACTTTGCTCCTTTTTCCGAAAATGGTAGAAAATTTGGGAAAAAAAATTATTGGGGAACACTATTACGGCCATTCCTATGAATGTCCAATATTCAAAAGTGTGTTTTTTTGACAATAGGCGACATTCTTCCAAATTTCGACTTTTGAAATTTTAAAAAGGACCTTGCTCCTTTTTCCAAAAATGGTAGAAAATTTGGGAAAAAAAATTATTGGGGAACACTATTCCGGCCATTCCTATAAATGTCCAATATTCAAAAGTGTGTTTTTTTGACAATAGGCGACATTCTTCCAAATTTCGACTTTTGAAATTTTAAAAAGAACTTTGCTCCTTTTTCCGAAAATGGTAGAAAATTTGGGGAAAAAAATATTGGGGAACACTATTCCGGCCATTCCTATGAATGTCCAATATTCAAAAGTGTGTTTTTTTGACAATAGGCGACATTCTTCCAAATTTCGACTTTTGAAATTTTAAAAAGGACTTTGCTCCTTTTTCCGAAAATTGTAGGAGATAAGCGAAAAAACATTATTTGAGAACACTCTTCCGGCCATTTCTATGAATGCCCAATATTCAAAAATCTTAACAGTGTGTTTTTTTGCAAATTGGCGACATTTTTCCAAATTTCAGCTTTTGAAATTTTAGAAAGGACTGTGCTCCTT
The DNA here is from genome assembly GCA_932526305.1 of Epicampocera succincta. Classification (NCBI taxonomy): domain Eukaryota; kingdom Metazoa; phylum Arthropoda; class Insecta; order Diptera; family Tachinidae; genus Epicampocera; species Epicampocera succincta. The sequence continues at coordinate 34,714,022 of OW052037.1, read as the reverse complement.
TTTCCGAAAATGGTAGAAAATTTGCGAAAAAAAATTATTGGGGAACACTATTCCGGCCATTCCTATGAATGCCCAATATTCAAAAATCTTAACAGTGTGTTTTTTTGCAAATTGGCGACATTTTTCCAAATTTCAGCTTTTGAAATTTTAGAAAGGACTGTGCTCCTTTTTCCGAAAATGGTAGAAAATTTGCGAAAAAAAATTATTGGGGAACACTATTCCGGCCATTCCTATGAATGTCCAATATTCAAAAGTGTGTTTTTTTGACAATAGGCGACATTCTTCCAAATTTCGACTTTTGAAATTTTAAAAAGGACTTTGCTCCTTTTTCCGAAAATGGTAGAAAATTTGCGAAAAAAAATTATTGGGGAACATTATTCCGGCCATTCCTATGAATGTCCAATATTCAAAAGTGTGTTTTTTTGACAATAGGCGACATTCTTCCAAATTTCGACTTTTGAAATTTTAAAAAGGACTTTGCTCCTTTTTCCGAAAATGGTAGAAAATTTGCGAAAAAAATTATTGGGGAACACTATTCCGGCCATTCCTATGTGTTTTTTTGACAATAGGCGACATTCTTCCAAATTTCGACTTTTGAAATTTTAAAAAGGACTTGCTCCTTTTTCCGAAAATGGTAGAAAACTTGGGAAAAAAATTATTGGGGAACACTATTCCGGCCATTTCTATGAATGTCCAATATTCAAAAGTCTTAACAGTGTGTTTTTTTTTGAAAATTGGCGACATTTTTCCAAATTTCGACTTTTGAAATTTTAAAAAGGACTTTGCTCTTTTTTCCGAAAATTGTAGGAGATAAGCGAAAAAACATTATTGGAGAACACTCTTCCGGCCATTTCTATGAATGCCCAATATTCAAAAGTGTGTTTTTTGACAATAGGCGACATTCTTCCAAATTTCGACTTTTGAAATTTTAAAACGGACTTTGCTCTTTTTTCCGAAAATTGTAGGAGATAAGCAAAAAAACATTATTTGAGAACACTCTTCCGGCCATTTCTATGAATGTCCAATATTAAAAAATCTTAACAGTGTGTTTTTTTGAAAATTGGCGACATTTTTCCAAATTTCAGCTTTTGAAATTTTAGAAAGGACTTTGCTCCTTTTTCCGAAAATGGGAAAAAATTTGCGAAAAAAAATTATTGGGGAACACTATTCCGGCCATTCCTATGAATGTCCAATATTCAAAAGTGTGTTTTTTTGACAATAGGCGACATTCTTCCAAATTTCGACTTTTGAAATTTTAAAAAGGACTTTGTTCCTTTTTCCGAAAATGGTAGAAAATTTGCGAAAAAAAATTATTGCGGTACACTATTCCGGGCATTCCTATGAATGTCCAATATTCAAAAGTGTGTTTTTTTGGCGACATTCTTCCAAATTTCGACTTTTGAAATTTTAAAAAGGACTTTGCTCCTTTTTCCGAAAATGGTAGAAAATTTGCGAAAAAAAATTATTGCGGTACACTATTCCGGGCATTCCTATGAATGTCCAATATTCAAAAGTGTGTTTTTTTGACAATAGGCGACATTCTTCCAAATTTCGACTTTTGAAATTTTAAAAAGGACTATGCTCCTTTTTCCGAAAATTGTACGAGATAAGCGAAAAAACATTATTGGAGAACACTATTCCGGCCATTTCTATGAATGTCCAATATACAAAAATCTTAACAGTGTGTTTTTTTGACAATAGGCGACATTCTTCCAAATTTCGACTTTTGAAATTTTAAAAAGGACTTTGCTCCTTTTTCCGAAAATGGTAGAAAATTTGGGAAAAAAAATTATTGGGGAACACTATTCCGGCCATTCCTATGAATGTCCAATATTCAAAAGTCTGTTTTTTTGACAATAGGCGGCATTCTTCCAAATTTCGACTTTTGAAATTTTAAAAAGGACTTTGCTCTTTTTTCCGAAAATTGTAGGAGATAAGCGAAAAAACATTATTGGAGAACACTCTTCCGGCCATTTCTATGAATGCCCAATATTCAAAAGTGTGTTTTTTTGACAATAGGCGACATTCTTCCAAATTTCGACTTTTGAAATTTTAAAAAGGACTTTGCTCTTTTTTCCGAAAATTGTAGGAGATAAGCAAAAAAACATTATTTGAGAACACTATTCCGGCCATTTCTATGAACATCCAATATACAAAAATTTTAACAGTGTGTTTTTTTTTAAATTGGCGACATTCTTCCAAATTTCGACTTTTGAAATTTTAAAAAGGACTTTGCTCCTTTTTCCGAAAATGGTAGAAAATTTGCGAAAAAAAATTATTGCGGAACACTATTCCGGGCATTCCTATGAATGTCCAATATTCAAAAGTGTGTTTTTTTGACAATAGGCGACATTCTTCCAAATTTCGACTTTTGAAATTTTAAAAAGGACTATTCTCCTTTTTCCGAAAATTGTACGAGATAAGCGAAAAAACATTATTGGAGAACACTATTCCGGCCATTTCTATGAATGTCCAATATACAAAAATCTTAACAGTGTGTTTTTTTTTAAATTGGCGACATTCTTCCAAATTTCGACTTTTGAAATTTTAAAAAGGACTTTGCTCCTTTTTCCGAAAATGGTAGAAAATTTGGGAAAAAAAATATTGGGGAACACTATTCCGGCCATTCCTATGAATGTCCAATATTCAAAAGTGTGTTTTTTTGACAATAGGCGATATTCTTCCAAATTTCGACTTTTGAAATTTTAAAAAGGACTTTGCTCTTTTTTCCGAAAATTGTAGGAGATAAGCGAAAAAACATTATTGGAGAACACTCTTCCGGCCATTTCTATGAATGCCCAATATTCAAAAGTGTGTTTTTTTGACAATAGGCGACATTCTTCCAAATTTCGACTTTTGAAATTTTAGAAAGGACTTTGCTCCTTTTTCCGAAAATGGTAGTAAATTTGCGAAAAAAAATTATTGGGGAACACTATTCCGGCCATTCCTATGAATGTCCAATATTCAAAAGTGTGTTTTTTAGACAATAGGCGATATTCTTCCAAATTTCGACTTTTGAAATTTTAAAAAGGACTTTGCTCCTTTTTCCGAAAATTGTAGGAGATAAGCGAAAAAACATTATTGGAGAACACTCTTCCGGCCATTTCTATGAATGCCCAATATTCAAAAGTGTGTTTTTTTGACAATAGGCGAAAGTGTGTTTTTTTGACAATAGGCGACATTCTTCCAAATTTCGACTTTTGAAATTTTAAAAAGGACTATGCTCCTTTTTCCGAAAATTGTACGAGATAAGCGAAAAAACATTATTGGAGAACACTATTCCGGCCATTTCTATGAATGTCCAATATACAAAAATCTTAACAGTGTGTTTTTTTTTAAATTGGCGACATTCTTCCAAATTTCGACTTTTGAAATTTTAAAAAGGACTTTGCTCCTTTTTCCGAAAATGGTAGAAAATTTGCGAAAAAAAATTATTGGGGAACACTATTCCGGCCATTCCTATGAATGTCCAATATTCAAAAGTGTGTTTTTTTGACAATAGGCGACATTCTTCCAAATTTCGACTTTTGAAATTTTAAAAAGGACTTTGCTCCTTTTTCCGAAAATGGTAGAAAATTTGCGAAAAAAAATTATTGGGGAACACTATTGCGGCCATTCCTATGTGTTTTTTTGACAATAGGCGACATTCTTCCAAATTTCGACTTTTGAAATTTTAAAAAGGACTTTGCTCCTTTTTCCGAAAATGGTAGAAAACTTGGGAAAAAAATTATTGGGGAACACTATTCCGGCCATTTCTATGAATGTCCAATATTCAAAAGTCTTAACCGTGTGTTTTTTTTTGAAAATTGGCGACATTTTTCCAAATTTCGACTTTTGAAATTTTAAAAAGGACTTTGCTCTTTTTTCCGAAAATTGTAGGAGATAAGCGAAAAAACATTATTGGAGAACACTCTTCCGGCCATTTCTATGAATGCCCAATATTCAAAAGTGTGTTTTTTTGACAATAGGCGACATTCTTCCAAATTTCGACTTTTGAAATTTTAAAAAGGACTTTGCTCTTTTTTCCGAAAATTGTAGGAGATAAGCAAAAAAACATTATTTGAGAACACTCTTCCGGCCATTTCTATGAATGTCCAATATTCAAAAATCTTAACAGTGTGTTTTTTTGAAAATTGGCGACATTTTTCCAAATTTCAGCTTTTGAAATTTTAGAAAGGACTTTGCTCCTTTTTCCGAAAATGGTAGAAAATTTGCGAAAAAAAATTATTGGGGAACACTATTCCGGCCATTGCTATGAATGTCCAATATTCAAAAGTGTGTTTTTTTGACAATAGGCGATATTCTTCCAAATTTCGACTTTTGAAATTTTAAAAAGGACTTTGCTCTTTTTTCCGAAAATTGTAGGAGATAAGCGAAAAAACATTATTGGAGAACACTCTTCCGGCCATTTCTATGAATGCCCAATATTCAAAAGTGTGGTTTTTTGACAATAGGCGACATTCTTCCAAATTTCGACTTTTGAAATTTTAAAAAGGACTTTGCTCCTTTTTCCGAAAATGGTAGAAAATTTGCGAAAAAAAATTATTGGGGAACACTATTCCGGCCATTCCTATGAATGTCCAATATTCAAAAGTGTGTTTTTTTGACAATAGGCGACATTCTTCCAAATTTCGACTTTTGAAATTTTAAAAAGGACTTTGCTCCTTTTTCCGAAAATGATAGAAAATTTGCGAAAAAAAATTATTGGGGAACACTATTCCGGCCATTCCTATGTGTTTTTTTGACAATAGGCGACATTCTTCCAAATTTCGACTTTTGAAATTTTAAAAAGGACTTTGCTCCTTTTTCCGAAAATGGTAGAAAACTTGGGAAAAAAATTATTGGGGAACACTATTCCGGCCATTTCTATGAATGTGCAATATTCAAAAGTGTGTTTTTTTGACAATAGGCGACATTCTTCCAAATTTCGACTTTTGAAATTTTAAAAAAGACTTTGCTCTTTTTTCCGAAAATTGTAGGAGATAAGCAAAAAAACATTATTGGAGAACACTCTTCCGGCCATTTCTATGAATGTCCAATATACAAAAATCTTAACAGTGTGTTTTTTTTTAAATTGGCGACATTCTTCCAAATTTCGACTTTTGAAATTTTAAAAAGGACTTTGCTCCTTTTTCCGAAAATGGTAGAAAATTTGGGAAAAAAAATTATTGGGGAACACTATTCCGGCCATTCCTATGAATGTCCAATATTCAAAAGTGTGTTTTTTTGACAATAGGCGACATTCTTCCAAATTTCGACTTTTGAAATTTTAAAAAGGACTTTGCTCCTTTTTCCGAAAATGGTAGAAAATTTGGGAAAAAAAATTATTGGGGAACACTATTCCGGCCATTCCTATGAATGTCCAATATTCAAAAGTGTGTTTTTTGACAATAGGCGACATTCTTCCAAATTTCGACTTTTGAAATTTTAAAAAGGACTTTGCTCCTTTTTCCGAAAATGGTAGAAAATTTGGGAAAAAAAATTATTGGGGAACACTATTCCGGCCATTCCTATGAATGTCCAATATTCAAAAGTGTGTTTTTTTGACAATAGGCGACATTCTTCCAAATTTCGACTTTTGTAATTTTAAAAAGGACTTTGTTCCTTTTTCCGAAAATGGTAGAAAATTTGCGAAAAAAAATTATTGGGGAACACTATTCCGGCCATTTCTATGAATGTCCAATATTCAAAAGTCTTAACAGTGTGTTTTTTTTTGAAAATTGGCGACATTTTTCCAAATTTCAGCTTTTGAAATTTTAGAAAGGACTTTGCTCCTTTTTCCGAAAATGGTAGAAAATTTGCGAAAAAAAATTATTGGGGAACACTATTCCGGCCATTGCTATGAATGCCCAATATTCAAAAGTGTGTTTTTTTGACAATAGGCGACATTCTTCCAAATTTCGACTTTTGAAATTTTAAAAAGGACTTTGCTCTTTTTTCCGAAAATTGTAGGAGATAAGCAAAAAAACATTATTTGAGAACACTCTTCCGGCCATTTCTATGAATGTCCAATATTCAAAAATCTTAACAGTGTGTTTTTTTGAAAATTGGCGACATTTTTCCAAATTTCAGCTTTTGAAATTTTAGAAAGGACTTTGCTCCTTTTTCCGAAAATGGTAGAAAATTTGCGAAAAAAAATTATTGGGGAACACTATTCCGGCCATTGCTATGAATGTCCAATATTCAAAAGTGTGTTTTTTTGACAATAGGCGATATTCTTCCAAATTTCGACTTTTGAAATTTTAAAAAGGACTTTGCTCTTTTTTCCGAAAATTGTAGGAGATAAGCGAAAAAACATTATTGGAGAACACTCTTCCGGCCATTTCTATGAATGCCCAATATTCAAAAGTGTGGTTTTTTGACAATAGGCGACATTCTTCCAAATTTCGACTTTTGAAATTTTAAAAAGGACTTTGCTCCTTTTTCCGAAAATGGTAGAAAATTTGCGAAAAAAAATTATTGGGGAACACTATTCCGGCCATTCCTATGAATGTCCAATATTCAAAAGTGTGTTTTTTTGACAATAGGCGACATTCTTCCAAATTTCGACTTTTGAAATTTTAAAAAGGACTTTGCTCCTTTTTCCGAAAATGGTAGAAAATTTGCGAAAAAAAATTATTGGGGAACACTATTCCGGCCATTCCTATGTGTTTTTTTGACAATAGGCGACATTCTTCCAAATTTCGACTTTTGAAATTTTAAAAAGGACTTTGCTCCTTTTTCCGAAAATGGTAGAAAATTTGCGAAAAAAAATTATTGGGGAACACTATTCCGGCCATTCCTATGTGTTTTTTTGACAATAGGCGACATTCTTCCAAATTTCGACTTTTGAAATTTTAAAAAGGACTTTGCTCTTTTTTCCGAAAATTGTAGGAGATAAGCAAAAAAACATTATTTGAGAACACTCTTCCGGCCATTTCTATGAATGTCCAATATTCAAAAATCTTAACAGTGTGTTTTTTTGAAAATTGGCGACGTTTTTCCAAATTTCAGCTTTTGAAATTTTAGAAAGGACTTTGCTCCTTTTTCCGAAAATGGTAGAAAATTTGCGAAAAAAAATTATTGGGGAACACTATTCCGGCCATTCCTATGAATGTCCAATATACAAAAATCTTAACAGTGTGTTTTTTTGAAAATTGGCGACGTTTTTCCAAATTTCGACTTTTGAAATTTTAAAAAGGACTATGCTCCTTTTTCCGAAAATTGTACGAGATAAGCGAAAAAACATTATTGGAGAACACTATTCCGGCCATTTCCATGAATGTCCAATATACAAAAATCTTAACAGTGTGTTTTTTTTTTTAATTGGCGACATTCTTCCAAATTTCGACTTTTGAAATTTTGAAAAGGACTTTGCTCCTTTTTCCGAAAATGGTAGAAAATTTGCGAAAAAAAATTATTGGGGAACACTATTCCGGTTATTTCTATGAATGTCCAATATTCAAAAGTCTTAAGAGTGTGTTTTTTTGAAAATTGGCGACATTTTTCCAAATTTAAACTTTTGAAATTTTAGAAAGGACTTTGCTCCTTTTTCCGAAAATGGTAGAAAATTTGCGAAAAAAAATTATTGGGGAACACTATTCCGGCCATTCCCATGAATGTCCAATATTCAAAAGTGTGTTTTTTTGGCAATAGGCGACATTCTTCCAAATTTCGACTTTTGAAATTTTAAAAAGGACTTTGCTCCTTTTTCCGAAAATGGTAGAAAATTTAAGAAAAAAAATTATTGGGGAACACTATTCCGGCCATTCCTATGAATGTCCAATATTCAAAAGTGTGTTTTTTTTGACAATAGGCGACATTCTTCCAAATTTCGACTTTTGAAATTTTAAAAAGGACTTTGCTCCTTTTTCCGAAAATTGTAGGAGATAACCAAAAAAACATTATTTGAGAACACTCTTCCGGCCATTTCTATGAATGTCCAATATTCAAAAATCTTAACAGTGTGTTTTTTTGAAAATTGGCGACGTTTTTCCAAATTTCGACTTTTGAAATTTTAAAAAGGACTATGCTCCTTTTTCCGAAAATTGTACGAGATAAGCGAAAAAACATTATTGGAGAACACTATTCCGGCCATTTCTATGAATGTCCAATATACAAAAATCTTAACAGTGTGTTTTTTTTTAAATTGGCGACATTCTTCCAAATTTCGACTTTTGAAATTTTAAAAAGGACTTTGCTCCTTTTTCCGAAAATGGTAGAAAATTTGGGAAAAAAAATTATTGGGGAACACTATTCCGGCCATTCCTATGAATGTCCAATATTCAAAAGTGTGTTTTTTTGACAATAGGCGACATTCTTCCAAATTTCGACTTTTGAAATTTTAAAAAGGACTTTGCTCTTTTTTCCGAAAATTGTAGGAGATAAGCGAAAAAACATTATTGGAGAACACTCTTCCGGCCATTTCTATGAATGCCCAATATTCAAAAGTGTGTTTTTTTGACAACAGGCGACATTCTTCCAAATTTCGACTTTTGAAATTTTAAAAAGGACTTTGCTCCTTTTTCCGAAAATGGTAAAAAATTTGCGAAAAAAATTGTTGGGGAACACTATTCCGGCCATTCCTATGAATGTCCAATATTCAAAAGTGTGTTTTTTTGACAATAGGCGACATTCTTCCAAATTTCGACTTTTGAAATTTTAAAAAGGACTTTGCTCCTTTTTCCGAAAATGGTAGAAAATTTGCGAAAAAAAATTATTGCGGTACACTATTCCGTGCATTCCTATGAATGTCCAATATTCAAAAGTGTGTTTTTTTGACAATAGGCGACATTCTTCCAAATTTCGACTTTTGAAATTTTAAAAAGGAGTTTGCTCCTTTTTCCGAAAATGGTAGAAAATTTGCGAAAAAAAATTATTGGGGAACATTATTCCGGCCATTCCTATGAATGTCCAATATTCAAAAGTGTGTTTTTTTGACAATAGGCGACATTCTTCCAAATTTCGACTTTTGAAATTTTAAAAAGGACTTTGCTCTTTTTTCCGAAAATTGTAGGAGATAAGCGAAAAAACATTATTGGAGAACACTCTTCCGGCCATTTCTATGAATGCCCAATATTCAAAAGTGTGTTTTTTTGACAATAGGCGACATTCTTCCAAATTTCGACTTTTGAAATTTTAAAAAGGACTTTGTTCCTTTTTCCGAAAATGGTAGAAAATTTGCGAAAAAAAATTATTGCGGTACACTATTCCGTGCATTCCTATGAATGTCCAATATTCAAAAGTGTGTTTTTTTGACAATAGGCGACATTCTTCCAAATTTCGACTTTTGAAATTTTAAAAAGGAGTTTGCTCCTTTTTCCGAAAATGGTAGAAAATTTGCGAAAAAAAATTATTGCGGTACACTATTCCGTGCATTCCTATGAATGTCCAATATTCAAAAGTGTGTTTTTTTGACAATAGGCGACATTCTTCCAAATTTCGACTTTTGAAATTTTAAAAAGGACTTTGTTCCTTTTTCCGAAAATGGTAGAAAATTTGCGAAAAAAAATTATTGCGGTACACTATTCCGGCCATTCCTATGTGTTTTTTTGACAATAGGCGACATTCTTCCAAATTTCGACTTTTGAAATTTTAAAAAGGACTTTGTTCCTTTTTCCGAAAATGGTAGAAAATTTGCGAAAAAAAATTATTGCGGTACACTATTCCGTGCATTCCTATGAATGTCCAATATTCAAAAGTGTGTTTTTTTGACAATAGGCGACATTCTTCCAAATTTCGACTTTTGAAATTTTAAAAAGGAGTTTGCTCCTTTTTCCGAAAATGGTAGAAAATTTGCGAAAAAAAATTATTGGGGAACATTATTCCGGCCATTCCTATGAATGTCCAATATTCAAAAGTGTGTTTTTTTGACAATAGGCGACATTCTTCCAAATTTCGACTTTTGAAATTTTAAAAAGGACTTTGCTCCTTTTTCCGAAAATGGTAGAAAATTTGCGAAAAAAAAATTATTGGGGAACACTATTCCGGCCATTCCTATGTGTTTTTTTGACAATAGGCGACATTCTTCCAAATTTCGACTTTTGAAATTTTAAAAAGGACTTTGCTCCTTTTTCCGAAAATGGTAGAAAACTTGGGAAAAAATTATTGGGGAACACTCTTCCGGCCATTTCTATGAATGCCCAATATTCAAAAGTGTGTTTTTTTGACAATAGGCGACATTCTTCCAAATTTCGACTTTTGAAATTTTAAAAAGGACTTTGCTCCTTTTTCCGAAAATGGTAGAAAATTTGCGAAAAAAAATTATTGGGGAACACTATTCCGGCCATTCCTATGAATGTCCAATATTCAAAAGTGTGTTTTTTTGACAATAGGCGACATTCTTCCAAATTTCGACTTTTGAAATTTTAAAAAGGACTTTGCTCCTTTTTCCGAAAATGGTAGAAAATTTGCGAAAAAAAATTATTGGGGAACACTATTCCGGCCATTCCTATGTGTTTTTTTGACAATAGGCGACATTCTTCCAAATTTCGACTTTTGAAATTTTAAAAAGGACTTTGCTCCTTTTTTCCGAAAATTGTAGGAGATAAGCAAAAAAACATTATTTGAGAACACTCTTCCGGCCATTTCTATGAATGTCCAATATTCAAAAATCTTAACAGTGTGTTTTTTTGAAAATTGGCGACATTTTTCCAAATTTCAGCTTTTGAAATTTTAGAAAGGACTTTGCTCCTTTTTCCGAAAATGGTAGAAAATTTGCGAAAAAAAATTATTGGGGAACACTATTCCGGCCATTCCTATGAATGTCCAATATTCAACAGTGTGTTTTTTTGACAATAGGCGATATTCTTCCAAATTTCGACTTTTGAAATTTTAAAAAGGACTTTGCTCTTTTTTCCGAAAATTGTAGGAGATAAGCAAAAAAACATTATTTGAGAACACTCTTCCGGCCATTTCTATGAATGTCCAATATTCAAAAGTGTGTTTTTTTGACAATAGGCGACATTCTTCCAAATTTCGACTTTTGAAATTTTAAAAAGGACTTTGCTCCTTTTTCCGAAAATGGTAGAAAATTTGCGAAAAAAAATTATTGGGGAACACTATTCCGGCCATTCCTATGAATGTCCAATATTCAAAAGTGTGTTTTTTTGACAATAGGCGACATTCTTCCAAATTTCGACTTTTGAAATTTTAAAAAGGACTTTGCTCCTTTTTCCGAAAATGGTAGAAAATTTGCGAAAAAAAATTATTGGGGAACACTATTCCGGCCATTCCTATGTGTTTTTTTGACAATAGGCGACATTCTTCCAAATTTCGACTTTTGAAATTTTAAAAAGGACTTTGCTCCTTTTTCCGAAAATGGTAGAAAACTTGGGAAAAAAATTATTGGGGAACACTATTCCGGCCATTTCTATGAATGTGCAATATTCAAAAGTGTGTTTTTTTGACAATAGGCGACATTCTTCCAAATTTCGACTTTTGAAATTTTAAAAAGGACTTTGCTCTTTTTTCCGAAAATTGTAGGAGATAAGCGAAAAAACATTATTGGAGAACACTCTTCCGGCCATTTCTATGAATGCCCAATATTCAAAAGTGTGTTTTTTTGACAATAGGCGACATTCTTCCAAATTTCGACTTTTGAAATTTTAAAAAGGACTTTGTTCCTTTTTCCGAAAATGGTAGAAAATTTGCGAAAAAAAATTATTGCGGTACACTATTCCGTGCATTCCTATGAATGTCCAATATTCAAAAGTGTGTTTTTTTGACAATAGGCGACATTCTTCCAAATTTCGACTTTTGAAATTTTAAAAAGGACTTTGCTCCTTTTTCCGAAAATGGTAGAAAATTTGCGAAAAAAAATTATTGGGGAACATTATTCCGGCCATTCCTATGAATGTCCAATATTCAAAAGTGTGTTTTTTTGACAATAGGCGACATTCTTCCAAATTTCGACTTTTGAAATTTTAAAAAGGACTTTGCTCCTTTTTCCGAAAATGGTAGAAAATTTGCGAAAAAAAAATTATTGGGGAACACTATTCCGGCCATTCCTATGTGTTTTTTTGACAATAGGCGACATTCTTCCAAATTTCGACTTTTGAAATTTTAAAAAGGACTTTGCTCCTTTTTCCGAAAATGGTAGAAAACTTGGGAAAAAATTATTGGGGAACACTCTTCCGGCCATTTCTATGAATGCCCAATATTCAAAAGTGTGTTTTTTTGACAATAGGCGACATTCTTCCAAATTTCGACTTTTGAAATTTTAAAAAGGACTTTGCTCCTTTTTCCGAAAATGGTAGAAAATTTGCGAAAAAAAATTATTGGGGAACACTATTCCGGCCATTCCTATGAATGTCCAATATTCAAAAGTGTGTTTTTTTGACAATAGGCGACATTCTTCCAAATTTCGACTTTTGAAATTTTAAAAAGGACTTTGCTCCTTTTTCCGAAAATGGTAGAAAATTTGCGAAAAAAAATTATTGGGGAACACTATTCCGGCCATTCCTATGTGTTTTTTTGACAATAGGCGACATTCTTCCAAATTTCGACTTTTGAAATTTTAAAAAGGACTTTGCTCCTTTTTTCCGAAAATTGTAGGAGATAAGCAAAAAAACATTATTTGAGAACACTCTTCCGGCCATTTCTATGAATGTCCAATATTCAAAAATCTTAACAGTGTGTTTTTTTGAAAATTGGCGACATTTTTCCAAATTTCAGCTTTTGAAATTTTAGAAAGGACTTTGCTCCTTTTTCCGAAAATGGTAGAAAATTTGCGAAAAAAAATTATTGGGGAACACTATTCCGGCCATTCCTATGAATGTCCAATATACAAAAATCTTAACAGTGTGTTTTTTTGAAAATTGGCGACGTTTTTCCAAATTTCGACTTTTGAAATTTTAAAAAGGACTTTGTTCCTTTTTCCGAAAATGGTAGAAAATTTGCGAAAAAAAATTATTGGGGAACACTATTCCGGCCATTTCTATGAATGCCCAATATTCAAAAGTGTGTTTTTTTGACAATAGGCGACATTCTTCCAAATTTCGACTTTTGAAATTTTAAAAAGGACTTTGCTCCTTTTTCCGAAAATGGTAGAAAACTTGGGAAAAAATTATTGGGGAACACTATTCCGGCCATTCCTATGAATGTCCAATATTCAAAAATCTTAACAGTGTGTTTTTTTGAAAATTGGCGACATTTTTCCAAATTTCAGCTTTTGAAATTTTAGAAAGGACTTTGCTCCTTTTTCCGAAAATGGTAGAAAATTTGCGAAAAAAAATTATTGGGGAACACTATTCCGGCCATTTCTATGAATGCCCAATATTCAAAAGTGTGTTTTTTTGACAATAGGCGACATTCTTCCAAATTTCGACTTTTGAAATTTTAAAAAGGACTTTGTTCCTTTTTCCGAAAATGGTAGAAAATTTGCGAAAAAAAATTATTGCGGTACACTATTCCGTGCATTCCTATGAATGTCCAATATTCAAAAGTGTGTTTTTTTGACAATAGGCGACATTCTTCCAAATTTCGACTTTTGAAATTTTAGAAAGGACTTTGCTCCTTTTTCCGAAAATGGTAGAAAATTTGCGAAAAAAAATTATTGGGGAACATTATTCCGGCCATTCCTATGAATGTCCAATATTCAAAAGTGTGTTTTTTTGACAATAGGCGACATTCTTCCAAATTTCGACTTTTGAAATTTTAAAAAGGACTTTGCTCCTTTTTCCGAAAATGGTAGAAAATTTGCGAAAAAAAAATTATTGGGGAACACTATTCCGGCCATTCCTATGTGTTTTTTTGACAATAGGCGACATTCTTCCAAATTTCGACTTTTGAAATTTTAAAAAGGACTTTGCTCCTTTTTCCGAAAATGGTAAAAAATTTGCGAAAAAAATTGTTGGGGAACACTATTCCGGCCATTCCTATGAATGTCCAATATTCAAAAGTGTGTTTTTTTGACAATAGGCGACATTCTTCCAAATTTCGACTTTTGAAATTTTAAAAAGGACTTTGCTCCTTTTTCCGAAAATGGTAGAAAATTTGCGAAAAAAAATTATTGGGGAACATTATTCCGGCCATTCCTATGAATGTCCAATATTCAAAAGTGTGTTTTTTTGACAATAGGCGACATTCTTCCAAATTTCGACTTTTGAAATTTTAAAAAGGACTTTGCTCCTTTTTCCGAAAATGGTAGAAAATTTGCGAAAAAAAATTATTGGGGAACACTATTCCGGCCATTCCTATGTGTTTTTTTGACAATAGGCGACATTCTTCCAAATTTCGACTTTTGAAATTTTAAAAAGGACTTTGCTCCTTTTTTCCGAAAATTGTAGGAGATAAGCAAAAAAACATTATTTGAGAACACTCTTCCGGCCATTTCTATGAATGTCCAATATTCAAAAATCTTAACAGTGTGTTTTTTTGAAAATTGGCGACATTTTTCCAAATTTCAGCTTTTGAAATTTTAGAAAGGACTTTGCTCCTTTTTCCGAAAATGGTAGAAAATTTGCGAAAAAAAATTATTGGGGAACACTATTCCGGCCATTTCTATGAATGCCCAATATTCAAAAGTGTGTTTTTTTGACAATAGGCGACATTCTTCCAAATTTCGACTTTTGAAATTTTAAAAAGGACTTTGTTCCTTTTTCCGAAAATGGTAGAAAATTTGCGAAAAAAAATTATTGCGGTACACTATTCCGTGCATTCCTATGAATGTCCAATATTCAAAAGTGTGTTTTTTTGACAATAGGCGACATTCTTCCAAATTTCGACTTTTGAAATTTTAAAAAGGACTTTGCTCCTTTTTCCGAAAATGGTAGAAAATTTGCGAAAAAAAATTATTGGGGAACTCTATTCCGGCCATTCCTATGAATGTCCAATATTCAAAAGTGTGTTTTTTTGACAATAGGCGACATTCTTCCAAATTTCGACTTTTGAAATTTTAAAAAGGACTTTGCTCCTTTTTCCGAAAATGGTAGAAAATTTGCGAAAAAAAATTATTGGGGAACACTATTCCGGCCATTCCTATGTGTTTTTTTGACAATAGGCGACATTCTTCCAAATTTCGACTTTTGAAATTTTAAAAAGGACTTTGCTCCTTTTTCCGAAAATGGTAGAAAATTTGCGAAAAAAAATTATTGGGGAACACTATTCCGGCCATTCCTATGAATGTCCAATATTCAAAAGTGTGTTTTTTTGACAATAGGCGACATTCTTCCAAATTTCGACTTTTGAAATTTTAAAAAGGACTTTGCTCCTTTTTCCGAAAATGGTAGAAAATTTGCGAAAAAAAATTATTGGGGAACACTATTCCGGCCATTCCTATGTGTTTTTTTGACAATAGGCGACATTCTTCCAAATTTCGACTTTTGAAATTTTAAAAAGGACTTTGCTCCTTTTTCCGAAAATGGTAAAAAACTTGGGAAAAAAATTATTGGGGAACACTATTCCGGCCATTTCTATGAATGTGCAATATTCAAAAGTGTGTTTTTTTGACAATAGGCGACATTCTTCCAAATTTCGACTTTTGAAATTTTAAAAAAGACTTTGCTCTTTTTTCCCAAAAATTGTAGGAGATAAGCCAAAAAACATTATTGGAGAACACTCTTCCGGCCATTTCTATGAATGTCCAATATACAAAAATCTTAACAGTGTGTTTTTTTTTAAATTGGCGACATTCTTCCAAATTTCGACTTTTGAAATTTTAAAAAGGACTTTGCTCCTTTTTCCGAAAATGGTAGAAAATTTGGGAAAAAAAATTATTGGGGAACACTATTCCGGCCATTCCTATGAATGTCC
The DNA here is from genome assembly GCA_932526305.1 of Epicampocera succincta. Taxonomy (NCBI): domain Eukaryota; kingdom Metazoa; phylum Arthropoda; class Insecta; order Diptera; family Tachinidae; genus Epicampocera; species Epicampocera succincta. Next base: position 34,698,290 of record OW052037.1, on the reverse strand, counting down.
AATATTCAAAAGTGTGTTTTTTTGACAATAGGCGACATTCTTCCAAATTTCGACTTTTGAAATTTTAAAAAGGACTTTGCTCCTTTTTCCGAAAATGGTAGAAAATTTGGGAAAAAAAATTATTGGGGAACACTATTCCGGCCATTCCTATGAATGTCCAATATTCAAAAGTGTGTTTTTTTGACAATAGGCGACATTCTTCCAAATTTCGACTTTTGAAATTTTAAAAAGGACTTTGCTCCTTTTTCCGAAAATGGTAGAAAATTTGGGAAAAAAAATTATTGGGGAACACTATTCCGGCCATTCCTATGAATGTCCAATATTCAAAAGTGTGTTTGTTTGACAATAGGCGACATTCTTCCAAATTTCGACTTTTGTAATTTTAAAAAGGACTTTGTTCCTTTTTCCGAAAATGGTAGAAAATTTGCGAAAAAAAATTATTGGGGAACACTATTCCGGCCATTTCTATGAATGTCCAATATTCAAAAGTCTTAACAGTGTGTTTTTTTTTGAAAATTGGCGACATTTTTCCAAATTTCGACTTTTGAAATTTTAAAAAAGACTTTGCTCTTTTTTCCGAAAATTGTAGGAGATAAGCGAAAAAACATTATTGGAGAACACTCTTCCGGCCATTTCTATGAATGCCCAATATTCAAAAGTGTGTTTTTTTGACAATAGGCGACATTCTTCCAAATTTCGACTTTTGAAATTTTAAAAAGGACTTTGCTCTTTTTTCCGAAAATTGTAGGAGATAAGCAAAAAAACATTATTTGAGAACACTCTTCCGGCCATTTCTATGAATGTCCAATATTCAAAAATCTTAACAGTGTGTTTTTTTGAAAATTGGCGACGTTTTTCCAAATTTCAGCTTTTGAAATTTTAGAAAGGACTTTGCTCCTTTTTCCGAAAATGGTAGAAAATTTGCGAAAACAAATTATTGGGGAACACTATTCCGGCCATTCCTATGAATGTCCAATATTCAAAAGTGTGTTTTTTTGACAATAGGCGACATTCTTCCAAATTTCGACTTTTGAAATTTTAAAAAGGACTTTGCTCTTTTTTCCGAAAATTGTAGGAGATAAGCGAAAAAACATTATTGGAGAACACTCTTCCGGCCATTTCTATGAATGCCCAATATTCAAAAGTGTGTTTTTTTGACAATAGGCGACATTCTTCTAAATTTCGACTTTTGAAATTTTAAAAAGGACTTTGTTCCTTTTTCCGAAAATGGTAGAAAATTTGCGAAAAAAAATTATTGCGGTACACTATTCCGTGCATTCCTATGAATGTCCAATATTCAAAAGTGTGTTTTTTTGACAATAGGCGACATTCTTCCAAATTTCGACTTTTGAAATTTTAAAAAGGACTTTGCTCCTTTTTCCGAAAATGGTAGAAAATTTGCGAAAAAAAATTATTGGGGAACATTATTCCGGCCATTCCTATGAATGTCCAATATTCAAAAGTGTGTTTTTTTGACAATAGGCGACATTCTTCCAAATTTCGACTTTTGAAATTTTAAAAAGGACTTTGCTCCTTTTTCCGAAAATGGTAGAAAATTTGCGAAAAAAAAATTATTGGGGAACACTATTCCGGCCATTCCTATGTGTTTTTTTGACAATAGGCGACATTCTTCCAAATTTCGACTTTTGAAATTTTAAAAAGGACTTTGCTCCTTTTTCCGAAAATGGTAGAAAACTTGGGAAAAAATTATTGGGGAACACTCTTCCGGCCATTTCTATGAATGCCCAATATTCAAAAGTGTGTTTTTTTGACAATAGGCGACATTCTTCCAAATTTCGACTTTTGAAATTTTAAAAAGGACTTTGCTCTTTTTTCCGAAAATTGTAGGAGATAAGCGAAAAAACATTATTGGAGAACACTCTTCCGGCCATTTCTATGAATGCCCAATATTCAAAAGTGTGTTTTTTTGACAATAGGCGACATTCTTCCAAATTTCGACTTTTGAAATTTTAAAAAGGACTTTGCTCTTTTTTCCGAAAATTGTAGGAGATAAGCGAAAAAACATTATTGGAGAACACTCTTCCGGCCATTTCTATGAATGCCCAATATTCAAAAGTGTGTTTTTTTGACAATAGGCGACATTCTTCCAAATTTCGACTTTTGAAATTTTAAAAAGGACTTTGCTCCTTTTTCCGAAAATGGTAGAAAATTTGCGAAAAAAAATTATTGGGGAACATTATTCCGGCCATTCCTATGAATGTCCAATATTCAAAAGTGTGTTTTTTTGACAATAGGCGACATTCTTCCAAATTTCGACTTTTGAAATTTTAAAAAGGACTTTGCTCCTTTTTCCGAAAATGGTAGAAAATTTGCGAAAAAAAAATTATTGGGGAACACTATTCCGGCCATTCCTATGTGTTTTTTTTGACAATAGGCGACATTCTTCCAAATTTCGACTTTTGAAATTTTAAAAAGGACTTTGCTCCTTTTTCCGAAAATGGTAGAAAACTTGGGAAAAAATTATTGGGGAACACTCTTCCGGCCATTTCTATGAATGCCCAATATTCAAAAGTGTGTTTTTTTGACAATAGGCGACATTCTTCCAAATTTCGACTTTTGAAATTTTAAAAAGGACTTTGCTCCTTTTTCCGAAAATGGTAGAAAATTTGCGAAAAAAAATTATTGGGGAACACTATTCCGGCCATTTCTATGAATGTCCAATATTCAAAAGTCTTAACAGTGTGTTTTTTTTTGAAAATTGGCGACATTTTTCCAAATTTCGACTTTTGAAATTTTAAAAAGGACTTTGCTCTTTTTTCCGAAAATTGTAGGAGATAAGCGAAAAAACATTATTGGAGAACACTCTTCCGGCCATTTCTATGAATGCCCAATATTCAAAAGTGTGTTTTTTTGACAATAGGCGACATTCTTCCAAATTTCGACTTTTGAAATTTTAAAAAGGACTTTGCTCCTTTTTCCGAAAATTGTAGGAGATAAGCAAAAAAACATTATTTGAGAACACTCTTCCGGCCATTTCTATGAATGTCCAATATTCAAAAATCTTAACAGTGTGTTTTTTTGAAAATTGGCGACGTTTTTCCAAATTTCAGCTTTTGAAATTTTAGAAAGGACTTTGCTCCTTTTTCCGAAAATGGTAGAAATTTTGCGAAAAAAAATTATTGGGGAACACTATTCCGGCCATTCCTATGAATGTCCAATATACAAAAATCTTAACAGTGTGTTTTTTTGAAAATTGGCGACGTTTTTCCAAATTTCGACTTTTGAAATTTTAAAAAGGACTATGCTCCTTTTTCCGAAAATTGTACGAGATAAGCGAAAAAACATTATTGGAGAACACTATTCCGGCCATTTCCATGAATGTCCAATATACAAAAATCTTAACAGTGTGTTTTTTTTTTAAATTGGCGACATTCTTCCAAATTTCGACTTTTGAAATTTTGAAAAGGACTTTGCTCCTTTTTCCGAAAATGGTAGAAAATTTGCGAAAAAAAATTATTGGGGAACACTATTCCGGTTATTTCTATGAATGTCCAATATTCAAAAGTCTTAAGAGTGTGTTTTTTTGAAAATTGGCGACATTTTTCCAAATTTAAACTTTTGAAATTTTAGAAAGGACTTTGCTCCTTTTTCCGAAAATGGTAGAAAATTTGCGAAAAAAAATTATTGGGGAACACTATTCCGGCCATTCCCATGAATGTCCAATATTCAAAAGTGTGTTTTTTTGGCAATAGGCGACATTCTTCCAAATTTCGACTTTTGAAATTTTAAAAAGGACTTTGCTCCTTTTTCCGAAAATGGTAGAAAATTTAAGAAAAAAAATTATTGGGGAACACTATTCCGGCCATTCCTATGAATGTCCAATATTCAAAAGTGTGTTTTTTTTGACAATAGGCGACATTCTTCCAAATTTCGACTTTTGAAATTTAAAAAGGACTTTGCTCCTTTTTCCGAAAATTGTAGGAGATAACCAAAAAAACATTATTTGAGAACACTCTTCCGGCCATTTCTATGAATGTCCAATATTCAAAAATCTTAACAGTGTGTTTTTTTGAAAATTGGCGACGTTTTTCCAAATTTCGACTTTTGAAATTTTAAAAAGGACTATGCTCCTTTTTCCGAAAATTGTACGAGATAAGCGAAAAAACATTATTGGAGAACACTATTCCGGCCATTTCTATGAATGTCCAATATACAAAAATCTTAACAGTGTGTTTTTTTTTAAATTGGCGACATTCTTCCAAATTTCGACTTTTGAAATTTTAAAAAGGACTTTGCTCCTTTTTCCGAAAATGGTAGAAAATTTGGGAAAAAAAATTATTGGGGAACACTATTCCGGCCATTCCTATGAATGTCCAATATTCAAAAGTGTGTTTTTTTGACAATAGGCGACATTCTTCCAAATTTCGACTTTTGAAATTTTAAAAAGGACTTTGCTCCTTTTTCCGAAAATGGTAGAAAATTTGGGAAAACAAATTATTGGGGAACACTATTCCGGCCATTCCTATGAATGTCCAATATTCAAAAGTCTGTTTTTTTGACAATAGGCGACATTCTTCCAAATTTCGACTTTTGAAATTTTAAAAAGGACTTTGCTCTTTTTTCCGAAAATTGTAGGAGATAAGCGAAAAAACATTATTGGAGAACACTCTTCCGGCCATTTCTATGAATGCCCAATATTCAAAAGTGTGTTTTTTTGACAACAGGCGACATTCTTCCAAATTTCGACTTTTGAAATTTTAAAAAGGACTTTGCTCCTTTTTCCGAAAATGTTAAAAAATTTGCGAAAAAAATTGTTGGGGAACACTATTCCGGCCATTCCTATGAATGTCCAATATTCAAAAGTGTGTTTTTTTGACAATAGGCGACATTCTTCCAAATTTCGACTTTTGAAATTTTAAAAAGGACTTTGCTCCTTTTTCCGAAAATGGTAGAAAACTTGGGAAAAAAATTGTTGGGGAACACTATTCCGGCCATTTCTATGAATGTCCAATATTCAAAAGTCTTAACAGTGTGTTTTTTTTTGAAAATTGGCGACATTTTTCCAAATTTCGACTTTTGAAATTTTAAAAAGGACTTTGCTCCTTTTTCCGAAAATGGTAGAAAATTTGCGAAAAAAAATTATTGGGGAACATTATTCCGGCCATTCCTATGAATGTCCAATATTCAAAAGTGTGTTTTTTTGACAATAGGCGACATTCTTCCAAATTTCGACTTTTGAAATTTTAAAAAGGACTTTGCTCCTTTTTCCGAAAATGGTAGAAAATTTGCGAAAAAAAAATTATTGGGGAACACTATTCCGGCCATTCCTATGTGTTTTTTTGACAATAGGCGACATTCTTCCAAATTTCGACTTTTGAAATTTTAAAAAGGACTTTGCTCCTTTTTCCGAAAATGGTAGAAAACTTGGGAAAAAATTATTGGGGAACACTCTTCCGGCCATTTCTATGAATGCCCAATATTCAAAAGTGTGTTTTTTTGACAATAGGCGACATTCTTCCAAATTTCGACTTTTGAAATTTTAAAAAGGACTTTGCTCCTTTTTCCGAAAATGGTAGAAAATTTGCGAAAAAAAATTATTGGGGAACACTATTCCGGCCATTCCTATGAATGTCCAATATTCAAAAGTGTGTTTTTTTGACAATAGGCGACATTCTTCCAAATTTCGACTTTTGAAATTTTAAAAAGGACTTTGCTCCTTTTTCCGAAAATGGTAGAAAATTTGCGAAAAAAAATTATTGGGGAACACTATTCCGGCCATTCCTATGTGTTTTTTTGACAATAGGCGACATTCTTCCAAATTTCGACTTTTGAAATTTTAAAAAGGACTTTGCTCCTTTTTTCCGAAAATTGTAGGAGATAAGCAAAAAAACATTATTTGAGAACACTCTTCCGGCCATTTCTATGAATGTCCAATATTCAAAAATCTTAACAGTGTGTTTTTTTGAAAATTGGCAACATTTTTCCAAATTTCAGCTTTTGAAATTTTAGAAAGGACTTTGCTCCTTTTTCCGAAAATGGTAGAAAATTTGCGAAAAAAAATTATTGGGGAACACTATTCCGGCCATTCCTATGAATGTCCAATATTCAAAAGTGTGTTTTTTTGACAATAGGCGATATTCTTCCAAATTTCGACTTTTGAAATTTTAAAAAGGACTTTGCTCTTTTTTCCGAAAATTGTAGGAGATAAGCGAAAAAACATTATTGGAGTACACTCTTCCGGCCATTTCTATGAATGCCCAATATTCAAAAGTGTGGTTTTTTGACAATAGGAGACATTCTTCCAAATTTCGACTTTTGAAATTTTAAAAAGGACTTTGCTCCTTTTTCCGAAAATGGTAGAAAATTTGCGAAAAAAAATTATTGGGGAACACTATTCCGGCCATTCCTATGAATGTCCAATATTAAAAAGTGTGTTTTTTTGACAATAGGCGACATTCTTCCAAATTTCGACTTTTGAAATTTTAAAAAGGACTTTGCTCCTTTTTCCGAAAATGGTAGAAAATTTGCGAAAAAAAATTATTGGGGAACACTATTCCGGCCATTCCTATGTGTTTTTTTGACAATAGGCGACATTCTTCCAAATTTCGACTTTTGAAATTTTAAAAAGGACTTTGCTCCTTTTTCCGAAAATGGTAGAAAACTTGGGAAAAAAATTATTGGGGAACACTATTCCGGCCATTTCTATGAATGTGCAATATTCAAAAGTCTTAACAGTGTGTTTTTTTTTGAAAATTGGCGACATTTTTCCAAATTTCGACTTTTGAAATTTTAAAAAGGACTTTGCTCTTTTTTCCGAAAATTGTAGGAGATAAGCGAAAAAACATTATTGGAGAACACTCTTCCGGCCATTTCTATGAATGTCCAATATACAAAAATCTTAACAGTGTGTTTTTTTTTAAATTGGCGACATTCTTCCAAATTTCGACTTTTGAAATTTTAAAAAGGACTTTGCTCCTTTTTCCGAAAATGGTAGAAAATTTGGGAAAAAAAATTATTGGGGAACACTATTCCGGCCATTCCTATGAATGTCCAATATTCAAAAGTGTGTTTTTTTGACAATAGGCGACATTCTTCCAAATTTCGACTTTTGAAATTTTAAAAAGGACTTTGCTCCTTTTTCTGAAAATGGTAGAAAATTTGGGAAAAAAAATTATTGGGGAACACTATTCCGGCCATTCCTATGAATGTCCAATATTCAAAAGTGTGTTTTTTTGACAATAGGCGACATTCTTCCAAATTTCGACTTTTGTAATTTTAAAAAGGACTTTGTTCCTTTTTCCGAAAATGGTAGAAAATTTGCGAAAAAAAATTATTGGGGAACACTATTCCGGCCATTTCTATGAATGTCCAATATTCAAAAGTCTTAACAGTGTGTTTTTTTTGAAAATTGGCGACATTTTTCCAAATTTCGACTTTTGAAATTTTAAAAAGGACTTTGCTCTTTTTTCCGAAAATTGTAGGAGATAAGCGAAAAAACATTATTGGAGAACACTCTTCCGGCCATTTCTATGAATGCCCAATATTCAAAAGTGTGTTTTTTTGACAATAGGCGACATTCTTCCAAATTTCGACTTTTGAAATTTTAAAAAGGACTTTGTTCTTTTTTCCGAAAATTGTAGGAGATAAGCAAAAAAACATTATTTGAGAACACTCTTCCGGCCATTTCTATGAATGTCCAATATTCAAAAATCTTAACAGTGTGTTTTTTTGAAAATTGGCGACATTTTTCCAAATTTCAGCTTTTGAAATTTTAGAAAGGACTTTGCTCCTTTTTCCGAAAATGGTAGAAAATTTGCGAAAAAAAATTATTGGGGAACACTAATCCGGCCATTCCTATGAATGTCCAATATTCAAAAGTGTGTTTTTTTGACAATAGGCGACATTCTTCCAAATTTCGACTTTTGTAATTTTAAAAAGGACTTTGTTCCTTTTTCCGAAAATGGTAGAAAATTTGCGAAAAAAAATTATTGCGGTACACTATTCCGGGCATTCCTATGAATGTCCAATATTCAAAAGTGTGTTTTTTTGACAATAGGCGACATTCTTCCAAATTTCGACTTTTGAAATTTTGAAAAGGACTATGCTCCTTTTTCCGAAAATTGTACGAGATAAGCGAAAAAACATTATTGGAGAACACTATTCCGGCCATTTCTATGAATGTCCAATATACAAAAATCTTAACAGTGTGTTTTTTTTTAAATTGGCGACATTCTTCCAAATTTCGACTTTTGAAATTTTAAAAAGGACTTTGCTCCTTTTTCCGAAAATGGTAGAAAATTTGGGAAAAAAAATATTGGGGAACACTATTCCGGCCATTCCTATGAATGTCCAATATTCAAAAGTGTGTTTTTTTGACAATAGGCGATATTCTTCCAAATTTCGACTTTTGAAATTTTAAAAAGGACTTTGCTCTTTTTTCCGAAAATTGTAGGAGATAAGCGAAAAAACATTATTGGAGAACACTCTTCCGGCCATTTCTATGAATGCCCAATATTCAAAAGTGTGTTTTTTTGACAATAGGCGACATTCTTCCAAATTTCGACTTTTGAAATTTTAGAAAGGACTTTGCTCCTTTTTCCGAAAATGGTAGTAAATTTGCGAAAAAAAATTATTGGGGAACACTATTCCGGCCATTCCTATGTGTTTTTTTTGACAATAGGCGACATTCTTCCAAATTTCGACTTTTGAAATTTTAAAAAGGACTTTGCTCCTTTTTCCGAAAATGGTAGAAAACTTGGGAAAAAAATTATTGGGGAACACTATTCCGGCCATTTCTATGAATGTCCAATATTCAAAAGTCTTAACAGTGTGTTTTTTTTTGAAAATTGGCGACATTTTTCCAAATTTCGACTTTTGAAATTTTAAAAAGGACTTTGCTCTTTTTTCCGAAAATTGTAGGAGATAAGCGAAAAAACATTATTGGAGAACACTCTTCCGGCCATTTCTATGAATGCCCAATATTCAAAAGTGTGTTTTTTTGACAATAGGCGACATTCTTCCAAATTTCGACTTTTGAAATTTTAAAAAGGACTTTGCTCTTTTTTCCGAAAATTGTAGGAGATAAGCAAAAAAACATTATTTGAGAACACTCTTCCGGCCATTTCTATGAATGTCCAATATTCAAAAATCTTAACAGTGTGTTTTTTTGAAAATTGGCGACATTTTTCCAAATTTCAGCTTTTGAAATTTTAGAAAGGACTTTGCTCCTTTTTCCGAAAATGGTAGAAAATTTGCGAAAAAAAATTATTGGGGAACACTATTCCGGCCATTCCTATGAATGTCCAATATTCAAAAGTGTGTTTTTTTGACAATAGGCGATATTCTTCCAAATTTCGACTTTTGAAATTTTAAAAAGGACTTTGCTCTTTTTTCCGAAAATTGTAGGAGATAAGCGAAAAAACATTATTGGAGAACACTCTTCCGGCCATTTCTATGAATGCCCAATATTCAAAAGTGTGGTTTTTTGACAATAGGCGACATTCTTCCAAATTTCGACTTTTGAAATTTTAAAAAGGGACTTTGCTCCTTTTTCCGAAAATGGTAGAAAATTTGCGAAAAAAAATTATTGGGGAACACTACTCCGGCCATTCCTATGAATGTCCAATATTCAAAAGTGTGTTTTTTTGACAATAGGCGACATTCTTCCAAATTTCGACTTTTGAAATTTTAAAAAGGACTTTGCTCCTTTTTCCGAAAATGGTAGAAAATTTGCGAAAAAAAATTATTGGGGAACACTATTCCGGCCATTCCTATGTGTTTTTTTGACAATAGGCGACATTCTTCCAAATTTCGACTTTTGAAATTTTAAAAAGGACTTTGCTCCTTTTTCCGAAAATGGTAGAAAATTTGCGAAATAAAATTATTGGGGAACACTATTCCGGCCATTTCTATGAATGTCCAATATTCAAAAGTGTGTTTTTTTGACAACAGGCGACATTCTTCCAAATTTCGACTTTTGAAATTTTAAAAAGGACTTTGCTCCTTTTTCCGAAAATGGTAGAAAATTTGCGAAAAAAATTATTGGGGAACACTATTCCGGCCATTCCTATGAATGTCCAATATTCAAAAGTGTGTTTTTTTGACAATAGGCGACATTCTTCCAAATTTCGACTTTTGAAATTTTAAAAAGGACTTTGCTCCTTTTTCCGAAAATGGTAGAAAATTTGCGAAAAAAAATAATGGGGAACACTATTCCGGCCATTCCTATGAATGTCCAATATTCAAAAGTGTGTTTTTTTGACAATAGGCGACATTCTTCCAAATTTCGACTTTTGAAATTTTAAAAAGGACTTTGGTCTTTTTTCCGAAAATTGTAGGAGATAAGCAAAAAAACATTATTTGAGAACACTATTCCGGCCATTTCTATGAACATCCAATATACAAAAATTTTAACAGTGTGTTTTTTTTTAAATTGGCGACATTCTTCCAAATTTCGACTTTTGAAATTTTAAAAAGGACTTTGCTCCTTTTTCCGAAAATGGTAGAAAATTTGCGAAAAAAAATTATTGCGGAACACTATTCCGGGCATTCCTATGAATGTCCAATATTCAAAAGTGTGTTTTTTTGACAATAGGCGACATTCTTCCAAATTTCGACTTTTGAAATTTTAAAAAGGACTATGCTCCTTTTTCCGAAAATTGTACGAGATAAGTGAAAAAACATTATTGGAGAACACTATTCCGGCCATTTCTATGAATGTCCAATATACAAAAATCTTAACAGTGTGTTTTTTTTTAAATTGGTGACATTCTTCCAAATTTCGACTTTTGAAATTTTAAAAAGGACTTTGCTCCTTTTTCCGAAAATGGTAGAAAATTTGGGAAAAAAAATATTGGGGAACACTATTCCGGCAATTCCTATGAATGTCCAATATTCAAAAGTGTGTTTTTTTGACAATAGGCGACATTCTTCCAAATTTCAACTTAGGAAATTTTAAAAAGGACTTTGCTCTTTTTTCCGAAAATTGTAGGAGATAAGCGAAAAAACATTATTGGAGAACACTCTTCCGGCCATTTCTATGAATGCCCAATATTCAAAAGTGTGTTTTTTTGACAATAGGCGACATTCTTCCAAATTTCGACTTTTGAAATTTTAAAAAGGACTTTGCTCCTTTTTCCGAAAATTGTAGGAGATAAGCGAAAAAACATTATTGGAGAACACTCTTCCGGCCATTTCTATGAATGCCCAATATTCAAAAGTGTGTTTTTTTGACAATAGGCGACATTCTTCCAAATTTCGACTTTTGAAATTTTAAAAAGGACTTTGCTCCTTTTTCCGAAAATGGTAGAAAATTTGCGAAAAAAAATTATTGGGGAACACTATTCCGGCCATTCCTATGAATGTCCAATATTCAAAAGTGTGTTTTTTTGACAATAGGCGACATTCTTCCAAATTTCGACTTTTGAAATTTTAAAAAGGACTTTGCTCCTTTTTCCGAAAATGGTAGAAAATTTGCGAAAAAAAATTATTGGGGAACACTATTCCGGCCATTCCTATGTGTTTTTTTTGACAATAGGCGACATTCTTCCAAATTTCGACTTTTGAAATTTTAAAAAGGACTTTGCTCCTTTTTCCGAAAATGGTAGAAAACTTGGGAAAAAAATTATTGGGGAACACTATTCCGGCCATTTCTATGAATGTCCAATATTCAAAAGTCTTAACAGTGTGTTTTTTTTTGAAAATTGGCGACATTTTTCCAAATTTCGACTTTTGAAATTTTAAAAAGGACTTTGCTCTTTTTTCCGAAAATTGTAGGAGATAAGCGAAAAAACATTATTGGAGAACACTCTTCCGGCCATTTCTATGAATGCCCAATATTCAAAAGTGTGTTTTTTTGACAATAGGCGACATTCTTCCAAATTTCGACTTTTGAAATTTTAAAAAGGACTTTGCTCTTTTTTCCGAAAATTGTAGGAGATAAGCAAAAAAACATTATTTGAGAACACTCTTCCGGCCATTTCTATGAATGTCCAATATTCAAAAATCTTAACAGTGTGTTTTTTTGAAAATTGGCGACATTTTTCCAAATTTCAGCTTTTGAAATTTTAGAAAGGACTTTGCTCCTTTTTCCGAAAATGGTAGAAAATTTGCGAAAAAAAATTATTGGGGAACACTATTCCGGCCATTTCTATGAATGTGCAATATTCAAAAGTCTTAACAGTGTGTTTTTTTTTGAAAATTGGCGACATTTTTCCAAATTTCGACTTTTGTAATTTTAAAAAGGACTTTGCTCTTTTTTCCGAAAATTGTAGGAGATAAGCGAAAAAACATTATTGGAGAACACTCTTCCGGCCATTTCAATGAATGCCCAATATTCAAAAGTGTGTTTTTTTGACAATAGGCGACATTCTTCCAAATTTCGACTTTTGAAATTTTAAAAAAGACTTTGCTCTTTTTTCCGAAAATTGTAGGAGATAAGCAAAAAAACATTATTGGAGAACACTCTTCCGGCCATTTCTATGAATGCCCAATATTCAAAAGTGTGTTTTTTTGACAATAGGCGACATTCTTCCAAATTTCAGCTTTTGAAATTTTAGAAAGGACTTTGCTCCTTTTTCCGAAAATGGTAGAAAATTTGCGAAAAAAAAATATTGGGGAACACTATTCCGGCCATTCCTATGAATGTCCAATATTCAAAAGTGTGTTTTTTTGACAATAAGCGACATTCTTCCAAATTTCGACTTTTGAAATTTTAAAAAGGACTTTGTTCCTTTTTCCGAAAATGGTAGAAAATTTGCGAAAAAAAATTATTGCGGAACACTATTCCGGGCATTCCTATGAATGTCCAATATTCAAAAGTGTGTTTTTTTGACAATAGGCGACATTCTTCCAAATTTCGACTTTTGAAATTTTAAAAAGGACTATGCTCCTTTTTCCGAAAATTGTACGAGATAAGCGAAAAAACATTATTGGAGAACACTATTCCGGCCATTTCTATGAATGTCCAATATACAAAAATCTTAACAGTGTGTTTTTTTTTAAATTGGCGACATTCTTCCAAATTTCGACTTTTGAAATTTTAAAAAGGACTTTGCTCCTTTTTCCGAAAATGGTAGAAAATTTGGGAAAAAAAATTATTGGGGAACACTATTCCGGCCATTCCTATGAATGTCCAATATTCAAAAGTCTGTTTTTTTTGACAATAGGCGGCATTCTTCCAAATTTCGACTTTTGAAATTTTAAAAAGGACTTTGCTCTTTTTTCCGAAAATTGTAGGAGATAAGCAAAAAAAATTATTGGGGAACACTATTCCGGCCATTCCTATGAATGTCCAATATTCAAAAGTCTGTTTTTTTTTGACAATAGGCGGCATTCTTCCAAATTTCGACTTTTGAAATTTTAAAAAGGACTTTGCTCTTTTTTCCGAAAATTGTAGGAGATAAGCAAAAAAACATTATTTGAGAACACTATTCCGGCCATTTCTATGAATGTCCAATATACAAAAATTTTAACAGTGTGTTTTTTTTAAATTGGCGACATTCTTCCAAATTTCGACTTTTGAAATTTTAAAAAGGACTTTGCTCCTTTTTCCGAAAATGGTAGAAAATTTGCGAAAAAAAATTATTGCGGAACACTATTCCGGGCATTCCTATGAATGTCCAATATTCAAAAGTGTGTTTTTTTGACAATAGGCGACATTTTTCCAAATTTCGACTTTTGAAATTTTAAAAAGGACTATGCTCCTTTTTCCGGTAATGGTAGAAAATTTGCGAAAAAAAATTATTGGGGAACACTATTCCGGCCATTCCTATGTGTTTTTTTGACAATAGGCGACATTCTTCCAAATTTCGACTTTTGAAATTTTAAAAAGGACTTTGCTCCTTTTTCCGAAAATGGTAGAAAACTTGGGAAAAAAATTATTGGGGAACACTATTCCGGCCATTTCTATGAATGTCCAATATTCAAAAGTCTTAACAGTGTGTTTTCTTTTGAAAATTGGCGACATTTTTCCAAATTTCGACTTTTGAAATTTTAGAAAGGACTTTGCTCCTTTTTTTCGAAAATGGTAGAAAATTTGCGAAAAAAAATTATTGGGGAACACTATTCCGGCCATTCCTATGAATGCCCAATATTCAAAAGTCTGTTTTTTTGACAATAGGCGACATTCTTCCAAATTTCGACTTTCGAAATTTTAAAAAGGACTATGCTCCTTTTTCCGAAAATTGTACGAGATAAGCGAAAAAACATTATTGAAGAACACTATTCCGGCCATTTCTATGAATGTCCAATATATAGGGTGTTTTTTATTGAGGTATAGAACTTTAAGTTGGCATCACTTTTTTAACTGGCGGCCATTTTGTCAGCTGTCAAGTGATTAATATTTAGTTTGGTTTGCCATTTCATCATGAACAGGTTGACAAAAGAACAACGCTTGCAAATCGTGCAAATTTATTTCGAAAATAATGGTTCAGTTCGCGAAGTTCGAATCGATTTATTGAAGGAAACATTCGATGAGCGCATAATTTCGCGGAATGGACCTGTCAATTGGCCACCAAGATCGTGTGATTTGACACCATTGGATTATTTTCTTTGGGGATATGTGAAGTCGCTCGTCTACGCCAACAAACCAGAAACGTTAGGGGACTTGGAAGCCAACATTCGTGTTATTGCCAACATACGGCCCCATATGCTCGAAAAAGTGGTTGAAAATTGGACCTGTAGAATTGGCTTTATTCGAGCCAGCTGCGGCGGCCACATGCCCGAAATCATATTTAAACATTAATGGCATAAAATTATCCTTCCAATAAAGGCAAATTGATGGACATTAAAACGATTTTCTTGTGTTTTATTTCAATTCGAAGTTCTATACCTCTAAAAAAAACACCCTGTACAAAAATTTTAACAGTGTGTTTTTTTTTGAAAATTGGCGACATTTTTCCAAATTTCGACTTTTGAAATTTTAAAAAGGACTTTGCTCCTTTTTCCGAAAATGGTAGAAAATTTGGGAAAAAAAATTATTGGGGAACACTATTCCGGCCATTCCTATGAATGTCCAATATTCAAAAGTGTGTTTTTTTGACAATAGGCGACATTCTTCCAAATTTCGACTTTTGAAATTTTAAAAAGGACTTTGCTCTTTTTTCCGAAAATTGTAGGAGATAAGCAAAAAAACATTATTTGAGAACACTATTCCGGCCATTTCTATGAATGTCCAATATACAAAAATTTTAACAGTGTGTTTTTTTTAAATTGGCGACATTCTTCCAAATTTCGACTTTTGAAATTTTAAAAAGGACTTTGCTCCTTTTTCCGAAAATGGAAGAAAATTTGCGAAAAAAAATTATTGCGGAACACTATTCCGGGCATTCCTATGAATGTCCAATATTCAAAAGTGTGTTTTTTTGACAATAGGCGACATTCTTCCAAATTTCGACTTTTGAAATTTTAAAAAGGACTATGCTCCTTTTTCCGAAAATTGTACGAGATAAGCGAAAAAACATTATTGGAGAACACTATTCCGGCCATTTCTATGAATGTCCAATATACAAAAATCTTAACAGTGTGTTTTTTTTTAAATTGGCGACATTCTTCCAAATTTCGACTTTTGAAATTTTAAAAAGGACTTTGCTCCTTTTTCCGAAAATGGTAGAAAATTTGGGAAAAAAATTATTGGGGAACACTATTCCGGCCATTCCTATGAATGTCCAATATTCAAAAGTCTGTTTTTTTGACAATAGGCGGCATTCTTCCAAATTTCGACTTTTGAAATTTTAAAAAGGACTTTGCTCTTTTTTCCGAAAATTGTAGGAGATAAGCAAAAAAACATTATTTGAGAACACTATTCCGGCCATTTCTATGAATGTCCAATATACAAAAATTTTAACAGTGTGTTTTTTTTTTAAATTGGCGACATTCTTCCAAATTTCGACTTTTGAAATTTTAAAAAGGACTTTGCTCCTTTTTCCGAAAATGGTAGAAAATTTGGGAAAAAAAATTATTGGGGAACACTATTCCGGCCATTCCTATGAATGTCCAATATTCAAAAGTCTGTTTTTTTTGACAATAGGCGGCATTCTTCCAAATTTCGACTTTTGAAATTTTAAAAAGGACTTTGCTCTTTTTTCCGAAAATTGTAGGAGATAAGCAAAAAAACATTATTTGAGAACACTATTCCGGCCATTTCTATGAATGTCCAATATACAAAAATTTTAACAGTGTGTTTTTTTTTAAATTGGCGACATTCTTCCAAATTTCGACTTTTGAAATTTTAAAAAGGACTTTGCTCCTTTTTCCGAAAATGGTAGAAAATTTGGGAAAAAAAATTATTGGGGAACACTATTCCGGCCATTCCTATGAATGTCCAATATTCAAAAGTCTGTTTTTTTTGACAATAGGCGGCATTCTTCCAAATTTCGACTTTTGAAATTTTAAAAAGGACTTTGCTCTTTTTTCCGAAAATTGTAGGAGATAAGCAAAAAAAAATTATTGGGGAACACTATTCCGGCCATTCCTATGAATGTCCAATATACAAAAATTTTAACAGTGTGTTTTTTTTTTAAATTGGCGACATTCTTCCAAATTTCGACTTTCGAAATTTTAAAAAGGACTTTGCTCTTTTTTCCGAAAATTGTACGAGATAAGCGAAAAAACATTATTGAAGAACACTATTCCGGCCATTTCTATGAATGTCCAATATATAGGGTGTTTTTTATTGAGGTATAGAACTTTAAGTTGGCATCACTTTTTTAACTGGCGGCCATTTTGTCAGCTGTCAAGTGATTAATATTTAGTTTGGTTTGCCATTTCATCATGAACAGGTTGACAAAAGAACAACGCTTGCAAATCGTGCAAATTTATTTCGAAAATAATGGTTCAGTTCGCGAAGTTCGAATCGATTTATTGAAGGAAACATTCGATGAGCGCATAATTTCGCGGAATGGACCTGTCAATTGGCCACCAAGATCGTGTGATTTGACACCATTGGATTATTTTCTTTGGGGATATGTGAAGTCGCTCGTCCACGCCAACAAACCAGAAACGTTAGGGGACTTGGAAGCCAACATTCGTGTTATTGCCAACATACGGCCCCATATGCTCGAAAAAGTGGTTGAAAATTGGACCTGTAGAATTGGCTTTATTCGAGCCAGCTGCGGCGGCCACATGCCCGAAATCATATTTAAACATTAATGGCATAAAATTATCCTTCCAATAAAGCCAAATTGATGGACATTAAAACGATTTTCTTGTGTTTTATTTCAATTCGAAGTTCTATACCTCTAAAAAAAAACACCCTGTACAAAAATTTTAACAGTGTGTTTTTTTTTGAAAATTGGCGACATTTTTCCAAATTTCGACTTTTGAAATTTTAAAAAGGACTTTGCTCCTTTTTCCGAAAATGGTAGAAAATTTGGGAAAAAAAATTATTGGGGAACACTATTCCGGCCATTCCTATGAATGTCCAATATTCAAAAGTGTGTTTTTTTGACAATAGGCGACATTCTTCCAAATTTCGACTTTTGAAATTTTAAAAAGGACTTTGCTCTTTTTTCCGAAAATTGTAGGAGATAAGCAAAAAAACATTATTTGAGAACACTATTCCGGCCATTTCTATGAATGTCCAATATACAAAAATTTTAACAGTGTGTTTTTTTTAAATTGGCGACATTCTTCCAAATTTCGACTTTTGAAATTTTAAAAAGGACTTTGCTCCTTTTTCCGAAAATGGAAGAAAATTTGCGAAAAAAAATTATTGCGGAACACTATTCCGGGCATTCCTATGAATGTCCAATATTCAAAAGTGTGTTTTTTTGACAAATGGCGACATTCTTCCAAATTTCGACTTTTGAAATTTTAAAAAGGACTATGCTCCTTTTTCCGAAAATTGTACGAGATAAGCGAAAAAACATTATTGGAGAACACTATTCCGACCATTTCTATGAATGTCCAATATACAAAAATCTTAACAGTGTGTTTTTTTTTAAATTGGCGACATTCTTCCAAATTTCGACTTTTGAAATTTTAAAAAGGACTTTGCTCCTTTTTCCGAAAATGGTAGAAAATTTGGGAAAAAAATTATTGGGGAACACTATTCCGGCCATTCCTATGAATGTCCAATATTCAAAAGTCTGTTTTTTTGACAATAGGCGGCATTCTTCCAAATTTCGACTTTTGAAATTTTAAAAAGGACTTTGCTCTTTTTTCCGAAAATTGTAGGAGATAAGCAAAAAAACATTATTTGAGAACACTATTCCGGCCATTTCTATGAATGTCCAATATACAAAAATTTTAACAGTGTGTTTTTTTTTTAAATTGGCGACATTCTTCCAAATTTCGACTTTTGAAATTTTAAAAAGGACTTTGCTCCTTTTTCCGAAAATGGTAGAAAATTTGGGAAAAAAAATTATTGGGGAACACTATTCCGGCCATTCCTATGAATGTCCAATATTCAAAAGTGTGTTTTTTTGACAATAGGCGACATTCTTCCAAATTTCGACTTTTGAAATTTTAAAAAGGACTTTGCTCTTTTTTCCGAAAATTGTAGGAGATAAGCAAAACAACATTACTTGAGAACACTATTCCGGCCATTTCTATGAATGTCCAATATACAAAAATTTTAACAGTGTGTTTTTTTTTTAAATTGGCGACATTCTTCCAAATTTCGACTTTTGAAATTTTAAAAAGGACTTTGCTCCTTTTTCCGAAAATGGTAGAAAATTTGCGAAAAAAAATTATTGCGGAACACTATTCCGGGCATTCCTATGAATGTGCAATATTCAAAAGTGTGTTTTTTTGACAATAGGCGACATTCTTCCAAATTTCGACTTTTGAAATTTTAAAAAGGACTATGCTCTTTTTTCCGAAAATTGTAGGAGATAAGCGAAAAAACATTATTGGAGAACACTCTTCCGGCCATTTCTATGAATGCCCAATATTCAAAAGTGTGTTTTTTTGACAATAGGCGACATTCTTCCAAATTTCGACTTTTGAAATTTTAAAAAGGACTTTGCTCCTTTTTCCGAAAATGGTAGAAAATTTGGGAAAAAAAATTATTGGGGAACACTATTCCGGCCATTCCTATGAATGTCCAATATTCAAAAGTCTGTTTTTTTTGACAATAGGCGACATTCTTCCAAATTTCGACTTTTGAAATTTTAAAAAGGACTTTGCTCTTTTTTCCGAAAATTGTAGGAGATAAGCAAAAAAACATTATTTGAGAACACTATTCCGGCCATTTCTATGAATGTCCAATATACAAAAATTTTAACAGTGTGTTTTTTTTTAAATTGGCGACATTCTTCCAAATTTCGACTTTTGAAATTTTAAAAAGGACTTTGCTCCTTTTTCCGAAAATGGTAGAAAATTTGGGAAAAAAAATATTGGGGAACACTATTCCGGCCATTCCTATGAATGTCCAATATTCAAAAGTGTGTTTTTATGACAATAGGCGACATTCTTCCAAATTTCGACTTTTGAAATTTTAAAAAGGACTTTGCTCCTTTTTCCGAAAATTGTACGAGATAAGCGAAAAAACATTATTGAAGAACACTATTCCGGCCATTTCTATGAATGTCCAATATACAAAAATTTTAACAGTGTGTTTTTTTTTGAAAATTGGCGACATTTTTCCAAATTTCGACTTTTGAAATTTTAAAAAGGACTTTGCTCCTTTTTCCGAAAATGGTAGAAAATTTGGGAAAAAAAATTATTGGGGAACACTATTCCGGCCATTCCTATGAATGTCCAATATTCAAAAGTGTGTTTTTTTGACAATAGGCGACATTCTTCCAAATTTCGACTTTTGAAATTTTAAAAAGGACTTTGCTCCTTTTTCCGAAAATGGAAGAAAATTTGCGAAAAAAAATTATTGCGGAACACTATTCCGGGCATTCCTATGAATGTCCAATATTCAAAAGTGTGTTTTTTTGACAATAGGCGACATTCTTCCAAATTTCGACTTTTGAAATTTTAAAAAGGACTATGCTCCTTTTTCCGAAAATTGTACGAGATAAGCGAAAAAACATTATTGGAGAACACTATTCCGGCCATTTCTATGAATGTCCAATATACAAAAATCTTAACTGTGTGTTTTTTTTTTAAATTGGCGACATTCTTCCAAATTTCGACTTTTGAAATTTTAAAAAGGACTTTGCTCCTTTCTCCGAAAATGGTAGAAAATTTGGGAAAAAAATTATTGGGGAACACTATTCCGGCCATTCCTATGAATGTCCAATATTCAAAAGTCTGTTTTTTTGACAATAGGCGGCATTCTTCCAAATTTCGACTTTTGAAATTTTAAAAAGGACTTTGCTCTTTTTTCCGAAAATTGTAGGAGATAAGCAAAAAAACATTATTTGAGAACACTATTCCGGCCATTTCTATGAATGTCCAATATACAAAAATTTTAACAGTGTGTTTTTTTTTTAAATTGGCGACATTCTTCCAAATTTCGACTTTTGAAATTTTAAAAAGGACTTTGCTCCTTTTTCCGAAAATGGTAGAAAATTTGGGAAAAAAAATTATTGGGGAACACTATTCCGGCCATTCCTATGAATGTCCAATATTCAAAAGTCTGTTTTTTTTGACAATAGGCGGCATGCTTCCAAATTTCGACTTTTGAAATTTTAAAAAGGACTTTGCTCTTTTTTCCGAAAATTGTAGGAGATAAGCGAAAAAACATTATTGGAGAACACTCTTCCGGCCATTTCTATGAATGCCCAATATTCAAAAGTGTGTTTTTTTGACAATAGGCGACATTCTTCCAAATTTCGACTTTTGAAATTTTAAAAAGGACTTTGCTCCTTTTTCCGAAAATTGTACGAGATAAGCAAAAAAACATTATTTGAGAACACTATTCCGGCCATTTCTATGAATGTCCAATATACAAAAATTTTAACAGTGTGTTTTTTTTTTAAATTGGCGACATTCTTCCAAATTTCGACTTTTGAAATTTTAAAAAGGACTTTGCTCCTTTTTCCGAAAATGGTAGAAAATTTGGGAAAAAAAATTATTGGGGAACACTATTCCGGCCATTCCTATGAATGTCCAATATTCAAAAGTGTGTTTTTTTGACAATAGGCGACATTCTTCCAAATTTCGACTTTTGAAATTTTAAAAAGGACTTTGCTCTTTTTTCCGAAAATTGTAGGAGATAAGCAAAAAAACATTATTTGAGAACACTATTCCGGCCATTTCTATGAATGTCCAATATACAAAAATTTTAACAGTGTGTTTTTTTTTAAATTGGCGACATTCTTACAAATTTCGACTTTTGAAATTTTAAAAAGGACTTTGCTCCTTTTTCCGAAAATGGTAGAAAATTTGCGAAAAAAAATTATTGCGAAACACTATTCCGGGCATTCCTGTGAATGTCCAATATTCAAAAGTGTGTTTTTTTGACAATAGGCGACATTCTTCCAAATTTCGACTTTTGAAATTTTAAAAAGGACTATGCTCCTTTTTCCGAAAATTGTACGAGATAAGCGAAAAAACATTATTGGAGAACACTATTCCGGCCATTTCTATGAATGTCCAATATACAAAAATCTTAACAGTGTGTTTTTTTTTAAATTGGCGACATTCTTCCAAATTTCGACTTTTGAAATTTTAAAAAGGACTTTGCTCCTTTTTCCGAAAATGGTAGAAAATTTGGGAAAAAAATTATTGGGGAACACTATTCCGGCCATTCCTATGAATGTCCAATATTCAAAAGTCTGTTTTTTTGACAATAGGCGGCATTCTTTTGAAATTTTAAAAAGGACTTTGCTCCTTTTTCCGAAAATGGTAGAAAATTTGGGAAAAAAATTATTGGGGAACACTATTCCGGCCATTCCTATGAATGTCCAATATTCAAAAGTGTGTTTTTATGACAATAGGCGACATTCTTCCAAATTTCGACTTTTGAAATTTTAAAAAGGACTTTGCTCCTTTTTCCGAAAATTGTACGAGATAAGCGAAAAAACATTATTGAAGAACACTATTCCGGCCATTTCTATGAATGTCCAATATACAAAAATTTTAACAGTGTGTTTTTTTTTGAAAATTGGCGACATTTTTCCAAATTTCGACTTTTGAAATTTTAAAAAGGACTTTGCTCCTTTTTCCGAAAATGGTAGAAAATTTGGGAAAAAAAATTATTGGGGAACACTATTCCGGCCATTCCTATGAATGTCCAATATTCAAAAGTGTGTTTTTTTGACAATAGGCGACATTCTTCCAAATTTCGACTTTTGAAATTTTAAAAAGGACTTTGCTCTTTTTTCCGAAAATTGTAGGAGATAAGCAAAAAAACATTATTTGAGAACACTATTCCGGCCATTTCTATGAATGTCCAATATACAAAAATTTTAACAGTGTGTTTTTTTTAAATTGGCGACATTCTTCCAAATTTCGACTTTTGAAATTTTAAAAAGGACTTTGCTCCTTTTTCCGAAAATGGAAGAAAATTTGCAAAAAAAAATTATTGCGGAACACTATTCCGGGCATTCCTATGAATGTCCAATATTCAAAAGTGTGTTTTTTTGACAATAGGCGACATTCTTCCAAATTTCGACTTTTGAAATTTTAAAAAGGACTATGCTCCTTTTTCCGAAAATTGTACGAGATAAGCGAAAAAACATTATTGGAGAACACTATTCCGGCCATTTCTATGAATGTCCAATATACAAAAATCTTAACAGTGTGTTTTTTTTTAAATTGGCGACATTCTTCCAAATTTCGACTTTTGAAATTTTAAAAAGGACTTTGCTCCTTTTTCCGAAAATGGTAGAAAATTTGGGAAAAAAATTATTGGGGAACACTATTCCGGCCATTCCTATGAATGTCCAATATTCAAAAGTCTGTTTTTTTGACAATAGGCGGCATTCTTCCAAATTTCGACTTTTGAAATTTTAAAAAGGACTTTGCTCTTTTTTCCGAAAATTGTAGGAGATAAGCAAAAAAACATTATTTGAGAACACTATTCCGGCCATTTCTATGAATGTCCAATATACAAAAATTTTAACAGTGTGTTTTTTTTTTAAATTGGCGACATTCTTCCAAATTTCGACTTTTGAAATTTTAAAAAGGACTTTGCTCCTTTTTCCGAAAATGGTAGAAAATTTGGGAAAAAAAATTATTGGGGAACACTATTCCGGCCATTCCTATGAATGTCCAATATTCAAAAGTCTGTTTTTTTTGACAATAGGCGGCATGCTTCCAAATTTCGACTTTTGAAATTTTAAAAAGGACTTTGCTCTTTTTTCCGAAAATTGTAGGAGATAAGCGAAAAAACATTATTGGAGAACACTCTTCCGGCCATTTCTATGAATGCCCAATATTCAAAAGTGTGTTTTTTTGACAATAGGCGACATTCTTCCAAATTTCGACTTTTGAAATTTTAAAAAGGACTTTGCTCCTTTTTCCGAAAATTGTACGAGATAAGCAAAAAAACATTATTTGAGAACACTATTCCGGCCATTTCTATGAATCTCCAATATACAAAAATTTTAACAGTGTGTTTTTTTTTTAAATTGGCGACATTCTTCCAAATTTCGACTTTTGAAATTTTAAAAAGGACTTTGCTCCTTTTTCCGAAAATGGTAGAAAATTTGGGAAAAAAAATTATTGGGGAACACTATTCCGGCCATTCCTATGAATGTCCAATATTC
This sequence comes from Epicampocera succincta, assembly GCA_932526305.1. NCBI lineage: Eukaryota > Metazoa > Arthropoda > Insecta > Diptera > Tachinidae > Epicampocera > Epicampocera succincta. The sequence goes on along the minus strand of OW052037.1, from coordinate 34,674,723 downwards.
AAAAGTGTGTTTTTTTTGACAATAGGCGACATTCTTCCAAATTTCGACTTTTGAAATTTTAAAAAGGACTTTGCTCTTTTTTCCGAAAATTGTAGGAGATAAGCAAAAAAACATTATTTGAGAACACTATTCCGGCCATTTCTATGAATGTCCAATATACAAAAATTTTAACAGTGTGTTTTTTTTTAAATTGGCGACATTCTTACAAATTTCGACTTTTGAAATTTTAAAAAGGACTTTGCTCCTTTTTCCGAAAATGGTAGAAAATTTGCGAAAAAAAATTATTGCGGAACACTATTCCGGGCATTCCTATGAATGTCCAATATTCAAAAGTGTGTTTTTTTGACAATAGGCGACATTCTTCCAAATTTCGACTTTTGAAATTTTAAAAAGGACTATGCTCCTTTTTCCGAAAATTGTACGAGATAAGCGAAAAAACATTATTGGAGAACACTATTCCGGCCATTTCTATGAATGTCCAATATACAAAAATCTTAACAGTGTGTTTTTTTTTAAATTGGCGACATTCTTCCAAATTTCGACTTTTGAAATTTTAAAAAGGACTTTGCTCCTTTTTCCGAAAATGGTAGAAAATTTGGGAAAAAAATTATTGGGGAACACTATTCCGGCCATTCCTATGAATGTCCAATATTCAAAAGTCTGTTTTTTTGACAATAGGCGGCATTCTTCCAAATTTCGACTTTTGAAATTTTAAAAAGGACTTTGCTCTTTTTTCCGAAAATTGTAGGAGATAAGCGAAAAAACATTATTGGAGAACACTCTTCCGGCCATTTCTATGAATGCCCAATATTCAAAAGTGTGTTTTTTTGACAATAGGCGACATTCTTCCAAATTTCGACTTTTGAAATTTTAAAAAGGACTTTGCTCCTTTTTCCGAAAATGGTAGAAAATTTGGGAAAAAAAATTATTGGGGAACACTATTCCGGCCATTCCTATGAATGTCCAATATTCAAAAGTCTGTTTTTTTTGACAATAGGCGGCATGCTTCCAAATTTCGACTTTTGAAATTTTAAAAAGGACTTTGCTCTTTTTTCCGAAAATTGTAGGAGATAAGCGAAAAAACATTATTGGAGAACACTCTTCCGGCCATTTCTATGAATGCCCAATATTCAAAAGTGTGTTTTTTTGACAATAGGCGACATTCTTCCAAATTTCGACTTTTGAAATTTTAAAAAGGACTTTGCTCCTTTTTCCGAAAATTGTACGAGATAAGCAAAAAAACATTATTTGAGAACACTATTCCGGCCATTTCTATGAATGTCCAATATACAAAAATTTAAACAGTGTGTTTTTTTTTTAAATTGGCGACATTCTTCCAAATTTCGACTTTTGAAATTTTAAAAAGGACTTTGCTCCTTTTTCCGAAAATGGTAGAAAATTTGGGAAAAAAAATTATTGGGGAACACTATTCCGGCCATTCCTATGAATGTCCAATATTCAAAAGTGTGTTTTTTTGACAATAGGCGACATTCTTCCAAATTTCGACTTTTGAAATTTTAAAAAGGACTTTGCTCTTTTTTCCGAAAATTGTAGGAGATAAGCAAAAAAACATTATTTGAGAACACTATTCCGGCCATTTCTATGAATGTCCAATATACAAAAATTTTAACAGTGTGTTTTTTTTTAAATTGGCGACATTCTTACAAATTTCGACTTTTGAAATTTTAAAAAGGACTTTGCTCCTTTTTCCGAAAATGGTAGAAAATTTGCGAAAAAAAATTATTGCGGAACACTATTCCGGGCATTCCTATGAATGTCCAATATTCAAAAGTGTGTTTTTTTGACAATAGGCGACATTCTTCCAAATTTCGACTTTTGAAATTTTAAAAAGGACTATGCTCCTTTTTCCGAAAATTGTACGAGATAAGCGAAAAAACATTATTGGAGAACACTATTCCGGCCATTTCTATGAATGTCCAATATACAAAAATCTTAACAGTGTGTTTTTTTTTAAATTGGCGACATTCTTCCAAATTTCGACTTTTGAAATTTTAAAAAGGACTTTGCTCCTTTTTCCGAAAATGGTAGAAAATTTGGGAAAAAAATTATTGGGGAACACTATTCCGGCCATTCCTATGAATGTCCAATATTCAAAAGTCTGTTTTTTTGACAATAGGCGGCATTCTTCCAAATTTCGACTTTTGAAATTTTAAAAAGGACTTTGCTCTTTTTTCCGAAAATTGTAGGAGATAAGCGAAAAAACATTATTGGAGAACACTCTTCCGGCCATTTCTATGAATGCCCAATATTCAAAAGTGTGTTTTTTTGACAATAGGCGACATTCTTCCAAATTTCGACTTTTGAAATTTTAAAAAGGACTTTGCTCCTTTTTCCGAAAATGGTAGAAAATTTGGGAAAAAAAATTATTGGGGAACACTATTCCGGCCATTCCTATGAATGTCCAATATTCAAAAGTCTGTTTTTTTGACAATAGGCGACATTCTTCCAAATTTCGACTTTTGAAATTTTAAAAAGGACTTTGCTCTTTTTTCCGAAAATTGTAGGAGATAAGCAAAAAAACATTATTTGAGAACACTATTCCGGCCATTTCTATGAATGTCCAATATACAAAAATCTTAACAGTGTGTTTTTTTTTAAATTGGCGACATTCTTCCAAATTTCGACTTTTGAAATTTTAAAAAGGACTTTGCTCCTTTTTCCGAAAATGGTAGAAAATTTGGGAAAAAAAATTATTGGGGAACACTATTCCGGCCATTCCTATGAATGTCCAATATTCAAAAGTCTGTTTTTTTGACAATAGGCGACATTCTTCCAAATTTCGACTTTTGAAATTTTAAAAAGGACTTTGCTCTTTTTTCCGAAAATTGTAGGAGATAAGCGAAAAAACATTATTGGAGAACACTCTTCCGGCCATTTCTATGAATGCCCAATATTCAAAAGTGTGTTTTTTTGACAATAGGCGACATTCTTCCAAATTTCGACTTTTGAAATTTTAAAAAGGACTTTGCTCCTTTTTCCGAAAATGGTAGAAAATTTGCGAAAAAAAATTATTGGGGAACACTATTCCGGCCATTCCTATGAATGTCCAATATTCAAAAGTGTGTTTTTTTGACAATAGGCGACATTCTTCCAAATTTCGACTTTTGAAATTTTAAAAAAGGACTTTGCTCTTTTTTCCGAAAATTGTAGGAGATAAGCAAAAAAACATTATTGGGGAACACTATTCCGGCCATTTCTATGAATGTCCAATATTTAAAAGTGTGTTTTTTTGACATTAGGCGACATTCTTCCAAATTTCGACTTTTGAAATTTTAAAAAGGACTTTGCTCCTTTTTCCGAAAATGGTAGAAAATTTGCGAAAAAAAATTATTGCGGAACACTATTCCGGGCATTCCTATGAATGTCCAATATTCAAAAGTGTGTTTTTTTGACAATAGGCGACATTCTTCCAAATTTCGACTTTTGAAATTTTAAAAAGGACTTTGCTCCTTTTTCCGAAAATGGTAGAAAATTTGCGAAAAAAAATTATTGGGGAACACTATTCCGGCCATTCCTATGAATGTCCAATATTCAAAAGTGTGTTTTTTTGACAATAGGCGACATTCTTCCAAATTTCGACTTTTGAAATTTTAAAAAGGACTTTGCTCCTTTTTCCGAAAATGGTAGAAAATTTGCGAAAAAAAATTATTGGGGAACACTATTCCGGCCATTCCTATGAATGTCCAATATTCAAAAGTGTGTTTTTTTGACAATAGGCGACATTCTTCCAAATTTCGACTTTTGAAATTTTAAAAAGGACTTTGCTCCTTTTTCCGAAAATTGTACGAGATAAGCGAAAAAACATTATTGGAGAACACTATTCCGGCCATTTCTATGAATGTCCAATATACAAAAATCTTAACAGTGTGTTTTTTTTTAAATTGGCGACATTCTTCCAAATTTCGACTTTTGAAATTTTAAAAAGGACTTTGCTCCTTTTTCCGAAAATTGTACGAGATAAGCGAAAAAACATTATTGGAGAACACTATTCCGGCCGTTTCTATGAATGTCCAATATACAAAAATCTTAACAGTGTGTTTTTTTTTAAATTGGCGACATTCTTCCAAATTTCGACTTTTGAAATTTTAAAAAGGACTTTGCTCCTTTTTCCGAAAATGGTAGAAAATTTGGGAAAAAAAATTATTGGGGAACACTATTCCGGCCATTCCTATGAATGTCCAATATTCAAAAGTGTGTTTTTTTGACAATAGGCGACATTCTTCCAAATTTCGACTTTTGAAATTTTAAAAAGGACTTTGCTCTTTTTTCCGAATATTGTAGGAGATAAGCAAAAAAACATTATTTGAGAACACTATTCCGGCCATTTCTATGAATGTCCAATATACAAAAATTTTAACAGTGTGTTTTTTTTTAAATTGGCGACATTTTTCCAAATTTCGACTTTTGAAATTTTAAAAAGGACTTTGCTCCTTTTTCCGAAAATGGTAGAAAATTTGGGAAAAAAAATTATTGGGGAACACTATTCCGGCCATTCCTATGAATGTCCAATATTCAAAAGTGTGTTTTTTTGACAATAGGCGACATTCTTCCAAATTTCGACTTTTGAAATTTTAAAAAGGACTTTGCTCTTTTTTCCGAAAATTGTAGGAGATAAGCGAAAAAACATTATTGGAGAACACTCTTCCGGCCATTTCTATGAATGCCCAATATTCAAAAGTGTGTTTTTTTGACAATAGGCGACATTCTTCCAAATTTCGACTTTTGAAATTTTAAAAAGGACTTTGCTCCTTTTTCCGAAAATTGTACGAGATAAGCGAAAAAACATTATTGGAGAACACTATTCCGGCCATTTCTATGAATGTCCAATATACAAAAATCTTAACAGTGTGTTTTTTTTTAAATTGGCGACATTCTTCCAAATTTCGACTTTTGAAATTTTAAAAAGGACTTTGCTCCTTTTTCCGAAAATGGTAGAAAATTTGGGAAAAAAAATTATTGGGGAACACTATTCCGGCCATTCCTATGAATGTCCAATATTCAAAAGTCTGTTTTTTTGACAAAAGGCGACATTCTTCCAAATTTCGACTTTTGAAATTTTAAAAAGGACATTGCTCTTTTTTCCGAAAATTGTAGGAGATAAGCGAAAAAACATTATTGGAGAACACTCTTCCGGCCATTTCTATGAATGCCCAATATTCAAAAGTGTGTTTTTTTGACAATAGGCGACATTCTTCCAAATTTCGACTTTTGAAATTTTAAAAAGGACTTTGCTCCTTTTTCCGAAAATGGTAGAAAATTTGGGAAAAAAAAATTATTGGGGAACACTATTCCGGCCATTCCTATGAATGTCCAATATTCAAAAGTGTGTTTTTTTGACAATAGGCGACATTCTTCCAAATTTCGACTTTTGAAATTTTAAAAAAGGACTTTGCTCTTTTTTCCGAAAATTGTAGGAGATAAGCAAAAAAACATTATTGGGGAACACTATTCCGGCCATTTCTATGAATGTCCAATATACAAAAATCTTAACAGTGTGTTTTTTTTTAAATTGGCGACATTCTTCCAAATTTCGACTTTTGAAATTTTAAAAAGGACTTTGCTCCTTTTTCCGAAAATGGTAGAAAATTTGGGAAAAAAAATTATTGGGGAACACTATTCCGGCCATTCCTATGAATGTCCAATATTCAAAAGTCTGTTTTTTTGACAATAGGCGACATTCTTCCAAATTTCGACTTTTGAAATTTTAAAAAGGACATTGCTCTTTTTTTCGAAAATTGTAGGAGATAAGCGAAAAAACATTATTGGAGAACACTCTTCCGGCCATTTCTATGAATGCCCAATATTCAAAAGTGTGTTTTTTTGACAATAGGCGACATTCTTCCAAATTTCGACTTTTGAAATTTTAAAAAGGACTTTGCTCCTTTTTCCGAAAATGGTAGAAAATTTGGGAAAAAAAAATTATTGGGGAACACTATTCCGGCCATTCCTATGAATGTCCAATATTCAAAAGTGTGTTTTTTTGACAATAGGCGACATTCTTCCAAATTTCGACTTTTGAAATTTTAAAAAAGGACTTTGCTCTTTTTTCCGAAAATTGTAGGAGATAAGCAAAAAAACATTATTGGGGAACACTATTCCGGCCATTTCTATGAATGTCCAATATACAAAAATCTTAACAGTGTGTTTTTTTTTAAATTGGCGACATTCTTCCAAATTTCGACTTTTGAAATTTTAAAAAGGACTTTGCTCCTTTTTCCGAAAATTGTACGAGATAAGCGAAAAAACATTATTGGAGAACACTATTCCGGCCATTTCTATGAATGTCCAATATACAAAAATCTTAACAGTGTGTTTTTTTTTAAATTGGCGACATTCTTCCAAATTTCGACTTTTGAAATTTTAAAAAAGACTTTGCTCCTTTTTCCGAAAATGGTAGAAAATTTGGGAAAAAAAATTATTGGGGAACACTATTCCGGCCATTCCTATGAATGTCCAATATTCAAAAGTGTGTTTTTTTGACAATAGGCGACATTCTTCCAAATTTCGACTTTTGAAATTTTAAAAAGGACTTTGCTCTTTTTTCCGAAAATTGTAGGAGATAAGCAAAAAAACATTATTTGAGAACACTATTCCGGCCATTTCTATGAATGTCCAATATACAAAAATTTTAACAGTGTGTTTTTTTTTAAATTGGCGACATTTTTCCAAATTTCGACTTTTGAAATTTTAAAAAGGACTTTGCTCCTTTTTCCGAAAATGGTAGAAAATTTGGGAAAAAAAATTATTGGGGAACACTATTCCGGCCATTCCTATGAATGTCCAATATTCAAAAGTGTGTTTTTTTGACAATAGGCGACATTCTTCCAAATTTCGACTTTTGAAATTTTAAAAAGGACTATGCTCCTTTTTCCGAAAATTGTACGAGATAAGCAAAAAAACATTATTTGAGAACACTATTCCGGCCATTTCTATGAATGTCCAATATACAAAAATTTTAACAGTGTGTTTTTTTTTAAATTGGCGACATTCTTCCAAATTTCGACTTTTGAAATTTTAAAAAGGACTTTGCTCCTTTTTCCGAAAATGGAAGAAAATTTGCGAAAAAAAATTATTGCGGAACACTATTCCGGGCATTCCTATGAATGTCCAATATTCAAAAGTGTGTTTTTTTGACAATAGGCGACATTCTTCCAAATTTCGACTTTTGAAATTTTAAAAAGGACTATGCTCCTTTTTCCGAAAATTGTACGAGATAAGCGAAAAAACATTATTGGAGAACACTATTCCGGCCATTTCTATGAATGTCCAATATACAAAAATCTTAACAGTGTGTTTTTTTTTAAATTGGCGACATTCTTCCAAATTTCGACTTTTGAAATTTTAAAAAGGACTTTGCTCCTTTTTCCGAAAATGGTAGAAAATTTGGGAAAAAAATTATTGGGGAACACTATTCCGGCCATTCCTATGAATGTCCAATATTCAAAAGTGTGTTTTTTTGACAATAGGCGACATTCTTCCAAATTTCGACTTTTGAAATTTTAAAAAGGACTTTGCTCTTTTTTCCGAAAATTGTAGGAGATAAGCAAAAAAACATTATTTGAGAACACTATTCCGGCCATTTCTATGAATGTCCAATATACAAAAATTTTAACAGTGTGTTTTTTTTTAAATTGGCGACATTCTTACAAATTTCGACTTTTGAAATTTTAAAAAGGACTTTGCTCCTTTTTCCGAAAATGGTAGAAAATTTGCGAAAAAAAATTATTGCGGAACACTATTCCGGGCATTCCTATGAATGTCCAATATTCAAAAGTGTGTTTTTTTGACAATAGGCGATATTCTTCCAAATTTCGACTTTTGAAATTTTAAAAAGGACTATGCTCCTTTTTCCGAAAATTGTACGAGATAAGCGAAAAAACATTATTGGAGAACACTATTCCGGCCATTTCTATGAATGTCCAATATACAAAAATCTTAACAGTGTGTTTTTTTTTAAATTGGCGACATTCTTCCAAATGTCGACTTTTGAAATTTTAAAAAGGACTTTGCTCCTTTTTCCGAAAATGGTAGAAAATTTGGGAAAAAAAATTATTGGGGAACACTATTCCGGCCATTCCTATGAATGTCCAATATTCAAAAGTCTGTTTTTTTGACAATAGGCGGCATTCTTCCAAATTTCGACTTTTGAAATTTTAAAAAGGACTTTGCTCTTTTTTCCGAAAATTGTAGGAGATAAGCGAAAAAAAATTATTGGAGAACTCTCTTCCGGCCATTTCTATGAATGCCCAATATTCAAAAGTGTGTTTTTTTGACAATAGGCGACATTCTTCCAAATTTCGACTTTTGAAATTTTAAAAAGGACTTTGCTCCTTTTTCCGAAAATGGTAGAAAATTTGGGAAAAAAAATTATTGGGGAACACTATTCCGGCCATTCCTATGAATGTCCAATATTCAAAAGTCTGTTTTTTTGACAATAGGCGACATTCTTCCAAATTTCGACTTTTGAAATTTTAAAAAGGACTTTGCTCTTTTTTCCGAAAATTGTAGGAGATAAGCAAAAAAACATTATTTGAGAACACTATTCCGGCCATTTCTATGAATGTCCAATATACAAAAATTTTAACAGTGTGTTTTTTTTTAAATTGGCGACATTCTTCCAAATTTCGACTTTTGAAATTTTAAAAAGGACTTTGCTCCTTTTTCCGAAAATGGTAGAAAATTTGCGCAAAAAAATTATTGCGGAACACTATTCCGGGCATTCCTATGAATGTCCAATATTCAAAAGTGTGTTTTTTTGACAATAGGCGACATTCTTCCAAATTTCGACATTTGAAATTTTAAAAAGGACTATGCTCCTTTTTCCGAAAATTGTACGAGATAAGCGAAAAAACATTATTGGAGAACACTATTCCGGCCATTTCTATGAATGTCCAATATACAAAAATCTTAACAGTGTGTTTTTTTTTAAATTGGCGACATTCTTCCAAATTTCGACTTTTGAAATTTTAAAAAGGACTTTGCTCCTTTTTCCGAAAATGGTAGAAAATTTGGGAAAAAAAATTATTGGGGAACACTATTCCGGCCATTCCTATGAATGTCCAATATTCAAAAGTCTGTTTTTTTGACAATAGGCGACATTCTTCCAAATTTCGACTTTTGAAATTTTAAAAAGGACATTGCCCTTTTTTCCGAAAATTGTAGGAGATAAGCGAAAAAACATTATTGGAGAACACTCTTCCGGCCATTTCTATGAATGCCCAATATTCAAAAGTGTGTTTTTTTGACAATAGGCGACATTCTTCCAAATTTCGACTTTTGAAATTTTAAAAAGGACTTTGCTCCTTTTTCCGAAAATGGTAGAAAATTTGGGAAAAAAAATTATTGGGGAACACTATTCCGGCCATTCCTATGAATGTCCAATATTCAAAAGTGTGTTTTTTTGACAATAGGCGACATTCTTCCAAATTTCGACTTTTGAAATTTTAAAAAAGGACTTTGCTCTTTTTTCCGAAAATTGTAGGAGATAAGCAAAAAAACATTATTGGGGAACACTATTCCGGCCATTTCTATGAATGTCCAATATACAAAAATCTTAACAGTGTGTTTTTTTTTAAATTGGCGACATTCTTCCAAATTTCGACTTTTGAAATTTTAAAAAGGACTTTGCTCCTTTTTCCGAAAATTGTACGAGATAAGCGAAAAAACATTATTGGAGAACACTATTCCGGCCATTTCTATGAATGTCCAATATACAAAAATTTTAACAGTGTGTTTTTTTTTAAATTGGCGACATTTTTCCAAATTTCGACTTTTGAAATTTTAAAAAGGACTTTGCTCCTTTTTCCGAAAATGGTAGAAAATTTGGGAAAAAAAATTATTGGGGAACACTATTCCGGCCATTCCTATGAATGTCCAATATTCAAAAGTGTGTTTTTTTGACAATAGGCGACATTCTTCCAAATTTCGACTTTTGAAATTTTAAAAAGGACTATGCTCCTTTTTCCGAAAATTGTACGAGATAAGCAAAAAAACATTATTTGAGAACACTATTCCGGCCATTTCTATGAATGTCCAATATACAAAAATTTTAACAGTGTGTTTTTTTTTAAATTGGCGACATTCTTCCAAATTTCGACTTTTGAAATTTTAAAAAGGACTTTGCTCCTTTTTCCGAAAATGGAAGAAAATTTGCGAAAAAAAATTATTGCGGAACACTATTCCGGGCATTCCTATGAATGTCCAATATTCAAAAGTGTGTTTTTTTGACAATAGGCGACATTCTTCCAAATTTCGACTTTTGAAATTTTAAAAAGGACTATGCTCCTTTTTCCGAAAATTGTACGAGATAAGCGAAAAAACATTATTGGAGAACACTATTCCGGCCATTTCTATGAATGTCCAATATACAAAAATCTTAACAGTGTGTTTTTTTTTAAATTGGCGACATTCTTCCAAATTTCGACTTTTGAAATTTTAAAAAGGACTTTGCTCCTTTTTCCGAAAATGGTAGAAAATTTGGGAAAAAAATTATTGGGGAACACTATTCCGGCCATTCCTATGAATGTCCAATATTCAAAAGTGTGTTTTTTTGACAATAGGCGACATTCTTCCAAATTTCGACTTTTGAAATTTTAAAAAGGACTTTGCTCTTTTTTCCGAAAATTGTAGGAGATAAGCAAAAAAACATTATTTGAGAACACTATTCCGGCCATTTCTATGAATGTCCAATATACAAAAATTTTAACAGTGTGTTTTTTTTTAAATTGGCGACATTCTTACAAATTTCGACTTTTGAAATTTTAAAAAGGACTTTGCTCCTTTTTCCGAAAATGGTAGAAAATTTGCGAAAAAAAATTATTGCGGAACACTATTCCGGGCATTCCTATGAATGTCCAATATTCAAAAGTGTGTTTTTTTGACAATAGGCGATATTCTTCCAAATTTCGACTTTTGAAATTTTAAAAAGGACTATGCTCCTTTTTCCCAAAATTGTACGAGATAAGCGAAAAAACATTATTGGAGAACACTATTCCGGCCATTTCTATGAATGTCCAATATACAAAAATCTTAACAGTGTGTTTTTTTTTTAAATTGGCGACATTCTTCCAAATGTCGACTTTTGAAATTTTAAAAAGGACTTTGCTCCTTTTTCCGAAAATGGTAGAAAATTTGGGAAAAAAAATTATTGGGGAACACTATTCCGGCCATTCCTATGAATGTCCAATATTCAAAAGTCTGTTTTTTTGACAATAGGCGGCATTCTTCCAAATTTCGACTTTTGAAATTTTAAAAAGGACTTTGCTCTTTTTTCCGAAAATTGTAGGAGATAAGCGAAAAAACATTATTGGAGAACTCTCTTCCGGCCATTTCTATGAATGCCCAATATTCAAAAGTGTGTTTTTTTGACAATAGGCGACATTCTTCCAAATTTCGACTTTTGAAATTTTAAAAAGGACTTTGTTCCTTTTTCCGAAAATGGTAGAAAATTTGCGAAAAAAAATTATTGGGGAACACTATTCTGGCCATTCCTATGAATGTCCAATATTCAAAAGTCTGTTTTTTTGACAATAGGCGACATTCTTCCAAATTTCGACTTTTGAAATTTTAAAAAGGACTTTGCTCTTTTTTCCGAAAATTGTAGGAGATAAGCAAAAAAACATTATTTGAGAACACTATTCCGGCCATTTCTATGAATGTCCAATATACAAAAATTTTAACAGTGTGTTTTTTTTTTAAATTGGCGACATTCTTCCAAATTTCGACTTTTGAAATTTTAAAAAGGACTTTGCTCCTTTTTCCGAAAATGGTAGAAAATTTGCGCAAAAAAATTATTGCGGAACACTATTCCGGGCATTCCTATGAATGTCCAATATTCAAAAGTGTGTTTTTTTGACAATAGGCGACATTCTTCCAAATTTCGACATTTGAAATTTTAAAAAGGACTATGCTCCTTTTTCCGAAAATTGTACGAGATAAGCGAAAAAACATTATTGGAGAACACTATTCCAGCCATTTCTATGAATGTCCAATATACAAAAATCTTAACAGTGTGTTTTTTTTTAAATTGGCGACATTCTTCCAAATTTCGACTTTTGAAATTTTAAAAAGGACTTTGCTCCTTTTTCCGAAAATGGTAGAAAATTTGGGAAAAAAAATTATTGGGGAACACTATTCCGGCCATTCCTATGAATGTCCAATATTCAAAAGTCTGTTTTTTTGACAATAGGCGGCATTCTTTTGAAATTTTAAAAAGGACTTTGCTCCTTTTTCCGAAAATGGTAGAAAATTTGGGAAAAAAATTATTGGGGAACACTATTCCGGCCATTCCTATGAATGTCCAATATTCAAAAGTGTGTTTTTATGACAATAGGCGACATTCTTCCAAATTTCGACTTTTGAAATTTTAAAAAGGACTTTGCTCCTTTTTCCGAAAATTTTACGAGATAAGCGAAAAAACATTATTGAAGAACACTATTCCGGCCATTTCTATGAATGTCCAATATACAAAAATTTTAACAGTGTGTTTTTTTTTTGAAAATTGGCGACATTTTTCCAAATTTCGACTTTTGAAATTTTAAAAAGGACTTTGCTCCTTTTTCCGAAAATGGTAGAAAATTTGCGAAAAAAAATTATTGGGGAACACTATTCCGGCCATTCCTATGAATGTCCAATATTCAAAAGTGTGTTTTTTTGACAATAGGCGACATTCTTCCAAATTTCGACTTTTGAAATTTTAAAAAGGACTTTGCTCTTTTTTCCGAAAATTGTAGGAGATAAGCAAAAAAACATTATTTGAGAACACTATTCCGGCCATTTCTATGAATGTCCAATATACAAAAATTTTAACAGTGTGTTTTTTTTTAAATTGGCGACATTCTTCCAAATTTCGACTTTTGAAATTTTAAAAAGGACTATGCTCCTTTTTCCGAAAATTGTACGAGATAAGCGAAAAAACATTATTGGAGAACACTATTCCAGCCATTTCTATGAATGTCCAATATACAAAAATCTTAACAGTGTGTTTTTTTTTAAATTGGCGACATTCTTCCAAATTTCGACTTTTGAAATTTTAAAAAGGACTTTGCTCCTTTTTCCGAAAATGGTAGAAAATTTGGGAAAAAAAATTATTGGGGAACACTATTCCGGCCATTCCTATGAATGTCCAATATTCAAAAGTCTGTTTTTTTGACAATAGGCGGCATTCTTTTGAAATTTTAAAAAGGACTTTGCTCCTTTTTCCGAAAATGGTAGAAAATTTGGGAAAAAAATTATTGGGGAACACTATTCCGGCCATTCCTATGAATGTCCAATATTCAAAAGTGTGTTTTTATGACAATAGGCGACATTCTTCCAAATTTCGACTTTTGAAATTTTAAAAAGGACTTTGCTCCTTTTTCCGAAAATTGTACGAGATAAGCGAAAAAACATTATTGAAGAACACTATTCCGGCCATTTCTATGAATGTCCAATATACAAAAATTTTAACAGTGTGTTTTTTTTTAAATTGGCGACATTCTTCCAAATTTCGACTTTTGAAATTTTAAAAAGGACTATGCTCCTTTTTCCGAAAATTGTACGAGATAAGCGAAAAAACATTATTGGAGAACACTATTCCAGCCATTTCTATGAATGTCCAATATACAAAAATCTTAACAGTGTGTTTTTTTTTAAATTGGCGACATTCTTCCAAATTTCGACTTTTGAAATTTTAAAAAGGACTTTGCTCCTTTTTCCGAAAATGGTAGAAAATTTGGGAAAAAAATTATTGGGGAACACTATTCCGGCCATTCCTATGAATGTCCAATATTCAAAAGTGTGTTTTTATGACAATAGGCGACATTCTTCCAAATTTCGACTTTTGAAATTTTAAAAAGGACTTTGCTCCTTTTTCCGAAAATTGTACGAGATAAGCGAAAAAACATTATTGAAGAACACTATTCCGGCCATTCCTATGAATGTCCAATATTCAAAAGTGTGTTTTTATGACAATAGGCGACATTTTTCCAAATTTCGACTTTTGAAATTTTAAAAAGGACTTTGCTCCTTTTTCCGAAAATGGTAGAAAATTTGGGAAAAAAAATTATTGGGGAACACTATTCCGGCCATTCCTATGAATGTCCAATATTCAAAAGTGTGTTTTTTTGACAATAGGCGACATTCTTCCAAATTTCGACTTTTGAAATTTTAAAAAGGACTTTGCTCTTTTTTCCGAAAATTGTAGGAGATAAGCAAAAAAACATTATTTGAGAACACTATTCCGGCCATTTCTATGAATGTCCAATATACAAAAATTTTAACAGTGTGTTTTTTTTTAAATTGGCGACATTCTTCCAAATTTCGACTTTTGAAATTTTAAAAAGGACTTTGCTCCTTTTTCCGAAAATGGTAGAAAATTTGCGCAAAAAAATTATTGCGGAACACTATTCCGGGCATTCCTATGAATGTCCAATATTCAAAAGTGTGTTTTTTTGACAATAGGCGACATTCTTCCAAATTTCGACATTTGAAATTTTAAAAAGGACTATGCTCCTTTTTCCGAAAATTGTACGAGATAAGCGAAAAAACATTATTGGAGAACACTATTCCAGCCATTTCTATGAATGTCCAATATACAAAAATCTTAACAGTGTGTTTTTTTTTAAATTGGCGACATTCTTCCAAATTTCGACTTTTGAAATTTTAAAAAGGACTTTGCTCCTTTTTCCGAAAATGGTAGAAAACTTGGGAAAAAAAATTATTGGGGAACACTATTCCGGCCATTCCTATGAATGTCCAATATTCAAAAGTCTGTTTTTTTGACAATAGGCGGCATTCTTTTGAAATTTTAAAAAGGACTTTGCTCCTTTTTCCGAAAATGGTAGAAAATTTGGGAAAAAAATTATTGGGGAACACTATTCCGGCCATTCCTATGAATGTCAAATATTCAAAAGTGTGTTTTTATGACAATAGGCGACATTCTTCCAAATTTCGACTTTTGAAATTTTAAAAAGGACTTTGCTCCTTTTTCCGAAAATGGTAGAAAATTTGGGAAAAAAAATTATTGGGGAACACTATTCCGGCCATTCCTATGAATGTCCAATATTCAAAAGTGTGTTTTTTTGACAATAGGCGACATTATTCCAAATTTCGACATTTGAAATTTTAAAAAGGACTATGCTCCTTTTTCCGAAAATTGTACGAGATAAGCGAAAAAACATTATTGGAGAACACTATTCCAGCCATTTCTATGAATGTCCAATATACAAAAATCTTAACAGTGTGTTTTTTTTTAAATTGGCGACATTCTTCCAAATTTCGACTTTTGAAATTTTAAAAAGGACTTTGCTCCTTTTTCCGAAAATGGTAGAAAACTTTGGAAAAAAAATTATTGGGGAACACTATTCCGGCCATTCCTATGAATGTCCAATATTCAAAAGTGTGTTTTTTTGACAATAGGCGACATTCTTCCAAATTTCGACATTTGAAATTTTAAAAAGGACTATGCTCCTTTTTCCGAAAATTGTACGAGATAAGCGAAAAAACATTATTGGAGAACACTATTCCAGCCATTTCTATGAATGTCCAATATACAAAAATCTTAACAGTGTGTTTTTTTTTTAAATTGGCGACATTCTTCCAAATTTCGACTTTTGAAATTTTAAAAAGGACTTTGCTCCTTTTTCCGAAAATGGTAGAAAATTTGGGAAAAAAAATTATTGGGGAACACTATTCCGGCCATTCCTATGAATGTCCAATATTCAAAAGTCTGTTTTTTTGACAATAGGCGGCATTCTTTTGAAATTTTAAAAAGGACTTTGCTCCTTTTTCCGAAAATGGTAGAAAATTTGGGAAAAAAATTATTGGGGAACACTATTCCGGCCATTCCTATGAATGTCCAATATTCAAAAGTGTGTTTTTATGACAATAGGCGACATTCTTCCAAATTTCGACTTTTGAAATTTTAAAAAGGACTTTGCTCCTTTTTCCGAAAATTGTACGAGATAAGCGAAAAAACATTATTGAAGAACACTATTCCGGCCATTTCTATGAATGTCCAATATACAAAAATTTTAACAGTGTGTTTTTTTTTGAAAATTGGCGACATTCTTCCAAATTTCGACTTTTGAAATTTTAAAAAGGACTTTGCTCCTTTTTCCGAAAATGGTAGAAAATTTGGGAAAAAAAATTATTGGGGAACACTATTCCGGCCATTCCTATGAATGTCCAATATTCAAAAGTGTGTTTTTTTGACAATAGGCGACATTCTTCCAAATTTCGACTTTTGAAATTTTAAAAAGGACTTTGCTCTTTTTTCCGAAAATTGTAGGAGATAAGCAAAAAAACATTATTTGAGAACACTATTCCGGCCATTTCTATGAATGTCCAATATACAAAAATTTTAACAGTGTGTTTTTTTTAAATTGGCGACATTCTTCCAAATTTCGACATTTGAAATTTTAAAAAGGACTATGCTCCTTTTTCCGAAAATTGTACGAGATAAGCGAAAAAACATTATTGGAGAACACTATTCCAGCCATTTCTATGAATGTCCAATATACAAAAATCTTAACAGTGTGTTTTTTTTAAATTGGCGACATTCTTCCAAATTTCGACTTTTGAAATTTTAAAAAGGACTTTGCTCCTTTTTCCGAAAATGGTAGAAAATTTGGGAAAAAAAATTATTGGGGAACACTATTCCGGCCATTCCTATGAATGTCCAATATTCAAAAGTCTGTTTTTTTGACAATAGGCGGCATTCTTTTGAAATTTTAAAAAGGACTTTGCTCCTTTTTCCGAAAATGGTAGAAAATTTGGGAAAAAAATTATTGGGGAACACTATTCCGGCCATTCCTATGAATGTCCAATATTCAAAAGTGTGTTTTTATGACAATAGGCGACATTCTTCCAAATTTCGACTTTTGAAATTTTAAAAAGGACTTTGCTCCTTTTTCCGAAAATTGTACGAGATAAGCGAAAAAACATTATTGAAGAACACTATTCCGGCCATTTCTATGAATGTCCAATATACAAAAATTTTAACAGTGTGTTTTTTTTTTGAAAATTGGCGACATTTTTCCAAATTTCGACTTTTGAAATTTTAAAAAGGACTTTGCTCCTTTTTCCGAAAATGGTAGAAAATTTGGGAAAAAAAATTATTGGGGAACACTATTCCGGCCATTCCTATGAATGTCCAATATTCAAAAGTGTGTTTTTTTGACAATAGGCGACATTCTTCCAAATTTCGACTTTTGAAATTTTAAAAAGGACTTTGCTCTTTTTTCCGAAAATTGTAGGAGATAAGCAAAAAAACATTATTTGAGAACACTATTCCGGCCATTTCTATGAATGTCCAATATACAAAAATTTTAACAGTGTGTTTTTTTTTAAATTGGCGACATTCTTCCAAATTTCGACTTTTGAAATTTTAAAAAGGACTTTGCTCCTTTTTCCGAAAATGGTAGAAAATTTGCGCAAAAAAATTATTGCGGAACACTATTCCGGGCATTCCTATGAATGTCCAATATTCAAAAGTGTGTTTTTTTGACAATAGGCGACATTCTTCCAAATTTCGACATTTGAAATTTTAAAAAGGACTATGCTCCTTTTTCCGAAAATTGTACGAGATAAGCGAAAAAACATTATTGGAGAACACTATTCCAGCCATTTCTATGAATGTCCAATATACAAAAATCTTAACAGTGTGTTTTTTTTTAAATTGGCGACATTCTTCCAAATTTCGACTTTTGAAATTTTAAAAAGGACTTTGCTCCTTTTTCCGAAAATGGTAGAAAATTTGGGAAAAAAAATTATTGGGGAACACTATTCCGGCCATTCCTATGAATGTCCAATATTCAAAAGTCTGTTTTTTTGACAATAGGCGGCATTCTTTTGAAATTTTAAAAAGGACTTTGCTCCTTTTTCCGAAAATGGTAGAAAATTTGGGAAAAAAATTATTGGGGAACACTATTCCGGCCATTCCTATGAATGTCCAATATTCAAAAGTGTGTTTTTATGACAATAGGCGACATTCTTCCAAATTTCGACTTTTGAAATTTTAAAAAGGACTTTGCTCCTTTTTCCGAAAATTGTACGAGATAAGCGAAAAAACATTATTGAAGAACACTATTCCGGCCATTTCTATGAATGTCCAATATACAAAAATTTTAACAGTGTGTTTTTTTTTGAAAATTGGCGACATTTTTCCAAATTTCGACTTTTGAAATTTTAAAAAGGACTTTGCTCCTTTTTCCGAAAATGGTAGAAAATTTGGGAAAAAAAATTATTGGGGAACACTATTCCGGCCATTCCTATGAATGTCCAATATTCAAAAGTGTGTTTTTTTGACAATAGGCGACATTCTTCCAAATTTCGACTTTTGAAATTTTAAAAAGGACTTTGCTCTTTTTTCCGAAAATTGTAGGAGATAAGCAAAAAAACATTATTTGAGAACACTATTCCGGCCATTTCTATGAATGTCCAATATACAAAAATTTTAACAGTGTGTTTTTTTTTAAATTGGCGACATTCTTCCAAATTTCGACTTTTGAAATTTTAAAAAGGACTTTGCTCCTTTTTCCGAAAATGGTAGAAAATTTGCGCAAAAAAATTATTGCGGAACACTATTCCGGCCATTCCTATGAATGTCCAATATTCAAAAGTGTGTTTTTTTGACAATAGGCGACATTCTTCCAAATTTCGACATTTGAAATTTTAAAAAGGACTATGCTCCTTTTTCCGAAAATTGTACGAGATAAGCGAAAAAACATTATTGGAGAACACTATTCCAGCCATTTCTATGAATGTCCAATATACAAAAATCTTAACAGTGTGTTTTTTTTTAAATTGGCGACATTCTTCCAAATTTCGACTTTTGAAATTTTAAAAAGGACTTTGCTCCTTTTTCCGAAAATGGTAGAAAACTTGGGAAAAAAAATTATTGGGGAACACTATTCCGGCCATTCCTATGAATGTCCAATATTCAAAAGTCTGTTTTTTTGACAATAGGCGGCATTCTTTTGAAATTTTAAAAAGGACTTTGCTCCTTTTTCCGAAAATGGTAGAAAATTTGGGAAAAAAATTATTGGGGAACACTATTCCGGCCATTCCTATGAATGTCCAATATTCAAAAGTGTGTTTTTTTGACAATAGGCGACATTCTTCCAAATTTCGACTTTTGAAATTTTAAAAAGGACTTAGCTCCTTTTTCCGAAAATTGTACGAGATAAGCGAAAAAACATTATTGAAGAACACTATTCCGGCCATTTCTATGAATGTCCAATATACAAAAATTTTAACAGTGTGTTTTTTTTTGAAAATTGGCGACATTTTTCCAAATTTCGACTTTTGAAATTTTAAAAAGGACTTTGCTCCTTTTTCCGAAAATGGTAGAAAATTTGGGAAAAAAAATTATTGGGGAACACTATTCCGGCCATTCCTATGAATGTCCAATATTCAAAAGTGTGTTTTTTTGACAATAGGTGACATTCTTCCAAATTTCGACTTTTGAAATTTTAAAAAGGACTTTGCTCTTTTTTCCGAAAATTGTAGGAGATAAGCAAAAAAACATTATTTGAGAACACTATTCCGGCCATTTCTATGAATGTCCAATATACAAAAATTTTAACAGTGTGTTTTTTTTTAAATTGGCGACATTCTTCCAAATTTCGACTTTTGAAATTTTAAAAAGGACTTTGCTCCTTTTTCCGAAAATGGTAGAAAATTTGGGAAAAAAATTATTGGGGAACACTATTCCGGCCATTCCTATGAATGTCCAATATTCAAAATTCTGTTTTTTGACAATAGGCGGCATTCTTCCAAATTTCGACTTTTGAAATTTTAAAAAGGACTTTGCTCTTTTTTCCGAAAATTGTAGGAGATAAGCAAAAAAACATTATTTGAGAACACTATTCCGGCCATTTCTATGAATGTCCAATATACAAAAATCTTAACAGTGTGTTTTTTTTTAAATTGGCGACATTCTTCCAAATTTCGACTTTTGAAATTTTAAAAAGGACTTTGCTCCTTTTTCCGAAAATGGTAGAAAATTTGGGAAAAAAAATTATTGGGGAACACTATTCCGGCCATTCCTATGAATGTCCAATATTCAAAAGTCTGTTTTTTTGACAATAGGCGGCATTCTTCCAAATTTCGACTTTTGAAATTTTAAAAAGGACTTTGCTCCTTTTTCCGAAAATTGTACGAGATAAGCGAAAAAACATTATTGAAGAACACTATTCCGGCCATTTCTATGAATGCCGAAAATGGTAGAAAATTTGCGAAAAAAAATTATTGCGGAACACTATTCCGGGCATTCCTATGAATGTCCAATATTCAAAAGTCTGTTTTTTTTTGACAATAGGCGGCATTCTTCCAAATTTCGACTTTTGAAATTTTAAAAAGGACTTTGCTCTTTTTTCCGAAAATTGTAGGAGATAAGCGAAAAAACATTATTGGAGAACACTCTTCCGGCCATTTCTATGAATGCCCAATATTCAAAAGTGTGTTTTTTTGACAATAGGCGACATTCTTCCAAATTTCGACTTTTGAAATTTTAAAAAGGACTTTGCTCCTTTTTCCGAAAATTGTACGAGATAAGCGAAAAAACATTATTGAAGAACACTATTCCGGCCATTTCTATGAATGCCGAAAATGGTAGAAAATTTGCGAAAAAAAATTATTGCGGAACACTATTCCGGGCATTCCTATGAATGTCCAATATTCAAAAGTGTGTTTTTTTGACAATAGGCGACATTCTTCCAAATTTCGACTTTTGAAATTTTAAAAAGGACTATGCTCCTTTTTCCGAAAATTGTACGAGATAAGCGAAAAAACATTATTGGAGAACACTATTCCGGCCATTTCTATGAATGTCCAATATACAAAAATCTTAACAGTGTGTTTTTTTTTAAATTGGCGACATTCTTCCAAATTTCGACTTTTGAAATTTTAAAAAGGACTTTGCTCCTTTTTCCGAAAATTGTACGAGATAAGCGAAAAAACATTATTGAAGAACACTATTCCGGCCATTTCTATGAATGCCGAAAATGGTAGAAAATTTGCGAAAAAAAATTATTGCGGAACACTATTCCGGGCATTCCTATGAATGTCCAATATTCAAAAGTGTGTTTTTTTGACAATAGGCGACATTCTTCCAAATTTCGACTTTTGAAATTTTAAAAAGGACTTTGCTCCTTTTTCCGAAAATGGTAGAAAATTTGCGAAAAAACATTATTGGGGAACACTCTTCCGGCCATTCCTATGAATGTCCAATATTCAAAAGTGTGTTTTTTTGACAATAGGCGACATTCTTCCAAATTTCGACTTTTGAAATTTTAAAAAGGACTTTGCTCCTTTTTCCGAAAATGGTAGAAAATTTGGGAAAAAAAATTATTGGGGAACACTATTCCGGCCATTCCTATGAATGTCCAATATTCAAAAGTCTGTTTTTTTGACAATAGGCGGCATTCTTCCAAATTTCGACTTTTGAAATTTTAAAAAGGACTTTGCTCTTTTTTCCGAAAATTGTAGGAGATAAGCGAAAAAACATTATTGGAGAACACTCTTCCGGCCATTTCTATGAATGCCCAATATTCAAAAGTGTGTTTTTTTGACAATAGGCGACATTCTTCCAAATTTCGACTTTTGAAATTTTAAAAAGGACTATGCTCCTTTTTCCGAAAATTGTACGAGATAAGCGAAAAAACATTATTGGAGAACACTATTCCGGCCATTTCTATGAATGTCCAATATACAAAAATCTTAACAGTGTGTTTTTTTTTAAATTGGCGACATTCTTCCAAATTTCGACTTTTGAAATTTTAAAAAGGACTTTGCTCCTTTTTCCGAAAATTGTACGAGATAAGCGAAAAAACATTATTGAAGAACACTATTCCGGCCATTTCTATGAATGCCGAAAATGGTAGAAAATTTGCGAAAAAAAATTATTGCGGAACACTATTCCGGGCATTCCTATGAATGTCCAATATTCAAAAGTGTGTTTTTTTGACAATAGGCGACATTCTTCCAAATTTCGACTTTTGAAATTTTAAAAAGGACTTTGCTCCTTTTTCCGAAAATGGTAGAAAATTTGCGAAAAAACATTATTGGGGAACACTCTTCCGGCCATTCCTATGAATGTCCAATATTCAAAAGTGTGTTTTTTTGACAATAGGCGACATTCTTCCAAATTTCGACTTTTGAAATTTTAAAAAGGACTTTGCTCCTTTTTCCGAAAATGGTAGAAAATTTGGGAAAAAAAATTATTGGGGAACACTATTCCGGCCATTCCTATGAATGTCCAATATTCAAAAGTCTGTTTTTTTGACAATAGGCGGCATTCTTCCAAATTTCGACTTTTGAAATTTTAAAAAGGACTTTGCTCTTTTTTCCGAAAATTGTAGGAGATAAGCGAAAAAACATTATTGGAGAACACTCTTCCGGCCATTTCTATGAATGCCCAATATTCAAAAGTGTGTTTTTTTGACAATAGGCGACATTCTTCCAAATTTCGACTTTTGAAATTTTAAAAAGGACTTTGCTCCTTTTTCCGAAAATGGTAGAAAATTTGGGAAAAAAAATTATTGGGGAACACTATTCCGGCCATTCCTATGAATGTCCAATATTCAAAAGTCTGTTTTTTTGACAATAGGCGACATTCTTCCAAATTTCGACTTTTGAAATTTTAAAAAGGACTTTGCTCTTTTTTCCGGAAATTGTAGGAGATAAGCAAAAAAACATTATTTGAGAACACTATTCCGGCCATTTCTATGAATGTCCAATATACAAAAATTTTAACAGTGTGTTTTTTTTTAAATTGGCGACATTCTTCCAAATTTCGACTTTTGAAATTTTAAAAAGGACTTTGCTCCTTTTTCCGAAAATGGTAGAAAATTTGGGAAAAAAAATTATTGGGGAACACTATTCCGGCCATTCCTATGAATGTCCAATATTCAAAAGTCTGTTTTTTTGACAATAGGCGGCATTCTTCCAAATTTCGACTTTTGAAATTTTAAAAAGGACTTTGCTCTTTTTTCCGAAAATTGTAGGAGATAAGCGAAAAAACATTATTGGAGAACACTCTTCCGGCCATTTCTATGAATGCCCAATATTCAAAAGTGTGTTTTTTTGACAATAGGCGACATTCTTCCAAATTTCGACTTTTGAAATTTTAAAAAGGACTTTGCTCTTTTTTCCGAAAATTGTAGGAGATAAGCGAAAAAACATTATTGGAGAACACTTTTCCGGCCATTTCTATGAATGCCCAATATTCAAAAGTGTGTTTTTTTTGACAATAGGCGACATTCTTCCAAATTTCGACTTTTGAAATTTTAAAAAGGACTTTGCTCCTTTTTCCGAAAATGGTAGAAAATTTGCGAAAAAAAATTATTGGGGAACACTATTCCGGCCATTCCTATGAATGTCCAATATTCAAAAGTGTGTTTTTTTGACAATAGGCGACATTCTTCCAAATTTCGACTTTTGAAATTTTAAAAAAGGACTTTGCTCTTTTTTCCGAAAATTGTAGGAGATAAGCAAAAAAACATTATTGGGGAACACTATTCCGGCCATTTCTATGAATGTCCAATATTTAAAAGTGTGTTTTTTTGACAACAGGCGACATTCTTCCAAATTTCGACTTTTGAAATTTTAAAAAGGACTTTGCTCCTTTTTCCGAAAATGGTAGAAAATTTGCGCAAAAAAATTATTGCGGAACACTATTCCGGGCATTCCTATGAATGTCCAATATTCAAAAGTGTGTTTTTTTGACAATAGGCGACATTCTTCCAAATTTCGACATTTGAAATTTTAAAAAGGACTATGC
The DNA here is from genome assembly GCA_932526305.1 of Epicampocera succincta. NCBI lineage: Eukaryota > Metazoa > Arthropoda > Insecta > Diptera > Tachinidae > Epicampocera > Epicampocera succincta. The sequence goes on along the minus strand of OW052037.1, from coordinate 34,650,941 downwards.
TCCTTTTTCCGAAAATTGTACGAGATAAGCGAAAAAACATTATTGGAGAACACTATTCCAGCCATTTCTATGAATGTCCAATATACAAAAATCTTAACAGTGTGTTTTTTTTTAAATTGGCGACATTCTTCCAAATTTCGACTTTTGAAATTTTAAAAAGGACTTTTCTCCTTTTTCCGAAAATGGTAGAAAGTTTGGGAAAAAAAATTATTGGGGAACACTATTCCGGCCATTCCTATGAATGTCCAATATTCAAAAGTCTGTTTTTTTGACAATAGGCGGCATTCTTCCAAATTTCGACTTTTGAAATTTTAAAAAGGACTGTTACCGCCACTCATAAATCGCTAATATGACATTACTGTTACCGCCACTCATAAATCGCTAATATGACATTACTGTTACCGCCACTCATAAATCGCTGATATGACATTACTGTTATCGATATGTAGAGAGATGAGCATGGCAAAATGTTCAATTATTCCTTTTAACTTTCCACGCGGTATAATTATGAGGCCATATTTAATCGAGACCACATACATAAGTATATAAAACACCTACATAGATTTAAGAAATTCATTCGTTCAGGTCATAAGGATTACGAAGCTTCGCTTGGAGTAGCCATACATAAAAGTTAGTATATCAGCAGTTTAGTATGTAAGTTTGTATAAGTTTGTATATAAATTGTAAATTTATTTATAATTTTAGGAATTTTAACATATTAAAGAGTAAGAATAAAGAATTAAAGTTTTCTAAAATTCTTACACTTGTGTTTATAATCTACATTGGCTATCTTGAGCTTGGGCCGCTTCACCCGCAACATTAAAATTCTTTTATGTGCCTCATCGGATCGTTTGAAGGAATCATCTTGGGTGTTAAAACGTAAGTCCTAACAGAATGCAACCTTCCACTCCCTCACAGGGTCAACCACTAAGTCGTCAACGACCAACTCAGTTAAGTCCTGCACCGAACAACTGTAACATTTGCAACAAGTCCACAGACAACGAAAAATTTATAAAATGCAGCAAGTGCCATCTTAATTTTCATTTACCATGTGTCAATCTCAGCAGCAATCAAGACCAACCTACATGGAGTTGCCAAAATTGTACGGTACAACATCAAATCACGATCGATTCTGCCTCTTCCATTCGTAGTGGCTCTTCGGCCGCTTCCCGCTCCCGCCGACAAGCTCTTGAGCTACGACGTCTAGAAGAAGAGACACAACTTGAAAGAGATTTCATTAAAAAGAAATACCAAATTCTCGAACAAGCAGTAGATGACTTCGAGGACGCACAATCAGTTAATAAACACTCAGCTGTGAGATCTGTACATGAGTGGTTAGATAATCAAATCCAACTCCCTACTTCGGCTATTGCAACCGCACACCAAAATATAGTTTCCGCAGCTCGTCAGTTTGAAACGCCACCTTACACATTTGTACCACAAGCCACAACAACGCAAGAAATGCCTAACACTACTAAACCATATTGCCAAAACCAGCCGACAACGGCAAATTTATGTAATAATTCAGACAACGTAAATGCAGAAAATCACACATTAGAGACACCTGTACAATTTGGTTACATGGATTCAACGTTTTCCATGAACCCATCAAACCTCCAACCTGTTATATTACCTTCTCACAGGCTTTCGCAACAACAAATAAGCACGCGGCAGTCAGTACCAAAAGAGCTTCCAATTTTTACCGGCACTCCTGAAGAATGGCCCTTGTTTAGTGCCACATATGACTGGTCGACAGCAGTCTGTTTTAATACTTTTGCATTTATAGACGAGGGTTCGTCTGTAAGTCTGGTAAATGAACAATTAATTAATAAACTAGATTTAAATGGTGAGTCACAACCTCTATGCTTGAAATGGACAGGTGAAATAGGTCGCAACGAAGAAGACTCAAAAATAGTCTCAATGAAAATTTCAGGTATGAATAAAACTGAATTTTCTATTTCTGTTCGTACGGTTAAACAACTATCGCTTCCGAGTCAGAGCTTTAATTATAAAAAGTTACGTAAAAAATGTCCGCACCTTAAAGGGCTACCCATCGCCGATTTTGAAAATGCTGTACCAGATGTACTTTTAGGATTAAATAACTTGAAATTATGTGTGCCAACTCGTGTTAAAGAAGGCAAGAAAAACGAACCCGTCGCTTTACATACTCGCCTCGGCTGGCTAATATGTGGCAACTCCAGTGTTGGAGAAAAGGCCCAAATTCAATATAATTTTTACTCTTGCGAGTGTAAAGGTGAAAACGACCAAATTCTTACTCACTTACTCAAACAGTTTTATACAACTGAGTTAGCAGGGATAAGTAACTATACTCCAGCTCTTGGAAAAGATGACCAAAGGGCATTAAGTTTGCTAGAAACATATACGAAACAAAGATGCGATGGCCATTACGAGTCAGCTTTGCTGTGGCGATATGACAATATTACACTTCCACAAAGCTTTGATATGGCGAAGAGACGACTGATTTGTCTCGAAAAAACTCTAAGAAAAAATAAAGAGTTGTTTGAACATTTCGAAAAAACAATTTCTGAATATTTTGAAAGAAATTACATAGCCAAAGTAAACAATGAAGATGATAAACAAAATGTATGGTATTTACCAATGTTTCCGGTATTTAACAAAAACAAACCGAATAAAACAAGAATAGTTTGGGATGCGGCCGCGAAGGCAAATGGTATTTCACTTAACTCTATGCTGCTCAAAGGGCCAGATTTGCTGTCTTCTCTTGCAGCTATTCTTTTTCGTTTTCGGCAAAGGCAAATTGCAATCTGTGGTGACATCGAACAAATGTTCCATCAGATCTATATACGCGATGAAGACTGCCATGCGTAAAGATTTTTATGGCGCAGCTGCGACGACAACAAATAACCCGAGAAACGTGTGGCCAAAAGGAAAGGTCATCGAAGTTGCCAAATCCGAAGATGGACAAGTACGAAAGGCAAAAGTTTTGACAGTTTGTGGCGTTTTAGAAAGACCTGCTGCAAAATTAGCGGTTTTAGACGTGGCTGAAAGAAAGTAGAGTAAGTCTTCGAAATCTCGCCATACTGTGGGGGAGTGTTACCGCCACTCATAAATCGCTAATATGACACTACTGTTACCGCCACTCATAAATAGCTAATATGACATTACTGTTACCGCCACTCATAAATCGCTAATATGACATTACTGTTATCGATATGTAGAGAGATGAGCATGGCAAAATGTTCAATTATTCCTTTTAATTTTCCACGCGGTATAATTATGAGGCCATATTTAATCGAGACCACATACATAAGTATATAAAACACCTACATAGATTTAAGATATTCATTCGTTCAGGTCATAAGGATTACGAAGCTTCGCTTGGAGTAGCCATACATAAAAGAATTTTAACATATTAAAGCGTAAGAATAAAGAATTAAAGTTTTCTAAAATTCTTACACTTGTTGTGTTTAAAATCCACATTGGCTATCTTGAGCTTGGGCCGCTTCACCCGCAACAAGGACTTTGCTCTTTTTTCCGAAAATTGTAGGAGATAAGCGAAAAAACATTATTGGAGAACACTCTTCCGGCCATTTCTATGAATGCCCAATATTCAAAAGTGTGTTTTTTTGACAATAGGCGACATTCTTCCAAATTTCGACTTTTGAAATTTTAAAAAGGACTTTGCTCCTTTTTCCGAAAATGGTAGAAAATTTGGGAAAAAAAATTATTGGGGAACACTATTCCGGCCATTCCTATGAATGTCCAATATTCAAAAGTCTGTTTTTTTGACAATAGGCGACATTCTTCCAAATTTCGACTTTTGAAATTTTAAAAAGGACTTTGCTCTTTTTTCCGAAAATTGTAGGAGATAAGCAAAAAACATTATTTGAGAACACTATTCCGGCCATTTCTATGAATGTCCAATATACAAAAATTTTAACAGTGTGTTTTTTTTTAAATTGGCGACATTCTTCCAAATTTCGACTTTTGAAATTTTAAAAAGGACTTTGCTCCTTTTTCCGAAAATGGTAGAAAATTTGCGCAAAAAAATTATTGCGGAACACTATTCCGGGCATTCCTATGAATGTCCAATATTCAAAAGTGTGTTTTTTTGACAATAGGCGACATTCTTCCAAATTTCGACATTTGAAATTTTAAAAAGGACTATGCTCCTTTTTCCGAAAATGGTAGAAAATTTGGGAAAAAAAATTATTGGGGAACACTATTCCGGCCATTCCTATGAATGTCCAATATTCAAAAGTGTGTTTTTTTTGACAATAGGCGACATTCTTCCAAATTTCGACTTTTGAAATTTTAAAAAGGACTTTGCTCCTTTTTCCGAAAATGGTAGAAAATTTGCGAAAAAAAATTATTGGGGAACACTATTCCGGCCATTCCTATGAATGTCCAATATTCAAAAGTGTGTTTTTTTGACAATAGGCGACATTCTTCCAAATTTCGACTTTTGAAATTTTAAAAAAGGACTTTGCTCTTTTTTCCGAAAATTGTAGGAGATAAGCAAAAAAACATTATTGGGGAACACTATTCCGGCCATTTCTATGAATGTCCAATATTTTAAAGTGTGTTTTTTTGACAACAGGCGACATTCTTCCAAATTTCGACTTTTGAAATTTTAAAAAGGACTTTGCTCCTTTTTCCGAAAATGGTAGAAAATTTGCGAAAAAAAATTATTGCGGAACACTATTCCGGGCATTCCTATGAATGTCCAATATTCAAAAGTGTGTTTTTTTGACAATAGGCGACATTCTTCCAAATTTCGACTTTTGAAATTTTAAAAAGGACTTTGCTCCTTTTTCCGAAAATGGTAGAAAATTTGCGAAAAAAAATTATTGGGGAACACTATTCCGGCCATTCCTATGAATGTCCAATATTCAAAAGTGTGTTTTTTTGACAATAGGCGACATTCTTCCAAATTTCGACTTTTGAAATTTTAAAAAGGACTTTGCTCCTTTTTCCGAAAATTGTACGAGATAAGCGAAAAAACATTATTGGAGAACACTATTCCGGCCATTTCTATGAATGTCCAATATACAAAAATTTTAACAGTGTGTTTTTTTTTAAATTGGCGACATTCTTACAAATTTCGACTTTTGAAATTTTAAAAAGGACTTTGCTCCTTTTTCCGAAAATGGTAGAAAATTTGCGAAAAAAAATTATTGCGGAACACTATTCCGGGCATTCCTATGAATGTCCAATATTCAAAAGTGTGTTTTTTTGACAATAGGCGACATTCTTCCAAATTTCGACTTTTGAAATTTTAAAAAGGACTATGCTCCTTTTTCCGAAAATTGTACGAGATAAGCGAAAAAACATTATTGGAGAACACTATTCCGGCCATTTCTATGAATGTCCAATATACAAACATTTTAACAGTGTGTTTTTTTTTAAATTGGCGACATTCTTACAAATTTCGACTTTTGAAATTTTAAAAAGGACTTTGCTCCTTTTTCCGAAAATGGTAGAAAATTTGCGAAAAAAAATTATTGCGGAACACTATTCCGGGCATTCCTATGAATGTCCAATATTCAAAAGTGTGTTTTTTTGACAATAGGCGACATTCTTCCAAATTTCGACTTTTGAAATTTTAAAAAGGACTTTGCTCTTTTTTCCGAAAATTGTAGGAGATAAGCAAAAAAACATTATTTGAGAACACTATTCCGGCCATTTCTATGAATGTCCAATATACAAAAATTTTAACAGTGTGTTTTTTTTTAAATTGGCGACATTCTTACAAATTTCGACTTTTGAAATTTTAAAAAGGACTTTGCTCCTTTTTCCGAAAATGGTAGAAAATTTGCGAAAAAAAATTATTGCGGAACACTATTCCGGGCATTCCTATGAATGTCCAATATTCAAAAGTGTGTTTTTTTGACAATAGGCGACATTCTTCCAAATTTCGACTTTTGAAATTTTAAAAAGGACTATGCTCCTTTTTCCGAAAATTGTACGAGATAAGCGAAAAAACATTATTGGAGAACACTATTCCGGCCATTTCTATGAATGTCCAATATACAAAAATCTTAACAGTGTGTTTTTTTTAAATTGGCGACATTCTTCCAAATTTCGACTTTTGAAATTTTAAAAAGGACTTTGCTCCTTTTTCCGAAAATGGTAGAAAATTGGGAAAAAAAATTATTGGGGAACACTATTCCGGCCATTCCTATGAATGTCCAATATTCAAAAGTCTGTTTTTTTGACAATAGGCGGCATTCTTCCAAATTTCGACTTTTGAAATTTTAAAAAGGACTTTGCCCTTTTTTCCGAAAATTGTAGGAGATAAGCGAAAAAACATTATTGGAGAACACTCTTCCGGCCATTTCTATGAATGCCCAATATTCAAAAGTGTGTTTTTTTGACAATAGGCGACATTCTTCCAAATTTCGACTTTTGAAATTTTAAAAAGGACTTTGCTCCTTTTTCCGAAAATTGTACGAGATAAGCGAAAAAACATTATTGAAGAACACTATTCCGGCCATTTCTATGAATGCCGAAAATGGTAGAAAATTTGCGAAAAAAAATTATTGCGGAACACTATTCCGGGCATTCCTATGAATGTCCAATATTCAAAAGTGTGTTTTTTTGACAATAGGCGACATTCTTCCAAATTTCGACTTTTGAAATTTTAAAAAGGACTATGCTCCTTTTTCCGAAAGTTGTACGAGATAAGCGAAAAAACATTATTGGAGAACACTATTCCGGCCATTTCTATGAATGTCCAATATACAAAAATCTTAACAGTGTGTTTTTTTTTAAATTGGCGACATTCTTCCAAATTTCGACTTTTGAAATTTTAAAAAGGACTTTGCTCCTTTTTCCGAAAATGGTAGAAAATTTGGGAAAAAAAATTATTGGGGAACACTATTCCGGCCATTCCTATGAATGTCCAATATTCAAAAGTCTGTTTTTTTGACAATAGGCGGCATTCTTCCAAATTTCGACTTTTGAAATTTTAAAAAGGACTTTGCTCTTTTTTCCGAAAATTGTAGGAGATAAGCGAAAAAACATTATTGGAGAACACTCTTCCGGCCATTTCTATGAATGCCCAATATTCAAAAGTGTGTTTTTTTGACAATAGGCGACATTCTTCCAAATTTCGACTTTTGAAATTTTAAAAAGGACTTTGCTCCTTTTTCCGAAAATGGTAGAAAATTTGGGAAAAAAAATTATTGGGGAACACTATTCCGGCCATTCCTATGAATGTCCAATATTCAAAAGTCTGTTTTTTTGACAATAGGCGACATTCTTCCAAATTTCGACTTTTGAAATTTTAAAAAGGACTTTGCTCTTTTTTCCGAAAATTGTAGGAGATAAGCAAAAAAACATTATTTGAGAACACTATTCCGGCCATTTCTATGAATGTCCAATATACAAAAATTTTAACAGTGTGTTTTTTTTTAAATTGGCGACATTCTTCCAAATTTCGACTTTTGAAATTTTAAAAAGGACTTTGCTCCTTTTTCCGAAAATGGTAGAAAATTTGCGCAAAAAAATTATTGCGGAACACTATTCCGGGCATTCCTATGAATGTCCAATATTCAAAAGTGCGTTTTTTTGACAATAGGCGACATTCTTCCAAATTTCGACATTTGAAATTTTAAAAAGGACTATGCTCCTTTTTCCGAAAATTGTACGAGATAAGCGAAAAAACATTATTGGAGAACACTATTCCAGCCATTTCTATGAATGTCCAATATACAAAAATCTTAACAGTGTGTTTTTTTTTAAATTGGCGACATTCTTCCAAATTTCGACTTTTGAAATTTTAAAAAGGACTTTGCTCCTTTTTCCGAAAATGGTAGAAAATTTGGGAAAAAAAATTATTGGGGAACACTATTCCGGCCATTCCTATGAATGTCCAATATTCAAAAGTCTGTTTTTTTGACAATAGGCGGCATTCTTCCAAATTTCGACTTTTGAAATTTTAAAAAGGACTTTGCTCTTTTTTCCGAAAATTGTAGGAGATAAGCGAAAAAACATTATTGGAGAACACTCTTCCGGCCATTTCTATGAATGCCCAATATTCAAAAGTGTGTTTTTTTGACAATAGGCGACATTCTTCCAAATTTCGACTTTTGAAATTTTAAAAAGGACTTTGCTCTTTTTTCCGAAAATTGTAGGAGATAAGCGAAAAAACATTATTGGAGAACACTCTTCCGGCCATTTCTATGAATGCCCAATATTCAAAAGTGTGTTTTTTTTGACAATAGGCGACATTCTACCAAATTTCGACTTTTGAAATTTTAAAAAGGACTTTGCTCCTTTTTCCGAAAATGGTAGAAAATTTGCGAAAAAAAATTATTGGGGAACACTATTCCGGCCATTCCTATGAATGTCCAATATTCAAAAGTGTGTTTTTTTGACAATAGGCGACATTCTTCCAAATTTCGACTTTTGAAATTTTAAAAAAGGACTTTGCTCTTTTTTCCGAAAATTGTAGGAGATAAGCAAAAAAACATTATTGGGGAACACTATTCCGGCCATTTCTATGAATGTCCAATATTTAAAAGTGTGTTTTTTTGACAACAGGCGACATTCTTCCAAATTTCGACTTTTGAAATTTTAAAAAGGACTTTGCTCCTTTTTCCGAAAATGGTAGAAAATTTGCGAAAAAAAATTATTGCGGAACACTATTCCGGGCATTCCTATGAATGTCCAATATTCAAAAGTGTGTTTTTTGACAATAGGCGACATTCTTCCAAATTTCGACTTTTGAAATTTTAAAAAGGACTTTGCTCCTTTTTCCGAAAATGGTAGAAAATTTGCGAAAAAAAATTATTGGGGAACACTATTCCGGCCATTCCTATGAATGTCCAATATTCAAAAGTGTGTTTTTTTGACAATAGGCGACATTCTTCCAAATTTCGACTTTTGAAATTTTAAAAAGGACTTTGCTCCTTTTTCCGAAAATTGTACGAGATAAGCGAAAAAACATTATTGGAGAACACTATTCCGGCCATTTCTATGAATGTCCAATATACAAAAATCTTAACAGTGTGTTTTTTTTTTAAATTGGCGACATTCTTCCAAATTTCGACTTTTGAAATTTTAAAAAGGACTTTGCTCCTTTTTCCGAAAATTGTACGAGATAAGCGAAAAAACATTATTGGAGAACACTATTCCGGCCATTTCTATGAATGTCCAATATACAAAAATTTTAACAGTGTGTTTTTTTTTAAATTGGCGACATTCTTACAAATTTCGACTTTTGAAATTTTAAAAAGGACTTTGCTCCTTTTTCCGAAAATGGTAGAAAATTTGCGAAAAAAAATTATTGCGGAACACTATTCCGGGCATTCCTATGAATGTCCAATATTCAAAAGTGTGTTTTTTTGACAATAGGCGACATTCTTCCAAATTTCGACTTTTGAAATTTTAAAAAGGACTATGCTCCTTTTTCCGAAAATTGTACGAGATAAGCGAAAAAACATTATTGGAGAACACTATTCCGGCCATTTCTATGAATGTCCAATATACAAAAATTTTAACAGTGTGTTTTTTTTTAAATTGGCGACATTCTTACAAATTTCGACTTTTGAAATTTTAAAAAGGACTTTGCTCCTTTTTCCGAAAATGGTAGAAAATTTGCGAAAAAAAATTATTGCGGAACACTATTCCGGGCATTCCTATGAATGTCCAATATTCAAAAGTGTGTTTTTTTGACAATAGGCGACATTCTTCCAAATTTCGACTTTTGAAATTTTAAAAAGGACTATGCTCCTTTTTCCGAAAATTGTACGAGATAAGCGAAAAAACATTATTGGAGAACACTATTCCGGCCATTTCTATGAATGTCCAATATACAAAAATTTTAACAGTGTGTTTTTTTTTAAATTGGCGACATTCTTCCAAATTTCGACTTTTGAAATTTTAAAAAGGACTTTGCTCCTTTTTCCGAAAATGGTAGAAAATTTGCGAAAAAAAATTATTGCGGAACACTATTCCGGGCATTCCTATGAATGTCCAATATTCAAAAGTGTGTTTTTTTGACAATAGGCGACATTCTTCCAAATTTCGACTTTTGAAATTTTAAAAAGGACTATGCTCCTTTTTCCGAAAATTGTACGAGATAAGCGAAAAAACATTATTGGAGAACACTATTCCGGCCATTTCTATGAATGTCCAATATACAAAAATCTTAACAGTGTGTTTTTTTTTAAATTGGCGACATTCTTCCAAATTTCGACTTTTGAAATTTTAAAAAGGACTTTGCTCCTTTTTCCGAAAATGGTAGAAAATTTGGGAAAAAAAATTATTGGGGAACACTATTCCGGCCATTCCTATGAATGTCCAATATTCAAAAGTCTGTTTTTTTGACAATAGGCGGCATTCTTCCAAATTTCGACTTTTGAAATTTTAAAAAGGACTTTGACGTTTTTTCCGAAAATTGTAGGAGATAAGCGAAAAAACATTATTGGAGAACACTCTTCCGGCCATTTCTATGAATGCCCAATATTCAAAAGTGTGTTTTTTTGACAATAGGCGACATTCTTCCAAATTTCGACTTTTGAAATTTTAAAAAGGACTTTACTCCTTTTTCCGAAAATGGTAGAAAATTTGGGAAAAAAAATTATTGGGGAACACTATTCCGGCCATTCCTATGAATGTCCAATATTCAAAAGTCTGTTTTTTTGACAATAGGCGACATTCTTCCAAATTTCGACTTTTGAAATTTTAAAAAGGACTTTGCTCTTTTTTCCGAAAATTGTAGGAGATAAGCAAAAAAACATTATTGGGGAACACTATTCCGGCCATTTCTATGAATGTCCAATATTTAAAAGTGTGTTTTTTTGACAACAGGCGACATTCTTCCAAATTTCGACTTTTGAAATTTTAAAAAGGACTTTGCTCCTTTTTCTGAAAATGGTAGAAAATTTGCGAAAAAAAATTATTGCGGAACACTATTCCGGGCATTCCTATGAATGTCCAATATTCAAAAGTGTGTTTTTTTGACAATAGGCGACATTCTTCCAAATTTCGACTTTTGAAATTTTAAAAAGGACTTTGCTCCTTTTTCCGAAAATGGTAGAAAATTTGCGAAAAAAAATTATTGGGGAACACTATTCCGGCCATTCCTATGAATGTCCAATATTCAAAAGTGTGTTTAGTTTCACAATATTCAAATAGGCGACATTCTTCCAAATTTCGACTTTTGAAATTTTAAAAAGGACTTTGCTCCTTTTTCCGAAAATTGTACGAGATAAGCGAAAAAACATTATTGGAGAACACTATTCCGGCCATTTCTATGAATGTCCAATATACAAAAATCTTAACAGTGTGTTTTTTTTTAAATTGGCGACATTCTTCCAAATTTCGACTTTTGAAATTTTAAAAAGGACTTTGCTCCTTTTTCCGAAAATTGTACGAGATAAGCGAAAAAACATTATTGGAGAACACTATTCCGGCCATTTCTATGAATGTCCAATATACAAAAAACTTAACAGTGTGTTTTTTTTAAATTGGCGACATTCTTCCAAATTTCGACTTTTGAAATTTTAAAAAGGACTTTGCTCCTTTTTCCGAAAATGGTAGAAAATTGGCGAAAAAAAATTATTGGGGAACACTATTCCGGCCATTCCTATGAATGTCCAATATTCAAAAGTGTGTTTTTTTGACAATAGGCGACATTCTTCCAAATTTCGACTTTTGAAATTTTAAAAATGACTTTGCTCCTTTTTCCGAAAATTGTACGAGATAAGCGAAAAAACATTATTGGAGAACACTATTCCGGCCATTTCTATGAATGTCCAATATACAAAAATCTTAACAGTGTGTTTTTTTTTAAATTGGCGACATTCTTCCAAATTTCGACTTTTGAAATTTTAAAAAGGACTTTGCTCCTTTTTCCGAAAATTGTACGAGATAAGCGAAAAAACATTATTGGAGAACACTATTCCGGCCATTTCTATGAATGTCCAATATACAAAAAACTTAACAGTGTGTTTTTTTTTAAATTGGCGACATTCTTCCAAATTTCGACTTTTGAAATTTTAAAAAAGGAAAAATGGTAGAAAATTTGCGAAAAAAAATTATTGCGGAACACTATTCCGGGCATTCCTATGAATGTCCAATATTCAAAAGTGTGTTTTTTTGACAATAGGCGACATTCTTCCAAATTTCGACTTTTGAAATTTTAAAAAGGACTTTGCTCCTTTTTCCGAAAATGGTAGAAAATTTGCGAAAAAAAATTATTGGGGAACACTATTCCGGCCATTCCTATGAATGTCCAATATTCAAAAGTGTGTTTTTTTGACAATAGGCGACATTCTTCCAAATTTCGACTTTTGAAATTTTAAAAAGGACTTTGCTCCTTTTTCCGAAAATTGTACGAGATAAGCGAAAAAACATTATTGGAGAACACTATTCCGGCCATTTCTATGAATGTCCAATATACAAAAATCTTAACAGTGTGTTTTTTTTTAAATTGGCGACATTCTTCCAAATTTCGACTTTTGAAATTTTAAAAAGGACTTTGCTCCTTTTTCCGAAAATGGTAGAAAATTTGGGAAAAAAAAATTATTGGGGAACACTATTCCGGCCATTCCTATGAATGTCCAATATTCAAAAGTCTGTTTTTTTGACAATAGGCGGCATTCTTCCAAATTTCGACTTTTAAAATTTTAAAAAGGACTTTGCCCTTTTTTCCGAAAATTGTAGGAGATAAGCGAAAAAACATTATTGGAGAACACTATTCCGGCCATTTCTATGAATGTCCAATATACAAAAATTTTAACAGTGTGTTTTTTTTTAAATTGGCGACATTCTTCCAAATTTCGACTTTTGAAATTTTAAAAAGGACTTTGCTCCTTTTTCCGAAAAAGGTAGAAAATTTGCGCAAAAAAATTATTGCGGAACACTATTCCGGGCATTTCTATGAATGCCCAATATTCAAAAGTGTGTTTTTTTGACAATAGGCGACATTCTTCCAAATTTCGACTTTTGAAATTTTAAAAAGGACTTTGCTCCTTTTTCCGAAAATGGTAGAAAATTTGGGAAAAAAAATTATTGGGGAACACTATTCCGGCCATTCCTATGAATGTCCAATATTCAAAAGTCTGTTTTTTTGACAATAGGCGACATTCTTCCAAATTTCGACTTTTGAAATTTTAAAAAGGACTTTGCTCTTTTTTCCGAAAATTGTAGGAGATAAGCAAAAAAACATTATTTGAGAACACTATTCCGGCCATTTCTATGAATGTCCAATATACAAAAATTTTAACAGTGTGTTTTTTTTTAAATTGGCGACATTCTTCCAAATTTCGACTTTTGAAATTTTAAAAAGGACTTTGCTCCTTTTTCCGAAAATGGTAGAAAATTTGCGCAAAAAAATTATTGCGGAACACTATTCCGGGCATTCCTATGAATGTCCAATATTCAAAAGTGTGTTTTTTTGACAATAGGCGACATTCTTCAAAATTTCGACATTTGAAATTTTAAAAAGGACTATGCTCCTTTTTCCGAAAATTGTACGAGATAAGCGAAAAAACATTATTGGAGAACACTATTCCAGCCATTTCTATGAATGTCCAATATACAAAAATCTTAACAGTGTGTTTTTTTTTAAATTGGCGACATTCTTCCAAATTTCGACTTTTGAAATTTTAAAAAGGACTTTGCTCCTTTTTCCGAAAATGGTAGAAAATTTGGGAAAAAAAATTATTGGGGAACACTATTCCGGCCATTCCTATGAATGTCCAATATTCAAAAGTCTGTTTTTTTGACAATAGGCGGCATTCTTCCAAATTTCGACTTTTGAAATTTTAAAAAGGACTTTGCTCTTTTTTCCGAAAATTGTAGGAGATAAGCGAAAAAACATTATTGGAGAACACTCTTCCGGCCATTTCTATGAATGCCCAATATTCAAAAGTGTGTTTTTTTGACAATAGGCGACATTCTTCCAAATTTCGACTTTTGAAATTTTAAAAAGGACTTTGCTCTTTTTTCCGAAAATTGTAGGAGATAAGCGAAAAAACATTATTGGAGAACACTCTTCCGGCCATTTCTATGAATGCCCAATATTCAAAAGTGTGTTTTTTTTGACAATAGGCGACATTCTTCCAAATTTCGACTTTTGAAATTTTAAAAAGGACTTTGCTCCTTTTTCCGAAAATGGTAGAAAATTTGGGAAAAAAAATTATTGGGGAACACTATTCCGGCCATTCCTATGAATGTCCAATATTCAAAAGTCTGTTTTTTTGACAATAGGCGGCATTCTTCCAAATTTCGACTTTTGAAATTTTAAAAAGGACTTTGCTCTTTTTTCCGAAAATTGTAGGAGATAAGCGAAAAAAAATTATTGCGGAACACTATTCCGGCCATTCCTATGAATGTCCAATATTCAAAAGTGTGTTTTTTTGACAATAGGCGACATTCTTCCAAATTTCGACTTTTGAAATTTTAAAAAGGACTTTGCTCCTTTTTCCGAAAATTGTACGAGATAAGCGAAAAAACATTATTGGAGAACACTATTCCGGGCATTCCTATGAATGTCCAATATTCAAAAGTGTGTTTTTTTTGACAATAGGCGACATTCTTCCAAATTTCGGCTTTTGAAATTTTAAAAAGGACTTTGCTCCTTTTTCCGAAAATGGTAGAAAATTTGGGAAAAAAAATTATTGGGGAACACTATTCCGGCCATTCCTATGAATGTCCAATATTCAAAAGTGTGTTTTTTTGACAATAGGCGACATTCTTCCAAATTTCGACTTTTGAAATTTTAAAAAGGACTTTGCTCCTTTTTCCGAAAATTGTACGAGATAAGCGAAAAAACATTATTGGAGAACACTATTCCGGCCATTTCTATGAATGTCCAATATACAAAAATCTTAACAGTGTGTTTTTTTTTAAATTGGCGACATTCTTCCAAATTTCGACTTTTGAAATTTTAAAAAGGACTTTGCTCCTTTTTCCGAAAATTGTACGAGATAAGCGAAAAAACATTATTGGAGAACACTATTCCGGCCATTTCTATGAATGTCCAATATACAAAAAACTTAACAGTGTGTTTTTTTTAAATTGGCGACATTCTTCCAAATTTCGACTTTTGAAATTTTAAAAAGGACTTTGCTCCTTTTTCCGAAAATGGTAGAAAATTGGCGAAAAAAAATTATTGGGGAACACTATTCCGGCCATTCCTATGAATGTCCAATATTCAAAAGTGTGTTTTTTTGACAATAGGCGACATTCTTCCAAATTTCGACTTTTGAAATTTTAAAAATGACTTTGCTCCTTTTTCCGAAAATTGCACGAGATAAGCGAAAAAACATTATTGGAGAACACTATTCCGGCCATTTCTATGAATGTCCAATATACAAAAATCTTAACAGTGTGTTTTTTTTTAAATTGGCGACATTCTTCCAAATTTCGACTTTTGAAATTTTAAAAAGGACTTTGCTCCTTTTTCCGAAAATTGTACGAGATAAGCGAAAAAACATTATTGGAGAACACTATTCCGGCCATTTCTATGAATGTCCAATATACAAAAAACTTAACAGTGTGTTTTTTTTTAAATTGGCGACATTCTTCCAAATTTCGACTTTTGAAATTTTAAAAAGGACTTTGCTCCTTTTTCCGAAAATGGTAGAAAATTTGGGAAAAAAAAATTATTGGGGAACACTATTCCGGCCATTCCTATGAATGTCCAATATTCAAAAGTGTGTTTTTTTGACAATAGGCGACATTCTTCCAAATTTCGACTTTTGAAATTTTAAAAAAGGACTTTGCTCTTTTTTCCGAAAATTGTAGGAGATAAGCGAAAAAACATTATTGGAGAACACTATTCCGGCCATTTCTATGAATGTCCAATATTTAAAAGTGTGTTTTTTTGACAACAGGCGACATTCTTCCAAATTTCGACTTTTGAAATTTTAAAAAGGACTTTGCTCCTTTTTCCGAAAATGGTAGAAAATTTGCGAAAAAAAATTATTGCGGAACACTATTCCGGGCATTCCTATGAATGTCCAATATTCAAAAGTGTGTTTTTTTGACAATAGGCGACATTCTTCCAAATTTCGACTTTTGAAATTTTAAAAAGGACTTTGCTCCTTTTTCCGAAAATGGTAGAAAATTTGCGAAAAAAAATTATTGGGGAACACTATTCCGGCCATTCCTATGAATGTCCAATATTCAAAAGTGTGTTTTTTTGACAATAGGCGACATTCTTCCAAATTTCGACTTTTGAAATTTTAAAAAGGACTTTGCTCCTTTTTCCGAAAATTGTACGAGATAAGCGAAAAAACATTATTGGAGAACACTATTCCGGCCATTTCTATGAATGTCCAATATACAAAAATCTTAACAGTGTGTTTTTTTGACAATAGGCGACATTCTTCCAAATTTCGACTTTTGAAATTTTAAAAAGGACTTTGCTCCTTTTTCCGAAAATTGTACGAGATAAGCGAAAAAACATTATTGGAGAACACTATTCCGGCCATTTCTATGAATGTCCAATATACAAAAATCTTAACAGTGTGTTTTTTTTTAAATTGGCGACATTCTTCCAAATTTCGACTTTTGAAATTTTAAAAAAGGACTTTGCTCTTTTTTCCGAAAATTGTAGGAGATAAGCAAAAAAACATTATTGGGGAACACTATTCCGGCCATTTCTATGAATGTCCAATATTTAAAAGTGTGTTTTTTTGACAACAGGCGACATTCTTCCAAATTTCGACTTTTGAAATTTTAAAAAGGACTTTGCTCCTTTTTCCGAAAATGGTAGAAAATTTGCGAAAAAAAATTATTGCGGAACACTATTCCGGGCATTCCTATGAATGTCCAATATTCAAAAGTGTGTTTTTTTGACAATAGGCGACATTCTTCCAAATTTCGACTTTTGAAATTTTAAAAAGGACTTTGCTCCTTTTTCCGAAAATGGTAGAAAATTTGCGAAAAATAATTATTGGGGAACACTATTCCGGCCATTCCTATGAATGTCCAATATTCAAAAGTGTGTTTTTTTGACAATAGGCGACATTCTTCCAAATTTCGACTTTTGAAATTTTAAAAAGGACTTTGCTCCTTTTTCCGAAAATTGTACGAGATAAGCGAAAAAACATTATTGGAGAACACTATTCCGGCCATTTCTATGAATGTCCAATATACAAAAATCTTAACAGTGTGTTTTTTTTTAAATTGGCGACATTCTTCCAAATTTCGACTTTTGAAATTTTAAAAAGGACTTTGCTCCTTTTTCCGAAAATGGTAGAAAATTTGGGAAAAAAAAATTATTGGGGAACACTATTCCGGCCATTCCTATGAATGTCCAATATTCAAAAGTCTGTTTTTTTGACAATAGGCGGCATTCTTCCAAATTTCGACTTTTGAAATTTTAAAAAGGACTTTGCCCTTTTTTCCGAAAATTGTAGGAGATAAGCGAAAAAACATTATTGGAGAACACTCTTCCGGCCATTTCTATGAATGCCCAATATTCAAAAGTGTGTTTTTTTGACAATAGGCGACATTCTTCCAAATTTCGACTTTTGAAATTTTAAAAAGGACTTTGCTCTTTTTTCCGAAAATTGTAGGAGATAAGCAAAAAAACATTATTTGAGAACACTATTCCGGCCATTTCTATGAATGTCCAATATACAAAAATTTTAACAGTGTGTTTTTTTTTAAATTGGCGACATTCTTCCAAATTTCGACTTTTGAAATTTTAAAAAGGACTTTGCTCCTTTTTCCGAAAATGGTAGAAAATTTGCGCAAAAAAATTATTGGGGAACACTATTCCGGCCATTCCTATGAATGTCCAATATTCAAAAGTCTGTTTTTTTGACAATAGGCGACATTCTTCCAAATTTCGACTTTTGAAATTTTAAAAAGGACTTTGCTCTTTTTTCCGAAAATTGTAGGAGATAAGCAAAAAAACATTATTTGAGAACACTATTCCGGCCATTTCTATGAATGTCCAATATACAAAAATTTTAACAGTGTGTTTTTTTTTAAATTGGCGACATTCTTCCAAATTTCGACTTTTGAAATTTTAAAAAGGACTTTGCTCCTTTTTCCGAAAATGGTAGAAAATTTGCGCAAAAAAATTATTGCGGAACACTATTCCGGGCATTCCTATGAATGTCCAATATTCAAAAGTGTGTTTTTTTGACAATAGGCGACATTCTTCCAAATTTCGACATTTGAAATTTTAAAAAGGACTATGCTCCTTTTTCCAAAAATTGTACGAGATAAGCGAAAAAACATTATTGGAGAACACTATTCCAGCCATTTCTATGAATGTCCAATATACAAAAATCTTAACAGTGTGTTTTTTTTTAAATTGGCGACATTCTTCCAAATTTCGACTTTTGAAATTTTAAAAAGGACTTTGCTCCTTTTTCCGAAAATGGTAGAAAATTTGGGAAAAAAAATTATTGGGGAACACTATTCCGGCCATTCCTATGAATGTCCAATATTCAAAAGTCTGTTTTTTTGACAATAGGCGGCATTCTTCCAAATTTCGACTTTTGAAATTTTAAAAAGGACTTTGCTCTTTTTTCCGAAAATTGTAGGAGATAAGCGAAAAAACATTATTGGAGAACACTCTTCCGGCCATTTCTATGAATGCCCAATATTCAAAAGTGTGTTTTTTTGACAATAGGCGACATTCTTCCAAATTTCGACTTTTGAAATTTTAAAAAGGACTTTGCTCTTTTTTCCGAAAATTGTAGGAGATAAGCGAAAAAACATTATTGGAGAACACTCTTCCGGCCATTTCTATGAATGCCCAATATTCAAAAGTGTGTTTTTTTTGACAATAGGCGACATTCTTCCAAATTTCGACTTTTGAAATTTTAAAAAGGACTTTGCTCCTTTTTCCGAAAATGGTAGAAAATTTGCGAAAAAAAATTATTGGGGAACACTATTCCGGCCATTCCTATGAATGTCCAATATTCAAAAGTGTGTTTTTTTGACAATAGGCGACATTCTTCCAAATTTCGACTTTTGAAATTTTAAAAAAGGACTTTGCTCTTTTTTCCGAAAATTGTAGGAGATAAGCAAAAAAACATTATTGGGGAACACTATTCCGGCCATTTCTATGAATGTCCAATATTTAAAAGTGTGTTTTTTTGACAACAGGCGACATTCTTCCAAATTTCGACTTTTGAAATTTTAAAAAGGACTTTGCTCCTTTTTCCGAAAATGGTAGAAAATTTGCGAAAAAAAATTATTGCGGAACACTATTCCGGGCATTCCTATGAATGTCCAATATTCAAAAGTGTGTTTTTTTGACAATAGGCGACATTCTTCCAAATTTCGACTTTTGAAATTTTAAAAAGGACTTTGCTCCTTTTTCCGAAAATGGTAGAAAATTTGCGAAAAAAAATTATTGGGGAACACTATTCCGGCCATTCCTATGAATGTCCAATATTCAAAAGTGTGTTTTTTTGACAATAGGCGACATTTTTCCAAATTTCGACTTTTGAAATTTTAAAAAGGACTTTGCTCCTTTTTCCGAAAATTGTACGAGATAAGCGAAAAAACATTAT
Source organism: Epicampocera succincta (assembly GCA_932526305.1). NCBI lineage: Eukaryota > Metazoa > Arthropoda > Insecta > Diptera > Tachinidae > Epicampocera > Epicampocera succincta. Next base: position 34,631,460 of record OW052037.1, on the reverse strand, counting down.
TGGAGAACACTATTCCGGCCATTTCTATGAATGTCCAATATTTAAAAGTGTGTTTTTTTGACAACAGGCGACATTCTTCCAAATTTCGACTTTTGAAATTTTAAAAAGGACTTTGCTCCTTTTTCCGAAAATGGTAGAAAATTTGCGAAAAAAAATTATTGCGGAACACTATTCCGGGCATTCCTATGAATGTCCAATATTCAAAAGTGTGTTTTTTTGACAATAGGCGACATTCTTCCAAATTTCGACTTTTGAAATTTTAAAAAGGACTTTGCTCCTTTTTCCGAAAATGGTAGAAAATTTGCGAAAAAAAATTATTGGGGAACACTATTCCGGCCATTCCTATGAATGTCCAATATTCAAAAGTGTGTTTTTTTGACAATAGGCGACATTCTTCCAAATTTCGACTTTTGAAATTTTAAAAAGGACTTTGCTCCTTTTTCCGAAAATTGTACGAGATAAGCGAAAAAACATTATTGGAGAACACTATTCCGGCCATTTCTATGAATGTCCAATATACAAAAATCTTAACAGTGTGTTTTTTTTTAAATTGGCGACATTCTTCCAAATTTCGACTTTTGAAATTTTAAAAAGGACTTTGCTCCTTTTTCCGAAAATTGTACGAGATATACAAAATATACAAAAAACTTAACAGTGTGTTTTTTTTAAATTGGCGACATTCTTCCAAATTTCGACTTTTGAAATTTTAAAAAGGACTTTGCTCCTTTTTCCGAAAATGGTAGAAAATTGGCGAAAAAAAATTATTGGGGAACACTATTCCGGCCATTCCTATGAATGTCCAATATTCAAAAGTGTGTTTTTTTGACAATAGGCGACATTCTTCCAAATTTCGACATTTGAAATTTTAAAAAGGACTATGCTCCTTTTTCCGAAAATTGTACGAGATAAGCGAAAAAACATTATTGGAGAACACTATTCCAGCCATTTCTATGAATGTCCAATATACAAAAATCTTAACAGTGTGTTTTTTTTTAAATTGGCGACATTCTTCCAAATTTCGACTTTTGAAATTTTAAAAAGGACTTTGCTCCTTTTTCCGAAAATGGTAGAAAATTTGCGAAAAAAAATTATTGGGGAACACTATTCCGGCCATTCCTATGAATGTCCAATATTCAAAAGTGTGTTTTTTTGACAATAGGCGACATTTTTCCAAATTTCGACTTTTGAAATTTTAAAAAGGACTTTGCTCCTTTTTCCGAAAATTGTACGAGATAAGCGAAAAAACATTATTGGAGAACACTATTCCGGCCATTTCTATGAATGTCCAATATTTAAAAGTGTGTTTTTTTGACAACAGGCGACATTCTTCCAAATTTCGACTTTTGAAATTTTAAAAAGGACTTTGCTCCTTTTTCCGAAAATGGTAGAAAATTTGCGAAAAAAAATTATTGCGGAACACTATTCCGGGCATTCCTATGAATGTCCAATATTCAAAAGTGTGTTTTTTTGACAATAGGCGACATTCTTCCAAATTTCGACTTTTGAAATTTTAAAAAGGACTTTGCTCCTTTTTCCGAAAATGGTAGAAAATTTGCGAAAAAAAATTATTGGGGAACACTATTCCGGCCATTCCTATGAATGTCCAATATTCAAAAGTGTGTTTTTTTGACAATAGGCGACATTCTTCCAAATTTCGACTTTTGAAATTTTAAAAAGGACTTTGCTCCTTTTTCCGAAAATTGTACGAGATAAGCGAAAAAACATTATTGGAGAACACTATTCCGGCCATTTCTATGAATGTCCAATATACAAAAAACTTAACAGTGTGTTTTTTTTAAATTGGCGACATTCTTCCAAATTTCGACTTTTGAAATTTTAAAAAGGACTTTGCTCCTTTTTCCGAAAATGGTAGAAAATTGGCGAAAAAAAATTATTGGGGAACACTATTCCGGCCATTCCTATGAATGTCCAATATTCAAAAGTGTGTTTTTTTGACAATAGGCGACATTCTTCCAAATTTCGACTTTTGAAATTTTAAAATGACTTTGCTCCTTTTTCCGAAAATTGTACGAGATAAGCGAAAAAACATTATTGGAGAACACTATTCCGGCCATTTCTATGAATGTCCAATATACAAAAATCTTAACAGTGTGTTTTTTTTTTAAATTGGCGACATTCTTCCAAATTTCGACTTTTGAAATTTTAAAAAGGACTTTGCTCCTTTTTCCGAAAATTGTACGAGATAAGCGAAAAAACATTATTGGAGAACACTATTCCGGCCATTTTTATGAATGTCCAATATACAAAAAACTTAACAGTGTGTTTTTTTTTAAATTGGCGACCTTCTTCCAAATTTCGACTTTTGAAATTTTAAAAAGGACTTTGCTCCTTTTTCCGAAAATGGTAGAAAATTTGGGAAAAAAAAATTATTGGGGAACACTATTCCGGCCATTCCTATGAATGTCCAATATTCAAAAGTGTGTTTTTTTGACAATAGGCGACATTCTTCCAAATTTCGACATTTGAAATTTTAAAAAGGACTATGCTCCTTTTTCCGAAAATTGTACGAGATAAGCGAAAAAACATTATTGGAGAACACTATTCCAGCCATTTCTATGAATGTCCAATATACAAAAATCTTAACAGTGTGTTTTTTTTTAAATTGGCGACATTCTTCCAAATTTCGACTTTTGAAATTTTAAAAAGGACTTTGCTCCTTTTTCCGAAAATGGTAGAAAATTTGCGAAAAAAAATTATTGGGGAACACTATTCCGGCCATTCCTATGAATGTCCAATATTCAAAAGTGTGTTTTTTTGACAATAGGCGACATTCTTCCAAATTTCGACTTTTGAAATTTTAAAAAAGGACTTTGCTCTTTTTTCCGAAAATTGTAGGAGATAAGCAAAAAAACATTATTGGGGAACACTATTCCGGCCATTTCTATGAATGTCCAATATTTAAAAGTGTGTTTTTTTGACAACAGGCGACATTCTTCCAAATTTCGACTTTTGAAATTTTAAAAAGGACTTTGCTCCTTTTTCCGAAAATGGTAGAAAATTTGCGAAAAAAAATTATTGCGGAACACTATTCCGGGCATTCCTATGAATGTCCAATATTCAAAAGTGTGTTTTTTTGACAATAGGCGACATTCTTCCAAATTTCGACTTTTGAAATTTTAAAAAGGACTTTGCTCCTTTTTCCGAAAATGGTAGAAAATTTGCGAAAAAAAATTATTGGGGAACACTATTCCGGCCATTCCTATGAATGTCCAATATTCAAAAGTGTGTTTTTTTGACAATAGGCGACATTCTTCCAAATTTCGACTTTTGAAATTTTAAAAAGGACTTTGCTCCTTTTTCCGAAAATTGTACGAGATAAGCGAAAAAACATTATTGGAGAACACTATTCCGGCCATTTCTATGAATGTCCAATATACAAAAATCTTAACAGTGTGTTTTTTTTTAAATTGGCGACATTCTTCCAAATTTCGACTTTTGAAATTTTAAAAAGGTCTTTGCTCCTTTTTCCGAAAATTGTACGAGATAAGCGAAAAAACATTATTGGAGAACACTATTCCGGCCATTTCTATGAATGTCCAATATACAAAAAACTTAACAGTAAGTTTTTTTTTAAATTGGCGACATTCTTCCAAATTTCGACTTTTGAAATTTTAAAAAGGACTTTGCTCCTTTTTCCGAAAATGGTAGAAAATTTGGGAAAAAAAATTATTGGGGAACACTATTCCGGCCATTCCTATGAATGTCCAATATTCAAAAGTGTGTTTTTTTGACAATAGGCGACATTCTTCCAAATTTCGACTTTTGAAATTTTAAAAAGGACTATGCTCCTTTTTCCGAAAATTGTACGAGATAAGCAAAAAAACATTATTGGAGAACACTATTCCAGCCATTTCTATTAATGTCCAATATACAAAAATCTTAACAGTGTGTTTTTTTTTAAATTGGCGACATTCTTCCAAATTTCGACTTTTGAAATTTTAAAAAGGACTTTGCTCCTTTTTCCGAAAATGGTAGAAAATTTGCGAAAAAAAATTATTGGGGAACACTATTCCGGCCATTCCTATGAATGTCCAATATTCAAAAGTGTGTTTTTTTGACAATAGGCGACATTCTTCCAAATTTCGACTTTTGAAATTTTAAAAAAGGACTTTGCTTTTTTTTCCGAAAATTGTAGGAGATAAGCAAAAAAACATTATTGGGGAACACTATTCTGGCCATTTCTATGAATGTCCAATATTTAAAAGTGTGTTTTTTTGACAACAGGCGACATTCTTCCAAATTTCGACTTTTGAAATTTTAAAAAGGACTTTGCTCCTTTTTCCGAAAATGGTAGAAAATTTGCGAAAAAAATTATTGGGGAACACTATTCCGGCCATTCCTATGAATGTCCAATATTCAAAAGTGTGTTTTTTTTGACAATAGGCGACATTCTTCCAAATTTCGACTTTTGAAATTTTAAAAAGGACTTTGCTCCTTTTTCCGAAAATGGTAGAAAATTTGGGAAAAAAAAATATTGGGGAACACTATTCCGGCCATTCCTATGAATGTCCAATATTCAAAAGTCTGTTTTTTTGACAATAGGCGGCATTCTTCCAAATTTCGACTTTTGAAATTTTAAAAAGGACTTTGCTCTTTTTTCCGAAAATTGTAGGAGATAAGCGAAAAAACATTATTGGAGAACACTCTTTCGGCCATTTCTATGAATGCCCAATATTCAAAAGTGTGTTTTTTTGACAATAGGCGACATTCTTCCAAATTTCGACTTTTGAAATTTTAAAAAGGACTTTGTTCCTTTTTCCGAAAATGGTAGAAAATTTGCGAAAAAAAATTATTGCGGAACACTATTCCGGGCATTCCTATGAATGTCCAATATTCAAAAGTGTGTTTTTTTGACAATAGGCGACATTCTTCCAAATTTCGACTTTTGAAATTTTAAAAAGGACTTTGCTCCTTTTTCCGAAAATTGTAGGAGATAAGCGAAAAAACATTATTGGAGAACACTCTTTCGGCCATTTCTATGAATGCCCAATATTCAAAAGTGTGTTTTTTTGACAATAGGCGACATTCTTCCAAATTTCGACTTTTGAAATTTTAAAAAGGACTTTGCTCCTTTTTCCGAAAATGGTAGAAAATTTGCGAAAAAAAATTATTGGGGAACACTATTCCGGCCATTCCTATGAATGTCCAATATTCAAAAGTGTGTTTTTTTGACAATAGGCGACATTCTTCCAAATTTCGACTTTTGAAATTTTAAAAAAGGACTTTGCTCTTTTTTCCGAAAATTGTAGGAGATAAGCAAAAAAACATTATTGGGGAACACTATTCTGGCCATTTCTATGAATGTCCAATATTCAAAAGTGTGTTTTTTTGACAACAGGCGACATTCTTCCAAATTTCGACTTTTGAAATTTTAAAAAGGACTTTGCTCCTTTTTCCTAAAATGGTAGAAAATTTGCGAAAAAAATTATTGGGGAACACTATTCCGGCCATTCCTATGAATGTCCAATATTCAAAAGTGTGTTTTTTTTGACAATAGGCGACATTCTTCCAAATTTCGACTTTTGAAATTTTAAAAAGGACTTTGCTCCTTTTTCCGAAAATGGTAGGAGATAAGCAAAAAAACATTATTGGGGAACACTATTCTGGCCATTTCTATGAATGTCCAATATTCAAAAGTGTGTTTTTTTGACAACAGGCGACATTCTTCCAAATTTCGACTTTTGAAATTTTAAAAAGGACTTTGCTCCTTTTTCCGAAAATTGTAGGAGATAAGCAAAAAAACATTATTGGGGAACACTATTCTGGCCATTTCTATGAATGTCCAATATTTAAAAGTGTGTTTTTTTGACAACAGGCGACATTCTTCCAAATTTCGACTTTTGAAATTTTAAAAAGGACTTTGCTCCTTTTTCCGAAAATGGTAGAAAATTTGCGAAAAAAAATTATTGGGGAACACTATTCCGGCCATTCCTATGAATGTCCAATATTCAAAAGTGTGTTTTTTTGTCTACAATAGGCGACATTCTTCCAAATTTCGACTTTTGAAATTTTAAAAAAGGACTTTGCTCTTTTTTCCGAAAATTGTAGGAGATAAGCAAAAAAACATTATTGGGGAACACTATTCTGGCCATTTCTATGAATGTCCAATATTTAAAAGTGTGTTTTTTTGACAACAGGCGACATTCTTCCAAATTTCGACTTTTGAAATTTTAAAAAGGACTTTGCTCCTTTTTCCGAAAATGGTAGAAAATTTGCGAAAAAAATTATTGGGGAACACTATTCCGGCCATTCCTATGAATGTCCAATATTCAAAAGTGTGTTTTTTTTGACAATAGGCGACATTCTTCCAAATTTCGACTTTTGAAATTTTAAAAAGGACTTTGCTCCTTTTTCCGAAAATGGTAGAAAATTTGGGAAAAAAAAATATTGGGGAACACTATTCCGGCCATTCCTATGAATGTCCAATATTCAAAAGTCTGTTTTTTTGACAATAGGCGGCATTCTTCCAAATTTCGACTTTTGAAATTTTAAAAAGGACTTTGCTCTTTTTTCCGAAAATTGTAGGAGATAAGCGAAAAAACATTATTGGAGAACACTCTTTCGGCCATTTCTATGAATGCCCAATATTCAAAAGTGTGTTTTTTTGACAATAGGCGACATTCTTCCAAATTTCGACTTTTGAAATTTTAAAAAGGACTTTGTTCCTTTTTCCGAAAATGGTAGAAAATTTGCGAAAAAAAATTATTGCGGAACACTATTCCGGGCATTCCTATGAATGTCCAATATTCAAAAGTGTGTTTTTTTGACAATAGGCGACATTCTTCCAAATTTCGACTTTTGAAATTTTAAAAAGGACTTTGCTCCTTTTTCCGAAAATTGTAGGAGATAAGCGAAAAAACATTATTGGAGAACACTCTTTCGGCCATTTCTATGAATGCCCAATATTCAAAAGTGTGTTTTTTTGACAATAGGCGACATTCTTCCAAATTTCGACTTTTGAAATTTTAAAAAGGACTTTGCTCCTTTTTCCGAAAATGGTAGAAAATTTGCGAAAAAAAATTATTGGGGAACACTATTCCGGCCATTCCTATGAATGTCCAATATTCAAAAGTGTGTTTTTTTTGACAATAGGCGACATTCTTCCAAATTTCGACTTTTGAAATTTTAAAAAAGGACTTTGCTCTTTTTTCCGAAAATTGTAGGAGATAAGCAAAAAAACATTATTGGGGAACACTATTCTGGCCATTTCTATGAATGTCCAATATTCAAAAGTGTGTTTTTTTGACAACAGGCGACATTCTTCCAAATTTCGACTTTTGAAATTTTAAAAAGGACTTTGCTCCTTTTTCCGAAAATTGTAGGAGATAAGCAAAAAAACATTATTGGGGAACACTATTCTGGCCATTTCTATGAATGTCCAATATTTAAAAGTGTGTTTTTTTGACAACAGGCGACATTCTTCCAAATTTCGACTTTTGAAATTTTAAAAAGGACTTTGCTCCTTTTTCCGAAAATGGTAGAAAATTTGCGAAAAAAAATTATTGGGGAACACTATTCCGGCCATTCCTATGAATGTCCAATATTCAAAAGTGTGTTTTTTTGACAATAGGCGACATTCTTCCAAATTTCGACTTTTGAAATTTTAAAAAAGGACTTTGCTCTTTTTTCCGAAAATTGTAGGAGATAAGCAAAAAAACATTATTGGGGAACACTATTCTGGCCATTTCTATGAATGTCCAATATTTAAAAGTGTGTTTTTTTGACAACAGGCGACATTCTTCCAAATTTCGACTTTTGAAATTTTAAAAAGGACTTTGCTCCTTTTTCCGAAAATGGTAGAAAATTTGCGAAAAAAATTATTGGGGAACACTATTCCGGCCATTCCTATGAATGTCCAATATTCAAAAGTCTGTTTTTTTGACAATAGGCGGCATTCTTCCAAATTTCGACTTTTGAAATTTTAAAAAGGACTTTGCTCTTTTTTCCGAAAATTGTAGGAGATAAGCGAAAAAACATTATTGGAGAACACTCTTTCGGCCATTTCTATGAATGCCCAATATTCAAAAGTGTGTTTTTTTGACAATAGGCGACATTCTTCCAAATTTCGACTTTTGAAATTTTAAAAAGGACTTTGTTCCTTTTTCCGAAAATGGTAGAAAATTTGCGAAAAAAAATTATTGCGGAACACTATTCCGGGCATTCCTATGAATGTCCAATATTCAAAAGTGTGTTTTTTTGACAATAGGCGACATTCTTCCAAATTTCGACTTTTGAAATTTTAAAAAGGACTTTGCTCCTTTTTCCGAAAAATGTAGGAGATAAGCGAAAAAACATTATTGGAGAACACTCTTTCGGCCATTTCTATGAATGCCCAATATTCAAAAGTGTGTTTTTTTGACAATAGGCGACATTCTTCCAAATTTCGACTTTTGAAATTTTAAAAAGGACTTTGCTCCTTTTTCCGAAAATGGTAGAAAATTTGCGAAAAAAAATTATTGGGGAACACTATTCCGGCCATTCCTATGAATGTCCAATATTCAAAAGTGTGTTTTTTTGACAATAGGCGACATTCTTCCAAATTTCGACTTTTGAAATTTTAAAAAAGGACTTTGCTCTTTTTTCCGAAAATTGTAGGAGATAAGCAAAAAAACATTATTGGGGAACACTATTCTGGCCATTTCTATGAATGTCCAATATTCAAAAGTGTGTTTTTTTGACAACAGGCGACATTCTTCCAAATTTCGACTTTTGAAATTTTAAAAAGGACTTTGCTCCTTTTTCCGAAAATGGTAGAAAATTTGCGAAAAAAATTATTGGGGAACACTATTCCGGCCATTCCTATGAATGTCCAATATTCAAAAGTGTGTTTTTTTTGACAATAGGCGACATTCTTCCAAATTTCGACTTTTGAAATTTTAAAAAGGACTTTGCTCCTTTTTCCGAAAATGGTAGAAAATTTGGGAAAAAAAATATTGGGGAACACTATTCCGGCCATTCCTATGAATGTCCAATATTCAAAAGTCTGTTTTTTTGACAATAGGCGGCATTCTTCCAAATTTCGACTTTTGAAATTTTAAAAAGGACTTTGCTCTTTTTTCCGAAAATTGTAGGAGATAAGCGAAAAAACATTATTGGAGAACACTCTTTCGGCCATTTCTATGAATGCCCAATATTCAAAAGTGTGTTTTTTTGACAATAGGCGACATTCTTCCAAATTTCGACTTTTGAAATTTTAAAAAGGACTTTGCTCCTTTTTCCGAAAATTGTAGGAGATAAGCGAAAAAACATTATTGGGGAACACTATTCCGGACATTTCTATGAATGTCCAATATTCAAAAGTGTGTTTTTTTGACAACAGGCGACATTCTTCCAAATTTCGACTTTTGAAATTTTAAAAAGGACTTTGCTCCTTTTTCCGAAAATGGTAGAAAATTTGCGAAAAAAATGATTGGGGAACACTATTCCGGCCATTCCTATGAATGTCCAATATTCAAAAGTGTGTTTTTTTGACAATAGGCGACATTCTTCCAAATTTCGACTTTTGAAATTTTAAAAAGGACTTTGCTCCTTTTTCCGAAAATGGTAGAAAATTTGGGAAAAAAAATATTGGGGAACACTATTCCGGCCATTCCTATGAATGTCCAATATTCAAATGTGTTTTTTTGACAATAGGCGACATTCTTCCAAATTTCGACTTTTGAAATTTTAAAAAGGACTTTGCTCCTTCTTCCGAAAATTGTAGGAGATAAGCGTAAAAACATTATTGAAGAACACTATTCCGGCCATTTCTATGAATGTCCAATATACAAAAATTTTAACAGTGTGTTTTTTTTTAAATTGGCGACATTCTTCCAAATTTCGACTTTTGAAATTTTAAAAAGGACTTTGCTCCTTTTTCCGAAAATGGTAGAAAATTTGGGAAAATAAAATTATTGGGGAACACTATTCCGGCCATTCCTATGAATGTCCAATATTCAAAAGTGTGTTTTTTTGACAATAGGCGACATTCTTCCAAATTTCGACTTTTGAAATTTTAAAAAGGACTTTGCTCTTTTTTCCGAAAATTGTAGGAGATAAGCAAAAAAACATTATTTGAGAACACTCTTCCGGCCATTTCTATGAATGTCCAATATTCAAAAATCTTAACAGTGTGTTTTTTTGCAAATTGGCGACATTTTTCCAAATTTCAGCTTTTGAAATTTTAGAAAGGACTTTGCTCTTTTTTCCGAAAATGGTAAAAAATTTGCGAAAAAAAATTATTGGAGAACACTCTTCCGGCCATTTCGATGAATGCCCAATATTCAAAAGTGTGTTTTTTTGGCAATAGGCGACATTCTTCCAAATTTCGACTTTTGAAATTTTAAAAAGGACTTTGCTCCTTTTTCCGAAAATTGTACGAGATAAGCGAAAAAACATTATTGGAGAACACTATTCCGGCCATTTCTATGAATGTCCAATATACAAAAATCTTAACAGTGTGTTTTTTTTAAATTGGCGACATTCTTCCAAATTTCGACTTTTGAAATTTTAAAAAGGACTTTGCTCCTTTTTCCGAAAATGGTAGAAAATTTGCGAAAAAAAATTATTGGGGAACACTATTCCGCCCATTCCTATGAATGTCCAATATTCAAAAGTGTGTTTTTTTGACAATAGGCGACATTCTTCCAAATTTCGACTTTTGAAATTTCAAAAAGGACTTTGCTCCTTTTTCCGAAAATGGTAGAAAATTTGGGAAAAAAATTTATTGGGGAACACTATTCCGGCCATTCCTATGAATGTCCAATATTCAAAAGTGTGTTTTTTTGACAATAGGCGACATTCTTCCAAATTTCGACTTTTGAAATTTTAAAAAGGACTTTGCTCTTTTTTCCGAAAATTGTAGGAGATAAGCAAAAAAACATTATTTGAGAACACTCTTCCGGCCATTTCTATGAATGTCCAATATTCAAAAATCTTAACAGTGTGTTTTTTTGAAAATTGGCGACATTTTTCCAAATTTCAGCTTTTGAAATTTTAGAAAGGACTTTGCTCCTTTTTCCGAAAATTTTAGGAGATAAGCGAAAAAACATTATTGGGGAACACTATTCCGGCCATTTCTATGAATGTCCAATATACAAAAATCTTAACAGTGTGTTTTTTTTTAAATTGGCGACATTCTTCCAAATTTCGACTTTTGAAATTTTAAAAAGGACTTTGCTATTCCTATGAATGTCCAATATTCAAAAGTGTGTTTTTTTGACAATAGGCGACATTCTTCCAAATTTCGACTTTTGAAATTTTAAAAAGGACTTTGCTCCTTTTTCCGAAATCTGTAGGAGATAAGCGAAAAAAAATTATTGGAGAACACTCTTCCGGCCATTTCTATGAATGTCCAATATTCAAAAGTCTTAACAGTGTGTTTTTTTGAAAATTGGCGACATTTTTCCAAATTTCAACTTTTGAAATTTTAGAAAGGACTTTGCTCCTTTTTCCGAAAATTGTAGAAAATTTGCGAAAAAAAATTATTGGGGAACACTATACCGGCCATTCCTATGAATATCCAATATTCAAAAGTGTGTTTTTTGACAAAAGCAACATTCTTCCAAATTTCGACTTTTGAAATTTTAAAAAGGACTTTGCTCCTTTTTCCGAAAATGGTAGAAAATTTGCGAAAAAAATTATTGGGGAACACTATTCCAGCCATTCCTATGAATGTCCAATATTCAAAAGTGTGTTTTTTTTGACAATAGGCGACATTCTTCCAAATTTCGACTTTTGAAATTTTAAAAAGGACTTTGCTCCTTTTTCCGAAAATGGTAGAAAATTTGCGAAAAAAAATTATTGGGGAACACTATTCCGGCCATTCCTATGAATGTCCAATATTCAAAAGGGTGTTTTTTTGACAATAGGCGACATTCTTCCAAATTTCGACTTTTGAAATTTTAAAAAGGACTTTGCTCCTTTTTCCGAAAATGGTAGAAAATTTGCGAAAACAATTATTGGGGAACACTATTCCGGCCATTCCTATGTGTTTTTTTGACAATAGGCGACATTCTTCCAAATTTCGACTTTTGAAATTTTAAAAAGGACTTAGCTCCTTTTTCCGAAAATGGTAGAAAATTTGCGAAAAAAAATTATTGGGGAACACTATTCCGGCCATTCCTATGAATGTCCAATATTCAAAAGGGTGTTTTTTTGACAATAGGCGACATTCTTCCAAATTTCGACTTTTGAAATTTTAAAAAGGACTTTGCTCCTTTTTCCGAAAATGGTAGAAAATTTGCGAAAAAAATTATTGCGGAACACTATTCCGGCCATTCCTTTGAATGTCCAATATTCAAAAGTGTGTTTTTTTGACAATAGGCGACATTCTTCCAAATTTCGACTTTTGAAATTTTAAAAAGGACTTTGCTCCTTTTTCCGAAAATGGTAGAAAATTTGCGAAAAAACATTATTGGGGAACACTCTTCCGGCCATTCCTATGAATGTCCAATATTCAAAAGTGTGTTTTTTTGACAATAGGCGACATTCTTCCAAATTTCGACTTTTGAAATTTTAAAAAGGACTTTGCTCCTTTTTCCGAAAATGGTAGAAAATTTGCGAAAAAACATTATTGGGGAACACTCTTCCTGCCATTCCTATGAATGTCCAATATTCAAAAGTGTGTTTTTTTGACAATAGGCGACATTCTTCCAAATTTCGACTTTTGAAATTTTAAAAAGGACTTTGCTCCTTTTTCCGAAAATGGTAGAAAATTTGCGAAAAAACATTATTGGGGAACACTCTTCCGGCCATTCCTATGAATGTCCAATATTCAAAAGTGTGCTTTTTTAACAATAGGCGACATTTTTTCAAATTTCAACTTTTGAAATTTTAGAAAGGACTTTGCTCCCTTTTCCGAAAATGGTAGAAAATTTGCGAAAAAACATTATTAGGGAACACTCTTCCGGCCATTCCTATGAATGTCCAATATTCAAAAGTGTGCTTTTTTAACAATAGGCGACATTTTTTCAAATTTCAACTTTTGAAATTTTAGAAAGGACTTTGCTCCCTTTTCCGAAAATGGTAGAAAATTTGCGAAAAAAAATTATTGGGGAACACTATTCCGGCCATTCCTATGAATGTCCAATATTCAAAAGTGTGTTTTTTTGACAATAGGCGACATTCTTCCAAATTTCGACTTTTGAAATTTTAAAAAGGACTTTGCTCCTTTTTCCGAAAATGGTAGAAAATTTGCGAAAAAACATAATTGGGGAACACTCTTCCGGCCATTCCTATGAATGTCCAATATTCAAAAGTGTGCTTTTTTAACAATAGGCGACATTTTTTCAAATTTCAACTTTTGAAATTTTAGAAAGGACTTTGCTCCCTTTTCCGAAAATGGTAGAAAATTTGCGAAAAAAAATTATTGGGGAACACTATTCCGGCCATTCCTATGAATGTCCAATATTCAAAAGTGTGTTTTTTTGACAATAGGCGACATTCTTCCAAATTTCGACTTTTGAAATTTTAAAAAGGACTTTGCTCCTTTTTCCGAAAATGGTAGAAAATTTGCGAAAAAAAATTATTGGGGAACACTATTCCGGGCATTCCTATGAATGTCCAATATTCAAAAGTGTGTTTTTTTGACAATAGGCGACATTCTTCCAAATTTCGACTTTTGAAATTTTAAAAAGGACTTTGCTCCTTTTTCCGAAAATGGTAGAAAATTTGGGAAAAAAAATTATTGGGGAACACTATTCCGGCCATTCCTATGAATGTCCAATATTCAAAAGTGTGTTTTTTTGACAATAGGCGACATTCTTCCAAATTTCGACTTTTGAAATTTTAAAAAGGACTTTGCTCTTTTTTCCGAAAATTGTAGGAGATAAGCAAAAAAACATTATTTGAGAACACTCTTCCGGCCATTTCTATGAATGTCCAATATTCAAAAATCTTAACAGTGTGTTTTTTTGAAAATTGACGACATTTTTCCAAATTTCAGCTTTTGAAATTTTAGAAAGGACTTTGCTCCTTTTTCCGAAAATTTTAGGAGATAAGCGAAAAAACATTATTGGGGAACACTATTCCGGCCATTTCTATGAATGTCCAATATACAAAAATCTTAACAGTGTGTTTTTTTTTAAATTGGCGACATTCTTCCAAATTTCGACTTTTGAAATTTTAAAAAGGACTTTGCTCCTTTTTCCGAAAATGGTAGAAAATTTGGGAAAAAAAATTATTGGGGAACACTATTCCGGCCATTCCTATGAATGTCCAATATTCAAAAGTGTGTTTTTTTGACAATAGGCGACATTCTTCCAAATTTAAACTTTTGAAATTTTAAAAAGGACTTTGCTCTTTTTTCCGAAAATTGTAGGAGATAAGCAAAAAAACATTATTTGAGAACACTCTTCCGGCCATTTCTATGAATGTCCAATATTCAAAAATCTTAACAGTGTGTTTTTTTGCAAATTGGCGACTTTTTCCAAATTTCAGCTTTTGAAATTTTAAAAAGGACTTTGCTCCTTTTTCCGAAAATGGTAGTAAATTTGCGAAAAAAAATTATTGGGGAACACTATTCCGGCCATTCCTATGAATGTCCAATATTCAAAAGTGTGTTTTTTTTGACAATAGGCGATATTCTTCCAAATTTCGACTTTTGAAGTTTTAAAAAGGACTTTGCTCTTTTTTCCGAAAATTGTAGGAGATAAGCGAAAAAACATTATTGGAGAACACTCTTCCGGCCATTTCTATGAATGCCCAATATTCAAAAGTGTGTTTTTTTGACAATAGGCGACATTCTTCCAAATTTCGACTTTTGAAATTTTAAAAAGGACTTTGCTCCTTTTTCCGAAAATGGTAGAAAATTTGCGAAAAAAAATTATTGGGGAACACTATTCTGGCCATTCCTATGAATGTCCAATATTCAAAAGTGTGTTTTTTTGACAATAGGCGACATTCTTCCAAATTTCGACTTTTGAAATTTTAAAAAGGACTTTGCTCTTTTTTCCGAAAATTGTAGGAGATAAGCAAAAAAACATTATTTGAGAACACTCTTCCGGCCATTTCTATGAATGTCCAATATTCAAAAATCTTAACAGTGTGTTTTTTTGAAAATTGGCGACATTTTTCCAAATTTCAGCTTTTGAAATTTTAGAAAGGACTTTGCTATTCCTATGAATGTCCAATATTCAAAAGTGTGTTTTTTTGACAATAGGCGACATTCTTCCAAATTTCGACTTTTGAAATTTTAAAAAGGACTGCTCCTTTTTCCGAAATCTGTAGGAGATAAGCGAAAAAAAATTATTGGAGAACACTCTTCCGGCCATTTCTATGAATGTCCAATATTCAAAAGTCTTAACAGTGTGTTTTTTTGAAAATTGGCGACATTTTTCCAAATTTCAACTTTTGAAATTTTAGAAAGGACTTTGCTCCTTTTTCCGAAAATTGTAGAAAATTTGCGAAAAAAAATTATTGGGGAACACTATTCCGGCCATTCCTATGAATATCCAATATTCAAAAGTGTGTTTTTTGACAATAGGCAACATTCTTCCAAATTTCGACTTTTGAAATTTTAAAAAGGACTTTGCTCCTTTTTCCGAAAATGGTAGAAAATTTGCGAAAAAAATTATTGGGGAACACTATTCCAGCCATTCCTATGAATGTCCAATATTCAAAAGTGTGTTTTTTTGACAATAGGCGACATTCTTCCAAATTTCGACTTTTGAAATTTTAAAAAGGACTTTGCTCCTTTTTCCGAAAATGGTAGAAAATTTGCGAAAAAAAATTATTGGGGAACACTATTCCGGCCATTCCTATGAATGTCCAATATTCAAAAGGGTGTTTTTTTGACAATAGGCGACATTCTTCCAAATTTCGACTTTTGAAATTTTAAAAAGGACTTTGCTCCTTTTTCCGAAAATGGTAGAAAATTTGCGAAAAAAATTATTGGGGAACACTATTCCGGCCATTCCTATGTGTTTTTTTGACAGTAGGCGACATTCTTCCAAATTTCGACTTTTGAAATTTTAAAAAGGACTTTGCTCCTTTTTCCGAAAATGGTAGAAAATTTGCGAAAAAAAATTATTGGGGAATACTATTCCGGCCATTCCTATGAATGTCCAATATTCAAAAGTGTGTTTTTTTGACAATAGGCGACATTCTTCCAAATTTCGACTTTTGAAATTTTAAAAAGGACTTTGCTCCTTTTTCCGAAAATGGTAGAAAATTTGCGAAAAAACATTATTGGGGAACACTCTTCCGGCCATTCCTATGAATGTCCAATATTCAAAAGTGTGTTTTTTTGACAATAGGCGACATTCTTACAAATTTCGACTTTTGAAATTTTAAAAAGGACTTTGCTCCTTTTTCCGAAAATGGTAGAAAATTTGCGAAAAAACATTATTGGGGAACACTCTTCCGGCCATTCCTATGAATGTCCAATATTCAAAAGTGTGCTTTTTTAACAATAGGCGACATTTTTTCAAATTTCAACTTTTGAAATTTTAGAAAGGACTTTGCTCCCTTTTCCGAAAATGGTAGAAAATTTGCGAAAAAAAATTATTGGGGAACACTATTCCGGCCATTCCTATGAATGTCCAATATTCAAAAGTGTGTTTTTTTGACAATAGGCGACATTCTTCCAAATTTCGACTTTTGAAATTTTAAAAAGGACTTTGCTCCTTTTTCCGAAAATGGTAGAAAATTTGCGAAAAAAAATTATTGGGGAACACTATTCCGGGCATTCCTATGAATGTCCAATATTCAAAAGTGTGTTTTTTTGACAATAGGCGACATTCTTCCAAATTTCGACTTTTGAAATTTTAAAAAGGACTTTGCTCCTTTTTTCGAAAATGGTAGAAAATTTGCGAAAAAAAATTATTGGGGAACACTATTCCGGCCATTCCTATGAATGTCCAATATTCAAAAGTGTGTTTTTTTGACAATAGGCGACATTCTTCCAAATTTCGACTTTTGAAATTTTAAAAAGGACTTTGCTCCTTTTTCCGAAAATGGTAGAAAATTTGCGAAAAAACATTATTGGGGAACACTCTTCCTGCCATTCCTATGAATGTCCAATATTCAAAAGTGTGTTTTTTTGACAATAGGCGACATTCTTCCAAATTTCGACTTTTGAAATTTTAAAAAGGACTTTGCTCCTTTTTCCGAAAATGGTAGAAAATTTGCGAAAAAACATTATTGGGGAACACTCTTCCGGCCATTCCTATGAATGTCCAATATTCAAAAGTGTGTTTTTTTGACAATAGGCGACATTCTTCCAAATTTCGACTTTTGAAATTTTAAAAAGGACTTTGCTCCTTTTTCCGAAAATGGTAGAAAATTTGCGAAAAAACATTATTGGGGAACACTCTTCCGGCCATTCCTATGAATGTCCAATATTCAAAAGTGTGCTTTTTTAACAATAGGCGACATTTTTTCAAATTTCAACTTTTGAAATTTTAGAAAGGACTTTGCTCCCTTTTCCGAAAATGGTAGAAAATTTGCGAAAAAAAATTATTGGGGAACACTATTCCGGCCATTCCTATGAATGTCCAATATTCAAAAGTGTGTTTTTTTGACAATAGGCGACATTCTTCCAAATTTCGACTTTTGAAATTTTAAAAAGGACTTTGCTCCTTTTTCCGAAAATGGTAGAAAATTTGCGAAAAAAAATTATTGGGGAACACTATTCCGGGCATTCCTATGAATGTCCAATATTCAAAAGTGTGTTTTTTTGACAATAGGCGACATTCTTCCAAATTTCGACTTTTGAAATTTTAAAAAGGACTTTGCTCCTTTTTCCGAAAATGGTAGAAAATTTGGGAAAAAAAATTATTGGGGAACACTATTCCGGCCATTCCTATGAATGTCCAATATTCAAAAGTGTGTTTTTTTGACAATAGGCGACATTCTTCCCAATTTCGACTTTTGAAATTTTAAAAAGGACTTTGCTCCTTTTTCCGAAAATGGTAGAAAATTTGTGAAAAAAATTATTGGGAACACTATTCCGGCCATTCCAAGAATGTCCAATATTCAAAAGTGTGTTTTTTTGACAATAGGCGACATTCTTCCAAATTTCGACTTTTGAAATTTTAAAAAGGACTTTGCTCTTTTTTCCGAAAATTGTAGGAGATAAGCAAAAAAACATTATTTGAGAACACTCTTCCGGCCATTTCTATGAATGTCCAATATTCAAAAATCTTAACAGTGTGTTTTTTTGAAAATTGGCGACATTTTTCCAAATTTCAGCTTTTGAAATTTTAGAAAGGACTTTGCTCCTTTTTCAGAAAATGGTAGAAAATTTGTGAAAAAAATTATTGGGGAACACTATTCCGGCCATTCCAAGAATGTCCAATATTCAAAAGTGTGTTTTTTTGACAATAGGCGACATTCTTACAAATTTCGACTTTTGAAATTTTAAAAAGGACTTTGCTCCTTTTTCCGAAAATGGTAGAAAATTTGCGAAAAAAAATTATTGGGGAACACTATTCCGGCCATTCCTATGAATGTCCAATATTCAAAAGTATGTTTTTTTGACAATAGGCGACATTCTTCCAAATTTCGACTTTTGAAATTTTAAAAAGGACTTTGCTCCTTTTTCCGAAAATGGTAGAAAATTTGCGAAAAAAAATTATTGGGGAACACTATTCCGCCCATTCCTATGAATGTCCAATATTCAAAAGTGTGTTTTTTTGACAATAGGCGACATTCTTCCAAATTTCGACTTTTGAAATTTTAAAAAGGACTTTGCTCCTTTTTCCGAAAATGGTAGAAAATTTGGGAAAAAAAATTATTGGGGAACACTATTCCGGCCATTCCTATGAATGTCCAATATTCAAAAGTGTGTTTTTTTGACAATAGGCGACATTCTTCCCAATTTCGACTTTTGAAATTTTAAAAAGGACTTTGCTCCTTTTTCCGAAAATGGTAGAAAATTTGTGAAAAAAATTATTGGGGAACACTATTCCGGCCATTCCAAGAATGTCCAATATTCAAAAGTGTGTTTTTTTGACAATAGGCGACATTCTTACAAATTTCGACTTTTGAAATTTTAAAAAGGACTTTGCTCCTTTTTCCGAAAATGGTAGAAAATTTGTGAAAAAAATTATTGGGGAACACTATTCCGGCCATTCCTATGAATGTCCAATATTCAAAAGTCTGTTTTTTGACAATAGGCGACATTCTTCCAAATTTCGACTTTTGAAATTTTAAAGAGGACTTTGCTCTTTTTTCCGAAAATTGTAGGAGATAAGCAAAAAAACATTATTTGAGAACACTCTTCCGGCCATTTCTATGAATGTCCAATATTCAAAAATCTTAACAGTGTGTTTTTTTGAAAATTGGCGACATTTTTCCAAATTTCAGCTTTTGAAATTTTAGAAAGGACTTTGCTCCTTTTTCAGAAAATGGTAGAAAATTTGGGAAAAAAAATTATTGGGGAACACTATTCCGGCCATTCCTATGAATGTCCAATATTCAAAAGTGTGTTTTTTTGATAATAGGCGATATTCTTCCAAATTTCGACTTTTGAAATTTTAAAAAGGACTTTGCTCTTTTTTCCGAAAATTGTAGGAGATAAGCGAAAAAACATTATTGGAGAACACTCTTCCGGCCATTTCTATGAATGTCCAATATTCAAAAATCTTAACAGTGTGTTTTTTTGACAATAGGCGACATTCTTCCAAATTTCGACTTTTGAAATTTTAAAAAGGACTTTGCTCCTTTTTCCGAAAATGGTAGAAAATTTGCGAAAAAAATTATTGGGGAACACTATTCCGGCCATTCCTATGAATGTCCAATATTCAAAAGTGTGTTTTTTTGACAATAGGCGACATTCTTCCAAATTTCGACTTTTGAAATTTTAAGAAGGACTTTGCTCCTTTTTCCGAAAATTGTAGGAGATAAGCGAAAAAACATTATTGGGGAACACTCTTCCGGCCATTTCTATGAATGTCCAATATTCAAAAGTGTGTTTTTTTGACAACAGGCGACATTTTTCCAAATTTCGACTTTTGAAATTTTAAAAAGGACTTTGCTCCTTTTTCCGAAAATGGTAGAAAATTTGCGAAAAAAATTATTGGGGAACACTATTCCGGCCATTCCTATGAATGTCCAATATTCAAAAGTGTGTTTTTTTTGACAATAGGCGACATTCTTCCAAATTTCGACTTTTGAAATTTTAAAAAGGACTTTGCTCCTTTTTCCGAAAATGGTAGAAAATTTGGGAAAAAAATATTGGGGAACACTATTCCGGCCATTCCTATGAATGTCCAATATTCAAAAGTCTGTTTTTTGACAATAGGCGACATTCTTCCAAATTTCGACTTTTGAAATTTTAAAAAGGACTTTGCTCTTTTTTCCGAAAATTGTAGGAGATAAGCAAAAAAACATTATTTGAGAACACTCTTCCGGCCATTTCTATGAATGTCCAATATTCAAAAATCTTAACAGTGTGTTTTTTTGAAAATTGGCGACATTTTTCCAAATTTCAGCTTTTGAAATTTTAGAAAGGACTTTGCTCCTTTTTCAGAAAATGGTAGAAAATTTGTGAAAAAAATTATTGGGGAACACTATTCCGGCCATTCCAAGAATGTCCAATATTCAAAAGTGTTTTTTTTTGACAATAGGCGACATTCTTACAAATTTCGACTTTTGAAATTTTAAAAAGGACTTTGCTCCTTTTTCCGAAAATGGTAGAAAATTTGCGAAAAAAAATTATTGGGGAACACTATTCCGGCCATTCCTATGAATGTCCAATATTCAAAAGTGTGTTTTTTTGACAATAGGCGACATTCTTCCAAATTTCGACTTTTGAAATTTTAAAAAGGACTTTGCTCCTTTTTCCGAAAATGGTAGAAAATTTGCGAAAAAACATTATTGGGGAACACTCTTCCGGCCATTCCTATGAATGTCCAATATTCAAAAGTGTGTTTTTTTGACAATAGGCGACATTCTTCCAAATTTCGACTTTTGAAATTTTAAAAAGGACTTTGCTCCTTTTTCCGAAAATGGTAGAAAATTTGCGAAAAAACATTATTGGGGAACACTCTTCCGGCCATTCCTATGAATGTCCAATATTCAAAAGTGTGTTTTTTTGACAATAGGCGACATTCTTCCAAATTTCGACTTTTGAAATTTTAAAAAGGACTTTGCTCCTTTTTCCGAAAATGGTAGAAAATTTGGGAAAAAAAATTATTGGGGAACACTATTCCGTCCATTCCTATGAATGTCCAATATTCAAAAGTGTGTTTTTTTGACAATAGGCGACATTCTTCCCAATTTCGACTTTTGAAATTTTAAAAAGGACTTTGCTCCTTTTTCCGAAAATGGTAGAAAATTTGTGAAAAAAATTATTGGGGAACACTATTCCGGCCATTCCAAGAATGTCCAATATTCAAAAGTGTGTTTTTTTGACAATAGGCGACATTCTTACAAATTTCGACTTTTGAAATTTTAAAAAGGACTTTGCTCCTTTTTCCGAAAATGGTAGAAAATTTGTGAAAAAAAATTATTGGGGAACACTATTCCGGCCATTCCTATGAATGTCCAATATTCAAAAGTCTGTTTTTTGACAATAGGCGACATTCTTCCAAATTTCGACTTTTGAAATTTTAAAAAGGACTTTGCTCTTTTTTCCGAAAATTGTAGGAGATAAGCAAAAAATCATTATTTGAGAACACTCTTCCGGCCATTTCTATGAATGTCCAATATTCAAAAATCTTAACAGTGTGTTTTTTTGAAAATTGGCGACATTTTTCCAAATTTCAGCTTTTGAAATTTTAGAAAGGACTTTGCTCCTTTTTCAGTAAATGGTAGAAAATTTGTGAAAAAAATTATTGGGGAACACTATTCCGGCCATTCCAAGAATGTCCAATATTCAAAAGTGTGTTTTTTTGACAATAGGCGACATTCTTACAAATTTCGACTTTTGAAATTTTAAAAAGGACTTTGCTCCTTTTTCCGAAAATGGTAGAAAATTTGCGAAAAAAAATTATTGGGGAACACTATTCCGGCCATTCCTATGAATGTCCAATATTCAAAAGTGTGTTTTTTTGACAATAGGCGACATTCTTCCAAATTTCGACTTTTGAAATTTTAAAAAGGACTTTGCTCCTTTTTCCGAAAATGGTAGAAAATTTGCGAAAAAACATTATTGGGGAACACTCTTCCGGCCATTCCTATGAATGTCCAATATTCAAAAGTGTGTTTTTTTGACAATAGGCGACATTCTTCCAAATTTCGACTTTTGAAATTTTAAAAAGGACTTTGCTCCTTTTTCCGAAAATGGTAGAAAATTTGCGAAAAAAAATTATTGGGGAACACTATTCCGCCCATTCCTATGAATGTCCAATATTCAAAAGTGTGTTTTTTGACAATAGGCGACATTCTTCCAAATTTCGACTTTTGAAATTTTAAAAAGGACTTTGCTCTTTTTTCCGAAAATTGTAGGAGATAAGCAAAAAATCATTATTTGAGAACACTCTTCCGGCCATTTCTATGAATGTCCAATATTCAAAAATCTTAACAGTGTGTTTTTTTGAAAATTGGCGACATTTTTCCAAATTTCAGCTTTTGAAATTTTAGAAAGGACTTTGCTCCTTTTTCAGTAAATGGTAGAAAATTTGTGAAAAAAATTATTGGGGAACACTATTCCGGCCATTCCAAGAATGTCCAATATTCAAAAGTGTGTTTTTTTGACAATAGGCGACATTCTTACAAATTTCGACTTTTGAAATTTTAAAAAGGACTTTGCTCCTTTTTCCGAAAATGGTAGAAAATTTGCGAAAAAACATTATTGGGGAACACTCTTCCGGCCATTCCTATGAATGTCCAATATTCAAAAGTGTGTTTTTTTGACAATAGGCGACATTCTTCCAAATTTCGACTTTTGAAATTTTAAAAAGGACTTTGCTCCTTTTTCCGAAAATGGTAGAAAATTTGCGAAAAAACATTATTGGGGAACACTCTTCCGGCCATTCCTATGAATGTCCAATATTCAAAAGTGTGTTTTTTTGACAATAGGCGACATTCTTCCAAATTTCGACTTTTGAAATTTTAAAAAGGACTTTGCTCCTTTTTCCGAAAATGGTAGAAAATTTGCGAAAAAAAATTATTGGGGAACACTATTCCGCCCATTCCTATGAATGTCCAATATTCAAAAGTGTGTTTTTTTGACAATAGGCGACATTCTTCCAAATTTCGACTTTTGAAATTTTAAAAAGGACTTTGCTCCTTTTTCCGAAAATGGTAGAAAATTTGGGAAAAAAAATTATTGGGGAACACTATTCCGGCCATTCCTATGAATGTCCAATATTCAAAAGTGTGTTTTTTTGACAATAGGCGACATTCTTCCCAATTTCGACTTTTGAAATTTTAAAAAGGACTTTGCTCCTTTTTCCGAAAATGGTAGAAAATTTGTGAAAAAAATTATTGGGGAACACTATTCCGGCCATTCCAAGAAAATTCCGAATTCCGAAAATTGTAGGAGATAAGCAAAAAAACATTATTTGAGAACACTCTTCCGGCCATTTCTATGAATGTCCAATATTCAAAAATCTTAACAGTGTGTTTTTTTGAAAATTGGCGACATTTTTCCAAATTTCAGCTTTTGAAATTTTAGAAAGGACTTTGCTCCTTTTTCAGAAAATGGTAGAAAATTTGGGAAAAAAAATTATTGGGGAACACTATTCCGGCCATTCCTATGAATGTCCAATATTCAAAAGTGTGTTTTTTTGATAATAGGCGATATTCTTCCAAATTTCGACTTTTGAAATTTTAAAAAGGACTTTGCTCTTTTTTCCGAAAATTGTAGGAGGTAAGCGAAAAAACATTATTGGAGAACACTCTTCCGGCCATTTCTATGAATGTCCAATATTCAAAAATCTTAACAGTGTGTTTTTTTGACAATAGGCGACATTCTTCCAAATTTCGACTTTTGAAATTTTAAAAAGGACTTTGCTCCTTTTTCCGAAAATGGTAGAAAATTTGCGAAAAAAATTATTGGGGAACACTATTCCGGCCATTCCTATGAATGTCCAATATTCAAAAGTGTGTTTTTTTGACAATAGGCGACATTCTTCCAAATTTCGACTTTTGAAATTTTAAGAAGGACTTTGCTCCTTTTTCCGAAAATTGTAGGAGATAAGCGAAAAAACATTATTGGGGAACACTCTTCCGGCCATTTCTATGAATGTCCAATATTCAAAAGTGTGTTTTTTTGACAACAGGCGACATTTTTCCAAATTTTGACTTTTGAAATTTTAAAAAGGACTTTGCTCCTTTTTCCGAAAATGGTAGAAAATTTGGGAAAAAAAATTATTGGGGAACACTATTCCGGCCATTCCTATGAATGTCCAATATTCAAAAGTGTGTTTTTTTGACAATAGGCGACATTCTTCCCAATTTCGACTTTTGAAATTTTAAAAAGGACTTTGCTCCTTTTTCCGAAAATGGTAGAAAATTTGTGAAAAAAAATTATTGGGGAACACTATTCCGGCCATTCCTATGAATGTCCAATATTCAAAAGTCTGTTTTTTGACAATAGGCGACATTCTTCCAAATTTCGACTTTTGAAATTTTAAAAAGGACTTTGCTCTTTTTTCCGAAAATTGTAGGAGATAAGCAAAAAAACATTATTTGAGAACACTCTTCCGGCCATTTCTATGAATGTCCAATATTCAAAAATCTTAACAGTGTGTTTTTTTGAAAATTGGCGACATTTTTCCAAATTTCAGCTTTTGAAATTTTAGAAAGGACTTTGCTCCTTTTTTAGAAAATGGTAGAAAATTTGTGAAAAAAATTATTGGGGAACACTATTCCGGCCATTCCAAGAATGTCCAATATTCAAAAGTGTGTTTTTTTGACAATAGGCGACATTCTTACAAATTTCGACTTTTGAAATTTTAAAAAGGACTTTGCTCCTTTTTCCGAAAATGGTAGAAAATTTGTGAAAAAAATTATTGGGGAACACTATTCCGGCCATTCCAAGAATGTCCAATATTCAAAAGTGTGTTTTTTTGACAATAGGCGACATTCTTACAAATTTCGACTTTTGAAATTTTAAAAAGGACTTTGCTCCTTTTTCCGAAAATGGTAGAAAATTTGCGAAAAAACATTATTGGGGAACACTCTTCCGGCCATTCCTATGAATGTCCAATATTCAAAAGTGTGTTTTTTTTGACAATAGGCGACATTCTTCCAAATTTCGACTTTTGAAATTTTAAAAAGGACTTTGCTCCTTTTTCCGAAAATGGTAGAAAATTTGCGAAAAAAAATTATTGGGGAACACTATTCCGGCCATTCCAAGAATGTCCAATATTTAAAAGTGTGTTTTTTTGACAATAGGCGACATTCTTACAAATTTCGACTTTTGAAATTTTAAAAAGGACTTTGCTCCTTTTTCCGAAAATGGTAGAAAATTTGTGAAAAAAAATTATTGGGGAACACTATTCCGGCCATTCCTATGAATGTCCAATATTCAAAAGTCTGTTTTTTGACAATAGGCGACATTCTTCCAAATTTCGACTTTTGAAATTTTAAAGAGGACTTTGCTCTTTTTTCCGAAAATTGTAGGAGATAAGCAAAAAAACATTATTGGGGACCACTCTTCCGGCCATTCCTATGAATGTCCAATATTCAAAAGTGTGTTTTTTTGACAATAGGCGACATTCTTCCCAATTTCGACTTTTGAAATTTTAAAAAGGACTTTGCTCCTTTTTCCGAAAATGGTAGAAAATTTGTGAAAAAAATTATTGGGGAACACTATTCCGGCCATTCCAAGAATGTCCAATATTCAAAAGTGTGTTTTTTTGACAATAGGCGACATTCTTACAAATTTCGACTTTTGAAATTTTAAAAAGGACTTTGCTCCTTTTTCCGAAAATGGTAGAAAATTTGTGAAAAAAAATTATTGGGGAACACTATTCCGGCCATTCCTATGAATGTCCAATATTCAAAAGTGTGTTTTTTTGACAATAGGCGACATTCTTCCCAATTTCGACTTTTGAAATTTTAAAAAGGACTTTGCTCCTTTTTCCGAAAATGGTAGAAAATTTTTGAAAAAAATTATTGGGGAACACTATTCCGGCCATTCCAAGAATGTCCAATATTCAAAAGTGTGTTTTTTTGACAATAGGCGACATTCTTACAAATTTCGACTTTTGAAATTTTAAAAAGGACTTTGCTCCTTTTTCCGAAAATGGTAGAAAATTTGTGAAAAAAAATTATTGGGGAACACTATTCCGGCCATTCCTATGAATGTCCAATATTCAAAAGTGTGTTTTTTGACAATAGGCGACATTCTTCCAAATTTCGACTTTTGAAATTTTAAAAAGGACTTTGCTCTTTTTTCCGAAAATTGTAGGAGATAAGCAAAAAAACATTATTTGAGAACACTCTTCCGGCCATTTCTATGAATGTCCAATATTCAAAAAGCTTAACAGTGTGTTTTTTTGAAAATTGGCGACATTTTTCCAAATTTCAGCTTTTGAAATTTTAGAAAGGACTTTGCTCCTTTTTCAGAAAATGGTAGAAAATTTGGGAAAAAAAATTATTGGGGAACACTATTCCGGCCATTCCAAGAATGTCCAATATTCAAAAGTGTGTTTTTTTGACAATAGGCGACATTCTTACAAATTTTGACTTTTGAAATTTTAAAAAGGACTTTGCTCCTTTTTCCGAAAATGGTAGAAAATTTGCGAAAAAAAATTATTGGGGAACACTATTCCGGCCATTCCTATGAATGTCCAATATTCAAAAGTGTGTTTTTTTGACAATAGGCGACATTCTTCCAAATTTCGACTTTTGAAATTTTAAAAAGGACTTTGCTCCTTTTTCCGAAAATGGTAGAAAATTTGCAAAAAAACATTATTGGGGAACACTCTTCCGGCCATTCCTATGAATGTCCAATATTCAAAAGTGTGTTTTTTTGACAATAGGCGACATTCTTCCAAATTTCGACTTTTGAAATTTTAAAAAGGACTTTGCTCCTTTTTCCGAAAATGGTAGAAAATTTGCGAAAAAAAATTATTGGGGAACACTATTCCGCCCATTCCTATGAATGTCCAATATTCAAAAGTGTGTTTTTTTGACAATAGGCGACATTCTTCCAAATTTCGACTTTTGAAATTTTAAAAAGGACTTTGCTCCTTTTTCCGAAAATGGTAGGAAATTTGCGAAAAAAAATTATTGGGGAACACTATTCCGGCCATTTCTATGAATGTCCAATATTCAAAAGTGTGTTTTTTTGACAATAGGCGACATTCTTCCAAATTTCTACTTTTGAAATTTTGAAAAGGACTTTGCTCCTTTTTCCGAAAATGGTAGAAAATTTGCGAAAAAAAATTATTGGAGAACACTACTCCGGCCATTCCTAAGAATGTCCAATATTTAAAAGTGTGTTTTTTTTGACAATTGGCGACATTCTTCCAAATTTCGACTTTTGAAATTTTAAAAAGGACTTTGCTCCTTTTTCCGAAAATGGTAGAAAATTTGCGAAAAAAAATTATTGGGGAACACTATTCCGGCCATTCCTATGAATGTCCAATATTCAAAAGTGTGTTTTTTTGACAATAGGCGACATTCTTCCAAATTTCGACTTTTGAAATTTTAAAAAGGACTTTGCTCCTTTTTCCGAAAATGGTAGAAAATTTGCGAAAACAAATTATTGGGGAACACTATTCCGGCCATTCCTATGAATGTCCAATATTCAAAAGTGTGTTTTTTTGACAATAGGCGACATTCTTCCAAATTTGGACTTTTGAAATTTTAAAAAGGACTTTGCTCCTTTTTCCGAAAATGGTAGAAAATTTGCGAAAAAAAACACTATTCCGGCCATTCCTATGAATGTCCAATATTCAAATATGTGTTTTTTTGACAATAGGCGGCATTCTTCCAAATTTCGACTTTTGCAATTTTAAAAAGGACTTTGCTCCTTTTTCCGAAAATGGTAGAAAATTTGCGAAAAAAAAACACTATTCCGGCCATTCCTATGAATGTCCAATATTCAAAAGTGTGTTTTTTTGACAATAGGCGACATTCTTCCAAATTTCGACTTTTGAAATTTTAAAAAGGACTTTGCTCCTTTTTCCGAAAATGGTAGAAAATTTGCGAAAAAAAACACTATTCCGGCCATTCCTATGAATGTCCAATATTCAAATATGTGTTTTTTTGACAATAGGCGGCATTCTTCCAAATTTCGACTTTTGCAATTTTAAAAAGGACTTTGCTCCTTTTTCCGAAAATAGTAGAAAATTTGCGAAAAAAATTATTGGGGAACACTATTCCGGCCATTCCTATGAATGTCCAATATTCAAAAGTGTGTTTTTTTGACAATAGGCGACATTCTTCCAAATTTCGACTTTTGAAATTTTAAAAAGGACTTTGCTCCTTTTTCCGAAAATGGTAGAAAATTTGCAAAAAAACATTATTGGGGAACACTCTTCCGGCCATTCCTATGAATGTCCAATATTCAAAAGTGTGTTTTTTTGACAATAGGCGACATTCTTCCAAATTTCGACTTTTGAAATTTTAAAAAGGACTTTGCTCCTTTTTCCGAAAATGGTAGAAAATTTGCGAAAAAAAATTATTGGGGAACACTATTCCGCCCATTCCTATGAATGTCCAATATTCAAAAGTGTGTTTTTTTGACAATAGGCGACATTCTTACAAATTTCGACTTTTGAAATTTTAAAAAGGACTTTGCTCCTTTTTCCGAAAATGGTAGAAAATTTGTGAAAAAAAATTATTGGGGAACACTATTCCGGCCATTCCTATGAATGTCCAATATTCAAAAGTCTGTTTTTTGACAATAGGCGACATTCTTCCAAATTTCGACTTTTGAAATTTTAAAAAGGACTTTGCTCTTTTTTCCGAAAATTGTAGGAGATAAGCAAAAAAACATTATTTGAGAACACTCTTCCGGCCATTTCTATGAATGTCCAATATTCAAAAATCTTAACAGTGTGTTTTTTTGAAAATTGGCGACATTTTTCCAAATTTCAGCTTTTGAAATTTTAGAAAGGACTTTGCTCCTTTTTCAGAAAATGGTAGAAAATTTGGGAAAAAAAATTATTGGGGAACACTATTCCGGCCATTCCAAGAATGTCCAATATTCAAAAGTGTGTTTTTTTGACAATAGGCGACATTCTTACAAATTTTGACTTTTGAAATTTTAAAAAGGACTTTGCTCCTTTTTCCGAAAATGGTAGAAAATTTGCGAAAAAAAATTATTGGGGAACACTATTCCGGCCATTCCTATGAATGTCCAATATTCAAAAGTGTGTTTTTTTGACAATAGGCGACATTCTTCCAAATTTCGACTTTTGAAATTTTAAAAAGGACTTTGCTCCTTTTTCCGAAAATGGTAGAAAATTTGCAAAAAAACATTATTGGGGAACACTCTTCCGGCCATTCCTATGAATGTCCAATATTCAAAAGTGTGTTTTTTTGACAATAGGCGACATTCTTCCAAATTTCGACTTTTGAAATTTTAAAAAGGACTTTGCTCCTTTTTCCGAAAATGGTAGAAAATTTGCGAAAAAAAATTATTGGGGAACACTATTCCGCCCATTCCTATGAATGTCCAATATTCAAAAGTGTGTTTTTTTGACAATAGGCGACATTCTTCCAAATTTCGACTTTTGAAATTTTAAAAAGGACTTTGCTCCTTTTTCCGAAAATGGTAGGAAATTTGCGAAAAAAAATTATTGGGGAACACTATTCCGGCCATTTCTATGAATGTCCAATATTCAAAAGTGTGTTTTTTTGACAATAGGCGACATTCTTCCAAATTTCTACTTTTGAAATTTTGAAAAGGACTTTGCTCCTTTTTCCGAAAATGGTAGAAAATTTGCAAAAAAAAATTATTGGAGAACACTACTCCGGCCATTCCTAAGAATGTCCAATATTTAAAAGTGTGTTTTTTTTGACAATTGGCGACATTCTTCCAAATTTCGACTTTTGAAATTTTAAAAAGGACTTTGCTCCTTTTTCCGAAAATGGTAGAAAATTTGCGAAAAAAAATTATTGGGGAACACTATTCCGGCCATTCCTATGAATGTCCAATATTCAAAAGTGTGTTTTTTTGACAATAGGCGACATTCTTCCAAATTTCGACTTTTGAAATTTTAAAAAGGACTTTGCTCCTTTTTCCGAAAATGGTAGAAAATTTGCGAAAACAAATTATTGGGGAACACTATTCCGGCCATTCCTATGAATGTCCAATATTCAAAAGTGTGTTTTTTTGACAATAGGCGACATTCTTCCAAATTTCGACTTTTGAAATTTTATAAAGGACTTTGCTCCTTTTTCCGAAAATGGTAGAAAATTTGCGAAAAAAAACACTATTCCGGCCATTCCTATGAATGTCCAATATTCAAATATGTGTTTTTTTGACAATAGGCGGCATTCTTCCAAATTTCGACTTTTGAAATTTTAAAAAGGACTTTGCTCTTTTTTCCGAAAATTGTAGGAGATAAGCGAAAGAACATTATTGGAGAACACTCTTCCGGCCATTTCTATGAATGTCCAATATTCAAAAATCTTAACAGTGTGTTTTTTTGACAATAGGCGACATTCTTCCAAATTTCGACTTTTGAAATTTTAAAAAGGACTTTGCTCCTTTTTCAGAAAATGGTAGAAAATTTGGGAAAAAAAATTATTGCGGAACACTATTCCGGGCATTCCTATGAATGTCCAATATTCAAAAGTGTGTTTTTTTGATAATAGGCGATATTCTTCCAAATTTCGACTTTTGAAATTTTAAAAAGGACTTTGCTCTTTTTTCCGAAAATTGTAGGAGATAAGCGAAAGAACATTATTGGAGAACACTCTTCCGGCCATTTCTATGAATGTCCAATATTCAAAAATCTTAACAGTGTGTTTTTTTGACAATAGGCGACATTCTTCCAAATTTCGACTTTTGAAATTTTAAAAAGGACTTTGCTCCTTTTTCCGAAAATGGTAGAAAATTTGCGAAAAAAAATTATTGGGGAACACTATTCCGCCCATTCCTATGAATGTCCAATATTCAAAAGTGTGTTTTTTTGACAATAGGCGACATTCTTCCAAATTTCGACTTTTGAAATTTTAAAAAGGACTTTGCTCCTTTTTCCGAAAATGGTAGAAAATTTGGGAAAAAAAATTATTGGGGAACACTATTCCGGCCATTCCTATGAATGTCCAATATTCAAAAGTGTGTTTTTTTGACAATAGGCGACATTCTTCCCAATTTCGACTTTTGAAATTTTAAAAAGGACTTTGCTCCTTTTTCCGAAAATGGTAGAAAATTTGTGAAAAAAATTATTGGGGAACACTATTCCGGCCATTCCAAGAATGTCCAATATTCAAAAGTGTGTTTTTTTGACAATAGGCGACATTCTTACAAATTTCAGCTTTTGAAATTTTAGAAAGGACTTTGCTCCTTTTTCAGAAAATGGTAGAAAATTTGTGAAAAAAAATTATTGGGGAACACTATTCCGGCCATTCCTATGAATGTCCAATATTCAAAAGTCTGTTTTTTGACAATAGGCGACATTCTTCCAAATTTCGACTTTTGAAATTTTAAAAAGGACTTTGCTCTTTTTTCCGAAAATTGTAGGAGATAAGCAAAAAAACATTATTTGAGAACACTCTTCCGGCCATTTCTATGAATGTCCAATATTCAAAAATCTTAACAGTGTGTTTTTTTGAAAATTGGCGACATTTTTCCAAATTTCAGCTTTTGAAATTTTAGAAAGGACTTTGCTCCTTTTTCAGAAAATGGTAGAAAATTTGGGAAAAAAAATTATTGGGGAACACTATTCCGGCCATTCCAAGAATGTCCAATATTCAAAAGTGTGTTTTTTTGACAATAGGCGACATTCTTACAAATTTTGACTTTTGAAATTTTAAAAAGGACTTTGCTCCTTTTTCCGAAAATGGTAGAAAATTTGCGAAAAAAAATTATTGGGGAACACTATTCCGGCCATTCCTATGAATGTCCAATATTCAAAAGTGTGTTTTTTTGACAATAGGCGACATTCTTCCAAATTTCGACTTTTGAAATTTTAAAAAGGACTTTGCTCCTTTTTCCGAAAATGGTAGAAAATTTGCAAAAAAACATTATTGGGGAACACTCTTCCGGCCATTCCTATGAATGTCCAATATTCAAAAGTGTGTTTTTTTGACAATAGGCGACATTCTTCCAAATTTCGACTTTTGAAATTTTAAAAAGGACTTTGCTCCTTTTTCCGAAAATGGTAGAAAATTTGCGAAAAAAAATTATTGGGGAACACTATTCCGCCCATTCCTATGAATGTCCAATATTCAAAAGTGTGTTTTTTTGACAATAGGCGACATTCTTCCAAATTTCGACTTTTGAAATTTTAAAAAGGACTTTGCTCCTTTTTCCGAAAATGGTAGGAAATTTGCGAAAAAAAATTATTGGGGAACACTATTCCGGCCATTTCTATGAATGTCCAATATTCAAAAGTGTGTTTTTTTGACAATAGGCGACATTCTTCCAAATTTCTACTTTTGAAATTTTGAAAAGGACTTTGCTCCTTTTTCCGAAAATGGTAGAAAATTTGCAAAAAAAAATTATTGGAGAACACTACTCCGGCCATTCCTAAGAATGTCCAATATTTAAAAGTGTGTTTTTTTTGACAATTGGCGACATTCTTCCAAATTTCGACTTTTGAAATTTTAAAAAGGACTTTGCTCCTTTTTCCGAAAATGGTAGAAAATTTGCGAAAAAAAATTATTGGGGAACACTATTCCGGCCATTCCTATGAATGTCCAATATTCAAAAGTGTGTTTTTTTGACAATAGGCGACATTCTTCCAAATTTCGACTTTTGAAATTTTAAAAAGGACTTTGCTCCTTTTTCCGAAAATGGTAGAAAATTTGCGAAAACAAATTATTGGGGAACACTATTCCGGCCATTCCTATGAATGTCCAATATTCAAAAGTGTGTTTTTTTGACAATAGGCGACATTCTTCCAAATTTCGACTTTTGAAATTTTATAAAGGACTTTGCTCCTTTTTCCGAAAATGGTAGAAAATTTGCGAAAAAAAACACTATTCCGGCCATTCCTATGAATGTCCAATATTCAAATATGTGTTTTTTTGACAATAGGCGGCATTCTTCCAAATTTCGACTTTTGAAATTTTAAAAAGGACTTTGCTCTTTTTTCCGAAAATTGTAGGAGATAAGCGAAAGAACATTATTGGAGAACACTCTTCCGGCCATTTCTATGAATGTCCAATATTCAAAAATCTTAACAGTGTGTTTTTTTGACAATAGGCGACATTCTTCCAAATTTCGACTTTTGAAATTTTAAAAAGGACTTTGCTCCTTTTTCAGAAAATGGTAGAAAATTTGGGAAAAAAAATTATTGCGGAACACTATTCCGGGCATTCCTATGAATGTCCAATATTCAAAAGTGTGTTTTTTTGATAATAGGCGATATTCTTCCAAATTTCGACTTTTGAAATTTTAAAAAGGACTTTGCTCTTTTTTCCGAAAATTGTAGGAGATAAGCGAAAGAACATTATTGGAGAACACTCTTCCGGCCATTTCTATGAATGTCCAATATTCAAAAATCTTAACAGTGTGTTTTTTTGACAATAGGCGACATTCTTCCAAATTTCGACTTTTGAAATTTTAAAAAGGACTTTGCTCCTTTTTCCGAAAATGGTAGAAAATTTGCGAAAAAAAATTATTGGGGAACACTATTCCGCCCATTCCTATGAATGTCCAATATTCAAAAGTGTGTTTTTTTGACAATAGGCGACATTCTTCCAAATTTCGACTTTTGAAATTTTAAAAAGGACTTTGCTCCTTTTTCCGAAAATGGTAGAAAATTTGGGAAAAAAAATTATTGGGGAACACTATTCCGGCCATTCCTATGAATGTCCAATATTCAAAAGTGTGTTTTTTTGACAATAGGCGACATTCTTCCCAATTTCGACTTTTGAAATTTTAAAAAGGACTTTGCTCCTTTTTCCGAAAATGGTAGAAAATTTGTGAAAAAAATTATTGGGGAACACTATTCCGGCCATTCCAAGAATGTCCAATATTCAAAAGTGTGTTTTTTTGACAATAGGCGACATTCTTACAAATTTCAGCTTTTGAAATTTTAGAAAGGACTTTGCTCCTTTTTCAGAAAATGGTAGAAAATTTGGGAAAAAAAATTATTGGGGAACACTATTCCGGCCATTCCTATGAATGTCCAATATTCAAAAGTGTGTTTTTTTGATAATAGGCGATATTCTTCCAAATTTCGACTTTTGAAATTTTAAAAAGGACTTTGCTCTTTTTTCCGAAAATTGTAGGAGATAAGCGAAAGAACATTATTGGAGAACACTCTTCCGGCCATTTCTATGAATGTCCAATATTCAAAAATCTTAACAGTGTGTTTTTTTGACAATAGGCGACATTCTTCCAAATTTCGACTTTTGAAATTTTAAAAAGGACTTTGCTCCTTTTTCAGAAAATGGTAGAAAATTTGGGAAAAAAAATTATTGGGGAACACTATTCCGGCCATTCCTATGAATGTCCAATATTCAAAAGTGTGTTTTTTTGATAATAGGCGATATTCTTCCAAATTTCGACTTTTGAAATTTTAAAAAGGACTTTGCTCTTTTTTCCGAAAATTGTAGGAGATAAGCGAAAGAACATTATTGGAGAACACTCTTCCGGCCATTTCTATGAATGTCCAATATTCAAAAATCTTAACAGTGTGTTTTTTTGACAATAGGCGACATTCTTCCAAATTTCGACTTTTGAAATTTTAAAAAGGACTTTGCTCCTTTTTCCGAAAATGGTAGAAAATTTGCGAAAAAAATTATTGGGGAACACTATTCCGGCCATTCCTATGAATGTCCAATATTCAAAAGTGTGTTTTTTTGACAATAGGCGACATTCTTCCAAATTTCGACTTTTGAAATTTTAAGAAGGACTTTGCTCCTTTTTCCGAAAATTGTAGGAGATAAGCGAAAAAACATTATTGGGGAACACTCTTCCGGCCATTTCTATGAATGTCCAATATTCAAAAGTGTGTTTTTTTGACAACAGGCGACATTTTTCCAAATTTCGACTTTTGAAATTTTAAAAAGGACTTTGCTCCTTTTTCCGAAAATGGTAGAAAATTTGCGAAAAAAATTATTGGGGAACACTATTCCAGCCATTCCTATGAATGTCCAATATTCAAAAGTGTGTTTTTTTGACAATAGGCGACATTCTTCCAAATTTCGACTTTTGAAATTTTGAAGGACTTTGCTCCTTTTTCCGAAAATGGTAGAAAATTTGCGAAAAAAATTATTGGGGAACACTATTCCGGCCATTCCTTTGAATGTCCAATATTCAAAAGTGTGTTTTTTGACAATAGGCGACATTCTTCCAAATTTCGACTTTTGAAATTTTAAAAAGGACTTTGCTCCTTTTTCCGAAAATGGTAGAAAATTTGCGAAAAAACATTATTGGGGAACACTCTTCCGGCCATTCCTATGAATGTCCAATATTCAAAAGTGTGTTTTTTTGACAATAGGCGACATTCTTCCAAATTTCGACTTTTGAAATTTTAAAAAGGACTTTGCTCCTTTTTCCGAAAATGGTAGAAAATTTGCGAAAAAAAATTATTGGGGAACACTATTCCGGCCATTCCTATGAATGTCCAATATTCAAAAGTGTGTTTTTTTGACAATAGGCGACATTCTTCCAAATTTCGACTTTTGAAATTTTAAAAAGGACTTTGCTCCTTTTTCCGAAAATTGTAGGAGATAAGCGAAAAAAAATTATTGGGGAACACTATTCCGGCCATTCCTATGAATGTCCAATATTCAAAAGTGTGTTTTTTTGACAATAGGCGACATTCTTCCAAATTTCGACTTTTGAAATTTTAAAAAGGACTTTGCTCCTTTTTCCGAAAATGGTAGAAAATTTGCAAAAAAAAATTATTGGGGAACACTATTCCGGCCATTTCTCTGAATGTCCAATATTCAAAAGTGTGTTTTTTTGACAATAGGCGACATTCTTCCAAATTTCGACTTTTGAAATTTTAAAAAGGACTTTGCTCTTTTTTCCGAAAATTGTAGGAGATAAGCGAAAAAACATTATTGGAGAACACTCTTCCGGCCATTCCTATGAATGTCCAATATTCAAAAGTGTGTTTTTTTGACAATAGGCGACATTCTTTCAAATTTCGACTTTTGAAATTTTAAAAAGGACTTTGCTCCTTTTTCCGAAAATGGTAGAAAATTTGCGAAAAAAATTATTGGGGAACACTATTCCGGGCATTCCTATGAATGTCCAATATTCAAAAGTGTGTTTTTTTGACAATAGGCGACATTCTTCCAAATTTCGACTTTTGAAATTTTAAAAAGGACTTTGCGCCTTTTTCCGAAAATTGTAGGAGATAAGCGAAAAAACATTATTGGGGAACACTCTTCCGGCCATTCCTATGAATGTCCAATATTCAAAAATCTTAACAGTGTGTTTTTTTGAAAATTGGCGACATTTTTCCAAATTTCAGCTTTTGAAATTTTAGAAAGGACTTTGCTCCTTTTTCCGAAAATGGTAGAAAATTTGCGAAAAAAAATTATTGGGGAACAATATTCCGGCCATTCCTATGAATGTCCAATATTCAAAATTGTGTTTTTTTTGACAATAGGCGACATTCTTCCAAATTTCGACTTTTGAAATTTTAAAAAGGACTTTGCTCCTTTTTCCGAAAATGGTAGAAAATTTGCGAAAAAAAATTATTGGGGAACACTATTCCGCCCATTCCTATGAATGTCCAATATTCAAAAGTGTGTTTTTTTGACAATAGGCGACATTCTTCCAAATTTCGACTTTTGAAATTTTAAAGAGGACTTTGCTCCTTTTTCCGAAAATGGTAGAAAATTTGGGAAAAAAAATTATTGGGGAACACTATTCCGGCCATTCCTATGAATGTCCAATATTCAAAAGTGTGTTTTTTTGACAATAGGCGACATTCTTCCCAATTTCGACTTTGGAAATTTTAAAAAGGACTTTGCTCCTTTTTCCGAAAATGGTAGAAAATTTGTGAAAAAAATTTTAGGGGGAACACTATTCCGCCCATTCCTATGAATGTCCAATATTCAAAAGTCTGTTTTTTGACAATAGGCGACATTCTTCCAAATTTCGACTTTTGAAATTTTAAAAAGGACTTTGCTCTTTTTTCCGAAAATTGTAGGAGATAAGCGAAAAAACATTATTTGAGAACACTCTTCCGGCCATTTCTATGAATGTCCAATATTCAAAAATCTTAACAGTGTGTTTTTTTGAAAATTGGCGACATTTTTCCAAATTTCAGCTTTTGAAATTTTAGAAAGGACTTTGCTCCTTTTTCAGAAAATGGTAGAAAATTTGGGAAAAAAAATTATTGGGGAACACTATTCCGGCCATTCCTATGAATGTCCAATATTCAAAAGTGTGTTTTTTTGACAATAGGCGATATTCTTCCAAATTTCGACTTTTGAAATTTTAAAAAGGACTTCGCTCTTTTTTCCGAAAATTGTAGGAGATAAGCGAAAAAACATTATTGGAGAACACTCTTCCGGCCATTTCTATGAATGTCCAATATTCAAAAATCTTAACAGTGTGTTTTTTTGAAAATTGGCGACATTTTTCCAAATATCAGCTTTTGAAATTTTAGAAAGGACTTTGCTCCTTTTTCCGAAAATGGTAGAAAATTTGCGAAAAAAAATTATTGGGGAACAATATTCCGGCCATTCCTATGAATGTCCAATATTCAAAAGTGTGTTTTTTTGGCAATAGGCGACATTCTTCCAAATTTCGACTTTTGAAATTTTAAAAAGGACTTTGCTCTTTTTTCCGAAAATTGTAGGAGATAAGCGAAAAAACATTATTGGAGAACACTCTTCCGGCCATTCCTATGAATGTCCAATATTCAAAAGTGTGTTTTTTTTGACAATAGGCGACATTCTTTCAAATTTCGACTTTTGAAATTTTAAAAAGGACTTTGCTCCTTTTTCCGAAAATGGTAGAAAATTTGCGAAAAAAATTATTGGGGAACACTATTCCGGGCATTCCTATGAATGTCCAATATTCAAAAGTGTGTTTTTTTGACAATAGGCGACATTCTTCCAAATTTCGACTTTTGAAATTTTAAAAAGGACTTTGCGCCTTTTTCCGAAAATTGTAGGAGATAAGCGAAAAAACATTATTGGGGAACACTCTTCCGGCCATTCCTATGAATGTCCAATATTCAAAAGTGTGTTTTTTTGACAATAGGCGACATTCTTCCAAATTTCGACTTTTGAAATTTTAAAAAGGACTTTGCTCCTTTTTCCGAAAATGGTAGAAAATTTGTGAAAAAAATTATTGGGGAACACTATTCCGGCCATTCCAAGAATGTCCAATATTCAAAAGTGTGTTTTTTTGACAATAGGCGACATTCTTCCAAATTTCGACTTTTGAAATTTTAAAAAGGACTTTGCTCCTTTTTCCGAAAATGGTAGAAAATTTGCGAAAAAAATTATTGGGGAACACTATTCCGGCCATTCCTTTGAATGTCCAATATTCAAAAGTGTGTTTTATTGACAATAGGCGACATTCTTACAAATTTCGACTTTTGAAATTTTAAAAAGGACTTTGCTCCTTTTTCCGAAAATGGTAGAAAATTTGTGAAAAAAAATTATTGGGGAACACTATTCCGGCCATTCCTATGAATGTCCAATATTCAAAAGTCTGTTTTTTGACAATAGGCGACATTCTTCCAAATTTCGACTTTTGAAATTTTAAAGAGGACTTTGCTCTTTTTTCCGAAAATTGTAGGAGATAAGCAAAAAAACATTATTTGAGAACACTCTTCCGGCCATTTCTATGAATGTCCAATATTCAAAAATCTTAACAGTGTGTTTTTTTGAAAATTGGCGACATTTTTCCAAATTTCAGCTTTTGAAATTTTAGAAAGGACTTTGCTCCTTTTTCAGAAAATGGTAGAAAATTTGCGAAAAAAAATTATTGGGGAACACTATTCCGGCCATTCCTATGAATGTCCAATATTCAAAAGTGTGTTTTTTTGACAATAGGCGACATTCTTCCAAATTTCGACTTTTGAAATTTTAAAAAGGACTTTGCTCTTTTTTCCGAAAATTGTAGGAGATAAGCGAAAAAACATTATTGGAGAACACTCTTCCGGCCATTTCTATGAATGTCCAATATTCAAAAGTGTGTTTTTTTGACAATAGGCGACATTCTTCCAAATTTCGACTTTTTAAATTTTCAAAAGGACTTTGCTCCTTTTTCCGAAAATTGTAGGAGATAAGCGAAAAAACATTATTGGGGAACACTCTTCCGGCCATTCCTATGAATGTCCAATATTCAAAAGTGTGTTTTTTTGACAATAGGCGACATTCTTCCAAATTTCGACTTTTGAAATTTTAAAAAGGACTTTGCTCCTTTTTCCGAAAATGGTAGAAAATTTGCGAAAAATAATTATTGGGGAACACTATTCCGGCCATTCCTATGAATGTCCAATATTCAAAAGTGTGCTTTTTTAACAATAGGCGACATTTTTCCAAATTTCAACTTTTGAAATTTTAGAAAGGACTTTGCTCCTTTTTCCGAAAATGGTAGAAAATTTGCGAAAAAAAAATTATTGGGGAACACTATTCCGGCCATTCCTATGAATGTCCAATATTCAAAAGTGTGTTTTTTTGACAATAGGCGACATTCTTCCAAATTTCGACTTTTGAAATTTTAAAAAGGACTTTGCTCCTTTTTCCGAAAATGGTAGAAAATTTGCGAAAAAAAATTATTGGGGAACACTATTCCGGGCATTCCTATGAATGTCCAATATTCAAAAGTGTGTTTTTTTGACAATAGGCGACATTCTTCCAAATTTCGACTTTTGAAATTTTAAAAAGGACTTTGCTCCTTTTTCCGAAAATGGTAGAAAATTTGCGAAAAAAAATTATTGGGGAACACTATTCCGGGCATTCCTATGAATGTCCAATATTCAAAAGTGTGTTTTTTTGACAATAGGCGACATTCTTACAAATTTCGACTTTTGAAATTTTAAAAAGGACTTTGCTCCTTTTTCCGAAAATGGTAGAAAATTTGCGAAAAAAAATTATTGGGGAACACTATTCCGCCCATTCCTATGAATGTCCAATATTCAAAAGTGTGTTTTTTTGACAATAGGCGACATTCTTCCAAATTTCGACTTTTGAAATTTTAAAAAGGACTC
The DNA here is from genome assembly GCA_932526305.1 of Epicampocera succincta. Taxonomy (NCBI): domain Eukaryota; kingdom Metazoa; phylum Arthropoda; class Insecta; order Diptera; family Tachinidae; genus Epicampocera; species Epicampocera succincta. The sequence continues at coordinate 34,591,300 of OW052037.1, read as the reverse complement.
TGCTCCTTTTTCCGAAAATGGTAGAAAATTTGGGAAAAAAAATTATTGGGGAACACTATTCCGGCCATTCCTATGAATGTCCAATATTCAAAAGTGTGTTTTTTTGACAATAGGCGACATTCTTCCCAATTTCGACTTTTGAAATTTTAAAAAGGACTTTGCTCCTTTTTCCGAAAATGGTAGAAAATTTGTGAAAAAAATTATTGGGGAACACTATTCCGGCCATTCCAAGAATGTCCAATATTCAAAAGTGTGTTTTTTTGACAATAGGCGACATTCTTACAAATTTCGACTTTTGAAATTTTAAAAAGGACTTTGCTCCTTTTTCCGAAAATGGTAGAAAATTTGTGAAAAAAAATTATTGGGGAACACTATTCCGGCCATTCCTATGAATGTCCAATATTCAAAAGTCTGTTTTTTGACAATAGGCGACATTCTTCCAAATTTCGACTTTTGAAATTTTAAAAAGGACGTTGCTTTTTTTTCCGAAAATTGTAGGAGATAAGCAAAAAAACATTATTTGAGAACACTCTTCCGGCCATTTCTATGAATGTCCAATATTCAAAAATCTTAACAGTGTGTTTTTTTTGAAAATTGGCGACATTTTTCCAAATTTCAGCTTTTGAAATTTTAGAAAGGACTTTGCTCCTTTTTCAGAAAATGGTAGAAAATTTGGGAAAAAAAATTATTGGGGAACACTATTCCGGCCATTCCTATGAATGTCCAATATTCAAAAGTGTGTTTTTTTGACAATAGGCGATATTCTTCCAAATTTCGACTTTTGAAATTTTAAAAAGGACTTTGCTCTTTTTTCCGAAAATTGTAGGAGATAAGCGAAAAAACATTATTGGAGAACACTCTTCCGGCCATTTATATGAATGTCCAATATTCAAAAATCTTAACAGTGTGCTCTTTTGAAAATTGGCGACATTTTTCCAAATTTCAGCTTTTGAAATTTTAGAAAGGACTTTGCTCCTTTTTCCGAAAATGGTAGAAAATTTGCGAAAAAAAATTATTGGGGAACAATATTCCGGCCATTCCTATGAATGTCCAATATTCAAAAGTGTGTTTTTTTTGGCAATAGGCGACATTCTTCCAAATTTCGACTTTTGAAATTTTAAAAAGGACTTTGCTCTTTTTTCCGAAAATTGTAGGAGATAAGCGAAAAAACATTATTGGAGAACACTCTTCCGGCCATTCCTATGAATGTCCAATATTCAAAAATGTGTTTTTTTGACAATAGGCGACATTCTTCCAAATTTCGACTTTTGAAATTTTAAAAAGGACTTTGCTCCTTTTTCCGAAAATGGTAAAAAATTTGTGAAAAAAATTATTGGGGAACACTATTCCGGCCATTCCAAGAATGTCCGATATTCAAAAGTGTGTTTTTTTGACAATAGGCGACATTCTTCCAAATTTCGACTTTTGAAATTTTAAAAAGGACTTTGCTCCTTTTTCCGAAAATGGTAGAAAATTTGCGAAAAAAATTATTGGGGAACACTATTCCGGCCATTCCTTTGAATGTCCAATATTCAAAAGTGTGTTTTTTTGACAATAGGCGACATTCTTCCAAATTTCGACTTTTGAAATTTTAAAAAGGACTTTGCTCCTTTTTCCGAAAATGGTAGAAAATTTGCGAAAAATAATTATTGGGGAACTCTATTCCGGCCATTCCTATGAATGTCCAATATTCAAAAGTGTGCTTTTTTAACAATAGGCGACATTCTTCCAAATTTCGACTTTTGAAATTTTAAAAAGGACTTTGCTCCTTTTTCCGGAAATGGTAGAAAATTTGGGAAAAAAAATTATTGGGGAACACTATTCCGGCCATTCCTATGAATGTCCACTATTCAAAAGTGTGCTTTTTTGACAATAGGCGACATTCTTCCCAATTTCGACTTTTGAAATTTTAAAAAGGACTTTGCTCCTTTTTCCGAAAATGGTAGAAAATTTGTGAAAAAAATTATTGGGGAACACTATTCCGGCCATTCCAAGAATGTCCAATATTCAAAAGTGTGTTTTTTTGACAATAGGCGACATTCTTACAAATTTCGACTTTTGAAATTTTAAAAAGGACTTTGCTCCTATTTCCGAAAATGGTAGAAAATTTGGGAAAAAAAATATTGGGGAACACTATTCCGGCCATTCCTATGAATGTCCAATATTCAAAAGTGTGTTTTTTTGACAATAGGCGACATTCTTCCAAATTTCGACTTTTGAAATTTTAAAAAGGACTTTGCTCCTTTTTCCGAAAATGGTAGAAAATTTGGGAAAAAAAATTATTGGGGAACACTATTCCGCCCATTCCTATGAATGTCCAATATTCAAAAGTGTGTTTTTTTGACAATAGGCGACATTCTTCCCAATTTCGACTTTTGAAATTTTAAAAAGGACTTTGCTCCTTTTTCCGAAAATGGTAGAAAATTTGCGAAAAAAATTATTGGGGAACACTATTCCGGGCATTCCTATGAATGTCCAATATTCAAAAGTGTGTTTTTTTGACAATAGGCGACATTCTTCCAAATTTCGACTTTTGAAATTTTAAAAAGGACTTTGCGCCTTTTTCCGAAAATTGTAGGAGATAAGCGAAAAAACATTATTGGGGAACACTCTTCCGGCCATTCCTATGAATGTCCAATATTCAAAAGTGTGTTTTTTTGACAATAGGCGACATTCTTCCAAATTTCGACTTTTGAAATTTTAAAAAGGACTTTGCTCCTTTTTCCGAAAATGGTAGAAAATTTGTGAAAAAAATTATTGGGGAACACTATTCCGGCCATTCCAAGAATGTCCAATATTCAAAAGTGTGTTTTTTTGACAATAGGCGACATTCTTCCAAATTTCGACTTTTGAAATTTTAAAAAGGACTTTGCTCCTTTTTCCGAAAATGGTAGAAAATTTGCGAAAAAAATTATTGGGGAACACTATTCCGGCCATTCCTTTGAATGTCCAATATTCAAAAGTGTGTTTTATTGACAATAGGCGACATTCTTACAAATTTCGACTTTTGAAATTTTAAAAAGGACTTTGCTCCTTTTTCCGAAAATGGTAGAAAATTTGTGAAAAAAAATTATTGGGGAACACTATTCCGGCCATTCCTATGAATGTCCAATATTCAAAAGTCTGTTTTTTGACAATAGGCGACATTCTTCCAAATTTCGACTTTTGAAATTTTAAAGAGGACTTTGCTCTTTTTTCCGAAAATGGTAGGAGATAAGCAAAAAAACATTATTTGAGAACACTCTTCCGGCCATTTCTATGAATGTCCAATATTCAAAAATCTTAACAGTGTGTTTTTTTGAAAATTGGCGACATTTTTCCAAATTTCAGCTTTTGAAATTTTAGAAAGGACTTTGCTCCTTTTTCCGAAAATGGTAGAAAATTTGCGAAAAAAAATTATTGGGGAACACTATTCCGGCCATTCCTATGAATGTCCAATATTCAAAAGTGTGTTTTTTTGACAATAGGCGACATTCTTCCAAATTTCGACTTTTGAAATTTTAAAAAGGACTTTGCTCTTTTTTCCGAAAATTGTAGGAGATAAGCGAAAAAACATTATTGGAGAACACTCTTCCGGCCATTTCTATGAATGTCCAATATTCAAAAGTGTGTTTTTTTGACAATAGGCGACATTCTTCCAAATTTCGACTTTTTAAATTTTCAAAAGGACTTTGCTCCTTTTTCCGAAAATTGTAGGAGATAAGCGAAAAAACATTATTGGGGAACACTCTTCCGGCCATTCCTATGAATGTCCAATATTCAAAAGTGTGTTTTTTTGACAATAGGCGACATTCTTCCAAATTTCGACTTTTGAAATTTTAAAAAGGACTTTGCTCCTTTTTCCGAAAATGGTAGAAAATTTGCGAAAAATAATTATTGGGGAACACTATTCCGGCCATTCCTATGAATGTCCAATATTCAAAAGTGTGCTTTTTTAACAATAGGCGACATTTTTCCAAATTTCAACTTTTGAAATTTTAGAAAGGACTTTGCTCCTTTTTCCGAAAATGGTAGAAAATTTGCGAAAAAAAAATTATTGGGGAACACTATTCCGGCCATTCCTATGAATGTCCAATATTCAAAAGTGTGTTTTTTTGACAATAGGCGACATTCTTCCAAATTTCGACTTTTGAAATTTTAAAAAGGACTTTGCTCCTTTTTCCGAAAATGGTAGAAAATTTGCGAAAAAAAATTATTGGGGAACACTATTCCGGGCATTCCTATGAATGTCCAATATTCAAAAGTGTGTTTTTTTGACAATAGGCGACATTTTTCCAAATTTCGACTTTTGAAATTTTAAAAAGGACTTTGCTCCTTTTTCCGAAAATGGTAGAAAATTTGCGAAAAAAAATTATTGGGGAACACTATTCCGGGCATTCCTATGAATGTCCAATATTCAAAAGTGTGTTTTTTTGACAATAGGCGACATTCTTACAAATTTCGACTTTTGAAATTTTAAAAAGGACTTTGCTCCTTTTTCCGAAAATGGTAGAAAATTTGCGAAAAAAAATTATTGGGGAACACTATTCCGGCCATTCCTATGAATGTCCAATATTCAAAAGTGTGTTTTTTTGACAATAGGCGACATTCTTCCAAATTTCGACTTTTGAAATTTTAAAAAGGACTTTGCTCCTTTTTCCGAAAATGGTAGAAAATTTGGGAAAAAAAATTATTGGGGAACACTATTCCGGCCATTCCTATGAATGTCCAATATTCAAAAGTGTGTTTTTTTGACAATAGGCGACATTCTTCCCAATTTCGACTTTTGAAATTTTAAAAAGGACTTTGCTCCTTTTTCCGAAAATGGTAGAAAATTTGTGAAAAAAATTATTGGGGAACACTATTCCGGCCATTCCAAGAATGTCCAATATTCAAAAGTGTGTTTTTTTGACAATAGGCGACATTCTTACAAATTTCGACTTTTGAAATTTTAAAAAGGACTTTGCTCCTTTTTCCGAAAATGGTAGAAAATTTGTGAAAAAAAATTATTGGGGAACACTATTCCGGCCATTCCTATGAATGTCCAATATTCAAAAGTCTGTTTTTTGACAATAGGCGACATTCTTCCAAATTTCGACTTTTGAAATTTTAAAAAGGACTTTGCTTTTTTTTCCGAAAATTGTAGGAGATAAGCAAAAAAACATTATTTGAGAACACTCTTCCGGCCATTTCTATGAATGTCCAATATTCAAAAATCTTAACAGTGTGTTTTTTTGAAAATTGGCGACATTTTTCCAAATTTCAGCTTTTGAAATTTTAGAAAGGACTTTGCTCCTTTTTCAGAAAATGGTAGAAAATTTGGGAAAAAAAATTATTGGGGAACACTATTCCGGCCATTCCTATGAATGTCCAATATTCAAAAGTGTGTTTTTTTGACAATAGGCGATATTCTTCCAAATTTCGACTTTTGAAATTTTAAAAAGGACTTTGCTCTTTTTTCCGAAAATTGTAGGAGATAAGCGAAAAAACATTATTGGAGAACACTCTTCCGGCCATTTCTATGAATGTCCAATATTCAAAAATCTTAACAGTGTGCTCTTTTGAAAATTGGCGACATTTTTCCAAATTTCAGCTTTTGAAATTTTAGAAAGGACTTTGCTCCTTTTTCCGAAAATGGTAGAAAATTTGCGAAAAAAAATTATTGGGGAACAATATTCCGGCCATTCCTATGAATGTCCAATATTCAAAAGTGTGTTTTTTTTGGCAATAGGCGACATTCTTCCAAATTTCGACTTTTGAAATTTTAAAAAGGACTTTGCTCTTTTTTCCGAAAATTGTAGGAGATAAGCGAAAAAACATTATTGGAGAACACTCTTCCGGCCATTCCTATGAATGTCCAATATTCAAAAATGTGTTTTTTTGACAATAGGCGACATTCTTCCAAATTTCGACTTTTGAAATTTTAAAAAGGACTTTGCTCCTTTTTCCGAAAATGGTAGAAAATTTGTGAAAAAAATTATTGGGGAACACTATTCCGGCCATTCCAAGAATGTCCAATATTCAAAAGTGTGTTTTTTTGACAATAGGCGACATTCTTCCAAATTTCGACTTTTGAAATTTTAAAAAGGACTTTGCTCCTTTTTCCGAAAATGGTAGAAAATTTGCGAAAAAAATTATTGGGGAACACTATTCCGGCCATTCCTTTGAATGTCCAATATTCAAAAGTGTGTTTTTTTGACAATAGGCGACATTCTTCCAAATTTCGACTTTTGAAATTTTAAAAAGGACTTTGCTCCTTTTTCGAAAATGGTATAAAATTTGCGAAAAATAATTATTGGGGAACTCTATTCCGGCCATTCCTATGAATGTCCAATATTCAAAAGTGTGCTTTTTTAACAATAGGCGACATTCTTCCAAATTTCGACTTTTGAAATTTTAAAAAGGACTTTGCTCCTTTTTCCGAAAATGGTAGAAAATTTGGGAAAAAAAATTATTGGGGAACACTATTCCGGCCATTCCTATGAATGTCCACTATTCAAAAGTGTGCTTTTTTGACAATAGGCGACATTCTTCCCAATTTCGACTTTTGAAATTTTAAAAAGGACTTTGCTCCTTTTTCCAAAAATGGTAGAAAATTTGTGAAAAAAATTATTGGGGAACACTATTCCGGCCATTCCAAGAATGTCCAATATTCAAAAGTGTGTTTTTTTGACAATAGGCGATATTCTTCCAAATTTCGACTTTTGAAATTTTAAAAAGGACTTTGCTCCTATTTCCGAAAATGGTAGAAAATTTGGGAAAAAAAATATTGGGGAACACTATTCCGGCCATTCCTATGAATGTCCAATATTCAAAAGTGTGTTTTTTTTGACAATAGGCGACATTCTTCCAAATTTCGACTTTTGAAATTTTAAAAAGGACTTTGCTCCTTTTTCCGAAAATGGTAGAAAATTTGCGAAAAAAAATTATTGGGGAACACTATTCCGCCCATTCCTATGAATGTCCAATATTCAAAAGTGTGTTTTTTTGACAATAGGCGACATTCTTCCCAATTTCGACTTTTGAAATTTTAAAAAGGACTTTGCTCCTTTTTCCGAAAATGGTAGAAAATTTGCGAAAAAAATTATTGGGGAACACTATTCCGGCCATTCCTATGAATGTCCAATATTCAAAAGTGTGTTTTTTTGACAATAGGCGACATTCTTCCAAATTTCTACTTTTGAAATTTTAAAAAGGACTTTGATCCTTTTTCCGAAAATTGTACGAGATAAGCGAAAAAACATTATTGGAGAACACTCTTCCGGCCATTCCTATGAATGTCCAATATTCAAAAATGTGTTTTTTTGACAATAGGCGACATTCTTCCAAATTTCGACTTTTGAAATTTTAAAAAGGACTTTGCTCCTTTTTCCGAAAATGGTAGAAAATTTGTGAAAAAAATTATTGGGGAACACTATTCCGGCCATTCCAAGAATGTCCAATATTCAAAAGTGTGTTTTTTTGACAATAGGCGACATTCTTCCAAATTTCGACTTTTGAAATTTTAAAAAGGACTTTGCTCCTTTTTCCGAAAATGGTAGAAAATTTGCGAAAAAAATTATTGGGGAACACTATTCCGGCCATTCCTTTGAATGTCCAATATTCAAAAGTGTGTTTTTTTGACAATAGGCGACATTCTTCCAAATTTCGACTTTTGAAATTTTAAAAAGGACTTTGCTCCTTTTTCCGAAAATGGTAGAAAATTTGCGAAAAATAATTATTGGGGAACTCTATTCCGGCCATTCCTATGAATGTCCAATATTCAAAAGTGTGCTTTTTTAACAATAGGCGACATTCTTCCAAATTTCGACTTTTGAAATTTTAAAAAGGACTTTGCTCCTTTTTCCGAAAATGGTAGAAAATTTGGGAAAAAAAATTATTGGGGAACACTATTCCGGCCATTCCTATGAATGTCCACTATTCAAAAGTGTGCTTTTTTGACAATAGGCGACATTCTTCCCAATTTCGACTTTTGAAATTTTAAAAAGGACTTTGCTCCTTTTTCCGAAAATGGTAGAAAATTTGTGAAAAAAATTATTGGGGAACACTATTCCGGCCATTCCAAGAATGTCCAATATTCAAAAGTGTGTTTTTTTGACAACAGGCGAAATTCTTACAAATTTCGACTTTTGAAATTTTAAAAAGGACTTTGCTCCTATTTCCGAAAATGGTAGAAAATTTGGGAAAAAAAATATTGGGGAACACTATTCCGGCCATTCCTATGAATGTCCAATATTCAAAAGTGTGTTTTTTTGACAATAGGCGACATTCTTCCAAATTTCGACTTTTGAAATTTTAAAAAGGACTATGCTCCTTTTTCCGAAAATGGTAGAAAATTTGCGAAAAAAAATTATTGGGGAACACTATTTCGCCCATTCCTATGAATGTCCAATATTCAAAAGTGTGTTTTTTTGACAATAGGCGACATTCTTCCCAATTTCGACTTTTGAAATTTTAAAAAGGACTTTGCTCCTTTTTCCGAAAATGGTAGAAAATTTGCGAAAAAAATTATTGGGGAACACTATTCCGGCCATTCCTATGAATGTCCAATATTCAAAAGTGTGTTTTTTTGACAATAGGCGACATTCTTCCAAATTTCTACTTTTGAAATTTTAAAAAGGACTTTGATCCTTTTTCCGAAAATTGTACGAGATAAGCGAAAAAACATTATTGGAGAACACTATTCCGGCCATTTCTATGAATGTCCAATATACAAAAATCTTAACAGTGTGTTTTTTTTTAAATTGGCGACATTCTTCCAAATTTCGACTTTTGAAATTTTAAAAAGGACTTTGCTCTTTTTTCCGAAAATTGTAGGAGATAAGCAAAAAAACATTATTTGAGAACACTCTTCCGGCTATTTCTATGAATGTCCAATATTCAAAAATCTTAACAGTGTGTTTTTTTGAAAATTGGCGACATTTTTCCAAATTTCAGCTTTTGAAATTTTAGAAAGGACTTTGCTCCTTTTTCAGAAAATGGTAGAAAATTTGGGAAAAAAAATTATTAGGGAACACTATTCCGGCCATTCCTATGAATGTCCAATATTCAAAAGTGTGTTTTTTTGACAATAGGCGATATTCTTCCAAATTTCGACTTTTGAAATTTTAAAAAGGACTTTGCTCTTTTTTCCGAAAATTGTAGGAGATAAGCAAAAAAAACATTATTGGAGAACACTCTTCCGGCCATTTCTATGAATGTCCAATATTCAAAAATCTTAACAGTGTGTTTCTTTGAAAATTGGCGACATTTTTCCAAATTTCAGCTTTTGAAATTTTAGAAAGGACTTTGCTCCTTTTTCCGAAAATGGTAGAAAATTTGCGAAAAAAAATTATTGGGGAACAATATTCCGGCCATTCCTATGAATGTCCAATATTCAAAAGTGTGTTTTTTTTGGCAATAGGCGACATTCTTCCAAATTTCGACTTTTGAAATTTTAAAAAGGACTTTGCTCTTTTTTCCGAAAATTGTAGGAGATAAGCGAAAAAACATTATTGAAGAACACTATTCCGGCCATTTCTATGAATGTCCAATATACAAAAATCTTAACAGTGTGTTTTTTTTTAAATTGGCGACATTCTTCCAAATTTCGACTTTTGAAATTTTAAAAAGGACTTTGCTCCTTTTTCCGAAAATGGTAGAAAATTTGTGAAAAAAAATTATTGGGGAACACTATTCCGGCCATTCCTATGAATGTCCAATATTCAAAAGTCTGTTTTTTGACAATAGGCGACATTCTTCCAAATTTCGACTTTTGAAATTTTAAAAAGGACTTTGCTCTTTTTTCCGAAAATTGTAGGAGATAAGCAAAAAAACATTATTTGAGAACACTCTTCCGGCCATTTCTATGAATGTCCAATATTCAAAAATCTTAACAGTGTGTTTTTTTGAAAATTGGCGACATTTTTCCAAATTTCAGCTTTTGAAATTTTAGAAAGGACTTTGCTCCTTTTTCCGAAAATGGTAGAAAATTTGTGAAAAAAATTATTGGGGAACACTATTCCGGCCATTCCAAGAATGTCCAATATTCAAAAGTGTGTTTTTTTGACAATAGGCGACATTCTTACAAATTTCGACTTTTGAAATTTTAAAAAGGACTTTGTTCCTTTTTCCGAAAATGGTAGAAAATTTGTGAAAAAAAATTATTGGGGAACACTATTCCGGCCATTCCTATGAATGTCCAATATTCAAAAGTCTGTTTTTTGACAATAGGCGACATTCTTCCAAATTTCGACTTTTGAAATTTTAAAAAGGACTTTGCTCTTTTTTCCGAAAATTGTAGGAGATAAGCAAAAAAACATTATTTGAGAACACTCTTCCGGCCATTTCTATGAATGTCCAATATTCAAAAATCTTAACAGTGTGTTTTTTTGAAAATTGGCGACATTTTTCCAAATTTCAGCTTTTGAAATTTTAGAAAGGACTTTGCTCCTTTTTCAGAAAATGGTAGAAAATTTGGGAAAAAAAATTATTGGGGAACACTATTCCGGCCATTCCTATGAATGTCCAATATTCAAAAGTGTGTTTTTTTGACAATAGGCGATATTCTTCCAAATTTCGACTTTTGAAATTTTAAAAAGGACTTTGCTCTTTTTTCCGAAAATTGTAGGAGATAAGCGAAAAAACATTATTGGAGAACACTCTTCCGGCCATTTCTATGAATGTCCAATATTCAAAAATCTTAACAGTGTGCTTTTTTGAAAATTGGCGACATTTTTCCAAATTTCAGCTTTTGAAATTTTAGAAAGGACTTTGCTCCTTTTTCCGAAAATGGTAGAAAATTTGCGAAAAAAAAATTATTGGGGAACAATATTCCGGCCATTCCTATGAATGTCCAATATTCAAAAGTGTGTTTTTTTTTGGCAATAGGCGACATTCTTCCAAATTTCGACTTTTGAAATTTTAAAAAGGACTTTGCTCTTTTTTCCGAAAATTGTAGGAGATAAGCGAAAAAACATTATTGGAGAACACTCTTCCGGCCATTCCTATGAATGTCCAATATTCAAAAATGTGTTTTTTTGACAATAGGCGACATTCTTCCAAATTTCGACTTTTGAAATTTTAAAAAGGACTTTGCTCCTTTTTCCGAAAATGGTAGAAAATTTGTGAAAAAAATTATTGGGGAACACTATTCCGGCCATTCCAAGAATGTCCAATATTCAAAAGTGTGTTTTTTTGACAATAGGCGACATTCTTCCAAATTTCGACTTTTGAAATTTTAAAAAGGACTTTGCTCCTTTTTCCGAAAATGGTAGAAAATTTGCGAAAAAAATTATTGGGGAACACTATTCCGGCCATTCCTTTGAATGTCCAATATTCAAAAGTGTGTTTTTTTGACAATAGGCGACATTCTTCCAAATTTCGACTTTTGAAATTTTAAAAAGGACTTTGCTCCTTTTTCCGAAAATTGTAGGAGATAACGAAAAAACATTATTGGGGAACACTCTTCCGGCCATTCCAAGAATGTCCAATATTCAAAAGTGTGTTTTTTTGACAATAGGCGACATTCTTACAAATTTCGACTTTTGAAATTTTAAAAAGGACTTTGCTCCTTTTTCCGAAAATGGTAGAAAATTTGGGAAAAAAAATATTGGGGAACACTATTCCGGCCATTCCTATGAATGTCCAATATTCAAAAGTGTGTTTTTTTGACAATAGGCGACATTCTTCCAAATTTCGACTTTTGAAATTTTAAAAAGGACTTTGGTCCTTTTTCCGAAAATGGTAGAAAATTTGCGAAAAAACATTATTGGGGAACACTCTTCCGGCCATTTCTATGAATGTCCAATATTCAAAAGTGTGTTTTTTTGACAACAGGCGACATTTTTCCAAATTTCGACTTTTGAAATTTTAAAAAGGACTTTGCTCCTTTTTCCGAAAATGGTAGAAAATTTGCGAAAAATAATTATTGGGGAACACTATTCCGGCCATTCCTATGAATGTCCAATATTCAAAAGTGTGCTTTTTTAACAATAGGCGACATTTTTCCAAATTTCAACTTTTGAAATTTTAGAAAGGACTTTGCTCCTTTTTCCGAAAATGGTAGAAAATTTGCGAAAAAAAATTATTGGGGAACACTATTCCGGCCATTCCTATGAATGTCCAATATTCAAAAGTGTGCTTTTTTGACAATAGGCGACATTCTTCCCAATTTCGACTTTTGAAATTTTAAAAAGGACTTTGCTCCTTTTTCCGAAAATGGTAGAAAATTTGCGAAAAAAAATTATTGGGGAACAATATTCCGGCCATTTCTATGAATGTCCAATATACAAAAATCTTAACAGTGTGCTTTTTTTAAATTGGCGACATTCTTCCAAATTTCGACTTTTGAAATTTTAAAAAGGACTTTGCTCTTTTTTCCGAAAATGGTAGAAAATTTGCGAAAAAAAATTATTGGGGAACAATATTCCGGCCATTCCTATGAATGTCCAATATTCAAAAGTGTGTTTTTTTTGGCAATAGGCGACATTCTTCCAAATTTCGACTTTTGAAATTTTAAAAAGGACTTTGCTCTTTTTTCCGAAAATTGTAGGAGATAAGCAAAAAAACATTATTGGAGAACACTCTTCCGGCCATTTCTATGAATGTCCAATATTCAAAAATCTTAACAGTGTGCTTTTTTGAAAATTGGCGACATTTTTCCAAATTTCAGCTTTTGAAATTTTAGAAAGGACTGTGCTCCTTTTTCCGAAAATGGTAGAAAATTTGCGAAAAAAAATTATTGGGGAACACTATTCCGGCCATTCCTATGAATGTCCAATATTCAAAAGTGTGTTTTTTTGACAATAGGCGACATTCTTCCAAATTTCGACTTTTGAAATTTTAAAAAGGACTTTGCTCCTTTTTCCGAAAATGGTAGAAAATTTGCGAAAAAAAATTATTGGGGAACATTATTCCGGCCATTCCTATGAATGTCCAATATTCAAAAGTGTGTTTTTTTGACAATAGGCGACATTCTTCCAAATTTCGACTTTTGAAATTTTAAAAAGGACTTTGCTCCTTTTTCCGAAAATGGTAGAAAATTTGTGAAAAAAATTATTGGGGAACACTATTCCGGCCATTCCAAGAATGTCCAATATTCAAAAGTGTGTTTTTTTGACAATAGGCGACATTCTTCCAAATTTCGACTTTTGAAATTTTAAAAAGGACTTTGCTCCTTTTTCCGAAAATGGTAGAAAATTTGCGAAAAAAATTATTGGGGAACACTATTCCGGCCATTCCTTTGAATGTCCAATATTCAAAAGTGTGCTTTTTTAACAATAGGCGACATTTTTCCAAATTTCAACTTTTGAAATTTTAGAAAGGACTTTGCTCCTTTTTCCGAAAATGGTAGAAAATTTGGGAAAAAAAATTATTGGGGAACACTATTCCGGCCATTCCTATGAATGTCCAATATTCAAAAGTGTGTTTTTTTTGGCAATAGGCGACATTCTTCCAAATTTCGACTTTTGAAATTTTAAAAAGGACTTTGCTCTTTTTTCCGAAAATTGTAGGAGATAAGCGAAAAAACATTATTGGAGAACACTCTTCCGGCCATTTCTATGAATGCCCAATATTCAAAAGTGTGTTTTTTTGACAATAGGCGACATTCTTCCAAATTTCGACTTTTGAAGTTTTAAAAAGGACTTTGCTCTTTTTTCCGAAAATTGTAGGAGATAAGCGAAAAAACATTATTGGAGAACACTCTTCCGGCCATTTCTATGAATGCCCAATATTCAAAAGTGTGTTTTTTTGACAATAGGCGACATTCTTCCAAATTTCGACTTTTGAAATTTTAAAAAGGACTTTGCTCCTTTTTCCGAAAATGGTAGAAAATTTGCGAAAAAAAATTATTGGGGAACACTATTCTGGCCATTCCTATGAATGTCCAATATTCAAAAGTGTGTTTTTTTGACAATAGGCGACATTCTTCCAAATTTCGACTTTTGAAATTTTAAAAAGGACTTTGCTCTTTTTTCCGAAAATTGTAGGAGATAAGCGAAAAAACATTATTGAAGAACACTATTCCGGCCATTTCTATGAATGTCCAATATTCAAAAATCTTAACAGTGTGTTTTTTTGAAAATTGGCGACATTTTTCCAAATTTCAGCTTTTGAAATTTTAGAAAGGACTTTGCTCCTTTTTCCGAAAATGGTAGAAAATTTGTGAAAAAAATTATTGGGGAACACTATTCCGGCCATTCCAAGAATGTCCAATATTCAAAAGTGTGTTTTTTTGACAATAGGCGACATTCTTCCAAATTTCGACTTTTGAAATTTTAAAAAGGACTTTGCTCTTTTTTCCGAAAATTGTAGGAGATAAGCGAAAAAACATTATTGAAGAACACTATTCCGGCCATTTCTATGAATGTCCAATATACAAAAATCTTAACAGTGTGTTTTTTTTTAAATTGGCGACATTCTTCGAAATTTCGACTTTTGAAATTTTAAAAAGGACTTTGCTCCTTTTTCCGAAAATGGTAGAAAATTTGTGAAAAAAAATTATTGGGGAACACTATTCCGGCCATTCCTATGAATGTCCAATATTCAAAAGTCTGTTTTTTGACAATAGGCGACATTCTTCCAAATTTCGACTTTTGAAATTTTAAAAAGGACTTTGCTCTTTTTTCCGAAAATTGTAGGAGATAAGCGAAAAAACATTATTGAAGAACACTATTCCGGCCATTTCTATGAATGTCCAATATTCAAAAATCTTAACAGTGTGTTTTTTTGAAAATTGGCGACATTTTTCCAAATTTCAGCTTTTGAAATTTTAGAAAGGACTTTGCTCCTTTTTCCGAAAATGGTAGAAAATTTGTGAAAAAAATTATTGGGGAACACTATTCCGGCCATTCCAAGAATGTCCAATATTCAAAAGTGTGTTTTTTTGACAATAGGCGACATTCTTACAAATTTCGACTTTTGAAATTTTAAAAAGGACTTTGCTCTTTTTTCCGAAAATTGTAGGAGATAAGCAAAAAAACATTATTTGAGAACACTCTTCCGGCCATTTCTATGAATGTCCAATATTCAAAAATCTTAACAGTGTGTTTTTTTGCAAATTGGCGACTTTTTCCAAATTTCAGCTTTTGAAATTTTCAAAAAGGACTTTGCTCCTTTTTCCGAAAATGGTAGTAAATCTGCGACAAAAAATTATTGGGGAACACTATTCCGGCCATTCCTATGAATGTCCAATATTCAAAAGTGTGTTTTTTTTGACAATAGGCGATATTCTTCCAAATTTCGACTTTTGAAGTTTTAAAAAGGACTTTGCTCTTTTTTCCGAAAATTGTAGGAGATAAGCGAAAAAACATTATTGGAGAACACTCTTCCGGCCATTTCTATGAATGCCCAATATTCAAAAGTGTGTTTTTTTGACAATAGGCGACATTCTTCCAAATTTCGACTTTTGAAATTTTAAAAAGGACTTTGCTCCTTTTTCCGAAAATGGTAGAAAATTTGCGAAAAAAAATTATTGGGGAACACTATTCTGGCCATTCCTATGAATGTCCAATATTCAAAAGTGTGTTTTTTTGACAATAGGCGACATTCTTCCAAATTTCGACTTTTGAAATTTTAAAAAGGACTTTGCTCTTTTTTCCGAAAATTGTAGGAGATAAGCAAAAAAACATTATTTGAGAACACTCTTCCGGCCATTTCTATGAATGCCCAATATTCAAAATTCTTAACAGTGTGTTTTTTTGCAAATTGGCGACATTCTTCCAAATTTCGACTTTTGAAATTTTAAAAAGGACTTTGCTCCTTTTTCCGAAAATGGTAGAAAATTTGTGAAAAAAAATTATTGGTTTAAAAAGGAGTTTGCTCCTTTTTTTGAAAATGGTAGAAGATGGGCGAAAAAACATTATTGGGGAACACTCTTCCGGCCATTTCTATGAATGTCCAATATTCAAAAGTCGCAAAACTGTGTTTTTTTTGAAAATAGGCGACATTTTTCCGAATTTCGACTTTTAAAATTTTAAAAAGGACTTTGCTCCTTTTTTCGAAAATGGTAGAAAATTTGCGTAAAAAATTACTGGGGAACACTATTCAGGCCATTTTTATGAATGTCCAATATTCAAAAGTCGCAAAAGTGTGTTTTTTTTGAAAATAGGCGACATTTTTCCGAATTTCGACTTTTGAAATTTTAAAAAGGACTTTGCTCCTTTTTTTGAAAATGGTAGGAGATGGGCGAAAAAACATTATTGGGGAACACTCTTCCCACTCACTCCTCAGGCCATTTCTATGAATATCCAATATTCAAAAGTCGCAACAGTGTGTTTTTTGAAAATAAGCGACATATTTCCAAATTTGGAATATGGTCTTTACCTTTTTCCGAACATGGTAGAAAATTTGGGGAAAAAAAATTATTGGGGAGCATTATTCGGCCATCCCTATGAATGTCCAATAATCAAAAGTCGCAGCAGTGTGTTGTTTTTTAAATAGGCGACATTTTTCCAAATTTCGAATTTTGACATTTTAAAAAAGACTTTGCTCCTTTTTTCGAAAATGGTAGGAGATGGGCAAAAAACATTATTGGGGAACACTCTTCCCACTCACACCTCAGGCCATTTCTATGAATATCCAATATTCAAAAGTCGCAACAGTGCGTTTTTTTGAAAATAGGCGACATTTTTCCAAATTTGGACTTTCGAAATTTTAAAAAGGACTTTGCTCCTTTTTTCGAAAATAGTAGAATATTTGCGAAAAAAAATATTGGGGAACACTATTCCGGCCATCCCTATGAATGTGCAATATTCAAAAGTCGCAACAGTGTGTTTTTTTGAAAATAGGCGACATTTTTCCAAATTTCGGCTTTTGAAATTTTAAAAAGGACTTTGAACCTTTTTCCGAAAATAGTAGAAAATTTGCGAAAAAAATTATTGGGGAACACTATTCCGGCCATCCCTATGAATGTCCAATATTCAAAAGTCGCAACAGTGTGTTTTTTTTGAATATAGGCGACATTTTTCCAAATTTCGGCTTTTGACATTTTAAAAAGGACTTTGCTCCTTTTTTCGAAAATGGTAGGAGATGGGCAAAAAACATTATTGGGAACACTCTTCGCCTTCACTCCTCAGGCGATTTCTATGAATATTCAATATTCAAAAGTCGCAACAGTGTGTTTTTTTGAAAATAGGCGACATTTTTCCAAATTTCGACTTTTGAAATTTTAAAAAGGACTTTGCTCCTTTTTTCGAAAATGGTAGAAAATTTGCGAAAAAAATTATTGGGGAACACTCTTCCGGCCATCCTTATGAATGTCCAATAATCAAAGGTCGCAACAGTGTGTTTTTTTGAAAATAGGCGACATTTTTCAAAATTTGGACTTTTGAAATTTTAAAAAGGACTTTGAACCTTTTTCCGAAAATAGTAGAAAATTTGCGAAAAAAATTATTGGGGAACACTATTCCGGCCATCCCTATGAATGTCCAATATTCAAAAGTCGCAACAGTGTGTTTTTTTGAAAATAGGCGACATTTTTCCAAATTTCGGCTTTTGACATTTTAAAAAGGACTTTGCTCCTTTTTTCGAAAATGGTAGGAGATGGGCAAAAAACATTATTGGGAACACTCTTCCCACTCACTCCTCAGGCGATTTCTAAGAATATCCAATATTCAAAAGTCGCAACAGTGTGTTTTTTTGAAAATAGGCGACATTTTTCCAAATTTCGACTTTTGAAATTTTAAAAAGGACTTTGCTCCTTTTTTCGAAAATGGTAGAAAATTTGCGAAAAAAAATTATTGATGAACACTCTTCCGGCCATCCTCATGAATGTCCAATAATCAAAGGTCGCAACAGTGTGTTTTTTTGAAAATAGGCGACATTTTTCCCAATTTTGACTTTTGAAATTTTAAAAACGACTTTGATCCTTTTTCCGAAAATGGTAGAAAATTTGCGAAAAAAAATTATTGGGGAACACTATTCCGGCCATCCCTATGAATGTCCAATATTCAAAAGTCGCAACAGTGTGTTTTTTTGAAAATAGGCGACATTTTTCCAAATTTCGGCTTTTGACATTTTAAAAAGGACTTTGCTCCTTTTTTCGAAAATGGTAGGAGATGGGCAAAAAACATTATTGGGAACACTCTTCCCACTCACTCCTCAGGCGATTTCTAAGAATATCCAATATTCAAAAGTCGCAACAGTGTGTTTTTTTGAAAATAGGCGACATTTTTCCAAATTTGGACTTTCGAAATTTTAAAAAGGACTTTGCTCCTTTTTTCGAAAATAGTAGAATATTTGCGAAAAAAAATATTGGGGAACACTATTCCGGCCATCCCTATGAATGTCCAATATTCAAAAGTCACAACAGTGTGTTTTTTTGAAAATAGGCGGCATTTTTCCAAATTTCGAATTTTGACATTTTAAAAAAGACTTTGCTCCTTTTTTCGAAAATGGTAGGAGATGGGCAAAAAACATTATTGGGGAACACTCTTCCCACTCACTCCTCAGGCCATTTCTATGAATATCCAATATTCAAAAGTCGCAACAGTGCGTTTTTTTGAAAATAGGCGACAATTTTCCAAATTTCGATTTTTGAAATTTTAAAAAGTATTGGAGAACACTCCTCAGGCCATTTCTATGAATGTCCAATATTCAAAAGTCGCAAAAGTGTGTTTTTTTGAACATAAGCGACATTTTTCCAAATTTGGAATATGGTCTTTGGCTTTTTCCGAATATGGTAGAAAATTTGGGAAAAAAAATTATTGGGGAGCATTATTCCGGCCATCCCTATGAATGTCCAATATTCAAAAGTCGCAACAGTGTGTTTTTTTTGAAAATAGGCGACATTTTTCCAAATTTGGACTTTTGAAGTTTTAAAAAGGACTTTGCTCCTTTTTTTGAAAATGGTAGGAGATGGGCAAAAAACATTATTGGGGAACACTCTTCCGGCCATTTCTATGAATGTCCAATATTTAAAAGGCGCAACAGTGTGTTTTTTTGAAAATAGGCGACATTTTTCCAAATTTGGACTTTTGAAATTTTAAAAAGGACTTTGCTCCTTTTTTTGAAAATGGTAGGAGACGGGCAAAAAACATTATTGGGGAACACTCTTCCGGCCATTTCTATGAATGTACAATAATCAAAAGTCGCAAAAGTGTGTTTTTTTGAAAATAAGCGACATTTTTCCAAATTTGGACTTTCGAAATTTTAAAAAGGACTTTGCTCCTTTTTTCGAAAATGGTAGAAGATGGGAGAAAAAGAATTATTGGAGAACACTTATTAGGCCATTTCTATGAATGTCAAATATTCAAAAGTCGCAGCAGTGTGTTTTTTTGAAAATAGGCGACATTTTTCCAAATTTCGACTTTTGAAATTTTAAAAAGGACTTTGCTCCTTTTTTCGAAAATGGTAGAAAATTTGCGAAAAAAGTTATTGGGGAACACTATTCCGGCCATCCCTATGAATGTCCAATATTCAAAAGTCGCAACAGTGTGTTTTTTTGAAAATAGGCGACATTTTTCCAAATTTGGACTTTCGAAATTTTAAAAAGGACTTTGCTCCTTTTTTCGAAAATGGTAGGAGATGGGCAAAAAACATTATTGGGGAACACTCTTCCCACTCACTCCTCAGGCCATTTCTATGAATATCCAATATTCAAAAGTCGCAACAGTGTGTTTTTTTGAAAATAGGCGACATTTTTCCAAATTTCGACTTTTGAAATTTTAAAAAGGACTTTGCTCCTTTTTTCGAAAATGGTAGAAAATTTGCGAAAAAAGTTATTGGGGAACACTATTC
This sequence comes from Epicampocera succincta, assembly GCA_932526305.1. Taxonomy (NCBI): domain Eukaryota; kingdom Metazoa; phylum Arthropoda; class Insecta; order Diptera; family Tachinidae; genus Epicampocera; species Epicampocera succincta. Next base: position 34,571,602 of record OW052037.1, on the reverse strand, counting down.
CGGCCATCCCTATGAATGTCCAATATTTAAAAGTCGCAACAGTGTGTTTTTTTTTGAAAATAGGCGACATTTTTCCAAATTTGGACTTTCGAAATTTTAAAAAGGACTTTGCTCCTTTTTTCGAAAATGGTAGAAGATGGGAGAAAAAGAATTATTGGAGAACACTTATTAGGCCATTTCTATGAATGTCAAATATTCAAAAGTCGCAGCAGTGTGTTTTTTTGAAAATAGGCGACATTTTTCCAAATTTCGACTTTTGAAATTTTAAAAAGGACTTTGCTCCTTTTTTCGAAAATGGTAGAAAATTTGCGAAAAAAGTTATTGGGGAACACTATTCCGGCCATCCCTATGAATGTCCAATATTCAAAAGTCGCAACAGTGTGTTTTTTTGAAAATAGGCGACATTTTTCCAAATTTGGACTTTCGAAATTTTAAAAAGGACTTTGCTCCTTTTTTCGAAAATGGTAGGAGATGGGCAAAAAACATTATTGGGGAACACTCTTCCCACTCACTCCTCAGGCCATTTCTATGAATATCCAATATTCAAAAGTCGCAATAGTGTGTTTGTTTGAAAATAGGCGACATTTTTCCAAATTTGGACTTTCGAAATTTTAAAAAGGACTTTGCTCCTTTTTTCGAAAATAGTAGAAAATTTGCGAAAAAAATTATTGGGGAACACTATTCCGGCCATCACTATGAATGTCCAATATTTAAAAGTCGCAACAGTGTGTTTTTTTTTGAAAATAGGCGACATTTTTCCAAATTTGGACTTTCGAAATTTTAAAAAGGACTTTGCTCCTTTTTTCGAAAATGGTAGAAAATTTGGGGAAATAAAATTATTGGGGAGCATTACTCCGGCCATCCCTATGAATGTCCAATATTCAAAAGTCGCAACAGTGTGTTTTTTTTGAAAATAGGCGACATTTTTCCAAATTTGGACTTTTGAAGTTTTAAAAAGGACTTTGCTCCTTTTATTGAAAATGGTAGGAGATGGGCAAAAAACATTATTGGGGAACACTCTTCCGGCCATTTCTATGAATGTCCAATATTCAAAAGTCGCAAAAGTGTATTCTTTTTCGAAAATAGGCGACATTTTTCCAAATTTGGACTTTAGAAATTTTATAAAGGACTTTGCTCCTTTTTTCGAAAATGGTAGAAAATTTGGGGAAAAAAAATTATTGGGGAGCATTACTCCGGCCATCTTTATGAATGTCCAATATTCAAAAGTCGCAACAGTGTGTTTTTTTTTGAAAATAGGCGACATTTTTCCAAATTTGGACTTTTGAAGTTTTAAAAAGGACTTTGCTCCTTTTTTTGAAAATGGTAGGAGATGGGCAAAAAACATTATTGGGGAACACTATTCCGGCCATCGCTATGAATGTCTAATATTCAAAAGTCGCAACAGTGTGTTTTTTTGAAAATAGGCGACATTTTTCCAAATTTCGACTTTTAAAATTTTAAAAAGGACTTTCCTCCTTTTTTCGAAAATGGTAGAAAATTTGCGTAAACAATTACTGGGGAACACTATTCCGGCCATTTCTATGAATGTGCAATATTCAAAAGTCGCAAAAGAGTTTTTTTTTGAAAATAGGCGACATTTTTCCAAATTTTGACTTTTGAAATTTTAATAAGGACTTTGCTCCTTTTTTTGAAAATGATAGGAGAAGGGCGAAAAAAAGGATTGGAGAACACTTCTCAGGCCATTTCTATGAATGTCCAATATTCAAAAGTCGCAAAAGTGTGTTTTTTTTGAAAATAAGCGACATTTTTCCAAATTTCGACTTTTGAAATTTTAAAAAGGACTTTGCTCCTATTTTCGAAAATGGTAGGAGATGGGCAAAAAACATTATTGGGGAACACTCTTCCGGCCATTTCTATGAATGTCCAATATTCAAAAGTCGCAAAAGTGTGTTTTTTTTGAAAATAAGCGACATTTTTCCAAATTTCGACTTTTAAAATTTTAAAAAGGACTTTCCTCCTTTTTTCGAAAATGGTAAAAAATTTGCGAAAAAAATTACTGGGGAACACTATTCCGGCCATTTCTATGAATGTGCAATATTCAAAAGTCGCAAAAGTGTGTTTTTTTGAAAATAGGCGACATTTTTCCGAATTTCGACTTTTAAAATTTTTAAAAGGACTTTGCTTTTTTTTTCGAAAATGGTAGAAAATTTGCCAAAAAATTACTGGGGAACACTACTCCGGCCAATTCTATGAATGTCCAATATTCAAAAGTCACAAAAGTGTGTTTTTTTTGAAAATAGGCGACATTTTTCCGAATTTCGACTTTTGAAATTTTAAAAAGGACTTTGCTCCTTTTTTTGAAAATGGTAAAAAATTTGCGAAAAAAATTACTGGGGAACACTATTCCGGCCATTTCTATGAATGTGCAATATTCAAAAGTCGCAAAAGTGTGTTTTTTTGAAAATAGGCGACATTTTTCCGAATTTCGACTTTTAAAATTTTAAAAAGGACTTTGCTCTTTTTTTCGAAAATGGTAGAAAATTTGCCAAAAAATTACTGGGGAACACTACTCCGGCAAATTCTATGAATGTCCAATATTCAAAAGTCACAAAAGTGTGTTTTTTTTTGAAAATAGGCGACATTTTTCCGAATTTCGACTTTTGAAATTTTAAAAAGGACTTTGCTCCTTTTTTTGAAAATGGTAGGAGATGGGCAAAAAACATTATTGGAGAACACTCTTCCCACTCACTCCTCAGGCCATTTCTATGAATATCCAATATTCAAAAGTCGCAACAGTGTGTTTTTTTGAAAATAGGCGACATTTTTCCTAATTTCGACTTTTGAAATTTTAAAAACGACTTTGCTCCTTTTTTCGAAAATGGTAGAAAATTTGCGTAAAAAATTACTGGGGAACACTATTCCGGCCATTTCTATGAATGTGCAATATTCAAAAGTCGCAAAAGTGTGTTTGTTTTGAAAATAGGCGACATTTTTCCGAATTTCGACTTTTAAAATTTTAAAAAGGACTTTGCTCTTTTTTTCGAAAATGGTAAAAAATTTGCGAAAAAAATTACTGGGGAACACTACTCCCGCCAAGTCTATGAATGTCTAATATTCAAAAGTCACAAAAGTGTGTTTTTTTTGAAAATAGGCGACATTTTTCCGAATTTCGACTTTTGAAATTTTAAAAAGGACTTTGCTCCTTTTTTTGAAAATGGTAGGAGACGGGCAAAAACCATTATTGGGGAACACTATTCCGGCCATCCCTATGAATGTCCAATATTCAAAAGTCGCAACAGTGTGTTTTTTTGAAAATAGCCGACATTTTTCCAAATTTGGACTTTCGAAATTTTAAAAAGGACTTTGCTCCTTTTTTCGAAAATAGTAGAAAATTTGCGAAAAAAATTATTGCGGAACACTATTCCGGCCATTTCTATGAATGTCCAATATTCAAAAGTCGCAAAAGTGTGTTTTTTTTGAAAATAGGCGACATTTTTCCGAATTTCGACTTTTGACATTTTAAAAAGGACTTGCTCCTTTTTTCGAAAATGGTAGGAGATGGGCAAAAAACATTATTGGGGAACACTCTTCCCACTCACTCCTCAGGCCATTTCTTTGAATATCCAATATTCAAAAGTCGCAACAGTGTGTTTTTTTGAAAATAGGCGACATTTTTCCAAATTTGGACTTTCGAAATTTTAAAAAGGACTTTGCTCCTTTTTTCGAAAATAGTAGAAAATTTGCGAAAAAAATTATTGGGGAACACTATTCCGGCCATTTCTATGAATGTCCAATATTCAAAAGTCGCAAAAGTGTGTTTTTTTGAAAATAGGCGACATTTTTCCAAATTTTGACTTTTGAAATTTTAAAAAGGACTTGCTCCTTTTTTCGAAAATGGTAGGAGATGGGCAAAAAACATTATTGGGGAACACTCTTCCCACTCACTCCTCAGGCCATTTCTATGAATATCCAATATTCAAAAGTCGCAACAGTGTGTTTTTTTGAAAATAGGCGACATTTTTCCAAATTTGGACTTTCGAAATTTTAAAAAGGACTTTGCTCCTTTTTTCGAAAATAGTAGAAAATTTGCGAAAAAAATTATTGGGGAACACTATTCCGGCCATTTCTATGAATGTCCAATATTCAAAAGTCGCAAAAGTGTGTTTTTTTGAAAATAGGCGACATTTTTCCGAATTTCGACTTTTGAAATTTTAAAAAGGACTTTGCTCCTTTTTTTGAAAATGGTAGGAGACGGGCAAAAACCATTATTGGGGAACACTATTCCGGCCATCCCTATGAATGTCCAATATTCAAAAGTCGCAACAGTGTGTTTTTTTGAAAATAGCCGACATTTTTCCAAATTTGGACTTTCGAAATTTTAAAAAGGACTTTGCTCCTTTTTTCGAAAATAGTAGAAAATTTGCGAAAAAAATTATTGCGGAACACTATTCCGGCCATTTCTATGAATGTCCAATATTCAAAAGTCGCAAAAGTGTGTTTTTTTTGAAAATAGGCGACATTTTTCCGAATTTCGACTTTTGACATTTTAAAAAGGACTTGCTCCTTTTTTCGAAAATGGTAGGAGATGGGCAAAAAACATTATTGGGGAACACTCTTCCCACTCACTCCTCAGGCCATTTCTTTGAATATCCAATATTCAAAAGTCGCAACAGTGTGTTTTTTTGAAAATAGGCGACATTTTTCCAAATTTGGACTTTCGAAATTTTAAAAAGGACTTTGCTCCTTTTTTCGAAAATAGTAGAAAATTTGCGAAAAAAATTATTGGGGAACACTATTCCGGCCATTTCTATGAATGTCCAATATTCAAAAGTCGCAAAAGTGTGTTTTTTTGAAAATAGGCGACATTTTTCCAAATTTTGACTTTTGAAATTTTAAAAAGGACTTGCTCCTTTTTTCGAAAATGGTAGGAGATGGGCAAAAAACATTATTGGGGAACACTCTTCCCACTCACTCCTCAGGCCATTTCTATGAATATCCAATATTCAAAAGTCGCAACAGTGTGTTTTTTTGAAAATAGGCGACATTTTTCCAAATTTGGACTTTCGAAATTTTAAAAAGGACTTTGCTCCTTTTTTCGAAAATAGTAGAAAATTTGCGAAAAAAATTATTGGGGAAACTATTCCGGCCATTTCTATGAATGTCCAATATTCAAAAGTCGCAAAAGTGTGTTTTTTTGAAAATAGGCGACATTTTTCCGAATTTCGACTTTTGAAATTTTAAAAAGGACTTTGCTCCTTTTTTCGAAAATGGTAGGAGATGGGAAAAAAACATTATTGGGGAACACTCTTCCCACTCACTCCTCAGGCCATTTCTATGAATATCCAATATTCAAAAGTCGCAACAGTGTGTTTTTTTGAAAATAGGCGACATTTTTCCAAATTTGGACTTTCGAAATTTTAAAAAGGACTTTGCTCCTTTTTTCGAAAATAGTAGAAAATTTGCGAAAAAAATTATTGGGGAACACTATTCCGGCCATTTCTATGAATGTCCAATATTCAAAAGTCGCAAAAGTGTGTTTTTTTGAAAATAGGCGACATTTTTCCAAATTTTGACTTTTGAAATTTTAAAAAGGAGTTTGCTCCTTTTTTTGAAAATGGTAGGAGATGGGCGAAAAAACATTATTGGAGAACACTCTTCCGGCCATTTCTATGAATGTCCAATATTCAAAATTCGCAAAAGTGTGTTTTTTTTTGAAAATAGGCGACATTTTTCCGAATTTCGACTTTTAAAATTTTAAAAAGGACTTTGCTCCTTTTTTCGAAAATGGTAGAAAATTTGCGTAAAAAATTATTGGGGAACACTATTCCGGCCATCGCTATGAATGTCCAATATTCAAAAGTCGCAACAGTGTGTTTTGTTGAAAATAGGCGACATTTTTCCAAATTTGGACTTTTGAAATTTTAAAAAGGACTTTGCTCCTTTTTTTGAAAATGGTAGGAGATGGGCAAAAAAACATTATTGGGGAACACTCTTCCGGCCATTTCTATGAATGTCCAATATTCAAAATTCGCAAAAGTGTGTTTTTTTTTGAAAATAGGCGACATTTTTCCGAATTTCGACTTTTAAAATTTTAAAAAGGACTTTGCTCTTTTTTTCGAAAATGGTAAAAAATTTGCGAAAAAAATTACTGGGGAACACTACTCCCGCCAAGTCTATGAATGTCTAATATTCAAAAGTCACAAAAGTGTGTTTTTTTTGAAAATAGGCGACATTTTTCCGAATTTCGACTTTTGAAATTTTAAAAAGGACTTTGCTCCTTTTTTTGAAAATGGTAGGAGACGGGCAAAAACCATTATTGGGGAACACTATTCCGGCCATCCCTATGAATGTCCAATATTCAAAAGTCGCAACAGTGTGTTTTTTTGAAAATAGCCGACATTTTTCCAAATTTGGACTTTCGAAATTTTAAAAAGGACTTTGCTCCTTTTTTCGAAAATAGTAGAAAATTTGCGAAAAAAATTATTGCGGAACACTATTCCGGCCATTTCTATGAATGTCCAATATTCAAAAGTCGCAAAAGTGTGTTTTTTTTTAAAATAGGCGACATTTTTCCGAATTTCGACTTTTGACATTTTAAAAAGGACTTGCTCCTTTTTTCGAAAATGGTAGGAGATGGGCAAAAAACATTATTGGGGAACACTCTTCCCACTCACTCCTCAGGCCATTTCTTTGAATATCCAATATTCAAAAGTCGCAACAGTGTGTTTTTTTGAAAATAGGCGACATTTTTCCAAATTTGGACTTTCGAAATTTTAAAAAGGACTTTGCTCCTTTTTTCGAAAATAGTAGAAAATTTGCGAAAAAAATTATTGGGGAACACTATTCCGGCCATTTCTATGAATGTCCAATATTCAAAAGTCGCAAAAGTGTGTTTTTTTGAAAATAGGCGACATTTTTCCAAATTTTGACTTTTGAAATTTTAAAAAGGACTTGCTCCTTTTTTCGAAAATGGTAGGAGATGGGCAAAAAACATTATTGGGGAACACTCTTCCCACTCACTCCTCAGGCCATTTCTATGAATATCCAATATTCAAAAGTCGCAACAGTGTGTTTTTTTGAAAATAGGCGACATTTTTCCAAATTTGGACTTTCGAAATTTTAAAAAGGACTTTGCTCCTTTTTTCGAAAATAGTAGAAAATTTGCGAAAAAAATTATTGGGGAAACTATTCCGGCCATTTCTATGAATGTCCAATATTCAAAAGTCGCAAAAGTGTGTTTTTTTGAAAATAGGCGACATTTTTCCGAATTTTGACTTTTGAAATTTTAAAAAGGACTTTGCTCCTTTTTTCGAAAATGGTAGGAGATGGGAAAAAAACATTATTGGGGAACACTCTTCCCACTCACTCCTCAGGCCATTTCTATGAATATCCAATATTCAAAAGTCGCAACAGTGTGTTTTTTTGAAAATAGGCGACATTTTTCCAAATTTGGACTTTCGAAATTTTAAAAAGGACTTTGCTCCTTTTTTCGAAAATAGTAGAAAATTTGCGAAAAAAATTATTGGGGAACACTATTCCGGCCATTTCTATGAATGTCCAATATTCAAAAGTCGCAAAAGTGTGTTTTTTTGAAAATAGGCGACATTTTTCCAAATTTTGACTTTTGAAATTTTAAAAAGGAGTTTGCTCCTTTTTTTGAAAATGGTAGGAGATGGGCGAAAAAACATTATTGGAGAACACTCTTCCGGCCATTTCTATGAATGTCCAATATTCAAAATTCGCAAAAGTGTGTTTTTTTTTGAAAATAGGCGACATTTTTCCGAATTTCGACTTTTAAAATTTTAAAAAGGACTTTGCTCCTTTTTTCGAAAATGGTAGAAAATTTGCGTAAAAAATTATTGGGGAACACTATTCCGGCCATCGCTATGAATGTCCAATATTCAAAAGTCGCAACAGTGTGTTTTGTTGAAAATAGGCGACATTTTTCCAAATTTGGACTTTTGAAATTTTAAAAAGGACTTTGCTCCTTTTTTTGAAAATGGTAGGAGATGGGCAAAAAAACATTATTGGGGAACACTCTTCCGGCCATTTCTATGAATGTCCAATATTCAAAAGTCGCAAAAGCGTGTTGTTTTGAAAATAGGCGACATTTTTCCGAATTTCGACTTTTGAAATTTTAAAAAGGACTTTGCTCCTTTTTTTGAAAATGGTAGGAGATGGGCAAAAAACATTATTGGAGAACACTCTTCCCACTCACTCCTCAGGCCATTTCTATGAATATCCAATATTCAAAAGTCGCAACAGTGTGTTTTTTTGAAAATAGGCGACATTTTTCCTAATTTCGACTTTTGAAATTTTAAAAAGGACTTTGCTCCTTTTTTCGAAAATGGTAGAAAATTTGCGTAAAAAATTACTGGGGAACACTATTCCGGCCATTTCTATGAATGTGCAATATTCAAAAGTCGCAAAAGTGTGTTTGTTTTGAAAATAGGCGACATTTTTCCGAATTTCGACTTTTAAAATTTTAAAAAGGACTTTGCTCTTTTTTTCGAAAATGGTAAAAAATTTGCGAAAAAAATTACTGGGGAACACTACTCCCGCCAAGTCTATGAATGTCTAATATTCAAAAGTCACAAAAGTGTGTTTTTTTTGAAAATAGGCGACATTTTTCCGAATTTCGACTTTTGAAATTTTAAAAAGGACTTTGCTCCTTTTTTTGAAAATGGTAGGAGACGGGCAAAAACCATTATTGGGGAACACTATTCCGGCCATCCCTATGAATGTCCAATATTCAAAAGTCGCAACAGTGTGTTTTTTTGAAAATAGCCGACATTTTTCCAAATTTGGACTTTCGAAATTTTAAAAAGGACTTTGCTCCTTTTTTCGAAAATAGTAGAAAATTTGCGAAAAAAATTATTGCGGAACACTATTCCGGCCATTTCTATGAATGTCCAATATTCAAAAGTCGCAAAAGTGTGTTTTTTTTGAAAATAGGCGACATTTTTCCGAATTTCGACTTTTGACATTTTAAAAAGGACTTTGCTCCTTTTTTCGAAAATGGTAGGAGATGGGCAAAAAACATTATTGGGGAACACTCTTCCCACTCACTCCTCAGGCCATTTCTTTGAATATCCAATATTCAAAAGTCGCAACAGTGTGTTTTTTTGAAAATAGGCGACATTTTTCCAAATTTGGACTTTCGAAATTTTAAAAAGGACTTTGCTCCTTTTTTCGAAAATAGTAGAAAATTTGCGAAAAAAATTCTTGGGGAACACTATTCCGGCCATTTCTATGAATGTCCAATATTCAAAAGTCGCAAAAGTGTGTTTTTTTGAAAATAGGCGACATTTTTCCAAATTTTGACTTTTGAAATTTTAAAAAGGACTTGCTCCTTTTTTCGAAAATGGTAGGAGATGGGCAAAAAACATTATTGGGGAACACTCTTCCCACTCACTCCTCAGGCCATTTCTATGAATATCCAATATTCAAAAGTCGCAACAGTGTGTTTTTTTGAAAATAGGCGACATTTTTCCAAATTTGGACTTTCGAAATTTTAAAAAGGACTTTGCTCCTTTTTTCGAAAATAGTAGAAAATTTGCGAAAAAAATTATTGGGGAAACTATTCCGGCCATTTCTATGAATGTCCAATATTCAAAAGTCGCAAAAGTGTGTTTTTTTGAAAATAGGCGACATTTTTCCGAATTTCGACTTTTGAAATTTTAAAAAGGACTTTGCTCCTTTTTTCGAAAATGGTAGGAGATGGGCAAAAAACATTATTGGGGAACACTCTTCCCACTCACTCCTCAGGCCATTTCTATGAATATCCAATATTCAAAAGTCGCAACAGTGTGTTTTTTTGAAAATAGGCGACATTTTTCCAAATTTGGACTTTCGAAATTTTAAAAAGGACTTTGCTCCTTTTTTCGAAAATAGTAGAAAATTTGCGAAAAAAATTATTGGGGAACACTATTCCGGCCATTTCTATGAATGTCCAATATTCAAAAGTCGCAAAAGTGTGTTTTTTTGAAAATAGGCGACATTTTTCCAAATTTTGACTTTTGAAATTTTAAAAAGGAGTTTGCTCCTTTTTTTGAAAATGGTAGGAGATGGGCGAAAAAACATTATTGGAGAACACTCTTCCGGCCATTTCTATGAATGTCCAATATTCAAAATTCGCAAAAGTGTGTTTTTTTTTGAAAATAGGCGACATTTTTCCGAATTTGGACTTTTGAAATTTTAAAAAGGACTTTGCTCCTTTTTTTGAAAATGGTAGGAGATGGGCAAAAAAACATTATTGGGGAACACTCTTCCGGCCATTTCTATGAATGTCCAATATTCAAAAGTCGCAAAAGCGTGTTGTTTTGAAAATAGGCGACATTTTTCCGAATTTCGACTTTTGAAATTTTAAAAAGGACTTTGCTCCTTTTTTTGAAAATGGTAGGAGATGGGCAAAAAACATTATTGGGGAACACTTTTTCGGCCATTTCTATGAATGTCCAATATTCAAAAGTCGCAAAAGTGTGTTGTTTTGAAAATAGGCGACATTTTTCCGAATTTCGACTTTTGAAATTTTAAAAAGGACTTTGCTCCTTTTTTCGAAAATGGTAGAAAATTTGCGAAAAAAATTATTGGGGAACACTATTCCGGCCATCCCTATGAATGTCCAATATTCAAATGTGTGTTTTGTTTTTTGAAATTTTAAAAAGGACTTTGCTCCTTTTTTCGAAAATGGTAGGTGATGGGCGAAAAAAAGTATTGGAGAACACTCCTCAGGCATTTTCTATGAATGTCCAATATTCAAAAGTCGCAACAGTGTGTTTTTTTGAAAATAGGCGACATTTTTCCGAATTTCGACTTTTGAAATTTTAAAAAGGACTTTGCTCCTTTTTTTTGAAAATGGTAGGAGATGGGCAAAAAACATTACTGGGGAACACTATTCCGGCCATTTCTATGAATGTCCAATATTCAAAAGTCACAAAAGTGTGTTTTTTTTTAAAATAGGCGACATTTTTCCAAATTTTGACTTTTGAAATTTTAAAAAGGAGTTTGCTCCTTTTTTTGAAAATGGTAGGAGTTGGGCGAAAAAACATTATTGGGGAACACTCTTCCGGCCATTTCTATGAATGTCCAATATTCAAAAGTCGCAAAAGTGTGTTTTTTTTGAAAATAGGCGACATTTTTCCGAATTTCTACTTTTAAAATTTTAAAAAGGACTTTGCTCCTTTTTTCGAAAATGGTAGAAAATTTGCGTAAAAAATTACTGGGGAACATTATTCAGGCCATTTCTATGAATGTCCAATATTCAAAAGTCGCAAAAGTGTGTTTTTTGAAAATAGGCGACATTTTTCCGAATTTCGACTTTTGAAATTTTAAAAAGGACTTTGCTCCTTTTTTTGAAAATGGTAGGAGATGGGCAAAAAACATTATTGGGAAAACTCTTCCCACTTACTCCTCAGGCCATTTCTATGAATATCCAATATTCAAAAGTCGCAACAGTGTGTTTTTTGAAAATAAGCGACATATTTCCAAATTTGGAATATGGTCTTTGGCTTTTTCCGAACATGGTAGAAAATTTGGGAAAAAAAAAATTATTGGGGAGCATTATTCTGGCCATCCCTATGAATGTCCAATAATCAAAGGTCGCAACAGTGTGTTTTTTTGAAAATAGGCGACATTTTTCCAAATTTTGACTTTTGAAATTTTAAAAACGACTTTGAGCCTTTTTCCGAAAATGGTAGAAAATTTGCGAAAAAAAATTATTGGGGAACACTATTCCGGCCATCCCTATGAATGTCCAATATTCAAAAGTCGCAACAGTGTGTTTTTTTGAAAATAGGCGACATTTTTCCAAATTTTGACTTTTGAAATTTTAAAAACGACTTTGATCCTTTTTTCGAAAATAGTAGAATATTTGCGAAAAAAAATATTGGGGAACACTATTCCGGCCATCCCTATGAATGTCCAATATTCAAAAGTCGCAACAGTGTGTTTTTTTGAAAATAGGCGACATTTTTCCAAATTTGGACTTTAGAAATTTTAAAAAGGACTTTGCTCCTTTTTTCGAAAATGGTAGAAAATTTGGGGAAAAAAAATTATTGGGGAGCATTACTCCGGCCATCTTTATGAATGGCCAATATTCAAAAGTCGCAACAGTGTGTTTTTTTTGAAAATAGGCGACATTTTTCCAAATTTGGACTTTTGAAGTTTTAAAAAGGACTTTGCTCCTTTTTTTGAAAATGGTAGGAGATGGGCAAAAAACATTATTGGGGAACACTCTTCCGGCCATTTCTATGAATGTCCAATATTCAAAAGTCGCAACAGTGTGTTTTTTTTGAAAATAGGCGACATTTTTCCAAATTTTGACTTTTGAAATTTTAATAAGGACTTTGCTCCTTTTTTTGAAAATGATAGGAGAAGGGCGAAAAAAAGTATTGGAGAACACTTCTCAGGCCATTTCTATGAATGTCCAATATTCAAAAGTCGCAAAAGTGTGTTTTTTTGAAAATAAGCGACATTTTTCCAAATTTCGACTTTTGAAATTTTAAAAAGGACTTTGCTCCTATTTTCGAAAATGGTAGGAAATTTGCGAAAAAAAATTATTGGGGAACACTATTCCTTTGCTCCTTTTTTCGAAAATAGTAGAAGATGGGAGAAAAAGAATTATTGGAGAACACTTCTTAGGCCATTTCTATGAATGTCCAATATTCAAAAGTCGCAGCAGTGTGTTTTTTTGAAAATAGGCGACATTTATCCAAATTTGGACTTTTGAAGTTTTAAAAAGGACTTTGCTCCTTTTTCCGAAAATGGTAGAAAAATTGGGGAAAAAAATAATTGGGGAGCATTAGTGTGTGTTGTTTTGAAAATAGTCGACATTTTTCCAAATTTGGACTTTTGAAGTTTTAAAAAGGACTTTGCTCCTTTTTTTGAAAATGGTAGGAGATGGGCAAAAAACATTATTGGGGAACACTCTTCCGGCCATTTCTATGAATGTCCAATATTCAAAAGTCACAAAAGTGTGTCTTTTTGAAAATAAGCGACATTTTTCCAAATTTGGACTTTTGAAATTTTAAAAAGAACTGCTCTTTTTTTTGAAAATGGTAGGAGATAGGCATAAAACATTATTGGGGAACACTCTTCCGGCCATTTCTATGAATGTCCAATATTCAAAAGTCGCAAAAGTGTGTTGTTTTGAAAATAAGCGACATTTTTCCAAATTTGGACTTTTGACATTTTAAAAAGGACTTTGCTCCTTTTTTCGAAAATGGTAGGAGATGGGCAAGAAACATTATTGGGGAACACTCTTCCCACTCACTCCTCAGGCCATTTCTATGAATATCCAATATTCAAAAGTCGCAACAGTGTGTTTTTTTGAAAATAGGCGACATTTTTCCAAATTTCGACTTTTGAAATTTTAAAAAGGACTTTGCTCCTTTTTTCGAAAATGGTAGAAAATTTGCGTAAAAAATTACTGGGGAACACTATTCCGGCCATTTCTATGAATGTGCAATATTCAAAAGTCGCAAAAGTGTGTTTTTTTGAAAATAGGCGACATTTTTCCGAATTTCGACTTTTAAAATTTTAAAAAGGACTTTGCTCTTTTTTTTGAAAATGGTAGGAGACGGGCAAAAACCATTATTGGGGAACACTATTCCGGCCATCCCTAAGAATGTCCAATATTCAAAAGTCGCAACAGTGTGTTTTTTTGAAAATAGCCGACATTTTTCCAAATTTGGACTTTCGAAATTTTAAAAAGGAGTTTGCTCCTTTTTTTGAAAATGGTAGGAGATGGGCGAAAAAACATTATTGGAGAACACTCTTCCGGCCATTTCTATGAATGTCCAATATTCAAAATTCGCAAAAGTGTGTTTTTTTTGAAAATAGGCGACATTTTTCCGAATTTCGACTTTTAAAATTTTAAAAAGGACTTTGCTCCTTTTTTCGAAAATGGTAGAAAATTTGCGTAAAAAATTATTGGGGAACACTATTCCGGCCATTTCTATGAATGTGCAATATTCAAAAGTCGCAAAAGTGTGTTTTTTTGAAAATAGGCGACATTTTTCCGAATTTCGACTTTTAAAATTTTAAAAAGGACTTGCTCCTTTTTTCGAAAATGGTAGGAGATGGGCAAAAAACATTATTGGGGAACACTCTTCCCACTCACTCCTCAGGCCATTTCTATGAATATCCAATATTCAAAAGTCGCAACAGTGTGTTTTTTTGAAAATAGGCGACATTTTTCCAAATTTGGACTTTCGAAATTTTAAAAAGGACTTTGCTCCTTTTTTCGAAAATAGTAGAAAATTTGCGAAAAAAATTATTGGGGAACACTATTCCGGCCATTTCTATGAATGTCCAATATTCAAAAGTCGCAAAAGTGTGTTTTTTTGAAAATAGGCGACATTTTTCCAAATTTTGACTTTTGAAATTTTAAAAAGGACTTTGCTCCTTTTTTTGAAAATGGTAGGAGATGGGCGAAAAAACATTATTTGAGAACACTCTTTCGGCCATTTCTATGAATGTCCAATATTCAAAATTCGCAAAAGTGTGTTTTTTTTGAAAATAAGCGACATTTTTCCGAATTTCGACTTTTAAAATTTTAAAAAGGACTTTGCTCCTTTTTTCGAAAATGGTAGAAAATTTGCGTAAAAAATTATTGGGGAACACTATTCCGGCCATCGCTATGAATGTCCAATATTCAAAAGTCGCAACAGTGTGTTTTGTTGAAAATAGGCGACATTTTTCCAAATTTGGACTTTTGAAATTTTAAAAAGGACTTTGCTCCTTTTTTTGAAAATGGTAGGAGATGGGCAAAAAAACATTATTGGGGAACACTCTTCCGGCCATTTCTATGAATGTCCAATATTCAAAAGTCGCAAAAGCGTGTTGTTTTGAAAATAGGCGACATTTTTCCGAATTTCGACTTTTGAAATTTTAAAAAGGACTTTGCTCCTTTTTTTGAAAATGGTAGGAGATGGGCAAAAAACATTATTGGGGAACACTTTCTCGGCCATTTCTATGAATGTCCAATATTCAAAAGTCGCAAAAGTGTGTTGTTTTGAAAATAGGCGAAATTTTTCCGAATTTCGACTTTTGAAATTTTAAAAAGGACTTTGCTCCTTTTTTCGAAAATGGTAGAAAATTTGCGAAAAAAATTATTGGGGAACACTATTCCGGCCATCCCTATGAATGTCCAATATTCAAATGTGTGTTTTGTTTTTTGAAATTTTAAAAAGGACTTTGCTCCTTTTTTCGAAAATGGTAGGTGATGGGCGAAAAAAAGTATTGGAGAACACTCCTCAGGCATTTTCTATGAATGTCCAATATTCAAAAGTCGCAACAGTGTGTTTTTTTGAAAATAGGCGACATTTTTCCGAATTTCGACTTTTGAAATTTTAAAAAGGACTTTGCTCCTTTTTTTGAAAATGGTAGGAGATGGGCAAAAAACATTACTGGGGAACACTATTCCGGCCATTTCTATGAATGTCCAATATTCAAAAGTCACAAAAGTGTGTTTTTTTTTTAAAATAGGCGACATTTTTCCAAATTTTGACTTTTGAAATTTTAAAAAGGAGTTTGCTCCTTTTTTTGAAAATGGTAGGAGTTGGGCGAAAAAACATTATTGGGGAACACTCTTCCGGCCATTTCTATGAATGTCCAATATTCAAAAGTCGCAAAAGTGTGTTTTTTTTGAAAATAGGCGACATTTTTCCGAATTTCGACTTTTAAAATTTTAAAAAGGACTTTGCTCCTTTTTTCGAAAATGGTAGAAAATTTGCGTAAAAAATTACTGGGGAACATTATTCAGGCCATTTCTATGAATGTCCAATATTCAAAAGTCGCAAAAGTGTGTTTTTTGAAAATAGGCGACATTTTTCCGAATTTCGACTTTTGAAATTTTAAAAAGGACTTTGCTCCTTTTTTTGAAAATTGGAGGAGATGGGCAAAAAACATTATTGGGAAAACTCTTCCCACTTACTCCTCAGCCCATTTCTATGAATATCCAATATTCAAAAGTCGCAACAGTGTGTTTTTTGAAAATAAGCGACATATTTCCAAATTTGGAATATGGTCTTCGGCTTTTTCCGAACATGGTAGAAAATTTGGGAAAAAAAAATTATTGGGGAGCATTATTCTGGCCATCCCTATGAATGTCCAATAATCAAAGGTCGCAACAGTGTGTTTTTTTGAAAATAGGCGACATTTTTCCAAATTTTGACTTTTGAAATTTTAAAAACGACTTTGAGCCTTTTTCCGAAAATGGTAGAAAATTTGCGAAAAAAAATTATTGGGGAACACTATTCCGGCCATCCCTATGAATGTCCAATATTCAAAAGTCGCAACAGTGTGTTTTTTTGAAAATAGGCGACATTTTTCCAAATTTTGACTTTTGAAATTTTAAAAACGACTTTGATCCTTTTTTCGAAAATAGTAGAATATTTGCGAAAAAAAATATTGGGGAACACTATTCCGGCCATCCCTATGAATGTCCAATATTCAAAAGTCGCAACAGTGTGTTTTTTTGAAAATAGGCGACATTTTTCCAAATTTGGACTTTAGAAATTTTAAAAAGGACTTTGCTCCTTTTTTCGAAAATGGTAAAAAATTTGGGGAAAAAAAATTATTGGGGAGCATTACTCCGGCCATCTTTATGAATGTCCAATATTCAAAAGTCGCAACAGTGTGTTTTTTTTGAAAATAGGCGACATTTTTCCAAATTTGGACTTTTGAAGTTTTAAAAAGGACTTTGCTCCTTTTTTTGAAAATGGTAGGAGATGGGCAAAAAACATTATTGGGGAACACTCTTCCGGCCATTTCTATGAATGTCCAATATTCAAAAGTCGCAACAGTGTGTTTTTTTTGAAAATAGGCGACATTTTTCCAAATTTTGACTTTTGAAATTTTAATAAGGACTTTGCTCCTTTTTTTGAAAATGATAGGAGAAGGGCGAAAAAAAGTATTGGAGAACACTTCTCAGGCCATTTCTATGAATGTCCAATATTCAAAAGTCGCAAAAGTGTGTTTTTTTGAAAATAAGCGACATTTTTCCAAATTTCGACTTTTGAAATTTTAAAAAGGACTTTGCTCCTATTTTCGAAAATGGTAGGAAATTTGCGAAAAAAAATTATTGGGGAACACTATTCCTTTGCTCCTTTTTTCGAAAATAGTAGAAGATGGGAGAAAAAGAATTATTGGAGAACACTTCTTAGGCCATTTCTATGAATGTCCAATATTCAAAAGTCGCAGCAGTGTGTTTTTTTGAAAATAGGCGACATTTATCCAAATTTGGACTTTTGAAGTTTTAAAAAGGACTTTGCTCCTTTTTCCGAAAATGGTAGAAAAATTGGGGAAAAAAATAATTGGGGAGCATTAGTGTGTGTTGTTTTGAAAATAGTCGACATTTTTCCAAATTTGGACTTTTGAAGTTTTAAAAAGGACTTTGCTCCTTTTTTTGAAAATGGTAGGAGATGGGCAAAAAACATTATTGGGGAACACTCTTCCGGCCATTTCTATGAATGTCCAATATTCAAAAGTCACAAAAGTGTGTCTTTTTGAAAATAAGCGACATTTTTCCAAATTTGGACTTTTGAAATTTTAAAAAGAACTGCTCTTTTTTTTTGAAAATGGTAGGAGATAGGCATAAAACATTATTGGGGAACACTCTTCCGGCCATTTCTATGAATGTCCAATATTCAAAAGTCGCAAAAGTGTGTTGTTTTGAAAATAAGCGACATTTTTCCAAATTTGGACTTTTGACATTTTAAAAAGGACTTTGCTCCTTTTTTCGAAAATGGTAGGAGATGGGCAAGAAACATTATTGGGGAACACTCTTCCCACTCACTCCTCAGGCCATTACTATGAATATCCAATATTCAAAAGTCGCAACAGTGTGTTTTTTTGAAAATAGGCGACATTTTTCCAAATTTCGACTTTTGAAATTTTAAAAAGGACTTTGCTCCTTTTTTCGAAAATGGTAGAAAATTTGCGTAAAAAATTACTGGGGAACACTATTCCGGCCATTTCTATGAATGTGCAATATTCAAAAGTCGCAAAAGTGTGTTTTTTTGAAAATAGGCGACATTTTTCCGAATTTCGACTTTTAAAATTTTAAAAAGGACTTTGCTCTTTTTTTTGAAAATGGTAGGAGACGGGCAAAAACCATTATTGGGGAACACTATTCCGGCCATCCCTAAGAATGTCCAATATTCAAAAGTCGCAACAGTGTGTTTTTTTGAAAATAGCCGACATTTTACCAAATTTGGACTTTCGAAATTTTAAAAAGGAGTTTGCTCTTTTTTTTGAAAATGGTAGGAGATGGGCGAAAAAACATTATTGGAGAACACTCTTCCGGCCATTTCTATGAATGTCCAATATTCAAAATTCGCAAAAGTGTGTTTTTTTTGAAAATAGGCGACATTTTTCCGAATTTCGACTTTTAAAATTTTAAAAAGGACTTTGCTCCTTTTTTCGAAAATGGTAGAAAATTTGCGTAAAAAATTATTGGGGAACACTATTCCGGCCATCGCTATGAATGTCCAATATTCAAAAGTCGCAACAGTGTGTTTTTTTGAAAATAGGCGACATTTTTCCAAATTTCGACTTTTGAAATTTTAAAAAGGACTTTGCTCCTTTTTTTGAAAATGGTAGGAGATGGGCAAAAAAACATTATTGGGGAACACTCTTCCGGCCATTTCTATGAATGTCCAATATTCAAAAGTCGCAAAAGTGTGTTGTTTTGAAAATAGGCGACATTTTTCCGAATTTCGACTTTTAAAATTTTAAAAAGGACTTTGCTCTTTTTTTTGAAAATGGTAGGAGATGGGCGAAAAAACATTATTGGAGAACACTCTTCCGGCCATTTCTATGAATGTCCAATATTCAAAATTCGCAAAAGTGTGTTTTTTTTGAAAATAGGCGACATTTTTCCGAATTTCGACTTTTAAAATTTTAAAAAGGACTTTGCTCCTTTTTTCGAAAATGGTAGAAAATTTGCGTAAAAAATTATTGGGGAACACTATTCCGGCCATCGCTATGAATGTCCAATATTCAAAAGTCGCAACAGTGTGTTTTTTTGAAAATAGGCGACATTTTTCCAAATTTCGACTTTTGAAATTTTAAAAAGGACTTTGCTCCTTTTTTTGAAAATGGTAGGAGATGGGCAAAAAAACATTATTGGGGAACACTCTTCCGGCCATTTCTATGAATGTCCAATATTCAAAAGTCGCAAAAGTGTGTTGTTTTGAAAATAGGCGACATTTTTCCGAATTTCGACTTTTGAAATTTTAAAAAGGACTTTGCTCCTTTTTTTGAAAATGGTAGGAGATGGGCAAAAAACATTATTGGGGAACACTTTTTCGGCCATTTCTATGAATGTCCAATATTCAAAAGTCGCAAAAGTGTGTTGTTTTGAAAATAGGCGACATATTTCCGAATTTCGACTTTTGAAATTTTAAAAAGGACTTTGCTCCTTTTTTCGAAATTGGTAGAAAATTTGCGAAAAAAATTATTGGGGAACACTATTCCGGCCATCCCTATGAATGTCCAATATTCAAATGTGTGTTTTGTTTTTTGAAATTTTAAAAAGGACTTTGCTCCTTTTTTCGAAAATGGTAGGTGATGGGCGAAAAAAAGTATTGGAGAACACTCCTCAGGCATTTTCTATTAATGTCCAATATTCAAAAGTCGCAACAGTGTGTTTTTTTGAAAATAGGCGACATTTTTCCGAATTTCGACTTTTGAAATTTTAAAAAGGACTTTGCTCCTTTTTTTGAAAATGGTAGGAGATGGGCAAAAAACATTACTGGGGAACACTATTCCGGCCATTTCTATGAATGTCCAATAATCAAAGGTCGCAACAGTGTGTTTTTTTGAAAATAGGCGACATTTTTCCAAATTTTGACTTTTGAAATTTTAAAAACGACTTTGAGCCTTTTTCCGAAAATGGTAGAAAATTTGCGAAAAAAAATTATTGGGGAACACTATTCCGGCCATCCCTATGAATGTCCAATATTCAAAAGTCGCAACAGTGTGTTTTTTTGAAAATAGGCGACATTTTTCCGAATTTCGACTTTTGAAATTTTAAAAAGGACTTTGCTCCTTTTTTTGAAAATGGTAGGAGATGGGCAAAAAACATTACTGGGGAACACTATTCCGGCCATTTCTATGAATGTCCAATATTCAAAAGTCACAAAAGTGTGTTTTCTTTTGAAAATAGGCGACATTTTTCCAAATTTTGACTTTTGAAATTTTAAAAAGGAGTTTGCTCCTTTTTTTGAAAATGGTAGGAGATGGGCGAAAAAACATTATTGGGGAACACTCTTCCGGCCATTTCTATGAATGTCCAATATTCAAAAGTCGCAAAAGTGTGTTTTTTTTGAAAATAGGCGACATTTTTCCGAATTTCGACTTTTAAAATTTTAAAAAGGACTTTGCTCCTTTTTTCGAAAATGGTAGAAAATTTGCGAAAAAAATTATTGGGGAACACTATTCCGGCCATTTCTATGAATGTCCAATATTCAAAAGTCGCAAAAGTGTGTTTTTTTTGAAAATAGGCGACATTTTTCCGAATTTCGACTTTTGACATTTTAAAAAGGACTTGCTCCTTTTTTCGAAAATGGTAGGAGATGGGCAAAAAACATTATTGGGAAAACTCTTCCCACTTACTCCTCAGGCCATTTCTATGAGTATCCAATATTCAAAAGTCGCAACAGTGTGTTTTTTGAAAATAAGCGACATATTTCCAAATTTGGAATATGGTCTTTGGCTTTTTCCGAACATGGTAGAAAATTTGGGAAAAAAAAATTATTGGGGAGCATTATTCCGGCCATCCCTATGAATGTCCAATAATCAAAGGTCGCAACAGTGTGTTTTTTTGAAAATAGGCGACATTTTTCCAAATTTTGACTTTTGAAATTTTAAAAACGACTTTGAGCCTTTTTCCGAAAATGGTAGAAAATTTGCGAAAAAAAATTATTGGGGAGCATTACTCCGGCCATCTTTATGAATGTCCAATATTCAAAAGTCGCAACAGTGTGTTTTTTTTGAAAATAGGCGACATTTTTCCAAATTTGGACTTTTGAAGTTTTAAAAAGGACTTTGCTCCTTTTTTTGAAAATGGTAGGAGATGGGCAAAAAGCATTATTGGGGAACACTCTTCCGGCCATTTCTATGAATGTCCAATATTCAAAAGTCGCAACAGTGTGTTTTTTTTGAAAATAGGCGACATTTTTCCAAATTTTGACTTTTGAAATTTTAATAAGGACTTTGCTCCTTTTTTTGAAAATGATAGGAGAAGGGCGAAAAAAAGTATTGGAGAACACTTCTCAGGCCATTTCTATGAATGTCCAATATTCAAAAGTCGCAAAAGTGTGTTTTTTTTGAAAATAAGTGACATTTTTCCAAATTTCGACTTTTGAAATTTTAAAAAGGACTTTGCTCCTATTTTCGAAAATGATAGGAAATTTGCGAAAAAAAATTATTGGGGAACACTATTCCTTTGCTCCTTTTTTCGAAAATAGTAGAAGATGGGAGAAAAAGAATTATTGGAGAACACTTCTTAGGCCATTTCTATGAATGTCCAATATTCAAAAGTCGCAGTAGTGTGTTTTTTTGAAAATAGGCGACATTTATCCAAATTTGGACTTTTGAAGTTTTAAAAAGGACTTTGCTCCTTTTTCCGAAAATGGTAGAAAAATTGGAGAAAAAAATAATTGGGGAGCATTAGTGTGTGTTGTTTTGAAAATAGTCGACATTTTTCCAAATTTGGACTTTTGAAGTTTTAAAAAGGACTTTGCTCCTTTTTTTGAAAATGGTAGGAGATGGGCAAAAAAACATTATTGGGGAACACTCTTCCGGCCATTTCTATGAATGTCCAATATTCAAAAGTCGCAAAAGTGTGTTGTTTTGAAAATAGGCGACATTTTTCCGAATTTCGACTTTTGAAATTTTAAAAAGGACTTTGCTCCTTTTTTTGAAAATGGTAGGAGATGGGCAAAAAACATTATTGGGGAACACTCTTCCGGCCATTTCTATGAATGTCCAATATTCAAAAGTCACAAAAGTGTGTTTTTTTGAAAATAAGCGACATTTTTCCAAATTTGGACTTTTGAAATTTTAAAAAGAACTGCTCTTTTTTTTGAAAATGGTAGGAGATAGGCAAAAAACATTATTGGGGAACACTCTTCCGGCCATTTCTATGAATGTCCAATATTCAAAAGTCGCAAAAGTGTGTTGTTTTGAAAATAAGCGACATTTTTCCAAATTTGGACTTTTGACATTTTAAAAAGGACTTTGCTCCTTTTTTCGAAAATGGTAGGAGATGGGCAAAAAACATTATTGGAGAACACTCTTCCCACTCACTCCTCAGGCCATTTCTATGAATATCCAATATTCAAAAGTCGCAACAGTGTGTTTTTTTGAAAATAGGCGACATTTTTCCTAATTTCGACTTTTGAAATTTTAAAAAGGACTTTGCTCCTTTTTTCGAAAATGGTAGAAAATTTGCGTAAAAAATTACTGGGGAACACTATTCCGGCCATTTCTGTGAATGTGCAATATTCAAAAGTCGCAAAAGTGTGTTTTTTTTGAAAATAGGCGACATTTTTCCGAATTTCGACTTTTAAAATTTTAAAAAGGACATTGCTCTTTTTTTCGAAAATGGTAAAAAATTTGCGAAAAAAATTACTGGGGAACACTACTCCGGCCAAATCTATGAATGTCTAATATTCAAAAGTCACAAAAGTGTGTTTTTTTTTGAAAATAGGCGACATTTTTCCGAATTTCGACTTTTGAAATTTTAAAAAGGACTTTGCTCCTTTTTTTGAAAATGGTAGGAGACGGGCAAAAACCATTATTGGGGAACACTATTCCGGCCATCCCTATGAATGTCCAATATTCAAAAGTCGCAACAGTGTGTTTTTTTGAAAATAGCCGACATTTTTCCAAATTTGGACTTTCGAAATTTTAAAAAGGACTTTGCTCCTTTTTTCGAAAATAGTAGAAAATTTGCGAAAAAAATTATTGGGGAACACTATTCCGGCCATTTCTATGAATGTCCAATATTCAAAAGTCGCAAAAGTGTGTTTTTTTTGAAAATAGGCGACATTTTTCCGAATTTCGACTTTTGACATTTTAAAAAGGACTTGCTCCTTTTTTCGAAAATGGTAGGAGATGGGCAAAAAAAATTATTGGGGAACACTCTTCCCACTCACTCCTCAGGCCATTTCTATGAATATCCAATATTCAAAAGTCGCAACAGTGTGTTTTTTTGAAAATAGGCGACATTTTTCCAAATTTGGACTTTCGAAATTTTAAAAAGGACTTTGCTCCTTTTTTCGAAAATAGTAGAAAATTTGCGAAAAAAATTATTGGGGAACACTATTCCGGCCATTTCTATGAATGTCCAATATTCAAAAGTCGCAAAAGTGTGTTTTTTTGAAAATAGGCGACATTTTTCCAAATTTTGACTTTCGAAATTTTAAAAAGGACTTTGCTCCTTTTTTCGAAAATAGTAGAAAATTTGCGAAAAAAATTATTGGGGAACACTATTCCGGCCATTTCTATGAATGTCCAATATTCAAAAGTCGCAAAAGTGTGTTTTTTTGAAAATAGGCGACATTTTTCCAAATTTTGACTTTTGAAATTTTAAAAAGGACTTGCTCCTTTTTTCGAAAATGGTAGGAGATGGGCAAGAAACATTATTGGGGAACACTCTTCCCACTCACTCCTCAGGCCATTTCTATGAATATCCAATATTCAAAAGTCGCAACAGTGTGTTTTTTTGAAAATAGGCGACATTTTTCCAAATTTGGACTTTCGAAATTTTAAAAAGGACTTTGCTCCTTTTTTCGAAAATAGTAGAAAATTTGCGAAAAAAATTATTGGGGAACACTATTCCGGCCATTTCTATGAATGTCCAATATTCAAAAGTCACAAAAGTGTGTTTTTTTTGAAAATAGGCGACATTTTTCCGAATTTCGACTTTTGACATTTTAAAAAGGACTTGCTCCTTTTTTCGAAAATGGTAGGAGATGGGCAAAAAACATTATTGGGGAACACTCTTCCCACTCACTCCTCAGGCCATTTCTATGAATATCCAATATTCAAAAGTCGCAACAGTGTGTTTTTTTGAAAATAGGCGACATTTTTCCAAATTTGGACTTTCGAAATTTTAAAAAGGACTTTGCTCCTTTTTTCGAAAATAGTAGAAAATTTGCGAAAAAAATTATTGGGGAACACTATTCCGGCCATTTCTATGAATGTCCAATATTCAAAAGTCGCAAAAGTGTGTTTTTTTGAAAATAGGCGACATTTTTCCAAATTTTGACTTTTGAAATTTTAAAAAGGAGTTTGCTCCTTTTTTTGAAAATGGTAGGAGATGGGCGAAAAAACATTATTGGAGAACACTCTTCCGGCCATTTCTATGAATGTCCAATATTCAACATTCGCAAAAGTGTGTTTTTTTTGAAAATAGGCGACATTTTTCCGAATTTCGACTTTTAAAATTTTAAAAAGGACTTTGCTCCTTTTTTCGAAAATGGTAGAAAATTTGCGTAAAAAATTATTGGGGAACACTATTCCGGCCATCGCTATGAATGTCCAATATTCAAAAGTCGCAACAGTGTGTTTTTTTTTAAAAAAGGCGACATTTTTCCAAATTTGGACTTTTGAAATTTTAAAAAGGACTTTGCTCCTTTTTTTGAAAATGGTAGGAGATGGGCAAAAAACATTATTGGGGAACACTTTTTCGGCCATTTCTATGAATGTCCAATATTCAAAAGTCGCAAAAGTGTGTTGTTTTGAAAATAGGCGACATTTTTCCGAATTTCGACTTTTGAAATTTTAAAAAGGACTTTGCTCCTTTTTTCGAAAATGGTAGAAAATTTGCGAAAAAAATTATTGGGGAACACTATTCCGGCCATCCCTATGAATGTCCAATATTCAAATGTGTGTTTTGTTTTTTGAAATTTTAAAAAGGACTTTGCTCCTTTTTTCGAAAATGGTAGGTGATGGGCGAAAAAAAGTATTGGAGAACACTCCTCAGGCATTTTCTATGAATGTCCAATATTCAAAAGTCGCAACAGTGTGTTTTTTTGAAAATAGGCGACATTTTTCCGAATTTCGACTTTTGAAATTTTAAAAAGGACTTTGCTCCTTTTTTTGAAAATGGTAGGAGATGGGCAAAAAACATTATTGGGGAACACTTTTTCGGCCATTTCTATGAATGTCCAATATTCAAAAGTCGCAAAAGTGTGTTGTTTTGAAAATAGGCGACATTTTTCCGAATTTCGACTTTTGAAATTTTAAAAAGGACTTTGCTCCTTTTTTTGAAAATGGTAGGAGATGGGCAAAAAACATTATTGGGGAACACTTTTTCGGCCATTTCTATGAATGTCCAATATTCAAAAGTCGTAAAAGTGTGTTGTTTTGAAAATAGGCGACATTTTTCCGAATTTCGACTTTTGAAATTTTAAAAAGGACTTTGCTCCTTTTTTCGAAAATGGTAGAAAATTTGCGAAAAAAATTATTGGGGAACACTATTCCGGCCATCCCTATGAATGTCCAATATTCAAATGTGTGTTTTGTTTTTTGAAATTTTAAAAAGGACTTTGCTCCTTTTTTCGAAAATGGTAGGTGATGGGCGAAAAAAAGTATTGGAGAACACTCCTCAGGCATTTTCTATGAATGTCCAATATTCAAAAGTCGCAACAGTGTGTTTTTTTGAAAATAGGCGACATTTTTCCGAATTTCGACTTTTGAAATTTTAAAAAGGACTTTGCTCCTTTTTTTGAAAATGGTAGGAGATGGGCAAAAAACATTACTGGGGAACACTATTCCGGCCATTTCTATGAATGTCCAATATTCAAAAGTCACAAAAGTGTGTTTTTTTTTGAAAATAGGCGACATTTTCCCAAATTTTGACTTTTGAAATTTTAAAAAGGAGTTTGCTCCTTTTTTTGAAAATGGTAGGAGATGGGCGAAAAAACATTATTGGGGAACACTCTTCCGGCCATTTCTATGAATGTCCAATATTCAAAAGTCGCAAAAGTGTGTTTTTTTTGAAAATAGGCGACATTTTTCCGAATTTCGACTTTTAAAATTTTAAAAAGGACTTTGCTCCTTTTTTCGAAAATGGTAGAAAATTTGCGTAAAAAATTATTGGGGAACACTATTCCTTTGCTCCTTTTTTCGAAAATAGTAGAAGATGGGAGAAAAAGAATTATTGGAGAACACTTCTTAGGCCATTTCTATGAATGTCCAATATTCAAAAGTCGCAGTAGTGTGTTTTTTTGAAAATAGGCGACATTTATCCAAATTTGGACTTTTGAAGTTTTAAAAAGGACTTTGCTCCTTTTTCCGAAAATGGTAGAAAAATTGGAGAAAAAAATAATTGGGGAGCGTTAGTGTGTGTTGTTTTGAAAATAGTCGACATTTTTCCAAATTTGGACTTTTGAAGTTCTAAAAAGGACTTTGCTCCTTTTTTTGAAAATGGTAGGAGATGGGCAAAAAACATTATTGGGGAACACTCTTCCGGCCATTTCTATGAATGTCCAATATTCAAAAGTCACAAAAGTGTGTTTTTTTAAAAATAAGCGACATTTTTTCAAATTTGGACTTTTGAAATTTTAAAAAGAACTGCTCTTTTTTTTGAAAATGGTAGGAGATGAGCAAAAAACATTATTGGGGTACACTCTTCCGGCCATTTCTATGAATGTCCAATATTCAAAAGTCGCAAAAGTGTGTTGTTTTGAAAATAAGCGACATTTTTCCAAATTTGGACTTTTGACATTTTAAAAAGGACTTTGCTCCTTTTTTCGAAAATGGTAGGAGATGGGCAAAAAACATTATTGGAGAACACTCTTCCCACTCACTCCTCAGGCCATTTCTATGAATATCCAATATTCAAAAGTCGCAACAGTGTGTTTTTTTGAAAATAGGCGACATTTTTCCTAATTTCGACTTTTGAAATTTTAAAAAGGACTTTCCTCCTTTTTTCGAAAATGGTAGAAAATTTGCGTAAAAAATTACTGGGGAACACTATTCCGGCCATTTCTATGAATGTGCAATATTCAAAAGTCGCAAAAGTGTGTTTTTTTTGAAAATAGGCGACATTTTTCCGAATTTCGACTTTTAAAATTTTAAAAAGGACTTTGCTCTTTTTTTCGAAAATGGTAAAAAATTTGCGAAACAAATTACTGGGGAACACTTTTCCGGCCAAGTCTATGAATGTCTAATATTCAAAAGTCACAAAAGTGTGTTTTTTTTGAAAATAGGCGACATTTTTCCGAATTTCGACTTTTGAAATTTTAAAAAGGACTTTGCTCCTTTTTTTGAAAATGGTAGGAGACGGGCAAAAACCATTATTGGGGAACACTATTCCGGCCATCCCTATGAATGTCCAATATTCAAAAGTCGCAACAGTGTGTTTTTTTGAAAATAGCCGACATTTTTCCAAATTTGGACTTTCGAAATTTTAAAAAGGACTTTGCTCCTTTTTTCGAAAATAGTAGAAAATTTGCGAAAAAAAATTATTGGGGAACACTATTCCGGCCATTTCTATGAATGTCCAATATTCAAAAGTCGCAAAAGTGTGTTTTTTTTGAAAATAGGCGACATTTTTCCGAATTTCGACTTTTGACATTTTAAAAAGGACTTGCTCCTTTTTTCGAAAATGGTAGGAGATGGGCAAAAAAAATTATTGGGGAACACTCTTCCCACTCACTCCTCAGGCCATTTCTATGAATATCCAATATTCAAAAGTCGCAACAGTGTGTTTTTTTGAAAATAGGCGACATTTTTCCAAATTTGGACTTTCGAAATTTTAAAAAGGACTTTGCTCCTTTTTTCGAAAATAGTAGAAAATTTGCGAAAAAAATTATTGGGGAACACTATTCCGGCCATTTCTATGAATGTCCAATATTCAAAAGTCGCAAAAGTGTGTTTTTTTGAAAATAGGCGACATTTTTCCAAATTTTGACTTTTGAAATTTTAAAAAGGACTTGCTCCTTTTTTCGAAAATGGTAGGAGATGGGCAAAAAACATTATTGGGGAACACTCTTCCCACTCACTCCTCAGGCCATTTCTATGAATATCCAATATTCAAAAGTCGCAACAGTGTGTTTTTTTGAAAATAGGCGACATTTTTCCAAATTTGGACTTTCGAAATTTTAAAAAGGACTTTGCTCCTTTTTTCGAAAATAGTAGAAAATTTGCGAAAAAAATTATTGGGGAACACTATTCCGGCCATTTCTATGAATGTCCAATATTCAAAAGTCACAAAAGTGTGTTTTTTTTGAAAATAGGCGACATTTTTCCGAATTTCGACTTTTGACATTTTAAAAAGGACTTGCTCCTTTTTTCGAAAATGGTAGGAGATGGGCAAAAAACATTATTGGGGAACACTCTTCCCACTCACTCCTCAGGCCATTTCTATGAATATCCAATATTCAAAAGTCGCAACAGTGTGTTTTTTTGAAAATAGGCGACATTTTTCCAAATTTGGACTTTCGAAATTTTAAAAAGGACTTTGCTCTTTTTTTCGAAAATAGTAGAAAATTTGCGAAAAAAATTATTGGGGAACACTATTCCGGCCATTTCTATGAATGTCCAATATTCAAAAGTCGCAAAAGTGTGTTTTTTTGGAAATAGGCGACATTTTTCCAAATTTTGACTTTTGAAATTTTAAAAAGGAGTTTGCTCCTTTTTTTGAAAATGGTAGGAGATGGGCGAAAAAACATTATTGGAGAACACTCTTCCGGCCATTTCTATGAATGTCCAATATTCAAAATTCGCAAAAGTGTGTTTTTTTGAAAATAGGCGACATTTTTCCGAATTTCGACTTTTAAAATTTTAAAAAGGACTTTGCTCCTTTTTTCGAAAATGGTAGAAAATTTGCGTAAAAAATTATTGGGGAACACTATTCCGGCCATCGCTATGAATGTCCAATATTCAAAAGTCGCAACAGTGTGTTTTTTTGAAAATAGGCGACATTTTTCCAAATTTGGACTTTTGAAATTTTAAAAAGGACTTTGCTCCTTTTCTTGAAAATGGTAGGAGATGGGCAAAAAAACATTATTGGGGAACACTCTTCCGGCCATTTCTATGAATGTCCAATATTCAAAAGTCGCAAAAGTGTGTTGTTTTGAAAATAGGCGACATTTTTCCGAATTTCGACTTTTGAAATTTTAAAAAGGACTTTGCTCCTTTTTTTGAAAATGGTAGGAGATGGGCAAAAAACATTACTGGGGAACACTCTTCCGGCCATTTCTATGAATGTCCAATATTCAAAAGTTGCAACAGTGTGTTTTTTTGAAAATAGGCGACATTTTTCCAAATTTCGACTTTTGAAATTTTAAAAAGGACTTTGCTCCTTTTTTCGAAAATGGTAGAAAATTTGCGAAAAAAATTATTGGGGAACACTATTCCGGCCATCCCTATGAATGTCCAATATTCAAATGTGTGTTTTGTTTTTTGAAATTTTAAAAAGGACTTTGCTCCTTTTTTCGAAAATGGTAGGTGATGGGCGAAAAAAAGTATTGGAGAACACTCCTCAGGCATTTTCTATGAATATCCAATATTCAAAAGTCGCAACAGTGTGTTTTTTTGAAAATAGGCGACATTTTTCCGAATTTCGACTTTTGAAATTTTAAAAAGGACTTTGCTCCTTTTTTTGAAAATGGTAGGAGATGGGCAAAAAACATTACTGGGGAACACTCTTCCCACTCATTCCTCAGGCCATTTCTATGAATATCCAATATTCAAAAGTCGCAACAGTGTGTTTTTGAAAATAGGCGACATTTTTCCAAATTTCGACTTTTGAAATTTTAAAAAGGACTTTGCTCCTTTTTTCGAAAATAGTAAAAAATTTGCGAAAAAAATTATTGGGGAACATTATTCCGGCCATTTGTATGAATGTCCAATATTCAAAAGTCGCAAAAGTGTGTTTTTTTGAAAATAGGCAACATTTTTCCAAATTTTGACTTTTGAAATTTTAAAAGGGACTTTGCTCCTTTTTTTGAAAATGGTAGGAGATGGGCGAAAAAACATTATTGGGGAACACTTTTTCGGCCATTTCTATGAATGTCCAATATTCAAAAGTCGCAAAAGTGTTTTTTTTTTTTTGAAAATAGGCGACATTTTTCCGAATTTCGACTTTTAAAATTTGAAAAAGGACTTTGCTCCTTTTTTCGAAAATGGTAGAAAATTTGCGTAAAAAATTACTGGGGAACACTATTTCGGCCATTTCTATGAATGTCCAATATTCAAAAGTCGCAAAAGTGTGTTTTTTTTGAAAATAGGCGACAATTTTCCAAATTTTGACTTTTGAAATTTTAAAAACGACTTTGATCCTTTTTCCGAAAATGGTAGAAAAAATGCGAAAAAAAATTATTGGGGAGCACTATTCCGGCCATCCCTATGAATGTCCAATATTCAAAAGTCGCAACAGTGTGTTTTTTTTGAAAATTGGCGACATTTTTCCGAATTTCGACTTTTGAAATTTTAAAAAGGACTTTGCTCCTTTTTTCGAAAATGGTAGGAGATGGGCAAAAAACATTATTGGGGAACACTCTTCCCACTCACTCATCAGGCCATTTCTATGAATGTCCAATATTCAAAAGTCGCAAAATAGTGTGTTTTTTTTGAAAATAGGCGACATTTTTCCGAATTTCGACTTTTGAAATTTTAAAAAGGACTTTGCTCCCTTTTTCGAAAATGGTAGAAAATTTGCGAAAAAAATTATTGGGGAACACTATTCCGGCCATGCCTATGAATGTCCAATATTCAAAAGTGTGTTTTTTTTTTTGAAATTTTAAAAAGGACTTTGCTCCTTTTTTCGAAAATGGTAGGTGATGGGCGAAAAAAAGTATTGGAGAACACTCCTCAGGCATTTTCTATGAATGTCCAATATTCAAAAGTCGCAACAGTGTGTTTTTTTGAAAATAGGCGACATTTTTCCGAATTTCGACTTTTGAAATTTTAAAAAGGACTTTGCTCCTTTTTTCGAAAATGGTAGAAAATTTGCGAAAAAAATTATTGGGGAACACTATTCCGGCCATCCCTATGAATATCCAATATTCAAAAGTGTGTTTTTTTTTGAAATTTTAAAAAGGACTTTGCTCCTTTTTTCGAAAATGGTAGGTGATGGGCGAAAAAAAGTATTGGAGAACACTCCTCAGGCATTTTCTATGAATGTCCAATATTCAAAAGTCGCAACAGTGTGTTTTTTTGAAAATAGGCGACATTTTTCCGAATTTCGACTTTTGAAATTTTAAAAAGGACTTTGCTCCTTTTTTTGAAAATGGTAGGAGATGGGCAAAAAACATTACTTGGGAACACTATTCCGGCCATTTCTATTCATGTCCATAATTCAAAAGTCACAAAAGTGTTTTTTTTTTTGAAAATAGGCGACATTTTTCCAAATTTCGACTTTTGACATTTTAAAAAGGACTTTGCTCCTTTTTTCGAAAATGGTAGGAGATGGGCAAAAAAAATTATTGGGGAACACTCTTCCCACTCACTCCTTAGGCCATTTCTATGAATATCCAATATTCAAAAGTCGCAACAGTGTGTTTTTTTGAAAATAGGCGACATTTTTCCAAATTTGGACTTTTGAAATTTTAAAAAGGACTTTGCTCCTTTTTCCGAAAATGGTAGATAATTTGCAAAAAAAAAATTATTGGGGAACACTATTCCGGCCATTTCTATGAATGTCCAATATTCAAAAGTCGCAAAAGTGTGTTTTTTTGAAAATAGGCGACATTTTTCCAAATTTTGACTTTTGAAATTTTAAAAAGGAGTTTGCTCCTTTTTTTGAAAATGGTAGGAGATGGGCGAAAAAACATTATTGGGGAACACTATTCCGGCCATTTCTATGAATGTCCAATATTCAAAAGTCGCAACAGTGTATTTTTTTGAAAATAGGCGACATTTTTCCAAATTTCGACTTTTGAAATTTTAAAAAGGACTTTGCTCCTTTTTTCGAAAATGGTAGAAAATTTGCGAAAAAAATTATTGGGGAACACTATTCCGGCCATTTCTATGAATGTCCAAAATTCAAAAGTCGCAAATGTGTGTTTTTTTGAAAATAGGCGACATTTTTCCAAATTTCGACTTTTGACATTTTAAAAAAGACTTTGCTCCTTTTTTCGAAAATGGTAGGAGATGGGCAAAAAACAATATTGGGGAACACTCTTCCCACTCACTCCTCAGGCCATTTCTATGAATATCCAATATTAAAAAGTCGCAACAGTGTGTTTTTTGAAAATAAGCGACATATTTCCAAATTTGGAATATGATCTTTGGCTTTTTCCGAACATGGTAGAAAATTTGGGAAAAAAAAATTATTGGGGAGCATTATTCCGGCCATCCCTATGAATGTCCAATAATCAAAGGTCGCAACAGTGTGTTTTTTTGAAAATAGGCGACATTTTTCCAAATTTTGACTTTTGAAATTTTAAAAACGACTTTGATCCTTTTTCCGAAAATGGTAGAAAATTTGCGAAAAAAAATTATTGGGGAACACTATTCCGGCCATCCCTATGAATGTCCAATATTCAAAAGTCGCAACAGTGTGTTTTTTTGAAAATAGGCGACATTTTTCCAAATTTGGACTTTCGAAATTTTAAAAAGGACTTTGCTCCTTTTTTCGAAAATGGTAGAAAATTTGCGTAAAAAATTACTGGGGAACACTATTCCGGCCATTTCTATGAATGTCCAATATTCAAAAGTCGCAAAAGTGTGTTTTTTTTGAAAATAGGCGACATTTTTCCGAATTTCGACTTTTGAAATTTTAAAAAGGACTTTGCTCCTTTTTTTGAAAATGGTAGGAAATGGGCAAAAAAAATTATTGGGGAACACTATTCCGGCCATTTCTATGAATGTCCAATATTCAAAAGTCGCAAAAGTGTGTTTTTTTGAAAATAGGCGACATTTTTCCAAATTTTGACTTTTGAAATTTTAAAAAGGAGTTTGCTCCTTTTTTTGAAAATGGTAGGAGATGGGCGAAAAAACATTATTGGGGAACACTATTCCGGCCATTTCTATGAATGTCCAATATTCAAAAGTCGCAACAGTGTATTTTTTTGAAAATAGGCGACATTTTTCCAAATTTCGACTTTTGAAATTTTAAAAAGGACTTTGCTCCTTTTTTCGAAAATGGTAGAAAATTTGCGAAAAAAATTATTGGGGAACACTATTCCGGCCATTTCTATGAATGTCCAAAATTCAAAAGTCGCAAATGTGTGTTTTTTTGAAAATAGGCGACATTTTTCCAAATTTCGACTTTTGACATTTTAAAAAAGACTTTGCTCCTTTTTTCGAAAATGGTAGGAGATGGGCAAAAAACAATATTGGGGAACACTCTTCCCACTCACTCCTCAGGCCATTTCTATGAATATCCAATATTAAAAAGTCGCAACAGTGTGTTTTTTGAAAATAAGCGACATATTTCAAAATTTGGAATATGATCTTTGGCTTTTTCCGAACATGGTAGAAAATTTGGGAAAAAAAAATTATTGGGGAGCATTATTCCGGCCATCCCTATGAATGTCCAATAATCAAAGGTCGCAACAGTGTGTTTTTTTGAAAATAGGCGACATTTTTCCAAATTTTGACTTTTGAAATTTTAAAAACGACTTTGATCCTTTTTCCGAAAATGGTAGAAAATTTGCGAAAAAAAATTATTGGGGAACACTATTCCGGCCATCCCTATGAATGTCCAATATTCAAAAGTCGCAACAGTGTGTTTTTTTGAAAATAGGCGACATTTTTCCAAATTTGGACTTTCGAAATTTTAAAAAGGACTTTGCTCCTTTTTTCGAAAATGGTAGAAAATTTGCGTAAAAAATTACTGGAGAACACTATTCCGGCCATTTCTATGAATGTCCAATATTCAAAAGTCGCAAAAGTGTGTTTTTTTTGAAAATAGGCGACATTTTTCCGAATTTCGACTTTTGAAATTTTAAAAAGGACTTTGCTCCTTTTTTTGAAAATGGTAGGAAATGGGCAAAAAACATTATTGGGAAACACTCTTCCGGCCATTTCTATGAATGTCCAATATTCAAAAGTCGCAAAAGTATGTTTTTTTGAAAATAAGCGACATTTTTCCAAATTTGGACTTTCGAAATTTTAAAAAGGACTTTGCTCCTTTTTTTGAAAATGGTAGAAAATTCGCGAAAAAAATTATTGGGGAACACTATTCCGGCCATTTCTATGAATGTCCAAAATTCAAAAGTCGCAAATGTGTGTTTTTTTGAAAATAGGCGACATTTTTCCAAATTTCGACTTTTGACATTTTAAAAAAGACTTTGCTCCTTTTTTCGAAAATGGTAGGAGATGGGCAAAAAACAATATTGGGGAACACTCTTCCCACTCACTCCTCAGGCCATTTCTATGAATATCCAATATTAAAAAGTCGCAACAGTGTGTTTTTTGAAAATAAGCGACATATTTCCAAATTTGGAATATGATCTTTGGCTTTTTCCGAACATGGTAGAAAATTTGGGAAAAAAAAATTATTGGGGAGCATTATTCCGGCCATCCCTATGAATGTCCAATAATCAAAGGTCGCAACAGTGTGTTTTTTTGAAAATAGGCGACATTTTTCCAAATTTTGACTTTTGAAATTTTAAAAACGACTTTGATCCTTTTTCCGAAAATGGTAGAAAATTTGCGAAAAAAAATTATTGGGGAACACTATTCCGGCCATCCCTATGAATGTCCAATATTCAAAAGTCGCAACAGTGTGTTTTTTTGAAAATAGGCGACATTTTTCCAAATTTCGACTTTTGAAATTTTAAAAAGGACTTTGCTCCTTTTTTCGAAAATGGTAGAAAATTTGCGAAAAAAATTATTGGGGAACACTATTCCGGCCATTTCTATGAATGTCCAAAATTCAAAAGTCGCAAATGTGTGTTTTTTTGAAAATAGGCGACATTTTTCCAAATTTCGACTTTTGACATTTCAAAAAAGACTTTGCTCCTTTTTTCGAAAATGGTAGGAGATGGGCAAAAAACAATATTGGGGAACACTCTTCCCACTTACTCCTCAGGCCATTTCTATGAATATCCAATATTAAAAAGTCGCAACAGTGTGTTTTTTGAAAATAAGCGACATATTTCCAAATTTGGAATATGATCTTTGGCTTTTTCCGAACATGGTAGAAAATTTGGGAAAAAAAAATTATTGGGGAGCATTATTCCGGCCATCCCTATGAATGTCCAATAATCAAAGGTCGCAACAGTGTGTTTTTTTGAAAATAGGCGACATTTTTCCAAATTTTGACTTTTGAAATTTTAAAAACGACTTTGATCCTTTTTCCGAAAATGGTAGAAAATTTGCGAAAAAAAATTATTGGGGAACACTATTCCGGCCATCCCTATGAATGTCCAATATTCAAAAGTCGCAACAGTGTGTTTTTTGAAAATAGGCGACATTTTTCCAAATTTGGACTTTCGAAATTTTAAAAAGGACTTTGCTCCTTTTTTCGAAAATGGTAGAAAATTTGCGTAAAAAATTACTGGGGAACACTATTCCGGCCATTTCTATGAATGTCCAATATTCAAAAGTCGCAAAAGTGTGTTTTTTTTGAAAATAGGCGACATTTTTCCGAATTTCGACTTTTGAAATTTTAAAAAGGACTTTGCTCCTTTTTTTGAAAATGGTAGGAAATGGGCAAAAAACATTATTGGGAAACATTCTTCCGGCCATTTCTATGAATGTCCAATATTCAAAAGTCGCAAAAGTATATTTTTTTGAAAATAAGCGACATTTTTCCAAATTTGGACTTTCGAAATTTTAAAAAGGACTTTGCTCCTTTTTTTTAAAATGGTAGAAAATTCGCGAAAAAAAATTATTGGGGAACACTATTCCGGCCATTTCTATGAATGTCCAATAATCAAAAGTCGCAAAAGTGTGTTTTTTGAAAATAGGCGACATTTTTCCGAATTTCGACTTTTGAAATTTTAAAAAGGACTTTGCTCCTTTTTTTGAAAATGGTAGGAAATGGGCAAAAAACATTATTGGGGAACACTCTTCCGGCCATTTCTATGCATGTCCAAAATTCAAAAGTCGCAAAAGTGTGTTTTTTTGAAAATAAGCAACATTTTTCCAAATTTGGACTTTTGAAATTTTAAAAAGGACTGCTCCTTTTTTCGAAAGTGGTAGAAAATTTGCGAAAAAAATTATTGGGGAACACTATTCCGGCCATTTCTATGAATGTCCAAAATTCAAAAGTCGCAAATGTGTGTTTTTTTGAAAATAGGCGACATTTTTCCAAATTTCGACTTTTGACATTTTAAAAAGGACTTTGCTCCTTTTTTCGAAAATGGTAGGAGATGGGCAAAAAACATTATTGGGGAACACTCTTCCCACTCACTTCTCAGGCCATTTCTATGAATATCCAATATTCAAAAGTCGCAACAGTGTATTTTTTTGAAAATAGGCGACATTTTTCCAAATTTCGACTTTTGAAATTTTAAAAAGGACTTTGCTCCTTTTTTCGAAAATGCTAGAAAATTTGCGAAAAAAATTATTGGGGAACACTATTCCGGCCATTTCTATGAATGTCCATAATTCAAAAGTCGCAAATGTGTGTTTTTTTGAAAATAGGCGACATTTTTCCAAATTTCGACTTTTGACATTTTAAAAAGGACTTTGCTCCTTTTTTCGAAAATGGTAGGAGATGGGCAAAAAACATTATTGGGGAACACTCTTCCCACTCACTCCTCAGGCCATTTCTATGAATATCCAATATTAAAAAGTCGCAACAGTGTGTTTTTTGAAAATAAGCGACATATTTCCAAATTTGGAATATGATCTTTGGCTTTTTCCGAACATGGTAGAAAATTTGGGGAAAAAAAATTATTGGGGTGCATTATTCCGGCCATCCCTATGAATGTCCAATAATCAAAGGTCGCAACTGTGTGTTTTTTTGAAAATAGGCGACATTTTTCCAAATTTTGACTTTTGAAATTTTAAAAACGACTTTGATCCTTTTTCCGAAAATGGTAGAAAATTTGCGAAAAAAAATTATTGGGGAACACTATTCCGGCCATCCCTATGAATGTCCAATATTCAAAAGTCGCAACAGTGTGTTTTTTTGAAAATAGGCGACATTTTTCCAAATTTGGACTTTCGAAATTTTAAAAAGGACTTTGCTCTTTTTTTCGAAAATAGTAGAATATTTGCGAAAAAAAATATTGGGGAGCACTATTCCGGCCATCCCTATGAATGTCCAATATTCAAAAGTCGCGACAGTGTGTTTTTTTGAAAATAGGCGGCATTTTTCCAAATTTCGACTTTTGACATTTTAAAAAGGACTTTGCTCGAAAATGGTAGGAGATGGGCAAAAAACATTATTGGGGAACACTCTTCCCACTCACTCCTCAGGCCATTTCTATGAATATCCAATATTCAAAAGTCGCAACAGTGTGTTTTTTTGAAAATAGGCGACATTTTTCCAAATTTCGACTTTTGAAATTTTAAAAAGGACTTTGCTCCTTTTTTCGAAAATGGTAGAAAATTTGCGTAAAAAATTACTGGGGAACACTATTCCGGCCATTTCTATGAATGTCCAATATTCAAAAGTCGCAAAAGTGTGTTTTTTTTAAAATAGGCGACATTTTTCCGAATTTCGACTTTTGAAATTTTAAAAAGGACTTTGCTCTTTTTTTTGAAAATGGTAGGAAATGGGCAAAAAACATTATTGGGAAACACTCTTCCGGCCATTTCTATGAATGTCCAATATTCAAAAGTCGCAAAAGTATGTTTTTTTGAAAATAAGCGACATTTTTCCAAATTTGGACTTTCGAAATTTTAAAAAGGACTTTGCTCCTTTTTTCGAAAATAGTAAAAAATTTGTGAAAAAAATTACTGGGGAACACTATTCCGGCCATCCCTATGAATGTCCAATATTCAAAAGTGTGTTTTTTTTGAAATTTTAAAAAGGACTTTGCTCCTTTTTTAGAAAATGGTAGGTGATGGGCGAAAAAAATTATTGGAGAACACTCCTCAGGCCATTTCTATGAATATCCAATATTCAAAGTCGACACAGTGTGTTTTTTTTAAAATAGGCGACATTTTTCCCAATTTCGACCTTTGAAGTTTTAAAAAGGACTTTGCTCCTTTTGCCGAATATGGTAGAAAATTTGGGAAAAAAAAATTATTGGGGAGCATTATTCCGGCCATCCCTATAAATGTCCAATATTCAAAAGTCGCAACAGTGTGTTGTTTTGAAAATAGGCGACATTTTTCCAAATTTGGACTTTTGAAGTTTTAAAAAGGACTTTGCTCCTTTTTCCGAAAATGGTAGAAAATTTGGGGAATAAAAATTATTGGGGAGCATTATTCCGGCCATCCCTATGAATGTCCAATATTCAAAAGTCGCAACAGTGTGTTGTTTTGAAAATAGGCGACATTTTTCCAAATTTGGACTTTTGAAGTTTTAAAAAGGACTTTGCTCCTTTTTTCGAAAATGGTAGAAAATTTGGGAAAAAAAATTATTGGGGAGCATTATTCCGGCCATCCCTATGAATGTCGAATATTCAAAAGTCGCAACAGTATGTTTTTTTGAAAATAGGCGACATTTTTCCAAATTTCGACTTTTGAAGTTTTAAAAAGGACTTTACTCCTTTTGCCGAATATGGTAGAAAATTTGGGGAAAAAAAATTATTGGGGAGCATTATTCCGGCCATCCCTATGAATGTCCAATATTCAAAAGTCGCAACAGTGTGTTGTTTTGAAAATAGGCGACATTTTTCAAAATTTGGATTTTTGAAGTTTTAAAAAGGACTTTGCTCCTTTTTCCGAAAATGGTAGAAAATTTGGGGAATAAAAATTATTGGGGAACACTATTCCGGCCATCCCTATGAATGTCTAATATTCAAAAGTCGCAACAGTGTGTTTTTTTGAAAATAGGCGACATTTTTCCAAATTTCGACTTTTGAAATTTTAAAAAGGACTTTGCTCCTTTTTCCGAAAATGGTAGAAAATTTGGGAAAAAAATTATTGGGGAACACTATTCCGGCCATCCCTATGAATGTCCAATATTCAAAAGTGTTTTTTTTTTGAAATTTTAAAAAGGACTTTGCTCCTTTTTCCGAAAATGGTAGAAAATTTGGGGAATAAAAATTATTGGGGAGCATTATTCCGGCCATCCCTATGAATGTCCAATATTCAAAAGTCGCAACAGTGTGTTGTTTTGAAAATAGGCGACATTTTTCCAAATTTGGACTTTTGAAGTTTTAAAAAGGACTTTGCTCCTTTTTTCGAAAATGGTAGAAAATTTGGGAAAAAAACTAATTGGGGAGCATATTTTCGGCCATCCCTATGAATGTCGAATATTCAAAAGTCGCAACAGTATGTTTTTTTGAAAATAGGCGACATTTTTCCAAATTTGGACTTTTGAAGTTTTAAAAAGGACTTTGCTCCTTTTTCCGAAAATGGTAGAAAATTTGGGGAATAAAAATTATTGGGGAACACTATTCCGGCCATCCCTATGAATGTCTAATATTCAAAAGTCGCAACAGTGTGTTTTTTTGAAAATAGGCGACATTTTTCCAAATTTCGACTTTTGAAATTTTAAAAAGGACTTTGCTCCTTTTTCCGAAAATGGTAGAAAATTTGGGAAAAAAATTATTGGGGAACACTATTCCGGCCATCCCTATGAATGTCCAATATTCAAAAGTGTTTTTTTTTTGAAATTTTAAAAAGGACTTTGCTCCTTTTTTAGAAAATGGTAGGTGATGGGCGAAAAAAATTATTGGAGAACACTCCTCAGGCCATTTCTATGAATGTCCAATATTCAAAAGTCGACACAGTGTGTTTTTTTGAAAATAGGCTACATTTTTCCATATTTCGACTTTTGAAATTTAAAAAAGGACTTTGCTCCTTTTTCCGAAAATGGTCTGCGATGGGCGAAAAAAATTATTGGAGAACACTCCTCAGGCCATTTCTATGAATGCTCAATATTCAAAAGTCGCAACAGTGTGTTTTTTTGAAAATAGGCGACATTTTTCCAAATTTCGACTTTTGAAATTTTAAAAAGGACTTTGGTCCTTTTTCCGAAAATGGTAGAAAATTTGCGAAAAAAATTATTGGGGAACACTATTCCGGCCATCCCTATGAATGTCCAATATTCAAAAGTGTGTTTTTTTTTTAAATTTTAAAAAGGACTTTGCTCCTTTTTTAGAAAATGGTAGGTGATGGGCGAAAAAAATTATTGGAGAACACTCCTCAGGCCATTTCTATGAATGTCCAATAAAAGTCGCAAAAGTGTGTTTTTTTTGAAAATAGGCGACATTTTTCCAAATTTTGACTTTTGAAATTTTAAAAAGCAGTTTGCTCCTTTTTTTGAAAATATTAGGAGATGGGCGAAAAAACATTACTGGGGAACACTCTTCCGGCCATTTCTATGAATGTCCAATATTCAAAAGTTGCAACAGTGTGTTTTTTTGAAAATAGGCGACATTTTTCCAAATTTCGACTTTTGAAATTTTAAAAAGGACTTTGCTCCTTTTTCCGAAAATGGTAGAAAATTTGCGAAAAAAATTATTGGGGAACACTATTCCGGCCATCCCTATGAATGTCCAATATTCAAAAGTGTGTTTTTTTTGAAATTTTAAAAAGGACTTTGCTCCTTTTTTAGAAAATGGTAGGTGATGGGCGAAAAAAATTATTGGAGAACACTCCTCAGGCCATTTCTATGAATATCCAATATTCAAAAGTCGACACAGTGTGTTTTTTTGAAAATAGGCGACATTTTTCCCAATTTCGACCTTTGAAGTTTTAAAAAGGACTTTGCTCCTTTTGCCGAATATGGTAGAAAATTTGGGAAAAAAAAATTATTGGGGAGCATTATTCCGGCCATCCCTATGAATGTCCAATATTCAAAAGTCGCAACAGTGTGTTGTTTTGAAAATAGGCGACATTTTTCCAAATTTGGACTTTTGAAGTTTTAAAAAGGACTTTGCTCCTTTTTCCGAAAATGGTAGAAAATTTGGGGAATAAAAATTATTGGGGAGCATTATTCCGGCCATCCCTATGAATGTCCAATATTCAAAAGTCGCAACAGTGTGTTGTTTTGAAAATAGGCGACATTTTTCCAAATTTGGACTTTTGAAGTTTTAAAAAGGACTTTGCTCCTTTTTTCGAAAATGGTAGAAAATTTGGGAAAAAAAAATTATTGGGGAGCATTATTCCGGCCATCCCTATGAACACTCCTCAGGCCATTTCTATGAATGCTCAATATTCAAAAGTCGCAACAGTGTGTTTTTTTGAAAATAGGCGACATTTTTCCAAATTTCGACTTTTGAAATTTTAAAAAGGACTTTGGTCCTTTTTCCGAAAATGGTAGAAAATTTGCGAAAAAAATTATTGGGGAACACTATTCCGGCCATCCCTATGAATGTCCAATATTCAAAAGTGTGTTTTTTTTTTTAAATTTTAAAAAGGACTTTGCTCCTTTTTTAGAAAATGGTAGGTGATGGGCGAAAAAAATTATTGGAGAACACTCCTCAGGCCATTTCTATGAATGTCCAATAAAAGTCGCAAAAGTGTGTTTTTTTGAAAATAGGCGACATTTTTCCAAATTTTGACTTTTGAAATTTTAAAAAGCAGTTTGCTCCTTTTTTTGAAAATATTAGGAGATGGGCGAAAAAACATTACTGGGGAACACTCTTCCGGCCATTTCTATGAATGTCCAATATTCAAAAGTTGCAACAGTGTGTTTTTTTGAAAATAGGCGACATTTTTCCAAATTTCGACTTTTGAAATTTTAAAAAGGACTTTGCTCCTTTTTCCGAAAATGGTAGAAAATTTGCGAAAAAAATTATTGGGGAACACTATTCCGGCCATCCCTATGAATGTCCAATATTCAAAAGTGTGTTTTTTTTGAAATTTTAAAAAGTACTTTGCTCCTTTTTTAGAAAATGGTAGGTGATGGGCGAAAAAAATTATTGGAGAACACTCCTCAGGCCATTTCTATGAATGTCCAATATTCAAAAGTCGCAACAGTGTGTTTTTTTGAAAATAGGCTACATTTTTCCATATTTCGACTTTTGAAATTTAAAAAAGGACTTTGCTCCTTTTTCCGAAAATGGTAGGTGATGGGCGAAAAAAATTATTGGAGAACACTCCTCAGGCCATTTCTATGAATGCTCAATATTCAAAAGTCGCAACAGTGTGTTTTTTTGAAAATAGGCGATATTTTTCCAAATTTTGACTTTTGAAATTTTAAAAAGGACTTTGCTCCTTTTTCCGAAAATGGTAGAAAATTTGCGAAAAAAATTATTGGGGAACACTATTCCGGCCATCCCTATGAATGTCCAATATTCAAAAGTGTGTTTTTTTTGAAATTTTAAAAAGGACTTTGCTCCTTTTTTAGAAAATGGTAGGTGATGGGCGAAAAAAATTATTGGAGAACACTCCTCAGGCCATTTCTATGAATTTCCAATAAAAGTCGCAAAAGTGTGTTTTTTTTAAAATAGGCGACATTTTTCCAAATTTTGACTTTTGAAATTTTAAAAAGGAGTTTGCTCCTTTTTTTGAAAATGGTAGGAGATGGGCGAAAAAACATTATTGGGGAACACTCTTCCGGCCATTTCTATGAATGTCCAATATTCAAAAGTCGCAACAGTGTGTTTTTTTGAAAATAGGCGACATTTTTCCAAATTTCGACTTTTGACATTTTAAAAAGGACTTTGCTCCTTTTTCCGAAAATGGTAGAAAATTTGCGAAAAAAATTAATCGGGAACACTATTCCGGCCATCCCTATGAATGTCCAATATTCAAAAGTGTGTTTTTTTTGAAATTTTAAAAAGGACTTTGCTCCTTTTTTAGAAAATGGTAGGTGATGGGCGAAAAAAATTATTGGAGAACACTCCTCAGGCCATTTCTATGAATGTCCAATATTCAAAAGTCGCAACAGTGTGTTTTTTTGAAAATAGGCTACATTTTTCCATATTTCGACTTTTGAAATTTAAAAAAGGACTTTGCTCCTTTTTCCGAAAATGGTAGGTGATGGGCGAAAAAAATTATTGGAGAACACTCCTCAGGCCATTTCTATGAATGCTCAATATTCAAAAGTCGCAACAGTGTGTTTTTTTGAAAATAGGCGATATATTTCCAAATTTTGACTTTTGAAATTTTAAAAAGGACTTTGCTCCTTTTTCCAAAAATGGTAGAAAATTTGCGAAAAAAATTATTGGGGAACACTATTCCGGCCATCCCTATGAATGTCCAATATTCAAAAGTGTGTTTTTTTTTGAAATTTTAAAAAGGACTTTGCTCCTTTTTTAGAAAATGGTTGGTGATGGGCGAAAAAAATTATTGGAGAACACTCCTCAGGCAATTTCTATGAATGTCCAATAAAAGTCGCAAAAGTGTGTTTTTTTTAAAATAGGCGACATTTTTCCAAATTTTGACTTTTGAAATTTTAAAAAGGAGCTTGCTCCTTTTTTTGAAAATGGTAGGAGATGGGCGAAAAAACATTATTGGGGAACACTCTTCCGGCCATTTATATGAATGTCCAATATTCAAAAGTCGCAACAGTGTGTTTTTTTGAAAATAGGCGACATTTTTCCAAATTTCGACTTTTGAAGTTTTAAAAAGGACTTTGCTCCTCTTTCCGAAAATGGTAGAAAATTTGGGGAATAAAAATTATTGGGGAACACTATTCCGGCCATCCCTATGAATGTCTAATATTCAAAAGTCGCAACAGTGTGTTTTTTTGAAAATAGGCGACATTTTTCCAAATTTCGACTTTTGAAATTTTAAAAAGGACTTTGCTCCTTTTTCCGAAATTGGTAGAAAATTTGGGAAAAAAAAATTATTGGGGAGCATTATTCCGGCCATCCCTATGAATGTCCAATATTCAAAAGTCGCAACAGTGTGTTGTTTTGAAAATAGGCGACATTTTTCCAAATTTGGACTTTTGAAGTTTTAAAAAGGACTTTGCTCCTCTTTCCGAAAATGGTAGAAAATTTGGGGAATAAAAATTATTGGGGAACACTATTCCGGCCATCCCTATGAATGTCTAATATTCAAAAGTCGCAACAGTGTGTTTTTTTGAAAATAGGCGACATTTTTCCAAATTTCGACTTTTGAAATTTTAAAAAGGACTTTGCTCCTTTTTCCGAAATTGGTAGAAAATTTGGGAAAAAAATTATTGGGGAACACTATTCCGGCCATCCCTATGAATGTCCAATATTCAAAAGTGTTTTTTTTTTGAAATTTTAAAAAGGACTTTGCTCCTTTTTTAGAAAATGGTAGGTGATGGGCGAAAAAAATTATTGGAAAACACTCCTCAGGCCATTTCTATGAATGTCCAATATTCAAAAGTCGACACAGTGTGTTTTTTTGAAAATAGGCTACATTTTTCCATATTTTGACTTTTGAAATTTTAAAAAGGACCTTGCTCCTTTTTCCGAAAATGGTAGAAAATTTGCGAAAAAAATTATTGGGGAACACTATTCCGGCCATCCCTATGAATGTCCAATATTCAAAAGTGTGTTTTTTTTTTAAATTTTAAAAAGGACTTTGCTCCTTTTTTAGAAAATGGTAGGTGATGGGCGAAAAAAATTATTGGAGAACACTCCTCAGGCCATTTCTATGAATGTCCAATAAAAGTCGCAAAAGTGTGTTTTTTTGAAAATAGGCGACATTTTTCCAAATTTTGACTTTTGAAATTTTAAAAAGCAGTTTGCTCCTTTTTTTGAAAATATTAGGAGATGGGCGAAAAAACATTACTGGGGAACACTCTTCCGGCCATTTCTATGAATGTCCAATATTCAAAAGTTGCAACAGTGTGTTTTTTTGAAAATAGGCGACATTTTTCCAAATTTCGACTTTTGAAATTTTAAAAAGGACTTTGCTCCTTTTTCCGAAAATGGTAGAAAATTTGCGAAAAAAATTATTGGGGAACACTATTCCGGCCATCCCTATGAATGTCCAATATTCAAAAGTGTGTTTTTTTTGAAATTTTAAAAAGGACTTTGCTCCTTTTTTAGAAAATGGTAGGTGATGGGCGAAAAAAATTATTGGAGAACACTCCTCAGGCCATTTCTATGAATGCTCAATATTCAA
The DNA here is from genome assembly GCA_932526305.1 of Epicampocera succincta. Lineage (NCBI taxonomy): Eukaryota > Metazoa > Arthropoda > Insecta > Diptera > Tachinidae > Epicampocera > Epicampocera succincta. The sequence continues at coordinate 34,526,605 of OW052037.1, read as the reverse complement.
AAGTCGCAACAGTGTGTTTTTTTGAAAATAGGCGATATTTTTCCAAATTTTGACTTTTGAAATTTTAAAAAGGACTTTGCTCCTTTTTCCGAAAATGGTAGAAAATTTGCGAAAAAAAATTATTGGGGAACACTATTCCGGCCATCCCTATGAATGTCCAATATTCAAAAGTGTGTTTTTTTTGAAATTTTAAAAAGGACTTTGCTCCTTTTTTAGAAAATGGTAGGTGATGGGCGAAAAAAATTATTGGAGAACACTCCTCAGGCCATTTCTATGAATGTCCAATAAAAGTCGCAAAAGTGTGTTTTTTTGAAAATAGGCGACATTTTTCCAAACTTTGACTTTTGAAATTTTAAAAAGGAGTTTGCTCCTTTTTTTGAAAATGGTAGGAGATGGGCGAAAAAAATTATTGGAGAACACTCCTCAGGCCATTTCTATGAATGTCCAATATTCAAAAGTCGCAAAAGTGTGTTTTTTTTTGAAAATAGGCCACATTTTTCCAAATTTTGACTTTTGACATTATAAAAAGGACTTTGCTCCTTTTTCCGAAAATGGTAGAAAATTTGCGAACAAAATTATTGGGGAACACTATTCCGGCCATCCCTATGAATGTCCAATATTCAAAAGTGTGTTTTTTTTGAAATTTTAAAAAGGACTTTGCTCCTTTTTTAGAAAATGGTAGGTGATGGGCGAAAAAAATTATTGGAGAACACTCCTCAGGCCACTTCTATGAATGTCCAATAAAAGTCGCAAAAGTGTGTTTTTTTGAAAATAGGCGACATTTTTCCAAATTTTGACTTTTGAAATTTTAAAAAGGAGTTTGCTCCTTTTTTTGAAAATGGTAGGAGATGGGCGAAAAAACATTATTGGGGAACACTCTTCCGGCCATTTCTATGAATGTCCAATATTCAAAAGTCGCAAATGTGTGTTTTTTTTTTTTTGAAAATAGGCCACATTTTTCCAAATTTCGACTTTTGAAATTTTAAAAAGGACTTTGCTCCTTTTTCCGAAAATGGTAGAAAATTTGGGAAAAAAAAATTATTGGGGAGCATTGCTCCGGCCATCCCTATGAATGTCCAATATTCAAAAGTCGCAACAGTGTGTTTTTTTGAAAATAGGCGACATTTTTCCAAATTTCGACTTTTAAAATTTTAAAAATGACTTTCCTCCTTTTTTCGAAAATGGTAGAAAATTTGCGTAAAAAATTACTGGGGAACACTATTCCGGCCATTTCTATGAATGTGCAATATTCAAAAGTCGCAAAAGAGTTTTTTTTTTAAAATAGGCGACATTTTTCCGAATTTCGACTTTTAAAATTTTAAAAAGGACTTTGCTCTTTTTTTCGAAAATGTTAAAAAATTTGCGAAAAAAAATTACTGGGGAACACTACTCCGGCCAATTCTATGAATGTCCAATATTCAAAAGTCACAAAAGTGTGTTTTTTTTTAAAATAGGCGACATTTTTCCGAATTTCGACTTTTGAAATTTTAAAAAGGACTTTGCTCCTTTTTTTGAAAATGGTAGGAGATGGGCAAAAAACATTATTGGGGAACACTCTTCCCACTCACTCCTCAGGCCATTTCTATGAATATCCAATATTCAAAAGTCGCAACAGTGTGTTTTTTTGAAAATAAGCGACATATTTCCAAATTTGGAATATGGTCTTTGGCTTTTTCCGAACATGGTAGAAAATTTGGCAAAAAAATTATTGGGGAGCATTATTCCGGCCATCCCTATGAATGTCCAATAATCAAAAGTCGCAACAGTGTGTTGTTTTGAAAATAGGCGACATTTTTCCAAATTTGGACTTTTGAAGTTTTAAAAAGGACTTTGCTCCTTTTTCTGAAAATGTTAGAAAATTTGGGGAAAAAAATTATTGGGGAGCATTATTCCGGCCATCTCTATGAATGTCCAATATTCAAAAGTCGCAAAAGTGTGTTTTTTTTTTGAAAATAGGCCACATTTTTCCAAATTTCGACTTTTGAAATTTTAAAAAGGACTTTGCTCCTTTTTTTGAAAATGGTAGGTGATGGACGAAAAAAATTATTGGAGAACACTCCTCAGGCCATTTCTATGAATGCCCAATATTCAAAAGTCGCAACAGTGTGTTTTTTGGAAATAGGCGACATTTTTCCAAATTTCGACTTTTAAAATTTTAAAAAGGACTTTCCTCCTTTTTTCGAAAGTGGTAAAAAATTTGCGTAAAAAATTACTGGGGAACACTATTCCGGCCATTTCTATGAATGTGCAATATTCAAAAGTCGCAAAAGTGTTTTTTTTTTGAAAATAAACGACATTTTTCCGAATTTCGACTTTTAAAATTTTAAAAAGGACTTTGCTCTTTTTTTCGAAAATGGTAGAAAATTTGCGAAAAAAATTACTGGGGAACACTACTCCGGCCAATTCTATGAATGTCCAATATTCAAAAGTCACAAAAGTGTGTTTTTTTTTGAAAATAGGCGACATTTTTCCGAATTTCGACTTTTGAAATTTTAAAAAGGACTTTGCTCCTTTTTTTGAAAATGGTAGGAGATGGGCAAAAAACATTATTGGGGAACACTCTTCCCACTCACTCCTCAGGCCATTTCTATGAATATCCAATATTCAAAAGTCGCAACAGTGTGTTTTTTTGAAAATAAGCGACATATTTCCAAATTTGGAATATGGTCTTTGGCTTTTTCCGAACATGGTAGAAAATTTGGGAAAAAAAATTATTGGGGAGCATTATTCCGGCCATCCCTATGAATGTCCAATAATCAAAAGTCGCAACAGTGTGTTGTTTTGAAAATAGGCGACATTTTTCCAAATTTGGACTTTTGAAGTTTTAAAAAGGACTTTGCTCCTTTTTCTGAAAATGGTAGAAAATTTGGGGAAAAAAATTATTGGGGAGCATTATTCCGGCCATCTCTATGAATGTCCAATATTCAAAAGTCGCAAAAGTGTGTTTTTTTTTTTGAAAATAGGCCACATTTTTCCAAATTTCGACTTTTGAAATTTTAAAAAGGACTTTGCTCCTTTTTTTGAAAATGGTAGGTGATGGACGAAAAAAATTATTAGAGAACACTCCTCAGGCCATTTCTATGAATGCCCAATATTCAAAAGTCGCAACAGTGTGTTTTTTGGAAATAGGCGACATTTTTCCAAGTTTTGACTTTTGAAATTTTAAAAAGGACTTTGATCCTTTTTCCGAAAATGGTAGAAAATTTGGGGAAAAAAATTATTGGGGAGCATTATTCCGGCCATCCCTATGAATGTCCAATATTCAAAAGTCGCAACAGTGTGTTTTTTTGAAAATAAGCGACATATTTCCAAATTTGGAATATGGTCTTTGGCTTTTTCCGAACATGGTAGAAAATTTAGGGAAAAAAATTATTGGGGAGCATTATTCCGGCCATCCCTATGAATGTCCAATATTCAAAAGTCGCAACAGTGTGCTTTTTTGAAAATAAGCGACATATTTCCAAATTTGGAATATGGTCTTTGGCTTTTTCCGAACATGGTAGAAAATTTGGGGAAAAAAATTATTGGGGAGCATTATTCCGGCCATCCCTATGAATGTCCAATATTCAAAAGTCGCAACAGTGTGTTATTTTGAAAATAGGCGACATTTTTCCAAATTTCGACTTTTGACATTTTAAAAAGGACTTTGCTCCTTTTTCCGAAAATGGTAGAAAAGAAACAAAAAGAAAAAGAACACTATTCCGGCCATCCCTATGAATGTCCGATATTCAAAAGTGTGTTTTTTTTGAAATTTTAAAAAGGACTTTGCTCCTTTTTTAGAAAATTGTAGGTGATGGGCGAAAAAAATTATTGGAGAACACTCCTCAGGCCATTTCTATGAATGCCCAATATTCAAAAGTCGCAACAGTGTGTTTTTTGGAAATAGGCGACATTTTTCCAAATTTTGACTTTTGAAATTTTAAAAAGGACTTTGATCCTTTTTCTGAAAATGGTAGAAAATTTGGAGAAAAAAATTATTGGGGAGCATTATTCCGGCCATCCCTATGAATGTCCAATATTCAAAAGTCGCAACAGTGTGTTTTTTTTTTTTAAATAGGCGACATTTTTCCAAATTTCGACTTTTGAAATTTTAAAAAGGACTTTGCTCTTTTTTTTGAAAATGGTAGGTGATGGACGAAAAAAATTATTGGAGAACACTCCTCAGGCCATTTCTATGAATGCCCAATATTCAAAAGTCGCAACAGTGTGTTTTTTGAAAATAGGCGACATTTTTCCAAATTTGGACTTTTGAAGTTTTAAAAAGGACTTTGCTCCTTTTTTTGAAAATGGTAGGAGATGGGCAAAAAACATTATTGGGGAACACTCTTCCGGCCATTTCTATGAATGTCCAATATTCAAAAGTCGCAACAGTGTGTTTTTTTTGAAAATAGGCGACATTTTTCCAAATTTTGACTTTTGAAATTTTAATAAGGACTTTGCTCCTTTTTTTGAAAATGATAGGAGAAGGGCGAAAAAAAGTATTGGAGAACACTTCTCAGGCCATTTCTATGAATGTCCAATGTTCAAAAGTCGCAAAAGTGTGTTTTTTTTGAAAATAAGCGACATTTTTCCAAATTTCGACTTTTGAAATTTTAAAAAGGACTTTGCTCCTATTTTCGAAAATGGTAGGAAATTTGCGAAAAAAAATTATTGGGGAACACTATTCCTTTGCTCCTTTTTTCGAAAATAGTAGATGATGGGAGAAAAAGAATTATTGGAGAGCACTTCTTAGGCCATTTCTATGAATGTCCAATATTCAAAAGTCGCAGCAGTGTGTTTTTTTGAAAATAGGCGACATTTATCCAAATTTGGACTTTTGAAGTTTTAAAAAGGACTTTGCTCCTTTTTCCGAAAATGGTAGAAAAATTGGGGAAAAAAATAATTGGGGAGCATTAGTGTGTGTTGTTTTGAAAATAGTCGACATTTTTCCAAATTTGGACTTTTGAAGTTTTAAAAAGGACTTTGCTCCTTTTTTTGAAAATGGTAGGAGATGGGCAAAAAACATTATTGGGGAACACTCTTCCGGCCATTTCTATGAATGTCCAATATTCAAAAGTCACAAAAGTGTGTTTTTTTGAAAATAAGCGACATTTTTCCAAATTTGGACTTTTGAAATTTTAAAAAGAACTGCTCTTTTTTTTGAAAATGGTAGGAGATAGGCAAAAAACATTATTGGGGAACACTCTTCCGGCCATTTCTATGAATGTCCAATATTCAAAAGTCGCAAAAGTGTGTTTTTTTGAAAATAAGCGAAATTTTTCCAAATTTGGACTTTTGACATTTTAAAAAGGACTTTGCTCCTTTTTTCGAAAATGGTAGGAGATGGGCAAGAAACATTATTGGGGAACACTCTTCCCACTCACTCCTCAGGCCATTTCTATGAATATCCAATATTCAAAAGTCGCAACAGTGTGTTTTTTTGAAAATAGGCGACATTTTTCCAAATTTCGACTTTTGAAATTTTAAAAGGGACTTTGCTCCTTTTTTTGAAAATGGTAGAAAATTTGCGTAAAAAATTACTGGGGAACACTATTCCGGCCATTTCTATGAATGTGCAATATTCAAAAGTCGCAAAAGTGTGTTTTTTTGAAAATAGGCGACATTTTTCCGAATTTCGACTTTTAAAATTTTAAAAAGGACTTTGCTCTTTTTTTCGAAAATGGTAGAAAATTTGCCAAAAAATTACTGGGGAACACTACTCCGGCCAATTCTATGAATGTCCAATATTCAGAAGTCACAAAAGTGTGTTTTTTTTGAAAATAGGCGACATTTTTCCGAATTTCGACTTTTGAAATTTTAAAAAGGACTTTGCTCCTTTTTTTGAAAATGGTAGGAGATGGGCAAAAAACATTATTGGAGAACACTCTTCCCACTCACTCCTCAGGCCATTTCTATGAATATCCAATATTCAAAAGTCGCAACAGTGTGTTTTTTTGAAAATAGGCGACATTTTTCCTAATTTCGACTTTTGAAATTTTAAAAAGGACTTTGCTCCTTTTTTCGAAAATGGTAGAAAATTTGCGTAAAAAATTACTGGGGAACACTATTCCGGTCATTTCTATGAATGTGCAATATTCAAAAGTCGCAAAAGTGTGTTTTTTTTTGAAAATAGGCGACATTTTTCCGAATTTCGACTTTTAAAATTTTAAAAAGGACTTTGCTCTTTTTTTCGAAAATGGTAAAAAATTTGCGAAAAAAATTACTGGGGAACACTACTCCGGCCAAGTCTATGAATGTCTAATATTCAAAAGTCACAAAAGTGTGTTTTTTTTGAAAATAGGCGACATTTTTCCGAATTTCGACTTTTGAAATTTTAAAAAGGACTTTGCTCCTTTTTTTGAAAATGGTAGGAGATGGGCAAAAACCATTATTAGGGAACACTATTCCGGCCATCCCTATGAATGTCCAATATTCAAAAGTCGCAACAGTGTGTTTTTTTGAAAATAGGCGACATTTTTCCAAATTTGGACTTTCGAAATTTTAAAAAGGACTTTGCTCCTTTTTTCGAAATTAGTAGAATATTTGCGAAAAAAATTATTGGGGAACACTATTCCGGCCATCGCTATGAATGTCCAATATTCAAAAGTCGCAACAGTGTGTTTTTTTGAAAATAGGCGACATTTTTCCAAATTTGGACTTTTGACATTTTAAAAAGGACTTGCTCCTTTTTTCGAAAATGGTAGGAGATGGGCAAAAAACATTATTGGGGAACACTCTTCCCACTCACTCCTCAGCCCATTTCTATGAATATCCAATATTCAAAAGTCGCAACAGTGTGTTTTTTTGAAAATAGGCGACATTTTTCCAAATTTCGACTTTTGAAATTTTAAAAAGGACTTTGCTCCTTTTTCCAAAAATGGTAGAAAATTTGCGAAAAAAATTATTAGGGAACACTATTCCGGCCATCCCTATGAATGTCCAATATTCAAAAGTGTGTTTTTTTTGAAATTTTAAAAAGGACTTTGCTCCTTTTTTAGAAAATGGTAGGTGATGGGCGAAAAAAATTATTGGAGAACACTCCTCAGGCCATTTCTATGAATGTCCAATAAAAGTCGCAAAAGTGTGTTTTTTTGAAAATAGGCGACATTTTTCCAAACTTTGACTTTTGAAATTTTAAAAAGGAGTTTGCTCCTTTTTTTGAAAATGGTAGGAGATGGGGGAAAAAACATTATTGTGGAACACTCTTCCGGCCATTTCTATGAATGTCCAATATTCAAAAGTCGCAAAAGTGTGTTTTTTTTTTGAAAATAGGCCACATTTTTCCAAATTTCGACTTTTGAAATTTTAAAAAGGACTGCTCCTTTTTCCGAAAATGGTAGAAAATTTGGGAAAAAAAAATTATTGGGGAGCATTATTCCGGCCATCCCTATGAATGTCCAATATTCAAAAGTCGCAACAGTGTGTTTTTTTGAAAATAGGCGACATTTTTCCAAATTTGGACTTTTAAAATTTTAAAAAGGACTTTCCTCCTTTTTTCGAAAATGGTAGAAAATTTGCGTAAAAAATTACTGGGGAACACTACTCCGGCCAATTCTATGAATGTCCAATATTCAGAAGTCACAAAAGTGTGTTTTTTTTGAAAATAGGCGACATTTTTCCGAATTTCGACTTTTGAAATTTTAAAAAGGACTTTGCTCCTTTTTTTGAAAATGGTAGGAGATGGGCAAAAAACATTATTGGAGAACACTCTTCCCACTCACTCCTCAGGCCATTTCTATGAATATCCAATATTCAAAAGTCGCAAAAGTGTGTTTTTTTTTTGAAAATAGGCCACATTTTTCCAAATTTCGACTTTTGAAATTTTAAAAAGGACTGCTCCTTTTTCCGAAAATGGTAGAAAATTTGCGACAAAAAAATTATTGGGGAACACTATTCCGGCCATTCCTATGAATGTCCAATATTCAAAAGTCGCAAAAGTGTGTTTTTTTTTTGAAAATAGGCCACATTTTTCCAAATTTCGACTTTTGAAATTTTAAAAAGGACTGCTCCTTTTTCCGAAAATGGTAGAAAATTTGGGAAAAAAAAATTATTGGGGAGCATTATTCCGGCCATCCCTATGAATGTCCAATATTCAAAAGTCGCAACAGTGTGTTTTTTTGAAAATAGGCGACATTTTTCCAAATTTCGACTTTTGACATTTTAAAAAGGACTTTGCTCCTTTTTCCGAAAATGGTAGAAAAGAAACAAAAAGAAAAAGAACACTATTCCGGCCATCCCTATGAATGTCCGATATTCAAAAGTGTGTTTTTTTTGAAATTTTAAAAAGGACTTTGCTCCTTTTTTAGAAAATTGTAGGTGATGGGCGAAAAAAATTATTGGAGAACACTCCTCAGGCCATTTCTATGAATGCCCAATATTCAAAAGTCGCAACAGTGTGTTTTTTGGAAATAGGCGACATTTTTCCAAATTTTGACTTTTGAAATTTTAAAAAGGACTTTGATCCTTTTTCTGAAAATGGTAGAAAATTTGGAGAAAAAAATTATTGGGGAGCATTATTCCGGCCATCCCTATGAATGTCCAATATTCAAAAGTCGCAACAGTGTGTTTTTTTTTTTTAAATAGGCGACATTTTTCCAAATTTCGACTTTTGAAATTTTAAAAAGGACTTTGCTCTTTTTTTTGAAAATGGTAGGTGATGGACGAAAAAAATTATTGGAGAACACTCCTCAGGCCATTTCTATGAATGCCCAATATTCAAAAGTCGCAACAGTGTGTTTTTTGAAAATAGGCGACATTTTTCCAAATTTGGACTTTTGAAGTTTTAAAAAGGACTTTGCTCCTTTTTTTGAAAATGGTAGGAGATGGGCAAAAAACATTATTGGGGAACACTCTTCCGGCCATTTCTATGAATGTCCAATATTCAAAAGTCGCAACAGTGTGTTTTTTTTGAAAATAGGCGACATTTTTCCAAATTTTGACTTTTGAAATTTTAATAAGGACTTTGCTCCTTTTTTTGAAAATGATAGGAGAAGGGCGAAAAAAAGTATTGGAGAACACTTCTCAGGCCATTTCTATGAATGTCCAATATTCAAAAGTCGCAAAAGTGTGTTTTTTTTGAAAATAAGCGACATTTTTCCAAATTACGACTTTTGAAATTTTAAAAAGGACTTTGCTCCTATTTTCGAAAATGGTAGGAAATTTGCGAAAAAAAAATATTGGGGAACACTATTCCTTTGCTCCTTTTTTCGAAAATAGTAGATGATGGGAGAAAAAGAATTATTGGAGAGCACTTCTTAGGCCATTTCTATGAATGTCCAATATTCAAAAGTCGCAGCAGTGTGTTTTTTTGAAAATAGGCGACATTTATCCAAATTTGGACTTTTGAAGTTTTAAAAAGGACTTTGCTCCTTTTTCCGAAAATGGTAGAAAAATTGGGGAAAAAAATAATTGGGGAGCATTAGTGTGTGTTGTTTTGAAAATAGTCGACATTTTTCCAAATTTGGACTTTTGAAGTTTTAAAAAGGACTTTGCTCCTTTTTTTGAAAATGGTAGGAGATGGGCAAAAAACATTATTGGGGAACACTCTTCCGGCCATTTCTATGAATGTCCAATATTCAAAAGTCACAAAAGTGTGTTTTTTTGAAAATAAGCGACATTTTTCCAAATTTGGACTTTTGAAATTTTAAAAAGAACTGCTCTTTTTTTTGAAAATGGTAGGAGATAGGCAAAAAACATTATTGGGGAACACTCTTCCGGCCATTTCTATGAATGTCCAATATTCAAAAGTCGCAAAAGTTTGTTTTTTTTTGAAAATAAGCGAAATTTTTCCAAATTTGGACTTTTGACATTTTAAAAAGGACTTTGCTCCTTTTTTCGAAAATGGTAGGAGATGGGCAAGAAACATTATTGGGGAACACTCTTCCCACTCACTCCTCAGGCCATTTCTATGAATATCCAATATTCAAAAGTCGCAACAGTGTGTTTTTTTGAAAATAGGCGACATTTTTCCAAATTTGGACTTTTGAAATTTTAAAAAGGACTTTGCTCCTTTTTTTGAAAATGGTAGGAGATGGGCAAAAAACATTATTGGAGAACACTCTTCCCACTCACTCCTCAGGCCATTTCTATGAATATCCAATATTCAAAAGTCGCAACAGTGTGTTTTTTTGAAAATAGGCGACATTTTTCCTAATTTCGACTTTTGAAATTTTAAAAAGGACTTTGCTCCTTTTTTCGAAAATGGTAGAAAATTTGCGTAAAAAATTACTGGGGAACACTATTCCGGTCATTTCTATGAATGTGCAATATTCAAAAGTCGCAAAAGTGTGTTTTTTTTTTGAAAATAGGCGACATTTTTCCGAATTTCGACTTTTAAAATTTTAAAAAGGACTTTGCTCTTTTTTTCGAAAATGGTAAAAAATTTGCGAAAAAAATTACTGGGGAACACTACTCCGGCCAAGTCTATGAATGTCTAATATTCAAAAGTCACAAAAGTGTGTTTTTTTTGAAAATAGGCGACATTTTTCCGAATTTCGACTTTTGAAATTTTAAAAAGGACTTTGCTCCTTTTTTTGAAAATGGTAGGAGACGGGCAAAAACCATTATTAGGGAACACTATTCCGGCCATCCCTATGAATGTCCAATATTCAAAAGTCGCAACAGTGTGTTTTTTTGAAAATAGGCGACATTTTTCCAAATTTGGACTTTCGAAATTTTAAAAAGGACTTTGCTCCTTTTTTCGAAATTAGTAGAATATTTGCGAAAAAAATTATTGGGGAACACTATTCCGGCCATCGCTATGAATGTCCAATATTCAAAAGTCGCAACAGTGTGTTTTTTTGAAAATAGGCGACATTTTTCCAAATTTGGACTTTTGACATTTTAAAAAGGACTTGCTCCTTTTTTCGAAAATGGTAGGAGATGGGCAAAAAACATTATTGGGGAACACTCTTCCCACTCACTCCTCAGGCCATTTCTATGAATATCCAATATTCAAAAGTCGCAACAGTGTGTTTTTTTGAAAATAGGCGACATTTTTCCAAATTTCGACTTTTGAAATTTTAAAAAGGACTTTGC